>CM016621.1:104733828-107337493 GCA_005393395.2 Gossypium australe | reverse complement strand
TAAGTCGCTCGAGGCGACGGTGGGCCTTCTGTTGGGTCATTAAGCCCCGATTGTTAAATTATCGAAATACCCTCGGATTGTATGACTGATATGCTTTTAATATAAGTCTAAATGACAATTATTGAGCAGGGCCATTTTGAATACACGTGTAATGATTGAGCATGACATACACGACATATTGCATGGGGTTGGGACATTGATACGGAAGAAGTTCTAATAGGGTCACACGGGTCGCATGAGACGATTTTGGATCCAGTATTGATCTGTTAAGGTCGTACGGGTCGCATGAGACAACTGTGGACCGACGGACGAGTTAAAGCCACGTAATCTGATTTTGGCTCTATGCCAACCTAAATATGGCTGTGCCATCTTGATTATGGCTTTGTGCCAATCGTATTTACCCGTGGCTATGTGCCTAACATATATATTGATGACTCTGTGTCGATCATAATTACCCGTGGCTGTGTGCCGGTTATATTACCGTCGCTGATGGCTATGTGCCAAACTTATTATAGTTATCGATAGCTTTGTGCCATCTTGATTATGGCTTTGTGCCATCCTGATTATGGTTTATAACCATTTTGTTTATGGCTTTTAGCCGATCTGTTAACTGGCAGTGTTGCTGCAATATTTAAGGCTTTTAGTTGTTCTGTCCAAAGTGCCGAACCGTTTTGTTGACTTAGTGCTGCAACCGGTGCTAAGCTTGGTGTTTGGCTGGGTGGGTCGATTTTATCCCCACGTAAGTGTAGGGTTGGTACGGGTGGTGTGTTGGCTGGATCGGGGTGGGATGCATCCTCATACTGTTGCATATCTGTTTATGAGATCTTTCACTGTATTGGGCTTAGACCACTTGTTCTGTTATTGGTTTGGTCTAGGCCCAATTGATTCTGTTATGGGTTGTGACCCAAATGATATTGTAGTGGGTTTGGCCTACGTATGCTCTGAAATGGACAGTACTGTTACTGTTAAAGGGCTTTGCCCCAAGCTGTTTCGGTTTCTGTTTCTGTATACTGACTGTTACTCCAGTAAGGGGATTACACACTGAGTTTTCGTAAACTCACCCCGTTTTTAACTGTGCAGGTAATTCCCAGCGTTAGGAGGATCGGTGCTGCAAGGGACTCGGAGGTGACCACACAACTACGAATGTTATGCTTTGGGCTTTATATATGTTTTAAATTCCGTTTTGGGTTTTAATTTCTATAATAAGGCCTCTCTAGATTTAATTCTGAATTTGGGATTTCGCAACATTTTATATCTGTTAGACGTAGACGAGTTTTCAACCCAATTACTGAGTTTAGAAACATATGTTTTAAACTTCTTTACCTTAAATTAAGCTTCCGCAACAAATAAGGCTTAAAGGGTAATAACGTTTTAAAAGGTAATAACTTTTTAATAAACCACGATTCAAAATGAACGAACACAAACGGAGACTTTAGTTTTAAATTTTAAGAAGGGTTTTCAATGAAAACATGGTTTTGAAAAACACTTCAATGTGACACGCCAGATTCGGCCATAACGTCTAGGCTGGGATTGGGGTGTTACACCAGGCATGATCTTATACGGGACCTTCCGTATTCGGTGTCGATGCTATGTCCCAAACATGGTCTTATACGAGACCTACATTCAGTGTCGATGCCATGCCCCATACATGGTCTTATACGGAACCTACATTAGGTCTCGATGCCATGTCCCAAACATGGTCTTATACGGGACCTTCCTTATCTCATGTTGTGACATAGGTATCCTCGTTATTTCAAATCTTCAACCGGGACTTTAACTTGACATATTCTCATCATTTTCTCATCGATGCATCATTAGTCGATTTTCATAGATATGATATTCTTTGTCATAATATCAAACAATTCAAAATATAAAAAGACATTATGAAGCTTTAATTTCACACAAACTTACCTCGGTACTCAAAATAGGGGTGGATGTTCGATTTAGTCCACAACTTTGTTCTTTCCTTGGTTTCAGTTCGGGCTTCGTGTTTCTTGATCTATAATAACAATTTCACTTGTTTGATATTCGCATTGATTAAATTGACTCATGAATCATATTTTGGAATTACGATTTTGCCCCTAACTTTCTTATAATTACACTTTTGCCTCTAAGATAGTAAAATGATTTTTATTCAACTTTCTTGTACTTTAAGCCTAGCCGAATTATTTCTTTAACTACAATAGCCCCCAATTTCCACTATTTCACTCATGTATGACCATTTTTATAATTTTTTACAATTTGGTCCTTTTATGCATTTTTCATGAAAATCACTTAGAAAAAGATGTTTATCATACATTAAACTTTCATATTGTTCCATAAAACATCAAAATACATGCATGTCATACATGGGTAAATTTTTGAACATAAATCCTAGCTCAATATATAGCTAGAAATAGCTAAATCGAGCTACGAGGATCTCAAAAATACGAAGAACATTAAAAAAAGAGCTATGATGCACTTACTATCAAGCTTGGAAGTTGAAGAAACCCTAGCTATGTCTCCTTGAAAATTTTGGCACTTAGAGGAAGAAGATAGACAAGATTTTGACTTATTTCTCCCTTTTTATTCTTTTATTAAATAAATGACAAAAATGCCCTTAAGGCCCTTTATTGAGATTTTTCCTTCTCATGTCCATTTTTGTCCATCTTGACATTTAATGGTCTAATTGCTAAATACGTGTAACACCCCAAATCCGGTCAACACACCACGACCGAATCTGGTATGTCACGTAGGGGAAAACATTTTGAAATCCTAAGTTTGTCGAGTAATTTTCCTAGAAAACCCTTCTTAAAACATTTAAAAAAACTCATGCTCGATAATCTACTTTGTTGTTACAAATTTTATAAGAAAACGTACTTGTTCAAAACTGAGGGTAATGCGTATATTCGAGTTGAAAACCACTTGCTTCCGAAGTTGTTTGACATTTACAATTGTAAAGATATCTAAGTTACCTTATTACTATGTGAACTTTATTACCCGATGGTAACGTTTGAAAAAAATGAAGAGATATAATTTGGAAAACATTGCTTCTTTACCAGTTAATTTTGTCACATTTATAAACCCAACTTGTAAAATATAAACACAATAACAGTAAGTAATAATAAAAACCCAAAATAAACTTAGCGGCCTTATTACAAAACCAAAACCAAATTTAAGGAAAGCTAATAAAAATAAATAGCAGTTTAAAGTCAAAACCCAACTAAGATGCATGGCCACCCCGAGTCCTCCCCGGCTCCATATCCGCGATCTATGCCTCATCTGTAAAATATAAGGGAAGGGGTGAGTCACCGAGACTCAGTGTATAAATCCCCAACCCGATAGTTCATGCACTTACACAAATCATCAGCAAACATGCAAATCATGCACCCCATAACCTATCTATCCAATCTCCTTTAACTACCCCGTGTGGTCAAAACCACTGGTGGTCAAAACCACTGGTGACTGAAGTCACAAATATCAAGTGATGGGGCCAACCCATCGTGTGGTCAAAACCACTGATGACAATCCCGTAATATCCTGTGGGGCCAACCCACTGTGGTACCAAACCACTGGGACAAGTCACAATAATCCATGTGTGGTCAAAACCACTGGTGACCGTAGTCACAAATCATATCAATAGTGTGGTCAAAACCACTGGTGGTCAAAACCATTGGGACTTAGTCACAAATCATATCAATAGTGTGGTCAAAACCACTGGTGACCGTGGTCACAAATCAACTGATGGGGCCAACCCATCTTGTGGTCAAAACCACTGGTGACAGTCCAAAATGAATCATCCCCCTCCTCTCATCAATCCCATCATCATGCTCATATCATCCATATCATAATATCATGTATCATGCAGTAAAGCATAGCATAGCATTTAACATAACATGCATATACATATATCGTAAATCTCATAACAGGGGACTTACCCAGTTTCCAAGCTCATGCCCGTAAGGCACATTCACTGATTCAATAGTTATAACGGTAACATAATATACATGTTATACTAATAAAGTGTGCAAGTGTTTCACACACCTGACTATACGTATGTCTAATGAGAAATTCCGAAGCTACGCGATACTACGAGATCCCGAAACGTAAGCCCTCACTTCTCCTACAATCGGCCAATGCTTTCCGAGAAGATGTCACCCCTAATGTAGTACTCACTTTATGCCGATTTGGTTACCAACCAAATCTCGAACCACGTGATGATCCCCCTTACAATCGGCTACACTAGATCACTTAGCCAAAACCCCGAAGATCTACAGCGTTAGACTGCACTCCTCTCTACAATCGGCCTTAACCCATCAATATGAATCATAAGGCCATTCGGCCATGGCATAAATCCCGAAAGAAGAAAAGAGTTGCCACACTCTTACCTTAATGATAGATTCGGCTAATCAAACACCAATGTACGGCACCCCCTAAATGATCTTAAAGGTTTCGGCTCCCTTCAAAAACAAGAATAGAGTTTTTGATACTTAGATATTAAATGGACAAAGACGATAGAGGAGAGGGAAATTTCGGTCATTGCCCGAATTAATCAAGAAGAGAAACAAAATAACACTTACCAAGTGATTCGGCTATGACTCCCAAGAAGAAGAGAACTTAATTTCGGCACTTCAATAAAAGGCTAGATTACGAGAGAAAAGAAGAGAATGAGGCTAAGGGTATTCGGCCAAGTCTCTTTGATGATCCGCAAGAAAACAACAAGCTTTCGGCTTTTGAAATCAAATAGAAAAGATGGAAGAAGATGAGATTATGATTCAGCTTTTGAAGGTGTTAAAGGTAAAGAGAAAGACGAGATAGAAGAGAGGGGATTCGACCAGGAGAGGATGGTAGATATTTCGGCACAAGGTATTTTGAAGGAGAGGAGAAAAGATGACAAGTGAGGGAGGGGTTCTTAATTTCGGCTTTGATCAAGAATAAGAGAAGAAGAAGTGCCAAGGTGATTTCGGCACTGAGAAGCTAACAAAGGTGAACCGAAAAGAGAAGAGGAGAATATCTACAGAAGTTTCGGCTACTTACAAATAGTGCACAAATGATTCGGCCAATACAAGAGTTGCCAAAGAAAAAGAAAGGAAAGAAGATGTACTCTAGTGTTTTGGTTGTAAGCACAAAATGCAAAGGAGACCTCTAAGCTAGCCGAACCACCCCCCTTAACCCCTATTGACATTCGGCCACACCAACAACTCCCCAAACCGATAGCATCCCTTGCTCAAAGTCCCTTATTCGGCCAACACTCCTCAAATGAGTTTGAACACATTCAACTCCTAAATTTGCTCCCCTCCATCAATTCAAATCTGTTTGAACGAGTCAAAAATCCTAAATTTTCTCCCCCTCATCCATTCCAAAGAGTCCCACCTGAGCACTCCTCCTCTAGCTTGTGGCGTCAAAAAGAAATAGCAGGGAGTGCAATTCCTGCTGCTCAAACACAGGCACTCCCTCCCTGCATGAGGCGTCAACTCCTTGGTGCCTAAGTGGCGCCTCCTTGCCATTTTTCCCACAGGTATTCTTGTGTCTAACTCTTCCATTAAATTCTTTTAACACCAGACTCACCTAGCTCCTACCTCTTAGGGGCTAAAACAAAAATTTTGGCCATGACCCAGGACTAACCTGAGGTCATGCCTAGACCCCAAAACATATCAAACCAACACAGCAGACATACCATCACAAGCAAACTCATACAAAATGCAGAGACCCCGATTTAAGGATATTACAATACGGACCTCTAGTAATTTTTATAATTCTATTTGATACTTAAATCTTCTAGAATCTCATATTTTCTAATCTTTGCAATTTAGTCCTAATGGACAAATTGATCACTAATAAATAAAATTTCCTCGTGATATTTTCACACAATCATGCAAACACATCATAAGCCTCATAGAAATAGTAAAACATATATTTCTACTTCAAATTTGTGGTCTCGCAACCACTATTCTAATTAGGCCCTAAATCAGGCTGTTACAAAAAGACCACGATCAATCGGGTGTAACAGCCTAATTTAGGACCTAGTTAGAATAGTGGTGCAAGACCACAAATATGAAGTAGAAATATATGTTTTAATGATTTTTATAAGGCTTATGAGGTACTTGCATGGTTGTGTGAGAATTTCATGAAGAAATTTTATTAATTAGTGAATAAATTGTCCATTAGGACTAAATTGAAAAGATTAGAAAGTATGAGATTCTAGAAGATTTAAGTATGAAATAGAATTATAAAAATTGCTAGAGGTCCTTATTTAGCAATTAGACCATTACATGTTAAGATGGACAAAAATGGACATGGGAAGGAAAAATCTCAAGAAAGAGTCATTAAGGGCATTTTTGTCATTTGGTAAATAAAAGAATTAAAAGGGAAAATAAAGCCAAAATTTATATCATCTTCCTCCCCCTTGGCCGAAAATCACAAGGAAGACATAGCTAGGGTTTCTTCAACTTTCAAGCTTTATAGTAAGTGCATCCTAGCCCCATTTTTAATGTTCTTTGTATTTTTGATATCCTCGTAGCTTGGTTTAGCTATTTCTAGCTATATTTTGAGCTAGGGTTTATGTTAAAAAATTAACCCATGCATGACATGCATGTATTTTGATGTTTTATGGAAGAATATGAAAGTTTGATGTGTGATAAACATCTTTTTCTAAGTGATTTTCATGAAAATTGCATAAATGGACCAAATTGTAAAAGTTGTAGAAATGCTCATGCATGAGTGAAATAGTGGAAATTGAATGTTGTTATAGCTAAGAATATGATTCGGCTAGCCTTGAAATGTGAGAAAGTTGAATGAAAATCATTTTACGAGCCTAGGGGAAAAAGTCTAATTATGATAAAGTTTAGGGGAAAAAATATAATTTTTGCCAAAGTATGAAAGATGAGTCAATTTAGTCAATGTTAGTATTAAACAAGTTAAATTGTTATTATAGATCAAGAAACACGAAGCCCGGACTGAAACCGGGGCAAGAACAAAGTTGTGGACTAAATTGTACACTTACACATATTTTGGAGTATCGAGAAAAGTTTGTATGAAATTATGGTTACATATGCTTTATGATTAAATTACTTGCGATGATGTATAATGTACAATATTTCTATGAAGTTAATTAAAAATGTCCAATAAGGAAATCAATGAGAACAAGTAAGTGAAAGTCCCGGTTGAAGATTCGAAATAACAAGGATACCTATGTCACAACATGAGATAAGGAAAGCCCGTGTAAGACCATGTATGGGACTTGGCATCGGCATCAAAGGAATGTAGGTCCCCTGTAAGACCATGTCTGGGACATGGCATCGGCACCGAACATAGATCCTGTGTAAGACCATGTCTGGGACATGTCGTCACCATCGAATAAGGAAGGTCTCGTGTAGGACCATGTCTAGGACATGGCATTAACACCATATAAGGAAGGTCTCGTGTAAGACCATGTTTGGGACATGGCATCAAGATCAAGCTAAGAGATTTCATGTAAGACCATATCTGGGATATGGCATCGGCATAAAAAGGTGATCCCATGTAAGAATATATATGGGATATGGCATTGGTATCGAGATACATGTTTGATGAGATTGAGTACCCTCTGATATTATGAGTAATTCAACGGGCAAAAGAGTCAAGCAAGAAAGAAGTAAAAAAAGAGCTAAGTAAGTAAAATTATAATGTGATATGTGATAAGTATGAGTAAGTTCAAGCACTTGAGATTTATGTTGCTTTAGTTTCATGATGGATGAGTTTAATTACAAGCTATTATGTTGCTATGTAAAATTTCATGCAAACTTACTAAGCTATATGCTTACCCCTCTCTTTTACTTTTTCTTGTAGTATCGCCAAGTGATAAACCATAATTTACACATATTTTAACCCCATGCTTGGCTTAATTTTGGATGATTTTCCATTGGATTTGTTGAATTCGATACTCCTGATCTCTTAATTTCATGTTTTATACTCAGGAGAGCTTAGGATGTCGAGAAGAACGAGAAACGGGATAAAAAGGGGCAAAATGGGCCTACTTAGGAAATCACACGGCCTGGACCATCGACCATAGGCAGATCACATGGTCGTGTGTGACTAGCAGGATCGAACACGGCCTGGGCTATGACCACGGGCGTGTCACACGGGAGTGTCCCTGCCGACCCTAGGAAGAGTTCTATTCGTAATAGGATACTTGTGGACCAAGAAAGGCATCTCGAAACCTATATAAACACCCTAAAAGGCAACCTAAAAGAAGGGTTTAATAGGACATCGAATAGACGCAGAGTAGAAGGAGAAAATACTCTAAGATAGCCGTCAGGAACAACTTAGAAGAAGGATCTCCATCAAGATTGAGGATCTCCCATCGAGTTCTTTAGAAGTTTTTGGGTTTTCTTATGTTTTTGTTGTTTTTCCTCTTTTATGATGTTTCATTCTTTTAGTATGAACTAAACTCCCCAAATATCTAAGGGGGATGATGCCTAAGACGAATCTTATTATTATTTGATTTATGAGATAAATACTTGTGCTTATTCTTAATTGTGAATTCTTATTCTTGTTTGATAATTCAGGTTATTGATTCAAGTCAAATGCGCTTACTCAGTGGAGTAAAAGTCCCTGTTTAATAGTTGATCAACACAATTAAGTGGAGTTGATTGCAACCCTAGAGATAGGGCGACGAAAATCTGCTGGATTAGGGTCAAACCTAATAAGGGAATCCATAGATCAAGTTAATGCGACAATAAGAGTTTTAATTAGAAAGAGATTTCAATTAATCAACCTAGAGTCAGTTATTAGTAGCCTCGAGAGAGGTATTAATATAATTTAGGGATTTCTACTGATTAAGCCAAGTGAATAAATCACATGAATCAAAAGTAATAAGTGAAGTCTAGGTGGATTCTTCCTTAGGTATTGCCTATCTCATATAAGTTGTCCAAAAGTATTTTCCCAATTTACACTCTGTCAGTTCCATAGTTAGTTAATTTTAGATTAAAAACCAAATTCCCTTAATTATTAGGCTAGATAATAAAAAGATAGTTAATACTAGTACTCTTGGTCCTTGAGGATACGATATTCCGGACTCACCACAACTATACTACTGTTCGATAGGTGCGCTTGCCTTGTGGAAGACACATTTCAAAGAGAAACTAGAAAACACGATAAACTGAAGCAACTTCATAAGCCAAACCAATTTTAGATCAGGGATCAGGTATTGTTGGATAAGACAGACCCTTGAATCACCACCTCAGACCTGAATACAGACGAAGAAATCCCTTTTAAGGTACTCAATGTCTTCCCATACGAAACACTCGAGGTAACTAATCTTAGGTTCAACAATTTTAAGGTAAACACTACTCGACTCAAACTATATAACGATCATAAAACTGATAGAAGGGAAGAGGAGTTTCAACTCCTCAAACCACCATGATTATGCGACTGAGAGGTAAGTCTAGCTTAAGACTTTAAACGAGTGTTTCTTGGGAGGCAACCCGAGCACTAACTTCACTAATGTCATATTTTCAGTTTTTAGCACCTAACTCACAACTAACCAAATTAATAAAATGCGGTTTTCTCTATCCACACGGCCTTACACACGGGCGTGGCAGTGGCCGTGTGGACTCTACGAAAAGATACATGGTCGTGGCAGAGACCGTACGAACCAAGGACAAAAAATTCCCAAACCACGGGCGGCGAAAAAATGCCACGGCCATGCTATACGGCCGTGGTCGACATTGATTTATCAACATGGGCATGGCGACCTCTACACGGGGGCAGGAGAAATGAATAAAGCACAACACGGCCGTGCGATACGGCCGTGTGACCCAACACGCTCCTGGCACACGGGAGTGTGCAGTCACCAGACCCCTGTTTCCTATTTAAAACCCCTCTTCCGCGCACTTTCCCCCCAAATTCTTCTTCTCCCAAACCCTAACCACCACACCCCCTTCCTTTTTCTTTTATATTTCCCCCTTTCGTTTTTCTTTTTTTCCATTTCCCTCACTCTTTCTCTACACCACCATCACCATGTCAAAGAAACGAAAGGACCCTACCATAGTCTCCATGGGCGAAACCAATCTCCATAAGTTCATGCCGACCGCTTCATTACCTCGAAAAGACAAAGACTTTGGAGTCCATTCAGTTTTTCTTTTCATTTTCTCTTCTTCTTTATTTTCCTCATGTTTATCTTTCTTGTGCTTAATTTATATTATTATATTTCGATTTCTTTAATTTAGGTTCTAAAGTTTGTTAGGGAATCACCACACCACGACCCTAGTATCCACCGCCACCTTCATCTACGTCCAACTTATTGATCCTTTTCCTTGAGATCATCCAAAATTTAAGAAGTTTCACTTCGCCCCCTATCTTATGATTGTTTATGTTGTATATATATATCTTTGTACATTGAGGACAACGTACATCTTAAGTGTGGGGAGGTTATTGATTTCATTACCAGAAAATCCCTGAATTATGTCTTGCTCTTAAAGTAATTTTCTCATATTACTTCTATTGATTTATGATTATCATTGATATGTTTCGGATTAAGTCATAGATAATTGTGCATTGATGGTTTAAACTTTAAGAAATTAGAGAATCAAGCATGATAAGTCTATTTTCAGAATAAAAAAAATTTAGGTTGTTTTCCTAATCTTAAATATTACTTTGAAGTTTGAAATTTACAAAGTTGACATCAAAAACCATATTTTTTTGTGAGATCTTAAGCCTTTTAGAGCATATATTTTTCTTGCTCACTTTATTGATTATGAGTGTGTCAACATTTGATTTGTTATTCTAGAACTTGCTTCGATTATACATGTCGAGACCACATTTTTTATTTGATATACTAAAGATGATAAAGGCATCTAGGATTTAACCCACTTACTCCACAAGAAGCCTACCTCCATAATTAACCCCTAGTGAACCCCTTTTTAGCCTAATAAACCATTTCTTGACCCACCCATTAATATTAACCCCAAAACCAAATTTTTACTTCCCCTAATCTTTTGACATCCTTTTTTTGTCGAAATTTTACTTGAGCAGTTGCCTAACTATGTTCTCTATTTTCGTTGTCAAAGTTCTTTCTTATCATTGTATATTCTAAAAAAAGAAAAAAAAGTTGAAGATTTATTCATTTTTAGTGATTATAAGCTGACATTGTTAATTCTATATAGTTAGAAGAAGCTCGTGTTATTTAGTGATAAGTTTTCAATCAAGGTAATTATTCAGTATTAGTTATCTTTCTAGTTAGGTGATTGGTAAATTCGATCCCGATTTTAACCTTCTACTTCAGCCTTTATCCACACCTTTAACCCAAGCCCCATTACAACGCTTTAAAGACCTTTTGATTTATGTATCATCTCATTTTATAGTGGTGGAGATTTGATTTTCATGCAAGCCTATGGGATTAACTTTTCATGTTTGACTTTTTGAGTGCTTAATTTGAACCTTAAACACCTTGAGTGATTTGAGTGAATCTTTAGAGAGGATGTCAATTCTTGTCGGTTTTGAATTAGAGGTAATTATTTAGGTAAGGGGAAACACCTATATTTTCGTGCTATAAAAATTTATAACTTAGATTGTTTTAATCTATATGACTCTTTTAGTTCAAATTATCAATGTATGGATTATCTATGAATTATGATGAAACATTATTGATGAGAATTATGAATTAAGGAAGTTAATTTTAATTGTGAGTTGAGAATTCTGCTTGAGGATAAGCAAAGGTTTAATTGTGGGGATATTTGACAAACCATAATTTACACTTACTTTAACCCCATGCTTGGCTTAATTTTGGATGATTTTCCATTGGATTTGTTGAATTCGATACTCCTAATCTCTTAATTTCATGTTTTATACTCAAGAGAGCTTAGGAAGTAAAAAAGAACGAGAAATTAGCCAAAAAGGGGCAAAATGGGCCTACTTAGGAAATCACACGACCTGGACCATCGACCACAGGCAGATCACACGACTGTGTGTGACTAGCAAGATCAGACACGGCCTGAGCAATCGACCACGGGTGTGTCACACAGGCGTGTCCCTGCCGACCCTAGGAAGAATTCTATCGGAATAGGATACTTGTGGACCAAGAAAGGCATTTCGAAGCCTATATAAAAACCCTAAGGGGCAATCTAAAAGAGGGGTTCGACAGGACGTCGAATAGACGCCGAGTAGAACGAGAAAATACTCCAAGACAGCCGTCAGGAACAGCTTAGGAGAAGGATCTCCATCAAGACTGAGGATCTCCCATCGAGTTCTTTAGAAGTTTTTGGGTTTTCTTATGTTTTGTTGTTTTTCCACTTTTATGATTTTTCCCTCTTTTAGTATGAACTAAACTCCCAAAATATCTAAAGGGGATGAAGCCTAAGATGAATCTTATTATTATTTGATTTATGAGATAAATACTTGTGCTTATTCTTAATTGCGAGTTCTTATTCTTGTTTGATAATTCAGGTTATTGATTCAAGTCGAATGTGCTTATTCAGTGGAGCAAAAGTCCTTGTTTAAGAGTAGCTCAACACAATTAAGCGGAGTTGATTGCAACCCTAGAGATAGGGCGACGAAAATCTACCGGATTAGGGTCAAACCTAATAAGGGAATCCATAGAACGAGTTAATGCGACAATAAGGGTTTTATTAGAAAGAGGTTTCAATTAATCAACCTAGAGTCAGTTATTAGTAGCCTCGAGAGAGGTATTAATATAATTTAGGGATTTCTACTGATTAAGCCAAGTGAATAAATCACATGAATCAAAAGTAATAAGTGAAGTCGAGGTGGATTCTTCCTTAGGTATTGCCTATCTCATATATGTTGTCCAAAAGTATTTTCCCAATTTACTCTCTGTCGCTTCCATAGTTAGTTAATTTTAGATTAAAAACAAAATTCCCTTAATTATTAGGCTAGATAATAAAGAGATAGTTAATACTAGTACTCTTGGTCCTTGAGGATACGATATTCTAGACTCACCACAGCTATACTACTGTTCGATAGGTGCGCTTGCCTTTGTTAAAATAATAGTTAGTTTCGAGCTCCATCACCAAGTTAGCTCAGGGATCGTAGAACTTCGGAGCTCGGATCACACTATCAATCACTCTTTTGGTATAGCAAAGTTGATTTATTTTGAGTGTGGCATGTATAGGAGTTTGATCCTTTTGAGTTATGTCATGTTGTGAGTTAAAGACTTGGCTATTAGGATTATGCATTCTTTTTGTATATAGGCAAAGAAATTGGCTAATATTCGTTATGTTTCATACGTTATTGATAATGAGTTCTATGAATTCTACAAGTAAGGTTTCAAGGATTATTCATAGTGTATAAAGGCTATGTTATGTATTGCTTGAGTTGGTATAAGTGTGTTGACATTTCAGGGTGGCAATTGGCTTGGAAAATAGCCTTTAAGTGTCCACACGGGTAGACACATAGGCGTGTGTCTAGACCGTGTGTGACACACGGTCAACCCCTATAGGTGTGTTGATAGGTCGTGTGTCCCCTGCATTTAATTGCGAGAAATCGATTCATCACACGGGCCAGCACACGGGCGTGTGCTTAAGCCGTGTGCTCCTTAAGGGGTTGCTGACGTCATAAACAGAATACCCTAGTTTTCACACGCGGGTGATGACACGGGCGTGTCTAGGCCGTGTGAAGGATACGGGCCATTGACACGGGCGTGTGTTCGACCGTGTGAAAACACCTGTAGGTTTGAAATAAAAATAAATTCTAGACGGGTTAGGGATATGGGCGCGTGTGACCACACGGCCTGCCCACACGGGCGTGTCCCATGTTATAGGGCTTGTGACCTGTGTTTAGGCAAAATTTTTCTAAGAAAGTGAAAGTTTCCAGTTGAACTCCGAAACATTCCGGAAGTAAGTTTAAGGCCTCGTAGGCCCATAATGTGTATGTTATGATTAAAAAGAAAAGGTTTTAAGTTGGAAAGGAACTTTATAGCCCAATAATGCAAGTTCAGGTATGGTAAAGTACGGTAATGCCTCGGATCTTGTCTCGGCATCAGACACGGGTAAGGGGTTTTACTTTTAGTGGTATCAGAGCTACGGTTTAGTCGATTCTCAGACTAACTTAGCATAAGTATGAGTCTAGCTATACATGCCATACATAAGAATATTTATATAATGATAGTGTGACGACTCTTGACGACTTAAATTGTGTTTTCATATAGTAAATGGATCCCGAAAGAGCTGTGGCGGATGATGTAGAAAGTAATGCATCGTCTCCTGATGGAGGGACGGTGCCGAATGAAAATGAAAATAAACTCACGACAATAAGTCAGAGAGGAGGAGAAGAGGCTAGGGAAGCCTTTCTCCACATGATGAATGCTTGGTAGACAGAGTTCGTTCGCACGAACCCAAATGCACCACCCCCTCCACCTCGCCTATTCCTCAACCTCCCCCTATAACCCTTCGAGTGGTAGAAGTGGTAAGAAAAGAAAAGCCTCTGGTAGATAGAATTTGGAAGCAATGAGCTGAGGAATTCCGAGCTAGTGAAGATGATGATCCGGAAAGAGCCGAGTTCTGGCTTGAAAATACCATCAGGGTATTTGATGAATTATCGTGCACACCTGAAGAGTGCATGAAATGTGTAGTCTCTCTTCTAAGAGATTCTTCTTATCAGTGATGGAACACCCTTGTGTTGGTTGTACCAAGGGAAAATATCACGTGGGAGTTTTTCCAAGAAGAATTCAGGAAGAAGTATATTAGTCAGAGGTTCATCGACCAGAAAATGAAGGAATTCTTGGAACTGAAACAAGGTGAGATATCAATGACTAAGTACAAGCGTGAGTTTGTAAGGCTCAGTAAATACGCTCGAGAGTGTGTATCCACTGAGGCTATTATGTGTAAGAGATTTGAGAACGGACTAAATGAAGACATTAAGTTGTTTGTTGGTGTCTTTGAGTTGAAGGAATTTGTTGCACTAGTAGACCGGGCTTGTAAAGCTGAAGAATTGGTAAAAGAGAAAAGAAAAGTTGAGATGGAGTCTCGTGACTCAAGGAAGAGACAGTGGAGTAAGTCATTTCAATCCTCGTTCAAGAAGTCAAGAGATTTTCCTACCTGATCAGCTACTTCATCCGGGTTTTCAGACAGAAGCAAGAGTAAACAGTACTCGAGGAATAAGGCTCAAACCACCTCAGCCACTAATATTGGGAACATTTGGTCTAATAGACCAAAATGCCTATAGTGCGGCAGACGTCACCCTGGCGAGTGTCGTGCACATGAGAGTGCTTGTTTTTAGTGCGATTTCCAAGATCACTTCATTAGAGAATGCCCCGAAAAGGTTGAGAAAGACAAGGTTCAGAGTGCAAGATCGGGAAGCACTAATAGAGGAAGACAACAAAGGAACCCGAGAAGTGGGACGAGTAGTATGGGTACACCCCGAGAGCAGGCTACAAGATCCGAGGGTAGAGCGCCTACAAGGACTTACACCATTCACGCTCGCGAAGAGGCATCATCTCCTGATGTAATTACGGGTACATTTTCTCTTCATGACACTAATGTTGTTGCTTTAATTGATCCGAGGTCTACCCATTCATACATTTGAATGAAATTAGCATCTAGCATGAGTATACCTGTTGAGTCTACGGAGTTTGTGATAAAAGTGTCTAATCCACTAGGCAAAAGTGTACTAGTAGATAAAGTATGCAAAGATTTTCCATTGATGATTAGATGTCATTATTTTAAGGCAAATCTTATGATATTGCCATTTGATGAATTCGACATTATTCTTGGTATGGACTGGTTAACCACTCATGATGTGACAGTAAATTGTGGAAAGAAATATATTGAGTTGAGATGTGAAAATGGGGACACTCTCCGTGATGAATTAGATGAACAAGACAATTCGCTGGTAGTGATCTCTCACATGTTGGCTCAGAGGTATGTGAGAAAAGGAAATGAGGCGTATCTTGCTTTTATGATGAATGCCAAAGAAACTGAGTTAAAGATTGAATCAGTACCGATAGTGTGTGAGTACGCAGATGTTTTTCCCAAGGAATTACCAAGATTTCCTCCGGTTAGAGAGGTTGAATTTGGTATTGAGTTAGCTCCTGGCACTGCTCATATATCGATCGCTCCTTACAGAATGGCTCCAACTGAGTTGAAAGAATTGAAGGCACAGTTGCAAGAGTTAACGAAAAAAGGTTTTGCTAGACCGAATTATTCTCTGTGGGGTGCTCCGATATTATTTGTGAAAAAGAAAGATTGTTCCATGAGATTGTGCATAGATTACCGACAACTTAATAAAGTAACAGTGAAGAACAAGTACCCATTGCCAAGGATCGACGATTTGTTTGATCAATTGAAGGGAGCCACTGTGTTCTCCAAGATAAACTTGAGGTCGGGATATTACCTCGGGTATCTTCTTTCCTTATCTTTTTACAGGCTACACAATGAGGAGAATGTGTTAACTAATGTGTGGAGGGTAACATGCAACAGCCCAATTTTGGATCTAGTCGGAACAGTGGTTTCGGGACCAAAAATCTGACGTAGTAAAATTTTATTTTTTTATTTTATTTTTTATGATCTACAATTTTGTGGAATGATTTCGTGAAAATTTGGTTCGAAAAGTTTGATGTTTTTGTCACTTAATTCAGTTAAAAGGACTAAATTGCAAAAAGTGCAAAATGTGTGTTCTAGAAGCTAGAGGTGTCTAATTTCTATGAAACTTTAAATTGGAGGTCCTTAGATGGTAATTAGACCATTGGTTAAGTTAGTGGACAAAAATGGACGTGCAGTAAGAGAATTTTTATGTTTTAAGTTAGGGGCATTTTGGTCATTTGGCTAATTAAATGAATTAAAAATCAAATTCAAAACCCAATTTTTGCTCATCTTCTACCTCTTAGCCGAATTTTACAAGAGGAAGACATAGCTAGGTTTTTTTCAGCTTCCAAGCTCAATTGTAAGTCCATTCTAGCCCCGTTTTTACTGATTTTTATGTTTTTGAGATCCTTGTAACTCGATCTACCTATTTCTAGTACTAATTTCAAGTATGATTAAGGTCTCGGGTTTGACCCATGTTATATTTGTGTATTTTGATGTTTAATGATATTTTACATAAATTTGAGGTTGGATAAACAACTTTTGCTAAGTGATTTTCGATAAAAATGTCAAAAAGGACATATTTGTAAAAGTTATAAAATATGTAGTAAAAGTGTGATTTAATGGAAATTGTGGGCTGTTATGGGTATGAAAATGGTTCAGCTAGGCTTGTGTATTGAAAAAATTGAATATATTTCATTTTACGAGCCTAGGGACTAAAATGTAAAAAGTTGAAAAGTTAGGGGCAAAAATGTAATTTTTCCTTAATTTGATTTTTGGGCTGAATTGAATAATGTGAGTATTAAATAAGCTGAATTTGCTATTATAGATCAAGAAAAAATGAAGTTCGGACCTAGATCGGGGGAAAAACAAAGTGTTTGACGAATAGGTCCATTTTCACTATTTTCGTATCGAGGTAAGTTCGTATGTAAATAGTGCAATGTTATATTTTTATATTAATGCTTTGATATTGCATGAAATGTATGATTGATTCTATGAGTATATTCGATGAAGTTTCGGCAAGAGAGAAATCCCGGTTGAACCTTAGGAATAGATTAGGATACAAGTGACATGTCATTAGGAACCCATGTAATCATGTGATTTATGTGTCTTGGGTGCTAGTCTGTACGTCCTACCGGTGGCTAGGTATACCAGTATATGTTGTGGATACCAGATAGCTTGTGTGAGCAACACCGCGTAGCTATGTCTCGACTGACAGCTTGTGTGAGTAGACCTGAGGATAGCTCGAGTGCAAGCTTATATGTGTTATGAGATTTGTGTTAGCATTGGCTACATATGTGGCACTTATGTGCAAAGATTTCCGTGTATCCGATAGTATTCCAAGTGGTTCAACAGGTATGTCAAATTTGAGAAAGTATGTGATTAATGTACGAGTTGGTACAGGTATGTACGAAAAGCTCAAAGGAAATGATTTCGGTATATGATGAACTATTGGTAAGAATGTGATTGAGTATGTTATGTTCAAGAGGTTTTAATGACATTTAGGTTGTTATATGTTTGTTACTTATATGGCAAATGTATGGTTAATGTTGTTCATTATTTCCATATGAACTTACTAAGCTATATAGCTTACTCCCTTTTCTTTTCCTTATCTTATAGTGCCACCAAGCTAGCTAGGGATTGGAGATCGTCGGAGATCCATTCACACTATCAACTATTATTTTGGTGCCAATGAATTCAACGTTTTGAATTATGGCATATATATGGGACCTGGTCATTTTGTTATGTGTCATAATTGATTTGGCCAAATGTGTTGGCTTATATTGGTTAAAATCTCCTTTTGTATAAGGCCATTGGAAATTGACTATTATTGGTTAAGTATATTCATATGATGATGCCTTTCATGGATGTAGGAATCTACATGATTTGAGTTGATAACTATGTGATGTTTGTGTATGATAGATGGTAGCATGTAAATGATGTGTTGTTGTCTTGGTTGTGGCTGATCTGGTTGTTTGTATATGCTTGGTTGGGTGCTATGTTATCTTGTATAGGTGTGTACATTAAAGGGTGGCAAAAAGGCTTGGTAAATAGCCTTATTTTTGTCCACACAGGTAGACACACGGGCGTGTGTCTAAGCCGTGTGTGACACACGATCTGCCCCAAGCATGTGTTTTCAGCCGTGTGTCCCCTGCACCTTAATTTTTGCAAAACAGAATGTCCAGAATTGAGCACATGGGTAGAGACACGGGTGTGTGCCTCGGCCGTGTGTGCTACATGGCCTTGGGCACGGGCGTGTGTCTCAGCCGTGTGAAGTTTGCACCTATTTAATGAAAAATTATGAATATTAGATCGACCACACGGCCTAGCACACGGGCGTGTGGCATGATCGTGTGGCACAAGTTAGAGAGCACCTTATTTTGAACACGACTTGTAGCACGGGCGTGTCTAAAGGTCACACAGGCGTGTCCCTTGGACCACACGGGTGTGTGAGCCCTGTAACATGAAAAATTTTTTAAGTGTTGTAAAATTTTCTAGGATTCTTGGTTTAGTCCCAAACCACTCCCAAAACATGTATTGAGCTTCGTAGGCTCATTTTAGGGACGATATGAATGTGTATGAAAAGTTTTAATTTGAATGGAAATTTATTACTCGAAAATGTATGTATGCATGTGTTTAAGTCCGGTAATGCCTCGTACCCTGTTCCGGCATTGAATACGGGTAAGGGCTGTTAGATAACATAGAAAACTTGTCTCAATTTTTAAGCTTTTCTTTCTATTTTTCTTGTCAATAGTGTGCTTGAGCTTGTAGAAATACAATTGATTGGTTATGAGCATGTACATAGGTTGCATGTGTTTACAAATAAATTTGGCATTATGGTAGGTGATTTTAAATTTTTTGTTATTAGACTACTGGGTTCTATACATTACACTGTAAATAGGCAATAAGAAATCAACTGATATAGAAAATACAAGGAACCAAGCATGCTACTATGAATGATCCTTTCCCTCCATCTTTCGGTCAGAAGTATATATTGGTAGCAGTAGACTATGTGTCTAAGTGGGTTGAGGCCGAGCCATATCCGACGAACGGCGCTAAAGTTGTGATGAAGTTTTTACAGAAGCATGTGTTCACAAGGTTTGGACCCCAAAAGCCATCATCAGTGATGAAGGGTCCCATTTTGTGAACAGGTGGTTGAAATGGTTACTCGACAAACATGGAGTAAAGCACAAGGTTGCCACAGCTTACCATCCACAGACGAATGGGCAAGCTGAACTGGCAAACAAAGAGATCAAAGGCATACTTGAAAAGGTAGTTTGCCCGAACTAATGAGATTGGTCCAAAAGACTTGATGATGCTTTATGGGCCTACAGGACAGCATACAAGACACCTTTAGGAATGTCACCCTATAGGTTGGTCTTTGGGAAAGCTTGTCATCTACCCTTGGAGTTAGAGCATAAAGCTTATTGGGCTCTCCAACAACTCAACTTGGATATTAAGCATGCCAAAGAGAGACGAATGATCCAGCTCAACGGGTTAGAAGAATTTTGAATGTTCTCATACGAGAATGCCAAATTACTAAAAGAGAGATTTAAGAAATGGCATGACAAGCACATTCAAGTTCGAGAATTTGAAGTAGGTCAGCAAGTCTTGTAAATTAATTCCAAATTACAGTTCTTTCCAGGTAAGTTAAAATTGCGTTGGTCGGGTCTATTTACGATTCACCCAGTTTATCGACACGGAGTTGTCAAACTTCAAGGTAAGGGAGGTAATTTCCGAGTCAATGCTCAACGCTTGAAACATTACTGGGGGGATAAAATTGAACGAGAGCAAATCTCGTTCATTTTATCAGATATTTAAATTTTCTTATTTTCTGTTTTAAATAATTGATTTAGCGTATATTTTTGCGAGATTAGTATGTTTAAATGAATTTTGTCGAGGAGATTGGAACTTAAGCGAGACCGCTTGTGACCCCTCCAATCTTTCCTGGGAATTCATTTTAACATAATTTCTTGAGAAATTATTCCCTAAATGGAAAAATAAATTTTTAGTTTTTTAAATAAAATGGTCAATTTTGATCTATGATTTAAATTGTAACTCAATTTCAATTTTTCTTTAAGTCTAGGTACTCAATTGAATTATTTTCAAAATTTGGTTGCTTTTTTTGTAAATATTAAAAATTAGATGCCTGTTTTTGTAAATATTTTTAAGGCATCTAGAAAAAAAATTAATTTAATAAAAAAATGATAATCATTAATATATAATTATATCCATTATAATATATATTGATTATTATCAACTTTCATAGAGTTAGGACTAGATTACATTTAATCATGTTTTATTTGATAAGTTTTTATCTGAAATAAATTAATAGCACATAATAATTTAATATGCATTTTATTAATTATTAATTGTTGTTAACTTTGAGTAGAATTAGAACTTAGAATTTTTAATTATTAAACTTTTCTAAAAATTTCACTTTAACTCCTATTCCCCTCATTATAAATACCACCAACCTTCTCCATCATTCTTCACTCAAAACTCTATTCCCACCAAATACACATAGTGCCGCAAGCCTCCAACTCCTCAGGCACAACACCGCCCGACAACCATTCGGCCAGCAGCTCACCCCGTGCACACCTGCAGCCTCCGTGCGCACCGAGAAGCCAGGCACACAGGTGTACCAGCAGCCGCTCCTTGTTGCTGCTCCTTGGCGCCACACCAAGCTCCAGCGCTCGCCAAGCCTGCTCCTTGGCACCACACCTGCACCTTGCTCCAGCTCGTGTACACCCACGTTGCTGCCTGCTGTCGATCAGCTGCTCACGCCAGGTTGCGCCGCTCCTCGATCCTACTCGACATGTTCGCTTGTTGCTCAGCATCTGTGCGGCACATTAGCCTTATTATTCACACCAACACCCCATCCTTAGTCGATAACCCTCCAACTTACCCTAATTCGACCTCTTTTGTTTTCTAATTATTATTTTTAGTTGTTAATTTTTATAAAATGGTGGTAAGATGAATTTTTCTCTGAAATTTTAATTATTCTTCAATTTATTGAATTATTAATAGTTTATACTAATTAAATTTTTGATAAAATAATTATTTTCCATCTTATTTTTAGGTTAATCATGCCTCGCAAGAGAACTCGTGCCTTTTCCCAAATTGACGAATCACAAAACAAATTCCACTGCGAAGAAACCAAAGTAAGATACGAAAGTATCTTCAAGAATCAACAGATGCATCTAGAGAGAGGCTTCACGTTGAAAGAAAGCAATTTTATTGATTTCATGTCGCGCGTTCGTCAAGTTGCTGAAACTCTCAATTGGGAGTTGTTTTGTAAGAAAAGGCCTAGTGTGGATAAGGAGTTAGTTCGTGAATTTTATGCGAATTTAACCTCAAGTGAGTTGACGAAAGATTCTGTTTGCTGAATCAAGGTACCAATAACCTCAAATGCTATTAATGAAATATTTGAATTACCTGATTTTGAAGATGACGAGTATTCTTCCTTGATAAGCGATATTGAGCCTGAAAATTTGCAAGAAATTCTTGAAGAACTTACAGTTCCAGATTCCAAGTGGACTGTGTCAAAACAAGGAATTCACACTTGTCAAAGAGAATATTTGACACCACTAGCGAAGGTATGGTTCTATTTCATCCAATTCAGCCTTATGCCTAGTTCACATGGGACTACGATTTCATTAGAGAGAATGGTCTTGTTATACTCGATTTTAACTGGAAAGAGCATTGATGTGGGAAAAATCATCTCGAGAGAGATACAAAATTGTGCTACTAGACGTTCTGGTTCAGCTTACTTCCCCTTTACAACAACAATTTTGTGCTTAAAAGCTAAAATTCTTACAAACGTAAAGAAGATAGGCTATAGCCAAGGCACAATCACAGATTGGGACCTCTATCAAATAGCTGGAGACTTTTTTCTACAGCAACAAGTTGAAGAAAGTGAGGATCCAGAAGAAGAAGAAGAAGATCTCATAGAGATCAAATGAATGCAATCAGCTGATGTCGCAACTTCAACATTTAGAACTCAATCGCCTCGCCCAAATCTTTGGGATGAACTGTCAAATTGATTGACATAATGCAACATATGCAGTGGCAGCAACAAGCTTATTAGAGATATTCAAAAATAAGGGATGACTCCATGAGAAACGCTTGTACAAAAATATACAATGACCTGTTTAGTTTTGTGCTTGAGTTTCTAGATTTCATATTTGAACCATGGAGTCCACTATCAAAGAGGAAGCGAAGCGATTCATGCAAAAACAAAGATGATGGAGCAAAAGGCGAGTCGAATTTGGAGGAATCTGTAAATAAATAAAAATGGGGGGATCTTGACTTTATTTTATTTCTGTTTTTAGGATTAGATTTAATTAGGAATTTTTATTTCCGCATAATAAAACAAGAGGTGGAAATCATAAATAAAAATGAACAAATTGCAAAGTATAAAAAAGTGTGGCAATAGATATATACATGTCTAGGATTGAATCTAGAGAGAGCTTGGTACTTAAGTAGTCAAATTGACTCACCTCCTCTTTTTTAGAATCCTACCTGGTGTATAGTATCTATTCACTTTGAACAATAAGAACATTGTTCATCTTAAGTAGGGGGGACACCAAAAAATTGAAATTGTTTCCACTCAGAATAATTTTTTCTTTTAATTATGGCTAGGATATATTTTGTTCAATAAATTTGAAATTTTGTTAAGTATGCTAAACTTCAGTATGAATAAAGTTTGATTATTTCAATAATTGTTATGTTAAATGTAACACCCCTAACCCGTATCCGTCGCCGAACTAGGGTAAAGAGGCATTAACGGACAAATTGGAACATTTTTCACTCCTTTCACAACATCAATCATACATCATTTAATAATGATTCACACATATATAGTATCATTAAAAATTCTACGAGACCTTAAACATGCTTTAAAGAAGGTTCGGGACTAAACCGATCTCATACAGAAACTTTGCGGAACTTAGAAAATTTTTATTTCAAAACAAAGCACACGCCCGTGTGGTTAGGCCGTGTGCCTCACACGGCCATGCCTTAAACCATGTCTTACCCCGTGTGCAAAACTGACTTAAACCACACGACCTGTCACACGCACGTGTTTCTGGCCCGTGTACAACACTGACTTGCATCACATGGCCTGTCACACGCCCCTGGCCCGTGTACAAGTCTGACTTACTTCAAATTGGGACATTTAAGGACACAGTCAGGACACACGCCCATGTGCTCAACCGTGTGGGCAATTATAGGCCATTTACAAGGCCAATTTGCCACCCATTTTGGGTCATACTTATAAGCATTAATAAAGCAACAATTCATGTCCCAAAAGCAGCCAAAACATACCAAATTATGGACAATTTGACCCATAACAACATCATTCATTTCTATATACAAATCCAACTCAAACGTACCAATTCAAAATACCAACCCCACATAAAAAACATGTGATTCATACATCATGTAAATCCATTTCAATTCATAGCATATCAATTTCCCAAATCAACCATAAAACATACCAAAATTAACCATCTCATTTGGCCATTCTTGAGCACATCAAAACATACCAACTTTTACATCATATAGCATGCACTAAATTCATCCATAATCACATTCATTAACAAGCCATATCACATGGCTATATATATACATGTCTCAAAACATATCTTAACATTTCTAGCCTATACATGCCATACTTCAACATGTACATTTTCAAAAGGTACCAAAATAAAGTTCGATAGTGTGGTGATGATCCTCGACAATCCCCGTGTAACAGCCCGATTTAGACCCTAGTCAGAACAGTGGTTTTGAAACCACAAATCTGAGGTCATAAAATTATTTTAATATTGTTTTATATGTTTACAGCATGTTAGAATGCATGGGTGAAATTTTCGTGCATTAATTTTACCGATTGGTTGTCAAATTTGATAAAAAGGACTTATTAGCGTAAAATGCAAAATTGACTTTCTATTTGTTAAAATACTAATTTTCTATGGCATATTAATTTGAAAGTCCTTAAAATGATATTTGGCCACTATATAAGCAAGTGGACTGTAATGGACCACTATTAAAAGGTTTTGTTATTAAATTACAAAGGTTAATTTGGTAATTGGCTTAGTAAAATTAATTATAATAAAACAAAGCCACATTAGTGTTCATATTTTCTTCATTATCTTCAACTGATAATAAGTAAGAAAAGGAGACTATAGAAGCTAGAGAAGAGGACGGCTGCATGCAATGGAAAAACCATGAAATTGTTTGTTTAGAAGCTAAAAGTTTGAAGTGGAAGGGTAACTCTTCTAAACTCTCCATTATCTATAGCTTTTTGTTGATAAATTCTAGTTAAATTGTTGATTTAATTTTGACCGAATGTGTGAGGGAAGGAAAAATTGAATTGTTATAATCGGTGTTGGGAAATATTAGTAAGCTTTCCTTGAATTTTTTTTATTCTTTAGTGTTTGATACTTTTGGAAATTGTTAAAATGCCGTCCAAATTTTACCCCCATTAATATTGTTAATTGCTACTCTGTTTATACTGTTCGGTGGAGGTATTAATGTTGATCGAATATTGCAGTGATAAGGATGTTTGGAAAAGGGTGTATGTATGATGTTTTATGGATTGTCGTTTGGTGTATTAAAGCAGTAGTGAATTGTTGTTTAGATGTCAATAAATGTGGTCTGAATGACTTTAAATTATATTAATAATGGTTGGAGTTGCAAATGAATAAATAATGATGTATTTATTATGTCTGAAATTTGAGAAAATGAGTGTTTAATGCTGCCTTTTAATGTAGCTGAGAAGGTAATAAAAGACCAATTTAATGCTACAGAATTTATGTCTTAAGTGTTAGTTAATGAGTTAGTTATATGGTGATAAATAGCCATATGTTTATATAGTTTGGGCTATTAATTAATGTTGTCTAAATTGATGCCAGATTAAGCTGTTGAATAGTGTAATTAGTAATTCATATGTACTACATCAATAAGTTAACTGCTAATTATTATTAAAGTTGGTTTTAGTGGATTAATTGGGCTACTGTAATGCAGGATTCGAATGTTGTCTGAATTGATATTAAGTACTTAATTATACTGCCATATTTTTGTATTTTAATTTTGTTTATTAAAGAGTATCTTAATGCTATCCAAATATGTAAATCTTTGAGACTTTAAGTTTCATGAACTAATATAAATTCCTATTGTATTCATGTTGTCCAAATTGGAATGAATTGGATAATGGTTGTGTTTGTGTTGACCAATTGTGAGGAATAAATATGTTTTTACTAATTGTAATTAAATGATAGGATAGTTTGAGTTTGAACTTGATTTGATATTTGAGTTAGTTAATATATTGATTTATCATTATGCTTTGATCGTGAAACAAATAGATCAATTATAAATCAGAGAAAAGATAAGGTCGTGGAATAATCATCTATGACTTGAGGTAAGTTCATATGTATATAAATGCTGTTAAATTCGAATGTATACGGGTTATATGTGTTGAATTGAATTATAATAAATATATGTGTATGTGTTGAATTGAATAAGCATTGGAGAACTAATTACAAGCTTGAATTGATTGAATGAAGACGTTTGAAAAGCCCCGTACGAACCATAGGAATAGTTAGGATACATATCTCATGACATAGGATTCCGATACATGTTTTTGTGTAAGACCACGTCTGGGACGTTGTGATCGACTTGTGTTTACATGTAAGACCACGTTTGGGATGTTGGCATCGACTTGTGTTTACATGTAAGACCACGTTTGGGCCATTGGCAACATATTTGATTCGTGTAATACCCTATATGGGATAGTGGCATCGATTTGTGATTACACGTATGACCACGTCTGGGACATTGGCATTGTACAAGACTTTCGATTATCCGAGTATCCTTATTGATTTTGAAGGGTTCAACGGGTATTATTAGGAAATGTATGAGTGTGTGAGTGAGTAGCTGATTTAGGTATGTGTGAATTGTATATGAAATTCAGAAATGAAAAGAGAGAATGTTTCTAATAATGATATGTGGAATACATGGCAATGAATGTGGAATGTATGTCAGTGAATTATGGGTAAGTGAATTAGATGTAAATTATGAGATGGAATATATGCATGATTATGATATTTCCATGATTGAATTGGTGACTGACTGTGTATTTTAGCTAAATGATTTAGGTACGTATGAGATTTATTTGTTAAATGAAAAATAAGGCAAGTGAAGTTACTTAATGAGGAACATGGATTATATGAGAAAAGTGATTGTATATGTGTATGTGATTAACTAAATTTGGCCTATTTGAATTGAATTATATATGTTTCTATGATGAATTATCTTCTTATGGCTTACTAAGCTTTCAAAGCTTAGTTTGTGTAGTTTTCCTGTGTTTATAGAGTTTCGGAGACTTGCTCGGGTTAGAAGTCGAAGGAGATCTCATCACACTATCTAGTTTTCGCTTTGGTAAATAAATGCTTGGAGATTTGGTTACGTGGCATGTATAGACT
Organism: Gossypium australe; assembly: GCA_005393395.2. Classification (NCBI taxonomy): domain Eukaryota; kingdom Viridiplantae; phylum Streptophyta; class Magnoliopsida; order Malvales; family Malvaceae; genus Gossypium; species Gossypium australe. Next base: position 107,310,513 of record CM016621.1, on the reverse strand, counting down.
AGTTTTGATATGGTTGGTTTTGAAATTGTATATATATATATAGCCATGTGAAAATGGATTGATTATGATGTTAATGGTTGTGTATTCGGTCATGTCTTAAGTTTAATTTGGAGGTATGTTTTATGGTAAATATGTTTGTGATGTGGTTATATGATTTGGCAATGAGATATGATAAGTATGAAGTATAAACGACTTTATAGTTAGCTCATTTTGGAAGTATGAAAAGTGGTATAATTTGGTTTGGTAATAAGGTAAAGTGATGAAAATGTTTTTGATTGAGTATTGGTTATGTAGATTTTGTTTGAAATGGCAAAGTATACACATATATTATGCTTGGATGGTTGGGCTTTTAGGAATAATTCATGATGGAAAATGATGATTATATTTTGTGGTATGTTAGTTTGGTTTGGAATGTGAATTTATAAAAGACATTGATAAGATAAATTATTAAATATGTCCTGTAATTTGTGAAATAGTTAAATAAGCATGTTTTAATTTTGTTGGTTATGTGTTTCATATGATCGAATGTGATTTATATGATTGACTAAATTGTTACTATTCGAATTTTAAAATTTATTATAAATGAGTTAATATAACGTTGTGCATGATTGTAAATTGAATGACTGTATTGAGATGTAATTTGATTGGTAATGCCTCGTAACCCTAATCCGGTGACGGATACGGGTTAGGGGTGTTACATTTGGTTTGTATTAGAGCTATGGTTTAGTCGGTTCTAGGACTAACATAGCGTACGTGAGTCTAGCTGTACATGCCATATTTAACCTGTGATATCTCCAAACTTTGACAAAAATTGTTTTGATGAGACAGATATGCTTTCCAACCAAGCTAATTCTGATAGTACAGAAGTAAATACTCAAATGTTTGAGTGAAAAAGTGTTGATGATGAGTTGAAACTCATAAAGGTATGAATAAGAATATAAGATATTTTGTTGTCAATAAATGTTGTAATGATATAAGTATATGAGTTGTGATATGTGGCCTATGATTGCTATATAAATGCTTTGATGGTGAATTAGTGATTTGAGTTGGCATATGAACTATGTGTTAAGAAAAAAAGTGATTATAAGCAAATGTTTATTAAATGTTTTGAGAATGTGAAATTAGAAATGAGCTAGATATTTGTGATAGTACGTGTTATATGCATTTATGTGCAAGTTAAATTTGAGGCTTTACTAACCCCACCCCCTTTATCAGTAAAATGTTACAATGAACTCTGTAATATTTGGATTAAATAAGCTCATGAACGTGGAATTTCAGAAGTCTGTGTTCGGAAAATTAATACTGTGGTTAGAAAAGTGAATGAATCAGCAAATGAAGACTGTACTAAAAGGAATATTGGATAGTTCTGAAGACTATTCAAATTACGCAAAGTCACTATTACAGAAGAATGTTAACTCCGACTAAATGACCTATTCAGGTATGTTATCTAAAGAAAGTATTATCTGGAATCTTTTCTGAATTTATTTTTGTTAGTGAAGAGATAATGTGAAAATTTTTTATGTTAGAATTAGACAGTTGAATAATGATTGAATTGTATTGATGGCTGAGTGCAATGGTTATAGTCGGGTAGTTACTATGATTCCTTATGGGTATTCTATGTGTACATTTATCCTCAGAAGTATATGTGACTGTTTAATTTCAGAAGGAATTCTTATTGTATGAGAACATTAGCTAAACATATTAAAGAATGAAAGTATCGTTGGTCTGTTCGGGTTATGTTCGACATTACTATGTCTTTCTCTAGTATTTATTCCATTGTGTAGATATAAAAGTCGACGGTAAAATCAATATAAAGCTAATATTCTATTTCTACTGGTTATTATCCTCTTATATATACGTCAAGATTATATTGCTTCTGTTAATGTGGATTTCAATATTTATGAAAGACATTGTTCTTTTTATACATTTTCTGGGATATCATCAGAATTGATATGTAACGCCCCAAAATCTCGAAACTCTAAATTCTGTGCACTGAAGTTGGTATGTATAAATAGCACTTAGAATATTAATTTTAAGGTATTACCAGGGTTTCTTGAACTCTTAGGGATAGGGAAGACCATAGGGAAAAATTTAATTTTTGCCTTAGTGGACCCTAGTCTCAGGTATTAGGCCTGTGGTCCAGTGGCAAGGTGGCGCCACTTGGGGAGCTACAAGGTGGCGTTATTATCAGGTGAAGAGGTCTAAGGTTCGAGGCTTAAGAGTGGTAAATTGAAGGGTTTTATTTTTGCACATGGAAGAAAGGTAGTGGCGCTGGAGTGGACTATGGAAGGGAGTGTTCAAGAGAGAAATTTAAGGTAAAGATAAGAGAGAAAAGATAGGGGATTGAGGTGTGGATGTGTTGGTGCCGAATTGGACTCTAGGGGGAAGGTAGTTTCGGCTTTCGCTATAAAAGGGGGGTGACGAATCCCTTTGAAGGGTTCTTTGGGTTTTCATTATTTTTTTCTATTCTTCCCCTCATTCTTTTTCTTCCATTTCCTAATTACCATCATCCCTATTTTCTGAAATGCCTACTTGTGTCATTTCTTTGTTGTTTTTCTCCATCACAAATCTGTTGATCAAGTGTTAAAAGCCGAATCTCCTTCAGTAACTATCTAGGCCGCAAGATCAAGGGTGGGATTCGGTAAGTACTCAGTCAACCTCCTTAGTGTGTTTTGTTAAAAGCCGAAGGGCTATCTAACTTCTCCTTGTTGTTAACCTTGTATTAACAAGGGTAGGGTTCAAATATCGCAATCGTGGTAAGGATCATTAGCAAGTGGTAAGTGTACTCATCTCAGTTGTGGATTAGTGAATGGCCGAATGTAAGTATGGCTTATAAGGGTGACTTGTGTGGAATATGAGTCAGTTGATTGTTGATAGTATATGTGTGGGTGCAGATCTACGTGAATAGTAGCTAAGGAAGGGCTACTAGAACTGGTGGCACACGGTAAGGTTATGGTAAGGCTTCAGATTTTAGGTAAATTCTGTAGTTAAGTGTGTATTGATTGGAGATTGGTATTGGTTGTAGGTTCAAGGCTAAGGATAGTGTAGCACTCGCAATAACCAGGTGTGTACATACACTTCACACACGACAAATTGGCAAAAGTCGAAACCTCGAAAACCCGAAATGCCGAAAGGCTGAAAAGCCAAAAGGTTGGCACCGGCAACCACACGAGCATGCGAACATTTGTGTGGGAACACCGATACGATTACTGGGGCCAAGAGAGTGATCTCATGGTCTCGGGCCACTATTTGGCTGACCAGGCCAAACGGGGTTACATTGGCCTGCCGAGCTCGTGGGACCAAGTCAGCAAGAGTTGATATGTGTAACTGAATGATGGATGGTTGTATGATTTGATCGTGATCGGGCCTAATGGGCTACATAAACTTGATTGGGCTTAATGGGCTATATGGACATGATTAGGCTTAGTGGGCCTTATGGGATTTTAGAAATGCATGCTAAGGTTTTAAGGGACTCTAGGAATAGTTCTAATAAATTCTTAAATAGCATAAGACTTAATTTAATAATCAAACATGTCTGTGGACAAGTCGCTAGGTTAGAGTGTGGCAATGGACATATGCATGTCTAGGACTGGATCTAGGGAGAGCTTGGTACTTAAGTGGTCCTAGTGACCCACCTTCTCTTCTCTAGGATCCTACCTGGTGCATAGTGTCTGTTCACCTTAGCCGCAAGGACTTGTTAATGCGCCAAAGTTCATAACTAAAACCCGTGATTTGCAGAATTACTAAAATACCCCCGATTTGCAAAATTACCGAAATACCATCGGATTGCAAAACTACCAAAATACCCTTGATTTGCAAAATTACCAAAATACCCTTGATTTGTAAAATTACCAAAATACCCCTGTAGGGTAGATTTACAAAAATACCCCTGGGTAGTGAAATGACTAAAATACCCCTAGGTGCTTAATGTGTGAAAATGTGTATGTTGCATTCATGAGATATATGTTGCACTTGGGTGGGTTTGATGATACGGAGGAAGATATGTGAGGATCACATAGTCGCTTGACGATCATGGATCCACTGGTGGCTTTAAGCCCATTATATGCTTAGCAACCTTGCTGCAACATTTGAGTAGTGCCGCTGTTGGTGCTACCTTTAGAGTGTAGGGATGGGTGGGTTGATATTTATATCCCCACAGAAGTGTAGGGTTGGAAGGGAAATGGAGTGCAGGGTTGGATTTGGGATGGGAACATTGCATTCATGTGATACTGATGTGATATGAGGTCATTGTGGGCTAAGGCCCAATACCACCGTTTTTTATAAGGCTTAGGCCCAATGTGATAATTGCATGTTGATTGGATTACCAAGGGTCGTACACACTGAGTTTTGGAACTCACACCCTTTTTTTTAAATATTTCAGGTGACCCTTAGTAGACGGCTCGACGTGGGAGAGGACTCGGAGATGACCACACTGTAAGCTACTTAGAAGTTTTTAATTTAGTTTCAAATGACTTAAATTTAATTACTTTATTTTCATTAGGATGTAATAAGGCCTTGTATCTCCAATTTGACTTTACGTCTGGGTTTTATTATTGTTTCAACTGCCTAATTATTAAACTTAAATAAATTTCTAAAGTTTAACATGGTTTTCGAAATAACTATAACATGTGGACGTTTTCTTAAAACATGGGCTTCCATCATAACTTAACAAGTTGTAAGGATTTTGGGTTTCTAAATCTTAAACTTAAGTTTTTAACTATTCAAATTTCCTACTGAACATAAATTTAACTAAGCCAAGTCATTTTGGAATTATCCCTTTGATGCGACGTCACCGGATTCAGCCATAATGTCTGAGCAGGGTCTGGGCCTTTTACATGATATCATTCTATTTGGGTTGTAATTTTCATATATCCTGTGTAATTCCAAATGTTGAAATTTTGATTTTCCGGTTTTCCTATGATTCCATGTGATTATCTACAAGAGATCTCTATTTGACAGAGATGATTATGTCTATTATGATTATAATTTCTAGCTTGAAATGTGAAAGTACAGTGGTACCGTCCTTAGAGTTATAGAAGTTGTATTTCTGCAATGGTGGCTGTTTAAATCATATTTGATTTTCTTTTCTGTGTTCAAATGCTTCATTAACAGCCGGGATAAAATTTATTATAGGGTTGAGACATCGTTCTTAGTAAGGCCCAATGATTTCTATTTGGTTAAGGTGATTTCAGTATAATTCAGAGTTTCGATGATTAATATATGAGACAGCTTCATTATAAACTCTTTTCTAGTTCTCGTGAAAGTTCGACATTTATAAAAGTGAAAATGATAAAAGATTAAGATCAAACTATATAATGATATGTCTGGGATTATTCCATCTAATGAGAAGCAAGATTTATTCGAAAAGACTGATTTAGTAGTTAGTATGATCTAAATTATTTGATTGAAAAGTTAATTGGGTTACATGTGTTTTAATCTATCTACGATCTGGAAATAAACTTTGAATGCACATGTATGAATTGAAGGATAGTCTGAAAGAAGAATTTATATTCTTGAAGACTTGATATAGAATTATATCTATAGGAATGATTCTATCTGAGAAATTTTGTGGTAACTTAAAGTTAGTTTGGTTGTTGAAGCTTTCTTTTGCACGAAGACATTATCAACCGAAATGTCAGTTCTGGTTCCACCTAAGTTGAATAAAAAGTTTATGATTTTCAGTCATATATTATTGAATGGTTCAAAATGTGTTCTAATACAAGAATGTGCAGAGATATCTTGTGATTCTGTATTGTTAAAGCTGTATAAAAAGAGTTATGTGACATATTTGATGACTACAAGAATTTAAAATGTTTAATGTCAGAGAAAGATCCGAACTTGGCATAGAAAGGTTAGCTCGAATAGTCAAAAAACTATTGAGTCTATAAGTGATTCCTATTTGAGGGAAATGATTATAGTTTCGGATGTTTTGATTGGGCGATGAATACGTAATTGATCTTATCAGGTAATGAGCAGTTGTTAAATGAATTAGAGGTTAAATAAATGTTTATTTAGTGAGATTGTGAAATTCAGAAATGTGTCAACGAATTATAAGTTAAAAAGTGGTTCAGCATAAATTGATTTTTGATTTAGAACCTCAAATGTGGTACCAATGATTATTTGTTATTTCGAGATAGAGTATATATATTTAAAAGCTCTACGATTGTACAACAACTGCTACAAGAAACTCTCAGTTGTAGTTTGTTGGTTCATATGGGATCAATAAGATGCATAACAGTCAAAGATATGATATCGATGATGAGTGTGAAATGTGATATTTCTAACTTTGTTGATTTTAGAAATAGAGGGTTGATGAATTCTGTATCGGGATTATCTTTATCATTGAAAAAATTAGAGTTATCTGATATATGGTTAACTATTTGAAGAAATCTCTCTATACGTACATATTTTCTCTTTCGATTAAACAGTTGAGTTATCCTTTTCTGTATGGGTAAGTCTGTCTATAGTGTCAGTTATCATTGTTTTGGATTGAGATCTGAAACTTATATGGTAATTCTAAGAGATTATAGTAATTTGTAAGTATGAAATTACATTAAAATTGGGGAAAGCAAACTAAATTCTTGAAATATTTATTTTTTATTGTGTTTTAGAGTTTTAAAACAATTAAGAAAGAGGTATCGTATGCGGCATTTACTTAACTCCGTTATTTCAGGATTGAGCTTTCTGAGAAAATGAAAATAATTTAATACAGTTATAAGCAGTCTCAGCTAGAGATAATGTACAGCAAAAGTCAGATCAGAATTTCAGTTGTGAGATTAAAGAAATTTGAAATCCGAAGCTATGTGTGAATTCAAAATGTACTATGGGGAAGCAAATCCTTAATCTACTTTTTGGTAAGATTTTCAGGGACGAAAATCCTTAAGGGGAGAAGAGTTGTAATAGCCCGATTTAGACCCTAGTTGAAACAGTGGTTTCCAAACCACAAATTCGAGGTCGTAAAATTATTTTAATATTATTTTATGTGTTTATAGCATGTTAGAATGCATGGGTGAAATTTTCGTGAATTAATTATACCGATTGGTTGTCTAATTTGATAAAAAGGACTTAATAGCGTAAAATGCAAAAGTGACTTTCTATTTGTTAAAATACTAATTTGCTATGGCTTATTAAATGATAAGTCCTTAAAATGATATTTGTCCACTATATAGGCAAGTGGACGATAATGGACTTAAATTACAAAGGTTAATTTGGTAATTGGCTTAGTAATATTAATTATAATAAAACAAAGCCACATTAATGTTCATCTTTTCTTCATTATCTTCAATCGATAATAAGTAAGAAAAGTAGAATATAGAAGCTCGAGAAGAGGATGGCTGCATGCAGTGGAAAAACCATGAAATTGTTTGTTTAGAAGCTAAAATTTTGAAGTGGCAGGGTAAGTCTTTTAAACTCTCCATTACCTATAGCTTTTTATTGATAAATTCTAGTTAAATTGTTGATTTAATTTTGACCTAATGTGTGAGGGAAGGACAAATTGAATTGTTATAATCGGTGTTGAAAAATATTAGCAAGCTTTCCTTGAATTTTTTTAATTCTTTAGTGTTTGATAATTTTGGAAATTGTTAAATTGCCGTCCAAATTTTACCCCATTAATATTGTTAATTACTTCTCTGTTTATACTGTTCAGTGCAGGTATTAATGTTGTTCGAATATTGCAGTGATAAGGATGTTTAAAAAAGGGTGCATGTATGATGTTTTATGGATTGTCGTTTGGTGTATTAAAGTAGCAGTGAATTGATGTTTAGATGTCAATAAATGTGGTCTGAATGACTTTATTATGTTAATAATGGTTGGAGTTGCAAATTAATAAATAATGATGTATTTATTATGTTTGAAATTTGAGAAAATGAGTGTTTAATGCTGCCTTTAATGTAGCTGAGAAGGTAATAAAAGACTAGTTTAATGCTATAGAATTTATGTCTTAAGTGTTAGTTAATGAGTTAGTTATATGGTGATAACTAGCCGTATGTTTATATCCTTTGGGCGGTTTGTGCACTATTAATTAATGTTGTCTAAATTGATGTCAGATTAAGCTGTTGAATAGTGTAATTAGTAATTAATATGTACTGCATCAATAAGTTAACTGTCAATTATTATTAAAGTTGGTTTTAGTGGATTAATTGGGCTGCTGTAATGCAGGATTTGTATGCTGTCTGAATTGTTATTAAGTACTTAATTATACTGCATTATTTTTGTATATTAATGTTGTTTATTAAAGTGTATCTTAATGCTATCAAAATATGTAAATCTTTGAGACTTTAAGTTTCATGAACTAATATAAATTCCTATTGTATTCATGTTGTCAAAATTGGAATGAATTGGATAATGGTTGTGTTTGTGTTGACCAATTGTGAGTAATAAATATGTTTTTACTAATTGTAATTAAATGATAGGATGGTTTGAGTTTGAACTTGATTTGATATTTGAGTTAGTTAATATATTGATTTATTATTATGCTTTGATTGTGAAATAAATAGATCGATTATAAATCGGGGAAAAGAGAAGGTTGTGGAATAATCATCTATGACTTGAGGTAAGTTCATAAGTAAATAAATGCTGTTAAATTCGAATGAATACGTGTTATATGTGTTGAATTGAATTATAATAAATATGTGTGTATTTGCTGAATTGAAATAAGCATTGGAGAACTAATTACGAGCTTGAATTGATTGAATGACGACGTCTGAAAAGCCCTGTACGAACCATAGGAATAGTTGGGATACATATGTCATGACATAGGATTTCGATACGTGTTTTTGTGTAATACCATGTTTAGGACGTTGGCATTTACTTGTGTTTACGTGTAAGACCACATTTGGGACGTTGGCATCGACTTATGGTTACGTGTAAGACCATGTCTGGGACATTGGCAACGTATTTCACAATTTCATTTTAAGGGCTTCATAATTAAAAGAACATAGCAATTTAGCACGTTAACAAATAGCAAGTCACTTTTGCGATTTACGCGATTAAACCCTTTTTTCAAATTAAACAACCAATCGATAAAATTAATTTACAAAACTTTCACACATGCTTAATCACAAACTGTAAACATGGAAAATAATATTAAAATATTTTTTTTGACTCGGATTTGTGGTCCCAAAACCACTATTCCGACTAGGGTCTAAACTGGACTGTTACAATTCTCCCCCTTATGGATTTTCGTCCTCGAAAATCTTACAGTTGAACAAATTCGAATATTGTTGTCTCATAGCATCTTCAGGCTTCCACATAGCTTCTTCGACCCCATGTTGATGCCACAATACTTTTACTAATGAAATTCTCTTATTTCGCAATTCTTTAATCTCACGAGATAAGATGCGGATCAGTTCTTCTTCATAAGTCATATCGTATTAAATTTCTATTTTAGATAGAGAAATTACATGTGAGGGATCAGATCTATATCGTCGAAGCATCGATACGTAAAATACATTTTCTAGCTCAGGTGGTAGCAACAATGTATACGCAACCGGCCTGATACGCTACTTTTGCCCCTTTTGCCAAATCGGAGTATTTTTCTTCCACGGAGACACTTTCAAAAATACTTTATCGCCGATCTCAAATTCAATATCTTTTCATTTCAAGTCTGCATATGATTTCTGATGATCTGACGCTACTTTTAGACTTTCACGAATCACTTTTACTTTTTGTTCAGCCTCTTCGATCAAATCGACCCCGTGTACCTTATTTTCACTGAGCTCAGTCCAATAAAAAGGTGTTCGACATTTGTGACCGTACAAGGCTTCATACGGTACCATTTTAATGCTCGATAGAAAACTATTATTATATGCGAATTCAATCAGTGGAAAATAATGTTCCCACGCACCTTCAAACTCAAGAATGCAACATCTCAATATATCCTCGAGTATCTGAATAATCCACTCGGATTGACCATCTGTCTGCGGATGAAAAGCAGTACTGAAGTGCAATTTCGTACCTAAAGCTTCTTGCAATTTCTTCCAAAATAAGTAAACCTCGGATCTCGGACTCAATTTGCCCCTTTTGCCAAATCGGAGTAGTTTTCTTCCACGGAGACACTTTCAATAATACTTTATCGCCGATCTGAAATTCAATATCTTTCCATTTCAAGTCTGCATATGATTTCTGATGATCTGACACTACTTTTAGACTTTCACGAATCACTTTTACTTTTTATTCAGTCTCTTCGATCAAATCGACCCCGTGTACCTTATTCTCACTGAGCTCAGTCCAATAAAAAGGTGTTCAACATTTGTGACCGTACAAGGCTTCATACGGTACCATTTTAATGCTCGATTGAAAACTATTATTATATGCGAATTCAATCAATGGAAAATAATGTTCCCACGTACCTTCAAACTCAAGAATGCAACATCTCAACATATCCTCGAGTATCTGAATAATCTATTCGGGTTGACCATCTGTCTGCGATGAAAAGCAGTACTGAAGTGCAATTTCGTACCTAAAGCTTCTTGTAATTTCTTCCAAAATCGTGAAGTAACCTTGGATCTCGGACTCATTTTGCCCCTTTTACCAAATCGTAGTATTTTTCTTCCATGGAGACACTTTCAAAAATACTTTATCGCCGATCTCAAATTCAATATCTTTTCATTTCAAGTCTGCATATGATTTCTGATGATCTGACGCTACTTTTAGACTTTCACGAATCACTTTTACTTTTTGTTCAGTCTCTTCGATCAAATCGACCCCGTGTACCTTATTCTCACTGAGCTCAGTCCAATAAAAAGGTGTTCGACATTTGTGACCGTACAAGGCTTCATACGGTACCATTTTAATGCTTGATTGAAAACTATTATTATATGCGAATTCAATCAATGGAAAATAATGTTCCCACGTACCTTCAAACTCAAGAATGCAACATCTCAACATATCCTCGAGTGTCTGAATAATCCACTCGGATTGACCATCTGTCTGTGGACGAAAAGCAGTACTGAAGTGCAACTTCGTACCTAAAGCTTCTTGTAATTTCTTCCAAAATCGTGAAGTAAACCTCGGATCTCTATTATACACAATAAATAGTGGCACCTCGTGCAATTTCACAATATCAAAAATGTATAACTTAGCTAACTTATCAAGTGAATAAACCGTTCTCACCAGAGTAAAATGAGTTGATTTTGTCAATCTATCAACTATAACCCATATTGCATCTTTCTTCCATGGAGTTAAAGGCAAACCGAAAACAAAATCCATCGTCACTCTATCCCATTTCCACTCAGGAGTCATTATCGGTTGCAACAAACCAGATGGCACCTGATGTTAAGCTTTAGCTTGCTGACAGATCAAACATTTCGAAACAAAATTAGAGATATCTCTTTTCATTCCAGGCCACTAGTAATGTTGTTTCAAATCATTATACATCTTTGTACTTATTGGATGAACCAATAAGTGACTACTATGAGCTTGTTTCAAGTCATCTCAATCAACTCTGGTTTTCTCGAAACACAAACCTGATCTCGGAATCTCAAACAATCATCTAGGTCGACTCGAAATTCAGAACCAGAGTTCAAATCACATTGAGCTTGTTTCACTAACATTTCATTATCAACTTTCTGAGTCATCACAAATCTACTGTAAGAACAACGGTCTTGCTTTCAAGTCGGCTAAAACCGAACCATCATTAGACAGAACTGAATAAGCGTTCATCGCACGTAACACAATTAGTGATTTTCAACTCAAAGCATCAGCAACAACATTTACTATTCTCGGATGCTAATCTATAAGTAGCTCGTAGTCTTTTAACAGTTCTAACCATCTTCTCTGACGCAGATTCAAATCTTTCTGAGTCATCAAATATTTTAGACTTTTATGATCTGAAAACACATGACATTTCTCACCGAAAAGATAGTGACGCCAAATTTTTAAAGCAAACACGATCGCAGCTAATTCAAGGTCGTATTGTAACACCCCAGACCCGGACAAAACACCACGTCCGAATCTGGTATGTTACGGGGAAAAACGTATTTGAGAGGTTAGAATTTTCGTTTAAAAACTGGATGAACACATAGTGTATTTGAAGAACATTTGAGTAGGCTTGTTTGAAATCAAATGGTGTATTTGAAACCCGGAAATTTTGAAAACTTAATCAAATTGTGTAGTGAAAAATGAGTTTATTTCATGTAAAGTTTCAAGTAGTTTCTTAGGGTTACTTAAAACATTTTTAACTTGGTAGAAAATCGAGTTTGATTTGAAAATCATTTGAGTTTACTTAATATCAAACATAGTGTGATACCCGATGGTATAGTTGAAAACACATTGCGTTATAGTTTTGAAATCATTGTCTTTCCAAATTTTAGTAAAATTTCAACTATATTATTTTGTTAAGGCATATTAAAATCTATTTAAAACATAAACATCATAAAACATAATTTAAAGGCCTTTACAATCCAAAATAAAACCCAAATAATAGTAAATAAGTTAAAGTACCCAAATCATAAAATCGGAGCAAATCTTTATTAAGCATGGCATGAGCACCCCGAGTCCATCCCGGCTCCATGTCCGCGTCTAAGTGTCACCTGAAATGTCAAAGGAGAGGGTGAGTCGAATGACTCAGTGCGTAAATCCCGCTCCCGGTAAAACAACATGCTAACACACATCATACATAGCAACATAATTAATGCAACCCGATCCTAACCATCCGTATCGCCTTTTCTACCCCGTGTGGTACCAAACCACTGGTGGTGCCAAACCACTGGTGACCCAAAGTCACGATATCCATAAGTGTGGTGCCAAACCACTGGTGACCGAAAGTCACGAGTAATCCGATGATGGGGCCAACCCATCACATGATACCAAATCACTAGCGACAATCCCGTATCTGTCAAGTGGGGCCAACCCACGGTGGTGTCAAACCACAGGGACGAGTCGCAATGAGGTGCCAAACCTCTGGTGTCCCAAAGACACAATGTGGTACCAAACCACTGGTGACCGCAGTCACAAATCCGATGATGGGGCCAACCCATCGTGTGATACCAAATCACTGGCGTCAATCCCGTAATATCAACTGTGGGGCCAACCCACCGTGGTACTAAGCCACTGGGACGAGACGCTGAGGTGCCAAACCTCTGGTGTCCCAAAGACACAATATATCACTGTGGTACCAAACCACTGGAGGTGCCAAACCTCTGGTGTCCCAAAGACACAGTGTCCCAAAGACACGGATATCATCATTCCCCCTCCACTCATATCTCCCATCAACATATCATACTCATGTGATCGTGCATATCATACAATCATGCATATCATGCCAACATGTCTAGCATTAATCTCATAGCATACATAACATAGATCATAATATTGAGCATATCATCAATAGAACTCGTAATGCTACAGACTTACCCGGATCCGTACATATACCCCACTTGGGTATCCAATAATCCATCATACTGTCATGATTTTAATAGGCAACAGGTTTAATAACAATATTACTAAGTATAGTGTGTTAGTTTACACACCTGGTAAATACGAGTCTAAAGATCCCAATGAAACGATCTAAGGCTCCTTGATTACTGGCTCCTACAATCGGCCAAATAGGAGTTAGGCACTAAGACCATTCGGCCAAAGACTAAATAACCAAAGGGTTAATGTTGATCCCTCACCTTGCTATTGGTTTGATTTCTTATCAAACCCGAACCACAATGGTTCTCCTTCCAACAATCGGCTACACCTTCAAAAGAGAACAATTAAACCTTTGTCACTCCTGACTTAATCGAACCCACAGATTGAACTAACAACACTAATACCAATCACTTACCCCTTACTTACCAATCGATTAACAAAAGAACGACGGTTCCCTTGCTTGCTACCACACTCCAATGACCCTATAACAAGATGATAATCAAAAGGTTAACACCCTTCCATAACCCAAAATTAACACAACACTTGAGAGATAAGGGAAATGGCCATTCGGCCAAGAGCTTACCAACACCCAAAATTCGGCCAAATAATAGGACTTCTAGGAGAGAAGAGATTCGGCTAAGATGCAAACCAAGAATAAAAGAAGATTCGGCCTAAGTGTTTAGCACACCCCTATATTCGGTTTTAAATGGAAAACAAGGAAAAGAAAATAGAAGATGAGAATGAAGTTTCGGCAACAATGAATGAGAAAAGAAAGTAAAGGTTTGAGATGCAAGTGTTTGTGATTTCGGCACAACGAAATGGGAAGATGAATGGAGAAAATAATGGAAGGGTTCGGTTTGAAACAGGTGAGAGTTTCGGCACAAAAAGAAAGGAGAAGGGAAATGGAGAATTCGGCTTCACAATGAACAAAAGAAAAGGAGTTGAAGAGGAGAATATTCGGCTACCCAATGCTTGAATATTCGGTTCCAAAAGAAAGAAAATGAGCAAAAAGCACCCTTGAGAATTCGGCTACTATTGTCAACAAGAGAGAAAAAGAAAGAAAACAACAATAGCTTCAACCAAAAAGAATGACAGAAAATCCAAAAATGCCAAAAATGAATTCGGCATACCCTCCTACCACTTACCAAAACCGGCCAACCTCCCCCCCAAGCATCCAAGTTTCGGCCAACACCCCACCACACTCCTCAATATTCGGCCACATCCCCACAATAGCTCCCAACCACTCATTTCAAATGAGTTTACCAAATCTCACTCCTACAATCACTCTCCACCCACCAAGCCACCATTTGACCAAGTCCAAGGAGGAATTTGAACTTCATCCAACTCCTCCCTCCTATGCCGTCCAAAATGAACCCAAAATGTAAGATCTTTGCAGCTCGAACACTAGACCTCCACCCCATGCAGTTGACGCCACACCTAGCTCCCAAGTAGCGCATGCCTTGCCATCTTGCCAGCTCCTCTTTTGTGCAACAAAACAACAAATAAGATACATATCCATCAGCTCCATCAGCTCCCCTCCTATCAAGCCTAAAAACTAAAATTTTCCTACCTACTCAGGCACACTCCTAGCCTACAATTAAGCCCCGACACTACACAAACAGCAACACAGCACACCAACACATGCAGTATCATGCAACAACAAAATAGCCCCTAACCCAGGATATTACACGTATGCTGGATAATTTTTTTCTTGCGGTTTCAATTGTCTCGAGGCATAAGCTATAACGTTTCCTTACTGCATCAAAACACATCCCAAACCGTTCAACGAAGCATCACTATATATCACAAATTCTTTACTGGATTCTGGTTGTACCAAAACTGGAGCTTTAGTCAAAAGCGCTTTTAACTGATCAAAGCTTTTCTGACACTTTTTAGACCATTCGAATTTCACTTCTTTCTGAAGTAATCTCGTTAATGGAGTTGCAATCATCGAAAAGCCTTTTATGAATTGTCGGTAATAACCAGCAAGTCCCAGAAAACTGCAGACTTTAGACACATTTTTTGGAGGCTTCTACTCTAAAATAGCTGAAATCTTGCTCGAATCAACTCGTATACCGGACGCTGACACAATATGTCCCAAAAAGCCAACTTCATGCAACCAGAACTCATATTTACTAAACATTGCATACAATTGCTTATCACGCAAAGTTTGTAGCACAATTCTCAAATGTTCAACATGCTCAGTTTCATCAAGCGAATAAATCAAAATGTCGTTAATGAATATAACAACAAATCGATCTAAATACGGTGTGAAAACTCTGCTCATCATGTCCATGAAGACAGTAGGAGCATTTGTTAGTCCGAAAGGCATAGCTAAAAACTCATAGTGCCCGTACCTTCATTCTGAAAGTAGTTTCTGAAATGTCTGAATCTTTTACTCGCAACTGATAGTATCCCGATCTCAGATCTATCTTTAAAAACGCAGTAGCTCCTTTTAGCTGATTGAGCAAATCATCGATTCTAGGCAGAGGATATTTGTTCTTAATAGTCACTTTGTTTAACTGACAGTAATCAATGCATATTCTCATCGTGCCATCTTTCTTTTTCACAAACAGAACGGGAGCGCCCCAAGGAGAAAAGCTCGGTCGTGCAAAACCTCTGTCTGTCAATTCTTGCAACTAAGACTTCAATTCTTTTAATTCTGTCGGAGCCGTTCTATACAGAGCTATTGAGATAGGGGTTGTCCTTAGCACTAAATCAATGCCAAACTCCACTTCTTGCATCGAAGGTAATTCCGGTAATTCTTTAGGAAACACATCAGGGAACTCACAAACCACAGTCACAGATTCAACTTTATTTTTTGTCACTTTCGTATCAATCACATATGCAAGATAAGCTTCACATCCTTTTTTCACATAATTCAGAGCTTTCATCGAAGATATTACGACCGGTAGCCCATTTAAATCACTGGACTCAATCCGTATTATTTCATCATTATGACATCTCAAATCAATAGTCTTGTGTTTGTAGTTCTCAATAGCATATGCAAAGTTAGCCAATCCATACCCAGGATTGTATCAAACTCATCAAAGGGTAATAACATCAGATTAGCCGGAAAACAGATATCTCAAAACATCAACAAACAATTCTTTCACACTTTGTCAACCAGAACACACTTGCCTAAGGGGTTCAATACTCTAATTACAAATTCACTAGACTCTATAGGCAAAGTCTTACCGGATACTAAGTTCATGCATATATATTGTAACAGTCCGGTTTAGACCCTAGTCGGAACATTGGTTTCGGGACCACAAATCTGAGTCTGAAAAATATTTTAATATTATTTTCTGTGCCTTTAATATGTGATTAAGCATGTGTTAAAGTTCCGTAAGTTAATTTGTCTATTTGTGTGCTTAATTTGATAAACGAATTAAATTGCATTAAATGCAAAACTAGCATGATATTTGTAAAAGTGTCTATTTGATGTGGCTTTTAAGGTGGAGGCCTTATGTTGTTATTAATTCATTCATAAGATAATGGATGGTTAAATGACATAATGACCATAGTGTTATTTTGTCTTATATGATATATGGAAGGGTAAATTAGTAATTTGATAAATAAAAGATGATTAAACAAAAACCAAGGTTAAAATGCTATCATCTTTTATGTTTCACCACTGAAAATTCAAAAAGGGAGAAAGGGTTTGAATTCTTCAAATATTCGGCTAGCTTGTGGTCAAATTAAGGTAAAGTGAGATTGTTGCTTAGTCTACTATCAAGCCCATGTTGTAATTTGAAGAATTAATGATGTTTATGAGATGTGCCATTGATGAAATGGTGAGCTTTGTGATGATTTTAGGTGTTAAATGAAAGATATGTGTTTAATGAACATGTTTTGTTCTTGAATTTTTGATGAATTTAGCTAATTAGGGCTAAATTGTGAAAATAATATTTTGGAGGGCTAAATTGTGAATTTGATGAAAAGTATGGACTTGTATGGTCCTTAGGGAGTTTCAACTATGCATATGTGTTTTTGGATTGAATTGAATGTGTTGGTAAATAAAAGGGTTAAATTTGAATATGTATAGATCAAGAACCGAAGAAAACAGACTTAGATCGCGGGAAATGAAAAGTACTCGAGTAGCCGTATCTGTTTCCGTTAAACCGAACTCGAGGTAAGTCAATATACAAGAAAATGTATTTGCATTGAATTATTTGTGTATATATGGAATTTGAATGGTTATTAATATCCATTGAGATGGAATGTATGTGAAATACGAGTTACGAATAAGTCGACAAGTTGATAATGTCCGAGAAGTCCCGTTTGAACCTAGGGATAGATAGGATAGTATATGTCATGACATAGGTGTCCGTTATGTGATATCATGTAAGACCACGTCTGGGACGTTGGCATTGATTTGAGATTTTGTGAAAGATCACGTCTGGGACGTTGGCATTGATATGAGATTTACGTGTAAGACCATGTCTAGGACATTGGCATTGTATTGATTCGTGTAATACCCTGTATGGGACAGTGGCATCGATATCTAATTACATGTAAGACCACGTCTAGGACATTGGCATCGTACGATTATTTTGAGCACTCTGCGTATCCTATTAGATTCCGAATAGTTCAACGGGCAAATCTGAGATATGAACGACTATGTGATTTGTATATCCCGATAAACCGTAATATGAACATATTTTAATCCCACATTTAGCATACTTTTGGATGATTTAAGCCTTGAATTGTGTAATTTGGTTCTCTTAATCCTTTGTTTTCATGTTTTATATTCAGAAGAGCACCGGAGGATGAAAAGAATGAGAAACAGGCCCAAAACAGAGTAAATGGGCCATATGACGAAATCAACACGGCCTGGGCCCAAGACCACACGACCGTGCCTCCTTAATAATCTCGAACACGGCCTGCCCACGATTCACACGGGCATGTGCCATGGGCGTGTCCCTGACGTGAGAAAGAAGAGTTTCAGTCGGATTAGGGTACTTAGAGGCAAAGAAAGCCATTCAAAAAGCCTATATAAACACCCTAGAGGCCAACCTTCAGGGGGCGTCCAGCTAGGCCAAGGAGCCGAGCCAGAGAGGCCAGAATTGTGGGATTCACTTGAAGAATAGCCAGTTAATTCATCTAAAGAAGCCAGAGTTATACTCAAGACGGAGGATCTCTCCTTCAACTCCTTCAAGGGGTTTTAGGGTTTTCTTATGTTTTGTTTCATCTTTTCTTTTGAGATGTATTCTTTTATCATTATGAACTAAACCCTCAGATACCTGAGGGGGATGAAACCTAAGATGAATCTTGTTATCGTTTGCTGAACTATATGATAAATACTTTATTTGTTCTTAACTATGTGTTCTTAATTCTTGTTTCTGTATTTCCGGGATATTGATTCAAGTATTGATGTGCTTAGGAGGTGGAGCAAAAGGCCCTGCCTAAGAGTAGATCTAGTGTTCAGCAAAAGGCCTATCTTTTTGATTTTTTTTTAGTCTCCTTGCCGAATCTCTTTGCATTTTTCTCCCTATTCTCTTTCTTTTCTTAAAACCTTATTTTCTACTAATTTTCTTGTATAGCCGAATCCTCTAAAAGCCACCTAGTTTCGGCTTGCTCATCCCTTCAAGTGTTGACCGAAACTCCAAGTGTTTCAAGGCCATTTATGTTCCTTTCTTCTTCTCCTCTACTTGTTTCTTAGCCGAACCTTATAAGCCTTATTTCCTTTTCTTCTTCATCATTATTTTGAGCCATAGCCAAATGTGCAGATACCTTTGAAGCCATTGCCGAATCTCCTAGGGTGGTGTTGTCTTGCTCTTAGTTTCTTCTCAAGTGTAGTGGTAAGTATTTTCCTTTAAACAATCGGTTTTGGGTTCTTATATTGGTATGTCGAAACCAAGCATTTGGTCTTGGTTTTTATAACGTGGCCGAATGTCATAGTGCCATTAAGTATGTTCTTTTGTGGGTGTAGCCGAAAGAAGGAAGCATTGAGGAAGTCTCTTGGATTCGATTATCTAAGGAATTTCGTCTATTCAAGGTGCAAGTGTGTGATTTTGGGATTTGGAAGAAATAGGTAAGTGGGTTTGTGCTATTCGGCCATAAGCCATATTTGGTAATAAGGTTAGCTGATTCTAACTTTGATGATTTAGGACCAAAGCGGCATTAAGGAAGGAGGAAAACCACGTTCCAAGATCCGGTTAGATTCGAATAGTTCGGGATTTCGCTAAATAGTCAGGTGCGTAGTTATCGCACTGTTCTCTTGCTTGTTTATATGTGTTATATGTAAATGTGTATGATGTGCATGTTAGCCGAAATAAGGGCTAAGATGATGGATACCCAAGGTGGATGATCGGATAATCAGGTTAGTGGTTATGGTGTTAATCTTTCAGTGATGTATGTGATATTGATGCAAGCATGTGTTGTATGCTCGTTATGTTAATAATGTTATCCTGCCATGAGATTAATATATGCATGGGGATTGGGATATGAATATTGAAGGAAAGGGTGTACATATTTATGTACGTGGTCTGATGTTAGCCTTGTGCTACATTGGCGCTTGATGTTAGCTGTGTGCTTCATCAAGGGGGGTGTTGGCTAGGTGCCACATCTTGGCGGTTGATAGCTCTGTGTATCACCGTGGACTAATTGGTATGTGGGATCACCTACGTGGTCGGTGGCTTAGCCACGGCCTTGAGTAGCAATTCTACCAAGGTAGGATATGTGGTTCTCTCGGTTGATCGGTGGATTAGCCACGGCCTTGAGCAGCAAGTCTGCTAAGGTAGGTGTAACGGATGGACTTAAGTGGGGTTGGGATGCATTTTTGCATGACTGATTATGTGAACTGTGTGGATATGGGCCAAGCCCATATGTGGAGACATGTGTAATAACCATGCACTGAGTCTGTTGACTCACCCAAATTTTTACCAACATTTCAGGTGAGGCATAAAGCTTGGACCGGGTTGGAGTGGATACGAGGTGGCCCATGCAGAAGCTAATTTTATTTATTTCCGTATTTTATAATTTCAGTATTTTGATAAGTATTATTGTAATAAAGGGCACTTAAGCATTTGCAGTTTATTTTATGTTTATTTATGGATTGACGATTAAATGTTATTTCCGAATGATATTATTTTCTTAAATTTATATATATATTAAGGTTTTCAAAGTTGGATACTTTATGACATCATATTTTTACTTAGCATTTTAAATACAAAATGTTGTTCTAAAGACAATAAACCTTTATGTTTTACATTAAGTTAAAATATTTTTCGAACGGTTTCCGCAGTGACATACCAGATCCGGTCAGGGCTTGTGGGCCGGTTTTGGGGGCGTTACATCTAGCATAGTTAAGCGGAGTTGCTCGCGTGCCTAGAAATAGGGTGACAAGAATCTACCGGATTAGGGTCAAACCTAATATGGGAGTCCATAGATCGAGTTAATGCAATTCTAGGGGTTTAAATTAGAAAGAGATTTCAATTAATCAACCTAGGGTTAGACATTAGTAGCCTCGAAAGAGGTATTAATATAAATTAGGGAATCCTATGGATCAAGTCAAGTGAATAAATCGTGTGGTTCAGAGTTAGATAACAAGTGAAGTCTAGGTGGATTCTTCCTCGGGTATTGTCTTAATCAATTGGTTTTTCTCACAAGTATTTCCCCAAATTTGTTCTCTTTGTCTTTGCACCTTTACCTTAGTTGTTAATTAATTTTAGATTAGATAAAAATCCCTTTAATTCTTAGGCTAGATAATAAAAAAAGTTAGTATTAGTACTTTTGGTTCCTTTGGGTTCGACAATCCGGTCTTGCCACAGCTATACTACTATTCGATAGGTGCACTTGCCTGAATCATTGTCACAGTTAGTTCTAGGCTCGATCATTCATTATATAAATTTTTAAGACTCTGATAGACACGATCAAGTTTTTGGCGCCGTTGCCGGGGAACTGAAATATTAAGAACGCTAAATTTCTATTACTTTAGCCATATTATATTTATTTTATTTTTGCAATTTATTTTTACTTTTCTAAATTTTCCTCTTTTCTTCTGGCAGGTACCTCTAGTTTATGACTAGAAGGAACCCGACAGGACCCCTGATTTACGACAGCGATATTGAAGGTACTATTCACAGAAATCGTAGAGAAATAAGGCGAAGCTTAAATTACATAGAAGAAGAGCAAGAGGTCGAAGCTAATACCACCGAAGAGATGGCTGAGAACAATCTACCACCTCCTGAGATGGCCGAACATCATGCTCCTCGAACTATGTATGATTATGCTAAACCTAATTTAACAGGAACTGAGTCAAGTATTGTTAGGCCTACTATTGCTGCAAATAATTTTGAACTGAAACCTAACACTATATAGATGATACAACAGTTTGTTCAGTTTGATGGTTTGCAGGATGAGGATCCTAACACACACTTAGCGAATTTTCTAGAATTCTGTGATACCTTCAAAATAAATAGCATTTTCGATGATGCCATTCGTCTTCGATTATTTCCCTTTTCTGTGAGGAATAAAGCCAAATAGTGGTTGCATTCTCTTCCACGAGGATCAATCACTACATGGGATTAAATGACTGAAAAATTTCTGTTAAAATATTTTTCGTCGGCCAAAACGACCAAGTTGAGGAATGATATCTCTTCTTTTGTGTAGGTGAATTTAGAAACACTTTACGATGCATGGGAGAGATACAAAGATCTATTGAGAAGGTGTCCACACCGTGGATTACCCTTGTGGCGACAGGTCCAAACTTTTTACAATGGTGTGAACCCTTCAACTAGACGATTGATTCAGCCGCCGGCGGAACCTTGAATAACAAAACTCCTGAGGCTACCTACGAGTTTATAGAAGAGATGTCACTGAATAACTATTAGTGGCAAGTCACAAGGACGAAGCCAACAAAAGCAGCTGGAGTTTTTAACCTCGACGCAGTCACCATGCTATCAAACCAGGTAGAGATGTTAAATAAAAAGATTGATGGTTTATGTGATTCTTTGTAGGTACATCCATTTATGCGGTGCAATCTGAATGAAGGTTGGAGGAACAACATAGATTATCCACCTTACAACACGAGCGCTGAAAATGAACAAGTTCACTATATGGGTAAAAAAAATTTTATCTCAAAATAACCCTTATAGTAATACTTATAATCCAGGTTGGAGGAACCACACCAATTTCTCATGGGGTAGTCAAAGAAACAAAAGACAACAATTCTTCCCACAAGAAAAGAAGCCAAACCTTGAAGAAATGCTGACAAAGTTTATAGAGATGTCAGAACCCCATTTCCAAAATACTGAAACAATATTGAACAAACAGCAAGCATCAATTCAAAGGCTTAAAGATCAAATTGGACAAGTAACTAAGTTAGTTTCTGAAAGGCAACCATAAAGTTTACCTAGGGAAAAAGAGCAGGTGAAAGCAGTTACATTAAGAAGTGGAAGGGAGTTAGTTGAAACAACGAAGAAGATACCACATGACACAGATCAAGCAATAGATGAGAAAGTTGAAGATGTAATGCCAGTACGCGAAGAATGTAAACCACCAATCCCATATCTGGCAAAGTTGAAGAAAGACCGACTAGATGCACAATACGGTAAATTTCATAAACTTTTTAAACAGTTACATATTAACTTACCTTTTGTTGAAGCTATTTCACAGATGCTGACATATGCAAAATTTCTAAATGAGCTTCCAACAAATAAAAGGAAGTTCGAAGAGATATCAACAGTGGAACTTAATGAAGAATGTTCAGCCATCCTCCAAAACAAGCTGCTAACCAAATTAAAAGATCCAGGAAGTTTCACTATTCCCTATTTAATTGGTAGTTTCAATATTAAGAAAGAACTAGATGATCTAGGCGCTAGTATTAATTTAATGCCTTATAAAATGTTTAAGCAACTTGGTCTTGGGAACCAAAACCCACTGGGATGAGTTTTCAGTTAGCTGACAGATCTATTAAATATCCTAGGGGAGTTATTGAAGATATTCTGGTAAAGGTTGATAAATTTATATTTCCTGTTGATTTGTTGTGCTTGACATGGATGAAGACATTGAGGTACCTTTAATTTTGAGGTGCCCTGCTTTAGCTACTGCTGGAGCTTTTATTGATGTAGGTGATGGTAAACTTGCGCTAAGGGTAGGCGGCGAGGAAATTATATTTCAAATTTACGACGCCATGCGATATTCTTGAGAACAAGATGATTCCTGTTATTTTATTGATGCCTCTGATCACATTGTTCAAGATTCTTTGCAGGAAATCATAAATAACAACATGATGGAACTATATCTCACACAAGGTAAGGGGGTAGATGATGATATCGATGAATTGAATTCTAATACATCTTCCTCTAGACAGACGAAAGAAGAGGGTATTGAAATCAACGACGAACTAAAACCAAAACCCTCTATTGATGAGCCACCCAAATTAGAATTAAAACAGTTGCCAAAACACTTAGATTATGCATTCCTAGGTTATAACTCTACGCTACCAGTAATTATCTCTTCAGAACTGGAACAGAGAGAAAGACGAGTTGCTTCAGGTACTAAGGGAACATAAAAGAGCCATAGCTTGGAAAATTTCTAACATTAAAGGAATAATCCCATCGTTTTGCACCCACAAAATTTTAATGGAAGATGAGTATAAACCATGTGTGCAACCTCAAAGACTGTAACACCCCAAACCCAGCCTAGACGTTACGACCGGATCTGGCATGTCACATGGAATGGTTGTTTAAAACTAGGCGTTCGTTAAAGTCAAAACTTCAAATTTAGATATTTGTTTGAAAAGCTAAGCGGTTATTTAGAAATGATGTTTGTTGAAAAGGTTGCATCTCTTTTGAAAACTTTGAGTTTCGTTGTTCATTGAAGAAAACACGACTTGCTAATGTCCATTTCTTTGGAAAAAGTTGTTATTATTTTAAAAACTGCTTTGGTTATGAAATTTGAATTTGAATACTTGTGGAGATACAATATTTTGGAAACTGTTTCCGCCGTTTAAGAAAACCCAAAGTTTTATCAATTTTAGTTTGTAATCGTTTATTAACATTTTTGGAAAAACCGTTATTAGTGTTTTAGAAAATCCCGAGTTGAGCATTCAAAAATAATAAGTAGTAACCGGATTAAAAGCTAAAAACCAAAGTAAAATTCCAGATGCCTTATTACAGAACATAATCCCAAAAATAAAAATTAGATTTAAAGTAATGTAAAACGATGTTTACTAACGAAACGATGTATGGCCACCACAGAGTCCACCTCGGCTCCAAATCCTCAAAGCTAGGAATTACCTGCGAAAATAAGCAGAAGGGTGAGTTACAAGAACTCAGTGTGTAATCCTCTACACGAACATTATCTGGGCCCGAGCCCATTCAGATGCAAACTGAGCTTTAGCCCTTACGGAAACAAACTGGGCCTGAGCCGTATTAGCATAGTATAGCAGATAATGAATGCAATGCAACCCAGTCCAACCTAATAATTCATCTGCTACACACCACCCATTCCAACCAAAACACACCGGTGGGGATTTCTATAATCAACCCTCATTCGCTACACACCTCGATGGCAGTCACGCTGCTCATCGCCGAAATTGTTGCAGTGCCACCAAAATAATGTGACAAGGTCACCGAAACATGTGGCAAAACCACCAAAATAGTGTGACAGAGTCATCAAAATATGTGGCTGAGCCACCAAATTACACTTCCCCTTTCATCAATATCATAACCCATTCCCATGCAACATATCATGTCATAATAATTCGTGTATGCATTGATGTAACCATATAGCAGATATACAGAATACACAAACATGCTCAGCCTACCTTTAGAGGTATGATAGTAAGTTTACTCACCTGGGCTGTAACCAAACTACCCCGTTAGGGATATTTCATTAACTTACGCATTAAGGCCATTTCAGCTTTTAGCTGACACATAGAAAGTCTCATAGCAAAACAAATAAAACTATGATTACACACCTGATCACGTGAAGAATTAGACACTCTCGATCGACGTCACCTAAGACAATATATCGCAGAATTAGATTATAGCCAAACAATGAGAGATCCATAACACACATCTAAACAATGATTTGCTAACGCTTACCCTCGCTATCACGAACAACTAAGATTTGCTTATCCGAATCGGATGTCGACTCTCTTCCATAACCCGGCGGGAAATCTCGAATTGCTGACACTCTACGTCGTTTGAACTTAGGAGCAGAGGCTGCGAGTCCACTTCCCTTGGGCTCTTTAATCGATGCCCCCTTGGAACGGCTACCACTCGCCTCCATGAAGAAAGTCTCGATCAGAGAATGTCAAAACTCTAAGGTCGAAAGTGACTACACACCACACTACTTACCAAGAACACGGCACTACCTGAATATCGGTTTTTCTCTTTGATTACTAGGTTGAGTCCCTAAACAAACATGAGTTAGACCCGCTGTTCCAAAATAACAAAGCAAAGAAATGGCCTTTTGGCCTAAATGAAACATAACTGAGGGCATCCATCCACCCCTATTCGGCCATGGCTACTTACCGAGATGCCCCTGGTTCGGCAACTGACCCACAAGGGTTCTGACTTCCACGGAGAAATAACCATGACTCCAAGTAAAGAGAAGTATTCAGATTCGGCCTAAATAAAAGGAGTTAAAGGATATCTGCTTCGATTCTTTAGAAGAGAGAAGAGAATAAAACCATATGAAGAGAGAAACCCATTACCTTGCAGCAAGCAAAACCGATTGAAGAGAGACTTTCGGCAGACAAAAGAGATTCTAGCACTTTGCTTCTTGATGTTCGGCTAATAGCAAAAGATGAAAGAGACGGGTTTAGTTTGACACAATAAGAGTTTTGGCTTGCAAAAGAAAATGAATAGAGAAGAATAAAGGAGCTAAGAGGAAGACAGAAGATTCGGCTACTAGCAAAATAATAAGAAGATGACCCGATTCAACTGAGTAATTCGGCTTAGGTATAGGGAAGTCAAAGAAAATGGAAGGGTGTGGGAGATGATTCGGTCAAGAGGAGAAGAAATGGAATGTTGGAGAGATTCGGCTACTGGTGTTTGGCGAAAACCAAGGGAAGATAGTGTTTAAAACAAAAAGAAATTAGAAGGAGAAAGAGTTACTAGAATGTTTAAGGTTCGGCAAGAAGAAATGGAAGCAACAAAAGACTTGAAATGCTCTTAGCCAATATGCAAAAGAGTAAATTATCTCAAATGAGTACTTGAAAAAACGACGCTCTCCCTACACACTTATGACCGATTATGCTACAAATGCCTAAGAAACTAAAGGGAATTTCGGCACACACACACCCAACCGAATATGCCCCCTTACACCTTCCCACTTCCGGCCAAACACCTCCCCACAACAATTCCCACGATACTCTCCTTGATTTCCTCCCCCTTATGCCCAAAAACCAAATTTTACCAAAGCTCTAGCTCGAACCCGAGCCTCCCCAGGACCCCCAAACACACCTAAACAACAAGCTAAGTGAGCTAAACGCATGCAACAACACAAAAATACTAGACCCCTAATTTATGGATGTTACAGTTCTACCCCCATAAAGAAATTTCGGCCTCGAAATTTACCTGATTAAAAGAGGTGAGGGTACTGTTGTTGCATCACCTTTTCCGGCTCCCACGTGGCATCCTCTGAACCGTGATTATGCCACATCACTTTGACCAATGGAACCGATTTCCTTCTCAATACTTTAACATCTCGGTCTAAAATCTGCAATGGTTCTTTTTCAAAAGACAGATCAAGCCTTACCTCAATTTCTTCCAACGGAACTACATGAGATGGATTTGAACGATAGCGCCTTAGCATCGAAACATGGAACACATTATGTATCTGATTCAACTCTGGGGGTAACTCAAGCTGATACGCCACGGGTCCCACACGTTTCAACACTCGCTAAGGCCCGATGTATCTAGGGCTCAACTTGCCCTTCTGTTCAAATCTTAAAACCTTCTTCCAAGATGAGACTTTCAAGAAGACGTAATCCCCCACTGGAAATTCTATCTCCCTACGCTTCAGATCCGCATATGATTTCTGTCTATCAGAAGCTTCTTTTAACCGGCCCCGAATCAGCTTAACCTTTTCCTCTGTTTCAGAGATCAATTTCGGACCCAACAACTGTCGCTCACCTAACTCAGTCCAACAGGTAGGGGTACGACACTTATGACCATAGAATGCCTCATAAGGTGCCATTTGAATGCTGGACTGATAGCTGTTGTTGTACGCGAATTCAGCCAATGGCACGTAATCTTCCCAACTACCTCTGAAGTCAATCACACAGCCCTTTAACATGTCTTTCAGGATCTGAATTACCCTTTCCAACTGACCATCAGTCTGTGGGTGGAACGCTGTGCTAAAATCTAGCCTTGTACCCAAAGATTCATGCAATGCCTTCCAAAACCGCGACGTAAACCTAGGGTCCCTGTCTGATATGGTAGAAAATGGTACCCCATGCAACCTTACAATCTCTGCCACATACAGCTTGGCCAACTTCTACAACGAATAGTCGGTACGAACCGGTATAAAGTGTGCGTACTTAGTCAACCGGTCAATGATTACCCACACTGAATCTTTTTTAATAGGCATTAGAGGTAGCCCACTAACAAAATCCATCGTTATCCTCTCCCACTTCCAAAGTGGAATCTTCATCGGTTGCAGCAAACCCGAAGGCAACTGATGTTCCGCGTTCACTTGCTGACATGTCAAACACTTACTCAAAAACTCAATAACTTCCCGTTTCAAACCAGGCCACCAATATAATTCACGTAGGTCTTAATACATCTTGCTCCCACCGGGATGCGTAGCATTCGAGCTACTATGCGCCTCCCGCAGAATCATCTGTCTCAGCTCGGAGTCCTTCGGCATGCAAATTCTTCCACGGAAACATAACACCCGTTCACTGTTCAACCCAAAATCCACTATCTCTCTCCTTTCCACTTGCTGAAATCGAGAACTTAATGATTCATCCAACAATTGCTTCTCTTTAATCTGACCTACCCATGTCGGCTTTATCTGAAGTTCTGCTAATAGACTACCATCTTCATAAAGACTGAGATAAGCAAACATTGCTCTCAAATTCGATATCACCTTACGACTTAACGCATCTGCCACCACGTTAGCTTTACCTGGGTGATACTCAATCGAGCAGTCATAGTCTTCCAGCAACTCAATCCACCTCCGCTGTCTTAAATTTAGCTCCTTCTGGGAAAGGGGATATTTCAGACTCTTATGATCCGTATAGATAACTAACTTCTCTCAGTACAGATAGTGTCTCCATATCTTCAGGCCGAACACCACTGCAGCTAATTCCAAATCATGAGTGGGATAGTTCATCTCATGCGGTCTTAGTTGACGAGATGCATACACTACCACCTTCTCTTCTTCCATTAACACACATCCCAAACCTGTGTGCGATGCATCACAATAGACGACAAATTCCTTCCCAACCTTAGGCTAGATCAATATCAGTGCCTCAGTCAGAGTCTTCTTTAACTTCTCAAAACTTTCCTGTTGCTTATCGGCCTAAACAAACGGTACTCCTTTTCGTAACAACTTGGTTAAAGCTGAAGCAATCAACGAAAACCCCTCAACAAACCTTCTGTAGTACCCAGCCAAAGCCAAAAAACTTCGAATTTTTGACACAGACTTCGGTGGTTTCCAATCCAATACAGCTTCGATCTTTCAGGGATCAACCCTTATACCCTCGGCAGAAACAACATGCCCCAAAAAGGTCACTTCCTTCAGCCAAAATTCACACTTGCTGAATTTGGCATACAGTTGCTTCTCTCTTAATATTTGCAGCACAACTCGAAGATGAGAATCATGCTGTTCTTCCATTCTCGAATACACCAGGATGTCGCCTATGAACACCAACACAAACCGGTCCAGATAGGGTTGAAAGACCCGGTTCATCATGTCCATAAAAGCAGCTGGTGCATTCGTTAACCCGAATGGCATCACTAAAAACTCGTAGTGCCCATATCGAGTTTGAAAAGCAGTCTTATGAATATTCGCCTCCTTGACCCTTAACTGATGATACCCTGATCTCAGATCTATCTTCGAAAAGACTGAAGCTCCTCGCAGCTGATCGAACAAATCGTCAATCCTTGGTAACGGGTACTTGTTCTTAATAGTCAACTTGTTCAACTGACGATAGTCAATGCATATACGCATCAACCCATCCTTTTTCTTTACGAAAAATACCGGCGCTCCCTACGGTGATACACTTGGTCAAATAAATCCATGGTCCAACAGCTCTTGGATCTGAGCTTTAAGTTCTACCAGCTCATTCGGCGCTATCCTATAAGGGGCGATGGACACCGGAGCCGTTCCCGGAAGTAGCTCAATGCCAAATTCCACCTCACAATCCGGAGGTAATCCTAGAAGCTCTTCAGGAAAGACATCTGAGAACTCTTTCACCGTTCTGACATCCCTACAGGTAATTCTTCGGCATCCAAAGCGCTGATGAAAGCTAGGAACGCCTCGCACCCTTTTCGCACCATCCTTTTGGCCTTCAGTCTCGAAATCACGTGGGACAGATAATCTCACCTTTCTCCTATCACAATTACCTCCTCATCCTCTGGAGTTCTTAAAACCATATGCTTAGCAGTGCAATCCAAGTTTGCACGATGCTTAGCGAGCCAGTCCATGCCCAAGATCAAATCGAACTCGCCGAACGGAAGTTCCATCAAGTTTGCTGGAAATACTACTCCTTGAACTTCTAAAGGCACATTCCTAAACAACTTGTTCACTAACACGGATTGTCTTAAAGGGCGAACCACGGTCATTTCTCTAGCAGCAATCTCAAATTCTATACCCAGAGTCTCAGATACAGTACAGGCAACATATGACTGTGTTGATCCAATATCAATCAAAGTAGTAAACGGCACATCAAATATAAGAAACGTACCGGTTATGATGTCCGGTGTGTCGCCATACCCTTGATGTCTAGCCGCATAAACCAGTCCAGGCTGTCTTGCATCTGTATTACCAGCACCTCTACCCGATGCTCCACGACTACGTCCAAACCCATCTCCTCCTCTGGCAGGACCTCGACCCCTCGGTGGCTGCTGACCATCTCTCCTTGACTGTGCAAATCCCTGACCAAGCGTTCGCACCCTAGCCAACTCTTGTGGACAGTCCTTTATCAGATGATCCCTAGATCCACATTTGAAACATCCTCTAGTTCTTCTCCAACACTCCCCTAAATGTGTTTTCCCACACTGAGCACACTGTCGCAACTGACCAACAGTAATAGGCATCCCCACTCGAGCTGGCCCATCGAACCTAGTCCTCTTTTGAAAACCCCCAGAAGAACCTGACAACCCAAAACTTCTCTTATTCCTGCCCCTATTCTTATCTCAGTTCTGCCTCTCAGAACGTTTCACTTCTTTGGTGATTTTTGCTTTCTCGACCAGAATAGAAAAATCTCTTTCCTACTGCGGAGCTATCAGTACTTGCAACTCATCCCGCAGACCATCCTTGAACCGAACACAACGTTCATAATCGGTTGCAACTATACCCCCAGCGTAATGACTTAAGCCCAGGAACTCTGCCTCATATTCTGCCACAGATTTACTCCCTTGGACCAAGTTCAAAAATGCTTTCCTCTGGGCGTCCACATAACTCGCCCCAACATACTTTCCCTGGAACGCTGTCTTAAAGAAGTCCCAAGTGATACGATCTACCGGAGTACTTTCCATTACTGTGAGCCACCACTGGTATGCCTCATCTCGTAGGAGGGACACTGCTCCTTTCAATTTTTCCTCTGCCGTGCAGTCCAGATGATCCATAATACGCTCAACTGCCTCCAGCCAATGTTCAACTACATTTGGGGCCATGCCAGAAATGCCCCTAAATACCTCAACCTCGTTTGCCCGAAGTCGCTCAGGAATAGATTTTCGGGCTACCGATCCCGTGCTTGCTCCAGTAACCTGCTCCAGAACTCGCAACATAGCTTGGGACAAAGCATTGTCTCCTCCTGCTCGATCATAGGGCCCCGTCACAGTCACCGGTGATGCAGGTGCTCCCATTTCAGGCTGGTGCCCAGATGCCTCAGATCCAACCCCTGTACCTTGGCCTCTACCTCGGCCACGTCCACCGCGTCCACGTCCTCTAGTGCTCATGTTTGCTAAATCGGATTAATCTTATTATAAATTTTATGCATCAGTATATAATTCCAATGTTTATTAACAAATGTCTTATGTAAAGCAAGTATAAGAGTTGTTCTCGTGAATCAAACTCCCTAATGTCTCAGTCTCTATAGTCTTCGCTAACAGTTTCAGTATACTATCATTAACTCTAATAGTTCATCTAAAGTCACTACACCACATTATTAAATGAAATCAAAAGACTTACGGATTTGGTGCCGGAGACTCGGATGCCATACTTCCCAGAAAACATATGTTTTTAAACCATGTTTCCAACCAATTTTTGAAAAACATTTTCGAACCCATTCCATAGCCGAGTTTTGCAATCGGGCTCTGATACTACAAAATGTAACACCTAAAACCCGGCCTAGACATTACGATCGGATCTGGCATGTCACATGGAATGGTTGTTTAACACTAGGCGTTCGTTAACAAGTCCAAACTTCAAATTTAGATATTTGTTTGAAAAGCTAAGCGATTATTTAGAAATGATGTTTGTTGAAAATGTTGCATCTCTTTTGAAAACTCTGAGTTTCATTGTTCATTGAAGAAAACACGACTTGCTAATGTCCATTTCTTTGGAAAAAGTTGTTATTATTTTGAAAACTGCTTTGGTTATGAAATTCGAATTTGAATACTTGTGCAGATACGATATTTTGGAAACTGTTTCTGCCGTTTAAGAAAACCCAGAGTTTTATCAATTTTAGTTTGTAATCGTTTATTAACATTTTTTTGAAACACCGTTATTAGTGTTTTAGAAAATCCCGAGTTGAACATTCAAAAATAATAAGTAGTAACTAGATTAAAAGCTAAAAGCCAAAATAAAATCCCAGAGGCCTTATTACAAAACATAATCCCAAAAATAAAAATTAGATTTAAAGTAATGTAAAACGATGTTTACTAACGAAATGATGTATGGCCACCACAGAGTCCACCTCAGCTCCAAATCCTCAAAGCTAGGAATTACCAGCGAAAATAAGCAGAAGGGTGAGTTACAAGAACTCAGTGTGTAATCCTCTACACGAACATTATTTGGGCCCGAGCCCATTCAGATACAAATTGAGCTTTAGCCCTTACGGAAATAAATTGGGCCTGAGCCGTATTAGCATGGTATAGCAGATAATGAATGCAATGCAACCCAGCCCAACCTAATAATCCATCCGCTACACACCACCCATTCAAGCCAAAACACACCGGTGGGGATTTCTACAATCAATCCTCATCCGCTACACACCTCGATGGCAGTCAC
Organism: Gossypium australe; assembly: GCA_005393395.2. NCBI lineage: Eukaryota > Viridiplantae > Streptophyta > Magnoliopsida > Malvales > Malvaceae > Gossypium > Gossypium australe. The sequence goes on along the minus strand of CM016621.1, from coordinate 107,277,795 downwards.
GCTGCTCATCGTCGAAATTGTGGCAGTGCCACCGAAATAATGTGACAGGGTCACCGAAATATGTGGCAGAGCCATCGAATTACACTTCCCTTTTCATCAATATCATAACCCAATCCCATGCAACATATCATGTCATAATAATTCGTGTATGCATGGATGTAACAACATAGCAGATATACAGAATACACAAACATGCTCAGCCTACCTTTAGAGGTATGATAGTAAGTTTACTCACCTGGGCTGTAACCAAACTACCCCATGAGGGATATTTCATTAACTTACGCATTAAGGCCATTTCGGCTTTTAGCCGACACATAGAAAGTCTCATAGCAAAGCAAATAAAAGTGCGATTACACACCTGATCACATGAAGAACTAGACACTCTTGATCGACGTCACCTAAGACAATATATCTCAGATTTAGATTACAGCCAAACAATGAGAGATCCATAATGCACATCTAAATAATGATTTGCTAACGCTTACCCTCGCTATCACGAACAACTAAAATTCAGTTATCCGAATTGAATGTCGACTCTCTTCCACAACCCGACGGGAAATCTTGAATTGCTGACACTCTACATCGTTTGAACTTAGGAGCAGAGGCTGCGAGTCCACTCCTCTTGGGCTCCTTAATCGAATGCCCCCTTGGAACGGCTACCAGTCGCCTCCATGAAGATAGTGTTTGGTGAAAACCAAGGGAAGATAGTGTCTAAAACAAAAAGAAATTAGAAGGAGAAAAAGTTACTAGAATGTTTAAGGTTCGGCAAGAAGAAATGGAAGCAACAAAAGACTTGAAATGCTCTTAGCCAATATGCAAAAAGAGTAAATTCTCTCAAATGAGTACTTGAAGAAGCGACACTCTCCCTAGACGCTTATGACCGATTATGCTACAAATGCCTAATAAACTAAAGGGAATTTCGGCACATACACACACCCAACCGAATATGCCCCCTACACCATCCCACTTCCAGCCAAACACCTCCCCACACCAATTCCTACGATACTCTCCTTGATTTCCTCCCCCACTCACTCTCCATCCACCATTTGAAATGGTTGACCAAGTCCCCCTCCTCAATCTCCTTTACACCAACCATTAAAACCTGTTTGACCCAATCAACTCCTCCTTGGTAGAGTCCCAACTGAATACGACCTCTTCTCCACCTTGAGCACAAAAATAAAGCCCTTGTTGCAGAAGATGGGATTTGAACACTCTCCCCCCTTCCTTCCTCCCTTATGATGCCAACACCACTCCACCAAGTGCTCATCTTTGTCATCAAACACAAATAATTATTCTTAAGGCCTGCTTCCATTAGCTCTCTCCCCTTATCCCCAAAAAGAAAAATTTTACCAAAGCTCTGGCTCGAACCCGAGCCTCCCAAGAACCCCCAAACACACCTAAATAACAAGCTAAGTGAGCTAAACGCATACAACAACACAAAAATGCCAGACCCCTAATTTAAGGATGTTACGAAGATGATTGAATCCCAACATGAAAGAAGTTGTTAAGGTTGAGGTAATTAAACTTCTTGATGCTGGAACAATCTATTCTATTTCTGACAGTTCTTGGGAAGTCCTGTGCAGGTCGTTCCAAAGAAAGGGGGCATGATTGTTGTAGCCAACGAAAAGAATGAATTGATTCCTACCAGAACAGTCATGGGTTGGAGAGTCTGTATTGATTATAGAAAGTTGAACGATGCCACCCGAAAAGATCACTTCCCTTTGCCCTTTATTGATCAGATGTTAGAGAGATTATCTGGGCATATGTACTATTGCTTCCTAGACGGACTCTCCGGCTACTTCTAAATCCCGATAGCCCCCGAGGATCAAGAGAAGACAACATTTACATGTCCATACGGTACATTTGCTTATCGTAGAATGCCTTTTGGATTGTGTAATGCTCCTGCTACTTTTCAGCAATGCATGCTAGCCATCTTTGACGAAATTGTGGAAGACATTATGGAGGTATTTATGGACGACTTTTCGGTATTCGGAATATTTTCCATATTTTCCTTAAAAATTTAAAATGAGTTCTAATGAGATGTGAGGAAACGAACCTTGTTTTAAATTGGGAAAAGTGTCACTTTATGGTTCGAGAGGAGATTGTGTTAGGACATAAAATTTCTAGTAAAGGGATTGAGGTAGACAAAGCAAAGGTTGAAACCATGGAAAAATTACCTCCTCCTAGTTCAGTTAAGGCTATTAGAAGCTTTTTAAGACATGCTGGATTTTATAGAAGATTTATTAAGGATTTTTCTAAAATAGCTAAGCCTTTAACGAAACTACTAGAAAAAGATGTACCTTTTAATTTTGATCAAGAATGTTTAGATGCATTTAACATCCTCAAATTAATAAATGCTCCAATTATAATTGCACCTGATTAGAATTTACCCTTTGAACTAATGTGTGATGCGAGCGATTTTGCAGTAGGTGCAGTTTTGGGACAGCGAAGGGAAAAGCATTTTCAGTTGATCTATTACACCAGCAAGACATTAACAGCTGCACAAGAAAATTACACCACAACAAAAAAAGAATTGCTAGCTGTGGTTTTTGCATTTGATAAATTTAAACAGTATTTGATATTATCTAAAGTTGTCGTTTACACTGACCATTCAACTCTTCGTTATCTCTTAACAAAAACAGATGCAAAACCTCGACTCATAAGATGGATTTTACTCTTGTAGGAATTTGATCTAGAAATTCAGGAAAAGAAATGAGTTGAAAATCTTGCAGCAGATCATCTATCTAGGCTTGAAAATCCACATATCAAAGAACTAGATGAGAGGGAGATAAATGACTCGTTTCCTACAGAACAATTATTTGCTATTTCTAACTCCGAGGTACCCTGGTTTGCTGACATTACAAATTACCTAGCTGCTAACATCCTACCAAAAAGGTTAACACATCATCAAAAGAAGCAATTCTTTGCTAATGTGAAAATCTATTTTTGAGAGGATCCTTTTCTTTTTCGTATATGTGCAGATCAAGTAATTTGAAGATGTGTTACAAAAGCAGAAGTAAGCAAGATCTTAGAACACTGCCATTCATGACCGTCAGGAGGACATTACAGTGAGATCAGGACAGCACACAAAATACTTGAATCAGGTTTTTTTTGGCCCACCTTGTTCAAAGATGCTAACAGGTATGTTGCTTCATGTGATAGATGTCAGAGAACAGGTAATATCTCTAAACGCAATTAAATGCCTCAAACTTACATACTATCATGCGAAATTTTTGACGTATGAGGTATTGATTTTATGGGCCCATTGCCTAGTTCATTTGGGAATAAATATATTTTAGTAGCAGTAGACAACATGTCAAAATGGGTGGAAGCTCAAGCTTTACCTTCTAATGATGCCTGTAATATCCGGGATTTAGGGGTTATGCGTTTTAACTTAATTGTATGTGGTAGCATGCCTATGTGTGGATTGAGTGTGCTTTGGGAGTTTCAGGAACTTTAGAATGTAGGAGAATGCCTTGGAAATAAAAATATTAGATTTTTAATTCTTAAAAAGGGAGCTAGTCAAGATAGGCCTTAAGAAATTTTGTTGGAGGATTTAGACACAAGTAACCAGTTGGCAAAATGGCAAGGGAGGCGCCACTTAGGGCCTTGGAAAGTGACGCCACAAGCAGTGTGAGGGGGGCTTAGGTTCGAATCCCATGGATGGCAATAAGGTGACTTTTATTTTTACATTCGCATGGCATGTGTTGGTCAAACTTTAAGTAAGGTAAGGTTGGACTTTTTCATTTATGGTTAGTAGACTTAAGGTTATGGTAAGCATGAATAAGGGATAGAATTGCTTGATTGTGGGGATAGAATTTCTTAAACTTTGGGAAAGTAGAGGATTACAAGGCATGTATCAAGGTGGATGTTTTGGAAATTATTTCATGGCCATTTTGACCATGAACTTGGACGGTTTTATGAATTAGGGGGGGTGGCAAAAATTTTGAAGGCTTTTGGATGAGTTAGGAGTTAGTTGTGCACATCTTTCTTTTAGTCATTTTGTGTCACAAAGCATTTCTCTCTAATATTCCTCCTCTTAGCCTAATGTATATTAGACAAAAGGTAAACCTTTTTCTTTTCTTTTGGTCATTTGAGTTTTGACCATTTCGGTTTTGAGTTGTCCTTTTTCTCCAAATTATATCTTCTTTTCTCTCTTCTTTGTGACCGAAACCAAATAGCCATTTTAGACCATTTCTTTTCAACTCTTCTTTTCTCTTCATAACTCTCAATAGCCGAACCTCTATTGAACCTCCCCAAATTTCTTTGTTTCACTTTTCTTCTTCAAAGCCGAAAATATCATAGGCCGGAATCTGCTCCAATCGATTCTCTATAGTGGGTAAGAGATTTGTTTTAATTGTTTTTCTTCTATCTCTCTTGGTTGTCAAAAGTTAAAGATCTAACTCCATTTTCTCTAGGCTAACGTTAAAGGAGTAGAGATCTTTCGGGATTGGAGTGATCAAGGTAAGCAAGGAATATTGTGGGGCCGAAGGCCATTTCATGTGTTCTTTTGGGTTGAGCCGAATCTAACATAGTTGTGTAGGAGGGAGTTCAACAAATCGCAAGGTGCAAATTGTGTAGGCTACGGGGTTCGGGTTTAGGCAACTTTTGCTTATAAGGTGTGTAGTTATCGCACTGCTCTCTTGTTGTTTGTATGTGTTGTTATATATATGTGTATATGATATGTGTGGTGGCCGAAAATATGGCTAAGATGGTGACTACCCATGGTGGGTAATTGGTTAATCAGGTCACTATTTAATGATATTAATCTACCTGTGATTTATGTGTAAAATTGTGGTAAGCATGCGATGTATACTCATCTTAAAATTGTTTTGTCATGATATATATATATATATATATATGTATGCATGGGGATTGGGATATGACTATTGAAGGACAGGGTGTACATTTATGTACGTGGTCTGATGTTAGCCTTGTGCTACATTGGCGCTTGATGTTGGCTATGTGCTTCATCAAGGTGGGGTGTTGGCTATGTGCCACATCGTGGGCGGATGATAGCTGTGTGCATCACCGTGGTTTGAGTATGACCCTGAGTCACCTCGTGTATACAGATATGTGGGGTCACTTAGGTGATCGGTGGCTAAGCCATGGCCTTGAGCAGCATGTCTGCCAAGGAGGTGTGTAGCGGTTGGAGGGTGATTTAGTAATCCCCTGGTGTGTGCGGCAGGTACGGGGGTGTGTAGCGGATGGACTCTAGGTTGGGTTGGGACTCATTTTGCTTGACTGATTATGTGGACTGTGTGGATGTGGGCCAAGCCCATTTGTGGAGACATGTGAAATAATTGCACACTGAGTCGGTTTGACTCACCCTATTTTTTTTCCAAAAAACAATGCAGGTGATACATGATTCTTGGACCGGGCTGGAGCGGATACGAGGTGGCCATGCAGAAGATGTTTATTTGTTTTATGCACTTTATATTTTTAGTACTTTTGAGTAAATCTTTATTGTAATAAGGCCACTTAAAGTATTTGGGAACTTTTTATGGTTTGAAGTTAAATTGTTATTGTACTAATAACTGGAAATGATTTTTTGAACCTATTTATATCTTAAAAACTTATATTAAAGTTTTAAATCCGGAAATTTGTAACAACATAATTTTTACTTAATAATTTTAAATGTACAATGTTTTATAAATGACGAAAAATTATTATGTTTTCACTCTTATGGCAAATTCTTTTCAAACTTTTTCCTCAGTAGCATTCTAAATTCGGTCGTGGTGTTTGGGCCGGGTTTGGGGTGTTACAATGCCGGAATGGTAATAGATTTCTTAAGAAACTCTTTTCTCGATTTGGCACACCCAGAGCAATTATAAGCAATAGGGGTACTCATTTTTGTAATACTCAATTTGGCAAAGTCTTAAAGAAATATGGAGTACACCACAGAACAGCTATCCCTTATCACCCTCAAACCAGTGGACAAGTAGAAGTAGCAAATCGAGAGCTCAAGCGTATTCTAGAGAAGGCAGTTGAATCGAATAGGAAAGATTGGACATTAAAAGTAGACGATGCTCTATGGGCGTATAGAACAGCGTTTAAAACACCCATAGGAACATCCCCATACAAACTTGTCTACGGAAAAAGTTGTCACCTACAATTTGAATTAGAATTAAAGCTTTTTGGGCTATAAAATTTCTAAATTATGATCTTAAAACTGCAGGTGAGAAGAGGATGATGTAGTTGAACGAGTTAGATGAATGGCGAGCTAACGCCTATGAGAATTCACGACTATACAAGGAGGCAACAAAGCGATGTCATGATGCTCGTTTAAAACAATCAAAGCAATTCAAAGTAGGAGATCTAGTTCTGTTATACAATTCAAGGCTCAAATTATTCCCTGAGAAGTGAAAATCAAGATGGTCAGGCCCTTTCTGATCAAAACTATCTTTCCCTATGGCACAGTCGAGGTAACTCATCCGAATTATGGCACATTCAAGGTAAATGGTCAGGGACTGAAAATTTCTAATGGTGAAGATTTTAGGGATATAAGAGAGGAGCTTCAGCTCTGGGTGAACCTTCATTTAGAACCAAAAACAGGGAAAGTCTAGCTTAAGACTATAAAAGAGCGCTTCTCGGGAGGCAACCCGAGTACTAACCCAATTAATTTTATTTTTATTTTATTTTTTATTTTTTATTTTTTATTTTTATTTTTATTTTTCCTTTTTAGCATCCAACTATAAACTAACAAAAAGTGTAGGTTTCTCCACCCACACGGCCTCACACACGGCCGTGTCCGTGGCTGTGTGGATACTACGAACAGGTACATGGGCGTGGGAAAGATGGTGCAGAAACAGGGCAAAATTTTCCCTAAGCCACGGGCTCCGACTAAAAGACACGGTCGTGCTACGCGACCGTGCTTGAAACTGACTAATAGACACGGACATATGACACGCCCGTGCATCCTAACCGTGGTCGATCCTGAGTAAGGGACACGGGCGTTAAACACGCCCATGCTCCAAGGTCGTGGACAACACTGACTAACGAAACACGGGTATGGAACCATTGACACGAGCGTGGAACAAAACAAAAACGCGCCTGAAATAAAATTTTTCGAAAAGCACGGGCTGAATAAAGGAAACACGGGCGTGGCCCCTGCCCGTATGGTCAGTTTCCTATTTAAAACTGCCCCTATTCATCTTCTTCTTCAAATCCCCAACCCTAGCTGTTCCCTCCTAGAGTTCCCAAAATCCCCCATACCTCGCCATTCCGGTCACCTGCCCTCTACCTCCTTTCACTTCCACTCATTCCCCTCTCCCTTATCTCTCTTTATCTTCCCCATCCACAACATAGAGCACGCCCGTGTAAACAAAATAAACACCCGTAGCCCTGCACCACCACCCACCCACAGCACACGCCCGTGCTTCCGCAATCAATGACCGTGCTACACTACTGTCGGTCCGTTCTGTACCTTCTACTTTACTTATTGATATTTTACATCCCATGATTATTTTTATATCCTTCATTTATACATATATTTTCTTTTATACTGCATTCCTTTTATTATTAGCAATAACTAATGATTATTTGAGCATTATAAATAGACTAACTATAATTTTTGAATGTCTAGAATTTCTAGAGAATTATTAGAAATTTTCATTGTTAATGAGATTGAAATTGTGGAGTCATAATTATTATCATGAGATGATCTTATTCTTTCTACAGGAACATAATGTCTTCGTCTAGAGGAAAGAAAACTGCCGTTCCCACATCAAAAAAACAAAAGGGACCCGGTTCGTCATCAGCCAGCACAACCACCGAAGTACGACATCCATTTCTACAATTTCCTCCAGGATCTCAGGATGACCTTTATAAGATACTTCGCACGCGACCCCTCGATATAGGGAGGTGTATTGATTGGGCCGCTTTGGAGTAGGTCCAACTAGCCGACGACGTACGGGCTCTCCTGAGTACCGATCCGTGGGACCCATTCTTTAATATCATCGAGCCCACATATCTAGAGCTCACTTTGGAGCTATGTTACACTTTCCACCTTTAGATGGTGATGACATGCCACGATGACCCCGGCACGATCTAATTCTATTTAGGAGGCATGGTACGAGAAATGAATGTACCGCAATTCGAGGCCGCATTGGGACTCTATACCGACAAATTTATAGAGAATAATGATCTCGAGACGCTCCATCGCCATGTCCATAACACCCCCACGAGATGCTGGTACAATATAGCACCCCACAATGCCTCTTATGACCCCAGTCGCTCCAAGGCGACGGCTCTCGCCCCATCCGTAAGGTACGTACATGCTATTTTAGCCCATACACTGACAGGTAGGCGAGAGTGCACCGATGTCGTCAATACTCACGTCGCCTATTTCTTATGGTGTATGACAAACATGCACGTTTTTTACCTCACCTATTTTATAGCTCGTGCCATTCAACATCAAACGGATCAACATAGGAGGGGGTCATATGTATGGGTCCATACATCACACGCTTGGCTAGATATTTTGGGCTCCTCAACACCGACGCTACGATCTCCTCCCTCACACTGATAGATCAGATGTCACCACAGGGCATCCAGACGATGCTACACATGAGAATGATCCAACGTCGACGTGAGACTGATCCCCCCAATATCGGCTAGCACCTACCATTGAAGAGGAGGATCCCGAGGACATTACTGACGATGTCCCACACCCACATGAAGAACCATAACTGAGTCATCGCCCAGCTCATGCGGCGGCTCCACTTTCCGGCATCTCTACACGTCTCACTCAGTTTGAGCATTACTGTACTCAACAATTCAATGACACCGCTCGACGATCTGATGGCATTGAGGCGACTCTTCAGCAGATTTGTCATCACTTTCACATATCGCTGCCTCCACCACCTCGTGACCCAGCCGATGACGAGGACCTTTGAGTCCTTTAAATTTATTTTTCAGTTTTTGATTTTAGTTTATGTTTAGCTTATTTTCATTGTTAATTAAAACTTTTTACCTTTCTTGTTTAAAACTCCTATTAGTACAGTTTTATTTCTTTTATCACTGGCTGTCTAATTCTCGAGTATCTCTAACAATACTCAATAAATAAATATTCCTGAACATCTAATTGATAACTTTGCAGTTTAAAAAGGTTCAATTTGCCATTCTAATAATGAACACAGCACCGGAGTATTCACCAACACATTCACCCATGCCTACATCATCATCACTAGACATCATCCAAGGATTTCATCTGAAATTCAAGAAGTTTCACTTCTCCCTACCTTTTGATTTTTCGTACTATATTGTTATTAACTATCTTTGTACTTTGAGGGCAATGTACATCTTAAGTGTGGGGGGTTAACTATAGTATTATTTGCAAATCCTCGAATTATGCCTTGTTCTTAAGTAATTTTCTCATATTACTAATCAGAATGAAATTCCCTATGATTCATGATTTTCTTTGACATGTTTTGGATTAAGTCATTGATAATTGTGCAGTGATGATTTAAACTGTAGGAGACTAGAGAATCAAGCATAATGGGTCTATTTTCAAAAATTAAAACTTTGTTAGGCTGTCTACCTGAATCTAATTATTACCTTGAAGTTTGAAATTCACAAGGTTGATATCAAAAACCCATAATTCTTGTGAGATTTTGAGCCTTTTAGAGCATACATTCTTTCGTGCTCACTTTTTGATTATGAGTGTGTCAACATTGATTTGTTATTGTAGAACTTGCTTCAATTATACATGTCAAGACCACGTCATTGATTTGATATACAGAGATGATTAAGGCACCTAGGATTTAACCCACTCACTCCACTAAAAGCCTACCTTCATAATTAACCCTTAGTGAACCCCGTTGATCCTAACAACCCATTTATTGACTCACCCACTAATATTAACGCAAAACCCTTTGTATTTGTTATCACCATTCCTTGACTACCCTTTCTGTCGAGATTTGATTTGATCGGTTGACTAATTATTTTATTTCAGTAGTTGAATTCATCTTTTATTATGTATTATGATTTGTTCTTGAAAAAAATTTTGAAATATATTCATTATTAGTACTATATCAGCTGAGCTTATACATGAAAATTCCAAATCTAGAAAAAGAAGCTCGTATTATTATTAATAAAGTTTTCAATTGATGTGATTATTCCTTATTAGTTCGTTATTTCTAGTTAGGTAATTTGTCAAGCCAATCTCGATTTTAACCCTCTAATTCAGCCTTTATCCACACCTTTAACCTAAGCCCCGTTATAACCCTTTTTAAAAACCTTTTGATCTATGTATCATCTCATTTTACAGTGGTGGAGATTTGATTTTCAAGTAAGCTTATGGGATTAACTTTTCATGTTCGAATTTTGAGTGCTTAATTTTGAACTTTAAACACTTTGAGTGATTTGAGTGAATCTTTAGTGAGGATGTCAACTCTTGTCAATTCTGAATCAGAGGTAATTATTTAGGTAAAGGGAAACGCCTATGTTTTCGTGATATAAATGTATGACTTTGATTGTCTGAATCTTTAGGACCCATTGATTTAAATTTTCAATGTATGAATTATATTTGAATTATGATGAAACATTACTGATGAATATTATGAATGAGGGAAGTTCATTTTAATTGTGAGTTGAGAATTTTGCTTGAGGACAAGCAAATGCTTAAGTGTGGGGGTATTTGATAAACCGTAATATAAACATATTTTAATCCCACATTTAGCATACTTTTGGATGATTTAAGCCTTGAATTATGTAATTTGGCGCTCTTAATCCTTTGTTTTCATGTTTTATATTCAGGACAGCACTAGAGGATGAAAAGAACGAGAAAGGGGCCCAAAACAGAGTAAATGGGCCATATCACGAAATCAACACGGCCTGGGCCCAAGACCACATGACTGTGCCTCCTTAATAATCTCGAACACGGCCTGCCCACGATTCACACGGGCTTGTGCCATGGGCGTGTCCCTAACGTGAGAAAGAAGAGTTTCGGTCGGATTAGGGTACTTAGAGGCAAAGAAAGCCATTCCAAAAGCCTATATAAACACCCTAGAGGCCAACCTTCAGGGGGCGTCCAGCTAAGCCAAGGAGCCGAGCCAGAGAGGCCAGAATTGTGGGATTCACTTGAAGAATAGCCAGTTGATTCATCTCAAGAAGCCAGAGTTATACTCAAGACGGAGGATCTCTCTTTCAATTCCTTCAGGGGTTTTAGGGTTTTCTAATGTTTTGTTTTATCTTTTCTTTTGAGATGTATTCTTTTATCATTATGAACTAAACCCTCAGATACCTGAGGGGGATGAAACCTAAGATGAATCTTGTTATCGTTTGCTGAACTATATGACAAATACTTGATTTGTTCTTAACTATGTGTTTTTAATTCTTATTTTGGTATTTCCAGGATATTGATTCAAGTATTTATGCGCTTAGGTGGTGGAGCAAAAGTCCCTGCCTAAGAGTAGATCTAACATAGTTAAGCGGAGTTGCTCGAGTGCCTAGAAATAGGGTGATGAAAATCTATCGGGTTAGGGTCAAACCTAATATTTTCTAGGGGTTTTAATTAGAAAGAAATTTTAATTAATCAACCTAGGGTTAGTCGTTAGTAGCCTTGAAAGAGGTATTAATATAAATTAGGGAATCCTACTGATCAAGTCAAGTGAATAAATCGTCTGGTTCAAAGTTAGGTAACAAGTGAAGTCTAGGTGGATTCTTCCTCGGGTATTGTCTTAATCAATTGGTTTTTCTCACAAGTATTTCCCCAAATTCATTCTCTTTGTCTTTGCATCTTTAGCTTAGTTGTTAGTTAATTGTAGATTAGATAAAAATTCCTTTAATTCTTAGGCTAGATAATAAAAAGAAAGTTAGTATTAATACTTTTGGTTCCTTTGGGTTCGACAATCTCGTCTTGCCACGGCTATACTACTGTTTGATAGGTGCACTTGCCTCGATCGTTTTTGTAGTTTGTTCTAAGCTCGATCATTCTTTATATAAATTTTTAAGACTCTGCTAGACACGATCATATCAGTTTCAGGTACGTTTGATATGTACACTAAGTGTGTATGAAAGGTAAGTGCCTATATGAACTTACTAAGATGAATATGTGCAATGAAATGGTGGAATAATAGGTGAACTTGAATGAGCTATGGGTATATGTGATATTTGAGTTGAAGAATGTGGAAAGATATGGCTAAGCATATGAGCCAAAGAAAATGTGATGAATTTGCTATGAGAACTATAAATGTCATTGTATTAATATGGTTATGTATATTTTATGCTAAGTTTATTTGTATATGACTTACTATTTATGCTAAGTTTATTCGTATATGACTTACTAAGCTTTTGAAAGCTTACTCTGTGTGTGTTTGCTCTATTTTATAGATCGTCAAAGCTATTGAAAACTCAAGGACCGTCAAGGATCATCATCACACTACTCAAACTTGTTTTGGTATTTTGAAAATGTGTATATAGTTATATATGGCATGTATAGGCTAGTCATTTTGGATTATGTTTGAATTGTGTATAGATAGCCATGACATGTGGCTAAATAAATGTTGGTGATATGCATGAGTGATTATGATATATGATGCATGATTTGGTATGACTTGATAGTTAATGAAATGGCCAAGACTATGGTAAGCATATGAATGCATTATGAGTATGTATGTTTGAGCAAAGGAATGATTATATGAAAGGTAAATGTAGATGAATCATGCTTGAATGTATATGTGTTTTAGTTGTGTAAATTAGCATGATTGGAAATGAGTTTGGATATAAAGATTTGTTGATTAATTTGACATGTTTTGGATGTCAATTGTGCAAGAAATGAATTGCTATTTTGCTTGTAGGATTGACCCTTGTACGGGTGGCATTTTGGCCTTGCTAATGGCCTGTTTTGCATACACGACTGTGGCACACGAGCATGCTTGGTGGCCGTATGAATAAGTCAGTAGCTAGTCTAATTTTACATGGCCATGGCACAAGGGCGTGTCTGGTGGCCGTGGGGATAAGTCAAAATACATGCTCTGTTTTGGCACGGCCAGGACACATGGGTGCGTCTAGTAGCCGTGGGAGGCACACGGCCTGCCCACATGGACATGTGACCTCTGTAACTTAGAAAAGTTTTAAATTTTTGAGAAATTTTAGATGTGTTCGGTTTAGTCCCGACCCTATTCTAAAGCATGATTAAGGTCTCCTTGACCTATAAAAAGGGACACTTTGATTGTGATTGATGACTTGTTTTTATGAAATGTTTGTAAAAGTTTGATGAAATTGATTAGTTTGGTATATGAATTGGGTTAGTCAAGCATGTTACATGAACTGGAATTGTTTTGGGCCTAATAGGCCATATGGATGAGATTTGGGCCTAATGGGCCGTAAGGAAGTGATTTGGGCTTGATGGGCTTTATGGGGATGTAGACAAGTATGCTAGGGTTTAATGGACTTTAGGCCTAGTTCTGAACAACTCTTAAATCGCATAAGACTTAATCTAATAATTAAACATGTCTGTGAACAAGTCGTTGGGTTAGAGAGTGGCAACGGACATATGCATGTCTAGGATTGGATCTAGGAAGAGCTTGGTACTTAAGCGGTCCTAGTGGCCCACCTCCTCTTCTTTGGAATCCTACCTGGTGCATAGTGTCTGTTCATTTTAGTCGCAAGGACTTGTTAATGGGCCAAAGTTCATAACTAAAACCCGAGAGGGACCAAATACCCCTAATTTGAAAATTACCAAAATATCTTTAGATTTATAAAATTACTAAAATACCCCTGATTTGGAAATTAACAAATTATCCTTAGATTTTTAAAATTACTAAAATACCCCTGATTTGAAAATAACCGAAATACCATTAGTTTGAAAAAAAGTACCAAAACATCCTTAGATTTGTAAAATCACTAAAATAGCCCCGAATTGTGAAATTACAAGAATACCCTTGGTTTGTAGAATTACCAAAATATCCCTGGTCTACAAAATTTCCAAAGTACCTCTATTTTGCAAAATTACCTAAATACCCCTGTAGAGTAGATTTACGGAAATACCCTTCGGTTGTGAAATGACGAAAATACCCCTATGTGATGAGTATGAGTTTTGTGGATGTTACTCATGTGCATGTTGCATTCATATGATATTTTGATTAGGATGCATATGGGTGGGAATTATGGTACGGAGGAAGATTTGAGGATCGCATAGTCGCTTGACGACCATGGATCCACCGGTGGCTTTAAGCCCATTATATGATTAGCAGCTTTGCTGCAACGTTGAGTAGTGTCGCAGTGAGTGCTACATGTGGTGTGTAGAGGATGGGTGGGTGGATTTAGAAATCCCCACAAGTGTGTAGGGTTGGAAGGGAAATGGTGTGTAGCAGATGGATTTTTGGGGAGGGTTTTGCATTACCTTGTTTTGCATATGATATGATATGTTATGATATTAGGTCATTGTGGGCCAAGGCCCAAGACCACTGATTTTGATAGGGCTCAGGCCAATGTGATAATTATATATTGAATGGAATGCCAAAGGTTGTACACACTGAGTTTCGGAACTCACACCTTTTATTTAATGTTTCCGGTGATCCTCAGTAAATGGCTCGACATGGGAGAGGACTCGGAGATAGCCACACTACAAGATGATTAAATTTTTTTATTTCAAAAGACATGGTTTTAATTGCGTATTTTCGTTGGATGTAATAAGGCCTTGTACTCCGTTTTGACTTTAGACTTTGGGTTTTGTTGTTTCAATTGTTTACTTATTTATTAAACCTGAGTAAATTCCTTACGTTTAAACTTGGTTTTCGATGTACTTAGAATTATAAAATGGGTTTTTTTTCATTACTTAACAAGACTCAAGGATTTTGGGCTTTTAGGCCTTAAAATTTTTAATTAGCAAAATCGTTTGAATTATGCCTTTGATGTGACACACCGGATTCGGGCCTAACTTCTAGGTCGGGTTTGGGGTGTTACATTTAGTGGTATCAGAGCTCAGTTGCAAAGCTTGGGCTGTGAAATGGGCCTTAGATTTTGGGTTTTAAAAAAAATTTTGCAGGATTCTTGAAGTGTGGTTCACCGAGCCTCGACGTCGAGGCAAATAAGTTCAATGTACTACGTTTGTTTAAGTTATGGAACTATATAGATAATGGGCTACTTAAAAATAGGCTTTTAGAGATTAATGCCCATAGGAAACTTAAGCCTGTAGTGGATTCTCGACCGCGTAATAACTTTAAAAAAATGTTACTCGCATAAGACATGTGCCCTAAACAAGTGGAACTATGTACTAATTTATAAAAATTTTAATTCAGAAATACGCAACGATGAGCACTAGAAGAGGTGCAAGAGGTCGCGGCCAAGGCCATACAAGTGTTAGGGTCGGGTCGTCGGAGTCGAGTATGCCCAACATTGGAGTAGAGGAGGCTTCGGCTTCACCAGTAGCTGAAAGGGGACTGTAACGCCCCAAACTCGGTCAATACATTACGACCAAATCTGGATTGTTACATGAAGGGTACTTTTTGAAAATTTGAATGGAACATCGTAATCTGAGAAAATATTTTTCTAGTGATTCCATGTTAATGGCTATTCAAAATTAAGTTAAAACTTACCAACTTCTTATTAAAGATAACTAGAAGTAAAAATTTGGTTTATTTTAAAAAAAACCGAACTCAGAAAACCTTATAAGGTGACATTTGAGAACCACATTGTAGTACGTGATCTTTTGAAAATTGTATTTGCAGTATTAAGAAAAACCCCCAATTTCATTATCCGTTGCTTGTGGTTCATTAGTTAATCTTTTTGGGAAAACTGGTTTTTTTACGTTTTTAAGAAAACCCCATTTCTCGATAGTTCATAACATGTCTAAAATCAACATTTAATCAAAACCCCGAAATAAAGTTAAAGCGGCCTTATTACAAATTAAAATCCCGAAATGAAAATAAGTTCAAAATAAAGTACAAGTTTACTAAAGAAATCGCAATGCATGATCACCTCGAGTCTGTCTTGGCTCCAGAACCCGCAGTCTACTGATTACCTGCAAAATTTAGCAGAGGGGTGAGTCACCGAGACTCATTGTGCAAATCCCCGTTTAACGCAAACTGGGCCTTAAACCTACATAGTATGGCATATATCACATGAATGCAATACAGCCCAGCCCAATCTAGCTTTCCATCCAAGCACCCGTGGCATTAAGCCACTGTGATTCATGACCATCGTGGTCCCAGACCACTCGTGATAAGGTCACTAAATCATATAATCGTGGGGCCAACCCACTGTGGTCTTAGACCATCGTGACAATCTCTGTTTAGTTGATGTATACGTGGGGCCAACCCACTGTGGTCCTTGACCACCGAGACAAGTCACTAAATTATGCATTCGTGGTTTCAACCACTGTGGTACTTAGACCACTCGTGACAGTAGTCACTAATTCTCCCTTCTCCTTTCGTTCAATCTCGAGCCCGTGCTCATTACATCATGTTAACAATGAATGCAACCATAATCACAATGCGTAACTGATAACCATTCCATACATGCATAACATCGAACATACATACATGCATAATATCGAAACTATCATCATAGTAGAACTTACCCGGTATTTCCAATCTTACCCACAAGGGTATCTCGACTTTCGATACAGTCATTTCGGCTTTCATCCAATGCAGTTAATAACACAGACAGTAAAGAAATGTATGAGTAATACACACCTAATAACACGTAATACTAAGCTTTCTACGTCGACGCTTTCACTAGCAGGGACGACAGCTATTTGCCTATCTCAGGCAGACGTCGGCTCTCTACCACAGCCCGATGGAAAATCCCGAACCGCCGACATAGCACGCTTCTTAAACTTATGAGTAGGGATTACGGATACACTCCCCTCCTTTTTTTGACTTACATTTGCATCCATGGAGAATCTTTGATCAGTACACAAGGAGAAGCATAGATTGACTAAATAACAGAATTTGGTTAAGGCATATCACATTTGAAAGGAATGAATAACCAAGAAATCACAAGTTGACACCTTACCTTAAGATCCCGAATGGAGTGATTCGATCTGGCAAACAACAACCCTTCAGCTTTGGACTGCAAACACTCGGCTAAAGGAGTTTCCCGAATTCCTAGCACCTTGCTTCGCGATGTTCGGCTAACAGGCACGGAACGAGAGAAACGGGTTTAGTTGTCTTCAAGAATAGAATCGGCCTTACCTTAAAAAGAAGGAATGTAGAGCATGACCAAAAGAAAATACAAGGGATAACCTTACCTTGAGTAGAGATACCGATTGCCACACAAGATGGTTCAGCTATGGTGAAAGGTATAGAACAAATACGCAAAGAGAAAAGGGATGAGAAGTAGATTACGACTTGAAGGAGAAGAAGTAGAGGAGAAAAGGGGTTTCGGCTTGACAAGTGAGGGGATGAGAGTTGAACTATGGTGTTTAAGAGAAGAGCAAAGAAGGGGAAAGAGATTCGGTAAGGGAAGCGACTTCGAGGGATTCGGCTTGTGAAGAAGATAGCAAAAAGAAGAAGGGTGGATGGTAAGGAGATATTCGGCCAAAGATAGTTTGATAACCTTCAAGAAAAGAAGTGCATGAATGGGAGGTTTGCAATCCAGAGAAAAAGATGGGAAAAAGAGTTGAAAAACACAAAAGGAGAAGAGAGAAACCTTAGATGATCTTAGGGAATTTTGGCACACAAAGACTAAGCAACACCAAAACGAAACAAAAGCTCACAAATTTGGCACACCCACACTAAGAGCTCTCAGTTTTCTCAACCCACACCAAATGCCGCAACTCCCCTCCCCACTCTCCAACATTCGGCCAACACACAACCACCAAGTGTAATATCCCGAAATAGGGGATTGCGAGTTTGGTATAACTCAAGTGTTGGTAGGCTTTAATAGTGATTTAGAAGTGTTTTAAAAATTCTTAAAATTAGAGGACCAAAAATGAAAGCTTTAAAAAATTTTTTGGAAACTTTAAGTTAAAAAGGGGAATTAGGCTTTGGAAGCCTTAAGTTAAATTTTTGGGAATTTATTGGCACGAAAGGAGGCTTGGTATAGTGGCTTAGAGATGCCTCATAAGGGCCTGGCTTAACACCAGCAAGGACCCTGGTTCGAGTCCAGGCGGCAGCAACTAGTGGACTCTTATTTTCTTTTTGTGCCAAGTCAAGTGAGGCTGGGTTAAAGAGGACTTAAAATGATTTGTGAGGAAAATATAACACGGATGGGCTAGCAGCAAAGTGGCTGGTGGCCTGTGAGGGTTCCAGCGGGTCGGGAGTTCGAGTAGTGCGAAAGGCAAATGGATTTTTATTTTTTTAAAATGGGCGCTGCTTTGAAGGAAGCCTTAAAAGAATTTTCAGTGTAATTGCTGGCATGAAATAAACACTAGCCGAGTGGGTAAGACGCTTGCAGCATGGGGGGGCCTCTCGAGGTCGGGCGTTCGAGTCCCGTTGGGGGCGCGAATGCTTTTATTTTTGGTTCCTAGCATTAAAGTGAGGAAGCCAGTGAATTATAGCTAAAATGAAAATGCGATGCAATATATGTCATGAAATTAAAATTGGCCGAGTGGCCAAGGGCATTGCGAGAGAGCTAAGACTCGGAGGACTCGCGTTCGAGTCCTGAGGATAGCGCATAAGGCGTTTTATTTTTCTTTTAAGCGCTAGAACATAAGGTGCCAGAGAAGTAAGGCTTAAAAGAAATTCCTATGAGATTATTGCATGAAATGCATAAGAGGACGAGTGGCTGGGGCATGGATATACCTTCTCCAGGTCTCGGGTTCGAGACCCTGGAGTGCGGCGTGGCTTGTTCTTTTTATTATTTCTTCCTTGCGGACGTAGAGTGGCTGCATGCAGTATGCGCAGCATGCACGCATGGAACAAAGGGGTTGCCTTTTCTCTTATTTTAATTGTTTTTGGAAGCATGGGACTTCCATCTTTTATTCTATTGTTTTATTATTTTTAATTGGAGGCATGGGTTTAAATCATGATTTTCTATTATTTTGCTTGCTTAGATAGATGAGAAAGTTTATTATTATATTATTATTATTATTATTATTATTATTATTATTATTATATTATGTTTTGGAATGAATAAGGTGATGGAAATTAGTGTTGAATTTAGCAAAAAGAGAAGGGCATGGCCGGGCATGACATAGCAAGCTTGAGCATTAGTCTTTTGTATTATTTTATTATGTATAGAAAATGATGAGGTGTGTATGGTAATGGAAAAAAAAAATGAATAAACAATGTATCATCCTTTTTCAAGGGTGATGGGTCTTTTGCTTGGGGGAATAAACTCATTTGTTGAAGCATGTCTTGGGGGATTTGACCGGCCATGTGCTTTGGAGGGATGCATGGCCAAATTTTCACACTTCAATTTCTTTTCTTTTTGTGTCTTAACCGAAAATGGAGGGGAGAGCATGGAGTGGGTATTTTTCTCTTCTCTACTTCGTAAATGGCCTAATATTGAACTCTTGAAGGACCTTTATTCGACTTTGAGTGTAAGAAAGGGTGCCCAATCTCTTAGTTTTGCTTTCCTTCTTCCTATATGTTGCATGGCCGAATGTGGTTCTTGCTAAGGAGGCATTTTCGAATACGTATGCCTTGCTTGACCGACTTCTCCACCCTTGCTTGAAGGACATAACCAAATCTCTATTACTGGTGCTATCGACAGTGTGTTTGAAACCCTCCTTTCTCTTCAAAGCAATAATAGTAAGTAATTTCTCCTTAGAAATCAGTTTCGCTTCATTTTTTTTTTTTGTGTGCCAAAAATAGTGATTTTGTGTTGGTCTAAGGTTGGCCAAATGTGGGTGAATGCCATAACCTCATGTTCCTTTGTATGAAGCCAGCATTAAGGGACCTTGGAGGGATCTCTTGGTTTTAGATAAGCAAGCTAGTGTTTAGGAGCACAATGAGTCTCTCGGGAATTTAGGTGCTCAAGGTAAGTGTTATGTACATTTCGGTCAAGGGCCATTGTTCTGAGATATGGATGTTAGCCGATTCTAACCACGCTTTAGTAGGACTTTCGATGACTTCGAGAGCAAATCGACAAGATCGAGTGGTGTTCGGGATTAAAATAAGCTAGGTAAGTGGTTGTGAAATTCGGCCTAAGGCCATGATATTGGTATTATGTGTGACCGATTTCGGTTATGTGTTCTAGGAGCAAATCGATAGAAATAACAAAAGCTTTCGGGATTTTAGTTGCTGTTAGATTCGATAAATCAGAATCTCGCTAAAGTCAGGTGCGTAGTTATCGCACTGTACTCTTGTTTATTATTCATGATATGTGTTGTATGTGTCGTTTTATGTAAACGAATATGTTATGCATGTTAGCCAAAATAAAGGCTAAGAGTAAGGATACCAAGGTAAGTGATCGAATAATCAGGTTAGTGATTATGATATTAACCTTTCAGTGATTTGCGATTATAAATGATTATCGATGAAGGTAAAATAAAGTGATGACATGTGATGTATATTGTTCTGAGCAATGTGTGACCATGATATATAAAACATACATATTTGATTCGTACAAAGTGTTGCATGGTACATATAAGTACGCATGAGACTTGTGATGTGGCTATTGAAGAAAAGGGTGTATACTATGTGAGTGGTCTAATCCGAACCTCGTGCTGCATTCGTGCTTGATGATTTGTGAATTTAAAGATATGTGGGATCCCTACGGGATCGGTGGCTTAGCCACGACCTTAAGGAATAATGTGCAAAAGAAAGATATGTGAATCACTTTGTGGATCGGACTTCGTAATTATATTTATAATATGGTGTATTCATATTTGGATATTTATAATTGTATGTTATATATATATAGAATGTGTGGATGTGGGCCAAGCCCATATGTGAGGACGTGTGTATTAACTATGCACTGAGTCTTGATGACTCACTCTATATTTATTAAACCCTTTCAGGTGGCGCGTAAAGCTTGGACCGGGTCGAAGAGAATACAAAGGTGGCCATGCAAAAGTGGATTTTCATGAAAAGGAATCTTTTGGTTAATGAATTAAATATTTATATTTTTCGTATTTTGATTAAGTGTGTATTGTAATAAGGCCCACTAAAGTATTTCATTTCTTTTATTAAGTATTATTAATATTATGCCCTACTATGGATGGATGATTTAAAGAAGATTGCAAATGGTTTTATTTTATCAAGTAAAACTTGAATCCGATATTTTTAACAAACTTCGATTTTTACTTAGAATATTACAAGTCACGAAAATGTTTTACCAAACTCGACAAAATTTTAACGGTTTACCTCTTAAGTAAGAATGTTTTCGGAAATGTTCCGCAGTGACATTCCAAATTCGGTCGGATTGAATGGGCCGGGTTTGGGGTGTTACATTTTGGTATCAGAGCCTGGTTCAAAACTCAGCTTTGAGGTTTTGGGCCCGAAAATAGTTTTTGAAAGTGGGCTTTTCAAAATGTGAACTTCTGTTTTGAGCTTGTTCTGGCATGGCACCTGTACCTCCGACCCAAAGTCCACCTGGTAAGTACCTCTGACTATTGAGGTATAGTGAATGAATGTGTCCCTACTTGTGAACGTGTATGTGACTCTCTGAATAAGAAATAGCAAACTTGAACTGAACCTATGTATGATCGAAAGAACCACTTCTAAATATCTTATTCCATAAAATTTGTTCGCGGATAATCAGTGAAACAAAATTTATAATGCATAAAACTTTTAAGTCAGATTGTGCGATAAGAGATGAGTCCTAGAGGTCATGATCGAGGCAAAATGGCCGTACCGGAACTCGTTAGATCGGGTCAAGGGTTGATAATAAGGTATCACCTCCACCACCAACTTTTGATAATGAGTAGCAAGATCAAACAAGGAATAATGCTGTATCGCAAACAATGCTGCGAGTATTAGAGATGGTGGCTGGAGAGGGAGAAATATGAGGGCTCGAAAATTTGTTCCCGAGCAACTTCGAGCCAATATAGCGAAATTGTTCTGTGATATATCAGGCGTGGCACCCAGTGTGATTGAATAACGGTTGGAAATAACCAAGTGAGTTATGGATGAGCTCGTTTTGAGCCCTGAGGAAAAAGTGAAAGAAATGGTGACACTACTTCGCGATGAGGCATATCAATAATGGCTTACGGTTCGAGATAGTGTCACAGCTAAGGATTTCATTCGGGAGTATGTCAAGACGGCGTACCAGAAGAAGTATGTCAGTACTTATTACATTGATGCTTCGAGGAATGTGTTTTTGGAACTAGTTCAATGGAACAAGTCCATGGCAAAATACGAGGCTAAATTACTAAAGTTAAGCCGATTTAATCGAGGAATAGTGACTACAAAACATGAATGATGTGTCCAGTTTAAGGACAGATTAAGAGACGGCCTGAGACTGTTGATAGTTCCTCAACAGGAACGGGAATTTGTTGTGTTAGTCGAAAAAGCTAAGATAGCTGAAGAAATTAAGGACTCGATGAGATAAAATAGAGATAAGGATATGAACTGTGATAGAAGAAATTTTGAATTGTCTAAATTATCCAAGGGTCTTCGAAAAAGACCGAAGGTTGAAAGTTTTGCTTAGGTGATTAAGCCAGCTAAAAGAAATTGGGACCGTCCGTGTGCTCAGTGTGGAAAATATAGTGTCGGCGAGTGTTGGAACCAGAAATTGAGAATATTTTTTTTTTAAAAGTGTAAATCTATAAGTAATTGAATATTGTTAAGGTTAATTATAACCTTGTGCACATGTGGGATTATGGAATCCTGGTCATAAATATAGTGAAAGCCGACTATGGATAGACATTCTATCATGAAATGTTACTGAAGTGATAAGTACAAGTGATATGTGGATTGACTTTCTATCATGAAATATTATTGAGGTGATAAATACTAGTGATGTGAATCATATGGGTTATAATTCTGGTCAGCTTGTAATGTGATTCAGATGTTGATAATAGTATATTTCAGGCTTTGATGCCTAGCAAGCTTTGTGCCGGTGTATATTTCAGGCTTTGATGCCTAGCAGGCTTTGTGCCGGTGTATATTTCAGGCTTTGATGCCTAGCAGGCTTTGTGCCGGTGTATATTTCAGGCTTTGATGCCTAGCAGGCTTTGTGCCGGTGTATATTTCAGGCTTTGATGCCTAGCAGGCTTTGTGCCGGTGTATATTTCAGGCTTTGATGCCTAGCAGGCCTTGTGCCGGTGTGTATTTTAGGCTTCGATGCCTAACCGGCTTAATGCCGATGATGTGTTATAATAGAGAATTCATGAATCACTTACAAGATGAAACATGTTTGTTACCACAAGCTAAATGCTCGGATAAGTGGAAGTCTTTCGTACTTGCAAGGAATAAGGAAAGTTGGTATATTCCCATTTGAACCAAGTAAGATGTGATATAGTTGAAACTTCGGTAAGACTTCTCATATGTGCAATTGGTCTTACCAGTGATGTGTATGAGTTATCCATAATGGAATTGAAGCTTAAATATGCTTATGAAGAAGTGGCCATATGTGGAAATGTTAAATGTGAAAAAAAAAAGTTTGAAATGTGTTTGCATATGTGTATCATCGAGTATATGATTGATATGTGGTGAATTGAAATGTACGGATGTTCGTTAATAAGTAATTTCGAGGACGAAATTATTTTTAAGGGGAGTAGAATTGTAATATCCCGAAATAGGGGATTGCGAGTTTGGTATAACTCAAGTGTTGGTAGGCTTTAATAGTGATTTATAAGTGTTTTAAAAATTCTTAAAATTAGAGGACCAAAAATGAAAGCTTTAAAAAATTTTTTGGAAACTTTAAGTTAAAAAGGGGAATTAGTCTTTGGAAGCCTTAAGTTAAATTTTTGGGAATTTATTAGCACGAAAGGAGGCTTGGTATAGTGGCTTAGAGATGCCTCATAAGGGCCTGGCTTAACGCCAGCAAGGACCCTGGTTTGAGTCCAAGCGGCAGCAACTAGTGGACTCTTATTTTCTTTTTGTGCCAAGTCAAGTGAGGCTGGGTTAAAGAGGACTTAAAATGATTTGTGAGGAAAATATAACACGGATGGGCTAGCAGCAAAGTGGCTGGTGGCCTGTGAGGGTTCCAGCGGGTCGGGAGTTCGAGTAGTGCGAAAGGCAAATGGATTTTTATTTTTTTAAAATGGGCGCTGCTTTGAAGGAAGCCTTAAAAGAATTTTCGGTGTAATTGCTGGCATGAAATAAACACTAGCCGAGTGGGTAAGACGCTTGCAGCATGGGGGGGCCTCTCGAGGTCGGGCGTTTGAGTCCCGTTGGGGGCGCGAATGCTTTTATTTTTGGTTCCTAGCATTAAAGTGAGGAAGCCAGTGAATTATAGCTAAAAAGAAAATGCGATGCAATATATGTCATGAAATTAAAATTGGCCGAGTGGCCAAGGGCATTGCGAGAGAGCTAAGACTCGGAGGACTCGCGTTCGAGTCCTGAGGATAGCGCATAAGGCATTTTATTTTTCTTTTAAGCGCTAGAACATAAGGCGCCAGAGAAGTAAGGCTTAAAAGAAATTCCTATGAGATTATTGCATGAAATGCATAAGAGGACGAGTGGCTGGGGCATGGATATGCCTTCTCCAGGTCTCGGGTTCGAGACCCTGGAGTGCGGCGTGGCTTGTTCTATTTATTATTTCTTCCTTGTGGACGTAGAGTGGCTGCATGCAGTATGCGCAGCATGCACGCATGGAACAAAGGGGTTGCCTTTTCTCTTATTTTAATTGTTTTTGGAAGCATGGGACTTCCATCTTTTATTCTATTGTTTTATTATTTTTAATTGGAGGCATGGTTTAAATCATGATTTTCTATTATTTTGCTTGCTTAGATAGATGAGAAAGTTTATTATTATTATTATATTATTATATTATGTTTTGGAATGAATAAGGTGATGGAAATTAGTGTTGAATTTAGCAAAAGAGAAGGGCATGGCCGGCCATGACATAGCAAGCTTGAGCATTAGTCTTTTGTATTTTATTATGTATAGAAAATGATGAGGCATGGGACATATTTTGAAAGTTTGTGTATGGTAATGGAAAAAAAAATGAATAACAATGTATCATCCTTTTTCAAGGGTGATGGGTCTTTTGCTTGTGGGAATAAACTCATTTGTTGAAGCATGTCTTGGGGGATTTGACCGGCCATGTGCTTTGGAGGGATGCATGGCCAAATTTTCACACTTCAATTTCTTTTCTTTTTGTGTCTTAACCGAAAATGGAGGGGAGAGCATGGAGTGGGTATTTTTCTCTTCTACTTCGTAAATGGCCTAATATTGAACTCTTGAAGGACCTTTATTCGACTTTGAGTGTAAGAAAGGGTGCCCAATCTCTTAGTTTTGCTTTCCTTCTTCCTATATGTTGCATGGCCGTGGTTCTTGCTAAGGACGCATTTTCGAATAGGTTGCTTGACCGACTTCTCCACCCTTGCTTGAAGGACATAGCCAAATCTCTAATGGTGCTATCGACAGTGTGTTTGAAACCCTCCTTTCTCTTCAAAGCAATAATAGTAAGTAATTTCTCCTTAGAAATCAGTTTCGCTTCATTTTTTTTTATTGTGTGCCAAAAATAGTGATTTTGTGTTGGTCTAAGGTTGGCCAAATGTGGGTGAATGCCATAACCTCATGTTCCTTGGTATGAAGCCAGCATTAAGGGACCTTGAGGGATCTCTTGGTTTTAGATAAGCAAGCTAGTGTTTAGGAGCACAATGAGTCTCTCGGGTTTAGGTAAGTGTTATGTACATTTCGGAAGGGCCATTGTTCTGAGATATGGTGTTAGCCGATTCTAACCACGCTTTAGTAGGACTTTCGATGACTTCGAGAGCAAATCGCAAGATCGAGTGGTGTTCGGGATAAAATAAGCTAGGTAAGTGGTTGTGTTCGGCCTAAGGCCTTTGGTATTTGTGTGACCGATTTCGGTATGTGTTCTAGGAGCAAATCGATAGAAATAAGCTTTCGGATTTTAGTTGCTGTTAGATTCGATAAATCAGAATCTCGCTAAAGTCTGTAGTTATCGCACGTACTTGTTTATTATTCATGATATGTGTTGTATGTGTCGTTTTATGTAAACGATATGCATGTTAGCCAAAATAAAGGCTAAGAGTAAGGATACCAAGGTAAGTGATCGAATAATCAGGTTAGTGATTATGATATTAACCTTTCAGTGATTTGCGATTATAAATGATTATCGATGAAGGTAAAATAAAGTGATGACATGTGATGTATATTGTTCTGAGCAATGTGTGACCATATTAAAACATACATATTTGATTCGTACAAAGTGTTGCATGGTACATATAAGTACGCATGAGACTTGTGATGTGGCTATTGAAGAAAAGGGTGTATACTATGTGAGTGGTCTAATCCAAACCTCGTGCTGCATTCGTGCTTGATGATTTGTGAATTTAAAGATATGTGGGATCCCTACGGGATCGGTGGTTAGCCACGACCTTAAGGAATAATGTGCAAAAGAAGAAGATATGTGAATCACTTTGTGGATCGGACTTCGTAATTATATTTATAATATGGTGTATTCATATTTGCATATTTTAATTGTATGTTTATATATATAGAATGTGTGGATGTGGGCCAAGCCCATATGTGAGGACGTATTAACTATGCACTGAGTCTTGATGACTCACTCTATTTTTATTAAACCCTTTCAGGTGGCGCGTAAAGCTTGGACCGGGTCGAAGAGAATACAAAGGTGGCCATGCAAAAGTGGATTTTCATGAAAAGGAATCTTTGGTTAATGAATTAAATATTTATATTTTCCGTATTTTGATTAAGTGTGTATTGTAATAAGGCCCACTAAAGTATTTCAGTTTTTTTATTAAGTATTATTAATATTATGCCCTACTATGGATGGATGATTTAAAGAAGATTTTATTTTATCAAGTAAAACTTGAATCCGATATTTTTAACAAACTTCGATTTTTACTTAGAATATTACAAGTCACGAAAATGTTTTACCAAACTCGACAAAATTTTAACGGTTTACCTCTTAAGTAAGAATGTTTTCGGAAATGTTCCGCAGTGACATTCCAAATTCGGTCGGATTGAATGGGCCGGGTTTGGGGTGTTACACCAAGCCTCCTCCTTGATTTTCTCCACCAAATGCTCCCCATCACCCATTCGAATTTGTTTAACCATTTGAAACTCCCCAAGCTCCTCATGTCCATCCATTCAAACTCTTTTGACTCATTCAACCAATAACCTTCGAGATTCCTTGCCGAATCCACCTTCTCCCCATCCAGGTGCCAAAAATAAAGCTTCAAAGTGAGGCTTAGGGGATTCGAACTTCTTCCCTACTGTTGCTCCCTTATGACGCCACCTCCCTGC
Organism: Gossypium australe; assembly: GCA_005393395.2. Classification (NCBI taxonomy): domain Eukaryota; kingdom Viridiplantae; phylum Streptophyta; class Magnoliopsida; order Malvales; family Malvaceae; genus Gossypium; species Gossypium australe. The sequence goes on along the minus strand of CM016621.1, from coordinate 107,250,556 downwards.
ACCTTAAGTGGCGTCTTCTTGCCACTTTACCACACTGCTTCTTGTGTCAACAAACACTAGTAATTACTCTTAAGGCCTGCCTCAACTAGCTCTCCCTTAAAGTGCCTAAAAACAAAATTTTTACCAGGGCTCAAGCTTAACCTCGAGCCTTCCCAGGACCCCCAAACACACCAAATTAACAAACAAATCATGCCAAACACACAGCAAGATACAATAATGCAGAGCCCTTAATTCTAGGATGTTACAGTTCTACCCCCTTAAAGAAATTTTGGCCCCAAAATTTACCTGATCAAAAGAGGTGAGGGTATTGCTGTCGCATCACATTTTCTGGCTCCCACGTGGCTTCTTTTGAACCGTGATTTTGCCACAACACTTTAACTAACGGAACTGTCTTTCTGTGTAATACTTTAACATCTCGGTCCAAGATCTGAACTGGTTCCTCTTCAAAAGATAAATCAGGTCTTACTTCGATTTCCTCCACTGGCACTATATGAGATGGATCCGCACGGTAGCGCCTTAACATCGCGACATGGAATACATCATGTAACATCCTGAAATTGGGCCTAGTAGGATTGAGCCCAATGGGCTTTAGGAGTAGTAGCGTTTAAAATTTTTGGAGAACAAGAGATCGGCTTAAATGCAAGTTGGACCTATTAGATAAGTGATTTTGGAAGGTTAGAGGGCTTCTCTGAAGTCCCGGGATCGAACTTTGGCTTTGGGGAAATTTTGGTTTTAGGTGAAAAAAACCTTGAAAGTTGGCAGGTAAGCCTTAAGAATAAAATGTGGAGGAAAATGACACAAGTGGAGTGTGTGGTGTAATGGAAAAGTGACGCCACATAAGAGACAAGGAGTGTAGCCGCATTTTGTTGATCTCCGGGATTTGTTGGCTTGTGATTTAAGCCTAAAGGCTCGGCTGTTGTCGATCTAGGTAAGGACTTTAGTCTAAATCGTTAACTTTATTGATTTGTGGTTCTCTACTTTGATTCGGTTAGTGACTAAGGGGGTTATGGACTCGAAGGTTAGCCAAGCAATGAGGGGTGTGGACCAGCATCTGAGCAGGAGAGTAGGCAGATCCTAGTGGTGTCGATTGACGACAGCATCAGCGTAGATAGTGTCGTATTGCGAATAATCAGATGTGTAACTCTTACACACTTCATATGTGATATGTTTGTATTTTGCATGATATCAAAAGCTGGATTAACTATCAAATTGATATGGTTACCCGTGTGGGTATAAGCGAGGACTTCGGGTAAGTCCACTCTGATTGGCTAATGTTAAATGCCTCGGTTAAAATCTGTATATGCCATGCCATGTGATTATTGTATGTTATACATGATATTTAAGCCATGGAAAGTATGTTCATTAATGTGGGTATGATGAGAGGAGGGGGAAGGCATGATTATAGACTGTCACCAGTGGTTGTGACCACACAGTGGGTTGGCCCCGCTTTCTATACTATTGTGACTAAGTCTCAGTGGTTTTGACCACATATGCATATCTATCCTTGTGACTCGTCCGAGTGGTTTGGAACCACAGTGGGTTGGCCCCACATATCGATATTGGATTGTCACCAGTGGTTTTGACCACAATGTGGGTTGGCCCCGCACATAGTATTTGTGACTTCGGTCACCAGTGGTTGTGACCACCAGTGGTTGTGACCACATACATATATTATTTGTGACCTCGGTCACCAGTGGTTGTGACCACACGGGGAAGAATTGGGAGTTTCGGATGGTTAGGTTTGGGTTGCGTGACATACATATTTGCTTATGGAACTGTGTAAGGGTTTGTTATCTTCGGGATGGGGAATTACATACTGAGTCTCGATGACTCACCCCTTTAGTTAATTTTGCAGGTAATTCGTAAACCGCGGATATGGAGCTAGGGTGGACTCGAGGTGGCCATGCTCAAGATTGCGTTTCTTTCATTTTAAATGGTTACTTGGACTTATTTCATTTTATTTTAAATTTGGGATTCTGTTATGTAATAGGGCCTATGGTTTTATTTGATTTTAGCTTTTAACTTGGGTATTGCTTATTATTGTTAAATTTTTAATTCGGGATTTTCCTAAAATGTTAATAAACCATTTCTTATTCAAAATTACATAAACTCGATTTTTCACAACAAATATAAAGAATAAGAACTTTTTAACGAACGCACAGTTTTTAGACATTCCTTTCATGTGACATGCCAGATCCGGCCGTAATGTCTAGGCCGGGTTTGGGGTTTTACACATCATGAATCTGCCTCAATTCCGAAGGTAGCTCGAGCTGATAAGCTACTGGTCCCACACGTTTCAACACTCGATAAGGGCCGATGAACCTGGGGCTCAACTTGCCCTTCCATCCAAACCTTAGAACTTTCTTCCACGGTGAAACTTTCAGAAAAACCTGATCACCCCCTGCAAATTCTATATCCTTACACTTCAGATCCGCGTAGGATTTTTGTTTGTCAGAGGCTTCCTTCAACCGAGCTCGGATTAACTTAACTTTTTCCTCTATCTCCGAAACCAATTCCAGACCCAACAACTGTCGCTCACCCAACTCTGTCCAGTAAGTAGGAGTGCGTCACTTGCGACCATACAACGCTTCATAGGGTGCCATCTGAATACTAGATTGATAGCTGTTGTTGTATGCGAATTCTGCCAACTGCAAGAACTCCTCCCAACTACCTCTGAAATCGATAACACGGCCTCTCAACATGTCTTCTAGAATCTAAATTACCCACTCAGACTGACCATCAGTCTGTGGATGAAACGCTGTGCTAAAATCTAATCTTGTACCCAACGCCTGATGCAACGCCTCCCAGAACCGCGATGTAAACATGGGGTCTCTGTCTGATATGATAGACATAGGTACCCCATGCAACCTTACAATCTCCACCACATACAGCTTGGCTAACCTTTGTAATGAATAATCAAGCCGAACCGGTATGAAGTGAGCGGACTTCGTCAACCGATCGACAATTACCCACACTGAATCTTTCTTTATAGGTGTACGGGGTAGCCCACTCACAAAGTCCATCGTTATCCTCTCCCACTTCCAAAGTGGAATCTTCACTGGCTGTAGCAACCCCGAAGGCAATTGGTGTTCCTCCTTCACCTGCTGGCATGTCAAGCATTTACGGACAAATTTAGTCACTTCTTGCTTCAGACCCGGCCACCAAAACTTTTCTCGCAGACCCCGATACATCTTGCTCCCGCCAGGATGCATAGCGTATGGGCTACTATGCGCTTCCTTAGAATCTTCAGCCTCAATTCAAAATCCTTCGGCATACAAACCTTTCCTCGAAAACACAATACCCCATCACTGTTCAAACTAAAATCTGCTATCTCACCACCTGCCACCAGCTGAAATTTCGAACTTAGCGATTCATCAGACACCTGCTTCTCTTTAATCTGACTGACCCAAGAAGGCTTCACTTGAAGTTCAGCTAGTAAACTTCCATCATCATACAAGCTGAGTTGAGCAAACATTGCCCTCAAGTCTGATATTACCTTACGGCTCAATGCATCTGCCACAATGTTAGCTTTGCTCGGGTGGTACTCAATTGAACAATCATAGTCTTTCAACTATTCGATCCACCTCTGTTGCCTTAAATTCAACTCCTTCTGGGTAATGAGGTATTTCAGGCTCTTGTGATCGGTGTAGATAATGGACTTCTCCCCATACAGGTAGTGTCTCCAGATCTTCAGAGATCTTCATAGCAAACACTACCGCGGCTAACTCCAGATCATGCGTGGGATAATTCACCTCATGCGGTCTCAACTGCCGAGACGCATATGCTACCACCTTCCCCTCTTACATCAACACACATCCTAACCCCATGTGCGATGCATCACACTAGATGACAAACTCCTTTCTAGCCTCAGGCTAAATTAACACTGAAGCCTCAGTCAAGATCCTCTTCAACTTCTCAAAACTTTCCTGTTGCCTATCTATCCAAACAAACGGTACCCCTTTCTGTAATAACTTGGTTAACGGTGCAGCTATTAATGAGAATCCCTTAACAAACCTTCTGTAATACCCAGCCAAACCAAGAAAACTCTGAATTTCTGCCACAGACTTAGGCAGTTTCCAGTCCAACACGGCTTCAATTGTCTGGGGATCAACCCTAATTCCCCCAGTAGACACTACATGCCCTAGAAAGGTAACTTCCCTTAACCAAAATTCACACTTACTAAATTTGGCATACAGTTGCTTGTCCCTCAGAATTTGCAGAACCACTTGAAGATGCGAATCATGTTCCTTTTCCGTCCTTGAATAAACCAGAATATCATCTATGAACACTACAACAAACTGGTCTAGATAGGGTTGGAACACCCGGTTCATCATGTCTGTAAATGTAGCTGGTGCATTCTTCAACCCAAACGTCATCACTAAGAACTCGTAGTGACCATAACGAGTTCGAAAAGCTGTCTTATGAATATCCGCCTCCTTGACCTTAAGATGGTGATATCCTGACCTCAAGTCTATCTTTGAAAAGACCGAAGCGCCTCGCAACTGATCGAACAGATCGTCTATCCTAAGCAACGGGTACTTGTTCTTAATCGTTAGCTTGTTCAATTGCCTATAGTCAATGTACATCCGCATCGACCCGTCCTTCTTCTTATCAAATAACACTGGCGCTCCCCAAGGTGACACACTGGGTCGAATAAAACCTCGGTCCAACAGTTCCTGAATCTGCACTTTAAGTTCCACCAACTCCTTCGGCGTCATTCTATATGGGGCAATAGACACTGGCGCTGTTCCCAGAAGAAGGTCAATACCAAACTCCACCTCGCGATTCGAAGGTAACCCTGGAAGCTCTTTCGGAAAGACGTCTATAAAATCCTTCACTGTTCTAACATCCTTTATAGTCAACTCCTTGGCCTCCAAAGCAGTGATGAAAGCTAAGAACGCTTCACACCCTTTTTGTACCATCCTTTTAGCCTTTAAAGCAGACTATTGGAAGTAGTTCCTTATTATCCTCAGGAGTCTTTAACACCATGCGCTTAGCAGCACAATCCAAATTTGCTCGATATCTCACTAACCAGTCCATGCCTAAAATCAAATCGAACTCACCGAACGGCAGTTCCATCAAATCAGCCGGGAAAACCATCCCTTGTACTTCTAGATGTACACTCCTAAAGAGTTTGTCCACCATTCCAGATTGTCCTAAAGGGCTAAGTATAGTCATCTCCCTAGAAGCAATCTCATAGTCTATATTCAGAGTTCCAGACACAACACTAGCAACATAGGAATGTGTTGACCCAATATAAATCAATGCAGTGAAAGGCAAACCAAAAATAAGTAACATACCGGTTATGACGTCTAGTGCATCGCCCTCTTCTCGGTGTCTAGCTGCATAGACCAACCCAGGCTGTCTTGCATCTGCGTTTCCAGCACCTCTGCCCGGTGCTCCACGTCCACGACCAAAACTGTTTTCTCCTCTGGCCGGACCACGACCTCTCTGTGGCTGCTGACCACCTCTACCAGGCTGAACATAATTCTATCCTACTGGCCGCGTTCTGTTTGGCTCTTGGAGACAATCCCTTACCCGATGATCCACTGATCCTCACCTGTAACATCCATTACTTTTGCCCAGCACTCTCCTGAGTGAAACTTACCACACGTAGCACATTGCTGAGGCTGCCCAACAACCATAGGCCTTGCAACTCGACCGGGCCCATCCAACCTAGGCCTCTTCTAGAAATTCCCAGTAGATCTTGACGGTCCAAAACTTCTTTTATTCCTACCCTTGTCCCTATCCTGGTTTTGCCTTTCAGATCACTTTGCCTCTTCGGCTATCTTAGCCTTCTCCACTAAGATAGCGAACTCCCTTCCCCGTTGCAGAGCTATCAGTACTTGCAACTCGTCCCTCAAACCATCCTCAAATCATACACAACGCTCATGATCTGTTGACATATAATACCCCGGGCATACCGCCTAAGACGTAGGAATTCTGCCTCATACTCGGCCACTGACTTACTCCCCTGAACCAAGTTAAGAAATGCCTTTCGCTGAGCGTCCACATAGCTCGACCCAATGTATTTCCCCTGGAACGCAGACTTAAAGAAGTCCTAAGTAATGCGATCCGCAGCTGTACCATCTCTAACTGTGAGCCACCATTGGTAAGCCTCATCTCGGAGAAGACACACAACTCCTTTCAGTTTCTCTTCTGCGATGCAGTCAAGATCAAGATCATCCATAATCCGTTCCACCGCTTCTAACTAGTACTCGGCTACATTAGGAGCCACACCAGAAATGCCCCTAAACACCTCAGCCCCGTTAGCTCGAAGTCGCTCCGACACAGATTTCTGGGCCACTGATCCTGTGCTCACTCCAATGACTCGCTCCAAAACTCGCAACATAGCCTACGACACAACATCGTCTCCACCAGTTTGATCCTGAAATTCTGCTTCCGCAACTGGTGATGCGAGCATTTCACCTTCCGGCCCAAGCCCAGATTTTGAAGGCTCAGCCCCAACTCCCTGGCCTCTACCACGGCCACGCATACCGCGTCCACGTCCTCTAACACTCATGATTATCAATTCAACTTAATCTAATTAAAAGTTTTATGAATTAGCATCTTCTTCCACTGTTATTACAAAGTAGTCTTACGAAAATAGCATTATGAGTAATTTTCGTAAATTCATATAAACCTAAAGTTTCAGTCTCTAAAGTTGAGTTTCTGAGTACTAGCAATCATAGCACAATGTATTTACTTCATGGAAAATAACCAAAGGTCAGAAGTCTTACCGTGCGGATCTGGTGCTGAAGACTCGGGTGCCATACTTCCAGAAAACATGAAATTTTCTAAACCATTTTCCAAACCAACTTTTGTGAACATTTTTGAACCTCATACCCACAATCGAGTTTTTGAAACCTAGGCTCTGATACCACAATTGTAACGACCCAAACCCGGTTAATACGTTACGACCAAATCTGGATTGTTACATCAAGGGTAGTTTTTGAAAATTTGAACGAAACATCGTAATCTGAGAAAATATTTTGTTTAGTGATTCCATGTTAAGGGCTATTCAAAATTAAGTTAAAACTTACCAACTTCTTATTAAAGATAACTAGAAGCTAAATTTTAGTTTATTTAAAAAAAAAACCGAACTCAGAAAACCTTATAAGGTGACATTTGAGAACCACGTTGTAGTACGTGATCTTTTGAAAATCGTATTTGCAGTATTAAGAAAAATCCCCAATTTAATTATCCATTGCTTGTGGTTCATTAGTTAATCTTTTTGGGAAAACTGGTTTTTTTATGTTTTTAAGAAAACCCCATTTCTCGATAGTTCATAACATGTCTAAAATCAACATTTAATCAAAACCCCGAGATAAAGTTAAAGTGGCCTTATTACAAATTAAAATCCCGAAATGAAAATAAGTTCAAAATAAAGTATGAGTTTACTAAAAAAATCGCAATGCATGATCACCTCGAGTAACAGGCACGAAACGAGAGAAACGGGTTTATTTGTCTTCAAGAATAGATTCGGCCTTACCTTAAAAAGAAGGAATGTAGAGCATGACCAAAAGAAAATAGAAGGGAGAACCTTACCTTAAGTAGAGATACCGATTGCCACATAAGATGGTTTGGCTATGGTGAAAGGTATAGAACGAATACGCAAAGAGAAAGGGATGAGAAGTAGATTACGGCTTGAAGGAGAAGAATTAGAGGAGAAAAGGGGTTTCGTCTTGACAAAAGAGGGGATGAGAGTTGAACTAGGTTCGATTATGGTGTTTAAAAGAAGAGCAAAGAATGGGAAAGAGATTCGGCAAGGGAAATGACTTCAAGGGATTCAACTTGTGAAGAAGATAGCAAAAAGAAGAAGGGTGGATGGTAAGGAGATATTCAGCCAAAGATAGTTTGATAACCTTCAAGAAAAGAAGTGCATGAATGGGAGGTTTGCAATCCAAAGAAAAAGATGAGAAAAAGAGTTGAAAAACACAAAAGGAAAAGAGAGAAACCCTTAGATGATCTTAGGGAATTTCGGCACACAAAGACTAAGCAACACCAAAACGAAGCAAAAGCTCACAAATATGGCACACCCACACTAAGAGCTCTCAATTTTGTCAACCCACACCAAATGCCGCAACTCCCCCTCCCCACTCTCCAACATTCGGCCAACACACAACCACCAAGCCTACTCCATGATTTTCTCCACCAAATGCTCCCCATCACCCATTCGAATTTGTTTGACCATTTCAAACTCCCCAAGCTCCTCATGTCCATCCATTCAAACTCCTTTTACTCATTCAACCAACAACCTTGGAGAGTCCTTGCCAAATCCACCTTCCCCCCATCTAGGTGCCAAAAATAAAGCTTTAATGTGAGGCTTAGGGGATTCGAACCTCTTCCCTGCTGTTGCTCCCTTGTGACGCCACCTCCCTGTACCTTAAGTGGCGTCTCCTTGCCACTTTACCACACTGCTTCTTGTGTCAACAAACACAAGTAATTACCCTTAAGGCCTACCTCAGCTAGCTCTCCCCTAAAGTGCCTAAAAACAAAAATTTTATAAAGGCTCAAGCTTAACCCCGAGCCTTCTCGAGACCCCCAAACACACCAAATTAACAAACAAGTCATGCCAAACACACAGCAACATACAATAATGCAGAGCCCCTAATTCCAGGATGTTACAAGGACCATATGAACGGGTTGCTAATACGGAAGATGTCGTATCGCAAGCCATGTTAAGGATCTTAGAAAAGATCGTTGGGCCCAATAATGGTACGAGAAGTCGTGGGTCGATCGTCGAGCGACTCCGAGCTAATGGGACAGAGTTTTTCAAAGGAGTAGCGGGGGTGGGCCCGAGTGAGGCGGAGTATTGGTTGGAAGCTACTGAAAGGATAATGGACAATCTGGATTGCACGAATGAACAAAAGTTAAAAGGGGCGATATCCTAACTTAGGGAGGAAACCTATTAGTGGTGGTTGACCGTAAAGGAGGGCAACCAACCGGAGCAGATCACTTGGGAGTTTTTCAAATCGGTATTCCAAGGAAAATACATTGGAGCGGCATATGTGGATGCTCGAAGGAAGGAGTTTCTGAGTTTGACTAAGGGAGATAAGTTGGTAGCAGAGTATGAGGCTAAGTTTTTGCGCCTCAGTCAATATGCCAAGGGGATAGTTGCAACAGAGCATGAGAGATGTGTACGGTTCGAGGATGGGTTATGAGACAACCTTATGGTGCTTAAAGCACCACAGAGGGAGCGAGACTTTGCATTCTTGGGGGAGAAAGCAAAGATAGCAGAGGAAGTAAAGCACACAGAGGGCCTCCACTAAGAAAAGGAGAAGGGCAAGAAAATATGAAATGTGGAAGCTATGGGGACTAAACAGATGCCTGCAATGAGGGCCAGAGTGAATGGGCTGGTTAGAGCTGAGGCCCCTGTTGCTGTTGCTAATACCGAGATACCACCTTGTGTTGTGTGTGGAAAAGGGCATACGAGTGAATGTTGGAGGAGAATAGGAGCTTCTTTGAGCTATGGATCTATGAAACATAGGATTAAAGAGTGCCCGAAAAGACCAAATCAGGAGTGAGCCGATGGCAGAGGTAATTTTCAGCCACAGAGGGGTGGTCAACAACCACCAAGGGGCCGTGGACAAGCCAGGGGCGATAATGGTAATGAACACGGTCGTAGAGCACACGGTAAAGGTGCAAGTTATGCGGAGGCGAGACAGCCAGCTCCGGTCTATGCAGCACGTCGCCAAGGGGACGAAGACGCTCCAGATGCGAATAATGGTGCATACCCTACCGTAGTATACTGAATGTTTATTTTGGCTTTAGAATTAGAGTGCACAGTGAAAGCATAGTGGTGAGACTTGGGTAGTACAATTGATAGTTAGTTGGAAATTTCGAGGACAAAATTTCTTTAAGGAGGGTAGAATTGTAACGCCCCGAATTTGGGCCTATTGGGTTGTAACGCCCCAAAAATCCTGAAACTTTAACTTTCTATGCACTAAGGTTGGTATGTATGAGTAGCACTTAGAATATTAATTTTAAGGTATTATTGGGATTATTTGAAGTATTAGAGATGGGGATGACCATAGGGAAAAATTTATTTTTCTTGCTTTAGTGGACCCTAGTCTCAAGCATTAGGCCTCTTAAGCAGATTAAGGGGAAAATGGGCTTGTGGTCTAGTGGCAAGGTGGAGTCACTTGGGGAACTACAAGGTGGCGTGAAGAGGTCCAAGGTTCGAGTAGTGGTAAGGTGTTTTTGGAGTGTTTATTTTGCATAGTGGATGGCCAGAGTTGTGTGGAATTCGGACTCTTTTGTTGAAGTGTTTGAATTGGTCTTGTGAGCTGATAAATGAGGGAATTTCGGATGAGATAAGGGATATATCATGGAGGAAAATTAAGAGATGAGAGGTGGGAAGAGTTGGTGCCGAATTGGACTGTGGGGGAAGGTAGGATTCGGCTATTGGCTATAAAAGTAGGTGCAGAATTCCTTTGAGAGGTTCCTTGGGTTCCATTACATTTCTTTTTCTCCCCCTTAGCTGAATTCTTCCATTCCATTATCCGAAAAAAAAAACCCATCACTCCTTTGTCGAAATTTTGGTTTTCTCTCTAGCCGAATTCCCCATGCCTTCTCTTCTTAAATTTCTTCTATTGTTCACCTTTAGTTCTAGCCGATCACTTTTCCTCTTATTCTCCCTATTGGTGCCGAATTGTCTCTATCACCATACTAATCTCAAAAGCCAAATTTAGGCCGCAGGATCGAAAGTAGATTTGGTAAGTGTACGGTTAACCTCTCTTGTACGATTTGTTAAAAGTTGAAAGGCTATCTAACTGACCTATCGTTAACTCTGTGGTAGCAAGGATAAGGTTCAAAGATCGCAAGATTGGTAGGATCGTTAACGAGGGTAGGTGTACTCGTCTCAGTTATGGATTAATGGATGGCCGAATGTAGGTATGGCTTATAGGGGTGACTTATGTGAAAAATGAGTCACTCAATTTTGATGATATATGTTTGGGTGCAGATCTAGGGATATTCACGAATAGTAGCTAAGGAAAGGCTACTAGAACGTGTGGCACACGGTAAGGTTATGGTGTGGTTTCGATTTTTGATAAAGTGTGTATTAAGCCAAGATTAATCGTTAAGTGGTGACTATTGGAGGTTCGTGATTAAGGGGTTTACAGGACGCGTTGTAACCAAGTGTGTACAAACACTACACACACGATATCAGCAATGCCAAAAACCCGAAAAGTTGAAAGTGGCTAAATGGGCTAGTGGGCCCTAAGGCTAAGTTTGATGAAATTGATTAGTTTGGTATATGAATTGGGTTAGTCAAGCATGTTACATGAACTGGAATTGTTTTGGGCCTAATAAGCCATATGGATGAGATTTGGGCCTAATGGGCCGTAAGGAAGTGATTTGGGCTTTATGGGCTTTATGGGGATGTAGACAAGTATGCTAGGGTTTAATGGACTTTAGGCCTAGTTCTGAACAACTCTTAAACCGCATAAGACTTAATCTAATAATTAAACATGTCCATGAACAAGTCGTTGGGTTAGAGAGTAGCAACGGACATATGCATGTCTAGGATTGGATATAGGGAGAGCTTGGTACTTAAGCGGTCCTAGTGGCCCACCTCATCTTCTCTAGAATCTTACCTGGTGCATAGTGTCTGTTCACTTTAGCCGCAAGGACTTGTTAATGGGCCAAAGTTCATAACTAAAACCCGAGAGGGACCAAATACCCCTAATTTGAAAATTACCAAAATATCCTTAGATTTATAAAATTACTAAAATACCCTTGATTTGAAAATTACCAAAATATCCTTAGATTTGTAAAATTACTAAAATACCCCTGATTTGAAAATAACTGAAATACCATTAGTTTGAAAAAAAGTACCAAAAGATCCTTAGATTTGTAAAATCACTAAAATAGCCCTAAATTGTGAAATTACCAGAATACCCTTGGTTTGCGAAATTTTCAAAATATCCCTGATTTACAAAATTTCCAAAGTACCTCTGTTTTGCAAAATTACCTAAATACCCCTGTAGAGTATATTTACGAAAATACCCTTGGGTTGTGAAATGACGAAAATACCCCTATGTGATGAGTATGAGTTTTGTGGATGTTACTCATGTGCATGTTGCATTCATACGATATTTTGATTAGGATGCATATGGGTGGGTATTATGGTACGGAGGAAGATTTGAGGATCGCATAGTCGTTTGACAACCATGGATCCATCGGTGCCTTTAAGCCCATTATATGATTAGCAGCTTTGCTGCAACGTTGAGTAGTGCCGCTGTGAGTGCTACCTGTGGTGTGTAGAGGATGGGTAGGTCGATTTAGAAATCCCCACAAGTGTGTAGGGTTGGAAGGGAAATGGTGTGTAGCGGATGGATTTGTGGGGAGGGTTTTGCATTACCTTGTTTTGCATATGATATGATATGATATTCTATGATATGAGGTCATTGTGTGCCAAGGCCCAAGACCACCAATTTTGATAGGGCTCAGGCCAATGTGATAATTATACATTGAATGGAATGCCAAGGGTTGTACACACTGAGTTTCGAAACTCACACCCTTTATTTAATGTTTCAGGTGATCCTCAGTAAATGGCTCGACGTGGGAGAGGACTCGGAGATGGCCACACTACAAGATGATTAAATTTTTTTATTTCGAAAGACATGGTTTTAATTGCGTATTTTCATTGGATGTAATAAGGCCTTGGACTCTATTTTGACTTTAGATTTTGGGTTTTGTTGTTTCAACTGTTTACTTATTTATTAAACTTGAGTAAATTTCTTACGTTTAAACTTGGTTTCCGGAGTACTTAAAATTATAAAATGGGTTTTTTTCATTACTTAACAAGACTCAAGGATTTTGGGTTTTGGGCCTTAAAATTTTTAATTAGCAAAATCGTTTGAATTATGCATTTGATGTGACACGCCGGATTCAGGCCTAACTTCTAGGTCAGGTTTGGGGTATTACATAGTCTATCCCATGTTTCTTGATATCTTTAGTAGACTATGATATAAAAATAAGTATGACATCTCATATCAACTTATTTGAGCATGGCCATGCATTTCTAGTCTCACTCAATCAAGTGCCCTAAAATATTACTCCCATTATGTAGAAGGGACTTATCCTATATTGATCAACCATATCCCTCTACATAGATTGTGGTATATCCAACATCAGCCTTTATAGAATAACCAGTTACTGTGTACGTTTGACTGTATCAAAATATACAACTCACGATGTTGGGATAATGATGATCTCAAGTCTGAGGATCATATACATATTAATCACTATGAGTAATGTTGTGACAATTATATAATAATCCAAGAAACAAACTTATAGCGAGTCAGTCAAATATGTTGTTCTCTAACACACATATTCATGCATTGATTTTGACACTCCATATTAATGACAACTCTTTATCATCAATCAACTACATGTTAGTCTTAATGCATTATTGTTGTCCTAGTCAACAATAATACTTGACTAAGGATCTTTGAAGAATAATCATATTATTCTCAAGACATTATTATAAAACAATTTATTTGTACACAGAAAAAAAAAACTAAAATAAAAATGACAACGCCTTATATTAATAAACATGGTAAATCAAGTATGTTATTACAACCATCTCATGATTGATCTTTGGGCATACTCTTACATATACATGTCTCAAAACATATCTTAACATTTCTAGCCTATGCATGCCATACTTCAATATGTACATTTTCAAAATATACCAAAATATAGTTCGATAGTATGGTAATGATCCTCGACAATCCCCGAGCTTCCAATAGCTTCGATGATCTATAAACAATGCAAACACACACAAAGTAAGCTTTCAAAAGCTTAGTAAGCCATATACAAATAAACTTATGACATAATTAATTATAAACTATTTCATTCATATGAAATATGGCATAACACAATAGCAAATTCTTATTTCTCATCTAGCTTCTTTGTTTATAACCAATTGCTTATAAACATATCATATTTTCATGTAGCTCACATATCAAATGTTCATATTCATACTTATCTTCCATTGCCAAATTTCATATACAATTCATACGTACCTGAAACGGATACATATTCACAAATTCAATCATATCTCGGAATGCCTGTTGAACCGTTCAGAACCAATAAGGATACTCGAATAACTCGTAAAGCTCTTACAAAGCCAACGTCCCAGACGTGGTCTTACATGTAATTAAATATCGATGCCTCTGTCCCAGGCAGGGTCTTACACAAAATCATATATGATGCCGATGTCCCAGACATGGTCTTATACGTAAATCTCAAATCGATGCCAACGTCCTAGACATGATCTTATACGATAACACATATCGGAATCCTATGTCATGACATATGCATCCTAACTATTCCTATGGTTCGTACGGGACTTTTCGGACGTCACCACATTATTGGAAATTTTCTCAGATTTCACATATTCATCTCCAATAGCCATTCATCACATTTTATTAACATATAAGCAATAATAATTCAATTCAACCACATTTATTTGTATATAGACTTACTTCGTACGGATTCGGATGGAAATAAACGATTACTCGACCACTTTAGATTTCCCTCTATCTAATTTCGTTTTCTTTGGTTCTTAATCTATACATATTCAAATTTAGCTTATTCATTCACCAAATCATTCAATTCAATTCATATACACATATTTAGGGCATTTTACAATTAGCCCTCACATTTTTACATTTTTGCAATTTAGTCTCTATTTCATAAATACACAAAATTCACAAAATTCAATATGACCCATGCTTAGCCGAATTCTCTATAGGTCCCTAGGAGCCCATATTTTTCATTTATTTCACAATTTAACCTCTCAATTCACATTTTTCTCAATTTAATCCCTAATTGACATTTTTTACAAAATCACTTTACAAAACATGTATATCAAACACCAAGCTTGCATAATTCATCATCAAACATCATAAAACTCATGAATTCATCAATGGAAACTTTCAAAATCATCAACACTTTCAAACATTGAGGCATGGGCTAGCTAGAACACAAAACAACGATCACATAAACGTAGAAATCATCATAAATGGATAAAAACGAACCTTCAATTGATCATTAACATGGCCGATCCCTAAAATGCATGAAAGCTTTATTTTTTTCCTTTATATTTTCGGCTAAGTATCATAAAAGATGATACAAAATTTGGTTTTGTTTTAATTATATTAACAAAATTATCAATTACCAATTTTAACCTTTATGAAATAATTATAAAACCATATAATGGTTGTCCATTACCATGCATCCCTTTATCAAATGGCCAAATTTCATTTTAAGGGCTTCATAATTAAAAGAACATAGTAATTTAGCACTTTAACAAATAGCAAGTCACTTTTGCAATTTACGCGATTAAGCCCTTTTCTCAAATTAACCAACCAATCAATAAAATTAATTCACAAAACTTTCACACATGCTAAATCACATACTGTAAACACTGAAATTAATCTGACTCAGATTTGTGGTCCTGAAACCACTATTTTGACTAAGGTCTAAACCAGACTGTTACATTAAATGAAATATGACATAAGTGTATTTTTGATAAAGCATGCAAATCATACCATAAGATTTTTGGTTCCTTAAGAAAGTTAGGCATGCATGAAAGTTTAAGTCTCTAGAATTGACTTAGTAGTTTCTTGAGGCGAAAACCTAGGAAGCATGGAAGGCTGAAAATGATTTAGACAACTTTTGTTTGGACCGTTTGAGCCTTGCAAGCCAACCTTGATGAAATTTTATCCTTTGAAACCCAACTTTGAGACTATATGGCCTAATTTTATTTGAACCCTTTCAATATTTATCCATCACTTTTCTCTTAATTATCTTTAAATTTTCCCAAACACTAGACTCAGTACTATTCAAAATATTCTTTGAAAATAATTTTTGGGGAGTTGAAAAGAAGTATCAAATGCTCAAAAATTTTGTAGTACATAAGCAAAATGCTCGTTAAAATTAAAAAAAAAAGCATATGTACTTGAAAGAAACTGTACAAAAAAGCATGTGAAAGGAAAATAAGTTGGTGTATTGAAGGTAATTATTTCAAAGGTCCGATTCGAGCTGAGTCTAGGGTTTTTAGCCTAAATTTATCTATCTTTTACCTACCCCTAGCCTAACCACGTTACAACCTATTTAAAAGACCTATTGATTCAAGTTTCTGTGCTACCTACATTAGTGAAGAGAAATTGTTATGTTCAACATATGAAGGCACAGGTTAAACTTAATGATTGCAGTTTAATCTCGAATAAGGGAATAAAATCAAATTGGTAGGAATTTAACATGTCTTTATTAGGAAGCATTTAGTCTATTTTTGCTATCATAAGAATGATTGAGATTAATTTGAATGATATGCATACATAAGTAGCATAAATATCAAATTTCTTGTTTTTGAGCATAATTATACCAAGTTCATAATTTTAGGAAGAATGTTGTTCTGAAGGAATTTTTCAAAGGTATTTTGGAGAAATTCTTTTCAATTTTTGCATTACTCATGACAAGCAATGAATTAAGTTTGGGGGTGTGGAAACATGAAAATATACACATTTTTTCATGCCCCTTTTTAACTCAAATTCATGCAGTTTAGGTAAAATTATTGTCGAAAAAATATATAATTATTATAAAATAATTATTTTGTACTTAAATTATTAACATAATTAATTTTAATTATTTTATACTAAATTTAGATTATTTTTTATTATTTTTCGACAGATTCGCACAAAAGGCGAAAATTAGCTTGGCAGACATTACTAGAAGCGCAAAACCGAGAAGCGGTTTTTGAAGCATCGAGACGAATGAATTTTTCAGCTAAAGATGGTCCAAATTATGTGTATTATTTCATAATAAAATTAATATTAATTTTAATCCAATTTAATTTTGGTTAAATAAATTATTATTAATTAGTTACAGAAAGTGGCCTAGTTGAGCTGAACCGAGAGAACCGAACCAACTAAGCTATGGGCAACCCAAAACCGTCCAGCATACTGACCCAATCAGCTTACTTGGCTGATTAATTGGCTTGCAAAAAGGCCCTTGAAGACTTCATCAAACTGCAAACAAACCCTCATCTTTTAATGCCTTTCAAGATTTGCCTCAGCCTTAATATAGCAAGTTTGAAAGCTTCATACTTGCCACATGTGTGGCTGGCCAAGGGAGGGCTCTTTGGCTGCTGATTTTGGCTATTTTTAGCAGCCCTCTCACCCTATAACCCCCCCTTGGCTGCTCATTTCAACACACCACAACATTCTCATCTCTTCTCTTCTCTCTCAATTTTCTCTCTTTATTTTCCATCCGTTTTCCTTTGTCCTCTTGCCGATTTCACCTCTTGAAAAAGAGTCATTCATCCATGATTTGGAGCAGCATTCAAGTGCTCATAGAAGCCTTGGTTCGACAAGAACAAGTGAAGAAGGAAGAGTGGAGCAACTCAACCAAACCACGGAGAAAGACCAGATTTGCTTCTTGTTCCCTATCTTTTTAAATTTTGTTGTTGTTATGATAAACATGTCTATGAATATTTATGTTGATATGATTTATTTAATTGATATGGCATAAATTTAATTCGTGGTAGGTTGATTTCATTTCATCTTCTTAATTTATTAAATTTTTTCTTTTTTGTTTTTATAGGCCTCGGTAAGATGTTTGATTAAGTAAAACCATGACTAAGTTATTCTTGCATTACAATTGTAAGGTAACTAATGAATTAATTATTTAAACGGATTGGAATTGTAATTAATTGACATGATACTTAATTTGTGCATGTTTAATCATTTAAGGTAGCTGAGGGTTAAATTAGCAACGGTATCGAGAGATACAATTGCCTTGCATAACTTGCAAGATTATTGTGATTAAACTGTTTCAAGGTAGGAATACATTGTTACCTCACTTAATCTTTTATGTGCTTATGAGAATGAATTAGTTGTTTGAATTGACATAAGGATATGTACAAGAGATTATTTTGATTTCATAAGTATGTATGTGCATTAATATATTTGTCAACTAAAATTTGTTTAATTGGTTGAATTGACATAGAGATATAGTCAAGAGATAATTAGATTTTGGTAGGTAAGTATGTTCATAAGTTAGCAAATTATCGAGTTGCCGTGAATTTATTTGCAACAACATAAACATGAGTTTAATAATTCTAAGTTAAGAAATGTAATTAATCTAACACAATTATGTCATCTTGATTAAAATCAGCTTTTGAAATCGTGCATTAGAACTTTATTTTATTTTATTTATTTTACTTTGTTTTCTAGTTTTTAATAATTTCTCAAATCAAAATATTTTTCTTCACCAAAGTGTTTTAAATTGTATTCATAAATAAATCTTTTCACAGTCCCTGTGGGTACAATAACTCGACATTTACTTGTCACTTTATTACTTGTTGCGATTGTGTACACTTGCACATTTCCGTCATTCCAAGTACTCACAATCTTATAGCATGCCAACTATATTCAATGGTTCCAATATCACAAGGTCAAAATATCCGAAAACAATACATACTACTTACTGATTATCCGTGAATTATCACTACATATTAGCATCTTTTGCAAAACACTAGCACAGTCATATAGCATACATATTACATATTCATTTCATGTATATGATTGCACTTTACACAATAGTCACTATATTCACATACCACCTTACATGCACAATACATAACCACAAAATCACAAGATAATTATAGATTCAAGGAAACTTACACTCAAAAATTAGAGTAGGGGTTTAGGCTACATCTAAATTCCCAAATAACCATGACTCGCGTTTGCAAGTACCAATTCCATACACTCACCACTTTATGCTTTTGCCAAAAAGCTGAAAGCTCAACTAATGCTTCTCTAGCTCGTAGCAAGCTCTAACCAATCTGAAGCTTTACAAAAATAAATCATGCAATAACCATAGTCAAATACCCACAAAAACTCGTTCAAAGCAACTAACACACAAGCTTGAAGCCAAGTTCCCATGTAACTTAAGCTATTAACACAACAAAATTTAAATTCTAATATCTCGATCTATACTTAATTTTTTTCTCTAATATCAGTTTCATTCATCTAATTAATTATCTACACCTAATTTGCAACCTTCAAACTAGACAAATCTACTCAATTCATGGTATCAACATTTTTTGACATCTTTTAGGCAATTTTAACAAAATGCATTAGAACATGAGAAATCATTAACGAAACTTCAAGATAATTTTAAAAACCTTCTAATCATGCTAAAACAAGTTGAAAAAAACTTTGAAACCATGTTTTTATGTAAAATCTTGAAATCCACCATTAATGGTTTGATTTTCTGCTTTTATTTAAAACATGTGATTTGAGGGCTAATAATTTAGTTTTAGAATCTAAATAATATTAAAAACCGATGAATACATGAATGATTCCATTTTTTTGAAAGAATGAATGAGTTTTGACACAACTTCGAAAAACCCACGTTTGAAGAAGAAGATGAAATCTATAGAGTTTTGGGTGTTTTTCTTGGAGATTTATGATGGTAAATGACTTAGGAATCATAAGAAATCAAGGTATTGTGGTTTAGGAATCAAAAACCGAGTTAGAGATCAAGGGAATGGCAAGGGGTGGCAAGCACAATGAAGGGAAAAGAAACAGACGTAAAAAAATGTTTATGGGGAGGAAATAGGTTCAATTTTATAAACTGGGTTAAATTTCCACATAATTGCCTATTATTTTGACTTTGTTACAAATTAGTCGTTGTTCTAAAATTAAATGTTTCTAGAATACTTTTTCAAAAATTGATTTGATAGCTAAGATGCCATAGCCGAAAATAATATCGAGTACCAGCCTTACGAAATTTTGAGCTCACCTAAGACAAAATTCCTAAACCACCCCTAAAACTCCTAAGCCTTATTTTGGGGTGTGATCGGTTGTTTAACATCACAATAATAATGTGCAAGCGTACACTGTCGATGCAAGTATAGTTGTAACAGCCCGTTTTTAGCCAAATCGAAATAGTGGTTTCGGGACCACAAATCTAAATTTAAAATAATTATTTTAGTATTATTTTAATGTTTACAAATAGTATGTTTGTGCGAAATTTTCATTAAGAAATTTTATCGTTTGAATGCTTAATTTGATAAAAAGGACTAAATCGCGTAATGTATAAAAGTGGAGTTCTAATAGCTAAAGGTGTCAAATAGCTATAGAAACTTAAAGTTAAGGTCCTTAAGTGGTAATTAGACCATTAGTATTATAGTGGACATTTATGAGATTTTTATTTTTGAAATTAGTGTGATTAATTAAGGCTATATTAGTAAATTAGTAATTAAACTTAAAATAAATAAAACAAAACAAAAGCATTTCCTATTATCATCTTCTTCCACTGAATTTAGGGCAACAAGGAAGCCATTTTTTCCTCATTTACATCCGGCTAAGGCATTTATGCTCAATTAGGTATAGTTTTTGTCTTGTTTTTAATGATTTCTATGTTTTTGGTATCGTTGCAGCTTTCTCTAACTAACCCACGGGCTATTTTGCAAAACTGTTAAAGATTTAGGATGTTGCCATTGATGAATAAGCATGTATTTTATTGATTGATGATATATTATGAATGGTTGATGATAGTGATACAAGTTTTGTTAAGTGAATTTTAGTGAAAATGCAAATTAGGGATTAAATTGTGAAATATGGGTTGCTAGGGACCTAATTGAAATTCAGCTAGCATGGGTTTGGGTGGAATTGCGTGAATTTGTAATTTTATGAAATAAGGACTAAATTGTAAAAATGGGAAACATTAGGGGAAAATGTGTAAAAGTGCCTTAATATGAATTTTGGACTAAACTGAATAGAGAAATAATTAAATAAGTTGATTTTCATTACATATAGATCAAGAAAAGCAAAATTCGGATATAGATCGGGGGAAAAACAAAGTACTCGACTAATCGACCTATTTCGTCATTTTAGCATCCAAGGTAAGTTCGTATGGAATAAGCTTCGTTATAAATGTATTTTAAATGCTTTGATATTGCATAAACTTTGAATACGAGACTACGGACATATTCAACGATGATTCGACAAACGTGAAAATCCCAGTTGAACCTTAAGAATAGATTACGATACAAATAACATGTCATTAGGAGTTATTGTAATTATGTGATCCGGGTGTAGCTATATCTTGACTGACAGGTTGTGTAACACCCCTTACCCGTGTCCGACGCCGAGACTTAGAGGCTATTTTCCAAGCCAATTGCCACCCTAAAATATCAACACACTTATACCAACCCAAGAAATACATAACATGGCCTTTATACACTATGAATAATCCTTGAAACCTCACTTGTAGAATTCATAGAACTCATCATCAGTAAGATATGGAACTTATCAAATAATAGCAAATTTCTTTGGCTATATACAAAAAGAATGCATAATCCTATAGCCAAGTCTTTAACTCACAACATGATGTAACTCAAAAGGATCAAACTCCTATACATGCCACACTCAAAATAAATCAACTTTGCTATACCAGAATAGTGATTGATAGTGTGATCCGAGCTCTGATGTTCTACGATCCCCAAGCTAACATGGCGATACTACAAGGAAAAGGAAAATGAAAAGAGAGCGGTAAGCATATAGATTAGTAAGTTTGCATGAAATTTTATATAGCAACATAATAGCTTGTAATTAAAATCATCCATCATGAAACTAAAGCAACATAAATCTCAAGTGCTTGAACTTACTTACTCATACTTACTCTTACTTATCACATATAACATTATAATTTCGTACTTGTAATTTAATCAGGGTACCTGTATCACTTAGTCACATAGATTAGCACTTTTGAAAATATTACATAAACTCAAATCACTATCTTCCATAACTTAGGTATAACTCTTTATCATTCTTGAATAACTTAACTTGTTAATATTTTGCTTACTTAACTCTTTTGGTACTTCTTTCTTGCTTGACTCTTTTACCCGTTGAATTACTCGGAATATTAGAGGATACTCGATCTCATCAAACATGTATCTCGATGCCAATGCCATATCCCAAATATGGTCTTACATGGGATCACCTTTTTATGCCGATGCCATATCCCAGATATGGTCTTACACAGAATCTCCTAGCTTAATGCTGATTCCATGTCCCAGACATGGTCTTATATGAGACCTTCCTTATATGGTGTCTGATAAACCGTAATATAAACATATTTTAATCTCATATTTAGCATTCTTTTGGATGATTTAAGCCTTGAATTATGGAATTTTGTGCTCTTAATCCTTTGTTTTCATGTTTTATACCTAGGAAAGCACCGGAGGATGAAAAGAACGAGAAATGGGCCCAAAATAGAGTAAATGGGCCATATCATGAAATCGACATGGCCTGGGCCCAAGACCACACGGCCGTGCCTCATTAATAGTCTCAAACACAGCCTGGCCACGACTCACACTGGTGTGTGCCATGGGCGTGTCCCTGACGTGACAAAGAAGAGTTTCTGATACGGGCCGGCTCGGGATGAGTCGAAACGTATATGGGTTGCCCAATCGTCTACGAGGAGGAATCAAGCCTTCGGAAAATATAAATGAGTTTGCGAAAGCTTAAGTGAATAAAAATAGGATTTGGTTCAGTTTTGATAAAATAAAAATTAAATAAGATAGATAAAAGGATAATTTAATGGAGATGGATAAACGAACTTAAACAAGAAGTGATTCAACACTAAAGAGTGTCACCCCGAGTTCTATAATGTTTAAGGTGGATAAATGGATTCGAAGATGGAAATGGAAATACAAACTTAACTTAAGAAAGATTCAACACTATATAACAGTGTCACCCCGTTTCTTATATCGTTAAGGTGGATAGATGAAGATAGGTTGATGAATGCCACACCAAACGAAGTTTGGTGATAAGTTCAAACAAGTCGAAGACGCCACAAGCAAAGCTTGATAAGTCTAACGAAACTTGTACGAAAACGAAGAGGAGATAAACTCACTCAAATGAACAAAGGTTCATAAAATTTCATTCATAAAAATTCTGTATCTTACAAATGAAAATAACAAAAATATTTATAGGCTCTTTCAATGGTAACCGGTTCCCTGAAGCTTCCATGTATAAAGAACGTCAAGGTTTACTTCTAGAAACCTCAATTGGTTGTAACGTGTAGTCAACTTGGTGGAGCCTTTACGATGTAATTGAGCAGGCTTGGAGAACTTTAAAAACATGAGAATATGGGAGAATATGCCGTCCAACTAGTGATTCATGGAAGATATTTTAAAAATCTTGGATCATAGGAGTTTGGTCATCCCACTATTGAAGATATGGCATATGTATTTTAATTCTTTCAATTTCAATTTGGCCTTGTTGTCCACCTCCTACCATGCCGTCCAACAAGTGTTCCACTCTCTAGGATTCCAACGTCCATGCACCCAATTTAAAAGATAGAAATTCAGCTCCATACTGCCGCCCACCATGGTTTCTATGCTCAATCCATGTTGAATAAACAATGATCCAACATAGTGCCGCATGCCTCATATATCTATAAAAAGAATTATTTTATCCCATGCTTCCAAAACATTCCTCTTAAAATTCGGCCAAGCTTCTACTTCATGCTTCCCATTTTGCCGTTCAAAGAATAAAATAACTTCCCTTATGTTGCTTCAATCTTTATTTGTGCCCACGAGGATTCACCTTTGGGAGAGGGAACATTCGGCCAAGCTTTGGGCATGTATTTGTGCTGTCCAAATATTAAACAATTTAATTCAACTCCCATAAGCTTGTGCCATTGGTTGACCTTGTAGACATAAAAATATGGGCAAGGAACATGGTCAACGTTGGAAACATATGGTCATGGGCATGGTGGATTCCTTTGATTATTCCCACGCATGACATGAAAACCCATCATGCTCCATCTTCCCTTATTATTTTATTCTTCCAAGACCAATGCCCCACCATGCCGTCCCAATCCCTTGAAAACCCATCATGATTTGTTTTATTTTCCATCTCATACTCCCAATGCCGTGGCACCTTTTTTTGGAAGAAAACTTCAACTTCACATGGGCTGCATATTCCTTCTCATTGCCGTGCATTTACTCTCAAAAGACAAGGGAATATTTAATTTATGTAGCCGTTCCATTCATCCCCTTCAATAGCTTAAACCTTTGTAATATTCCATACATAGTGCCGTCCATGCTTGCCACACAATGCTCCATTTCTTTATTGTTTCTCTTCATGTAGTCAGTATAATAAACAAATGAAAACTCCTATCATGGTTTGCATTCCAATTATTTATTCCAAAGCACCACACCAATATTCCACAAGTCAAAATAAACATGCGAATAACACATCAAATAATAGATATAATCATCAAAAGCAAGTAATGAAGAAAATGCATATGGTACTTGAAATTGAGTATTCAAACCTTGCTTTGTATTCACACATGAATAAAGATTATCAAACACAAAATTCTTTTTGTCTTCTTTTAAAATAAATAGACCATAAAGAAGAAAATTGGAGTGGTTAAGCATATTATGATCAAATTGCTTTGCAAAAGGCAGTTCATCTAAATAATGCATGTCTTCATCCGAAGAGAGCAAAATTATATCAACCTTTTCAGAAGACTTACCTTTGGACGCAAAAAGACAAAGACCATTCTTACCTTGCTTGTCTTCACAAGTTGAAACTCGAATGTCGAATTTACCCTGCTTGATCAAGACGAACCTTCTCTCCTCGGGCATGTAATGTAGTCGTTGCCTTATTCGTGAATCAATATTTTTCAAACAAAATGGGAACTCCATGTACACGAATTGCATATACAAACACAAAATTTGCTCAAGGAACGAATAAAAATTGAAAACAAGGTTGACAAAATTCGTTACCTTATTCAAAAACCAAGTATCAAGAATATAGAAATCTTTCAAACTTACCGGATGATACTTGAGTTTTCCACAAAACAAATCGAAACATATGCCCAATTTATGGGACTTAGGTTCCGAAAAATCAATCACGTTAGACCAATAAGAATTGTGCACATTCAAGATAAGGCGATCAAAACTCTTAACATATTTCAAAATGTATTTACAAAAGCTCAAGGATTTCATTTTGGAAAATGAATTAATCTCGTAATATCTACAATCAAACAAATTGGGGTTAGAAGAAAAATCATCTTTATACAAAAAATTTGATGCTTCAAAACGCTTAGCTTCCTTACCTTTTTTAATCAAATGGAAACGTCGTTCTTCCGGGAGGTATTGGAGTGGGTATTCGTCATTTGGCTTCTCGGAAACCTGAAAAGAAGAAATAGAACAAGTACAAACTTCAAGCGGGTTAGTTGATTCAACACTCTCTTTTTCTCGTTCGTTTTGTTCCTTTTCTTTTTCTTTCTTTTTCTCTTTTTCAATTTCTTTTTCTTGTTTCTCATTTTTATTTTCTTTTCCCTCGAACTCTTTTTCCAAGTTCTCTCTCTTTATTTTCTCAAGTTTGTTCCATATTCGCTCGTTTTCTCTCATGATCTTCTCTTGCCTTTCTTTTCTTTTTAGTTCTTTTCCTCTCTTCCTTTCATTATGACAAGAAGAGGGTACAAAAGAATCAAAATGAGTAAAATTTTGTTCAAGAGAAGGGATAGCATTCTCAAAGATATCTCGATGAGTTCTTTGGAGAGAATACTCCATGGACGCTTTCTTGGAAATTCCTGAACGAATATACCGATCAGCTCGCATGTCTTCTTGGAGGGAATAAGAATCATAATATGTACCATTTTGAGAATAATCTTTCGTGGATGAATACCGTTTCGAACTTCTTGAGGAATAAGAATTTCGATCACAGTCTCTTCTCGAATATTCTTCAAAAGTGTGTCTTCGGGATGATCTTGACTCCGTCCTTCGACTTGAAAAAAGTCGATCTCGTTGGTCTAGTTCCTCAATCCGATCCAAGTTCTTTTCCAACTTGTTTATGGCTCTTCGCACTCCATTCAACAAGTATTGGTAATCATTGGATGAGAACTCTTCTTGAGACATTTTTATTGCTGAAAAAGAAACTATTGGAACAAAGGGAAATAAACTGAAAAAATTAAAATACCTTACTACAAAATCTCACAAGTCACTCACAAAGAAATTTTGCTCACACTCGTGTTTCACTCGTATAAAGTTTTTTTTTTTTTAATGAATCACTCGTGCCTTTTACCACTCAATCGCGTCTCACAAATTCGTACTTGTTTCAAAAAGACTTATTGTGGCTTGAGGGTCAGCTTCAAAATTGGTACAAGGGAAAATGATGTTATGGGGTGGAGGTCGGTTGAAAAAGAATTTCGGTATAGTGGTGTTGGGGTGAAAAAGGGTGGTGAAGATCGGGAAAAGAAGTAATGAAACAAAACTTGCAAACTTCAAAAAAAAACTTCCACACACTTTTTTTTTACTTCTCTTTTTTTTTGTATTCGTATTTTTTTATACGATTTTTTTTATTTGAACCTTTTTTCTTAAACTTACGAACCTAATTTCGGCTTCACGATGATTGTCGGAACTCCTCGTTTTTGTAGCTCTGATACCAGATGATACGATCTGGTATCAATTGATATGTCCAGTCTTTGAAAGGACTTCAGCTTAGTCGTCGGAGCTTCGTAATTCTCGGTTTAACTAGCTCTGATACCAGATGATACGGGCTGGCTCGGGATGAGTCGAAACGTATACGGGTTGCCCAATCGTCTGCGAGGAGGAATCAAGCCTTCGGAAAATATAAATGAGTTTGCGGAAGCTTAAGTGAATAAAAATAGGATTTGGTTCGGTTTTGATAAAATAAAAATTAAATAAGATAGATAAAAGGATAATTTAATGGAGATGGATAAACGAACTTAAACGAGAAGCGATTCAACACTAAAGAGTGTCACCCCGGGTTCTATAATGTTTAAGGTGGATAAATGGATTCGAAGATGGAAATGGAAATACGAACTTAATTAAGAAAGATTCAACACTATATAACAGTGTCACCCCGTTTCTTATATCGTTAAGGTGGATAGATGAAGATAGGTTGATGAACGCCACACCAAACGAAGTTTGGTGATAAGTTCAAACAAGTCGAAGACGCCACAAGCAAAGCTTGATAAGTCTAACGAAACTTGTACGAAAACGAAGAGGAGATAAACTCACTCAAATGAACAAAGGTTCATAAAATTTCATTCATAAAAATTCTGTATCTTACAAATGAAAATAACAAAAATATTTATAGGCTCTCTCAATGGTAACCGGTTCCCTGAAGCTTCCATGTATAAAGAACGTCAAGGCTTACTTCTAGAAACCTCAATTGGTTGTAACGTGTAGTCAACTTGGTGGAGCCTTTGGGATGTAATTGAGTAGGCTTGGAGAACTTTAAAAACATGAGAATATGGGAGAATATGCCGTCCAACTAGTGATTCATGGAAGATATTTTAAAAATCTTGGATCATGGGAGTTTGGTCGTCCCACTATTGAAGATATGGCATATGTATTTTAATTCTTTCAATTTCAATTTGGCCTTGTTGTCCAGCTCCTACCATGCCGTCCAACAAGTGTTCCACTCCCTAGGATTCCAACGTCCATGCACCCAATTTAAAAGATAGAAATTCAGCTCCATACTGCCGCCCACCATGGTTTCTATGCTCAATCCATGTTGAATAAACTATGATCCAACATAGTGCCGCATGCCTCATATATCCATAAAAAAAATTTATTTTATCCCATGCTTCCAAAACGTTCCTCTTAAAATTTGGCCAAGCTTCTACTTCATGCTTCCCATTTTGCCGTTTAAAGAATAAAATAACTTCCCTTGTTGCTTCAATCTTCATTTGTGCCCACGAGGATTCACCTTTGGGAGAGGGAACATTCGGCCAAGCTTTGGGCATGTATTTGTGCTGTCCAAATATTAAACAATTTAATTCAACTCCCATAAGCTTGTGCCATTGGTTGACCTTGTAGACATAAAAATATGGGCAAGGAACATGGTCAACGTTGGAAACATATGGTCATGGGCTTGGTGGATTCCTCTGATTATTCCCACGCATGGCATGAAAACCCATCATGCTCCATCTTCCCTTATTATTTTATTCTTCCAAGACCAATGCCCCACCATGCCGTCCCAATCCCTTGAAAACCCATCATGATTTGTTTTATTTTCCATCTCATACTCCCAATACCGTGGCACCTTTTTTTGGAAGAAAACTTCAACTTCACATGGGCTGCATATTCCTTCTCATTGCCGTGCATTTACTCTCAAAAGACAAGGGAATATTTAATTTATGTAGCCGTTCCATTCATCCCCTTCAATAACTTAAACCTTTGTAATATTTCATACATAGTGTCGTCCATGCTTGCCACACAATGCTCCATTTCTTTATTGTTTCTCTTCATGTAGTCAGTATAATAAACAAATGAAAACTCCTATCATGGTTTGCATTCCAATTATTTATTCCAAAGCACCACACCAATATTCCCCCATTAGCTTTCTTTGTGTGCCGTCCAAGCATGCATCTTGTTATTTTATTGCCCCACTTTCAAGCTAGCCGTCCATGGCCAAATGCAACCTTGCGTATTTGCCTATAAAAACACATAACCAAACATTAATTTTGAATAAAAATTATCTTGAACAAAAGTTAAAATACTTTATTTTAAACACTAGACATATTAAAAACTACATTAACTAAACAATTTAATTAATATGAAATAGCATGTAGCAAAAATAATAAATAACTGAATTAATTAATTAACTTAAACTAAATTAATTAAATTTCATTCTAGTAATTTAATTAACTCAAACTAAGTTAACTAATTTTTTTATTCTAACAATTAACTAATTAAAATGAGCTAAGAGGTGAGCTAATAACGAGCTCCACAAATTAAAAATTCGTTGGTGCCCCGGGCGTGCACGTATCAGTTTCACTCAGATTAGGGTACTTAGAGGCGAAGAAAGCCATTCCAAAAGCCTATATAAACACCCTAGAGGCCAACCTTCAGGGAGAGTCCAGTTAGGAGTCCAGTTAGGCGTCCAGCTAGGCCAAGGAGCCGAGCCAAAGTGGCCAGAATTGTGGGATTCACTCGAAGAAAGCCGGTTGATTCATCTCAAGAAGCTGGAGTTATACTCAAGACAAAGGATTTCTCTTTCAATTCCTTCAGGGGGTTTTAGGGTTTTCTTATGTTTTGTTTTATCTTTTCTTTTGAGATGTATTCTTTTATGATTATGAACTGAACCCTCAGATACCTGAGGGGGATGAAACCTAAGATGGATCTTGTTATTTTTTTCTGAACTATATGATAAATATTAGATAACAAGTGAAGTCTAGGTGGATTCTTCCTTGGGTATTGTCTTAATCAATTGGTTTTCACCACAAGTATTTTCCCCAATTCCTTCTCTTTGTCTTTGCATCTTTAGCTTAGTAGTTAGTTAGTTTTAGATTAGAAAACAAATTCTTTTAATTCTTAGCAAAATAATAAAAAGAAAGTTAGTATTAGTACTTTTGATTCCTTTGGGTTCGACAATCTGGTCTTGCCACGGCTATACTACTGTTCGGTAGGTGCACTTTCCTCAATCATTGTCACAATTAGTGATACCTTCAAAATAAATGGTGTTTCTGATGATGCCATCTGTCTTCAGTTATTTCTCTTTTCTTTGAGAAATAACGCCCAACGGTGGTTGTATTCTCTTCCACGAGGATCAATCACTACATGGGATCAGATGACCGAAAATTTTTATTGAAATATTTTTCGCCGGCTAAAATGGCCAAGTTGAGGAATGATATCTCTTCTTTTGTGCAGATGTATTTAGAGACACTACGACACATGGGAGAGATACAAGGATCTATTGAGAAGGTACCCTCACCACGGATTACCCTTGTGGCTAAAGGTCCAAACCTTCTACAACGGGGTAAACCCCTCAACGAGGTAATTAATTGATTCACCCGCCGACGGAACATTGAATAACAAAACACCTAAGGCTGCCTATGAATTCATTGAAGAGATGTCACTGAATAACTATCAATGGCAAGTCACAAGGACAAAGCCAACAAAAACGGCCAGTGTTTTCAACCTCGACGTAGTAACCATGCTATCAAACCAGGTAGAATTGTTAAATAAAAAGATTGATGGTTTATGCGATTCTTTGCAGGTAAATCCAGTTATGCAGTGCAATCTAAATGGAGGTTGAAGGAACAACACAGATTATCCACCTTACAACCCGAGTGCTGAAAATGAACAAGTTCACTATATGGGTAACAATTTTATACCCCAAAATAACCCTTATAGTAACACTTACAATTTAGGTTGGAGGAACCATTGAAATTTCTCATGGGGTAGTCAAAGAAACCAGAGACAACAATCCTTCCTATAAGAAAAGAAGCCAAACCTTGTGTCAGAAACCCGTTTCGAAAACACCGAAACAGTATTGAACAAACAGCAAGCATCAATTCAAGGGCTTAAAGATCAAATTGAACAACTAACGAAGTTAGTTTCTGAAAGGCAACCAGAAGTTTTACCTAGGGAAAAAGAGAAGATTAAAGCAGTTACACTGAGAAGTGGAAAGGAGTTAGTTGAAACAACGAAGAAGGTACCACATGACACAGATAAAGCAATAGATGAGGAAGTTGAAGATGTAACACTAGTATGCGAAGAATGTAAGCCACCAATCCCATATCCGACAAAGTTGAAGAAAGACCGATTAGATGCACAATACGGTAAATTTCTTGAACTTTTTAAACAGCTACATATTAACTTACCTTTTGTTGAAGCTATTTAACAGATGCCGACATACGCAAAATTCTTAAAGGAACTTCTTACAAATAAAAGAAAGTTTGAAGAAATATCAACAGTGGAACTCAATGAAGAATGTTCAGCCATCCTCCAAAACAAGCTACCAACCAAATTAAAAGATCCAGGAAGTTTCACTATTCCCTGTTTAATTGTTAGTTTAAATATTAAGAAAGCACTAGCTGATCTAGGCGCCAGTATTAATTTAATGCCTTATAAAATGTTTAAGCAACTTGGACTTGGGGAACCAAAACCCACTAGGATGAGTATTCAATTAGCTGACAGATCTATCAAATATCCTAGGGGAGTTATTGAAGATATTCTAGTAAAAATTGATAAATTTATATTCCTTGTTGATTTTGTTGTGCTTGACATGGATGAAGACATTGAAGTACCTTTAATTTTGGGGCGCCCTTTTTTAGCTACTGCTAGAGCTGTTATTGATGTAGGTGATGGTAAACTCGCGTTAAGGATAGTCGACGAGGAAATTATTTTCCAAATTTACGATGCTATGCGATACTTTAGAGAACAAGATGATTACTGTTATTTTATTGATGCCATTGATTATCTTATTCAATATTCTTGGCAGGAAATCATACATAACGGCACGATGGAACTGTGTTTTACTCAAGGTGAGGGGGAAGATGATGATACAGATGAGTTGAACTCTAATACATCTACCTCTAGACAAAATAAAGAAGTGGGCATTGAAATCAATGACGAACTAAAACAAAAACCTATTGATGAGCCACTGTAATTCGAATTAAAACAGTTTCCAAAACACTTAGAATATGCATTCCTCGAGGATAACTCTATGCTACCAGTAATTATCTCTTCAGAACTGGTACCCAAAGAGAAAGACGAGTTGCTAAAGGTACTAAGGGAACATAAAAGAGCCATAGCTTGGAAAATTTCTGACATTAAAGGAATAAGTCCATCGTTTTGCACCCACAAAAGTTTAATCGAAGATGAGTATAAACCATGTGTGCAACCTCAAAGACGATTGAATCCCAACGTGAAAGATGTTGTCAAAGCTAAGGTAATTAAACTCCTAGATGCTGGAATAATTTATCCTATTTCTGACAGTTCTTGGGTAAGCCCTATGCAGGTCGTTCCAAGAAAGGAGGCATGACTGTTGTAGCCAATGAAAAGAATGAATTAATTCCTACAAGAACACTCACAGGTTGGAGAGTCTGTATTGACTATAGAAAGTTGAACGATGCCACCAGAAAAGATCATTTACCTTTACCCTTTATTGATCAAATGTTGGAAAGATCATCTGGGCATATGTATTACTGCTTCCTGGACGGACTCTCCGGCTACTTCCAAATCCCAATAGCCCCTGAGGATTAAGAAAAGACAACATTCACATGTCCATACAGTACGTTTTCTTATCGTAGAATGCCTTTTGGATTAGGTAATGCTCCTGCTACTTTTCAGCGTTGCATGTTGGCTATCTTTGATGAACTTGTGGAAGACATTATAGAGGTATTTATGGATGATTTTTCGGTATTTGGTAATTCTTTTCATCTTTGCCTTAAAAATCTAAAACGAGTTCTGATGAGATGTTAGGAAACGAACCTTGTTTTAAATTGGGAAAAGTGTAACTTTATGGTTCAAGAGGGGATTGTGTTAGGACATAAAATTTCTAGTAAAGGGATTGAGGTAGACAAAGCAAAGGTTGAAACCATAGAAAAACTACCTCCTCCTAGTTCAGTTAAGGCTATTAGAAGCTTTTTAGGACATGCGGGATTTTATAGAAGATTTATTAAGGATTTTTCTAAAATAACTAAGCCTTTAACGAAACTACTAGAAAAAGATATACCTTTTAATTTTGATCAAGAATGTTTAGATGCATTTAACATCCTCAAAGATAAATTAATAAATGCTCCAATTATAATTGCACCTGATTGGAATTTACCTTTTGAACTAATGTGTGATGCAAGCGATTTTGCAGTAGGTGCAGTTTTGGGACAGCGAAGGGTCAAGCATTTTCAGCCAATCTATTACACTAGCAAGACATTAACGTCTGCACAAGAAAATTACACCACCACAGAAAAAGAATTGCTAGTTGTGGTTTTTACATTTGATAAATTTAGACAGTATTTGATATTATCTAAAGTTGTCGTTTACACTGACCATTCAGCTCTTCGTTATCTCTTAACAAAAATCGATGCAAAACCTCGACTCATAAGATGGATTTTACTTTTGCAGGAATTTGATCTAGAAATTCAGGATAAGAAAAGAGTTGAAAATCTTGTAGCAGATCATCTATCTAGACTTGAAAATCCACATATCAAAGAACTAGATGAGAGGGATATAAATGACTCGTTTCCTGTAGAACAATTATTTGCTATTTCCAACTCCGAGGTACCCTGGTCTGCAGACATTGTAAATTACCTAGCTGCTAACATCCTACCAAAAAGGTTAACACACCATCAAAAGAAGCAATTCTTTACTGATGTGAAAAACTATTTTTGGGAGGATCCTTTTCTTTTTCATATATATGCAGATCAAGTAATTCGAAGATGTGTTACAAAAGCAGAAGTAAGCAAAATCTTAGAACACTGCCATTCAGGTCCTTCAGGAGGACATCACACTGGGATAAGGACAACACACATAATGCTCGAATCAGGTTTTTTTTCTGGCCTACCCTGTTCAAAGACGCTAACAGGTATGTTGCTTCATGTGATACATGTCAAAGAACAGGTAATATCTATAAACGCAATGAAATGCCTCAAATGTACATACTATCATGCAAAATTATTGACGTATGGGGTATTGATTTTATGGGCCCATTCCCTAGTTCATTTGGGAACAATTATATTTTAGTAGCAGTAGACTACATGTCAAAATGGGTAGAAGCTCAAGCTTTATCCACTAATGATGCCAGGATGGTAGTAAGATTTCTTAAGAAACTTTTTTCTCGATTTGGCACACCCAGAGTAGTTATAAGTGATAGGGGTACTCATTTTTGTAATACTCAATTTGACAAAGTCTTAAAGAAATATGGAGTACACCACAGAACAGCTACCCCTTATCACCCTCAAACCAGTGGACAAGTAAAAGTAGCAAATCGAGAGCTCAAGCGTATTCTAGAGAAGACAGTTGAATCAAACAGGAAAGATTGGGCATTAAAAGTAGGCGATGCTTTATGGGCTTATAGAACAGCAATGCCCATTGGAACATCCCCATACAAACTTGTCTACGAAAAAAGTTGTCACCTACCATTTGAATTAGAACATAAAGCTTTTTGGGCTATAAAATTTCTAAATTATGATCTTAAAACTGCAGGTGAGAAGAGGATGATGCAGTTGAACGAGCTAGATGAATGGCGAGCTAATGCCTATGAGAATTCACGACTATACAAAGAGGCAACAAAAGGACGCCATGATGCTTGTTTAAAACAACCAAAGCAACTCAAAGTAGGAGATCTAGTTCTGTTATATAATTCAAGGCTCAAATTATTCCCTGAGAAGTTGAAATCAAGATGGTCAGGTCCTTTCGTAATCAAAACTATCTTTCCCTATGGCACAGTCAAGGTAACTCATCCAAAATACGGCACGTTCAAGGTAAACGGGTAGCGACTAAAACTTTATAATGGTAAAAATTTTAGGGATATAAGAGAGGAGCTTCAGCTCTGTGAACCTTCATTTAGAACCGAAAACAGGGAAAGTCTTGCTTAAGACTATAAACGAGCGCTTCTCGGGAGGCAACTGAGTACTAACCCCATTAATTTTATTTTTATTTTTATCTTTCCTTTTTAGCATCCAACTATAAACTAACAAAAAGTGTAGGTTTCTCCACCCACACGGCATCACACATGGTCTTGCCCGTGGCCGTGTGGATACCACGAACAGGTACATGGGCGTGGCAAAGGTGGTGCAAAAACAGGGCAAAACTTTTCCCCCAACCATGGGCTACAACTAAATGACACGTCCGTGCGACGCGACCGTGGTCGAAATTGACTAATAGACACGAACGTATGGCATGCCCGTGCATCCAAACCGTGGTCGATCCTGAGTAAAGGACACGGGCGTCCAACAAAGCTCGTGCTCTAAGGTCGTGGATAATTCTGACTTGCGAAAATGGGCATGGGACCATTGACACAGGCGTGGGAGAAACAAACAATGCCAGGCACGCTCGTGCGATACAGGCATGGAACACAACATAAACGTGCCTGAAATAAAATTTTTTGAAAAAACACGAGCTGAATAAAGGGAACACAAGAGTGGTCCCTGACCGTGTCCCCCACCTCTATTTAAAGAAACCAACGACCATTTCCCCAGAAATTTTCCCCAACCCTCAAAAACCCTAGCCATTTCTCTCAAAAACCACTCCCCCATTCCGGCCACCAGCAAAACCCCCTCCTCCCTTGACTTCTCCTATCCCTTATCTCTTTCTCTCTTTCACAATATACATATAAAACCAGTCCACGCTGGTGCTGACGAAACACACGCCCATCCAAAACCGCAACACAGTTGTGTTCACCTAATCTATTTGTAGCACACGCCCGTGCACCACCGCTCAACGCCCGTGCACCTCGACAAACCTCCACCGGTCACCTCTCCTTTTTACATTCTCCTCCATTAGACTATTTTATCACTAGACTTTTATTTAGTCTCTAGTTAGTTTATTATTATGGTTTAATATTAGTTATATTCCCTATTAGATAGGTTTAGTCATTTAGCCATTGTTTAAGTAATAACGATTAGGATTTCTGCAAAATATTAGTTTTCCCTTGTGATTTTTGTCATTGTTATATTTTTGATATAGCTG
Source organism: Gossypium australe (assembly GCA_005393395.2). Taxonomy (NCBI): domain Eukaryota; kingdom Viridiplantae; phylum Streptophyta; class Magnoliopsida; order Malvales; family Malvaceae; genus Gossypium; species Gossypium australe. Next base: position 107,215,065 of record CM016621.1, on the reverse strand, counting down.
AATTCTTAAATGTGATGCAATATGTCTTGGTTGGAAATGTACATGAATTGTTGATTATCAATTATTTTTAGGACCATAATGTCATCGTCCCGAAGCAAGAAAATCGCAGTCCCTAGTTCTAAAAAATGAAAGGGACCCGGTTCGTCATCAGCCAGCGCAACCACCGAAGTACGACATCCATTTTTACAATTTCCTCCAGGATCTCAGGAGGACCTTTATAAGATACTTTGCACGCGACCCCTCTGTATAGTGAGGTGCATTGGTTGGACTGCTTTGGAGTAGGTCCACCTAGCCGACGATGTACGGTCTCTCCTGACTACCGATCCATGGGACCAATTCTTCAGTATCATCGAGCCCACATAACTAGAGCTCACTTTGGAGCTATGTTCCACTTGCCACCTTCAGAAGGTGATGACGCGCCAGGATGACCCCAGCACGATCCAATTCTGTTTAGGAGGCATTGTACGAGAAATGAATGTACCATAATTCGGGGCAGCATTGGGACTCTATACCGACGAATTTCTAGAGGATAATGATCTCGAGACGCTCCATCGCCATATCCACATCACCTCAACGAGATGCTGGTACAATATAGCACCCCAAAACGCCCCCTATGACCTCAGTCGCTCCAAGGCGATGGCTCTCGCCCCATCCCTCCCCATCCCTGAGGTACGTACACGCTATTTTAGCCCATACACTGACAAGCAGGCGAGAGAGCATCGGTGTCGTCAATACTCACGACTCCTACTTCCTATGGTGCATGGCAAATGAGCACGTTTTTTATCGTGCCTATCTTATAGCTTGTGCCATTCAACATCAAACAGAGCAACATAGGAGGGGGTCATATCTATGGGTCCATACATCACAAGCTTGGCTACATTTTTGGGCTCCTCAACACCGCCGCTACGATCTCCTCCCTCACACTGATAGGTCAGATGTCCCCACAGGGCATCCAGACGATGCTACACATGAGAATGATCCAACGTCGACGTGGGACTGATCCCCCCAATATCAGCTAGCACCTACCACCGAAGAGGAGGATCCTGAGGACATTACTGACAATGTCCCACACCCACATGAGGAACCACAACCGAGTCATCTCCCAGCTCATGCGACAGCTTCACTTCCTGACATCTCTACGCGTCTCACTCAGTTCGAGCATTACTGTACTCAACAATTCAATGACACCGCTCGACGATTTGATGGCATTGAGGCAACTCTTCAGCAGATTTGTCATCACTTTCTCATATCGCCGCCTCCACCACCTCGTGACCCAGCCGATGACGAGGACCTTTGAGTCCTTTAATTTTATTTATTTTTCAGTTTTCGATTTTAGTTTATGTTTAGCTTATTTTCATTGTTAATTAAAACTTTTTACCTTTCTTATTTAAAACTCATATTAGTACAGTTTTATTTCTTTTATCACAGGCTATCTAATTCTCGAGTCACTAACAACACTCATTAAATAAATACTCCCTGAACATCTAACTGATAACTTCACAATTTAAAAAGGTTCAATTTGCCACTCCAAGAACGAACACAGCACCAGAGTATTCACCAACACATTTACCCATGCCTAAATCATCATTACTAGACATCCTCCAAGGATTTCATCCAACATTCAGGGAGTTTCACTTCTCCCTATCTTTTGATTTTCTACTATATTGTTATTATCTATCTTTGTAAATTGAGGGCAAAGTACATCTTAAGTGTGAGGGGTGAATATTTATTTCGAAAAAGTGCCTAACTTTCTGCATTATTCTCAAATCCCTGAATGATATCTTGTCTTTATGTAATTTTCTCATATTACTAATTAGAATAAAATGTCCTTTGATTCATGATTTTTATTGATATGTTTTGGATTAAGTCATTGATAATTTTGCAGTGATGATTTAAACTTTAGGAGACTAGAGAATCAAGCATGATAAGTCTACTTTCAAAAAAAAAATTAAAATTTTGTTAGGTTGTCTACCTGAATCTAATTATTACCTTGAAGTTTGAAATTTACAAGGATGACATAAAAAAAACCCATAATTTTTGTGAGATTTTGAGCCTTTTAGAGCATACATCCTTTCGTGCTCACATTGTGATTATGAGCTGTTATTCTAGAACTTGCTTCGATTATACATGTTGAGACCACATCAATTGATTTGATATATAGAGATGATAAAGGCACTTAGGATTTAACCCACTCACTCCACTAAAAGCCTACCCTCACAATTAACCCCTAGTGAACCCCTTTGATCCTGACAACCCTTTTTATTGACTAACCCACTAATATTAACCCCAAAACCCAGTCTGTATTTGTTATCACAATTCCTCTTGACCACCCTTATATTGAGATTTGATTTGATCAGTTGCCTAACTATAATCTTTAATTCAGTAGTTAAATTCATCTTTTATATTGACTTGATTTGTTCTTAAAAAAATGAAGTATATTCAATATCAGCTCTATGTAATTGAGCTTATACGTTTAAATTCCACATCTTGAGAAAAAGCTCATGTTATGAAGTTTTTAGTCGATGTAATTATCAAGGAGTAATTCATTTCTCTAGTTAGGTAAATTGTCAATTCAATCTCGATTCTCACCCTCTAATTCAGCCTTTATCCACACCTTTAACCCGAGCCCCATTACAACCCTTTTTTTAAAGACCTTTTGATTTGTGTATCATCTCATTTTATAGTGGTGGAGATTTGATTTTCAAGCAAGCCTATGGGATTAACTTTTCATGTTTGACTTTTGGAGTGCTTAATTTTGAACCTTAAACACTTTGAGTGATTTGAGTGAATCTCTAGTGAGGATGTCAACTCTTGTCAATTTCGAATCAGAGGTAATTATTTAGGTAAGGGGAAACACCTACTATTTTAGGGGCTACAAATGTATGACTTTGATTGTTTGAATCTTTAGGACCCTTTTACTTAAATTATCAATGTATGAATTATCTTTGAATTATGATGCAACATTATTGATGAATATTATAAATCAAGAAAGTTCATTTTAATTGTGAGTTGAGAATTTTGTTTGAGGACAAGCAAATGCTTAAGTGTAGGGGTATTTGATAAACCGTAATATAAACATATTTTAATCTCACATTTAGCATTCTTTTGGATGATTTAAGCCTTGAATTATGGAATTTGGTGCTCTTAATCCTTTGTTTTCATGTTTTATACCTAGGAAAGCACCGGAGGATGAAAAGAATAAGAAACGGGCCCAAAACGGAGTAAATGGGTCATATCACGAAATTGACATGGCCTGGGCCCAAGACCACACGGTCGTGCCTCATTAATAGTCTCGAGCACGGCCTAGCCATAATTCATACAGATGTGTGCCATGGGTGTGTCCCTGACGTGTCAAAGAAGAGTTTTACTCTGATTAGGGTACTTAGAGGAGAAGAAAGCCATTCCAAAAGCCTATATAAACACCCTAGAGGCCAACCTTCAGGGAGAGTCTAGTTGGGAGTCCAGTTAGGCGTCCAGCTAGGCCAAGGAGTTGAGTCAGAGAGGCCAGAATTGTGGGATTTACTCGAAGAAAGCCAGTTGATTCATCTCAAGAAGCTTGAGTTATACTCAAGACAGAGAATTTCTCCTTCAATTCCTCCAGGGGGTTTTAGGGTTTTCTTATGTTTTGTTTTATCTTTTCTTTTGAGATGTATTCTTTTATGATGATGAAATAAACCCTCAGATACCTGAGGGGGATGAAACCTAAGACGAATCTTGTTATTGTTTTCTGAACTATATGATAAATACTTGATTTGTTCTTAACCATGTGTTCTTAATTCTTGTTTTGATATTCCAAGATATTGATTCAAGTATTGATGTGTCTGTGCGTGTTGAATCTCCCTGGCCGTTTCTTCTACTAACCATGCCCGTGGTCAACTAGTCAGTAGCCTCACACGGTTGTAAGGCACGGGTGTGTTCTGCTCGTGGTGTGTAAGTCAGTAGCTTCACACAGTAGAGAGGCACGAGCGTGCCACTTTTACGGAGCCCGTGGGGTAGTGGTTGGATCCGTGACGTTGAAAAGTGGTTGGGACTGATTCGCACGACCTCTGGTGAGTTAGTACGGAGATTTTAGTGGTCCACACGGTCACAGACATGGCTGTGTGTAAGACCGTATGGCCTTGAAATTCTGCACTTTTGGTTAGTTTAAGAGAGAAGAAAGAAGGGAAGAAAAGAGACCGATAAATTTAAAAGTAAATAGTGTTAGTTGCTCAGGTTGCCTCCCGAAAAGCGCTCATTTATAGTCTTAAGCTAGACTTTCCTTGAAATTGAAAAAAATCAGGGAGGTTTAGAGGTTTGAATATCTTCCCTCATGCTTATAGTTCTATTTTCTTGATAAAGTTTAAGTCGAGAAGCGTTTACCTTAAAAGTGCCGAATGTTGGATTGCTTACCTCGACTGTTTCGTGGGGGAAGATATCGTGTACCTTTAGAGTAATTTCCTCGCTTACGTTAAGGTCTGAAGTGGTGATGCGAGGATCGACTTTGTCTAACAGCATCTGGTCTCCTATTTTGAAGTAATTTGATGTTCCTACGAGTTTTTCAGGTGGTTCCTTAGGTTTTGATTTGTGTGGTTCCGGTTCTTCTTTGACGTGTGTCTTCTGCTCTTCTAATTTTTCAACCCTAAGTCTTTGTTCCTTATGTAATTCATCTTTGTTGGTTTGGGGTCTAATATTTGGCTCAGGGTTGTATTCCTGTGGTGTTTCCTGTGATGAAAGTTGAACAACTTGGTTATCAAATAAAGTGACTTCCTTACCTTCATCGACTGTTGTCCTGGCCGAGTCAAGAGCTTGGAGACTGAGTGATTCGTTACCTATGCAAAGAATGAGTTCGCCTGTGGCAACATCAATTTTAGTTTTGGCAGTTGCTAGAAAAGGTCTTCTTAAAATTAAGGGGATTGAACTATCCTCATCCATGTCTAAGACAACAAAATCTACTGGGAAAACAAATTTATCAATTTTAACAAGAACATCTTCGATAATGCCCTTAGGAATTCTAACTGTTTTATCAGCCAATTGAATGTTCATCCTAGTTTGTTTGGGCTTCCCTAGACCTAGTTATTTAAACAATGTATAAGGCATGACATTTATGCTTGCCCCTAAATCAGCTAACGCATTATCAATAGTTATACTACCAATTAAACATGGAATAGTAAAACTCTCTTGATCTTTTAGCTTTCACGGTAGTTTATTCTGTAACATTGCTGAGCATGCTGCATTTAATTCCACATGGTGTTCTTCATCTATTTTGCGTTTGTTTGTCAAGAGCTGTCTTAGCAATTTCCTCGAGTCTGGCATCTGAAAAGGAGCTTCAAGAAGAGGTAAGTTAATATGTAATTTCTTTAAAAGTTTAAGAAACTTACCGAACTATTCTTCTGAATCGTCTCTTTTCGTCACTTCGGGATAAGGTATACAAGGTTGGTACTCTTTGATTACCGGTTTTGGCTTTTCTTGCGTTACCTCTATTTTACCTTCGTCTACCTCTTGGTTTGGTTTGTCTAACCCTTTGCTATCATGATCTGTGATGGCTTGAATTTGCTCCTTAGGGTTAATCTCGATGTTACTTGGTAGACGTCCTTGCGGTCGTTCAGACATTAGCTTCGCAAGTTGTTCGACTGCATTAGTGACTTCCTTAACTGACTTAGTAAGTTCCCCGACTCATTTCTCATTGTCTTTAATTGTTCTTTCAGTTTCATGGAAACGGTTTTCCGTGTTTGCCATAAATTTTGTCAGCATTTCTTCAAGGTTTGGCTTCTTCTCTTGCGGATAAGGCTGATTTTGGAAGTTTTAAGGAGGCTGCTGCCTTTAATTTCCTTGATTTCCTTGACCTCCCCATGAAAAATTTGGGTGGTTCCTCCAACCTGGATTGTAAGTATTACTATAGGGATTATTATTATATCTGAAATTATTACCTATGTAATTCATCTGTCCGCTCTCTACTTCCGGTTGGTAGGGTGGGTACTCAGGATTCGCCACAGTTCCACTTGCGTCGTACTGCATGACTGGATATGCCTGCGAAGAACACAAACTATCAATCTTTTTATTCATCATCTCTATCTGTGTTGATAGTGTGGTTATCGGATCGAGATTGTAAACTCCGGCTGATTTTGTCAGTTTTGTCCTTGTAGCCTGCCACTAATAATTATTCACTGACATCTCTTCAATGAACTCGTAGGCTGCTTCAGGAGTTCTATTGTTTAGAGTTCCACCAGCTGCTGAATCGATTAGTTGTCTCATTGAGGGGTTTACACTGTTATAGAATGTTTGGACTTGTAGCCACAAGGGTAGACCGTGGTGTGGACACCTTCTCAAGAGACCCTTGTATCTCTCCCATGTGTCGTATAATGTCTCTAAATCCATCTGCACAAAAGAAGAGATATCATTCCATAATTTGGCCGTTTTGGCTAGTGGAAAATATTTCAATAAAAACTTTTCGGTCATCTGTTCCCATGTAGTGATTGACCCTCGTGGTAACGAGTTTAACCACTGTTTGACTTTATTCCTTAATGAAAAAGAGAATAATCGAAGACGCATGGCATCATCAGAAATGCCATTTATTTTGAAGGTATCACAGAACTCTAAAAAATTAGCTATATGCGTGTTTGGATCTTCGTCTTGCAAACCATCAAATTGAACAAACTGTTGAATCTTTGTATTGTGTTAGGCTTTAATTCAAAATTGTTAGCGGCTATAGCAGGCCTAACAATACTTGATTCCACTCCTGTTAAATGCGGTTTACCATAATCAAACATAGAACGTGGAGCATTATTCTCCCCCACATCATGTGGTGGTGGATTATTCTCGTCCATCCCTTCAGTAGGATTGGATCTACCTTCTTGATCTTCCTCTGTGTAATTTAGGGCTCGCCTGATTTCTCTGCGAGTCCTAAGAATGGTAGCTTCGATTTCACTGTCGTATGCCAAAGGTCCTGTCGGGTTCCTTCTAGTCATAAACTAGAGGTACCTGCTAGGAAAAGAAAGAAAGAAAGAAAATTTAGCAAAAAATAAAATTTAACCTAAAAAAATAAATTGCGAAAAATAAATAAAAAAATAATGGCTAAAGTAATAAAAATAGAGCATTCTTAATATTTTAGCTGCCCGACAACGGTGCCAAAAACTTGATCGCTGAAATCAGAGCTTTAAAATTTATAAAACGAATGATCAAACCTGGAAACTAACTCTGACAACGATTAAAGGCAAGTGTACCTATCGAACAATAGTATAGCTTAGGCAAGACCGGATTGTCGAACCCAAAGGAACTAAAAGTACTAATACTAACTATCTTTTTATTATTTAGCCTAAAATAAAGTGAAGTTGCTTTAATCTAAATTAATGACTACTAAGCTAAAGACGCAAAGACAAAAAGAAAGAATTGGGAAATAACTTGAAGGAAAACTCAGTTGATCACGACGATACCCTCAGGAAGAATCCACCTAAACTTCACTTGTTATCTAACACTGAACCATATGATCTATTCACTTAGTTTGATCCGTAGGATTCCCTAACGTATATTAAACCCTCTTTCGAGGCGAAAAACGTCTAACCCTAGGTTAATTAGTGGAACTCTCGTTCTCTTATAATAACCCCCTAGAATAGCAGTAAATCGATCTATGGATTCCCATATTAGGTTTCGCCCTAATCCGGCAAAATCTCGTCACCCTATCTCTAGGCATGCGATCAACTCTGCTTAATTATGCTAGATCTACTCTTAAGCAGGGTCTATTCCTCCTCCACCTAAGCACATCAAACTTGAATCAATATCCGCGAAATATTAACTCAAGAATTACGCTCACATAATTAAGAACAAACTAAGTATTTATCATATAATTCAGAAAACGATAACAAAATTCTTCTAGGTTTCATCCCCTTCAGGTATCTGAGGGGCTTAGCTCGTAACAAATAAAGAAAATTTCTCAAGAGAAAAGATAAAACAAAACATAAGAAATCCCTCAAACTCGCTGAAGGAATTGAAGGAGAAATCCGCCGTCCTGAGTAGAATTCCGGCTTCATGGAATGGATCAACTGGCTAACTTCGAGCGATTCCCTCAATTCTGACCTTTCCTGCTTGGCTTCTTGGCCTAGCTCGACGCTCGTTCAAAGGTGGTACTTAGGGGTTATTTATAGGCTCTTGAAATACGATTCTTTCTCCCTAAGTATCCTTTTCCGACTAAAATTGTCTAAAGCCACGACAGGGGCACGGCCATGTCACACGCCCGTGTGACTCGTCTTCAAGCCGTGTTCGAATTTCTAAGTTGAGGCACGGTCGTGTAAATTGGGGTTGAGGTCGTGTTCTAGATGCTTGTCAAGGCACGGCCGTGTTGATTTCGTGATATGGCCCATTTACTCTGTTCTGGGCCCGTTTTATGTTCTTTTCATCCTCGGGTGCTATCCTAGGTATAAGACATGAAAAGAAAGGATTAAGAGCACCTTTTTACATAAATTGAGGAATAATTCATCCAAAAACAAGCTAAATGTGGGATTAAAATATGTTATAATTAAGGTTTATCAATGTGCTTAGGCGGTGGAGCAAAAGTCCCTATTTAAGAGTAGATCTAGCATAGTTAAGCGAAGTTGATCGCAACCCTAGAAATAGGATGACGAAAATCTGCCGGATTAGGGTCAAACCTAATATGGGAGTCCATAGATCAAGTTAATGCAATTCTAGGGGTTTTAATTAGAAAGAGATTTCAATTAATCAACCTAGGGTTAGACGTTAGTAGCCTCGTAAGAGGTATTAATATAACGTAAGGAATCCTACGGATCAAGTCAAGTGAATAAATCTTCTGGTTCAGAATTAGATAACAAGTGAAGTCTAGGTGGATTCTTCCTCGGGTATTGTCTTAATCAATTGGTTTTTCCCACAAGTATTTTCCCCAATTCCTGCTCTTTGTCTTTGCATCTTTCGCTTAGCAGTTAGTTAGTTTTAGATTAGATAACAAATTCTTTTAATTCTTAGTCTAAATAATAAAAAGAAAGTTAGTATTAGTACTTTTAGTTCCTTTGGGTTCGACAATCCGGTCTTGCCACAGCTATACTACTATTCGATAGGTACACTTACCTCAATCGTTGTCACAGTTAGTTTTCAGGCTTGATCATTATTTTTATAAATTTTTAAGACTCTGACATACACGATCAGTGTCGATGCCATGTCCCAGACATGGTCATATACAAGACCTTCCTTATTCGATGCTAACGCCATGTAACATCCCGAAATTGGGCCTAGTAGGATTGGGCCGATTGGGCTTTGGGTTTAGGAAAGATTAAAACCTTTAAGAATCTGAGAATGATGTTTTTGCAAATTGGATTTATTAGTTAAATGGATTTGGAAGGTTACGAGGTTTCTATGAATTCTCGGGTATATTTGGGTGCTTAGTATAGTTTTGTGAAGGCTTGGAATTATTAGCTAAGCTAGAATAATTTTTAGTTTGAAGAAATTAGTGAAGTGGATTAGGTGAACTTGACACTTAAGTTAATTTAAGTGTTAAATTAAGCACATGTGGAGTTAGTGGCAAGGAGGTTAGGATGCATGAAGAGTAGCTTGAGGATAGAGGTTCGAGTAGCATGATTAGCATTTTGAAGACTTTATTTTTGTATCCTAGCATTAATGGACGGTCAAGCTTTACATATGGTAGGTTGGACTTTCAATTTTTCTTTATGGCAAGTTGAATATTAGTTTAAGGTAAGTTTGTACTTTGGGAAAGGAATCTTAAGGTTTATGGAAGGATGGGGGGACATAAGGCTTGGCTTAAGGGAGTTGTTTTGGAAACTCTCCTACGGCCATTAGTGCATGTATGTGGACGGCATGTGTGGCTAGGGGGGTGGCCGAATGTTGATAGGAAGTTAAGGGGGGAATATCAAGTATGATGGCATGATTGATACTCTTAATACATCGGTTTGGGAACATGAGTGGAGGGGGAAGGATTTGATATCCGTGTCTTTGGACACCAGAGGTTTGGCACCTCCAGTGATTTGGTATCACATTTGTGTCTTCGGGACACCAGAGGTTTGGCACCTCATAGCGACTCGTCTCTGTGGTTTAACACCACCGTGGGTTGGCCCCACTTTTGAGATATGGGATTGTCGCCAGTGATTTGGTATCACACGTGGGTTGGCCCCACAACTTTATGATTCGTGACTTTGGTCACCAGTGATTTGGTATCACATTTGTGTCTTTGGGACACCAGAGGTTTGGCACCTCATAGCGACTCGTCCCTGTGGTTTAACACCACCGTGGGTTTGCCTCACTTTTGAGATATGGGATTGTCACCAGTGATTTGGTATCACACGTGGGTTAGCCCCACAACTTGATGATTCGTGACTTTGGTCACCAGTGATTTGGTATCACATTTGTGTCTTTGGGACACCAGAGGTTTGGCACCTCATAGCGACTCGTCCCTGTGGTTTAACACCACCGTGGGTTGGCCCCACTTTTGAGATATGGGATTGTCGCCAGTGATTTGGTATCACACGTGGGTTGGCCCCACAACTTAATTTTTTGTGACTTTGGGTCACCAGTGATTTGGTATCACATTATTGGATATCGTGACTTTGGGTTAGGAAAGGAGTTATGGATGGCTAGGTTGGGTGCATTATATGTATGTTGCTTAATTATAAATTGTGTAAGAATGTTGCATTAACCGGGGAAGGATTTATGCACTGAGTCTTGGTGACTCACCTTCTCCCTTATCATTTCAGGTGATTCGTGAGATCGCGGATTGAGGAGCCGGATGAACTCGAGGAGGCCATGTAATAAAATTTGATTTTACATGAACTTCAAATTGGGGTACTTTAATTTATTTTAATTTGGTTTTTGTTTTATTTTGGGTTTGTAATAAGGCCTCTTTAATTATGTTTTGGATTATTTATATGCTTTGGATATGTTTTAAATATGGCTTATAAATTATTTGGTTAATTTAATAATTGAGCCCAAAGTTTTCTAAAATAATAAAAACGCAATGGTTTTAAAATCTTACCATCGGGTAATATAAATTGTTTGATAGTAAAATATAAATTAAGTGTTTTCTACAATTTTAATGATTTCCAAATATTAATTTTCCACATTCAGATGCAAATGTTTTCAAATTAATAATTCGAGTTTTCTGAAATGATACAAATGTTTTCTAACCTATGATTTATCAACTAAGCTTTAAAGTTTTATTTAGATAATTTTAAAGTAAATTATCAGTTTAAACTTATTATACATCTGTTTTCTACAAATATAGAATTTTAAAAGAGTTTTTCACTAAAATTCTTAATTCGATTCTTTTCAAAACGTTTTCTTCTGTGACATACCAGATTCGGTCGTGGCGTATTGACCGGGTTTGGGGTGTTACAAATTGGTATCAGAGCCAAGTTCAAAAGCTCGGCTGTGGGCCCGAAGCCCAAAATGTTTTAAAATACAGTCTTAAAATATTTTTGTTTGAAATTATATGGTTTGAAAGGCATGGCACCGAGTCTCCGGCATCAATCCGCCCAGGTAAGTACCCCTAGCCTTTGGTTGTGATTTTTGGATGTTATAAACTTTGAATGACTAAATAGTAGTAGGAACTACTCTAGAGACCCAAAACTCTAGGTTGGATGAACTCGCGAAAACAAAACTCTTTAATAAGAATAATGCATAAAATTGTGTTTTAAAGATAGTGGAATGATGACTAAGCATAAAACGTTTAAATTAGATAAGTCGAGACGTTAGACATGAGCACTCGAGATCGTGGTCATCATGGACGTGGTAAAGGCCGATGTGCTAGTGGCTGAGATAGGGTCTCATGATCGAGTTGGGATTGATGAGTTGACTCAGATAGTTAAGGAAGTTTTGGAGGAGGTTAAAGGAATCGGTGAAGCACTTCGAGTTGGGTCTATGGACTGTAAGAAGAATAGAGATCACGATTCTCTAGGGTCACAATCTCGTTCTGTAAAACATGTCAAGGCATGATCAAATTTTTTTTTGGCTTGCGATTACTGTGGAAGGTGTCATCCGGGAGAATGTTGGAGGAAGTTAGGAGTATGCTTGAGATGCGGGTCTAAGGAGCATAAGGCTCGGGATTGTTTCCTCATTCTCAGGTCAGGTATGTTTTGGTTGGAAGTGATGATTGAATGTAGGAAAATTCTTGGTATAAGTGGTAGATAACGGTTTGCTATGGTGGATTAGATGTTTGGTTGTGTGAGAAAAAGGATTCAAGATTAGGTTAAAAAGTACATTGTGGTTTTTAAGAGTAGAGTGTGCAGCGAAAGCATAGTGGTGTGTTTTGAGCAGTGTGTTAGTAGTTGGATTGAAAAATTTCGAGGACAAAATTTGTTTAAGGAGGGTAGAACTGTAACATCCCGAAATTGGGCCTAGTAGGATTGGGCCGATTAGACTTTGGGTTTAGGAGAGATTAAAACCTTTAAGAATCTGAGAATGATGTTTTTGTAAATTGGATTTATTAGTTAAATGGATTTGGAAGGTTACGAGGTTTCTATGAATTCTCGGGTATATTTGGGTTGCTTAGTATAGTTTTGTGAAGGCTTGGAATTATTAGCTAAGCTAGAATAATTTTTAGTTTGAAGAAATTAGTGAAGTGGATTAGGTGAACTTGACACTTAAGTTAATTTAAGTGTTAAATTAAGCACATGTGGAGTTAGTGGCAAGCTGGTTATGATGCATGAAGAGTAGCTTGAGGATAGAGGTTCGAGTAGCATGATTAGCATTTTGAAGACTTTATTTTTGTATCCTAGCATTAATGGACGGTCAAGCTTTACATATGGTAGGTTGGACTTTCAATTTTTCTTTATGGCAAGTTGAATATTAGTTTAAGGTAAGTTTGTACTTTGGGAAAGGAATCTTAAGGTTTATGGAAGGATGGGGGGACATAAGGCTTGGCTTAAGGGAGTTGTTTTGGAAACTCTCCTACGGCCATTAGTGCATGTATGTGGACGGCATGTGTGGCTAGGGGGTGGCCGAATGTTGATAAGAAGTTAAGGGGGGGAATAGTTGGTAAACTTTAGCATTTTGTGCATCATTTGGTATTTTTCTCTTCCTCTCCAAAAACTCCCTCTTTGGCTGAATGTACTTTAGGCATTTTTGTGCAATTTTGCTTTTGATTTAGCTCTCATTTGTGTTTGAACCAAATTCTAATTTTCTTTCTCTCTTTTCCCTTTTGAAACCGAAACCACATTTTGCATTTTTGTGCACTTTTCATCTTTGGTAAATTAGGTGTTGGCCGAACCTCTTACTCCCATTTTGCTCTTTTCTTTCTTTTGATATTGTTCAAAACCACTTTTCTTTTTGCTTTTCTTGGCCGAATCTTCTTTCTCCCCATTCCTCTTTTCTTTTCTTCCACTTTTGTTCAAAACCGAAAACATCCATTTTCATTCTATTTTCTTCTTCCATTTTCTTCTTTCTTTTATTTTCGAAATCTCCTTCTCCTATTTTATTTTCACTTTATTTTCCTTTATTTTTCTCCACTCTAGTCGAATCCTAATTGTGTCTCACTCAACCACATTGCCGAAATTGTTTTGCCTTGAGAGGATCTTTTTGACCGAATTCATTATCTCTTCTCTTTCAACAAACCTTTTATTTTGGTAGTGGTATAGTGGAGTATTGATCATTTCTTTATTGATAGTCGACCATAGTCATACAAAGATCGTGTGGAAAAAGGATTTCATCATTCAAGGATTTTGACAAACTCCATAGGCAAGTGACGATTTTCGGAATTGAATCGAAGTGTTAAGGTATGGATTTTTATACTTGTTATATCGTTTTAGATGGGCTACTAATCGATTTTGTTCGCTCGATTACTATCTTCTTTCCGTGAACGTTAGATTTTGGAGAATCAAGTTGGGTTCGAAGAGAGCAGTTAATAGTGTTTGGAAGAGGGGTGGTTCTGCTATACCCTTAAATTTCAAACGAAGGGCTGTGTCGGGAGTCCGAGACTTTCCACCGAGATATGGACCCTCTGCTGGCGATAATCGGTTATTTGAAGTCGTACATACCCCGAGCCATTGTTCGTTCGTGGTTCTTCATCGAGTTATGAACCATCAATCGGAGAGAAATCGCATATAGTTGTTATTCGAGATTCCGAGGGTATCGGCGAGCGGGAAAGTTTAGTTATCACTATTATCAGGTGTGTATCTTACACACTTTATAATTCGGTTATATACATATATATATTGTCTAATCATGTTATTAAAGTGGGAATCTATGAGATTTTGATAAAATACCTTGATGGGTATGTGCAAGGATTCGGGTAAGTCCGTTTCAATATGATGTTAATATATGTTGATTGATATCATGATCTATTATTTAAATATGTTATATAATCATATCAAGTATGATGGCATGATTGATACTCTTAATACATCGGTTTGGGAACATGAGTGGAGGGGGAAGGATTTGATATCCGTGTCTTTGGACACCAGAGGTTTGGCACCTCCAGTGATTTGGTATCACATTTGTGTCTTTGGGACACCAGAGGTTTGGCACCTCATAGTGACTCGTCCCTGTGGTTTAACACCACCGTGGGTTGGCCCCACTTTTGAGATATGGGATTGTCGCCAGTGATTTGGTATCACACATGGGTTGGCCCCACAACTTGATGATTCGTGACTTTGGTCACCAGTGATTTGGTATCACATTTGTGTCTTTGGGACACCAGAGGTTAGGCACCTCATTGCGACTCGTCCCTGTGGTTTAACACCACCATGGGTTGGCCCCACTTTTGAGATATGGGATTGTCGCCAGTGATTTGGTATCACACGTGGGTTGGCCCCACAACTTGATGATTCGTGACTTTGGTCACCAGTGATTTGGTATCACATTTGTGTCTTTGGGACACCAGAGGTTTGGCACCTCATAGCGACTCGTCCCTGTGGTTTAACACCACCGTGGGTTGGCCCCACTTTTGAGATATGGGATTGTCGCCAATGATTTGGTATCACACGTGGGTTGGCCCCACAACTTGATTATTCGTGACTTTGGGTCACCAGTGATTTGGTATCACATTATTGGATATCGTGACTTTGGGTCACCAGTGGTTTGGCACCACCAGTGGTTTGGTACCACACGGGGTAGGAAAGGAGTTATGGATGGCTAGGTTGGGTGCATTATATGTATGTTGCTTGATTATAAATTGTGTAAGAATGTTGCATTAACCGGGGGAAGGATTTATGCACTGAGTCTTGGTGACTCACCTTCTCCCTTATCATTTCAGGTGATTCGTGAGATTGCGGATTGAGGAGCCGGATGAACTCGAGGAGGCCATGCAATAAAATTTGATTTTACATGAACTTCGAATTGGGGTACTTTAATTTATTTTAATTTGGTTTTTGTTTTATTTTGGGTTTGTAATAAGGCCTCTTTAATTATGTTTTGGATTATTTATATGCTTTGGATATGTTTTAAATATGGCTTATAAATTATTTGGTTAATTTAATAATTGAGCCCAAAGTTTTCTAAAATAATAAAAATGCAATGGTTTTAAAATCTTACCATCGGGTAATATAAATCGTTTGATAGTAAAATATAAATTAAGTGTTTTCTACAATTTTAATGATTTCCAAATATTAAGTTTCCACATTCAAATGCAAATGTTTTCAAATTAATAATTCGAGTTTTCTTAAATGATACAAATGTTTTCTAACCTATGATTTATCAACTAAGCTTTAAAGTTTTATTTAGATAATTTTAAAGTAAATTATCAGTTTAAACTTATTATACATCTGTTTTCTACAAATATAGAATTTTAAAAGAGTTTTTCACTAAAATTCTTAATTCGATTCTTTTCAAAACGTTTTCCTCTGTGACACACCAGATTCGGTCGTGGCGTATTGACCGGGTTTGGGGTGTTACATGCCATGTCCCAGACATGGTCTTACACATGATCTACGTTCGGTGCCGATGCCATGTCTCAGACATGGTCCTACACGAGATCTACATCCCTTTATGCCGATGCCATGTCCTAGACATGGTCTTACATGAACTTTACTTTTCTCATGTTGTGACATAAGTATCCTCGTTATTTTGAATCTTCAACAGGGACTTTCACTTACTTGTTCTCATTGGTTTCCTTATTAGACATTGTTATTTAACTTCATAGAAATATTGTACATTATGCATCATTGCAAGTAATTTAATCATAAATCATATGTAACCATAATTTCATACAAACTTACCTCGGTACCCCAAAATATGTGTAAGTGTGCAATATAGTCCACAACTTTGTTTTTGCCTCGGTTTCAATCCGGGCTTCGTGTTTCTTGATCTATAATAACAATTTAACTTGTTTAATACTTACATTGACTAAATTGACTCATATTTCATACTTTGGAAAAAAATTATATTTTTGCCCCTAAGCTCGTAAAATGATTTTCATTCAACTTTCTTACATTTCAAGGCTAGTCGAATCAAATTCTCAGCTATAAAAACATTCAATTTCCACTATTTCACTCATGTATGACCATTTCTACAACTTTTACAATTTGGTCCTTTTATGCATTTTTCATGAAAATCACATAGAAAAAGTTGTTTATCGTACATCAAGCATTCATATTCTTCCATAAAACATCAAATCACATGCATGTCATGCATGGGTAAATTTTTGAACATAAACCCTAGCTCAAAATATAGCTAGAAATAGCTAAACCGAGCTACGAGGATCTCAAAAATACAAATAACATTAAAAATGGGGCTAGGATGCACTTACTATCAAGCTTGAATGTTGAAGAAACCCTAACTATGTCTTCCTTGTGATTTTTGGCCAAGGGGAGGAAGATAGACTAAATTTTGGCTTTATTTTCCACTTTAATTCTTTTATTTACCACATGACAAAAATTCCCTTAATGACTCTTTCTTGAGATTTTTCCTTCCCATGTCCATTTTTGTCCATCTTAACATGTAATGGTCTAATTGGTAAATAAGGACCTCTAGTAATTTTTGTAATTCTATTTCATACTTAAATCTTCTAGAATTTCATACTTTCTAATCTTTGCAATTTAATCCTAATGGAAAATTTATTTACTAATTAGTAAAATTTCTTAATAAAATTCTCACACAATCATGCAAGCACCTCATAAGCGTTATAAAAAATCATTAAAACATATATTTCTACTTCGGATTTGTGGTCTCGCACCACTATTCTGACTAGGCCCTAAATCAGGCTGTTACAATTCTCCCCCTTAGGGATTTTTGTCCCCGAAAATCTTACCAGCAAAAATGTTTGGGTACTGGTTTCTCATGGCCTCTTCAAGTTCCCATGTATCCTCTTCTACCCCATGTCTTTGCCATAATACCTTCACATGGGCTATAGTTTTATTCATTAGCTGCTTGACTTCCCGAGCAAGAATCCTAACTGGTTCTTCACCATAAGTCATGTTGGGTTGAATTTCAACCTCTGTTGGTGTAATCACAGCAAAGGGTCTGATCAGTAGCGTCACAACATAGACACGTGAAACACGTCATGAATCTTCTCTAGCTCAGACGATAATGCCAACCGATAGGCTACTAGCCCAATCCTCTCGGTGATCTCATATGGTCCGATAAAGTGCGGACTCAATTTGCCTTTCCGGCCAAATCTAAGGACTTTCCTCCATGGCGACACTTTCAAGAATACTCTATCATTGACTTGATACTCAATTTCCTTCCTTTTTAAATCTGAGTAGGATTTTTGTCGATTGAAAGCAAGTTTTAAACAATCTCGAATCACCCTTATTTTTTCTTTGGTTTCTCTAACCAAATCAACCCCATGAATCTGGTTTTCCTTAAGCTCAGTCCAATATAAAGGCGTTCGGCACTTACGCCCATACAAAGCCTCATAAGGCGCCATTTTCAAACTTGACTGAAAACTATTATTGTAGGCAAATTCCACCAATGGTAAGTATTTTTCCCAGCTACCCTGAAGCTCACGAATACAACATCGGAGCATATCTTCGAGTACTTGTATTAACCTTTTCGACTGACCGTCGGTTGGGGGGTGAAAAGTCGTACTAAAACTCAACTTTGTACCCAAGGCCTCTTGCAACATTTTCCAAAATCTGGACGTAAATCTCGGATCTCTATTTGATATAATGGATAATTTGATAAACTGTAATTATAACATATTTTAATCCCACATTTAGCTTACTTTTGGATTATTTATCCCTCAATTTTTGTAAAAAGGTGTTCTTAATCTTTTCTTTTCATGTCTTCTACCCAGGAAAGCACCCGAGGATTAAAAGAACATAAAACGGGCCCAAAATGGAGCAAATGGGCCATATCACGAAATCGACATGGCCTGGCCCAAAGCCCAAACGGTCGTGCCTCGTCAAGCATCTAGAACATGGCCTCAACCCTGACTTACACGGCCGTTCTTCAACTTAGAAATCCGAACGTGGCCTGAAGACGAGTCACACGGGCATGTGACATGGCCGTGCCCCTGTCGTGGCTTTAGATAATTTCAGTCGGAAAAGGATACTTAGGGAGAAAGGATCGCATTCCAAGAGGCTATAAATACCCCCTAAGTACCACCGTTGAGAAGGAGTCAAAGCTAGGCCAAAGAGCCAAGCCAAGAAGGTCAGAGTTGAGGGAATCACTCGAAGATAGCCAGTTGATCCATCCCAAGAAGCCGGAGTTATACTCAAGACGGTGGATTTCTCCTTCAATTCCTTCAGGGAGTTTTAGGGATTTCTTATGTTTTGTTTTATATTTTCCCTTGAGATGTTTTCTTTATTTCTTTATTTTTAAAACTCTAATTTCAGCAATCAATGGTACTCCAAGAAGTCTCACAATCTCTAAGATATACAAATTTGCCAGCTTGTCAAGTGAGTAGTCGACACATACAAGTATAAAATGGGCTAACTTCGTAAGTCTATCGACTACGACCCATATAGCATCTTTCTTACTCGGTGTCAAATGCAAACCCGTTACAAAATCCATGGTAACTCGATCCCACTTCCACTCGGGCACCATAATTGGTTGAAGTAAACCCGAAGGTACTTGGTGTTCAGCCTTTACTTGTTGACAAATCAAGCATCTAGAAACAAACTCAGAAATATCATTCTTCATGCTCGGCCACCAATACCATTTCTTCAAATCGTTATACATTTTGGTGCTGCCCGGATGCATAGATAAGCATCCACTATGTGCCTCGTGCAAAACTTTACGAATGAGCTCATCATTCCTCGGTACACAGAATTTGTCTCTGAACATCAAACATCCATCAGAATTAATCCAAAAGTCAAACTCAACACCTGACTCGCACTGAACTCTTTTGGCTTGCAAATCACTATCATTTTTCTGAGCCTTATAAATTTCTTGAAGGAACATCGGTCTAGCCCTCAACACAGCTAGAATTGAACCGTCGTTTGACAAAGTCATCTGTGTATTCATAGCCCTCAAAGCAAATAGGGATTTCCTACTTAAAGCATCAGCGACTACATTCGCATTTCCCGGGTGGTAATCAATGACCAACTCATTATCCTTTATCAGCTCTAACCATCTTCACTGCCTTAAGTTCAACTCTTTTTGAGTCATCAAATACTTTAAACTTTTGTGATCAGTGAATATCCGACATCTTTCACCATACAAATGGTGTCTCCAAATCTTTAATGCTAAAACAGTGGTAGCCAACTCTAAATTAGTTCTTCTCGTATGGCTTTAACTATCTAGAGGCATATGCTACCACTTTTTCTTCTTGTATAAGTACACAGCCCAAACCATTTAAGGATGCATTGCTGGAAATCACAAATTCTTTTCCTGATTCAGGTTGTACTAGAACTGGAGCCTCTGTCAACATTGCCTTTAGTTTGTCAAAACATTGTTGGCACTTTTCTATCCATTCAAACTTTACATCTTTCTGTAACAGTTTTGTCATTGGAATCGCTATCATAGAAAACCCCTTAGCGAATCGCCTATAATAGCCAGCTAGGCCCAGAAAACTTCTAACCTCAAATACATTTTTCGGCAGTTTCCAATCAACAATGGTTGAAATCTTACTTGGATCAACTCAGACTCCATCTCCCGAGACAATGTGTCCCAAAAATCCAACTTCCTTGAGCCAAAACTCACTTTTTCTGAATTTGACGTACAACTGATTATCTTGTAAAATCTGTAAAAAGGTCCTTAAGTGCTTGGTATGTTCATGCTCATCCCGGGAATATATTAGTATATCATCAATAAAAACAAGAACAAACTTGTCCAAAAATGGCCGAAAGACGCGATTCATTAAATCCATAAACACCGCAGCGGTATTTGTTAAACCAAAAGGCATGACTAGAAATTCATAGTGGTCATACCTCGTTTGAAAAGCAGTCTTAGGCACGTCTGAGTCTTTTACTCTCAACTGGTAATATCCCGACCTCAAGTCTATCTTGTAGAACACAGTGGATCCCTTCAATTGATCAAACAAACCGTCGATCCTTGGCAATGGGTACTTGTTCTTCATTGATACTTTATTAAGCTGTCGGTAATCTATGCACAATCTCATGGAGCCATCTTTCTTTTTCACAAATAATACTGGAGCACCACACGGAGAATAACTCGGTCTAGCAAAACCTTTGTCCGTCAACTTTTGCAACTGTGCCTTCAATTCTTTCAACTCAATTGGAGCCACTATGTAAGGACCGATCGATATAAGAGCAGTGCCAGGAGCTAACTCAATACCAAATTCAACCTCTCTAAGCGGAGGCAATCCTGGCAATTCCTCGGGAAAAACATCTGGGTACTCACACACTATCGGTATTGATTCAACCTTTAACTCAGTTTCTTTTGAATTCATCACAAAAGCAAGATACGCCTCATACCCTTTTCTTACATACCTCTGAGCCGACATGTGAGAGATCACTACCAACGATCTGTCTTGTTCATCTGATTCAACACGAAGAGTGTCCCCATTTTCACATCTCAACTCAATATATTTCTTTCCATAATTTACTTCACATCATGAGTGGCTAATCAGTCCATACCAAAAATAATGTTGAATTCATCAAATGGCAATATCATAAGATTTGCCATAAAATAATGACCCCTAATCATCAATGGGCAATCTTTTCATACTTTATCTACTAGTACACTTTTGCCTAGTAGATTAGACACTTTTATCACAAACTCCGTAGACTCAACATGTATACTCATGCTAGATGCTAATTTCATGCAAATGTATGAATGGGTAGACCTCGGATCAATTAAAGCAGCAACATTAGTGTCATGAAGAGAAAATGTACAGTAATTACATCGGGAGATGATGCCTCTTCGCGAGCGCGAATGGCATAAGTCCTTGCAGGTGCTCTACCCTCGGATCTTGCAGCCTGCTCTCGGGGTGTACCTTTACTACTCGCCCCACTTTCCGGGTTCCTCTGTTGTCTTCCTCTATTAGTGCTTCCCGATCTTGCATTCTGAACCTTGTCTTTCTCAACCATTTCAGAGCATTCTCTAATGAAGTGATCTTGGGAACTGCACTTAAAACAAGCACTCTCATGTGCACAACACTCGTCAGGGTGATGTCTATCGCACTGTAGGCATTCCGGTCTATTAGACTGAATGTTCCAACACTAGCGACTGAGGTGGTTTGAGCCTTATTCCCCGATTACTGTTTACTCTTGCTTCTGCCTAAAAACCCGACTGAAGTAGCTGATCAGGTAGGAAAGTCTCTCGACTTTTTGGGCAAGGCTGAAACGACTTACTCCACTGTCTCTTTCTTAAGTCACGAGACTCCATCTCAACTTTTCTTTTCTCTTTAACCAATTCTTCGGCTTTACAAGCCCGATCCACTAGCGCAACAAATTCCTTCAACTCGAGGACACCAACAAACAACTTAATGTCTTCATTTAGTCCATCCTCAAATATCTTACACATAATAGCCTCAGTGGATACACACTCTAGAGCGTATTTGCTGAGCCTTACAAACTCACGCTCATACTCAGTCACTGACATTTTACCTTGTTTCAGTTCCAAGAATTCATTCCTTTTCTGGTCGATGAACCTCTGACTAATATACTTCTTCCTGAATTCTTCTTGGAAAAACTCCCACGTGATCTTTTCCCTTTGTACAACTAGCACAAAAGTGTTCCACCACTAATAAGCAGAATCTCTCAGAATAGAAACTACACATTTCATGCACTCTTCAGGTGTGCACGATAATTCATCAAATAACCTGATGGTATTTTCAAGCCAGAACTCGGGTCTTTCTTGATCATCATCTTTACTAGCCCGAAATTCCTCAGCTCCTTGCTTCTGAATTCTATCTACCAGAGGCTTTTCTCTTCTTACCATTTCTACCACTTGAGGGGCTATAGGGGGAGGTTGAGGAATAGGCGGGGGTGGAGGGGGCGGTGCATTTGGGTTCGTGTGAATGAACTTCGTATACCAAGCATTCATCATGTGGAGAAGGCTTCCCTAGCCTCTTCTCCTCCTCTCTGACTTACTATCGTAGGTCTATTCTTATTTTCATTCGGCACCGTCCCTTCAACGAGAGCCGATGCGTTACTTTCTACATCAACTGCCACAGCTCTTTCGGGATTCATTTACTATATGAGAACACAACTTAAGTCGTCAGGAGTCGTCACACTATCATTATATAAATATTCTTATGTATGGCATGTATATCTAGACTCATACTTACGCTAAGTTAGTCTAAGAATCGACTAAATTGTAGCTCTGATACCACTATATGTAACACCCCTTACCCGTGTCCGAAGCCGAGACAGGATCAGAGGCATTACCGTACTTTACCTTACCTGAACTTGCATTATTGGGCTATAAAGTTTCTTTCCAAATTAAAACCTTTTCTTTTTAATCATAACATACACATTATGGGCCTACGAGGCCATAAACTTACTTCCGAAAGGTTTCGGAGTTCAGCTGGAAACTTTTACTTTCGTAGAAAATTTTTGCCGAAACAAGGGTCACACGCCCGTGTGACATGGGACATGCCCGTGTGGGCAAGCCGTGTGGTCAAACACGCCCATATCTCTATCCCGTATAGAATTTATTTTTCTTTCGAACCTACAGGGGTTTTCAAACGACCGGACACATACCTGTGTCATTGGCCCGTTTCCTTCACACGGCCAAGACACGCCCATGTCCTCACCCCTGTGTGAAAACTAGGGGTATTCTATTTACAACGTCAGCAACCCCTTAAGGAGCACACGGCCTAAGCACACGCCCGTGTGCTGGCCCGTGTGATGAATCGAATTCTCACAATTAAATGCAGGGGACACATGACCTATCAACACACCCATAGGGGTTGACCGTGTGTCACACACGGCTTAGACACACGCCCGTGTGTCTACCAGTGTGGACACTTAGAGGCTATTTTCCAAGCCAATTGCCACCCTGAAATATCAACACACTTATACCAACTCAAGCAATACATAACATAGCCTTTATACACTATGAATAATCCTTGAAACCTCACTTGTAGAATTCATAGAACTTATCATCAATAAGATATGGAACTTAACAAATATTAGCCAATTTCTTTGGCAATATACCAAAAGAATGCATAATCCTAATAGCCAAGTCTTTAACTCACAACATGACATAACTCAAAAGGACCAAACTCCTAAACATGTCACACTCAAAATAAATTAACTTTTCTATACCAAAATAGTGATTGATAGTGTGATCCGAGCTCCGACATTCTACGACCCTCGAGCTAACTTGGCGATACTACAAGGAAAAGGAAAAGAGAGGGGTAAGCATATAACGTAGTAAGTTTGCATGAAATTTTACATAGCAACATAATAGCTTGTAATTAAACTTATCCATCATGAAACTAAAGCAACATAAATCTCAAGTGCTTGAACTTACTTACTCATACTTACTCTTACTTATCACATATCACATTATAATTTCGTACTTGTAATTTAATCAGGGTACCTATATCACTTAGTCACATAGATTAGCACTTTTGCTAATATTACATAAACTTAAATCACTATCTTCCATGACATAGGTATAACTCTTTATCATTCTTGAATAACTTAACTTGTTACTATTTTGCTTACTTAGCTCTTTTGTTTCTTCTTTCTTGCTTGACTCTTTTGCCAGTTGAATTACTCAGAATATCAGAGGATACTCAATCTCATCAAACATGTATCTCGATGCCAGTGCCATAACCCAGATATGGTCTAACATGGGATCACCTTTTTATGCCGATGCCATATCCCAAATATGGTCTTACACAGAATCTCCTAGCTTGATGTCAATGCCATGTCCCAAACATGGTCTTACACGAGACCTTCCTTATTCGATGCTAACGCCATGTCCCATACATGGTCTTACACAGGATCTACATTCGGTGTCGATGCCATGTCCCAGACATGGTCTTACACGAACTTTCCTTATCTCATGTTGTGACATAAGTATCCTCGTTATTTCGAATCTTCGACTGGGACTTTCACTTACTTGTTCTTATTGATTTCCTTATTGGACATTGTTAATTAACTTCATAGAAATATTGTACATTATACATCATCGCAATTAATTTAATCATAAAGCACATTTAACCATAATTTCATACAAACTTACCTTGGTACTCCAAAATATGTGTAAGTGTGCAATTTAGTCCACAACTTTGTTCTTGCCTCGGTTTCGGTCCAGGCTTCATGTTTCTTGACCTATAATAACAATTTAACTTGTTTAATACTTACATTGACTAAATTGACTCATATTTCATACTTTTGCAAAAATTACATTTTTACCCTTAAACTTTATCATAATTACACTTTTGCCCCTAGGCTCGTAAAATGATTTTCATTCAACTTTCATACATTTCAAGGCTAGCATTCTCATCTATAACAACATTCAGTTTCCATTATTTCACTCATGTATGCCCATTTCTACAACTTTTACAATTTGGTCCTTTTATGCATTTTTCATGAAAATCACATAGAAAAAGATGTTTATCATACATCAAACTTTCATATTCTTCCATAAAACATCAAAATACATGCATGTCATGCAGGTGTAACATCCCAAAATTGGGCCTAGTAGGATTGGGCCGATTGGGAATTGGGCTTTAGGAAAATTTGAGTATTATCTTTGTGTTGGCTCGGGTAGGAATTTTGTGTGTTAGAATAGTCTTGTGAAGGCTTGTTTTTATTTAGGAAGTTAGAATAATTTTAGTATGGTTTATTTAATGAAGTGGATTAAGTGGGCTTAGCACTTAAGTTAATTTAAGTGTTCATTTATAGCATAAGAAGAGTAAGTGGCAAGTTGGTTAAGGAGTTTGGAAGGTGGCTTGAGGTTAGAGGTTCGAGTAGCATGTTTAGCATTTTGAAGGTTTATTTTTGAATCCTTGCATTGATGGCCGGTCAACCTATGTTTATGATAGGTTGGACTATTTCTTTTGGTAAGTTGAAATTATGATTAAGGAAAGCTTGATATTGGGGATAAGAATCTTGAAGTTAAGGAAGGTTGGGGAGACATAAGGCTAGACTTTAGGATGATGTTTTGGAAAGTTTTCCTAGGCTTTAGTGCATGTATGTGGACGGTATGGGTGTCTAGGTGGGTGGTAGAATTTTGTTAGGTGGTTTGGGGGGGAATATTTGGCCAATTCCTCTTTTGTGCATCTTTTTGCATTTTGCTTTTCCTCTCCAAAAACTCTTTCTTTTGGCCGAAAGTTATTGTGCACTTTTGTGCAAAATATGTTTGTGTTTTAGCCTTCATTTTGTTGAACCAAAAGTACTATTCTCTTCCTTTCTTTACATTGGATTTTTGTGCACTTTTCTTTTAGGCAAAATTGGTGTTGGCCGAACCTTATTTCTTCCATATTTCTCTTTTCTTTTCTTCTTTTGATTTTTGATTAATCACATTCTCTTTTATCCTCTCTTGGCCGAATCTTTCTTTTTCTCAATACCATTCCTTTTTCATTTGTTCAAAGTTAAAAGATCCATTACCATTCTATTCCCTTTTCTTTTTCACTTCACCATAGCCGAATTTTCTACTTCCTTATTAGTTTTAGTTTGGTCGAATATTCAAGGGTAGACTCTATTTGGTTTCTTCAATCGATTTTGGAAAAAGAGTAAGTATTCTTGGCCGATTTTCCTATTATTTGTTTTCTCCTCTCTATGTTATTTTCTTGTGGACAAAGGCCGAACCTATGGGCATTTGTTGCAAGGTTCTAACCATTTTAGGATTCGATTATTCTCTTAGGCTCTTTGGGATTTCAGAAGCAATCGATTTAAGTCATTCCTTTAGCGAATCGGAGTTGGTAAGTCAAGTGGTAAGGATTCTATACTTTTTAAAGTTGGTTGAGGAAGCCTAAGATTGATTGGATTTAGTGATATGGCCGAATGGCCTTTGTTAATAATTTTTAGTATTGGCCGATTGTAGGACAAGGATCTAGTGCGATAGATCGGATCTCCGGAAGTTAGTTTTGCGTTGGTGAAAGGTGTGTATCTTACACACTTTATAACATGGTTTAATATGTTTTTATGTATGTTATAACTAATCATATTATGAAAGTGGGAAAAACGATGAGATTTGGATATAATACCATGATGGTATGAATGAGGATTCAGGTAAGTCTGTTTCGATATGTTGTTATTACATGTGGATTGAAAACATGATCTATGATTTATAATATTTATTATATGATTCATATTAAAGTGTATTAACATGATTTGGTTACCTATTGCATTGGTATGGGCAATATGAGAGGAGGGGGAAGATTGATATTCGTGTCGACGGACACCAGTGTTTTGGTAACACATTGTGACTACGGTCACCAGAGGTTTGGTACCTCCAGAGGTTTGGCACCTCATAGCGTCTCGTCCCTGTGGTTAACACCACCGTGGGTTGGCCCCACTTTTGAGATATGGGATCGACGTCAGTGATTTGGTATCAACGATGGGTTGGCCCCATCATTCGATTTGTGACTTCGGTCACCAGTGGTTTGGCACCACCAGTGATTTGGTATCACATTCGTGTCTTCGGACACCAGAGGTTTGGCACCTCATAGCGACTTGTCCCTGTGGTTAATTCCACCGTGGGTTGGCCCCACTTTTGAGATATGGGATCGTCTGCCAGTGATTTGGTATCACACGATGGGTTGGCCCCATCACTTGATTTGTGACTTCGGTCACCAGTGTTTTGGTAACACAATTGTGTCTTTGGACACCAGTGGTTTGGCACCACCAGTGGTTTGGTACCACACGGGGTAGAGAAGGAGTTATGGATGGCTAGGTTGGGTGCATTATGCATATATGTACTTTGTTATAATTTGTGTAAGAAAGTGGCATTTACCCGGGAGAGGGAATATGCACTGAGTCTTGGTGACTCACCTTCTCCCTTATCATTTCAGGTGATTCGTGAGATCGCGGATGTGGAGCCGGATGAAGTCGAGGAGGCCATGCAATAAATTTGGGTTCTACGTGAACTTTGGTTTGAGAACTTCACTTTATTTAAATTTGGTTTTATATTTTTTATGGGTTTGTTATAAGGCCTCTCAAATTATGATTTTGGATTATATTTATGCTTTGGAATTGATTTAAAACATGGCTTATAAATTACTTGGTTAATTTAATAATTGAGCCCAATGTTTTCTAAACTTCACAACGCGATGGTTTTTAAAACGTTACCATTGGGTAACATAAATTAATTGACAATTTCAACAACTTAAGTGTTTTTGATATATTAAATGATTTACAAATATTTAGTTACTACTATCAAATGTAAATGGTTTCAAAGTAATAATTTGAGTTTTCTTAAAATGATATAAATCTTTTCTAACTTATGATTTACTTACTTATATTAAAGTTTTATGTAATGTCAAAGTAGATTTCAGTCTTAAACTTATTTTCTACAAATATAGAATTTCAAAAGGGTTTTTCATAAAATTTAAATCGTGAACTCGTTTTTCTTCAAAACGTTTTCCTCTGTGACATACCAGATTCGGTCGTAATGTATTGGGCCGGGTTTGGGGTGTTTCAAATTGGTATCAGAGCCTAGTTCAAAGCTCGGCTGTGGGGGCCCAAGGCCCAAAAATGTTTTTGGTAGGCCTTTTTGAAATATTTTGGTTTTGAATAAGCATGGCACCGAGTCTCCGGCACCAATCTGCCCAGGTAAGTACCTCTAACTTTTTGTGTGGATTATTATTGTAGAAGGGTAGGTAGGGAACGTAGTTAGTATGATAGGTGTTAAACTTTAGGATTGGTCTACCCCAACAAAACTCATAAGATTCTAATGGCCTAATTAAAACCAATCTGTGAACAAGTCGCCGAGTTAGGGTGTGGTAACCTTGGTGCGCATGTCTAGGATTGGATCCAGAAGAGCTTGGTACTTAAGCAGTCCTCGTGACTCACCTCCTCTTCGCGAGATTCCTACCTGGTGCGTAGCTTCAGTTCACCCTAAACCAAGAGGACTCGGTCATAGGCAAAACCCTAAATAAAACTCGAAAGGGATTAACCCTGTTTTATGAAAACACTAAGTTTTAAAAATCATTATGATATTCCTTTCAATAGCAGCAAAAATTTACTTTTGGAAAATTTTCAAAATATTCTTCAATTTACCAAAATTACCGAAATGTCCTTAGTGGCAAAATTACGAAAATACCCTTGGTTTCTAAAATTACCATATTACCCCGATTTGATTAAATTTTTATTTTGTTTATGTACGTGAAAATTTTGTATTTCAAAATAATACCCTAACTTTGGGAAATTTACAAAATTACCCCTGATTGACAAAATTACCAAAATACCCCTGGTTTTCAAAATTTTGTCATATCTTCAAATTGAGAAACTCTCAAAAAAATACTCCTCAGTTTTAGAAATTACAAAATGATTTCATTTATTAAAGTTTTAAAATTTTCTTGATTTATTACAAAAATACCCTGTAGGAAAATGACGAAAATACCCCTGGGATAGAAACGGACATAAATGCCCGAAGAGTGCATAAGTATGAAAGGTATTAGGGAATGGATGTACTTTTCTGTGTAAACTAGGATAGAAGACTTAAAACTTTGATTGATCGAAAGAATCTCTATTAAATTCTTCATAAAATTTCTTCGCGGATAACCAAGTGAAACATGTACTAATCCATAAAAATCTCCTAATCTGATTAAAGCGCGATAGTTAGAATGAGCTCTCGAGTTCGTGGTCGTCATGGACATGGTAAAGGCCGATTGTGCTAGGGTTAGATCTTCGGCACCGAGGCATATTTTCGAAATGGAGGCGTTAGCATCGCTAGTGCTTGAGACGGGGTCTCATGATCGAATTCGGATTGATGAGCTGACTCAGTTAGTTAAAAAAGTTTTGGAGAAGAATAGAGATCACGGTTCTCTAGGGTCACAATTTCATTCTGTAAAATCACGGTATGATCGAACTTATTGGCTTGCGATTACTGTGGAAGGTGTCATCCGGGAGAATATTGGAGGAGGGTTGAAGCATGTTTGAGATGCGGGTCTAAGGAGCATAAGGCTCGGGAATGTTTCCTCACTCTCAAGTCAGGTTTGCTAGCGTGAATTAGATGTTTGGTTGTGGGATTAAGGATTCAAGATTTTGTTAAAAGTACATTGTGGTTTTATTAAGATCAGAGTGCGCAGCAAGAGCTTAGTGTGGCGAGATAGGATGTACGACGGTTAGTTAGTTGGAAATTTCGAGGATGAAATTTCTTTAAGGAGGGTAGAATTGTAACATCCCAAAATTGGGCCTAGTAGGATTGGGCCGATTGGGAATTGGGCTTTAGGAAAATTTGAGTATTATCTTTGTGTTGGCTCGGGTAGGAATTTTGTGTGTTAGAATAGTCTTGTGAAGGCTTGTTTTTATTTAGGAAGTTAGAATAATTTTAGTATGGTTTATTTAATGAAGTGGATTAAGTGGGCTTAGCACTTAAGTTAATTTAAGTGTTCATTTATAGCATAAGAGGAGTAAGTGGCAAGTTGGTTAAGGAGTTTGGAAGGTGGCTTGAGGTTAGAGGTTCGAGTAGCATGTTTAGCATTTTGAAGGTTTATTTTTGAATCCTTGCATTGATGGCCGGTCAACCTATGTTTATGATAGGTTGGACTATTTCTTTTGGTAAGTTGAAATTATGATTAAGGAAAGCTTGATATTGGGGATAAGAATCTTGAAGTTAAGGAACGTTGGGGAGACATAAGGCTAGACTTTACGATGATGTTTTGGAAAGTTTTCCTAGGCTTTAGTGCATGTATGTGGACGGTATGGGTGTCTAGGTGGGTGGCCAAATTTTGTTAGGTGGTTTGGGGGGGAATATTTGGCCAATTCCTCTTTTGTGCATCTTTTTGCATTTTGCTTTTCCTCTCCAAAAACTCTTTCTTTTGGCCGAAAGTTATTGTGCACTTTTGTGCAAAATATGTTTGTGTTTTAGCCTTCATTTTGTTGAACCAAAAGTACTATTCTCTTCCTTTCTTTACATTGGATTTTTGTGCACTTTTCTTTTAGGCAAAATTGGTGTTGGCCGAACCTTATTTCTTCCATATTTCTCTTTTCTTTTCTTCTTTTGATTTTTGATTAATCACATTCTCTTTTATCCTCTCTTGGCCGAATCTTTCTTTTTCTCAATACCATTTCTTTTTCATTTGTTCAAAGTTAAAAGATCCATTACCATTCTATTCCCTTTTCTTTTTCACTTCACCATAGCCGAATTTTCTACTTCCTTATTAGTTTTAGTTTGGTCGAATATTCAAGGGTAGACTCTATTTGGTTTCTTCAATCGATTTTGGAAAAAGAGTAAGTATTCTTAGCCGATTTTCCTATTATTTCTTTTCTCCTCTCTATGTTATTTTCTTGTGGACAAAGGCCGAACCTATGGGCATTTGTTGCAAGGTTCTAACCATTTTAGGATTCGATTATTCTCTTAGGCTCTTTGGGATTTCAGAAGCAATCGATTTAAGTCATTCCTTTAGCGAATCGGAGTTGGTAAGTCAAGTGGTAAGGATTCTATACTTTTTAAAGTTGGTTGAGGAAGCCTAAGATTGATTGGATTTAGTGATATGGCCGAATGGCCTTTGTTAATAATTTTTAGTATTGGCCGATTGTAGGACAAGGATCTAGTGCGATAGATCGGATCTCCGGAAGTTAGTTTTGCGTTGGTGAAAGGTGTGTATCTTACACACTTTATAACATGGTTTAATATGTTTTTATGTATGTTATAACTAATCATATTATGAAAGTGGGAAAAACGATGAGATTTGGATATAATACCATGATGGTATGATTGAGGATTCAGGTAAGTCTGTTTCGATATGTTGTTATTACATGTGGATTGAAAACATGATCTATGATTTATAATATTTATTATATGATTCATATTAAAGTGTATTAACATGATTTGGTTACCTATTGCATTGGTATGGGCAATATGAGAGGAGGGGGAAGATTGATATTCGTGTCGACGGACACCAGTGTTTTGGTAACACATTGTGACTACGGTCACCAGAGGTTTGGTACCTCCAGAGGTTTGGCACCTCATAGCGTCTCGTCCCTATGGTTAACACCACCGTGGGTTGGCCCCACTTTTGAGATATGGGATCGACGCCAGTGATTTGGTATCACACGATGGGTTGGCCCCATCATTCGATTTGTGACTTCGGTCACCAGTGGTTTGGCACCACCAGTGATTTGGTATCACATTCGTGTCTTCGGACACCAGAGGTTTGGCACCTCATAGCGACTTGTCCCTGTGGTTAATTCCACCGTGGGTTGGCCCCACTTTTGAGATATGGGATCGTCTGCCAGTGATTTGGTATCACAAGATGGTTTGGCCCCATCACTTGATTTGTGACTTCGGTCACCAGTGTTTTGGTAACACAGTTGTGTCTTTGGACACCAGTGGTTTGGCACCACCAGTGGTTTGGTACCACACGGGGTAGAGAAGGAGTTATGGATGGCTAGGTTGGGTGCATTATGCATATATGTACTTTGTTATAATTTGTGTAAGAATGTGGCATTCACCCGGGAGAGGGAATATGCACTCAGTCTTGGTGACTCACCTTCTCCCTTATCATTTCAGGTGATTCGTGAGATCGCGGATGTGGAGCCGGATTAACTCGAGGAGGCCATCCAATAAATTTGGGTTCTACGTGAACTTTGGTTTGAGAACTTTACTTTATTTAAATTTGGTTTTATATTTTTATGGGTTTGTAATAAGGCCTCTCAAATTATGATTTTTGATTATATTTATGCTTTGGAATTGATTTAAAATATGGCTTATAAATTACTTGGTTAATTTAATAATTGAGCCCAATGTTTTCTAAACTTCACAGCGCGATGGTTTTTAAAACGTTACCATCGGGTAACATAAATTAATTGACAATTTCAACAACTTAAGTGTTTTCGATATATTAAATAATTTACAAATATTTAGTTACTACTATCAAATGTAAATGGTTTCAAAGTAATAATTTGAGTTTTCTTAAAATGATATAAATCTTTTCTAACTTATGATTTACTTACTTATATTAAAGTTTTATATAATTTCAAAGTAGATTTCAGTCTTAAACTTATTTTCTACAAATATAGAATTTCAAAAGGGTTTTTCACAAAATTTAAATCGTGAACTCGTTTTTCTTCAAAACGTTTTCCTCTGTGACATACCAGATTCAGTCGTAATGTATTGGGCCGGGTTTGGGGTGTTTCAGCAGGAGTAAATTTTTGAACATAAACCCTAGCTCAAAATATAGCTAGAAATAGCTAAATCGAGCTACGAGGATCTCAAAAATACAAAGAACATTAAAAACGAGGCTAGGATGCACATACTATCTAGCTTGAAAGTTGAAGAAACCCTAGCTATGTCTTCCTTGTGATTTTCGGTCAACGGGGAGAAAGATAGACTAAATTTTGGCTTTATTTTCCCTTTTAATTCTTTTGTTTACCACATGACAAAAATGCCCTTAATGACTTTTTCTTGAGATTTTTCATTCTCATGTCCATTTTTGTCCATCCTAACATGTAATCGCCTAATTGGTAAATAAGGGACCTCTAGTAATTTTTATAATTCTATTTCATAATTAAATCTTCTAGAATATCATACTTTCTAATCTTTGCAATTTAGTCCTAATGGAAAATTTATTCACTAATTAATAAAATTTCTTAATGAAATTCTCACACAATCATGCAATCACCTCATAAGCCTTATAAAAATCATTAAAACATATATTTCTACTTTGAATTTGTGGTATCGCACCACTATTCTGACTTGGCCCTAAATCAGGCTGTTACAGCTTGTGTGAGCAGGCCCGTTGATAGCTCAAGAATGAGCATATATGTGATATGAGATTGAGATAGCATTGGCTATGTATGTAGCACTTCGGTGCGAGTTTCTCGAGTATCCGATAGTATTCCGAATGGTTCAACGGGTAAACAAAAGACGTAGTTGAGTGTGAGATTGATACGAGATGGTACAGGTATGTACATGAACCATATAAGCTTTAAATCGAAGAAATTGTGAAGTTTGCATATAATCTTATGATTAAAGATGTGAAAGGTTCGTTAGATAATATGAGCCAAAAGTGATCTAAAAGTTTCTAAAGTTATCGATTTAGTCCCGAATCACCCCAAATGCATGTTTTGGGCCTCGTAGGCTCATATTAGAGACAATATGATTGGTTATGAATGAATTGTATTTGAATTGACTAATTTTATGAGAAATGTATGTTTAAATGTGTGATCTGTTCGGTAATGCTCATAACTCTATCACGGCATTGAATATGGGTGAGGGGTGTTACATTTATTGGTATCAAAGCTACGGTTTAGTCGATTCTTTGACTAACATTGAGTGTGTGTGAGTCTAGCTATACATGCCATATACAACATGTGATAGTGTGATGACTCCTAACAATTTAAATTGTGTTTTCATATAGTAAATGGATCCTAATCGAGCTGTAACTGACGATGTTGAAAGTAATACGACTGCCTCCGTTCACGGGGTAGAGCAATTCGAGTCTAGACCCATATCGGGTAGCCAGGAAGGAGAGGTTACAAAATCCTTTTTCCAGATGGTGAATGAGTGGTTTACAGAGTTCGTTCAAACAAATTCGGCTGCTGAACAACCTCCACCCTCACGTAATCCCCAACCAGTTCCCGTAGCTCCTCAAGGTGTGGAACTTCTAAGATTGAATAAGCCGCCAGTAGATAAAATCAAAAAATACGGGGCTAAAGAGATCAGAGCTACCGGTGATGACGATCCCGAGAGAGCTAAATTTTGGCTTCAAAATACTATTCGGGTATTTGACAAACTTTTCTGCACACCGGTGGAGTGTTTAAAATGTGTCGTTTCACTATTGAGGGATGTTGCATATCAATGATGGAATACTCTAGTATCAGTGGTACCGAGAGAAAGAGTTACCTGGGAATTCTTTCAAGCTGAATTCAAAAAGAAATGTATTACTCAATGGTTCATTGATAAAAAACGTAGAGTTTTTAGAGTTGAAACAGGGCTGTATGTCCATGATAGAATACGAGTGAGAGTTTGTGTGTAACACCCATCACCCGTATCAACGCCAGAATAGGGTTACGAAGCATTACCGGACTTACAACACTTATAAACATACATTTCATACACCACTTATCAATTTAAATACAATTCAATCAAAATCAATCAAAGTGTCCCTTAACCGAGCCTATGAGGCATTAAACATGCATTAAGAGTGGTTCGAGACTAAACCGATAACTAGGGAAATTTCAAACACTTATAAAATTTTTCTCCAAAACAGGAGACACACGTCCGTGTGACCAGTGTGTCTCACACGGCCACCAAACACGCCCATGTCACATACTGTGTGTTTCACACAGCCACCAAACTCGCCCGTGTCACAAGCCGTGTGGAGATTCAAAATGGAAGCACATGGTCGTGTCCCAACCCGTGTCCTACCCTGTGTCCAAATAAGTGAGGTTACTGACTTGGGTCACACGGCCAACCACACGCCCGTTTGTCTAGCCCGTGTACCCTCCGAAATGGCCACACACTTCCGTCTCCCAGGCCATGCCAAACCTATAGGGTATACTGACTTATGAAACACGGCTGAGTCACACACCCGTGTGCTAGGCCGTTTGCCAATTCGGGGGTATACTGACTTGTGCACACGGCCGATCACATGCCCGTGTGTAAGACCGTGTGGAGTATACTGACTTCACTTTAAATTCAACACCAGGAGACACACAACCGTTTATCATGACCGTGTGTCACACACGGCTGAGACACACGCTCGTGTCTCTACCCATGTGGAAAAAAAGAGGTTATTTACCAAGCCAATTTACCACCCATATTTAAACACACCTACACAACTCATAGGGTACATAACATAGCATCAATAGGCATGTAATTCATTACCAAATCAAGCATGACTTATGCTATATCAGAAACCAATCAATACAAGACATAATTATCACATCATACCATTCAAAGTTGTATTAAACCTTTCTTCCAAAATCAACAAAATAACCATTAATAATTATGCATTTTTAGGTTTAATTTCACAAGCATGCCAACTTCCACAAATCATCAATTTAACGTTCATAATCCCTATTAGCAACAATGACCCCAATTCTCATAATATAAGCCATTCCCATATCCATCCGTGAACTTAAATATCAAAATATATGCACATAACCAAATTCACCAAATTAAGCCAAATCTCATGGCTATATTTACAAACCAAAACATATACATTTACAATGCCAATTCATTTTGCCAACATCATTACCAAAACATAATCAACATGACTCAAATACCTATACATGCCATATACTTAGAATATAGTTTCAAAAGTACCAAAGAGTCAATGGATAGTGTTGCGAAGTCTCCGACGATCGCCAAATCCGAGCTAGCTTTGAAATCACTATAAAACATGGAAAAACAAAGTAAGCTATATAGCTTAGTAAGCTCATATGTTAACAATGAACAACTATCATCATTCATTAAACATTCATCTAATGGAAAACAATGTACAACAATTCTATTAAATCTCAAGCTATGAAATGATCATTCATATAACTTACCAAGAAGCTCATCAATTTCATTGTTTTGAATATTCAATTCATTTCTGTACGTACCTATACTATTCATAGTTTTCAATACTCAATTCATTTTTGTACGTACCTATACTATCTCGTACCAATCTCATATTCAACCACTTTCTTCTTTTACCCGTTGAACCATTTGGAATAGAAGTCAGATACTCAAGGTCTCACACAATAAGTACCTATGCCATGGCCCGAAGCCAAATCAAGGTAACTTATCTGAAATTCTGATATCATGGATCGAAGCCAAATCAATCGATATGCATGGCCCGAAGCCAAATTGATTTATCTCGCATACATAGTGCTAAATCATGGCCCGAAGCCAACTCAAGCATACCTATTGACATGTCACTAGCATCCTAAACTATTCCTAAGGTTCAATCAAGTTTCCAACTGTCGAATCTTCAGCGAATCATTTTCAAACTTGTACGTAATCACATAAACACAATTCATGCTATATCGAAGCATATAAAATACATTTGAAATGAATTTATAACATACGAACTTACCACAGATGTTAAAACGGTGAATCGAGTCAATTAGTCAACCACTTTATCTTTTCCCCAATCCAAGTCTGTATTTCACTTTTCTTGATCTAAATATATTCAAAATTGACTTATTCAATCATCTATTCATTCAATTTACTCCAAAACATACTTTAAAACACATTTACACTTTTGCCCCACATATTTCACATTTTTTACAATTTAGTCCTTATTGCATAAAATCACAAATTAGTGAAATTCCAATTATACCCATGCTAGGTGAACTACTATTATGCCCCTAATAGCCCATATTTTTCATTTATTTCACATTTTAACCACTAACTTCACACATTTCTCAATTTAATCCTAATTTGCATTTTCACTAAAAATCACTTAACAAAACTTGTATATCTATTAACAAACATTCATAATCTATCAAGAAACTTCAAAACACATGCTTATTCATCAATGGTATCATTAAAAATCTTTAACAATTTTGCAAATTAGTCCATAGGCTAGCTAGTACTAGTTGCAACGATCACAAAAACATAGAAATCATAAAAAAACCGAGTAAAAAATCACCTACTTGCTAGCTAAAGAAGTGACCGAATTCTTCAAACCTAAAACTGGAGTTCTCTTCTTCTAATTTTTGGCTAAGGAAGAACATGGACTAAAAATATGGTTTTATTATACCTAATTTTAATTTTATAACTAATTTACTTATTTAACCTTTAACTAACATCAAAATTGCATTAACACCAAACCATTATCATCCACTAAATAATTAATGGGCTAGTTACCACTTAAGGACCTCTACTTTAAAGTTATATAGCTATTAGACACCTTTAGCTATAAGAACACAACTTTTTCACTTTACCCGATTTAGTCCTTTTTCTCAAATTAACCATTTAAACGATAAAATTACTGAACGAAACTTTCACACAATCATTAAATCATGTTGTAAACCTTAAAATAATAATAAAATAAATATTTTTGACTTTGGATTTGTGGCCTCGAGACCACTTTTTTGATTTGGCCAAAAACGGGCTGTTACAACTCTCCCCCGTTAGGGATTTTCGTCCCCGAAAATCTTACCAGTGAATAGGCTAGGGTACTATTTTCTCATAGCTTCCTTGGGCTCCCACATAGCCTCTTCAACATCATGTCGTTGCCAAAGTACTTTCACGAGAGCTATGCTTTTATTTCTCAACTAATTAACCTCACGTGTTAGAATTCTGATTGGTTCTTCGTTGTACATCATATCAGGCTGAATCTCAAACTCTGACGGAGAAATCACATGTGAGGGATTCGATCGATAACGTCGCAACATCGACACATGAAACATATTATGGATCCTTTCTAACTCTGATGGTAAAGCTAGTTGATATGCCACTGGTCCTATTCTTTCGATGATCTTGTACAGTCCGATGAAACGAGGACTCAACTTGCCTTTCCGACCAAATCTAATGATTTTCTTCCAAGGAGATACTTTCAAAAACACTTTATCACCAATCTGAATTTCAATATCTTTTCATTTCAAATCCGCATATGATTTTTGACAATCTGAAGCTGCGAATTACTTTCACTTTCTCTTCTCTTTCTCTAACCAAGTCGACCCCGTGAATCTATTTCTCGCTAAGCTCTATCCAGCACAATAGAGTTCGGCATTTACAACCATACAAGGCTTCGTACGGTGCCGTCTTTATACTCAATTGAAAACTGTTATTATATGAAAATTCAACTAGCGACAAATATTTCTCCCAATTGCCTTCGAATTCCAAAACACAACATCGGAGCATATCTTTGAGAATCTAAATTACTAGTTCAGACTGTCCATCAGTTTGCGGATGAAAAGCTGTACTAAAATTCAACTTTGTACCTAGAGCTTCTTGTAATTTCTTCCAAAACCGCGATGTGAATCTCGAATCTCTATCTGAAATAATCAAGTGAGTAGTCAGTACGTACCAGAATAAAATGTGTTGATTTCGTTAGTCGATCAACAACAACCCAAATTGCATCTTTCTTTTTCAGAGACAGGGGTAATCTCGATACAAAATCCATAGTCACTCTATCCCATTTCCACTCCGATATCATCACAGGCTGAAGCAAACCTGAAGGTACTTGATGCTCTGCTTTAACTTGCTTACACATAAAACATTTCGCTACAAATTTTGAAATGTCTCGTTTCATACCCGACCACCAATATAGTTGTTTCAAATCATTGTACATTTTAGTACTTGCAGGATGAACGGATAAACAACTACTATGTGCCTCATGTAAAGTTTTCTGAATCAACTCCGGATTCTTAGGTGCACAGATTCTATCTCGGAACATCAAACAATCATTATTGGTACTCTGAATCACCAGTCGGCTCGCATTGCACTC
Source organism: Gossypium australe (assembly GCA_005393395.2). NCBI lineage: Eukaryota > Viridiplantae > Streptophyta > Magnoliopsida > Malvales > Malvaceae > Gossypium > Gossypium australe. The sequence continues at coordinate 107,176,277 of CM016621.1, read as the reverse complement.
TTTTAGCTTGCAAATCACTATCACATTTTTTAGCTTCGCAAATTTGTTGAAGAAATACTGGTTTAGCTTTTAACTCAGCTAAAATTGAACCATTATCAGACAATGTCAACTATGTATTCATTGTTCTCAAGAAAAATAATGACTTTTACTCAAAACATCCGCGACTACATTCGCTTTCCCCGAGTGATAATTAATCACCAACTCATAATCTTTTAGTAGCTCAAGCCATCTCCGTTGTTGCAAATTCAAATCTTTCTGACTCATAATATACTTTAAACTCTTATGACCAGTAAAGATGTGGCATTTTTCACCATACAAATAATGATGCCATATTTTCAATGTAAAAACTATAGCAGCCAACTCTAAATCGTGCATCGGATAGTTCTTTTCATGTTGTTTCAACTATCTGGAGGCATAAGCTACAACTTTTCCTTCTTGCATCAATACGCAACCCAAATCGTTCAGTGACGTGTCACTGTAAATTACAAATTCTTTACCCGACTCAGGTTGAACCAACACTGGTGCCTCAGTTAACAATACTGTTAATTGATCAAAGCTTTGCTGACATTTCTTGGGCCATTCAAACTTTACATCATTCTATAGTGGTCTGGTCATTGGTGTAGCAATCACTGAAATTCCTTTAACAAAGCATCGATAGTAACTGGCCAATCCCAGAAAACTTCTGACCTCGAATACATTTCTAGGTGGTTTCCAGTCAATAACTACAAATATCTTGCTCGGATCAACTCGAATGCCATCCGCTGAAACTATATGTCCCAAAATCTAACTCCCCGGAGCCAAAACTCACATTTTCTACATTTAGCATACAGTTGCTTACTTCTTAAGGTTTGTAACACAATCCACAAATGCTCGACATGCTCAGACTCATCTCGTGAATAGATCAGAATATCGTCAATGAACACAACAACAAATCTATCTAAATAAGATCTAAAAATCTGATCCATCAAATCCATAAAAATGGTAGAAGCATTAGTTAGTCCAAAAGGCATAACAAGGAATTCATAGTGTCCGTACCTCGTTCTGAACGCAGTTTTTGGCACATCTGAGTCTTTAACTCACAATTGATAATAACCAAATCTCAAATCAATCTTTGAAAACACTGTTGCATCTTTCAACTGATCAAACAAATAGTCTATTCTTGGCAACGGATATTTATTCTTTATCGTCACCTTGTTGAGCTGACGATAGTCAATACACATTCTCATAGACCTGTCTTTCTTCTTAACAAACAATACTGACGCACCCCATGTCGAAAAACTCTGCCGTGCAAAACCTCTATCTGTTAACTCTTCCAACTGAGCTTTATACACTTTTGAATCTGTCGAAGCCATTCTATATGGGGCTATAGATATTGGTGAAGTTCCCGGTACTAATTCAATAGCAAATTCAACCTCTCTGATAGGTGGCAACCCGAGTAATTCTTCAGGAAGCACATTTGGATATTCACAAACAACTGGCACTGATTCAATCTTTGATTCAGACACTTTTGTATCCAAAACATAAGCAAGATAAGCTTCACAACCTTTTCTCACACATCTCTGAGCTGACATAGACAAAATCAAAACAAGCAATTCATTCGCTTCATTTGATTCAATTCAAATAATTTCATTATTCTGACACTTCAATTCTATAATCTTTCGTCTACAGTTCACAATAGCATCATGTTAGAGTTAACCAATCCACTCCCAGAATCACATCGACCTCATCAAATGGTAAAAGCATCAAGTTAGTCAGAAAAAAGTAACCCCGAGTCATTAAAGGATGATTCTTGCAAACTTTATCAACTAGAACATACTTGCCTAAGGGGTTCGATACTTTAATCACAAACTCAGTAGACTTGACAGGCAAACTCTTATTAAACACTAAATTTATACATATATACGAGTGTGTCGATCCAGGGTCAATTAAAGCAATCACGTTAGTATCATAAAGAGAGAATGTACCGGTAATAACATCTGGGGACGACGCTTCTTCGTGAGCACAAATAGCGTAGGCTCTAGTAGGTGATCTAGCCTCGGATCTCACAGCTGAGTCCCTAGTTATATCTCTACCACTGGATACATTTCCCGTATTTCTCAGTGGTCTCCCTCTCGCAGTCGTATTGTTCGATCTTACATTTTGAACTTTTTCTTTCTTAGATAACTCTGGGCAATCTTGGATAAAGTGGTCTGGCGAACCACATTTGAAGCAAGCTTTAGTACTCTTATTCCAGCATTCACCAAAATGCCTTCTCCCACATTGTTGACACTCGGGTTTGTTATTTCTCACACTGCCAACACTTGAGACGGATGTAGCTTGAGCTTTAGGATTCATATGCAAATTTCCACGATATCTATTCTGATATCCCACTGATGCATCCGATCGACTAAACGAATCTTGAAATTTCTTTGATAAAGATTGAGAAGGTTTATTCATCATTCTTTTCTTCGAATCTCTAGTCTCTAAATCAACTTACTTCTTTTCTCGGCTAAAGTCTTCGTCTTTGCGAGCCCAGTCAACTAACATAACAAATTCTTTTAAATCTAAAATCCCAACCAGAAGTTTGATGTCTTTGTTCAGCCCATCAACGAACCGTTTGCACATTATCTCTTCAATAGAAATATACTCTCGAGCATATTTACTTAACCGTATAAATTCTCTTTCAAACTCGATTACGGTCATACAGCCTTGTTTCAATTCTAGAAATTTTTTATGCTTTTGATCAAGGAACCGTTGACTAATGTATTTCTTTCGAAACTTGATCTGAAAGAGCTCCCAAGTGACCATCTCTCTCGGTACCACTGATACTAATGTATTCGACCACTGATACGCAGAGTCTCTCATAAGGGAAATAGCACACTTTAAGCAATCAACCGATGTATAAGAAAGTTCATCAAACACTCGGATCGTATTTTCAAGCCAAAACTGAGCTCTTTCAAGGTCATTATCAACATTAGCTCTAAACTCTTTAGCATAGTGTTTAAGTATCTTATCAACTAGAGGCTTATTTAATCTTAAAAGCTCGACTCCTTTAGAAGCTACTGGTATAGGTTGGGGAACAGAAGGGGGTGGAGGTTGTTGAGTAGCCGAGTTCGTTCGAATAGATTGAGTGAACAATTCGTTCATCATTTGGAATAAGGTTTCTTTAGCCTCTCCTCCTTGGCTACCCGTCAGAGGTCTAGAATCAGACGGCGCTGTCCCTTGAGCGAGAGCAGGCGCATTACTTTCAACCTCATCAGCTATCACTCGATTGGGATCCATTTGCTATATGAAAACACATTTTTAAATGTCAAGAGTCATCCCACTATCACAATTTATATATGGCATGTATAGCTAGACTCTCACATGCACTACGTTAGTCCTAGAATCCACTAAATCATAGCTCTGATACTAATAAATGTAACACCCTCACCCGTATTCAACGCCGGAATAGGGTTACGGAGCATTACCAAACTTACAACACTTAAAAACATACATTTCATACACCACTTATCATTTTAAATACAATTAAATCAAAATCAATCCTAGTGTCCCTTAAACGAGCCTACGAGGCCTTAAACATGCATTAAGAGTGGTTCAAGAATTAATCGATAACTCGGGAAATTTTCAAGACTTATGAAATTTTTCTCCAAAACATGGGACAGATGCTAGTGTGACCAGGTCGTGTGTATCACACAGCCACCAAAAACGCCCGTGTCACAAGCCGTGTGGACATTCGAAATGGAAGCACATGGCCGTGTCCCAGCCCGTGTCCAAATAAGTGAAGTTAATGACATGGGTCACACGGCCAACCACACGCCCGTGTGTCTAGCCTGTGTGCCCTTCGAAATAGCCACACACGCTCGTGTGCCAGGCCGTGTGCTAGGCCGTGCCAAACCTATAGGGTATACTGAGTTATGCAACATGGCCGAGTCACACGCCCGTGTGCTAGGCCGTGTGACAATTAGGGGCTATATTGACTTGTGCCACATGGCCGATCACACGCCCGTGTGTGAGACCGTTTGGAGTATACTGACTTCATTTCAAATTCAACACTAGGGGAAACACGGCTGAGACACACGCCCGTGTCTCTACCCGTGTGGAAAAAAATAGGCTATTTACCAAACCAATTTGCCACCCACATTTAAACAAACCTACACAACTCATATGGAACATAAAATAGCATCAATAGGCATTGTAATTCAATACCAAATCAAGCATGACTTATTGATAACGGTCCGTCCCGGGTTAGGAGGCGAATCGTAAATGTTGCCCGATCGTAAATTAGACAGTTTCTCGTTTAACTAACAAAGGGATAATTTTGTTAAAAAAAATAATATCTTAAAAAAAATAAAGATAGGTGATAGGATGAATGGATACGTATTTGAAACAAGAAAGAACCTTTAATAAAAATTAAAGACCCGAATCTTATAGGTTTCAAATTGATGGAATGAGTTGTGAAATAAAACCGAGACCCACTATCTAGCAAGATAGGAACCAACGGTATAGGTAGATGAACGCCACACCCGAAAGGATGATAAGTTCGAAACAAGGAAAGAACGACGCCACTAGAAAACTAGATAAGTCAATTCAAACCTCGAGAATAAGGAGAGTGGATACTCACCAAAAGAATTTCTTCTTTTCATTAAAATTCAACTTGTCCTTTACAAAATGAAATATGCAAAATATTTATAGGCTCTTTCTAATGATAGCCGAATAGGAGAAGCAATTAAAAAAAAAAACACTTGAATTTATGTGGCCGTCACTAGCATTTGCCATAAGTTGACTAATTTTCAATTTTCTAATTGTTTATTCATTCTTCATGCCGTCCAATGTATCACTTCCATTCATCCATTTTAAATTTCTTTAGTTGGCCATCCATTATCTTGTTTTTACGCATGTTCTTAAATTTATGCTTTATGTTTCAATCTTGCTCTTAAATCTACCATTATTATAATGCTCCAAATTCATCCATTATCTCCCAAGTGTGCCGTCCAACATTCCCATTAGCTCCACTTTGCTTCAATCATCATTTTTTTTTTTAGTGCTCCATTTGACTTCATTAAAATAATATGGCCATTATCTTTTATCTTTCAATGCTCCAATGCCGTCCAACAATTCTTCATTTAGCCAAACCTTTATTTATCTTCATCAAATCCATGCTAGGTGCCCTCCACTAATTAAGATTTCAATTCATCTGAAAAAAATCAAAACACTTTATTTAAATACTAGATAAAAACATAATATATCGATAGTAACATTCAACTTCGATAAAGACTAACTAAAATTAAAACATGCTTAAAATAAAGTGTTAAATATACTAGCAGTCAGACTGGTTAGTATATTCAACTTCAAATAAGTTGTACGAGTTCAGCATGTTTTGGGGCTCTCTTTTATGATCATCCCAAATTTGTGCTACCAGCATCGTTGCTACATCTTTGAATTGTTTGGTTCGGGATCATGTAATTGGCCCATTAGGTAGCCTCATCGGGTCATGATTGACGTCTGTCACAGGCGTTGTAGGTGAGCTCGTATCATCCCCTCCCTCTTTTAGTTGATTCGTCCTCGAATCATCACCTACATGGAAAGGAGAAAGATCAGAAACATTAAAACTCGCGCTCACATTATAGTCACCTGGCAAGTCCAATTTGTACGAGTTGTCATTTATGCGTTCAATGACTTGAAATGGACCGTCCCCCCTTGGGAGAAGTTTAGATCGCCTTTGCTTGGGAAACCTTTCTTTTCGCATATGAACCCAAACCCAGTCCCCTGGTTCAAAGAGAATGCGTCTACGACCTTTGTTAGCTCGTTGGACGTATTGCTTGGTTCTTGCTTCAATATTCTCGCGCACCTTTCGATGCAACTTTTTTATGTATTCCGCCTTTTTCCTAGCATCAGGATGGATGAATTTATCTGAAGGCAATGGCAATAAATCAAGAGGCGTGAGAGGGTTAAATCCGTAAACAATCTCGAAAGGCGAAAATTTAGTTGCAGAATGAACAGTTCGGTTGTAAGCAAATTCGATATGGGGTAGGCAGTCTTCCCATGTTTTGAGATTTTTTTTGCACCAAAGTTCGCAACAAGGTTGTTAGGACTCGGTTTACTACTTCGGTCTGTCCATCCGTTTGAGGATGACACGTGGTCGAAAATAGTAGTTTCGTCCCTAACTTTCCCCACAGAGTTCGCCAAAAATGACTTAAAAATTTTACGTCCCGATCAGATACGATCGTCTTCGGAACTCCATGCAATCGTATGATTTCCCTAAAAAACAAATTTGCAATATGCACAGCATCGTCAGTCTTAGAACAAGGGATAAAATGGGACATTTTAGAGAAACGATCAACTACAACAAAAATCGAGTCCTTCCCAGTTTTTGATCTTGGTAATCCAAGGATGAAATCCATAGAAATGTCGACCCACGAAGTGTCTGGAATAGGAAGGGGCGTATATAAACCGTGAGGCTGGACCCGTGATTTTGCTTGTTTGCAAGCAATGCAACGTTCACAAATTCGTTCAACATCTTTGCTCATTCCTGGCCAAAAAAAATGTTCTTGAAGAGTGGACAATGTTTTGTCTCGTCCAAAGTGACCCATAAGGCCACCACTATGTGCTTCTATCACAAGCATGTCTCGTATAGAACCTTGCGGTATACAAATCTTGTTTTCCTTGAAAAGGAATCCTTCATGCCTGTAAAACTTATCAAAAACACCACTCTCACAAGCATTATAGACATTGCCAAAATCAGCATCGTTAGCATACAATTCCTTAATATGTTGGAAACCAAGTACTTTAGAATCAAGAGAGGTTAATAGATTGTACCTTCGTGATAACGCATCTGCTACAACATTTTCCTTACCTTTCTTGTACTTAATTACGTATGGAAATGATTCTAAATACTCGATCCATTTTGCATGTCGTTTGTTGAGCTTGTTCTGACCTTTAATATACTTGAGTGCTTCATGATCGGAATGAATAACAAACTCTTTCGGCCTCAAGTAATGTTGCCACGTTACAAGCGATCTTATTAGAGCGTACATCTCTTTGTCATACACGGGGTAATTGAGTGCAGCTACGTTCAATTTCTCGCTGAAGTACGCCACCGGTCTTCCATTCTGAGTTAGAACTGCTCCGATCCCTACTCCTGATGCATCACATTCAATTTCAAAAGTTTTAGTAAAGTCAGGAAGGGATAACAATGGAGCTTTAACAAGGCATTTTTTAAGAGCCTTAAAAGACCGTTCTTGTTCATTGGACCAATGGAAAGCTGAATTCTTCTTGATCACGCTCGTTAAAGGAGCGGCTATCGTGCTGAAGTTGGGCACGAATCGACGGTAAAAACTAGCCAACCCATGAAAACTTCGTACTTGGCTCACCGTTGTAGGACGGGGCCATTCTTGGATTGCTCTAATCTTCTCTTGGTCCACTTCTAATCCATTTGCACTTACGACGTATCCTAAGAAAATAACCTTGTCAGTAAAAAAAGAACATTTCTCGAGATTGGCGTACAATACCTCTTTTCGCAGTGTTTCTAGGATCGCACGTAAATGTTAGAGGTGATCCTCCAAAGACTTGCTGTACACTAATATGTCATCAAAATAAACAACACATGATTTGCCAATGAAAGCTCGTAAAACATGATTCATAAGTCTCATAAAAGTACTCGGAGCGTTTGTAAGTCCGAATGGCATTACCAACCATTCATACAAACCTAACTTTGTTTTGAAAGCCGTTTTCCACTCATCGCCTTCCCGCATCCTAATTTGGTGATAGCCACTTTTGAGATCAATCTTTGTGAAGATTCGAGCTCCGCTCAGCTCATCGAGCATATCATCAAGTCGGGGTATCGGGTGTCGGTATTTGACGGTGATTTTGTTGATGGCGCGACAGCCGACACACATTCGCCACGAACCATCTTTCTTTGGTACTAATAACACCGGTACCGCGCACGGGCTAAGGCTTTCTCGGATATATCCCTTTTCTAGCAATTCAGTGATTTGCTTTTGGAGCTCTTTTGTTTCTTCGGGATTGCTCCGGTATGCAGGTCGATTGGGCAGTGAAGCTCCCGGCACCAAATCAATTTGGTGTTCTATGCCTCGAATGGGCGGTAAACCACTTGGTAACTCCTCTGGAAATATGTCCTTGAATTCCTGAATCAGAGACAACACAGAAGAAGGAAGATTCTTGGGTAAGTCGTTAGTGTTCAAAAATGATTCCTTGTATAGTAAGACATACATCGGTTGTCTCACACACAAGGCTTTTCGAATATCTCTTGCTTTTGCAAAAACACTCATTTTTCCATTTTCTTTTTCTTCCTTCGTTTCCTTTTCTTTTTGTTCACACTCTCTTGTTTTATCACTTACTTTCTTGTCCCTCTTTTTTTGAAACTTCTTCTCTTTTTCTTTCTCAATTTTCCACTCGCTTTCTTTTGATTTTTCTATTGATGCCTTCATTTTTAACTGGTCTTCGTAAACTTGCTTGGGTGTCAGCGGGGCTAGTGTCACATTCCGGCCCAAATACTTAAAAGTGTATCGATTAGTGTAGCCGTCATGGATTGTTCTCTTATCAAATTGCCAAGGTCGTCCAAGCAGGAGATGTCCTGCTAGCATTGGAACCACGTCGCACAAGACCTCGTCTTGATACTTCCCTATTGTAAAGGGAACCAAAACTTGTTTCGTGACCTTAAGTTCTCCTGCGTCATTAAGCCATTGTAGCTTATATGGATGGGGATGTTTGGTGGTAGTCAATCCAAGTTTCTCCACCAATAGGGTGCTTGCCACATTAGTACAGCTTCCTCCGTCAATAATGACGCAACAAATCTTCCCCTTTACTTGACAACGCGTATGGAAAATGTTTTCGCGTTGTTGTTCATTTTCGACACCTTGTAAGCTGAGGCTCCTTTTTACCACCAAGATTTCTCCACTTTCGGCTTGTTCCATTTCTTCCTCTTCTTGGGAGGTCTCACTGGCATCATCTTCCTCTTCACTTCCGAACTCAATCTCGCCATTATCTCGGACAAACATAGTGTTTCGGTTTGGACATTGACTTGCAATATGTCCTCGTCCCAAACATTTGAAACACTTAATGTCTCGGGATCGATTCGGAAGAGCTTCCATTTTGCCTTTGTTCGTTTCACCGATCGGCTTGTTAGACTTGGGTGCGCCACTGGTTTCTTTGGCTCGATTCGGTATGTCCCTTTTGTTGGCCACTTGCCCCCACTTCGATGTTGAGGCTTGATTGGGGTTTGCTCTAGGCGTAGCTTTTCGTTTCAGCTGTTTTTCTACCTTTATAGCCATATGAACCATTTCGATAATATCGATGTAATGATGTAATTCTACAATATTTGCGATATCTCGATTGAGGCCAGCGCTAAAACGTGCCATGGTGGCTTCTCGTTCTTCTTCCACATTGGCTCGGATCATGGCTACTTCCATCTCCTTGTAGTAATCTTCTACGCTTCGGTGACCCTGGGTTAGGCTTTGCAATTTTTGATGCAACTCGCGGTGATAATAGGTTGGAATGAACCTTTTCCGCATTAGTGCTTTCATTTCCGCCCATGTGGATATTGGGCGTTCACCATCCCGTCTTCGACTCGTCGTTAGTTGATCCCACCAAATAAGGGCATAATCAGAAAATTCGATGGCAGCAAGTTTTACCTTCTTATTTTCTGAATAATTGTGACAGTCGAAAATTAATTCCACCTTCTTTTCCCACTCAAGGTAGGCTTCCGGATCGGATCGCCCTTGGAAAGCAGGAATCGTCATTTTAATGTTTTTTAACTCGTCATCGGCCCATTCTCGATCCCTTCGCTCACGGGCTCGAGGATTTCTTCGCCGTTCATCGTGTTCAAAAGCCGGGTTGCTGTCGGCTTCACTTGGTTCGTAGACTTCGTTGTCACGTAACCAAGGTTGTTCTCGTCCCCTTCTTGGAATTGGAGGGGTGTTTGCTCGAGGTCTTCGTTCCTCTCTTCGATCTAATTGTTCGGTGATTGTTCTGAACATACGTGTGATTTCTTGCAATGCTGTTTGCACATCCTGATTTCTCCCTTCGGGATCATTTCTTCGGGGTTGTAATCCTCCCCCACCTCCGGCGGCGTCGGATGCTTCGTCACTTATTACTCGATGTTCGGGGTTCCTAGACATGTTTTTAAAACAAATTTAATGAATTCCTCACTACAATCCTTACTTGTTCACTCACAAAGAAAATTATCACACTCACACTCGTGTTTTTACTCAATTCTGGCTTTTTTCTTAATGTATTCACTCTTGCCTTTTACCGCTCGAATTCACTCTTCGAGATTCTAGAAGGTTGTCTTTGACTTACTAGCTACTCGTAGGTCGTTTCGAGAGTTAAAAAGGTAAGTTTGGTTGATAGCTGGGAAGCAGTTTAATGTAGAAAAGCCAAGAGATGACCAAGATATGTTGAAGGAGGTAACAATTGCGAGGAAGTCAACTATAGTTGATTTCCAACATCTTATAGAGCTAACTAATTATACAGACAAGGGCTCGTCTCAGTTAGTATACTTTGTAAAACACTGGGAATATAAGCAAACAAATGTCGTTTCTCTTCTTAGAGAAGAACTTGACAATCTAAACAGGCTAAGGTAGGAATTTTTTTTTTTAACTCAGAAATTTTTTTTTTAACCTCGATATTTTTTTTTGAACCTTTTTTTTTTTGTATCTCTTTTTTTTTTTTTTTGAACTTCAAATACACTATAATGAAATACAAGAAACAAAAATTACAACTTGAACATTTTCTTTTTTTGAATTTTTTTTTGATCTTTTTTTTTTGAAACTTACTCGGAAATACCCAAGACGATCAAAACGTGCCTAATTTGATTGGCTCTGATACCAAATGATAACGGTCCGTCCCGGGTTAGGAGACGAATCGTAAATGTTGCCCGATCGTAAATTAGACAGTTTCTCGTTTAACTAACAAAGGGATAATTTTGTTAAAAAAAAATAATATCTTAAAAAAAATAAAGATAGGTGATAGGATGAATGGATACGTATTTGAAACAAGAAAGAACCTTTAATAAAAATTAAAGACCCGAATCTTATAGGTTTCAAATTGATGGAATGAGTTGTGAAATAAAACCGAGACCCACTATCTAGCAAGATAGGAACCAACGGTATAGGTAGATGAACGCCACACCCGAAAGGATGATAAGTTCGAAACAAGGAAAGAACGACGCCACTAGAAAACTAGATAAGTCAATTCAAACCTCGAGAATAAGGAGAGTGAATACTCACCAAAAGAATTTCTTCTTTTCATTAAAATTCAACTTGTCCTTTACAAAATGAAATATGCAAAATATTTATAGGCTCTTTCTAATGATAGCCGAATAGGAGAAGCAATTAAAAAAAAAAAACACTTGAATTTATGTGGCCGTCACTAGCATTTGCCATAAGTTGACTAATTTTCAATTTTCTAATTGTTTCTTCATTCTTCATGCCGTCCAATGTATCACTTCCATTCATCCATTTTAAATTTCTTTACTTGGCCATCCATTATCTTGTTTTTACGCATGTTCTTAAATTTATGCTTTATGTTTCAATCTTGCTCTTAAATCTACCATTATTATAATGCTCCAAATTCATCCATTATCTCCCAAGTGTGCCGTCCAACATTCCCATTAGCTCCACTTTGCTTCAATCATCATTTTTTTTTAGTGCTCCATTTGACTTCATTAAAATAATATGGCTATTATCTTTTATCTTTCAATGCTCCAATGCCGTCCAACAATTCTTCATTTAGCCAAACCTTTATTTATCTTCATCAAATCCATGCTAGGTGCCCTCCACTAATTAAGATTTCAATTCATCTGAAAAAAATCAAAACACTTTATTTAAATACTAGATAAAAACATAATATATCGATAGTAACATTCAACTTCGATAAAGACTAACTAAAATTAAAACATGCTTAAAATAAAGTGTTAAATATACTAGCAGTCAGACTGGTTAGTATATTCAACTTCAAATAAGTTGTACGAGTTCAGCATGTTTTGGGGCTCTCTTTTATGATCATCCCAAATTTGTGCTACCAGCATCGTTGCTACATCTTTGAATTGTTTGGTTCGGGATCGTGTAATTGGCCCATTAGGTAGCCTCATCGGGTCATGATTGACGTCTGTCACAGGCGTTGTAGGTGAGCTCGTATCACTTATACTATATCAAACACCAATCAATACAAAACATAATCATCATATCATACCATTCAAAGTTATACTAAACCTTATCTTCCAAAATCAACAAAATGACCATTAATATTATTAAGCCTAATTTCACAAGCATGCCAACTTCCACAAATCATCAATTTAACATTCATAATCCCTATTAGAAATAATGACCACAATTCTCATAATATAAGCCATTCCCATATCCATCCATGAACTTAAATATCAACATATATGCACATATAAACACATAACCAAATTCACCAAATTAAGCCAAATCTCATGACTATATCTAGTTCAGTGATATCCAACAGTCTTTTTTTCCAATAGCTTGATAGTCCCTGTTCACTTATTTAATTTCCCCCATTGCTTTGTGTTCCAGTTCAACTGGCAAGTGACGTGCTTTCCCAAAAACCAATTGATACAGCAACATCCCTAATGGAGTTTTGTATGCTATCTTCAATGCCCATAAAGTGTCATCCAATCAGAAAGACCAATATTTCCTCGAAGGGTTTACAACCTTCTGAAGAATGTTCTTAATTTTTCGATTCGATACTTCATCTTGCCCATTGGTTTACGGATGATAAGTACTATCCATTCTATGATTAACTCCATAACTCTTCAGTACGGTTGCTACTTGGTTGCAAAGATAGTGTGTACCCTAATCACTAATTAATGCCTTAGGTGTGCCAAAGCGGGTGAGTATATGCTTGTGAAACAATTTTAGCATTGTCTTTGCATCATCCTTTGGGACTGCAATAGCTTCAACCCACTTTGAGATGTAATCAACAGCTACTAATATATAAAGATTTCCAAATGAGCTCAGAAACAGTCCCATGAAACCCATACCCCAAACATCAAATAATTCAACCTCCATAATTTGTTGCTGCCACATTTCATTGCATCGGGGTATAGAACCGGTGTGCTGACACCTAAGACATTGATTCACAAAATTGTAGGCGTCTTTGAATAATGTCGGCCAGTAGAATACTGATTGGAGAACTTTACCTGCAGTTCTCATACCACCAAAATGACCTCCATAAGGAGCATCATGGCAATGCTTCAAGATTGAAAGCATCTCCTCTTCCGGAACATAACGTCGAATGATGTTGTCAGTGGATGCCTTGAATAAATACGACTCGTTCCAATGATACTTCACTACTTCATGAAGAAATCTTTCTTTTGCATGGCCTGTGACACCCAATGGGAGTTTTCCACACACAATATAATTAACAAAATCTGCATACTAAGGAGTTGCATCTACAGTAAATAACTTCTCATTTGGGAATGCGACAATAATTTGTATGTTTCTGTCTTTGCTACAAACTTCCAATTGAGACAGATGGTCTACAGCTTGATTCTTTGAACCCTGACGTTCTTTTATCTCGATGTCAAATTCTTGCAACAGTAATTTGTATGTTTATGTCTTGGTTTGGCATCCTTTTTCGGAAAGAGATATCTCAACATCGAATGATCAGTGAATACAATAACATTTGCACCAACAAGATAGGAACGAAACTTGTCAAAAGTAAAAACCAGAGCCAACAGTTTTTTCTTTGTAGTTCTATAGTTGAGTTGAGCCCGTGTAAAAGTTTTTCTAGCATAATAGATGGTGTGAAATAGTATTCCTTTACATTTTCCTAGATCTACATCCACAGAAAACTTGCTTGCAGCGCACATAACTTGAAAAGGTTGATACCAATCTGGTGCAACGACAATGGGTGCATTCACTAGCTTCTTTTTTAACTGAGTAAAGGTATCCAGACATGCATCGTCAAAGACGAATTTTTGATTTTGTTCCAGCAATGAGCATAAAGGCTTTGCAATTTTCAAAAAATCTCTAATAAACCTTGGTAAAACCCCACATGTCCAAGAAAATTGTGAATACCTTTCACGTTTGTTGGTGGAGGTAATTTCTCAATGATTTCCACCTTAGCTTTGTCTACTTGAATGCCTTGACAAGAGATGCTATGTCCTAACACAATGCCTTCAGTTGCCATGAAATGACATTTTTCCCAATTCAGAACAAGATGTGTGTCCTCACATCACTCTAGTACTTATCCAAATTGTCAGCGCAATTATCAAAATCATTCCCATTGACAAAGAAATCATCCATAAACACCTCTAAAGAGTCTTCGATGATGTTGGAGAATATTTTCATCATTCAGTTTTGTAACACCCTGGTTCTAGGGGTTAGGCGTTTGGTGCTTAGCTCGGGTGTTGGCACACTCTAGGGTGTGGTTGGGTAAGTTTTAGGGGTCCGGAGAACCCTAGGTAGTGGGGGAATGCTTTGGAAAATTTTTAGTTTTAGGGGTTAAAAGGGGAGCTTGGCGAGGGGTGTCTTAAGAGAATTATTTGGGAGTTTATGTCACAAGAAAGGAGCTGGTGGAGTGGCAGGATAGGCGCCACTAAGGCCTTGTGTGTGTGATGCCATTGGCAGGGGGAAGGGGCCAGTGTTCGATCCGCAAGAGCAGCAGATGGGCATTGTTTTTGCGTTATCTTGGTGGGGTGGATGGACGGTTTTGAAAGGCTTAAAAGGTGGAGAAGACTTGGTCATCTTTTTTTTAAATTTGGCTAGATAGGTTTGACTTTTTCAAAGCTTTTTGAATGGGTGGAAGGGAGGTGTTTTAGGAGAGATTTGAGGGATTTTTGTGGGGGGGTAAGGGCTTGGCTGAATGCTATATAAAGGGAGGGGGTGGTGCTCATTTTCATTCACCATTTGCTTTCTCCCTTATCAAAAAGTTCTTCCCTTTGTTTTTATTTATTTTCCCTTGTCCATTGCCGAAAGTTAGTCCAAGCAAACCCCTTTTTCATCCTATTTCTTTGTAGCCGAAAGTAGCAGAGGGCTTAACCTTTTATGAACCTATATCCCTCTCCCTTCTCACCTTTTTGTTTTAAACCTTGCTTAAACCGTAATCATCCATTCTCACATTCTCTTCACTTTGGTTACAAGTCCCTGAGCCGAACCTTACTCTCTTGTGGTAGCCGGATTGGTGGGGAGCCCCTGAAGTTTTGGAGGGAGTCATCTGGGATTTATAGCTCGGTAAGTGGTTTAGGTAAAAACATTCTAGTAAGTGTTGTTGCTAAGCTTATGACTTGGGGTTTAATCGTTGCTTTGATTAAGTGTGTTGATGGAGGCAACAACCAGTCAAGGAGGGCAAAGGAAAGTCCCTATCCCGAAGTTCAAGAAGAGGGCAGTCTCGGCAGTTCGGGATTGGCCACCGGGGTGTGGGCCAGCAGCAGGTGATAGCTATAGGTAGATAACTGTTGTTTCTTTGAGCGATAGCTTAGGGATCGAAAGCGTAGAACTACAAGTATTAAGGTGCGTAATCATCACACAATTCCTCGGTTTGATTGCTAACGTTTAAAACTATGTATAATGGCTTAAGTGATGAGAACTGGTGATGGTAAGATTATTTATGATGTATTTATGTATGTATATATATTTTTATACTTGTGTGATATGATGATTTAACATGTAACATCTGCATAATTGCATGAGGTTGGGTTTGATTCGATGAAGGAGGAAGTGTACACAAGGTGTACGTGGTCTAATGATAGCTCCGGCTACATTAGCGCTTGATGGTTAGCTTTGTGCTACCTCAAGGGAGATGTTGGCTAGGTGCCCGTCTCGGCGGTTGATTGCTATGTGCATCACCGTAGGCAGATTGCGATATTGTGATCACTTGGGTTGATCGGTGGCTCAGCCACGGCCTTGAGCAGCGAGCTTGCCAAGGTAAGACGTTTTGGATCACGATGTGATCGGTGGGTTAGCCACGGCCTTGAGCAGCGAGCTTGCCAAGGTAAGACGTTTTGGATCACGATGTGATCGGTGGGTTAGCCATGGCCTTAGGCAGGGAGTCTGCTAAAGTTGGTGTTCGGTTGGACAATGGGTTGGGCTGAGATGCACATGGGCATGACTTGCTATGTGAATTGTTTGGTATGGGGCCAAGCCCATACGCGAGAAATCTGTGTTGTGATTATGCACTGAGTCATTAAGACTCACCCTATTATTTTTTTCTAACATTTCAGGTGACACGTAGTTTGGACCGGGATCGGAGAGGACACATGGTGGCCCATGCAGAAGAAGGGATTGAACGTTTTAGGCTTACTTTAAGTATTTGGTTTTAAATAGAATATGTAATAAAGGCCTTTGACTCTTATTTATTTTTGTTATTATTTTATTAGTATTTACTATGGTTTGATGAATTTTGAAACACTATGTGGAGATGATTATATTTTTCCAACCTACTTATTCAATTTGGGTTTGTATGTATATATTTTTAAAATGAGTATATTTTAATAACAAAGTTTTACTCATAAGTTTAAATAAACATGGATTTTTCAAAAGTTAGCAGGTTTTACTAAATTTTTCTAAGTTAAATAGATTTTCCACCGTCTTTTCCGCACTAACATAACCAGATTCGGTCGTAGTGAATGGGCCGGGTTTGGGGATGTTACAGTTTGGTATCAGAGCCCGGTTCAAAACTCGGCTTTGAGGGTTTTGGGCCCAAAAACATTTCCAAAATGGGCTTTTCAAAATGTGGGCTTTTATAAAAAGTTTTCAGGTTATTCTGGCATGGCACCTGTACCTCCGACCCGAAGTCCACCAGGTAAGTACTTCGGACTTTCTTGAATTGATTTGTTTGTATGAATTGATTTAGGCTTAGTTTGGGCTCGTAGAATAGAATACTAGGATCTGTTGGACCCTAGGATTAGACTACTCAAACATTTTGCATAAAACTTAAAGCTTTTAAACAAACCTATGAAGTAAGTCGCCGAGTTAAGGGGTGGTAACCTTGGTGCGCATGTCTAGGATTGGATCCGGAAGAGCTAGGTATTTAAGTAGTCCTCGTGACTCACCTCCTCTTCGCAGGAATCCTACCTGGTGCGTAGCTACGGTTCACCTTAACCAAGAGGACTTGTTCATAGGCTAAACCGATTATTAAAACCCGAAAGGGAATTAGCCTTGCTGTTTTCTAAAATTCCCTGTTTTAAAATTTTCAAATTTACCCCTTTGGTTTGTGAAACCTTAAATATGATTTTGAAGGACGTTTTTCTTTCGATTTACAAAATTACCAAAATGCCCTTAGTGGCAAAATTACCAAAATGCCCTTGTATTGCAAAATTACCGTACTACCCTCAACTTTTGCTAAAATGATTTTCACTTTACAAAATACCAAAATTTTGAGGTTTTGAAATATTAAGATACCTTGGTTTGTGGAAATTTATGAAAATACCCCTGGTTGATAAAACTACCAAAATGCCCTTGGTTTCTAAATTTTTAGATCTCTCTTGACTTTTACTAAAATATTCCCATTTTACCAATATCAGAAAACCCTATTTTATGAGATACAGTGGTATTCCGATTTGGAGAATTTACGAAAATGCCCTGATTTCCAAAATTACAAAAATAACCCTGTTTTCTGAAATTTTTGTGATACTTCCGGTTTGAAAAACGAAATCTTCAAGATGACCCCGAGATTTTGTAAATTTTGGAATATCTTTAAGCTGGAAAATTATTTTCAGAATTGACCCTGAGTTATTACCGAAATACCCCTATAGGAAAATGACGGATTTACCCCTGGGTAGGGAATGGAACTTGATTGCTCGAAAGAACTACTCTCGGAAACTTCATTGCATAAAATTGCTCGTGGATAAAACAGTGAAACAACAATTTCTAATGCATAAAACTTTCGAAACAGACTGAAACGAGGCCCTAGATATGAGTTCTAGGGGGCGTGGTCGCAGTACTCGTGGACGTGGTAGAGGCAGGATGTCAGTATTGGAACCTTAAGTATGTTAGCTCTTTAAGATCAGAGTGCGCAGCCATAGCGTAGTGGAGAGAATTGGACTGTTAGTTTAGACAAGTAATTTCGAGGACGAAATTATTTCAAGGAGGTTAGAATTGTAACACCCTGGTTCTAGGGGTTAGGCATTTGGTGCTTAGCTCGGGTGTTGGCACACTCTAGGGTGTGGTTGGGTAAGTTTTAGGGGTCCGGAGAACCCTAGGTAGTGGGGGAACGCTTTGGAAAATTTTTAGTTTTAGGGGTTAAAAGGGGAGCTTGGCGAGGGGTGTCTTAAGAGAATTATTTGGGAGTTTATGTCACAAGAAAGGAGCTGGTGGAGTGGAAGGATAGGCGCCACTAAGGCCTTGTGTGTGTGACGCCATTGGCAGGGGGAAGGGGCCAGTGTTTGATCCGCAAGAGCAGCAGATGGGCATTGTTTTTGCGTCATCTTGGTGGGGTGGATGGACGGTTTTGAAAGGCTTAAAAGGTGGAGAAGACTTGGTCATCTTTTTTTTAAATTTGGCTAGATAGGTTTGACTTTTTCAAAGCTTTTTGAATGGGTGGAAGGGAGGTGTTTTAGGAGAGATTTGAGGGATTTTTGTGGGGGGGTAAGGGCTTGGCCGAATGCTATATAAAGGGAGGGGGTGGTGCTCATTTTCATTTACCATTTGCTTTCTCCCTTATCAAAAAGTTCTTCCCTTTGTTTTTATTTATTTTCCCTTGTCCATTGCCGAAAGTTAGTCCAAGCAAACCCCTTTTTCATCCTATTTCTTTGTAGCCGAAAGTAGCAGAGGGCTTAACCTTTTATGAACCTATATCCCTCTCCCTTCTCACCTTTTTGTTTTAAACCTTGCTTAAACCGTAATCATCCATTCTCACATTCTCTTCACTTTGGTTACAAGTCCCTGAGCCGAACCTTACTCTCTTGTGGTAGCCGGATTGGTGGGGAGCCCCTGAAGTTTTGGAGGGAGTCATCTGGGATTTATAGCTCGGTAAGTGGTTTAGGTAAAAACATTCTAGTAAGTGTTGTTGCTAAGCTTATGACTTGGGGTTTAATCGTTGCTTTGATTAAGTGTGTTGATGGAGGCAACAACCAGTCAAGGAGGGCAAAGGAAAGTCCCTATCCCGAAGTTCAAGAAGAGGGCAGTCTCGGCAGTTCGGGATTGGCCACCGGGGTGTGGGCCAGCAGCAGGTGATAGCTATAGGCAGATAGCTGTTGTTTCTTTGAGCGATAGCTTAGGGATCGAAAGCGTAGAACTACAAGTATTAAGGTGCGTAATCATCGCACAATTCCTCGGTTTGATTGCTAACGTTTAAAACTATGTATAATGGCTTAAGTGATGAGAATTGGTGATGGTAAGATTATTTATGATGTATTTATGTATGTATATATATTTTTATACTTGTGTGATATGATGATTTAACATGTAACATCTGCATAATTGCATGAGGTTGGGTTTGATTCGATGAAGGAGGAAGTGTACACAAGGTGTACGTGGTCTAATGATAGCTCCGGCTACATTAGCACTTGATGGTTAGCTTTGTGCTACCTCAAGGGAGATGTTGGCTAGGTGCCCGTCTCGGCGGTTGATTGCTATGTGCATCACCGTAGGCAGATTGCGATATTGTGATCACTTGGGTTGATCGGTGGCTCAGCCACGGCCTTGAGCAGCGAGCTTGCCAAGGTAAGACGTTTTGGATCACGATGTGATCGGTGGGTTAGCCACGGCCTTGAGCAGCGAGCTTGCCAAGGTAAGACGTTTTGGATCACGATGTGATCGGTGGGTTAGCCACGGCCTTAGGCAGGGAGTCTGCTAAGGTTGGTGTTCGGTTGGACAATGGGTTGGGCTGAGATGCACATGGGCATGACTTGCTATGTGAATTGTTTGGTATGGGGCCAGGCCCATACGCGAGAAATCTATGTTGTGATTATGCACTGAGTCATTAAGACTCACCCTATTATTTTTTCTAACATTTCATGTGACACGTAGTTTGGACCGGGATCGGAGAGGACACATGGTGGCCCATGCAGAAGAAGGGATTGAACGTTTTAGGCTTACTTTAAGTATTTGGTTTTAAATAGAATATGTAATAAAGGCCTTTGACTCTTATTTATTTTTGTTATTATTTTATTAGTATTTACTATGGTTTGATGAATTTTGAAACACTATGTGGAGATGATTATATTTTTCCAACCTACTTATTCAATTTGGGTTTGTATGTATATATTTTTAAAATGAGTATATTTTAATAACAAAGTTTTACTCATAAGTTTAAATAAACATGGATTTTTCAAAAGTTAGCAGGTTTTACTAAATTTTTCTAAGTTAAATAGATTTTCCACCGTCTCTTCCGCACTAACATAACCAGATTCGGTTGTAGTGAATGGGCCGGGTTTGGGGATGTTACAAGTTTTGAAAATTGGCTGGTGCATTGTAAAGACCGAAAGACATACGGTGAAAAGCAAAAATACCAAAGGGACAGGTGAAAGTTGTTTTCTCCTGATCCTCCAGTGCAATAGCAGTTTGATTGTACCTAGAATAGCTGTCTAAAAAACAATAATAGGGGGTTCCAGCAAGCCAATCCAACATTTGTTCGACGAAAGAAAGCAAGAAGTGATCATTCTTTTTGGTCGCATTCAATTTGCAATAATCCATACAAACTCGCCATCCTGTGGAAATGTGCGTAGGAATTAATTCATCCTTATCGTTGTGAACCATAGTGATGCCACTCTTTTTAGCCATGTATTGCACTTGACTTACCCAATTGCTATCAGAAATCGGGTAAATAATTCCAGCATCAAGCCATTTTATGATTTCCTTCTTGTCTACTTCTTTCATCTTCTTGTTTCATCTTCTTTGCTGTTTAATCAATTGGTTCCCTTCATCTTCCAACTTGATCTTGTGCATGCAAAAAGAAGGACTAATACATGGAATATCAGTAATACTCCAAGTAATAGCTCGTTTCTGTTGCTTGAGAATATGGACCAATTTCTCTTCTTGAGCTACATCTAGTGTTGCGGATATAATAACTGGGAGAGTATTATGGTCACCTAGAAAGACATATTTAAGATGAGGAGGTAGTGGTTTCAATTCCATAGTAGGAGCTTCTTCAATAGATGGTTTAAAAATTGGGGTTGCTCTGTTGGCTAGGTCTAAGGATTCAATCTGCCACCCATACTTGAGTTCAAGATTATTAGCTCCAACTATGCTGTCACAATCGTCAAAGGATTTGGCATCAGATGTCACTGCAAACTCTTCAAAAAGTACTGTGCTTTGGTCTTTGAACTCTTCCTCAATTAGATCATCTAGCACATCAACAGTATGACATTCTTCTCTGTCCTTGCATTGAATAGATTCAAAAACACTAAAGGTGACTTCCTCATCATTAAGTCGCATGGTTAGTTTACCTTTGTAAAAATCAATAAGAGTTTGGCCGGTTGCTAAGAATGGTCGTCCCAAGATTATAGGAACCTCCTTGTTTGCCTCGCAATCAAGTATGATAAAATCAGCGGGAAAAATGAATTTATCCACACGAACTAAGACGTATTTTATTTGCCCTTCAGGTTGAGCCAAGGATTGATCGGCTAGTTGTAATGTCACTACAGTAGTGTAACATCCCCAAACCCGGCCCATTCACTACGACCGAATCTGGTTATGTTAGTGCGGAAAAGTCGGTGGAAAATCTATTTAACTTAGAAAAATTTAAAACTTGCTAACTTTTGAAAAATCCATGTTTATTTAAACTTATGATTAAAACTTTGTTATTAAAATATACTCATACTAAAAGATTAATATATACAAGCCAAAGTGAATAAGTAGGTTGGAAAAAAATATACTTATCTTCACATAGTGTTTCAAATTCTTCAAACCATAATAAATACTAATATAATCATAACAAAAATAAATATGAGTTAAAAGGCCTTTATTACATATTCTATTTAAACCCAAATACTTAAAGTAAGCCTAAAACATTTAATCTCTTCTTCTGCATGGGCCACCATGTGTCCACTCCAACCCGGTCCGATCGACGTGTCACCTGCGATGCTTAAAAAGTTGGGTGAGTCATACAGACTCAGTGTGTAACCAAACCATCGAAATCCACCCACATGCTAACCACATAACATCCCAATTATCAAATGCAACATGCAAGTATAATTATTAGACATTACCACAATCTGGGCTTGGCCCACCTTCAAATTATAACAATTACTGGGCTAGGCCCTTTTCACATTAGTCCACTGATCACTGGGTTTGGCCCATGTCCACGTATGTTCCCAAAACATACCTATTCATTGGGCTTGGCCCATTTTCATATTATTTCATAAACGGAATAATGCAATCATGAAACCCAACCCAAGCCTAGGGTCCGTCCGCTACACACCCCCTGATCCAGCCTACCACACACCAGGGGACTATCGAGTCACCCTCTCCTTTTCCCTCCAAAAAGGCAACCAATGCCATCCACGATGTAGCGTATAGCTAACATCAAACCACGATGGAGCACTTAGCAATCCATCAAGCCACGATATGGCATAAGCCGATATCAATCAAGGTAACCACGCGAACTAAATCGCAAAGATCCACAACGCGACCTCAGTCAGCGCCAATCCACGATGTAGCACAAAGCTGACATCAACCTCGTACTCGAAGTACACCCGTACCTTCTTTTCATAACCCGCCCATGCACATGTAACATAAAATGATGATAAGGTGGTGCATGTACATATTAAACACAATCATAGGCATACTCACATAATAAAATCAGTGATCATATTTACAAACTTTGCTACTAACCTGATCATCTTCATACCCCTTAAGGGTACCATTTTCACATTTAACTGCACTTATTAGCATCATACAACATAAACAGATATACTCAAATCCCGGAAACAATGGTTTAACTACACACCTTATAACCTGGAGCCCTAAACCCTCGATCCCAACGCTATCGACTAGCGAGACTACCGCTATCTGCCTATAGCTATCTCCTGCCGCTGGCCCACACCCCGGTGGCCAATCCCGAACTGCTGAAACCGCTCTTTTCTTGAACTTTGGGATAGGGACCTTCCCTTGCCCACTTTGACTGGTTGTGGCCTCCATCAAAAAGCTTAATCAGGTAAACAGGTTAACCCCCAAAACACCACTTAAGCATTTAATCTAAATAAATATCTCTTACCAACTCAACTTGAATCCCGAACGCTACTCTATGCCACTGCAACTGCTGACTAAACGACCTTGCTAACCACTCCCTATTGCTCCAGCTAGAAACGACCACCACCAAGGAAGTAAGGTTCGGCTCAGGGACTTGTAACCAAAGTGAAGAGAAATGTGAGAATGGGTGATTCGGCAAGGCTCTTAAACAGTGTTTGGGATATTCAGCAATGGTAGTTTTCTATGGATGGTTACGGTTTAAGCAAGGTTTAAAAAGAAAAAGGGTGAGAAGGGAGAGGGATATAGGTTCATAAAAGGTTAAGCCCTCTGCTACTTTCGGCTACAAGGAAATAGGATGGAAAAGGGGTTTGCTTGGACTAACTTTCGGCAATGGAGAAGGGAAGAATAAATAAAAATAAAGGGAAGAACTTTTTGCTAAGGGAGAAAACAAATGGTGAATGAAAAATGAGCACCACCCCCTCCCTTTATATAGAATTCGGCCAAGCCCCAAGCTCCCAAAAAAAATCCTAAAATCACTCCTAAAACACCTCCCCTCCATCCATTTTAAAAGTTTGAAAAAGTCAAACCTATCTAGCCAAATTCAAAAAAATTGACCAAGTCTTTGCCCATCTTTTAAGCCTCCCAAAACCGTCCAACACTCTACCTAGATGACGCAAAAACAAAGCCCCCTGCTACCCTTGCGAATCGAACACTGGCCCCCTTCCCTTGCAAATGGCGTCATACACACAAGGCCTTAGTGGCGCCCATCCTGCCACTCCACCAACTCCTTTCTTGTGACATAAACTCCCAAATAATTCTCTTAAGACCCCCTCTACCCAAGTTCCCCTTTTTAGCCCCTAAAACTAAAAATTTTCCAAAGCGTTCTACCATCACCTAGGGTTCTCAGGACCCCTAAAACTTACCCAACCACACACTGAAGTGTGCCAACACTTGAGCTAAGCACCAAAAATCCAACCCCTAAAACCAGGGTGTTACAATTCTACCCTCCTTAAAATAATTTCGTCCCCGAAATTACTTGTCTAAACTAACAGTCCAATTCCTCCCGCTACGCTATAGCTGCGCACTCTGATCTTAAAGAGTTAACATACTTCCCAATCATAGTCTCTAAGTTCGCACTCAAAATTCAACACAACTCAGAAAAAGCTATTCCCACAAGCAAGCAAAGCAATTAGAGCATGCACCAAAACAGAGGAGCTTACCCGATATCACCTCCTTGGTTGATTCTGACTGGAACCATTCCCTCCATGTCTTGAACCATGACCCCTCATTGATCGAGGATAGTTCTTAACCAGATGTGCCTTAGATCCGCACCGAAAGCATGTTTTACTATTCCCCCAACACTCTCCTATGTGAGGTCTTCCACATCGAGCACAGAGACAATTCCGATTCTCAGCAACTGGCACGGGTGTATGTACCGTATTCCCAACTCTTGGCCTTTTCTGAGCATCTCCAAACGATGCTGACCATCCAACACTTCTCTTATTCTCGTTCCTATTCTTTCCTCGGTTTTCCCTTACCGTCCTCTTAACTTCTTCGGCTATACGAGCTTTCTCCACTAGCACCGCGAAATCTCTTTCCCTCTGCGGAGCGATCAGCACTCGAAGTTCATCTCGCAATCCGTCTTCAAACCGGACGCACCTCTCATAGTCAGTGGCCACAATTCCCTTAGCATACTGACTTAGCCGTACAAATTCTGCTTCGTATTCCGCTATCGACTTATTTCCTTGCACCAGATTTAGAAATGCCTTCCTTTGCGCATCTAAGTAGCTTGCTCCAACGTATTTTCCTTCAAACTTTTCCTTAAAGTAATCCCAATCCAATCGATCTGCCGGTACACCTTGTTTGACAGTGAGCCACCATCGATAAGCCTCGTCCCGAAGTAGCGAAACAGCACCTTTCAATTTTTCCTCTGGGGCACAATCCAAGTCGTCCATAATTCTTTCGACTCCTTCTAGCCAATACTCTGCTACGTTAGGAGCTACTCCTGACACTCCTCTAAAGACTTCAGCCCCGTTCGACCTAAGTCTCTCGGACACTGACTTCCGAGCTCCATTTCCCCTACTAGCTCTTGCCACTTGCTGAAGCACGCGTAACATAGCCTGCGACACTGCGTCCTCTTCACTTATCGGATCTTGTTCCTCTACATCTACTGCTGGCGGCACTTCGCTTTCTGACCCATAGCCAGACCCTACTGGTTCCGAAGCTGTCATTCTACCTCTACCGCGTCCCCTAGAACTCATCTCTAGCGCTTCGATTTAATCTGTTTAGAAAGTTTTATGGATTAGAAATTATTGTTTCACTGTTTTATCCACGAGCAATTTTATGCAATGAAGGTTCCGAGAGTAGTTCTTTCGAGCAATCAAGTTTCCTTTTCCTACCCAGGGGTAATTTCGTCATTTTTCCTAAAGAGATATTTCGGTAATAAATCAGGGTCAATTTTGAAAATAGTTTTTCCAACTTAGAGGTTTTTTTCAAAATTTGCAAAGCTCAAGAGTCATCTTGAAAATTTTGTTTCTCAAACAAAGTGTGTTGCAAAAATTTCAGAAAGTAGGGTCATTTTCGTAATTTTGGAAATCATGGGCATTTTCGTAAATTCTCAAAATCGAGATATCACAACATTTTACAAAATAGAATTTTTCGATATTTAGTAAAGTAAGAATATTTCAGTAGAAGTTGAGAGAAATTTGAAAATTTAGAAACCAAGGGCATTTCGGTAATTTTGTCAACCAGGGGTATTTTCGTAAATTTCCACAAGTTAGAGTATCCTAATATTTTGAAAACTTGGATTTTAGTATTTTGCAAGGTAAAGAACATTTTATCAAAATTTGAGGGTAGTACAGTAATTTTGCAATACAGGGGCATTTTGGTAATTTTGCCACTAAGGGCATTTTGGTAATTTTGTAAATCGAAAGAAAACATCCTTCAAAATCAGATTTAAGGTTTCTCAAACCAGAAGGGTAAATTTGAAAATTTAAAAACAGGGAATTTAGAAAACCGCAAGGCTAATTCCCTTTCGGGTTTTAATAACCGGTTTAGCCTATGAACAAGTCCTCTTGGTTAAGGTGAACCGTAGCTACGCACCAGGTAGGATTCGAGTAAAGAGGAGGTGAGTCGCTAGGACTGCTTAAATACCAAGCTCTTACTGAATGCCACTCCTAGACATGCGTACAGTGGTTACCACACCTTAACTCGGCGACTTACTTCACAGGTTTGTTTAAGAGCTTTAAGTTTTATGCAAGTGTTTGAGTAGACTAATCCTAGGGTCCAATAGCCTTAATATTCTAAACTACGAGCCCAACTAAGCCCATAACAGTTCATAATAACAAATCACTTCCAAAGTTCGAAGTACTTACCTGGTGGACTTCGGGTCGGAGGTACAGGTGCCATGCCAAAATAACCTGAAAACTTTTTATAAAAGCCCACATTTCGAAAAGCCCATTTTGAAAACTGTTTCGGGCCCAAAACCCTCAAAGCTGAGTTTTGAACCTGGCTCTGATACCAAACTGTAACATCCCCAAACCCGGCCCATTCACTACGACCGAATCTGGTTATGTTAGTGCGGAAAAGTCGGTGGAAAATCTATTTAACTTAGAAAAATTTAAAACTTGCTAACTTTTGAAAAATCCATGTTTATTTAAACTTATGATTAAAACTTTGTTATTAAAATATACTCATACTAAAAGATTAATATATACAAGCCAAAGTGAATAAGTAGGTTGGAAAAAAATATACTTATCTTCACATAGTGTTTCAAATTCTTCAAACCATAATAAATACTAATATAATCATAACAAAAATAAATAAGAGTTAAAAGGCCTTTATTACATATTCTATTTAAACCCAAATACTTAAAGTAAGCCTAAAACATTTAATCTCTTCTTCTGCATGGGCCACCATGTGTCCACTCCAACCCGGTCCGATCGACGTGTCACCTGCGATGCTTAAAAGTTGGGTGAGTCATACAGACTCAGTGTGTAACCAAACCATCGAAATCCACCCACATGCTAACCACATAACATCCCAATTATCAAATGCAACATGCAAGTATAATTATTAGACATTACCACAATCTGGGCTTGGCCCACCTTCAAATTATAACAATTACTGGGCTAGGCCCTTTTCACATTAGTCCACTGATCACTGGGTTTGGCCCATGTCCACGTATGTTCCCAAAACATACCTATTCATTGGGCTTGGCCCATTTTCATATTATTTCATAAACGGAATAATGCAATCATGAAACCCAACCCAAGCCTAGGGTCCGTCCGCTACACACCCCCTGATCCAGCCTACCACACACCAGGGGACTATCGAGTCACCCTCTCCTTTTCCCTCCAAAAAGGCAACCAATGCCATCCACGATGTAGCGTATAGCTAACATCAAACCACGATGGAGCACTTAGCAATCCATCAAGCCACGATATGGCATAAGCCGATATCAATCAAGGTAACCACGCGAACTAAATCGCAAAGATCCACAACGCGACCTCAGTCAGCGCCAATCCACGATGTAGCACAAAGCTGACATCAACCTCGTACTCGAAGTACACCCGTACCTTCTTTTCATAACCCGCCCATGCACATGTAACATAAAATGATGATAAGGTGGTGCATGTACATATTAAACACAATCATAGGCATACTCACATAATAAAATCAGTGATCATATTTACAAACTTTGCTACTAACCTGATCATCTTCATACCCCTTAAGGGTACCATTTTCACATTTAACTGCACTTATTAGCATCATACAACATAAACAGATATACTCAAATCCCGGAAACAATGGTTTAACTACACACCTTATAACCTGGAGCCCTAAACCCTCGATCCCAACGCTATCGACTAGCGAGACTACCGCTATCTGCCTATAGCTATCTCCTGCCGCTGGCCCACACCCCGGTGGCCAATCCCGAACTGCTGAAACCGCTCTTTTCTTGAACTTTGGGATAGGGACCTTCCCTTGCCCACTTTGACTGGTTGTGGCCTCCATCAAAAAGCTTAATCAGGTAAACAGGTTAACCCCCAAAACACCACTTAAGCATTTAATCTAAATAAATATCTCTTACCAACTCAACTTGAATCCCGAACGCTACTCTATGCCACTGCAACTGCTGACTAAACGACCTTGCTAACCACTCCCTATTGCTCCAGCTAGAAACGACCACCACCAAGGAAGTAAGGTTCGGCTCAGGGACTTGTAACCAAAGTGAAGAGAAATGTGAGAATGGGTGATTCGGCAAGGCTCTTAAACAGTGTTTGGGATATTCAGCAATGGTAGTTTTCTATGGATGGTTACGGTTTAAGCAAGGTTTAAAAAGAAAAAGGGTGAGAAGGGAGAGGGATATAGGTTCATAAAAGGTTAAGCCCTCTGCTACTTTCGGCTACAAGGAAATAGGATGGAAAAGGGGTTTGCTTGGACTAACTTTCGGCAATGGAGAAGGGAAGAATAAATAAAAATAAAGGGAAGAACTTTTTGCTAAGGGAGAAAACAAATGGTGAATGAAAAATGAGCACCACCCCCTCCCTTTATATAGAATTCGGCCAAGCCCCAAGCTCCCAAAAAAAATCCTAAAATCACTCCTAAAACACCTCCCCTCCATCCATTTTAAAAGTTTGAAAAAGTCAAACCTATCTAGCCAAATTCAAAAAAATTGACCAAGTCTTTGCCCATCTTTTAAGCCTCCCAAAACCGTCCAACACTCTACCTAGATGACGCAAAAACAAAGCCCCCTGCTACCCTTGCGAATCGAACACTGGCCCCCTTCCCTTGCAAATGGCGTCATACACACAAGGCCTTAGTGGCGCCCATCCTGCCACTCCACCAACTCCTTTCTTGTGACATAAACTCCCAAATAATTCTCTTAAGACCCCCTCTACCCAAGTTCCCCTTTTTAGCCCCTAAAACTAAAAATTTTCCAAAGCGTTCTACCATCACCTAGGGTTCTCAGGACCCCTAAAACTTACCCAACCACACACTGAAGTGTGCCAACACTTGAGCTAAGCACCAAAAATCCAACCCCTAAAACCAGGGTGTTACAAGTAGATTTCATGTGACCAATTCCCAACTTTCTAAAAGTAGATAATGGCATTAGGTTAATGCTAGCTCCCAAGTCACATAAAGCCTTACCCAAATAATGATTTCCAATTGAACATGAGATGGTAAAGCTCCCAGGATCTTTCAATTTAGGGAGCAACTTGGTCGTCAAAATAGCACTACAGGCTTCTGAGAATGCAATAGTTTCAATATCAGTGAGCTTCTTCTTCTTGGACAAGAGGTCTTTCACAAAACCAACATCATGCTTTAAATCCTAAATTTTATCTACCAATATAGCATTTATTATACAATATATCCCTCCCCCTTTTTTTGTGAATAAGGAATATCATTGCATTACTGTACCCTTGTTCCTAAGAAGTAACAATAGAGTGCAACAATCCCCTAGGGAGTACGTAATTGCGCCAACACACCCTCATACGGTGAGAGCCTTTGGCCAGATTCATTTTTCTAATGCTTGTATTGGAGTGTTCCCTCTTTAAAATTTCACAATACACCCACTTTGGATTGTCTCTTATTAATAACTATATATATATATATAAGCAGCTGTAAAAGGCAGATTCATTCAAGATTCAAGGAATGCTACTAGTCATTCATTACTAATGCAACCCAAATCATTCATCAAAGAATTGAAGATACAACATTCAGTCAAATTAATCGAACTGGTTCTTTGATAATTCACATGATTCAAGAATTAAGCATTGAATGTAACAAACATTTTCACACACATTTACGTTAACCACAAATAAACCTTGCATGCTTCATTAAACTCAAATAAATTTTGAAATGTAGGTGTATTTCCAAACCCCATATGCATTCCCCCAAACTTAAAGTTTGCATTGTCCCCAATGCACTAACATTAAAATTTGATGACAATAAAAATGCAACGACAATGTGCACTAACAAAATGAAAATTACAGCTACATGTAATGCATGAATAGTACAGCTAAAACTTAAAATAAACTAACTCCATTTTCCTTGGCCATCAATGTGGTTGCACAATGTTTCTTCTTCCTCCTATTTTTCTCCTCCTTCTTGTGCATTTTGTCTTTGGAACCCTTTCTCTTCTTTTTTTTGGGCTTTGCAAGGTCATTAGATCGCTCCTTAGTTTCCAGCGCTACCCTAGCATCACTGACCGCTTCCTCTGTAGGAGGGGTCACCTTGAGTGGTCTGGTATAGACCACTATCGCCAATGAGTTGTGGTGCTTCTCACTTGTTACCTCTGCAGTTTCCATCAGTCTAGCTCCATCTCGCTCCAGATTATTAATAGTTGCATCGATAAACTCAAATGCATTAACAATTTGCTCAACAGATTCTTTCTCAGCAGCTTCTGTCCCAGTACTTCCTTCTTCGGCCTTATTGTTCACAACTTCAACATGGACTTCCTCCTCTCCCACAACAAGTTCCTCCTCAATAGCTGATGCCTCTTAACCAACAATGACGTCACCCTCGACAAAACTATCAATCCTTCACATGCACTCCTCAATGTCCTTTGTGTCCTCTTCTTTCTCATCATCAGAGACGTGGACAATGAGAGGGGATTCCAACGATCTGTCTCGGTCCACTAAGTAATTTTCCTCAAATGAGAGTTCATAATCTCGGATGATTGGTGGGAATATTGGAAATTCTGGGAGTGGGGCTGAGCTTAACTAACTTAATGCAGCTACAATAGAGTTGTTACAAGCCCTGTTATAAGCATAGAACAAATTTTGTGATATGTCCATATCCTCTATTGTAGCGACAAGCCTAATCGGCTTATTGCTAATGGAAGTGGCCAACTTATCGATATCTTTCATTTTGCGCAACGATGATGTCTCTGCAATCAGGTTTATTCCGGTGGTTTCTTGTAATAACCTGTTTTCAGTGAAATTGGAATAGTGGTTTCGGGACCACAAATCTGAATCAGAAAGAAAATTTATTTTAAAATTATTGCATGGTCTGCATTATATAAAAATTCTGATAAGAAAATTTTACCGATTATGTGTTTAATTATGGAAAGGACAAAATTGCATAAAATGTGAAAGTTGAATTCTAGTGGCTAGAAGGATTAAATAGCTATGCAATTCAAAACTTGAGGTCTTTATATGGTAATTAGACCATTAAGAGAAAGTTAGTAGATATTTTTGGTGAATCATCCATGGAAATTTAGAAAAAGAAAAGGACTAAATTGGAAGGTTGAAAAATTAATGGTTAATAATTAAATCAAATAGAAATAACATACTATCATTATCATCTTCTTCCCCAAAATACATGGAAACCCTAGGAAAGAGAAAAACATTCAAGCAAGCTTTCTTGGCTTAATTGAGTAAGCATTCTTGTCCCGTTTTTAGTAATTTTTATATTTTTGAGTTCGTACTAGCTTAATCTATCTATTTTGAGGATTAATTTGTAAAGATATCAAAGTATAAAATTTTTCCATGGATGTAAATGCTGAAATTTTGAAATTTATGGTAGAAAATGAAAGGTTGTTGATAGATAAACAACTTTTACAAAGAGAATTTTGATGAATTTATGATTTAGGTATTAAATTGAAAAATGATAAAACCCATGGAAAAATTCTAATTTTTGTGAAATTCATGGATTGTTATTGTAACATGTAAAATTTGGTTAGGCTTGAAATAAGGATTAAATTGCATAAATTTCATTTTTCGAGCCTAGGGACGAAATCATCATTTATGAAAAGTATAGGGGCAAAATGGTAATTTTGCCTAGGATGCGAATTGAATTAAATTGAATATGAAATGGATTAAATTGGCGTTAAATTCATTTATATAGATTCGGATAACTCAAATACAAGTTAGATCAAGGAAAGAAAAAGTGTCGGAAGTGACGAGGTAAGTTCGTCTAACTAATTTTGTACATTTATATGCTTGAATTGATTTTGGTGTATTAGAATTATTTAATTTTCATGCATATGAAAATTGAATATATATTCGATAATGCTCGATATATGATAAGTCCCGTTGGAATAAATGAAGTTCGTTGGCTATAAGTTTCCTGATTGGTTGTGAACTAGCATATGCTGCAGACACACCATAGCTCTTATGAGCATCCTGTTATAAGCCTTCTCGAGCTTCTTCTTATATGGTTCCTGCGAGCATCCTGATTGGTAGTGATCTTACATGTGTTGCAAACTACCGCAGCTCTTTGTGAGCGTCCTGTTATATGATCGGTTGTGATCCTGTATATATTGCGAACACAAACGCAGCTTTTTATGAGCGTCTTAATATAGGCTCTTTTTGAGCTTCCTGACATGACTCACTTGAACATCCTGTTATATAGCTATCCAGAGCTCCCTGATAATAACTCTTCAGAGTTTACTGTTAAGCTTAATGAGCTTCCTGTTTTAAAACTCTTATGAGTTTCCTGTTATAGCCCTGATATTCTTCATGTTACATGGCTCACATGATTATCCTGTTATATGGCTCGAGAGAGTGCTTCCTGATTATGTGCCCTAATTGGGTACCCTTGGATATGAATTGACGGATTTCAGTTTTGTACACTTTAGGTGTACTACATGAGCGAATCCGTCGATATTTCAAATAAATTCAACGGGTAAAGTTTTGACATGGCTAAGCTAAACTTGAAATGATTTGTCATGGAAATGTACATGTAATATGGAATAATGATATGAAAAACATATGCATATGAAAATCATTTAATGATGAGCTCATCCATGTTCTTGGTATTATGTAAATTACTTGACCAACATGATTGGTGAAGTTGTGTGTTTTAGGCTATTAGCCAAATTACTTGGATGCATTTTTGTGTGCTTATCTTAAATGAAAATATATGGTAAGTTAAATTACTGTTATATGAACTTACTAAGCATTTGAAATGCTTACTTAGTTTCCTTTTCTCTATTTTATAGTGCTCAGAAGCTTGTAAAGTTTGGAACCGATCAGAACATCATCACACTATCCTTCATCTCGTTTTGGTATAAATAGCGAACTTATTTCTGTATAATGGCATGTATAGACTAACTTAGCCAATGTTGGCATGTAAATGGTTGTTTGTAATCTAGCCATTGGAATGGCTAGTGGTGATATATTTAGTGAATAAATACTTGAGGTTATAATATGGATAATATATGTGTTTGGCATGGTTAGATTGAATGATGGTAAACCTATATGTCTTTTAAAAAGGTAAGTTTGAATACAGGTGATGACATATCATGTATAATGTTAATGTTGGCTTGGTTTTAAAGTATTGAATTGGTTGGTGTATATGCTTATATGTTCATGTAGGTGGATGACAATTTGGGTGAGAAAAATGGCCTTGAAAATGGCCTATTTTCGTCCACACGGGTAAACACACGGGCATGTGTCTCAACCGTATGTGACACAGGGCCATGCGTACGGGCGTGTGTTTTGGCTGTGTCCCCTGCATCTTAAAAAAAAATTAAGAAACAGAATGCTCAAAATTGGTCACATGGGCAGAGACACGGGCGTGTGTCTCAGCCGTGTGTGACACAAGGGCGTGTGTCGTGACCGTGTAAATCCTGCACTTAATTTTTGAAAATTAAATTGTTCACATGGCTTGGCACACGAGTGTTTGGCTGGTCGTGTGACTCAAGTTAGAGAGTTACACGGGTATGGACACGGGCTGGGACACAGTCGTGTGCCTCATATCAAATGCCCACACTGCTTGAATCACGAGCATGTCACTTACTCACACGGGCGTGTATCCCCTGCATCTAGGAAAATTTTTGAAATTTCGCGAAATATTCTCCGAGTTTTAGATTTAGTCCCGACTTGTTTCTAATGTATAAATTGGACCTCGTGGGTCCATATAAGGTACAACATGATTGAATCATGATATGTTTCGGATATGAATAGTAAAAGACATGAATTAATTATAATTGATCTGTAAACTCTGCTAATGCTCTGTAACCCTGTTCCAGTGAGGGATACCATTAGGGGTGTTACATTTTTTCCTTGGTTTTGCCCTTCCTTGTCTTGTTGGTCTTTGTTGCCTTCATTGCTAGTGTGTATTTGCCACGAGTCATTCTTTCAATAGAGCCTTCATTTCTTGGGCCCTTATTCTCCAAGACCTCTTCATCATCATGGGGCATGATCCCTTTCTGCTGGCACAGTCGCATCACCAACGATGGGAAAACAAAAATTCTAGTTTACAGTATGGCGTAGTCAAAAACTTCCTAGTGGAGTACTGTGCCGACATCAATCTTTCTACCATTGACAGTTGATGTATCAGACACATTCTATCGAGGTTTACTGTGGTACTATGAGTAGATGGCAGTAGCCTGCAGTTGACAAAATCAAACTATATTTTGCTTTGCAGTGTTAGGAAGCAGCGATGCATTATATAATTCTTTTGATGTGAACCCGTCCACAATGCTTCTTCGACAATTAAATCCTTCACCAACATGTCCCTTTTTTTATATCCTCAATAAACTTGAAGTGTTCATCTACATCCATTTTAGTGTTGTACAAGTCATTAATTTTTTTAGCATCCCATGGGATTAAGCCTTCTCGAACAAAGATAAACTCTAACTCATGGTCATGAAGCTTAGCGTAAAACTCACATACCAATGAAGAAGAACAGCTTTCAGGATGCATGCAGAAAGTCTCCCAGTTTAGCATAGAGATGGTTTTATAGACTTGCTCGCTTAAGGGTTGCTGTTGGAAAAGGAGAATGCCATGTTCTAGGTGAAAGTTCTACTTCAAAATATTGTCTTGAAACCGGTCCTTGGCCGCTTTCATTAAAAAGACCATTGCCTCTTTTTTCTCCGTTGGCATGGAGGATTCCGATTCATGAATTACGGTTGCAAAGAACGAGTGTTCTTCAACAGGCTTGGTGGCTTTCTTGATTGACCCTCTCATTCTTGCCATATTTTGTTTGTTTTGTGGAGTGAAGATGGTGTAAAGTTTTAAAGGTACAAGCTTGGGGAAGAGGAAGTGAATAAAAATGTCTGATTTGTATGTGTTACAGTTAGCATAATGAAGGGGGATTTATAGCGAAAAAAGAAGATGGAAAGGCATGACTTTTGTGAAGGGATATAAAACTGGTAGGAATAATTATGTCCAATGAGAATTACGCTCGCTTAGGCATATCAGATGGCTGGGTGACTTTTGATCATACAGTGGATTCTGAAATTTCTAAACTGCCCTCATTCTTGCTAAGTCATAAGTGACAGTACAATAGTACGAACTGCGTTGACAATAAAGCCCCAGTGCATCGATAATGGTACCTAATTATTCTGCAAAAAAAAAGTAAAACAAACTTGAGCAGAAACAAAAAATAAAATGAAATTACATAATAATAAATTTCATAGGAATTAAAATTTTTCGACCAATTTAAAGGTCTCTGCCTGCTTTTGATCAATATTCCCAAGGTAATGTTTCAATTGTTGGCCATTCACTTTGAACTAGTGTCCATCTTGTAAATGTTTGATTGTGACCGCACCATGAGGAAATACTTCGACAACATCGAAGGGTCTAGACCAACGAGAGCGCAATTTACCCAGGTGCAGTTTCAGTCTAGAATTGAATAATAAAACTTGTTGACCCACTATAAATTGTTGCTGAAAAATAATTATATCATGCCATCGTTTGGTCTTTTCCTTGTAAATTGCAGCATTTTCATAGGCATTTCGCCTAATCTCCTCTAGTTCAGTGATATCCAACAGCCTTTTTTTCCAGCAGCTTCATAGTCCATGTTCACTTGCTTAATTGCCCATTTGTGCTCCAGTTCAATTGGTAAGTGACATGCTTTCCCAAAAACCAATTGATACGGCGACATCCCTAATGGAGTTTTGTATGTTGTCTGCAATGCCCATAAAGCATCATCCAGTCAAGAAGACCAATCTTTCCTCAAAGGGTTCACAACCTTCTCAATAATGTTTTTAATTTGTCGATTCTATACTTTGGCTTGTCCATTAGTTTGCGGATGATAAGTAGTAGTCATTCTATGATTAATTCCATATCTCTTCAGTGCGACTGCCATTTGGTTGCAATGAAAGTGTGTACCTTAATCACTAATCAATGCATTTGGTGTGCCAAAGCGGGTGAGTATATGCTTGTGAAAAAATTTAAGCACTATCTTTGCATCATCCTTTGGGCCTACAACAGCTTCAACCCACTTTAAGACATAGTCAACAACTACTAATATATAAAGATTTCCAAATAAACTTGAAAATGGTCCCATAAAATCCATACCCTAAACATCAAACAATTCAACCTCTATAATTGGCTGCTGCAACATTTCATTACGTTGGGATATAAAGCCAGTGCGCTGACACCTATCACACTGATTCACAAAATTGTGGGCGTCTTTAAATAATGAAAGCCAGTAGAATCCTAATTGGAGAACCTTAGTGGCAGTTCGTATGCCATCGAAATGGCCTCCATAAGAAGCATCATGACAGTGCTTCAAGATTGAAAGCATCTTCTCTTCCAAAACACAATGCTGAATAATGCTTTCATTGCATACATTGAATAAATACAGCTCGTTCCAATGAAACTTCACTACGTGATGAAGAAATCTTTCTTTTTTTTTCTAGCCTGTGACACCCAACGGGAGTTTTCCACACACTAGATAAATAACCAAATCTGCATACCAAGGGGTTGCATCTTCAACAAATAACTTCTCATCTGGAAATGCATCGACAAATTGAAGTATATTTCCATCTTCCCTGCCAATTTCCGATCGAGACAGATGGTCTGCAACTTGATTCTCTGAACCCTTACGGTATTTTATCTTGATGTCAAATTCTTGCAATAGTAAGATCCAGCGTATTAGTCTTGGTTTTACATTCTTCTTTGCAAAAACATATCTTAATGCCAAGTGATCAGTAAATACGGTAACCTTTGCGCTGATAAGATAAGAATGAAACTTGTTGAAAGCAAAGACTAGAGCCAACAATTCTTTCTCTGTAGTGGTATAATTGATTTGAGCCTCTGTAACAGTTTGCTAGCATAATAGATCACGTGAAATATTTTCCCCTTGCGTTGTCGTAGAACAACACCCACAGCAAAGTCGCTTGCATCGCACATAACTTTAAAAGGTTGAGATCAATCTGGTGTAATGAAATTGGGTGCATTTACTAGCTACATCTTCAATTGAATGAATGCATCTAGACATGCATCATCAAAGAAGAATTTTGGATTATGTTCTAGTAATGATATAAGGGCTTTGCAATTTTTGAGAAATCTCTAATAAATCTTTTGTAAAACCCACATGCCCAAGAAAACTGCGAATACCTTAATACCTTTCACATTTTTCGGTAGAGGAAATTTCTCAATGATTTCCACTTTAGCTTTGTCTACTTCAACACCTTGACTAGAGACGCGATGGCCTAACACAATGCCTTCAGTTGCCATGAAATGGCATTTTTCCCAATTTAGAACAACATGTGTGTCTTCACATCACTGTAATGCTTTATCTAAATTATCAACGCAATGATCAAAATCATTCCCATAGACTAAGAAATCATCCATAAAAACCTTTAAAGAATCTTCAATCATATCCGAGAATATTGCCATCATTCACCTTTGAAATGTGGCTGATATGTTGCAAAGATAGAAAGGCATACGGCAAAAAGCAAAAGTACCAAAGGGACAAGTGAAAGTTGTTTTCTCTTGATCCTCTGGTGCAATTGCAATTTGATTGTACCCAGAATAGCCATCTAAGAAATAGTAATAGGCTTTTCCAGCAAGCTTGTCCAACATTTGGTCAATGAAAGGTATTGGGAAGTGGTCCTTCCTTATGGCAACATTAAGTTTGCGGTAATCCTTACAGACTCGATATCCTGTAGGAATGCATGTAGGAATTAATTTGTCTTTGTCATTGCTAACCACAGTGATGCCACTCTTTTTAGGAATGCATTGCATTGGACTTACCCAATTGCTATCAGGAATAGGGTAAATAATTCCAGCATCAAGTCATTTTATAATTTCTTTCTTAATAACTTCCTTCATCTTCTCATTTAATCTTTTTTGTTGCTCAATCGATTGCTAACCTTCATCTTCCAACTTGATCTTGTGTATGCAAAAAGATGAACTAATGCCTCAGATATCGGCAATACTCCAAGCAATAGCTCATTTATGTTGCTTAAGAATATGGACCAATTTCTCTTCTTGAGTTACATTCAATGTTGTGGAGACAATAACTGGGAGAGTATTGTTATCACCAAGAAAGACATATTTAAGATGAGTACGTAATGGTTTCAATTCTAGAGTAGGAGCTTTGTCGATATATAGATTGAAAATTGGAGCTGTTCTGTTGGCTAAGTCTAAGGATTCAATCTGCCATCCATGTCAGAGTTCAATATTATTAGCTTCAACCATGCTATCACAATCATCTAAGAATTCATCATCAGATGTCACTGCAAATGTAACAGTTCGAATTCGACCCTAATCGGAATGGTGGTTTCAGGGCCACGAATCCGAATTAGAAAAATATTTTATTTATTTATTTGATGTCTATATTAAGTGTTTGTGCATGAGTAAAAATATCGTAGTATAATTAAATTGCTTGGATGTTTAACTAAATAAAAGGATCAAATAGTTAAAGTGGAAAAGTAATGTGCATAAAATTAGGAAGGCCAATTGAATTGCTTTACTTAAGTAGGGACTAGCATGTCAAATTTCCACAATTATATGTAGTGGACGGCAATGATGATGGGGGAGGAATTTTTTTTTACATTTTATAATCTTAATCATAATATTTTATGATTATTTTCAATGTGTATTATATTAAAGAATTAAAAGAACATAAAACCAATTCCTCCCCCATCATCATTGCCGTCCACTACATATCGGGCCATTGCATGCGGTAACACCATGATACCTCCAGCATACCGGCTCAATCTTAAGAACTCTGCCTCATACTCCGATACAGACTTACTCCCCTGAACCAGCCTCAGAAATGCCTTCCGTTGCGCATCAATGTAGCTAGACCCAACATATTTCTTCTGGTACGCTGCCTTAAAATAGTCCCAAGTGAGATCCTCAACTGCAGCACTATCCCGCACCGTGAGCCACCACTGGTACGACTCATCCCGAAGAAGCGACACAATCCTTTTCAGCTTGTCCCCAGCATTCAAATCCAAGTCATTCATGATTCGCTTCGTCGCCTCTAACCAATACTCAGCCGTACTGGGAGCCACACCCGAAACACCTCGAAATACCTCAGCTCCATTGGCTCGGAGTCGCTCAGGTACAGATTTTCGAGCTCCCGCGCTTCCACCTACTCCAGCTACCCTCTCCAGAACTCGTAGCATCGCCTGAGACACTGCGTCATCCCCCGTCTGATCCTGAAATTCACCACCTACAGCCGGTGGTGGTGCTGGTATCTCATTTTCCGACCCTTGACCAGACCTCACTGGCTCAGACACAGCCATCCTACCCCGACCGCGTCCAAGAGTAATACGACCTTGACCTCGAGTACTCAAATCTAAAGTCTCGACTTATCTGATTTAAAAGTTTTATACATTAGTCATTATTCCACTATCTTTAAAACACAATCTTCTGAAAAGTTTTAATAAGAGGTTGTTTCGCGAGTCCATAGAGTCCTATAAATTTCAGTCTCTAAAATAGTCCACTAACTCTAGTCATTCCATCCAAAAATCACAACCAAAGGCTAGGGGTACTTACCTGGGCGGATTGGTGCCAGAGACTCGGTGCCATGCTTTTCAAATCATATAATTTCAAACAAAAACATTTTAAGACCATATTTTAAAACATTTTGGGCCTCGGGCCCACAGCCAAGCCTTTGAATTGGCTTTGATACCAATTTGTAACACCCCAAACCCGGTCAACACGCCACGACCAAATCTGGCATGTCACAGGGGAAAATGTATTGAAGAAAAACGAGTTACCGATTAAATTTTGTGGGAAAAACTCTTTGTTACTATGTACTTGTAGAAAACAAGTGCATGATTAGTTAAAAACTGATAGTTTACTTTGAAATCCCGGAAATAAATTTTAAAACTTAGTTGCATTTTAAAAAGAACCCAAATGGTTAATTTGAAAACCGTTTCTATTTGAATTTAGAATCCTAAGTTTGGAAACCGTTTGAGTTGTTGAAAACATTTAAGTTGTTAAATATTATCAAATGATTTATATTACCCGATGGTAAAGTTTTGAAAACCATTGCGTTTTGTAGTTTAGAAAGCTTTGCGCTCATATTATTAAATTAACCATGTAGTTTATTTAGCCATGTTTAAAACAAGTCCAAAGCATATAAATAATCCAAAAAAAACATAATTTGAAAGGCCTTATTACAAATCCAAATAAAGATGAAAAACCGAATTTAAATAAAATAAAGTACCCAAACCAAAGTCCGTGTAGAATCAAATTTTTATTGCATGGCCTCCTCGAGTCCATCCGGCTCCTCGTCCGTACTCTACGAATCACCTGTAAAGGTAAGGGAGAAGGTGAGTCACCAAGACTCAGTGCATAAATCCTTCCCCCGGTTGATGCAACATACTTACACAATTTATAACCAAGCAATATATATAATGCACCCAAACCTAGCCATCCATAACTCCTTTTCTACCCCGTGTGGTACCAAACCACTGGTGGTGCCAAACCACTGGTGACCCAAAGTCACGATATCCAATAATGTGGTGCCAAACCACTGGTGACCCAAAGTCACGAATAATCAAGTTGTGGGGCCAACCCACGTTGTGATACCAAATCACTGGCGACAATCCCGTAATATCAAATGTGGGGCCAACCCACTGTGGTGCGAAGCCACTGGGGCGAGTCGCTATGAGGTGCCAAACCTCTGGTGTCCCAAAGACACAAAATATCTGTGGTACCAAACCACTGGAGGTGCCAAACCTCTAGTGTCCCAAGGATAGGGATATCAAATCTTCCCCCTCCTCTCATATCACACAAACCAATGTATTATGAGTGTAAATCATGCCATCATGCTTTGATATGAACATATAACAAATATATATCGTAGATCATGATATTAAACAACATATAGCAACATCATATCGAAACGGACTTACCCGAATCCTTGCTCATACCCATCAAGGTATCATATCAAGATCTCACAGTTTTCGGCTTTTATAACATGATTAGTTTATTTATATATATATTACCGAGTTATAAAGTGTGTAAGGTACACACCTGTCACTAGCGAAATCACTAAATCCCGAAGACCCGATCTACCACACTAGATCTCATTGTCCTACATTCGGCCAATACTTAGATTAATAACATAGACCATTCGGCCATACCACTAAATCCCGAAGGGTGAAATAACGTATAACTAACACAATCCTTACCGTTGACTTACCAAAATCGATTGTCAGAGAATTGAGGCTTAGATTGATTGCTTCCAAAGTCCCGAAGAGTCTAGAAGAAAAATCGGTTCCTATGAATAGTTAGAACCTTGCTAACAAATGCCAAAAAATTGGCCTTTGCCCTCATTAAAAAGGACAGAGAAAAGAGGAAAGGAATAAGGAAATTCGGCCAAGACACTTTCCTATCTTCAAAACCGATTAGAGAAGAACCCAAAGAGAATCTACCCTTGTTGATATTCGGCCAAAGCAAATCAAAAAGGGAATGGGAAGTTTCGGCTATGGTTTTGAAAGAAGAAAACAAATGATATGTGGCTAAAAAGAAATGAAGTACGAGAGTGGCAAAGAAAA
Organism: Gossypium australe; assembly: GCA_005393395.2. Lineage (NCBI taxonomy): Eukaryota > Viridiplantae > Streptophyta > Magnoliopsida > Malvales > Malvaceae > Gossypium > Gossypium australe. The sequence goes on along the minus strand of CM016621.1, from coordinate 107,134,475 downwards.
ATAAAAATGAGAGAGAGAGAATTCGGCTTTAGCAAACAATGGAAGAAAAACCAAGAGAGATGGGGAAGAAGAAGGTTCGGCCAAAAAGAAAGTAAAAGAAGAGATGTAGGTTTTTTAACAAATATGAAAAGAAAGGAAAAGAAAGATGGGAACAAAAGAGGTTCTTTTCGGCTACAAAGAAATAAAAGATGAGAGGGAGGTTCCAAATGAGATTCGGCCAAATGCCTAAGAGGAAAATCAACAAACACCTATGGACATTCGGCTTTTGATTCACTTTAGTGCACTCGAGAGAAATCGGCAAAACTCAAAGGGTTTTCGGTTATGACACAAAACAAAGAATGAAGGCCTTCCAAGTTAACCGAAAAATGACCACCTAACCAAAGGAAATTTCGGCACCAACTAGCTACCAACAAAACAAAATTCGGTCACTTTTCCCTAGGCCCCAAAACCGTCCAAATACATGAACTCCAAAGTCAAACTTTTCCACACAAAACTTTCCATAGCAAAACACCTTACATCATGCCTTATGTTCTCACATCAATCCTTAATCAATATGATTTCTTTCCCAAAAATCAAGCTTACCTAAACTATTATTCAACTTCCCATAAAAATTTTAAAGTCCAACTTACCAAATAAAAAGCTTGGCCAACACTTGATGTAAGGATGCAGAAAATAAAGTCTCCAAAATGCATTCCATGCTATTCGAACCACTCCCCTCAAGCAACCCTTCATGCGCCACATCCACTATGCCACTAACTCCTCATGTGCTAAATTTAGACACTTAAATTAGCTTAAGTGTCAGGGTCACCTGATCCACTTCACTAATTTCTTCAAACTAAAAATTATTCTAACTTCGTTAATAATTCCAAGCCTTCACAAGACTATGCTAAGCACACAAAAAAAATCCTACCCGAGCTAACACAAGTAACAAGATGATACTCAAATTTTTAGGATGTTACAATTCTACCCCTCTTAAAGAAAATTTCGTCCTCGAAATTGCCTGATCAAAAGAGTTGAGGGAACTGCTGTCTCATCACATCCTCCGGTTCCCACGTAGCTTCTTCCACGCCATGGTTTCGCCATAATACCTTCACTAATGGAACTGACTTCTTGCGCAACACTTTCACGTCTCGATCCAGAATTTGCATTGGTTTCTATTCCACCGTCAAATCTGGACTCACCTCTAATTCCTCCACTGCCACGACATGCGAAGGATCAGAACGATAGCATCTAAGCATGGAGACATGGAACACATCATGTATCTGACTCAGCTCTGCTGGCGACTCGAGCTGATAGGCTACTGATCCCACTCGTCTCAACACCTTATACGGCCCAATAAACCTTGGACTTAACTTGCCTTTTCTCCCAAATCTTAAACCTTCTTCCATGGCGAGACCTTCAGAAAGACTTTGTCACCCACGGCAAACTCTATATCTCTCCGCTTGAGATCGGCATAAGACTTTTGCCTGTCCGAAGCTTCCTTCAAACGAGCTTGAATCAACTTCACCTTATCCTCATTCTCTGCAACCAACTCTGGTCCTAACATCTGACGCTCACCCAACTCTGTCCAGCATGTAGGTGTGCGACACCTCCTACCATACAACGGCTCATATGGTGCCATCTTAATGCTTGCCTGATAACTATTGTTGTATGCGAACTCAGCTAATGGCAAAAACTCTTCCCAGCTACCTCTGAAGTCCAAAACACAACCTCTCAACATATCCTCTAAAATCTGTATAACCCTTTCCGACTGCCCGTCAGACTGTGGATGAAATGCGGTACTGAAATCCAACCGCGTACCCAAAGCCTGATGTAACGCTCTCCAAAACCTCGACGTAAATCTAGGATCTCTGTCTGAGATGATCGACACTGGTACACCGTGCAACCTCACTATCTCCGCCATATACAACTTAGCTAACTTCTGAAGCGAGTAATCTACCCTTACCGGAATGAAATGAGCTGACTTAGTCAAACGATCCACAATCACCCAAACTGAGTCCTTCTTACTAGGCGTAAGGGGTAATCCACTGACAAAGTCCATAGTGATCCTTTCCCACTTCCACTGTGGAATCTTCACCGGCTGAAGTAACCCAGACGGCAACTGATGTTCAGCCTTGACCTGCTGACACGTCAGACATTTACCCACAAACTCAGTTACCTCCAGCTTTAGACCTGGCCACCAAAACTGTTCTCTTAAATCCCGATACATCTTGCTACTTCCAGGATGCATAGCGTGTGGGCTGCTATGTGTGTCCCGAAGAATTCTGTCTCAACTCGACATCCTTTGGCATACAAGCCCTCCCTTGAAAACACAATACTGCATCACTGGACAAACTGTAATCCTCTAAACCACCATTCTGAATCTGCAACCTCTGATCATTCAAACCCTCATCCTCTAACTGTTTCTCCTTAATCTGCTTAACCCAAGTCGGCTTAACCTGCAATTACACCAATAGACTCCCGTCGTCATACAAGCTAAGACGAGCAAACATCAATCTTAGGTCTGATACAACCTTAAGGCTCAACGCGTCTGCCACCACGTTAGCCTTGCCCGGATGATACTCAATCGAACAGTCATAGTCCTTCAACAACTCAATCCATCTGCGTTGCCTCAAGTTCAAATCCTTCTGAGTTAAAAGATACTTTAGACTCTTTTGATCCGTGTAGACTATCGACTTCTCCCCGTACAAATAGTGTCTCCATATCTTCAAAGCGAAAACCACTGCAGCTAATTCCAAGTCATGCGTCGGATAGTTAACTTCATGTGGTCTCAATTGTCGAGATGCATAAGCCACTACCTTCCCTTCTTGCATCAGCACACATCCCAAACCAGTATGTGATGCATCACAGTGAACAGTGAATTCCTTGCCTGCCTCAGGTTGAATCAAAACGGAGCTTCAGTCAGAATCTTCTTCAACTTGTCGAAACTTTCTTGCTGCTTCTCAGTCCACACAAATGGAACTCCTTTCCTCAATAACTTAGTCATTGGTGCTGCGATCAAAGAAAATCCCTCTACAAATCTTCGGTAATACCCCGCCAGACCTAGAAAACTCCGAATCTCAGCCACTGAATTAGGCGGCTTCCAGTCCAACACTGCCTCAATCTTCCGAGGATCCACTCTAATCCCTTCAGCTGATACTACGTGACCCAAGAAAGTCACCTCCCAAAGCCAGAACTCGCACTTACTAAATTTGGCATAAAGCTGTCTTTCCCTCAGAATCTGCAACACTACTCGCAAATGCGCATCATGCTCCTCCTCTGACTTGGAATATACCAAAATATCGTCTATAAATACCACGACAAAGTGATCCAAATACTGCTGAAATACCCGATTCATCATGTCCATGAATGCTGTCGGCGCGTTAGTCAACCCAAACGGCATTACCAGAAACTCGTAGTGCCCATACTGAGTGCGAAATGCCGTCTTATGGATATCAGCCTCTTTCACCTTTAGCTGATGATATCCAGACCTTAAATCAATCTTGGAGAAAACCGCTGCCCCCTTAAGCTGATCAAACAAGTTACCTATCCTCGGCAAAGGATACTTGTTTTTGATCGTCAACTTAATCAACTGGCGGTAGTCTATACACATCCGCATCGTACCATCCTTCTTCTTGACAAAAAGTACCGGCGCTCCCCAAGGCGAAACACTTGGTCGGATAAAACCTCGATCCAACAACTCTTGAATCTGAGCCTTCAATTCCACTAATTCCTTCGGCGCCATCCTATATGGAGCGATAGACACTGGCGCAGTTCCGGGTAACAAATCTATACCAAATTCAACTTCACGATCCGGAGGCAGTCCCGGAAGTTCTTCTGGAAATACGTCAGCATATTCCTTTACCGTTCGGACACTCCCCACAATAGACTCCTTAGCCTCCAACTCACATACATGAACCACAAATGCCTCACAGCCTTTCTTGACCATCTTCTCAGCTTTCAACGCAGATACTGCGTTGGATAGATAATCTCTTCTATTACCTATCATAACCACCTCTTCACCCTTAGCTGTCTTCAAAACCATGCGCTTAGCAGCGCAATCCAAACTTGTCTGGTACTTGACCAACCAATCCATCCCAAGAATCAGATCGAACTCCCCAAACGGCAGTTCCATCAGATCAGCTACAAACACTACCCATTGGAGTTCTAGGGGTATATCCCTATACAGCTTATTTACTTCTACAGAGTGACCTAGAGGGCTAATTACTGTCATCTCCCAAGAAGTAGTCTCAGAGTCTAAGTTCATGGTCTCTACTATGCTACTAGCAACATAGGAATGCATCGAACCCACATCTATGAAAGCAGTATATGGTACACCAAAGATTAAGAACGTACCGGTTATGACGTTCGGTGCGTTGCCCTCCTCTCGACGTCTCGCTGCATACACCAACCCAGGCTGTCTTGCCTCAGTGTTGCTTGCACCTCTGCCCGGTGCTCCGTGGCCCCGACCAGAACCATTACCTCCTCTACCGTTACCACAACCTCTCTGCGGTGGCGATCCCTCATTTCTGAACTGAGCATGACCTCGACCCTCAGACTGATTCCTGGCTAACTTACATGGATAGTCCCTCACACGATGATCCAGCGAGCCACACTTAAAACATCCTTTTCCACCAGTCCAACATTCGCCCCAATGAGATTTCCCACATCGAATACACTGTGCTGGTCCCTGATTAGCAGCAACAGGCCTCCCAGATTGATTCGGCCCACTCTGCCTAGCCCTTTTCTAAGAATTACCGGTAGACCCAGATGATCCAAAACCTCACTTATGTCTATTCCTATCCATATTCTGCCTCACAGACTCCTTAACCCCTTCGGCTACCTTAGCCTTTTCTACCAGAACAGCAAACTCACGCTCCTGCAGTGGAGCAATCAGCAATCTCAACTCATCCTTCAGTCCGTCCTCGAACCTGACATATCGCTCGTACTCCGAAGCCACGATACCTCCAGCATACCGGCTCAATCTTAAGAACTCTGCCTCATACTCCGATACAGACTTACTCCCCTGAACCAGCCTCAAAAATGCCTTCCGTTGCGCATCAATGTAGCTAGACCCAACATATTTCTTCTGGTACGCTACCTTAAAATAGTCCCAAGTGAGATCCTCAACTGCAGCACTATCCCGCACCGTGAGCAACCACTGGTACGACTCATCCCGAAGAAGCGACACAATCCCTTTCAGCTTGTCCTCAGCATTCAAATCCAAGTCATTCATGATTCGCTCCGTCGCCTCTAACCAATACTCAGCCGTACTGGGAGCCACACCCGAAACACCTCGAAATACCTCAGCTCCATTGGCTCGGAGTCACTCAGGTACAGATTTCCGAGCTCCCGTGCTTCCACCTACTCCAGCTACCCTCTCCAGAACTCCCAGCATCGCCTGAGACACTGCGTCATCCCCCGTCTGATCCTGAAATTCACCACCTATAGCCGGTGGTGGTGCTGGTATCTCATTTTCCGACCCTTGACCAGACCTCACTGGCTCAGACACAGCCATCCTACCCCGACCGCGTCCAAGAGTAATACGACCTCGACCTCGAGTACTCAAATCTAAAGTCTCGACTTATCTGATTTAAAAGTTTTATGCATTAGTCATTATTCAACTATCTTTAAAACACAATCTTATGAAAAGTTTTAATAAGAGGTTGTTTCGCGAGTCCATAGAGTCCTATAAATTTCAGTCTCTAAAATAGTCCACTAACTCTAGTCATTCCATCCAAAAATCATAACCAAAGGCTAGGGGTACTTACCTGGGCGGATTGGTGCCGGAGACTCGGTGCCATGCTTTTCAAATCATATAATTTCAAACAAAAACATTTTAAGACGATATTTTAAAACATTTTAAGCCTCGGGCCCACAGCCGAGCCTTTGAATTGGCTCTGATACCAATTTGTAACACCCCAAACCCGGTCAACACGCCACGACCAAATCTGGCATGTCACAGGGGAAAACGTTTTGAAAAAAACGAGTTACCGATTAAATTTTGTGGGAAAAACTCTTTGTTACTATGTACTTGTGGAAAACAGGTGCATGATTAGTTAAAAACTGATAGTTTACTTTGAAATCCCGGAAATAAATTTTAAAACTTAGTTGCATTTTAAAAGAACCCAAATGGTTAATTTGAAAATTGTTTCTATTTGAATTTGGAATCCTAAGTTTGGAAACCGTTTGAGTTGTCGAAAACATTTAAGTTGTTAAATATTATCAAATGATTTATATTACCTGATGGTAAAGTTTTGAAAACCATTGCGTTTTGTAGTTTAGAAAACTTTGCGCTCATATTATTAAATTAACCATGTAGTTTATTTAGCCATGTTTAAAACAAGTCCAAAGCATATAAATAATCCAAAAAAACATAATTTGAAAGGCCTTATTACAAATCCAAATAAAGGTGAAAAACCGAATTTAAATAAAATAAAGTACCCAAACTAAAGTCCGTGTAGAATCAAATTTTTATTGCATGGCCTCCTCGAGTCCATCCGGCTCCTCGTCCGCGCTATACGAATCACTTGTAAAGGTAAGGGAGAAGGTGAGTCACCAAAACTCAGTGCATAAATCCTTCCCCCGGTTGATGCAACATACTTACACAATTTATAACCAAGCAATATATATAATGCACCCAAACCTAGCCATCCATAACTCCTGTCACTAGCGAAATCACTAAATCCCGAAGACCCGATCTACCGCACTAGATCTCATTGTCCTACATTCGGCCAATACTTAGATTAATAACATAGACCATTCGGCCATACCACTAAATCCCGAAGGGTGAAATAATGTATAACTAACACAATCCTTACCCTTGACTTGCCAAAATCAATTGTCAGAGAATTGAGGCTTAGATCAATTACTTCCAAAGTCCTGAAGAGTCTAGAAGAAAAATCGGTTCCTATGAATAGTTAGAACCTTGCTAACAAATGCCAAAAAATTTGCCTTTGCCCTCATTAAAAACGACAGAGAAAAGAGAAAAGGAATAAGGAAATTCGGCCAAGACACTTACCTATCTTCAAAACCGATTAGAGAAGAACCCAAAGAGAATCTACCCTTGTTGATATTCGGCCAAAGCAAATCAAAAAGGGAATGGGAAGTTTCGGCTATGGTTTTGAAAGAAGAAAACAAATGATATGTGGCTAAAAAGAAATGAAGTACGAGAGTGGCAAAGAAAAATAAAAATGAGAGAGAGAGAATTCGGCTTTAGCAAACAATGGAAGAAAAACCAAGAGAGATGGGGAAGAAGAAGGTTCGGCCAAAAAGAAAGTAAAAGAAGAGATGTAGGTTTTTTAACAAATATGAAAAGAAAGGAAAAGAAAGATGGGAACAAAAGAGGTTCTTTTCGGCTACAAAGAAATAAAAGATGAAAGGGAGGTTCCAAATGAGATTCGGCCAAATGCCTAAGAGGAAAATCAACAAACACCTATGGACATTCGGCTTTTGATTCACTTTGGTGCACTAGAGAGAAATCGGCAAAACTCAAAGGGTTTTCGGTTATGACACAAAACAAAGAATGAAGGCTTTCCAAGTTAACCGAAAATGACCACCTAACCAAAGGAAATTTCGGCACCAACTAGCTACCAACAAAACAAAATTCGGTCACTTCCCCCTAGGCCCCAAAATCATCCAAGTACATGAACTCCAAAGTCAAACTTTTCCACACAAAACTTTCCATAGCAAAACACCTTACATCATGCCTTATGTTCTCACATCAATCCTTAATCAATATGATTTCTTTCCCAAAAATCAAGCTTACCTAAACTATTATTCAACTTCCCATAAAAATTTTAAAGTCCAACTTACCAAATAAAAAGCTTGGCCGACACTTGATGTAAGGATGCAGAAAATAAAGTCTCCAAAATGCATTCCATGCTATTCGAACCACTCCCCTCAAGCAACCCTTCATGTGCCATATCCACTATGCCACTAACTCCTCATGTGCTAAATTTAGACACTTAAATTAGCTTAAGTGTCAGGGTCACCTGATCCACTTCACTAATTTCTTCAAACTAAAAATTATTCTAACTTCGTTAATAATTCCAAGCCTTCACAAGACTATGCTAAGCACACAAAAAAAATCCTACCCGAGCTAACACAAGTAACAAGATTATACTCAAATTTTTAGGATGTTAGAATGGAGATTAGTTCAATTTGAGAATAGGGAAGCTCTTTACATTCGGCTGAATGTTGAATTGAATATATATTAGGATTATTTTAACTTAATTGTTGGTTATATGTTTATGTATATGTATATGGAAATTCGGGTACACGAAATAGCATAATCGGCCTTGATGAATGTTTATATTTTGAAGTGATTATTGATAGAATATTAAAGATAGGTGATGAATAGAAATGTTTAATTGAAACAAAGAGATTTAATTAAACTTAAGGAGAATTCGGCCCTAGAGTAAAGGTGTATAAAATTTTTATGTTTGTATATTGTGTTCGAATAAATGAAAAGAAATAGTATTAAATTATAAAAGTTTCGAACTAGGAATGATAGATGGAAAGAATGGTATAAATATGTGTTCCGATTAGAGATGAAAGGTAATTTATTTGAATTTGGTTTTAGACCAAGGAAGGAAAGATTTCGAAAAGGATCGGGGAAAAGCTAAACTAGACGAGTAGCTGGGAAACCCTGAATCGTCGCTTTTTGAGGTAAGATTTCAAGCAATTGAGTTAATCGAAATGATTCTTTATAAAGTGCTAATGTTTAATGGTCATGGACTTGTAAAACTAAGATGTGCCGAATGTGCTAATGGAATTGAATAATAAATTGTATCATGTATGGATAATTTGACAGTTGAGTGAGATAGTGGAAATTATATACTGCTTAAAATTTGAATGTAAGCACATATACATGGTACTAATTAAGGTTAGGAGATGTGTTCCAGGTAAGAATAAAATTTGGAGGTGATGTGCCGAATGTGTAAATTGTATTGAGTAGGAGTATATGATTATTTTTATGGCTAAATGTATGTATGGTTATATGCTTGAAAATATGTGAGTTTGCTTATATGTGAGATTGAATATTTTTAAAATGGAATGTGGGTCTGGGAAATGTACCATGGATATGAAATTGTGTACTGACACTAAGTGTGCAGGTAGATCAAGTAACGGCTCTAAGTGAGCACTACGTTACGTGAATATTAAGTAACGGCTCTAAGTGAGCTCTACGTTACTGGAATATTAAGTAACGGCTTTATGTGAGCGATACATTACAAGGTTATTTAGTAACGACTCTAAGTGAACGATACATTACCGGGTGTATTTAGTAATGGCACCAAGCGTGCAAATCATTATTTAACTTAATTATCGATATGCAGGTACAGAGCTCGTTTTAAAAAGATTTCTTTCTAAATGCAAATCAGTATATAGTAATGTTTAATACGATATTCTAGGGATGCATGAATAACTAATTTTCGAGTGGTAAGTAAATTTAAAGGTACGTTTCATTCATGCTAATTTAAGATGAATGAGTTTAGTAATGTGAGTGGGAAAATTATTAGTATGAGGTATATTTACCAATTATTTCATATGATATTTATAAATTGAACCTTGGAACTTTGATTATTTGGTCTTGTTGGTTGTGTATGAAATGCTCATTGAAAATTTAAAGTAGAATAGGTGTAATTAAGTATTCTAAGCTGGAATCTTACTAAGCTGCAAAGCTTATTTTCTCTCCGTTGCTTCTTTGGATTTGTAGATCACTTTTGGAAGGTTCAATCTAAGCTCGTGGATTAACTTGGGAGCTCATCATACTATCATCTATTTTGGTACCCTTTGGTAGACTAACCTTTGATGATTATGGCATTTATAAGCTAAATTGTTTTCTTAGGATTTGTATAAGACGAATCTTGAATGGATGTATACCATGCGAACATGGCTAAATTTTTGGTACTTTGGTCTTTTGTATATTCGGCCATGAGGTTAACATTTTATGAAAGTATAATTGTTAATGTGTTTATGCTTGATGTATGAAAATGTAGCTTGAATGACCATTTAGTTAAGGTTTACTGTGCAAAGTCGAATATGGTGTTTATGTATTTTGGTAACTAACATTTCATGTTAGTCATATATGTGTGTAACGAGTTTGGTTTATATGTAGGGTTGTTTACGAAATAGGTTTAATTTTGATAATGTGACAATGCTAATTGAAAATGATGTGATTGATTAAATGTTTGGATGCTTTCAACAATGGGAAAGGGATCGTGAAATTGGTACAAGTACAATGGATTTTGGGTGATAGATAATTTGTCTAATAAAGTGAGTAAAGCTTGTACATATTTCTCTAAGATAATGGAAATGACCAAATGAATAGTAATGGGTTTCATTGAAAGATGTTTATGGTTGAAATGTAGTTGGGTCATATGCATGGATTGATTAATGATGCGCATGATATATATATATTTGCATTTCTTTTGGGTAGTTTGTATACATTTGAATGGTAGATGTATTATTATTATGATTCGGCCTTAGTATATATATATATATATTGGGATGTGAAATTTCCTTTCTATTTCAAAGTAGTTCTACAGAAGCAGGATCAATGTGCAATATTATCAATTATGGTTTGGGTTTAGTTTAGTAATACCCCTTAACTATGATCCGGCGATGGATACAGGTTAGGGGTGTTACAGCAAACTCCTCACAAAGTATTGTGCTATGATCATTGAATTATTCCTCGATTAGATCATCTAGCACATCGACAATATGGCATTCTTCTTCGTCATTGCATTGAATAGATTCGAAAATACTGAAGGTAACGTGCTCATCATTAAGCTGCATGGGCAGTTCACCTTTGTAAACATCAATAAGAGTTCATCTGGTAGCTAAAAATGGTTGTCCCAAGATTATGGGAACCTCCTTGTCTGCCTTGCAGTTAAGTATGATAAAATCAGCCAGAAAAACAAATTTATCCATACAAACTAAGATATCTTTGATTTTCCCTTCAGGTTGAGCCAATGATCGATCAGCTAGTTGCAATGTAATTGCAGTAGGTTTCAAGTGACCAATTCCCAACTTTCTGAAAGTAGATAGTGACATTAGGTTGATGGTAGCTTCCAAATCACATAATGCCTTGCCCAAATAATGGTTGTCAATTGAACATGGGATAGTAAAGCTCCCAGAATCTTTCATTTCGGAGGGTAACTTATTTGTCAAAACAACAATTCAGCCCTCTATGAGTGCAATAGTTTCCATATCACTGAGCTCCTTCTTCTTAGACAACAGCTCCTTCATAAATTTCCCATAATTTATAATTTTCACAAGAGCATCTACTAAAGGAATGTTGACCTGAAGTTGCTTTAGTATGTTTAGAAACTGTTGGTACTGCTTATCCTGCTCATTCTCCCTAAATTTTTGTAGAAAAGGTAAAGGTGGAGAAACATCTAATTACGTCGACACCTTTGATTGCATCCACAGTTTTGAGGGTCGAACATTAGGCATATGAGTGACAATTTGTTGAACACCTTTGTCTGGTACATCGATAAGCTCTACAGATTCAACCTTCTAACTAGAGATCACTTTATCACTATCTTGAAGTGCTACAGTAGAGTCTGTAGTCGACTCGCGAGTTTGTTTACCACTCCTGAGAGTGACAGCCTTACAGTTTTCTTTCCCTCTCGAACTGGGATTTTCCGTGTCACTAGGTAGTGTGCCTGGTGGTCGAGTATTTAGATTCGATGCAAGTTATTCTAATTGTGCCTCCAACACCCAAATAGAAGATAAATTCGCTTGAACAATAGCTTTTGTGTGAGCCATATACTCTAGCATTAAAGCCTCAAGAGCTGTTAACGGCATAGAAGGAGAAGCTTGCGTGTACTATTGTCGTCAATGTTCTTAAACATGTTGAGTCAACATTAAGCAGTGTTGTGGATATGTCTAATTCTGGTGTGGATGCATCTAAGGGTGCTGATTGTAGTTCTGTTTTTGTTGATTGTAATGCCATTTTCTTGAAGTATAATTGCCTTAAGTATATATATTCCCACATTGGAATGTCGCAGCATTTAGTCTAGCATTCCAATTTCCCCAAGACTGTTGATTACATGCAGAATCATTATAAGAGGTGCCATAAGAATTGTTGTGGATGTTACTGACATAAAAGGAATTTTCTACATGTTGTGAACAATCTTTGTAACTGTGGTTGTCACTGCAAATCTCATAACAAAAGGTAGGAACATCAACTTGTTGAGCGACTTGTATAGGTGCAACGTCACTAGTCCCTCGCATATTTTTTATCATATTTGCAAGAGAAGAAACTTGAGCACTAAGTGCAAATATTGCGTCCAATTCAATACCTCCCAGAGTAGCTTTTGCTTATGCAGCTCTAGAGATAGGATATTGATAATCGTTATGAGTACTTCTCCCAAAAATTCCAAAAGCATCATTATAAGTACAATCTAGCAAAAGGCCATTGACTGATGCATCGACAAGATTCCTCGTGTGTGAATTCAGCCCATTAAAAAAAATCTCAATTTGTGTTTCCTATTGAATGTCGTGCATGGGACAATCTTGAAGCAAAGATTTATAACGTTCCCATGTGGTGTGAAGATTCTCATCATCCAGCTGATGATAAGCTGTAATATCATTTCTGTAATAGCCTGATTTAATGGGCTAGTTGGAACAGTGGTCTTGGAACCACTAATCCCAGGTCAGAGAAAATTATTTTCATGTTATTTTATGAGTTAGAGCATGATTATATAAGTGCATGAAAGTTTTGGTGCTTTAATTTTTAGCGATTTCATGCTTAATCGCAAAAAAGGACTAAATCACATAAAGTACGAAAGTTTAATTCTATAAGCTAAAGGTGCCTAATAGCCATAGAGTATTAATTGGAGGTCCCAAATGTGCAATTAGGCCTTATTTTAAGAGGTGGCCGGCCATAGGGGGACAAAGAGGTCAAAATTAGTCAAAGTGGGTGTAGTGGGTGGATTAAATTGATGAAATAAAATAAAATAAAGAAAGAAAAGATATCATATTTTCTTCTCCTTCCTTCCATCAAAAATTAGTAGCAAAAATAGGGGTTGAGAGCTCAAGAATTTCAGCAAGCTTCTCTCTTTACAAGTAAGTGATTTCATGATCATTTCTTAATAAAAATTGAACTTTTAGAACCCTTAAAGCTTAAGCTTTCTAAAGAGGGGACTATTTTGTAAAATGGAGAAAAGTTTAGAGTTTTTCCATGAGAGCTTTTAAGTTGTGCTGCATTTTTATGGAAGAAAATCAGTCTTAGTTGTAAGATGAACAACTTTTGTGAAAGGTGTTACCATGAAAACACCAAAAAGGACCTTTTTGTAAAGGTTGTAAAATGTGAGATAAATGCGTGAAATAATGAGTTTTGATGGTTTCCATAAGAGAAATAAATGTTCACCTAGGCTCATTAAAGAAACAAATTTGATTAGAATTGATTTCCGAGCCTAGGGGTGAAATGGTCGTTTTGTGAAAGTCTAAGGGCAAAATAGTAATTTTACCAAAACATGATTATTGAAATGCATTTGTTAATGTGATGATTAAATGAGCTAATTTGCTATTATAGATCAAGAAGAACAAAGAATTAACCTCGATTGGGGAAAGAACAAAGTATCAGACTAGATTGACAATTTAGCCTATTTTGAAATCGGGGTAAGTTTGTATGCAATAAATTCAACATCATGTTATAAATTTTCTAAATAATCGATATTAGCAATGTTCTACAATATTTCTATGAATTTCGAGTTATGATGTTGAATGAGAAAAATGATGGAAATTGTGAAGTAGTAGAAGTCCCGGTTGGACTATGGTAAAGGTGAGAATAATATTAACGAAACATGAGATTGGTAAGGTCCCGTATAAGACCATGTCTGGGATATGGCCTCAGCACCGAATGGAAATCCCGTAGAAGACCATATTGGGGATATGGTATCAGTAGTGAATGTGGGAATCGTATAAGACCATATCCAGGATATGGAATCAATAATTGAAATGAGGTCCCGTATAAGACCGTATCGGGGGCATGGCATTTGCATCTAGAAGTGACCCCACGTAAGACCACATCTAGGATGTGGCATTGGTGTCGTAATTTGTGAATGAGGATGATTATATGTCCTTGAATATCTCAAGTAATTTCCATGTGGTATATCTATGCTAGAGTTAAGATTAATGCTAATACCAAGTGATGAGATAATACAGGTATATGCCAGTAATTCACGAGAATGGTTCACGATATGTGGCATGTTATGCAATTGGTAAGAGTAAGTATGATTAAGTTATGGAAATGAGCTTAAGGTTTGGGTTTTATTCAGTGATATGGATGGATGATATTATGAGTTTTAAGTTGCTATTTATTACCCCTCTCATTTCCCTTTTCCTTGTAGTTTTGCCAAGATAACTTGAGGATCGTGGGACGTCGGAGTTCAGAATCACACTATTGGCATCTCTTCGGTATAACAAAGATAGATTTATTTTGAGTATGGCATGTATAGGACTTTTTCTTTTTGTTATGTCATATTTGTTAGCCAAAATTGTAACACCCCAAACCCAGCCCAAACACCATGACCGGATCTGGCATGTCACTAAGGAGATTTTAAAAGTTATTGCAATTTCGAGAAATATTTTTCTTCAGTTTAACCTTTTAATCGGGGAAACTAAATGGTTGAATAGTTTGGAAAAGATATACATTTTAAATTAATGCCTTAGTGATTTAGAAACCGAAATTTGGTACATACCTTAGCTTAATAAAAAAACGTAAAATCCAAATATTTAATAATAATAAAAGCCCAAAATAAAACCCGAATAATAAAAGAAAATCTAATGGCCCATGGCCTTATTACAATGAAATAAAAACCCAACTAATCCAATGTATTAAATATAAACAAATAAAATAATGGATGTCGCAGTATCCAAAATAATCTCATGCATGGCCACCTTGCGTTCCTCTCCAGCCCGGTCCGATGCTCTACGTGTCTCCTGAAAAATGTTAAATAATAGGGTGACTCACGAGACTCAGTGTGCAACCCTCATGCACCATCAGATCGGGCCTTAGCCCCACATAACAGATATCAAAACATGAAATAACAGAAATTATGCAAAGCCCAACCCAATCCTAGGTTTCTATCCGTTACACACCACCCTTACCTGCCGAACACACCATTGGGGATTTCTACAATCAACCCACACCGCTACACACCATCGATGGTAGTCATGCTGCAGTTAGCTACACATCGTTAGATCATGGCAATAGCCACTACAACAGATCATGGCAAAAAGCCACTACAACAGATCATGGCAGAAGCCACTACAACAGATCATGGCAAAAAGCCACTACAACAGAATACTTCCCCTTTCATCAATTACCCAACCCCGTGCAATCACAAAAGCATATCATTAGCAGAAACATTCACTTATGAATGACAAAGATCACTAACCTGGTGATTCACTTTTACCCTCCTCGGGTTATGTCGGGATTTCGTCATTTAGCAGAGTATAAGCAGATTTAATAACATATATTAGCAGACAATCTAAATGGTGTGAGAAGTTACACACCTGATTAATGCGTAGTACTACTCTCTATATATTAGGCTATTTTCCAAGTCATATTTCTCACTCACTTGATCCTTTATCTTTACCAACATTTTAATGCAGTCAACATTTAAGATATTCAACCAAGCCTTATACATGTTACCATTTGTTAGTCGTACGCTTCATATAAATAACAAGAAACATATATAGGCTCAATTCTTATTAAATTCCTCTTATACCTATACTTTTTCACATTTTGTATTCATATCACATATAATAATCATGCCTCTGTATTTCATATACATTTTCATAACAATTTGTCTTGGTTTCTAACTACTTCATATTTGAGTTCTACTCATCAAATCATTTGAACATCATCTTTACACAAATAGTACACTTGAGGTGTACAGTTCTACAATTATGAATAAACACATTTATCAAACATATTCCATGTTTGTATATATCACAGTCTCTTATTTCCATGTATCAAGTACCATCATTTCCTTGTATTCCAGACAAATACGTATAACAATTCATAAACATGCAACTCACTAACTCTTCTTGCCAATCATAATTTAAATTGAAAAATCACTTATTGAGTCCAATTTTAGTGTTCACTAAAATTTATCATATAAATTTGGATGTACGTATCCACCAATAGGTTCCATGTATAGATATCATCATCTCAAATTTCCACATACATTTACTTTCCACATTATGAACTCAAATAACATATACAAGATATACCATTGTATTTCAAGTACGTTTTCATAATATTTCATTTTGGATTCAGATTATTTTTGTAACATCCTAAAAATTGAGTATCGATATGTTGCATGTTTTTGGTGCTTAGTTTGTAAATGATTTAATTTGTGTGTTTATATAGTCTTGAAAAGGCTCGGGATTTATTCGGAATTAGAATAAATTTTAGTAATGAGTACTTTATTGAAGTGGATCAAGTGACCTTGATGTTTAAGGAAATTAAGTGACAAAAACTAGCATTAGATGAGCTAGTAGTAAAGTGGAGTTGGTGCCATAAGTGTTGCTTGAGGGAAGAGGTTCGAATCCTTTGGAATGCATTTTGTGACTTTTATTTTTGCACTCTCCTAGCTTGTGTCGGTCAAGCCTTATTCTTGGTAAGTTGGACTTTATTATTTTTATGGTAAGGTGGTTATTGGATTAGGATAAGACTTGAACATAGGGAAGGAAATTTTGAGCTTATGGTATGTCAGAGGGACATAAGGCACTCATTAAGGGGGTGTGTTTTGGAAAGTTTGGCATGGCCAAACTTTGACTATGAACATGGACGGTTTTGTGGTCTAGGGGGGATGGTCGAATTTTTTTGGTAGCATAGGTAAGGATGGTAACATGTTTTGGTCACTTTCATTTGGTCATTTTGGTGTTTTTTTTTTCATAAAACTTTTCTTCTCATTTTTTTCTCTCCCTAACCGAATGCAATTGGTGCATTGTGAGTAGTTTTGTTTTCTTCTTTTGGACATTGTTTTTGACCATTTGGTCTCAATTTTTGCCTAACCTCTCAAGTTCTTCCTCTCTAGTGCCGAAATCACTAAAGCACAAAGGCCATTTTTCTTTTCCTTCTTTTCTACTCTTTGGCCGAATGCTCTCTTGTCCCAAATCCCTCCCTTTGTTTCTTTTTCATCCTTGAAAAATCGAAACACATTTTCTCTCTTCTATTTTTCTCCATGGTTGAATGTTGCTAGCATCTTTTCCATCGAAATTTTCTTCTTAGCCGAACCCTCCTCCTCACATATTTTTCTCTTGATCAATCATTCTTTTAACTTTCGTTTAAATCAAGTTGTAAGAACCCTTTTCATTTATTTATTTTCTTCTTTGTCTTTAGCCGAATATACATATTGTTTAGAGGGGCTTTTGACCGAAAATAACATTCCTTATTCTTTTCTTTTAAACAATCCTATTCATCTTAATAGTGTTATAGAGAAGGCCGAACTCAGAGTATTCGTAATCATCGTGACTCGTTAGAAATTGAATCGAAGTGTTAAGGTAAGGATTTCTATCAAGGACTTCCATATTATTTCGTTATCTCGTCAAAGATGGGTTATTAATCGATTTTATCCTAGGGATGTTAACGCTCGATTTTCATCCCGCGAACGCAAAGATATTTTTGTGGTAAGCCGATTTCGCCTTAAAACCAATTGTCTTAAATTCCAATATAGTAGATGGACTAATAATCTTTTGTCAATGGAGGCAAACAAGATAGGGTCAAAAAGGGTGGTGAATAGTGTTCGAAAGAGGGGCAATTCTGCTATTCCCTCTAGGTTCAAGCGAAGGGCTGTTTTGGCAATCTGAGATTTTCCAACGGGTTGTGGACCCTCTTCTGGTGAAAATCAATTATTTGAAGTCGTTCGTACTCCTGAGCCATTGACTGTTCGTGGTTCTTCAACGAGGGTAAAGATCTAGATCGCTTATCTTTAGTATAGATTTATATTAAATAATAGTGTTCTAATCAAGCGTGACGTATATTTAGGTATCGACGAGCGGGAAAGTATAATTCTCACCGTAATCAGGTGTGTAATTTCACACTTATCTCATGGGTTAGATGTTATACTGTAAGCAATAGAATAAAAATCGTAAAGTTCGTAAAATCAAAAAGTACGGTATATTAACACTTTTTGTGTTAAATACATGAAATCGGTATTACAGTCGTGGAAATTACGGAATCACCCTCGATGGGCTATTTTGATAAAAGTAATTTTTGGGCCTCATGTGCTTAATGGGCCAATTTGCTAGATTGCTTAATGGGCCGAATTGCTAGATTGCTTAATGGGCCGAATTGTTAGATTGCTTAAGGAGCCAATTTGATAAATTACCATATAGGCCAAAATGAGAAATGGGCCAACTTGTAGTATGGGCCCTATGTTGAAATTATCATATGAATATTAATATGCTTTGTATATGTATACGTGATTGCATGGGTTGGGATAAAATTGAAGAGAAGTTTTGGTGGCTCTGCCACAATCTAGTTCGGGTGGCTCAGCCACAAACATTTTAAATAGCTTTATGCCTGCGATTGGTGTGTTGGCGGGGTGGGTTGACTTGATCCCCACATGTGTGCTGGTTGGTACAGATGGTGTGTAGTAGATGGAAATTTAGGCTTGGTTGGGAATTGCATTTCACATGCATTTTTTTATTTACTATATTGTTATATTCGTAAATGGGCTCAAGCCCAATTAAATGCTTATATAGATTTGGCCCAGTGGACACGGTAAGTGGGTTACACACTGAGTTCTAAGTAACTCTCCCCGTTTTCTTACCCTTCTCAGGTAATAATAATTGATGGAGGCTTGGGCCGGGGATGACTTCGCGTGGAGGCCATACTACGAATGATGGTTTATATAAACTTTGATATTCTTTTAAGTATTTCTATTTAAGTACTATTTCAGTTGCGATGTAATAAGGCCTCTGGTATTATTATATGGATTTTTATTCGTCGGTGGATTTTAATTATGTTTTAGATACTTAAAGGGAACTATTTTAAATTATAAATGATTTCTTTAAATTTTTAGTATAAAAAGGGGGTTTTTCTTAAATATCACAAACTCGTAAAAAATTCTTGTGAAAACTCTTTTATGAATATATTTTCAAACTCATTTTGAATTCTTTCAAAATTCTTTAAAAATTTAACCAATTATTTCTCTGAGATCAAAATATAATCTCTTATGTTCTTAAATCATAGTTTTCAAATAAATTCTAGGTTTTTGATAAACTCCATCTCAAAAATAGTTTTTTTAAGACCTGTTTTATTTAAATCATTAAATGACTAGATGTATGTTCGATTTGTGTGGCATACCAAATCTGGTCTTAACGCATAGACCGGGTTTGGGGTGTTACATTTTATGGTATCAGAGCCAGTTTCAAAACTCGGCTGTGGTTTGGGTTCAACAACAATTTTGTTTAAAACTGTTTAAATTTCTAGACTTTATGTTTTAAAGGTAGTATGGCACCACGAGCATCTGGCACAAAGTCAAGTAAGTATTTGTATATTGAATGTTTATTATTGTGATATGATCATAGGAACACTCTAGAACTTCTAGTTTTAGGTGTTGAAAACTATAGAGATTAAGACTATATGATATTTATGTGAAAACAACTCTATCTCTTATAACTCATAAAATATCGTTAATAAACACTGAAATAGTATTTTGATTCATAAAACTTGTAATCAGATTAAACCAAATTAGTCATTATGAGCACTAGAGGACGTGGACGTGGACGCGATAGACGTGGCCGTGGTAGAGGACGAGATGCTAGGGTTGCGTCTGAAGCGCCGGGTCACATGCCGGAAATGGATGCACCTGCGTCACTCGGGAGTGAGACTGGATCACATTACCGTACGAGAGAGGACAATGCTTTGACACAAGCAACGTTGAGAGTCCTAGAAATGGTTTCTGGGACTAGAACTGGCTCAGCAGTTCGTGGATCAATACCGGAACGACTTAAATCAAGTGGTGCTGAGGTTTTTAGAGGTGTCTCTGGTGTAGCTCCAAATGTTGCGGAATATTGGCTCGAGGCTGTGGAGCGGATTATGGATGATCTGGAGTGCACCGTCAAGCAGAAACTGAGAGGAGCGGTGTCCTTGCTAAGGGACAAGGCGTATCAATGGTGGCTTACTGTTCGAGAAGGCACTGAGGCTGCATTGGTTACTTGGGATTTCTTCAAAGCTGCTTTCCAAGGGAAGTATGTTGGAACAAGTTATGTGGATGCCCGGAGAAGGAATTCCTGGATCTGGTTCAAGGAAATAAGACGGTGACAGCTTATGAGGCAGAATTTCTACGTTTGAGTCGTTATGCTCGGACTATAGTGCCAACGGATCATGAGCGCTGTGTACGCTTTGAAGATGGGCTGAATGATGAGTTACGAATACTGATAGCCCCACAATAAGTAAGGACTTTTGCCTCGCTTGTAGAGAAAGCCAAGATAGCCGAAGAGGCTAAAAACTCAGAACGCCAGAACCGGGAAAGAGTCAGAGGCAAGAGGGACTTTAAATACTCGGGTTCTTCTAAAAGGTTCCAAAAGAGGCCTCGAAATGATGAGCCAGCTCAAGCTAGAGCACCTGTAGCTACTAATCAGAGTCGAGACTGTGCTGACTGTGGGAATTGACACCCGGGGGAATGCTGGAAGAAAACTGGTGGTTGTTATAAATGTGGTTCCAAGGATCACCAGTATAGGAATTGCCCTCAACGGACTGATCCGACTCAGGAAGCTCGTAACCTTGATGCTCAGCCGGCTAGAGGCACTCAGCAGCCACCGAGAGGTCATGGATCAGGTCGTGGTGGTAATGGTATCGGACGTGGTCAAGGTACACTGGGTCGAGGTAATGGCTTTAGAGGTAACGCGGAGGCAAGATAGCTGGGGTTGGTCTATGCGGTCAGGCGTCGTGAAGATGGCGATGCACCTAATGTGATAACTGGTACGTTCTTCATCTTTGATGTACCTGTTACTGCTTTGATAGATATCGGGTCTACCCACTCGTATGTTGCTAGTGCCATATCTGGAAACCTGAATATTAGATCTGAGATTACCGATAGAGAGATAACGGTAATTAGTCCTTTATGACAGTCTGTAATCGTGAATAAATTGTTTAGAGACGTACCCTTAGAAATCCAAAGAGAAATATTTTTAGCAGATTTGATGGAATTGCCTTTCGGCGAGTTCGATCTTTATTTTGGGCATGGATTGGTTGGTGAAGCACCAGGCGCAATTGGATTGTGCTGAAAAGCGGATGTCGATAAGGACTATGGATGATAAGGAGGTAGTAATGATAGGCGAGCGAAGGAACTTTTTGGCAAATGTGGTATCTACTTCGAAGGCAGAAAAGTTGGTGTGGAAAGGGTATGGAGCGTTCCTAGCCTTCTTTTATGCTTTGGATGCCAAGGAATTATCGGTGGAAGGTGTGAAAATGGTGAAAGAATTTCCAGATGTCTTTCCTGAAGAACTTCCTAGTCTACCTCCAGATTGGGAAGTAGAATTTGGCATTGAGCTTTTAACCGGAACGGCTCCAGTGTCTACTGTTCCTTATAGAATGGTGCCGAAGGAGTTGGCGGAGCTTAAAGCTCAAATTCAAGAATTGTTAGATCGGGGATTTATCCGGCCGAGTGTGTCTCCGTGGGGAGCACCGGTTTTGTTCGTCAAGAAGAAGGATGGGTCAATGCGTATGTGCATTGATTATAGGCAGTTGAATAAGTTGACGATCAAGAATAGGTATCCATTGCCGAGAATCGATGACCTGTTTGATCAATTGAGAGGAGCTTCAGTTTTCTCCAAGATTGATTTGAGATCGGGTTATCATCAACTCAAGGTTAAAGAGGCAGATATTTATAAGACGGCATTCCGAACTCGTTATGGACATTATGAGTTTTTGGTGATGCCGTTTGGTTTGACCAATGCACCAGCTGCATTTATGGACATGATGAACTGAGTCTTTCAACCCTATCTAGACCGGTTCGTGGTGGTGTTCATAGATGGTATCTTGGTATATTCGAGGAATGAAGAAGAGCATGACTCACATTTGCGCATTGTGTTGCAAATATTGCGAGATAAGCAACTTTATGCCAAATTCAGTAAATGCGAATTTTGGTTGAAGGAAGTAACTTTCTTGGGTCATGTGGTGTCAGCCGAAGGAGTAAGAGTTGATCCTCGGAAGGTAGAGGCTGTGTTGGATTGGAAACCACCGAAGTCAGTGGCTGAGATTCGGAGTTTCTTGGGTTTGGCTGGTTACCATAGATACTTTGTTGAGGGGTTTTCGTTGATTGCTGCACCCCTAACTAAGCTGTTACGAAAGGGAGTACCGTATGTGTGGACCGATAAACAATTACAAAGTTTCGAGAAACTGAAGATTATTTTGACGGAAGCGCCAGTAATGATTCAACTTGAGGCTGGAAAAGAGTTTATCGTTTACTGTGATGCGTCACACACGGGTTTAGGATGTGTGTTGATGCAAGGAGGAAAAATGGTGGCTTATGCTTCTCGTCAGTTAAGGCCACACGAAGTTAACTATCCTACTCATGACTTGGAGTTGGCTGCGGTGGTGTTTGCTTTAAAGATTTGGAGGCACTATCTCTACGGTGAGAAGTCGATCATTTATACGGACCATAAGAGTCTTAAGTACCTCCTTACCCAAAAGGAGTTGAACTTGAGACAATGGAGATGGGTGGAGTTGTTAAAGGATTATGACTTCTCAATTGAGTACCATCCTGGAAAGGCTAACGTGGTGGCGGACGCGTTGAGTCGTAAGGTAGTATCAGAGTTAAGAGCAATGTTTGTCCATCTTAGTTTGTATGAGGATAGCAGTCTGCTAGCGGAACTTCAGGTGAAGCCATTGTGGTTAGAACAGATCAAGGAAAAGCAGTTATCAGATGAAAAGTTGGGTCCTTTAATGCAACAAGTTGAAAGTGGTATAATAGGGGACTTTGGATTGAACAAGGATGGCGTGCTGTGTTTTCGTGGAAGAGCTTGTATGCCAATGGATTTGGATTTGAGACAAATGATTCTTCGAGAGGCGCATAGTAGCCCTTATGCTATGCACCCCGGAGGAAATAAGATGTATCAGGATCTCCGTGAGCAGTTTTGGTGGCCAGGGTTGAAGCGAGAGGTTACTGATTTTGTGGGAAAGTGTTTGACTTGTCAACAAGTGAAGGCGGAACATCAATTACCATCGGGTTTATTGCAACCGATAAAGATTCCTCTATGGAAATGGGAGCGGATAATGATGGATTTTGTTAGTGGGTTACCCTTAACACCTACTAAGAAAGATTCCATTTGGGTGGTAGTTGATCGATTGACGAAGACTGCTCATGTTCTACCAGTTCGTACTGATTACTCGCTACGAAGGTTGGCTAAGTTGTACATAACGGAGATCGTGAGGTTGCATGGGGTACCAATGTCTATCATATCGGACAGGGATCCTAGGTTTACATCACGATTTTGGAAAGCCTTGCATGAGGCTTTGGGAACAAAGTTAAACTTTAGTACGGCTTTTCATCTGCAGTTAGATGGTCAGTCAGAAAGAGTAATTCAGATTTTGGAAGACATGTTAAGGGGTTGTGTGATCAACTTCAGAGGTAGTTGGGAGGATTTTCTACCGTTGGCAGAGTTCGCGTATAATAACAGTTACCAATCCAGTATCCAAATGGCACCCTACGGAGCATTATACGATCGTAGGTGTCGTACCCCTACTTGTTGGACTGAATTGGGGGAACGACAGTTGTTGGGTCCTGAATTGATATCTGAGACGGAAGAAAAGGTAAAGGTGATTTGAGCACGGTTAAAGGAAGCTTTGGATAGATAAAAGTCGTATGCGGATCTGAAGCGTAAGGATATTGAGTTTGCGGTGGGAGATCAGGTCTTTCTGGAAGTCTCACCCTGGAAAAAGATTTTCAGATTTGGAAGGAAGGCAAGTTGAGCCCTAGGTTCATTGGACCGTACCGTGTGTTGAAGCGTGTAGGACCAGTGGCCTATCAGCTTGAATTACCTCCGGATTTGAGTCAGGTTCATAGCGTTTTCCATGTTTCCATGCTGAGGCGTTATAGATCGAATCCGTCTCACATAGTACCGGTAGAAGAAGTGGAGATAAGGCCAGACTTGTCTTTCAAGGAGGAACCAGTGAAAATCTTAGACCGTGATGTTAAGGTGTTAAGAAAAAAGACTGTGCCGTTGATTAAGGTTCTATGGCGTAATCACGGAGCGGAGGAAGCTACGTGGGAGTCTGAGGACGCAATTCGGCAACAATATCCTCACCTCTTTTAATCAGGTAAATTTTGAGGATGAAATTTTCTTTAAGGGGGTAGAATTGTAACATCCTAAAAATTGAGTATCGATATGTTGCATGTTTTTGGTGCTTAGCTTGTGAATGATTTAATTTGTGTGTTTATATAGTCTTGAGAAGGCTCGGGATTTATTCAGAATTAGAATAAATTTTAGTAATGAGTACTTTATTGAAGTGGATCAAATGACCTTGATGTTTAAGGAAATTAAGTGACAAAAACTAGCATTAGATGAGCTAGTAGTAAAGTGGAGTTGGCGCCATAAGTGTTTCTTGAGGGAAGAGGTTCGAATCCTTTGGAATGCATTTTGTGACTTTTATTTTTGCACTCTCCTAGCTTGTGTCGGTCAAGCATTATTCTTGGTAAGTTGGACTTTATATTTTTTATGGTAAGGTGGTTATTGGATTAGGATAAGACTTGAACATAGGGAAGGAAATCTTGAGCTTATGGTATGTAAGAGGGACATAAGGCACTCATTAAGGGGGTGTGTTTTGGAAAGTTTGGCATGGCCAAACTTTGACTATGAACATGGACGGTTTTGTGGTCTAGGGGGGATGGCCGAATTTATTTGGTAGCATAGGTAAGGATGGTAACATGTCTTGGTCACTTTCATTTGGTCATTTTGGTGTCTTTTTTTTCATAAAACTTTTCTGCTCATTTTTTTCTCTCCCTAACCGAATGCAATTGGTGCATTGTAAGCATTTTTGTTTTCTTCTTTTGGTCAATGTTTTTGACCATTTGGTCTCAATTTTTGCCTAACCTCTCAAGTTCTTCCTCTCTAGTGCCGAAATCACCAAAGCACAAAGGCCATTTTTCTTTTCTTTCTTTTCTACTCTTTGGCCGAATGCTCTCTTGTCCCAAATACCTCCCTTTGTTTCTTTTTCATCCTTGAAAAATCGAAACACATTTTCTCTCTTCTATTTTTCTCCATGGTTGAATGTTGCTAGCATCTTTTCCATCAAAATTTTCTTCTTAGCCGAATCCTCCTCCTCACATATTTTTCTCTTGATTAATCACTCTTTCAACTTTCGTTTAAATCAAGTGGTAAGAACCCTTTTCATTTCTTTATTTTCTTCTTTGTCTTTAGCCAAATATACATATTGTTTAGAGGGTCTTTTGACCGAAAATAACATTCCTTATTCCATTCTTTTAAACAATCCTATTCATCTGAATAGTGTTATAGAGAAGGCCGAACTCGGAGTATTCGTAATCATCGTGACTCACTAGAAATCGAATCGAAGTGTTAAGGTAAGGATTTCTATCAAAGACTTCCATATTATTTCGTTATCTCGTCAAAGATGGGTTATTAATCGATTTATCCTATGGACGTTAACGCTCGATTTTCATCCCGCGAACGCAAAGATATTTTTGTGGTAAGCCGATTTCGCCTTAAAACCAATAGTCTTAAATTCCAATATAGTAGATGGACTAATAATCTTTTGTCAATGGAGGCAAACAAGATAGGGTCAAAAAGGGTGGTGAATAGTGTTCGGAAGAGGGGCGATTCTGCTATTCCCTTTAGGTTCAAGCGAAGGGCTGTTTCTGCAATCCGAGATTTTCCAACGGGTTGTGGACCCTCTTCTGGTGAAAATCAATTATTTGAAGTCGTTCGTACTCCTGCGCCATTGACTGTTCGTGGTTCTTCAACGGGTTATGAACCATCAATCACGGAGAAACCACAAATAGTTGTTGTTCGAAATTCCGAGGGTAAAGATCTAGATCGCTTATCTTTAGTATAGATTTATATTAAATATTAGTGTTCTAACCAAGCGTGACATATATTTACGTATCAACGAGCGGGAAAGTATAATTCTCACCGTAATCAGGTGTGTAATTTCACACTTATCTCATGGGTTAGATGTTATACCATAAATAATAGAATAAAAATCGTAAAGTTGGTAAAATCGGAAAGTATGGTATATTAACACTTTTTGTGTATATACATGAAATCGGTATTAAAGTCGTGGAAATTACGGAATCACCCTCGATGGGCTAATTTGATAAAAGTAATTTTTGGGCCTCATGTGCTTAATGGGCCAATTTGCTAGATTGATTAATTGGTCGAATTGCTAGATTGGTTAATGGGCCGAATTCCTAGAGTGCTTAAGGAGCCGATTTGATAAATTACCATACGGGCCAAAATGAGAAATGGGCCAACTTGTAGTATGGGCCCTATGTTGAAATTATCATATGAATATTGTTATGCTTCGTATATGTATACGTGATTGCATGGGTTGGGATAAAATTGAAGAGAAGTTTTGGTGGCTCTGCCACAATCTAGTTCGGGTGGCTCTGCCACATTCTAGTTCGGGTGGCTCTGCCACAATCTAGTTCGGGTGGCTAAGCCACAAACATTTTAAATGGCTTTATGCCTACGATTGTGTGTTGGCGGGGTGGGTTGACTTGATCCCCACAGGTGTGCTGGTTGGTACGGGTGGTGTGTAGCAGATGGAAATTTAGGCTTGGTTGGGAATTACATTTCACATGCATTTTTTTAATTACTATATTGTTATATTCGTAAATGGGCTCAAGCCCAATTAAATGCTTATATGGATTTGGCCCAGTGGACACGGTAAGTGGGTTACACACTGAGTTCTAAGTAACTCACCCCGTTTTCTTACCCTTCTCAGGTAATAATAATTGATGGAGGCTTGGGCCGGGGATGACTTCGCGTGGAGGTCATACTACGAATGATGGTTTATATAAACTTTGATCTTCTTTTAAGTATTTCTATTTAAGTACTATTTCAGTTGCGATGTAATAAGGCCTCTGGAATTATTATACGGATTTTTATTCGTGGATGGATTTTAATTATGTTTTAGATACTTAAAGGGAACTATTTTAAATTATAAATGATTTCTTTAAATTTTCCGTATAAAAAGGGGGTTTTTCTTAAATATCACAAACTCGTAAAAATTTCTGTGAAAACTCTTTTATGAATATATTTTCAAACTCCTTTTGAATTCTTTCAAAATTCTTTAAAAATTTAACCAATTATTTCTCTGAGATCAAAATATAATCTCTTATGTTCTTAAATCATAGATTTTAAATAAATTCTAGGTTTTTGATAAACTCCATCTCAAAAATAGTTTTTTTTAAGACCTGTTTTATTTAAATCATTAAATGACTAGATGTATGTTCGATTTGTGTGGCATACCAAATCTGGTCTTAACGCATAGACCGAGTTTGGGGTGTTACAATTTCATATTAGAACTTTTCTCATTAACTCATTTGGAATACCAATTCATACGGATAATAAATTCAAGGTGTACAAATATATAATCACAAATGAACTCATTCATCAACCAAGATTTATGTTCATGTCTCATCAACTAGTATTTCCTTATATCACATAATTCCATGTAATACTTACTCTGTATCAATCTTACCAAAGTTCGATCATATATTGAGCACATTTTTCATAAATTTTCACACTTATACCTGCACTTATTCATCACATAGTCATATTCAATTACACTTAGTCGTTACATGATCACATGTATTTTCACTTAGTCAATTTCTCGTTGAACTCATCGGAATAATAACAGATACATGGTGGCCTGCACATAGGACCACCCTAATAGCCGAAGCTATCTGGTGTACATAGTAGCTGGCACATGGTACTACACATCAGACCAAAACCATCACTTACACATAGTGGCCTGCACTTAGTACCACACATGTGATTGAAGCTATTGGGTAGGCATAGTAGCCTGCACTTAGTACTACACATGCGACCTATCCGTCTGGTACACGTAGTAGCCTGCACTTAATACTACACACTAACCTAGCTAACTCATTCGTATCTTTTCTATTCCGAAGGTTCAACAGGGAATTCTCACTTTTTAACATTTTACCAATTCATCCATAATCAATCACAATTCATGATTTACATCAAATAATTACTCCATATTCAACCATATCTCATATAGTATAACAAAATATTAAAACATAAATAAAAAACGATGTATGATTTACATACAAACTGACAAATTCAATTTTTATATCATAACGATAATCACAATTCATAGTAAATATTCTAAATAAAACATTATATCATTTCTAATTTAACATTTATCGATTATAACCGGGCATGTGATCAATTTATACACAATTCATTCATATATTTTTCCTCCTCCTCCTCTCCATCCACATGCTTAGTATAAATAATGTAACATCCCTTACCCGTATCCTATGCCGGAACCGAGTACGAGGCATTACCAGACTTAACAATACATTTGGTCAAATTAATTAACACATATACAAAATGACTTAGTCAAGCCCCTATACACGCCATAACTTAAATCATTTATAAATAAAGATACCCATAAATAGCTTGATAGTGTGAAGCGATCTCCGATGACCTCCAACCCGAGCTTGTTTAGTAGGACTCTGTAACATGGGAAAGAAAAAGGGGTAAGCTTATAAAGCTTACTAAGTTCACATGTAAAAATAATAAGCATTAGCAATGAACTTAGCTTACTACTAAGCTGTCATAACTTGCATAAATAATGCTAAGTTCTTACTTTCCCAACTTACTCATTTGTAGTCTTATCAAAGCCTCAACATGACAAATCCTCACAACAAGTTCTCAAATTGATACAATCATTAAATCACAGGCTTATACCTTATTACTCATGTTCACATTAATCTGTCTACTTGAATCACTGTCACTAAATTATTTATTTCTTGAGCTACAGAGCTCTGAATTTCAAACCGCTAATTTTCCATGAAACTAGACTCACATATCTTCAGACCATAAATTTTCCAAAATTTTTGGCTCAGCCAATTAGTACAATTTATTCATTAAAGATTCCCCTATTTTACTATTTGACTATTCTTACCTCTCTTCACTACGAATCAATTTTCTCCTTGTACAGAGTTCATATGACTTTCTTATTTAGTTCATTTGAAAATAGACTCATTCATAATTTCAGGCATATAAATTATATCCCACAATTATTTTGGTACAATTTTTAATGATTTTTCCAAGGTAGAACAGGGGATCACATAATCATTCTGAACCAGTCTCACAGCAATTCAAATATCTCAAAATATACAAATCATTTGTTTGCTATGTTTCTTTTATATGAAAATAGATTCAATAAGATTTAAATAAATATCTCTTTCAACTTATAATTCAATCTCTACTGTTTTTAGTGTTTTTTCAAACTCATGTCACTGCTGCTGTCCAAACAGTTTTATTGTAAATTTTTGCTCTCTCTTTCACTTTAGTTGTGTTCATCACTTGCTTATACCAACCTTTCCAATTTCCGATTACATATCGAACATATTGTTCATATGTACATTTGCCACATTTCTCAATTGTTCACATTCACACTTGCACTTATTCATAACATGATCGCACCAATCATCATTAGTAAATTATCTCGTTGAACCCCTTCGAAAAACGCCTGATACTCGGTGGTCTCAGCACATAGCTCCACCGACACATAATTCGGCTTTCTTGTACACATGGTGAAGGTCCCTTATCACCCATGTGACCTAGCCATTCCATCTCGTAGCTTTCTTGTCTACATGGTGTCCAACACTAGGAACCACTCATGTGACCTAGCTACTCAGAACCCATAACTTTCTTGTACACATGGTATACACACAGTATTACACATGTGACCTAGTTACATATGAAATTATTATCCCGTATCTTTCTTGCACACATGGTGAAAGTCCCTTATCATCCATGTGGCCTAGCTACATATCAAATTTTGCCATCTAGTAGCTTTCTTGTGCACACGGTGAAGGTCACTTATCACTCGTGTGGCCTAGCTACATATTGTCTGTATCTCTCGATTTTCCGAAGGTTCAATCGCGAATTTCCCATTCTGTTCATTTTCATATTTTAGTTATCACCCAATGATTTTCATAACATCTAGCAAAATAATTATTGTACAAGTAATATAAATGCATTATTTACATATAAACTTTCTTGTCGAAATCTTGTCAGGTACAACCGTGTAGCAACTCATACAACCCATGTAATATTAATTTAACATTCAATTCTTGTAACATTAATTTGCCATTCAATTTCACATGACACAACAAACATCACATTTTCCATACCATACATACCATCCATCAACTTCTCCTAAATATATTAAATCATACAATTTATGCATGGTATTGCATTACTATTAACACACGAACTTACCTCGAATGCCGAAACGATCATTTTACCAACTTTCCCGATTTTTCGATTTTCCTCCAGTTCTAGGTCCAAATCTCGTTTATCAGGGTCTAAAACATCACATTTCACTTATTTAATTAATGTGCTACTCAAAACAGTCCCTAACTCAAACTTGGGCAAAATTATAACTTTGCCCCTAAACTTTTGCATAATTACAATTTTGCCCCTAGGCTCGAAAATTAAACTTCATCCCTTATTATTATGTTTTATAACATGCTGAACATTTTCCCCTTCTATAGCAACATCAAATTGTCACTCTAACATGTACTTATGAACATTAGGTATTTTTACCGATTATGTCGTTTTACTCGTTTTCACGTAAAATCACTTAGCAAAAGTTGTTTAACATAATTTCAGCCTTCATATTTTATCATAAAACACCAAAATAAACACATTTCACCTATGGGTATTTTTCCAAATATGAACCCCAGGTTAAATTATTGCTAGAATAAGTTAAACCAAGTTACCGGGATTCCAAAAACGTAAAGAACATTAAAAATGGGGCTTGGAATCACTTACTATGGAGCTTGGAAGCTTGAAACAAACCCTAGCTATGGAGAACCCTTGTAATTTCGTCCTAATGATGAAGATGGACATCTTTGGCATTTAAATTTTGTTTTTAATTCATTTAATTCACTAAATTACCAAAATGCCCCTTAAAAAAATCTTTTGAAACATACCCATCCATGTCCATTTTTGTCCACCAACTTAACCAATGGTATAATTATCATTTAAGGACCTCCAATTTAAAATTTCATAACAATTGGGCACCTCTAACATGTAGAACTCTACTTTTTCACTTTTTACAATTTAGTCCTTTTGACTAAATTGAGTGCCCAAATGTCGAAATTTTCAAACAAAATTTTCACGAAATCTTCCTGTGAAATCGTAGACCATAAAAATATAATAAATATATAATTTTTCTCGTCATATTTGTAATCTCAGAATCACTGTTCCAACTAGGCCCTAATTCAGGATGTTACATTTCTCCCCCTTTAAGGATTTTCGTCCTTGAAAATCTTACCAGAAGAGTGGTTTAGTTCTTTCTAATAATATTTACTATCTCATAATTAGTGCTAAAGAACTTTTATTTTAGCCTTCATTAAAACACAGGGTCTTATTTAGCTTTCCCATATATGTATATTGAATAGAGCATCAATTAGGAGAAACATATTTATATCATCATGCGTATTTTCATAAAGTCCCATTAGATGGAATGTAATGGAATGCCAAAGAGACATAGAGCAGTACAGATTATGTACCTGTCGGCTGCCAATACTTTTATCTATACATCGTGATTAGAAAGCACTCCCATAAAACAAGGATTTTATTAGTTGGGCAGTAACCAAAAAAATATTTCCAATAACAGTTAAACATACAGAATACCTCGGAAAGGACTGCCATAATATGGTATCTTACGTTTCAACATTATTCCTTCAATTATTTCTGCCATCGTAAATCTCGCAATATGCTTTTCATTAAAGAAGTTTAGTTCTGAAGAAATTTCTTGTTAATACATTTCCTTTCAGTATCTTATCTAAATAAGTCGATTTATCAAAGTTAATTTTTTTCACTAATTATGATATTGTATAAATCAAATAATTCTTGAGTCAATCTAATATTTCTCTAACTCTGTCCTTCACTTGTCAACCATCCTCAATCTCTGATTATATCTATAGTTATTCTATAACTGAACTATTTGATTCCACACTTAGGAACTTAATCAACATGATTATCATGAATTTCTGTTATAAACACCTCATCAGTAAGGGGGTGAGGTCGTACAGCCTTTAACTCGATTCTCACACATATATATACATTTGACACATCCTTCAATATCAACATATGTCATTATAACTATACTACCCACTTCGAACAATTATCATTCATATTTGCCTTACATAAAAAATTTCAATTATCTCATTCAAACAAGTGCACTCATTCATACATTCTACGAAATCTGAATAACTTACTTATCACATTCACTAATCAATTTTAGTCAAGCATGCTACAGTATTTGAAGGTCAGAAAATATGAATAAGCATATCACTGTATAAACTTTCATTTCACACATTATTACATATACACATTACGAATTCTTATTCATACTTTTCCGGGTTTAACTCATCATAGCTACACTTTATTCAAATACTTCAGTATCACTATCAAATGGTCGAATATAGCTCGGTTGGAGAGTATTTCTCTTTTAATAAGATTGTCCTCAATCGCGTCGGAAGGCATCACACTATCACATATTGGTGGCATGTATAACTAGACTCTCACACTTGCTATGTTAGGCTAAGAACCGACTAAACCATAGCTCTGATACCACTAAATGTAACACCCCTTACCCGTATCCTATGCCGGAACCGAGTACGAGGCATTACCAGACTTAACAATACATTTGGTCAAATTAATTAACACATATATAAAATGACTTAGTCAAGCCCCTATACATGCCATAACTTAAATCATTTATAAATAAAGATACCCACAGATAGCTTGATAGTGTGAAGCGATCTCCAACGAACTCCAACCCGAGCTTGTTCAGTAGGACTCTGTAACATGGGAAAGAAAAAGGGGTAAGCTTATAAAGCTTACTAAGTTCACATGTAAAAATAATAAGCATTAGCAATGAATTTAGCTTACTACTAAGCTGCCATAACTTGCACAAATAATGCTAAGTTCTTACTTTCCCAACTTACTCATTTGTAGTCTTATCAAAGCCTCAACATGACAAATCCTCACAACAAGTTTTCAAATTGATACAATCATTAAATCACATGCTTATACCTTATTACTCATGCTCACATTAATCTGTCTACTTGAATCGCTATCACTAAATTATTTATTTCTTTGAGCTACAGACCTCCGAATTTCAAACCGCTAATTTTCTCTGAAACTAGACTCACATATTTTCATACCATAAAATTTCAAGAATTTTTGGCTTAGCCAATTAGTACAGTTTATTCATTAAAAATCCCCCTATTTTACTGTTTGACTATTCTTACCTCTCTTCACTACGAATCAACTTTCTTCTTATACAGAGTTCATAACCTTCTTATTTAGTTAATTTGAAAATAGACTCATTCAAGATTTCAGGCATATAAATTATATCACACAATTATTTGTGTACAAGTTTTAATGATTTTTCCAAGGCAGAACAGGGGATCACGTAACCATTCTGAACCAGTCTCACAGAAATTCAAATATATCAAAATATACAAATCATTTGTTTGATATGTTTCTTTTATATGAAAATAGACTCAATACGCTTTAAACCAATATCTCATCCAACTTATAATTCAATCTTTACTATATTTAGTGATTTTTCTAACTCATGTCATTGCTGCTGTCCAAACAGTTTTATTGTATGTTTTTGCTCTCTCTTTCACTTTAGTTGTGTTCATCACTTGCTTATACCAGCCTTTCCAATTTTCGATTACATATCGAACATATTGTTCATATGTATATTTTCCACATTTCACAATTGTTCACATTCACACTTGCACTTATTCATAACATGATCGCACCAATCATCATTAGTAAATTATCTCATTGAACCCCTTCGAAAAACGTCCGATACTCGGTGGCCTCAGCACATAGCTCCACCTACACATAATTCGGCTTTCTTGTACACATGGTGAAGGTCCCTTATCACCCATGTGACCTAGCCATTCCATCTCGTAGCTTTCTTGCTACATGGTGTCCAACACTAGGAACCACTCATATGACCTAGCTACTCATAACCCGTAACTTTCTTGTACACATGGTATACACGCAGTATTACACATGTGACCTAGTTACATATGAAATTATTATCCCGTATCTTTCTTGCACACATGGTGAAAGTCCCTTATCATCCATGTGGCCTAGCTACATATCAAATTTTGCCATCTAGTAGCTTTCTTGTGCACACGGTGAAGGTCACTTATCACTCGTGTGGCCTAGCTACATATTGTCTGTATCTCTCGATTTTCCGAAGGTTCAATCGCGAATTTCCCATTCTGTTCATTTTCATATTTTAGTTATCACCCAATGATTTTCATAACATCTAGCAAAATAATTATTGTACAAGTAATATAAATGCATTATTTACATATAAACTTTCTTGTCGAAATCTTGTCAGGTACAACCGTGTAGCAACTCATACAACCCATGTAATATTAATTTAACATTCAATTCTTGTAACATTAATTTGCCATTCAATTTCACATGACACAACAAACATCACATTTTCCATACCATACATACCATCCATCAACTTCTTCTAAACATATTAAATCATACAATTTATGCCATATCAATAGAAAATTACAATTCAAACATGGTATTGCATTATTATTAACACACGAACTTACCTCGAATGCCGGAACGGTCGTTTTACCAACTTTCCCCTATTTTTCGATTTTCCTCCAGTTCTAGGTCCAAATCTCATTTTTCGGGGTCTAAAACATCACATTTCACTTATTTAATTAATGTGCTACTCAAAATAGTCCCTAACTCAAACTTGGGCATAATTATAATTTTACCCTAAACTTTTGCATAATTACAATTTTGTCCCTAGGCTCGAAAATTAAACTTCATCCCTTATTATTATGTTTTATAACATGCTGAACATTTTTCCCTTCTATATTAACATCAAATTCTGACTCTAACATGTACTTATGAAAATTAGGTATTTTTACCGATTTTATCGTTTTACTCGTTTTCACGTAAAATCGCTTAGCAAAAGTTGTTTAACATAATTTCAGCCTTAACATTCCATCACAAAACATCAAAATAAACACATTTCACCTATTTGTATTTTTCCAAATATGAACCCTAGGTTAAATTATTGCTAGAATAAGTTAAACCAAGTTACCGGGATTCTAAAAATGTAAAGAACATTAAAAACGGGGCTTGGAATCACTTACTATGGAGCTTGAAAAAAACCCTAGCTATAGGGAACC
Organism: Gossypium australe; assembly: GCA_005393395.2. NCBI lineage: Eukaryota > Viridiplantae > Streptophyta > Magnoliopsida > Malvales > Malvaceae > Gossypium > Gossypium australe. Next base: position 107,099,031 of record CM016621.1, on the reverse strand, counting down.
CTTGTAATTTCGTCCTAATGAAGAAGATGGACATATTTGGCATTTAAATTTTGTTTTTAATTCATTTAATTCACTAAATTACCAAAATGCCCCTTAAAAAATCTTTTGAAACATACCCATCCATGTCCATTTTTTGTCCACCAACTTAACCAATGGTCTAATTATCATTTAAGGACCTCCAATTTAAAATTTCATAACAATTGGACACCTCTAACATGTAGAACTCAACTTTTGTACTTTTTACAATTTAGTCCTTTTGACTAAATTGAGTGCCCAAACGTCGAAATTTTCGAACGAAATTTTCACGAAATCTTTCTGTGAAATCGTAGACCATAGAAATATAATAAATATAAAATTTTCCTCGTCGGATTTGTGATCTCGAAACCACTGTTTCGACTAGGGCCTAATTCGGGATGTTACAAATAACACACTTGTAAGTAACATTATCTATAATTTTCACTATTTACTTATATGGATATTCAAGTTGTCCATCTGTGTCACAGTTGCTAAATTATTTTTATCTTGAGCTACAAAACTCCAAATTAAGATCCTATAATTTTCTATGAAACTAGACTCACATATCTTCTTACCATAAAATTTTCAGAATTTATGTTAAGCCAATAAGTGTAGTTTTTTCTTCAAAATCACCCTTGTTCCGCTGTCCGACAGTTCCGGCCCCTCTTCACTTAAAATTAATTATCTCATCATATAGAATTTGGATAATGTTTCCGTTTGTTTCTTTTAAAAATAGACTCATTAGAAATTTTAAGCATATAAATTATAACCCATAATTATTTTCCTCAAATTGTTGATGATTTTCCAAAGTGAGAACAGAGGAACCCGAAATCATTCTGACCTTGTCTCATAAAATTTAATATATCTCATGATTCACAATTCCATTGCTTACACCATTTCTTCTATAAGAAACTAGACTCAATAAGATTTAATTTTATATTTTATTCATCCTCTAATTCGATTTCTACAATTTTTGGTGATTTTTCAAAGTTGGACTACTACTACTGTCCAAAACTGTTTTAGTGCAAAATGTTGATTTTTATTTTGCCCCAAATTTCACAGTTCATACAATTCAGTCCGTGCTCAATTAACCCCTCAATTGAGCTAGTTTTTCTCAATTAATACTTTATTCTATCATTTTAAACTACTTGATAACCCTTGTAAATCAAAACTTTAGCACTAGACCTTAATTCCAAACTCTTTCACTTTTAGGTCCTAAAGTCAATTTCCATCATTTTTACTTCATAAAATCATCATATATGAAAATTAAAACTTCAATTCTATGTTTATTCATCATATGCTTCCAGGACTCATCCATAACAAATTTAAAAATTAGCCATGGAATAAAAAACTAATGACATAGTAAGTTGGACCTAATTGTAAAAGTCCAAAAACTTAGAAATTTCAAGGAGAAAGCAAGAATTAAACTTACATGAAGCTAAAGTACGAAAACCAACTTGAACCCTCTTTCATGGCTATTTTTCATATGATGAATATGAATAAAAATAATGAGAATTCTAGATGTTCCAATTTGGTCCCATTTTTATTTAACTAATTTTGGCAAATTCCCAATTTTGCCCTTATTTTACCCAATTCCTGATTTTTCTCAGCTATTGCTGTAACAGCCCGATTTAGGAGCTAGTCGAAACAGTGGTTTGAAACCACGAATTCGAGGTTAGAGAAAATTATTTTCATGATATTTTATGAGTTAGAGTATGATTGTATAAGTACATGAAAATTTTTGGTGCTTTAATTTTAGCGATTTCACGTTAAATCGCGAGAAAGGACTAAATCGCATAAAGTGCGAAAGTTCAATTTTACAAGCTAAAGGTGCTTAATAGCCATAGAATATTAATTGAAGGTCCCAAATGTGCAATTAGGCCTTTCTTGAAGAGGTGGCCGGCCATAGGGGGAACAAAGAAGTCAAAATTAGTCAAAGTTGGTGTAGTAGGTAGATTAAATTGATGAAAGAGAATAAAATAAAGAAAGAAAAGATATCATCTTTTCTCCTTCACTCATCCACAAAATATTAGCAGCAAATAGGGGTTTTTAAAGCTCAAAAATTTTAGCAAACTCTTCTCCTTACAAGTAAGTGTTTTGGTGATCATTTCTTGATAATATTTGTACTTTCGGAACCCCTGAAGCTTAAGCTTTCTAAAGAGGGGACTATCTTGCAAAATGGTTGAAAGTTTAGAGCTTTTCCATGTGAGCTTTGAATTTTTTTGCTGCATTTTTTATGGAAGAAAATGGGTCTTAATTGTTAAATGAATAACTTTTGTGAAAGATGTTACCATGAAAACACCTAAAAGGACCTTTTTGTAAAGGTTGTAAAATATGTAGTAAATTTGTGAAGTGTTGAGTTTTGATGGTAGTCATAAGAGAAATAAATGTTCACCTAGGCTTGTTGAAGGTAGAAATTTGATTAGAATTAATTTTTGAGCCTAGGGGTAAAATGGTCATTTTGCCAAAGTCTAGGGGAAAAATAGTAATTTTGCCAAAGTATGATTATTGAAATGCATTTATTAATGTGATGATTAAAATGAGCTAATTTGCTATTATAGAGCAAGAATAACCGAGAATCAACCTCGAACAGGGAAAGAACAAAATATCGGACTAGACCGACAATCTAGCCTATTTTGAAAATGAGGTAAGTTTGTATGTGATAAATTCAACAATTACGCCAACATGTTTGAGAATGTTTGATATTATGATGATACACGATATTCTACTAAATTGAGTATTTGATGTTGAACGAGTAAGTTGAGATGTTGAAGTCCTAGTTGGATTATAATGAATGTGAAAACACTATCATTGAGACATGAGATGGAGGTCCCGTATAAGACCATGTCGAGGACATGGCCTCGGCACCGAACTGAGATCCCGTATAAGACCATATCTGGGATATGGCTTCGGCATTGAATATGAAAAATCGTATCAGACCATATTCGGGATATGGCATTGGTATTAACGTAAGGTTCCGCATAATACCATATCCGGGATATAGCATCAATATTCAGAGATGATCCATGTGAGACCACATCCGGGATGTGGCATTGGCTTCACGTTTATGCTAATGATAAGGAATTTGTATCTTTGAGTATCCCTAATGATTTATTGGGATAAATAGATCAACGTAGAAATAGAAACGAGAATTGTATTAAAGCTATGTGATTGAGTTAACACAGGTACCCGTGAGTAATTCACAAAGAACATATACGATATGTGGCATGGTGTGTGCTAGATAAGGGCAAGTATGAGTAAGTATGGCAAGGAGCCTATGACTTTGTGTGTGGTTATTTAATTCTATGGATGGATATTGTGAGGAGCTCATTGCTGCCATTTATTTCCATGCAAAATTACTAAGCTTTATTCTTACCCCTTTCATTGCCCTTTTCCTTGTAGTATTGCCAAATTAGCTTGAGAATTCGCGGACGTCGGAGTTGGAGATCACACTATCGACCACTTTTTAGTATTGCCAAATTAGACTTATTTTGAGTATGGCATGTATAGGACTTGAATGTTTTGGTTATGTCATATTGCAAGCCAAATGTGTTGGCTACTATGGTTGTTTCAATTTATTTTGTAAATGGTCATTAAAGTTGGGCCAATACTTGACTAGTTCTTATACATATATATAAATTCATTGAGGATGAATCATGAAGTTTATGCTTGATTTGAGTTGGTGTAAGTATGGTTGCTATGTAGGGTGGCATTTGGCTTGGAAATAGCCTTTTTAATGTCCACACGGGTAGACATACGAGCGTGTGTCTAGGCCGTGTGTGATACACGATCAGCCCCATGAGTGTGTTGATTGGCTGTGTGTCCCTTGTGAGCTAGGTTTACAAGTCAGTATGCTCAGTAGTAAACACACGAGCAGAGACACGACCATGTGTCTCAACCGTGTGGGAGGCACGACCTTAGACATGGAAGTGTGCCCAGGTCGTGTGAAGTCTGCACCTGAAGTTAGGATTTTAATTTGACACACGGCCTAAGGACACGGGCGTATGCCTTGGCCGTGTGACCTTAGTGAGGTGATGACGTCATAAGCAGAATGCCAAGGTTTTGGCACACGGGCTAAGACACGGGCGTGTCGAGGCTGTGTGAGGGACACGGGCTAGGGACACGAATGTGTGTCTGGCCACGTGAAATAAGTTAGTTTCGACCACGGGCATGTCTCAGTGGTACACGGGCGTGTCCCTTGAACAACATGGGTGTTTGGCCCCTGTTTGGAAAAAAGTTTTTTAAGCGCGTAAAAGTTCTCGGTTTAATTTTGAAACCTCTCGAAAGTATATTTAGGACCTCGTAGGCCTGGAATGTGTAGGTTATGAGTTTAAATGGAAAGTTTCTAAGCTGCAGTGAAATTTTATAGCCCGATGTGTTATGTTTAAGCAAGTTAAGTTAGGTAATGCCTCATATCCCGTTCTGGCTTCGAACATGGGTAAGGGGTGTTACATTTATTAGTATCAGAGCTACGGTTTAGTTGATTCTAGGACTAACGTAACGTAAGTATGAGTTTAGCTATACATGCCATACGTAAGAGTACATGTGTAATAATAGTGTGATGACTCTTGACGTTTTCAATAATGGATCCTAATCCTGACTGAACTGCAGCTGATGATGCTGTGAGTAATATGCCGGCTCCTGCGCAAGGGACCGCGCCAGTAGATAGTAGACCCGAGTCCTTGGGTCAGGGAGAAGAGGCCCGAGAAGCCTTTCTCCACATGATGAGAAACTGGTACATTGAGTACATTCGAGCAAATCCTAATGCTCAACCCCCTCCACCCCCACCTATTCCTTAACCCACCCGTGTAGCTCCTCAGGTGGTTGAGGTAGTGAGAAGAGAAAGACCTTCGGTCAATAAGATCCGGAAACAAGGAGCAAAGGAATTTTGGGCTAGTAAGGATGATGACCCGGAGAGAACGAAATTCTGGCTTGAGAATACCATTAGGGTGTTCGATGAGTTGTCATGCACGCCTGAAGAGTGCATAAAATGTGCAGTATCTCTCTTGAGAGATTCGGCCTATCAGTGGTAGAACACCCTTGTGTCGGTGGTACTAAGGGAGAGAGTTAGCTGGGAATTCTTCCAAGAGGAATTTTGGAAGAAGTATATCAGCCAAAGATTCATTGACTAGAAAAGGAAAGAGTTCTTGGAGCTAAAGCAATGCCGAATGACGGTGACTGAATACGAACATGAGTTCGTAAGGCTTAGTAAGTATGCCCGGGAGTGCGTGTCTACCGAGGCCATCATGTGCAAAAGGTTCGAGGATGGGTTAAATGAAGATATACGTTTATATGTTGGAGTCCTCAAACTAAAAGAATTTATAGTGTTGGTAGATAGAGCTTGTAAAATCGAAGAGTTGGCTAAAGAGAAAAGAAGAACTGAGATTAAGTCCCATGACTCGAGAAAAAGGAAATTGAGTAAGTCCTACCAATCCTCATCTAAGAAATCGAGGGATTTTGCTACTCGACCAACCAATTCTATCCGGTCTTTGAACCAAAGTAACGGCAAACAGTTTTTGGGGTCTAAAGCGCAGACCACATCAGTTGCTAGTGTTGGCAATACCTGACCGAGTAGATCGAAATGCCCACAGTCTGGCAGGCGTCATTCTGGTGAGTACCGAGCAAACGAGAAGGCTTGTTTTAGATGTGGGTCTTTAGACCATTTTATCAGAGATTGCCCTGAGGTGGACGAGAAAGAGAAGTCTCAGAATGCAAGACCGAAAAGTGCTGCTAGAGGAAGACCACCGCAAAGAAACCCGGGAAATGAGATGAGTAGAAAGAATTCATCTACAAAGTAGACTGCAAGGGTCGAGGGTAGAGCACCGGCGAGAACATATTGCATTCGTTCCCGTGAAGAGGCATCTTCCCCTGACGTAATCACAGGTACATTTTCTCTCTATGATACTCGTGTTATATCTTTAATTGATTCGGGATCTACCCACTCATACATATGCATGAAATTAGTCTCTAGCATGAGCATGCCTATAGATTCTACAAAATTTGTAATAAGAGTGCCTAATCCTCTAGGCAAGTATGTGTTGGTTGATAAAGTATGCAAAGGTTGCCCTTTAATGATTAGGGGTCATTGCTTTCCGGTTGATCTTATGTTATTGCCGTTTGATGGGTTTGATGTCATCCTTAGGATGGATTGGTTAGTTAGTCATGATATAATTGTGAATTGTGGAAATAAGTTTATTGAATTAAAATGTGAAAGTAGGGATCTTATTCGTGTTGAATCAGATAAGCAAGACAGATCACCAGTAGTTAGATCTTCCTTCTTGACTCAGAAGTATTTAAGAAAGGGGTACGAAGCTTACCTTGCCTTTGTGATCAATGCTAAAGAGACTGAGTTGAAAATTGAGTCGGTACCATAGTACGTGAGTATTCAGATGTTTTCCTGGAGGAATTGCTAGGGTTACCCCCGGTTAGGGAGGTTGAATTTGGGATTGAGTTAGCTCTGGGTACTGCCCCCATTTCTATTGCTCCGTATAGAATGGCTCCAACTGAGCTAAAAGAATTGAAAGCATAGTTGCAAGAACTAACGGACAAAGGCTTCGCAAGACCGAGTTTCTCTCCGTAGGGAGCTCCCGTATTATTTGTTAAGAAGAAAGAAGGTTCTATGAGGTTATGCATAGATTATCGGCAACTCAACAAGGTAACTGTGAAGAACAAGTACCCATTGCCAAGATTTGATGATCTATTTGACCAATTGAAGGGAGCCACAGTGTTTTCCAAGATAGACATGAGGTCCGAGTACTATCAGTTGAGAGTCAAGGACTTGGATTTGCCGAAAACTGCATTTCGAACGAGGTGTGGCCACTATGAATTTTTGGTCATGCCTTTTGGCTTAACTGTAACACCCCTTACCCGAAACCTTTGCCGGAGTCGAGTATGTGGCAATACTAGACTTGACTAATAATTTGGGGCATAAAAATTTAAAGCTGTCCAACTGCATCATGCTGACTAAATTGACCATAACTTGAGTTACAAAACTCAAAATTTAGATCCGTAAATTTTCCTTGAAACTAGACTCATATAAATTTTCACCATAATGTTTCCAGAATTTTTCATGCGGCCAATTAGTACAGTTTATTCATCAAAGTTACCCCTATTTCACTGTTTGATAATTCTGACCTATCTTTACAAAAACTCAGTTATTTCTTTGTACAAAATTTCAAAAATGTTTTTGTTTATTCCAATAAAAAATAGACTCATTAAGGATTTTAAACATATAAACTATGCTCCATAATTATTTTTGTACAATTTTTAACAATTTTTCCAAGACAGAACAGGGACTCACGAATTCATTCGAGACAAGTCTCACTAAAACTTAAAAATCTCATAATATATAATTCCTTTGCCTACTCTGTTTCTTTCATATAAAAATAGACACAATAAGCTTTAATTCTATATCTTATTCACTTTCCAATTCAATTTATCCTATTTTTGGTGATTTTTCAAAATCACATCACTGCTGCTAACTAAAAACTATTTCATTGCAAAATATGATTAACTAGTTTATAATCGAACATACCCACATACAACTCATACTGTCCATGCATTTTAATCATTTATGCAAATTAACTTATACCTAAAACATTCACATAATATCCTAATTCAAAGGTTCATTTCGTAAACATACGCTTCCTTACCAAAAACGATTAAACTTCGACTGAAAATGCACAAAAGCATACTTAACTAAAACTTTGGCCATATTCGCATGGCTATTATATACAAACAAAACTTCATTCAAACATTTAGTTAGCCTATACATGCCTTTGATTCAAAAACTAACTTTAAAATACCAAAAAGGGGTGATAGTGTGGTTGACTCCTCGAACGACACTTTGAGCCCGTAGCTTGACTGGAATCTATAATACAAAAAAAAATGAACACACACGAATAAGCTACTAGCTTAGTAAGTCTTAAGCATCATACTATATCTTTCAACCTTCTAAACATAAAATAAAATGAGTTCATGACATTTTATTTACATGTCTTACTTATAACACAACATAACAAGGTAATACCACTTTATTTAACTTGATAACTTTCAATTTCCATAACAAATACATCGATTGCCGATTATACATAATAATCGCATAGTTATGTGTAACAATAGCTTACCTGAGCATCTTTTATTTTAAAACATACTCATGTTTCGAACTTCAAATAACCACATGGCATATTTAGCATACCAAATTCACAACCAAGTATATAACACTTTTCTTTCGTCATTTTATTTGCTCACTGTCATGGCATATTTATATATATACATTTATAACACTAAGTATAATAATACATACCTTGTAGCCGAAATAACAATGCCACTCTCAAAACTTAAGCTTTCTAAATTTGTTTCATGACTTTAATACTATATAAGTAAATCGAAATTGAAACTCACTGAAATAAAACCTGCTAGGCTTTAACCTGAATCACACAAACACCGGCACTAGGCCTGCTAGACTCAAGGTCTGAAGTTTAAACACCGGCATTAAGCCTGCTAGGCATTTAAGCCTGAAGTATATCACCGGCACGAAGCCTGCTAGGCACAAAGCCCGAAATATATCACCGGCACAAGGCCTGCTAGGCACAAGCCTGATATTTCAACATTTTCAACAATTGTACATTTAAACATATTAGCTCCATGCTTTCAGCAATAAAATAAAATTTTTCCCACATGTATAATATACATAGTCGAATATAAGCAATAACTATGATTTATTCATTCAAACATTATCATCCAAAATTCCAACATCAATTTAAATATAATACCGATTATAAATATTTAACTCATAAACATTACTTAAGCCGTACATCATTATTAACTCATGCACATAAACCACATTCACATACCATATCAACTATACTAATTCACGTTACATTTCCAACATATTCAATTCAAGACACGAACATTTATATTCGGCTATCACATACTAACTTACTCAAGTATATTAAATAATATTATTGAACACATTGTTAACAATCTATTTAATGTACTTTAACTTAAGACTTACCTTAGAAGTCGATAGATTCGAAATTTCCGGCTATTCGTTTAGTCTAGCTTTTCCTCGCTCCAAATTCTTTTCCTTTTGTTCTGAATCTAATTTGGTTCAAATTAAACTTATTTAGATACATTTCAATTCCATTTCATTCACAAATATTTGTTAAAGCAAAATTTCTATTTTTACCCTCAACATTTACAAAATTACTTTTTAATCTAATTCTTACAAAACACAAAATATAGGAAATTTAAATTAACCCCCCTTAAGGCCGAATACTCTCCATCCCCATACATATTACTATTAATCATTTACTAAATACAATAACATAATTAATCTCATATTGGCCGACTATGCAAATATCCATTACCTTATTATCTATGGCCGTACATTAACTACATATATATATATATACAATATACATCCAAATATAATAGCTCAACACATATCCTGTTTGGTTTTATACCTATACTAACCCTTCTCCCATTCAGCACAACCAGCAGAGATATACTCATCTACTGCCGAATTTAAACATGCTCAATACTCCAAATTTTTATATGGTTTTGATAGTACTCAAAGTAATCAACTCCAATATGTAAAAATTTTACTAAAACAAAGCTCAAATACCTACCTGGCATTACATGCAATGACCGAATATGGGATTTCAAGTTTTCTTCTTTTCTTTGGAATAAGTTCGGTGAAGAAGATGGGGGAAAAGGAGAGAGAATAGAATTAAAGCATGCTTCTTTTGTTTAATAAAATAACACATATATATTAGCATGCTTATAATACAATAACAATTTAGTTATAATATACTAACATAACTTTATTTTAAAATTTTACTAACATATAATATGTAGTTGGCGTGGCCCATTGCCGTCCCTTATCATAGTTTATGGGCTAATTGCCCCTTTAGGACACCCACTTAAAAAGCCACAATCAAATTAGTACTTTTCACTTTAGCACTCAACCTTTATGCTTTTCTCGATTAATTCCTTTTTTATCAAATTAAGCACTTAAACGATAAAATTTTCCTACGAAATTTTCACACACATTAATCCACATATTATAAACACAGAATAAAATATTAAAATATCTATCAGGCTCGGATTCGTGGTTCCGAAACCACCGTTCCGATTATGGTCAAAATTGGTCTGTTACATTAACAAATGCCCCAACCGTTTTCATGGATTTGATGAATCACATTTTTCAGCCATATTTGGATTAATTTGTCGTAGTCTTCATTGATGATATACTGATATACTCTTGAGATGAGAACGAACATGCAAAGCATTTGAGAAAAGTTCTGCAAATTTTGAGAGACAAATAATTGTTTGCCAAGTTTAGTAAAAGTGAATTTTGGCTTAAGGAAGTTGGATTTTTGGGGCACATTCTCTCGAGAGATGGAACTAAAGTCGACCCGAGTAAGATTTCAGCGGTTGTGGAATGGAAACCGCCAAGGAGCGTAACTGAAGTAAGGAGTTTTCTGGGCCTAGTCAACTATTATAGGCATTTTGTCAAGGGGTTTTCCATGATAGCTACTTCGATGACGAGGCTATTGCAAAAAGATGTGAAGTTTGATTGGACAGAGAAGTGCCAATAGAGTTTTGAGAAACTAAAGACGTTGTTGACTGAGGCTCCTGTTTTGGTGCAACCTGAGCCGGGAAGAGAATTTGTGGTTTACAGTGATGCATCCATGAATAGTTTGGGTTGTGTACTTATGCAATAGGGCAAGGTGATAGCATATGCTTCTAGACAGTTAAAGCTGCACGAGAAGAATTACCTGACCCATGACTTAGAGTTGGCTGCCATTGTCTTAGCATTAAAGATTTGGAGACACCATTTATATGGTGAAAGGTGTCGAATATTCACAGACCACAAAAGCCTAAAATATTTGATGACTCAAAAGGAATTAAATTTGAGGCAACAAAGGTGGTTAGAGCTGATCAAGGATTATGACTTAGTAGTTAATTACCACCCAGGAAAGGCAAACGTGGTCGCCGATGCTTTGAGCAGAAAATTATTATTTGCGCTGAGAGCCATGATTACACGGATGGCTTTGTTAGATAATGGTTCTATTCTAGTCGAGCTGAGGGCTAGACCATTATTTCTTCAAGAGATTTGTGAAGCACAGAAAGAGGGCAGCAACTTTCAAGCCAAAAGAGTTCTATGTGAGTCAAATGTTGAGTCAGACTTTTGGTTAAATCCTGATGGATGTTTGACGTTTCGAGATAGGGTCTGTGTACCCAGAAATGACGAAATTATTCGAAGGATTTTGAGTAAGGCACATAGCGGATGTTTAACTATACACCCAGGTAGCACAAAGATGTATAATGACTTGAGGAAATGGTATTGGTGGCCTAGCATGAAGAAAGACATTTCTGAGTTTATATCGAGATGTCTGATTTGTTAGCAAGTGAAGGCTGAACATCAAGTACCTTCGAGTCTACTTCAACCCATAATGGTTCCTGAATAGAAATGGGACCGTATTACTATGGACTTCGTGACGGGTTCACCGTTGACACTGAAAAAAAAGATGTCGTATGGGTCGTAGTATATAGACTTACCAAGTCAGCTCATTTCATACCAGTACGAGTCAATTACTCGCTTGATAAGTTGGCTGAATTGTACGTATCAGAGATAGTAAGACTCCATGGTGTACCGTTGTTGATTATTTTGGATAGCGATCCAAGATTCACGTCACAGTTTTGGAAGAAGCTGTAAGAGGCTTTAGGCACAAAATTAAGCTTCAGTACAACTTTCCATCCACAAAGCGACGGGCAGTCGGAGAGAATAGTACAGATACTTGAAGACATGCTTCGATGTTGTATTTTAGAATTCCAAGGTAATTTGGAAAAGTACTTACTGTTAGTGGAATTCGCCTACAACAATAGTTTTCAGTCAAGTTTGAAGATGACGCCTTATGAGGCATTGTGCGGGTGTAAGTGTCGAACGCCCTTGTATTGGACAGAACTCAGAGAGAAATAGATACACGGGGTCGATTTGATCAGGGAAACTAAAGAGAAAGTAAAAGTGATACGTGAATGTCTGAAAGCGGACTCAGATAGACAAAAGTCCTATTTGGATTTAAAAAGGAAAGAGATTGAGTTCTGAGTAGGTGATAAAGTGTTTCTAAAAGTATCACCTTGGAGGAAAGTCCTCAGATTTGGCCGAAAAGGCAAGTTGAGTCCGTGCTTTATCGGACCTTATGAAGTTACTGAGAGGATAGGATCGGTAGCTTATCATTTGGCATTGCCACATGAGCTGGAAAAGATTCATGATGTTTTCCACGTATCCATGTTGCGACGATACCATTCGGACCCTTCACATATGATAGTACCAACAGATGTAGAAATTCAACCGGACTTGATTTATGGCGAAGTGCCGATTAAAATTTTGGCGCGAGAGGTCAAACAGTTGAGAAATAAAAGTATAGCCCTTGTGAAAGTGCTATGGCAAAGACATGGAATAGAAGAAGCTACATGGGAGCCCCAGGAGGCTATGAGAAACCAATACCCCAACCTTTTCACCGGTAAGATTTTCGAGGACAAAATCCTTAAGGGGGAGAATTGTAACAGCCTGATTTAGGGGATAGTCAAAACAGTGGTTCAGAACCATTAATCCGAGGTTAGAGAAAATTATTTTCATGATATTTTATGAGTTAGAGTATGATTGTATAAGTACATGAAAATTTTTGGTGCTTTAATTTTAGCGATTTCATGCTAAATCGCGAGAAAGGACTAAATCGCATAAAGTGCGAAAGTTCAATTTAACAAGCTAAAGGTGCCTAATAGCCATAGAATATTAATTGGAGGTCCCAAATGTGCAATTAGGCCTTTTTTTATGAGGTGGCAGGCCATAGGGGGATAAAGAAGTCAAAATTAGTCAAAGTTGGTGTAGTAGGTGGATTAAATTGATGAAAGAGAATAAAATAAAAAAAGAAAAGATATCATCTTTTCTCTTTCACTCATCCACCAAACATTAGCAGCAAATAGGGGTTTTGAAAGCTCAAAAATTTTAGCAAACTCTTCTCTTTACAAGTAAGGGTTTTAGTGATCAGTTCTTGATAATATTTGTACTTTTGGAACCTCTAAAGCTTAAGCTTTCTAAAGAGGGGACTATCTTGCAAAATGGTTGAAAGTTTAAAGTTTTTAAATGTGAGCTTTTAATTTGTTTGCTACATTTTTATGGAAGAAAATGGGTCTTAGTTGTTAAATAAACAACTTTTGTGAAATGTGTTACCATGAAAACACCTAAAATAACCTTTTTGTAAAGGTTGTAAAATATGTAGTAAATGTGTGAAATGTTGAGTTTTGATGGTAGTCATAAGAGGAATAAATGTTCACCTAGGCTTGTTGAAGGTAGAAATTTGATTAGAATTAATTTCCGAGTCGAGGGGTAAAATGGTCATTTTGCCAAAGTTTAAGGGCAAAATAGTAATTTTGCCAAAGTGTGATTATTGAAATGCATTTATCAATGTGATGATTAAAATGAGAAGGATCAGAACAGTATCACCTCAACATAGAAATATGGAACACATTATGTATACGATTTAACTCAGAGGGCAACTCCAACTGATAAGCAACCGGTCCCACACATTTTAATATCTGTAAGGTCCGATGAATCTAAGGCTCAGCTTACCTCTTTACCCAAATCTCAGAATCTTCTTCCATGGTGAGACCTTTAAGAAAACATAATCTCCCACTGCGAACTCAATCTCTTTACGCTTCAAATCAGCATACGGCTTCTGCCTGTCAGATGCTTCTTTCAACAAATTACGTATCAATTTCACTTTCTCCTCGATTTCAGAAACTAGCTTTGGACCCAACAGTCGCCGCTCACCCAATTCTATCCAACAAGTAGGGGTACGACACCTACGACCGTATAATGCCTTGTACGGTGCCATCTGAATACTGGATTGATAGCTGTTGTTGTAAGCGAGTTCTGCTAATGGCAAATAATCTTCCCAACTGCCCTTGAAATCAATCAAACAACTTCTTAGCATGTCTTCCAAAATCTGTATTACCCTCTCCGACTGCCCATCAGTTTGAGGATGAAATGATGTGCTGAAATAAACCTTGTACCCAAAGCTTCGTGTAACACTCTCCAGAACTGTGATGTGAATCTAGGGTCCCTGTCCGAAATGATAGACACTGGTACCCCATGTAACCTTACAATTTCCGCCACCTACAACTTGGCCAACTTCTGCAACGAGTAATCGGTGCGAACCGGTATGAAGTGGGTGGACTTAGCCAGTCGATCAGCAATAACCCATACCGAATCCTTCTTAGTAGGCGTCAGGGGTAGCCCACTAACAAAATCCATGGTTACCCTCTCCCACTTCCAAAGTGGAATTTTAACAGGTTGCAGTAATCCAGAAGGCAGCTGATGCTTAGCCTTCACTTGCTGGCATGTCAAACACTTACCTACAAAATTGGTAACCTCACACTTATGTCCTGGCCACCAGTACAGTTCACGTAGATCTCGGTATAACTTGTTTCCAGCAAGATGCATAGCGTATGGGCTACTATGTGCCTCCCACAGTATAGATTGCCTTAACTCAGAATCCCTCGGCACACAAATTCTCCCACGGAAGCATAATACTCCTTCACTATTCAGCCCAGAATCCACAGCCTCTCAGTTCTTCACCAATCAAAAACAAGGAATCAACAATTCATCCAGCAACTGCTTCTTTTTAATTTGATCAATCCAAGTCGGTTTCACCTGAAGTTTAGCTAACAGACTACCATCCTCATACAGACTGAGACGAGCAAACATTGCTCTTAGATCAAACACAACCTTATGGCTCAATGCATCCGCTACCACGTTGGCTTTTCCTGGATGGTACTCAATCGAGCAATCATAATCCTTAACCAACTCTATACATCTTCCCTGCCTAAGGTTCAACTCCTTCTGAGTAAGGAGGTACTTGAGACTTTTATGGTCGGTATAAACGATCGACTTCTCCCCGTACAAGTAATGTCTCCAAATCTTTAGTGCAGACACCACAGCAACTAGTTCCAAGTCATGAGTGGGGTAATTCACCTCGTGCGGCCTAAGCTGACGAGACGCATAAGCCACCACCTTACCCTCCTACATCAGCACACAATCCAAACCTGTGTGCGATGCATCACAGTAGACAATGAATTCCTTTCCAACCTCTGGTTGTATTAATGTGGGGGCTTCAGTCAAAATCTTCTTCAGTTTCTCAAAACTTTCCTGCTGTTTATTAGTCCAATTAAACGATACCCCTTTGTACAGTAATTTAGCTAGGGTAAGCAATCAGTGAAAACCCCTAAACAAACCGTCTATAATACCCGACCAGACCCAGAAAACTGTGAATCTCAAATATCGACTTTAGTGGCTTCCAGTCTAATACGGCCTCGACTTTTCAGGGATCAACCCTAATCCCCTCGACAGACACGACAAACCCAAAAATGTCAGCTCTCGCAGCCAAAACTCGCACTTGTTGAATTTGGCATAAAGCTACTTTTCTCTCAAAATTTGCAGAACAACCTGGAGATATGAATCATGCTCCTCATCGGTTCTTGAATACACCAGAATATCATCTGTAAACACCACCACGAACCGGTCCAAATAGGGTTGGAAAACCCGATTCATTATATCCATGAAAGCAATTAGTGCATTCGTTAACCCAAACTGCATTACCAGAAACTCGTAGTGTTCATAACGAGTCCTGAATGTAGTCTTGTACACATCCGCCTCCTTAACCCTTAGCTGATGGTATCCCGATCTAAGATCTATCTTAGAGAAAATCGATGCTCCTCGCAGCTGATCGAACAGATCCTCTATCCTTGGTAATGGGTACTTGTTCTTAATCGTCAGTTTATTCAGTTGACGATAATCAATACACATGCGCATGGACCCATCCTTCTTCTTTACGAACAATACCGGTGCTCCCTACAGAGACACACTCAGTCAGATGAATCCTCAATCCAGTAGCTCTCAGATCTGAGCCTTTAATTCTATCAGCTCCTTCTGCACCACCCTATAAGGGGTGATGGACACCGGAACCGTTCTCGGTAGGAGCTCAATGCCGAATTCGACCTCACGATTTGGAGGTAACCCCAAAAGCTCTTCAGGAAATACATCTAGAAACTCTTTTACTGTCCTAAAATCACCAACAGACAAACCCTTGACATCAGATTGCTGACATATGCTAGGAACGCCTTGCAACCTTTGCAAACCAGCTTCTCAGCCTTTAGAGCGGAGATTACATTAGATAAATAATCCCTTCGCTCCCCTATCACGACCACCTCCTCAACCTCCGAAGACTTCAATACCATACGCTTAGTAGTGCAATCCAAATTCTCATGGTGTTTCACTAACCAATCTATGCCCAAAATGAGATCGAACTGGCCAAACGGCATTTCCATCAAATCTGCCCGAAAGACAACCCCTTGGACCTCTAGGGGCACATCTCTAAACAGTTTATTCACTCTAACCGGTTGTCCCAGTGTTCTAATCACCGGCATTTCCCTATCAGTAATTTCAAACTGTATGCCCAATGTTCCAGACACAGTACATGCAACATACAAGTGCGTAGACCCAATATCAATTAAAGCGATATATGGTACATTATAAATGAGGAACGTACCAGTTATGATGTCAGGAGCATCGCCATCCTCTCGGCGCCGAGCAAAATAAACCAATGCTGTCTGCCTCGCCTTTGTGTTACAAGCACCTCTATCCGGTGCTCCACGACCCTGTCCTAACCCATTTCCCCATCTGGGTGGACCACGGCCTCTCGGTGGCTGCTGACCACCTCTCCTTGGCTGTACAAAGCCCTGACTTGCAGCTTGCATCTGAACGAGCCCTCGAGAGCAGTATCTAAACTGATGATCCTTGGACCCACATCTGAAGCACGCCCCACTTCTTTTCTAGCACTCTCCCAAATGAGGTCTCTCACGCTCAACGCAAGGCTGCGATCGACCAGCAACAACTGGAACCCCAGCTTGGGCTGGCCTATCATACCTTAGCCTCTTCTTAGGCCCACCAGAAGAACTTGAAGGCCCAAAATGCCTCTTACTTCTGCCCCTATCTTGCTCACGGTTCTGACTCTCTGAGCGTTTCACATCCTCGGCAATCTTTGCCTTCTCGACCAGGGCAGTAAAGTCCTTTTCCCCCTACGAGGCTATCAGTACCCACAACTCATCCCAGATACCATTCTCGAACTGCACACGGCGCTCATACTCAGTCGTAACTATGCCCTGAGCATACCGGCTCAACCGTAGAAACTCTGCCTCATACTCTACTACTGACTTATTCCCCTCGATCAGTCTCAAGAATTCCTTCCTCCGGGCATCCACATAACTCGCCCCAACATATTTTCCTTGGAAGGCCATCTTTAAGAAGTCCCATGTCAAACGGCCGACCTACGTGCCTTCTTTCACGGTAAGCCACCATTGATATGCCCCATCCCGCAGTAAAGACACTGCTCCTTTTAGTTTTTGCTCCACCGTACAATCGAGGTCATCCATTATTCGCTCGACAGCCTCCAACCAATATTCTGCCACATTCGGAGCTACACCAGAAATGCCCCTGAAAATTTCTGCCCCATTCGACCAGAGTCGTTCAGAGATTGACCCTCGGCCCACTGACCCAGTACTTGCTCTAGCAACCCTTTCCAAAACCCGTAACATTGCTTGGGACAAGGCATCATCCCCATCGGCTCGGTCATGAGACCCCGTCTTAGTCACTGGAGAGGCTGGTGCTTCCCTGTCAGGCATGTGTCCTGATGTTGACGATCCAGCCCTAGCACCACGGCCTCTACCACGACCATGTGTACCCCTTCTGTGACCTCTTGTGCTCATATCGATATAGCGTATTTATCTGATTTAAGAGTTTTATGAATCAACTTATAGTTCTCATAATTATTACCAGATATTTTATGAAAAACAGTAATTAGGGTTGTTTTTGCATATCGAATTTACTACAATTTTCAGTCTCCTATAGTCTTAACTTCCCTAACTAAGGCGTTTCAGTATACTACTGTCCCTAGTAGTTTCTCAGTATAGTCATTTCAGTATATAACATAGTACAGTGTCAGAGAACTTACAGATTTGGTGCAGGCGACTCGGTGTACCACACTTTCAGTAATATCGTTACTTTCCAAACAAAAATTTAAACAGAATAGAAAATTTTCAAAACCCATCCCACAGTCGAGTTTTGCAACCCGGGCTCTGATACCACTAAATGTAACACTCCAAACTCGTCCTAGACGTTATGACCGGATCTAGCGTGTCACATCAAAGTGATGTTTGAAAACTATGCTTTCATGGAAAACCCTTCTTAACAATTTAAAACTTTCTTCCATTTAGAACCTCAGATTTCGTTGCTTACTTTTTGGAACACGATTTTCTCAAAGACATTCTCTCGCAGAATATTATTATTTTTAAAGCCTTGTTTGTTGTGAAAGTTTAATTCAAAACAGTTGCGAATACGAGATATTTTGAAAACAGTAGTTATTGTTTTAAAATCCCATGTTTAATAGACAATGATGTTGAAATTTTAAAAAAACACCATAAAAAAGTTAAAAATCCCAAATGGCCTTATTACAAAATTATTAACCCAATAAGTTAAACTAAAATAAAATAAAGTTGCTTGGTTTAACTTTAAAGCCAACCGGACGTGTGGCCACCTCCGAGTCCCTCGCAGCTCCAAATCCTCTAAAGACTGGGGATTACCTGCACAATTAAAGAAAACAGTGAGTTACGAGAACTCAGTGTGTAATTTCCTATTATGGTCACAGTCTGGACCCGAGCCCATACGGTTTCAGCCTGGGCCTAAGCCCTAAATCATATCAATGCAAACGGAAAAGTAACCCAACCCTTAAAAACCAACCCACCATCCGTACCAACCATCTCACCATGTGGGGACCAAGTCGACCCACCCAGCCAACACACCGCCCGTACCACCAGCTCACCATGTAGGGACCACGAAGACCCACCTAGCCAACTCACCAATAATGCAGCCTAGCTGTTATCAACAATGCAGCAATGCTGCTAATAACAATATACGTGGTTGAGCCACTAGGATCAGAGTACGTGGCGGTGCCACTATAAGGGTACTTCCTCCAAACCAGAAAAACCCAACCCAATGCAGTATGTCAATTCAGTATTAACCCATGTATGCAATGCATCCCAATCGTAATCAATCATACAATTAAAACCCACACAACACTAGTACTACCACTAAGGGTACAACGGTCATTTAGCCGGTTAGGGGTAAAACGGTCATTTACCCCTTAGGGGTATTTCGGTAATTTTATCCATCGAGTGTATTTCAGTAATTTTACCTGTAAAGGGTATTTTGGTAATTTTACCCCTATAACAGCCTTTCCGAAGGCCTACTGTCGCCTCGAGCGAAACGGATACCTTTTTTGATCGAAACAGTGTAATTTGGCCAAAGCCCAATTTTTGGCCCAAGTGGGCCCACACACTCGTGTGGCCCATTTAGCCCATTTTTGGCTATAGTTCTACGAACCTCGCAGCCACATCTATTATTCGACACTTACCATGAATTTCACCCCTGTGGGCCCATTAGCCCATTGGGCCCACTCGACCTACTACAGCCCGACCAGGTCCATTACGGCCTAAGCCCACGAGAAAGTTCGTGGCACTTCAAATGGTTTATCGCCAACGATTGTGGCTCGACTTATCTCTACGAGCGTTCGCACGCTCGAGAGCCTTCAAATGCCGGAATTATGGCTTTTCGGCTTTTATCGATATACAATAGCACAGAAGCAAGAACAACAATATTCTGCGTATGAACAGTATGCAACAGGTGTACGATTACACACCTAGATTACGAACGTGCCATAAATTCTTTAACACCGAACCTACATTAAAATAAGACTATCAGTTAGCCACCCCATCAACAGAGTTATCTTCCTTCCCCTCTACAAAATCTGAAACCGTACTTATACGTACCTCGATTAACCAAGTTTTGCCAAGTCCTCCAACAGTTAGCGAAAATTAAGAACCCTTGAATGGACTCTGCGATACATTCCACTTCTTAATAAAAGAGATGGAGTAAATATGTGGTTCAAGTCCACCCTTGACAAATACAAAGCGAGTATGCCTACCGGATTAAGGCTATGAGTACGTATCGATTGCTTCCAAATGCTTGCCCCTTCCTACACTTCGGGTGAACCTATATACCAACCAAAATCAGACTACAGAAGATAGGGGAGATTCGACACTAGAGAGACAAGAATACTACCCACCACGATAATAATTGAAAGAAAGCCAGTATATCTTACTCTTCAAATTCGGCAAAATAGGTTCCTTGAGTACGGTCCCAAAGATGAGACTATAAAAGAAGGATAAGAAGAGATTGATTTCGGTTTACTCAACTTAAAGAACAACAAAAGAAACGTTG
This sequence comes from Gossypium australe, assembly GCA_005393395.2. NCBI lineage: Eukaryota > Viridiplantae > Streptophyta > Magnoliopsida > Malvales > Malvaceae > Gossypium > Gossypium australe. The sequence goes on along the minus strand of CM016621.1, from coordinate 107,078,612 downwards.
AGGACAACGCAGAAGATGGGTTCGGTTATCTTGAAGGGTGGAGAAAAGAAGACGAGAGGAAGAGAGGAGATTGGATACGGCCAAGATGATGTCAAGAAGAGAAAGAACGATCTTGCACACAAATCAAAAAGCAAGGAAGCAAATGAGAAAAGAAAGACTTGTAGGTAGGAAATGGGCAATAGTTGTGGGAAAAATGAATAAATGAAAACCCGAATGGTAACAAGTTGCTTGAGAAGTCACCCCAGAAAGAAAAACCCAAAAATGAACAAAAGAGAAGTAGAAAAAAAAAACACCGAAAGAGCTTTTAGTTTGCACAAACACTCAAAGTTGCCAAAAGTGCTCCCAAAAGACCCCTCAACCGAATTTGCAACATACCCACCTCCTAGCCGAAATTCTCATCCTAACAACACTCCCAATTTTGGCCAACAATCCCACTCTGATCCATCTTCACGATTTCCTCCACTACAACCTCCTAGAATTGCTCCCATCCATCCATTTGAAACTTTTGACCAAGTCTCCAACTTCCCTTGTAGAGTTTGATCCCAACTCTACTTCTTCCACTCTCAAGCTACAAAATAAAGTCTCCAATTGCAATTTGTGGGATTCGAACCCCACTCTTCCTTGTTAACCCATTGACGCCACACCACCAAGTCACAAGCTCATCTTGTAACTCCTAAATGCACACATATACTTAAGTCCTACAGCTAACAACCCTCTTCACTTTAGGCCCAAAAACTAAAATTTTTCCAAGGCTCAGATTTGAAGCCAGGCCTCCTTGGAAACCCCAAAAACACTCAACTAGTTAGCCATTCAAGCACAACATGAATTTTAAGCAAAAATTACAGCATCTAATTTTTGGGACGTTACATGACATGTCAATAGTATCCAAAACTTTTCTTATGGTTCAACCGGGCTTTCACACTTTTCGTTTTTATCATCGAATGCATCCGTAAAGTCGTTTTCACAGTTCATACATTATACATAATCTTGTTTTAACAATTTATGCAATATTAGAGCATTTTAACATACATTTATAATGTAATCATCATATACGAACTTACCTCGTATTCGAAATTGACGGATCGGGTCGACTATTCGATAACCTTGCTTTTCCTATTATCTAAATTCGAATTCTTTCTTTCTTTATCTATATGAATTCAAAATTAACTTATTTATTCATCTACTCATTCAATTAATCCAAAAATACACATTTGGGCATTTTTACATATTAGCCCCTAAACTTTTGCATTTAATTAATTTAGTCCATATTTCACAAATACACAAAATTCACATAATTCAAAAAAACTTATGCTTGGACGAATTATATATAGGTCCCTAGTAGTCCAAAAATTTCATTTATTTCACATTTCAACCACAACAATTTGTACATTTCACAATTTAATCCCTATTGTGCATTTTCATCAAAAACCACTTAACAAAATATGTAAAACTATCATCAAGCTTTCATATTTCAACATTAAACATCAAAGAACGCATAGATTCAACAATGGAAACTCTCAAAATCTTTAACAGTTTCAAAATTAAAGGTACGGGCTAGCTAGACTGAGCTGCAACGATAACAAAAACATAGAAATCATCAAAAACCGAGTCAAAATACATACTTAATTGAAGAAATTAGAGTTTCCGAATGTTAAACACCAAAATAGATTCTTTTCCCTTTAAGTATCGGCTAGATGATGAAAATAATGAATAAAAATATTTTTTTAATTAATTAACCTTTAATAATCAATTACCAAAATTACCCTTTAAATTAATTCAAAATTTCATTTATACCATGCCATTATCATCCACTATCATAGTAGTGGTCTCATTACTACTTAAGGACCTTAACTTTAAGGTTCTATAGCTATTTGACACCTTTATCTAATAGAAAAACACTTTTGCATTTATCGTGATTTAGTCCTTTTTATCAAATTAAGCATTTAAACGATAAAATTTCTTCACGAAAATTTTACACCATCATACTATCATGCTATAAACACTTAAAATAAAATTAAAATCATTTTCAACCTCGGATTTGTGGTTCCGAAACTACTATTCCTATTTAGATAAAATCGGGTTGTTACAACTCTCCCCCTTTAAGGATTTTCGTCCCCAAAAAATCTTACCAGTGAATAGGTTCGGCTACTGCTTTTTCATAGCAACCTCAGGTTCCCACGTAGCTTTTTCAACCCCGTGTCGATGCCACAATACTTTCACTAACGCTATTTTCTTATTTCTTAGCTCTTTGATCTCGCGAGCTAAAACTCGAATCAGTTCTTCACCGTATGATAAATCTGACTGTATCTCAACTTCTATTGGAGAAATAACATGAGAAAGGTCTTATCAATATCTTTGTAGCATCGATATGTGAAACACATTATGTATCTTTTCTAACTCAGACGGTAAGGACAACCTATATGCCACTGGCCTAACTCGCTCAGTAATCTCATACGGTCCGATGAATCGCGAACTCAATTTCCCTTTCCGACCAAACCGCAATACCTTTTTCCCCGGCTACACTTCCAAAAACACTTTATCTCCGATCTGGAACTCCATATCTTTCCTTTTCAAGTCGGCGTACAATTTCTGTTGATCCGAAGCTACTTTTAAACTATCGCGAATTACTTTCACTTTTTCTTCAGTCTCTCTGATCAGATCAACCCCGTGAATCTTATTTTCGCTGAGTTCACTCTAGTACAAGAGTGTTTGACATTTACGACCGTATAGAGCTTCGTAAGGTGCCATCTTTATACTTGATTGAAAACTATTATTGTAAGCAAATTCAATCAGCGGTAGATATTTCTCCCAGCTACCTTCAAACTCAAGAATCAACAATGCAACATATCCTCAAGTATCTTAATAACTCGTTCGGATTGACCATCCAATTGCGGGTGAAACGCAGTGCTAAAATGCAACTTTGAACCCAAAGCTTCTTGTAATTTCTTCCAAAATCGCGAAGTAAATCTTGGATCTCTATCCGAAACAATAGATAGGGGAACACCATGAAATCTCACAATTTCGGAAATAAACAACTCAGCTAATTTACCAAGCTAGAAATATGTATGTACCGAAATGAAATGAGCTGATTTCGTTAATCTATCAACAACAACCTAGATCACATCTTTCTTTTTCAGAGATAAGGGCAAACCCGATACGAAATCCATTGTTACTATATCCCACTTCCACTCAAGAATCATAATAGGCTGTAATAAACATGATGACACTTGATGCTTAGCTTTGACTTGCTGACAAATCAAACCTTTCGAAACAAATCCTGCGATATCTCGTTTCATGCCGTGCCACCAATAAAGCTATTTCAAATCGTTATACATTTTCATGCTTCCCGAATGTACTGATAAACAACTACTGTGTGCTTCGTTTAAAATCTTCCGAATGAGCTCAAAATTTCTTGGTACACATATTCTATCACGAAACATCAAACAGTCATCAGGCCCTATTCGAAACTCTAAATCAGAAGTCAACTCACACTAAGCTCGTTTTGCTTGCAATTCATTATCAAATTTTTTAGCCTCACAAATCAGCTGTAGAAATAGTGGTCTCGCCTTCAACTCGGCTACTATCAAACCGTCGTCAGAAAAAGCTAATTGTATGTTCAAAGCATGTAAAGCAAATAAGGACTTTCAGCTCAAAGCATCAGCAACTACGTTCACTTTCCCTAGATGATAATCAATCACTAATTCATAATCTTTTAGAAATTCTAGCCATTTCCGCAGTCACAAATTCAAATATTTCTGAGTCATCTAATATTTCAAGCTTTTATGGCCGATATAAATATGGCATTTCTCACCAAACAAGTAATGACACCAAATTTTCAATGCGAACACTATCGCGGCTAACTCTAGATCGTACATCGGATAATTCTTTTCGTGCAGCTTCAACTGTCTCGAGGCATAAGCTACAACTTTGCCTTCCTGTATCAAAACACAACCCGAGCCATTTAATGATGCATCACTGAAAACTAAGAATTCTTTATCCGACTCAGGCTGAACTAACACTGGTGCCTCTGTCAAAAATGCTTTCAACTACTCGAAGCTCTGCTGACACTTTTTCAACCACTCAAATTTAACATCTTTTTGAAGCAATCGTGTCATTGGAGTTGCAATCATCAGGAAGCCTTTCACAAATTGTTTATAATAGTCGGCTAGTCCCAGAAAACTACGAACTTTGGATACATTTCTCGGAGGCTTCCAATCTATAATCATAGAAATTTTGCTCGGGTCAACTCAGATACTCGCGGCTGAAACTATATGTCCCAAAAAACCAACCTGTCGTAGCCAAAACTCACATTTGCTGAACTTTGCGAACAACTATTTATCTCTCAAAGTTTGTAACACGATTCTCAAATGCTCGGCATGCTCAGATTCATCACGAGAGTAAATCAAAATTTCATTAATAAACATAACTACGAATCGGTCTAAGTACGGCCTGAAAATCTGGTTCATCAAGTCCATAAAAATAGTAGGCGCATTTCTTAGCCCGAAAGGCATAACAAGAAATTCGTAATGTCCGTACCTTGTTCTAAATGCAGTCTTTGGCACATCTGAGTCTTTAACTCGCAACTGCTAATAACCCTATTTCAAATCTATAATCGCAAAAAATATGCTTGGGTCAACTCGAATACCCACGGCTGAAACTATATATCCCAGAAAACCAACCTCTCGTAGCCAAAACTCATATTTGCTGAACTTTGCAAACAACTGTTAATCTCTCAAAGTTTGTAACATGATTCTCAAATGCTCGGCATGCTCAGATTCATCACGAGAGTAAATCAAAATGTCATCAATAAACACAACTATGAATCGGTCTAAGTACGGCCTGAAAATTCGGTTCATCAAGTCCATAAAAATAGCAAGTGCATTTGTTAGCCCGAAAGGCATAACAAGAAATTCGTAGTGTCCGTACCTTATTCTAAATGCAGTCTTTGGCACATCCGACTCTTTAACTCGCAACTACTAATAACCCAATCTCAAATCAATTTTTGAAAACACTGTTGCCCCTTTTAACTGATCAAACAAATCATCTATTCGTGGCAAAGGGTATTTATTCTTGATCGTCACTTTGTTAAGCTGTCAATAGTCTGTATTCATTCTCATCGTGCCATCTTTCTTTTCCACAAATAACACCGATGCACCCCAAGGAGAGAAACTCGGTCTAGCAAAACCTCTATCTGTCAACTCTTGCAACTGAGCTTTCAATTATGTTAACTCTGTTGGAGCCATTCTATATAGAGCTATCGATATCGGTGTTGTTCCCGATACTAATTCAATACCAAACTCAACCTTTCTGATAGGTGGTAAACCCGGTAACTCTTCGGGAAATACATCTAGATACTCACACACAACTGGTACTAATTCAATCTCTATTTCTGTCACTTTCATATCAAGTACATAAGCAAGATAAGCTTCACACTCCTTTCTCACAAATCCTTGAGCTAACATAGACAAGATCACAACTGGCAAACTATTTAGATCATCAGATTCAGTTCTAATAGTCTCATTATTCTGACATTTCAGTTCAACTGCCTTTCATCTACAATTCACTATAGCATCATGCATCATTAGCCAATCCATACCCAAAATCACATCAAATTCATCAAATGGCAACAACATCAGATTAGCCGGAAAACAGAAATCTCAATTCATTAACGGACAATTCTTGCAGACTTTGTCAACCAAAACAAATTTGCCTAAGGGGTTCGATACTCTAATCACAAATTCAGTAAACTCTACAGGCAAAGTCTTACTAAATACTAAATTCATACATATATGAGAATGAGTTGATCCTGGATCTATCAATGCAATCACATTAGTATCATAGAGAGTGAAAGTACTGGTGATAACATCTGGAGATGACGCTTCTTCATGAGCGCGAATAGTGTAGGCTCTAGCACGTGCTCTGACATCGGATCCCACAGCTGAATCATTTGTCGCCCCTCTACTACCACTTACATTTTCAGCAATTCTAGGTGGTCTACCTCTATTCGACGTATTACTTGGTCTCACATTTTGAACTTTATCTTTCTTATTCAACTTAGGGCAATCTCGAATGAAGTGATCTAGTGAACCACATTTGTAACAAGCTTTATTACTTTTACTCCAGCATTCTCCAAAATGTCGTCTCCCACACTGCTGACACTTGGGTTTGTTGTCTCTCACACTACCAACACTCGATACTGATGTAGCTTGAGCTTTAGAACCTGAGTATTATTTTCTATGATCTCTGTTCGAATATTCATTTGAAGCTCTTGGGCAAGCGTATGAATCTCTAGATTTCTTTGATGAAGAATGAAACGGCTTACTCTTTCTCGAGTCTCTAGCTTCTGAATCTGCTTTTCTCTTTTCTTTGCTAAGATCCTTAGCTTTACAAGCCCTATCAACCAGAACGACAAATTCTTTCAACTCTAGAATTCCGAGTAGTAGTTTTATATCTTCTTTCAACCCATCAATGAACCGTTTACACATAATCTCTTCGGTAGAAACATACTCTTTGGCATACTTACTCAACCATACAAATTCTCTTTCATACTCAGTTATAATCATTCGACCTTATTTTAATTTTAGAAACTCTTTGTGCTTTTAATCGAGAAATCTTTGACTGATGTATTTCTTTCAGAATTTGGATTGAAAGAACTCCCAAGTAACCCATTCTTTCAGAACCACAGATATCAACGTGTTCCACCATTGATCTGCGGTGTCTTTAAGCAAAGATACAACACATTTAATACATTCATTAGGAGTATAAGACAATTCATCGAAAACTTGAATTGTATTTTTGACCCAGAACTCAACTCTCTCAGCATCATCATCAGTAGTAGCCCGGAACTCTTCAGCCCCATATTTATGAATCTTATCTACTGGCGGCTTGTTCAACCATATTGGATCTATAACTTGAGGAACAATAGGGATTTGTTGAGGAATAGGTGGGGGTAGAGGTTGTTGAGCAACTGGATTCGTTCGAATGAACTTCGTGAACCACTCGTTCATTATTTGGAAAAAGGCTTGTTTAGCCTCTCCCTCGTGGCTACTTGTTACAGGCTCAGAATCAGATGGCGCTGCCCTTTGAGTAGGAGCAAGTGCATTACTCTCTACATCATCAACTACAGCTCGTTCGAGAACCATTACTATATGAAAACACAATTTAAGCTGTCAGGAATCGACTAAACTGTAGCTCTGATACCAATAAAATGTAACACCCTTAATCCGTATCCATTGCCAGAGTAGGGTTACAAGGTATTACAAATCAATTCGTAACATATAGCATACATTTATCAAACATAAAGCATTCATTTTCATAAATCATTCAACACAATTACATTGTCCCTTATAAGGGCCTACGAGACCTTAATCATGCTTTAGAAGTGGTTCGGGACTAAACCGATAACATACGAAAATTTTTGGAAACTTAGAAAAATTTTAACCATACAGGGGTCACACGGCCGTGTGAATAGATCGTGTGCCTCACACGGCTCCAGACACACTCGTGCCTCAGGCCTTGTGGAAACAGGGCATACATACTGACTTGGGTCACACGGCCAACCACATGCCTGTGTGTCTAGTCCGTGTGTCCTTCGAAGTAGCCACACACGCCCGTGTTCCAGGCTGTGTGTTAGGCCATGCCAAACCTGTAGGGTATACTGACTTGTACCACATGGCCGATCACACGCCCGTGTGTGATACCATGTGAAGCATACTGACTTCAATTCAATTTCAACACCAGGAGACACACGGCTGTGTAACATGACCGTGTGTTACACAGCTGAGACACACGCCCATGTCTCTGTTCGTGTGCACAAAAATAGGCTATTTACCAAGCCATTTTGCCACCCAAAATCTTATGTACCTAAACAAGGCAAAATATACAATTTCCATACACAAAGGGCAGCCAAATCAATCCCAATCCATGCTATACAAATACAACCATTTCACTTACTCAACTATATACCAAAACAACATGATCCTTAACCTTAATTCATACAATATATATATACCAACTTAATATCCACAACCGAAACCATCCTCAACTCAATCAATTCATTCACCGTAATACATACTATTTAACTACCAATTTGACATATAAGTTCATGCCACGATAAGACCTTTCTCAAGCTTTCATCCACTATAATTCAAATAATCATTTTAAATTCCATAATGTCTTGGTTACAACCATGCTAAAACAATCCATCTTACAAGGCATTTTAAACATCTTACGAAAGTCATTAACAACCATTTCTTATAGCCAAACACACATCAATATTAACATCATTTACAAGCCAAATCTCCTGGCTATAATTACAACCAAAATACCACGTCTAGCCTATACATGTGATATACCATAAATGTATAATTCAAAAGTACCAACTTAGATGTTTGATAGTACGATCCTGTTCCTAACGACTCCCAGATCCGAGCTAGCCTTGATTCATTATAAAGTAAGCTCATATGTGAATAACTTAATTTATCAAATAAATTCAAATCAACCAATTACACATGACAAAACCGTATACACATTAACTACAAACCTTTCTCATGTATCAAAACATGACCAAATACAAACTCATCAAACTTTCACTATTTAATACTCGAATAGGTTCTGTACGTACCTGTATTGCCTCGTACTAACCTCTTTCTCAACACATCATTCGTTTACCCATTGAACAATCAGATACTCAGAAGTCTCGTACGATAAGTACCTATACCATGGCCTGTAGCCAAATCAAGGTAACTTATCCAAAGAACTATTGTCATGGCCCGACGCCAAATCAGTAAAATACGCACCCAAAGTGCTAATATCATGGCTCGAAGCCAACTCCACGTATCACTTACTGACATGTCAATAGTATCCAAAACTATTCTCAAGGTTCAACCGGGTTTTCACACTTTTTGTTTCTATCATCGAATGCATCTGTAAAGTCATTTTCACAATTCATACATTATCCCTAATCCCGCTTTAACAATTTATGCAATTTTAAAGCATTTTAACATACATTTATAATGTAATCACCACATACGAACTTACCTCGTTTTCAAAATTGACGGATCGGGTCGACTACTAGATAACCTTGCTTTTCCCGCGATCTAAATCCGAATTCTTTCTTTCTTGATCTATAAGAATTCAAAATTAACTTATTTATTCATGTACTCATTCAATTAATCCAAACATACACATTTGGGCATCTTCACACATTAGCCCATAAACTTTCACATTTAATCAATTCAGTCCCTATTTCACAAATACACAAAATTCACACAATTCAAAAAAACCCATGATTGGCTGAATTATATATAGGTCCCTAGCAGTCTAAAACTTTCATTTATTTCACATCTCAACCACACAATTTGCACATTTCACAATTTAATCCCTATTATGCATTTTCATCAAAAATCACTTAACAAAACATGTAAAACTATCATCAAGCTTTCATATTTCAACACTAAACATCAAAGAACACATAGATTCAATGATGGCAACTCTCAAAATCTTTAACATGTTTGAAATTAAAGGTACGGGCTAGCTAGATTGAGTAAAATATCGAGTCAAAATGCATACCTAATTGAAAAAATTAGAGTTTTTGAATGTTAAACAGCAAAATAGCTTCTTTTTTCTTTAAGTTTCAACTAGATGATGAAGATAATGAATAAAAATGGTTTTTGTTTTAATTACTTAACCTTTAATAGTCAATTACCAAAATTAACCTTTAAATTAATTCAAAATTTCATTTATACCATGCCATTATCATCCACTGTCATAATAGTGGTCTAATTACTATTTAAGGACCTTAACTTGAAGGTTCTATAGCTATTTGACACCTTTAGCTAATAGAACATCCCTTTTGCATTTATCGCAATTTAGTCCTTTTATCAAATTAAGAATTTAAACGATAAAATTTCTTCACGAAAATTTCACACCATCATACTATCATGATGTAAACACTTTAAATAATATTAAAATCATTTTTCAACCTCGAATTTGTGGTTCTGAAACTACTATTCCAATTTAGCTAAAACTGGGCTGTTACATGATACGAGCGTTCATTGTTGGTGGGTTAAATTACAAGACAAACTATGTTGCTAGTGCATTCCAAGAAGTAATTGATCCGGTAGGTAGCCCAAGGAACTAGGTATGAGCTCTTCGTTGCAAGGAATAAGGAAATAACTGCATCTTCAAAGAGTCATCAGGAATGCCTTGTTCACTAAAGGAAGCACAAATCAATAAAAATGATTTAAGATGTTCTCGTGCATTTTCATGTGGCAGTCCAGCATATTGCCCATTAAAATTTAGCATGTGAAACATTACTGCCTTGAGTTCAGAATTTCCAGCTTGGACTGTTGGCCTAACAACTCCCGGTTGCAAGTCATCCAAGACATGTACTACAAAATCTCGTATAGTCCTGTTATGTATTTGAGTGTCTTGCTGCAACGGTGGGTAATTAGCATTCTGGTTTTGCATCGGGGGTATGACTTCATAGTTTCTTGGTAACCATATTCTTTAATTCTCAAAGTCTCCTCTAAATGGTACTTTCAATTTTTGGATCAAAATCGTCAATAAACTTTGAATTACTTCGGGTCATACAACACCTAAATTAAAATGTGGAAATAACGACAAAAAGAAAACAAGTTCATAACAACTAAATATTATAAAATAAAAACAAACATCAAACAAATGCCATTCCCGACAACGACGCCAAAACTTGAACAACTATTTAATGTCACAGCAATAATGTGCAAGTGTACATTGTCAAGGCAAGTATAGTAGACAAATATGTGTCTGTCGGATATCAATCCCACGAGGATGGTTGCCTTTTGTCTATCAATGTCAGTGCAATAAATAGATAGGAATGAGATAAATTGGGAGTGTAGTTGAAGCAATAACTTGAGAACAATAAGATAAAATATGATACTGATAAACTGGGATTCCTAACGTGAATATTCAACAGAATGCTAAGTGCTCACAAGATAAAAAAGGATAGGTGATTGTCTATGCATTAAATTGCAATGAATATCTTACCAAGCTTAACTTCTATAATTAATCTAAGACTTAAGCATGCACATTAACCACACCTTCCGATGATGGCAATGGAACACTAATTAAGAACAAGTGGATTAAATTCCTCTAATCCTCAAGCAGCTTCCGTTGCCATGCGTGTTAGCTTAAACTGTCACTACACTTTCCAGTGTCAATGATTGCAATAACACTTCCATGCTATAAAAACATTCAAACCCAAAGATTAAACAGTAGAAGCAATATTGAATAAAATAACATTTAACCCATAAATCATGTATACTTTCATACAGACATGAAATAGAAAGTAATCACCATCGTTTAGAAAAGAAATATAAAAGAAACAAGTGGAGAATACTATTCCTAGAAAACTCAACTTAAATCTCGCTAGTCCCTTTTGTGTACGACTCAAGGCTCCTCGTCACTAGCTGGTCTGCATCCCTTTCACGTCGGTTCACTTGTAGAAGACTTAAGCTTCCATAACTGAAAGCTTCAATAGATAGGTTGAAAAAGATGATAATCTAAAAAGCCTTCTCCCTTTTTTTACGTGAATATTTATATTTTCCAAAATAGCCCAGGTGTCTTTTCATCAGAATCATGCTGCCTCTGTACGTACAAGTTGGTTACACCAGACTGGACAGTGCACACATTTTTTTCTTATCCGGACAGCTGTCAGATGCGACGACAATTCTGGGCAAAATTTGAAAATACTAATGCAGCGACATTGGTACCAAAACATGACAAAATTAAATATAAATAGGCTAAGATCCACTGAGTTATAAAATGCAATTTACTAAACTGAAAATGCTAAAATATGTGTTAAAGGTAACTAAATGGGAACAAATAAAGCAATAGGTATGGAGAAAACATATGTTTTTTCTAGTATTATCAAATAGTGACATGCCAATTCCAACGATCCCCATTGAGATTTCGGTAAGTATTAGTTCCGTTGAATGTTTCGTGTCGAAACTTTCGACATAGCGTAATTGGGAAATGTTGTCAGCTAACTGGTTTAATTGTGTAATTGGATGGTTGTGTTAGGCTTTTGGAAGTCCTTTACGTTGTTTCTGCATCAAAACTACTTCAGGCGCGTACCGAAATCTCTTAATTCTACGAATTTTGGATGCCAAAAATGTTGTTGTCGACATCATACGGCCAGGCACATGGGCCTGTGCCCAGGCTATGTGAGCCACACAGCCGTGTGTCAGGCCGTGTGGGTGCCTGTGCAACTTAATTTTCATCAAATTGGAGCCACATGGGCAAGGCACATAGGCGTGTGTGGCTGTGTTAGTGCGAGGTTCACACAGGAAATAGACACGGGCATGTGTCTAGGTCGTGTAACTCATTGTTTATGTTTTAGGACCATACAGCCAAGGACATGGGTGTGTACCCAAGCCATGTAAGTCTCATAGGCAAGGGCACAGGCATGTGTCCAGGTCATGTAACTCATTTTTTACGTTTTATAACCACACGGGAAGAGGACATGGGCTTGTGTCCAAACCATGTGAGCCACACGGGCAAGGACTTGGGTGTGTGTCCAGGCCGTGTGGCATATAAATAAATTTTGAATCTTGTTTTTGAGGTCATGAGTGTTGTCTAACACTAACCCTTACCTCCCTAAGGTATGAATGATTTGAATTTGATTGTATGAAGACTCTCTGAGGCTCTATGACTGACCTATGGATAACATAATTGTATGTGTACTATGATGGCTATTTCTAACACTGAACTGTATTGTCTATTTGTCAAATGACTTAGAATGACTGAAAACATGTTGTGGATATTTGTACTCTACATTTGCATGGGTTAGGAGTTTGTGAAGAAGGAAGTAACGATGCATATAAATATGAATTTGTCACTTTGTTGCAATCTCAATCTAGCAGCTAAGTTGCACCTCTATAAACGTGTCAGATAGACACTCTATGGTGTGTAGCGATGGGGGTAGGAAAAACTACATACGAATCTTATATGTTCTGTATATGAAACTGAAATTGCTTCTGCATATGTAACTGGTATGTTTTGTATCTGAACTTATATTGCTTCTGCTACCTGATAGAATCTTGGGATTCGAAAATTGTCTGATAAATCTATTCATTTATCTTATAAATGTGTTCCAATTGAATGAACGCCTTTTACGCAATGAGTTCACCACTCATTTTGTTACTCATTGGATATCATGTTGTTCTCAAACTTACGGATTGGTGCTACGGGAGCTCGGTCAAGCTTTTATATTTCCTTAAAATATTACTATTAGGAATTTCAATATTTTATGATATTATGAAGTTTGGAAAGATTATATACTTAGTTAATTGCTATGATCGATATTATATGATGAATGGTTAAGTTTGACTACGTTATAAATGTTGTATTCCTAAAATTGAGGATGTAACTCTCTAGACTTGGTCTAAAAGTCTAGGTCGGGTTTAGAGTGTTACATACTCTGTCGAAGCACTCATCCTAGACAAATTGAAAAGGTACAATTTTGATTATGTGTTTATTACTTTAGATATCACAACCAAGATCTTGTTTTTGGAAAAAAAAATTAAACTCTGATTTTTCCCTAAATTTATTTTTGGCTGCATTTTTCAAACTCGTTTTTCCAAAAATAAGTATCAGAGACAGGTTGTGTTCTATCTATATGTATAAACAAAAAATCAAAATGCATTTCTCTTCTTATTGAATGAATTGATTACATAGAAAGTGATATTCTTTAGATCTTATGCATGCTTTGAGTTATTAATGGGAATGGTTGCAAAAATATATATTTTTTATATAATTGTTTTTTGCCGAGGTTGTGGTTCTTAGGAAATAGGTCGCGGACTAACATCTCCACGTAGGGCTATTTTTTTTTTTAAATTTATAGAATTCTTGTGAGCCAAAAATGGACATAGGACTTAAATGTAATTTTTTCGAAAGGAGTCCATGACGAGTAAAAGATACGATGGTGGTTGAAGGCCCAAGGAATGTCTTGTTGTGAAAAGTTATGTAATTTTAATTTTCCATTTATTTTTTAAAAATAGAACCATGAAACCTTGGCTGGCAATTTTATTTTAATCACCTATCTCATTATATATATGTTTTATAATTGTTTATAATATTATGTAATGTTATAATTGTGATATATATATGAGATGATACACAGTTGATCGATTAAAAATAAGAAGTGTGGTAATGAGAAAATACATGTGTTGTATTGTACTATTCACTTCTTTAGGTTATTTGATAACTGTTAAAAGTGTGGAAATGAGAAGGTGCATGTTTAGGATTGGCTCTGGCTAGGAAAGGCTTGGTTATTAAGCGGTCAAATTTGACTCACCTCCCTTTCCTGGGACCTTACATGGTGCACGATTCTCATTCATTTCTTCGTTTTTTTCCCTTAAAAGAAAACCTATGGAGAACAAAAAATATTTGTTTTAAGATTGATTGATTCTTATGAATGGATATTATAAAATTTATAACACCCCTAACCTGTATCCGTCGCCAGAATAGGGTTACGGAGCATTACCGTGTAAAAGTCTCTTAAAAATATACATTTCAAACATTAATCTAAACATAATTTAATCCATTCATATACATGCATATTGTCCCTTAACCGAGCCCTCAGGGCCCTAGAAGTAAATTAGAAACAATTCAGGACTAAATTAGAAACATTTAGAACATTTAAGAAAAAGTTGGAAAAATTGAATTGCAGGGGTCACACGGCCGTGTGGCTAGGTCGTGTGACTCACACGACTGAGACACACGCCTTTGTCTCAGGCTGTGAAGCTTTCACAATAGAGACACAGGGCCATGTCCTGAGTTGGGTCACAAGGCCAAGCCACACGCCTGTGTGTTAGGCCGTGTAACTCTCAAAATAGCCACAAACATCCGTGTACCAGGCCATATGCTAGGTTGTGTAAGAGCTTGACTTGAATCTCTTAAAACCTACAAGGGACACACGATGTAATATCCTAGATTTGGGGGTCATATATTTTAACTTGTATTTGTATGTTAGTGTGCTCTGCATGTTATTTAGAGGTATTCTGGGGTTTCGAGAAACGTTGGACTTGGGTAGGAGCCATAGGGAAATTTTTGTTTTGAGCTGAGCAAAAGGGAGAGCAAAGGGAGCTAGGCCTTAAGAGGAATTATGTGTGGATCATGACACAAGAATGGGCTTGGTAAAGTGGCACGGGAGGCGCCACTTAGAGCTTAGGGGAGTGACGCCTCAAGAGGTAGGAAGGGCTTAGGTTCGAGTTGCAAGAGTAGCATTTGGAGTTTTATTTTGCTACAAGGAAGAGCAGTGATGGACGGCACAAGGGGTCTGAGGAGATAAGGATTAGACTTGGTCTTTTTCTTTTAAAATTCGGCTAAGGTAGGAGGATAAAGGTTGAAGCATTCAAATTGTTTGAATAGGTGGTAAAGAGGAAAAATAGGAGCGAAATAAGGGATATGAGAGGAGGGTGAGCTAGTGGCCGAATGTGGGACTTTAGGGGTGTGCATTTTCGATTTTGGTTGAAGTGGGGTGTGTGTGTGCCGAAATTGTGTAGTATAAATAGGAGTGATCATCTTTTTGGTACTCTTTTTTTCTTTAATTTTCTTCTTGCCGAAAGTTTGTTTTTCTCATCCCATTCTCTCAGTGTGCCGAAAACCATTAGGTGTTCAACTTTTTCCTTTCTTTTTGACCACAAGCTGAATTTAGGGAGACTATCAAGGTGGGTTCTTTCACTTTTTCTTCACTACTTCTCCTTGCCGAAACACCATAAGCCACATGTTCCTTTTTATATTTCTCTTCTCTTCTTGAAACCTTAAAGCCGAAATACCTCTTGTGTTAGCCGAAACCTCTTTAACCACAACCCTTTCCTTTCTTTCTATCATCAAGTGTTCATCTTTCAAAGCCGAATAATTTTCTTCTCTGGCTGAATCTTCCAGTGTCGATTTCAATATTGTGGTAAGGACTCTCTCTTGGTTTGAGTCTTTCATTCTTACTTTGGCCAGCCGAAATTATGAGGCTTAACCCTGTATTTGTGTGTGGCTGAATCTATTCAAGGTCTTGGATTTGTAACCCTTTTTGGAAGCCAGCGTTAGGGGATAGCTAGGAGCTTTCGGGTTTTGATCAAGCTAGGTAAGGAGGTTGTGGTATTCGGCCAAAGGGCATATTATGAGTGTTTTAAGTGATGACCGATTCTGACTGTGGCTTTTAGGGGCAAATCGACAAAAGTAAGCAGAAGTTTCGGGATTCTGATCCATTTTGGGTAAGGATGTTAAGTT
This sequence comes from Gossypium australe, assembly GCA_005393395.2. Classification (NCBI taxonomy): domain Eukaryota; kingdom Viridiplantae; phylum Streptophyta; class Magnoliopsida; order Malvales; family Malvaceae; genus Gossypium; species Gossypium australe. Next base: position 107,062,343 of record CM016621.1, on the reverse strand, counting down.
GTAGTTTCTATTCGTTTAAGATCTCGTATTAATCGGGTTTTGATTAAAGTGTTCGTCGATGGATACGAGTGCCAGTCAAGGAGAGAAAGAGGTAACCCCTATCCTTAAGTTTAAGAAGAGATCAGTCTCTGCAGTACGAGATTGGCCACCGGGGTGTGGGCCAGCGTCAGAACAGGAGCGTAGGCAGATAGCTGTAGTTTCGGTTAGAGATAGCATTGAGATTGAGAGTGTGGTTCTTCAGGTTATCAGGTGTGTAGTTATCGCACTGTTCTCCTATTATTTGTGTATGTTGTTATATATATGTATATGAAGTGTATGGTAGCCGAAAATAGTGGCTAAGATGGTGGATACCCATGGTGGGTAATCGATTAACCAGGTCAGTATTTTATGATATTAATTTACCTATGGTATATGTATGAAATGGTGGTAGCATGTGATGTATACTCATTCCAATGATATTTTGACATGATACATATACATATATTCATGGGGATTGGGACATGACTATTGAAGGACAGGGTGTACATATTTATGAACGTGGTTTGATGTTAGCCTTGTGCTACATTCGCGCTTGACGTTGGCTATGTTCTTCATCAAGGTGGGGTGTTGGCTATGTGCCACATCATGGGTGGATGATAGCTGTGTGCATCACTGTGGATAGAGGATGACCTCGAGTCACCTCATGGATACAGACATGTGGGGTCACTTAGGTGATCAGTGGCTAAGCCACGGCCTTAGGCAGTAGGTCTGCCAAGGAGGTGTGTAGCGGTTGAAGGGCGATTTAGTAATCCCCTGGTGTGTGCGACAGGTACGGGGGTGTGTAGCAGATGGACACTAGGTTGGGCTGGGCTTCATTTTGCATAATTATGTATGTGGACTGTGTGGATATGGGCCAAGCCCATATTGTGGAGGCATGTGAAATAACTATACACTGAGTCGGTTTGACTCACCCAATTTTTACCAACAATGTAGGTGATTCGTGATTCTTGGACCGGGCTGGAGTGGAGACGAGGTGGCCATGCAGAAGATGTTTTATTTGTTTTATGCAATTTACATTTAAAGTACATTTTGGGAAATTCATTATTGTAATAAGGCCAATTAAAGTATTTTGGGGATTTTATTATATTTAAGTTGGATTGACGATCAAATTTAATATTTGGGAATGTTATAATTTTAAAAGTAGTTTACACCATAAAAACTTATATTAAAGTTTTAAATCTGAGAATTTGTACCAGCTTAATTTTTCTTAGAATTTTAAATTCACAATGTTTTATAAATGACAGAAAAATTATTATGTTTTCACCCTTATGTCAAAATCTTTCAAACTTTTTCCTCAGTAGCATTCTAAATCTGGCCGTGGTGTTTGGGCCGGGTCCGGGGTGTTACAATTTGGTATCAGAGCCCAGTTTTAAACTCTCGGCCTTGGATTTAAAGCCCACAACGTTTTCAAAATTGAGCCCAAATAAATTCTTGTGAAAATTTTTGGAATTTAGCAGGTTTTTTGGCATGGCACCTGTATCTCCGGCCCGAAGTCCACCAGGTAAGTACCCCTAACTGTTGTGTGATTTGTATTAATGTATGATTTGTATGTGGGTATTACAGGAACGTAGATTAGTACATTAGGAATTATTGAACCCTAGGATTAGCTTACCCCAACATGGAATTACATAAAATTTAAAGCCTAAGTAAACCAACATGGGACTGAGTCACTGAGTTAGGGTGTGGCAACCATCGTGCGCATGTCTAGGATTGGATTCAGTGGGAGCTTGGTATTTAAGCAGTCCTAGTGACTCACCTCCTCTTCACTCGAATCCTACCTGGTGCGTAGTGACGGTTCACTCTAACCAAGAGGACTCATTCACGGGCTAAACTCAATAATTAAAACCCGAAAGGGACTAGCTACACTGTTTTATAAGAACCTTAGTTTTAAAATCACCAAATTACCCCTTTGATTTGTAAAAACCATTTTAGACTTTGAAAAATTTTCCGAAATATTCCCGATTTACAAAATTACTCGAATACCCCTAGTTTACAAAATTACCCAAATACCATTGGATTATAAAATTGCCATACTACCCTCGATTTCTACCAAGATATCCTTATTTTACAAAAAAGTACCAAAACCCCTAATTTGCAACATATCAAGATACCCTGATTTGGAAAATTACCAAAATACCCCTATAGGACAAATTACGAAAATACCCCTGGGATTGGAATGGACGAAAATGCTTGAGTGGTGAATGTGTGTAGTTGATACTATCGAATGAATGTGTTTACTCTAAATTAGGATAGAAGACTTGGAACTAAAACTTTGATTGATCGAAAGAACTACTACTAAAAACTTCTTTACATAAAATTATTCGCGGTTAATCAGTGGAACAGAATACCAATGCATAAAATTTCTTAAATCAGATTAAATCGCGATAGTAGACATGAGTTCTAGGGGACGTGGTCGCAATACTCGTGGGCGCGGTAGAGGCAGGATGGCAGTGTCGGAACCGTTGGGGTCTGGCCATGGGTCAGAAAATGATGTGCCGCCGCCAGCGATGGGCGCGGAGGATCAAGATCAGACAGGAGGTGATGATGCGGTATCGCATGCTATGCTGCGAGTGCTAGAGCGAGTCGCAGGAGCTAATGTGGGCAGTGGGGCTCAGAAGTCAGTGCCTGAAAGACTTAGAGCAAATGGAGCTGAGGTATTCAGAGGAGTGTCTAGGGTAGCTCCGAACGTGCCAGAGTACTGGTTAGAGGCAGTTGAGAGGATCATGGATGATTTGGATCTAACTGCTGAGGAAAAACTTAAGGGTGCTGTTTCGTTGCTCCGGGATGAGGCCTACCAGTGGTGGCTCACTGTTAAGGAAGGTACCCCTGCAGACCGTGTGGACTGGGGTTACTTTAAGATCAAGTTTGAGGGAAAGTACATCGGAGCGAGTTATGTGGACGCTTAGAGGAAGGCATTCCTCAATTTGGTGCAAGGTGGCAAGTCAATAGCAGAGTACGAGGCTGAATTTCTGCGTTTGAGTCGGTATGCTCGGGGCATCGTGGCTACCGGTTATGAGAGATGCGTTAGATTTGAAGATGGGCTGAGGGATGAGCTACGAGTTTTGATTGCTCCACAACGAGAAAGGGACTTCGCCATTCTAGTAGAGAAAGCTCAGATAGCCGAGGAGGTCAAGAGGACCGAGAGGCAGAATAGAGATAGGAGTAGGAATCAGAGTAAGAGGAGTTTTGAGCCTTCAGAATCATCTGGGAGTCTTCAGAAAAGACCGAGGATTGAGAATTCTACTCGTGTTTCTATGCCAGCTGCTGGAAATCGGGACCGTCCGTGTGTTCGGTGCGGAAGGTATCATGTTGGCAAATGTTGGGGACGAGATCAAGAATGTTTTAGGTGTAAGTCTAAGTCTCATTTGATTAAAGATTGTCCTCAGGATCTGAATAGGACTCGGACAATAGGTCAGGACAGAGGTGGTCAGCAGGCGACGAGGGGTCGTGGTCCGAACCATGGAGGAAATGGTTCTGGCCAAGGTCGTGGAGCATCAGGCCGAGGTAGTGGTGGCACTGAGGCAAGACAACCAGGTTTAGTATATGCAGTTCACCGGAGGGAGGATAGTGATACGCCAGGTGTGACAACGGGTACGTTTCTTATTTCTGGAATACCCTTTATTGCCTTGTTCGTTATCGGGTCAACTCGTTCTTATATTGCTAGTAAAGTATCTAGAATTTTGAGTGTGAACTTGGAGACTGTGCCTAGGAAGTATATTGGTTTTATTAAGATCAGAGTGCGCAGCAGGAGCGTAGAGTGGTGAGTTAGGATGTACGACTGTTAGTTAGTTGGTAATTTCGGGGTCGAAATTATTTTTAAGGGGGGTAGAACTGTAATATCCTAGATTTGGGGGTCATGCATTTTAACTTGTATTGGTATGTTAGTGTGCTCTGCATGTTATTTAGAGGTATTCTGGGGTTTCGGGAAACCTTGGACTTGGGTAGGAGCCATAGGGAAATTTTTGTTTTGAGCTAAGCAAAAGGGAGAGCAAAGGGAGCTAGGCCTTAAGAGGAATTATGTGTGGATCATGACATAAGAATGGGCTCGGTAAAGTGGCAAGGGAGGCGCCACTTAGAGCTTAGGGGAGTGACGCCTCAGGAGATAGGAAGGGCTTAGGTTCGAGTTACAAGAGTAGCATTTGGAGTTTTATTTTGCTACAAGGAAGAGCAGTGATGGACGGCACAAGGGGTCTGAGGAGATAAGGATTAGACTTGGTCTTTTTCTTTTAAAATTCGGCTAAGGTAGGAGGATAAAGGTTGAAGCATTCAAATTGTTTGAATAGGTGGTAAAGAGGAAAAATAGGAGCGAAATAAGGGATATGAGAGGAGGGTGAGCTAGTGGCCGAATGTGGGACTTTAGGGGTGTGCATTTTCGGTTTTGGTTGAAGTAGGGTGTGTGTGTACCGAAATTGTGCAGTATAAATAGGAGTGATCATCATTTTGGTACTCTTTTCTTCTTTAATTTTCTTCTTGTCGAAAGTTTGTTTTTCTCATCCCATTCTCTCAGCGTGCCGAAAACCATTAGGTGTTCAACTTTTTCCTTTCTTTTTGACCACTAGCCGAATTTAGGGAGACTATCAAAGTGGGTTCTTTCACTTTTTCTTCACTACTTCTCCTTGCCGAAACACCATAAGCCACATGTTCCTTTTTATTTTTCTCTTCTCTTCTTGAAACCTTAAAGCCGAAATACCTCTTGTGTTAGCCGAAACCTCTTTAACCACAACCCTTTCCTTTCTTTCTATCATCAAGTGTTCATCTTTCAAAGCCGAATAATTTTCTTCTCTGGCCGAATCTTCTAGTGCCGATTTCAATATTGTGGTAAGGACTCTCTCTTGGTTTGAATCTTTCATTCTTTCTTTGGCCAGCCGAAATTATGAGGCTTAACCCTGTAATTGTGTGTGGCCGAATCTATTCAAGGTCTTAGATTTGTAACCCTTTTTAGAAGCAAGCGTTAGGGGATAGCTAAGAGCTTTCAGGTTTTGATCAAGCTAGGTAAGGAGGTTGTGGTATTCGACCAAAGGCCATATTATGAGTGTTTTAAGTGATGACCAATTCTGACTGTGGCTTTTAGAGGCAAATCGACAGAAGTAAGCAGAAGTTTCGGGATTCTAATCCATTTTGGGTAAGGATGTTAAGTTGTAGTTTCTATTCGTTTAAGATCTCATATTAATCGGGTTTTGATTAAAGTGTTCGTCGATGGATACGAGTGCCAGTCAAGGAGAGAAAGGGGTAACCCCTATCCTTAAGTTTAAGAAGAGATCAGTCTCTGCAGTACGAGATTGGCCACCGGGGTGTGGGCCAGCGTCAGAACAGGAGCGTAGGCAGATAGCTGTAGTTTCGGTTAGAGATAGCATTGAGATTGAGAGTGTGGTTCTTTAGGTTATCAGGTGTGTAGTTATCGCACTGTTCTCCTGTTATTTGTGTATGTTGTTATATATATATGTATATGAAGTGTATGGTAGCCGAAAATAGTGGCTAAGATGGTGGATACCCATGGTGGGTAATCGATTAACCAGGTCAGTATTTTATGATATTAATTTACCTATGGTATATGTATGAAATGGTGGTAGCATGTGATGTATACTCATTCCAATGATATTTTGACATGATACATATACATATATGCATGGGGATTGGGACATGACTATTGAAGGACAGGGTGTACATATTTATGTACGTGGTCTGATGTTAGCCTTGTGCTACATTGGCGCTTGATGTTGGCTATGTGCTTCATCAAGGTGGGGTGTTGGCTATGTGCCACATCGTGGGCGGATGATAGCTGTGTGCATCATCGTGGATTGAGGATGACCTCGAGTCACCTCGTGGATACATACATGTGGGGTCAATTAGGTGATCGGTGGCTAAGCCACGGCCTTGGGCAGCAGGTCTGCCAAGGAGGTGTATAGCGGTTGGAGGGCGATTTAGTAATCCCCTGGTGTGTGCGGCAGGTACGGGGGTGTGTAGCGGATGGACACTAGGTTGGGCTGGGCTTCATTTTGCATAATTATGTATGTGGAATGTGTGGATATGGGCCAAGCCCATATTGTGGAGGCATGTGAAATAACTATACACTGAGTCCGTTTGACTCACCCAATTTTTACCAACAATGCAGGTGATTCGTGATTCTTGGACCGGGCTGGAGTGGAGACGAGGTGGCCATGCAGAAGATGTTTTATTTGTTTTATGCAATTTACATTTAAAGTACATTTTGGGAAATTCATTATTGTAATAAGGCCAATTAAAGTATTTTGGGGATTTTATTATATTTAAGTTGGATTGACGATCAAATTTAATATTTGGGAATGTTATAATTTTAAAAGTAGTTTACACCATAAAAAAACTTATATTAAAGTTTTAAATCTGAGAATTTGTAACAGCTTAATTTTTCTTAGAATTTTAAATTCACAATGTTTTATAAATGACAGAAAAATTATTATGTTTTCACCCTTATGTCAAAATCTTTCAACTTTTTCCTCAGTAGCATTCTAAATCTGGCCGTGGTGTTTGGGCCGGGTCCGGGGTGTTACACACGACCATGTCGCCTGGTCGTGTGTTATACACGGCAGAGTCACATGCCCGTGTCTCAGGCCATGTGGACATGAAATTGGCTAAAATCAAGTCATTTCCAATGCCAAATCAAGCATGTACCTAAAAGCATTTTCTGCACATGATCAAGGCCTTATAACATGACCAAAACAAACATGAAATGACAAATTCACTAGTCTAAAATAATTCAATCAATATGCCATAAAAGGCACCTCAAGAATAAACATACATACTTACCCAAACATATGCATTGCCACATTTAAAACATGCACTTCTAGTTCAATATCATCTTAAGATATAGCATAATTGAGACAACAAGTAACTCAACATTAACATACCATTTTAATGTCCTAAAAAAACTAACCAATGCGCCCTTCATAGACACCGCAATTATATCCAACACCAACAACTAAAACATGTTAACTTTGATCCATTTCTAGCATAGCAACTTAATTCAATCACAAGCCAAAACAAACCACAAGTGTTTACTTTCATACCATTCTAGTTGTACCAAAAAGATACTTATTTACAATCTTAATAAGGTACCAATCAACTTAGTTTAGTATATTGCCATATTGTACCAAAACAAATTATATAGAAACATATACATGCCACTACCATAAGGAGCACAAGAACTACCAACATCGATGAATAATGTGAGCCGAAGGTTTGATCCGTCAAAAGTTAGCAACAACGATCTACAAAACAATCCACAAAATGTATAAGCTTGTAGAGCTTAGCAAGAAAATACTATATCATTTAACTTAACAATAATTGAATACAACTCATATTTTACACGATTCAAAGTTATCGAAGTGTAAATAGGGGCACGGATGTGGGGTATCGAAATACAAACAGGGGCACATATGTGTAATTCAAGGGTACTGAAGTACAAACAAGGGTATGTATGTGCAATTCAAGGGTACTGAAGTACAAACAGGGCACATATGTGCAATTCAGGGAATATTTAACTATAAACATTTAATTACATAATTATAATATGAAAATACAAGTGGAAATTTAATTACTTGTTGAAATACTATGAACTTACCTTGACAACTAGAGCATAGAAATACGATCGAGCTAATCCGTGATTTTCGCCTTTCCTCGATTTTTATCCAGTTGAAATTTATCTAGATATAAATAAATATTTATATTCAATTAAGTATTTCAATAAATTTCAACATTCAATTCAATCGATAATTCACATCTATGCATAATTACAATTTTACCCCTAACATTTTAACTTTTCACAATTTAGTCATTAAGCTTATAATTTAATATCTAAGCATTTTCATCTCTATTTCATGCTACTTGAATTCATTAGGGACCCATATCAACCCTTATAAACCATTATTTCACAAATTTACGATGAATTTTACTACTTTTACAAATACGTCTCTAAATGACATTTTCATCAAAAATCACTTTACCAAACTTGTTTATTTATCCACAAAGACTCATAAGTTACCATCAAATATCAAGAACCATGGAAGAAAATTCATGGAAAAATCCTATATCTTTAGTAATTTTGCAAATTAGTATTAAACTACAACGATCTCGAAAACATAAAATCATTAAAAATAGGGCTTGAAAACTCGCCATGCGCGCAACCAAAGCTCAACCGAATGCTTCCTCTTCTCCAATGGGAAAAATTAGTTTAGGTTAATGAAATGAAAAAGATGAACATTTTGTTTTAATTAAATAAACATTTATTTACTCATATACATTTTTACCCTTTAAAAACATTCAAAATTTCAATAAAACCTTGCCATGAATATCCACTAACTACATAAATGGTTTAATTACCATCTAATCCCTCTTACTTTAAAGTTACATACCCATTAAACCCCTTAACTAATAGAACTCTACTTTTACACTTTTTACGATTTAGTTTTTTTTACTTAATTCGGCATGCAAACGTTGAAATTTCTTAACGAAATTTTAATATGACCTTACTATCCTCTCGTAGACATTAAAATAATATTAAAATAATAATTTATCCATCAGATTTTTTGTCTCAAAACCACTTTTCTGATTTCATTAAAAACGGGTTGTTACAACTCTCCTTCCTTAAGGGAATTGAATTTTAATAGCTACCTCTGGTTCCCAGGTAGCTTCTTGTATATTGTGACACTGCCAGGGAACTTTCACTAAAGCTATACTTTTATTTCTCAATTTTTTAACCTCTCAAGCTAAAGTTCTGATCAGTTCTACACTGTACGTCATATCTAGTTGTATCTCAACGTCAACAGGTGAAATTATATATGAAGGATCTGATCGATACCGTCGTAACATAGATACATGGAATACATTATGAATCTTTTTTAATTTTGACGACAAAGCTAATCTGTAAGCTATTGGGCCAATTCTCTCAATGATCTCATATGGTTCAATAAACCGCGGACTAAGCTTTCCTTTATGACCAAAACGAAGAACTTTCTTCCAATGTGGTACTTTCAAAAACACTTTGTCACTGACTTGAAATTCAATGTCTTTTCTTTTTAAATCCATGTAAGATTTTTGTCGATAGAAGTCGCTTTCAGACTGTCACGTATAACTTTAACTTTTTCTTCGATTTCCCTATCAAATCAACACCGAATAACTTGCTCTTATTGAGTTTAGTCCAGTATAACGGAGTTCGACACTTTCGACCATACAAAGCCTCAAACGATGCCATTTTCATGCTCGATTGATAACTATTTTTGTACGCAAATTCAACCAACAATAGAAATCTCTCCCAATTACCTTCAGGCTCTAAAACATAACACCGAAGCATATCCTCGAGTATCTGAAATACTTGCTAAGACTGCCCATCAGTTTGTGGATGAACACTGTGCTAAAATACAATCGAGTACCTAAAGCCTCATGTAATTTGCTCCAGAATTGAGACATAAATCATGGATCTGTGTTTGAAACAATAGAAAATGGCACACCGTGCAATCTAATGACCTTAGAAACATACACTGTAATAGTCCGGCTTAGACCCAAATCGGAATAGTGGTTTTGAGACCACAAATCTGTGTCAAAAAAATATTTTAATATTATTTTCTGTGTTTGCAATATGTGATTAAGCATGTCTGAAAGTTTCGTGAATTTATTTGTCCGTTTGTGTGCTTAATTAAAGAAAAGGACTAAATCGCATAAATGGTAAAAGTAGCAATTTAAATGCTAATGTGTTAAATTAACATGGCTTATTAAAGGTAAAGTCCTTAAGTGGATATTATACCTTTTTTAATGTTAGTGGACATTTATGTCCATATTTTGCATGAATTATATATGGTTTAATAAAGGTTAAAAATGTAAAATAGTAAATAAGTTATAAGTAAATAAAAGACAAAGCTAAATTATGTCTTTATTCATCAACCACCACTGATTATAGAAAAGAAAAGAGGGGTTTTAACCTTTCAAGATATTTGGCTATTACAACTCTCAATTCAAGGTTAGTTTTTGTTCGGTTTTTTATTGAGTAGCCGAGTTCGTTTCCATTTATCCGAATCCGAGGTAAGTCTATATAGAAATATATGTATTTACATTCATATATGTATATTTATCTGAAAATTCGTAATGATGAATGCATATGAGATGATGAGTACATGAAATCAAAGATAGTATCGACATGGTGTCAACATCCGAAAAAGCCCCGTACGAACCTAGGAATAGATAGGATTACATATGTCATGACATAGGTGTCCGATATGTGATATCGTGTAAGACCACGTCTGAGACATTGGCAACGATATAAGACATCGTGTAAGACCACGTCTGGGACATTGGCATCGATTTTAGATTTCCTTATAAAACCATGTCCGGGACATTGGCATCGTATTGATTTGTATAAGACCCTGTCTGGAACAGTGGCATCGATATCTGGTTACATGTAAGACAACGTCTGGGACATTGTCATTGTATGACTATTCCGAGCATTTTGAGTAATCTATTTGATTCTGAATGGTTCAACGAGCAATTTCGAGAAATCAGAGACTACGTGAAATGTATAAACGAGTCAGGTACGTTTGAAAGGTACACTATGTATGTGTATGAAAGGTAAGTGTATATATATGAACCTACCAAAGTGAATATATGTATGGATTTGATGAGATACAATGTGATATATGCTTGAATGTGTTATGAGCATAAGTGAAGCTTTGAGATGTGATATGTTGGAATTCTATGGATAAACAATGAGCCAAAGAACATATTATGAAATTGTAAATGAGAAATATTAATGACACTGTATCAATATGATTATGTGCATTTTATGTTATGTTTATTTGTATATGGCTTACTAAGCTTTTGGAAAGCTTACTTTATGTGTGTTTACTCTATTTTACAGATCGTCAAAGCTACGAAAGGCTTGGGAATTGTTAAGGATCATTACCACACTATCAATCTCTATTTTCGTTCTTTTGAATGTGTATATAACTAAATATAGCATGTATAGGCTAGTTGTTTTAGGATATGTTTGATATATGTACATGGCCATGTGATATGGCTAGATATATGGTTGTGTTATGAATGACTAGTTATGTCCTATGATGCTAGTTTTGGTATAGCTTGATAGCAAATGAAATGGTCATATGAACGGTAACCTTATTGATGTATAGCTGGCATATTATTGATGATAAATTTGTGATGGATTATGCTTTGAAGTGCTTGTGATTATATTGAATTAAATAACTATTAAGTTGGTATGGTTGTTTGGCTCATAGTTGAATAGAAATGATGCACAATTTGATGTGTTCTGGTTGCCAATTGTGTATGGGATAATGCTTGTAAGTGCTTGTAGGGATGACCCAAGTGTGGGTGGCATTTTGGCCTTGAAAATGGCCTATAATTGCCCCCATGGTTGAGCACACGGGCATGTTGCTCGACCGTGTCCTTCGAGGTTGCAATTTAAAACAAGTCAGAATCGACCACGCGCAAGACACATAGGCGTGTGACTGGCCCTGTGGTGAAAGTTAGTGTCGACCACGGGTGAGGCACACGGGCGTGTCTCAGGCCGTGTAGACAAGTCAATATGTATGCCCTGTTTTGACACGGCTTAAACACACGGGCGTGTCTGAGGCCATGGGAGGCACATGGCCTGCCCACATGGGCGTGTGACCTCTGTAACTTAGAAAATTTTTTAAATTTATGAGAATTTCTGTATGTGTTCGGTTTAGTCCCGGCCCTATTCTAAAATATGCTTGATGTCTCGTAGACCTTTTTAAAGGACAATTTGATGTGATTTGTCAGATAATGTTATGAAATGTCTATAAAAGTTTTTGAATGTCCGTAATGCCTCTTAACCCTAAACTGTCGATGGTTATGGGTTAGGGGTGTTACATTTGATTGGTCTACAGTTTAGTCAATTCTCAGACTAACGTAGTGTGTTAGAGTCTAGCTATACATGTCATATGTATGAAATGTGATAGTGTGATGATTCCTGACGTGTAAAATATGTTTTTCGTATAGTAATGGATTCCGAAAGAGCCGTAGCTGACGATGGTGAAAGTAACGTGCCTGCTCCCGCTCAAGGGACAGCGTCATCTAATTCGAGACCGGCATGTTAGAACTAATCTGATTCCGAAAGAGCCATAGCTGACGATGTTGAAAGTAACAAGCTTTCTTCCAAATGATGAATGATTGGTTCACTCAACATGTTAGAACTAATCTGGTTGTTTCACAACCTCCGCCCCCGCCTAATCCACCTCAGACTTCTTATATACCTCCGATTATGAGTTTGAATCTGTTGAATAAACCTCCTATTGATAAAATCCGTAAGTATGGGGCTAAAAAGTTTAGGGCCACCAGTGATGACGATACCGAGAAAGCTAAATTTTGGCTAGAGAACACTATCAGAGTATTCGATGAAATGTCGTTGAATCCTGAAGAATGCATAAAATGTGTTGTTTCTTTACTACGAAATGCAACATACCAATGGTGGAAAACGTTGATTTATGTTGTTCCGAAAGAACGGGTTACATGGGATTTCTTTCAGTCTGAGTTCTGAAAGAAATACATCAGCCATAGATTTATTGATCAGAAATGAAAAGAATTTTTAGAGTTGAAACAGGGTCGCATGTCTATCATTGAATATGAACTAGAGTTCGTGAGACTAAGCCAATATGCTCGAGAATGTGTTTCGATCGAGGCAATGATGTGTAAACGATTTGAAGATGGCCGTAATGAAGATATCTGTTTACTTGTTGGGATTTTGGAAATAAAAGAGTTCGTTGTGCTTATTGATCGAGCCTGCAAAGCTGAGGCACTCGGGAAAGATAAAAGAAAAGCTGAGTCTGAAGTCAGAGATGCGAGAAAGATATTTTTGAGCAAATCATTTCAGCCTACTTCAAAGAAATTCAGAGATGGACATAGCCGTTCCAAAACTAACGTAGGACATTCGAATCTGAGAGATCGAGCTAGATCACAGTCAAATTTTAAAGCTCCAGCTACATCGATAGATAGTGTGGGAAATGTCCAATTGAACGTCCTGAATGTAAGCACTATGGTAAAAGACATCTAGGTAGTTGTAGATTGAATGATCGAGCTTGTTTCAGATGTGGATAGTTAGATCATTTTATCGAGATTACCTAGAGTTTGTTGAGCAAGAGATTGTTCAGAATCTGAGATCTGATAATGTTTCATCTAGAGGTAGACCTTTTCGAAATACAAGAAATGTTGGTGGTAGTCAGAGAGCTACGAAAGACTCAGTTGCGAGATCTAAAGCTAGAGCGCCTACCAGAGCATATGCCATCCGAGCTCATGATGAAGCTTCATCTCCGGATGTTATAATGGGTACATTTACTCTTTATGATACTTTTGTGATTACATTGATAGACCTAGGTTCTACTCATTCATATGTATGCATGAACTTAGTATCTAGTAAGACTTTGCCTGTAGAGTCTACTTAATTTGTTATTAGAGTATCGAACCCCTTAGGTAAAAGTGTCCTAGTTGATAAAGTATGCAAGAACTGCCCGTTGATGTTTCGAGATGTTTATTTTCTAGTTGATCTGATGCTATTACCATTTGATGAGTTTGATATAATTTTGGGTATGAACTGGTTGACATTGCACGATGCTATTGTGAATTACAAAAGGAAGACTATTGATTTGATATGTTAGAATGATGAAATAGTTCGGATCGAGTCTAATGATTTGAATGGGTTACCTGCTGCGATATCAGTGATGAAAGCTCAGTATTATTTGAAAAAGGGTTATGAAGCTTATCTTGCTTATGTGATTTATTCGAAAGTAACTGAAAAGAAAGTTGAATCAATGTCAGTAGTTTGTGAGTTCTCTGATGTATTTCCTAAAGAATTGCCGGGATTACCTCTGATACGTGAAGTTGAATTTGGTATTGATCTATTAAAGGGAACAACTCCTATTTCGATACTCCGTATAGAATGGCACCAACAGAGTTGAAAGAGTTAAAGTCACAATTGCAAGAGTTGACTAACAGAGGGTTTGCAAGACCGAGTTTCTCACCTTAGGGAGCTCCTATTCTGTTTGTGAAAAAGAAAGATTGCACGATGAGAATGTGCATTGATTATCGTCAGTTAAACAAAGTGACGATAAAGAATAAGTATCCCTTGCAACGTATTGATGATTTGTTTGATTAGTTGAAAGGAGCTACTGTGTTTTCAAAGATAGATCTAAGATCGGGATACTACCAGTTGCGAGTAAAAGATTCTGATATTCTGAAGACTGCTTTCAAAATGAGGTACGGGGAGTTTTTAGTTATGCCTTTTGAACTAACAAATGCTCCTGCTATTTTTTATGGATTTGATGAACATAATTTTCAAACTGTACTTAGATCAATTTGTTGTAGTATTCATTGACAACATCTTGATTTATTCACGTGATGAGATTGAGCATGTTGAGCATCTGAGAATTGTTTTGCAAACTCTGCGAGATAAGCAATTGTATGCAAAGTTCAATAAATGTGAATTCTGGTTGCGAGAAGTTGGTTTTCTGGGACATATTGTATCAGCCTCAGGAATATGAGTTGATCCGAGTAAGGTTTCTACTATTCTGGAATGGAAACCTCTGAAGAATGTGTCTGAAGTCCGTAGCTTTCTGGGACTAGCGGGTAATTATCGTCGATTTGTAAAAGGATTTTCGATGATAGCTACTCCGTTGACTAGATTGCTTCAGAAAGAGGTGAGAGTTGAATGGTCTGATAAATGTCAGAAAAGCTTTGATCAGTTGAAAACTCTATTGACTAAAGCTCCAGTTTTGGTACAACCAGAATCGGGAAAAGAATTCGTGATCTATAGTGATGCTTCGTTATATGGTCTGGGATGTGTTCTGATGCAGGAAGGCAAAGTTATAGCTTATGCCTCGAGACAATTGAAGCTGCATAAAAAAAAACTATCCAACACGTGATCTGGAATTAGCTGCAATTGTTTTTGCATTAAAGATTTGGTGTCATTATCTTTTTGGTGAGAAATGCCATGTGTTTTCAGATCATAAAAGTTTGAAGTATCTGATGACTCAGAAAGACTTGAATCTGCATCAGAGAAAATGGTTAGAGCTATTGAAAGATTATGAGCTTGTGATAGATTAACATCTGGGTAAAGCAAATGTCGTTGCTGATGCATTGAGTCAGAAATCACTGTTTGCATTACATGCTATGAATGCTCATTTAGACCTGTCTGATGATGGTACAGTTTTGGCTAAATTAAAAGCAAAATTGTCGTTTTTACAACAAATTTGTGGTGCTCAAAAAGTTGATAATGAAATGTTAGCGAAACAAGCTCAGTGTGATTCAAACTCTGATTCTAAATTTTGAGTTGATGATAATGATTGCTTGAGATTTTGAGATCGAATCTGTGTTCTGAGGAATCCAAAAATGTAATCAAACAACAACATCCAAATCTATTCAGCGGTAAGATTTTCGGGGACGAAAATCCCTAAGGGGGAGAATTGTAACAGTCCTATTTAGCCCCTAGTCAGAATAGTTGCTTCGGGACCAAAAATCTGAGTCAAAAAAATATTTTAATATTATTTTCTGTGTTTGCAATATGTGATTAAGCATGTGTGAAAGTTTCGTGAATTAATTTGTCCGTTTGTGTGCTTAATTAAAGAAAAGGACTAAATCGCATAAAAGGTAAAAGTAGCAATTTAAATGCTAATGTGTTAAATTGACATGGCTTATTAAAGGTAAAGTCCTTAAGTGGATATTATACCTTTGTTAATGTTAGTGGACATTTATGTCCATATTTTGCATGATTTATATATGGTTTAATAAAGGTTAAAAATGTAAAATAGTAAATAAGTTATAATTAAATAAAAGACAAAGCTAAATTATGTCTTTATTCATCAACCACCATCGATTATAGAAAAGAAAAGAGGGGTTTTAAGCTTTCAAGATATTCGGCTATTACAACTCTCAATTCAAGGTTAGTTTTTATTCGGTTTTTAATAATTTCTACGTTTTTGTAATCGTTGCTTTGTGTTCTTCAAAACCCATGCTCTAATTTTGTGAATTGATGATAATTTTGAAATGTGCCATTGATGAACATTTGAGTTTTGTAATGTTTGAAGATGAATTATGAAAGATATGTGTTTGATTAACATAGTTTGTCTTTGAGTTTTTGGTGATTTTGAGTATTTTGGATTAAATTGAGAAAATAATATTTTGAGGTACTAAATTGTGAAATAAATGAAAAACATGGGTTGCTAGGGACCTATAGAGAATTTGGCTAAGCATGGGTGTATTGAGATTTTGTGTATTTTGTGTATTTTGTGATTTCGTGAAATAGGGATTAAAATGTCAAAATGTGAAAATGTGGGGGCCAATTTGTAAATTGCCCTAAATATGTGTTTTTGAATTGAATTGAATGAATTAGTGAATAAATGAGTTAAATTTGAATATGTATAGAGCAAGAACCGAAGAAAGCGGATTTAGATCGCGGAAAGTCGAAAGTGATTGAGTAGCCGAGTTCGTTTCCGTTTATCCGAATCCGAGGTAAGTCTATATACAAATAAATGTATTTACATTCATATATGTATATTTATATAAAAATTCGTAATGATGAGTGCATATGAGGTGATGAGTACATGAAATCCGAGATAGTATCGACATGGTGTCAACATCCGAAAAAGCCCCGTACGAACCTAGGAATAGATAGGATTACATATGTCATGACATAGGTGTCCGATATGTGATATCGTGTAAGACCACGTCAAGGACGTTGGCAATGATATGAGACATTGTGTAAGACCACGGCTGGGATGTTGGCATCGATTTGAGATTTGTGTGTAAGACCATGTTCGGGACATTGGTATCGTATTGATTCGTATAAAACCCTGTCTGGAACAGTGGCATCGATATCTGGTTACATGTAAGACCACGTCTGGGACGTTGGCATCGTATGACTATTCTGAGCATTCTGAGTAATCTATTTGATTCTGAATGGTTCAACAGGCAAATTTGAGAAATCAGAGACAACGTGAAATGTATAAACGAGTCAGGTACGTTTGAAAGGTACATTATGTATGTGTATGAAAGGTAAGTTTATATATATGAACCTACCAAAGTGAATATATGTATGAATTTGATGAGATATTATGCGATATATGCTTGAATGTGTTATGAGCATAAGTGAAGCTTTGAGATGTGATATGTTGGCATTCTATGGATAAACAAATGAGCCAAAAAACATATTATGAAATTGCAAACGAGAAATATTAATGACATTGTATCAATATGATTATGTGCATTTTATGTTATGTTTATTTGTATATGGCTTACTAAGCTTTTGGAAAGCTTACTTTGTGTGTGTTTACTCTGTTTCATAGATCGTCAAAGCTACGAATGGCTCGAGAATTGTCGAGGATCATCACCACACTATCAATCTCTATTTTGGCACTTATGAATGTGTATATAACTAAATATGGCATGTATAGGCTAGTTGTTTTGGGATATGTTTGATATATATACATGGCCATGTGATATGGCTAGATATATGGTTGTGTTATGAATGACTAGTTATGTCCTATGATGCTAGTTTTGGTATAGCTTGATAGCAAATGAAATGGTTATATGAACGGTAAGCTTATTGATGTATGGCTAGCATATTATTGATGGTAAATTTGTTATGGATTATGCTTTGAAGTGCTTGTGGTTATATTGAGTTAAATGACTATTAGGTTGTTAGGATCATAATTGAGTAGAAATGATGCACAATTTGATGTGTTTTGGTTGCCAATTGTGTATGGGATGATGCTTGTATGTGCTTGTAGGGATGACCCAAGTGTAGGTGGCATTTTGGCCTTGAAAATGGCCTATAATTTCCCACACGGTCGAGCACACGGGCGTGTGGATCGACCGTGTCCTTTGAGGTTGCAATTTAAAACAAGTCAAAATCAACCATGAGCAAGACACACGGGCGTGTGGCTGGCCGTGTGGATCAAGTCAGTAGCGACCACAGGCTAGACACACGGGCGTGTGGCTGGCTGTGTGGTGCAAGTCAGTGTCGACCATGGGTGAGGCACACGGGCGTGTCTCAGGCCGTGTGGGCAAGTCAATATGTATGCCCTATTTTGACATGGCTTAGACACACGGGTGTGTCTGAGGCCGTGGGAGGCACACGGCATGCCCACACGGGCATGTGAGCTCTGTAACTTAGAAAAATTTTTAAATTTCCGAGAATTTCCGTATGTGTTCGATTTAGTCCTGGCCCTATTCTTGAACATGCTTGAGGTCTCGTAGACCTTTTTAAGGGACACTTTGATGTGATTTGTCAGATAATGTTATGAAATGTCTGTAAAAGTTTTTGAATGTCTGGTAATGCCTCTTAACCCTAAACTGGCAATGGTTACGGGTTAGGGGTGTTACATACACTTTGCCAATCTCTCGAGTGAAAAGTCTATACACATCAGAATGAAATGCGCGGACTTCGTCAATTGATCAACAATGACCCACACAACATCTTTTTTCTCAGAGACAGAGGCAATCTGACACAAAATCCATTATGACACATTCTCATTTCCACTTTGGAATCATCACTAGCTGTACTAAACCTGAAGGTACCTGATGATCAGCTTTAACTTGGTAACAAACCAAACATCTCGATACGAACCCTAAAATTTCTC
The DNA here is from genome assembly GCA_005393395.2 of Gossypium australe. NCBI lineage: Eukaryota > Viridiplantae > Streptophyta > Magnoliopsida > Malvales > Malvaceae > Gossypium > Gossypium australe. The sequence continues at coordinate 107,043,672 of CM016621.1, read as the reverse complement.
GTTTCATACCTGGCCACCAGTTCATCTATTTCAAATCACCATACATTTTATTGCTCCTAGGATGAATAGACAAGCTACTATTGTGAGCTTCGTCTAAAATCTTCTAAACAATATTAGAATTTCTCGATATACAAATTTTTCTTTTGAAGTAAAATCTATCATCGAAACCAACATGAAAATATGAATTAGGATTCGTTGATCGCTGAAATCAGAGCTTTAAAATTTATAAAGAATGAGATTGAACCTGGAAACTAACTCTGACAACGATTAAAGGCAAGTGTACCTATTGAACAGTTGTATAGCTTAGGCAAGACCGGATTGTCGAACCCAAAGGAACTAAAAGTACTAATACTAACTTTCTTTTTATTATTTAGCCTAAAATAAAGTGAAGTTGCTTTAATCTAAATTAACGACTGCTAAGCTAAAGACGCAAAGACAAAAAGAATGAATTGGGAAATAACTTGTCAAAAAACTCAGTTGATCACGACGATACCCTCAGGAAGAATCCACCTAGACTTCACTTGTTATTTAACACTGAACCATACGATTTCTTTACTTAGCTTGATCCGTGAGACTCCCTAACATATATTAAACCCTCTCTCGAGGCGAATAACATCTAACCCTAGGTTAATTAGTGGAACTCTTGTTCGCTTATAATAACCCCCTAGAATAGCAGTAAATCGATCTATGGACTCCCATATTAGGTTTCACCCTAATCCGGCAAAATCTCGTAACCCTATCTTTAGGCGTTTGATCAACTCTGCTTAATTATGCTAGATCTACTCTTAGGCAGGGTCTATTCCTCCTCCACCTAAGCACATCAGATTTGGATTAAGCAACATAATTAAGAACAAACTAAGTAATTATCATATAATTCAAAAATCAAATAACAAGATTCATCTAGGTTTCATCTAGTGTCATTTCTAAATTTCTTCGAAGGAGAAGTTTGAGCTGGCTTGAATGGCCTATTTTGTTATAGTCTCTAAATTTTGAATTTGACTATCGTTTACTTTTACAAATTTCCTCAACTTTCTAAGCCCACTCCAAAAGTTCTACAAATTCCCGTAACTTTAATGTTGCTACAGCCATACGAATATCGTCATTCAACCCATCTTTACACATTTCTTCCTCATTTGATATGATGTTACAAGCATACTTACTTAACTGCACAAATTCACTTTCATACTCAGCTACAATTCAATTTTCTTATTTTAACTCGAGAAACTATTTCTTTTTCCGATTAATAAACAACCGACTAACATACTTTTTCTTGAATTCATTCTGAAAGAAGTCCCAGCTAACACAATCATTCAATGTCATTGTGCTCAAAGTATTCCACCATAAATACGCCTCATCTTTCAATAAAGATACCGCACACTTGAGGGGGTGCACAACAACTCCACAAAAACTCTATTTGTGTTCAATAGCCAATACTTAGCTTTTGAAGGATCATCATCTAGCATACCTCTGAATTCTTCCGCTCCACATTTCCAAACTTTGTCTACAGATACTCAGGTAACCATCACAAGTATAGGTTTTGAGGTATTTAGGGGTGCTGGAGATGGTAGAACAAAGGGTGGAAGTGGCAGAGTTGCAAGATTTGCTTGCTTGAACTCGTTGAACTATTGGTTCATCATTCCAAGAAATACATTTTTAAACTCATCACCGACGGATTGTGGAATAGATGCACTATTACTTACTTCGAGATTCGAAGCTTGAACATTACTTTCAGCTTTATTAACTATAGCTTGATTCAATTCAGCTGGCATCTTGAATCTATAAGAAATTACAATGTTAGAACGGATCAAAAGCATCATACTATCATAGGGTATATGTGGCATGTATATACTAAACTTTACTCCGCTACGTTAGTCCTAGAATTGACTAAACCGTAGCTCTGATACCCCTAACCTATATCTGTCTCTAAAATAGGGTTACAGAGCATTACCATTCATATACATGCATATTATCCCTTAATCGAGCCCTTGAGGTCCTAAACATAAATTAGAAACAATTTGGGACTCAATTGGAAACATTCGGAACATTTAAGAAAAAGTTGGAAAAAAAGAATTATAAGAGTCACACGGCTGTGTGGCCAGACCGTGTGACTCACACGGCTGACACACACGCCACTGTCTTAGGCCGTGTAACTTTCGAAATATGGACACATGGTCGTGCCTCAGCCCGTGTTCAAGCCCCTATAACTCTCTGAGTTGGGTCATACGGCCAAGCCACACACCCATGTACTAGGCCGTGTAACTCACGAAATAATGACACATGCCCGTGTACCAGGCCGTGGGCTAGGTCGTGTAATAGCCAGACTAGCATGCCTTAAAACCTACAGGGGACACACAGCCGTGTCGCCTGGCTGTGTGTTACACACGGTTGAGTCACATGCATGTGTCTCAGGCCGTGTGTGTTGGAATGTCGGTACTCCTATCGCGCAACAAAAACAATTTTGGCTATCCAAACCATGGATCCATGTGCGAGGAACTAATTAGGGTGAAATAATGGTTTCGAAATTACCGAAACTTCAATCTAAGTAGATAGCGACGCCTCGGCAACGAGAATTCTGATCTACTATCGAATCAAGCCGTAATCTTTTATGATTTCGACCTCTATGTAATCCACCCAGTTTGACGATGAACGGAAGAAATCTCTAAAACTTTTTGGAGGTTTCTTTGCTTGACGACTGCTAGACCTCACAAGCAAAGTTTCAGTTTTTTGTTAGGGTTTTCAGGAAAAAAAACTCTCTCTATCTCACCTTTTATAATTGGTATATATATAATGAATCATAATTCATAAAATTTTTATCCGAACATAATAATCATAATTAAAAATAAATAGATATAATAGTGTTTTAACCGAAAATTATAATTACATTAATTATAACAAGGATTTCGGTAAACTGTATTTTTTTAAATTTATATACGAACCAAATTCATATATTAATAGAACTATGTTCTCATTATGTGTACAACATCCTTGTACATATAATATGTTCAATATTTGATTGCCCAATTAAATTAATTCTATAATTAATTTAATTCATGTGACAACCAAACACAATACCAACTATGTTTTATTTCGTTCATTTCAACCATAGGGTGTGACCCTATAGGTTCTTGTAACGTTAGCAATAATACTAGAATGGTTCTAATGTTACAAACTGTAACACCCCAAACCCGGTCAATACGCCACGACCGAATCTGGTATGTCACTGAGGAAAATATTTTGAAGAAAAACGAGTTAACGATTAAATTTTTGTGAAAAACCCTTTGAAATTCTATATTTGTAGAAATCAGGTATATAATAAGTTAAAACTAATAATTTACTTTGAAATTACGTAAAACTTTAAAATAATTGAATAAGTCATAGGTTAGAAAACATTTAAATCATTTTAAGAAAACTCAAATTATTACTTTGAAAACCATTTACATTTGATAGTAGTAACTAAATATTTGTAAATCATTTAGATTATCGAAAACACTTAAGTTGTTGAATTTGTTAATTAATTTATGTTACCCGATGATAACGTTTTAAAAAAACCATCGCGTTGTGTAGTTTAGAAAACTTTGGGCTCAATTATTAAATCAAACATGTAATTTATAAGCCATATTTTAAATCAAATCCAAAGCATAAATATAATCCAAAATCATAATATAAGAGGCCTTATTACAAACCCATAAAAATATAAAACCAAATTTAAATAAAGTAAAGTTCTCAAACCAAAGTTCACGTAGAACCCAAATTTATTGCATGGCCTCCTCGAGTTCAACCGACTCCTCATCCACGATCTCATGAATCACCTGAAAAGATAAGGGAGAAGGTGAGTCACCAAGACTCAGTGCATATTCCCTCTCCCGGGTAAATGCCACATACTTACACAAATTATAACAAAGCACATATATGTAAAATGCACCCAACCTAGCCATCCATAACACCTTTTCTACCCCGTGTGGTACCAAACCACTGGTGTCCAAAGACACAATTGTGTTACCAAAACACTGGTGACCGAGGTCACAAATCAAGTGATGGGGCCAACCCATCGTGTCATACCAAATCACTGGCAGACGATCCCATATCTCAAAAGTGGGGCCAACCCACGGTGGTGTTAACCACAGGGACAAGTCGCTATGAGGTACCAAACCTCTGGTGTCCGAAGACACGAATGTGATACCAAATCACTGGTGGTTCCAAACCACTGGTGTCCGAAGACACGAATCATCAAGTTGTGGGGCCAACCCACATGTGATACCAAATCACTGGCGTCGATCCCATATCTCAAAAGTGGGGCCAACCCATGGTGGTATTAACCACAGGGACGAGACGCTATGAGGTGCCAAACCTCTGGTGTCCGAAGACACGAATGTGATACCAAATCACTGGAGATACCAAATCTCTGGTGTCCGAAGACACAATGTGATACCAAATCACTGGTGACCGAAGTCACAATCTTCCCCTCCTCTCATATTGCCCATACCAATGCAATAGATAAACAAATCATGTCAATATACTATGATATGAATCATATAATAAATATATCACAAATCGTAGATCATGATTTCAATCCACATGTATTAACAACATATCGAAACGGACTTACCCGAATCCTCATTCATACCATCATGGTATCAAATCCAAATCTCATCGTTTTTCCCACTTTCATAATATGATTAGTAATAACACACATAAACATACATATATAAACCAAGCTATAAAGTGTGTAAGATACACACCTGATAATAGAGATAACTAAACTTTCTCGCTCATCGACACTCTCAGCATCTCGAACAACATCTATACGTGCTCTCTCCAATTGGTGGTTCATAACCCGATGAAGAACCACGAACGGACAATGGCTCGGGGGTACGAACGACTTCAAATAAACGATTATCGCCGGCAGAGGGTCCACATCCCGGTGGAAAGTCTCGAACTCCCGACACAGCCCTTCGCTTGAAATTTGAGGGTATAGCAGAACCACCCCTCTTCCAAACACTATGAACTGCTCTCTTCGAACCCATTCTTGATTGCTCCAAAATCTAACGTTCACGGAAAGAAAATAATAAACGGACGATAGAGTCCCCAAAAACTTAATCGACTAGAAGACCATCTAAAACGATATAACAAGCATAAAGATTCTTACCCTTAGACTTACCAACCTTTGATTTGCTAAAGGAATGGCTTAAATCGATTGCTTCCGAAATCCCAATGAGCCCCTTTTTATCCAAAATCGATAGAAGAAAACCAAGGAGAGTCTACCCTTGAATATTCGGCCAAAATAATACTAAAAGGAAGTAGAAGGTTCGGCTATGGTGAAGTGAAAAAGAAAAGAAGAAAAAGAATGAAAGTAGATGTTTTATCTTTGATCAAATGAAAAAGAAATGGTATTTGAGATGGAGAAGTATTCTGCCAAGAGAGTGAAAAAGGAAGTGTGATAATAAACCAATGTCAAAAAGAAAAGAAAAGAGAGATGTGGGAGAGATGAGATTCGGCCAACCTATTTTGCCTAAAAGAAAAGTGCATAAAATGCCAAAATGAAGTTTTAGTTTCAAGTGGAAAGATGAGAGAAAGAAAATAGTATTTTTGGTTCAATGAAATGAAGGCTAAAACAAAAGCAAAATTTGCACAAAATGTACAATAAACATTCGGCCAAAGAAGAGTTTTTGGAGAGGAAAAGCAACATGCAAAAAGATGCACAAAAGAGGAATTGGCCAAATATTTCCCCCCTAAACCACCTAACAAAATTCGGCCACCCACCTAGACACCCATACCGTCCACATACATGCACTAAAGCCTAGGAAAACTTTCCAAAACATCATCCTAAAGTCTAGCCTTATGTCTCCCCAACCTTCCTTAACTTCAAGATTCTTATCCCCAATATCAAGCTTTCCTTAATCATAAATTCAACTTACCAAAAGTTATTATCCACCTATCATAAATAAGTTTGACCGACCATCAATGCTAATACACAAAAATAAACCTTCAAAATGCTAAACATACCACTCGAACCTCTAACCTCAAGCTACCTTTCAAGCTCCTTAACCAACTTGCCACTTACTCCTCTTATGCTATAAATGAACACTTAAATTAACTTAAGTGTCAAGCTCACTTAATCCTACTTCATTAAATAAATCATACTAAAATTATTCTAACTTCCTAAATAAAAACAAGCCTTCATAAGACTATTCTAACACACAAAATTCATACCCGAGCTAACACAAGAATAAATAATATTCTAATTTTTTTTCCTAAAGCTCAAGGCCCAATCCTACTAGGCCCAATTTTGGGATGTTACACAAACAATGAGTGGCATCTAGCAATGCATCATTGATACCTAAGTTACAAGAAGTCGTGATTCGACATAACCTTTTGTGATTAACCTTTCATGCATTAATCCTTAAGTCCTTTATCTCTGGAATGGACACAAGTCATGGAATAGTCACACTTGCTAGTCCATCCCATGTTTCTTGATATCTTGAGTAGACTATGATATACAAATAAGTATGACATCTCATATCAACTTATTTGAGCATGGCCATGCATTTCTAGTCTCACTCAATCAAGTGGCATAAGATATTACTCCCATTATGTAGGAGGGACTTATCCTATATTGATAAACCATATCCCTCTACATAGATTGTGGTATACCCAACATCAGCCTTTATAGAACAACCAGTTACGGTGTATGTTTGACTATATCAAAATATACAACTCAAGATGTTGGGATAATGATAATCTCAAGTCTGAGGATCATATACATATTAATCACTATGAGTAATGTTGTGACAATTACATAATAATCCAAGAAACATACTCATAGCGGGTCAGTCCAATATGTTGTTCTCTAACACACATATTCATGCCTTGATTTTGATACTTCATATCAATGACAACTCTTTATCATCAATCAACTACATGTTAGTCTTAATGCATTATTGTTGTCCTAGTCAACAATAATACTTGACTATGGATCTTTTAAGAATAATCATATTATTCTCAGGACATTATTATAAAACATTTTATTTGTACACAAAAAAAAAACTGAAATAATAATGACAACGTCTTATATTAATAAACATGGTAAATCAAATATGTTATTACAACCATCTCATGATTGATCTTTGGGCACACTCTTACAGTGTGGACATGAAATTGGCTAAAACCAAGACATTTTCATCGCCAAATCAAGCATGTACCGCATGATCAAGGCCTCATAACATCACCAAAACCAACATGAAATGACCAATTCACTAGTCTAAAACCATTCAACCAATATGCCATGAAAGGCACCTCAAGAACAAACATACATACTTACCTAAACATCTGCATTACCACAATTAAAACATACACTTCTAGTTCAATATCATCTTAAGGCATACCATAATTGAGACCACAAGTAACTCAACATAAACATGCCATTATAATGTCTTAAAAACAACAGACCAATGTGGCCTTCATAGACACTGCAATTATATCCAACATCAGTAACTAAAACATGTTAACATTGATCCATTGCTAGCATAGCAACCTCATTCACTCCCAAGCCAAAACAAACCACAAGTGTTCACTTTCATACCATTCTAGTTGTATCAAAAAGATATCTATTCACAATTTTAATAAGGTACTGAACAACTTAGTTTAGTATATTGTCATCTTGTACCAAAACAACTTATATAGCCACATATACATGCCACAACCCTAAAGAGCACAAGAACTACCAACATTGACGGATTGCGTGAGCTAAAGGTTCAATTCATCCAAAAGTCAGCAACAACGTTCTGCAAAATAATCCACAAAAACATATTAGCTTATATAGCTTAGCAAGAACATAGTATATCATTTCGCTTAACAACAATTGAATACAACTCATATATTACTCGACTCAAAGTTATCGGAGTGTAAATAAGGGAACGTATGTGCAATTCAAGGGTACCCAAGTATAAACAGGGGCATGTATGTGCAATTCAGGGGTACCAAAGTAAAAACAGGTATGTGCAATTCAGGGGTACCGAAGTACAAACAAGGGCACGTATGTGCAATTCAGGGAATATTTAACTATAAACATTTAATTACATAACTATAATATGAAAATACAAGTAGAAATTCAATTACATGCTGAAATACTATGAACTTACCTTGACAACTAGAGCGTAGAAATACGATCGAGCTAATCCGTGATTTTCGCCTTTCCTCTATTTAGATCCGGTTGAGATTTATCTTGATATAGATAAATACTTATATTCAATTAAGTATTTCAATCAATTTTAACATTCAATTCAATCCATAATTCACATTTATTCATAATTACAATTTTACCCCTAACATTTTAACTTTTCACAATTTAGTCCTTAAGCTCATAATAGCCTCATAATAGCCTCAGTTGGGCCTTAACCCATATCTCAATCAAATCAGATCATGCAATGCACAAATGCCCATACCAACCCTACACTCTGTCTCCTGTCCAACCTTGCACTCTTGTGGGGATTTGATCTGTAACACCCCTTACTCGAGACCATCGCCGGAATTAAGTAAGAGGCATTACTAGACTTGGCTACAAGTTCAAAACATAAAAATCTTAAAGCTGTCAAACTGTGTCGTGCCGACTAATTTGATTATAACTCGAGTTACAAAATTCGAAATTCAGATCCGTAAATTTTCCTTGAAACTAGACTCATATATCTATTCACCATAATTTTTCTAGAATTTTTCATGTGGCCAATTAGTACAGTTTATTCTTCAAAGTTACCCTTATTACACTGCTGGGCGGTTCTGACCTGTCCCTATAAAACTGCAAATATCTGATTGCACAATTTTCCAATGGTGTTCTTGTTAATACCAATGAAAAATAGACTCATTTAGGGTTCTACACATATAAACCATGATTCCTAATAATTTTTGTACAATTTTTAACAATTTTTACAAAACAGAACAGTGACTCACGAATTTAGTCAGGACAGATCTCACTAAAACTTGATTTTTCTCATAATATATAAATCTTTCGCCTACTCCGATTGTTTCATGTAAAAATAGACACAATAAGGTTTGATATCACATCTTATTCACCTTCTAATTCAATGCACCCTATTTTTGGTGATTTTTCTAAGTCACATCACTGCTATTACTGCATTTTGTTTCATTGTAATTTATGAGATACTAGTTTCTAATCAAACATACATAACCCCTAACTCAAGAGTCCATTTCATTGATCACATTTTCTTAATAAAAACGTTTTAACTCCGATTAAGAATGCATAAACCTTGCCATAATAATTCATCGTACAAAACAAAACACAATAGCATTCTTAACTAAAAATTTTAGCCATATTCGCATGGCTATTTAATACAAGTGCCTTAAGAGTTCATCAAACAAGGACAAAGTCTTCCCTATACATGCCTTTGTTCAAAAACCAAAATGGAAGGGTACCCAAATTGTAGATTGATAGTGTGAGTGGCTTTCCGAACAATCCCGATGAGCTTGCTCCTAATCTATAAAACAGAGAAAACATTTCACACGATAAGCTTGCTAGCTCAGTAAGTCCAAATTACAAACATAAAGTAACCCACAATTCTCAACAATTAAAATTTCTACTATTCAACTAGTGGGCTTGCACTCGTATTTCTTATGAAGATGTTATCATGTAAACGTAGGTACAACATTCATATACTTAAATGACCAACATCTCTATACCACGTCTTCCATCGTTATACCAAGAAAACATACCATTAGCGATAGATCACTAACTCACTAATTTACCTTGTCTTAATTAAATAGGAAGCTCATTCCAACTTTACGTACTCACCTGAGCCGTTAACTCGGTAAATATGCTATAACTCACCTTGAACTCGGTTCCGGTTTCTAGTCTGTGAAGTAATACACCGGTATTTAGCCTGCTAGGCACCAAAGCCCGATAAATAACACCGGCACAAGGCCTGCTAGGCATAATCGCCCGATAAATAACACCGGCACGAGGCCTGCTAGGCGTAATAGCCCGATAAATAACACCGGCACAAGGCCTGCTAGGCATAATCGCCCGATAAATAACACCGGCACTAGGCCTGCTAGGCTTAAAGCCCGAAACACATTTAAGAATTCAATCGTTTCTAATATCATTTTATACAGTATCACGTAATGAAAGTGCTTTGGTTTATTTGCATCAACTACTCAAAATCTTTCAAATAGACTTATGTACATTCGGCTATGGCATGAATACCTACTCAAGACTTGTCAAACTATATCGTATAATAGGCTCATAATTAACTCTTCAATATAATTTAGTTTTAGGACTTACCTCGGTTGTCGATAAGCCGTGCAAATCGGCTACTCGAAAATCTTTGTTTTTCCTCGATCTTGATCTTTCTCTTTTTGTCCCCGATCTAATTTGGTTCAACTTAAACCAATTAAACTATACTTCCATTCAATTCAAAAGCATAATCATAAAATACATAATTTCAAGACATAAACATTTACATTCGGCATTCATCCTCTACTTTGTTCAAGTGCATTCAAATTATTAGGGAACACTTTGGTAATAATTTCCTTGATGTGTGTTAACTTACAACTTACCTTCTTATCTATGGCCGTACCTTAACTTTATATAATTTCACATATATAATCAAATACATTAGCTCAAATTCATTTTCTCTTATGGCCGAATATGCCAATTCCAAACCCATGCATGTTCTTCAACATACACCCAAGTAACAAGCTAATAACCACACCTAATTCAAGCATTTAACTAATCCAATTTAACCTATGGAACACCACAATCAAATTTTCAACCCATTTGGATCTCTCCTCCATGGCCGAATGGCCCTTAGGTTCCTAGGATTCTCTATAACTCTCCCTCCCATCAAATTTACCCCTTGCACTAATTTACTTCAAGTAATCAAGTCTTAAACTTAGTTCACCCAACAATTTAAACATCACATATAACAATCTTATATGGTTAATTTCATCATAGGGGAATGGCCGAACATCAAAACACAAGAAGAGATGTTTTCATGAATATCCATCCTATTATTCGGCCAACTATGAGGGTACCTTCACGCCAAAACAACCAAATCTTCTTACAAGTCCATGCCTTTTCTTTTCATACCATCTAACTCATTATCAATACAAACTACAACATTAACATCCATGGCCGAATCTCATCATACCCACATTAGCAAATTTTTGCTTGTTTCAAAAGAAAACAATGATCAAGAACTTAAGCCATATCAAGTTCAATTCTTACCTAATCTAGTGCATGCAAGGCCGAATGGGGAAGATGAAGTTTTTCTCTTCTCTTCAAGGTAGAAATCGGGCAAGAATGAATGAGGGATGAGAGAATTATTCTTTTGTTTTTATTTTTTTTTAACATAAATTATAGCATGCTTTTCTTATAATTTTTTTACTAAAATCAAAACATATATAATTAAAAAGCATATATTCATAGCATGCTTCAATATAATAATGCCTAAATATCATACAAAAATAAAAAAGAGAGCATATATGCATGCTTGCCGTCCACCTTGTTCAAATGTGGGGAATTTGACATGCAAATTCCCATGTTTTATGGACAATTCATTTAGCTCCCTTTTTATTAATGCCCACTACATTAATCCTTCTTGCAATTTAAGCCTTCTTAGCAAATTAAACACTTAGATAGCTAAAATTTTCCACGAAATTTTCACACTCACTAAAACACACATAACAAACACAAAACATAATATTATAATATCTCTCAGGCTCGGATTCGTGGTCCCGAAACCACCGTTCCGATTAGGGTCAAAATTGGTCTGTTACAACTCTCCCCCCCTTAAGGATTTTCGTCCCCGAAAATCTCACCGTTAAACAGGTTCGGATATTGTTGCTTCATTGACTCTTCAGGCTCCCACGTAGCCTCTTCAACTCCGTGACGATTCCATAGAATCTTTACTAATGGAACCCTTTTATTTCTTAACTCTTTGGTTTCCCGAGCTAAGATACGGATCGGTTCTTCATCATAGGTCAAATCAGATCGAATTTCAATTTCTGATGGGGTGATCACATGGGACGGATCCGATCTATATCTGCGAAGCATCGAAACGTGGAATACATTGTGTATCTTTTCTAAGTCAAGGGGCAGTTTCAATCGATAAGCCACAGGCCCTATACGCTCGATGATTTCATACGGTCCGATAAATCTCGGACTCAACTTGCCTTTCTGACCGAATCGGAGTATTTTCTTCCACGGAGAAACTTTCAAGAACACCCGATCTCCGACTTGAAATTCAATGTCCTTGCGTTTTAAATCGGCATAGGACTTTTGACGATCCGAAGCAGCTTTCAAATTACTTCTAATTACAACCACCTTCTGTTCAGTTTCTTTAATCCAATCAACCCCGTGTATCTTATTCTCACCGAGCTCAGTCCAATACAATGGTGTGCGACATTTTCGACCATATAAGGCTTCATAAGGTGCCATTTTTATGCTAGATTGAAAGCTATTATTGTAAGCAAACTCAATCAAAGGTAGGTATCGTTCCCACGTACCTTCGAACTCGAGAACGCAACACCTCAACATGTCCTCAAGTATCAAAATAGTTCGCTCAGACTGACCGTCTGTTTGCGGATGGAAGGCTGTACTAAAATGAAGTTTAGTACCTAATGCATCCTGCAACTTTTTCCAAAATCGCGATGTAAATCTTGGGTCTCTATCTGAAACTATGGAACTTGGTACCCCGTGCAACCTTACGATCTGTGATACATACAGTTCAGCAAGCTTATCCAGTGAATAGTCGGTACGCACTGGTACAAAATGAGCAGATTTAGTCAGTCTATCGACGATAATCCATACGGCATCTTTCTTACTCGGTGTCATAGGGAGACCGGATACAAAATCCATGGTAATTCTATCCCATTTCCATTCGGGTATCATAATCGGCTGAAGTAATCCGGAGGGTACCTGATGCTCAGCTTTCACTTGTTGACAGATTAAGCACTTGGAGACAAATTCGGATACATCTCGTTTCATACCAGGCCACCAATAGAACTGTTTCAAATCATTATACATCTTTGTGCTACCCGGGTGCATCGACATTCGGCCATTATGGGCCTCATTCAGGATCATCTGTATCAAATCTGAGTTCATCGGAACACACAATCGACTTTTATAATTCAAACAGTCATTTGCATCTATCTGGAAATCTGATTCGGTAGCATTTTCACACTGAATCCGAATAGCAACTAACTTTTCGTCAACTTTCTGTGCATCACGAATTTGCTGAATAAACATCGGTCTCGCGCGTAACTCTGCTAAGATCGAACCATCGTCAGACATAGTCACCCGTGCATTCAATGCACGAAGAGCAAATAATGACTTTCGACTTAACGCATCCGCAACAACATTAGCTTTTCCCGGAGGGTAGTCAATCACTAATTCATAGTCTTTCAGCAATTCTAACCATCGGCGTTGTCTCAAATTCAAGTCTTTCTGAGTCATCAAATACTTCAAACTTTTGTGATCTGAGTAAATATGACATTTTTCGCCAAATAAGTAGTGACGCCAAATTTTTAAGGCGAACACAATGGCTGCCAACTCCAGATCATGAGTTGGATAATTTTTTTCATGTGGCTTCAACTGTCTTGAAGCGTAGGCTATCACCTTGCCTTCTTGCATTAGAACGCAACCCAACCCATTCAAAGAAGCATCACTAAAAATAGTAAATTCTTTACCCGATTCGGGCTGAGTTAACACTGGAGCCTCGGTTAAAAGGGCTTTCAATTGCTCGAAACTTTTCTGACATTTTTCTGACCACTCAAATTTGACATATTTCTATAGTAGTCTTGTCAAAGGCGTAGCTATTACGGAAAAACCTTTTACAAATCGTCTATAATATCCCGTGAGGCCTAGGAAACTTCGGATCTCGGAAACATTCTTTGGTGGTTTCCAATCAAGTATGGCTGCTATTTTGTTTGGATCCACCCGAATTCCTGACACCGAAACCACATGACCCAAAAAGCTGACTTCGTTCATCCAAAACTCACACTTACTGAATTTTGCATATAAACGATGATCTCTCAAGGTTTGTAGTACTACTCTCAAGTGCTCAACGTGTTCCGCTTCATTTTTGGAGTAGACCAATATATCATCGATAAACACTACTACAAACTGATCCAAAAACTGTCGGAAGACTCGGTTCATTAGATCCATAAAAACAGCAGGTGCATTAGTGAGTCCAAAAGGCATAACCAAAAACTCATAATGTCCGTACCTCGTTCGGAATGCAGTCTTTGGCACATTTGAATCTCTGACTCGCAACTGATAATAACCCGATCTCAAATCTATCTTCGAAAACACTGAAGCCCCTTTTAACTGATCAAATAAGTCGTCAATCCGAGGCAACGGGTACTTATTCTTTATAGTTACCCTATTTAGTTGCCGATAGTCGATACACATCCGCATTGTCCCATCCTTCTTTTTCACAAATAAGACCGGTGCACCCCACGGAGAAAAACTTGGTCGTGCGAAACCTCTATCAGTCAACTCTTGCAACTGCGCTTTCAATTCTTTTAATTCAGTAGGCGCCATTCGGTACGAAGCTATCGAAATTGGGGTTGCATCCGGCACTAATTCAATGCCGAACTCAATCTCTCGTACTGGGGGTAAGCCCGGTAGCTCTTCAGGAAACACATCGGTGTATTCACATACAACTGGTACTCATTTCATTAGTTTCTCGGACATTTTAGTATCCAGTACATAAGCCAAATAGGCCTCACATACTTTCGGGCTACCCTTGAAGATATTACCGTAGGTAACCCATTTACATCACAGGATTTTATTCTGATTGTCTCACCATTTCGGCATTTCAAATCAATAAACTTTCTTTTGCAATCCACTACTGCCTCATGTGAAGTTAACCAATCCATACCCAAGATTATATCAAATTCATCGAAGGGCAACAACATCAAATCAGCTGGAAAGCAATAGTCTCGTACCATCAACGGGCAACCTCTACACACTTTATTTACAAGCACACATCTACCCAAAGGGTTGGATACACGAATTACGAATTCGGTAGACTCAACTAGCAGAGTCTTGCCAAATTTTAAATTTTCACACACATAAGAATGAGTCGAACCAGGATCAATTAGTGCAATCACAGTAGTATCAAAAAGAGTGAAAGTACCAGTAATGACGTCGGGGGAGGAAGCATCCTCTCTAGCTCGCGCAGCATATGCTCTAGCCGGGGCTCTAGCCTCAGATCGATTTGTAGTGTTCTTCGTTCCTTTCTGGCTACCACCTACATTGCCTGAATGTCTGGGTGGTCTACCTCGCATTGGCACGTTACTCGGTGTAGTGTTTTGAACTGCATTCTGCTCAACTAACTTCGGACACTCTCTGATAAAATGATCTGACGATCCACACTTATAGCAAGACCGATCATGGAATCTACAACTCCCTGAGTGCCATTTCCCACAGTACTTGCATTCAACTCTATTTTGTGGAATGTTACCAACGCTGGCTATCGAGGTAGCTCGGGAGCTCATAGGAGGTCAATCCCGTCTAGGCGGATCTGTAGTAGTTTTCTGTCGGTTGTAATCATCTCTGGGCTTCTTACTCGTGGAATGAAAGACTTTACCCGAAGACCTCTTTCGGATGTCTCTGGCTTCGGTATCAGCCTTTCTTTTCTCCTTCCCGAGCTCTTCAGCTTTGCAAGCTCTCTCAACTAAAGTTACAAATTCTTGGATTTCAAGAACGCCTACAAACATCTTTATATCTTCATTTAAGCCATCTTCGAATCTTTTACACATAATGGCTTCAGTAGAGACACACTCTCTAGCATAACGGCTGAGCCTGACAAATTTTCTTTCATACTCCGTTACAGTCATTCGTCCTTGTTTCAGCTCAAGGAACTCTTTTCGTTTTTTGATCAATAAACCTTTGGCTAATATACTTCTTGCGAAACTCAGTTTGGAAGAAATCCCATGTCACTTTTTCTTTCGGAACCACTGATACTAGTGTATTCCACCAGTGATATGTAGTGTCCCGTAGTAAGGATATAGTACACTTCAAACATTCATCCGGAGTGCAAGATAACTCACCAAGTACCCGAATAGTGTTATCAAGCCACATTTCGGCTCTTTCAGCATCATCATCGTCATTGGCCTTAAATTCTTCGGCCCCATATTTTCGAATTTTGTCAACTGGGGGCCTACTAGATCTCATTGGATCTATCATTGGGGGAGCTAGAGGGTCCGGAATTGGATTATTCGGGGGTGGAGGTTGGGGTACAGCTGGATTATTCTGAATGAATTGGACAAACCAATCATTCATCATCCGATAAAAGACTTGTTTAGTCTCTCCTTCGTGGCTACCCGAAACAGGTCGAGAGTCTATCGGCGCTGATCCGTGGGTACGGTCAGGCGCCACGCTCTCCACATCATCAGCTACAGCTCTTTCTGGTTCAGAGTCCATTTACTATACAAAACAAAGTTCAGGCTGTCAGAAGTCACCACACTATCAACATATATCAAAGGCATGTATATCTAGACTCACACGCGCTACAGTAGTCCTAGAATCGACTAAACGGTAAGCTCTGATACCAATCAAATGTAACACCCCTTACTCGAGACCATCGCCGGAATTAAGTAAGAGGCATTACTAGACTTGGCTACAAGTTCAAAACATAAAAATCTTAAAGCTGTCAAACTGTGTCGTGCCGACTAATTTGGTTATAACTCGAGTTACAAAATTCGAAATTCAGATCCGTAAATTTTCCTTGAAACTAGACTCATATATCTATTCACCATAATTTTTCTAGAATTTTTCATGTGGCCAATTAGTACAGTTTATTCTTCAAAGTTACCCTTATTACACTGCTGGGCGGTTCTGACCTGTCCCTATAAAACTGCAAATATCTGATTGCACAATTTTCCAATGGTGTTCTTGTTAATACCAATGAAAAATAGACTCATTTAGGGTTCTACACATATAAACCATGATTCCTAATAATTTATGTACAATTTTTAACAATTTTTACAAAACAGAACAGTGACTCACGAATTTAGTCAGGACAGATCTCACTAAAACTTGATTTTTCTCATAATATATAAATCTTTCGCCTACTCCGATTGTTTCATGTAAAAATAGACACAATAAGGTTTGATATCACATCTTATTCACCTTCTAATTCAATGCACCCTATTTTTGGTGATTTTTCTAAGTCACATCACTGCTATTACTGCATGTTGTTTCATTGTAATTTATGAGATACTAGTTTCTAATCAAACATACATAACCCCTAACTCAAGAGTCCATTTCATTGATCACATTTTCTTAATAAAAACGTTTTAACTCCGATTAAGAATGCATAAACCTTGCCATAATAATTCATCGTACCAAAACAAAACACAATAGCATTCTTAACTAAAAATTTTAGCCATATTCGCATGGCTATTTAATACAAGTGCTTTAAGAGTTCATCAAACAAGGACTAAGTCTTCCCTATACATGCCTTTGTTCAAAAACCAAAATGGAAGGGTACCCAAATTGTAGATTGATAGTGTGAGTGGCTTTCCAAACAATCCCGATGAGCTTGTTCCTAATCTATAAAACAGAGAAAACATTTCACACGATAAGCTTGCTAGCTCAGTAAGTCCAAATTACAAACATAAAGTAACCCACAATTCTCAACAATTAAAATTTCTACTATTCAACTAGTGGGCTTGCACTCGTATTTCTTATTAAGATGTTATCATGTAAACGTAGGTACAACATTCATATACTTAAATGACCAACATCTCTATACCACGTCTTCCATCGTTATACCAAGAAAACATACCATTAGCGATATATCACTAACTCACTAATTTACCTTGTCTTAATTAAATAGGAAGCTCATTCCAACTTTACGTACTCACCTGAGCCGTTAACTCGGTAAATATGCTATAACTCACCTTGAACTCGGTTCCGGTTTCTAGTCTGTGAAGTAATACACCGGTATTTAGCCTGCTAGGCACCAAAGCCCGATAAATAACACCGGCACAAGGCCTGCTAGGCATAATCGCCCGATAAATAACACCGGCACGAGGCCTGCTAGGCGTAATAGCCCGATAAATAACACCGGCACAAGGCCTGCTAGGCATAATCGCCCGATAAATAACACCGGCACTAGGCCTGCTAGGCTTAAAGCCCGAAACACATTTAAGAATTCAATCGTTTCTAATATCATTTTATACAGTATCACGTAATGAAAGTGCTTTGGTTTATTTGCATCAACTACTCAAAATCTTTCAAATAGACTTATGTACATTCGGCTATGGCATGAATACCTACTCAAGACTTGTCAAACTATATCGTATAATAGGCTCATAATTAACTCTTCAATATAATTTAGTTTTAGGACTTACCTCGGTTGTCGATAAGCCGTGCAAATCGGCTACTCGAAAATCTTTGTTTTTCCTCGATCTTGATCTTTCTCTTTTGTTCCCGATCTAATTTGGTTCAACTTAAACCAATTAAACTACACTTCCATTCAATTCAAAAGCATAATCATAAAATACATAATTTCAAGACATAAACATTTACATTCGGCATTCATCCTCTACTTTGTTCAAGTGCATTCAAATTATTAGGGAACACTTTGGTAATAATTTCCTTGATGTGTGTTAACTTACAACTTACCTTCTTATCTATGGCCGTACCTTAACTTTATATAATTTCACATATATAATCAAATACATTAGCTCAAATTCATTTTCTCTTATGGCCGAATATGCCAATTCCAAACCCATGCATGTTCTTCAACATACACCCAAGTAACAAGCTAATAACCACACCTAATTCAAGCATTTAACTAATCCAATTTAACCTATGGAACACCACAATCAAATTTTCAACCCATTTGGATCTCTCCTCCATGGCCGAATGGCCCTTAGGTTCCTAGGATTCTCTATAACTCTCCTTCCCATCAAATTTACCCCTTGCACTAATTTACTTCAAGTAATCAAGTCTTAAACTTAGTTCACCCAACAATTTAAACATCACATATAACAATCTTATATGGTTAATTTCATCATAGGGGAATGGCCGAACATCAAAACACAAGAAGAGATGTTTTCATGAATATCCATCCTATTATTCGGCCAACTATGAGGGTACCTTCACGCCAAAACAACCAAATCTTCTTACAAGTCCATGCCTTTTCTTTTCATACCATCTAACTCATTATCAATACAAACTACAACATTAACATCCATGGCCGAATCTCATCATACCCACATTAGCAAATTTTTGCTTGTTTCAAAAGAAAACAATGATCAAGAACTTAAGCCATATCAAGTTCAATTCTTACCTAATCTAGTGCATGCAAGGCCGAATGGGGAAGATGAAGTTTTTCTCTTCTCTTCAAGGTAGAAATCGGGCAAGAATGAATGAGGGATGAGAGAATTATTCTTTTGTTTTTATTTTTTTTTTAACATAAATTATAGCATGCTTTTCTTATAATTTTTTTACTAAAATCAAAACATATATAATTAAAAAGCATATATTCATAGCATGCTTCAATATAATAATGCCTAAATATCATACAAAAATAAAAAAGAGAGCATATATGCATGCTTGCCGTCCACCTTGTTCAAATGTGGGGAATTTGACATGCAAATTCCCATGTTTTATGGACAATTCATTTAGCTCCCTTTTTATTAATGCCCACTACATTAATCCTTCTTGCAATTTAAGCCTTCTTAGCAAATTAAACACTTAGATAGCTAAAATTTTCCACGAAATTTTCACACTCACTAAAACACACATAACAAACACAAAACATAATATTATAATATCTCTCAGGCTCGGATTCGTGGTCCCGAAACCACCGTTCCGATTAGGGTCAAAATTGTTCTGTTACATGATCGCCCCACCCATCCCTACACTCCTTATGTAGCACCGGTTGTGGTACTACCTAATGTTGCAGCAAGCTGCTAATCATATAATAGGCTTAAAAAGCCATCGGTGGATCCACGATCGTCAAGCAACCATGCAATCCTCATATACTTCCTCCGTTCCATAATTCCCAACCCATATGCAGCCTAAATAGAATATCATATAAATGCCGCAAATGTACATGTAACATCCACAAATCTTACATTCAACACATAAGGGCATTTTAGTCATTTTCGCCCTCAGGGGCATTACGGTCATTTCTCGTTGTTATGGGTCTATTACTTACCTTGGCCCGTTATCAAGTCCTTGTTGGCTAAAGTGAACAGATACTACACACCAGGTAGGATTCCAGAGAAAAGGAGGTGAGTCATTAAGACCGCTTAAGTACCAAGCTCTCCCTAGATCCAATCCTAGACATGCATATACCCATTGCCACACCTTAACCTTATGACTTGTCCATGATCACAGTTAGTTAATTATTTAAGTTTTATGCAAGGTTAAGCAATTTACCAAATACTAAGCCCAAGACCCCTTACAAAGCCCAAACAAATTCACATACGTTCATATAGCCCACCAGACCCAATCTCATTTGTATGGCCCATTAGGCCCAAATCACATTCATATGGCCCATCTGGTCCAAATCAATTCCAAGCCATGTAACCAGCATGACTAGCTCATCACTTATTACCAAATCATCAAATTCGCCTATTTTGAGCCTACGGCCCATCGTGCCCATTTTGCCCATTCTGGCCCGATTGGCCAAAACACGGCCCAAGGCCATGAGATCACTGATGGGCCTCTGATAATGTATCGATTTTCCTTTACGAGTGTTCGCGTACTTGCAAGACTACCGTAACCAAAACTTTCAGGATTTCGGGATTTCCCAATCCATTATGTGTGTATAGTGTATGTACACACCTGATAACAAAACGCGCTGCGATCTCCTTAGCCACGATCCTACAAACGATGTCACTCAAAGATTAAGCACATATACTTATCGAATACTTTACCAAAAGCCGAAGTCTCACCTTAACCTTAGTTGAAACACCAAGCCTTAATAGATTTCCTTTTATCACTAATCACGAGTACTTCTTAAATCTGCATCAATCTTAATTATTAAAAACTGAACCATAAGTGACTTATATCCATCTTAAGTCACCCTTACATTACTTACGACCATTCGACCAACCTTCAAAACCAAAAGTGAATAATACTTACCCAAATCCCAAAACGCATAAAGAGTAATTCGGCAGAGATCTGAAGAACAGAGATTCGATATCAATCCCCTACCAAAATCGATTTAGAAAGAGTGAGGGAGAGGAGAAGTCAGTTCTAGCAAGATCAATTGAAAGAGTAAAGTACTTACACAAGAATCGGCTAGGTTGAAGAAATAGTGACGGCACAAAAAGAATTTCAGCAAAGGGAGGGTGGAATTATTCGGCTTTTGTGAGTTCGGAAAAGGTAACAAGAAAAAAAGAAAAAAATCAAATGTGCTTGTATGAGGGTAACTACATGATATTCGGTAAAGAAAAAAAACTCTCCAAATGCCGAAAGCCACAATGAAAATTCGTAATACCCCCCAAAAGACCCAAAAACGGCACTCATCTACCCTTCTAAGCCGAATTTAAACACTTTCCACTTCCCAAAACGGCACCAACTCTACACACTCCTTAGCTCCTAACTTTTCTCCCTTATAACTCCTCAATCTCATCCTTAATTTTTTCCAAGATAAGCTCCTACAATCTCTCCATGACCATTTCAAACCTCCCATCCATCAGACTTTCACTACAACACAAACTCTAGCCGTCCTGATAGCAAAATAAATACCCCAATAAAATACCATGCCACTACTCGAACCTTGGACTCCCTTGCCAGCTAATGACGCCACCTCCCTGCTCCCTTAGTAGGGCCAGTTTGCACTACACCACAAGCTCTTTTGTGTCATTTTTCTTCTTCATTTTTTTAAAAGGCCTACTAACTGAAGTCACAGTTCCCTTAGGGCTAAAAAAAAAAAATTTTCCTATACCCTTACTTGATCCCAGGACATCTCCAACACCCCTAGACACTCCAAATTCATTAACCCTCAAAGCCCACATGCCGATTGTCATTTTCTCGCTCACTTAAAAATTTTCTGTGACCCAAAGCCCAAAGCCCAATAGGCCCAATTCTACTAAGCCCAAAAATTTGGGGCGTTACAACTCTACCCCCTTAAAGAAATTTCGTCCTCAAAATTTCCCACTAACTATTAATCGCACCGCTCAAGTCACACCACTTTGCTTTAGATGCGCACTCTGATCCTAATTGCAAATTAGGTAAATAGCACACTATGGGTACTGTGCATACCAATATTCGGATCTGGAGCGTCTCCATCCTCTCAATGATGCGTTGCATAAACCAAAGCTGGCTGCCTCGCCTCCGCATGACTAGCACCTCTGCCTGGAGCTACACGACCTAAACCATTTCCACCCCTGGCCTGCCCACGGCCTCTAGGCGGCTACTGACCATCCCTTGGTGGTTGTACATTACCCCTACTGAAGGCCTGCCTCTAATTCGGTCTTTTGGGACACTCTCTGAGACGATGTTCCATTGAACCACAACTCAGACAAGCCCATGCCCTTCTTCAGCACTTGCCCACATGACCTATCCCACAGGAAGCACAAGGTGGTAACCCAGTAGTAGCAACAGGGGGCCCAGCTCTGACTAGCCCATCCATTCTGGCCCTTCTCTTAAATCTTTAATCAGAATTGGAATGCTCAGAATCCCTCTTGTTTCTGCCCCTTTCTCTTTCCCAATTTAGGCGCTCAAAGCATTTCATATCTTCAGTGATCTTAGCTTTCTCTACTAATGCAGCACAGTCCCGCTCCCTCTGTGGGGCTATCAACACTCGGAGACTGTCCCTGAGGCCATCTTTGAACCGAACACAACGTTCGTACTCTGTTGCCACAATTCCTTGAGCATACTGGCTAAGTCTCAAAAATTCTGCCTCGTACTCAGCCACAGACTTGTCAACTTGAACTAGATTCAGAAATTCTTTCCTACGAGCGTCGACATAGCTAGCGTTCACATACTTTTCCTAAAATGTGGACTTGAAGAATTCCCAGGTCAATCGATCAGACAGGGTACCCTCTTTTACCGTAAGCCACCATTGGTAAGCTTCATCCCTCAGTAAGGACACGGCACCCTTCAACTTTTGTTTCGATGTGCAGTCAAAGTTGTCCATAATTCTTTCGGTGGCCTCCAACCAGTACTCCGCCACACTTGGAGCCACCCCAGAAACTCCCCTGAAGATTTCTGCTCCATTTGACCTGAGTCGTTCTGCAACCGACCCACGGCCTCCAATAAGGTATTAGGCCCAACAGACCCAGCAACTCTTTCCAAAATACGAAGCATCGCCTGGGACAGTGTGTCATCCCCAGCAGCTGGATCGAACGACCCTATCTTGGTTACTGGTGAAGCCGGAGCCTCTCTAGCTTCAGCATTGGGCATATGGCCTGATGCCAAAGATCTAGCCTTAGCACTTCCACGGCCTCTACCACGGCCTCTTGCACCCCTTCTAGCGCTCATTACCGCTTTGCGTATTATCTGAATTAGAAATTTTTATGAATTTAGCTCATAGTTTCAATAATTAAACAGATGTTTTATAGAAATAGTAGTTAAGAGTTGTTTTCGCAGTCGCAAGCTCACTACAGTATTAGTCTCCTACGGCTTCAGTTTTACTCTAACTAAGAGTCTCAATACAGTTTATCATCTAAAGTAAGCCCAGTAGCTGTTGACAGTATAACAGTTTAAAATAGATTTCAGTATCAGGATAACTTACTTGGTTCAATGTCGGAGACTCGGTGTGCCACACAAAAATCTTTCAAAACTACTTCAGAATCATTTGTAAACATCTTTAAAAATAAAACTAAAGCCCATTTCAGAGCTCGGGTTTTGCAACCCGGGCTCTTATACCACTAAATGTAACACCACAAACTCGGCCTAGAAGTTAGGCTCGAATCTGGCATGTCACATTGAAGTGTTTTTGCAAAAACCTTATTTTCACTAAAAACCCTTCTAAAGAAAAGTTAAGTAAAATCCAATTTACTTTCAAAACGAGGTGTATCCAAAAAAACCATTTCCTTGTTACTAGTAACAAATTTCCTTTGACAGCGGAAGCTCGTTCTTAAAACACAATTAATTTCAAAAAACTTGAAATATGCTTAACAGAAATAAATCCAGGTTCCGTTTCAAAATTTCAATACATAGTGGAAGTAATGGAATAATAACTAGAGAGAAAACCTTATTACAATCCAAAATAAAATAACTTAAAATAAATAATTTACGAAAATGTGATGTTTAAAAATTGAGTAGCAAAAGCATTTTGAAAACGTTGTGGAAACGTAGTGTTTTGAAGACAGTTATCGTTTTGGAAATCGTTTTCCACTTTTAGCAGTTAGAAAACATCATAAATAAATATCAGAAATAATAAGTTAAAAATAGAGAGGCATTATTACAACCCAATAAGAATGCGGTTTAGGTAATGAAAAATAGAATACTAAAATTCAAAGCTGATTGTAGTGTGGCCACCTCCGAGTACTTCAGTACGTCGAACCACTTACTGAGGATTACCTAAAAAATTAAAAAAAGGGGTGAGTTTATGAAAACTCAGTGTGTACAACCCTCATCGAACCTAAAGCATGCATCACATTAATCCGGGCCTAAGCCCATTACAGTAAGCAATGCGGGCCTAAGCCCAACACAGTAACGTTAGCATTTGAGCCTTAGCCCATAATAGCCTCAGTTGGGCCTTAACCCATATCTCAATCAAATCAGATCAAGCAATGCACAAATGCCCATACCAACACTGTACTCCGTCTCCTGTCCAACCCTACACTCTTGTAGGGATTTAATCGCCCCACCCATCCCTACACTCCTTATGTAGCACCGGTTGCGCTACTACCTAATGTTGAAGCAAGCTGCTAATCATATAATAGGCTTAAAAAGCTATCGGTGGATCCACGGTCGTCAAGCAACCATGCGATCCTCATATACTTCCTCCATTCCATAATTCCCAACCCATATGCAACCTAAACAGAATATCATATTAATACCGGAAATGTACATGTAACATCCACAAATCTTACATTCAACACATAGGGGCATTTTAGTTATTTTCGCCCTTAGGGGCATTTCGGTCATTTCTCATTGTTATGGGTCTATTACTTACCTTGGCCTGTTATCAAGTCCTCGTTGGCTAAAGTGAACAGATACTATGCACCAGGTAGGATTCTAGAGAAGAGGAGGTGAGTCATTAAGACCGCTTAAGTACCAAGCTCTCCCTAGATCCAATCCTAGACATGCATATACACATTGCCACACCTTAACCTTATGACTTGTCCATGATCACAGTTAGTTAATTATTTAAGTTTTATGCAAGGTTAAGCAATTTACCAAATACTAAGCCCAAGACCCCTAATAACAAAAGTAAAGTACTTACACAAGAATTGCCTAGGTTGAAGAAATAGTGACGACACAAAAAGAATTTCGGCAAAGGGAGGGTGGAATTATTCGGCTTTTGTGAGTTTGGAAAAGGTAACAAGAAAAAAAGAAAAAGATCAAATGTGCTTGTGTGAGGGTAACTACAGGATATTCGGTAAAGAAAGAAAAAATTGTCCAAATGTCGAAAGCCACAATGAAAATTCGTAATGCCCCCTAAAAGACCCAAAAACGGCACTCATCTACCCTCCTAAGCCGAATTTAAACACTTTCCACTTTCCAAAATGACACCAACTCTTCACACTCCTCAGCTCCTAACTTTTCTCCCTGATAACTTCTCAATCTCATCCTTAATATTTTCCAAGATAAGCTCCTTCAATCTCTCCATGACCATTTCAAACCTCTCAACCATCAAACTTTCACTGCAACACAAACTCTAGCCGTCCTGATAGAAAAATAAATACCCCAATAAAATACCATGTCACTACTCGAACCTTGGACTCCCTTGCCTACTAATGACTCCACCTCCCTGCTCCTTAAGTGGCGCCACTTTGCCACTAGACCACAAGCTCTTTTGTGTCATTTTTTTCTTCATTTTTTTAAAAGGCCTACTAACTAAAGTCACAGTTCCCTTAGGGCTAAAACGAAAATTTTCTTATACCCTTACTTGATCCCAAGACATCTCCAACACCTCTAGACATTCCAAATTCATTAACCCTCAAAGCCCACATGCCAATTGTCATTTTCTCGCTCACTTAAAAAATTTCTAAGACCCAAAGCCCAAAGCCCAATAGGCCCAATTCTACTAGGCCCAAAAATTTGGGGCGTTACAAGAATTTTTGTATTGCCAAAAAGATCATGAAAAATTTGGAGGATTTGCTCGGAGGCCAAGTCGCATTGGCTCGACAATCCACTATTAACAATTTGATGAATTCTCAACAGAAAATTGACACTCCGATCAAAGAACATATGTTTAATCTTATGGGATTCTTTGTAGAAGCAGAGGACAATAAGGTTGAACTAGACGTGACATGCAAATTGAAATAGTGTTCAAATCCTTAACCAAAGTGTTTGCTGGTTTTAGGGCTACTTACAACTTGGGGAACAAGGCACTTACCTTGACTCAGCTCTTGAAGGAATTACAATCCTATGAGTTGATGCTTAATGGTGGTAAGCCGGTTCAAGAAAAACTTGAGGCAAACTTAGCTGTGGGCTAGTCATCCTCTAAGGGGAAATAGAAAGCTAAGGGAAAGAAGAAACCGACTAAGTCTTTGGTTCCACCTTGTGAGGATAGGAAGAAGGATAAGAAGTTGAAAGATCCTAAAAAGATCAAATGTTTCTTCTGTAACAGGAAAGGGTATTTTAAATCAAACTGCAATGAGTATTTGGATTACCTAGTCAAAAAGGGAAAAGGTATGGAACTCTTTGTGGTTGAAGCTTGCTTCGTGGAAGAATCAATTGACAACTAGGTTATTGATTCTAGAGCCACTAACCATGTTTGTGTTTCTTTACAGGGGTTTAGTGAAACGAGAAATCTGCGTGACAGGAGCATCTCGTTGTGGATCAAAGTTAGGAGTTATGTTTTAGCCGAAACAATGGGAGAAATTATTTTACACTTTAATAATTTTAGGAAGATTGTAACACCCCTAACTCGTACCCGTCGCCAGAAAAGGGTTTCGGAGCATTACCAGAACATTCAGAACATTTTTAAATACAATATATTTCTGCTTCACATTTAGTAATCCATCCAGTTTATCAGATTCAACAAGAAGCAATTCATCATTCCCAAAATCACATCAAATTCATCAAATGGCAATAATATTAAGTCAGCTGAAAAGAAATAACCTTTTACCATCAATGGACAGTTCTTACAAACTTTATTCACCATAACACACTGGCCTGGGGGTTTGAAACTTTAACCACAAATTCAGTAAATTCAATAGGTAAGTTTTTAACAACCACATCTAAAACAAGCTCCACTTCTAGACCGAGATTCCCCATGATGAAATTTGTTACAATGTTTACATTTCAGTTTAGGATTACCAACACTACCCACAATAGTCATAGATGGAGATGAAGACCTCGGGTTAGAACGTTGAGAGCCCCTCTCTCTTCCAGAATACCATGTAGAGATAGTAACACGATCATAATACCTCTTTAATTTATTAGAAGCAAATGATTGTGACTTACTCATAGTTCTTTTTCCTGAAACTTGAGCCTCTCTTTCGGCTTGTTTCTTTTCCTCACTCAGTTCCTCAGCTTTTTGGGCTCAACCGGCTAACACTGCAAATTCCCTTATTTCGAGAATTCCAATCAATAACTTGATATCTTCATTTAGGCCCTCTTCAAAGTGTTTACACATTTCAGCCTCAGTTAAACCCATTCTCTGGCATACGTGCTCAACCGAACAAATTCTCATTCATATTCGGATACAGTCATGTTTCCTTGTTTGAGCTCGAGTAGCTCTTTCTTTTTCTAATCCATAAATCTCTAGCTCACATACTTCTTCCTGAATACAGCTTGGAAAATTTCCCATGTGACATCCTCCCTCGGTACTACTAAAGTTATGGTATTCCACTAATGATAAGTTCTATCTTTCAGTAGAGATACCACACATTTCAGACATTCAGCAGGCATGCAGGATAGTTCATCAAAAACCCAGATGGTATTTTCTAGCCAAAACTCAACCCTTTCCGGATCATCATCTACAGTAGCTCTAAATTCTTCCGCCCTATGCTTGCAGACTTTATCTATCAGAGGTTTACCAATTCTAATAGGTTCGACACCCTATGGTACCTCAGGAATCGGTTGGGGAGCAGGTGGGGGAGGTTGTTGTACAGCAGGGTTTGTTCTCAAGTACTGTGTAAACCATTCATTCATTATTGGAAAGAAGGTTTGTTTTGCCTCTTCACTTTGGCCCTCAGATGCGGGCCTTTTACTACCAGACGCAGACGCAAATCTTTGTACTGAAGCTGAAGCATTGCTCTCAGCTTCCTCAAATTTAGCTCTAGCTCAGTTGCATGACATTACTTGTAACAACCCGATTTTGGGTCTAGTCAAAATAGTGGTTTCGGGGCCACAGATCCGACGAGAAAAAAATTAATATTCTTATATTTTTATGATCGAGAGTTTTACGGAATGATTTCGTGAAAATTTTGTTCAAAAATTTTGACGTTTGGGCACTCAATTTAGTCAAAAGGACTAAATCGTAAAAAGTGCAAAACTTGAGTTCTAGAAGCTAGAGGTGTCTAATTGCTATGAAATTTTAAATTGGAGGCCCTTAAAAGGAATTTAGACCATTGGATAATTTTTTGGACAAAAATGGACATGAAATAAGTGAAATAGATTATTTTTAAGTTAGGGGCATTTTGGTTATTTAGTAATTAAATGATTTAATAAACAAAATAAAAACCCAAAAATTTGTCCATCTTCCTCCTTGGCCAAAATTTTCAAGAGGAAACCATGGCTAGGGTTTTTCAAGCTTTCAAGCTCGATTATCAATAAAATCAAGGTTCAGACCTAGAACGGAGGAAAAACGAAGTATGTGACGATTAGGCTCATTTCGCCATTCTTGTGTCGAGGTAAGTTCATGTGTAAATAATACAATGTTACAATTGTATTTTAAATGTTTTATTAATATATGAATTGTATAAATGACAATGTGGGTACAATCGACGATGATATGACAAATGAGAAAATCCTTGTTTAAACCTTAGGAATAAATAGGATACAAATGTCATGACATTAGGGACACTGAGATTACGTATAAGACCATATCTGGGATATGGCATCGTTATGAGATTTTGTATAAGACCATATCTTGGATATGACGTCGATATGAGACTTCGTGTAAGACCATAGTTGGGCTATTGGCATCGATATGAGATTTCCATGTAAGACCATGTCTGGGATATGGCGTTGGTATGGTACATTGTGTATGAGATTCCCGAGTATCCTTTAGTATTCCAAGTGGTTCAGCGGGTAATTCAAAGATTATGCCAAAGATGAGAAAGAGTATGATATGTTACGAGTTGGTATAGGTATGTACGAAAAATTCATATGAATGAGCTCGGTATGTGATGAACTTTTGGTAAGATTAAAAATGAGTAAGTTATGCCTATCAAACTATGATGACATATATGTAAATTATGTTATGTTAATTGTATGATATTCATGATTATGTTGCTATTTATTTGCATGTGAACTTACTAAGCTATATAGCTTACTCCCCTTCCTTCCATATGCCTCATAGTGTCACCAAACTAGCTCGAGTTGGAGATCGCCTGTAACACCCCAAACCCGACCTAGACGTTATTACCGAATCTAGCAGTGTCACGTTGAAGTGATTTTCGAAAACATAGCTTCATTGGAAAACCTGTTCTATTAGTAAATCTCATTCATTTTAAAACTCAAAGTTGTTTTTAACAGAATATTAATCATATGGTTTGTTAATATATTTTAAAACAGTGTTTGATACGGAAGCTCTTATAGTATGTTAAGAAAACGTGGTGTTTTGAAAAACATTTATGCTTTGATGCGTCCTACTTCTTTCAGATATGAATTAAATAAGTGAAATCCCAAATTAAATGTTAAAATTTAAAGAGGCCTTATTACATAACAAAAACCCAAATTAAATTTATTGGAAATAAAACTCAAATATAAAAGCAGGTGCGGTTGTGCGGCCACCTCCGAATCCCTCGCAGCACCGATCCGCCTAAGACTAGGTGTTACCTATACAGATAAACAGAGGGGTGAGTTTACGAAAAACTTAGTGTGTAACCCCATATAAGTAAATAACCAATCAATTACAGTATGGGCCTAAGCCCAAAATAATAACAATTCATTTCAGTTGGACCTTAGCCCATTACTGTATCAGTATCAGTGTGGGCCTTAGCCCATTATAGTTTCAGTAATAGTTCAGACATGCAATCAGAAATCCTACCCAACCAGCCTCTACACTCCACTCCGTCTAGCCCAACACTTCATGTAAGGATAAAATCACCCACCCATCCCTACACTCCAAAATTAGCACCGGTTGCGGCACTACACAGTGTTTGCAGCAAAGCTGCCAGTACAGTACACTTCCTCCAATCATAATAATCCCATCCCATGCAAAATATCATACATGTATGCAACATATATACCGTGGCATGCTCATACAGTCATACATAACATAAAACATACAATCATTTTATAACATAGGGCATAATAGTCATTTTACCACATAGGGGCATAACAATCATTTTGTATCAGTTTGGGGGTCTAGGTACACTTATCGACCCATCAGTAGGTTCACAGTCATCTCGAGCAACCCGTGCAACCTTAACAGTCAAACAGTAAAAATGGGCCCAAAGCCCATAACGCGGGCCCATACGCCCGTGTGGCCCACATAGCCCAGAATTGGTCTCAATCATGCAAATCACATAGTTAGGCCCAATAATCTTCACACATTCGTGTGGTTTACCCGTCTGGGGCCCACGAGCCCGTTGGGCCCACACGGCCTATTTCGGCTTAACGTGACCCAAAAATGGCCTATTACCACGAAATTGCTCATGGTGGCCTCAGCAGTCTAATGCCCATGATTTATGTGGTCAGTTTACCACATGAGTGAGAGCACGCTCGTGTCGCGTCAATTGCCATATTTTCTGGCTTTTGTCGGTTTACGATTTGGGCAGTGTTTACATACATGGTTACGAAAGATTCGTAGACAGTCCTCGATCACTCCAGAACCTATGTTCACCCATAAAATTCAGTTAATCACATATCAATTGAATTTAAAATAAACCCTATTCAATACACATATCCACTTGATCATCAGCCACTTACCTTTATTGAACAACCGAATCCCTAAGCACTTCACTCACCAAAAACGGTGATCACTAGATCTCGAGGTTATTACCTGCAATCTAGTCGAAACCTCTTATTAACAATTATCTACTAGAACAATTTAAGCCAAAACAAATACCAACTTACTAAAAGTACAAAATCGTAGAATAGAAATGGAATACTAAATCGGCAGAGAGCAAAGAAAAAGTTGGCACTGTGAGGGTAGAAAAAGAGAGAATCGACAAGGACGAAACAACAGCAAGCGTAAAAAATATTTAGAAAAGAAACAAAGAAGAGGCAAGGAAAGGAAGAAGGTGTATTCGGCTAACTGCAGGAAAAAAGAGAAAAGAGGAGATGAAAAGAAAAGAAAAGGTATATTCGGCAGTGATCAGGATTGGGAATTCGGCAACCCAAAACTTGAGGGAGAGGAAGAAGATAGAGAGGGACGGTAGACTTGAGAGCAGAGAAAGCCAGAATAAAACTGATTTTGCGAAAGAGAGCAAAAGAGAAAGGGAGCACTAGGAGTATTTTCGGCCAAAGAGAGGTTGTCAAAAACGAAAGAAATGAACAAAGGAATATGCCCAAACTCCTACCACATTTGGCCAAAGAGAGAAAAACCAAAATGAAACATACCAAATGAGGAGTACCACTCTAGCCAAAATTCTTGAGTGCTAGAGTCCATTTTCGGCATAACACTTCCTCTCTCCTCATCTCCCTTGATTTTCTCCTAGAATCCCTCCTCAAATCTCTCCACTTGATCCCACCTTCCCTCAAGCACTCAATTTGAATTCTCCTCAACCACTTCAGTGTTTCAGTCAAACTCCAACGCCCCTCATGGCACAGCAGCAAAATAAACACTCCCTTGCCTCCAGCAAGATTCGAACCTTAGACCACTGGCGTAGATAACACGCCACTACCCCTTAGACCAGCAGGTTTTTTATGTCATGCTTTACCCACAATAATTTAAAAGCCTACTAACTATAGGCAAGGGTTTTATTCCTTAAAAACAAAACTTTTGCACCAGACCAAACTTGAACCCAAGACTTCTCAGACACTCCCAAACACACCCAAATCACTCAACCATAGAAGCAAACAGGTATTTGTGTTAAAAACATGCAAAAATAAATACTTAGATTTTTGGGGCATTACATCACTGGAGATGCTATCACACTATCAAGCTATCATGTTGGGTAAATGAATGCAAACCTTTGAGTCTATGGCATGTATAGGGACTTAGTCATTTTGTGTATGTGTCATTATGATATGGCCAAATGTGTTGGCTTGAAATGATTAAGGATTTGATTTGGTATGTAGCCATATAAATTGGCTTATATTGGCTAATGGGTTGCAAGCATATTAATTACTCATATGCCTATGCCAATGTCATTGTGTGATGTGGGTTTATAATGGTATGTTAATTAAATTAGACTAGATGATATATGTGGGAAGTTGTTATGTTGAATGTGATTGGGTATGTATGACTTGATAAAGTATGATGTTATGAGCATGTATATGAAGGTAAGGACATGATATGTTTAAGTCTTTATTGTTGATGTATAGGTTAAATTGGACAATGAATGGCATGTAAATATGTGATAATGACTAGCTATTGGAATGGCTAGTTATGGATATGCTTTGGTGTAATGTATGTCTAAATGAAAGTTAATACAAAGAAATCATGAAAGAGAAAAATTAGCATTAAAATAGTTTTGGATGGCAACAGTAGTATGACTTTGAAAAATCATCAAAAATTTTGAAATCAAATTAGACGTTGAATAAAATATGAAATTAAATTCTATTGAGTCTAGTTTTACATAGAATAAACGGTGTAAGCAAAAGTATTTCGTTTTATGAGATACTTGATTTTTATGACACAAGGTCAGAATGATTTTGGGTTCGACTTTGGAAAATCATTAAAAATTGTATAAAAATACTTGAGGGTTTAAATTTATATTCTAATTGATTAATGAGTGTAATTTCAAGAAAAATAAATGGGAACATCATCCAAATCCCGTACTAAGAGATAATTAATTTTTAGTGAAGAAAGATTGAAATTGTCAAACAGCAGAATAGGGATGAATTTGAAGAATTAACTGTACTTACTGGCTGAACCGTAAACTCTAAAAACTTTATGGTAGGAATATATTTTGAGTCTAGTTTCGAAAAAATCAAGCATATCTTAATTTAGAATTCTGTAGCTCAAGATATAAATAATTTAGTGACTATGACTCAAGTGGACAGTTTTGTTATGAATAGTAAATATCACAATTATCTGTGATTGTTCTGAAATCTCCGGTAATGCTCCGTAATCCTATTCCAGTGACGAATACAGGTTAGGAGTATTACTATATGAAAAACAAATTTAAAATGATCAGGAGTCATCACACTATCACAATTTATATAATGGCATGTATAGCTAAGTCATGTTTGCTACGTCAAATTCTAGAATCTGCTAAACCGTAACTCTGATACCACTAAATGTAACACCCCTAACCTGTACCCGACATCGAAACTGGGTTTCAGAGCATTACCAAAACATTCAGAACATTTTTCTATTAAACTACGTGACTTTACTATTCATTTACCGAGATCATCCATGACGTCCCTTGATAGGGCCATCGAGGCCCAATACGAGCATTAAAATCGATTCGGGACTTAATTGGAAACTTTAAGAATTTTTCGTCAAATTATAAAATTCTTCTAAGGTACAGGACTCACACGCCCGTGTCACCCTGGAACACGCCCTTGTTACAAGCCGTGTTCGATTTAGGTGGCTTTTGACTTGCGTCACACGGCCATGCCACACGCCCGTCTGCTAGGCCGTGTGGTTAATTAAATTAATTCGAATTAGGTGTAGGTTTCACACGGCCAAGACACACCCCCGTGTTCTAGGTCATGTGGAACACACGACTGGGACACACGCCCGTGTCTCTGCCCATGTGCTCAATTCTGAGCATTCTATTTCTCAATATTTAGGTGCAGGGGATACACGGCCTAACTATATGCTAGTGTTACCAGGTCGTGTGTCACACACGGTCTAGACACACGCCCGTGTATCTGCTTTTATGGACAAAATGAAGCCATTTCTAGCTTCATTTCTCACCCAAAATTTCACCTAAGACTTGCACTTGAAACACACATCCAATACCAACCAATTCAAGCATTCAAATTGGGCAATTTCTATCATTCGACATAGTATATCACTACATGCATAAGTATTTATAGACTTACCTTGGAACATCTTAGGCATTCACAACATTAATCACACATCCTTAACATAACACATGTATATGAATATATCAAAATAATCTACTTAGCCATACCAAAACGAACCATTACTAGCCATTCCAATGGCTGGGTTACAAAATAACATTTCAATCCACTATTGGCCAAATTGTCCTATACATGCCATTATACCCAAAATGACTTCACTAAATATACCCTAAATGCTAGTTGATAGTGTGACGATGCTCCAATGATCTCCAACCCTCGCGAGCTTCTGAGCATTATAAAACAAGGGAAAATAAATGGAGTAAGCATTACATGCTTAGTTAGTTCGTATAACGGAAACTAAACTTACCAATCTTAATTATTAAAATCTAGGCATACAATGTTATGTTTCCATCCATTTGGCTAAATTGCCTAGTCACATACATTCAATCAAACATGTTAAGCACCAAAATCTTCATATCAATCAAGTAACATAGATGAGCTCATCAAGCAATATTCTTTCTTGTCATTATCGTATCATCTCAAGATTTTCATGCCATGTCAGGAGTTTTATGTCCTTCAAATCATTGAATTCTGATAGATGTTTAAGTAGTACACTTGAAGTGTACGATTCAATAATTCGTCAATTTCTTATTCAAGGGTACCGAATAGGGCACTTAACCAAGAAACACTCTCTCGAGCCACATATCATATAACAGGATTACCAGTCCAGGCTAAATCCTAATCATAACGTATGCTCGAGAAGTATTATATCGGGATTACCCGTCCGGGCTAAATCCTTTCTGTAACAAGGTCAATGGGATTACTCGTCCGAGCTAAATCCCGTCTGCAACAAATGCAGGACTTCATTAATTTCGGGTAAGCACATATAATCATCGAAATCCAATATTCAATTGGGCCATAACCCTTTTTCCCATTTTAAGCATATATCAATTTTCCATCATAGTATACAAGTAAGCACATCAACATAAATCACATTACATACAACACAACATAATTACATGTCCGATTAAGTTACACGAACTTACCTCGACACTTGTTCGCGTTAGAAATCTACTAATCCGAAACCTTTTCTTTTCCTCGATCTATCCTAGAAGTGTTTTTTGGATCTATATAAATGAATTTAACCATCAATTTCATAAATTCCATATTTAAATGGACTCACTTTACATCCTAGGCAAAATTACCATTTTGCCCCTAACTTTTCCATAAATTCTGATTTTGTCCCTAGGCCCAAAAAATGAAACTTGTGCAAATTTCTCCCTATTCCAAGCCTACCCAAAACCCCATTACAAATTTTCCAACACATGTATTCAAAAAATTTTAGAATTTTTCATCAAATTTTACAACTTTTCAGTTTAGTCCCTAAATCATGTTTTCATCAAAATCACTTTGTAGAAGTTGTTTATCTATCAATAATATTTCATTTTCTACCATAAATTTCTAATTTCCAACATAATACATCCATGACCCATTTTCATACTTTGATAACTTTTCAAATTAATCCCTCAAATAGAGATATTAAGCTATCCCGGTTTAAAAAATACCAAAATTACTAAAAACGGGACAAGAGAACTTACCCAGTAAAGCCTTGAAAGTTGCTTTTCTCTGGCCTAGGGTTTCCATGTATTTTTAAGGTTGAAGATGACAAAATAAGATGATATTTTCTTTTTATCATATTTTGATTAATTAAATTTTTGCTATTTCCAATTTAGTCCTTGACCTTTTTCTGTAATTCCATTGTTGAGTCACCATGAAAAATCTACATACTTTTCTTAATGGTCTAATTACCATATAAGGACCTCTAGTTTTGAATTCCATAGCTATTTGGTCCGTATAGCTACTAGAATTCAACTTTCACATTTTATGTGATTTAGTCCTTCTCGTAATTAGGCACTAAATCGATAAAATTTTCATGTCAAAATTTTCACATTTCACGTCTATCATATTACAGACCATATAATAAAATAAAAATAAATTATATTTCGAGTTGGATCTGTGGTCCTGAAGTCACTGTTCCGATTTCACTGACAAATGGTTTTTTACAACTCTCCCCCTTTAAGGATTTTCGTCCTCGAAAATCTTACCAGTAAAAAGATTCAGGTATTGCTTCCTCATAGTTTCCTCTAGCTTCCAAGTAGCCTCTTCTATACTGTGTCGTTGCCAAAGAACTTTTACCAAAGCTACTTTTTTATTTCTTAACTCTTTTATTTACAAATCAGCATAAGACTTTTGCTGATCCGAGGCTGCTTTTAAGCTATCTCGAATTACCTTCACTTTTTCCCCAGTCTCTCGGACCAAGTCAACTCCATGTAACTTTTTCTCACTAAGTTCTATCCAGTATAATGGAGTACTACATTTGCGACCATACAAGGCTTCATACGGTGCCATTTTAATACTAGACTGATAACTGTTATTATAAGCAAATTCAACCAAAGGCAAATACCTTTCCCAATTACCTTCAAACTCAAGTACACAACACCGAAGCATATCTTCCAAGATCTGTATTACCCGCTCAGATTGACCATTTTTTTGGGGATAAAATACTGTGCTAAAGTGTATTTGAGTACCCAGAGCTTCTTGCAACTTGCTCTAGAATCGAGATGTAAACCAAGGATCTCTATCTGAAATGATGGAGACAGGCACTCCATGCAATCTAACAATCTCATAAACATATAACTCAACCATTCTATCCAAAGAATAATCCATACGTACTTGAATAAAGTGTGCAGACTTTGTCAATCGATCAACAATTACCCAAATGGCATCTTTCTTCTTTGGAGACAAGGGTAATCCTGATACAAAGTCCATAGTAATTCTTTCCCATTTCCATTCCGGTATCGTAACTGGCTGTAATAGTCCAGAAGGCAACTAATGTTTAGCTTTTACTTGCTGACATATCAAACATTTAGATACAAACTTAGAAATATCCAGTTTCATTCTCGGCCACCAGTACATCTTTTTTAGATCATTATACATTTTATTTACTATCAGGATGCATAGACATGTTACCATTATGAGCTTCATTCAAAATCTTTTGTATTACTTCTGAACTTTTCAGTACACATACTCTGCCTCTGAATACCAAACAACCATCAGTCCCAATCTGAAATTCTGAGTTAGGAGTCGATTCACTTTGTACGCATCTTGCTTCCAACTTGCTATCATTTTTCTGGGCTTCAAAAATTTGTTGTAAAAACATTGGCCTAGCTTTTTACTCATCTAGGATTGAACCATCATCAGACAACGACAATCGAGTATTCATTGCTTGTAAAGCATACAGGGATTTTCTGCTCAAAGCATCTGCCACTACATTGGCCTTTCCCGGATGGTAGTCAATAACAAGATCATAATATTTCAATAACTCAATCCATCTGTGCTGTCTCAAATTCAAATCTTTCTGTGACATCAAATATTTCAGGCTTTCATGATTAAGGAATATGTGACATTTTTCACCAAATAAGTAATGCCACCAGATTTTTAGTACAAACATTATGGCTGCCAGTTCAAGGTCTTGTGTCAGGTAGTTCTTTTCATGTGGTTTTAGCTGTCGTGAGGCATAAGCTACTACTTTACCATCTTGCATCCAAACACAGCTTAAACCATGTAATGATGCATCACTGTAAACTACAAACTCTTTACCCGATTCTGGCTGAACTAACACTAGAGCTTCTATCAATAAAGCTTTTAGTTTGTCAAAACTCTGCTAACATTTACGAGTCCACTCGAACTTTACATCATTATATAGTAAACGAGTCATCGGAGAAGCTATCATTGAGAAACTTTTTACAAATCTCCTATAGTAACCAGCAAGTCCCAGAAAACTTTGGACTTCAGACACATTCTTCGGCGGCTTCCAATTAACAATGGTTGAATTTTTATTCGGGTCTACTCTGACACCTTCAGCAGATACCATATGCCCAAGAAAACTAACTTTTCGTAGCCAAAATTCACATTTACTGAATTTGGCATAAAATTGTTTGTCTCGCAAGGTTTGCAACACTATTCTCAAATGCTCAGCATGTTCATTATCATCTCAAGAATAGACCAAAATATCATCTATAAAGACCACCACAAACCTATCTAAATACGAGCTAAAAATTATGTTCATCAAATCCATAAACACTACAGGTGCATTTTTCAAGCCGAATGGCATCCCAAGGAACTCATAGTGTCCATATCTGGTTCTAAAAGTTGTCTTAGGCACATCAAATTCTTTTACCCGTAATTGATAATAACCAGAATGGATATCAATCTTCAAAAATACAATGGCACTTTTTAACTGGTCAAAAAGTTATCAATACGAGGCAATGGATACTTGTTCTTTATTGTGACTTTGTTGAGCTGTCTGTAATCAATATACAGCCTCAACGATCCATCCTTCTTCTTTACGAATAGGATCGGCGCACCCCAAGGTGAGAAACTAGGTCAAGAAAAACCTTTGTCAATCAACTCCTGTGATTGTACCTTGAGCTTTTTCAATTCTGTAGGAGCCATTCTGTAAGGTGCTATATATATCTGTGTCATTCCCAGAACGAGATCGATAGAGAAATCTTCTTCTCTATCCGGTGGTAAACCATGTAATTCTTCTAGGAATACATCAGGAAATTCGCACACAATTGGTACTGATTGAATCTTTGACTC
This sequence comes from Gossypium australe, assembly GCA_005393395.2. NCBI lineage: Eukaryota > Viridiplantae > Streptophyta > Magnoliopsida > Malvales > Malvaceae > Gossypium > Gossypium australe. The sequence goes on along the minus strand of CM016621.1, from coordinate 107,004,590 downwards.
AAACACTTTAGTATCCAAGACATATGCAAGGTAAGCATCATAACCCTTTCAGACATATTTTTGTGCCGTTATTGCTGAAATCACATTCAGCAATCCATCTAGTTTATCAGATTCAACACGAAGCAATTCATCATTCTCACATTTCAATACAATATATTTCTATTTACAATTAACCATTGCATCATATCGGGTTAACCAATCCATTCCTAAAATCACATCAAATTCATCAAATGGTAATAACATTAAGTCTGCCGAAAAGAAATAACCTTTTACCATCAATGGACAGTTCTTACAAACTTTATTCACCATAACACACTGGCACAGGGAGTTTGAAACTTTAACCACAAATTCAATGAATTCAATAGGTAAGTTTTTAACAGTCACTAAGTTCTTGCATATATATGAATGCATGGAACCAGGATCAATCAATGCAGTAATATCAGTATCAAGTAAAGAAAATGTACCAGTAATGACGTCTGGTGCAAAGGCATCTTCTCTTGCAGGAATAGCATATGTCCTTGCAGGTGCTCGTGCCTCAGATCTAATTGTCGTATCTTTGGTAGTACCTCGACTACCACTAACATTACAGGGGTGACAAGGGTGGTCTGCCTCTCGCAACAGGATTACTCGGCTTTGGAGCTGGTTCTATTTCTTTTTCAACTCTTTCGGGACAATCCTTGAGAAAATGGTCAAGTGAACCACATCCAAAACAAGCTCCACTTCTAGACCGACATTCCTCATGTTGAAATTTGTTACAATATTTACATTTCGATTTAGGATTACCAACACTACCCACACTGGTCACAGATGGAGATGAAGACATCGGGTTAGAACGTTGAAAGCCCCGTTCTCTTCCAGAATACCTCGTAGAGGTAGTGACACGATCATAATACCTCTTTAATTTATTAGAAGAAAATGATTGTGACTTACTCATAGTTCTTTTTCCTGAAACCCGAGCCTCTCTTTTGGCTTGTTTCTTTTCCTTACTTAGTTTTTCAGCCTTTTGGGCTCGACCAGCTAACACCGCAAATTCTCTTATTTCAAGAATTCCAATCAATAAATTGATATCTTATTTAGGCCCTCTCCAAAGCGTTTACACATTTCAGCCTCGGTTAAAACCCATTCTCTGGCATACTTGCTCAACTGAACAAATTCCCGTTCTTATTCGAATACAGTCATGTTTCCTTGTTTGAGCTCGAGAAACTCTTTCTTTTTCTGATCCATAAATCTCTGACTCACATACTTCTTCCTGAATTCAGCTTGGAAAAATTCCCATGTGACATTCTCCCTTGGTACTACTGAAGTTATGGTATTCCACCAATGATAAGTTGTATCTTTCAGTAGATATACCACACATTTCAGACATTCAGCAGGCGTGCAAGATAGTTCATCAAAAACCCTGATGGTATTTTCTAGCCAAAACTCAACCTTTTTCGGATCACCATCTGTGGTAGCTGTAAATTCTTCTGCCCCATGCTTGTGGATTTTATCAATCGAAGGTTTACCAATTCTAACAGGTTCGGCACCTTGTGGTACCTCAGGAATCGGTTGAGGAGCAAGTGGGGGAGGTTGTTGTACAGCAGGGTTTGTTCTCAAGTACTGTGTAAACCATTCATTCATTATTTGAAAGAAGGCTTCTTTTGCCTTCTCACTTCGGCCCCCAGATGCGGGCTTTTCACTACCAGACTCAGACGCAACTCTTTGTACTTAAGCTGAAGCATTGCTCTCATCTTCCTCGGATTCAGCTCTAGCTCGGTTGGATGACATTACTATATGAAAAACACATTTAAAATGATCAGGAGTCATCATACTATCACAATTTATATAATGGCATGTATAGATAACTCATGTTTGCTATGTCAAATTTGAGAATTGGCTAAACTGTAGCTCTGATACCATTAAATGTAACACCGCTAACCGTAGCCATCGCTGGAACAGGATTTTAGAGCATTACCAGAACATTCAGAACACTTTTCTATTAAACTATGTGAATTAACTATTCATTTACTGAGATCATCTATAACATTCCTTGATAGGGCCCTCGAGGCCCAATACGAGCATTAAAATCGATTCGTGACTTAATTGGAAACTCTAAGAATTTTCGCAAAATTAAAAAATTCTTTTAAGGTGCAGGACTCACACGCCCGTATGGTCCAAGGGTCACGCCCGTGTGACCCTGGAACATGCCCGTGTTAAAGGCCGTGTTCGATTTAGGTGGCTCTCTGACTTGCGCCACACGGCCATGCCACACTCCCGTGTGCTAGGCCGTGTGGTTAATTAAATTAATTCGAATTAGATGCAGGTTTCACTCGGCCAAGACACATGCCTGTGCCTCTGCCCGTGTGCTCAATTCTGAGTATTCTGTTTCTTAATATTTACGTGCAGGGGACACACGGCCTAACTAAATTCCTGTGTTACAAGGTCGTGTGTCACACACGGTCTAGACACACGCCCGTGTGGACAAAATGAAGCCATTTCTAGCTTCATTTCTCACCGAAAATTTCACCCAAGACCTGCACTTGAAACACTCATCTAATACCAACCATTTCAAGCATTCAAATTCGGAAATTTCTATCATTCGACATAGCATATCACTACATGCATAAGTATTTATAGACTTACCTTGGAACATCTTAGGCATTCACAACATTAATCACACATTCTTATCATAACACATGTATATGAATATATCAAAAAATATACTTAGTCATACCAAAATGAACCATTACTAGCCATTCTAATGGCTAGGTTACAAAATAACATTTCAAACCAATATTGGCCAAGTTGTCCTATACATGCCAATATACCCAAAATGACTTCATTAAATATACCCTAAATGCTAGTTGATAATGTGACGATGCTCCAATGATCTCCAACCCTCGCTAGTTTTCGAGCTCTATAAAACAGGGGAAAATAAATGGAGTAAGCATTACATGCTTAGTAAGTTCGTATAACGGAAACTAAACTTACCAATCTTACTTATCAAAATCTAGGCATACAATGTTATGTTTCCATCCATTTGGTTAAATTTCCTAATCACATACATTCAATCAAACATGTTAGTCTCCAAAATCTTCATATCAATCAAGTAACATAGATGAGCTCATCAAGTAATATTTTTCGAGTCATTATCGTATCATCTCAAGATTTTCATGCCATGTCAGGAGTTTTATGTCCGTTGAATCATTGAATTCCGATGGATGCTTAAGTAGTACACTCGAAGTGTACGATTCAATTATCCGTCAATTTCTTATTTAAGGGTACCGAATAGGGCACTTAACCATGAAACACTCTCTTGAGGCACATATCGTATAACAAGATTACCAGTCCAGGCTAAATCCTAATCATAACGTATGCTCGAGAGGTATTATACCGAGATTACCCGTCTAGGATAAATCCTTTCTGTAACATGGTCAATGGGATTACTCGTGTAACACCCCTTACCCGTATCCAATGTCAGAATAGGGTACGAGGCATTACCGAACTTATTCACAAGTAAACATTCAAAATCGAGACCTGAATTTCCACTCAAATTTAAAACTTGTTAAAAACATTAATATCGTCCCTAAAACGAGCCTACGAGGCCCAAAATATGCATCGAAAGTGGTTTAGGACTAAACCTAGAACTTTGGAAACTTTTGGAGAACTTAGAAAATTTTTCATGAAAAAGGGGTCACACGCCCGTGTGGCTTCGGGACACGCCCGTGTGACCCTATAACCGCCCGAGCTTCAGGCTGTGTTGAAATTATTGAGCATTCTTTTTATGATGTCATCATCAAATTGAGGTCACATGGCCAAGTCACACGCGCGTGTGACTTAGGCTGTGTGATCGATTAAATTTTTATATTTTTTCATAAAATTAGTGCAAACTTCACACGGCCAGGGCACATGCCTGTGTTTGAGGCCGTGCCGTCCACACGGCTAAGACACACGCCTGTGTTTCTGCCCATGTGCTTATTACTGAGCATTCTATTTTACAACAATTAAGGTACAGGGGACACAAGGCCGAAACACATGCCCGTGGGGCAGACCGTATGTCACACACGGCCTAGAGACATGCCCGTGTGGACAAATATAAGGCTATTTACCAAGCCTTTTTGCCATCCTTCCATGCACCAACCTACACAACAAAACATAGCTCCAATCCAAGCATATACTTTCGACCCAATTAGCCATACACAAGGCATCCACATATCATTTACATGCTATCATTTATCACATACAAACATCACATACTTAGCATCTCAAACCATGCAATTCCCCATATTTATGAAAATATCATCATATGTGTATATACTTAACCAATATTAGCCAATATCAAATGGCCATTTGCAAAATGAATTATCAACTATTGAAGCTATCACTTATGGAAAAATGAATTATGACACATAACAAAAAGACCAAGTCCCTATACATGCCATAACTCAAAATATTATAATCATAAGTACCCAAAATGATAATTTGATAGTGTGAATGAATCTCTGACCGTCTTCGATCCCCGAGCTAGCTTGGTGACACTATAAGACAAGAGAAAGAGAAAAGGAGTAAGCTTTAAAGCTTAGTAAGTTCCTATGCAAATAATAATAAGCATCATACACACTTTATCATATATTTAACATAAAGTAAATTAACATAAATGTCATTGTGAATTCATAATCAAGCTTAGAATAGATGTCATTAAAATCTTAACATCATAACTTACTCAATCGAACCAATCCGAGGTTTCATCACATATTAAGCTCATTAAGCATGAGTTTTATGTACATATCTGGACCAACTTGCAACTTACCATAATCTTTCATATCATACCATAGTCTTTCACAACTTAAACTTTGTCATTAAGTTTCCCATTCAACCACTTAGAATACTAAAGGATACTCGGGAAATCTCACACATATAGTACTATACTAATGCCATATCCCGGATATGGTCTTACATGGGATCTCACATCGATGCCAATAGCCCAGCTATGGTCTTACACGAAATCTCATATCGATGCCATATCCCAGATATGGTCTTACACGTAATCTCAACTAACCCTAATGTCATGACATTTGTATCCTAACAATTCCTAAGGTTCAACCAGGATTTTTTTCTCACTTGTCAAACTTTGTCGAAATCATTCAAAGAGTAAATCACAATTCATACAGTAATAACACAATTAAAGCATAAATAATAATGCATTATTTACATACGAACTTACCTTAGTACAAAAATAGCAGAAATGGACCTAATCGTCAATAACCTTGTTTTCCCCCTATCAAGGTCCGAACCTCATCTTTCTTAATCTATAATAGAAAATTTAACTTATTTATTATCCACATTACTCAATTCAGCCCAAAATCCTATTATGGAAAAATTACACTTTTGCCCTTAAATTTTGACATATTTACACTTTTGTCCCTACGCTCGTAAAATGAAATGTATCCATTTTCCTTGAATCCCAAGCCTAGCAAAACTTAAATCATGCTCATAAAAGCCCACATTTTTATTATTTTAGATTTTTACTACCCATTTTACAACTTTTTACAAATAAGTCCTTTTTATACATTTTCACTAAAAATCACTTTGTAAAAGTTGTTTATCACACCTTAAAAATCAATATATTCCATCAAACATCAAAATACATGCATGTCACACATGGGTAAATTTTTAAACATGAAACCTACTTCAAAATAACGATTTAAATAGGTAAACTGGGTTACGAGGACTTCAAAAATGTAAAGAGCATTCAAAACGAGGCTAGGATGCACTTACTATCAAGCTTGAAAAGTGGCAAAACCCTAGCTATGGAGCCTTTATGAAATCTGTCCAAGGTAGAAGAAAGATGAGAAATTTTTGGTTTTATTTTCTCTTTTTATTCTTTTATTAACCAAATGACCAAAATACCCTTTTTGTCAAACTTTAAAATTTTATCTCACTATGTCCATTTTGTCCACTATCTTAAGAAATGGTCTAATTATCATATAAGGACCTCTAATTTAAAATCCCATAACAATTAGACACCATTAACATGTAGAACTCAACTTTTTTACTTTTTACAATTTAGTCCTTTGACTAAATTGAGTGCCCAAACGTCAAAATTTTCGAACGAAATTTTCACGAAATCATTTCGTGAAACTGTAGACCATAGAAATGAACTTTGCTGTGTCGGATTTGTGGTCTCGAAACCACTATTCTGACTAGGCCCAAAATCGGGTTGTTATAACTTGTCCAGGCTAAATCCCGTTTGCAACAAATGTAGGACTTCATTAATTTCGGGTAAGCGCGTATAATCATCGAAATCCAATATTCAATCAGGACTTAACCCTTTTTCACATTTTAAGCGTATATTAATTTTCCATCATAGTATAGAAGTAAGCACATCAACATAAATCACATACATACAACATAACATAATTACATGTTCGATTAAGTTACACGAACTTACCTCGACACTTGTTCGCGTTAGAAATCTACTAATCTAAAACCTTTTTTTTTTCCTCGATCTATCCTCGAATTAGTGTTTTTTGGATCTATATAAATGAATTTAACCATCAATTTCATAAATTCCATATTTAAATGGACTCACTTTACATCCTAGGCAAAATTACCATTTTGCCCCTAACTTTTCCATAAATTCTGATTTTGTCCCTAGGCCCGAAAAATGAAACTTGTGCAAATTTCTCCCTATTCCAAGCCTACCCAAAACCCCATTACAAATTTTCCAACACATGTATTCAAAAAATTTCAGAATTTTTCATCAAATTTTACAACTTTTCAGTTTAGTCCCTAAATCATGTTTTCATCAAAAATCACTTTGTAGAAGTTGTTTATCTATCAATAATATTTCATTTTCTACCATAAATTTCTAATTTCCAACATAATACATCCATGACCCATTTTCATACTTTGATAACTTTTCAAATTAATCCCTCAAATAGAGATATTAAGCTATCTCGGTTTCAAAAATACCAAAATTACTAAAAACGGGACAAAAGAACTTACCCAGTAAAGCCTTGAAAGTTGCTTTTATCTGGCCTAGGGTTTCCATGTATTTTTAAGGTTGAAGATGACAAAATAAGATGATATTTTCTTTTTATCATCTTTTAATTAATTAAAATTTTGCTATTTCCAATTTAGTCCTTGACCTTTTTCTGTAATTCCATTATTGAGTCACCATGAAAAATCTACATTCTTTTCTTAATGGTCTAATTACCATATAAGGACCTCTAGTTTTGAATTCCATAGCTATTTGGTCCTTATAGCTAATAGAATTCAACTTTCACATTTTATGCGATTTAGTCCTTCTCGTAATTAGGCACTAAACCGATAAAATTTTCATGTCAAAATTTTCACATTTCACGTCTATCATATTACAGACCATATAATAAAATAAAAAAATTATATTTGTAACATCCCTATCCCGTATCTGTCACCAGATTAGGGTTAAGGGCATTACCTGACAGAACAGAACTTCTTTAGACAATTCATAAAGTAAATCATCAATTTCAATCATAGTATCCCCATTGAAGGTCATTGAGACCTAACACATGCTTTAAATAGAGTCGGGACTAAACCGAAACACATACAGAAATTTTCAAAAAAATTTAAAACTTTTAAAGGTATCAGGGATTACACGCCCGTGTGGGCTGACCGTGTGCCATCCAGGGCAGCTAGACACGCCCATGTGTCTCCCCCGTGGTAGAATCTGACTTAACTCCATGGCCACCAAGCATGCCCGTGTACCTTGGCCGTGGTCGAATCTGACTTGACCACACGGCCACCAGGCACGTTCGTCTGCCAAGGCCGTTGTCGAATCTAACTTAGTCCCACAGTCAATAGGAACGCCCGTGTGCCACAATCGTGTCGCAAAATAGGCCATTTGCAAGGCCAATATGCCACCCACATTAGGGTCAAACCTACAAGAAAAAGACCAACTCAACTCATGCATATAACAATCAAGAACATATCAAAATAGTCATCCAATCTCTATAATCCAATACAATTCCAATCATGCCAAATTTACAAGACTAATACTCATGTAAATACAAGCATAACTCATCCATACATTCACCATAAAATTAACCATTTCAAATACTATCAAACCATATCAAAACTTACACCATTTATCATATTCATTAAAGCATATAGCCACCACATAACTAGCCAAATCACATGGCTAAGTTCACATCTCAATCCCATACAAATAACTAGCCTATACATGCCATATCTAGCTATATACATTTCCAAAATGTACCAAAACTTGTTGAGTAGTGTGATGACGATCCTCGACAGTTCCCGAGCCTTTAGTAGCTTTGACGATCTATAAATAGAGAAAACATACACACAGAGTAAGCTTTCCAAAAGCTTAGTAAGTCATATACAAATAAACTTAATATACAATGCATATAACCAAATTGAATCATTGGTAATTATAAAACTCATAGCCATTTCATTTCATAGACTTTGGCACATTTACTCACACAAAGCTTGCCACATATTTCTTTTCACATATCACATATATATACTTAGCTTATTCATATCCATCCCTGTATCTCATTCATATTCTCATGTTCATTTAGACATTTCTTCAAAGCAAATTCATACAGGTACTTACCTTTGATACACACTTGGTGTACATACCAAACAAACCTGAAACTATTATACATTCACGAAATTGTTCATAGCTCATATTTGCCTGTTGAACCGAGTAGAATCTAATAGGATATACAGAATACTCAGAATAGTCGTACAATGCCAATGTTCCAGACGTGGTCTTACATGTAATCCGATGTCGATGCCACAGTCCCCGATAGGGTCTTACACGAATTAATACGATGCTGATGTCCCAGACATGGTCTTACACGTAAAGTTCATATCGATGCCAACGTCCCATACGTGGTCTTACACGTAAAGATCATATCGATGCCAACATCCCAGACGTGGTCTTACACAAAATCTCGAATCAATGCCAACGTCCCAGACGTGGTATTACATGATAAAACAAAACAGATACCTATGTCATGACATAGCTAATCCTATCTATTTCTAAGTTCGTATGGGACTTCTCGGACATTGTCACTACGTCGATCTTATCTCAGAATTGATATACATATCATTTTATAAACATTCATCATTATCAATGGTCATATGAACATACATAATTCAATATAAATAGGTCTATTTGTATAATGACTTACCTAGGATTCGATTTAACTGAAACAGAAACGGCTACTCGGTTACTTTAGCTTTCCGCGATCTAAGTTTGATTTCTTCGATTCTTGATCTAAACATATTCAAATTTAACTCTTTTATTCACTAACTCATTCAATTCAATCCAAGGACACATTTAGGGCTATTTGCAACTTAACCCTCACATTTGCACAATTTATCAATTTAGTACATTTTTCTCAAACCATCAAATTCACAAAATCATCACATACTCATGCTTAGCCGAATGCTCATGAACATCATACAAGCCCATATTTTGCATCAAATTTGCAATTTAGTCCCTCAAATTACTATTATCTCAATTTAGCCCTAATTAGCTAAATTTATCAAAATTTCAAGAACAAAGCATGTTCAATAAACATATATCTTTCATGCAACAACTAAACTCATCATAAAGCTTACCATTTCATCAATGGCAGAACTCACAAATATTATCAATTCTTCAAATTACAACATAGGCTTGATAGTAGACTAAGCAACAATTTCAAAAACATAAAAATCATTAAAAACCAAAGTCAAAACATACCTAAATTCAAGCTTACAATTGCCAAAACCTAGCTCAACTTTCTTCTTTTTCTTTCCTTCAATATTCGGTGGCAAAAGAGAAGATGAAGATAGACATTTCATGTTTTATTTTACTATTATAAACTTAATTATTAAGGTACAAAAATAACCCTTAATAATAATATGCATAACACATAGTTACAAGGTCATTTATGACCTTTGCAATAGTGGCTATATTGCCACTTAAATCCTTAACATTTAAAAGCCACATTGATTTAATCACTAATCAAATAGAAAGCCATTGTTACCTTTTATGCAATTCAATCCTTATCACCAATGAAACACTTAGACGGGCAAATTAACTTGCGAAACTTAAACACATGGTTAATCATATATCATAGGCACAGAAAATAATATTAAAATATTATTCAGACTCGGATTTGTGGTCCCAAAACCACTATTCTGACTAAAGTTGTAACATCCTTAAATCGGGGTCTCTGCATTTTTTTGGTGTGATTACATGTGATAATATGCCTGCTGTGCTAGTTTAGGGTGTTTTGGGGTCCAGGCATGACCTCGGGTTAGGCCTGAGTCATGGCTAAAATTTTGGTTTTAAGTAATTGGAAGGGGGAGCTAGGGAAGTTAGGGGTTAAGAGAGGTTGCTGGAGTGTTATGACACAAAAATTCCAGTGGCAAAGTGGCAAGGGAGGCGCTACTCAGGTACAAAAGAGGTGACGCCACAGGGAGCTAGGAGGGCCTTGGTTCGAGCAGCAGAAATCCCCTTTCTGCTTATTGTTTTTTACACCAAAGCTAGGAAGGTAGTGTGCTCAGGATGGACTCTCTAAGATAAGGATGGAAGAGGTCAACAGATTAGAACAGATGAAGGAGAGGAAATTGAGGAGTTTAAACTTTTCAAACTCGTTTGAATGGATGGCTAGGAGGATTTTGAGGAATCGGCTAAGAGAGCTTAGTGTTGGCCGAATGCCAAACACTAAGGGTGTTGGAGGAATCAGTTGGGGTAGCAAAAAAGGTATGCCAAATGTCCTTAGTGGTTTTGGGGAGCATTTTGGCTAGTTGAGAGAGTTTCCTTCCTCTTTCGTTTAGGGTCAAAATCGAAACCTCACTTGCATCTTTTTCTTCTTCTATTTTCGGCAATTGGAGTGCTTGGCCGAATCATTTTTGCTATTTCCTTAAAGATCCGAAACTTTGCTTTCACTTTCTTTTCCCATTTTGATTTCTTCTTGTTCTCTCAATCTCATTGTGCCGAAACCTTTTTTCTTCTTTGCCGAATCCATCCATTCTTGCTTCATTTTTCTTCTCCATCTTTTCCATTTTGAAAAGTCGAAAACCTTGTTTACCCTCTTCTCTTTCCTTCAAGGTGTCTTGGCCGAATACCCTTGGCCTTATTTCTCTTCTCTTCTCGCGTGATCTAATCCCCTTTGGAGAGCCGAAATCCATTTCTTTCTTTTGGATCTGTAGCCGAATCTTCTTGACTAAAATCTTTTATATTGGTGAAGTAGCTGAAATCCCTAAACATCACCGGGGTGTGCCGAACCTTGGTGGTTGGTGGCTGAATCTGTCAGTAAGGTAAGGGGGCGATCTCTTTTGGATTCAAGTTATTTTTCTTTGAGACTTATGTTGTGCCGAATGGCTATTGGATCAATGATGATGTGTTTGGGCCGATTATAGGGAGGAGTGTAGCCGTATTCAGTGGATCTTCGGGGTTTGGTTGTCGATCTAGGTAAGGGTTCTATCGTTTCAGATCTTCTTCTTCTTCTTTCAAAAGTCGAAGGCTACTCGTTTATGATGTCTAGTGCTTAGCCGACTGTAGGGGGAGATTGTCATCGCGTTGCTTCAGGATTTACTCAAAGGTCGAAAGGTCTTAAGGTAAGAGTGGCTATCCCTGAGCGATATATCCTTCGGGATTTCATGATTAAAGCCGAATGGCTATGTTCTCAATAGCTTGGTGTTGGCCGATTATAGGAAAGGTGAAGGCAAGCGTTTGGATCTTCGGGGTTCTATCGGTTTGTGGATAGATCGTAGTTTCGGGATTTCGCTAGAACTGCAAGTAGTCAGGTGTGTAACTCTTACACACTTCATTAGTAATGTTTAATTATGTTTACTATTAAATGCCGAAATAGCTATTGAAATCAGTGTGTTACCCTTACGAGTATGAGCGTGGACTCCGAGTAAGTCCCCTGTTGTTTGGCTATTGATATATGCTGTTATACCATTGTATTATGCTATGATAAGTGATATTTGCATCTTAACATGATAACATGCCACGGTTAATATGGTCATGATGATGGGTATGTTGAGAGGAGGGGGAACATTGATTTAGACTGTCACCAGTGGTTTTGACCACACAGTGGGTTGGCCCCGCTTTTCTTATTATTTGTGACTAGTCTCAGTGGTTTTGACCACCAGTGGTTTTGACCACGAGGATATTATTTGTGACTACGGTCACCAGTGGTTTTGACCACACTTGGATTATTATGACTCGTCCCAGTGATTTGGTACCACAGTGGGTTGGCCCCACATATTGATTAGGGATTGTCATCAGTGGTTTTGACCACACGGTGGGTTGGCCCCACCATATGATTTGTGACTGCAGTCACCAGTGGTTTTGACCACACTTATATGATTTGTGACTACGGTCACCAGTGGTTTTAACCACCAGTGGTTTTGACCACACGGGGTAGACACAGGAGTTTGGATGGTTAGGTTGGGTTGCATGATTTGCATATTTACTCTTGAATTGTGTAAGTGCTTGTTAATATCAGGATGGGGATTTATGCACTGAGTCTCGACGACTCACCCCTTCCCTTACATTTTGCAAATGAGGCATAGATCGCGGATATAGAGCCGGGAAGGACTCGAAGTGGCCATGCATGTTGCTTTTGGTGTGGTTTAAACTTTTATTCCGGTCTATGTTTTCTTTAAATTTGGTTTTGGATTTGTAATAAGGCCGCTAAGATTATTATTTTGGGTTTTATTTGCTTTTAAGTTTTATCACATTATATTTAAGTTAAATAACATTGCATGCTCAAATAACCGGTAAAATCAACGTTTTGAAAATCATGCTTAATATCGGGTATTTACAACTTTACATCGGGTAATAACGAATGGTGATAACGACAAGTTAACCCAACTATTTTTCAAACTATGTTTTCCTTCAAGCTCAAAAAACGAAACGGTTTTAACTTAATTATTTTAAAGTCACTCGAGCTTTCGTGGAACCAACCGACTTTCAAAAAAATAGAAACGATAAATGATTTTCCCAGAAGTGTTTTTTTCCAAACCCAAATCGATAAAATGTTCTTCGATAAACATTTTTCACAAAATTAAACCAAATGATTTGTTCCTTCAAAATATTTTCACTCTGTAACATACTGAATTCGGTCGTGGTATGTTGACCGGGTTTGGGGTGTTACAATTTTGGTATCAGAGCCAAGTTCAAAAGCTCGGTTGTGGGCCCGAGGCCCAAAATGTTTTAAAATGTGTTATGAAAGGTTTTAATGGGAAAGGTATGGTTGGGAAAGCATGGCACCGAGTCTCCGGCACCAATCCGCTTAGGTAAGTACCCCTAATTATTGTGTATTGCTTACATGGTTGTAATGATGATGCTATGGCTAAATAGTAGAAGGGAAGTACTTTAGAGACTGGGGCCTTAGGATTGTGTGAACCTACGAAAACGATCCCCGTATTAAGCTATTCATATTGTGCCTTAATAACAGTGGAATAAGTCTAACACATAAAACTTTTAAACCAGATCAATTCGTGAACAATAGTCATGAGTGCACTAGGACGTGGGCGTAATATACGTGGACGAGGTAGAGGTAGGATGGCTATATCTGAGCCAGCTGGGTCTGGCCATGGGTCAGGAAATGATGCACCGCTGTCGCCAGCTATGGGCGTTGAGTTTCAAGAGCAGACAGGGGGTGATGACGCAGTGTCATAGGCGATGTTGCGGGTTCTGGAGAGAGTAGCTGGAGCAGGTGGAGGTATGGGGGCTCAGAAATCTATGTCCTAACGACTTCGGGCTAATGGCGCGGAGGTATTCAAAGGTGTATCTGGTGTGGCTCCCAATACGGCAGAGTATTGGCTGGAGGCGACAGAACGTATCATGGACGACCTGGATTTTACGGCTGAGGAGAAGCTGAAGGGTATAGTATCTCTTCTCTGAGATGAGTCATATCAGTAGTGGCTCACAGTTAGAAATGGAGCAATGGCTGACGACATCACATGGGATTTCTTTAGGGCAGCTTATCAGAGGAAATACATCGGGGCTAGCTACATCGATACGCAGCGTAAAGCGTTCATGAATTTGGTTTAGGGAAATAAGTCAGTATCGGAATATGTGGCAAAATTTCTTCGGTTAAGTCGGTATGCACGTGGTATTGTGGGCACGGAGCATGAGCGTTGTGTCAGCTTCGAGGATGGGCTAAGAGATGAGCTGCGAATGGTGATTGCTCCACAACACGAGAGAGAATTTGCAGTTCTGGTAGAGAAGGCCAAGGTTGCGGAGGAAGTGAAACAGTCAGTGAGACGAAACCAGGATAGGAGTTGGAACAAGAGAAGTTCTGGGTCGTCAGGGTCTACCGGGAATCAGCTAAAAAGGGCTAGATATGGTGGGCTGAATCAAGCTGCAAAGCTTGCTGCTGCTAATACTCAGTGGCCGCCACGGTGTGCTCAGTGTGGGAAGTCTCACACGGGAGAATGTTGGACTGGAAACAGAGGGTGCTTCGAATGTGGGTCAATAGGGCACCGAGTGAGGGATTTTCTGCAGAGGTCAGCTAGGCTTCAGTCTGGGGATCAGAATCGTACACAGTTCAGGAGGGATGGTCAGCAACCACAGAGGGGTCGTGGTTCGGCCAGGGGAGGTAATGGTTCTGGTAGAGACCGCGGAGCACCGGGCAGAGGTACAGATAGTACAGAGGCGAGACAGCCTGGGTTAGTCTATACAGCGAGGCATCGAGAGGAGGGTGACGCACCGGACATCATAATCGATACGTTCTTAATCTTTGGACTACCTTATACTACTTTGATAGATGTTGGTTCGACGCACTCGTATGTGGCCAGTAGTATAGGGGAAACTATGAACTTAGACTTTGAGATTACTTCTAGGGAGATGACAGTAATAAGCCCTCTAGGTCACTCTGTAGAAGTAAATAAACTGTATAGGGATGTACCCCTAGAACTTCAAGGGGTAGTGTTTTTGGCTGACTTGATGGAACTACCATTTGGGGAGTTCGATCTGATTCTCGGGATAGATTGGCTAGTGAAGTACCAGGCCAGTTTGGATTGCGCAGCTAAGCGCATGGTGTTGAAGACAGTGGAACGTGAAGAGGTAGTGATGATAGGTAATAGGAGAGATTACCTATCCAATGTTGTCTCTGCACTGAAGGCTGAGAAAATGGTAAGGAAAGGTTGTGAGGCATTTATGGTGCATGTCTGCGCTTTGGAAGCCAAGGATTCAACTGTGGAGAGTGTCCGAACTGTGAGGGAATTTGCTGATGTATTCCCAGAGGAACTTCCGGGTGTGCCTCCGGACCGTGAAGTTGAGTTCGGTATAGATCTGTTGCCAGGAACCGCGCCAGTGTCTATTGCCCCATATAGGATGGCGCCGAAGGAATTGGTGGAGTTAAAGGCACAGATTCAGGAATTGTTGGACAGGGGTTTCATACGGCCGAGTGTATCTCCTTGGGGAGCGCCTGTGCTCTTTGTTAAGAAGAAGGACGGGACAATGCGGATGTGTATAGACTACCGCCATCTGAATAAGTTGACAATCAAGAACAATTATCCGTTGCCCAGGATAGACGACTTGTTTGATCAGCTTAAGGGTGCATTGGTTTTCTCTAAGATAGATCTTAGTTCGGGGTATCATCAACTCAAAGTGAAGGAGGCTGATATTCATAAGACGGCATTTCGCACTCGTTATGGGCACTACGAGTTTTTGGTAATGCCGTTCGGGTTGACCAATTCGCCGGTAGCATTCATGGACATGATGAATTGGGTGTTTCAGCCGTACTTGGATCGGTTTGTCATAGTGTTTATAGATGACATTTTGGTGTACTCGAAATCTGAAGGGGAACATGACGCGCATCTTCTGGTGGTTTTACAGGTTTTGAGGGAGAAACAGTTATTCGCCAAGTTTAGTAAGTGCGAGTTCTGGCTTAAGGAGGTAACTTTCTTGGGTCATGTAGTATCAGCTGAGGGGATTAGGGTGGATCCTCGAAAGATTGAGGCAATATTGGATTGGAAACCACCTATGTCGGTAGCAGAGATTCGGAGTTTTCTAGGTTTGGCAGGATATTACAGAAGGTTTGTAGAAGGCTTCTCTTTGATTGCAGCGCCGTTGACCAAATTGTTGAGAAAAGGGGTTCCGTTTGTGTGGTCTGAAAAACAGCAAGAAAGTTTTGACAAGTTAAAGAAGATTCTGACAGAAGCTCCGGTTTTGATTCAGCCGGAAGCCGGGAAGGAATTTACAGTTTATTGTGATGCATCACATACTGGCTTAGGGTGTGTGCTGATGCAAGAGGGGAAAGTAGTGGCGTATGCGTCTCGACAGTTGAGACCTCATGAAGGTAACTACCCGACACATGACTTGGAGTTGGCTGCAGTGGTTTTCGCCTTGAAGATTTGGAGGCATTACTTGTATGGGGAGAAGACGATAGTTTACACGGATCATAAGAGTCTGAAGTACCTCTTGACTCAGAAGGACTTGAATTTGAGGCAGCGGAGGTGGATCGAGTTGTTAAAGGACTACGACTGCTCGATTGAATACCATCCGAATAAGGCTAATGTTGTGGCTGACGCGTTGAGCCGCAAGGTGGTAGCAGACCTGAGAGCGATGTTCGCTCACCTTAATCTGTATGACGACGGGAGTCTATTGGTAGAATTACAAGTAAAGCCGACTTGGATAGATCAAGTTAAAGAGAAGCAGTTGGTGGATGGGGTTTTGAGTGCTCGGAGGTTGCAAGTGCAGAATGGTGAATTGGAAGGTTACAGCTTGGGCAGTGATGGAGTACTGTGTTTTCAAGGGAAGGTGTGTATGCCAAAGGACGTGGAGTTGAGACAGCGAATTCTTCAGGAAGCTCATAGCAGCCCATAGGCTATGCATCCTAGAGGTAGCAAGATGTATCGAGATTTGAGGGAACAGTTCTGGTGGCCGGGTCTTAAACGGGAAGTAACTGAGTTCGTGGGTAGGTGTCTGACGTGCCAGCAAGTCAAAGCTGAGCATCAGTTGTCGTCAGGTCTATTGCAGCCGGTAAAGGTTCCGCAGTGGAAGTGGGAAAGAATTACGATGGATTTTGTCAGTGGGCTACCCCTTACGCCTAGCAAGAAGGATTCAGTCGGGGTGATTGTGGATCGCCTTACAAAATCAGCTCATTCCATACCAGTTCAAGTTGATTACTCGCTCTAGAAGTTAGCCAAGTTGTATGTGGCAGAGATAGTAAGGTTGCATGGAGTGCCAGTGTCAATTATCTCGGATAGGGATCCCAGGTTCACGTCAAGGTTCTGGAAAGCTTTGCATCAGGCGTTAGGTACGAGGTTGGATTTCAGCACGGCTTTTCATCCACAGTCTGATGGATCAGAAAGGGTAATCTAGATTCTAGAAGATATGTTAAGGGGTTGTGTTCTGGATTTCAGCGGTAGTTGGAAGGAGTATCTACCATTGGCAGAGTTCGCTTATAACAACAGTTATCAAGTGAGTATTCAGATGGCACCATATGAGGCATTATATGGACGGAAATGTCGTACTCTGACGTGTTGGACAGAACTGGGTGAACGGCAGATGTTGGGTCCAGAATTGGTTGCGAAAACAGAGGATAAGGTTAAGGTGATTCGGGCTCGTTTGAAGGAAGCGTCAGACAGGCAGAAGTCTTATGACGATCTTAAGCGCAGGGATATAGAGTATGCAGTGGGGGACAAAGTCTTTCTGAAGGTATCGCCGTGGAAGAAAGTGTTGAGATTTGGGCAGAAGGGCAAGCTAAGCCCTAGGTTTATCGGGCTATATGCGGTGTTGAAGCGAGTGGGACCAGTAGCCTATCAGCTCGAGTTGCCAGTAGAGTTAAGTCAGATTCAAGACGTGTTTCATGTTTCAATGCTTAGGCGCTATCGATCAGATCCGTCGCATGTCGTGCCAATTGAGGAAATAGAGGTGAGCTCAGACTTGTCTCTCGAGGAGGAACTAGTGCAGATTTTGGATCGGGATGTCAAAGTCTTGCGTAAGAAGTAAGTTCTTTTGGTAAAAGTATTATGGCGGAACCATGGTACGGAGGAGGCCATGTGGGAACCAGAGGATGTGATGCGGCAGCAATACCCTCAACTCTTCTGACCAGGTAATTTCGAGGCCAAAATTATTTTTAAGGGGGTAGAACTGTAACATCCTTAAATCGGGGTCTCTGTATTTTTTTGGTGTGATTGCATGTGATAATATGCCTGCTGTGCTAGTTTAGGGTGTTTTGGGGTCCAGGCATGACCTCGAGTTAGGCTTGAGTCATGGCTAAAATTTTGGTTTTAAGTAATTGGAAGGGAAAGCTAGGGAAGTTAGGGGTTAAGAGAGGTTGCTGGAGTGTTATGACACAAAAATTCCAGTGGCAAAGTGGCAAGGGAGGCGCTACTCAGGTACAAAGGAGGTGACGCCACAGGAAGCTAGGAGGGCCTTGGTTCGAGCAGCAGAAATCCCCTTTCTGCTTATTGTTTTTTACGCCAAAGCTAGGAAGGTAGTGTGCTCAGGATGGACTCTCTAAGATAAGGATGGAAGACATCAACAGATTGGAACAGATGAAGGAGAGGAAATTGAGGAGTTTGAACTTTTCAAACTCGTTTGAATGGGTGGCTAGGAGGATTTTGAGGAATCAGCTAAGGGAGCTTAGTGTTGGCCGAATGCCAAACACTAAGGGTGTTGGAGGAATCAGTTGGGGTAGCAAAAAGGGTATGCCAAATGTCCTTAGTGGTTTTGGGGAGCATTTCGGCTAGTTGAGAGAGTTTCCTTCCTCTTTCGTTTAGGGTCAAAACCGAAACCTCACTTACATCTTTTTCTTCTTCTATTTTCGGCAATTGGGGTGCTTGGCCGAATCATTTTTGCTATTTCCTTAAAGAGCCGAAACTTTGCTTTCACTTTCTTTTCCCATTTTGATTTCTTCTTGTTCTCTCAATCTCATTGTGCCGAAACCTTTTTTCTTCTTTGTCGAATCCATCCATTCTTGCTTCATTTTTCTTCTCCATCTTTTCTATTTTGAAAAGTCGAAAACCTTGTTTACTCTCTTCTCTTTCCTTCAAGGTGTCTTGGCCGAATACCCTTGGCCTTATTTCTCTTCTCTTCTCGCGTGATCTAATCCCCTTTGGAGTGCCAAAATCCATTTCTTTCTTTTGGATCTGTAGCCGAATCTTCTTGACTGAAATCTTTTATATTGGTGAAGTAGCCGAAATCCCTAAACATCACCGGGGTGTGCCAAACCTTGGTGGTTGGTGGCTGAATCTGTCAGTAAGGTAAGGGGGACGATCTCTTTTGGATTCAAGTTATTTTTCTTTGAGACTTATGTTGTGCCGAATGGCTATTGGATCAATGATGATGTGTTTGGGCCGATTGTAGGGAGGAGTGTAGCCGTATTCAGTGGATCTTCAGGGTTTGGTTGTCGATCTAGGTAAGGGTTCTATCATTTCGGATCTTCTTCTTCTTCTTTCAAAAGCCGAAGGCTACTCGTTTATGATGTCTAGTGCTTAACCGATTGTAAGGGGAGATTGTCATCGCGTTACTTCAGGATTTACTCAAAGGTCGAAAGGTCTTAAGGTAAGAGTGGCTATCCCTGAGCGATATATCCTTCGGGATTTCATGATTAAAGCCGAATGGCTATGTTCTCAATAGTTTGGTGTTGGTCGATTATAGGAAAGGTGAAGGCAAGCGTTTGGATCTTCGGGGTTCTATCGGTTTGTGGGTAGATCGTAGTTTCGGGATTTCGCTAGAACCGCAAGTAGTCAGGTGTGTAACTCTTACACACTTCATTAGTAATGTGTTAATTATGTTTACTGTTAAATGTCGAAATATCTATTGAAATCAGTGTGTTACCCTTACGAGTATGAGCGTTGTAATATCCTAAATTAGGGGCTATGCATTGGTGAATAATTCATGAGTTAGTAGGCTTTAAGAGTGGTTTGGATGTGTTTTAGGGGTTCTTAAAACTCTAGGACAAAAAGGGAAGCTTTGGAAAATTTTTGGATTTTAAGTGAAGGGAAACTAGTTTAAAGAAGGCTTAAGGAAAATTGTGGGAGTGTTTGGACATGAAAAAGGGGCTTGGTAAAGTGGCTTAAGGGCGCCACTTAAGGGCCTGGAAATAACGCCAACAAGGGCCTTGGTTCGAAACACGGCGGCAGCAAGTAGTGTTTTTGCTTTTGGCGTTAAGGGGGGAGCAAGGTGAAAAAGGTCTTAAAAGAAATTGGGGCGAGTTTATGTGACAAAAAAATGCCTTGGCAGAGTGGCTTGGTGCGTTAAAGCTTGCGTTAAAGGGGGAGTTCAAGACGCAAGGGAAGCAAAATTTTGAGGTTTTTTATAAGTTGGCGCTAAGGGAGGAGAAGGCCTTAAAAAGAATTGTTGGGGGTTTATGACGCAAAGGAGTTAGCAGCAAAGTGGCTGGTAGCGTGTGGTGTTTCCAGCAGGTCTGGTGTTCGATTCACGTGGGCAACACAAGGTGTGGTTTTCTTTTGCTTTTACGTCAAGGCAGGGAAGGGAGAAGTTGGACGGCTTTGGTCTTTCAAATGGATAGGGATAAGCACTGCTATTTCTTTTTAATTTCGGCTAGAAGAATTGGATTAATATGATTTTATTTTATTTATTTTATTTATGGGAAGATGAGAGATAGATGTGATGGATAATTATTTATTTTATTAAAGTGATAAATGAGAAGAGGATTAAGGGATTTGATAGGAAATAGTTAAGGGATTATTTCTAGTATTTATTTTATTAAGGTGATAAAGATAGTTTTATTTTATTTATTTTAAGTTGGTAGATAATAGATAATTGTAGTTTTATTTATTTATTTTAATATAGGATAATTATGGTTTTATTTAGATTAAATGAGATTTTATTTTATTTTTTTTTTTAGATAGATAGATAAAAGATAATGTGGTGGTTTATTTTATTTTAAATAGGTAGGATAATTATGGATTTAATTATTTTTTGCAAGATAAAGAAGAGATGAATATGGATTTATTTTAATTATCTTGAATAAGTGATCAAGAGGTAAAATAGGAGATGGATTTGGAGTTTGATAAGAGCAAGGATGTAGTAGCCGAATTCTTTATAAGGGGGAGTAATCATCCTTCATATCTTTTTCTTCTTTAATTTTCTTTGTGTCGAAATTCCCCTACTCTTCTCCTCTTCTTCCTTATTTTCTTTCAACACCAAATTCCTTCCTATTTCTTGAAAGCCGAATGCCCCTTTGCCATTGAGAGTGGTTGCCGAATATTCCAACCTCATTAGAGGGCGTGGCCGAACCTTCCGAAGATCAAGCGTTTTCTCTCTTTTGTCGAATACACTCTCTCCTGCATTTCAAACGGGTGATTGTGGGGTTTCGACAGGAATAAGTGGTGATTCGGAAAATAGGGCAAATCGACAGTAGTAGGACAAGTTTCGGGATTCAGATTCATTATCTTTGTCAAGAAGGTAAAGGGGTAGTCCCTATCCCTAAGTTTAAGAGGAGAGCAGTCTCTGCAGTTCGGGATTGGCCACCGGGGTGTGGGCCAGCGTCAGAACAAGAAAGTAGGCAGATAGCCGTAGTGTCACTTAGTGATAGCGTCAGTATTGAAAGCGTAGTTCTCCAAGTGATCAGGTGTGTAGTTAGCCTACCGTTTTCCGGGTTTATGATTGTATGTGATATCTGTATGTGTGTTATGAATATACTAACTAATGCAATGGAAATTGTAATATGGATACCCTCAAGGGGTATGTCGACAATTCGGTAAGTTCTGAATCTGAATGTGATCATTGATATGAATATGTGATAATATGCAAAATAACATGTACATGCATTATCATCATGACACTATTTTATGTTGCATGTGCATGGGTGGGATATGATATGAAAGAAGGACAGGGTGTACTTCGAGTACGTGGTTTGATGAATGGCTCTGTCCCTCATCGCGGTCGATATAGGCTATGTGTCATATCGTGGTTATTGATGGCTTTATGCTCATCGTGGTTTTGATGTTAGCTTCGGCTACATCGTGGATTGACGCTGACTGAGGTCGCGTTGTGGATTATTTGCGATTAAGTTCGCGTGGATGGCATTTGTTGCCTTATTAGAGTAAAAAGGAGAGGGTGATTTAATAATCCCCTGGTGTGTGGTAGGCTGGATAAGGGGGTGTGTAGAGGATGGACCTTAGGCTGGGTTGGGCTTCATAATTGCATAATTTTGTATGTGAATATATGTGAAATTGGGCCAAGCCCAACAGGTGATATGAATAAATGTGGAAATGGGCCAAGCCCAGAATGTGATGTGGATTATTGTGGAAATGGGCCAAGCCCAGTATGATATGTGGATTATTGTGGTAATGGGCCAAGCCCAGTATGTGGAAACATGTGGCTAAATACACTATTATAAGAATGTGATATGGTTATGGGCCAAGCCCAGTATATGAACTCTATGTGATGTGAATGTGGGCCAAGCCCAATAAGTGAAATCATGTAAATAAGTTGCATTAATATCTGTTATATGGGTTATTATATGGTTTAACATGTGGGTGGAATTCAGTGGACTAAATGCACACTGAGTCTGTATGACTCACCCAAATTTTAATAACATCGCAGGTGATGCTTGGACCGGGTTTGGAGTGGATACAAGGTGGCCCATGCCGAAGAAGTTTTCTTGTTTTAAGTATTTTATATTCCCAGTATTTATGAATTATTATTTAATGTAATAAGGACCACTTAAAGTATTTGAATTTTGCTATGTTTCAGTTGGATTTGTAATTAAGCTAATATTTCGTAAGTTCAATTTTAAAAGCTATTTAAATCTCAAAAGTCATATTAAAGTTTTGAATCCGGTATCTTTATAACAATTTAATTTTTACTTAGAATATTTTAAATCACGAAAATGTTTTTATCAAAGGCAACAAATTTTTAACGGTTTTTACTTTTAAGTTAGAATATTTTCGAACGTGTTCCGCAGTCGCATTTCAAATTCGGACGTAGTGAATGGGCCCCTGATGTTTGGCTATTGATATATGCTGTTATACCATTGTATTATGCTATGATTTGTGATATTTGCATCTTAACATGATAACATGCCACGGTTAATATGGTCATGATGATTGGTATGTTGAGAGGAGGGGGAACATTGATTTAGACTGTTACCAGTGGTTTTGACCACACAGTGGGTTGGCCCCGCTTTTCTTATTATTTGTGACTAGTCTCAGTTGTTTTGACCACCAGTGGTTTTGACCACACGGATATTATTTGTGACTACGGTCACCAGTGGTTTTGACCACACTTGGATTATTGTAACTCGTCCCAGTGGTTTGGTACCACAGTGGGTTGGCCCTACATGTTGATTACGAGATTGTCATCAGTGGTTTTGACCACACGGTGGGTTGGCCCCACCATATGATTTGTGACTGCGGTCACTAGTGGTTTTGACCACACTTATATGATTTGTGACTACGGTCACCCGTAGTTTTGACCACCAGTGGTTTTGACCACACGGGGTAGACACAGGAGTTTGGATGGTTAGGTTGGGTTGCATGATTTGCATATTTACTCTTGAATTGTGTAAGTGCTTGTTAATATCGGGATGGGGATTTATACACTGAGTCTCAGCGACTCACCCCTTCCCTTACATTTTGCAGATGAGGCATAGATCGCGGATATGGAGCCGGGGAGGACTCGAGGTGGCCATGCATGTTGCTTTTGGGCTGTGGTTTAAACTTTTATTCCGGTCTATGTTTTCTTTAAATTTGGTTTTGGATTTGTAATAAGGCCGCTAAGATTATTATTTTGGGTTTTATTTGCTTTTAAGTTTTATCACATAATATTTAAGTTAAATAACATTGCATGCTCAAATAACCGGTAAAATCAACATTTTGAAAGTCATGCTTAATATCGGGTATTTACAACTTTACATCGGGTAATAACGAATGGTGATAACGACAAGTTAACCCAACTGTTTTTCAAACTAAGTTTTCCTTCAAGCTCAAAAAATGAAACGGTTTTAACTTAATTATTTTAAACTCACTCGAGCTTTCGTGGAACCAACCGACTTTCAAAAAAATAGAAACGATAAATGATTTTCCCAGAAGTGTTTTCTTCCAAACCCAAATCGATAAAATGTTCTTCGATAAACATTTTTCACAAAATTAAACCAAATGATTTGTTCCTTCAAATTATTTTCACTCTGTAACATACTGAATTTGTCGTGGTATGTTGACCGGGTTTGGGGTGTTATAAAAGTATAAACCAGACTGTTACAATTCTCCCCCTTAAGGATTTTCGTCCCCGAAAATCTTACCGTCAAATAGTTTCGGATATTGCTGTCTCATTGAATCTTCAGGTTCCCACATAGCCTCTTCTATTCTGTGTCGATGCCACAACACTTTAAATAACGGGATTTTCTTATTTCTCAATTCTCATTTCACGAGCTAAAATACAGATTGGTTCTTCTTCATAAGACATATCAGATCGGATTTCAATTTCAAACGGAGCAATCACATGCGACGGATCAGAATGATATCTACGGAGCATCGATACATGGAATACATTATGTATCTTTTCTAACTCAGAAGGTAACCTTAATCTATAAGCAACTGGTCCCACACATTCGATGATTTCATACGGTCCAATGAATCTCGGACTCAATTTGCCTTTACGTCCGAATCGAAATACTTTTTTCCACGGAGATACTTTCAAAAACACTTTGTCACCGATCTCAAATTCAATATCTTTTCTTTTCAAATCAGCATAGGAATTCTATCGAGCAGACGCTGATTTCAAGCTATCGCGGATTATTTTCACTTTCTGTTCAGTGTCTTTTATTAAATCAACCCCGTGTAGCTTATTTTCACTGAGCTCAGTCCAATACAGAGGTGTACGACATTACGTTTGTACAAATCTTCATAAGGTGCCATTTTAATGCTTGACTGATAACTATTATTGTAAGCAAATTCAATCAATGGCAAGCATGATTCCCACATACCGTTAAGTTCAAGAATGCAACATCTCAACATATCCTCGAGGATCTGAATAATCCGCTCGGATTGACCATCCGTTTGAGAATGAAAAGTTGTACTGAAATGCAATTTCGTACCTAAAGCTTCTTGTAATTTCTTTCAGAATCATGATGTAAACCTCGAATCTCTGTCTGACACAATGGATAGTGGTACCCCGTGTAATCTCACAGTCTCAGAAATGTAAGGTTCGGCTAATCTATCAAGTGAATAGTCAGATCGTACCGGAATAAAATGGGCAGATTTCGCCAATCTATCGACTACAACCCAAATTGCATCTTTCTTTTTCAAAGTTTGAGGCAATCCTGAAACAAAATCCATTGTTATTCTATTCCATTTCCACTCGGGAATCAGAATCAATTGTAACAACCCAGACGAAAGTTGATGTTCAGCTTTAACTTTCTGACAAGTTAAACATTTTGACACATAGTCAGAAATATATCTTTTCATACCAGACCATCAATAGTGTCGTTTCAGATCTTGATACATCTTTGTGCTTCCCGGATGAACAGATAGATAACTGTTATGTGCTTCATTCAAAATTAGCCGTAATAACTCAGAATTTCTCAGAACACATATACGATCTCGAAATCTCAAGCAATCATCAATAACTCGAAATTTAGATTTAGAATTCGAATCACACTGAGCTCGTTTCACTAACAATTCATTATCAACTTTCTGAGCATCAAATATTTGCTGTAGAAACAACGGTTTTACTTTCAATTTAGCTATCACTGAACTATCATCAGACAGATCTAGTTGAGCATTTAAAGCACGCAATGCAAACAGTGATTTTCGACTCAATGCATCGGCAACTACATTAGCTTTACCCGGATGATAATCTATTACAAGTTCGTAGTCTTTTAACAACTCTAGCCATCTTCTCTGACACAGATTTAAATCTTTTTGAGTCATCAGATATTTTAAACTTTTATAATCTGAAAACACGTGACATTTCTCGCTGAACAGATAATGTCACCAAATCCTTAATGCGAACACAATCGTAGCTAACTCGAGATCGTGTGTCGGATAGTTCTTCTCATGAGGCTTTAACTGTCTTGAGGCATAAGCTATTACTTTACCTTCCTGCATCAATACACATCCCAGACCATTCAACGAAGCATCACTGTATATTACAAACTCTTTGCCCGATTCCAGTTCTACTAACACTAGAGCTTCAGTTAACAGAATTTTTAATTGATCAAAGCTTTTCTGGCACTTATCGAACCATTCAAATCTCACATCTTTCTGAAGTAATCTAGTCAACAAAGTAGCTATCGTCGAGAAGCCTTTTACAAGTATACGGTAATAACCAGCAAGTCCTAGAATACTATGAACTTCCGGCACATTCTTCGGAGGTTTCCAATCCAGAATAGCTGAAATTTTGCTAGGATCAACACGTATTCCAGAGGCCGATACAATATGTCCCAGAAAACTGACTTCACGTAACCAAATTCACATTTGCTAAATTTCGCATACAATTTCTTTTCTCGTATAGTTTGCAATACAATTCTCATATGCTCAGCATGTTCAGTCTCATCACGTGAATAAATCAAAAAGTCGTCAATGAATACAACAACAAATCGATCTAGGTACAGTCTAAAAATTCTATTCATCAAATCCATAAACACTGCAGAAGCATTCGTTAGTCCAAAAGGCATAACTAAAAACTCATAATGCCCGTACCTCGTTCTGAAAGCCGTTTTCAAAATGTCTAAATCTTTCACTCTCAACTGATAATATCCCGATTCAGATCTATCTTTGAAAACACAGTTGCTCCTTTTAACTGATCAAACTAATCATTAATTCTGGGTAACGGATATTTATTCTTTATGGTCACCTTGTTCAACTGACGATAATCAAAACACATTCTCATTGTGCCATCTTTCTTTTTCACAAACAGAATGGGAGCACCCGAAGGTGAGAAACTCGATCTAGCGAACCCTCTGTCAGTTAAATCTTGCAACTGTGACTTTAATTCTTTCAACTCTGTTGGTGCCATTCTATACGGAGCTATCGAAATAGGTGTCGTACCAGGCAACAGATCAATACCAAACTCAACTTCATGAATCAGAGGCAAACCCGGCAATTCTTCAGGGAATACATCAAAAAACTCATAGACAATAGGCACTGATTCAACTTTGTTTTCAGACACTTTCGAATCAATCACATAAGTGAAATATGAATCATATCCCTTTTTCACATATCTTTGAGCTTTCAATACAGATATCACGGCAGGCAATCCATTTAAATTATTAGACTCAACCCGTAAAATTTCATTATTCGGACATCTCAAAACAATAATCTTTTTTTACAATTCACAACTGCACCATGCACTGACAACCAGTCCATACCCAGAATAATATCAAATTCATCAAAAGGTAATAGCATCAAATTGGCAGGGAAACAGATATCTCGAAACATTAACGGGCAGTTCTTGCAAACTTTGTCTACCATGACACTTTTACCTAAGGGGATCGTGTAACATCCTGAATTAGGGGTTTTGCATTTAATATGTTTCTATGTGTATGCTATGCTCAATGTGTTAGTTTAGGGTGTTTGGGGGTCCAGGAAAGGCTCGGGGTTAAGCCGAAGCCTTGGCCAAAAATTCTCTTTTTGGGTACTTTAGTGGAGAGCTAGCTGGGTCAGGACTTAAGGGATATTGCTTGTGTTGGAAGACACAAGAAAGTCAGTGGGAAAGTGGCAAGATGGTGCCACATAGAGTGCTGAAAGGTGACGCCACAAGGGAGCAGTGAGGGAGCAGGTTCAAGTCGCATAGTTCTTACTTTGGAATTTTTTTTTGGCGTCTGGAATGGAGGAGGTAAAGTTCAGCTAGGACACTTCCAGGTGGAGTGTTGATTGAGTCAAATAATTCAAATGTGTGGCCATGAGGAAAAGTAGGAGTTTGAATTATTCAAACCTTTTTGAATGAGTGATCAGGAGTGAATTAAGGAGAAAAATATGGGATTGAGGGTGGTGAAGGTAGAGGCTAAATTTTTAATGCTTGAGGGGGGTGAAGGAATCGGTTCTAGCTTGTTTGGGGTGTGCCGAATTTCAATTAAGGTCATAAGGCATTTTAGTTCTCTAATAGTGCAATTTCAGCTTTGGAGTTGTAGGTGCCGAATTTTTGCTTCTTGTTAGTTGCCGAATCACTTAGCTACACCTTCTTCCCCTTAGCATTTCTCTTTTTTATCAAACCAGGTTTTCACCACTCCTTCTCTTGACCGAAACCATCTTTGAGACTCTTACCAATTCGGCAATCCCTCATTTCCTCATCTATCCACCTTTCACTAAAAGCCGAAACCCCTAAGGTCTTTGATCATTCTTCATCACCTAAAGCCGAACCTTCCTATCATCTTTTTCGCTTTTCATTTGTTTCTTTTCATTTGCTTCATCTAAAAGCCGAAATCTCATTCTTCACTTCTTCTTCTTGACCGAATCCTCCATTACTACCATCCATCTCTTTGATTTCATCTTGCTTAGCCGAATCTCTTTAGCCTTTCTTCTTGTTCTTCATTTGCCGAAACTTATCCCTCACCCTTTCACCACCATCTTGCCACGGGTTTCTTCTTCAAGCCGAAGCATCCATTGATTCTTATTCCTTCTATATTTCATTTTGGCCGAATCTTCCTTGAGTGCTCATCCTCTTCATTCGTTCTTGGTTTAGTGGATTGTCGTTATTCCGTTCCTTAACCATCTCATTCGGATTCTATTTGATCGCGGTAAGCACTCTCTTTCCCCCTTTCAATTCTCTTTTCTCTCTTTTCGATGCCGTAGGCATTAATCTTGTTCTATGTTTCTTGGCCGATTCAAGGAGGGGCCTTGTCTTGTGTTCTTTCGCCATCTGGTCTGCGATTGAAGGGTTTTAAGGGACTTTTGGGTTCGGTCGATTAAAGCTAATCGAATCATTTGAATCCCAAGTTTGGGAATCAGTCAATCTCCGAACCTTATCTCTAATTTCGGGATCTCAAGGTAAGGGTTTCTCTTCAATTATTTGATCGGTTTCCTCTTTTCGTTATTCGCTGCCTTAATCCATTATATTGTTAAACAACCGATGTTTTAATATAGTATCTTCTAACCAAGATCCTTTCATGGAATCAAATGCCAGCCAAGCGAAGGAAGGGGTTGGACCCATAGTCCCAGCCCCTAAGTTCAAGAAGCGCGCTGTGTCTGCTGTTCGAGATTGGCCACCGGGTTGTGGGCCAGCTTCTGAGCAGAATAGTAGACAAATAGCAGTAGTTCCGGTTAACGATAGTGTCGACATAGAAAGCATTGTATTACGTGTTATCAGGTGTGTAAACTTCACACTACTTATTTATTTGCTTGTACTATTATTGTGTGGGCTGAAAAGCCGGAATGACTAAGAAGCAGTCGTAATACCCTTGGGGGGTAAAGCTGGGAATACAGGTATGTGATTTTATTAACCTCTTGATGGATATGAAATAAACATTGTAACCTGTCACTGTAAACATAGCATGTGCATTCATATAATTGTATGTTCTGCATGGGTTGGGAAATGATGTGAAAGGGGAAGTATTTGAGACTGTCACGGTGGTTATTACCACGGTGGGTTAGCCCCATGGATACATATTTGATAATAGTGACCATGTCTCGGTGGCTTGGTGCCACAATGGTTTAATACCACGATTATATATGATTAGTGACTCGTCCCAGTGGTTGTTACCACAGTGGGTTGGCCCCACGTATATTCATCAGGGATTATCACAGTGGTTGTTACCACGGTGGATTGGCCCCACGTATGTTGTTTGTGACTTTGTGACGGTGATCTAGTATCACGGTGGTCTAGAACCACGAGTGGCCTAACGCCACGTATGAGGTGTGTAGCGGATGGAGGGTTGATTGTAGAAATCCCCACTGTGTGATGGGCGGGTGGTGTGTAGAGGATGAAAAACTAGGTTGGATTGGGACACATTTTGCATTCACAATTATGTATGATATTCTGAGTGGGCTGAGGCCAATATGCGATTGTAGGCTTGAAGCCGTATGTGTGACATAAAGGGATTTACACACTGAGTCTTGGTGACTCACCCCTCTGCTAAATCTTGCAGGTAATCATTAGATCGTGGATCAGGGAGCCAAGGCGGACTCGTGGAAGCCTTCAAGTGTTCTTTTCGTAAAGACGTTTAATTTCTAGTAATTAGTTAATTTGGGATTTTAATTATGTAATAAGGCCTTCTCGTTATTTTTATTTCGGGTTTTATATTATAATTTAATTTTGTTATGACTTTAATATAAGTTTCAACCTTGATAATTAAGTTAGAGTTTTCCAAAACCTGAACAACATAAGCAACCGTTTTCTCTCAAATGCCACCAGAAATAACAAATTATCGTTTAGCTAGATTCAAAAATTTTTCTTAAAACTGCAAATCATTGTTTTCAAAACATCACCCTAGATAAAATTTTCAAACTTACGGTATTTCAAATATTCAAAACCTTTTCCTTTTACAACCTTTCCTTGTAACATACCAGATCTGGTCGCAGCGTTTAGACCAGGTTTGGGGTGTTACAGTTTTGGTATCAGAGCCCAGTTGCAAAACTCGGGTTGTGAATTTGGTTCAATACAGTTTTACAAAATTGATTTAAATGATTTTGGAGGAAATGTTTGATTGGAACATGGCATCCGAGTCTACCGGCACCCGATCCACGCAGGTAAGTGTTCTAATTATTTGGTGATGTATGCATGAAATGATTGTTATCATGAATGAATATGTTTGTTAGCTATAGGAGATCTAAACTTTAGAGACTGAAACCTCTAGGTTGAGATGTGTTTTGCGAAATCTACTCTCTAAAGCTATTTCTCATCAAACTGCTCGATATTAAACAGTGAAAGAAATACTAACTCATAAAACTCTTAATCGGATTAAGTCGCAACAATAGTCATGAGTACTAGGGGGCGTGGACGCGTTGTGCGTGGCCGTGGTAGAGGCTGGAGTGCTGGGTCTGAACTGTTGGAATCTGGTCATGGGTCGAAAAATGATGTACCAGCACCGCCAGCTGCGGAAGCGGAATATTAGGACCAAACGGGCGGAGATGTCGCTGTGTCTCAAGCAATGTTGCATGTATTGGAAAGAGGTGCTGGAGCAGGCTAGGGTACAGGGGCTCGAAAATCTGTGTCAGAACAACTTCGAGCCAATGGAGTGGAAACGTTTAGGGGCATATCTGGCGTAGCTCCTAATGCAGTAGAGTATTGGCTAGAGGCAGTGGAGCGTATAATGGATGATCTGGATTTCACGGAGGAGGAAAAGTTGAAAGGGGTGGTGTCTCTTCTGCGGGACGAAGCGTATCAGTGGTGGCTTACGGTCAGGGATGGTACAGTGGCTGATCGCATTACCTGGGATTTCTTCAAGGCAGCATTCCAAGGAAAGTACATTGGATCAAGTTATGTGGATGCGCAGCGTAGGGTATTTCTGAATTTAGTTCAGGGAAATAGATCAGTGGCTGGGTATGAGGCGGAATTCTTATGTCTTAGTCGTTATGCCCGGGTATGGTGGCCACAAACCATGAGCGTTGTGTTCGGTTTGAGGATGGTCTGAGAGATGATTTGCAAGTGCTGATAGCTCCACAACGAGAAAGGGAATTCGCTATTTTAGTGGAGAAGGCTAAGATAGCCGAAGAAGTGAAGTGGTCTGAGAAACAGAATCAGGATAGGGATAGAGGTAGAAATAAAAGGAATTTTGGATCATCGAGATAAGCTATGTGTTTTCAGAAAAGACCTAGGTTGGATGGGCCGAGTCGTGTGGCGAGACCTGTTGTTGATACTGGGGCTCAGAGGTGTGCTAGATGTGGTAGATTTCATTTAGGTGAGTGTTGGATAGGTAAGAGAGGATGTTATAGATGTGGATCTACTGATCATCGAGTAAGAGATTGTCCTCAGAAGTTGGGCAGAATGCGACCAGCAGGACAAGGTTTTGTTCAGCCGGGTAGAGGTGGTCAACAACCACAGAGAGGCCATGGTCCTGCTAGAGGAGGAAGTAACTTTGGCCGAGGGCGTGTAGCATCGGGCAGAGGTGCCGGGTGCATAGATGTGAGGCAGCCTAGGTTAGTCTATGCGGCTAGGCGCCGAGATGAGGGTGATGCACCGGATGTCATAACCGGTACGTTTCTTATTTATGGGTTGCCATATACTGCTTTGATTGATATTGGATCAACACACTTTTATA
The DNA here is from genome assembly GCA_005393395.2 of Gossypium australe. NCBI lineage: Eukaryota > Viridiplantae > Streptophyta > Magnoliopsida > Malvales > Malvaceae > Gossypium > Gossypium australe. The sequence continues at coordinate 106,972,470 of CM016621.1, read as the reverse complement.
TTGCTAGTACTATATCGGGAACTCTGAACTTAGACTCTGAGATTACCTCTAAGGAGATGAATGTACTTAGCCCTTTAGTACAATCGATGATAGTGAATAAACTTTTTAGGAAGGTGCCATTAGAAGTTCAAGGGGTAGTGTTTCCGGCTGATTTGGTGGAATTGTCGTTCGAGGAGTTTGATTTAATCTTGGGCATGGACTGGCCAGTGAAGTATCAAGCAAATTTGGATTATGTAGCCAAGCGCATGGTGTTAAGAACTCTTGAGGGTGAAAAGGTGGTGGTAATAGGTGAGAGGAGGAACTACTTATCTAATGTAGTGTCTGCTCTAAAGGCGGAGAGAATGGTGAGGAAAGAATGTGAGGTGTGTATAGCTTATGTTTGTGCTTTGGAGGACAAGGGATCAACTGTGGAGGATGTTCGAACAGTGAAGGAATTTTCTGATGTTTTTCCAGAAGAGCTTCCGGGTTTACCTCCAGATCGCTAGGTGGAGTTTGGTATTGATCTTCTACTAGGAATAGCGCCAGTGTCCATCGCACCATATAGGATGGCGCCAAAGGAGTTGAAGTAGTTGAAAGCCCAGATTCAAGAACTGCTAGATCGAGGTTTTATCTGACCAAGTGTATCACCTTAGGGAGCGCCAGTGCTTTTAGTTAAGAAGAAGGATGGATCAATGCGTATGTCCATTGACTACCGTTAGTTGAATAAGGTGACTATCAAGAATAAGTACCCATTGCCGAGGATTGACGATTTGTTCGATTAGCTCAAAGGAGCTTCAGTCTTTTCGAATATAGATCTAAGATCGGGATATCATCAGTTTAAAGTCAAGGAGGCGGATATTCATAAGACGGCGTTTCGTACTCGCTATGGTCACTACGAATTCCTGGTAATGCCGTTCGGGTTGACCAATGCAGCAGTAGCGTTTATGGACATGACGAACTGGGTTTTCCAACCCTATCTGGATCGATTCGTCGTGGTATTTATAGACGATATCCTGGTTTATTCAAAGTCAGAGGAGGAGCATGATTCGCATCTTCGAGTGGTTTTACAAATCCTGAGGGAGAAGCAGTTGTTCGTCAAATTCAGTAAGTGTGAATTCTGGCTAAGAGAAGTTACCTTTTTGGGCCATGTAGTGTCTGCTGAGGGGATTAGGGTTGATCCCCGGAAAATTGAGGCTGTGTTGGAGTGGAAGCCACCTAAGTCTGTGGCAGAAATCAGAAGTTTTCTTGGTCTAGCCGGGTATTATAGAAGGTTTGTTGAAGGGTTCTCTTTAACTGCGGCACCATTAACCAAGTTGTTGCGGAAAAGGGTTCCGTTTGTTTGGTCTGATAAGCAACAGAAGAGTTTTGAAAGGCTGAAAAGGATTTTGACGGAGGCTCCAATGTTGATACAGCCTGAGGCTGGGAAAGAGTTTGCGGTTTATTGTGATGCGTCGCACAGAGGCTTAGGATGTGTGCTGATGCAGGATGGGAAAGTGGTAGCAGATGTGTCTCGGTAGTTGAGACCGCATGAGTTGAATTATCCCACGCATGATTTGGAATTGGTGACAGTAGTGTTTGCTCTGAAAAGTTGGAGGCATTATCTGTATGGGGAGAAGTCCGTTATTTATACAGATCACAAGAGCCTAAAATATCTCCTTACCCAGAGGGAGTTAAATTTAAGGCAGCGAAGGTGGATCGAGTTGTTAAAAGATTACGACTGCTCAATCGAATACCATCCGGGTAAAGCTAACGTAGTGGCGGATGCATTAAGTCGTAGGGTGATCTCTGAATTGAGAGCAATGTTTGCTCATCTCAGTTTATACGATGATGGAAGTCTATTAGCTGAACTTCAAGTGAAGCCTTCTTGGGTTAGTCAGATTAAAGAGAAGCAGTAGGCTGATGAGTTGTTAAAGCCGAAGTTTCAGTTGGGAACAGATGATGATATAACGGATTTCAGTTTGAATGGTGATGGGGTATTATTTCTCGAGGGAAGACTTGTATGCCAAAGGATTCTGAGTTGAGGCGTAAGATTTTGTAGGAAGCGCATAGCAGCCCATACGCTATGCATCCTGGAGGAAGTAAGATGTACCGAGATTTGCAAGAACAGTTTTGGTGGCCAGGTCTGAAGCGAGAAGTAACTGAATTTGTGAGTAAGTGCTTGACGTGTCAACAAGTAAAAGCAGAACATCAGTTGCCTTCGGGGTTGTTGCAGCCGGTAAAAATTCCGCAGTGGAAGTGGGAAAGGATCACGATGGACTTTGTTAGTGGGCTACCCCTTACGCCTACTAAGAAGGATTCGGTATGGGTAATCATTGATCGATTGACAAAGTCCACCCATTTCATACCAGTTCGGGTCGACTACTCTCTGCAGAAATTGGCTAAGTTGTATATAGCAGAGATCGTGAGGTTGCATGGGGTACCAGTGTCTATCATCTCAGACAGGGACCCTAGGTTTACGTCGAGATTTTGGAAGGAGTTGCATTAAGCGTTGGGTACAAAGTTAGATTTCAGTACAGTGTTTCATCCACAGTCTAATGGACAGTCTGAAAGGGTAATTCAGATCTTGGAAGATATGTTGAGAGGCTGTGTCATAGACTTCAGAGGTAGCTGGGAGGAGTTTCTACCGTTAGCAGAATTCGCGTACAAGAATAGCTACCAATCTAGTATTCAGATGGCACCGTATGAGGCGTTGTATGGTTGGAAGTGTCACACTCCTACTTGTTGGACAGAGTTGGGTGAGCGTCAGTTGTTGGGTCCAGAATTGGTTTCTAAAATGGAAGACAAGGTTAGGTTAATTCGGACTCGATTGAAGGAAGCTCCGGACAGACAGAAGTCCTATGCCAATCTGAAGCGTAAGGACATAGAATTTGCAATTGGTGATCGATTTTCTTAAAGGTTTCACCGTGGAAGAAAGTGTTAAGGTTTGGACGAAAGGGTAAGCTAAGCCCTAGGTTCATCGGGCCTTATCGTGTGTTGAAGCGTGTGGGACCTGTAGCCTATCAGCTCGAGCTACCCTCAGAGTTAAGTCAGATCCATGATGTGTTTCACGTTTCAATGTTAAGATGCTATCGTTCGGATCCATCTCATGTTGTGCCAGTGGAAGAAATCGAAGTAAGGCTTGATCTATCTTTTGAAGAAGAACCAGTGCGGATCTTGGAACGTGATGTTAAGGTATTACGAAGGAAGACGGTTCCGTTGGTTAAGGTTTTGTGGCAAAACCATGGCTCAGAGGAAGCTACGTGGGAACCAGAGGATGCAATGCGACAGTAATACCCTCATCTCTTCTAACCAGGTAATTTCGAGGCCGAAATTTCTCTAAGGGGGTAGAAATGTAACATCCTGAATTAGGGGTTTTGCATTTAATATGTTTCTATGTGTATTCTATGCTCAATGTGTTAGTTTAGGGTGTTTGGAGGTCCAGGAAAGGCTCAGGGTTAACTCGAAGCCTTGGCTAAAAATTCTCTTTTTCGGTACTTTAGTGGAGAGCTAGCTGGGTCAGGACTTAAGGGATATTGCTTGCGTTGGAAGACACAAGAAAGTCAGTGGGAAAGTGACAAGGTGGCGCCACATAGAGTGCTGAAAGGTGACGCCACAAGGGAGCAGTGAGGGAGCAGGTTCAAGTCGCATAGTTCTCACTTTGGAATTTGTTTCTGGCGTCTGGAAGGGAGGAGGTAAAGTTTGGCTAGGACACTTCAGGGTGGAGTGTTGATTGAGTCAAATAATTCAAATGTGTGGCCATGAGGAAAAGTAGGAGTTTGAATTATTCAAACCTTTTTGAATGAGTGATCAGGAGTGAATTAAGGAGAAAAATATGGGATTGAGGGTGGTGAAGGTAATGGCTGAATTTTGAATGCTTGTGGGAGGTGAAGGAATCGGTTCTAGCTTGTTTGGGGTGTGCCGAATTTCAATTAAGGTCATAAGGCATTTTAGTTCTCTAATAGTGCAATTTCGACTTTGGAGTTGTAGGTGTCGAATCATTTAGCTACACCTTCTTCCCCTTAGCATTTCTCTTTTTTATCAAACCAGGTTTTCTCCACTCCTTCTTCTCTTGACCGAAACCATCTTTGAGACTCTTACCATTTCGGCAATCCCTCATTTCCTCATCTATCCACCTTTCCACTAAAAGCCGAAACCCCTAAGGTCTTTGATCATTCTTCATCACCTAAAGCCGAGCCTTCCTATCATCTTTTTCACTTTTCATTTCTTTCTTTTCATTTGCTTCATCTAAAAGCTGAAATCTCATTCTTCACTTCTTCTTCTTGACAGAATCCTCCATTACTACCATCCATCTCTTTGATTTCATCTTGCTTAGCCGAATCTCTTTAGCCTTTCTTCTTGTTCTTCATTTGCCGAAACTTATCCCTCACCCTTTCATCACCATCTTGCCACGGGTTTCTTCTTCAAGCCGAAGCATCCATTGATTCTTATTCCTTCTATATTTCATTTTGGCCAAATCTTCCTTGAGTGCTCATCCTCTTCTTTCGTTCTTGGTTTAGTGGATTGTCGTCATTCCGTTCCTTAACCATCTCAGTCGGATTCTATTTGATCATGGTAAGTACTCTATTTCCTTTCAATTCTCTTTTCTCTCTTTTGGATGCCGTAGGCATTACTCTTGTTCTATGTTTATTGGCCGATTCAAGGAGGGGCCTTGTCTTGTGTTCTTTCGGCATCTGGTTTGCGATTGAAGGGTATTAAGGGACTTTTGGGTTCGGTCGATTAAAGCTAACCGAATCATTTGAATCCCAAGTCCGGGAATCAGTCAATCTCTGAACCCTAACTGTAATTTCGGGATCTCAAGGTTAGGGTTTCTCTTGAATTATTCGATCAGTTTCCTCTTTTCGTTATTCGCTGCCTTAATCCATTATATTTTTAAACAACCAATGTTTCAATATAGTATCTTCTGACCAAGATCCTTTCATGGAATCAAATGCCAGCCAAGCGAAGGAAGGGGTTGGACCCGTAGTCCCAGCCCCTAAGTTCAAGAAGCGCGTGGTGTCTGCTGTTCGAGATTGGCCACCGTGTTGTGGGCCGGCTTCTGAGCAGAATAGTAGACAAATAGCAGTTGTTCCGGTTAAAGATAGTGTCGACATAGAAAGCGTTGTATTGCGTGTTATCAGGTGTGTAAACTTCACACTACTTATTTATTTGCTTGTACTATTATTGTGTGGGCTGAAAAGCCGGAATGACTGAGAAGCAGTCGTAATACCCTTGGGGGGTAAAGCTGGGAATACAGGTATGTGATTTTATTAACCTCTTGATGGATATGAAATAAACATTGTAACCTGTCACTGTAAAGATAGCATGTGCATTCATATAATTGTATGTTCTGCATGGGTTGGGAAATGATGTGAAAGGGGAAGTATTTGAGACTGTCACGGTGGTTATTACCACGGTGGGTTAGCCCCACGGATACATATTTGATAATAGTGACCATGTCTCGGTGGCCTGGTGCCACGGTGGTTTAATACCACGATTATATATGATTAGTGACTCGTCCCAGTGGTTGTTACCACAGTGGGTTGGCCCCACGTATATTCATCAGGGATTGTCATGGTGGTTGTTACCACGGTGGTTGGCCCCACGTATGTTGTTAGTGACTTTGTAACGGTGATCTAGTATCATGGTGGTCTAGAACCACGAGTGGCCTAACGCCACGTATGAGGTGTGTAGCGGATGGAGGGTTGATTGTAGAAATCCCCACGGTGTGATGGGCTGGTACGGGTGGTGTGTAGAGGATGGAAAAACTAGGTTGGATTGGGACACATTTTACATTCATGATTATGTATGATATTCTGAGTGGGCTGAGGCCAATATGCGATTATGGGCTTGAAGCCATATGTGTGACATAAGGGGATTTACACACTGAGTCTTGGTGACTCACCCCTCTGCTAAATCTTGCAGGTAATCGTTAGATCGTGGATCAGGGAGCCGAGGCGGACTTGTGGAGGCCATCAATTTTCGTAAAGACGTTTAATTTCTAGTAATTAGTTAATTTGGGATTTTAATTATGTAATAAGGCCTTCTCGTTATTTTTATTTCGGGTTTTATATTATAATTTAATTTTGTTATGACTTTAATATAAGTTTCAACCTTGATAATTAAGTTGGAGTTTTCCAAAACCTGAACAACATAAGCAACCGTTTTCTCTCAAATGCCACCAGAAATAACAAATTATCGTTTAGCTAGATTCAGAAATTTTTCTTAAAACTGCAAATCATTATTTTCAAAACATCACCCTAGATAAAATTTTCAAACTTATGATATTTCAAATATTCAACACCTTTTCCTTTTACAACCTTTCCTTGTAACATACCAGATCTGGTCATAGCGTTTAGACCAGGTTTGGGGTGTTACAGTTCGAGACTTTCATAACAACCTCAGTAGACTCTACAGGCAAAGTCTTATTGAATATTAAATTCATGCATATATAAGAATGTGTAGAACCAGGGTCTATCAATGAAATCACAGAAATATCATAAAGTGTAAATGTACCCGTTATAACATTTGGAGATGAAGCTTCCTCACAAGCTCGGATAGCATATGCTCTAGCAGGTGCTCTAGCTTCGGATCTCGCAACATTTTCTCTCGTAGTTCTCTGACTACCACCGACATTTCTTACATTTTTCGGAAGTCTACCTCTCATTGAAGCATTGTCAGATCTCAAATTCTGAATAGTCTCTGGCTCAACTGACTCTGAACAATCTCGAATGAAATGATCTAATGATCCACATCTAAAACAAGCCCGGTCATTTAATCCACAACTTCCCGGATGCCTTTTTCCACAATGCTTACCTCGGGTCTTTCAAAACGAACATTTCCAACACTTGCTATTAACGTTGGTAGTGTTTTGGAGCTCATATGCGATCTAGCTCGATCTCTAATCAATTATTCCGTATTAGCCTTTGAACGGCTATACTCATCTCAAAATTTCTTAGCAACAGGCTAAAATGATCTACTCTGAAATCTCTTTCTCACATCTTTAGCTTCAGACTTAGCTTTCTTTTTATCTTTCCCGAGTGCCTCAGCTTTGCATGCTTGATCAACAAGTACAACAAACTCTTTTATTTATAAGATCCCGACTAACAAATGGATATCTTCATTAAGGCCATCTTCGAATCTTTAGCACATTATTGCCTCAGTAGATATACATTCACGAGCGTACTGACTCAATTTGACAAACTCTCGTTCACATTCTGTAACAGACATACGGCCTTGCCTCAAATCCAGAAATTCCTTCCGTTTCTGATCGATGAACATCTCACTATATATTTCTTCCGGAACTCAATCTGAAAGAAGTCCCCTGTCACCCATTCTTTCAGAACAATAGAAATTAGAGTCTTCCACCACTGATAAGCTGCATCTTGAAGCAATGAAGTAACACATTTTATGCATTCTTCCGTAGTCAAAGACATTTCATCGAATACCCGGATAGTATTTTCTAACCAGAACTCGGCCTTTTCAGCATCATCATCACTAGTAGCCCGGAACTCTTCAGCCCCATATTTACGGATCTTGTCAACTGAAGGCTTATTCCACATATTCAAATTTGCAGTCGGAGGCATACCGGATGTCTGAGGGGGATTAACTGAGGGCGGGGATTGCGGAACAGTCGAATTATTTCTTACGAATTGAGTGAACCATTTACTCATCATCTGGAAGAAAGCTTGTTTAGCTTCTCCCTCTTGACCACTCGTAGCCGGTCTCGAATCGGAGGGCGCTATCCCTTGCGCGGGAGCAGGCACCTTACTTTCTACATCATCAGCTACTACTCTTTCGGGATCCATTACTATACAGGAATCACATTTTATACGTCAGGGTTCATCACACTATCACAGTTCGAATATATGGCATGTATAGCAAGACTCTGACACGCTATGCTAGTCCAAGAATCGGCTAAACTGTAATATCCTGAAATAGGGGTTGCGAGTTTGGAAAATAACTCAAGTGTTAGTGGGCTTCAAGAGTGGTTTCGATGTGTTTTTGGAGTTCCTAAAACTCTCGGATTGAAATGGAACGCTTCAGAAAATTTTGAAAATTTGAGGGTTAAAAGAGGAAATCAGGCAAGGAGGCCTTAAAAATAAATTTTGGAAAGTTATGGCATATGAAATGCCCTGGTAAAGTGGCTTCCGTGTGCCATTTAAGGCTTGGGTTCGGCGCCAAAACAGGTCAAGGGTTCGAGTAGCGTGGGGCGCATAAGCATTTTATTTTGCAAGTGGCGCTACATTAAAGAAGGCTTTAAAAGAAATCGGGCAGAATTATGTCACAAAAGGCGCCTAGGTGAGGTGGCTTGGACGCTTGCAGCAAGGGGGCTTCAAGAGGTCACACGTTCGAGTCACGATTGTAGCGCATGGGTATTTTATTTTTTTGGCTTTGGCGTTAAGCAAGGGGAGCCAAGGAAAGAAAGACTTAAAAGGAAGTCACGATGCGTTTATGTCATGAAATTCAAAGTGGCCGAGTGGTTAAGGACCTTGCTTGAGAGCTGCGACAAGGAGGACTCGTGTTTGAGTCCTGGGGGTCGCACTTGAGACGTTCTATTTTTGCGTTTAGCGCTACAGCATAAGGCGCCAGCGAAGTAAGGTTTAAAAAAAAATTTGATGGGATTATAGCATGAAATGCGCAAAGGGCCGAGTGGCTGGGGCATGGAGAACTTTTCTTCAGGTCTCGGGTTCGAGACCTGGGGGTAGCACCTGGAGGTTTTCTTCCTTTTTGGCCGGCGTGAGGAGCTAAGCCTGCATGGGGCGTGCATGCGTGAGCAATGCTCATGGGGAGCTTGTTATTTTATTGTATTTTTTATCATTATTATTTTGAGTATGGGAGTTTATTTATTGTTTTGGAAGCATGGGCATTAATCTTTTATTGTTTTATTATTTTATTAAAGGATGGGTAAGGTGATGGGTTATTATTATATTATGTATAGGAAATGGTGAGGTATGGGTTATATTTTATTAGTTTATTTTATGTTAATGATGGGAAATAGAATAAACAATGGAAATGATGTTTGAAATTAGAAAAAGGGAGAGCATGACCGTGGGAAGCATGCCTTGGGGGTTGGCCGGCCTTGTGTTTGGGGAAAGCTTGGCCGAAACTTTTGTTTTGTTCCTTGACATTTTTGTCTTGGCCGGAAATGGGAGAGAGAGATTGAGTTGCGGTTTGGAAGGAATAGCTAGGGAGCTTAATTTTTTTCGGCTAGCTCTTGTTCTTTCATCTCCTTCCCTTGTTGTTTCAAATCGAAATCCTCCTCCTATACTACCTTCGATTTTATTTTGAAGTATGCTATTGTTGCTATGCCGAAACTCCTTTGCTATTCTTTCTCTTGATTGCCACTTTGACCAAATGCTCCTTGCCTTTTTGAGCATAGGCCGAATCCCCAAAGGAAGGTGTTGACGATTCTGAAGGTTGGTAAGTGCCTTTATTAACATTCGATTCTTCTTTCCCTTTTTCGTGTGCTGAATCATGTTGTTAGGCCTTGAGTATGGCCGAATGTTCTTTAAGCCTTTCTATGTGTTCTTTTGGTGTTTAGTCGAAGGGAGGGAGCATTAAAGGAGCCTAGGTTTTGGCTATACAAGGATATTGGTAACTACCAAAGCAAGCAAATCTTTTGGGACTTAGAAAACTAGGTAAGCATTATGTACATTTCGGCCAAGGGCCTTTATTCATGTATTAGCCAATTCTGACAATATTTTAGTAGGACTATCGATACCTTTGGGAGCTAATCGACAGGAACAAATGGTGTTTCGGGATCAAAATAAGCAAGGTAAGGAAGTATGTCCTTCGGCCATAGACTATATTTTGGATTTTGATAATAACCGAATGTTGACCCAGGTTCTAAGGGGTGGCCGAATTTGTATAAGGCTATAGTGATGTACTCTGTTTGTGTGTAAGGAATATTATGGAGCATCAAAGGAATCTTTCGGGAATTGAAGTGCTCAAGGCAAATCGATTGAAGTAGCAGAAGTTTCCGGGATTTTAGATTGTGTTAGATAAATCGAATATCGTTTTAATCAGGTGCGTAGTTATCACACTGTTCTCTTGTTTGCTATATGTGTTGTATGTGTTATTTCATGTAAATGTATTTTTTGTACATGTTAGCCAAAATAAGGGTTAAGATAATGGATACCCGAGGTGAATAATCGATTAATCAAGTTAATGGTTATGATATTTACCTTTCGGTGATTTGCGATAATAATTGATTTTTGATGAATGTATAAAAATGAGATGGCATATGATGTATAATTGTTTTAAGTAATATGTTATCACAATACATATATTTATGCATGGAAATTGGAATGTGACTATTGGAGACAAGGGTATACACTATGTGAGTGGTCTAATGCTAGCCTCGTGCTACATTCGTGCTTGATGATTAGTGAACTAATTAATATGTGGGATCCCTATGGGATCGGTGGCTTGGCCACGGCCTTGAGCAGTAAGCCTGCCAAGGTAAGATATGTGGATCACTATGTGGATTGGGCTTCATAATTGTATATTCAAAATTGCATAATTATGTATAAGGACTGTGTGAATATGGGATAAGCCCATATGTAAGAACATGTGTACTAACTATGCACTGAGTCTTGGTGACTCACCCAATTTGTATTAAACCTTTCAGGTGGTGCATAAAGCTTGGACCGGGTTGGAGCGAGTACAAAGGTGGCCATGCAAAAGTGGATTTTCATGCAAAGGAATCTCTTATTTAATGAATTAAGTACTTATATTTTCAGTATTTTGATTAAGTGTGTATTGTAAGAAGGCCCACTAAAGTATTTCAGTTCTTTTATTAAGTATCTTTATTATTACGCCCTATTATGGATGGATGATTTAAAGGTTGATCGCAAATGGTTTTGTTTCCTCAAGTAAAGCTTGAATCCGATATTTTTATAATAAACTTCAATTTTTACTTAGAATATTACAAGTCACGAAAATGTTTTACTAAAGGAAACAAATTTTCATCGGTTTTACTATTAAGAAAGAATATTTTTGAAAGTATTCCGCAGTGGCATTCCAAATTCGGTCGGAGTAAATGGGTCGGGTTTGGGGTGTTACATTTTGGTATCAGAGCATGGTTCAAAACTCGGCTTTGAGGTTTTGGGCCTGAAAGTAGTTTTCAAAAGTGGGCTTTTCAAAATGTGAGTTTTTATTTTTGATTTGTTCTGGCATGGCACCTGTACCTCCGACCCGAAGTCCACCTGGTAAGTACCTCTGACTATTGAGGTATGTTGAATATGTGAACTGTATGAGCATAATTGGGCTTGTAGATTAGAGAATTTAGGCTATCGAACCCTAAGACTAGTCTACTCAAAAACAAGTGCATAAGACTTGAGGACTGAAATGACCATAGAGGTGTAGTGAGTGAATGTGTCCCTGCTTATGAACGTGTATGTGACTCTCTGAATTAGAATAGCAAACTTGAATTAAACCTATGTGTGATCGAAAAAACCACTTCTAAATACTTTATTCCATAAAATTTTTCGCGAATAATCAGTGGAACAGATTTCTAATGCATAAAACTTTTTAAGTCAGATTGCGCGATAAGAGATGAGTTCTAGAGGACGTGGTCGAGGCAAAATGGCCGTAACGGAACCCGTTAGATCGGGTCAAGGGTCTGATAATGAGGTATCATCTCCACCACCAGCCTTTGATAATGAGCAGCAAGATCAGACGAGGGATGATGCTATATCGTAGGTGGTGCTGCGAGTTTTAGAGATGGTGGCTGGAGAGGGAGGAAATATGAGAGCTCAGAAATTTGTTCCCGAGCGACTTTGAACCAATGGAGCGGAGTTGTTCCGTGATGTATCAGGCGTGGCACCCAGTGCCGCTGAATATCGGTTGGAAGCAACCAAGCGAGTTATGGATGAGCTCGATCTGAGCCTTGAGGAAAAAGTGAAAGGAATGGTGGCGCTACTTCGCGACGAGATGTATCAATGATAGCTCACGGTTCGGGATATGTCACAGCTGAGGACTTCACTTGGGAGTATGTCAAGACGGCATACCAGAAGAAGTATGTTGATACTTATTACATTGATGCTCAGAGGAATGTGTTTCTAGGGCTGGTTCAACGGAACAAGTCCGTGGCAGAATACGAGGTTAAATTCCTAAGGTTAAGCCGATATGCTCGAGGAGTGGTGGCTACGGAGCATGAACGATGTGTCCGGTTTAGGGACGGATTAAGCGACGGCCTGAGACTGTTGATAGCTCCTATACAGGAACGGGAGTTTGCTGTGTTAGTCAAAAAAGTTAAGGTAGCTGAAAGGATTAAGGACTCGATGAGATAAAATAGAGATAAGGATAGGAACCGGTATAGAAGAAATTTTGGATCGTCTAAATTATCTGAGTGTCTTCGGAAGAGACCAAGGGTTGAAAGTTTGGCTCATGTGACTAAGCCAGCTATGGGAAAATCGGGACCGTTCGTGTGCTCAGTGTGGAAAATATCATGTCGGTAAGTGTTGGAACCGAAATCAAGAATGTTTTAAGTGTAAGTCTATAAGCAGTTGAATATTGTTAATGTCAGTTATAACTTTGGATACATGTTGGATTATAGAATCCTAGTTATAAATGTAGTGAAAGCCGACTGTGGAAAGACACTTTATCATGAAGTGTTATTGAATTTTAATTGAAGTGATAAGTACAAGTGATATGAAGTATATAAGGTTTATAATTTTGGCCAGCTTGTGATGTGATTCAGATGATGATAATAATGTATTTCAAGCTTTGATGCCTAGCAGGCCTTGTGCCGGTGTGTATTTCAGGCTTTGATGCCTAGCAGGCCTTGTGCCGGTATGTATTTCAGGCTTTGATGCCTAGCAGGCTTAATGCCGGTGTGTATTTCAGGCTTTGATGCCTAGCAGGCTTAATGCCGGTGATGTGTTATAATCGAGAATTCATGAATCACTTACAAGATGGAACATGTTTATTACCATAAGCTAAATGCTCGTGTAAGTACAAGTCTTTCATATTTGCAAGAAATAAGATAAGTTAGTATATTCCCATTTGAATTAAGTAAGATGTGATATAGTTGAAGTTTCGGTAAGACTTTTAATATGTGCAATTGATCTTACCAGTAAGGTGTATGATTTATCTATAATGGAATTTAAGCTTGAATATGCTTATGGAGAATTGGCCATATATGAAAATGCCAAATGTGAAAGAGGTTGGATATGTTTGCATATGTGTATAATTGGGTATATGTGATTGATATATGGTGAATTGAAATGTACGAATGTTCATTAGTAAGTAATTTCGAGGACGAAATTATTTTTAAGGGGGGTAGAATTGTAATATCCTGAAATAGGGGTTGCAAGTTTGGAAAATAACTCAAGTGTTAGTGGGCTTCAAGAGTGGTTTCGATGTGTTTTTGGAGTTCCTAAAACTCTCAGATTGAAATGGGACGCTTCAGAAAATTTTGAAAATTTGAGGGTTAAAAGAGGAAATCAGGCAAGGAGGCCTTAAAAATAAATTTTGGAAAGTTATGGCATATGAAATGCCCTGGTAAAGTGGCTTCCGTGTGCCATTTAAGGCTTGGGTTCGGCGCCAAAACAGGTCAAGGGTTTGAATAGCGTGGGGCGCATAAGCATTTTATTTTGCAAGTGGCGCTACATTAAAGAAGGCTTTAAAAGAAATCGGGGTAGAATTATGTCACAAAAGGCGCCTGGGTGAGGTGGCTTGGATGCTTGCAGCAAGGGGGCTTCAAGAGGTCACACGTTCGAGTCACGATTGTAGCGCATGGGTATTTTATTTTTTTGGCTTTGGCGTTAAGCAAGGGGAGCCAAGGAAAGAAAGACTTAAAAGGAAGTCACGATGCGTTTATGTCATGAAATTCAAAGTGGCCGAGTGGTTAAGGACCTTGCTTGAGAGCTGCGATGAGGAGGACTCGTGTTCGAGTCCTGGGGGTCGCACTTGAGACGTTCTATTTTTGCGTTTAGCGCTAAAGCATAAGGCGCCAGCGAAGTAAGGTTCAAAAGAAAATTTGATGGGATTATAGCATGAAATGCGCAAAGGGCCGAGTGGCTGGGGCATGGAGAACTTTTCTCCAGGTCTCGGGTTCGAGACCTGGGGGTAGCACCTGGAGGTTTTCTTCCTTTTTGGCCGACATGAGGAGCTAAGCCTGCATGGGGCATGCATGCGTGAGCAATGCTCATGGGGAGCTTGTTATTTTATTGTATTTTTTATCATTATTATTTTGAGTATGGGAGTTTATTTATTGTTTTGGAAGCATGGGCATTAATCTTTTATTGTTTTATTATTTTATTAAAGGATGGGTAAGGTGATGGGTTATTATTATATTATGTATAGGAAATGGTGAGGTATGGGTTATATTTTATTAGTTTATTTTATGTTAATGATGGGAAATAGAATAAACAATGGAAATGATGTTTGAAATTAGAAAAAGGGAGAGCATGACCGTGGGAAGCATGCCTTGGGGGTTGGCCGGCCTTGTGTTTGGGGAAAGCTTGGCCGAAACTTTTGTTTTGTTCTTTGACATTTTTTTCTTGGCCGGAAATGGGAGAGAGAGATTGAGTTGCGGTTTGGAAGGAATAGCTAGGGAGCTTAATTTTTTTCGGCTAGCTCTTGTTCTTTCATCTCCTTCCCTTGTTGTTTCAAATCGAAACCCTCCTCCTATACTACCTTCGATTTTATTTTGAAGTATGCTATTGTTGCTATGCCGAAACTCCTTTGCTATTCTTTCTCTTGATTGCCACTTTGACCGAATGCTCCTTGCCTTTTTGAGCATAGGCCGAATCCCCAAAGGAAGGTGTTGACGATTCCGAAGGTTGGTAAGTGCCTTTAGTTAACATTCGATTCTTCTTTCCCTTTTTCGTGTGCTGAATCATGTTGTTAGGCCTTGAGTATGGCCGAATGTTCTTTAAGACTTTCTATGTGTTCTTTTGGTGTTTAGTCGAAGGGAGGGAGCATTAAAGGAGCCTAGGTTTCGGCTATACAAGGATATTGGTAACTACCAAAGCAAGCAAATCTTTTGGGACTTAGAAAACTAGGTAAGCATTATGTACATTTCGGCCAAGGGCCTTTATTCATGTATTAGCCGATTCTGACAATATTTTAGTAGGACTATCGATACCTTTGGGAGCTAATCGACAGGAACAAATGGTGTTTCGGGATCAAAATAAGCAAGGTAAGGAAGTATGTCCTTCGGCCATAGACTATATTTTGGATTTTGATAATAACCGAATGTTGACCCGGGTTTTAAGGGGTGGCCGAATGTGTATAAGGCTATAGTGATGTACTCTGTTTGTGTGTAAGGAATATTATGGAGCATCAAAGGAATCTTTCGGGAATTGAAGTGCTCAAGGCAAATGGATAGAAGTAGCAGAAGTTTCCGGGATTTTAGATTGTGTTAGATAAATCGAATATCGTTTTAATCAGGTGCGTAGTTATCGCACTGTTCTCTTGTTTGCTATATGTGTTGTATGTGTTATTTCATGTAAATGTATATGTTGTACATGTTAGCCGAAATAAGGGTTAAGATAATGGATACCCGAGGTGAATAATCGATTAATCAAGTTAATGGTTATGATATTTACCTTTCGGTGATTTGCGATAATAATTGATTTTTGATGAATGTATAAAAATGAGATGGCATATGATGTATAATTGTTTTAAGTAATATGTTATCACAATACATATATTTATGCATGGAAATTGGAATGTGACTATTGGAGACAAGGGTATACACTATGTGAGTGGTCTAATGCTAGCCTCGTGCTACATTCGTGCTTGATGATTAGTGAACTGATTAATATGTGGGATCCCTATGGGATCGGTGGCTTGGCCACGGCCTTGAGCAGCAAGCCTGCCAAGGTAAGATATGTGGATAACTATGTGGATTGGGCTTCATAATTGTATATTCAAAATTGCATAATTATGTATAAGGACTGTGTGAATATGGGATAAGCCCATATGTAAGAACATGTGTACTAACTATGCACTGAGTCTTGGTGACTCACCCAATTTGTATTAAACCTTTCAGGTGGCGCATAAAGCTTGGACCGGGTTGGAGCGAGTACAAAGGTGGCCATGCAAAAGTGGATTTTCATGCAAAGGAATCTCTTATTTAATGAATTAAGTACTTATATTTTCAGTATTTTGATTAAGTGTGTATTGTAAGAAGGCCCACTAAAGTATTTCAGTTCTTTTATTAAGTATCTTTATTATTACGCCCTATTATGGATGGATGATTTAAAGGTTGATCGCAAATGGTTTTATTTCCTCAAGTAAAGCTTGAATCCGATATTTTTATAATAAACTTCAATTTTTACTTAGAATATTACAAGTCACGAAAATGTTTTACTAAAGGAAACAAATTTTCATCGGTTTTACTATTAAGAAAGAATATTTTTGAAGGTATTCAGCAGTGGCATTCCAAATTCGGTCGGAGTAAATGGGCCGAGTTTGGGGTGTTACATAAACCATAGCTCTGATACCAACCAAATGTAACACCCTATCCCGTATCTGTCACCGGATTAGGGTTAAGGGCATTACCTGACAGAATAGAACTTTTTCAGACAATTCATAAAGTAAATCATCAATTTCAATCATAGTATCCCTATTGTAGGTCACCGAGACTAACACATGCTTTAAATAGAGTCGAGACTAAACTGAAACACATACAGAAATTCTCGAAAAATTTTAAAACTTTTAAAGGTATCAGGGATTACACGCCCGTGTAGGCTGACCGTGTGCCTTCCACGGCAGCTAGACATGCCCATGTGTCTCCCCTGTGCTCGAATCTGACTTAACTCCACGACCACCAAGCACGCCCGTGTACCTTGGCCGTGGTCGAATCTAACTTGACCACACGGCCACTAGGCACGTCCGTGTACCAAGGCCGTGGTCGAATTTGACTTAGTCCCACGGTCAATAGGCACACCCGTGTGCCACAACCGTGTGGAAAAATAGGCCATTTGAAAGGCCAATATGCCACCAACATTAGAGTCAAACCTACAAGAAAAAGACCAACTCAACTCATGCATATAACAATCAAGAACATATCAAAATAGTCATCCAATCTCTACAATCCAATACAATTCCAATCATGCCAAATTTACAAGACTAATACTCATGTAAACACAAGCATAATTCATCCATACATTCACCATAAACTTAACCATTTCAAATACTATCAAACCATATCAAAACTTACACCATTTATCATAGTTATTAAAGCATATAGCCACCACATAACTAGCCAAATCACATGGCTAAGTTCATATCTCAATCCCATACAAATAACTAGCCTATACATGCCATATCTAGCTATATACATTTCCAAAATGTACCAAAACTAGTTGAGTAGTGTGATGACGATCCTCGACGGTTCCTGAGCCTTCAGTAGCTTTGATGATCTATAAACAGAGAAAACATACACACAGAGTAAGCTTTCCAAAAGCTTAGTAAGTCATATACAAATAAACTTAATATGCAATGTATATAACCAAATTGAATCATTGGTAATTATAAAACTCATAGCCATTTCATTTCATAGACTTTGGCACATTTACTCCCACAAAGCTTACCACATATTTCTTTTCACATATCACATATATATACTTAACTTATTCATATCCATCCTTGTATCTCATTCATATTCTCATGTTCATTCAAACATTTCTTCAAAGCAAATTCATACAGGTACTTACCTTTGATACACACTTGGTGTACATACCAAACGTACCTGGAACTATTATACATTCACGTAATTGTTCATAGCTCGGATTTGTCCGTTGAACCGATCGGAATCTACTAGGATATACAGAATACTCAAAATAGTTGTACAATGCCAACGTCCCAGACATGGTCTTACATGTAATCAGATGTCGATGCCACTGTCCCCGACAAGGTCTTACATGAATTAATACGATGACGATGTCCCAGACATGGTCTTACACATAAAGATCATATCGATGCCAACGTCCCAGACGTGGTCTTACACGTAAAGATCATATCGATGCCAACGTCCCAGACATGGTCTTACACAAAATCTCGAATCAATGCCAATGTCCCAGACGTGGTATTACATGATAAAACAGAACAGATACATATGTCATGACATAGCTAATCCTATCTATTCCTAAGTTCGTATGGGACTTCTCGGACATTGTCACTACGTCGATCTTATCTCGGAATTCATATACATATCATTTCGTAAACATTCATCATTATCAATGGTCATATGAACATACATAATTCAATATAAATATGTGTATTTGTATAATGACTTAGCTCAGATTCGATTTAACTAAAACGGAAACGGCTACTCTGTTACTTTAGCTTTCCCGCAATCTAAGTCCGATTTCTTCGGTTCTTGATCTAAACATATTCAAATTTAATTCTTTTATTCACTAACTCATTCAATTCAATCCAAGGACACACATTTAGGGCTATTTGCAACTTAACCCTCACATTTGCACAATTTATCAATTAAGTACATTTTTCTCAAAACATCAAATTCACAAAATCATCACATACTCATGCTTAGCCGAATGCTAATGAACATCATACAAGCCCATATTTTCCATCAAATTTGCAATTTAGTCCTTCAAATTGCTATTATCTCAATTTAGCCCTAATTAGCTGAATTCATCAAAATTTCAAGAACAAAGCATGTTCAATAAACATATATCTTTCATTTAAAAACTAAACTCATCATAAAGCTTACCATTTCATCAATGGCACAACTCACAAATATTATCAATTCTTCAAATTACAATATGGTCTTGATAGTAGACTAAGCAACAATCTCAAAAACATAAAAATCATAAAAAACCAAAGTCAAAACATACCTAAATTCAAGCTTACAATTGCTGAAACCTAGTTCAACTTTCTTCTTTTTCTTTCCTTCAATATTCGGTGGCAGAAGAGAAGATGAAGATAGACATTTCATGTTTTATTTTACTATTATAAACTTAATTATTAAGGTACAAAAATAACCCTTAACAATAATATGCATAACACATAGTTACAAGGTCATTTATGACCTTTGCCATCCACTTACTATAATAGTGGCTATATTGCCACTTAAATCCTTAACATTTAAAAGCCACATTGATTTAATCACTAATCAAGTAGAAAGCCATTGTTACCTTTTATGCAATTCAATCCTTATCACCAATTAAACACTCAGACGGGCAAATAAACTTACGAAACTTTAACACATAGTTAATCATATATCATAGGCACAGAAAATAATATTAAAATATTATTCGAACTCGGATTTGTGGTCCCAAAACCACTGTTTCAACTAGGGTATAAACCAGACTGTTACAATATTTCGGGTCAGATCTGTGGTCCCGAAGCCATTGTTCCAATTTCACCGAAAAATTGGCTGTTACAAAGATTGTTTTAAAGAACTTGTTTTATGTACCTCATTTTAAGAGGAATTTAATTTTTGTAGCATTACTATTTTATGACAGTTATACCGTGACATTTAATAAAGGGATTTCTATTCATAGAAATCATTTTTTAATCTGTTATGGATGGATGGAAAACAATCTATACTTTATCAAACTGAAATAGTGAATAAAAAGCTTAAAACTTCTCACTCTAATGAGGGGTACCTATGATATTTAAAACTTGGTCACATTAACCAAGAAAGATTCACTAGACTCGTGAAAGATGGTCCCTTAAGTATGCTTAAGGAAGTTAGTCTTCCAGAATGTAAATCTTGCGTGAAAGGTAAATTGACTAAGAGGTCTTTTAATACGAAAGGTACAAGGGCCAGCCAACCTTTAGAACTTGTACGCACTGATGTATGTGGTCCCATGAGCATCAATTCCCAAGGAAGTTATGATTACTACGTGACTTTTATCGACGACTATTCTTGATATGGATATGTGTATCTAGTGCACCGCAAAAAGCAAAACCGTTGACAAATTTTGAAAGTTTCATACAGAAATGGAAAAGCAATTAGGTTTATCCATAAAAATTCTTCGGTCTGACCGAGGTGGGGAATTTTTGTTCTTTGAGTTCTTAAGATACCTCACAGAGAATGAGATTTTATCTCAATTGACTGCACTAAGCACTCCACAGCAGAATGGCATAGCTAAGAGGAGGAATAGAACCTTGCTTAACATGGTTCATTCAATGTTAAGCTATTCACAACTTCCTACTTCCTTCTGGGATATGCGATACAAATGGCTTGCTATATTCTAAATGATGTGCCAACCAAGTCTTCTTGTAAGACACCTTATGAAATGTGGCATGGAAAGAAACTCACTCTAAATCACTTGAGAATATGGGGTTATCCAACACACGTTCTGGATAAGGATGTAAAGAAGTTGGATGCACGGATAGAATTGTGCATGTTTGTAGGATGTCCAAAAGGAACAAAATGAGGATTATTCTACAATTCGAAACATAATACGATTAAAATTTCTACTCATGCTACTTTCCTTTTGGAAAGATACATGGATAAATTTAAGCCTCGAAGTAAAGTGGTACTCGAGGAACATTTGGGAGTGGTAGAACAATCACTGAGTTCAATTCTAGAGAAAGTTATAGAAAGACCTGCAAGAGATCAACAGCATAGGGGGATCCATTATAGTGGGAGAGTTTCTAAGAAACCAGACTTCTTCATCTATGATGGTAGTATTTATAATACAAAAACCAATCATGAGGATGATGATCCACTCACTTACAAGGAGGCAATGCAGGATGTTGATTCCAAGCTCTAAAAATAGGCCATGGATATCGAGATGGATTCTATGAAATCCAATATGGTGTGGGAACTTGTAGACTTACCGAATGGGATTAAACACATAAGGTGTAAGTGGATCTACAAGAAGAAGAGAAATGCATAAGGGAAAGTGGAAACACACAAAGCTAGACTTGTAGGGAAAGGCTACAAGCAGAAAGAATGCATCAATTATGATGAGACCTTTTCTCCAATATCCATGCTCAAGTCTATCTGTATACTCTTATCCATTGCCGCTGCTCTCGATTATGAGATCTGGCAAAAGGATGTCAAGAAAACATTCTTGAATGGCTATCTTGATGAGACTATTTACATGACTCAACCCACTGGCTATGTTGTCAAAAGAAAGGAGCAAAAAGTTTGCAAACTGCTAAGCTCCATTTATGAACTTAAGTAGGCATCCTGCTCATGGAATAAAAGATTTGATCAAATGATCGAGACTTTTGGATTTGAGCAAAACACTGATGAACCTTGTGCTTATAAGCGTATAAATGACAAAAAGGTCGTATTCCTCGTTTTGTATGTCGATGATATTCTATGTAACGACCCGATAGTTAGGGTTCTTAGAAAGTGAAGCTCGGGACTCTATTTTCATAAGATGAACCCGTAAATATTTTATTTGAATATTTATGATGTTAGTTTAGTAGTGAATTAGATTTTGGTTAAGTAAATTTTCATGAATTGGGAATTATTAAGGTACAATGACTAAATCGCGTTAAAGTCAAAAGTTAAATTATAAATTAAAATAAATTAAAGTGTCTAAAATAGTAAATAGCCATTTATTTTTGTTGAAGTGGACGTCATTAATGATGAATATATATTTATATTTTTTAACTTATTATATATATGTTAAAATAAATAACATGAAATGTATATATATTATATAATAATAATGAAATGAAAACAAATAATAAGAAACAATAAGAAATGAAAGTGGAAAGTGAGATGAAACAATGCATGCAGATTAGAAAAAGAAAGAAAGAAATAATAGAAGGGAGCCAACAGCACTAAGGGCTTCAAACATTCAAATTTCAATTAATTAGTCAATTTAGTCCCATTTTCTTGAAATTTTTACGTTTTTGGAATCCCAGTACTTAGAACTACCTGACCCATGTTGTAATTTTTAGTATTGTTCAAGATTTTAGATGTTTCCATTGTTGAATATTTTAAGTACTAGTCATTAAATAGATATATTTTTAAGTTAGAAGTGGAAAATGACTAAATTGTGAAATTAATTGTTGATTTTGAGCACTAGGGACTAAATTGTGAAAAATTCAAAATTAAAGGGTGGAATTGAAAATAGGGAGCTAAACTTAGCTTATAGTGAAATTAGTATAAAATTTTGAGATTAAATATGGAGATTAAAATTAGTCTTGATTTAGGGACTAAATTGAAGAATAAGCAAAATATAGTAGAAAAATTGAAATTCATGTGAATTGAGTGGTATGTGATTAATCTATTGTAATTATTTTATTCCGTAGCGAACATCGTCCCGAAATCTTTGAGTAAGAAAAGGAAAGACAAGGTCGAAGTCGAGTAGCTCAAAATATTTGTGTTTCTATAATCCGAACTAAATTGTGAATTATTGCATATTGAGTTGTTTGTTTATGGTAAGTAATTGAGGTGAGAACTCTTGAACATTTAGGCTGAACTGAATCAAATGATGATTAAAATGAATCGGTTATGAATATCGTGAAATGTGGTATTTTATGACTGTTGAATTGAATATATGTGTATTGAGAAAATGTGGTTATTATCAAATTGAATATATGCTTATATGTGATGATATACATTTATAAAATTTAGACATTGGTAGTATTGAAAGTAAAGTGAAACCCTATTAATTGTTTCAGGCTAAGTCAGATATAGATGGCATGCCATAGGATAGGAAGAGTTCAGGTATTTCTTCAACCTCGAGTCGATGAGGCATTGCGTGCCAGTTTGCTTCGATTTAACCGATGAGACACTGAGTGTCAATTTCTATAGCGCTAGGCACAGTTATTACTTCAGATTTATCTGGTAAGGCACTGGGTGCCAAACTGGTGTGTTGGTTGGATCCGTGTATTCGTCCGTGTCTGAGTTAATAGGGGAAAATTAAATAGCAATTAATGTAATTGATATTGAAATGGCAAAGATGAGAAATGAATATGAGATGAGAAATGGAATATGAAATGAGATGTGAAACTTGAAATCTTAAGCTGACGTGACGCATATGCTACTACCTTACCATCCTGCATCAACACACATCCCAAATCGACATGTGATGCATCACTATAAATCGTGAACTCCTTTCCAAGTTCAGGCTGTATCAGAATAGGAGCCTCAGTCAATACAGTCTTGAGCTTCTCGAAGCTCTCTTTTTGCGCATCAACAAACGGTACACCCTTACGTAGCAGCGTAGTTAAGGGTGCTAAATAAATGAGAAACCTTCTACAAACCGTCGGTAATAACCTGCCAGCCCCAGAAAGCTGCAGATCTCAAACACGTTCTTAGGCTGTTTCCAATCCAATGTAGCCTCAATCTTTCGAAGATCCACTCGAATCCCTTCAACAAAAACCACATGACCTAGAAAAGTTATTCACGTAACCAGAACTCACACTTGCTGAACTTAGCATAGAGGTGATTTTCCCTTAGAATCTAGAGAACCACTCTAAGGTGCTCATCATGCTCATCCTCAGTCTTAGAATATACCAAATTGTCGTCGATGAATACTACGACGAACTGATCCAGATAGGGCTGAAACACACGGTTCATCAGATCCATAAATGCGGCCGGTGCATTCGTCAACCCGAAAGGCATAACTATGAACTCATAATGCCCATAAAAAGTCCTAAAAGCAGTCTTATGCACATCCACATCCTTAACTCTGAGCTAATGGTACCCAGAATGAAGATCTATCTTAGAAAACACGGAAGCCCCTCGGAACTGATCAAATAAGTCATCGATCCTCGGAAGTGGATACTTGTTCTTAATAGTCAGCTTGTTCAGCTACCAATAATCAATACACATCCTCATGGTCCCATCCTTCTTCTTAACAAACAGGGCCGATGCTCCCCACGGAGACACACTCGGACAGATGAAACCACGGTCCAACAACTTCTGAAGTTGAGCCTTAAGCTCCATAAGCTCCTTCAGTGCCATTCGATAGGGGGCGATAGACACCGGAGCTATACCAGGAATAAGCTCAATCCTAAATTCCACTTCCCGATTTGGAGGTAAACCCAATAGCTCCTCAGGAAAAATATTTGAAAAATCCATTACAGTTCAGATGTCCTTTACAGTAGAATCCCCAGAAATAGAAACACTAATGTAGGCCAAGAACGCCTCACATCCCTTATAAACCAGTTTCTCTGTCACTAGTGCAGAGATCACATTAGCCAGATAATTCTGACGTTCTCCAATCATGACTACCTCATTATCCTCCTCAGTTTACAAGATGACCCCCTTAGCTGCACAGTCCAGACTAACACCGTGCTTGACCAACCAGTCCATACCCAGAATCAGGTCGAACTCCCCAAATGGAAGCTCCATCAGATTAGCCAGAAATACTGATCCTTGCTCCTCTAGCAGCACATCTCTATACAGTTTGCTAACCCGAATAGATTGCCACAATAGACTCAGTATAGTGACCTCACTCATAGTGCTCTCAACCGAAAACCCCAGGTTTTCAGAAACAGAGCAGGCTATTTAGGAATGGGTAGATCCTATGTCTATCAGAGCAAGATATGATATATCAAAAATAAGGAACGTACTAGCGATGACGTTGAGAGCATCTCTATCCTCATGGCGACGTGCAACATAAACTAAAGTAGGTTGCCTCGCCTCGGTTTGTCCAGCACCTCTACCTAATGCTCTCTATCCACGGCCCATAGCGCTACCACCCCTAGCCTGACCAAAGCCCCTCGGTGGCTGCTGAACTACCTCTGTGGTTGCGCAGTACTAGAACTCGGAGCTTGCATCTGATCGGCCTTTAGCAGGCACTCCCGAATGTGGTGCTCTAATGACCCACACCTCAAACACGCCCTAGTTCTCCTCCAACACTCACCTTGGTGGTGTCTACCACAATCTACACATGGTTGCAGTCCAGTGGCAATAGCAGGGGCCCCAACTCTAATTGGCCCATCAGATTTGGCCTTTTTCTTAGGCCTCTGTATGGAACACGAGGGCTCCAAATCCCTCTTGTTCCTACCCCTCTCTCTTTCTTTGTTTAGGCTCTCAGTGCGCTTAACATCCTCAGCAATCTTCGCATTCTCGACCAGAACAGAAAAATCTCGCTCCCTCTGTGGAGCTATCAGAACTCTCAAATTATCTCTGAGGCCATCCTCAAAGCGGGCACACCTCTCATACTCCGGTGCCACCATACCCCGTGCATAGCGGCTCAATCTTAGGAACTCAGCCTCATACTCGGCCACTGATCGATCTCCCTGAGTAAGATTCGAAAACTCTCTCCTACACGCGTCCACATAATTGGCTCCCACATATTTCCCCTAGAA
Source organism: Gossypium australe (assembly GCA_005393395.2). Classification (NCBI taxonomy): domain Eukaryota; kingdom Viridiplantae; phylum Streptophyta; class Magnoliopsida; order Malvales; family Malvaceae; genus Gossypium; species Gossypium australe. Next base: position 106,947,294 of record CM016621.1, on the reverse strand, counting down.
GGTGGTCTTAAAGAACTCCCAGGATAGACGTTCGGGCTGAGTGCCCTCCCTAATGGTCAGCCACCATTGATAAGCCTCATCTCGGAATAGAGAGACTGTACCCTTCAGTTTCTACTCAAGGGTGAAATCCAGGTCATCCATAATCCGCTCCGTGGCCGCAATCTAGTACTCGGCCACATTAGCGACGACTCTAGTGACACCCCTAAAAAGTTCACTTCTATTGGACCAGAGTCATTCTGTAGTCGACCCACGGCCCCCAAATCCTGATTTTGGCCCAGCGACCCTCTCCAGTATCCTTAACATAGCCTGGGACAATATGTCGTCCCCGACCATGCGATCTTGAGACCCAACCTCAGTAGTAGGCAACACTGGCGTCTCACTCGTGTCCAGATTTGGCATACTGCCCAGTGAAGAGGACTCAGCTCGAGACCCTCTATGGCCTCTACCTCAGTCTCTAGTACCTTATCCGCGGATACCTCGTACGCTCATGTCTAGTCAGATTTATCTGGTATTACGGATTTTATAAATCAATTATGGTTTCAATATTTATTAGCAGATATTTTTATGTACACAGTTTTAGTAATTCAGAGTGATTTTCGTAAATCGCAGTCTCTATCAGGTTTGCTACAGTCTCAATTTTACTACAGTTTCAGTATACACTATCTAGAGTGTTTTCACAGTATACTACCTACAATAGTTTCAGAATGTACTATCTACAATATTTTCAGTTTAAACTTATCACAGTTTCAGAATACTTACAGGATCGGCGTCAGAGACTATGTGTACCATATACTAAGTCAAATCATTTCAAATAATTTCAAGATTAATTCTTTAAAAACCAATTTTCGAAACCCAAAATCCATAGTCGAGTTTTGCAACATGGCTCTGATACCACTAAATGTAACACCCCAAACCCAGCCTAGACGTTATGGCCAAATCTGGCGATGTCACATAGAATGGAATTTGAAAATCGAATTCATCAAGTTAAAGATGTTTTCGTTTATTAGCTTTTATTTTATCTCTCGTTAATTTCAAAACTTATTTCCTCACTAATTTGATTCGTTTAAAAACATATCTAGTAGCAGAAGCTTTTAAACCGTGACATTTGAAGAAAACTGTTAGCATTTAGGAAAAATGCTGATTTTAATAAAATTGAGTTTCCGTTGCGGTTCAAAATCTCATGAAAACAGTTTAAACCCAAAACAAAAGCAACAGTCCAAAAGTCCAAATTACATCAAAACATCCCATAAAAATAGAGAATAAAACCATAAATGAAGTTTAAATAGTGCAATAACCAAGTGGTCACCGTAGAGTCCTCCGTTGTACCGAACCGTCAAGTCTGGAGATTACTTGCACAGTTAAACAGAAAGGGGTGAGTTTACATAAACTCAGTGTGTAATCCCCACAGAAAACACGCATACAATCAATTAGCAGTTAACAGTCATATGCAATCTGGGCCTAAGCCCATTACAATTCCAGTAGCAATTTGGGCCTTAGCCCAGTTCAGTTTCAATATTCAGTATCAATTATACTCTAGGGCCTTAGCCCTTCACAATAACGGCCATGCATTCAATAACCAGTAACAGAGTTGATCGCTGAAATCAGAGTTTTAAAAATTTACAATGAATGTGATCGAACCTTTAAATTAACTCTGACAACTATTAAAGGCAAGTGTACCTATCGAACAGTAGTATAGCTTAGGCAAGACCGGATTGTCGAACCCAAAGGAACTAAAAGTACTAATACTAACTTTCTTTTTATTATTTAGCCTTAAAAATAAAGTGAAGTTGCTTTAATCTAAATTAACGACTACTAAGATTAAAGATACAAGACAAAAAGAACGAATTGGAAAATAACTTGAAGGAAAACTCACTTGATTACGACGATACCCTCAGGAAGAATCCACCTAAACTTCTCTTGTTATCTAACACTGAATCATATGATTTCTTTACTTAGCTTGATCCGTGAGACTCCCTAAAGTATATTAAACCCCCTCTCGAGGCGAATAAAGTCTAACCCTAGGTTAATTAGTGGAACTCTCGTTCGCTTATAATAACCCCCTGGAATAGCAGTAAATCGATCTATGGACTCCCATATTAGGTTTCACCCTAATCCGGCAAAATCTCGTAACCTTATCTCTAGGCGTTCGATCAACTCCACTTAATTATGCTAGATCTACTCTTGGGCAGGGTCTATTCTTCCTCTACCTAAGCACATCAAATTTGGATTAAGCAACATAATTAAGAACAAACTAAGTAATTAACATATAATTCAGAAATCAAATAACAAGATTTATCTAGGTTTCATCCCCTTCAGGTATTTGAAGGGTTTAGTTCATGACAAATAAATAAAACATCTCAAGAGAAAAGATAAAACAAAACATAAGAAATCCCTAAAACTCCCTGAAGGAATTGAAGGAGAAATCTGCCGTCTTGAGTATAACTCTGGCTTCTTGGGATGGATCAACTGGCTATCTTTGAGTGATTCCCTCAACTCTGACCTTCTCGGCTTGGCTCTTTGGCCTAGCTTTCACGCCTCCTCAACGATGGTACTTAGGGGGTATTTATAGGCTCTTGGAATGCAATTCTTTCTCCCTAAGTATCCTTTTCCGACTGAAATTGTCTAAAGCCACGACAGGGGCGTGGCCATGTCACACGCCCGTGTGACTCGTCTTCAGGCCGTGTTCGGATTTCTAAGTTGAGGCACGGCCATGTAAATTGGGGTTGAGGTCGTGTTCTAGATGCTTGACGAGGCACGGCCGTGTGGGCTTTGGGCCAGGCTGTGTCGATTTCGTGATATGGCCCATTTACTCTGTTTTGGGCCCGTTTTACGTTCTTTTCATCCTCAGGTGCTTTCCTGGGTATAAGACATGAAAAGAAAGGATTAAGAGCACCTTTTTACATAAATTGAGGGATAAATCATCCAAAAGTAAGCTAAATGTGGGATTAAAATATGTTATAATTACGGTTTATCAAAAGTCCTACCCACCAGCCTCTACACACCATCTCCGTCCATCTCTACACTCCATGTGGGGTTTAAAAACTCACACTCATCCCTACACTCCAAGTAGTACCGAATGCAGCACATTATCAGTAGATTTGCAGTTGAGCTACCAGATATTAGGCTTAAGAGCCTTTCAGTACACTTCCTCCATATATCATCATCCCAACCCAATGCAATGCAAACATACAATAAATGACATGCTATTACATGATTAACAGTTACACATACAGTTCGGTATATATGCATATAAGCATCATGCTCAGTACATACATCATGCATTCAATTTACGCATATAAGGGTCCAAGTAGTGCTTACCGACCTCCCAGTAGGTTTACAGTCGACTTGGGAGACCCGTGCAACCTTAAGAAACTTTTCAGTTAAATGGATCCACACGCCCATGTGGCCTGCTCGTGTGGGCCTGCATGGCCCAAATTGGCCTTTATTGTGTGGATCACATGGCCTGGCCCAAAATCCCACACGCTCGTGTGGACAACCCGTGTGGACCCACACGCCCGTGTGATCCACACGGCCCAAATTAGTCTAGCCTATGTGTCCCACACGGCCTACCTAGCTATCACACGGCCCCTCGCTGATCACACGCCCGTGTCTCATCGCACGGCCTACCACACGGGTAACAATAGGGTTTTTGGCTTTCGCCACAACCCCGTTTTTGCAAAACTGGGTACACACCTGGTTTTGATTGATGTTAAAACACTCCCGAGATATCCAACACCTTTGATTAAGAAATAGAAATTTTGCACACTACAACGACGATGGAGAAACTTCAGCACCTTGAATATCCCCGATCAAACGAAAACAAACGTTGCACAACGGAGACGACTTGAACAAGAAATTGAAAAGAAGATAGGGAGATTGAGATGGAAAATTTGGCAAAGAGGGAGAAGAGAGAGTAGAATATTTTTGCAAAAAGAAACTCCAAATGAATATCCTGATAACCCCCTATCCCAACTCCCCTTAATTTCTCTCCACCAAACTCTCCACTACTCAGACGTCTAACACAACTCAACCTCTCTCTCTCAGAGCTAAACAAAAATATTGCCTACGCAGGGATTCGAACTCTTAACCCTCTACCAACCAACACTCCCCTTAACCACCAGATCAGCAGGCATATTCTGGTAAGTGCTTACAAACATTTAATTAAAAGCCTACTAGCCAGAAATAGGGGTTAAGTCAGAAAAATACTAGAATTTGCTAAAGTCAGGGCTTGAACTCAAGACCTCCCAGACACACCCAGGGCACTTAACCACTAATGTAGATACACAATTGTGTCACATTTTCACGATAACAAAAAAAAGAATTTTGGGGCGTTACAACTCTACTCCCTAAAAGAAAATTTTGTCCTCAAAATTTACCTGGTCAGAAGAGGTGAGGATACTGCTGGCACATCACCTCCTCAGGTTCCCACGTAGCTTCATCAGTGCTATGATTACGCCACAGAAACTTCACTAGTGGAATGGAATTCTTCTTCAGAAACTTAACGTCACGATCCAGAACCTGAACTGGCTCATCCTCAAAGGTCAAGTCTGGCATAACCTCAATATCCTCAACAGGGACAATATGCATGGGATCAGAGTAGTAGCGCCTCAATATTGAGACGTGGAACACATCGTGAATACGGTCTAACTCTGGAGGTAGCTCCAACTGATAAGTGACCGGTCCCACTCGTTTCAGAATCTAGTACAGCCCAATAAACCTAGGGGTCAGCTTGCCTTTACGACCGAACCTCAGAATTTTCATATCGAGACCTTGAGAAATACGAAGTCCCCCACAGAATACTCAATTTCGCGTCTTTTCAAACCCGTAAAAGATTTATGTTTATCCGATGTCGCTTTCTGTCGATCCTGAATCAATCTGACCTTATCCTCAATCTCAGAAACCAACTCAAGACCCAGAGCACGTCGTTCACCCAAGTCAGTCCAACACAAGGGAGTGCGACACTTACGACCATACAGAGCCTCGTAAGGTGCCATCTGAATCCTAGACTAGAAACTATTATTGTAAGCAAACTCCGTTAGCGGCAGATACTTATCCCAACTGCCTCGGAAATCGATAGCACCGCTCCTCAACATATCCTTCAGTATCTGAATCACCCTCTCCGATTGACCATCAGTCTGAGGATGAAATGCAGTACTAAAGTCCAACCTTGAACATAGAGCCTCATGTAGCTTCTTCCAAAATCGAGAAGTGATCTGAGGATCCCTATCAGAGATAATTGAAACCGGTACCGCATGCAGTCTCACTATCTCAGAAATATAAAGCTTCACCAGCTTCTGCAGAGAATAATCTGCCCTAATCGGTATGAAGTGTGCGGACTTGGTCAATCGATTCACAATGACCCACACTGATTCCTTCTTAGTGGGTGTTAAAGGCAACCCACTAACGAAATCCGTCGTTACTCGCTCCCATTTCCGTAACAAAATCTTAACCAGCTACAGCAAACTCGAAGGCAACTGATGCTTAGCCTTATCCTGCTGGCATGTTAGACATCTAGCCTCAAAATCAGTAACCTCTCGCTTCAACCATGGCCACCAATACAACACTCGAAGATCTCGGTACATCTTATTCTCACCAGGGTGCATAGCGTAAGGGCTACTATGCACCTCTTCCAGTATAGGCTGTCTCAAATCAAAATCATTCGGCACACATATCCGGCCTCGGAAACACAACACACCTTCAGAGTTTAACCCAAAGTTCGTAGTGCTACCACTCTCAATCTATCGAAACCGATGACCTAAGACTCATCCTCTAGCAGTTTACCCTTAATCTACTCGATCCAAGTTGGTTTGACTTGCAACTCAGCCAATAAACTCCCATCGTCGAACAAGCTAAGTCGAGCGAACATCGCTCTCAGATCTGTCATAGCCCTACTGTTCAATGCATCGGCCACCACATTGGCCTTGCCAGAATGGTACTCAATGGTATAATCATAATACTTAAGTAGCTCAACCCACCTACGCTGACTAAGATTCAGCTCCTTCTGAGTAAGGAAGTACTTGAGGCTCTTGTGATTGGTGTAGATAACACACTTCTCACCATATAGATAGTGCCTCTAAATTTTCAAAGCAAACACTATGGCAGCCAATTCCAAATCATGTGACGGGTAGTTTGCCTCATGTGTCTTAAGTTGACGTGACGCATTTGCTACCACCTTACTATCCTGCATCAACACACATCCCAAACCAACATGTGATGCATCACTATAAACCATGAACTCCTTTCCAGGTTCAGGCTGTATCAGAACAAGAGCCTCAGCCAGTACAGTATTGAGCTTCACGAAGCTCTCTTGCTGTGCATCAGTCCAGAAAAATGGTATACCCTTACGTGGTAGCTTAGTTAAGGGTGTTGCAATCAGTGAGAAATCTTCCACAAACCGTCGGTAATAACCTGCTAGCCTTAGAAAGCTGCGAATCTCAGACACGTTCTTAGACTACTTCCAATCCAATATAGCCTCAATCTTTTGAGGATCCACTCGAATCCCCCACATGACCCATAAACGTTACTTCACGTAACCAGAACTCGCACTTGTTGAACTTAGCATAGGGTTGCCTTTCCCTCAGAATCTGGAGAACCACTCTAAGGTGCTCGTCATGCTCATCCTCAGTCTTAGAACATACCAAAATGTCGTCAATGAATACTACAATGAACTAATCCAGATAGGGCTGAAACACACAATTCATCAGATCCATAAAAGCAGTCGGTGCATTCATCAACCCGAAAGGCATAACTAGGAACTCATAATGCCCATAACGAGTCCTCAAAGTAGTCTTATGTACATCCACATCCTTAACTCTGAGCTGATGGTACCAGAACGAAGATCTATCTTAGAAAACACGGAAGCCCCTCGAAATTGATCAAATAAGTCGTCGATCCTCAGAAGTGGCTACTTGTTCTTAATAGTCAACTTGTTCAGCTGCCGATAATCAATACACATCCACATGCTCCCATCCTTCTTCTTAACAAACAGGACCGGTGCTCCCCATGGAGACACACTCAGACGGATGAAACCACAGTCCAACAACTCCTGAAGTTGAGCCTTAAGCTCCACAAGCTCCTTCAGTGCCATTTGATAGGGGGCGATAGACACCGAAACTGTACCAGGAAGAAGCCCAATCCCAAATTCCACTTCCCAATTGATAGGTAAACCCGGTAGCTCCTCAGGAAAAACATCCAGAAAATCCTTTACCAATTCGGATGTCCTTTAAAGTTGTGGACTAAATCAAACATCCACCCTTATTTTGAGTACCGAGGTAAGTTTGTGTGAAATTAAAGCTTCATAGCATTTCTTTTTAATATTTTGAATTGCTTGATATTATGACAACGAATATCATATTTATGAAAATCGACTAATGATGCCTCGATGAGAAAATGATGAGAATATGTTAAGTTGAAGTCCCGGTTGAAGATTCAGAATAACGAGGATACTTATGTCACAACATGAGATAAAGAAGGTCTCGTATAAGACCATGTTTGGGACATGGCATCGGCATCGAATATAGGTCCCGTATAAGACCATGTCTGGGACATGGCATCGGCACCGAATAAGGAAGGTCCCGTATAAGACCATGTCTGGACATGGCTTCGGCACCAAAGGAAGATCTCATGTAAGACCATGTCTGGGACATGGCATCAACATCGAGCTAAGAGATCCCGTGTAAGACCATATTTGGGATATGGCATTGGCATCAAGAGGTGATCCCATGTAAGACCATATCTGGGATATGGCATTGGCGTCGTGATACATGTATGATGAGATTGAGTATCCTCCAATATTCTGAGTAATTCAACGGGCAAAAGAGCTAAGTTATGTAAAAATGATAAAGAGCTAAGTTGTACAAAGATGACAAAAAGTTACATTTAAGTTAAGGATGATAATGATTTAAGTTTATGTTCAAGATAGCATAAGTGCTAAATTATGTGATGAAGTGATACAGGTACCATGAGTAAAATACGAGTTATGAAACCATAATGTGATATGTAATGGGTAAGAGTAAGTATGAGTAAGTATGTCTAAGTACTTGATAACTTGTGTTGTTATTATTCTATGAGATGAATGGATTTTACCATGAGTACTTATGTTGCTATTTTAACTCATGCAAACTTACTAAGCTATATGCTTATCCCTCTCCTTTCCCTTTTCCTTGTAGTATCGCCAAGTTAGCTCGGGGATCGTAGAACGTCGGAGCTCGGATCACACTATCAATCATTCTTTTGGTAGAGTAAAGTTGTTTATTTTTGGGTATGGCATGTATAGGAACTTGGTCATCTTGTGTTATGTCATATTTGAAAGCCAAAGTGTTGGCTATTAAGGTTGATCACTCATTTTGTAAATGGCCTGTGGGAATTTGTAACACCCCTAACCCGTATCCGTCGCCCGATTAGGGTTAAGAGGCATTACCGGACGAACAAAGACTTTTACAGACATATCATAGTAAAACTTGTCAAATCCAATCAAAGTGTCCTTTAGATAGGTCAATGTAACCTTAAACATGATTTAGGATAGGGTCGGGACTAAACCAAACACATACGGAATTTTTTAGAAATTTAAAATTTTTTCTAAGTTGCAGAGGTCACACGCCCGTGTGGGTAGGCCGTGTGCCTCCCACGGCCTCAGACACGCCCGTGTATCTAAGCCGTGTCAAAACAGGGCATACATACTGACTTGTCCACATGACCGTGGACACACCCGTGTGCCTCACCCGTGGTCAATCCTGACTTGCACCACACGGCCAGTCACACGCCCGTGTGTCCAGCCCGTGGTTGATCCTGAATTGTTTTGAATTACAACCACAAGGGACACGGTCTAGCCACACGCCCGTGTGCTCAACCGTGTGGGCAAATATAGGCCATTTCCAAGGCCAAAATGCCACCCACACTTGAGTTACCCCCACAAACTCAAACAAGCATTATTCCATACACATTTGGCAGCCAAAATCATGTCAAATAAACAACATATCATCCTATTCAATCTCCTTTCTATTCATGCCAACTTGTATACTAATTTGTACAACTAAATCACATGTATAATCATGCATGGAACATTCACATCTTACCAATCATACAATCACTTTATTGATCACACATATATGCTCATATAGCATCAATTTGCCAACCATAATTTTGACCATTTCATGGACATGAAATCATACCAAAATCAAGTATCCTATAACATATTTTCTCTTTCACATCCTAACCAAAAAACTTAGCCATATCACATGCCTATATACACCTATCTCAACACATTTCCAAAACAACTAGCCTATACATGCCATACTTAATATATACAATTCCAAAAGGTACCAAAATGAGCATAGGTAGTGTGATGATGATCCTCGACGGTCCCGAGCCTTCAGTAGCTTTGATGATCTATAAAATAGAACAAGCACACACAAAGTAAGCTTTCAAAAGCTTAGTAAGCCATATACAAATAAACTTAGCATATAAGCATTCAAAACTTATAATCAATATGGATTCACTAATAGCTCAATTGCATAGCCATAATTCTTCTTGGCACATTCACTTAGGCATTCATCTTTCAACCTTTCATATCACCATATACTTTATTGGATCATAACTTGTCCATTCATGTAATACATTTTACTTTCTCAAATCCAAATACATAATTCATTACGAATTATATATATCAAACGTACCTGAAACGGATATACAAATTACATAGTCATTCGTTTCTCAGACTTGCCCGTTGAATCATTCAGAACTAAATAGGATACTCAGAGTGCTCGGAATAGTCATACAATGCCAACATCCTAGACGTGGTCTTACATGTAATCAGATATTGATGCCACTGTCCCAAACAATGTCTTACACGAATCATTATGATGCCAATGTCCCAGACATAGTCTTACATGTAAATCTCATATCGAAGCCAATGTCCCAGACGTGGTCTTACACGAAATCTCAAATCAATGCCAATTTCCCAGACGTGGTCTTACATGATATCACATAACGGACACCTATGTCATGACATATACTATCCTATCAATCCCTAGCTTCAAACGGGACTTTTCGGACACTGATAACTTGTCGATATATACATAAACTTGAATTTCATATACATTCCATCTCAATGGATATTCATAACAATTTACATTTCATATATGTACAAATAATTCAATTCAAATACATTTATTTGTATATCAGCTTACCTCGAGTTCGGTTTAACGGAAACGGACACGGCTACTCAATTACTTTCGATTTCCCGCGATCTAAGTTCGTATTCTTCGGTTCTTGATCTATACATATTCAAATTCAATCCCTTTTTTCATCAACTTATTCAATTCAATCCAAAAACACATATTTAGGGCAATTTGCAAATTAGCCCTCACATTTTCACATTTGGACATTTTAGTCCCTATTTCACAAGATCACAAAATACACAAAATTACCATACACTCATGCTTAGCCAAATATTCATGTATCTCATACAATTCCATACATTTCATTTATTTCACAATTTAGTCCTTCAAAATATTATTTTCTCAATTTAGTCCAAATTACTCAAAATCACAAAAACTCCAAAGATAAATTATGTTAATCTAACACATATCTTTCATATTTCATCATAAAACTTCACAAAACACATATGTTCATCAATGGCACATTTCAAAACATTCATCAATTCACAAAATTGAAGCATGGTTTTTGTAGTACTCGAAGCAACGATTACGAAAACGTAGAAATTATCAAAAACCGATTAAAAACATACCTTGAATTAAGCTCTCAAATAGCCGAATAGAAGAAAGCTTTAAAACCCTTATTCTTCTCTTATTTTCAGTGGAAGGATGAATAAAAATGGCCATTTTAATGCTTTGTTTTGTTATAAAATAACTTAATAACTAATTTCCAAATTTAACCTTCAAAACAAAATATATAAAACATATTATATAAGGTCATTATTGACCATTACCATCCACTACTCAAATAATGGGCTTATTACCTTTCAAGGACCTTACATTATAAAGACATCAACAATTTGATACTTTCACATTTAACCATCAAACTTTCATTTTATGCGATTAAGCCCTTTTCTCAAATTAAGCACACAAACGAACAAATTAAGCCACATAAATTTCACATATGCTTAATAATATATCATAGGCACAGAAAGTAATAGTAAAATATTATTTTAACTCAAATTTGTGGTCCCAAAACCACTGTTCCGACTAGGGTCTAAACCAAACTGTTACAGAATTGGCCAGTATTTGTCAAGTTTCACATTCTTAATGATGATAAGTTTTATGAAGTAAAAGTTCATGCAATCGATGGAGTAAATGTGAAGTGTATGAATGATGATTTAATGATTCTTTATAGTGTAATATTGTCATGTTATGTGTTGTTTGTTGTGGTATATATGTGTTTATGTTTCAGGGTGGCAATTGGCTTGGTAAATAGCCTTCAAATTATCCACACGGGTAGACACACAGGTGTGTGTCTAGGCCGTGTGTAGCACACGGTCAACCCCTATGGGTGTGTTGATAGGTCGTGTGTCCCCTGTATCAAATCGCGAGAATTCGATTCGTCACAAGGGCCAGCACACGGGTGTGTGACTAGGCCGTGTGCCCCTTAAGAGTTGCTGACGTCATAAATAGAATGCTAAGGTTTTCACACACGGGTGAGGATACGGGCGTGTCTAGGCCGTGTGAGGGACACGGGCTATAGACACGAGCGTGTGTCCGGCTGTGTGAAAACCCCTGTAGGTTCGAAATGAAAAATAAATCCCACACAGGCTAAGAACATGGGCGTGTGTGACCACATGACCTGCCCACACGGGCGTGTTCCATTCCACACGGGCATGTGGCCCTATTTAGGCAAAAATTTTCTAAGTACGCAAAAGTTTCCGGTTTAAATATGAAACCTTTCGTATGTATGTTTAGGGCCTCGTAGGCCCATAATAAGGATGTTATGATATTGAATAAGAACTTTTAAGTTGAGGTGAAATTTTATAGCTTGATGTTGTATGTTTAAGTAAGTTAAGTTAGGTAATGCCTCGTATCCAATTCCGTTGTTGATCACGGGTAAGGGGTGTTACAATGATAATTTACAAATTCACTCTTATTAAAGTAAAATAATATTGATTTATTTAGTATTTTACAATAAAATTTATTAGTAATAAATCTTTAGATTAAATATTTAATAATCATATTTTAATTGAGAAATTTTATCTTGCATGTATTTTCTAAGGGAAGGGGTCCACTTACACATTGTAAATACTAAAGTAGTTTTACACACTTCTGTAACTATTTATATGATTAATATTTTAACGATATAATCATTATATTTCATGGTCTATTCATGTAAATCATGCATGTAAAATTTAATATAAATTTCAAATTTCTAACTATTTGTTTTATGCAAAAAAATACATTCGTTGAATATGTATATATATTAATATATAGAGTGTTTTAGATCGATATGATAGATATATTGGATTGATTTGAAAATTTACATGCATGACAAGTACAATTATATTGAAAAATTCATCGTTAAAATATTAATCATATAAATAGTTACGGAAGTGTGTAAAACTACTTTAGTTTTTACACTGTGTAAGTGGATCTCTCCCCATTTTCTGAATATAGCAATGCGTTTATAAAACTTGTTTTTGGAATGAATATAAAATTGAAATTTCAATCAATATACCAAAAGGGAAAGAGATGAAAACAATAAAAAAAATAAAAATAATATATAAGCAATATAGTACGTAGAAGATTAAATATCCATATCAAAAATAAAATTAGAAAAAAAACTTATTTATAAAGAATCAATGGAAATAACAAGAGAGTTGGTGTGGAAATGAGCTAATAACTTTTTTTATGTTTAATAGATCAATACCCTAAATTGAAATTGTTGGGGATCAACCTGATTAAGCAACGAACAAGTAAAAAATAATGGAAGAAATTGAGAAATTGAACATACAAATTCAACATGAAAAAACCCCTCCAAAGAGGATAAAAAAACCACGAGCAAAGATAATTTTACTATAATGGCAAAAGGATGAAAAGTACAAAAGATGGAGATAAAAACTAAACCTCGAAACTTGAAAATAAAGAATCCTTAAAACGTAAACACAAAATTCTCCAAAAGTGTTATGAGTTCTAACCTTTAATGAGTGTTTTTTCTAAGGTTGTAAAAGAGTCTATTTATAGGCTAAATTCATAGGTCAAATAAATTATGCTAATAAATGCTAAATATACCTCCCAACCCCGGCCTAGACGTTATGGCTAGATTGAGAAGGCTACATTAGCCACCGAAATGGCTAAGCTAACTTACGTTACTTCTAAAAACCTTAAATAAACTCATTTTAGAGAAAATTGTAGGTGTACTTTGAGTGAGCTTAAGAGCGTTCATTCATTAGGTCGTGTATACTTAGGATTCATTTTATTGTTGATAATGTTGTTTTAGAAAAACAGTTTGCTTATCGCTCTTCTTTAAAAAAAAATCAATGTTAAACTAATGCTGCGAAAAAACCATTTTTCAAGTCATTTTGGAAACTTAGTTGCCTTATCGATTTATTTTTCAAAAAACAGTTCCTTTGCAATGCAGCGGAAAGTGAGGAACAATGTCAAATTTTACTTAAGTTCAATATCATACATTATCCGGTTATTATGCTTGAGTAATCCATGCATGCAAAAATCCCAGAAGAAAAGTTATCAAGCCACAGACCAAAAGTCATTAAAAATTACAAACCAAAACCAATAGAGACTAGTTAATACTTATAAAAAAAATAATCCGAGGTCCAAGGTGATTCTCCAAATGCCAAGTCCAGACCTAATTTTGAGGTTTACCTGAAAAGTTAAACACTATTGGGGTGAGCTTATGAAAAGCTCAGTGTGAGTCGAATAATTATTTAAACAAACAAAAACCTAAATATCAAATACAGTGAAAAGTATTAGCATTAATAGAAGAACACAAAACCATCATTGAAATTTTGTATCATTACATAGCCATTATCAAATTGATGTCAAACGGTGTATGAGCATGGGTCATCATTCATTCGAGTAACAATCATTAATTTTGATACCATTCAATACAACACAATACAAAACATAGCATAAATCAATAACATTTAAATATGTCGTGAGCATGATGCAATGCAAAAAAGGTTTCTACCCATACCATCCGCTACACACCACGAGTTCTCCAGAACCCGTCATCCAAACTCAAAAACATTATGGGCTTAAGCCCATTGTGGTTAAAACCACTGATAACAATATGCAGAAAATTCCCCCAATATAAATGCAGACAAGCTGCCAGTAAAAATGCAATAAATCGCCATTCCCCTCGATACTCCAAGTGTAGTGCACTGACTATGAATAATGCGAACTTAATATGCTGCTGGTACTCCACAGAACTCCTTCGTCAACCACAAAATCTCAACCCAATGCATGTGTAATATGTCATGCAATCTCATACATAATCATATATCAATACTTTTCACATTCATTTGACATGCTCAGCATGTCAACAATAATCACATACTTTCAGTAAATGAAAACAATGTTCCAATCTTTCAAATTACCATTGAGTTGGTATCAATCAATATCGTCCAATTTCACATACTTTAGGGATTTTCATTGTGCATAAATAGCACCCTTTTCAGTACACAATATAACAAATATCTCATGCATTTAAATCATACATAAGCTTAATATCTCAACATATTATATCATTCACTCAAACAATCTCATATATTGTAACTCAAATATGTAATTACAAACTCAATCAAACATTCATACTATCACACTAGCAATTTTGCCAACATGTCAATCTTTTAAGGCTCGAAACATACCTGGTTCGACCACTCACAAAATCAATAATTTGGCTATTAAGATAATCCAATCAGAAAGATAATTTATCACATATAACATTATATTTAACATTTTCAAATAATTTTATGATTTTAGGACCCACAACTTATTTTTTGTTTCCTCGTAGCACACTAGCGCATCTTCCAATTTTCCTTAATAATTCCTTAAACGAACCAAAACCAAAATTCAGTGTAAATTTAATCAATTTACCATTAAACCAGACCCCAAACACTCACTTATTAGTTCAAAGAAATCGTTGAAATTATAACTATTTTATGAATCTAAACTACTTATATTCCTTACACTGTATCGATGCAAACCGTACGTACAATTGTTCTTCGTCTTTACGGATGGTTTGGGGCGTTTGGGTCAGCACTAATTCAATAATATACTGGAAAATCAGTAGCTAATTAATGATTAAATTCCTTCATTTAATCAATTCATAACCTTTACCCAACAACTGTGTTAAAAAAAACAAACTAGTTACCCTTAATTGCATTTACGCTTCATGATTTGTGGGTTCCGAATGGCCAAACGATCAAGAACATTTTTCCCTAATTGAAATGGGTTTAAAAGCTGATTAGGAGGGTTCAAGAACTCAAATTAAGGCTGGAAAATATGGGTAAGACCCAAGAAACAAAACAACTCCCTTTATTGCACATAGGCGCACGCACCACCACCCATGGTTGCCAAAATTGAGGCTGAATTTTAAAATGGTTTGAGATCTCATTAAAATATGAAAAAAAAATACCTTTGAAATAATTTAAAATCCATAAAATTCCATATCAAGAAATTTTAGTTTTTAATTGACAAGATTAATAAAAAAAAATTGAAGAGAAACGAGATCTTACCCAAGCTAGTTGAGAGAAATGGAAATGGCACTTTCGTGGCAATGTTCGGGGTCGATATTGAGGTTCAAGATTTCAGATTTGGGGCTGATTTAGATGAGGATAAATGGAATAAATAGAGTAAAGGAGATGGCGCACAATCTTGATGAAAAAAGAAGAAAAAAGATATGGTGAAATAGCAGGTGTAGGCGACAACAACAATGGGAGAAAGAAAATTGAAGAGAAAAGAGGAGAAGAAGAGGGTGAATGGATAGGGTAGGGGAAAATTGAATTAAAGGCTGAAAAATATAATAAAAAGTTGTATTCATACTTAGGGTTCAAGGGTATGGATGACACACATATTAAAAAAAACAAGGGATTTTGCAAGGGAAAGGATTTGAACTTGGGACCTCATTTAATTTCCATTCTTTCTCATATTTCTTTTAACCATTAGGTTTCTTCCTCATTCTTAAAATAAATTTTGCAATATTTATTTTAAAAACAAGGCATGTCACATACTATTGCTTAAGGCAAAGTTTGCAAAATAATAAAAATGGCGAGAGAGAAAGGATTTAGACTTGGGTTTCAAGGAACATTTCACTAACACTTAACCAACAAACCATTACCTCATTTAATTCCTAAAAATGCATAGATAATCTTCAAAATTAAGGCATGACCACTCTCTCTCAATTCACAAACCCGATTCTACTAACCCCTCGATTTTTGGGATGTTACAATACTAATAAATACGAAATCTTCTAGAAAGAAAATATATTTTGTTTAACTTGACCTACAAGCAATCTCTTATTTTATTTAACAGGAATTTGGGTCACACAACTCTAATGATCTCCACTTTGATACGAATTCTCACAATGCCATCTTTGCCAAAGTCCGCCACGAGTCTATCTTGAACTATGCAGGGAATTAACTAAGTCGAATATATGCTTAGGAGCTGGAAGACTTCTAGCCTTCGACTTGTGCACTGCCAACTCAAAACTAACTCGGGTTTGATTTTCATGAACACAGTGCCCTAACTTTTCGTAATCTGCATCCAAAAGATAACTTCTCTTTAATGAAACAGTCATACCTTTTTCCCTCCTATGACCAAGTTGCCTCTGCATCAAATGAGTTAACTTCGACTCCGTAACAGGAGAGGGACGTCCAGTTTCACCAGTCACTATAGAACCTTCCAAAATATAAAGATTGTTGGTCCTTTTACCTTTTAACAAAATGAGAGCCACACGAGACACCTTAATGTTGCCTGACTCGATGCTGATTCTATAAATTTTCAAGTCTAAAATACTTAAGGAGATGAGATTGTAACACCCCTAACCCTTATCTGTTGACTAGGGGTTACGAGGTATTACCGGACTTAACTACTAATTTGGGGCATAAAAATTAAAACTGTCCATCTGCGTCATGTTGACTAAATTGACTATAAATCGAGATAGGAAACTCGAAATTTAGATCCGTAAATTTTCCTTGAAACTAGACTCATATATCTTCTTACTATAATTTTTCCAAAATTTTTGGCTTAGCCATTTAGTACAGTGTATTCATTAAAGTTTCCCCTATTTCACTGACCAACGGTTCTGACCTCTCTTAACCTAAATTCAAATATCTCATTGTACAGTTTTCATATGTTGTTCCCACTTGTTTCTATTGAAAATAGACTCACTAAGGAATCTATACATATAAATTATAACTCATAATTCATTTTGTACAATTTGAACGATTTTTCCAAAACAGAATAGGGGACCACGAAGTCATTCAGAACCAGTCTCGCATAATATAAAATTCCTTTGCCTACTCTGTTTCTTTCATATAAAAATAGACACAATAAGCTTTAATTCTATATCTTATTCACTTTCTAATTCCCTTTCTCCTATTTTTGGTGATTTTTCAAAATCACGTCACTACTGCTAACCAAAAATTGTTTCATTGCAAAATATGGTTAACTAGTTTATAACATCTTTGCTCCCTTTCATTTAAACTCTATACATTAACCATACTTATAAATACCAAAACCAAATCTACCAAAACCACAACCAAACATAATCATCAAGCCAAAATATAAATTTCAAGATTAACAAGATGGACAAGCCATTTTCGCATGGCTTATACAAATATATATAACTTCAAAACCAGCAATATCAAAACTAGTCTATACATGCCACGTAACCAAATCTCCAAGCATTTATTTACCGAAGCAAAAATTGGATAGTGTGATGAGCTCTCCTTCGACTTCCAACCCGAGCAAGTCTTCGAAACTCTATAAACATAGGAAAATTACACAAAGTAAGCTTTGAAAGCTTAGTAAGCCATAAGAAAATAATTCACCATAGAAACATATACAATTCAATTCAAATAGGCCAAATTTAGTTAATCACATACACATATACAATCACTTTTCTCATATAATCCATGTTCCTCGTTAAGTAACTTCACGTACCTTATTTTTCATTTAAAAATTAAACCTCATACGTGTAATATCCTAGAATAGGGGCTATTTTTGTTGTTGCATTGGTTGCATGTGTTTGGTCCACAATGTCGTGTTTTTGATGTTTTGGGGCTTAGTTGTAAGCCTGGTGTAAGCCTGAGTGGTAGGAAAAATTTTAGTTTTTAAGCTTAGGTGAGAGGAGCTGAAGAAGCTGGGGTTTATAGATATTTTTAGGTGAATGTTAGCTCAAGAATTGAGCTAGTAGAGTGGCAAGATAGACGCCACTTAGAGCTTGAGTTTGGCGTCACTTGCAGAGGGAAGAGGTCCTGTGTTCAAGCTGCAGAAGTCTCACATTTTGCTTCCATTTTGACGGCATGGAGGAGGAGAAGTAGTGTGCAGTTCAAACGCTGCCATAGACCAAGTCAAATAACTTGAATGGTGGGTGGAGAGTGAATTTAGGAGGTTGACTAGTTCAAAGTTGTTTGAACTAGTGGTGGGGAGTGTTTGTAGGTGGTGGCCGAATGTTGGGTGCTTCATAGGGGGAGTGGCCGATTTGGTAGGTGTAGGAGGGGGGAGTGCCGAAATTCACTTTGCATTTTGGTGCATTTTCGGCCTTTGTGTGTCAAAGCCAAGTTCTTTCTTTTGACATAGCAAGCCGAATTTTCAAGGGAATTCTCTCATTTTTCCATCTTGAAACCGAAAGACCAAGCAACCTATTTGCCGAAATTTGCTTTGTTTCTTTGTGTTCCTTTGGTAGCCAAAATTGTACTCTTCCATTTCTTCTTCTTTTTCTTTCATTTGTACTAAGCCGAACCTAATATCCTTTTCTTCTCATACTTTCATTTATTCCCTTTTGAAACACTTGCGCCGAATTCACATTGCCTCTTTAGCCGAATTCTCCACTTATTTCTCTCCATTTCACTTGAGCCGAATCTTTCTTCAACCTTTGCCGATTTCTCTTCTTCTTTTGAACCACATTTCTTTTGCTTTTTACCTTCAAAACTCTAGCCGAATCTTTCCTTTGTGTTGCCGAAACTTCCCCTCTCCTAGTAGTTTTCATCTTGGTCGAATATTAGTGTGGTGTGGATCTCTTCTGGTTTGGTTTCAATCGAGTGTAGAGGAAGGTAAGTGCTTGGCCGAATGTTCATTTCTCCCCTCTCTTGTTCTTTGTCGATTTTGGTTTGGTTAAGAGCCGATTTTGGATTTGGTTGGAAGGAGTTAATCTCTTGTTTTGGTAACCATTTGATTATAGGGCATCCGGAATTTCGAAGCAGGCAAGCGAAGCCTTTGTCAGTGAGTGATCGATTGGTAAGTGGTGGTAAGAAGTTATTTTATTAGTCTATTCTGTTGGTTTCATTAAGCCAAAGTCTCTAACTAGTGGATTAGTTGTTCTTCTTAATAGGGTGTGGACGTTTGTATAAGGGAGAACCATCTTTTGGTTCAGGATTTGGTAGGAAACCAAATCGTTTGTAAGGTAAAGGTTTGTATGTGAACCCTTTGGTTTATTTGGTTTGGCCGAATGGTCTGGGTTCTAATGTTCCTGTTTGGCCGATTATAGGAGCAAGGTAATCGAGAGTCTTAGATCGGTTCGTTGGGATTAAGGCTTGCGTTTTAGCAGGTGTGTAAACTAACACACTCTTTGCTTAGTAATATGTTTAATAACCTGATTGTCCATTAAAGCCAAAACAGTATGGTTGATTGATATGATACCCTATGGGGTATGTGCACGGATTCGGGTAAGTCCGTTTCATTACGAGTTCTGTTATTGATATATGATATCATCATCTTTGATGTATGTGTTATGAGATATAATACTAAACATGTTAGCATGATTTGCATGATTGGCATACTTTACATGAGTCGGTATAATAATGGGTGATATGAGAGGAGGGGGAATATGATATCCGTGTCTTTGGGACACCAGAGGTTTGGCACCTCCAGTGGTTTGGTACCACAGATCGATCTATTGTGACTTTGGGTCACCAGAGGTTTGGCACCTCATAGCGTCTCGTCCCACTGGCTTAGCACCACAGTGGGTTGGCCCCACGGTTGATAATATGGGATCGACGCCAGTGATTTGGTATCACACGTGGGTTGGCCCCACATCTTGACTATTCGTGGCTTCGGTCACCAGTGATTTGGTATCACATTTGTGTCTTTGGGACACCAGAGGTTTGGCACCTCATAGCGACTTGTCCCTGTGGTTTAACACCACCGTGGGTTGGCCCCACTTTTGAGATACGGGATCGTCGCCAGTGATTTGGTATCACACGTGGGTTGGCCCCACAGATGGATTATTCGTGACTTTGGGTCACCAGTGGTTTGGCACCACATTGATGGATATCGTGACTTTGGGTCACCAGTGGTTTGGCACCACCAGTGGTTTGGTACCACACGGGGTAGAAAAGGTGTTATGGATGGTTAGGATCGGGTGCATTAATTGTATTGCTTCGTTATGGTGTGTGTTAGTATGTTGCATTTCATCGGGAGAGGAATTTATGCACTGGGTCTTGCGACTCACCTTCTCCCTTATCATTTCAAGTGACGCTTAGATCGCGGACATGGAGCCGGGTGGACTTGAGGCGACCATGCCATGAATCAATCGGAGTTGCACTGATTGAAAAAAAAAACTTGGTACTTTATTTGACTTATTTCCATTGGGTTTTATTTGGATTGTAAAAGGCCTTTTTAAACTTATGTTTTAGTTATTTATATGCTTAGATTTGATTTCAAATATGCCTTAACAAATTATTGGGTTAAAAATTTGCTAAAACTTGGAAAGATAAGGGTTTCAAACTACAAAGCGATATGTTTTAAACTTTACCATCGGGTATCACGCTGTAATTTAAAACCAATGAAACTCAAATGTTTTCCAAACTTGAGATTTTTCCCACACCAAGTTAAAAATGTTTTTAAGCAACAGAAAGGAATTACTCGGATTTTGGAATGATATAACTTTGTTTCACTTATGGATTCAAATAAGTTTTTTTAAAATTTTTGGTTTTCAAATGCACCATCGTTTTCAAATGCACCATCGGTTTTAAAACAATCATGCCCAAGATTTCTACAAGTACAAAATATAGCAAAGAATTTTTATCAAACCTTTAACCGAAAACCTAACCTCTCAACTGCGATTTTCCCTGTAACATACTAGATTCGGTCGTGGTGTATTGACCGGGTTTGGGGTGTTACAATTGTGGTATCAGAGCCAAGTTCAAAGGCTCGGCTGTGGGCCCGAGGCCCAAATTGTTTTATAGATTGGTTTTAAGTGTTTTGTTTTAAAATATATGGTTTGAAAGGCATGGCACCGAGTCTCCGGCACCAATCCGCCCAGGTAAGTACCCCTTACTATTGCTTGTGATTTTGATGTTGATGTGATGTGATTGGATGGCTAGCAATAGTGGACTACTTTAGAAACTGAGACTGATAGGACTTTGTGGGCTTGCGAAAACAAAACTTCTTTAATAAACAATATTCATAAGACTTTGCTTTTAAACAGTGGAATAATTACTGGTGCATAAAACTTTTAAATCAGAGATTTTAATCATGAGCACTCGGGGTGGACGTGGTCGTGGACGTGGTCGAAGTAGGATGACAGTTTCTCAACCCGTAGGATCTGGTCAGGGGTTAGAGAATGAGATACCGGTACCACCACCAGCTGGAGGTGGTGAGTTTCAGGATCAGACTGGGGATGATGCAGTGTCGCAGGCGATGCTGCGAGTTTTGGAAAGGGTAGCTGGAGTAGGTGGAGGCGCAGGAGCTCAAAAATCTGTGCCTGAGCGACTCCGGGCAAACGGGGCTGAGGTATTTCGAGGTGTTTCTGGTGTTGCTCCCAGCACGGCTGAGTATTGGCTGGAGGCGACGGAGCGGGTTATGGACGATTTGGACTTGACTGCTGAGAAGAAGCTAAAGGGGATAGTATCGCTTCTTCGGGATGAGTCATACCAGTGGTGACTCACGGTTCGGGACAGTGCTGCAGTAGAGGATCTTACTTGGGATTATTTTAGGGCTACTTATCAGAAAAAGTACATTGGAGCTAGCTACATTGACGCGCAACGAAAAGCATTTCTGAGGCTAGTTCAGGGGAGTAAGTCTGTGTCAGAGTACGAGGCAGAGTTCTTGAGGCTGAGTCGGTATGCTAGGGGCATTGTGGCTACGGAACACGAGAGGTGTGTTCGATTCGAGGATGGTCTGAGAGACGAATTAAGGTTGCTGATTGCTCCACAGGAGGAGCGTGAGTTTGTTGTCCTAGTAGAGAAGGCTAAGGTAGCCGAGGGAGTTAAAGAGTCTGTGAGGCAGAACATGGATAGGAACAGGCATAAGAGGAGTTTTGGATCTTTTGGGTCGACAGGTAATCCTCAGAAAAGGGCTAGACAGAGTGGGCCGAATCAGTCTGGCAGGTCTGTTGCTGCTAATCAGGGACCCGCACAGTGTAACTGTTGTGGGAAATCCCATTAGGGAGGATGCTGGACCGGTGGAAAAGGATGTTTCGAGTGTGGCTCTTTGGATCACCGTGTGAGGGACTGTCCGCATAAGTTGGCTAGGATTCAGTCCGAGGGTCAGGGCCGTACTCAGTTCAGGAATAATGGACCGCCACCGCAGAGGGGTCGTGGTAATGGCAGAGGAGGTAATGGTTCTGGTCGGGGTCGTGGAGCACCGGGCAGAGGTGCGGGTAGTTCTGAGGCAAGACAGCCTGGGTTGGTGTATGCAGCGAGGCGCCGAGAGGAGGGCGATGCACCGGACGTCATAACCGGTACGTTCTTGATCTTTGGTTCTCCATATACTGCTTTGATTGATGTAGGTTCGACGCATTCATACGTGGCTAGTAGCATAGTAGAGACCATGGATTTAGACTCTGGAACTACTTCTAGGCAGATGACAGTAATTAGCCCTCTAGGTCACTCTGTAGTTGTAGATAAGCTGTATAAAGATGTACCCCTAGAACTCCAAGGGGTAGTGTTTGTGGCTGATCTGATGGAACTGCCGTTTGGGGAGTTCGATCTGATTCTTGGGATGGACTGGTTGGTTAAGTACCAGGCGAGGTTGGATTGCGCGGCTAAGCGCATGGTTCTAAAGAAGGCTGGGAGTGATGAGGTGGTCATGATAGGTAATAGAAGAGATTACTTATCCAACGTGGTATCTGCTTTGAAGGCTGAGAAGATGGTCAGGAAGGGCTGTGAAGCGTATGTGGTTCATATGTATGCTTTGGAGGCTAAAGAGTCTGCTGTAAAGAAGGTTCGGACAGTTAAGGAATTTGTTGATGTGTTTCCAGAGGAGCTTCCGGGTTTGCCGTCGGATCGTGAGGTGGAGTTCGGGATAGACTTGTTACCCGGGACTGCGCCAGTGTCTATTGCTCCGTATAGGATGGCGCCAAAGGAGTTAGTGGAGCTCAAAGCTCAGATCCAGGAGTTGTTGGATCGAGGCTTTATCAGGCCAAGTGTTTCACCGTGGGGAGCGCCGGTACTCTTTGTCAAGAAGAAAGATGGTACAATACGGATGTGTATAGACTACCGCCAGTTGAATAAGCTGACGATCAAAAACAAGTATCCGTTGCCACGGATAGATGACTTGTTTGATCAGCTGAAGGGTGCAGCGGTGTTCTCAAAGATCGATTTAAGGTCTGGGTATCATCAGTTAAAGTTGAAGGAGGTCGATATCCACAAGACGGTGTTTCGTACACGGTATGGGCACTATGAATTTCTGGTAATGCCGTTTGGGTTGACTAACGCGCCGGCAGCATTCATGGATATGATGAATAGGGTGTTTCAGCAGTATTTGGATCAGTTCGTTGTGGTTTTCATAGACGACATCCTGGTGTACTCAAGGACAGAAGAGGAGCATGATGCGCACTTGCGAGTGGTGTTGCAGATTTTGAGGGAGAAGCAGCTTTATGCTAAGTTCAGTAAGTGCGAGTTCTGGCTTAGGGAGGTGACTTTTTTGGGGTCATGTAGTGTTGGCTGAGGGAATTAGAGTGGATCCTTGGAAGATTGAGGCAGTTTTGGATTGGAAGCCGCCTAAGTCAGTGGCTGAGATTCGGAGTTTTCTGGGCTTGGCAGGATACTACCGAAGATTTGTCGAGGGATTTTCGTTGATTGCAGCACCGATGACTAAGCTGCTAAGGAAAGGGATTCCGTTTGTTTGGACTGAGAAGCAGCAAGAAAGTTTCGACAAGCTAAAGAAGATTTTGACTGAGGCTCCGGTTTTAATTCAACCTGAGGCAGGAAAGGAATTCACAGTATATTGCGATGCATC
This sequence comes from Gossypium australe, assembly GCA_005393395.2. NCBI lineage: Eukaryota > Viridiplantae > Streptophyta > Magnoliopsida > Malvales > Malvaceae > Gossypium > Gossypium australe. Next base: position 106,922,926 of record CM016621.1, on the reverse strand, counting down.
ACATACGGGCTTGGGTTGTGTGCTGATGCAGGAAGGAAAGGTTGTGGCTTACGCATCTCGGCAGCTGAGGCCACATGAGGTCAATTATCCGATGCACGACTTAGAGTTAGCGGCTGTAGTCTTCGCTTTGAAGATTTGGAGGCACTACTTGTACGGAGAGAGATCGATAGTCTACACAGATCATAAGAGTCTGAAGTACCTTTTGACTCAGAAGGATTTGAATTTGAGGCAGCGCAGATGGATTGAGTTGCTAAAGGACTACGACTATTCGATTAAGTATCATCCAGGCAAGGCTAACGTGGTGGCAGACGCGTTGAGCCGTAAGGTTGTTTCGGACTTAAGAGCGATGTTTGCCCATTTGAGTTTGTATGATGACGGAAGTATTCTGGCAGAGCTGCAGGTTAAGCCTACTTGGGTTAAGCAGATCAAGGAGAAACAGTTAGAGGATGAGGTTTTGAGTGCGCAGAGGTTGCAGGTGCGGGATAGTGGTTTGGAGGGTTACAGTTTGTCTAGTGATGGAGTGTTGTGTTTTCAAGGAAGAGCTTGTATGCCAAAGAACGTTGAGTTGAGGCAGATGATTCTTCAGGACGCATATAGCAGCCTATATGCTATGCATCCTGGAGGTAGCAAGATGTATAGGGATCTCAGAGAGCAGTTTTGGTGGCCGGGTCTGAAGAGAGAAGTGACAGAGTTTGTAGGGAAGTGTCTGACATGTCAGCAGGTCAAGGCTGAACATCAGTTGCCGTCAGGGTTGCTTCAGCCAGTGAAGATTCCTCAGTGGAAGTGGGGAAGGATAACTATGGATTTCGTCAGTGGATTACCTCTTACGCCAAGCAAGAAAGATTCAGTTTGGGTAATTGTGGATCGTCTGACTAAATCAGCTCACTTCATTCCGGTAAGAGTTGATTACCCACTTCAGAAGTTGGCGAAGTTGTATGTGTCAGAGATAGTGAGGCTGCACGGTGTGCCAGTATCGATCATCTCTGATAGGGATCCCAGATTTACGTCAAGGTTCTGGAAAGCGTTGCATCAGGCTCTGGGTACGCGTTTGGATTTCAGTACGACTTTTCACCCGCAGTCTGACGGGCAGTCGGAAAGGGTTATACAGATCTTAGAGGATATGCTGAGAGGCTGTGTTCTGGATTTCAGAGGTAGTTGGGAGGAGTTTCTACCATTAGCTGAGTTCGCCTACAACAATAGTTACCAAGCAAGCATCAAGATGGCACCATATGAGGCGTTGTATGGTAGGAAGTGTCGCTCACCTACATGTTGGACGGAGTTGGGTGAACGTCAGTTGTTGGGACCAGAGTTGGTTGCAGAGACTGAAGGCAAGGTTAAGTTGATTCAGGCTCGATTGAAGGAAGCTTCGGACAGGCAGAAGTCTTATGCCGACCTTAGGCGGAGGAATATAGAGTTTGCTGTGGGGGATCAAGTTTTTCTGAAGGTCTCACCATGGAAGAAAGTGTTGAGGTTCGGAAGGAAAGGCAAGTTAAGTCCGAGGTTTATTGGGCCGTATAAGGTATTGAGACGAGTGGGACCAGTAGCTTATCAGCTTGAGTTGCCAGCAGAGTTGAGTCAGATTCACGACGTTTTTCATGTCTCGATGCTTAGGCGTTATCGTTCAGATCCATCGCATGTCGTAGCAGTGGAAGAGATCGAGGTAAATCCAGATTTGACCACGGAGGAAGAACCGGTGCAGATTCTAGATCGGGATGTGAAGGTTCTGCGTAGGAAGTCTGTGCCTTTGGTAAAGGTACTATGGCGGAATCATGGTGTGGAAGAAGCTACGTGGGAACTAGAGGATAGGATGAGACAGCAATACCCTCAACTCTTTTGATCAGGTAATTTCGAGGCCGAAATTATTTTTAAGGGGGGTAGAACTGTAATATCCTAGAATATGGGCTATTTTTGTTGTTGCATTGGTTGCATGTGTTTGGTCCGCAATGTCGTGTTTTTGATGTTTTGGGGCTTAGTTGTAAGCCTGGTGTAAGCCAGAGTGGTAGGAAAAATTTTAGTTTTTAAGCTTAGGTGAGAGGAGCTGAAGAAGCTGGGGTTTATAGATATTTTTAGGTGAATGTTAGCTCAAGAATTGAGCTAGTAGAGTGGCAAGATAGGCGCCACTTAGAGCTTGAGTTTGGCGTCACTTGCAGGGGGAAGAGGTCCTGTGTTCAAGCTGCAGAAGTCTCACATTTTGCTTCCATTTTGACGGCATGGAGGAGGAGAAGTAGTGTGCAGTTCAAACGCTGCCATAGACCAAGTCAAATAACTTGAATGGTGGGTGGAGAGTGAATTTAGGAGGCTGACTAGTTCAAAGTTGTTTGAACTAGTGGTGGGGAGTGTTTGTAGGTGGTAGCCGAATGTTGGGTGCTTCATGGGGGGAGTGGCCGGTTTGGTAGGTGTAGGAGGGGGGAGTGCCGAAATTCACTTTGCATTTTGGTGCATTTTTGGCCTTTGTGTGTCAAAGCCAAGTTCTTTCTTTTGACATAGCAAGCTGAATTTTCAAGGGAATTCTCTCATTTTTCCATCTTGAAACCGAAAGACCAAGTAACCTATTTGTCAAAATTTGCTTTGTTTCTTTGTGTTCCTTTGGTAGCCGAAATCGTACTCTTCCATTTCTTCTTCTTTTTCTTTCATTTGTACTAAGCCGAACCTAATATCCTTTTCTTCTCATACTTTCATTTATTCCCTTTTGAAACACTTGTGCCGAATTCACATTGCCTCTTTAGCCGAATTCTCCACTTATTTCTCTCCATTTCACTTGAGCCGAATCTTTCTTCAACCTTTGCCGATTTCTTTTCTTCTTTTGAACCACATTTCTTTTGCTTTTTACCTTCAAAACTCTAGCCGAATCTCTCCCTTGTGTTGCCGAAACTTCCCCTCTCCTAGTAGTTTTCATCTTGGCCGAATATTAGTGTGGTGTGGATCTCTTCTGGTTTGGTTTCAATCGAGTGTAGAGGAAGGTAAGTGCTTGGCCGAATGTTCATTTCTCCCCTCTCTTGTTCTTTGTCGATTTTGGTTTGGTTAAGAGCCGATTTTGGGTTTGGTTGGAAGGAGTTAATCTCTTGTTTTGGTAACCATTTGATTATAGGGCATCCGGAATTTCGAAGCAGGCAAGCGAAGCCTTTGTCAGTGAGTGATCGATTGGTAAGTGGTGGTAAGAAGTTATTTTATTAGTCTATTCTGTTAGTTTCGTTAAGCCAAAGTCTCTAACTAGGGGATTAGCTGTTCTTCTTAATAGGGTGTGGACGTTTGTATAAGGGAGAACCATCTTTTGGTTCAGGATTTGGTAGGAAACCAAATTGTTTGTAAGGTAAGGGTTTGTATGTGAACCCTTTGGTTTATTTGGTTTGGCCGAATGGTCTGGGTTCTAATGTTCCTGTTTGGCCGATTATAGGAGCAAGGTAATCGAGAGTCTTAGATCGGTTCGTTGGGATTAAGGCTTGCGTTTTAGCAGGTGTGTAAACTAACACACTCTTTGCTTAGTAATATGTTTAATAACCTGATTGTCCATTAAAGCCAAAGCAGTATGGTTGATTGATATGATACCCTATGGGGTATGTGCACGGATTCGGGTAAGTCCGTTTCATTACGAGTTCTGTTACTGATATATTATATCATCATCTTTGATGTATGTGTTATGAGATATAATACTAAACATGTTAGCATGATTTGCATGATTGGCATACTTTACATGAGTCGGTATAATAATGGGTGATATGAGAGGAGGGGGAATATGATATCCGTGTCTTTGGGACACCAGAGGTTTGGCACCTCCAGTGGTTTGGTACCACAGATCGATCTATTGTGACTTTGGGTCACCAGAGGTTTGGCACCTCATAGCGTCTCGTCCCACTGGCTTAGCACCACAGTGGGTTGGCCCCACGGTTGATAATATGGGATCGACGCCAGTGATTTGGTATCACACGTGGGTTGGCCCCACATCTTGACTATTCGTGGCTTCGGTCACCAGTGATTTGGTATCACATTTGTGTCTTTGGGACACCAGAGGTTTGGCACCTCATAGCGACTTGTCCCTGTGGTTTAACACCACCGTGGGTTGGCCCCACTTTTGAGATACGGGATCGTCGCCAGTGATTTGGTATCACACGTGGGTTGGCCCCACAGATGGATTATTCGTGACTTTGGGTCACCAGTGGTTTGGCACCACATTGATGGATATCGTGACTTTGGGTCACCAGTGGTTTGGCACCACCAGTGGTTTGGTACCACACGGGGTAGAAAAGGTGTTATGGATGGTTAGGATCGGGTGCATTAATTGTATTGCTTCGTTATGGTGTGTGTTAGTATGTTGCATTTCATCGGGAGAGGAATTTATGCACTGGGTCTTGCGACTCACCTTCTCCCCTATCATTTCAAGTGACGCTTAGATCGCGGACATGGAGCCGGGTGGACTCGAGGCGACCATGCCATGAATCAATCGGAGTTGCACTGATTGAAAAAAAAAACTTGGTACTTTATTTGACTTATTTCCATTGGGTTTTATTTGGATTGTAAAAGGCCTTTTAAAACTTATGTTTTCGTTATTTATATGCTTAGATTTGATTTCAAATATGCCTTAACAAATTATTGGGTTAAAAATTTGCTAAAACTTGGAAAGATAAGGGTTTCAAACTACAAAGCGATATGTTTTAAACTTTACCATCGGGTATCACGCTGTAATTTAAAACCAATGAAACTCAAATGTTTTCCAAACTTGAGATTTTTCCCACACCAAGTTAAAAATGTTTTTAAGCAACAGAAAGGAATTACTCGGATTTTGGAATGATATAACTTTGTTTCACTTATGGATTCAAATAAGTTTTTTTAAAATTTCCGGGTTTTCAAATGCACCATCGTTTTCAAATGCACCATCGGTTTTAAAACAATCATGCCCAAGATTTCTACAAGTACAAAATATAGCAAAGAATTTTTATTAAACCTTTAACCGAAAACCTAACCTCTCAACTGCGATTTTCCCCGTAACATACTAGATTCGGTCGTGGTGTATTGACCGGGTTTGGGGTGTTACAATACGTACCTGAATCATTTAACTCAAATACACAGTCAGTCACCAATTCATTCATGGAAATATCATAATCATGCATATATTCCATCTCATAATTTATCATCATTCATAAACTTTCACCTTTCATAGCCTTAAGGCCAAACACTCACACATTCAGTAACAGATTTCACATCGATCTATAAATCACTTTCTCATCTCAAAACCAATACATATACATTTGTTCAAGTATATACATATTAACTACTAAATTTTCTTTCTTACCTTTCAATCCATATAATTCACATACATTCTCCAATTGTATCACATATAACTAGTAACAAATATCAATTTACTAATTTACCTTATCTCCAATAACCAATAGACTTACACATACCTGAACATCGAGCTCATTTATCGAATTTAAGTTCCACATCATCAAGAATCTATTTAAGCATACACTTATAATAATTCACCGGCATAAAGCCTGCTAGGCATAAAGCCCGATATCTTTCACCGGCACAAAGCCTGCTAGGCTTAAAGCCCGATATTATCCATCGGCACAAAACCTGCTAAGCTTAAAGCCCGAATACTTTCACCAGCACTAGGCTTGCTAGGCTCAAAGCCTGAATATCATATTTATAAAGCTGTTTCGTAACCAATTCATATATCAAAACTTTTATACACTTCATAATCTTTGTACGAATTTTCAAACATCATATCTCAATCGAACTAAACTTAATCATATTAAATTATACCTTTAAAATAACAATCCATCTAAGCCATCCTTTGACATATATACTTGATTTCGAATGATAGGATCTCATAGTATCCACTTATCGAATTCAATCTTTGAGATTGCAATTGATCGCACACTTAGTGCTCTTTAGCCGATTTCGCACACTTAGTGCTTGGTATAATAAAATCCGCACACTTAGTGCCAAATGATCGATTTCGCACACATAGTACTCGGACATTTAATTCACACACTTAGTGCATAACAACCAATTTCGCACACTTAGTGCTCAGTGTTAAAAATTTGCACATTTAGTACATATATCAAGCTTGCTACTTATTCACATTCATATATATAAAACTTAAACCTCAATTGCATATATACCAATTCGCTTATTTTATTTCTATGATCAACATCACATTCAATTATATCATTTCCATATATAAGCATCACATTCAGTTATATTCATTCCTCAATTAAATGTCACATTCGGGTATATCATTGACATATATATACACATCACATTCGAATGAACCAGTAACATATATATATATGCCTCTCATTCGGTTATACTTTATAGATATATAAATAATACATTCGGCTATATTAAAAATCAGTATACATACTTCCATTAAATTTTAGGTACATCAGTATAGATAAATTCCATACAACATGATTACTTAAAAACTTACCTCGGACGATGTAAAATGGAATGGGGCGACTAGTCGACAACTTTCGTTTTTCCCCAATCCAAGTCCGATTTCTTTTGTTCTTGATCTATATAATTTCAACTATTTCATTCAATTTAATCCAACAACACATAAACGGGAAAATTACCATTTTACCCTAATATTTCATACTTTTACAAATTAGTCCTAATTGCACAAAATACAAAATACACAAAATCTCACCACATCATAGTTAGGCCGAATCTTCCCTATGCTCATACTAATCCATATATTTCATTTATTTTGCCTTTTAGCCCTTCAATTTATTATTTTTGCAATTTAGCCCTAATAATTCAAAATCATCAAAAACTCCAATACAAAATATATTAATCCAAAACATATCTTTCATAATTTATCATCAAACATCACAACACACAAATATTCATCAATGGCTTAACTCAAAATATTCACCAAAATCAAAAATTCAAGAATGGGTTGGGTAGTACTCAAAGCAACGATTTCAAAAACATAAAAATTATCAAAAACCGAGCAAAGCACATACCCGAATCAAGCTTCCAAAGGTGCCAAAATTTCAAAGCTTTCAAAGCTTTATTTTCTTCTTTAGTTTCGGCCAAGAAAGATGAATGCATGGCCGTTTTTTGTTTTTGTTTTATTATAACATTATAGTATTATTTTATTATTATATTATTATTATAACATAAAAAATATAATAAAATAATCTCCACTCACTATTTCATGCAAATTGGCCGGGCACTAAGCTCCATTATGGCTAAATTATCCTACCAATACTTTAATTTATAAAACCATCATCAATTTAGTACTTACACAATTAACCACCAAATTTTCTTTTTATGTGTTTAAGCCCTTTTTCACAATTAAACACCAAATCGATCAAATTTTAATACGAAAATTTTACACACACTAATTCAAACATATTAAACATAGAAAATAATATCAATATATTTTTTCGAGTCGAATTTGTGGTCCCGAAACCACCGTTCCGATTAGGGTCAAAATCGGGCTATTACAACTCTCCCCCTTAAGGATTTTCGTCCTCGAAAATCTTACCGGAAAGTAGATTAAGGATTTTCTTCCACACAATACATTTCAAATTCACACATAGCTTCAGATTTCAAATCTCTTTAATCTCACAATTGAAATTCTGATCTGACTTTTGCTATACATCATCTCTAGCTGAGACTGCTTATGACTGTATTAAATTGTTTTCATTTTCTACTCAATTTCTTTGACGATATTAATCCCGTGGATCATTTTCTCACAAAACTCGATCCTGAAATAGTATAGTTCGGTAACTGCTTATAATAGCAACACTCTTTCTTAGTTGCTTTGAAACTCTAAAACACAGTGACAAATAAATATTTCGAGAGTTTGAATTGCGTCTCCCGATTTCAATGCAATCTCATACTCACAGATTATTGTAATTTTCCTCAGAATCCCAATATGAGTTTTAGATCTCAATCCGAAACAATGATGATTGATACCATGTGTAGACCTATCATCTCAGGAACAGATAACTCTATAATCAACACTTTATTTCTATAATCAACACTTTATTTCTATAATCAACAAAGTCAAGAATACCACAGTTCACACTGATTCATCAATATCATATCTTGGAATGTCGTGCATCATGTTACTCTCGTACGATCAAACTAACTGACACTGTGAGCCACTTATAACAATGGTTATACAATCTTAGAGCTTCTCAGTATAGACATTTATCTCGAAGCAACAATTAATCATCGATTCCACATCTGAAGTTCTGAATCAGAAATTAATTTATGCTAAACCCCTTTTTAACTTATAATTCACTGGCACATTTCTGAATTTCACAACTTCACTAAATAAACATTTATTTAGCCTCTAATTCAGCTAACAACCATTCATTACTTGATAATATCAATCACATATTCATTGCTCAAACAACACACAAAAGTTTTCCCATTCAAAACATCCGAAACTATAATCATTGCCTTGAATACGAATCACTTACATACTGAAAAGTTTTTCAACGATTTGAGCTAACTTTGATGTGCTAAGTTCGGATATTTCCCTGACATTAAACATTTTAAACTCTTATAGTCATCATATATATCACATAACTCTTTTCACGCATCTTTAACTATATGAAATCACAATATATCTCTGTACACTTTTTCATTAGAACACACTTCAAACCATTCATTAACATATGACTGAAGATCATAAACTCTTTATTCAACTCAGACGAAACTAGAATTGACATTTCGGTTGATAATGTCTTCGTGCAAAAGAAAGCTTCAACATTCGAACTTTCTTTAATTTACCATAACATTTCTCAGATAGAATTGTTCCAATAGATATAATTCTGTATTAAATCTTCAAGAATACAAATTCTTCTTCCATACTACCCTTCAATTCATACATGTACGTTCAAAATTTATTTCCAGTTCATATATAGATTCAAACACAAATAACCCAATTAACTTTTCAATCAAATAATTCAAATCATGCTAAACCACTGAATTGGTCTTTTCGAAGAAATCTTTTCTTCTCGTTAAAAGGATAACCCCAGACATATTATTATACAGATTTATCTTGATCTTCTATCATTTTCACTTTTATCAATGTCGAACCTTCATGAGAACTAGAAAAGAGTTTATAATGAAGCTCTCTCATAAATTAATCATCGAAACTTTGAATTCTACTGAAATCATCTTAACCAAATAGAAATCATTGGGCCTTACTAGGAACGATGTCTCAACCTTATAATAAATATTATCCCGGCTGTTAAGGAAGCATTTGAACACAGAAAAGAATCAAATATGATTTTAATAGCAACCATTGCAGAGATACAACTTCTATAACTCTGAGGATGGTACCACTGTACTCTCACTGTAACATCCCAAAAAAAGGCCTAACAGAATAGTGGTTTCGGGACCACAAGTCCGATGTTGATAAATTTATTTTATTTATATTTTTATGTTCTACAATTTCACGGAATGATTTCATGAAAATCTCATTCAAAAATTTTGACGTTTGGGCACTCAATTTAGCAAAAGGACTAAATTGTAAAAAGTGCAAAAGTTGAGTTCTACATGTTAGAGGTGTCCAATTGTTATGAAATTTTAAATTGGAGATCCTTAAATTATAATTAGACCATTGGTTAAGTTGGTGGATAAAAATGGACATGGATGGGTATATTTCAAAAGATTTTTTTAAGGGGCATTTTGGTAATTTAGTGAATTAAATGAATTAAAAACAAAATTTAAATGCCAAATATGTCCATCTTCTTCATTAGGACGAAATTACAAGGGTTCTCCATAGCTAGGGTTTGTTTCAAGCTTCCAAGCTCCATAGTAAGTGATTCCAAGCCCCGTTTTTAATGTTCTTTACGTTTTTGGAGTCCCGGTAACTTGATTTAGCTTATTCTAGCAATAATTTAATCTAGGGTTCATATTTGGAAAAATACCCATAGGTGAAATGTGTTTATTTTGATGTTTTATGGCAAAATATGAAGCTTAGAATTATGTTAAACAACTTTTACTAAGCGATTTTAAGTGAAAACGAGTAAAACGACATAATCGGCAAAAATACCTAATGTTCATAAGTACATGTTAGAGTGAGAATTTGATGTTGCCATAGAAGGGAAAAATGTTCATCATGTCATAAAACATAAGAAAAAGGAATAAAGTTTAATTTACGAGCCTAGGGGTAAAAGTGTAATTTTTGAAAAGTTTAGGGGCAAAATTGTAATTTTTTCCAAAGTTTGAGTTAGGGACTGTTTTGAGTAATACATTAATTAAATAAGTGAAATGTGATGTTTTAGACCCCGAAAAATGAGATTTGGACCTAGAACGGGAGGAAAATCAAAAATCAGGGAAGTTGGTAAATTGTCGTTTCTGGATCCAAGGTAAGTTCGCGTGTTAATAATAATGCAATAGCATTCTTGAATTGTAATTCTCTATTGATATGGCATAAATTGTATGATTTAATATGTTTAGGAGAAGTTGATGGATGGTATGTATGGTATGGAAAATGTGATGTTAGTTGTGTCATGAGAAATTGAATGGCAAATTAATGTTACAAGAATTGAATGTTAAATTAATATTACATGGGTTGTATGAGTTGCTACGCGGTTGTACCTGACGAGATTTCAATAAGAAAGTTTATATGTAAATAATGCATTTATTTTACTTGTACAATAATTATTTTGCTAGATATTATGGAAATCATTGGGTGATAACTAAAATATGAAAATGTATGGAATGCAAAATTCTCGATTGAACCTTCAGAAAACCGAGAGATACGGACAATATGTAGCTAGGTCATACGAGTGATAAGCGACCTTCACCGTGTGCACAAGAAAGCTACTAGATGGGAAATTTTGATATGTAGCTAGGCCACATGGATGATAAGGGACTTTCACCATGTGTGCAAGAAAGCTACGGGACAACAATTTCATATGTAACTAGGTCACATGTGTAATACTGTGTGTATACCATGTGTACAAGAAAGTTACGGGTTATGAGTAGCTAGGTCACATGAGTGGTTCCTAGTGTTAGACACCATGTAGACAAGAAAGCTACGAGATAGAATGGCTAGGTCACATGGGTGATAAGGGACCTTCACCATGTGTACAAGAAAGCTGAATTATGTGTGGGTGGAGCTATGTGCTGAGACCACCGAGTATCGGGCATTTTCCGAAGGGGTTCAACGAGATAATTTACTAATAATGATTGGTGCGATCATGTTATGAATAAGTGCAAGTGTGAATGTGACCAATTGAGAAATGTGGCAAATGTACATATAAACAATATGTTCGATATGTAATCGGAAATTGGAAAGGTTGGTATAGGCAAGTGATGAACATAACTAAAGTGAAAGAGAGAGCAAAAATTTACAATAAAACTGTTTGGATAGCAGCAGTGACATGAGTTTGAAAAATCACCAAAAATATTATAAATTGAATTATAAGTTGGATGAGATATTGATTTAAATCTTATTGAGTCTATTTTCATATAAAAGAAACAGAGCAATCAAATGATTCGTATATTTTGAGATATTTGAATTCCTGTGAGACTGGTTCAGAATGATTATGTGATCCCCTATTCTACCTTGGAAAAATCATTAAAAATTGTACAAAAATAATTATGAGATATAATTTATATGCCTGAAATCCTGAATGATCCTAGTTTCGAATGAACTAAACAAGGAGGCCATCTAAATTTTGTACAAGTAGAAAATTGATTCGTAGTGAAGAAAGGTCAGAATAGTCTAATAGTGAAATGGGGGAAACTTTAAAGAATAAACTATATTGATTGGCTAAACCAAAAATTATGGAAATTATATAGCAAGAAGATAAATGAGTCTAGTTTCAGGGAAAATTAACGGATCTTAATTTTGAGTTTTGTAACTCTAGATATAAATAATTTAATGACTGTGACTCAAGAAAATAGCTTAACTTGAATTTGAATAACTAGGAAGAATATGAAAATAGCATGTTATCGCATTGTTTATTATTTTCATGCGAGCTTACTAAGCGTAAAGCTTACTCCCTCCTTTCCATTTCTTTTAGTTTGTCAGGTCAGCTCAGGGTTGGAGATCGTCGGAGGCAGCATCACACTATCGGGCCATTATTCTTGGAATATTGGCATGTGTTTGAAAAGTTTTAATTTTGGGCAAAATTTGGTAACCGATTTTGAATGATTGTGAATGTTGAAATACGGTAATGCCTCGAACCCCGTGCCGGAGTCGGACACGGGTGAGGGGTGTTACATTTAGTGGTATCGAGCTATGGTTTAGTCGTTTCTCGGACTAACATAGCAAGTGTGAGAGTCTAGTTATACATGCCACCAATTAGTGATAGTGTGATGCCTTCCGACGTGATTGAGGATAATCTTATTAAAAGAGAAGTACTCTCCAACCGAGCTATATCCGACCATTTGATAGTGATACTGAAGTATTTGAATAAAGTGTAGCTAGGATGAGTTAAACTCGGAGAAGTATGAATAAGAATTCGTAATGTGTATATGTGATAATGTGTGAAATGAAAGTTTATACAGTAATATGCTTATTCATATTTTTCTGACCTTCACATACTGTAGCATGCTTGACAAAAATTGATTAGTGAATGTGATAAGTAAGTTATTCAAATTTTGTAGAATGTATGAATGAGTGCACTTGTTTGAATGAGATAATTGAAAATTTTATGTCAGGCAAATATGAATGATAAATTGTTCGAAGTGGGTAGTATAGTTATAATGACATATGCTGATAATGAAAGATGTGTCATATGTACGACCTCACCCCCTTACCGATGAGGTGTTTATAACAGAAATTCATGAGAATCATGTTGATTAAGTTCCTAAGTGTGGAATCAAAGAGTTCAGTTATAGAATAACTATAGATATGATCAAAGACTGAGGATGGTTGACAAATGAAGGACAGAATAAGAGAAATATCATATTGACTAAAGAATTATTTGGTTTATACAATATCATAATTATTGAAAATTTTAACTTTGATAAATCGACTTATTCAGATAAGATACTGAAAGGACGTATTAACTGAAATTTTTCTGAACTGATTTTCTTTAGTGAAAGAAATAATGTGGAAATTATTGAGGGCAGAATTAGTTAGAAGAATGATGTTTGACATGTGAAGATGTTTAAATATGACAATCATAGTTGAGCAGTTTACGACTATCTCTTCTGGGCATTTTATGTGTTCGTATCTTTTCAGAGACAATTATGATTACTTGTTTTCTGAGTAAAGAATCGTCAGTTTGATTGATCTATGATTGGTATTCCACTATCTTTTATTGAAATTCAATTCCATTACGTCTGAGATAAGAATTGATAGTGAACTTATATAAAATGATTCTACTGTTTCTTTTGGCTATTGTTCTGTTTATATCTGTATAGAATATGTTTTATCTCTGTTATAATCGACTTTGGAACACAATGAAATTATGATTTTTCAACGGATTTTAATGTGTATATTCTCTAGAATGTAAAGTAATGGTTCATGTTTTCAGACAGTTAATATTACATTAAAAAGAGCTGTTCAGTTAGTAATTTAGAGATGGTTATTATTATGTCTGTATTGAAAAATTTGATGACACTGTTTGTTTAACAAGGATTGTCATATGTTTCCTGGTTTCGAAAGTTTAATATATCTTATGGCATAGCAAAATTTGAGTTTAAGACAGTAGTGATGAATTAAGCTATTGAAAGATTGTGAGTGATCATCGATTGATCTGTGGGGAGCCAAGAGAAATGCTAGTGGGTTGTTTTCGAACGTTTGATGGAATTAGCATAATAATTTCAATATGTATCGATTCTTTGTTTGATTGAATTCACTGAGTTCTATTAGGATTCAGATCGATGACAAAGTATTTCTGAAAATATCGTCTTGAAAAAGATAAATTATGAGAAATATATTAAACCTCATTTTGTTAATATTTTCGGGGACGAAAATCCCTAAGGGGGAGAAATGTAACATCCCGAAAAAAGGCCTAACGGAATAGTGGTTTCGGGACCACAAATTTGATGTTGATAAATTTATTTTATTTATATTTTTATGTTCTACAATTTCACAGAATAATTTCATGAAAATCTCATTCGAAAATTTTGACGTTTGGGCACTCAATTTAGTCAAAAGGACTAAATTGTAAAAAGTGTAAAAGTTGAGTTCTACATGTTAGAGGTGTCCAATTGTTATGAAATTTTAAATTGGAGGTCCTTAAATGATAGTTAGACCATTGGTTAAGTTGGTGGACAAAAATGGACATGGATGGATATGATTCAAAAGATTTGTTTTAAGGGGCATTTTGGTAATTTAGTGAATTAAATGAATTAAAAACAAAATTTAAATGCCAAGTATGTCCATCTTCTTCATTAGGACGAATCTACAAGGGTTCTCCATAGCTAGGGTTTGTTTCAAGCTTCCAAGCTCCATAGTAAGTGATTCCAAGACTCGTTTTTAATGTTCTTTACGTTTTTGGAGTCCCGGTAACTTGATTTAGCTTATTCTAGTAATAATTTAATCTAGGGTTCATATTTGGAAAAATACCCATAGGTGAAATGTGTTTATTTTGATGTTTTATGGTAGAATATAAAGCTTAGAATTATGTTAAACAACTTTTACTAAGCGATTTTAAGTGAAAACGAGTAAAACGACATAATCGGCAAAAATACCTAATGTTCATAAGTACATGTTAGAGTGAGAATTTGATGTTTCCATAGAAGGGAAAAATGTTCAGCATGTCATAAAACATAAGAAAAAGGAATAAAGTTTAATTTACGAGCCTAGGGGTAAAAGTGTAATTTTTGAAAAGTTTAGGGGCAAAATTGTAATTTTTACAAAGTTTGAGTTAGGGACTGTTTTGAGTAATACATTAATTAAATAAGTGAAATGTGATGTTTTAGACCCTGAAAAATGAGATTTGGACCTAAAACGGGAGGAAAATCGAAAATCGGGAAAGTTGGTAAATTGTCGTTTCTGGATCCAAGGTAAGTTCGCGTGTTAATAATAATGCAATAGCATGCTTGAATTGTAATTCTCTATTGATATGACATAAATTGTATGATTTAATATGTTTAGGAGAAGTTGATGGATGGTATGTATGGTATGGAAAATGTGATGTTAGTTGTGTCATGAGAAATTGAATGGCAAATTAATGTTACAAGAATTGAATGTTAAATTAATATTACATGGGTTGTATGAGTTGCTACACGGTTGTACCTGACGAGATTTCGATAAGAAAGTTTATATGTAAATAATGCATTTATTTTACTTGTACAATAATTATTTTGCTAGATATTATGGAAATCATTGGGTGATAACTAAAATATGAAAATGTATGGAATGTGAAATTCTCGATTGAACCTTCGGAAAATCGAGAGATACAGACAATATGTAGCTAGGTCACACGAGTGATAAGCGACCTTCACCGTGTGCACAAGAAAGCTACTAGATGGGATAATTTGATATATAGCTAGGCCACATGGATGATAAGGGACTTTCACCATGTGTGCAAGAAAGCTACGGGACAATAATTTCATATGTAACTAGGTCACATGTGTAATACTGTGTGTATACCATGTGTACAAGAAAGTTACGGGTTATGCGTAGCTAGGTCACATGAGTGGTTCCTAGTGTTAGACACCATGTAGACAAGAAAGCTACGAGATAGAATGGCTAGGTCACATGGGTGATAAGGGACCTTCACCATGTGTACAAGAAAGCTGAATTATGTGTGGGTGGAGCTATGTGCTGAGACCATCGAGTATCGGGCATTTTTCGAAAGGGTTCAACGAGATAATTTACTAATAATGATTGGTGCGATCATGTTATGAATAAGTGCAAGTGTGAATGTGACCAATTGAGAAATGTGGCAAATGTACGTATAAACAATATGTTCGATATGTAATCGGAAATTGGAAAGGTTGGTATAGGCAAGTGATGAACATAACTAAAGTCAAAGAGAGAGCAAAATTTACAATAAAACTGTTTGGACAGCAGCTGTAATATCCCGAAATTGGGCCTAGTAGGATTGGGCCTTGGGCTTTAGGAAAATTTGAGTATTATTTGTGTTGGCCAGGTATGAATTTTGTGTGTTAGCATAGTCTTGTGAAGGCTTGATTTTTATTTAGGAAGTTAGATTAATTCTTAGTATTGAATATTTAATGAAGTGGATTAAGTGAACTTGACACTTAAGTTAATTTAAGTGTTAAATTAAAGCATAAGAGGAGTAAGTGGCAAGATGGTTAAGGAGCTTGAAAGGTTGCTTAAGGTTAGAGGTTCGAGTAGCATGTTTAGCATTTTGATGACTTTATTTTTGTGTTCTAGCATTGATGGACGGTCAAACTTATTTATGATAAGTTGGACTATTAATTTTGGTAAGTTGAATATTGGTTTAAGGAAAGCTTGAAATTGGGGATAAGAATCTTAAGGTTATGGTATGATGAGGGGACAAAGGCATGGAATATGGAGGATGTTTTGGAAAGTAATCCTAGGCCTTTAGTGCATGTATGTGGACGGCATGTATGGCTAGGGGAGTGGCCGAATGTTGATAGGTAGTTTGGGGGGGAATAGTTGGTCAACTTTAGCTTTTTGTGCATCTTTTGGCACTTTTCTCTTCCTCTTTAAAAACTTTTCCTTTGGCCTAAAGTACCTAGGCACTTTGGTGCAAATTTTGCTTGTGTTTTAGCCTTCATTTTGTTGAACCAAAAATGCTATTCTCTTCCTTTCATTTTCTCTTGAAACCGAAACAACATATGAATTTTGTGCATTTTTGTGCACTTTCCTTTTGGCAAAGAAGTGTTTGGCCGAACCTCTCTCCCATATTTCTCTCTTTTCTTCTCTTGAGATTGGTTCATAATCACATTTTCTTTAATTCTCTCTTGGCCGAATTTCTTTCTTCTCCAAACTCCCTTTTCTTTTCTCCATTGTTACGAAAATCGAACACTCTCTCTCTCTTTCATTCTCTTTTCTACTCACATATTTTTCATCTTCCATAACCGTATAGCCGAAACTCTCATATTCTTTTGATTTATTTTTGACCGAATATCCAAGGGTAGGACTTCATTTTGGGTTTTCTTCAATCAGTTTTGGAAGATAGACTCTTCGGGACTTTGGAAGCAATCGTTCTAAGCCTCAAATCTTTGACAATCTTTTTGGGGTAAGTCAATAGGTAAGACTTGGTATTACGTTCGATAATCTTTCGGGATTTGATGGTATAGCCGAATGGTTTTGCTTATAGTTTTGTGGTTTGGCCGAATGTTCTTAGTGCCATAAAAGGTGTTCTCTTGTGTGTAGCTAAAGGAAGGGAACTCAGAGTGTGATTCGAGATTTGGTAGGAGACCAAATCAGCTTTAAAGGGAGAAGGAAGAACCACGTTTCGAGATCTTGTTAGATTCGAGTAGTTTGGGATTTCACTAATAGGCAGGTGTGTGATTAACCCACCGTTTTCCGGGTTTTTGCTATATTTGTATGTGTTGATTATGTACTAACAATTGCAATAAAAGTTATGAGATAAATACCCTTAAAGGGGTATGTCGATAATCCGGTAAGTACCAAACCTGATATATGTGATTATTAATATGAATATGTGTTATGACTATGCTTGATGAACATGTTCACGCATCATTATACTATATCATTATTTATGTTACATGTGCATGGGTTGGGATATGATATGAAAGAAGGTACGGGTGTACTTCGAGTACGTGGTTTGATGTTAGCCTTGAGCTACATCGTGGATTGACGTTGACTAAGGTCACGTTGTGGATTAATTGCGATTTAGTTCGTGTGGCTTGATGAGTGGCTGTGTGCCTCATCGTGGTTGATATCGGCTATGTGCCATATCGTGGTTGATGAGTGACTTTGTGTCCCATCGTGGTTTTGGTGTTAGCTACGGCTACATCGTGGATTGGCGCTGACTGAGGTCGCGTTGTGGATTATTGTGTTTAATTGCACGTGGACGGCATTGATTGCCTTTGGAGTGAAAAGGAGAGGGTGATTTGTTAATCCCCTGGTGTGTGGTAGGCTGGATACGGGGGTGTGTAGAGGATGGACCCTAGGTTGGGGTTGGGTGCACTTTGCATAATTCTATGTGACCTGTGAAATGAGGTATTAATGTGAAAATGGGCCAAGCCCAGTTTATAAATGTGGATCAGTGTGGAAATGGGTTAAGCCCGATATGTGGAATTATGGGGTTAATTACCCTGTTACCTGATAATGTGATATGAATGTGGGCCAAGCCCAGAATGTGGTAAAATGTGAATATGCAATTTTGTTATCTGATATAAGGGTTAATATGTGGTTAACATGTGGGTGGAATTCAGTGGATTAATTACACACTGAGTCTGTGTGACTCACCCAATTTTTCTCAAACCTTTCAGGTGATGCTCGGACCGGGTTGGAGTGGATACGAGGTGGCCCATGCAAAAGAGGATTTTCTTTATACAATTTATGTTTCAGTATTTTAAGTATTTAATTATTGTAATAAGGGCCATTTTAAGTATTTAAGGATTTTTATTATGTTTTAAGTTAAATTGTCGATTATATTATTATTTGAAATGTTTTATTTTAAACAACTTAATTTTATTTGGAACTTTAATTACACAATGTTTTAGTAAAGACAAAAAATCTTTTATGTTTTAAACTCTAAGTCAAAAGTTTTTCAAACGTTTTTCCGCAATGGCATTTCAAATTCGGTCACACAAATGGGCCGGGTTTGGGGTGTTACAGCAGCAGCGACATGAGTTTGAAAAATCACCAAAAATATTATAAATTGAATTATAAGTTGGATGAGATATTGATTTAAATCTTATTGAGTCTATTTTCATATAAAAGAAACAGAGAAAACAAATGATTCATATATTTTGAGATTTTTGAATTTCTGTGAGACTGGTTCAGAATGATTATGTGATCCCCTATTCTACCTTGGAAAATCATTAAAAATTGTACAACAATAATTATGAGATATAATTTATATTCCTGAAATCCTGAATGAGCCTAATTTCAAATGAACTAAACAAGAAGGCCATCTAAATTCTGTACAAGTAGAAAATTGATTCGTAGTGAAGAGAGGTCAGAATAGTCAAACAGTGAAATGGGGGAAACTTTAAAGAATAAACTGTATTGATTGGCTACACTACAAATTCTGGAAATTATATGGTAAGAAGATAAATGGGTCTAGTTTCAGGGAAAATTAACGGATCTTAATTTGGAGTTCCGTAACTCCAGATATAAATAATTTAATGACTGTAACTCAAGAAAACAACTTAACTTGAATTTGAATAACTAGGAAGAATATGAAAATAGCATGTTATAGCATTGCTTATTATTTTCATGCGAGCTTACTAAGCGTAAAGCTTACTCCCTCCTTTGCATTTCTTTTAGTTTGTCAGGTCAACTTAGGGTTGGAGATCGTCGGAGGCAGCATCACACTATTGGGTCATTATCCTTGGAATATTGGCATGTGTTTGAAAAGTTTTAATTTTGGGCGAAATTTGGTAACCCAGTTTTAAATGATTGTGAATGTCGAAGTACGGTAATGTCTCGAACCCCGTGTCGGAGTTGGACACGGGTGAGGGGTGTTACACTCACATTTCAAGCTAGAAGTTATAATCATAATAAACATAGCCATCTCTGTCATATAGAGATCTCTTGCAGACAATCACATGGAATCAAAAGAAAACTGAAATAGTGAAATTTCATCATGGGGAGCTATATAGGATATCTGAAAATTACAACACGTAGAGAATGATATCAATTCCGATGCTATCCCAGAAAATGTCTGGGAAGAACAATGTCACTCATAAATACTGAAATCCCCAGTAACAGAAGTAATATAATTTTCACGTATATTCAATAGAACAATAACCAGTAGAAACAGAATATTAAATTCATACAGATTTTACCGTCGACTTTTATATCCACATAATGGAATAAATTATCAGAGAAGATATAACAATGTCGAACATAACTCAAACAGATCAACGATGCTTTCGTCTATTAATATGTTCAGCTAATGTTCTCATACGATAAGACGTCCTTTTTGAAACTAAACAGTCAATATACTTCTGAGGAAAAATGTACACATAGAATGCCCAGAAGGAATCATAGTAACTACCCAATCATAACCATTGCATTCAACCATTAATGCAATTCAATCATTATTCATCTGTCTAATTCTATCATCAAAAATTTTCACATTATCCCTTCACTAACAGAAATCAATTCAGAAAACCTTTCAGTTAATACTTTATTTAAATAACATACATGAATAGGTCATTTAATCGGAGTTAACTTCTTCTATAATAGTAACTTTGCATAATCTGAATAGTGTTCAGAACTATCCAATATCTCTTTTAGTACTGTCTTCATTTGTTGATTTGTTCTCTTTTCTGACCACATTACTAATCTTTCAAACACAGACTTTTGTAACTCCACACTCATGAACTTATTCAATCCAAATCTTACAGATTTCATTATAACATTTTTACTGATAAGGGGTGAGGGTAGTAAAGCCTCAAATTTAACTCGCACATAAATGCACATAACACATACTATCACAAATAACCAGTTTATTTCCAATTTCACATTCTAAAAATATTTAATAAACATTTGCTTATAATCACTTTTGTTCTTAACACATAGTTCATAAGCCAACTCAAATCACTAATTCACAATCGAAATTCACATATAGCATCATAACTCAATTGTCATAACTCATATGCTCATATAATTATAACATTTATCAATAACAAAAATGTCATACACTTTGATTCATACCTTTACGAGTGTCAACTCATCACCAGTATATTTTCACTCAAACATTTAAGTACACATTCCATACTATCGAAATTTAGCTCGGTTGGAAAGCATATCTGTCTAATTAAAATAATTTTCGTCAAAGTCGAGAGATATCACACTATCGCGGGTTAAATATGGCATGTATAGCTAGACTCACATACACTATGGTAGTCCTAGAACCGACTAAACCATAGCTCTGATACCAATAAAATGTAACACCCCTAAACCTTATCTGTCGCCGGAAAGGGGTTACGAGGTATTACTGGACTTAACTACTAATTTGGGGCATAAAAATTAAAACTGTCCATCTGCGTCATTTGACTAAATTGACTATAAATCAAGTTAGGAAACTCAAAATTTAGATCCGTAAATTTTCCTTGAAACTAGACTCATATATCTTCTTACTGTAAGTTTTCCAGAATTTTTGGCTTGGCCATTTAGTACAGTTTATTCATTAAAGTTTCCCCAGTTTCACTGACCAACGGTTCTGACCTCTCTTAACCTAAATTCAAATATCTCATTGTACAATTTTCATATGTTGTTCCCACTTGTTTCTATTGAAAATAGACTCACTAAGTAATCTATACATATAAATTATAACTCATAATTCATTTTTTACAATTTTGAATGATTTTTCCAAGACAGAACAGGGGACCACGAAGTCATTCAGAACCAGTCTCACTAAATTTTAAATATCATAGAATATAAAATTCCTTTGCCTACTCTATTTCTTTCATATAAAAATAGACACAATAAGCTTTAATTCTATATCTTATTCACTTTCTAATTCCCTTTCTCCTATTTTTGATGATTTTCAAAATCACATCACTGCTGCTAACCAAAAATTGTTTCATTGCAAAATATGGTTAACTAGTTTATAACATCTTTACTCCCTTTCATTTAAACTCTATACACTAACCATACTTATAAATACCAAAACCAAATCAACCAAAACCACAACCAAACATAATCACCAAGCCAAAATATAAATTCCAAGATTAACAAGATGGACAAGCCATTTTCGCATGGCTTATACAAATATATATAACTTCAAAACCAGCAATATCAAAACTAGTCTATACATGCCACGTAACCAAATCTCCAAGCATTTATTTACCGAAGCAAAAATTGGATAGTGTGATGAGATCTCCTTCGACTTCCAACCCGAGCAAGTCTTCGAAACTCTATAAACATAGGAAAATTACACAAAGTAAGCTTTGAAAGCTTAGTAAGCCATAAGCAAATAATTCACCATAGAAACATATATAATTCAATACAAATAGGCCAAATTTAGTTAATCACATACACATATACAATCACTTTTCTCATATAATCCATGTTCCTCATTAAGTAACTTCACTTACCTTATTTTTCATTTAAAAATTAAACCTCATACGTACCTGAATCATTTAACTCAAATACACAGTCAGACACCAATTCATTCATGGAAATATCATAATCATGCATATATTCCATCTCATAATTTATCATCATTCATAAACTTTCACCTTTCATAGCCTTAAGGCCAAACACTCACACATTCAATAACAGATTTTACATAGATCTATAAATCACTTTCTCATCTCAAAACCAATACATATACATTTGTTCAAGTATATACATATTAACTACTAAATTTTCTTTCTTACCTTTCAATCCATATAATTCACATACATTCTCCAATTGTATCACATATAACTAGTAACAAATATCAATTTACTAATTTACCTTATCTCCAATAACCAATAGACTTACACATACCTGAACATCGAGCTCATTTACCGAATTTAAGTTCCACATCATCAAGAATCTATTTAAGCATACACTTATAATAATTCACCGGCATAAAGCCTGCTAGGCATAAAGCCCGATATCTTTCACCGGCACAAAGCCTGCTATGCTTAAAGCCCGATATTATCCACCGGCACAAAGCCTACTAGGCTTAAAGCCCGAATACTTTCACCAGCACTAGGCTTGCTAGGCTCAAAGTCTAAATATCATATTTATAAAGCTGTTTCGTAACCAATTCATATATCGAAACTTTTATACACTTCATAATCTTTGTACGAATTTTCAAACATCATATCTCAATCAAACTAAACTTAATCATATTAAATTATACCTTTAAAATAACAATCCATCTAAGCCATCCTTTGACATATATACTTGATTTCGAATGATAGGATCACATAGTATCAACTTATCGAATTCAATCGTTGAGATTACAATTGATCGCACACTTAGTGCTCTTTAGCCGATTTCGCACACAAAGTACTCGGACATTTAATTCGCACACTTAGTGCATAACAACCGATTTCGCACACTTAGTGCTCGGTATAATAAAATCCGCACACTTAGTTCCAAATGACCGATTTCGCACACATAGTACTCGGACATTTAATTCGCACACTTAGTGCATAATAACCGATTTCGCACACTTAGTGCTCGGTGTTAAAAATTTGCACATTTAGTACATATCTCAAGCTTGCTACTTATTCACATTCATATATATAAAACTTAAGCCTCAATTGCATATATACCAATTTGCTTATTTTATTTCTATGATCAACATCACATTCAATTATATCATTTCCATATATAAGCATCACATTCAGTTATATTCATTCCTCAATTCAATGTCACATTCGGGTATATCATTGACATATATATACACATCACATTCGAATGAACCAGTGACATATATATATGCCTCTCATTCGGTTATACTTTATACATATATAAATAATACATTCGGCTATATTAAAAATCAGTATACATACTTCCATTAAATTTTAGGTACATCAATATAGATAAATTTCATACAACATGATTGCTTAAAAACTTACCTCGGACGATGTAAAATGGAACAGGGCAACTAGTCGATAACTTTCGTTTTTCCCCAATCCAAGTCCGATTTCTTTTGTTCTTGATCTATATAATTTCAAATTAACCCCATTTAAACACTATTTCATTCAATTTAATCCAACAACACATAAACGGGAAAATTACCATTTTACCCTGATATTTCATACTTTTACAAATTAGTCCTAATTGCACAAAATACAAAATACACAAAATCTCACCACATCATAGTTAGGCCGAATCTTCCCTATGCTCATACTAATCAATATATTTCATTTATTTTGCCTTTTAGTCCTTCAGTTTATTATTTTTTTTTGCAATTTAGCCCTAATAATTCAAAATCATCAAAAACTCCAATACAAAATATATTAATCCAAAACATATCTTTCATAATTTATCATCAAACATCACAAAACACAAATATTCATCAATGGCTTAACTCAAAATATTCACCAAAATCAAAAAAATTCAAGCATGGGTCGGGTAGTACTCGAAGCAACGATTTCAAAAACATAAAAATTATCAAAAGCCGAGCAAAGCACATACCCGAATCAAGCTTCCAAAGGTGCCAAAATTTCAAAGCTTTCAAAGCTTTATTTTCTTCTTTAGTTTCGGCCAAGAAAGATGAACGCATGGCCATTTTTTTGTTTTTGTTTTATTATAACATTATAGTATTATTTTATTATTATATTATTATTATAACATAAAAAATATAATAAAATAATTTCCACTCACTATTTCATGCAAATTGGTCGGGCACTAAGCTCCATTATGGCTAAATTATCCTACCAATACTTTAATTTATAAAACCATCATCAATTTAGTACTTACACAATTAACCACCAAATTTTCTTTTTATGCGTTTAAGCCCTTTTTCACAATTAAACACCAAAACGATCAAATTTTAATATGAAAATTTTACACACACTAATTCAGACATATTAAACATAGAAAATAATATCAAAATATTTTTCTGAGTCAGATTTGTGGTTCCGAAACCACCGTTCCGATTAGGGTCAAAATCGGGATGTTACAGAGATTCTTTCGTAAATCATGTACATACCTGACATCTGAGAGTGTCCTAATGGTCTCATCATGCATCCTAATTTTAACAGTACTAATACCAATTACTTACTGGATGAATCGTTTCCCATTCGCAAACTACACCTTCAACCAAATTGTATGTGGAGAACCATTCTCTGTTGGGACACATTTGGAAAGAACATCTCAAATCTAGGATCCACTCAGACGTAAGCTCGGAGCTATCGCTTGTTGACAATAATAAGAAACCATTACTACTTTCGTCGACAAAATTAGCACCAGCTACATCATCTTCGTTACTTTTAACAACCCTTTTATTTTGCAGTTTATAACAATGTACTTTGTCTGAACCTAACTTCTTCCAATAGCGGCACATTTTGTCTCACTTCTTTGATGCTACCAAATTGGAAGCTTGCCTATTTGCCTTGCTATCTGAACCAAACTCCTTGTCGAGTTTGTCTTTACTCAAGAAATGACCCTTCACATCATTGAAAGAGAGTTTGTCTTTGCCATAACTCAGGGTCTCCCAAAAAGACTTGTATGAAGAGGGTAAAGAGTATAATAATAGCATAGTCTGATCTTCATAATCAATCTTAACCTCGACATTCTTTAAACTATTCAAAAGAGTAATAAATTGACTAATGTTATCTCTAAGAAGCTCACATTCATTCATGCGAGAAGTAAATAGACGTTGTTTCAACACTAAACGATTAGTCTGAGACTTAGTTGAATAAAGAGTTTCTAACCTTTTCCACAAGGCAGATGATGTTTTCTCCATCAGTACCTCCTGCGATACCCTATTCACGAGGCACAACTGGATTGTAGACAAGGCATTTTCATCAAGCTTTTCCCATTTTGTCTGATCTAGATTCTCAGTCTTTTTCTCGGTAACGACCTTTTTCAAGCCAGTCTGAACTAGAATTGTCATCATCCAAACTTGACACAAATTGAAATTTGTGATATCATTGAACTTCTCAATGTCAAACCCTGTTGCCGCCATCTCTAAATGGGCTGATCTATGAAAATTGATCTTGCTCTGATACCACTTGTTGGGGATCAGCCCAATTAAGTAATGAATAAGCAAAAAATAGCGAAAGAAATTGAGAAATTGAACACAAACTTAACGTGAAAAAACCCCTCCAAAGAGGATAAAAAATCACGGGTAATATAATTTTACTATAATGGTAAAAGAATGAAGATTACAAAAGATGAAGATAAAAACTAAATCCCGAAACCCGAAAATAAAGAACCCTTAAAACGTAAATACAAAATTCTCTAAAACTATTACGAGTTCTAATCTTTAATGGGTGTGTTTTCTAAGGTTGTAAAAGAGTCTATTTATAGGCTAAATTCATCGGTTAAATAAATTGCTAAAAAATGCTAAATATATTATACTAATAAATACTAAATCTTCTAGAAAAAAATATATTTTTGTTTAATTTGACTTGCAAGCAATCTTTTATTTTATTTAATAGGAATTTGGATGTAACACCCTATTCCCGAGACCATCGCCGGATTAGGGTTAGGAGCGTTACCGGACAGATCGAAAAGCATTTACAGAAATTCATACATACATTTATCAGTCTCGGACATAATGTCCCTTAATACGGTCAACAAGACCTTAAATACGCTTATAAACCGAGTCGGGACTAAATTGAAACACATATAGAAATTCCAAAAAATTTAAAACTTTTCTAAGTTTCAGGGGTCACACGCCCGTGTAAGCAGACCGTGTGCTTCCCACGGCTTTTTGACACCCCCGTGTGTCATACCGTGTCCATATACTGACTATACTCCCACGGCCTCAAAGCACGCCCGTGTGCTCTGGTTGTGTACTACTAAGCCACATACTGACTTCCCTACCACGGCCACCAAGCACGCCCATCTGCCATGGCCGTGTACTTTTAGCTAGCTACTGACTTGTACACCACGGCTAGCTGACACCCCCGTGTCGAGGCCGTGTACTACTAAGCTACATCCTGCTATACACCCACGGTCATTAGGCACGCCCGTGCGCCTCGACCGTGTGACATTATAGGCCATTTACAAGGCCAAATTGCTACCCACAAGGGTCATACCTACAATCAACATATATCATCTCATTTCATATACATATAACCACCAAAATATACCAATTAGCCATCCAAATCATGCATATTTGACAACTAAGGTAATCACACAACAATACATTCAATATCCATTCAATCTATGTCATCTACCAAGATCACAACATATATTAAAACATACTACATTCACTTGCTTAACTCAATAGCATGAGCATTTCATGAATCTACTAACCATGCCAAAACATGTTTCACATATCATATTCATAATGCGTATTACCAAAACATAACTAGCCAAATCACATGGCTAAGTTCACATAACAACTCATATCAAGGACTAGCCTATATATGCCATATCTAACCATATACATTTTCAAAGTGTACCAAAATGAGATTAGTAGTGTGATGACGATCCTTGACGATCCCGAGCCTTCAATAGCTTTGACGACCTAGAAAACAGAGAAAAACACACACACAGAGTAAGCATTCAAAAAGCTTAGTAAGTCACACACAAGTAAACTTAGCATAAAATGCATATATTGCAAACAGATACATTGGCATATAACATTTACTTAGCAAACTATCACATATTGCTTTGGTTCATATACATGGACACCATTGCCACACTCATCCATACAAGAATCATATATATATATATATATATATATATATATAAACAACTCTTTCTTAATCATTCTTGCATTTCATTCTCATTCTCATATTCAATCATACTTTTCTTCAAATCAAAGTCATATAAGTACTTACCTTTTTCACACACACTTAATGTACATACCAAACATATCTGAAACGAATATACATTCACGTAATTGTTCATAACTCGAATTTACTCATTGAACAGTTCAGAATCTAATAAGATACTCGGAAACTCAGAATAATTGTACAATGCCAACATCCTAGATGTGGTCTTACACGTAATAAGATATCGATGCCACTGTCCCATATAGGGTCTTACACATAATCAGATATCGATGCCACTGTCCCAGATAGGGTCTTACACGTAATTAGATATCGATGCCACTGTCCCAGACAGGGTCTTACACGTAATCAGATATCAATGCCACTGTCCCAGACAGGGTCTTACACGAAATCAGATGTCGATGCCATTGTCCGAGACAGGGTCTTACACGTAATCAGATATCGATGCCACTGTCCCAGACAGGGTCTTACACGTAATCAGATATCGATGCCACTGTCTCAGACAGGGTCTTACACGTAATCAGATACCGATGCCACTGTCCCAGACAGGGTCTTACACGTAGTCAAATATCGATACCACTGTCCTAGATAGGGTCTTACACGTAATCAGATATCGATGCCACTGTCCCAGACAGGGTCTTACACGAGTCTCAAATCAACACCAACGTCCTAGACGTGGATTTACATGATAAAACAGAACAGATACTGTAACATCCTAAATTTATGGGCCTATGCATTTAGTGTAGGAATATGTTTAATATGTTAACTTAGGTGAAAGGGGTCTAAATTTGGGCTTAGAATTAGGCAAAGGCCCAGATTAAATTATTTTAAGGTGGCATCATTAACAATTAAAAAGGAACAAGTTTTGGGTCGCAAGGAGCCCATGTTTTAGGCCAATTTCGGCACTTTAAATCAAGATAGGGTGACGCCACACACAAGGGATTTAGGGGCCCAAAAATGTAAGTTTAATGAAGCCCAAATCTTTTAATTTAAATGAGTTAAATTTCGGCATTTAGAATTAATGAGGTGGACGACTACAAGGCTTAAAAATAGGAAGATATATATGGATTTTTAAGTGATAATATCATAGATAAAAAGGAGAGCTTATCTTCAAAGGAAGTGTTGGCCGAAAATCCACCACCTAGAGGAGTGTAAAATTCGGCTACTGCATGGCATAGAGGGTGCCGAAATTCTCCTCTCTTCTAGCTTAAATTTTAAGGGCGTTTACGGTATTTAGCAAGTAGGTGTCAAAAATCTATAAATAGGGGGGGCTAGCTCCTTGTTTCTAACATTGAAAAACCCTAAAAACCTCTCCATTAGAGCCAAAATTCTCTAGCCTCTCCCTCTTCAAATTTCTTTCTTCAATTACTTCAAAAGCCGAAACTTCTCCCCACTTTCTTTTCCCTTGTGCCGATTTCTCTAAAAATCCGAAGCATCCATCGCTTTTTCTTTTATTCATCCTATTTGAGAAATTATTCTATACTTCCGGCATTTAAATCTTCGATTGGCATTGCCGAATCCTCTCTCTAGTGCTAGCCAAATCTCCTAAGCTAAGGTAAGAGTCGATTCTTGTTTAATTCTCATAATCTATTCCCGGTTTTTGAAAAGCAAAAGCCGAAAGCTAATAGTTTAATGGTTTTCGAGATTTGAAGGAAGCTTGGTCGACTAGATCTAAAAGCCGGAAATCATTAGTCTTTAATTTTGGGATTTTAAGGTAAGAAGAGTTGTTTATACAAATACATAAAATTGGGTAGAACACTAACCATGGCCGAATTTAGGAGAGGCCCTAGTTTCACATCCTTCCAGCTTTTTGAGCAAAGTTGTAGATCAGTTTAGCAAGGGTATCAACATTAATCAGGTGTGTAGATCTCTAACACACTACTAATAAACCTGTATGTATATCTATTTGTGTATGTTATGGGCTAAAAAGCCGGAATAAGGCTGTATAGACAGTCGAATGGAACCCTAAAAGGGTTAGGCAAGGATGCCAGGTACGTAAACATAGAACTCCCTATGTGTATCGAAAAATATATATGACTGCATGATGTTTTCTTTATGTGTGTATGCATGGGATGGGATATTGATATGATGAAGGGGAAGTGCATGATAGGTCACGCAGTGATCGGTGGTAGAAAACCCACAAATATAAATGCTAGGTCACATTATAATCGGTGGCTATGCCACGTTTAATGATTCCTACTAAATAGGAATAGGCAGTACGACTTTTGTTTTGGTGTGTAGCGGATGGAGGGTTGATTGTAGAAATCCCCCAAGGTGTGATGGTTGGTACGGGTTGGTGTGTAGAGGATGGAAACCTAGGATGGGTTGGGTTATTCATTCATTATTATTTATTATGTAATTATGATTGATGCCTTCCTGTATAGGCCAGGGCCCATAATGTGTTTGTGGGCTCAGGTCGAGGTGTGTTTTGAGATTTATACACTGAGTCTTTGTGACTCACGCTTTCCTTTTCTCTACTCTTCCAGATGAACAGTAGATTATGGACATGGGAGTCGAGACGGACTCAAGGGGCCATCAAGTTCTATTTCTACAAGTTGTTTTCTTTTGAGATTTCTTTAAGTTTAATTTATTTCAATGTTATTTCGAGGATATTTATGTAATAAGGCCCCTAGTTTTCATTCAACTAAGTCGTTTTCAATGTTAAGCAACTTATGAATTTTATGATAAGGTTTATTTATAATTAATAATACTTAATACAAGGTTTTATTTTTAAAATGCCGTTTATTTACTTAAATATTGTATAATTATCTCACGAATTTCAAATACCATCAAAGTAAAGGTTTTCAAAGTACAAGCCGTGACATGCCAGATCCGGTCGGAACGCATGGGCCGGGTTTGAGGTGTTACAGATACCTAGGCCATAACATAATTAATCCTATCTATTCCTAGGTTCGTACGGGTCTTCTCAGACATTGTCGCTATATCGACCTTATCTCGTAATTCATATTCACAATCTTTCATAAGCATTCATTATCATTATTAGTCATTTGGGTATTCACAATTCCATACAAGTATGTTTATTTGCAAAATGACTTACCTCAGATTCGGTTTATCGGAATAGAAACGGCTACTCGTTTACTTTTGCTTTCCCGCAATCTAAGTCCGTTTTCTTCAGTTCTTGATCTAAACACATTCAGAATTAACCCTTTTATTCACTAATTAATACAATTCAAGCCATGGACACACATTTAGGGCTATTTGCAAATTAACCCTCACATTTGCATATTTTACCAATTTAGTCCATTTTTCTCAAAACATCAAATTCACAAAATCCACACATACACATGCTTAGCCGAATATATATGCATCACATACAAGCCCACATTTTTCATCAAATTTACTATTTAGTCCCTCAAATTACCATTTTCTCAATTTAGCCCTATTTAGCTAAATTCATCAAAACTTTAAGAACAAAGTATGTTCATCTAACTCATATCTTTCATTTAACACCAAAAATCATCAAAAAGCTTAACATATCATCAATGGCATCTCACACAAACATCATCAATTCACAAAATTAAAACATGGGTTTTGTAGCTCTCAAAGCAACGATTGCAAAAACGTAAAAATTATCGAAAACCGACCGAAAACATACCTTGAATTTTGGCTTGAAATCAACCGAAATACAAAGCTTCAAACTTTTCTTTTTCTTATGTTTTTCGGTGGATGAATGCTTAAAAAAATCCACTTTCATGTTTCTTTTATTATATTATAACTATATAATATATTATAAACTTTAACTATTAAAGTAAATGTAATAAACATATAATAAATATATATCATCATTCATTGCCGTCCACTATACATAGGATTGGCTTAATTGCCACATGGGTCCTTACCCTTAAAAAGACATAGCAAATAAGCACCCTTTCACCAAACATGCAAATTTCACATTTAATGCAATTCAGTCCTTTTGTCAAATTAAACACACAAACAGACAAATTAACTTACAAAAATTTACCACATACTTATTCACATATCAACGACACAGAAATTAATATTAAAATATTATTCAGACTTGGATTTGTGGTCCCAAAACCACTGTTCCGACTAGGGTATAAACCGAACTGTTACATTGGATAACACAACTCTAATAAAATAAATAAAGCTAATTTTGTTTATAATATTTTTTTAAATAAAAATTAGATTCTAAAGAAAATAAACTTTTTATATATCAAACTTTAAAATTTAAAAGTTATCACTTTTTATCGAATCATAATCTTAAGAAAAACTGGTAACCAAATGAAATTAGGTGCCTCCCGTCTAGAGGTGCTTATGGGCCGGGCCGGGCCGAGCTCAACTAAAAATTCATGCCCATTTACTAGGCCCGGGCCCTACCCGAAAAACAGGTATAAAATTTTTTCCAAGCCCAACCCAGATAAAAATGCTAAAACCGGGCCCGACCCGGCCTACCCGTATTAATTTTTAATATTATTATTTATAATATATATATATATATAATAAATCAAAAACACTAAAAACATCAAAATAAATATTTCCCAACAAATTGAAAATAAATTTTAAAAAATATGTAGACTTAAATAACATTAAGATAAATGCAACTTAACAAGCAAATACCTCTAAAATAATAACAAAATTAACAAATGTCTTTAAAATAATAACAAAATTAACAATAAAATAAGTTTTATACAATATCTAAACAATAACAACAAAATAGTAGTAATATAATAGTAAATGGTAACAAAATAGGGGGAAAACAACAATAAAATAATATTCAAAAACAAAAAAAAAGAGCAGATTTTTTTTGTCATTTAGTGAATTCAGGTCAGGCCTAGCACAAGGCCCGGCCCGTTTTTTAAATGGGTCTTAGTTTTTTGATCAATCCCATTTTTTGGACCTATATTTTCGCCCAAATCTTCTCACATTTCGGGCTGGCCTTCAGGCCGGGTTGAGTGGCCCTACTCATGATCAGATCTACTCCCCGTCCTATCCACTTATGATGTCATACAGCTGCGGCATGCCATTGTCCGCAGGGTTGTGTAACTTACAACGAAACTTAGGCCGTACAATTATTTCTATCTACATTGTTAGAAACCACTAATCTAAAATTTCTAAAATCCAAATGGAGTCCAATTGAAGGCACCGCCATTGCTTCAGGCCTCGAACGCATGAAGTATCTTCAACCCGAAATCCAACTCAACTCTTACATGGTCCCCCATAACATTAATAGTTGGTTCAATTTGACTGCGAGTCATTCAGTCATCTGTCTTTCGCTAGCTATTTTGTTTCGAAAGAGGTTTTTATATAATTTTCACATCTTAAACACCCCCAAAAGTTAACAAAAACCATGGGATTTGGCAATTAGATGAGCTGACTTTTATTTGTACCTTGTTGTGGGTTATAATTGACAATGAAATAAACTTTCATTTCACGGAGAAATGAGAAAAAC
Organism: Gossypium australe; assembly: GCA_005393395.2. NCBI lineage: Eukaryota > Viridiplantae > Streptophyta > Magnoliopsida > Malvales > Malvaceae > Gossypium > Gossypium australe. The sequence goes on along the minus strand of CM016621.1, from coordinate 106,890,057 downwards.
CCCTGAACTTACTAGCAGCGTTGACTGCCAATTGGCCAATAATAGCCAATCATAGGGACACGCTTTTATTTATTTATTATTTTTCAAGTGTTCTTACGGGTCAATTTAGTGGTTGAGGTTGCAGTAAAAGGTTGCTGTCTTCATAAAAACATATCCCATTTTTATCTCCCTTTTAAATCTTTCTTTCTCTAATTTGTAGCAAATTTCAATTTCGTTTACAGTATATCCGCATCCCATTACATTTAAGTACAAACGTGTCTTCCATTTGATCAAGTCCTTTTCTAAAAGGCTTCAACTTTGATCAATTGTTAAAGAAGAGAGAGAGAGAGAGAGAGAGAGAGAGAGAGAGAAGGAGAGGGAGAGCGAGAGGGAGAGGGAGAGGGAGAGGGAGAGGGAGAGCGAGAGAGAGAGAGGATGCTATTTTGATCAAGGTCTTTTAAATTCCGATTCTTTTAGGAGTATCTGGAATTGGGTTTTGCTGATTTTGGGTCATCCTGATAATTTTGAAGCTGGGTATTTGTTAGTGGGAATCTGACCGCAATGGAGATTCTAGAGATTGTAGATGTTTATTTGATGGGGATTTGACTTTGAAAGATAGGAATCTTTATTTCTTTCTTATAGTCAGAAGAATTTATAATTTTTTGTTTGTTTGGTTCCATCTTGAAAAGCACGAGACAATTTATTAATCCATAAAACAGTCACATCCTGATTTTTTTTTTCTTTTTCAAAGTAATTGCAGGCAAGGTTCTTCTTCTGGTGTCAAAATTAAAAGGGTGGCATTCCGTTTAAGGAAGTGAAACATTGACTGTTAGAACTTCTCTTAGATGTATTTTGGAAGGCTTCATTGTTATTGGTTTGGTCTATTTCGCAAGTTTTGGATGGTTTGAGGATTATGATTTAGGAGAGGTTTTGTGGTGCACCGTTTTTTAGGCATTTAGAACAGACAGAGAAGCTCATCAATGAGATTTCTAAGCTTTGTGGGGAACTCCTTTGGATGTTCCGCATCTGGGGAACGCCTAGTTTCCGCAGCAAGAGATGGAGATCTTCAAGAAGCCAAGGCTTTATTGGAATACAATCCAAGACTTGCAAGATATTCAACTTTCGGAGCTCGCAATTCGCCTCTCCATTACTCTGCTGCTCAGGGTCACCATGAGGTATTCAATACCTTAAATTTCTGCCTGGAAACGTTTCTTCCAAATTAACCGTAATGCTGATTTTTTTTTTCTTTTCATTTTTATATCAGATAGTTTCGCTCTTGCTTGAGTCTGGAGTAGATATTAACCTCAGGAACTATCGGGGTCAGGTAATTCAATTTTGTATTGTCTGTTTCTTTTTTCTCTCATCCATTATTTGAGTCCATTTCTAAATTTGCCAACCAGTTATTATTCATGTGGCTTTTGGGTTTCTCAGACATAATTTAGTTTAAGTTTCCTGGGTTACTATTGTTTGTTTTAAGTTTTGCTTAATAACTCTGATCAACAGACTGCTCTGATGCAAGCTTGTCAATATGGCCACTGGGAGGTTGTTCAAATTTTGATTCTTTTTGGGGCCAATGTAAGATTGTTACTTGAAAGTTTAGTTTCCTCTATTGCTATAGATCTGTATGGTTTTCAACTTGATTGGAATTTGATTATGACAAGTGAAGTTTGTGCTGAAATGGTTCTTAGATTCACAGAGCAGATTATCTTAATGGGGGTACTGCACTCCACTTGGCTGCCTTGAATGGTCATTCCCGGTGCATAAGGCTCCTTCTTGCAGATTATATTCCTAGCATTCCTGATTGTTGGAATATATTAACAAACAAATCAAAAGATAAAGAATCTACTTCAGATTTTGATGAGAGGTAAATTTATATTTATCCTCGTTATTGCTTCTTATGTCTACTTTCTGTTTTCATTCATTCATTCTCAATTTCATCTTGACCTTCCAGTGCTCTTCGCAAGGTTATCAATAAACCTGCTGATGGCGGTGTCACTGCCCTTCATATGGCAGCCTTGAATGGACATGTTGAAAGTGTTCAGCTGCTCCTGGATTTGGGAGCTTCTGTTGCTGAGGTCACTGTAGAAGATGGAACAACGATTGACCTAATAGGTAATTCAGAATTCAAACATACATTTTGTTCAGTCTCGCTTGATTCAGTCTATTGTTTTGCAGCTTTTTGTCATTGAGCAATAACAGCAAAATCATTATTAAGCGGCAAATTAATTCTGCATTGCACTTTTCTCATGTTCATCAGGGATCCCCTCGTTATCCTCGTTTTATCCTCTGCCTTGGTTCTTATCCTCCTTTTATCCTCTGCCTTGGTTTTCTTTGTTCAATAATTATTGTTCTTCAGTGTCACTTCCTCTTCCCCTTCTTTTCTGTTTTGTCTTTCCAGTTTCTAGGCCGCCAATGCACATCAAAATTACAATATATAGGTGGAGTTCCTGTTTACTGGTAATTTAGTACACTTCTTCCAATCTGATAAGAAGCTGTACATAAATACAAAAGCAGTTAGTCCCTAGATGGCTAAAACTCCCCCACTTGTCCGTTTCTAAATGTTTTGAGGCTTTGAAACTGCAGACTGACTTCTCTTCTCAAGTGTCTGTCATTTATATATTCATTAGTAAAGCCTATACAATCCGATCCGACTTGAGGGCCTTTCATTTAGAATGTTATGGTTTATAGGTGCATAGGTAGGAAAACTAAAAATGCTATTGAGCTAGTAAGTCTTCTCCCCAACAATCTGTGTTTTCTCCTTTATGTTCTCTTGATATTCGACTTATTTTTCTCCTAATATAGTAGCCTCATTAAATTTGTTACCTTTGCAGGTGCTGGGAGCACTGCTCTTCACTATGCTGCTTGTGGTGGAAATGCACAATGTTGTCAGGTCTGTCCTTGCTCTCTGCAGCATCACATCCAGAAACAGGGAACTAGAAGAAATTCAATCATGTACTAATATCATTCATGACTGAATTTTTTTTGGCTCTCTATTCAATTTCTAACTTATAATCTTGATGTATGATGTTTCAGATTTTGATAGCCAGGGGTGCCAGTATTACTACGACAAATGTAAATGGGTATGTTACTGTGACTCTTATCATGTTTAAATGCTATGCATCATTGTTACAGTTTCTGCTAAAATGTATTACTAATAATTTGTTTTCACTTCTCAAAAGCACGAAGTTAGAAAAAGAAATCATACTAGGATGCTGCTTTGATAAGAGTGGTTAGTATAAAGGGCGCACAGAGTCTTTAAGCACAGGCTGCTATCAGTTAACTGCCTTCTTGATTGGAATTTCGGAGCATGTAATGATAAAATCAATTTCACTTTTGAATGGTCTTTAATAGATACACTGAAGGTTTTCGCTGTTTAGTTTTCTTTCTTCTCCTTCCCCTCCTTAAGAAATTTCATTTACCGGCTTTCTAAATCTCCCTTTCTGACCTGCAGACCATTTTTTTGCATTTATGGGTTAAAACGAAATGAGGTATAGAAAGAAGCAAGACTAAGACTAAGACTAAGACAAGATGCTAGAAAATGTAAAATGTAAGGAGAAGATGATTTCTCTTTATCCATTGGTACGAGTATTTGTACTGATATTGAAAATACTATACAGGAAAGAGTACAAAATTCAATCCTAATTATCTGCTAGAATCCCTAAATATAAGGTACTTACAGTACAACATATTTACAACCTGTTAACTCTCCCCCTCAAGCTGGAGCATAAATAGTAATCATGCCTAGCTTGTTACATAGAAATTGAACCCGATTCTCGAAGAGAGCTTTTGTGAAAATGTCACGAAGTTGATTTTCAGTTTTTAGGTAACTGGTAGATATCAGCTCTTGCATTTTTTCATGAACGAAATGCCAATCAACTTCTATGTGTTCTGTTGGTTCATGAAATATTGGATTTGATGCAATATGGAGATCAGCCTGATTATTGCACCATAATTTTGCTGGTAATGAAGACTTCAGGCCTATTTCAATCATGAGATGATGTATCCGCATGATTTCACAAACAAACTGAGCCCTGACTATATATTCTGATTTTGCACTGGATCGGGATACATCATTATGTTTCTTACTCTTCCACGGCACCAAATTTCCTCCAATGAATATACAATATCCTGTAGTGGACCTTTAGTCAACTTTTGATCCTGTCCAGTCTGCTTCTATAAAACACTCTAGTGTATCCATGATTCTTGTACAATATACCATGTCCAGGAGCTCTTTTAAGTAGCACAAGATCTGTTCAAGAGCTGCCCAATGATGGATGGTTGGAGACAACATAAATTGACTGACAGTACAAACTGCATATGCAATATCGAGTTACTGTGAGATAGTTCAACTTCCCTACCTATCTTCTATATTTCTCAGGATTCCAAATAGTTCACCATGTTAGCTAGAATCTCTCAATATAAGATATTTACAGTACATCATATTTACAATCTGTTAACAGAAAATAAGCTAAGTCGATAACATACAAATTTGCCCAAGCCTGTGAAACTTATGCATGTGGTGGGGTTTTGTTCCATTGCTATATTGAGGAAAGATGCATTCTGATTAAGGAGGAAAAGGATCTATGGTTCATCTTGTGTGATTATGCTTGTTCCTTTTAAACATGTTTCATTGTTAAAATTGCTCCTGATGGATGCATATTTTATGTGGTCACCATTTTTCATATTTTGGGGTAAAGCTACAATTCATTAGAAAGGAACGCTTCATGCAATATTTAATCTGACTAAAAGGATTTACTTTGTGATATTTCAATGGTTAACCCTATCATCTTATGACTACATATATCACTTATGGCATGGTAGAAAATTTTCATATATTTTGGTGAAGAAATGGTAGTTCAGGCACAACTGTGGTCAATCAATAGCAGAAATCCTGTTATAAAGTTAAACTTTATTATATACTAAGTAAGATGCCTGGATATCATATTATTTTTGTTTCATCATGAAACTCATTGACATAACCTTTTCTATTTGTTGCTATTTGTTTTCTAAACCCTGTCTTGATGAATAATCAGATGTGATCTATTCTTGTTTTTGAATTGTTTCTTCAAGGTGGAGTCCTTTAATGGTTGCCCGTTCATGGCGCAAAAGTTGGCTTGAGGAAATCCTTAGCACTCAGCCTGAAGGCCAGTCGCAAGCTCTTCCTTCACCCTTTCTGTTTCTTCCCCTTATGAGCATTATTAGAATTGCTAGGTGAGTGAAATCTGCACTGTCTTTCCTTATTTTATGTTGTTGCATCAATTCTCTTTGCCATAGGCTTTTGTATAACCTTCTTGAGTTTTAGTTTTGCATGTGATGTGCTTATCTATGAACTTTTATCAAATTTATAATACTGCAGTTTGTTAATTTTCTGGCAAATTAGGTTGAAGTGTGCGTACTTAGTTGGAAATAGAGACAAGGTATTTGCTATCACTAATCACTCAAACTACACCGCTGGATATTGGTGTATGTTTTCAGATTCATTTATATCTGGTAGTCAGGAGTTTTACTCTGTGAAAACTGTAAGTATTGAAGGCTTAAAACTTGCAGGAGTCTGCTTCTAGACATTCTGTTAAGTGCTAACATCATGCTGTTTATTTGGGAGAGAGAAAATCAGGCAAAGTATGTATCTTTTATGGAGGTGGAAGGGAGGTCCCGTGTGATGCTTAGGAATGGCAGAACAATAAGAGCTGGAGAGTGAAACTAAAGCAGATGTACTTTGTGAAAGTTTTCAAGAGAGCATTTAATAAAACTGTTCTGTATTTTATTAACTAAAGAACTGAATTTAAACAGAGAAAAGAGTCATAACCTAATTGGGAAAATAATTCCCTTATTCTAATAAACTACTAAAAGATAAAATAAAATAATCCTAGAATATCTCAAATGATTTATTCTAAGATTTATCTACCTAAATAAGATTTATCTATCTAAATAACTTTAAAATATATCCCCAAAATATATGGGTTTCACATATTTCAACACTTTGTATCTATAGTCTAAACCATGCTAGCCCAGGAAAGTGAATCAGCGTTGTTCAATAGTGAAAACTGGTGACAACCAACACATTTCTGAAAAATATTTTTTATTAGCAGCATAATTTTCCCTTTCAGCAATTACAATTAGATTTTAGAGTCTACCTATAGGGTTAAGGTACATGCCGTAGCTAAATCTGCATTACATTGTCTAGAAGATTGACTGTCAAACCATACTTCTTTAGTGGAACTTTTAGAACAAAATATTGTTGATTGTCTATTTTTACCTCGGTACTTTGAAGTGTTTCTTTCACTTAATTTATTTACTGCCTAGTCCTTGCTTCTCCCCTAATTTCCCTTTCAATTTTCAAGCCATTTAGAATCCAATTTGATCAACAAGCAAACTAGATTTGTAGGAAGGCTTTAGCATTTCTCTTCCCAAAGTTAGCTGACAAATAATCTCTCGCTTTAGAGTGATTCATTTTTGCTTTAATGTCTAGCAACATACGATGGAAAAGGAAAAGGAACAAAAGAAAAAGATTGACAAGTTTCATTTTGCCTTATTCTGTGGTATAATTTTATTAGTTATGAGGCAGTATTAGATTATACTTTCATTCCCAATTAAGTGGATTCAAAGTAGATTGTAAAATTGTCAGTGTTGTTTTTGTTTTATTCCCAAAGTACTATTAAAATTTTTTTTAGTCAGGAAAGAAACATGTAAGCTTGTTGTCTCCAGATTTTGCATTAGTTGGATTTAGATTTCCATCAGGTCTTGGATAAATTAAATCAATGTGTTTTCACTTTCTTGCTTTATTTTGTATTAAATTGTATACTTCCAATTTAAGAAAACTCTGTAAAAAGTTTCTTTGTTATGGTGCTAGACTCCTATAGTGAAATGGAATTTTCAAGTCAACCTTGCATATTTCCTTTTACATAGTCTACATATTTTATTGGTTAAAATCCACATAATCATTTAAACTAAAAATTCACATTACCACTCCTAGTTGTGTCAGTTAAATGAACTCATCAAACAGCAAAAAGAAGATAGTTCCTCAAGTTGAAATCAAAAGACTGGCTTGAGGTGCAAATTAAACTTCAGGTCCTTGAGAGTTTTCTGCTACGTTATAATAAAATGTTAGTAAATACCTGAGTGCAGAGGATTATGCTTTCTGTTCTCATTAACTTCCTCAAGTTGAAATCAAAAGACTGGCTTGAGGTGCAAATTAAACTTCAGGTCCTTGAGAGTTTTCTGCTACGTTATAATAAAATGTTAGTAAATACCTGAGTGCAGAGGATTATGCTTTCTGTTCTCATTAACTGGTCCATTTTTTATAGTTTCTTAACTGTGCTGTTCAATTAAATTAAACATTGAAATAAACAACTTTCAATTGCTGTTTCTTGCAATTACCAAGAGAGTAGAACAACAACGGGATAAAGACATTATATTCAGCTTTATCCTGAAATCTTTGTATTAACAATTGCTCATATATTCACAGAAATATTAAAACTGGAAACTGGATATATGCATGGACATCCATTTGTGAGTATATGCAAGCAATAATTATAAATTTATGAACATGATGGCTACCGGGTCTCCGCATCAATTTTTGTGCTAAAAACTGAGATTCGTATCATATGAACTAAATCTTTTCACCTTCATTTGTCTTATAAAGAGAATGTGGATGGAGGACTGGTGATTCCTTGTTCTCATGCCAAGATCCATGTGCTGTATGTCTGGACAGGCAGTGTACAGTAGCTGCAGAAGGTAACTTATTCATTCCATGTAACAAATCCTCCTAGAGCATATTTATCTCAGTTATAATTACTGGTATCGGTGTAGTCTATAGGATTATAAGAATTGATATGGATATTAATTGAAAGGGACGAGGAAATGAAATCTTCCACCTAATATTCTAATATTAGAATGACATTATCACACACGTAACTCATTTTTTGTCACAGAGACGCATTCATAGAAACTTTTTTCTTCATGCACAAACGGAATTAGGTGCGGTCATTATTTTTAGTGGTGAGGTTGAGAGGAAATAAGTGCCGATTTTGAGATGTTCTAAATCAGGTTAGAAGTGCTAATAATACAATAAAATTCCTTTTCTCTTATGGGCATTTTGATACATATATGCATACCTCAAAATCCGTTTCTTCATTACATCCACACCCTGAATTTTCATCACAAAGTGTGGGAATTCATGTTTGACATTGATGATCATGGGATATATGTGACTAGATGTTACAAAAATCAGAGTTCACAGATATATTGCCCATGGTGCAGGTTGTGATCACGAGTTCTGCACACAGTGTGCCTTATACCTCTGTTCTACAAATAACACAACAAATGTAGCTAAAGGTCCAACTGGCTCAATTGCCTGTCCTCTTTGTCGGCACGGAATAGTATCATTTGTCAAGCTCCCTGGAGCAAAACCAATAGTTAAGGCAGTTGCAAGAACAAGTTTGTCCCTGTCTTTCTGCACATGTTCTAGTGAGATGTTGGAGCCAACTTCAATGACAACCCCGCTTTGCAAGCCTGTGGTCCATTGTGCTCGCATTTCTCCTCCTGGATCTTCATTCTGCAGCATAAGTGGTCAGAGTTCCCTGTCGATGAAAATCCACTCTAGTCTTTGCATTGGTGTTCCGAATACTAGTCCTTTAACTCCCTGCCCTGCCGACCAGAATTTGCGAGGCTTAAGACGCTCGGCTTCAGAGGGCAGAAGATCGTGGTTCTCAACACTTAATCAATGTGTAACTACAGGCAATGGTTGCTGACTTTTTTTGTGCTTTTCTCCTCCATTCTTTTCCTATCTGATATGGTTGATTGCTCCCTCTAATTTTGCCCATAATTGTAATTGAAATTTCATGTTGATAATGATTCTTGGTTGTGTGAAGAGCTTGAAAATTTTAAAGGGGGGGAGGGGCATGGTACCTGCCAGCTCCCCTTGGTTATGCCCTTGGCAAGGACATGCTATGTAATTTGGAAATGTTTTCTTTTCTAATCTTAAGAAAAATTAGGGTTAAAGAACAAAAATAATTTTTATATCCCAACTTCAATTGACGGTGTTTATATGTATCGAAGAAATAATTAATTACAGTGCAATGTTTGATTGCTAGACTTCTCCGTCTGGCTTTGTTGCAATATATTTCTATTACTTTATTCTTATTTCCAATTTTTAATTTCTAGCAATCTTATTATTTGAGTTTGTTTCCTATTATAGTATTAGAGCTATCCCTTTTCATATCGCTTGTGTAAATTATTTGATGCAATTCAATAATAGAAAGCACTTCTTTTTCATCATTTTGTTATTTTATATAGAATAATAGCTTAGATTTAATTTTGAAACATTAATTTCAATTTGCCTCATTGTTAACAATTTTTAAAAATACCACCTTTTTGTATACAATATCCGTCCTTTTTCCTTCTCAAATTGGTCAAGAAATCCACATCTCCTATAGTTGCTCCTGCTAAGGTCAATCCTAATGAACATATGATACATGCAATTGATTCATCTCAATTAATTCAATTTAATCTTGTCTCCTAATTACCACCCAAACTTAGAGATATCGATTTTTGTAAATTAAAGTATACAGGTTTTCTTATTTATTTAAGGTAATGACATCTTTTCTTACCTTGATGTCTAATTGTGGTTGTAACGTCCCAAAATTTTGGTAAGCTAAATAGTACTATTTCAAGAGGGTACACAACAAAAATTTGAGGAAACCCAAAAGGAGATATTAAATGAATATTAGTAGAGTTAATTCAATTTTTTAATGAATATGAGCGGGACTTGAAATATTGAAAATATGACTAAATTGAAAAGGATAGAAAAGTATAGGGACAAAAATGGAATTTGAACAAACAAAATTTTTTTTGATAATAATGATTATTTGTCATGGAAATGATGATGAGTGTGTATTAAGGTTAAGGAGTTTCCAATTGGGTTAAATTGAATTGAAGTAAAAGGCATAGGGATTAAATTGTAATTTTTTTTATATTTTATCGAGAAAGTTCATAAATGCAAATTTTTGCATGAACCATTAATGATTGAGAATGATAAGTGTGGATTATGAAAATTTTCAAGTACTAAGTGCTGAAAATGGTAGAGAAAGGTAATAAGTAATAAGGGGCTAAAGTGCAATTTTTTTCGCAAAAAAGAGTATTTTGGTCATTTCAAATGAAAATTATATTGGGAATATTAAATAGTGAGATATTATATTATTGGAATAAATTTTGATCATGAGGCACCCCAAACCCGGCCGAGACAAACTGACTGAATTTTGAAACATCACATTAGTCATTTACGTGACCTCCTTACCGATGTAACACCCGGTTATCTTAATTGACCCAAATTTACAAATAGTTAGGATTAAATTGAAAGGATTTGCAAATCGTTGGACTCCACTGGGAGATTCAGAAATTTTAACGACCGAATTACGATTAGTTGGATCTCAATTCTAGTTCGGTTAGGATGGAACTAGTTGGTTCCATAGTGGGAGACAAAATGATTAAGGATGAATGATTATGACGGTCGGTGAAGATTGTGCCAAAGGAGTATATACATATGTGTATGTGTCGAGACAAAATTTTCTCAATTCTGTTTACAAATTTTTCTCTTCATAGCATCATCTTCTTCAGTCGCTCTGAAAAAGAAGAAGATGTAGCTGAAGGATCCTCTACATGTTGTAGTTGTTGTATGACTTGAGGTCTGGAAGTGGAGAAATCGAGAAAAATGGTAAGCTTCCTATCCCTCTGTACTCAAGGATTAGAGGAAGGAATAAAGTAAGGACTCTCAAAGATTTTGTAAAATTTAAACCTTATGGGTTTCTAAGGGCTTACCACTATTAGGTTAACCAATAATTGGTTGTCATGCTTAGCTGCTAGGACGAGGGAGGCTTTGGCATTCAGACAAGCTAAGTTGTTAAGGAAAAATAAAGCGAGGTGTGTTTCTGTACCTTGCTTTTGGGTGATAAAGTGTCGTTATGTTGCTTACATGAACCACATTGAAAATGTTGGATCATCAATACACCCCATGGCATAGCGAAAAATTAAGTCCGGCAACCACATCCAGGGATCCATGTGTAAGGAACGACTCAGGATGAAAAGGGTATGAACGATTACTTTTAATCGTCTAAAAAATTGAAGAAATAGATTACACAATTGTATGTCGATTTCAAGCTGCTACAAAATGTTTCGGCCTCTACGTAATTCGTCCGCTGTGACAACGAATGGTAAGCACTCTCTAAAACTTTTTCAGAGAGAGAAAAATCTCTTAACAACTGCTAGACCTCACACACACATTATATAAAGTATATTAGGTTTTTTTTTAAAAATCCTATATTTTCGAATTCGGGAATAATTGATATTTTTTTATATAAATCAAATCATAATAATTAACGAAATATAATAATTATAATTACTATAATTATAATAATGTTTGACCAAAAATTACAATTACAGTAATTATAATAATATTCGATCCTAAATTATAATTATAATAATTATAACAAGGATTTCGGTAAATTATTTTTAGCTAAATTTTATGCGAATCAAGTTCATATATTAATTTAGCCATATTTTTCATTATGTGCACAATATACTTGTACACATAATTCGTTCGATATTTAACTACCAAATTAAATTAATTCTATAATCAATTTAATTCATGTGATAGCTAAACACAATACCAACTATGTTTAGATTCCGTTTGTTTCAACCATAGGGTGTGACCTTGGAGGTTCTTGTAACGTTAACTATAATACTAGAACGATTCTAATATTACAAACAATGAGTGGCATCTAGCAATGCATCATTGCTACCTAAGTTACAAGAAGTCATGATTTGACATAACCTCTCTGTGATTAACCCTTCATGTATTAAATCCTTTTGTCCTTTATATCTAGAATGGACACAAATCATGGAATAGTAACACTTGCATAGTCCATCTAATGTTTCTTGATATCCTGAGTAGACTATGAAAAACACGTATGATATCTCATATCAACTTATTCGAGCATGGCCATGGATTTCTAGTCTCACTCAATCAAGTGGCCTAGGATATTGCTCCCATTATGTAGGAGGGACAAATTTTATATTGATCAATCATATCCCACTACATAGATTGTGGTATATCCAACATCAGCTTTTATAGAACAATCAGTTACGGTGGACGTTTGACTGTATCAAAATATATGACTCACGGTGTTGGATAATGATGATCTCAAGTTTGAGGATCGTATATATAGTAATCACTATGAGTAATGTTGTGACTATTACATAATAATCCAAGAAACATACTCATAGCGGGTTAGTCTAATATGTTGTTCTCTAACACACAAACTTATGTATTGATTTTGACATCTCATGTCAATGATAACACTTTGTCATCAATTAAGTACACATTAGTCTTAATGCATTATTGTTGTCCAAGCCCACAATAATACTCGGCTAAGGACCTTTTAAAAATAATCATATTATTTTCAAGATATTATTATAAAACAATTTATTCATATACATAGAAAACAAACTGAAATAATAATGGATGTGCCTTATACTAATAAACGAGGTAAAATAAGTATGTTGTTACAATCATCTCATGATTGGTCTTTGGGCATACTCTAACAGAAAATGTACTAAGATGGCTTGAGCTCATAATTTGTGAGTGCTACGTGAAAGAGTAGGTTATGTTTATACAACAATTGTGTGAACTCTTGCTAAATGATTGACGCCATTAATGGTTGATTATTGATAATTAGCTAATGTGCGTGATGAATGTTAAATGATAAATTACATGACTGAGCCTGCGTGTTTATGAAATTTGGGGCATGAAGGGAAAAGTATGGATGGGATAGATGTAGCTAGGATTTGGGGAATGGGAGTTTCTATTAGATACCGCCATATGGTGTTGCTAAGTGCAAACTGTGATGTGCGAAGCTTCGGGCCTTGTGAAAAGGACACTGCTGTGTTCGAGTATCAAGGTATAGGAATGATGAAATGGAAGAATGCACGGATGAATAGTTACGATACCGCCATACGGGATTGCTTAGTACAAACCATGATGTGCGAAGCTCCGGCCCTTCCGGGGGGAGGGGAAGGGACACTTCAGTGTGTGAGCATCAAGGTAAAATGTGAAAAGGAATGATATCGACTGGTCCTTCGAGGTGACATCGTGATGACGGTATTTAGGTTCTATATAGCAACATCGCGATAGTGGTCAGCAGGCTCTATGGGGCAACACCGCGATGACAGTAAGGCCCTTCGGGGCGACACTTCAAGAAAGTTATAAAGTGTAAGAACATAGCTTGGCTATGGCAACCAATAGAGAGTCCCCTGGGATAGTAAACAAGGGGTAGTCCATTGAGGTAGTAAACAGAGGGTAGTTTACCGAGATAGTAAACACGGGGTAGTCTGCCAAGATAGTAAACATGGGGAAGTTCGCTAGGACACTAAACATGGGTTCAGATTGGGTAAGCTGTAGCTTGGCTATGGTGCCAGTGAAGTTTTCCAGAACGCTTGGCTTGAAAAATGATAGTACAAGGTAAGAGAGAGATCGAAGTATGATCTACTTGGAAAGTAACATGAAAAGGGCGAATACGACTTGTCCAAGAACACGGGTAGATGGGATAGCCCAAGGATCCGCCAAATTAGAAAGATAAGAAATGTGAGTATGAACTTATGAGTTTGCATGTATTGGCAAGTAAACTCGAGTCAGGGGTGAAACTAGATAAAGGGAAACCTAAGTCTAAGGGGTCTGCAGGCAAAAGTTCGCTTGGGTGGATAAGTCCATTGGGGTTTCACTTGGGAACAACAATAGCACAACGGTCTGACTAGTAAAGTTTATTTAAACCTATAGAGAGGAAGGATGTTTGATCAAGACTAAATAATACCGAATAGACCATGTGGAACTAACAAGATGAGTGTTCGGTAGGGACAAATCGGGGACAGATGATCCATCAAGAATATCGGAGGATAAGGATTTGAATTCTAAGGTATTGAATGGATGACAACCAATGGTAAATAGTAGAATTCACATAAAAGGTTGTGAGAATAAGAGAAGATGAGCTTGTGAGGTAGTAAAGGAAGTTAGGATGAGGCAAATTAGGTCTATGCTAATAGAGGATAGTCACCATAAATGAACATGGCCATGTCTCAGATAGAGAATGAGACTGCCAGCAATAAGCTGCGGGGAAAATGAGAGACATCAACCTCCCCGGTGAATTTGGGGAAGACCAAGGATGATTAGGGAGTTGAAATATTTGCTTAAAACTTATTTCTTAAAGTTTTTGAATTATTACTATAGTCCAGTCATGTAGATTCTCATTAAGTTCATTTGAACTTACAAGTTTACTGCTTCTTTACATGATAAACCTTTGGCTTGAGAACCAAGTGGAGGGACCAAGCCAGACATCGTCATGTTGTGAGAGGGGCATGATTATTGTTCATGTGTCTATAAGGAAACTCCTTAGAGGCTACGCCTCAAGAGCTGGATCAGATGTATTAAAGTAGTAGACTTAAATCAAAATGGCGAATAATGTTAGGCATTTACCATCATAGTGAAATTGTAAGAATTCTAAAAGATTGTTTGAAGTAGATTACAAATGATGTTACATTTTAAGAAATGTTGAAACCAAAATATGTAACTGCAAAAGCTAAAGAGTTTGTTGAATTATACGTGGTTTGTGACATTTGGTACCCAAACCCGTGGATTGGGTCAAGCATAGGGTGTTACAAATTTAGTAAGTATCAGAGCTTCAGTTTAACCGATCCTTTAGACATAGGAAGTTATGGGATAACCCCTATAGGCATGTAATGAAAGGTCTGGCTTAGTCCCTCAGGTTATTATATAAGATTAATATGTATTATGAAAATGGATGCAGACGTGTAGATGCAGACGTGCAAATCATTAAGTCGATATTAGGTGTGCTATAGTCTAAGGAAGGATAAGCAAGGCGGAACGTAAAAGACGAAGAAATAGAATAAGGAAAAACTTCACTGAAACAAAGAGAAATATTTTTACAAAATATAATAACAATTAACTTTTCCCTGGAGTGAATCCTTTTTGAGGCTCAAGGCCAAATGCTTCTAAGTTTTGAGCATGGAAGAGTTCTCTAAATTCCCTCCACTCCCTCTGAAGTCCTTCCTAGCTAACTCCTAATGCATTGTAAATATTGAAGCCAAGGGTTGTGTTGGTAAACTAGTGTAGACAACTGAAGTCCACTTGGCTTAAATTAAGGAGGCTCGGAACGACCCGTGTGTGCAGGATCAGATTAGTTCTTAACCTAGGGAGAAAGTCCTGAATGCCTTGTTGAGTGTCCGCCTTATACTTCTCCAAGGCTTCAGCATTCTCCATCTAAATATGTTCTATACTAGTAAGGTGCTACTCTTCTAGGGTGTTTAACTGATGAACTGTCTCCTCTAATTCCTTTACTCGGGTCCCCAAGGATTTGCATTTAGACTCCCATGTAGAGACAGTTCTTGTAACAGTCCGGTTTGTACCCTAGTCGGAACAGTGGTTCTGAGACCACAAATCCGGTTCGTATAATATTTTAATATTATTTTCTATGTTGTTGATATGTGATTGAGCATGTGTTAAAATTTCGTAAGTTAATTTTTCCGTCTGTGTGCTAAATTTGACAAAAGGATTGGATTAAATGCAAAATTTGTATGCTATTTGCTAATGTGCCTATGTGTTGTGGCTTATTAAGGTGGAGACCTTATGTTGTTATAAATCCATTTATAAGATAATGGATGATTAAATGACATAATAACCTTAGAGTTTAATTTGTCTTATATGAATAATAAAGGGTAAAATGGGAATTTATTAATGTTTGATAATTAAATAAAACCAAAAGCATAAAATTTGCTATGGTTATCATCTTTCCACCGAAAACACAAAAGAAAATAGGGAAGAAGGGCTTGTATATTCGGCCATTACAAGCCTTAATTTAAGGTATGTTTTCGATCGATTTTTGATAATTTCTACGTTTTTGCAATCGTTGCTTAGTCTACTATCAAATCGATGCTTCAATTTTGAGAATTTATGATGTTTGTGAAATGAGACTTAGATGAACTCATACGATTTATGATGATTTATGATGTTAAATGATAGATATGTGTTTGATGAACATATTTTGTTCTTGAATTTTTGATGAATTTAGCTAAATAGGGCTAAATTGTGAAAATAGTAATTTGAAGGACTAAATTGTGAATTTGATAAAATGTGTGGACTTATATGTTATATAGGAGCATTCGGCTAAGCATGGTTAAATTAATGATTTTGTGAATTTGATGTTTTGAGAAAAATGGACTAAATTGATAAAATGTGCAATTCTAAGGGCTAATTTGTAAATGTCCTAAATATGTGAATTTGGATTGAAATAATATGTTGGTAAATAAAAGGGTTAAATTTGAATATGTATAGATCAAGAGCCAAAGAAATCGGACTTAGATCGTGGGAAGGCGAAAGTAATTGAGTAGCCGTATCCATTTCTGTTAAACCGAACTCGAGGTAAGTCATTATGCAAATAAACATATTTATATTGAACTGTGTATGTTCATATGACTATGGTTAACAATGAATGCTTACGAGATGATCGGTACATGAATTTTGAGATTTTTCTTAAAGGTTGACTTAGTGACAATGTCCGAGAAGTCCCGTACGAACCTAGGAATAGATAGGATTAGCTATGTCATAACATAGGTAATTGTTCTATTTTATCATGTAAGACCACGTCTGGGATGTTGGCATTGATTCGAGATTTCGTGTAAGACCACGTCTGGGACGTTGGCATCGATATGATCTCTATGTGTAAGACCACGTCGGGGACGTTGGCATCGATATGATCTATATGTGTAAGACCACGTCTGGGACATCGGCATCGTATTAATTCGTGTATGACCCTGTCAGGGACAATGGCATCGACATCTGATTACATGTAAGACCACGTTTGGGACGTTGGCATTGTGTGACTATTCTGAGTATTCGGTATATCCTATTAGATTCCGAATGGTTCAGCGGGCAAATCCGAGCTATGAACAATTACGTGAAAGTATATTCGTTTCAGGTACCTTTGGTATGTACACTAAGTGTGAATAAAAGGTAAGTACCTATATGAATTTACTTTGAAGAAATGTATGATTGAACATAAGAATATGAATGAGATACAAGAATGGATATGAATAAACTAAATATATATGTGATATATGAAATGAAATATGTGGTAAACTTTATGTGAGTAAATGTGCCAAAGTCTATGAAATGTAATGGCTACGAGATATATAAGTACCAATGATACAATTTGGTTATATGCATTGTACATTAAGTTTATTTGTATATGACTTACTAAGCTTTTGGAAAGCTTACTCTGTGTGTGTATGTTTTCTCTATTTATAGATCGTCAAAGCTATTAAAGGCCAGGGGACCGTCGAGGATCGTCACCACACTACTCAACTTGTTTTGGTACATTTTGGAAATGTATATAGCTAGATATGGCATGTATAGGGTAGTTATTTGTTTATGAATATGAAGTGAACTTAGCCATGTGATTTGGCTAGTTATGTGTTGGCAATATGCATTAATGAATATGATATGTGATGTACATTTTGGTATAGTTTTGACAGTATTGAAGTGGTTAAGTTCAAGGTAAGTATTTGAATGAATTATGATTGTGTTTACATGAGTTTTAGTCTTGTAAATGATGGTTTAATTTATGAAATTGTCTGATAAAGTTTCCGATCTGTCAGGTAATGCCCTTAACCCTAATCCGGCGACGGATACGGGATAGAAGTGTTACATTTGGTTGGTTTCAGAGCTACGGTTTAGCTGATTCTCGGACTAACGTAGCGTGTCAGAGTCTAGCTATACATGCCATATATCTGAAATGTGATAGTGTGATGAATCCTGATGTGTAAAATGTGATTTCCATATAGTAATGGATCCCGAAAGAGCCGTGGCTGACGATGTAGAAAGTAATGTGCCTGCTCCCCCGCAAGGGACAGCGCCTTCTGATTCGAGACCGGCTACGAGCGGTCAAGAGGTAGAAGCTAAACCAGCTTTCTTCCAGATGATGAGTGAGTGGTTCAATCAATTTTTTAGAAATAATCCGGCTGTTTCACAACCTCCGCCCCCGCATAATCACCCTCAGACATCTACTATGCCTCTGACTACAAATCTGAATTGGTTGAATAAGCCTCCGGTTGACAAAATCCATAAGTATGAGGTTGAAGAGTTCAGGGCTACCAGTGTGATGATGCTGAGAAAGCTAAATTTTGGTTAGAAAACACTATTCGGGTATTCGAAGAAATGTCTTTAACTCCAGATAAAAGTTTAAAATGTGTTGTGTCCTTGCTACTAGATGCAGATTATCAGTGGTAGAAAACCCTAATTTTTGTTGTTCCAAAAGAACGAGTCACGTGGGACTTCTTTTAGATTGAGTTTCGGAAGAAGTATATCAGCGAAAGATTCATCGATCAGAAACGAAAGGAATTTCTGGAACTGAAACAGGGCCGAATGTCTGTTACGGAATACAAACGAGAGTTCGTGAGACTGAGTCAGTATGCTCGTGAATGTGTATCTTCTGAGGCAATAATGTGCAAAAGATTTGAAGATGGCCTTAATGAAGATATCCGTTTATTAGTCAGGATCTTAGAAATAAAAGAGTTTGTTGTACTTGTTGATCGAGCGTGCAAAGCTGAAACACTTGGGAAAGATAAAAAGAAAGCTGAGTCTGAAGCTAGAGATGTGAGAAAGAGATTTCAGAGTAGATTATTTCAGCTTGTTGCAAAGAAATTTAAAGATGAGCATAGCCGTTCAAAGGCTAATGTGGGACAATCGAATAGAGATCGAGCTAGATCACAGATGAGCTCCAAAACTCCAACAATTTCAATAGCAAGTGTTGGAAATGTCCATTCTGAAAGACCCGAGTGTAAGCATTGCGAAAAAAGGCATCTGGGAAGTTGTAGATAGAATGACCGGGCTTGCTTCAGATGTGGATCATTAGATCATTTCATTCGAGATTGCCCAGAGTCAGTTGAGCCAGAGATTATTCAGAATCTGAGATTTGATAATGCTTCAATGAGAGGTAGACTTCCGAAAAATGCAAGAATTGATAGTGGTAGTCAGAGAACTATAAGAAATACTGTTGCGAGATCCAAAGCTAGAGCGCCTGCCAGAGTATATGCTATCCGAGCTCGTGAGGAAGCTTCATCTCCAGATGTTATAACGGGTACATTTACACTCTATGATACTTCTGTGATTGCATTGATAGACCCTGGTTCTACACATTCGTATATATGCATGAATTTAGTATTTAGTAAGACTTTGCCTGTAGAGTCTACCAAGGTTGTTATAAAAGTATCGAACCCCTTAGGTAAAAGTGTCCTTGTTGACAAAGTATGCAAGAACTGCCCGTTAATGTTTTGAAATAATTGTTTCCCTGCTGATTTGATGTTGTTACCTTTTGATGAATTTGATATAATTCTGGGTATGGATTAGTTGACATTGCATGATGCGATTGTGAATTGCAAAAGAAAGATCATTGATTTGAAAGGTCAAAACGATGAAATAGTTCGGATTGAGTCTAGTGAATTGAACGGATTGCCAGCAGTGATATCTGTATTGAAAGCTCAAAGTTTTATGAAAAAGGGTTACGAAGCTTATTTTGCTTATGTGATCGATTCGAAAGTATCTGAAAAGAAAATTGAACCAATGCCTGTTGTATGTGAGTATTCTAATGTGTTCCCTGAAGAATTGTCGGGTTTGCCTCCGATTCGTGAAGTTGAATTTGGTATTGATCTGTTGCCTGGTACGACACCTATTTCGATAGCTCCGTATAGAATGGCACCAACAGAGTTGAAAGAGTTAAAGTCATAGTTGCAAGAGTTGACTGATAGAGGGTTCACTAGACCGATTTTCTCACCTTGGGTGCTCCTGTTCTGTTTGTGAAAAAGAAAGATGGCACGATGAGAATGTGCATTGACTACCGTCAGTTGAACAAAATGACTATAAAGAAAAAATATCTGTTGCCCAGGATTGATGATTTTTTTGATCAGTTAAAAGGAGCTACTGTGTTTTCAAAGATAGATATGAGGTTGAGATATTATCAGTTGAGAGTGAAAGATTCAGACATCCTAAAAATGGCTTTCAGAACGAGATACAGGCATTATGAGTTTTTAGTTATGCCATTTGGACTTACCAATGCTCCTGCTGTTTTTATGGATTTGATTAACAAAATCTTCAGACCGTACTTAGATCGATTTGTGGTGGTGTTCATAGATGACATTTTGATTTATTCATGTGATGAGGCTGAACATGCCGAGCATCTAAGAATTGTATTGCAAACTCTGCGAGAAAAGAAATTGTATGCGAAATTTAGCAAATGTGAATTCTTGTTGCGTGAAGTCAGTTTTCTGGGACATATTGTATCAGCCTCTGGAATACGAGTTGATCCGAGTAAGATTTCTACTATTCTGGATTGGAAACCTCCAAGGAATGTGTCCGAAGTTCGTAGTTTTCTGGGACTAGCTGGTTATTATCGTCGGTTTGTAAAAGGATTTTCAGTGATAGCTACTCCATTAACTAGATTACATCAAAAAGATGTGAGATTAGAATGGTTCGATAAGTGTCAGAAAAGCTTTGATCAATTGAAAACTCTATTATCTGAAGCTCCAGTGTTAGTACAACCAGAATCGGGCAAAGAATTTGTAATATACAGTGATGCTTCGTTGAATGGTCTGGGATGTGTATTGATGCAGGAAGGCAAAGTAATAGCTTATGCCTCAAGACAGTTAAAGCCTCATGAGAAGAACTATCCTACACACGATCTCGAGTTAGCTGCGATTGTGTTCGCATTAAAGATTTGGCGACATTATCTATTCGACGAGAAATGTCACGTATTTTCGGATCACAAAATTTTAAAGCATTTGATGACTTAAAAAGATTTGAATCTACAGTAGAGAAGATGGCTTGAGTTGTTGAAAGACTACGAAATTGTAATAGATTATCATCCGAGTAAAGCAAATGTTGTTACTGATGCACTGAGTAGGAAATCATTGTTTGCACTTTGTGCCATGAATGCTCAATTATATCTGTCTGATGATAGTTTAGTGATAGTTGAATTGAAAGCGAAATCGTTGTTTTTACAACAAACATGTGATGCTCAGAAATTTGATAATGAATTGTTAGCGAAACGAGCTCAGTGTGATTTGAATTCTGATTCTAAATTTAAAGTCGTTGATGATTGCTTGAGATTTCGAGATCGTATCCGTGTTCCGAGAAACTTTGAGTTATTATAGTTAATTCTGAATGAAGCTCATAATAGTCGACTATTTGTCCATCCGGGAAGCACTAAAATGTATCAGGATCTGAAGCAACATTATTGGTGGTCTGGTATGAAACGAGACATTTCTAATTTTGTTTCGAAGTGTTTAGTCTGTCAGCAAGTCAAAGCTGAACATCAGGTTCCGTATGGTTTGTTACAACCGATTCTGATTCCCGAGTGGAAATGGGATAGAGTGACAATGGATTTTGTTTTTGGTTTGCCTCAGACTCCGAGAAAGAAAGATGCGATTCGGGTCGTAGTTGATTGATTGACGAAATCTGGCCATTTTATTCGGTAAGATTTGATCATTCACTTGATAGATTAACTAAGCTTTATATTTCTGAGATTGTGAGATTGCACGGAGTGCCACTATCCATAGTGTCTGATAGAGATTCGAGGTTTACATCACGATTTTGGAAGAAACTACAAGAAGCTTTAGGCACGAAACTGCATTTCAGTACAGCTTTTCATCCGTAAACAGATGGTCAATCTGAACGGATTATTCAGATTCTCGAGGATATGTTGAGATGTTGCATTCTTGAGTTTGGCGATACGTGGGAACAGTATCTACCATTGATCGAGTTTGCTTACAATAATAGTTATCAGTCAAGCATCAAAATGGCACCCTATGAAGCTCTATATGGACGTAAATGTCGGACACCTCTGTATTGTACTGAGCTCAGTGAAAACAAGATACACGGAGTCGATTTGATAAAAGATTCAGAACATAAAGTAAAGGTGATCTGAGATAGCTTGAAAGCAGCATCCGATCGCCAGAAATTCTACGCAGATTTGAAAAGAAAAGATATAGAATTTGAGATCGGTGACAATGTATTTTTGAAAGTGTCTCAGTGGAAGAAAGTGCTCCGATTCGAACGTAAAGGCAAGTTAAGTCCGAGGTTCATCGGTCCTTATGAGATTATTGAAGAATTGGGTCAGTTGCGTATAGATTGCTTTTGCCCTCTGAGTTAGAAAAGATTCATAATGTATTCCATGTTTCGATGCTCCATAGATATCGATCCGATCCGTCACATGTAATTGCCCCATCTGAAATTGAAATCCAATCTGATATGACATATGAAGAGGAACCGATCCGTATCTTAACTCGTGAAGTGAAAGAGTTGAGAAATAAGAAAATTCCGTTAGTGAAAGTATTATGGAATTGACACGAAATAGAAGAGACTACGTGGGAGCCTGAAGATCCAATGAGACAGCAATATCCGAATCTGTTTAACGGTAAGATTTTCAGGGACAAAAATCCCTAAGGGGGAGAATTGTAACAGTCTGGTTTGTACCCTAGTCGGAACAGTGGTTTTGGGACCACAAATCTGAGTTCGTATAATATTTTCATATTATTTTTTATGTTGTTGATATGTGATTGAGCATGTGTTAAAATTTCGTAAGTTAATTTATCCGTCTGTGTGCTAAATTTGACAAAAGGATTGGATTGCATTAAATGCAAAATTTGTATGCTATTTTCTAATGTGCCTATGTGTTTTGGCTTATTAAGGTGGAGACCTTATGTTGTTATAAATCCATTTATAAGATAATGGATGATTAAATGACATAATAACCTTGGAGTTTAATTTGTCTTATATGAATAATAAAGGGTAAAATGGGAATTTATTAATGTTTGATAATTAAATAAAACCAAAAGCATAAAATTTGCTATGGTTATCATCTTCCCACCAAAAACACAAAAGAAAATAGGGAAGAAGGGCTTTGTATATTCGGCCATTACAAGCCTTGATTTAAGGTATGTTTTCGATCGGTTTTTGATAATTTCTACGTTTTTGCAATCGTTGCTTAGTCTACTATCAAACCCATGCTTCAATTTTGAGAATTTATGATGTTTGTGAAATGAGACTTAGATGAACTCATATGATTTATGATGATTTATGATGTTAAATGATAGATATGTGTTTGATGAACATATTTTGTTCTTGAATTTTTGATGAATTTAGCTAAATAGGGCTAAATTGTGAAAATAGCAATTTGAAGGACTAAATTGTGAATTTGATAAAATGTGTGGACTTATATGTTATATAGGAGCATTCGGCTAAACATGGTTAAATAATGATTTTGTGAATTTGATGTTTTGAGAAAAATGGACTAAATTGATAAAATGTGCAATTCTAAGGGCTAATTTGTAAATTGTCCTAAATATGTGAATTTGGATTGAAATGAATATGTTGGTAAATAAAAGGGTTAAATTTGAATATATATAGATCAAGAGCCGAAGAAATCAGACTTAGATCGTGGGAAGGCGAAAGTAATTGAGTAGCCGTATCCATTTCCGTTAAACAGAACTCGAGGTAAGTCATTATGAAAATAAACATATTATATTGAACTGTGTATGTTCATATGACTATGGTTAACGATGAATGCTTACGAGATGATCGGTACATGAATTTTGAGATTTTTCTTAAAGGTTGACTTAGTGACAATGTCCGAGAAGTCCCGTACGAACCTAGGAATAGAAAGGATTAGCTATGTCATGACATAGGTAATTGTTCCGTTTTATCATGTAAGACCACGTCTGGGACGTTGGCATTGATTCGAGATTTTGTGTAAGACCACGTCTGGGACGTTGGCATCGATATGATCTCTACGTGTAAGACCACGTCGGGGACGTTGGCATCGATAAGATCTATACGTGTAAGACCATGTCTGGGACATCGATATCGTGTTAATTCGGGTAAGACCCTGTCGGGGACAATGGCATCAACATCTGATTACATGTAAGACCACGTCTGGGACGTTGGTTTTGTGTGACTATTCTGAGTATTCGGTATATCCTATTAGATTCCGAATGGTTCAACGGGCAAATCCGAGCTATGAACAATTACGTGAAAGTATATTCGTTTCAGGTACCTTTGGTATGTACACTAAGTGTGAATAAAAGGTAAGTACCTATATGAATTTGCTTTGAAGAAATGTATGATTGAACATTAGAATATGAATGAGATACAAGAATGGATATGAATAAGCTAAGTATATATGTGATATATGAAATGAAATATGTGGTAAACTTTATGTGAGTAAATGTGCCAAAGTCTATGAAATATAATGGCTTTGAGATATATAAGTACCAATGATACAATTTGGTTATATGCAATGTATATTAAGTTTATTTGTATATGACTTACTAAGCTTTTGGAAAGCTTACTCTGTGTGTGTATGTTTTCTCTGTTTATAGATCGTCAAAGCTACTGAAGGCTCGGGGACTGTCGAGGATCGTCACCACACTACTCAACTTGTTTTGGTACATTTTGGAAATGTATATAGCTAGATATGGCATGTATAGGCTAGTTATTTGTTTATGAATATGAAGTGAACTTAGCCATGTGATTTGGCTAGTTATGTGTTGGCAATATGCATTAATGAATATGATATGTGATGTACATTTTGGTATAGTTTTGATAGTATATGAAGTGGTTAAGTTCAAGGTAAGTATTTGAATGAATTATGCTTGTGATTACATGAGTTTTAGTTTTGTAAATGATGGTTTAATTTATGAAATTGTCTGATAAAGTTTTCGATCTATCAGGTAATGCCCTTAACCCTAATCCGGCGATGGATACGGTATAGGGGTGTTACAGTTCCTGAGAGCTCAGCAATTTGCTGAGGAGAAGTTTCATACGACCGATGAAGCTAGGTAAAGGACTGTTCGTGTAACATCCTGTTCGTGTAACATCCTGTTCGTGTAGTCCTTGTTGGTGTTATATATGGGTGGACTGTTGGATAAGTATAAGCCAGATATGGCTGATTTATGCCCTATCCCCCATTATTGTGTTTAGTGTTTGTTGTTGTGCCATGGTTGGTAGACTGTTTAGTTAACCAGGTAGGTTTGTAATAGCTTGGATGAAGGATTTGTCTTTTGTCAAAGTATAGGTTTCAGGTCTATATGTCTTGGTGTGGTTTTAATGGGGATCCCGCCAGTTAGTGGATTCTTTTGGTAAGTTTTGTGTGACAGACCCTTCTACAAGTATATGCCATTGACAGATTGTTAGGTTATGGATCCAATAGTCTTCTGTATGAGCACATGAGTATACTGTATAGTTTTAGTTGGGTTCTTGTTAAGATCTAGTTAAAAATTAGCTAAAATGCAATAGATATTTAATGTAGGATTTTTCTAGAAATTATTATGTTGGCCATAATAGGGTGATGAGTCAGCTTTGCATGATAGCCACGTGCAAGTTATTGTGGGAGCTGTGAGCTATAAGTATCGGTGAGACTGTTGTTGTGGGGGGGTTTCTTGTTGTTATAGTATGCCCAAAGACCAATCATAAGATAATTGTAATTACATACTTGTTTTATCTTGTTTATTAATATAAGACATTGCCATTATTATTTCAGTTTCTTTTCTGTGTATATAAATAAACTGAATTGTAATAAAGTCCTAAGAAAATATGGTTATTCTTAAAAGTCTTTAGTCAAGTATAATTGTGGGCTTGGACAACAATAATGCATTGAGACTAATGCATAGTTGATTGATGACAAAGAGTTATCATTGACATAGGGATGTCAAAATCAATACATGAGTATGTGTTAAAGAATAACATATTAGACTAACCCACTATGAGTATGTTTCTTGGATTAATATGTAATAGTCACAATATTACTCATAGTGGTAACTATGTATATGATCCTTAAACTTGATATCATCATTGTCCCAACATTGTGAGTCATATATTTTGATACAGTCAAACGTCTATCGTTATAGGTTGTACTATAAAGACTAGTGTTGGATATACAACAATCCATGTAGTGGGATATGGTTGATCAAGGTAGGATTTATCCCTCCTTCACAATAGGAGCAATATCTTAGGCATTTTGATGGAGTGAGACTAGAAATGCATGGCCATGCTCGAATAAGTTGATATGAGATATCATACTTATTTGTTTATTGTAGTCTACTCAGAAAATCAAGAAATATGAGATTGGACTATTCAAGTATGACTATTCCATGACTTTTGTCCAATCTAGATATTAAGGATAAAAGGATATAATACATGAAAACATCATCACAGAAAGGTTATGTCGAAGCACAACTTCTTGTAACTTGGGTAGCAATGATGCATTGCTAGATACTAGTCATTACTTGTAATGTTAGAAACATTCTAGTATTACTACCAACATTACAAGAGCCTACAAGGTCACACCCTATAGTTGAAGCAAATAGAATCCAAATACATTTGGTATTGTATTTAGCTGTCACATGAATTAATTTAATTGTTGAATTAATTTAATTTGATAGTTAAATATTAAACACATTATATGTACAAACTTGTTGTACACAAATAGAGAACATAAATAAAAATTAAAAAATATGAATTTTATTCATACAAAATATTAATTATATAAATTTTACTAAAATTATTAATATAAACCGTTATAATAAAAATTTCGGTCAAAATATAAAAAGATATGGAAAGTGATATTCTTTTGGAAAGAAAATAATCTTTTTCTTGACTTTTCATTTGTTTCTCTAATAATAAGAAAATAATCCCGCTTTTTATTTTCTAAGATATGATCAAAGAAAATAAAGAGGAAATGAATCCCTTAGTGTGTATAAGGGTTACCAAGAAAACACAAAAAGGGTCTAACATCCATTCTTGAAAATTCTCTCTGAAAAGTTCAAGAGAATTTTTTTTTGTTCGTTCTTTGACTGGGTGGATTACGTAGAGGCCGAGACATTTTCATTATGGCTTGGAATCGACATCAAATCAATAACATCCTATAACAGCCCGATTTAGGGCCTAGTCAGAATAGTGGTGCGAGACCACAGATCCGAAGTAGAAATATAGGTTTTAATGATTTTTATAAGGCTTATGAGATGCTTGCATGATTGTGTGAAAATTTCATGAAGAAAATTTGTTAATTAGTGAATAAATTGTCCATTAGGACTAAATTGCAAAGATTAGAAAATATGAGATTCTAAGAAATTTGAATGTGAAATAGAATTATAAAAATTACTAGAGGCCCTTATTTAGCAATTAGACCATTATATTTGATGATGGACAAAAAAAGATATAGGAAGGAAAAATCTCAAGAAAGGATCATTAAGGGCATTTTTGTCAATTGGTTAATAAAAGAACTATAAGGGAAAATAAGTCAAAAAATGGTGTCCATCTTCCTCCCCCTTGGCCGAAAATCACAAGGAAGACATAGCTAGGGTTTCTTCAACTTTCAAGCTTGATAGTAAGTGCATCCTAGCCCCCGTTTTTAATGATCTTTATATTTTTTAGATCCTCGTAGCTCGATTTAGCTATTTCTAGCCATATTTTGAGCTAGAGTTCATATTAAAAAATTTACCCATGTGTGACATGCATTTATTCTGATGTTTTAAGGAGGACTATGAAAGTTTGATGTATGATAAACATCTTTTTCTAAGTGATTTTCATGAACAATGCATGTAAGGACTAAATTGTAAAAGTTATGAAAATGGTCATACATGAGTGAAATAGTGGAAATTGAAGGTTGTTATAGTTGATAATATGATTCGACTAGGCTTGAAATACAAGAAAGTTGAATGAAAATTATTTTACGATCCTAGAGGCAAAAATGAAATTTATGTAAAAGTTTGGAGGCAAAATTATAATTTTGCCAAAATATGAATTATGAGTCGATTTAGTCAAAGTGTGTATTTAACAAGTGAAATTGTTATTATAGATCAAGAAACACGAAGCCCGGATCGAAACCGAGGCAAGAACAAAATCGAGGACTAAATCGAGCATCGATACACATTTTGAGAATCGAGGTAAGTTTGTATGAAGTTAAAGTTTCATAATATTTTGAAGGTTTGAAACTACTTAATATTATGACAATGTATGTTATTACTATGAATTATCGAGTGATGAAGTCTCGATGAGGAAATGGTGAAAATGAGTTATGTGGAATCTCGAATAAAGATTCGGAATAATGAGGATACCCATATATTAGCATTGAACATTGAAGGTCCCGTGTAAGACCATGTCTGGGATATGGCCTTGACACCGAAGGAAGATCTCGTATAAGACCATGTCTGGGACATGGCATCAACATTCATGTGCGATTTCGTATAAGACCATGTCTGGGACATGGCATTGACATCGAGTTAGAAGATTCCGTGTAAGACCATATCCAGGATATGGCAACGGCGTCAAGAGGTGAACCCATGTAAGACCATATCTGGGATATGGTGTTGGCATCAAGTTTTATGTATGATGAGTACGAATATCCCACAATAATCTGGTCTGTTTATGATTAAAAGAGCTAAGTATGTAAAATAGTATAGAGCTAAATCCGTTTATGGATGACCTTGAGTTTCATTCATGATAGGAATGATGAAAAATTGAGTTTATGTTCATGTTAGCATATGTGCTATCGTATGTGATTGAGTGATACAGGTACCATGAATATGTACAAGTTAAGAAATCATAATGTGACATGAGATGGGTAAGAATAAGATTAAGTAAGTATGAATAAGTATGCCTAAGCATTTGAGATTTATGTTGCTATTGTTTCATGAGAAGGATGAATTTAGTTTGAGCAATTATGTTGCTTTAGAATTTCATGCAAACTTACTAAGCTATATGCTTACCCCACTCATTTCCCCTTTCCTTGTAGTTTTGCCAAGTTAGCTCGGGGATCGTAAAACGCGGAGCTCAGATCACACTATCAATCGTTCTTTTGGTATAGTAAACTCACTTCATTTTTAGTATGGCATGTATAGGAACTTGATTATTTTGTGTCATGTCATGTTTGAAGTCCAAATGGTTGGATATTAATGTTTTACACTCATTTTGTAAATGGCCATGGTGGGTTGGCCAATATTGCCAAGTTCATGTTATAAAATTGATGAGTATAATGAATTGAATGTTCATGCAAGTTATTGAGTAAAATATGGGGGGAATGAATGATAACTTAAGGGTTCTTAATAGTTTAATGTTGCTATGTTATGTACTACTTGTGATGAAATGAATGAGTTTATGTTTCAGGGCGGCAAAAAGGCTTGGAAAATAGCCTTAAACTGTCCACACGGGTAGACACACGGGCGTGTGTCAGGCCGTGTGCGACACACGGTCGACCCCAATGGGTGTGTTGATAGGCCGTGTGTCCCCTGCGATTAGTTACGAGAATTTGAATTGTTACACGGGCCAGCACACAGGCGTGTGCCTAGGCCGTGTTCTCCTTAAGGGGTTGCTGACGTCATAAACAGAATACCTCTAGTTTTCACACACGGGCAAGGACACGGGCGTGTCGAGGCCGTGTAAAGGACATGGGCCAAAGACACAGGTGTGTGTCCGGCCGTGTGAAAACCCCTGTAAGTTTGAATTGAAAATTTATTTCTACATGAGCTAGGGACATGGGTGTGTGTGACCACACGGCCTGCCAACACGGGCGTGTGACCATACAAAAATTTTCTAAGAGAATAAAAGTTTCCGGTTGAACTCCGAAACCTTCTGAAAGTAAGTTCAAGGCCTTGCAGGCCTATAATGTGCATGCTATTATTAAGAAGGAAAGGTTTTAAGTTGAAAAGAAAGTTTATAGCCCAATAATGCAAGTTCAAGTAAGGTTAAGTACGGTAATGCCTCGTATCTTGTCCCGGCATCGGACACGGGTAAGGGGTGTTACACATCCATTCATCGTTTCTAGTTTATATCTTCAACCTTATTTCAACCCGTTTCATTCCTCGTACATGGATCCATGGCTAAGGATTGTCAGAATTATTTTTTCACTATGCCACGAGGCGTACCGGTGGTCCCAACACTTCCTTTCCTTTTACCTTATTTTTACTCTAGTATCTCGTAAAACCAGGAGTTTTTCATTAGAGAAGAACCAACAAGTGTTTGAATAATAAGAAAAGGATGTGGAGTGTAGTAAAGGTCTTGGTGTAACATACTTTGTTGTGATAATCTGTCAGTATCCAGTCAGAATTAATCTTCTCTGAGTTTCCTCCTAGTTTTGGTATATTGCTAAATTCTAGTTATCATGGTTAAGAATTCAGGTGAAACTATTAGCATAAAATATGGTAAGTTGTTGCATGTAATCATCTACATGTGCATGTTAATGATAGGTAACATACACAACATCTTTAGTGTGTAAACTCGATATCTGGATACGATGGGCCACTGGTAGGGCATGTTTGTTGCTAACCAGAAGGGCAGATGTGATGGACCACTAGTAGGGCATACTAGTTTCTAACTAGATGAGAGAATAAGATGGGCCACTAGTAGGGCAGGTTAGTTGCTAACCAGCCTGGCAATATGGGTGTTGCCATCGGTAGGACATGTTAGTTATTAACCATGGTAAAGAGCCCTGAACTCATTGTAACATGCATGTGTTTGAAATGACAATGATTGTGATATCTGTTCTGATCTGTGAATATGGGATTCAAGTTTAGCACAGGGAAGGACGAGAAAAAAAGTAAGAAATTATGATTCTGGATGCGGTGCATGTTATGTATATTTGTAGATAGGAAGTGATGCTGAATAGAAACATTTGATAATATTGCATGATAAGTGGTATCCGCCATTAGTATAGGAGTAAATGCCTAAATGTTTCTGTGTATACTGTATTGATTTATCATTTTATGTGTATATATATATATATATATGCAGTTGTATTATTCTTACTCCTGTAACTTGTTTGGAAAGGGTTAGGTATTTCTAATTCTAGAGCTCACTAAGTTCTTTCAAACTTACTTGTTTCTTTCCCTTTTCCAGGAGGTGCTTCGTTGTAAGGGCTTGTAGAAGGGACTCAGCTAGGAAGAGCAACCTTGGTTGTGAGCTTCGCCTATGTTTGTTTATAGCATGCATATGTTTATTTTGGGGGTGGCGTGTAACCCTATTTTGTAAATAAGATCCGTAATAATTTACTTCTTTCGTTAAATCACTGTTTAAGTGAATGACACTCTTAAAAGACTGGTTAAAGTTTTGTAAATTATGGTTTAAAATGTTATCTTTAATTTGTATACACCAAACTATTTTAATCGATGTTTACTGCTAGTGATATACTTTAAACTTTTGTAAAGGAAAAGAATTTACTATACATTTTATATAAGTTTGTTGATTTTTGTGAGATTTCTTTGAAAGATTTATATTCAATTACGTTTTATATTATGACGTATATCGATTTTGATTGCTTTTTCGTTTAAAATTTTTCTGAGTTAACTCCCAGCTTAATTTGACATACGTTGAAAACTAAATTAGAAATCGGACCAAGTATATGTTTGCTTTCTGTGTAACATCTCAGTCTGCTGTTGGGGATTGGGGTAGTACAAGTTGGTATTAGAGCCTAGGTTGAGCTGATTCTCAAAAAACCGAAGGCTGAGCCACACCCCGATATGCATGTGACATGTTTCTAGGTAGTCCCTTGTAGTTTTTCTAAACTGTGTTTGAGTGTGTAGTTTAAAATGTCTTCGAATTCACATGATGCTATTGGCGAAGGAATAGAGAGCAATGTTCTTCAGACTCGTGGTCTAGAACCTTTGATTGATTTAGGGGCAACTGGTAGTGTCGTGAAAGATGTGTTTGTCAAGATGATGGAACGATCATTTGATCAATTAATGGGAACTGCTCATGTGCCTCCACCTCAACCTTAGTTTCAGTCAGAGGCTATTCCACAAAGAATGACTACCAAACTATACTAGGTGTGAACTAGTTTCGAAGAGACCTTGTGAGGGAGATACGCAAGCATGGTGCTAAGGAATTTCTAGGGGACAAGGATGATGACCCTGTAGTAGTAGAACAATGGTTATTTTGCTTAGGAAGGGTGATTGTATAGCTGAAGTGCACACTAGAGGATAGTTTGTTATGTGTTGTTTCTTTATTGGAAGGCGAGGCTTATCAATGGTGGGAAACGTTGGCAAGCGTAACCTCGAAAGAACTTATAGGCTGAGATTTATTTTTAATAAAATTCAGAGAGAAATATGTAAATCCGATGTATGTGGAACAAATGAAGAAATAATTTTTGTATCTTAGACAAGGGCAAATGTTAGTAATGGAATACAAGTGAGAATTCGTCAGACTTAGTCGAAATGTGAGGGATATGTTTCGAATAAAAAAAAGCTCTGTGTGATAAGCTTGAGTGGGGCTTAAGAGATGAAATCTGTGCTCCGATAGTAGCTTTAGAAGCTTAGAGTTTAGCAGCTATGATTGCCAAGGCTCACAAGATGGAAACTATTGTTTAAGATAGAAGTGGGAGGTAGGAGAGAGAAAGAAATGAGCGTGAAAATGCTAAACCGCTCCCTGTTACAAGTTTTAAGAAACCTATAGATGTGAGAAATTTCTCCCATGAGCCAGTATGAGAGTCTCAAATGATGGGAATTCACTATGGTAGTAATGATTATCGAACTACATCTAAAGTGAGTTTTAGTGGGTCGAAAAAGATGAAGACCCTTGTTTGTAATACTTGTGGAAGAAACCATGTGGGAATTTGCTGGAATGTGACAAAAATCTATTATGAATATGGGTCATTTGACCATTTAGCTCGAGATTGTCCAGCAAGGATTAGAGGCCAATTTGAACGATTAGTTCAAGCAATTAGTAGGAATCAACGTGATGTGAGAGCAATGACTACTGTAAGAATGAAATCTGCCTAAGGAA
Source organism: Gossypium australe (assembly GCA_005393395.2). NCBI lineage: Eukaryota > Viridiplantae > Streptophyta > Magnoliopsida > Malvales > Malvaceae > Gossypium > Gossypium australe. The sequence goes on along the minus strand of CM016621.1, from coordinate 106,857,194 downwards.
CTCCAAGTATAAATTTTGCTAAGATCGACTCGAGAGTATCGACCAATACTTGTGATTTGAGAATTCGAGAAGATGTTATGCTTGATGGTCAGAATTTCATGGACGAATTCCTTTTTAGGGTAGGAGAGTTGTAACATCCTGCCCATCATAGTCCTTGTTCCTGTTATGTGTGCGTGGATTTTTGGCTAAGTATAAGCCAGAGATGGCTGATTTACACGCTATCCACTAGTGTTGTGTTAAGTTTTTGTTGTCGTGCCATGATTGGTGGACTATTTAGCTAACCAGATAGGTTTGTAATAACTTGTAACACCCCTTACCCGTGTTCGACGCCGGAACAGGGTTCGAGGCATTACCGAATAAGAACACAAACATTCATGCAAAACCGAGCCATAAAATATCTTTCAATATAAAATTTTCCATATTCAATCATAAAGTCCCTAAAATGGGCCAACGAGGCCCAAAACATACTTTGGGAACGGTCTGGGACCAAATTGAAAGCTTTAGAAAAATTTAGAAAATTTACATAAAAATTGGGCACACGCCCATGTGGCACAGGGACACGCCCATGTGGGCAGGTCGTGTGGTCGCACACGCCCATGTCCCCAGCCCGTGTGGATTTATTTTTCATATTAAACCTACAGGGGTTTTCACACTGCCGAGAACACGCCCGTGTGCAAAAACTTGGGTATTCTGTTTATGATGTCAGCACACATTTTAGGTCACACGGTCAAGGCACACGCCCGTGTGTTAGCTCATGTGACGAACTCAATTTTTCACAAATTAGGTGCAAGGGGCACATGGCCATGCTACATGCCTACGAGGCAGACCGTATGTCACACACGGCCTAGACACACACCCGTGTGTCTACTTGTGTGGACAATTATAAGGCTATTTACCAAGCCTTTTGCCACCCTGAAAAGCATCCACACTTATACCATTTCCAACCAAACTTAACATACTATTATTAGACATCTATTTGTGCACACTAAGAACATTCATGCACCATTTAATAACCATACTCATCATGTATAACCACACTTATACTTAGCCATCACACATGCACCTACACAACCATTCAAATGTCACACTTCCCACACTTCCATTTCATGCTATCATTCATTCCCACTTAGGCAAACGCATTCATGAAAGGCCTCATCATAGACTTATAACACAACCAATATTAGCCACATCACATGGCCTTATAAAAATGATATATCAAATGACATAGACCACATTCTTGGCCAAACAATTATGACACTTACAAAATAACCAAATTCCTATACATGCCATAATTCAATGTAAATCTCAATATACCAAAATGTGTGGATAGTGTGGATGATTCTCTGACGATCTTCATATCCCGAGCTAGCTTGGCAACACTATAAAACAACGGAAAAGAAAAGGGAGTAAGCTTTAAGCTTAATAAGTCTATATGTAAATAATGAACATCATACCACATACTTATCGATCAAGAACATTACATACTAATCAAGAACAATTTAGATCCTTGTAGTTGCACTTACTCATTTGAAACCATACCACATTCCAAATCATATCATAGATATTGCTCACGATTACATTCACTTATAACCCTGCACTTGTCACCACATTATCACATGTAATTTCACTTAGTTATATTTTCCCGATGAACACTTCGAAATAATACTGGATACACGGTGGTTTCGCACGCAGCCCACCTACAATAATATAATCACGGTGGTTGTAACATCCCGAAATAGGGCCTAAACGGAACAGTGGTTGCGAAACCACGAATCTAAGATAGAAAAGTTTATTACAATTAATTATTATGATTTACCGAGTGATTAAATACATGTGTTAGAGTATCGATAAGAAATTCGATTGATTGCTTGCTTAAATTGCCCATTAGGACTTGTTTGCAAAAGTTGCTAAATAGGGGTTCTAATTCATAAAGTACTTGATTGAAATGGGGGTTTAAAGTAGGAGTCCTTAAATGGTAATTAGACCATTATATTTTCCATGGAAAAAAATGGACATACATAGATAAAAATAACTAAAGTTTTAATGAAGGGCATTTTAGTCATTTGGAATTAAAAAGGAATTAAAAGGGAAAAAGATGGCAAAATGTTGTCCACTTTCTTCATTAGGCCGAAATTTCAATGGGGACACCATAGCTAGGGTTTCTTCAACCATAGCTAGGGTTTCTTCAACTTCTCAAGCTCATAGTAAGTGCATCCAAGCCCCGTTTTTAATGTTCTGTATGTTTTTGGAGTCCCGGTAACTTGATTTAGCTTATTCTAGCAATAATTTAACCTAGGGTTCATATTTGGAAAAATAGCCATAGGTGAAATGTGTTTATTTTGATGTTTTATGATAGAATATAATGTCTGAAATTATGTTAAACAACTTTTGCTAAGCGATTTTAAGTGAAAACGAGTAAAGCAGCTTAATTAGTAAAAATACCTAATGTTCATAAGTACATGTTAGAGTGAGAATTTGATGTTGTCATAGAAGGGGAAAATGATCAGTATGTCATTAAACATAAGAATAAAGGATATAGTTTAATTTTCGAGCTTTGGGGTAAATGTATAAATATGTAAAAATTTAGGGGCAAAAATCATAATTTTGCCAAAGTTAGAGTCAAGGATTGTTTTAATAAATGTGATTATTAAATAAGCTAAATTTGCTATTGTAGATCAAGAGGAACGAAATCTGGAGTTAGACTGGGCAAAGAAAAAGATAGTGGACTAAATCAATATAGTTGATCGTATTTTGTTCCGAGGTAAGTTTGTGGTAAGTAAATGCAATATTCTATTATTTCACATTTAATATTGTTAAATTCCAACATTTACATTTACATATTTATTCTGTAAATTATCATTTGAAGACTCAAGCATGAATTGACGGAGAAGTAATCTCAGAAAGTCCCGGTTGAACCTTAGGAATGTGTAGGATACAAATGTCATGACATTAGGGTTTAAGGAAATCATGTAAGACCATGTCAAAACATGACATTGATAAGTTTCTATAAGGCAAAGATCCCATGTAAGGCCATGCCAAGGCATGACATTAGTGAGTTCATAAGGCAAGGATACCACGTAAGACCATGTCAAGACATGAGAATGGTAAGTTTTAAAAGGAAAGGTACTCGTGTATCCTTAGTATTCCAAGTGGTTCAACGGAAAATTCAAAGAGTATACCAAAGGAAAGGTAAGACAAGTTCATGCTAAAAAGATACAGGTAAGAATTCAAGACTTAAGCATATTGAGTTAAAGGCTTAAATGATCTTGATAAGAAAAGAATAAGATAATTGATTAAGAATGTTGTTATTCATTTACATGCAAACTTACTACGTTTTATGCTTACTCCCATTCCTTTCTCTCTTTTTATAGTATCGCAAGCCAACTCGGGGATTGCAAGGACGTTGGAGATCGTTTCACACTATCAAAGGATTATTTCGGTATTTTGTGACTCGAAACGTTTTAAGTTATGGCATGTATAGGGACTTAGCCATTTTGTGTGTATGTCCTTATGATATGGCTAAAGAATGGCTTGTAAATACTTGGTAATGATTAGCCATTAAAATTGCTAATGCCTAAATGATAGTTATTACAAAGAAATTATGAAAGAGTAAAATTTGTAATGGAACAGTTTTTGGACAGCAGCAATGACGTGATTTTGAAAAATCACTAAGGATAGAAGAAATGGAATTAGGGTGTGAATGAGGTATAGAATTAAATATTATTGAGTCTATTTTTATATAAAAGAAACGGTGTAGGCAAAAGAATTGTATATTATGAGAATTGATTTTTAGTGAAGAGGGGTCAGAACCTTTAGACAGTGTAACAGGGGAGACTTTAACTAATAAACTGTACTAATTGGATACACCAAAAATTCTGGAAAAATTATAGTAAGAAGATATATGAGTCTAGTTTCAAGAAAAATTTACGGATCTAAATTTTGATTTTCGTAACTCGAGTTATAGTAAATTTAGTGACTATAACATAAATGGACAGTTTCATTATGAATAGGGAAATAAATTGTTTTGATTCATTTAAGAAATCAGAAATTTTTTTTAATGTTTCTGGTTTGGTCCCGAACCATTTCAATTGCATGTTTTAGGGCCTCGAAGGCCCTCGAAGGCCCGAACTAGTAAGTTAAGTCTAGTAATGCCTCGTACTTGACTCTGGCGACAGTCTCGGGTAAGGAGTGTTACAGTGGTATCGAACACAGCCCACCAATAATAATAAACATGGTGGTATCGCACACAACCCACCAATTATAATAAACACGGTGGTATCGCACACAACCCACCAATTATAATAAACACGGTGGTATCGCACACAGCCCACCAATACGCATATACACGATGGTATCGCACACAACCCACTAATAATAATTTATACAGTGTTCATCCGTATCCTTTTTCTATTCCGAAGGTTCATCCAAGGATTTCCTCACTTTTCATCATTTTAACAAATATCAATAATATTCACCCACATTTCACATAAGACATTAATATGTAAAAACATAAATAAAAAGGATGTATCATTTACATATAAACTTACCTCGATACAAAATGTGTTAATTTGCAATTTAGTCCAAAACCTTGTCTTTTCCTCGGTCAAGGTTGATTGCACGTTCTTCTTGATCTATAATGACACATTTAGCTTATTTAATATACGCATTATTCAAATTAGTCCAAAATCTTCTTATAGTAAAATTTACAATTTAGCTCCTAACTTTTTCAATTTTCACACTTTAGTCCCTAGGCTCGTAAAATGAAATGTGTTCATTTTTCACACACCCAAGCCTAGCCGATTCATATTCTCTCTTATAGCAGCCCACAATTTTAACTATTTTACATTTTATACACATATTATTTCATCTTTTGCAAATAAGTCCTTTTTATCAATTTCACCAAAAATAATCTAGCAAAAGTTGTTTATCACACTTCAAACTTCCATATTCTACCACTAGACATCAAAATACATGTAAGTCATCCATGGGCAAAATTTTAAACACAAAATCGAGCTCAATATAGTGGTAGAAATAGCTAGATCGAGCTACGAGGATTTCAAAAATACGAAGAACATCAAAAACGGGGCTAGAAGGTACTTACAATCAAGCTTGAAAATGAAACAAAACCCTAGCTATGGCTCCTTGCAATTTTCGACACTTAGGGAACAAGATGGACACCAATTTTGACTTCTTTTTCCCTTTTTATTAATTTATTAACAAAATGACCAAAATGCCCTTAAGGCCCTTCCTTGAGATTTTTCCCTTCCATGTCCATTTTTGTCCATCATGAGATATAATGGTCTAATTACTAAATAAGGACCTCTAATAAATTTTCTAATGCTATGTCATACTTAAAACTTTTAGAATCTCACATTTTTCAATTTTTGCAATTTAGAACAAAAAGATAAATTGATTACTAAATCATAAAATTTCTTCATGAAAATTTCACACAACCATGCAAACATGTCATAGACCTCATAAAAAAATCATAAAACATATATTTCTACTTCGAATTTGTGGTCTCGCAACCACTATTCCGTTTAGGCTGTAATTCGGGCTGCTCAACTCTCCCCCCTTTAGGGATTTTCGTCCCCGAAAATCTTACCGGTAAAAAGGTTTGGGTACTGTTTTCTCATGGCTTCTTCTAGTTCCCACGTAGCCTCTTCTACACCATGCTTTTGCCACAACACTTTCACTAAGGCTATCCTTTTATTCCTCCACTGCTTAACCTCTCGAGCCAAAATCTTAATTGGTTCCTCAACATATGTCATATCTGGTCGTATCTCAATTTCTGTCGGAAGAATTACATGTGAAGGATTGGAACGATAGCGTCGCAACATCGACACATGAAACACATTATGAATTCTTTCTAAATCTGCCGGAAAAGCTAACCGATATGCCACTGGTCCAATCCATTCGATAACCTATACGACCCAATGAAACGCGGACTTAACTTTCCCGTTTAGCCAAGCCTCAAAATCTTCTTCCACGGAGATACTTTCAGAAACACTTTATCACCCACCTGAAACTCAATTTATTTTCTTTTCAAATTCGCGTATGACTTTTTTCGATCTGAAGTAGCTTTCAAACAATCACGGATTACTTTCACTTTCTCCCTGGTTTCTTTAACCAAATCAACTCCATGAATTTGCTTCTCACTAAGCTCAGTCCAATATAAAAGAGTTCGACACTTGCGACCATACAATTCCTCATACGGTGCCATCTGTATACTCGACTGATAACTGTTGTTATAGGCAAATTGATCGCTGGAATCAGAGTCTTAAAATTTATAAAGAGAATGATCGAACCTGCAAACTAACTCTGACAATGATTAAAGGCAAGTGTACCCATCGAACAGTAGTATAGCTTAGGCAAGACCGGATTGTCGAACCCAAAGGAACTAAAAGTACTAATACTAACCTTCTTTTTATTATCTAGCCTAAAATAAGTGAAGTTGTTTAGACTTAACTACTACTAAGCTAAAGACGCAAAGACAAAAAGAATGAATTGGGAAATAACTTGAGGGAAGACTTAGTTGATTTAAGACGATACCCTCAGAAACAATCCACCTAGACTTCACTTGTTATCTAACACTGAACCATACGATTTATTCACTTGACTTGATCCGTAGGACTCCCTAACGTATATTAAACCCTCTCTCGAGGCGAATAACGTCTAACCCTAGGTTAATTAATGAAAATCTCTTTCTCACTTAATAACCCCCTAAAATAGCAGTAAATCGATCTATGGATTCCCATATTAGGTTTCACCCTAATCCGACAAAATCTCGTCACCCTATCTCTAGGCGCGCGAACGATGCGCCATAATTATGCTAGATCTATTCTTAAGCAGGGACTTTTGCTCCTCCACCTAAGAACATCTGACTTGAGTCAATATCCCGAAAACATTAACACAAGAATTAAGCTCACATAATTAAGAACAAATCAAGTATTTATCTTATAGTTCGGAAAACAATAACAAGACTCATCTAGGTTTCATCCCTTTCAGGTATCTGAAGGGTTTAGTTCATAACAAACATCTAAGAAGAGAAGATAAAACAAAACATAAGAAATCCCTAAAACTCCCTGAAGGAATTGAAGGAGAGATCTGCCATCTTGAGTAGAATTCCGGCTTCTAAAGATGGATCAACTGGCTATCTTCGAGTGATTCCCACAATTCTGACCTTTTCGACTTGGCTCCTTGGCCTAGCTAACCGCCTCTTTTCAGGTAACACTTAGGGGGTTTATATAGGCTCTTGGAATGTGTTTCTTCGCCCCAAAGTATCCAAATCTGAATGAAATTGCTTTTTGCCACGGTAGGGACACGACCATGTCACACGCCCGTGTGACTAGTCTTCAAGCCGTGTTCAGACTTCTTAATGAGGCACAGCCGTGTGACTCAGGGGTAAGGCCGTGTTCTAGATGATGCATGTGGCACGACCGTGTGGGCTTAAGTCCAGGCCGTGTGGATTTCATGATATGGTCCATTTACTCTGTTTTGGGCCCGTTTTATGTTCTTTTCACCCTCGGGTGCTTTCCTGGGTATAAGACATGAAAAGAAAGGATTAAGAGCACCTTTTTATATCAATCGAGGCTTAAATCATCCAAAAGCATACTAAATGTGGGATTAAAATATGTTGCTTTTATGGTTTATCAAATACCCCCACACTTAAGCTTTTGCTTGTCCTCAAGCAAAATTCTCAACTTACAATTAAAACAAACTTTCCATGATTCATAATTCCTATCAATAAGGTCTCATCATAATTCATAGATAATTTATACATGGATGAGTTAACTCGAAGAGTCATAACGATTCAAACAGTCAAAGTCATATATTTGTAGCATAAAAATGTAGGTGTTTCCCCTTATCTAAATAATTACCTTTGATTCAAAATCGACAAGGATTGACATCCTCACTAAAGATTCACTCAAATCACTCGAGGTGTTTAAGGTTCAAAATTAAGCTATCAGAAGTCGAACCTGAAAAGTTAATCCCATAGGCTTGCCTGAAAATCAAATCTCCACCACTGTAATATGAGATGATACACAAATCAAAAGGTCTTTAACAAGGTTGTAAAGGGGCTAGGGCTAAAGGTGTGGATAAAGGCTGAATTAGAAGGTTAGAATCGAGACTGACCTGATAAATTACCTAACTAAAAAAAATTGAACTAATCCTAAATAATTACATCCATTAATAATATGAGCTTTTTCCTCAAGATGTGGAATTTCAACATGTAAGCTCACTTAGTAGAACTAATACTAAATATACTTCGGGTTTTTTTAAGAACAAATCATAAAAGATGAATTCAATTACTAAACTAATTTAATTAGGTAACTTAATCAAATCATATCTCTATCAAAGGGTAGTCAAAAGGAATGATGATAACAAATACAAAGGGGTTTTGGGTTAATATTTGCTGGTGAGTCAATAAAAAGGGTTGTTAGGATCAACGGGGTTCACTAGGGGTTAATTTATGGAGGTAGGCTTTTTAGTGGAGTGAGTGTGTTAAATCCTAGGTGCCTTTATCATCTCTGTATATCAAATCATAGATGTGGTCTCAACATGTATAATCGAGGCAAGTTCTAGAATAACAGTGCATAGTTGACACACTCATAATCAATAAAGTGAGCATGGAAAAGAATATATGCTCTAATAGGTTCAAAACTCACAAAAATTATGGGTGTTTTGACATCAACCTTGTAAATTTCAAACTTCCAGATAATATTCAGATTCAGCTCAACAACCTAGCAAAGATTTTAATTCTGAAAAAAAATTAGACTTATCATGCTCGATTCTCTAATATTCTTCTAATTTAATCATCAATGCACAATTAACTATGACTTAATTTAAAACATATCAATAAAAATCATAGTCCATCAGAAATTTTATCCTAATTAGTAATATGAGGAAATTACTTAAAAACAAGACTAAATTCAGAGATTTGAGAGTAATGAAGTAAGTTAATTCAGGGATTTGAGAATAATGAAGAAAGTTAGGCCCTTTCTTCAAATAAATATTCACCCCCGCACTTAAGATGTACATTGCCCTTAATGTACAGAGATGTATATAAAATTTAAGAGAGAGGGAGAGGTAAAACTTCCTGAATTTGGATGGTTTCCCGGAGTTGGAAGTTGATAGGGGTGGTGGCTGCTACCGAGCTCTGCGCTAGATGAAGAAATTGGGGAGCTCAAAGAGAATTAGCCAGGAGTTATTAAGACACATTTGAAATAAACTAAATATATATTCAAAGATAAGAAAACTAAAGAACATGAAAATAAAAAGTAAAATAAAGTTAAAAGAAAAGGTGGATGGACCGAAGAGTCCTTATTGATGGATGGTTCGCGAGGTGGGTGTGACCTCTAGGGCTGCTGAGGTGCTGGCGGTGGTGGAAGTGGTGTGATTCCCAAGCAGCCTTTAAAACTCCTCGGGCTGCGGTGGTGGTGGTCATGATTCCCAAGGAGTGATTCCCTAGCAGTCTGACGAACCTAACACTAAGAAACTAAAATACATTAAACTAAATTAAGCATAAGATTGTCAAAGAGAAGGAAATTGAAGCAAAAGAGAAAAGAAAAATAAAAACTAAATGGTCTCAAAGATCCTTGGCTTGTTGTTTGGATGAAGCGGCCGGCATGAGCTTATGAATGTCGGTCTCCCTAAGGAGACTATGATTGCCTTCTTCCGCTTCTTCGGTATGGTTTTGGTGTAGCTCAAGGGTTGGAGAGACTTGTTATGGAGGGGAAATCTGAGGATAGAGAATAAGAAAAGAGGTGGGAAGTAGAAGAATGGGGAGGGAGGTTGGTGTTTAAATAGAGGCTCAAATATGGTACGTTCCCACGCCCGTGGTGTGAGGGCGTGTCGCTGCACACGGCCACTTAGCACGGCCGTGTGTCTAGGTGGTTGTTTCTCCATGCCCGTTTTTCAGCCGGCCACGTCCGTAGGGCACAAGTTAGTATGTTGGCACGGTTTGAAGGCACGGGCGTGTTCTGCCCGTGGTTTGCAAGTCAGTAGCTTCACACGGTCGTTGGGCACGGTCGTGCCACTTTGTCGGTGCCATGGGGGAGTGGTTGAGTCTGTGAATTCAAAATTTGGTTGGGACTGATTCGTACCACCTCTGCTATGTCAGTACAGAGATTATGGTGGTCCACACGGCCACAGCCACACTTACAGTTCTACTTTCTTGATAAAATTTAAGTCGAGAAGCGTTTACCTTAAAAATGTCAAATTTTAGATTGCTTCCCTCGACTGTTTTGTGTGGGAAGATATTGCGTACCTTAAGAGAAATTTCGTCGTTTACTTTCAGGCTTGATGTGGTGATGTGAAGGTCGGCTTTGTCTAATAGTACCTGGTCTCTTATTTTGACGTGGTTTGATGTTCCTATGAGCTCTTCTGGGGGCTCCTTAGGTTTTACTTCGTGCGGTTCCTGTTCCTCTTTGATTTGTGTTTTCTGCTCTTTTAGTTTGTCGACCCTAAGGCTTTGTTCCTTATGTAGTTCTTCCTTGTTGGCTTGGGGTCCATGACTTGGCTTCGGGTTGTATCCTTGTGGTGTTTCCTGCGATGAAGGTTGCACAAATTGATTATCAACTGGATTGAGTTTCTTACCTTCATCGATTGTTGTCCTAGCCGAGTCAAGAGCTTGAAGACTGATTGATTCTTTGCCTACACAAAGTATGAGTTCTCCTGTGGCAACGTCAATTTTAGTCTTGGCAGTTGCTAGAAAGGGTCTTTCTAAAATTAAGGGGATTGAATTATCCTCATCCATGTGTAAGACAACAAAATCTACTGGAAAAACAAATTTATCGATTTTGACAAGAACATCTTCAATAATGCTCCTATGAATTCTAACAGTTTTATCAGCTAATTGAATACTCATCCTAGTTTGTTTGGGCATCCCTAGACCTAGTCGTTTAAACAATGTATAAGGCATGACATTTATACTTGCCCCAAAATCAGCTAACGCATTATCAACATTTAGTCTACCAATTAAACAAGGAATAGTAAAACTCCCTAGATCTTTTTGCTTCAGCGGTAGTCGATTCTGTAACATTGCTGAGCATACTGCGTTCAATTCCACATGTGGCTCTTCATCTAATTTGCGTTTTTTGTTAAGAGCTATTTTAAAAATTTCCTCGAATCTGGCATTTGAAACAGAGCTTCAAGAACAGGTAAGTTAATATGTAATTTCTTTAAAAGTTTAAGAAACTTACCAAACTGTTCTTCTGTATCATCTCTTTTCATTGCTTCGGGGTAAGGTATGCGAGGTTGGTATTCTTTGATTTCTGGTTTTGGCTTTTCCTGTGTTGCCTCAACTTTTCCTTCATCTACCTCGTTCTTTTGTATTGGATTAGGTTCGTCTACCCCTGTGCTATTATGAGCTGTGATGGCTTGGATTTGCTCCTTTGGGTTAATCTCAGTGTTACTCGATAGACGTCCTTGCGGTCGTTTAGACATTAACTTTGCAAGTTGTTCGACTGCTTTAGTGACTTCCCCTACTGACTTACTAAGTTCCCTGATTCGATTCTTGGTCTCCTCAATCGATGTTTGTTGACTTTTAAGTGTTTTATCGGTATCTTGGAGACGATTTTCTGTGCTTGCCATGAATTTTGTCAGCATCTCTTCGAGGTTTGGCTTTTTCTCTTGTGGATATGGGTGATTTTGGAAATTTTGAGGAGGTTGTTGTCATTGATTTCCTTGACCTCCCCATGAAAAATTTGGGTGGTTCATCCAACCTGGATTGTAAGTATTACTATATGGATTATTATTGGATCTGAAATTATTACCTATATAGTTCATCTGTTCGCTCTCTGCACATGGTTGATAGGGTGGGTACTCAGGATTTGCCACAGTTCCACTTGCGTCGTATTGCATGACTGGGTGTACCTGCGAAGAACACAAACTATCAAGCTTTTTATTTATCATCTCTATCTGTGTTGATAGTGTGGTCACTGCATCGAGGTTGTAAACTCCAGCTGATTTTGTCGATTTAGTCCTTGTCACTTGCCACCGATAGTTATTCAGTGACATCTCTTCAATGAACTCGTAGGCTGCTTCAGGAGTTCTATTGTTCAGAGTTCCACCGGCGGCTGAATCAATTAGTTGCCTCATTGAGGGGTTTACACCATTGTAGAAAGTTTGGACTTGGAGCCATAAGGGTAAACCATGGTGTGGACAACTTCTCAAGAGATCTTTGTATCTCTCCCATGCATCGTATAATGTCTCTAAATCCATCTGCACAAAAGAAGAGATATTATTCCGTAATTTGGCCGTTTTGGCCGGTGGGAAATATTTTAAAAGAAATTTTTCGGTCATTTGCTCCCATGTAGTGGTTGACCCTCGTGGTAACGAGTTTAACCACTGTTTGGCTTTATGTCTTAATGAAAAGGGAAATAACCGAAGACGTATGGCATCATCAGAAACACCATTTATTTTGAAGGTATCACAGAACTCTAAAAAATTAGCTATATGAGTGTTTGGGTCTTCGTCCTGTAAACCATCAAATTGAACAAATTGTTGAATCATTTGTATTGTGTTAGGCTTTAATTCAAAATTGTTAGTAGCTATAGCAGGCCTAACAATACTCGATTCCGCCCTGTTAAATGCGGTTTAGCATAATCAAACATAGTACGTGGAGCATTATTTTCTCCCACATCATGTGGTTGTGGATTATTCTCGTCCATCCCTTCAGTAGGATTGGATCTGCCTTCTTGGTCTTCCTCTGTGTAATTTAGGGCTAGCCTGATTTCTCTGCGAGTCCTACGAACGGTAGCTTCAATTTCACTGTCGTACTAGTGGTCCTTTTGGGTTCCTTCTAGTCATAAACTAGATATACCTGCTAGAAAGAAAGAAAATTTAGCGAAATCAAAATTTAAAATAAAAATAAAAGTAAATTGCGAAAAATAAAAATAATGGCTAAAGTAATAAAAATAGAGCTTTCTTAATATTTTAGTTCCCCGGCAACGGCGCCAAAAACTTGATCGCTGGAATCAAAGTCTTAAAATTTATAAAGAGAATGATCGAACCTACAAACTAACTCTGACAATGATTAAAGGCAAGTGTACCTATCGAATAATAGTATAGCTTAGGCAAGACCGAATTGTCGAACCCAAAGGAACTAAAAGTAGTAATACTAACCTTCTTTTTATTATCTAGCCTAAAATAAGTGAAGTTGTTTAGACTTAACTACTACTAAGCTAAAGACGCAAAGGAAAAAAGAACGAATTGGGAAATAACTTGAGGGAAGACTCAGTTGATTTAAGACGATACCCTCAGGAAGAATCCACCTAGACTTCACTTGTTATCTAACACTGAACCATACAATTTATTCACTTGACTTGATCTGTAGGACTCCCTAACATATATTAAACCCTCTCTCGAGGCGAATAACGTCTAACCCTAGGTTAATTAATAAAAATCTCTTTCTCACTTAATAACCCCCTAGAATAACAGTAAATCGATCTATGGATTCCCATATTAGGTTTCACCCTAATCCGGCAAAATCTCGTCACCCTATCTTTAGGCGCGCGAACGACTGCGCCATAATTATGCTAGATCTATTCTTAAGCAGGGACTTTTGCTCCTCCACCTAAGAACATCTGACTTGAGTCAATATCCCGAAAACATTAACACAAGAATTAAGCTCACATAATTAAGAACAAATCAAGTATTTATCTTATAGTTCGGAAAACAATAACAAGACTCATCTAGGTTTCATCCCTTTCAGGTATCTGAAGGGTTTAGTTCATAACAAACATCTAAGAAGAGAAGATAAAACAAAACATAAGAAATCCCTAAAACTCCCTGAAGGAATTGAAGGAGAGATCTGCCGTCTTGAGTAGAATTCCGACTTCTAAAGATGGATCAACTGGCTATCTTCGAGTGATTCCCACAATTCTGACCTTTTCGACTTGGCTCCTTGGCCTAGCTAACCGCCTCTTTTCAGGTAACACTTAGGGGGTTTATATAGGCTCTTGGAATGTGTCTCTTCGCCCCAAAGTATCCAAATCCGAATGAAATTGCTTTTTGCCACGATAGGGACACAGCCATGTCACACGCTCGTGTGACTAGTCTTCAAGCTGTCTTCGGACTTCTTAATGAGGCACGACCGTGTGACTCGGGGGTAAGGCCGTGTTCTAGATTATCCATGTGGCACGGCCGTGTGGGCTTAAGTCCAGGCCGTGTGGATTTCGTGATATGGCCCATTTACTCCGTTTTGGGCCATTTTATGTTCTTTTTGTCCTCGGGTGCTTTCCTGGGTATAAGACATGAAAAGAAAGGATTAAGAGCACCTTTTTATATCAATCGAGGCTTAAATCATCCAAAAGCATACTAAATGTGGGATTAAAATATGTTACTTTTACGGTTTATCACAAATTCAACCAAAGGTAGATATTTGTTATAGGTAAATTCAACTAAAGGTAGATATTTTTCCTAACTACCTTCGAACTCTAAAACACAACATCGGAGCATGTCTTCGAGAACTTGAATCACTCTTTCGGATTGACCATCAGTTTGCGGATGAAACGCTGTACTAAAATTTAAATTTGTTCCTAAACCTTCTTGCAACTTTTTCCAAAATCTCGAAGTGAACCTCGGACCTCTATCCGAAATAATGGACATAGGCACCGCATGTAATCTCACAATTTCGGTAATATATAGCTTAGCCAACTTATCAAGTGAGTAGTCGATACGTCCGGTATGAAGTGAGCTGATTTCGTCAATCTATCAACGATAACCCACACGACATCTTTCTTTTTCGGATTCGTAGGCAACCCTGTTACAAAATCCATCGTGATTTGGTTCCATTTCCACTCGGGAACCATAACTGGCTGAAGTAAACTCGAAGGTACCTAGTGCTTGGCTTTCACTTGTTGGCAGATCAAACACTTTGTTACAAACTCAGGGATGTCTCTTTTCATACCCGACCACCAATACAACTTCTTCAAATCATTATAAATTTTTGAACTGCCCGAATATACTGACAAACAACCACTGTGTCTCGTGTAAAATTTTCTGACCAACTCATCATCTTTCAATACACAAACTCTATCAGGAAACATCAAACAACTATCTAAACCAACTCAAAAATCAGAGTTACTTCCCGCTTCACACTGAGCTCTTTTAGCTTGCATTCCACTATCATTCTTTTGAGCTTTACAAATCTACAGAAGAAACAACGGTCTAGTCTTCAACTCGGCCAATATAGAACCATCATCAGACAATGTCAAACTCGTACTCATAGCTCTTAAAGTATACAAGGATTTTCTGCTCAAAGCATCTGCAACCACATTTGCCTTTCCGGAATGATATTCAATCACTAGCTCATAATCCTTTAACAATTTGAGCCATCTCCGTTGTCGTAAATTCAATTCCTTTTGATTCATCAAATATTTCAAACTCTTGTGATCGGTAAAGATTCGACATTTTTCACCATTCAAATAATAACACCAAATCTTCAAAGCAAAGACGATGGTGGCCAATTCCAAATCGTGCGTCGGATAGTTTATCTCATTCAATCAACATACAACCAAGACCATTCAATGATGCATCACTATAAACCACAAACTCTTTTTCCGACTCAAGTTGTACCAAAACCGGTACATCAGTTAATAGGGCTTTCAACTTCTCGAAACTTTGTTGACATTTATCTGTCCATTCAAACTTAACATTCTTTTGCAACAATTTAGTCATAGGAGAGGCAATCATCAAGAATCCCTAGACAAAACGTCTATAATACCTGGCTAAACCCAAAAAGTTTCTAACCTTGGATACATTCTTTGGCGGTTTCCAATCAACTATTGCCGAAATTTTGCTCGGATCAACCCGAATACCATCACCTGAAACTATATGTCCCAGAAATCAGACTTCATCAAGCCAAAAATCACTTTTACTGAACTTAGCAAACAATTTCTCCTCTCATAGAATCTCATTCTAAAAGTAGTTTTCGGCACATCGGATTCTTTGACTCTCAACTGATAGTAGCCGGATCTGAAATCTATCTTTGAGAACACTGTTTCTCCCTTCAATTGAGCGAACAAATCATCAATTCTCGGCAATGGATACTTATTCTTTATAGTTATCTTGTTAAGTTGACGGTAGTCAATGCAAAGCCTCATTATTCTGTCTTTCTTGTTTATAAATAATACGGGAGCACCCTAGGGAGAAAAACTCGGTCTCACAAATCCCTTATCGGTCAACTCTTGCAGCTAAGCCTTTAACTCTTTCAATTTGGTCGGAGCCATTCTATACGGACAATGGAGATCGATGCAGTCCCAGGTATCAGATCGATAGCAAACTCAATCTCTCTAACTGGAGGCAACCCAGGTAATTCTTTTGGAAACAATCTGGAAATTCACAAACTACTGGCACATATTCAAGCCTCAACTCAGACATCTCAATATTCAACACATATGCAAGGTATGCTTCACACCTTTTTCTCATACACTTCTAAGCAGACATGTACGAAATCACCACAGGAATCTTATTTGAGTCATCTATTTCTGTAACACCCCTTACCCGTATTCTATGCAGGACTGGGCACGAGGCATTACCGGATTTATACTACTTAATCACACAACTTTAGTCTATAAATTTTCAGTCCCAACTTGACATATCTCTATTTCTATCACACTAATCTCATTAAGGACCTACGAGGCCTTAAACATCCATACGAGGGGTTTCGGAACCCAACCGGAAACTTTCGCGATTTTAAAAATTTTCACCTTAACAGGGGTCATACGCCCGTATGAAATGGGACACGCCCGTGTGGTCACATACGCCCATGTCCCTACCCCGTGTGGGATTTATTTTCATTTCGAACCTACAGGGGTTTTCACACTGCCGGACACACGCCCGTGTTATTGGCTGGTTTGCTCCACACGGCCTAGATACGCCTATGTCCTTGCCCATATGTAAAACCTGGGTATTCTGTTTGTGACGTCAGCAACCTTATAAGGGTCACAAGGCCTAGGCACACGCCCGTGTGGCTAGCCCATGGTCAACACTGACTTACAACACCAAATGCAGGGGACACACGACCAAGTCACATGCCCATGGGGCTGACCGCGTGTCACACACGGCCTAGACACACGCTCGTGTGCCTACCCATGTGGACAAGAACAAGGCTATTTAACAAGCTCTTTTCACCCATCTAGCTCACACAACATGGATCCATTCAACAAATCATCAAACAACTCATGTTTTGCAATATAAATTTCCATAAAATTACGTCTTTTCATATATATATATATATATATATATATATAACAAGGTGAGCCATCAACCATGGAAATATACAAAATGGTTTGTCCATCAAAAAGGCCAACACACTTTTGGCCAATATAACAAAATGAACTAACTTGTCTAGCCTCTATACATGCCATACACATATGTACTTAGTCTAAATGTACCGAGATGAGCTGATAGTGTGGGCGACCTTCTGGCTATCCATGTATCCCGTCCCGACTCTTTAACTCTATAAAATAAGGGAAAAGAAAGGGGAGTAAGCTTTGAGCTTAGTAAGTTTACATGTAAACAATATAAGAATATAGTATGTGCTAAACAATTATATAGCACTACATACAAACAAGAAACAATCCACATTCATAATCACGCTTACTCATTTCTTCCATTTCCACACTCCAACCATATCACAAGCTTAATGTATACATTCATTTGCATGGCTCCCTGCACTTAGCACCACAATGTCATATAATACAACACATCACAATCTCTTAATCAACCTCTCATAATCAAATTACTCGGTGGTTTCGCACTTAGCCCACCATCAGTCTTTATTAGGGTGGTATCGCACATAGCCCACCGAAAAGGTTAGTTATGGTGGTATCGCACATAGCCCACCAAATAATAAATAGACGATGGTATCACACATAGCCCATCGTAATTAAGTAAGAAGGTGGTATCGCACTTAGCCCACCATAAAGTGTTACCATTACACGTTTATATGACTATTTCGTCATTCATACAAAACTATACAATAACTATCAAATTCAATTCACTTGAATCATACATGTTCTCAATCATGCCATGCACCAATCAACAACAACAATGTGTATATAAAATGCATCGTTTACAAATAAACTTACATCGGTGCAAAACGTGTTAACTAACGGTTTAATCTGTCACCTTGCCTTTTCCACGGTCAAGGTTGATTCTACGCCCTTCTTGATCTATAACAATGAAATTCATTCATTTAGATCATTCTATGATCATAATGCATCAAAATCTACACTTAGGCAAAATGACCATTTTGCCCTTGTACTATGGCAAAATTATGATTTTGCCCCTAGGCTTGTAAATCATTTTTCAACTCACTTTCTCAATAAACAAGCCTAGCTGAACATTTATTTCTTCTACAACTACTCACAATTTCATCTATTTCATGCATTTATTACAAAATCACAACTTTTACAACTTGGTCCCATTTAGGTGTTTTCATGACTACACTGTTCACCAAAGTTGTTTCCTATCTCCCCAACATTCATTTTCTTCCATAAAAACTCAACTAACAACATAACCATTCTCATGGAAAGTCCTTAGACTTTCAACCATATCACAAATTAGTCCCTTCATTAGCTAGCTTAAGCTCCGGGGACTCCAAAAGTACAAAAATCATAAAAAAATAATCATCAAATTGACTTACTAGCAAGGATGAAATGTAGCTGAAATTTTGAACTTCAAAATCCCCTATTCTCTCTTCAAATTTCGGTGGAGAAGATGTATGAATAGTAAAAGATGATATCTCATCTTTTTATCTTATTTTATTCATTTTTTATCACCTAATTTCCACCAAATTTGACCAACATTTAATGCTATTGTCCCCCTTCATTCCTATGGCCGTCCATACCCTCCTAATGGACAAATTTCACTTTAAGGACCTCCAATTTAACATTTTATGGCTATTTGATACCTCTATCTTGAAAAATAGAACTTTTGCACTTTATGCGATTTTGTCTTTTTTAACAATTAAACATGCTATCGCTCAAATTAAAGCATCAAAATTTTCACATAGCCATATATTAATGCCATAACACATAAAATAACACCAAAATAATTTTCCTTAACCTCGATTTAGTGGTCTCAAAACCACTGTTCCGACTAGCCCCAAAATCGGGCTGTTACAGTTTCAACCCAAAGAATCTCACCATTTTCACATTTCAACTCAAGAGTTTTCTATCTACAATTTACCTTGGCATCATGTAATGTTAACCAATCCATGCCCAAAATAATATCGAACTCGTCAAATGCAAACAACATCAAATTAGACGAAAAACAATGACCTTGAATCATCAAAGGACAATTCTTGCAAACCTTATTCACTAACATATACTTGCCTAAAGGGTTTGACACTTTAATCACAAATTCAGTCAATTCAACAGGCAATTTCTTATTACTTACCAAATTCACACAAATATAAGAATGAGTGGATCCGGGGTCAATTAATGCAACAACATTAGTATCATAAAAAAAGAATGTACCAGTAATCACATTGGGGGATGATGCATCTAACGAGTTCGTATGGCATAAGCTCTAGCAGGTGCTCTCGTTTCTAACCTTGCAGCTGAATCCTTCATTATACTTTTACTACTAGCTCCATTTTCGGCATTACGTGGTGGTTCACCTCTGCTAGTAGTGTTACTCGGTCTAACACTCTGAAATTTCTCTTCTTCAACTTTTTCAGGACAGTCTCTGATAAAATGTTCTCGAGAATCGCACTTGAAGTAAGCTCGGTTGTTTCCCCAACACTCTCCGATATGTTGTCTACCACAATTCTGACACTCGGGTTTATTAGACCTGACATTACCCACACTTGCCATCGAAGTAGCTTGAACACTAGAGCCCAAATATGTTTTACCACGATCCCGGTGTGAATACCCAGCTGAAACTGTCATCCAAGGATTCGTTTATTTGGACCTCTTAGATTGGGATTGGAACGACTTACTCATCGGCCTCGTTCTTGCATCCCGGGCCTCAATCATAGTTTTTCTCCTTTCTTTATTTAGCTCTTCAGCCTTGCAAGCTCTATCGACCAATACCATGAATTCTTTCAACTCTAAGATCCCAACTAACAATCTAATATCCTTGTTCAGCCCATCTTTGAATCTCTTGCACATAATAGCTTCGGCAGACACGCACTCTTGAGCATACTTACTGAGTCTGACAAATTCACGTTCATACTCTGCCACAGACATTTTACCTTGCTTCAATTCGAGGAACTCTTTCTATTTCTGATCGATGAACCGCTGACTTATATATTTCTTTTTCAACTCCTCTAAGAAAAAATCCCATGTCACTCTCTCTTTCGAAACTACAGATATCAGCGTCTTCCACTGGCGATATGCTGAGGCCCTCAGTAACGATACAACACATTTTAAGCATTCTTCAGGCGTGCAAGAAAGTTCGTCAAATACCCGCGTAGTATTCTCAAGCCAGAACTCTGCTTTCTCGGGATCATCATCTATGTTGGCTCTGAATTCTTAGGCCTTTTGCTTTCGGATCTTATCAACTGGAGGCTTAGTCAGTCTTACCATTTCTGTACCTTGAGGAACTACGGGAACCGGCTGAGGTATAGAAGGGGGTGGATGAGGTTGAGCATTAGGATTTGCTCGCACAAATTCAGTATACCAATTACTCATCATATGGAGAAAGGCTTCCCGAGCCTCCTCTCCTTGACTCAAGGTCTCAGGTCTACTTTCTACTAGCGCGGTCATTTGCGCGGGAGCCAGCGCATTACTTGCAGCATCATCAGTAGCAGCTCGGTCAGAATCCATTTACTATATGAAAACACAGTTTAAAATTGTCAGGAGTGACACACTATCATAATATATTTATGGCATGTATAGCTAGACTCTCACACACTACGGTAGTCCGAGAACTGACTAAACTATAGCTCTAATACCACTAAAATGTAACACCCCTTACCTGTGTTTGACGCCGGAGTAGGGTTCGAGGCATTACCGGATAATAACACAAATATTCATGAAAAATCGGGCCATAAAATATCTTTCAATTTAAAAATTTCCATATTCAATCATAAAGTCCCTAAAATTGGCCTACGAGGCCCAAAACATACTTTGGGAACAGTCCAGGACCAAACTGAGACCTTTAGAAAAATTTAGAAAATTTACATAAAAATTGGGTACAGTCCCATGTGGCACAAGGATACGCCCGTGTGGGCAGGCCGTGTGGTCGCACATGCCCAAGTCCCCAGCCTGTGTAAATTTATTTTTCATTTTGAACCTACAGGGGTTTTCACACGGCCGAGCACACGCCCGTGTCCTAGGCTGTGTCCTTCACACGGCTGAGACACACGCCCATGTCTCTGCCCGTGTGCAAAAACCTGGGTATTCTGTTTATGACGTCAGCACACATATTAGGTCACACGGCCAAGGCATACGCCCGTGTGTTAGCCCGTGTGACGAACTTAATTTTTCACAAATTAGGTGTAGGGGACACACGGCCAAGCTACACGCCTATGAGACAGACTGTATGTCACACACGACCTAAACACTTGCCCGTGTGTCTACCCGTGTGGACAATTATAAGGCTATTTGCGAAGCCTTTTGCCACCTTGAAAAGCATCCACACTTATACCATTTCTAACCAAACTTAACATGCTATTATTAGAAATCTATTTGTCCACACTAAGAACATTCATGCACCATTTAATTACCATACTAATCATGTATAACCACACTTATACTTAGCCATCACACATGCTGTAATATCCCGAAATTGGGCCTAGTAGGATTGGGCCGATTGGGCCTTGGGCTTTAGGAAAAATTTGAGTATTATTTTATTATTTGTGTTAGCTCAGGTATGAATTATGTGTGTTTAGCATAGTCTTGTGAAGGCTTGATTTTATTAATAAGGCTAGAATAATTCTTAGTATTGAATATTTAGTGAAGTGGATTAGGTGAACTTGACACTTAAGTTAATTTAAGTGTTAAATTCTAGCACATGAGGAGTTAGTGGCAAGGTGGTTATGATGCATGAAGGGTTGCTTGAGGGAAGAGGTTCGAGTAGCATGGGTTGCATTTGGAAGACTTTATTTTTATGTATCCTAACATTAAGTGTCGGTCAAGCTTTAATTATGGAAGGTTGGACTTTCAATTTTTATGGCAAGTTGAATATTAGATTAGGAAAGCTTGTATTTTGGGATAAGAATCTTAAGATTTATGGAAGGATGGAGGGATAAGGGGCTTGAATGATGGAGAGTTGTTTTGGAAATATTTTTATGGTCATTTTGACCATTAATGTAGACGCATAGATGGCTAGGGGGGTTGGCCGAATTTTTGGAAGGATTTAGGAGGAATTAAGAGGAAATATGGGATTTGGGGTGAAGGAATTGGTGTTGGCCAAATTTGGGACTTGGTAGGATGGCATTTTCGGTTTGGTAATAGTAGGTTAGGTGTGCCAAAGTGATTCTTTTCTCATCTTTTTCATTTGTGCTGAAAGTTAGAGTTTACTTTTCTCTCTAAGTGTCGTTTTTGTACATAAGCCATTTAGTTTCGGTTTCCCTTCTCTTTGTTTTGTGTTCGAAACTTCAAAGACCATTAAGGTTACTAGCGTTTTCTTCTTCTCTCTATTTGCTAGTTTGGCCGAATCTATCTCCTTTCCCAAACTCTTTCTTTTCCTTTTGATAGTCGAGTTGGTCATCACCTTTGGCAAGGCTTGGCCGAACCCTATAGCCTCTTTCTCTCTTGTCTTTGCTTGAAACTTTAAGAAACACCATAGCCAAATCTTCTAAACATTCTACTCCCTCCACTTTGGCGTAATCCCTTTTCATCAGTAAAGTGCCAAAACACCATCTCAACCTCGTTTCTATACCTATCTTTGTGTTAGTCTAATATCCCATTACCATTGGGAAGGTTTAGCCGAAACCCTTTTCTCTTATTTGATCTCTTCAAGCAACATGGTGGTAAGTAATTTCTATCCTAGCAATCGGTGTAGGTTCTCTTTCTTTTAAGTGTGCCGAATCAAGGATTAAGCCTTGGTTTAGGGATGGCCGAATATGCTTGTGCCATGATATGTGTTTCTTGTGATGGTAGCTAGCATTAAGGAGCATTAAAGGAGAAGCTTTCGGGATTCGATTCTTCAAGGTAAGTAAGTGTAGCATTCGGCCAAGGGCCATTCTTTTGGATTATTGCTTAAAGCCGATTCTAATGTGGGTTGTTTAAGGAATTTCGAAAGAGTTCATAATCAAGTGGCGTTTTCGGGATTTAATCCACTGTGCCAAATAGGTGCGTAGTTATCGCACTGTCTCTTGATTGTGTGTATGTGTTATATTTATGTATATGTGATATGATGTTAATGGTAGCCGAATTAAGGGCTAAGATTGTGAATACCCGTGGTGGGTGATCGAATACTCAGGTCAGTGATTTACAATATTAAATGATCATTGATGAATATATGAAATGTGATGGCATGTGATGCATAATTGTTCAAGTGATATGTTGCCATGATACACATATATGCATGGGACTTGGGATGTGACTATCGAAGGAAAGGGTGTTCTTTATGTACGTGGTCTAATGTTAGCCTTGTGCTACATTGGCGCTTGATGTTAGCTATGTGCTTCATCAAGGGAGGTGTTGGCTAGGTGCCACATCTCGGCGGATGATAGCTGTGTGCATCATCGTGGATTGAGGACGACCTCGAGTCACCTCGTGGATACAGATATGTGGATCACTATGTGATCGGTGGCTTAACCACGGCCTTGGGCAGCAAGTCTGCCAAGGTAAGATATATGGATCACTATGTGAT
This sequence comes from Gossypium australe, assembly GCA_005393395.2. NCBI lineage: Eukaryota > Viridiplantae > Streptophyta > Magnoliopsida > Malvales > Malvaceae > Gossypium > Gossypium australe. The sequence goes on along the minus strand of CM016621.1, from coordinate 106,833,416 downwards.
CGGTGGATTAGCCACGGCCTTGGGCAGGGAGTCTGCTAAGGTAGGAGTAACGGATGGACTCTAGGTTGGGTTGGGCTTCATGTTGCATATTTACGCATTTTGCATGGCTAATTATGTGGATCAATGTGGATATGGGCCAAGCCCAACATGTGGAATTATGTGGATATAATGCCTTATCATCTGATATGTGATTGATGTGTGGATATGGGCCAAGCCCATACGTGGAGACATGTGAAATAACTATGCACTGAGTCTGTTTGACTCACCCAATTTTTCTCAAACCTTACAGGTAATGCATAAAGCTTGGACCGGGTTGGAGTGGATACGAGGTGGCCCATGCAGAAGATATTTTATTTGTTTTACACATTTTATTTATGAAAGGTTATTTATTGTAATAAGGGTCACTTTAAATATTTAAGGACTTTTATTATGTTTAAAGTTGGATTGTCGATTATATTATTATTTGAAAATGTTTTATTTTAAACAACTTAATTTTATTTGGAACTTTAATTACACAATGTTCTAGTAAAGACAACAAATTTTTATGTTTTTAACTCTAAGTAAAAAAATTTTCAAACGTTTTCCGCAGTGGCATTTCAAATTCGGTCGTATTGAATGGGCCGGGTTTGGGGTGTTACAAATTGGTATCAGAGCCCGGTTCAAAACCCGGCTTTGAGGGTTTTGGGCCCAAAAACATTTTTTTTAGATGGGCTTTTCAAAGATTTGGGCTTTCATAAAATTTTCAGGTTTATTCTGGCATGGCACCTGTATCTCCGACCCGAAGTCCACCAGGTATGTACCTCTGACTATTAAAGTGATTTATATGTGAATGTTATGGGCTTATTTGGGCTCGTAGATTAGAATATTAAGGCTATTGGACCCTAGGGCTAGTGCACTCAAACACAAGCATAAGACTTAAAAACAATCAAACAAACTTGTGAAGTAAGTCGCCGAGTTAAGGTGTGGCAACCATTGTGCGCATGTCTAGGATTGGTTTCGGTGAGAGCTTGGTATTTAAGTAGTCCTAGCGACTCACCTCCTCTCCACTTGAATCCTACCTGGTGCGTAGTAACGGTTCACCCTAACCAAGAGGACTTATTCACGGGCTAAACTCGATAATTAAAACCCGAAAGGGACTAGCCATACTATTTTATAAAAACCTTAAGTTTTCAAAATTACTCCTTTGATTTGTAAAACCATTTTATACTTGGAATTTTTTTTTTGAAATATTCTCGATCTGCAAATTACCCAATTACCCCTAGTTTGTAAATTACTAGAATACCCTTGGTTTATAAAATTTCCATACTACCCTCGACTGCTACTAAGATTTTCTTACCTTACAAAAATACCAAAAATCCATATTTTGCGAAATAGCAAGATACCCAGATTTGAAAATTACTAAATTACCCTTGACTTACAAAATTACCAAAATAACCCCGATTTCAGAAATTTCTGCAATACCTCTGATTTGGGAAAATTTTTAAAATACCCACAAGTTTCAAAAATTTCTGAATGCCTTTGATTTATTAAAATTCCTGAAATTGACCCCGATTTATTACCAAAATACCCCTGTAGGGAAAAATGACAAAATTACCCCTGGGTTGGGAATGGACAAGGATGCCCATAGTAGCATGGTAAATGCTGTGGATGAGTGAATGTGTTTCTATTGAATGTGAACGTGTGATTCTCTGAATTAGAATAGTGATCTTGAGCTGAAACTTTAGTGGATCGAAAGAACTACTATTAAGCCCTTTTCATAAAATTGTTCGCGCATAAACAAGTGGAACAAAAGTACTAATGCATAAAACTCTTTAAACAGATTAAATCGCGACGTTAGACATGAGCTCTAGGGGACGTGGTCGTAATGTGTTAGGACGCGGTAGAGGTAGAATGGCCGTGTCGGAACCCGTTAGATCGGGTCAAGGGTCTGACAATGAGGTACCCCCACGAGCTGTTGGTGTTGAGCAGCAAGCTCAGGCTGGGAATGATGCTGTATCACAGGCTGTGCTGCGAGTTCTTGAGATGGTGATTGGAGCCGGTGAAATTATGAGAGCTAGGAAGTCCGTACCCGAGCGACTCCGAGCCAATAGGGCTGAAGTGTTTCGTGGAGTATCTGGGGTGGCACCCAGTATAGCTGAGTATTGGTTGGAGGCGACCGAGTGAATTATGGATGAGTTGGATCTGACCCTTGAGGAGAAAGTGAAAGGAATGGTGGCGCTGCTACGCGATGAAGCGTATCAATGGTGGCTCACAGTTCGGGATGGGGCCACAGCTGAGGATCTCACTTAGGAGTACGTTAAGACGGCATACCAGAAGAAGTATGTGGGTACTCATTATATTGACGCGTAGAGGAAGGCATTTCTGGGGCTGGTTCAAGCAAACAAGTCCGTGGCGGAGTACGAGGCTGAATTTCTAAGGTTAAGCCGATATGCTCGAGGAGTAGTGGCCACGGAGCATGAGCGATGTGTCCGATTTGAGGATGGACTAAGGGATGACCTGAGGTTATTGATAGCTCCACAGCAAGAACGAGAGTTTGCCGTGTTGGTGGAGAAGGCTAAGGTGGCCGAAGGAATTAAGGACTCTGTGAGGCAGAACAGAGATAAGGATAGGAACCGAGATAAGAGGAGTTTTGGACCGTCAGAATCGTCTGAGAGCTTTCAGAAAAGACCAAGGATGGAGAATTCTGTTCGTGCTACTAAGCCAGCTACTGGAAATCCGGACCGTCTGTGTGCTCGATGTGGAAGGTATCATTTTAGCGAGTGTTGGAATCAAGAACGGGAATGTTTTAGGTGTAAGTCCAAGTCTCATTTGATTAAAGACTGTCCTCAGGATCCGAGTAGGGCTCGGACAGTAGGCCAGGGTTATGAGCAGCCGGGTAGGAGTAGTCAACAAGCGATGAGGGGTCGTGGTCCGAACCATGGAGGAAATGGTTCCGGCCGAGGTCGTGGAGCACCAGGCCGAGGTAATGGTAACACTGAGGCAAGACAGCCAGGTCTGGTCTATGCAGTTCGTCAGAGGGAGGATAGTGATGTGCCAGATGTGACAACGGGTAAGTTTCTTGTTTCTGGAATATCTTTTATTGCCTGTTCGTTGTAGAATCAGCTTGTTCTTATGTTGCTAGTGAAGTGTATGAAACCCTGATTGTGAAATTAGAGAATGTGCCTGGTAAGTATATTGGTTTTATTAAGATCAGAGTGCGCAGCAAGAGCGTAGTGTGGCGAGATAGGATGTACGACTGTCAGTTAGTTGGAAATTTCGAGGACGAAATTTCTTTAAGGAGGGTAGAATTGTAATATCCCGAAATTGGGCCTAGTAGGATTGGGCCGATTAGGCCATGGGCTTTAGGAAAAATTTGAGTATTATTTTATTATTTGTGTTAGCTCGGGTATGAATTATGTGTGTTTAGCATAGTCTTGTGAAGGCTTGATTTTATTAATAAGGCTAGAATAATTCTTAGTATTGAATATTTAGTGAAGTGGATTAGGTGAACTTGACACTTAAGTTAATTTAAGTGTTAAATTCTAGCACATGAGGAGTTAGTGGCAAGGTGGTTATGATGCATGAAGGGTTGCTTGAGGGAAGAGGTTTGAGTAGCATGGGTTGCATTTGGAAGACTTTATTTTTATGTATCCTAACATTAAGTGTCGGTCAAGCTTTAATTATGGAAGGTTGGACTTTCAATTTTTATGGCAAGTTGAATATTATATTAGGAAAGCTTGTATTTTGGGATAAGAATCTTAAGATTTATGGAAGGATAGAGGGATAAGGGGCTTGAATGATGGAGAGTTGTTTTGGAAATATTTTTATGGTCATTTTGACCATGAATGTAGACGCATAGATGGCTAGGGGGTTGGACGAATTTTTGGAAGGATTTAGGAGGAATTAAGAGGAAATATGGGATTTGGGGTGAAGGAATTGGTGTTGGCCGAATTTGGGACTTGGTAGGATGGCATTTTCGGTTTGGTAATAGTAGGTTAGGTGTGCCAAAGTGATTCTTTTCTCATCTTTTTCATTTGTGCCGAAAGTTAGAGTTTACTTTTCTCTCTAAGTGCCATTTTTGTGCATAAGCCATTTAGTTTCGGTTTCCCTTCTGTTTGTTTTGTGTTCGAAACTTCAAAGACCATTAAGGTCACTAGCGTTTTCTTCTTCTCTCTATTTGCTAGTTTGGCCGAATCTATCTCCTTTCCCAAACTCTTTCTTTTCCTTTTGATAGTCGAGTTGGTCATCACCTTTGGCAAGGCTTGGCCGAACCCTATAGCCTCTTTCTCTCTTGTCTTTGCTTGAAACTTTAAGAAACACCATAGCCAAATCTTCTAAACATTCTACTCCCTCCACTTTGGCGTAATCCCTTTTCATCAGTAAAGTGCCAAAACACCATCTCAACCTCGTTTCTATACCTATCTTTGTGTTAGTCTAATATCCCATTACCATTGGGAAGGTTTAGCCGAAACCCTTTTCTCTTATTTGATCTCTTCAAGCAACATGGTGGTAAGTAATTTCTATCCTAGCAATCGGTGTAGGTTCTCTTTCTTTTAAGTGTGCCGAATCAAGGATTAAGCCTTGGTTTAGGGATGGCCGAATATGCTTGTGCCATGATATGTGTTTCTTGTGATGGTAGCTAGCATTAAGGAGCATTAAAGGAGAAGCTTTCGGGATTCGATTCTTCAAGGTAAGTAAGTGTAGCATTCGGCCAAGGGCCATTCTTTTGGATTATTGCTTAAAGCCGATTCTAATGTGGGTTGTTTAAGGAATTTCGACAGAGTTCATAATCAAATGGCGTTTTCGGGATTTAATCCACTGTGCCAAATAGATGCGTAGTTATCGCACTGTCTCTTGATTGTGTGTATGTGTTATATTTATGTATATGTGATATGATGTTAATGGTAGCCGAATTAAGGTCTAAGATTGTGAATACCCGTGGTGGGTGATCGAATACTCAGGTCAGTGATTTACGATATTAAATGATCATTGATGAATATATGAAATGTGATGGCATGTGATGCATAATTGTTCAAGTGATATGTTGCCATGATACAAATATATGCATGGGACTTGGGATGTGACTATCGAAGGAAAGGGTGTACTTTATGTACGTGGTCTAATGTTAGCCTTGTGCTACATTGGCGCTTGATGTTAGCTATGTGCTTCATCAAGGGAGGTGTTGGCTAGGTGCCACATCTCGGCAGATGATAGCTGTGTGCATCACCGTGGATTGAGGATGACCTCGAGTCACCTCGTGGATATAGATATGTGGATCACTATGTGACCGGTGGCTTAGCCACGGCCTTGGGCAGCAAGTCTACCAAGGTAAGATATGTGGATCACTATGTGATCGGTGGATTAGCCACGGCCTTGGGCAGGGAGTCTGCTAAGGTAGGAGTAACGGATGGACTCTAGGTTGGGTTGGGCTTCATGTTGCATATTTATGCATTTTGCATGGCTAATTATGTGGATCAATGTGGATATGGGGCAAGCCCAACATGTGGAATTATGTGGATATAATGCCTTATCATCTGATATGTGATTGATGTGTGGATAAGGGCCAAGCCCATACGCGGAGACATGTGAAATAACTATGCACTGAGTCTGTTTGACTCACCCAATTTTTCTCAAACCTTACAGGTAATGCATAAAGCTTGGACCGGGTTGGAGTGGATACGAGGTGGCCCATGCAGAAGATATTTTATTTGTTTTACACATTTTATTTATGAAAGATTATTTATTGTAATAAGGGTCACTTTAAATATTTAAGGACTTTTATTATGTTTAAAGTTGGATTGTCGATTATATTATTATTTGAAAATGTTTTATTTTAAACAACTTAATTTTATTTGGAACTTTAATCAAATCTGATTATAAGTGATAAGCTTGCTTCGGTATTTCCCATCAACTGTCGCTTCAGGTTCCTTGTCAATCAAATAGCCACTATCCCAACAGGATCTTTTGATCTTCCACTCAAATAACAAGTTAACAAGAACTACTTATCCTCCGATCTCACAGTCTAGACTGGTTTGAGGTGAAGGTGTTCAGGATAGGCCATACCAATTTTGGATTAATTCCCACCTTGATTACCTCCTAGGATTGTCAAGCCTATGGTTTTAAGTTCTTCCTTTCCCAAACAGAAGATCCATTGAGTAACCCTACAAAACAGTTAATGGATCATATCTCTACTCGCTAATCCCCCATAGAAGGATTAGTTCCTCATGGTTTTCATAAACAATATGAAATTGATATAAAGAGAAAACATGATAAATGAATTGAAGTGTAGACATTAAGAAAACACCTGCTTTGTATTAAGAATAAATCAAATCCATAGAGTTTGACTTCCTCTACAAATCAGATCTCTCAAGATAAACAAGAACAACTTGAAAAATAAATCTAAAACCAAAAAAGGAAGAAAAACTAAACTGGAATTAAAAGAAGAAAACTAAGCTAAGTAATTGGTGTCTTTTACATGTGAAAAATGGGCCTATTTATAGATTTAGGTGGCCGTCTTGATTAACCCTAAGTTTAGCTGATGTTCTCAAGCTTTAAGTTTGACTGTGTGGACCAAAATGCCTCTGGGCTCGTATTATTTTCTGTCCAGAGTCGATGTCGTGAAACACCATTACCTGTGTTGCAACATAGGAGTCAGTATACTCCTGTTTGGGATCTCTTCAGGGGTATGTTGCGACACCCTTAGGCTGTGTCACGACATCGAAGCCAGTTTTGCGATTTCTCTATTATGCTCCTTATGTTGTGACATTGAACATTTTGTGTTGCGACATAGCGATCAACATCTATTTAGTAAGCCTTCTTATGGTGTCCTGTACACTTATAAAGTTCCTTAGCTCACCCTTACGCCTCATTCAGCCCCTAAGGTCAATAAAAGACTGAATTTGCACATTTTATTGAATTTAACAAAACTTACTAAAACATAATAAGATCCTAATGATAATGCTTAATTTCAAGCTCCTAAAGTGCAAAAACTAGTTTAATCAGCTACACTAAATTATGACAGATCAAACTCCCCCACACTTAAGACATTGCTTGCCCTCAAGCAACATGAACAAAGACAAGAAATAAAAGACGTCCTTTGAGCAGATATCATACAAGTATTGACTTTAGAGAACATGACTAAGTGTTTCATATTCACAAGTAACTTTAACATAATGAATAATTTACTTACCACTCTTGATTACAAACATCTAAGTTCCGAATATGACAAAGTAAAAAAAATAATAAGGGTCTCAACTGTAGGGATCCATCAACAAATCATACAAGTAATTTGATTATCCAAGTAGAATACAAATAGTCGTTTATGCAATTGTTTAATATAATGTCCATTCATACATAAGGATATTTAGGTCACATAGGACTTTTCGGCTTGTAATTTTCTGAGGCTTAGGATAGGTATGGAATTCAAAAACAGTAAACATCAAAAGGGTTACAAACACAAAAATAGTTTGGCATAGCATATCAATCCCTATTCTTCCCCCTTAGTGACCTTTACATGTTCACCGCCTTATTTCTCCTTCTCTCAGCTTCCTTGTTTCTCCACATAAGAGATCATAGCATGACACAGTAACTATAGCTAGCCTATGAGTTTCTGTGCACTAATGAACAAGTTTTTCTTATTCTTGTGAATTTTTCACTTTTCTCTTTTTCAATGCATCTCACTCATGAATGCTTTTTTTTCTTTTCAAGAACTTTTTCTAATTGTATTACTTTTCTTTTTGAATTTTCTTTTGTTTTGCACTATTAGGCTAACCTATAGTTCCTATATCACACCAATCTTTCCTATTTCACTCTGTTTTTACAAACTCTGCCTTGATGTATCCACTTAACTCTTAATATGTATGGCCAAACATCTATAGTCGTGCAATGCAGGACCAAAGAAAAAGGGAAATTTACAAATTAATGTTTCATGTTTGTAATGAGGTTCATCAAGAAGTATCAACAGGCTCAAAGATCGGTACTAAAGGTGAATATGAATAGGTCAGCTTTTTGGCTCTGGATGTGTTCCAAACAATGCGTTAGGTCATCCCTTAATACCTCAATATGCATAAATTTAATCAACCAAACAAACTCAAATTCAACCATTTATCATTCATACTAGTATGTTCGTTTCCTTGTAATTTCTATATCCTTTGGTACAGTTGATTGCTCAATGCCTATTTACACTGTAAAGCATAGAACTTAATAGTATAATAGTAAAAAATTTAAAATCACCTATCATCATGTGAAATTTATTTGTAAACGCAAACAACCCATGTACATGCTCCTAACGAATCACTTGTATTTCTACATGTTGAAGCACACAAAAGACAAGAAAAATAAAAGAGAAACATACAAATTTAAAACAAAATTTCTATGTTACTCCCACACTTTAGTTGACACATTGTCCTTAATGTGTGGCCCATAAAAATATAAGGAAAGAAATTACTCGATTGGTCGTGGTCGCTCCAACTGCTAATGGTGGGTGTTTCATTTTTTGGTCGTGTAAAGCTCGAATTGTTTGTGTCTCCTTAGTGTTGGGTTCCTACATAGAAATCCTACAAGGTTTAAATTAAAATCATCCAAAAATCAAATAAGTCTTTTAAAAATAGAATTAAAAATTTTTCAATCTCCTTCCTCAAAATCCATCTCCTCACTTTCGTGTCCTCCTCATCCTTTCATTCCTCTTCGCTTTCATGCACCTCTTCCTCTTTCTCCAAATGTCTTGGCCCAAACATGTCAGGTGTATAATCGGGGACCCGAATGTTGTTTTGGATAGCAAATTCTTGAAAAGTGTCATTGGTTCCTACATCCACTGTATCATCCAATCTAGCTTTGGATGACTACTTTCACCAACTTCTTGTTGAGCTCGTGTCAACCTCTATGATGAAGCTAGTGTAGTTGTCGATTCCTGTTGTCATTCATTGTAATCTTTTATTTGTTTGGCTCATAGCTCTATATACTATTAGAATAAGGTGTCACCAATAATACTTCGAAAAGGTTTCAGCGGCTACTCAGTGAATGTCATAGGTACACCTACATTTTTGCATTAGGCGGTCACTAAGTGGGGAAATAAAACTCCCACTTTCTGGCCACTTATACATCTTTTCATTTTTTGGTGGATCCATTTTTTGATACACACCTGCTTTTTCTGCAAAATTGCATACAGTAAAACTGCTCAGAAGGTATTAACATTAGAAACATTTAAAGTAGGGACTATTTGCATGCATACAAATTGAATCCACATTTCAGCCTCTGGAAACATAATAGCTTGATGAAAGGATGTGGGAATATTGGTACCTAGGTGATATTTCCATTTGCCCCTTGCTTTCATTTAGGAAGTTTATAATGTTATACATATCTCTGTCTCAAAAATACTCTAAATCAGTTTCATTGATAAAATCTTTTTGATAGTATGGAGCTATAAAAGTCACAAATAATTCAAGGGGTTACTCACACTTCTTTCTCTCGCACAGGTACTCTATCCCACATGTGGCCTTCGGTGTTTCTAGACTCTTAGTCCCATAAGGATACATAAAATTCTTGAACAATGAGGACCACTACATTATCTTTTGGGATGGTCCAAAAACACTCCCATCCATGATGCCTAACCAAAGGCCAGATTTCCTTACATAAAATCATGGATGGCTCAAATCTCCTCTCCTGAATGAATGTTTTCCCTTGAAGTTCATTGAAATATTTTTCAACATTTGTATTTGAAAAACTAAAAGGATTTTGACTCATTGATGGTTCCATTTCCATAGTTTGTTTAACTTTTCTTGGAGACATATTTAGTTCTACTAACTAATGAAATTTCAAGTAAGTAAATTTAATGGAACAATAAAAGTTGAGTTAGGAACCCTTAACCTCGTGTTCGGATTCTTGATCACCCGTGATTCTTTGTCATTCCTTGATATGTTTCCTTCCTTTTCCTACACAAATATTACTAAAGGAGGAAATTTTTTCTAAGCAAATCTAAAGAAAAAGGGAAGAATGGGTTTTTAGGGTTTCAGGTATTTGAGAGATTTTAGAAAATTAAAAGAAGTAAATGATGTTTATATAAGTGTTAATGTAACATCCCCAAACCCGGCCCATTCGCTACGACCGAATCTGGTTATGTCACTGGGGAAAGTCGGATGAAAATCTTTATTAACTTAGCATAAAGCATGAAAGAATTCAATTTTTGAAAACCATGTTCATTTAAAGCAATATGCAAACTTTAGAAGTTACAAATTGTCTGAAAATACTTTATTAAACATACTTTTATAAATAGGGTACTGGAATTAAAACCATTTTCACATAGAAATCCAAATCAGATAAACCATGGTTAAAGTAATACCAAAATAATAAAATGGCCTTTATTACAACCCAATAATTCAAATAAAGTACTTATATCAAAACCAAGCATAAAATATTAAATCATCATCTTCGGCATGGGCCACCTTGTCCTCTCCGATCCCGGTCCAGCTTTATGCAATACCTGAAATGGTTAAAGGAAAAAGGTGAGTCACCAAGACTCAGTGTGCAACCCTTTTTCCCGGATTAGCAAAACATCATATGCAAACATAACATAATCATCATGCATCCAATTAATATGCACCCACTCCTAACCATCCATTCACCTTTTCTACCCATGTGGTACCAAACCACTGGTGGTGCCAAACCACTGGTGACATATAGTCACAATGTGTTACCAAAACACTGGTGTCCCAAAGACACAATATCCGTCAATGTGGTACCAAACCACTGGTGTCCCAAAGACACAATGTGCTACCAAAGCACTGGTGACCGAAGTCACGAATCCAATGATGGGGCCAACCCATCGTGTGATACCAAATCACTAGCAGACGATCCCATATCTCAAGTGGGGCCAACCCACGGTGGTGTTAACCACAGGGACGAGTCGCAATGAGGTGCCAAACCTCTGGTGTCCCAAAGACACAAATGTGGTACCAAACCACTGGTGACCGTAGTCACAATAATCGAGTGATGGGGCCAACCCATCGTGTGATACCAAATCACTGGCGTCAATCCCGTATCTCACAAGTGGGGCCAACCCACGGTGGTGTTAACCACAGGGACAAGACGCTGAGGTACCAAACCTCTGGAGGTGCCAAACCTCTGGTGACCCAAAGTCACAAAGTGTGTTACCAAAACACTGGTGCTCGTCAGCACAAAATATCACTGCCCCCTCCTCTCATATCACCCATCATCATACCAACTCATGTATAGTATTCAAAATCATGCAAACATGTTTAACGTTGCATCTCATAGCACATACATCATAAATCATGACATCATGTATCAATAACAGTACTCATAATGAAACGGACTTACCTGAATCCGTGCACATACCCCATAGGGTATCATATCACTCAACCATACTGTTTCGGTTTTACCAATCAATCAGTTTATCAAACATATACAAAGCAAGAAGTATGTTAGTTTACACACCTGGTTACTAATGCGACTATCAAATCCCGTAGATCAAGATCTAACGCACTAGATCCCCCTTCCTTAACACTTTTCGAGCACTAGCCACAACCCGAGATATGCGAGATCAAGCCTTCCCCTACAATCGGCCAAAACTAAACAACATAATCATGCTAATCAACCTCTAAGGGTATAATCGTAATTTTACCTACTAAGGGTATTTTCGTAAATTCACAACTAAAATGGCCTTTTCGAAGGCCTAATGTCACCACTAGCGACTCAGCTACCATTTCCGGTTGTACCAGACGATTGGGCCTAAAACCCGATTTCGGCCCATCCGGGCCCACACGCTCGTGTGGCCCACCTAGCACAAATCTAGCCACGTATATAACTTCCACCTAGTCTAGTTCAACATATACTAACCAATCATGCAATTTACTCATATGGGCCCACTGGCCCATTGGGCCCACTTCGGCCCATCGAGGCCCAAGCAGCCCCAACCCACGAGAATACTACTGATGGCCTCAACTATCGCGTCGAAGCCCCACACATGCGCTCGCACGCTCGTGTGGCTACTAATGCCGTGTAACCGGCATTTCGGCATTTGCCGCTCTACAGCTAGAGTAGAGAGAGTTACACACCTGATAGGACTCTGGGGCTAATCCGCGCTCCGACCACTCTTGTGCCCAAACGCCCTCCAAGATGTGTTTACTCTCCTCCTAGGATGCTCCTTATATAGCTAGCTCTTTACCTTCATTCTTTGTGTCTTTCCGATGTGGGATCCCTTCCTCAGTAGAGTTTAAATTCAACTGAAACTCTTGTCGTCCAATCTGCAAAATAAATACTCCCTTGCTTCTCATGAGATTCGAACCCAGGCTCCCTTGCAACATAATCCACGCCGCTAACCACTTGGCCACAAGCTCCTCTTGTGTCTTAAACCATGCGCAACTAAATATAAACTATGGGCCAAATTCTAAGGTCCAAGCAAAAAGAAACCAAAATGCAAAAGCCAAGACTTGAACCTTGGACCTCCTTCCTTCCCTTGTGGCGTCACTCCCTTGTCCCCTAAGTGGCGTCACTTTGCCACTACACCACACACTCCTTTTGTGTTATTTTCTCCATATTTTATTCTTAAGGCATATCTGCCAACTTCCAGGGTTTTTTTTCACCTAAAACCAAAATTTCCCCAAAGCCAATATTTGATCCCGGGACTTCATAGAAGCCCTCTAACCTTCCAAAATCACTTATCCAATGGGTCTAACTAGCATTTAAGCCGATCTCTTGTTCTCCAAAAATTTAAACGCTACTACGCCTAAGGCCCATTGGGCTCAATTCTCCTAGGCCCAATTTTGGGATGTTACAGTTAATATGTGTTTAGGTTTTAAAAACTAAGGGTTTTGAATGTTTAAAATTAGGTAAAAAATGTGTAACACCCCTTACCCGTATTCGACGCCGGAACAGGGTACGAGGCATTACCAGATTTAAATTCAAGCAAACACACAAAATCGAGACGTAATTTCCATCCAAATTTAAAACTTCTCACATACATTCATATCGTCCCTAAAACGAGCCTACAAGGCTCAATACATGTTTTGGAAGTGATTCGAGACTAAACCGAAAACTTTAGAAAATTTTTACAAAACTTAGAATTTTTTTCATGTTACAGGGCTCACACACCCGTATGGTCCAAGGGACACGCCCGTGTGACCTTGGGACACGCTTGTGCTTCAGACCGTGTTCGATTTAGGGGTCTCTCTGACTTGTGCCACACGGCCATGCCACACGCCTGTGTGCTAAGCCGTGTAGCACACACGACTGAGACACACGCCCGCGTCTCTCTTCCGTGTGCTCAATTCTGGACATTCTATTTTTCCAAAATTAAGGTGCAGGGGACAAACAGTTGGATAACATGCCCATGGGGCAGACCGTGTGTCACACACGGCCTAGAAACACGTCCGTGTGTCTACCTGTGTAGACAAAATAAATGCTATTTACCAAGCCATTTTGCCACCCTCACTTGCACACATCAACACAACATCACATGACACAAATTCAAGCATATGAGAGCAATCAAACAACCACAACTAAGACAATAACATGTCATTCTTATACCATTATTTATTATACTTAGAACATCAAACTCTCCACACCAAATCATGCAAGATTCCACATGTACAAACATTTCACATTCTTGTCATAAATCAAATTTCTATCATTCACCAATTATACCATATTCATGTCACTAGAGACATTAGCACATATATATACTTAGGCTTACAACCATGATAGCCCAAATAAACCAATCTACATGACCAATTATCAAAAAAAGCCTTTGACAATCACAAGCCAACATATTAGCTACAATCACAATGAAACATTTAACAAATGACTAAATCCCTATTCATGCCATAGACTTAAAATACTTGAATTCCCTTATACCAAAAACGATAGCTTGATAGTGTGATAGGATCTCCAGCGAACTGCAACCCGAGCTAGCTCAATGACACTATAAGACATTGGAAGGAAGGGGTAAATTATATATATAGGTTAGTAAGTCCGTATGAAAGTAATAAGCAACTTTTACTAATCATTTACCAAGTCTGATAATATAAACACAAGATAATATAAATTATAATAAAACTCACAGTTATAATTTATTCAGTCACATTGTTTGCTTTATCAATTTGTAAGCATATTTTAACATGCTTTGACATTAGCCTAATAACAGCAATCTTTCCATTATAACAAATTACCACAATCAACCAATCATTTCATACCTAAAATTAAACATGCACATTAATTATGTGTATTTACATTTCAAGCATATACTTTAACATCCTTCAATTGCCTAAGTTCTTATCTTCCCATTTTCTCATATCCGATAAATCACAATTTGCATGAATAAAACATGTTATATCATAACTCAATTTGGCCCGAAAGCCAATCACATAATTGTCAACCGAATTTATCATGAATTTCATACATCACAAGTATAGACTAATAATCACAAAGTTTTCACAAAGTCATTCTCATGGAAATCATGAACTCACAATTTCATGAAGTCAATGCTTATAAACTTTACGTACATACCTCTGCCGATTCGTAACTACTTACATACTCTTTCTCTTCTTTAACATACTTATTGAATTTCCTGTTGAAACATTTGGAATACTAAAGGATACTCGGGAATCTCGTACACACAGTACCTTACCAGTGCCATATCCTAGATATGGTTTTACATGAAATCTCGTATCAATTCCAATAGCCTAGCTATGGTCTTACACGAAGTCTCTTATCAATGGCATATCCCAGATATGGTCTTACATGAAGTCTCATATTGATGCCATATCCCATATATGGTCTTACAAGTAATCTCTGTAATACCCATATCCTGGGTTCGTCGTCAGATTAGGGTTAAGGGCATTACCTGACAGATCGAAAACTTTATTAGACAATTCGTAAAGTAAATCATCAATATCCATCATAGAGTCTCCTCTGTAGGTCAACAAGACCTAAAACATGCTCAGAAACAGGGTCGGGACTAAACCGGAACACATATAGAAAATTTTGAAAATTTAAAACTTTTTTAAGTTTCAGGGCTTACACGCCCGTGTGGGCAGGCCGTGTGCCTCCCATGGTAGCTAGACACGCCCATGTGTTTCCCCCGTGGTCGAATCTGTCTTAACTCCACGGCCACCAAGCACGCCCGTGTACCTTGGCCATGGTCGAGTCTGACTTGGCTCCACAGCCACCAAGCACGTCCGTGTGCTAAAGCTTAGCTAGCTACTGACTTAGCCCCATGGTCACTAGGCACGCCCGTGTGCCATAACCGTGTGGCAAAAATAGGCCATTTTTAAGGCCAATATGCCACCCACATTAAGATCTCACCTACAAGAAAAATTACCAATTCAATTTATGCACAATTAGTCATCAAAAACATATCAAGATGCTCATTCAAAAACTCCTTATTCAAGTTCAACTCCATTCATAACAAATTATAAGACTAACACTCATGAATTCACAAGCATAATACAGCCAAATACTTACCCAAAAACTTGACCATTTCCAAAGTCATCTAACCATACCCAAACATACATCACATATCATATTCATTAAGGCAAAATATCAACTTATAATTAGCCACATCTCATGGCTAAGTTCATATAGCAAACTTATACCAAAATACTAGCCTATACATGCCATATTTAGCTATATACATTTCCAAAATGTACCAAAACAAGTTGAGTAGTGTGATGACAATCCTCGACGGTCCCACAAGCCTTAAGTAGCTTTGACGATCTATAAAATAGAGAAAACACACACACACAGAGTAAGCTTTCCAAAAGCTTAGTAAGTCATATACAAATAAATTTAACATGAAAGCATATAGGAATATAGGAACATTAGCACAATTAACTTTCATAGCAAATTTATCACTTGTATGCTTTGGTCCATGTACTTGGCTACATTTTGCCACATTCATCAATTCAAAAAATCTTATATACATTTAGTTCTTTCATGCATTCTTTCACATATCATATTATTGTTCCAATATACATATTCATTATAGTAATTTCACATAGATACTTGCCTTGTATACACACTTAGTGTATAAGTCAACGTACCTGAAACGGATTTACAAATTCACATAGCCATTCGTATCACAGACTTGCCCGTTGAACCGTTAGGAACCTAATAGGATACTCAGAAAGCTCAGAATAGTAGTACAATGCCAACGTCCCGGACAAGGTCTTGCATGTACTCAGATATCGATGCCACTGTCTCAGACAGGGTCTTACACGAATCAATACGATGCCAATGTCCCACACATGGTCTTACACGTAAATCTCATATCGATGCCAATGTCCCAGACGTGGTTTTACACGAAATCTCAAATCAATGCTGATGTCCTAGACATGGTCTTACATGATATCATAGAACTGACACCTATGTCATGGCATAGCTAATCCTATCTATTCCTAGGTTCGTACGGGACTTCTCAGACATTGTCACTATATAGATCTTATCTCGGAATTCATATATATAGCATCTTGTAAGCATTCACTATTATCAATAGTCTTATGAATATGCGCAATTCAATACAAATACATTTATTTGCATAATGACTTACCTCAGATTCGATTTAACGGAAATGGAAACGGCTACTCGGTTACTTTTGCTTTCCCATAGTCTAAGTCCGTTTTCCTCGGTTCTTGATCTATACATATTCAGAATTAACCCTTTTATTCACTAACTCATTCAATTCAATCCAAGGACACACATTTAGGGTTATTTGCAAATTAACCCTCACATTTGCACAATTTATCAATTTAGTCCATTTTTCTCAAAACATAAAATACACAAAATCATCACATATCTATGCTTAGCCGAATGCTTATGAACATCATACAAGCCCATAATTTCCATCAAATTTGCAATTTAGTCCCTCAAATTGCTATTTTCACAATTTAGCCCTATTTAGCTAAATTCATCAAATTTCAAGAGCAAAGCATGCCCATTAAACACATATTTTTCATTTAACAATTAAACTCATCATAAAGCTTACCATGTCATCAATGGCACAACTCACAAATATCATCAATACACAAAATTGAGGCATGGGCTTAATAGTAGACTAAGAAACAATCTCAAAAACATAAAATTATCAAAAACTAAAGCCAAAACATACCTAAATTTGAGCTTGGAATAGCCGAAACCCTTGAAGCTTTTGTTCTTTCTTTTTCTATTGTGTTTTCAGTGGAAGAAATGGATGAATTAATGTCCATTTTCATGCTTTATTTTATCATGATTTCATTAATAAATAATTTCCAATTTTAACCTTATAATATAAAATTACAAAACATAATTTCTAAGGTTTTTGTGGTCTATAACCATCCACTATAAAAGATAATAGGCAAATTTCCTCATAAGGCCCTTACAAATAGAAGCCACATCAATTTAACCACTTAATCAAATGAAAAGCCACTTTTAAACATTATGCGATTTAATCCTTTTGTCAAAATTAAGCACGCAGACGTACGAACTAATTCACATAAATTGAGCACATGCTTTAACACATATCATAAGCACAGAAAATAATATTAAAATATTATTCAGACTCGAATTTGTGGTCCCGAAACTACTGTTCTGACTAGGGTATAAACAAGACTGTTACAACTCTCCCCCTTAGGGATTTCATCCCCGAAAATCTTACTGTGAAACAGATTCGGTTATTGCTGTCTCATTGAATCTTCAGGTTCCCACGTAGCCTCTTCTATTCCGTGTCGATTCCACAGTACTTTCACTAATGAAATTTTCTTGTTTCTCAACTCTTTCACTTCACGAGCTAAGATACTAATCGGTTTCTCTTCATATGTCATATCAGATCGAATTTCAATTTCAGATAAGATGATCACATGTGACAGATCAGATCGATATCTACGGAGCATTGAGACATGGAATACATTGTGGATATTTTCTAGCTCAAAGGGCAACCTTAATCTATAAGCAACAGGTCCAACATGTTACGATAATTTCGTACGGCCTGATGAACCTTGGACTTAAATTGGCTTTTTCGTCTGAAACGGAGTACTCTCTTCCATGGAGACACTTTCAAAAATACTTTGTCACCAATCTCAAATTTTATATCTTTTCGTCTCAAGTCCGCACAAGACTTCTGACGATTAGATGATGCTTTCAAACAATCTCGGATCTATTTCACTTTCTGTTCTAAATCTTTTATCAAATCAACCCCGTGTAGCTTATTTTCACTGAGCTCAGTCCAATACAGAGGTTTACGACATTTACGACCGTACAAAGCTTCATAAGGTGCCATTTTGATGCTTGACTGAAAACTATTATTGTACGCAAATTCAATCAATGGCAGGTACTGTTCCCACGTATCATTAAACTCAAGTATACAACATCTTAACATATCTTCAAGAATCTGAATAATTCATTCGGACTGGCCATCCGTTTGTGGATGAAAAGCTGTACTGAAATATAATTTCGTGCCTAATGCTTCTTGAAATTTCTTCCAGAATCTTGATGTAAGCCTCGGATCTCTATCTGACACAATAGATAGTGGCACCCTGTACAATCTAACAATCTCAGAAATGTAAAGCTCGGTTAATCTGTCAAGCGAATAATCAGATCTTACCAGAACAAGATGGGTAGATTTCGTTAATCGATCAACTATGACCCAAATCTCATCTTTCTTTATCGGAGTCTGAGGCAAACCAGAAATAAAATCCATTGTCACTCTATCCTATTTCCATTCAGGAATCAAAATCGGTTGTAACAAACCAGACGGAACTTAATGTTCAGCTTTCAATTGTTGACAGACTAAACATTTTGAAACAAAGTTAGAAATGTTTCATTTCATACCAGACCACCAATAATATGGATTCAAATCATGATACATCTTTGTACTTCCTGGATGGACAGATAAACGATTGTTATGTGCTTCACTCAAAATCAACTGAATCAACTCTAGATTTCTCGGAACACAAATACGATTTCAAAATTTTAAACAATCATCAACAACTCCAAATTCAGATTCAGAATTTAAACCACACTGAGCTCGTTTCACTAATAACTCATTATCTGATTTCTGAGCATCACATATCTGTTGTTTAAACAACAGTTTTGCTTTTAATTTAGCTACCACAGAACTATCATTAGACAAATCTAACTGAACATTCAAAGCACGTAGTGTAAACAATGATTTCCTACTCAGTGCATAGGCAACAACATTTACTTTACCTGGATGATAGTCTATCACAAACTCGAAGTCCTTTAACAACTCTAGCCATCTTATCTAACGCAGGTTCCAATCTTTCTGAGTCATCAGATATTTCAGACTTTTATGATATGAAAATACGTGACATTTTTCACCATACATATAATGACGCTAGATCTTTAGTGCAAATACAATTGCAGCTAGCTCAAGGTCGTGTGTCAGATAGTTCTTTTCATGAGGCTTCAGCTGTCTCAAGGCATAAGCTACAACTTTGCCTTTCTGCATTAAAACACATCCCAGACCGTTTAACGAAGCATCAGTATATATAACAAATTCTTTACCCGATTCTGGCTGTACTAACACTGGAGCTTCTGTTAACAGAGTTTTCAACTGATCAAAACTTTTCTGACATTTATCAGACCATTCAAATCTAACATCTTTCTGAAGTAGTCTAGTCAACGGAGTAGCTATCACTGAAAATCCTTTTACAAACCGACGATAATAACCAGCTAAACCCAAAAAGCTACGGACTTCAGACACATTCCTCGGAGGTTTCTAATCCAGAATAGCAGAAATCTTGCTCGGATCAACTCGAATTCTAGAAGCTGACACAATATGTCCCAGAAAGCTAACCTCATGCAACACAAATTTTTATCACATGAATAAATCAAGATGTCATCTATGAATACCACAACAAACCGATCTAGGTACGGTTAGAAAATTTTGTTCATCAGATCCATAAAAACAGCAGGAGCATTTGTTAATCCAAATAGCATAACTAAAAACTCATAGTGCCCGTACCTAGTTCTGAAAGTGGTTTTTGGTATGTCTAAATCTTTCTCTCTTAATTGATAATATCTCGATTTCAGATCTATATTTGAAAACACAGTAGCTCCCTTTAACTGATCAAATAAATTATCAATCCTAGGCAACGGATATTTATTCTTTATTGTCACCTTGTTCAACCCGACGATAATCAATGCACATTCTCATTGTATTATCTTTCTTTTTCACAAACAGAACAGGAGCACCCCAACTCTTTCAACTCTTGCGAACCCTCTATCAGTCAATTCTTGCAATTGAGACTTTAACTCTTTCAACTCTGTTGGTGCCATTCTATATGGAGCTACCGAAATAGGTGTAGTACCAGGCAACAACTCAATAGCAAATTCAACTTCACGTATCAGAGGCAAACCCGACAATTCTTCAGGGAAAACATCAGAAAACGCACACACAATAGGCACTGATTCAACTTTCTTTTCAGACACTTTCGAATCAATCACATAAGCAAAATATGCCTCATAACCCTTTTTCACATATCTCTGAGCTTTCAATACCGATATCATGGCAGGAAATACATTTAAATCATTAGACTCAACCCGTACAATTTCATTATTCGGACATCTCAAATCAATAGTCTTTCTTTTACAGTTTACAGCAACATCATGCAATGACAACCAATCTATACCCAGAATAATATCGAACTCATCAAATGGCAAATACATCAGATCAGCAGAGAAACAGATATCTCGAAACGTTAACAGATAGTTCTTGCATACTTTATCAATAAGGACACTTTTACCTAAGGGATTCGATACTTTTATAGCAAACTCAGTAGACTCTACAAGTAAAATCTTACTGAATACTAAACTCATGCATACATATGAATGCGTAGAACCAGGGTCTATCAATGCAATCGTAGAAGTATCATAAAGTGTAAAAGTACCCGTTATAACATTAGGTGATGAAGCTTCCTCACGAGCTCGGATAGCATATGCTCTGGCAGACACCCTAGCTTTGAATCTCGCAACAATATCTCTTGTGGTTCTCTGACTACCACTGACATTTCTTACATTCTTCGAAGGTCTATCTCTCACAGGTATATTATCAGATCTCAACAATCACAGATAAAATGATCAAGTGATCCACAACTAAAGCAAGCTCTGTCATTTAATCTACAACTTCCCGGATGCCTTTCTCCATAATGCTTACATTCAGGTTTCTCGGATCGAACATTACCAATACTAACTACTGAAGTTCCTAGAGTTTTGGAACTCATTTGTGATCTAGCTCGATTTCTATTTGAATGCCCCATATTATCTCTTGAACGACTTTCATCGTCTCTAAATTTCTTCGAAACAGACTGAAATGATCTACTCTGAAATCTCTTTCTCACATCTCTAGCTTCAGACCCAGCTTTTCTTTTATCTTTCCCGAGTGCCTTAGCTTTGCACGCTCTATCAACGAGTACAACGAATTCTTTTATTTCTATGATCCCGACTAACAAGTGAATATCTTTATTAAGACCATCTTCGAATCTTTTGCACATTATTGCTTCAATAGATACGCATTCCCGAGTATACTAACTCAATCTTACAAATTCTCACTCATACTCTGTAACAGTCATTCGGCCCTGTTTTAGTTCCAGAAATTCCTTTTGTTTCTGATCGATGAATCTCTCACTAATATATTTCTTCCGAAACTCGTTCTGAAAGAAATCCCATGTAACTCGCTCTTTCGGAACAACAGAAATCAAAGTTTTCCACCATTGAAAAGCTGTATCTCGGAGCAAAGATACAACACACTTTATGCATTCTTCCAGAGTCAGAGACATTTCGTCGAATACTCAGATAGTATTTTCTAACCAGAACTCGGCCTTTTCAGCATCATCATCTTTAGTAGCCCGGAACTCTTCAGCCCCATATTTACGGATCTTGTCAACTGGAGGCTTATTCAACAGATTCAGATACATAACTGGTGGCACAACTGTAGTCTGAGGGGGAATAACAGGAGGCGGGGGTTGCGAAACAGTCGGGTTATTTCTTACGAATTGAGTGAACCACTCACTCATCATCTGGAAGAAATTTTGTTTAGCTTCTCCCTCTTGACCGCTCGTAGCTGGTCTCGAATCAGAGGGCGCTGTCCCTTGCGCGAGAGCAGGTGCATTACTTTCTACATAGTCAGCTACGACTCTTTCGGGATCCATTATGATTGCTAAAATCAAAGCTTTAAAATTTCTAAAACAAATGATCAAACCTAGAAACTAACTCTGTGTAATATCCTAAATTTAGGGGTTATGCGTTTAGTGCATAATTCAAGTGATAGTGGGATTAGTGTGCATGGTTGGATGTGTTTTAAGGGCCTCGAGAACCCTAGGATGTAGAGGAGTGTCTTAAGAAATTATTGGTTTTTAAGTTTGAAAGAGGGAGCTGGGCTAGGTAGGCCTTAAAGGAGTAAGTGGTGGAGTTTATGACACAAAGACAGCATTGGAAAAGTGGCTTGGGATGCTACCTTAGGGGCTTGGAGGCTTGCGTCAAAGGGAGTTCAGAAGGGAGGAGGTTTGAGCTGCAGGAATATCGTTGTGGGCATTTGTTTTTAGCGTCAAGAGGAGGGGGAGTGTTGGACGGCTTTGGGGCTTTGGAAGGATGTGATAAAGTTTGGTTTTTCTTTTAAATTTTGGGTAAAAGATAGAGGATAATTGAGGTTTTATTTTATTTAGTTTAAATGATAGGATAAGAGATAAATGACAAAATTATTAAGGGATATGATAGGAAAGAATTAAGGGATATGATAGGATAAGAGTTAAATGAGGAGAGAAAAATGGGATACGATAGGGGAGGGAGAAATGGCCGAATATAGGGCTCTTGGGGTAGCATTTTCGACTTTGAAGCTTGATAAGGAGGGTGTGTCAAAAATTAGAGTTTTCTTTTCTCTCTAAGTGCCGTTCTTGTGCATAAGCCATTTAGTTTCGGTTTCCCTTCTCTTTGTTTTGTGTTCGAAACTTCAAAGGCCATTAAGGTCACTAGCGTTTTCTTCT
Source organism: Gossypium australe (assembly GCA_005393395.2). NCBI lineage: Eukaryota > Viridiplantae > Streptophyta > Magnoliopsida > Malvales > Malvaceae > Gossypium > Gossypium australe. The sequence continues at coordinate 106,810,449 of CM016621.1, read as the reverse complement.
TCTCTCTATTTGCTAGCTTGGCCGAATCTATCTCCTTTCCCAAACTCCTTCTTTTCCTTTTGATAGCCGAGTATGTCATCACCATTGGTAAGGCTTGGCCGAACCCTATAGCCTCTTTCTCTCTTGTCTTTGCTTGAAACTTTAAGGAAACCCCATAGCCAAATCTTGTAGCCTTCTTTGTGTACCCTTTTCTCTTGGTTTGAAGCCTTAAAGAAACACCATAGCCGAATCCTCTAAGCATTCAACTCCCTCCACTTTGGCATGATCTCTCTTCACCATTCAAGTGCCGAAATCTTTCTCTTTGGGACCTTGAAGCCGATTCTCTGAGGGTGATACCATCGATCTCTTGCTCTTAGTTTCGTTTTAAAGTGTGAAGTGCTCGCATAAGGGAGTCTTTTGGATTCGATTCTTCAAGGTCAGTAAGTGTAGCATTCGGCCAAGGGCCATTTTTATGGACTAAATGCCTAAAGCCGTTTCTAACAATGGTCTAATAGGGATTTCGACAACTTCAGGATAAGTGGTGGTTTCCGGGATTTGGATAAGCAAGGTAAGAGATTTAGGACTTTCGGCCATAGGCCATTTTATAAGTTTGAGTGATGACCGATTTCTAACTTTGGTTCTTAGGAGCAAATCGACAGGAATAAAGAGAGTTTCGGGATTGAGTAGACTGTGCCAAAAAGGTGTGTAGTTATCGCACTGTTCTCCTATTAACCGTTTTTGTTTGTTATATATATCAATATGTATATGATGTGAATAGTAGTCGACAATAAAGGCTAAAATGGTGGATACCCATGATGGGTAATCGAAATACCATGTCAGTATTTTATGACGTTAATTTACATATGGTATATGCATGAAATTGGGATGGCATGTGATGTATATTTGTTCCAGTGATATGTTGTCATGATACATATATATGCATGGGGCTTGTGAGATGTTTAAAGAAGGACAGGGTGTACATATTTTTGTACGTGGTCTAATGTTAGCCTTGGGCTACATTAGCGCTTGATGTTAGCTATGTGCTTCATCAAGGTGAGGTGTTGGCTAGGTGCCACATCTTGGCGGATGATAGCTGTGTGCATCACCGTAGAATGAGGATGACCTCGAGTCACCTCGCGGATATTGACATGTGGGGTCACTTAGGTGATCGGTGGCTTAGCCACGGCCTTGAGCAGCGGGTCTGCCAAGTAGGTGTGTAGCGGTTGGAGGGCGATTTAGTAATCCCCTGGTGTGTGCGGCAGGTACGGGGGTGTGTAGCGGATGGATACTAGGTTGGGCTGGGCTTCATTTTGCATATGTATGTGTGTGGATCAATGTGGTTATGGGCCAAGCCCAATATGTGAAATTATGTGGATGAATTGCCTTATCATCTGAGATGTGATTGATGTGCGGATATGTGCCAAGCCCATATGTGGGGACATGTGAAATAATTACACACTGAGTCTGTTTGACTCACCCAAATTTTTACCAATCATCGCAGGTGATTCGTGATGCTTGGACCGGGTTGGAGTGGATACGAGGTGGCCCATGCAGAAGATATTTTATTTGTTTTACACATTTTATTTATGAAAGGTTATTTATTGTAATAAGGGCCATCCTAAAGTATTTAAGGATTTTTATTATGTTTTAAGTTGGATTGTCGATTATATTATTATCTGAAAATGTTTTATTTTTAGCAACTTATATTTTAAAATATATGTTAAAGTTTTTAATCGAAGAATTTGTAACAACTTAAATTTATTTCGGAATTTTAAATACCCAACGTTTTATCAAAGGCGATTAATTTTTATGTTTTACTTTAAGTCAAAAATATTTTTCAAACGTTTTTTGCAGGGGCATTCTGAATCCGGCCGTAGCTCGTGGGCCGGGTTTGGGTTGTTACAGTTTGGTAGAAGAGCCCAGTTTTAAAACTCTCGGCCTTGGGTCTAAAGCCCACAACGTTTTCAAATCGAGCCCAAATAAGTTTTATGAAAATATTTTTGAATTGAGCAGGTTTTCTGGCATGGCACCTAAGTCTCCGACCCGAAGTCCACCAGGTAAGTACCCCAATCCATTGTGTGAATTATTGTATGATTTGTAGAAGGGTAGAAATGGGACGTAGATTAGTATGATAAGTACTTGAACTATAGGACTAGTTTACCCTAACAATTACATAAAACTTTAATGCCTAATTAAACAAACCTGTGACTAAGTCGCCGAGCTAGAGTGTGGCAACCATTGTGCGCATGTCTAGGATCGGTTTCGGTGGGAGCTAGGTATTTAAGCAGTCCTAGTGACTCACCTCCTCTCCACTCGAATCCTACCTGGTGCGTAGTGACGGTTCACCCTAACCAAGAGGACTTATTCACGGGCTAAACCCAATAACTAAAACCCGAAAGGGACTAGCCATGTTTTTATAAAACCCTAGTTTTGAAATCCTCAAATTACCCTTTGATTCGTAAAAACTATTCTATAAACTTTTTCTGAGATATTCCCGATTTACAAAATTACCAAATTACCCCTGGTTTACCAAAATTCCCAAAATGACCCCGATTTCCAAAATTTCTGCCATACCTTTGATTTGAGAAAATTGTCAAAAATACCCTAGAGTTTCGAAATTTCAAAGTGCCCTGATTTATTAAGATTTTCAAATTGACCTCGATTTATTACCAAAATACCCCTATAGGACAAATGACGAAAATACCCCAGGGATAGGAACAGACAAAAATGTTTGAAGAGTTAATGTGTATTGTAGATGCCACTGAATGGATGTGTTTCTGTGAATTTAGGTAGAAGACCTGAAACTTTGATTGACCGAAAGAATTACTATTAAGCTCTTTTCATAAAATTGTTCGCGGGATAATCAGTGGAACAAAAGTACTAATACATAAAACTTTCTTAAATCAGATTAAAGCGCGATCGTAGAAATGAGCTATAGGGGACGTGGTCGTAATGTATGAGGACGTGGTAGAGGCAGAATGACCGTATCGGAACCCGTTAGATCGGGTCAAGGGTCTGAGAATGAGGTACCACCGCCACCACCACCACCAGCTTTTGGTGTTGAGCAGCAAGATTAGACGGGGGATGATGTTGTATCGCAGGCAGTGCTGCGAGTTCTTGAGATGGTGGGTGAAGTAGGTGGAAATATGAGAGCTAGGAAGTCTGTACCCGAGCGACTCCGAGCCAATGGAGCTGAGGTGTTCCGTGGTGTATCTAGTGTGGCACCCAGTACGGCTGAGTATTGGTTGGAGGCGACCGAGCGAATTATGGATGAGCTGGATCTGACCGTTGAGGAGAAAGTGAAAGGGATGGTGCGCTTCTTCGCGATGAGGCATATCAATGGTGGCTTACAGTTCGGGATGGTGCTACAGTCGAGGATCTCACTTGGGAATATGTTAAGGCGGCGTATCAAAAGAAATATGTTGGGTCTGGTTATATAGATGCGCAGAGGAAGGCATTTCTGGGGCTGGTTCAAGGGAATAAGTCTGTGGCAGAGTACGAGGCTGAATTCCTAAGATTGAGCCGGTATGCTCGAGGAATCATGGCTACGGAGCATGAGCGGTGTGTCCGGTTTGAGGACGGACTAAGGGATGACCTGAGGTTATTGATAGCTCCACATCAGGAGCGAGAGTTCGCTGTATTAGTAGAAAAGGCTAAGGTAGCTGAGGGGATTAAGGACTCTGTGAAACAGAACAGAGATAAGGATAGGAACCAGGATAAGAGGAGTTACGGACCGTCAGAATCGTCTGGGAGTCTTCAGAAAAGACCGAGGATTGAGAATTCTGCTCGTGTTTCTATGCCAGTTGCTGAAAATCGAGACCGTCCGTGTACTTAGTGTGGAAGGTATCATGTTGGCGAGTGCTGGAACCGGAAGCGAGAATGTTTTAGATGTAAGTCTAAGTCTCATCTGATTAAAGACTGTCCTCAGGATCCAAATAGGGCTCGGACAGCAGGTCAAGGTTATGTGTAGCCAGGAAGAGGTGGTCAGCAGGCGGCAAGGGGTCGTGGTCCGAATCATGGAGGGAATGGTTCCGGCCGAGGTCGTGGAACACCAAACGGAGTTGCTGAAGGTGCAGACGCGAGGCAACCAAGGTTGGTTTATGCAGTCAGGCGTCACGAGGATAATGATGCGCCAGATGTGACAACGGGTATGTCCCTTATTTCTGGAATACCCCTTATTGCCTTGTTTGTTATAGAGCTAGTTCATTCTGGTGTTGCTAGTGAAGTGTATGGAACCTTGATTGTGAAATTTGAGACTGTGCATAGAAATATGTTAGTTTATTAAGATCAGAGTGCGCAGCAATAGCGTAGTGTGGTGAGTTGACTGTACGATGGTTTGTTAGTTAGTAATTTCGAGGACGAAATTATTTTTAAGGAGGGTAGAACTGTAATATCCTAGATTTAGGGGTTATGCGTTTAGTGCATAATTCAAGTGAATAATTCAAGTGATAGTGGGCTTAGTGTGCATGGTTGGATGTGTTTGAGGGGTCTCGAGAACCCTAGAATGTAGAGGAGTTTCTTAAGAAATTATTGGTTTTTAAGTTTGAAAGAGGGAGCTGGGCTAGGTAGGCCTTAAAGGAATAAGTGGTGGAGTTTATGACACAAAGACAGCATTGGAAAAGTGGCTTGGGATGCTACCTTAGGGGCTTGGAGGCTTACGTCAAAGGGAGTTCAGGAGGGAGGAGGTTCGAGCTGCAGGAATCTCGTTGTGGGCATTTGTTTTTAGCGTCAAGAGGAGGGGGAGTGTTGGACGGCTTTGGGGCTTTGGAAGGATGTGATAAAGTTTGGTTTTTCTTTTAAATTTTGGGTAAAAGATAGAGGATTATTGAGGTTTTATTTTATTTAGTTTAAATGATAGGATAAGAGATAAATGAGGAGATTATTAAGGGATATGATAGGAAAGAATTAAGGGATATGATAGGATAAGAGTTAAATGAGGAGAGAAAAATGGGATACGATAGGGGAGGGAGCAATGGCCGAATATAGGGCTCTTGGGGTAGCATTTTCGACTTTGAAGCTTGATAAGGAGGGTGTGCCAAAAATTAGAGTTTTCTTTTCTCTCTAAGTGACGTTCTTGTGCATAAGCCATTTAGTTTTGGTTTCCCTTCTCTTTGTTTTGTGTTCGAAACTTCAAAGACCATTAAGGTCACTAGCGTTTTCTTCTTCTCTGTATTTGCTAGCTTGGCTGAATCTATCTCCTTTCCCAAACTCCTTCTTTTCATTTTGATAGCCGAGTATGTCATCACCATTGGTAAGGCTTGGCCGAACCCTATAGCCTCTTTCTCTCTTGTCTTTGCTTGAAACTTTAAGGAAACCCCATAGCCAAATCTTGTAGCCTTCTTTGTGTACCCTTTTCTCTTGGTTTGAAGCCTTAAAGAAACACCATAGCCGAATCCTCTAAGCATTCAACTCCCTCCACTTTGGCATGATCTCTCTTCACCATTCAAGTGCCGAAATCTTTCTCTTTGGGACCTTGAAGCCGATTCTCTGAGGGTGATACCATCGATCTCTTGCTCTTAGTTTCGTTTTAAAGTGTGAAGTGCTCGCATAAGGGAGTCTTTTGGATTCGATTCTTCAAGGTAAGTAAGTATAGCATTCGGCCAAGGGCCATTTTTATGGACTAAATGCCTAAAGCCGTTTCTAACAATGGTCTAATAGGGATTTCGACAACTTCAGGATAAGTGGTGGTTTCTGGGATTTGGATAAGCAAGGTAAGTGATTTAGGACTTTCGGCCATAGGCCATTTTATGGGTTTGAGTGATGACCGATTTCTAACTTTGGTTCTTAGGAGCAAATCGACAGGAATAAAGAGAGTTTCGGGATTGAGTAGACTGTGCCAAAAAGGTGTGTAGTTATCACATTGTTCTCCTGTTATCCGTATTTGTTTGTTATATATATCAATATGTATATGATGTGAATAGTAGTCGACAATAAAGGCTAAAATGGTGGATACCCATGATGGGTAATCGAAATACCAGGTCAGTATTTTATGACGTTAATTTACATATGGTATATGCATGAAATTGGGATGGCATGTGATGTATATTTGTTCCAGTGATATGTTGTCATGATACATATATATGCATGGGGCTTGGGCGATGATTAAAGAAGGACAGGGTGTACATATTTTTGTACGTGGTCTAATGTTAGCCTTGGGCTACATTAGCAATTGATGTTAGCTATGTGCTTCATCAAGGTGAGGTGTTGGCTAGGTGCCACATCTTGGCGGATGATAGCTGTGTGCATCACCATGGACTGAGGATGACCTCGAGTCACCTCGCGGATATTGACATATGGGGTCACTTAGGTGATCGGTGGCTTAGCCACGGCCTTGAGCAGCGGGTCTGCCAGGTAGGTGTGTAGCGGTTGGAGGGCGATTTAGTAATCCCCTGGTGTGTGCGGCAGGTACGGGGGTGTGTAGCGGATGGATACTAGGTTGGGCTGGGCTTCATTTTGCATATGTATGTGTGTGGATCAATGTGGTTATGGGCCAAGCCCAATATGTGAAATTATGTGGATGAATTGCCTTATCATCTGAGATGTGATTGATGTGTGGATATGGGCCAAGCCCATATGTGGGGACATGTGAAATAATTACACACTGAGTCTGTTTGACTCACCCAAATTTTTACCAATCATCGCAGGTGATTCGTGATGCTTGGACCGGGTTGGAGTGGATACGAGGTGGCCCATGCAGAAGATATTTTATTTGTTTTACACATTTTATTTATGAAAGGTTATTTATTGTAATAAGGGCCATCCTAAAGTATTTAAGGAATTTTATTATGTTTTAAGTTGGATTGTCGATTATATTATTATCTGAAAATGTTTTATTTTTAGCAACTTATATTTTAAAATATATGTTAAAGTTTTTAATCGAAGAATTTGTAACAACTTAAATTTATTTCAGAATTTTAAATACCCAACGTTTTATCAAAGGCGATTAATTTTTATGTTTTACTTTAAGTCAAAAATATTTTTCAAACGTTTTCCGCAGTGAGTGTACCTATCGAACAGTAGTATAGCTTAGGCAAGACCGGATTGTTGAACCCAAAGGAACTAAAAGTACTAATACTAACTTTCTTTTTATTATTTAGCCTAAAATAAAGTGAAGTTGCTTTAATCTAAATTAACGACTACTAAGCTAAAGACACAAAGACAAAAAGAACAAATTGGGAAATGACTTGAAGAAAAACTCAGTTGATCACGACGATACCCTTAGGAAGAATCCACCTAGACTTCACTTGTTATTTAACACTGAACCATACGATTTATTCACTTAGTTTGTTCCGTAGAACTCCCTAACGTATATTAAACCCTCTCTCGAGGCGAATAACGTCTAACCCTAGGTTAATTAGTGGAACTCTCGTTCTCTTATAATAACCCCCTAGAATAGAAGTAAATCGATCTATGGATATCCCATATTAGGTTTCACCCTAATCCAGTAAAATCTCGTAACCCTATCTCTAGACGTTCGATCAACTCCACTTAATTATGCTCGATCTACTCTTAAGCAGGGTCTATTCCTCCTCCACGTAAGCACATCAGATTTGGATTAAGCATGCATAATCAAGAACAAACTAAGTATTTATCATATAATTCAGGAAAAAATAACAAGATTCATCTAGGTTTCATCCCCTTCAGGTATCTAAGGGGTTTAGTTCATAACAAATAAAGAAAACATCTCAAGAGAAAAGATAAAACAAAACATAAGAAATCCCTAAAACTCCCTGAAGGAATTGAAGGAGAAATCCGCCGTCTTGAGTAGAATTCCGGCTTCTTGGGATGGATCAACTGGCTAACTTCGAGTAATTCCCTCAATTCTAATCTTTCCGGCTTAGCTTCTTGGCCTAGCTTGACGCCCCCTCAACGGTGGTACTTAGGGGGTATTTATAGGCTCTTGGAATGCGATTCTTTCTCCTTAAGTATCCTTTTCCGACTGAAATTGTCTAAGTCCATGACAGGGGCACGGCCATGTCACACGCCCGTGTGACTCGTCTTTAGGCCATGTTCGGATTTCTAAGTTGAGGCACGGCCGTGTAAATTGGGGTGAGGCCGTGTTCTAGATGCGTGACAAGGCACGGCCATGTGCTTTTTGGGCCAGGCCGTGTGGATTTCGTGATATGGCCCATTTACTCCGTTTTGGGCCTGTTTTATGTTCTTTTCAATCTCGTGTGCTTTCTTGGGTATAAGACATGAAAAGAAAGGATTTAAGAGCACCTTTTTACATCAATTGAGGGATAAATCATCCAAAAACAAGCTAAATGTGGGATTAAAATATGTTATAATTACTGTTTATCATATTACTATACAAAAATCACATTTTATACGTCAGGATTCATCAAACTATCACAATTCAAATATATGGCATGTATAGCTAGACTCCGACACGCTATGTTAATTCTAGAACCGGCTAAACTGTAGCTCTGATACCAATCAAATGTAATACCCCTATCCCATGTCCATCGCCGGATTAGGGTTAAGGGCAATACCTGATAGATCGGAAACTTTATCAAACAATTCGTAAAGTAAATGATCAATATCAATCATAGAGTCTGCTCTGTAGGTCAACAAGACCTAAACCATGCTCAGAAATAGGGTCGGGACTAAACCAGAACACATATAGAAATTTTCAAAATTTTAAAAATTTTCTAAGTTTCAGTGCTTACACACCCGTGTGGGCAGGCCGTGTGCCTCCCACGGCAGCTAGACACGCCCATGTGTTTCCCCCGTGGTCGCATCTGACTTAACTCCACGGCCACCAAGCACGCCCGTGTACCTTGGCCGTGGTCGAGTCTGAATTGGCTCCATGGCAACCAAGCACTTCCGTGTGCTAAAGCCGTGTACTCTTAGCTAGCTACTGACTTAGCCCCACGGTCACTAGGCACACCCATGTGGCAAAAATAGGCCATTTGTAAGGCCAATATGCCACCCACATTAAGGTCTTACCTACAAGCAAAATTACCAATTCAATTTATGCACAATTAGTCATAAAAAATATATCAAGATACTCATTCAAACTCTATATTCAAGTTCAACTCCATTCATAACAAATTATAAGACAAACACTCATTAATTCACAAGCATAATACATCCAAATACTTACCCAAAAACTTGACCATTTCCAAAGTCATCTAACCATACCCAGAAATACATCACATATCATATTCATTAAGGCAAAATATCAACTTATAATTAGCCACATCTCATGGCTAAGTTCATACAGCAAACTTATACCAAATACTAGCCTATACAAATAAATTTAACATGAAAGGCATATAGGCATATAGGAACATTGGCACAATTAACTTCCATAGCAAATTTATCACATGTATGCTTTTGTCCATGTACTTGGCCACATTTTTCCACATTCATCAATTCAAAAATCTTATATACATATAATTCTTTCATGCATACTTTCACATATCATATTATTGTTCCAATATACATATTCATTATAGTAAGATCATATAGATACTTACCTTGTATACACACTTAGTGTATAAGTCAACGTACTTGAAACGGATTTACAAATTCACATAGCCATTCGTATCATAGACTTGCCCGTTGAACCGTTAGAAACCTAATAGGATACTCAGAAAGCTCGGAATAGTAGTACAATCCAACGTCCCAAACGAGGTCTTACATGTACTCAGATATCGATGCCACTGTCCCAGACAGGGTCTTACATGAATCAATACGATGCCATGGTCCCAGACATGGTCTTACACGTAAATCTTGTATCGATGCCAATGGCCCAGAGGTGGTCTTACAAGAAATCTCAAATCAACGCCGACGTCCCAGGCGTGGTCTTACATGATATCATAGAACTGACACCTATGTCATGACATAGCTAATCCTATCTATTCCTAGGTTCGTACGGGACTTCTCGAACGTTGTCACTATATAGATCTTATCTCGGAATTCATATACATAGCATCTCGTAAGCATTCACTGTTATCAATAGTCTTGTGAATATGCACAATTCAATACAAATACATTTATTTGCATAATGACTTACCCCGGATTCGATTTAACGGAAATGGAAACAGCTACTCGGTTACTTTCGCTTTCCAGCGGTCCAAGTCCATTTTCCTCTATTCTTGATCTATACATATTCATAATTAACCCTTTTATTCACTAACTCATTCAATTCAATCCAAGGACACACATTTAGGGTTATTTGCAAATTAACCCTCACATTTGTACAATTTATCAATTTAGTCCAATTTTCTCAAAACATCAAATACACAAAATAATCACATATCTATGCTTAGTCGAATGCTTATGAACATCATACAAGCCCATAATTTCCATCAAATTTGCAATTTAGTCCCTTAAATTGCTATTTTCACAATTTAGCCCTATTTAGCTAAATTCATCAAATTTCAAGAACAAAGCATGGTCATTAAACACATATCTTTTATTTAACAATTAAACTCATCATAAAGCTTACCATATCATCAATGGCACAACTCACAAATATCATCAATACATAAAATTGAGACATGGGCTTGATAGTAGACTAAGCAACAATCTCAAAAACATAAAAATGATCAAAAACTAAAGCCAAAACATACCTAAATTTGTGCTTGGAATAGCCAAAACCCTTGAAGCTTTTGTTCTTTCTTTTTCTTTTGTGTTTTCGGTGGAAGAAATGGATGAATTAATGTCCATTTTCATGCTTTATTTTATCATGATTTCATTAATAAACAATTTCCAATTTTAACCTTATAATATAGAATTACAAAACATAATTTCTAAGGTTATTGTGGACTATAACCGTCTACTATCAAAGATAATAGGAAAATTGCCTCACAAGGCCCTTACAAATAGAAGCCACATCAATTTAACCATTTAATCAAATGAAAAGCCACTTTCAAACATTATACGATTTAGTCCTTTTGTCAAAATTAAGCACGCAGACGGACGAATTAATTCACAGAAATTGAGCACATGCTTTAACACATATCGTAAGCACATAAAACAATATTAAAATATTATTCAGACTCGGATTTGTGGTCCCAAAACCACTATTCTGACTAGGGTATAAACCGGACTGTTACAATCTCAGTAACCCTAATGTCATGACATTTCTATCCTATCTATTCCTAAGGTTCAACCGGGACTTTCGTTGCATCGGATCTCTATCAGTCATTTTCATAGTAACGTACTCAATAGCATTCACATTTCATTTCAATAATATAACATTTACCACAATTATATCAATTAAGCATCTATACACAGATAATTTAATGCTTATTAGACATACGAACTTACCTTGACATAAAAATGACAAAAAGGACTAAATCGTCAAATACTCGTTTTTCCCCCGTTCTAGGCCCGAACCTCATTTTTCTTGATCTATAATATCACATTTAACTTATTCAATCATTATACTATTCAAATTAGCCAAAAAAAATCACATTATGGCAAAAATTACATTTTTGCCCCTAAACTTTGACATTTTTACATTTTAGTCCCTAGGCTCGTAAAATGAAATGTACTCAATTTCTTCAATACCCATGCCTAGCCGATCCTTATACATACTTATAATAGCTCAAAATTTTCATTTATTCACATTTTTACACCATATTTTTCAATTATTACAAACAAGTCTTTTTAGGCATTTTCCCTAAAAATCATTAACCAAAATTCGTTTATCATACACCAAACATGCATTTTCTACCATTAGACATCAAAAAACACAAACATCCATCATGGGTAAAATTTTATACCTTGACATCTCTTCAATTCAATGGTAGAAATAGAAAGATCGAGTTACAATGACTTCAAAAATGTAAAGAGCATTAAAAACGGGGCTAGAACAGACTTAGAATCGAGCTTGGAAGCTTGAAAAACCCTAGCCATGGTTTCCCCTTGTGAATTTTGGCCATGGGAGAAAGATGGACAAAAGTTGGCTTTATTTTGGCTTTTTAATTCATTTTAATTACAAAATTACCAAAATGCCCTTAATGAAAAACTCTAGAAACATGCCAAACCATGTCCATTTTTGTCCACAAACTTAACCAATGGTCTAATTACCATTTAAGGATCTCTAATTTAAAATCCCATAGCAATTGGAGACCTCTAACATATAGAATTCAAGTTTTTCACTTTTTGCAGTTTAGTCCTTTTGACTAAATTGAGTGCCCAAACGTCAAAATTTTCGAATGAAATTTTCACAAAAGTGTTTCGTAAAACTATAAACCATAAAAATATAATAAAAATGGATTTTTCTTCATCGAATTTGTGTTCCCGAAACCACTATTCTGACTAGACACAAAATCGGGTTGTTACAACTCTCCCCCTTTAGGGATTTTTGTCCCCGAAAATCTTACCGAAAAATAAGTTCGATTTCCACATAGACTCCTCTATCTCGTGACACTACCAAAGAAATCTCACTAAGATTATGCTTTTATTTCCCAACTTTTTAATCTCTTGTTTCCAAATTCTGATCAATTCTTCGTTATACAACACATCGATTGAATCTTAATCTTTATCGGAGAATTCATATCCAAAGAGTCCAATCGATACCTTCGCAACATAGATACACAAAACACATTTTGAATATTTTTCCAAGGCAATACTTTCAGAAATATGCTATCGTTGAACGGGAATTTCATATCCTCATGTTTCAAATTCACATACATTTTTTGATAATCAGAAGTGGATTCTAAACTGCCACGAATCACTTTTACTTTTTGTATGATTTCTGATTAGATAGTCTCTGAAACATATAACTCAACTAATCTATCATGTTACATACCCTGTCACCAGAGCATCTATTTCAAATAACTGTACATTTTATTACTCCTTGAATGAACAAACGAGCTATTACAAAGCTTCATACAAAATTTTCTGCATAAGATCTGAAATACTCAGTGCGCAAATTCTATCTCGAAATAATGATAACAGTCATCAGGTTCGACCTGAAATTCAGAATCAAAAGTCATCTCACATTGTACTCGTTTAATTTACTACTCATTATCACATTCCTAAGGTTCACGATCTTGCAAGAAAACATCACTTGAGCTTCTAATTTAGCTAAATTCGGACCGTCATTAAATAAGATTAATCATTTATCCAATACTCATAAAATAATTAAAGGTTTTCTATTCAAGCATTTGCAACTATATCTGCTTTCCCAAAGGTTAATCGATAACTGCTCACAACATTCAATAGTTCAATCCATCTATGATGTTTTAAATTCAGATCCTTCTGTGACATTAAATATTTTAAACTTTTGGGATCAGGAAACATATGACATTTTTCGTCAAACAACCGATTTCATCAAATTCTCATCACAGACATAAAAAGTGGCCGACTTTATGTAACATCCTGAAATTTAGGGGTCTGTAATATCTGTGTAATTGCATGTTATGCTGGTTTTGTGTGTTGTTTAAGGGTGTTTAGGGGCTCTATAGAGGCCTGGGGTAGAGTTTGAGCCCTGGTAAAATTTTGGTTTTGGGCACTTTAGTGGGGTGAGCTAGTGAAAGCAGGACTTAAGGTTAATTAAGTGTGTTTTTCTATCACAAGATGAGCATATGGCCTAGTGGTCTTGGCGTCACTTATGAAGTAAGGGAAGTGGGGTTCAAATCCCACATGCAGCATATTGGAGGCTTTTATTTTGTGCTCAGGAAAGGGAGGTAGCTGAGTAGAGACCAAACTCTGCAGGAGAGAGGGAAGAATGTGTCAAATTATTCGAATGGGTGTTGGAGAGTGAATGGGGGAGCAAATCGAGTAGAGAATCATGGGATTTGAGGAGTGGAGGTAGTGGCCGAATTTGGGGAAGTGCATGGGGGAGTTTCGGTCAAGAGAAGGGTCATTTGTTAGAGTGCATTCAGTTTTGGTTAGTGTGTGTGTGTGTGTGCCAAATTCTCCTATGTTCTTAACATTTGTGACATTTTAGGCTTTCTCCTTAGACATTTCGGGTTCTTTGTTTCACGTTTCCTTCTATTCTCTGTTGCACATTCTTTTCTATTCTCCCCTCACTTGTTCTCTTTTGTGCTCTCCATAACCGAAACTTCTTTTCTTCTTCATTGTGCTTCTACTATTTTCTCTATAAGCCGAATTCCCATTTGCCTCATTTGAATCAATTTCCTTTTCTTTTGCCATTAGCCGAACTTGGTCTAGTCTGAAGCGTGATGTGTTTTCAATCATCAAATCTCCCTTTTCATTCGATTTTTCTATAGTTGCAAAGTAATAGTCTATTTTTTTTATGTACTCCTTCTCTTTTCTCTCTCAAAGGATCGAAGCACTTATCTTCTATCTTTTATAATCAGGCTGAGTCTGAACACTTCTCTCCATCTTAAATCTTGTTTGTTCCTTTGAGGAAGCCGAAACCTTTGTTGGTCAGTTGCCGAATTTGTGGCACCTTGGTAAGGATGGCTATGGCCGAATGGTGGGGGGATGGTTGGTTGTTCTTTATTCTAAGTTCATTTAGGCCGAAAGGCCATTTCTTTGTTATTTTGAACAACATTGCTAACTCGTGCTATTCTTAGGGACTCCACTTCGTAAGAGAGTAGACTGAACGTTCAAGCGTAGCAAGAGTTGTTGTCGTTCTTGGTAAGCAGTGTGGTGAGTTGTCGTTTTCAACCTAATGGATATGTCTCACGATGGTTAAGGCTAGTGATTTAAGTATATGGATTTATAGGTGCGTAATCCCGAGGGTTCATCCTACACTCGTAACAGGTGTGTAATCTCACACCCACTCCGATGATTGCATGTGGTGTTCTGTGAAACGACCAAAAGCTGAAAGCCAGAAAGCCGACAATTGTGACCACTCGAGCGTGCGAGCGCTCGTAGTGGTGAGTCGAGATACGAGTTGTGACGCTAACTTGTTGAGAGTGTCACGAACACTCTCGTGATGTCGAGGCTATAATGGGCCGAATCGGGCTAAATGGGCCTAACGGGCTCACCGGCCCACTTGGGCAAAATGGCTGAATTTGTAACAAATGTTAGGCCCGAATGTAAAATCTGCAAATCTGATTCCCAAACCATGCGTTTTGGGCCACACGAGCATGTTGGCCCGTTTGGGCCTAAAATGGATTTTAGGCCTAATAGTTCCGTAAGACTGAAAAAGGGACTCGAGTCACTCGAAGCGACAGTAGGCCTTCAGAGAGGTCATTAAAGGTGAAATTACTAAAATACCCTTATAGGGTAAATTACCGAAATACCCCTAGGTTACGAAATTACTAAAATATCCTCGATGGGTTGAATGACCATTTTACCCTCAGTGTTGTCAAGTAACGTGTGTATGTTTACATTACACTTTTATGTGTTGATTTATATATTGCATTTTATCATGTTGCATGAGGCGGGTTAATGATTGAAGAGCAGTGTAGCCTGGTGGCATAGCCACAATATATATATATATATATAAATATTTACATAATTATGACTCTAGTGGCACCAGCCTCATATATTCTGTGATTAGCAGCTTGTCTGCAATATTGGTGTGTTTAGCGGGGTGGGTTGACTTGATCCCCACAGGTGTGATTGGCTGGTTCGGGGATGTGTTTGGTTGGATTAGGTTGGGTTGCATTACATTCTTTGCATCCCATCATTGTATTACCATGATTGTAGGGCTTAGGCCCAGGTTGATGTCTTTTGGGCTCGGGCCCAATTAATGTCGGTTTAGGGGATTACACACTGAGTTCTCGTAACTCACGCCTTTTCCCTTAACCTCGCAGGTAATTCCCAGCGGTAGAGGATTTGGAGCTGTGGATGACTCGGTGGCGGCCATACATCGGATACAATGCTCGCAAACTTTAGTAAATTTCCATTTTGCTTCATTTTTAAGATTATTTTTTATTTGGGTTTAATATTTTGTAATAAGGCCTCTGGGATTTATATTTCTTTAAACTCTCATTTCAGTATTTTCAAACTATAAACATTTAAACCTATAAACGTGAGGTTTTCCTAAAACATTAATAATCGTTTTCTAAAATATCACGTTTCCGTAACTATTCAATTTTGATTTTCACAACAAAAGCTGTTTTTTTTTTCAAAATAATAACAACTTTATAAAAATGGACATTAAGAAAATGGTGTTTTTACAAACAAACGACGAAACTTGGAAGTTCACAAAGAAATGCAACATTTTATCGATCGCTTAGATTTTCAACTACCTTTCGATGTGACATGCTAGATCCAGCCATAACGTCTAGGCCGGGTTTGGGGTGTTACACTAAATCACCCATCGGACAATTCCTTTCATGTGACTTTAACTGTTCAAAAGCATAAACTATCACTTTACATTTTTGTATTAAAACACATTCCAATCCGTTTGATAGTGCATAGCTGAAAAATCACAATTCTTTACTCAATTTAAACTGAACTCAGAATCAATGCTTTAGTTAATAATACCTTCAACTATTTTCAACTTTGCTAACACTCAGCAGACCATTCAAACTTTCACAAATGTGATAACTTTCCCAATCGAAACAATCTTAACTCATAATAACATCATTCAATTAGAATATGAATATGAATTCTCTGTATCATACTTTTTAGAATATGAATTCTTCCTTCAAACTGTCTGTCTATTTTCCCATGAATGTACAAGATATTATTTTCTTACCTGAGGATAAACATAAACGTATATAAGTCAAATTACCTTTCAACTAACCAGCTCGGTCAGATAAAACAACTGATTCGTTCTCGACTATCAAATAATATCATATCAAATATTCCCTTCTTTATGTTGTTAAAATAATTCAAACATACGATCTTTCAAAATTTCCTCACATGCTAGTAAGAGAACTTTACAACTGCATTAGCTCAAGGAAACAAAATATCTTGATTGAACTCAATGATCTTAATCAAACTTACCTGAGAAAAGAAAACCGTCGTACAATTTGAGCTTGAGCTTCCACTATCTATACCTCTGCTGATGTCAATTCCTTTCACGAAAATTAGAGAAATCCTGATACCAGAATCACCACGTTACTATGATCGAACCAAAAATACAACCATAATAGACATAGTTATCACAAGCCAAAGGACATACTTTAAAGATAAGCCATGATTGATAATTTACAAAAAAATGATGATAAGAAAATCGAGATAAAGAAATCCAAGATACGATACCACTCCAGATGTCCAAGAACATACTCATAAGAAAATAATAGAGATCTTGATGATTTCTCAGAGAAAACCAGAAAAAAGATAACAATGCTTATGTAACGCCCCGAATTTGGGGCCTAGATGATTTGGGCTTTGGGCTTTGGGTCTCATAATTTTTTTAAGCAAGAAAATGACAAATGACATGTTGGCTTTAAGGGTTTAATAAACTTAGAGTGATCAGAAGAGAAAATTTAGGAAATGGATTGGGGAGTTATCAGGAGAAAAATGAGGAGATGAGATGGGGAAGAGTTGGAGCCGATTGGGACTTTAGGGAGGGTAGGCAGAGTTTTGGTTTTGTGTATAAATAGGGGGGCCGAATTCCCTCTGTGCTATTTTGGCAATTGAAATTCCCTTTGTGCTATTTTGGCAACTATAGTGCTTTACCGAATTCTCCTTCACTTTTTCTGTTCTAAACCTCGTCTCTTCCTTATGTATTTTCTTTTCTTCTCTCCTAAATCCTTAAATTGAATATCATTCTCTTTTTTCTCCATTGCTTGTGCCGTCCCACCTTCATCTTAATTGTTGGGGACCAAATATACGTGACTTCAAAAGCTGAAAACCTTTGCTCTTGGAGCTGATTTCTTCATCGCCCCAAACCTTGTGCCGAATACTCTAGTGACCAAATCTCTGTCGTGCTGCCATCATTCCTTTGATGTTTTGTGGAGCGGATCTTGGAAAAATCAGAATCAAGCTTGGATCTACAAGTCTCTACCGAAAAGCTATCCATACATTTCGGGTTTTGGGCAAGTGTTCTTGATTTTGGGATAAGTTGGCCGGATAGTCCATAGTAAGGGAAAGGGCGACTTAAGTGGATACAAGTCACCTATTATTTTGTCTTTAACGATTAAGATTGATGCAGATCTAGGGGATATTCGTGAGTAGTACCTAAGGAAAGGCTATTAGGACTGGTGGTACACGGTAAGGTTAAGGTAAGGCTTTGGTCTTTGGTAAATATTGTAGTTAAGTGTATGATTGATTGGAGGTTGGTATTGGTTGTAGGTTCAAGGCTGAGGATAGTGTAACACGTCTCATTTACCAGGTGTGTACATACACTTCACACACGACAAATCAACAAAATTTGAAATATCAAAAAAAATGGAATGTCGAAAAGCCGAAATGCTGAAAGGTTGGCCCCAGCAACCACACGAGCGTGTGAACATTCGTGTGGAAACACCAATACGAAAAATGGGACCAAGAGAGTGATCTCATGGTCTTGGGCCACTGTTTGGCCAACTGGGCCAGAAAGGGCTAAATGGGCCTGCTGAGCTCGTGGGCCCAAATCGACAAGAGTTGATATGTGAAATTGAATGATGGATTGATATGGATGGTTTTATGATTTGATTATGGTCGGGCCTAATGGGCTACATATACATGATTGGGCTTAATGGGCTATATGGACATGATTGGGCTTAGTGGGCCTTAAGGGATTTTAGAAATGCATGCTAGGGTTTTAATGGACTCTAGGCCTAGTTCTGATAAATTCTTAAACAACATAACACTTAATTTAATAATCAAACATGTCTGTGGATAAGTCGCTAGGGTAGAGTGTGGCAATGGACATATGCATGTCTAGGATTGGATCTGGGAGAGCTTGGTACTTAAGCGGTCCTAGAGACCCACCTCCTCTTCTCTGGAATCCTACCTGGTGTGTAGTGCCTGTTCACTTTAGCCACGAGGGCTTGTTGACGAGCCAAGGTTCGTAATTAAGACCCATACTATTAAGAATTATTGAAATACCCCTGTAGGGTAGAATTACCAAAATACCCTTAACTTGTGCAATGACTAAAATACCCTTATGTGTTGAATGTAAGATTTATGGATGTTACATGTACATTTGCTGCATTCATATGATATTCTGTTTAGGTTGCATATGGGTGGGAATTATTGAACGGAGGAAGTATATGAGGATCGCATGGTTGCTTGACAACTGTGGATCCACCGATGGCTTTTTAAGCCTATTATATGATCAGCAGCTTTGTTCCAACGTTAGGTAGTACCGTAATCGCGCTACCCTTAAAGTGTATCGAATGGGTGGGTTGATTTAGAAATCCCTACAGGAGTGTAAGGTTGGAAGGGAAACGATGTGTACCGGATGGATTATTTGGGGAGGGTTTGCACTGCATTACATGTATGAAATTATTATGTTATTATTATGATATGTATGTGTTTTTGTTTGACGAGGGTCGTACACACTGACTCACACCCTCTTTTATTTTTCTCAGGTGATCCTCAGTAGGCAGTTCGACTAATGGAGGGACTCAGAGGTGGCCAACTAGCAAGACGATTAGACCTGTTTTTCTTAATATCTAAATTCTAGATTTTAAGTTTTTTATTTTAAGTTATTTTATTTCGGATTGTAATAAGGCTTTCCCTCTAGTTATTATTTCATTACTTCCACTATGCATTGTAATTTTGAAACGGAACCTGAATTTATTTCTTTTAAGCATATTTCAAGTTTTTGAAAATAATTGTGTTTTAAAGAACTAGCTTCCGCTGTAAAAGGAAATTTTACATAGTAACAGGGAGTTTTTGGCTACACCTCGTTTTGAAAGCAAACTGGATTTTACTTAACTTTTCTCTAGAAGGGTTTTCAATGAAAATAAGGTTTTCGCTAAAACACTTCAATGTGACATCCCGAACTTGCGCTTAACTTCTATGCTGGGTTTGGGGTGTTACATTTAGTGGTACCAGAGCCCGATTGTAAAGCTCGGGCTGTGAAATGTGTAACGCCCTGAATTTGGGCCTAGAAGAATTGGGCCTATTGGGCCTATTAGGCTTTGGGCTTTGGATTTCAAAAAATTTTTAGCGAGAAAAAAATTACAATTAGGATGTGGGCTTTAAGGATTAATGATTTTGGAGTGTCTAGGGGTGCTGGAGATATTCTGGGATCAAGTAAGGGTAAAGCAAAAATTTTGGTTTTAGCCTTAGGGAACAACGACTTCAGTTAGTAGGCCTTTTTAATAAATGAAGAAGAAATAGGACACAAATGGGCTTGTGGTCTAGTGGTAAGTGGGTCACTTGGGAGCTATAAGGTGGCGTGTTGTAAGCTAAAGAGGTCCAAGGTTCGAGGCTTAGGAGTGGTATTTTGTAAAGTGTTTATTTTACTGTATGGACGGCTAAAGTTGTGTTGGTTTTGAACTATTGCCGTGGAGAGTTTGAAGTAAACAGGTGTGTTGGATGTGGAGGAAATTCCAGATAAGATTAAGGTGTTATCAGGGAGAAAAGCCAGGAGATGAGGAGAGGGAGGAGTTGGTGTCGAATGGGACTGTGGGGGGAAAGGTAAGATTTGGCTTTGGCTATAAAAAGGGGGTGCCGAATTTATTGAAGGGTTCCTTGGGTTTTGTTATTTCTTCCTTTTCTCCCCCTCAGTCGAATTCTTTCATTTGCTGAAAGGAAAACCCATCATTCTTTTTGCCGAAATTCCTATTAGAGTTGTGTTCTTTTTCTTTCTCTAAAAGCCAAATTCCCCTATAGCCAAATTCTCTTCTTTGCCGAATTACCATCATCCTTCCTTGCCGAAATCCCCATTAGTGTCGAATCTTTGTTGTTTTCTCTATCACAAATGACTTGGTAGCTACTCTCAGTCAAGGTTAAAAGCCGAATCTCGTTTGGTAGTTATCTAGGCCGCGGGATCTAAGGTTGGATTCTGTAAGTATTCTGTTAGCTCCCCTCAGTATGTTTTGTTAAAAACCGAAGGAAAATTTAATTTTTCATTACCGGTGATCTTGTATTAACAAGGGTAAGGATCGGAGATCGCAAGCGTGGTAGGATCATTAGCAAGGGTAAGGATACTTAACTCGATTATGGTTGAAGTGAATGGCCTAATGTATGGATGACTTGTGTGGATTACGAGTCACCCAAAATTTGATGGTGTATGTGAGAGTGCAGATCTAAGGAACAGTTCTGTTTAGCAGCGAAGGAAGGGCCATTAGAACCCGGTGGCACATAGTAAGGATACGGTAAGGTTTCGGCTTTTGAGTAAATATTTTGATTAAGTATGAGTGGTTGATTGAAGGTTGGTTGGTTGTAGGATCAAGGCTAAGGATTGAATAGCACATCAGGGTATCCAGGTGTGTACAAACACTACACACACACATGATTTCGGTAATGCCGGAAAGCCGAAAAATCGGAAGTGGCTAAATGGGCCTGGTGGGCCCTGAGGCTAAGTTTGATAAAATGGTTTGATTTAATTATATGAATTGGGTTAAGCAAGTATGTTACATGACCTGAAATTGTTTTGGGCCTAATGGGCCATATGACTGAGACTTGGGCCTAGTGGGCCATAAAGATGTGACGTGGCCATTATGGGTTATATGAATGTGAAATGGGTTTGATGGGCTTTATGGGGACGTAGACTAGTATGCTAGGGTTTTATGGACTTTAACCTTAGTACTGAAAAACAACTCTTAAACTGCATAAGACTTTCTAATAATTAAACATGTCCGTGGACAAGTCGCTAGGTTAGAGTGTGGTAATGGGCATATGCATGTCTAGGATTGGATCTAGGGAGAGCTTGGTACTTAAGCGGCCCTAGCGGCCCACCTCCTCTTCTCTGGAATCTTACCTGGTGCATAGTGTCTATTCACTTTAGCTGCAAGGACTTGTTAATGGGCTAAAGTTCATAACTAAAACCCGAGAGGGGCCAAATACCCTAGATTTGTAAAATTACTAAAATACCCCTAATTTGAAATTACCAAAATACCCTTGGTTTGAAAAAACACTAAGATAGCCCCGAATTGTGAATTTACTAGGATACCCTTAATTTGCAAAATTACCAAAACATCCCTGATTTACGAAATTTCCAAAGTACCTCTGATTTGCAAAATTACCTAGATACCCTGTAGAATAGATTTACGGAAATACCCTTGGATTGTGATATGACGAAAATACCCCCATGTGATGAGTATAAGTTTATGGATGTTACTTATGTGTTTGATGCATTCATATGATATTCTGCTTAGGATGCATAAGGGTAGGAATTATGGTACAGAGGAAGATTTGAGGATCGCATAGTCGCTTGACGACCGTGGATCCACCGGTGGCTTTAAGCCCATTATATGATTAGTATCTTTGCTGCAACATTGGGTAGTGCCGCTGTGAGTGCTACCTTTTGTGTGAAGATGATGGGTGGGTCGATTTAGAAATCCCCACAGGTGTGTAGGGTTGGAAGGAAAATGGTGTGTGTAGCGGATGGATTTTTGGGGAGGGTTTTGCATTACCTTGTCTTGCATATGATATGATATGATATGAGGTCATTGTGTGCTAAGGCCCAAGACCTCCTATTTCGATAGGGCTTAGGCCCAATGTGAATATTTGTATGTTGATTTAATTGCCAAGGGTTATACACACTGAGTTTCGAAACTCACACCCTTTATTTAATGTTTCAGGTAATCCTTAGTAAACGGCTCGATGTGGGAGAGGACTCGGAGATGGCCACACTACAAGATGTTTAAATTTTTATTTTTATTTAGTTGTTTCAAAGGACATGGTTTTAGTTGCTTTACTTTCATTGGATGTAATAAGGCCTTGTACTTTGATTTGACTTTAAATTTTGGGTTTTGATGTTTTAACTATTTACTTAATGATTAAACTTAAGTAAATTTCTTATGCTTAAACTTGGTTTCCGAATACTTAAAGCTATAAAATGGGCTTTTATCATTACTTAACAAGACTTATGGGTTTTGGGCTTTTGGGCCCTAAAATTTTACTTAGCAAAATCGTTTTGAAATATGCCTTTGATGTGACACGCTGGATTCGGGCCTAACTTCTAGGCCGAGTTTGAGGTGTTACATTTAGTGGTATCGGAGCCCGGTTGCAAAGCTCGGGCTATGAAATGGGCCTTAGATTTTGGGTTTTGAAATGTTTTTGCAGGACTCTTGAAGTGTGGTTCACTGAGCCCTCGACGTCGAGCCAAGTAAGTTTTCTGTACTACATTTGTTTAAATTACTGAACTATATAGATAATGGACTATTTAAAATTGGCTTTTAGAGACTAAAGCCTGTAGGAAACTTAAGCTTGTAGCGGATATACGACCGCGAAATGACATTAAAAAAATTTATTTACATAAGACATGTGCCCTAAATAAGTGGAACTATGTACTAATTTCATAAAATTCCTAATTCAGATAATACGAGAATCAACAATGAGCGCTAGAAGAGGAGGAAGAGGCCGTGGCCGAGGCTGTGGAAGTGTTAGGGCTTTGTAAACATTTGAATCGTAATTTGGTACTTATTCTGCGTATGTTTGAGAATGTTTGCGATAGGTGGATGTTTTGGGTATGTATTAAAATTATTTGGGTCAGAGTGCGCGGCGGTAGCATGGTGGGGTAGTTGATACACGACCACCCTGTTTGTTGGAAATTTCGAGGACGAAATTTATTTAAAGGGGGAAGAATTGTAACGCCTCGAATTTGGGCCTAGAAGAATTGGGCCTATTGGGATTTGGGCTTTGGATTTCAGAAAACGTTTTTAAGTGAGTGAGAAAAAAATTACAATTGGCATGTGGGCTTTGAGGATTAATGAATTTGGAGTGTCTAGGGGTGTTGGAGATGTCCTGAGATCAAGTAAGGGTAAAGAAAAAATTTTGGTTTTAGCCTTAGGGAAAAGTGACTTCAGTTAGTAGGCCTTTTTAATAAATGAAGAAGAAATATGACACAAATGGGCTTGTGGTCCAGTGGTAAGTGGCGTCACTTGAGAGCTATAAGGTGGCGTGTTGTAAGCTAAAGAGGTCTAAGGTTCGAGGCTTAGGAGTGGTATTTTGTGGAGTGTTTATTTTACTGTATGGACAGCCTGAGTTGTGTTGGTTTTGAACTCTCACCGTGGAGAGTTTGAAGTAAACAGGTGTGTTGGATGTGGAGGAAATTTCGGATAAGATTAAGGTGTTATCAGGGAGAAAAGTCAGGAGATAAGGAGAGGGAGGAGTTGGTGCCGAATGGGACTGTGGGGGGAAGGTGGGATTCGGCTTTGGCTATAAAAAGGGAAGGGTTCCTTGGGTTCTGTTATTTCTTTCTTTTCTCCCCCTCAGCCGAATTCTTTCATTTGCCGAAAAGAAAACCCATCATTCTTTTTGCTGAAATTCCTACTAGAGTTGTGTTCTTCTTCTTTCTCTGAAAGCCAAATTCCCCTATAGCCAAATTCTCTTCTTTGTCGAATTACCATCATCCTTCCTTGCCAAAATCCCCATTAGTGCCGAATCTTTGTTGTTTTTCTCTATCACAAATTAGTTGGTAGCTACTCTCGGTCAAGGTTAAAAGCTGAATCTTGTTCGGTAGTTATCTAGGCCGCAGGATCTAAGGCTGGATTCAGTAAGTATTCTGTTAACTCCTCTTAGTATGTTTTGTTAAAAGCCGAAGGGCAATCTAATTTTTCATTATCGGTGATCTTGTATTAACAAAGGTAAGGATAGGAGATCGCAAGCGTGGTAGGATCATTAGCAAGGGTAAGGATACTCAACTCGATTATGGTTGAAGTGAATGGCCGAATGTGTGGATGAATTTTGTGGATTACGAGTCACCCGAATTTTGATGGTGTACGTGTGGGAGCAGATCTAGGGAACACTTGTGATTAGTAGCGAGGGAAGGGCCATTAGAACCCGGTGGAACACGGTAAGGTTACGGTAATGTGTCAGCTTTTGAGTAAATATTTTGATTAAGTATGAGTGGTTGATTGAAGGTTGGTTGGTTGTAGGATCAAGGCTAAGGATAGAAAGCACGTTGCGGTATCCAGGTGTGTACAAACACTACACACACACATGGTTTCGGCAATGCCAGAAAGCCGAAAGTGGCTAAATGGCCTGGTGGGCCCTGAGGCTAAGTTTGATAAAATGGTTTGATTTAATTATATGAATTGGGTTAATCAAGCATGTTACATGACCTGAAATTGTTTTGGGCCTAATGGGCCATATGACTGAGACTTGGGCCTAGTGGGCCATAAAGATGTGACGTGGCCATTATGGGTTATATGAATGTGAAATGGGTTTGATGGGCTTTATGGGGACGTAGACTAATATGCTAGGGTTTTATGGACTGTAAGTTTAGTACTGAACAACTCTTAAACTGCATAAGACTTTCTAATAATTAAACATGTACGTGGACAAGTCGCTAGGTTAGAGTGTGGTAACGGGCATATGATGTCTAGGATTGGATATTGGGAGAGCTTGGTGCATAAGCAGCCCTAGTGGCCCACCTCCTCTTCTCTGGAATCTTACCTGGTGCGTAGTGTCTGTTCACTTTAGCCGCAAGGACTTGTTAATGGGCCAAAGTTCATAACTAAAACCCGAGAGGGACCAAATACCCTAGATTTGTAAAATTACTAAAATACCCCTGATTTGAAATTACCAAAATACCCTTGGTTTGGAAAATCACTAAGATAGCCCCGAATTGTGAATTTACTAGGATACCCTTAATTTGCAGAATTACAAAAACATCCATGATTTACGAAATTTCCAAAGTACCTCTGATTTGCAAAATTACCTAAATACCTCTGTAGAGTAGATTTACGAAAATACCCTTGGGTTGTGAAATGACGAAAATACTCCTATGTGATGAGTATAAGTTTATGGACGTTACTTATGTGTTTGATGCATTCATATGATATTTTGCTTAGGATGCATATGGGTGGGGATTATGGTACGGAGGAAGATTTAAGGATCGCATAGTCGCTTGACGACCGTGGATCCACCGGTGGCTTTGAGCCAATTATATGATTAGCAGCTTTGCTTGAATGTTGGGTAGTGCCACTGTGAGTGCCACCTTTGTGTGTAGAGGATGGGTGGGTCGATTTAGAAATCCCCACGGGTGTGTAGGGTTGGAAGGGAAATGGTGTGTGTAGTGGATGGATTTTTGGGAGGGTTTTGCATTACCTTGTCTTGCAAATGATATGATATGAGATGAGGTCATTGTGGGCTAAGGCCCAATACCGCCGATTTCGATAGGAATTAGGCCCAATGTGAATATTTGTATGTTGATTTGATTGCCAAGGGTTGTACACACTGAGTTTCGAAACTCACACCCTTTATTTAATGTTTCAGGTAATCCTCAATAAACGGCTCGACGTGGGAGAGGACTCGGAGATGGCCACACTACAATATGTTGAAATTTTTATTTTTATTTATTTGTTTCAAAGGACATGTTTTAGTTGCTTTACTTTCGTTGGATGTAATAAAGCCTTGTACTTTGATTTGATTTTAAATTTTGGGTTTTGATGTTTTAACTATTTACTTAATGATAAGTAAATTTCTTATGCTTAAACTTGGTTTTCGGAATACTTAAAGTTATAAAATGGGCTTTTATCATTACTTAACAAGACTCATGGGTTTTGGGATTTTGGGCCCTAAAATTTAACTTAGCAAAATCGTTTTGTAAAATACCTTTGATGTGACACGCCGGATTCGGGCCTAACTTCTAGGCTAGGTTTGAGGTGTTACAAAATGGGCCTTAGTAATTGGGTTAAAAAAACTATTTTCGAGTGAGTCAAAATATTTTAGAAATTTTTGCTGTGTGGCACACCGAGTCTCCGACGTCGAACCAAGTAAGTTCTCTTGATACTTAGTTATTTTGAACTGTTATACTGTAGATAGTGGGCTACTTTTAGAATATGCCTAGGGTAAAACTAAAGCCCATAGAGAACTGAAACTGTAGAGGATTTACGACTGCAAAAACAATACACCACTTAATACTTTATAAAGTTTCTAATTCAGATAATACGAGAATCAAAGATGAGTGCTAGAAGAGGTGCAAGGGGCCGCGACAGAAGCCATGGAAGTGTTAGTGATACGGGCAGGCTCGGGATGAGTCGAAACATATGCGGGTTGCCCAATCGTCTACGAGGATGAATCAAGCCTTTGGAAGATAATCGGAAAATATAAATGAGTTTGAGGAAGCTTAAATAAATAAAATAGGATTTGGTTCGGTTTTGATAAAATAAAATATAAAATAGATAAAATGATAATTGGATGGAGATGGTTAAATGAACTTAACTTAAGAAAGATTCAACACTATATAACAGTGTCACCCCGTTTCTTATATCGTTAAGGTGGATAAATGAAGATAGGTTTATGAACGCCACACCAAACGAATTTGGTGATAAGTTCAAACAAGCCGAAGACGCCACAAGCAAAGCTTAATAAGTCTAACGAAACTTGTAGGAAAACGAAGAGGAGATAAACTCACTCAAATGAACAAAGGTTCATAAAATTTCATTGATCAAAATTCTGTCTATCACAAAATAAAAATAGCAAATATTTATAGCCTATTCTACAAGCTAACCGATTGGATAAAAACATAACTTAATTGTCTTACAAAAAAAAGAAAATAGCAAGGGTTTTGTCTTCAATTGCCGTCCAAGGGGTTGACCTTTTAAGCCACTCACATGTTAATTATTTATTCCAATAGTGTGGCCATTGTTTACTAATTGATTTTGAAATTCACTCCACCATGTGTCCTCATTGCCGTCCAAGCTTATAATCCACTAAGCAATTGCACATTTTTAATTTCATGCATCCATGCCCCCATATTTTAATGCTCCATTCATGCTTGAATAAAATATCAATAAGCTCCACCTTTGTCGTCCAAGCATGCACCCAATAGCTTTTATCTCCATTTGGCTGTCCATACGCCTCACATGTTTATATTTTAATTCTTTATGCTTTATGGATTCCTTATCTTATTGCAATTCACGCACCATCCAAACTTCCATTATTCCCATGCCATAATATTTTATTCACCACTAGTTTCATGATCAAGAAAAGGTTGCCATCCCACCATTTCATGCCTTCAACTTGATTAAATAATTTCAATATGTTCCATCTTGTGCCGCATGCTCTAATCAAGTTCCATTGTTTATTCAAAATGTCCATGCTTTGTTATTTTATTAAACTCCCCATTCTCCATATTTGTTTATTCAATCATGGCCTTCCATGCTTCCACACACATGCAATTCTTTGCGTCTTAATTATTTATTAATTCCAAACCATGTTCATTCCAAAGCAATGTTTCCTTTGCTGCTCACGAAAATGTACCTTGTATATTGTTGCCCTCCATGCTTAAAAACCATCCACGTGTATCAACTTGAAGAGCTTCTTAATGTGGCCGAATATTCCTATTGCAACATAAAAGTACAACAATTAAAATTAACCCATTGGCTCATAAAATTAACAATAGACATCTAGACATATTTAATATGATACTAATTATTTGGCAAATTAATTTGCTATAGAAAATCAATTAAATAAATTAAGATGTTTAATTCATTTAATAAAAATTCAGCAATTTAATTTTTCAACAAATTCAAAGACTCGTTTTATTTAAAGCAATAAAAATTAAAATTTGGCGTCGAGCTTCGTCGACTTGAAAATTCGGTGGGTGCCTCGGGCGTGCCCGTATCATCCCCTCCCTCTTCAAGACGATTCGTCCTCGAATCGACCTGTTGGTTGTCCGAACAAAGCTCCTTGTTCGTCTTTCCTCGATCAAACGGGAAGGATGATAATAACAATACCTGAAAAAGATAACCAAGAATTAGTAAGATTGGCTTCAAACAATCTTGCAACCCAACTATGAACACCATCAAACAAGTAAATCGCATGTGATCGGGTAGTACCAAATTATCGTATAAAAGAAATAATGCCTTGTCAAAGTTGTGGAACAAAACAGGATAAGCTTCAAAACATGCACACGATTTGAATGGATTCCACAAGTCAAAATAGACATGCGAATAGCACATCAAATGATAGATATAATCGTCAAACGCAAGTAATGAAGAAAACGCATATGGCACCTGAAATTGATCATTCAAACCTTGCTTCATATTCGCACATGAATAAAAATGATCAAACACAAAATTCCTTTTGTCTTCTTTTAAAATAAATAGATCATAAAGAAGAAAATTGGAGTGGTTAAGCATACTATGATCAAATTGCTTTGCAAAAGGCCGTTCATCAAAATAATGCATGTCTTCATCCGAAGAGAGCAAAATTATATCAACCTTTTCAGAAGACTTACCTTTGGACGCAAAAAGACAAAGACCGTTCTTACCTTGATCGAGTAATACAAACCTTCTTTTCTCTGGATTGTAGTGTAATCGAAGATGCGCGTTAGATTCAATCTTTTTCAAATGGTGGGTGAACAACCATAAGAATTGTTTAAGGAACGAATAAAGATTAAAAACAAAGTTGATAAAATTCATTACCTTATTCAAAAACCAAGTATCAAGAATATAGAAATCTTTCAAACTTACCGGATGATACTTGAGTTTTCCACAAAACAAATCGAAACATATGCCCGATTTATGGGACTTAGGTTCCAAAAAATCAATCACGTTAGACCAATAAGAATTATGTACATTCAAGATAAAGCAATCAAAACTCCTAACATATTTCAAAATGTATTTACAAAAACTCAACGATTTCATATTAGACAACGAATTAATCTCGTAATATCTACAATCAAACAAATTGGGGTTAGAAGAAAAATCATCTTTATACAAAAAATTTGATGCTTCAAAATGCTTACCTTCCTTACCTTTTTTAATCAAATGGAAACGTCATTCTTCCGGGAGGTATTGGAGTGGGTATTCGTCATTTGGCTTCTCGGAATCCTGAAAAGAAGAAATAGAACAAGTACAAACTTCAAGTGGGTTAGTTGATTCAACACTCTCTCGTTCGTTTTGTTCTTTTTCTTTTTCTTTCTCTTTTTCAATTTCTTTTTCTTGTTTCTCATTTTTATTTTCTTTTCCCTCGAACTCTTTTTCCAAGTTCTCTCTCTTTATTTTCTCAAGTTTGTTCCATATTCGCTCGTTTTCTCTCATGATCTTCTCTTGCCTTTCTTTTCTTTTTAGTTCTTTTTCTCTCTTCCTTTCATTATGACAAGAAGAGGATACAAAAGAATCAAAATGAGTAAAATCTTGTTCAAGAGAAGGGATAGCGTTCTCAAAGATATCTCGATAAGTTCTTCGGGGAGAATACTCCATGGACGCTTTCTTGGAAATTCCTAAACGAATATACCGATCAACTCGCATTTCTTCTTGGGGGGAATAAGAAACATAATATGTACCACTTTTAGAATAATCTTTCGTGGATGAATACCATTTCGAACTTCTTGAGGAATAAGAATTTCGATCACAGTCTCTTTTCGAATATTCTTCTAAAGTGTGTCTTCGGGATGATCTTGACTCTGTCCTTCGACTTGAAGAAAGTCGATCTCGTTGGTCTCGTTCCTCGATCCGATCCAAGTGCTTTTCCAACTTGTTTATGGCTCTTCGCACTTCGTTCAACAAGTATTGGTAATCATTGGATGATAACTCTTCTTGAGACATATTTATTGCTGAAAAAGAAACTATTATAACAAAGGGAATTAAAACGACAAAAATTAAAGTACCTTACCACCAAAGACCTCACAAGTTACTCACAAATAAAATCCGCTCACACTCATATTTTCACTCGTATAAGGCTTTTTTTTAATGAATACACTCGTGCCTTTTACCACTCAATCTCGTTTAACAAATTCGTACTTCGTTTCAAAAGACTTATTGTGGCTTGAGGGTCAGCTTCAAAATTGGTACAAGGGAAAAAGATGTTATGGGGTGGAGGCCGACTGAGAAAAAAAAATTTTGGTATAGTGGTGTTGGGGTGAAGAAGGGTGGCTTGAAGATCGGGAAAGAAGTAATGAAACAAAACTTGTAAACTTTCAAAAAAAATTTCCACACTTTATTTTTTTTAAACTCTTTTTTTTTTCTACTCTTTTTTTTTGTGAACTTTTTTTTGTTTTTTTTTAAAACTTACGGACTAACTTCCGGCTTCATGATGGTCGTCGGCAGTCCTCGTTTTGTAGCTCTGATACCAGATGATACGATCTGGTATCAATTGATATGTCCAGTCTTTGAAAGGACTTCAGGTTAGTCGTCAGAGCTTCGTAATTCTCAGTTTAACCAGCTCTGATACCAGATGATACGGGCCAGCTCGGGATGAGTCGAAACGTATGCGGGTTGCCCAATCGTCTACGAGGATGAATCAAGCCTTTGGAAGATAATCGAAAAATATAAATGAGTTTGCGGAAGCTTAAATAAATAAAATAGGATTTGGTTCGGTTTTCATAAAATAAAATATAAAATAGATAAAATGATAATTGGATGGAGATGGATAAACGAACTTAACTTAAGAAAGATTCAACACTATATAACAGTGTCACCCCGTTTCTTATATCGTTAAGGTGGATAGATGAAGATAGGTTGATGAACGCCATACCAAACGAATTTGGTGATAAGTTCAAACAAGCCGAAGACGCCACAAGCAAAGCTTGATAAGTCTAACGAAACTTGTACGAAAACGAAGAGGAGATAAACTCACTCAAATGAACAAAGGTTCATAAAATTTCATTGATCAAAATTCTGTCTATCACAAAATAAAAATAGCAAATATGTATAGCCTATTCTACAAGCTAACCGATTGGACAAAAACATAACTTAATTGTCTTACAAATAAAAGAAAATAGCAAGGGTTTTGTCTTCAATTGCCGTCCAAGGGGTTGACCTTCTAAGCCACTCACATGTTAATTATTTATTCCAATAGTGTGGCCATTGTTTACTAATTGATTTTGAAATTCACTCCACCATGTGTCCTCATTGCCGTCCAAGCTTATAATCCACTAAGCAATTGCACATTTTTAATTTCATGCATCCATGCCCCCATATTTTAATGCTCCATTTCATGCTTGAATAAAATATCAATAAGCTCCACCTTTGCCGTCCAAGCATGCACCCAATAGCTTTTATCTCCATTTGGCTATCCATACTCCTCACATGTTTATATTTTAATTCTTTATGCTTTATGGATTCCTTATCTTATTGCAATTCACGCACCATCCAAACTTCCATTATTCCCATGCCATAATATTTTATTCACCACTAGTTTCATGATCAAGAAAAGGTTGTCGTCCCACCATTTCATGCCTTCAACTTGATTAAATAATTTCAATATGTTCCATCTTGTGCCGCATGCTCTAATCAAGTTCCATTGTTTATTCAAAATGTCCATGCTTTGTTATTTTATTAAACTCCCCATTCTCCATATTTGTTTATTCAATCATGGCCTTCCATGCTTCCACACACATGCAATTCTTTGTGTCTTAATTATTTATTAATTCCAAGCCATGTTCATTCCAAAGCAATGTTTCCTTTGCAGCTCACGAAAATGTGCCTTGTATATTGTTGCCCTCCATGCTTAAAAACCATCCACGTGCATCAACTTGAAGAGCTTCTTAATGTGGCCGAATATTCCTATTGCAACATAAAAGTACAACAATTAAAATTAACCCATTGGCTCATAAAATTAACAATAGACATCTAGACATATTTAATATGATACTAATTATTTGGCAAATTAATTTGCTATAGAAAATCAATTAAATAAATTAAGATGTTTAATTCATTTAATTAAAATTCAGCAATTTAATTTTTCAACATATTCAAAGACTCGATTTATTTAAAGCAATAAAAATTAAAATTTGGCGTCGAGCTTCGTCGACTTGAAAACTCGGTGGGTGCCCTGGGCGTGCCCGTATCAGTTTGGGCTTTGTAAACATTTGAATCTGAATTTGGTATTTCTTCTGCGTGTGTTTGAAAATGTTTGAAGTAGGTGGATGTTTTGAGTATATGTTGAAATTATTGGGATCAGAGTGCGCAGCGAAAGATAGTGGTGTGACTTCAGCGGTGCGATTAATAGTTAGTTTGAAATTTCGAGGACAAAATTTCTTTAAGGGGGTAGAATAGTAAAGCCCCGAATTTTTAGCCTAGATGAATTAGGTTTTGGGCTTTGGGTCTCATAATTTTTTTTAAGCAAGAAAATGACAAATGACATGTTGGCTTTAAGGGTTTAATAAACTTGGAGTGTCTAGGGGTGTTGGAGTAGTTCTAGGTTCAAACTTTGAGGAGAAGGAATTTTTAATTAATTATTAAAGGAACCAGGGCGGTGAGTAGTTGGGCTTTTAAATAAAAATAGGGAAAAATGGCATCAAAGAGCCTTGTGGTGGAGTGGCTAAGTGATGCCACTTAGGGTATAGAAAGGTGGCGTTATGGGCTAGCAAGGAGATCCTAGGTTCGAATCCTAGCTTAGTATTTTTTTAGGAGTTTAATTTTGGCCTTCTAGAAGGTTGGAAGTGGTGTGATGATGGACTCTAAGGACAGTGATCAGAAGAGAAAATTTAGGAAAAGGATTGGGGAGTTATCAGGGAGAAAAATGAAGAGATGAAATGGGGAAGAGTTGGAGCCGATTAGGACTTTGGGGAGGGTAGGCAGAGTTTTGATTTTGTGTATAAATAGGGGATGCCGTATTCCCTCTGTACTATTTCGGCAATTGGAACTCCCTTTGTGCTATTTCGGCAACTATAGTGCTCTGTCGAATTCTCCTTCACTTTTCCTATTCTAAACCTCGCCTCTTCCTTATGTGTTTTCTTTTCTTCTCTCCTAAAGCCTTAAATTGATATCATTCTCTTTTTTCTCCATTGCTTGTGCCGTCCCACCTTCATCTCAATTGTTGGGGACCAAATATTCGTGACTTCAAAAGCCGAAAACCTTTGTTCTTGGAGCCGATTTCTTCATCGCCCCAAACCTTGTGCTGAATACTCTAGTGACCAAATCTCTGTCATGCCATCATCATTCCTTTGATTTTTGGTGGAGCGGATCTTGGAAAAATCAAAATCAAGCTTGGATCTACAAGTCTCTACCGAAAAGGTATCCATATGTTTCGGGTTTTGGGCAAGTGTTCTTGATTTTGGGATAAGTTGGCCGAATAGTCTATAGTAAGGGAAAGGGTGACTTAAGTGGATACGATTAAGATTGATGTAGATCTAGGGGATATTCGTGAGTAGTAACTAAGGAAGGGCTATTAGGACTGGTGGTACACAGTAAGGTTAAGGTAAGGCTTCGGTTTTTGGTAAATATTGTGGTTAACTGTGTGATTGATTGGAGGTTGGTATTGGTTGCAGGTTCAAGGCTGAGGATAGTGTAACACGTCTCATTTACCAGGTGTGTACATACACTTCACACACAACAAATCGGCAAAAGCTGAAATACCGAAAAAAGGGAATGCCGAAAACCCGCAATGCCGAAAGGTTGGCGCCGGCAACCACACGAGCAAGCGAACATTCGTGTGGAAACACTGATACGACAACTGGGACTGAGAGAGTGATCTCATGGTCTCAGGCCACTATTTGGCAAACTGGGCCAAAAGGGGCTGAATGGGCCTGCTGAGCTCGTGGGCCCAAATTGGCAAGAGTTGATATGTGAAATTGAATGATGGATTGATATGGATGGTTGTATGATTTGATTATGGTCTGGCCTAATGGGCTACATATACATGATTTTGCTTAATGGGCTATATGGGCATGATTGGGCTTAGTAGGCCTTATGAGATTTTGGAAATGCATGCTAGGGTTTTAATAGACTCTAGGCCTAGTTCTGATAAATTCTTAAATAGCATAACACTTAATTTAATAATCAAACATGTCTGTGGACAAGTCGCTAGGGTAGAGTGTGGCAATGGACATATGCATGTCTAGGATTGGATCTAGGGAGAGCTTGGTCCTTAAGCGGTCCTAGAGACCCACCTCCTCTTCTCTGGAATCCTACCTGGTCCGTAGTGCCTATTCACTTTAGCCTAAAGGGCTTGTTGACGGGCCAAGGTTCGTAATTAAGACCCATACTGTTAAGAATTACTGAAATACCCCTGCAGGGTAGAATTACCAAATACCCTTGACTTGTGAAATGAATAAAATACCCCTATATGTTGAATGTAAGATTTATGGATGTTACATGTACATTTGCTGCATTCATATGATATTCTGTTTAGGTTGCATATGGGTGGGAATTATGGAACGGAGGAAGTATATGAGGATCGCATGGTTGCTTGACAACTGTGGATCCACCGATGGCTTTTTAAGCCCATTATACGATCAGCAGCTTTGTTGCAACATTAGGTAGTACCGCAACCGGGCTACCCTTGAAGTGTATCAGATGGGTGGGTTGATTTAGAAATCCCCATAGGAGTGTAAGGTTGGAAGGGAAACGATATGTACTGGATGGATTATTTGGGGAGGGTTTGCACTGCATTGCATGTATGAAATTATTATGTTATTATTATGATATGTATGTTTTTTTGTTTGACGAGGGTCGTACACACTGAGTTTTCAAAAACTCACACCCTCTTTCATTTTTCTCAGGTGATCCTCAGTCGGCGGTTCGACGAATGGAGGGACTTAGAGGTGGCCAACTAGCAAGACGATTAGACCTGTTTTTCTTAATATCTAAATTCTAGATTTTAAGTTTTTTATTTTAGGTTATTTTATTTCGGATTGTAATAAGGCTTTCCCTCTAGTCATCATTCCATTACTTCCACTATGCATTATAATATTGAAACGGAACCTGAATTTATTTCTTTTAAGCATATTTCAAGTCTTTTAAAATAATTGTGTTTTAAAGAACGAGCTTCCGCTGTCAAAGGAAATTTTACATGGTAATATGGAAATGGTTTTTGGCTACACCTCGTTTTGAAAGCAAACTGGATTTTACTTAACTTTTCTATAGAAGGGTTTTCAATGAAAACAAGGTTTTCGCTAAAATAGTTCAATGTGACACGCCGGGCTCAGGCCTAACTTCTAGGCTGGGTTTGGGGTGTTACAGCTTATACGCTCTGGAATCAATTGTATCAGAGATAATATATTTTCCAAATATATATATAAAACAAATCAACATCCAGTAGAAACAGAAGAATATCCTCACATAAATTTTCACCAACAACTTTTATTCCAAACATAATAGAATAGAATCCCCAAGAGAGAGATAAGAAATGCTGCTCATTAACCAACCAGACTAACAGCGCTTTCATCTAACCTTATAAGTAGCTAACATTCTCATACAATAAGAATTTCATCAGAAAACGAACAATCACATATATCTCTGAGGATAAATGAATATATAAAATACCCAGGAGAGATCATCATAATCTATTCAATTACAACTGTTACACTTAGATATCTTTACGATTCAAATATCATTTCTTTGACTGATTCTGTCATCACTAATCTCATATTATGCCATTCACTAAAGAAAATCAATCCAGAAGAAATTCCAGCAAATAATACTTTAGACATCATACCTGAATGAGTCGATTAGCCGAGATTAACTTTTTCCTTAACCGTGATGTTGCGAAATCTGGATGATCTTTAGAATAATCTGGTATTTTTTCCAGAACTGTATTCACTTGCCAAATCATTCTTAACTCGGACCACATCATCAGTATTCCATTATTGAACTCTTTAGCCTCTTACTTGTGAGCTCATTCAGCTTAAATCTAGTGAAATTTCGTTATAAAATACCACATTGGTAATGAGGTGAGGTCGTAAAGCCTCTAACTTGACTCTCATAAATACACACATATAACTTAGCATTCATCATTAACATAATATCTTCACAATCATATAATTCACTTCAAACTATTAACATACATATTTATGTTACACAAACTTTTCGATTATCTTTGTTCAAACAAGTGCACTTAAACTCACATTCCATAAATTTTGAGTAAGTTCACTTATCACATTAACTTAATCAAACAAGTTAGGCACATAACATCATATGAATGCCAAACAAACATGGATGAGCTTATCACATTATAAACTTTCATTTCATTTCACCTTTCCACATTTCAAGGATAATTCCCATTGAACTATTGTAATTTCGATGGATACTCGTGTAGTATACTCAAGGTATGCATGTCAACAATCCGTCAATTCATATTCAAAAGTGCCCTTTTGGCACATATTCATAGAGCACACTCTCGAGCCACATATGATATAACAGGATTGCCAGTCCAGGCTAAATCCTTTTGGTAATGTATGCCCTAGAGGGCTTACTCTAGATTACCCGTCCAGGCTAAATCCATTTCATAACTTATGCTCAAGAGGCTTAATTTAGGATTACCCATATTTCTCAACTTATGGTCATTTCATTTTGTACATCATCACATACATATCATGAACTCTTATTCATACCTTTCCAAGTTTCAACTTATCACAAAGACATTTTCAAATATCTTAGTATCACTTTCAGCGTTTTCGAAAATAGCTCAGTTGGAAAGCATCTCTACCTCAACAAAACAATTTCATCAGAGTTGGGAGATATCACACTATCACAGGTAGTAATATGGCATGTATAGCTAGACTCTCACATATGCTAGCTTAGTTCGAGAATCTACTAAACCATAGCTTTGATACCACTAACTTGGTACTCAATGTCTCGTCGTTTTAGATCAATATAGAATTTTTGTTTGTCTAATACAACTTTCAGCCTCTCACATATCATATTGATCTTATCTTCTATTTTGCAAACTTGTTTTGATCCTACCATTCACCTTTCATCTAGTTATATCCAACATATAGGAGTTCTACATTTTCTTCCATATAACGCTTTGAAGGGTGCCATTTGGAAGCTTTTTGATAACTATTATTATATGCAAACTTTGCCAAAGGCAGGTATTGCCTCCAACTTCCTATGAACTCTAATACACAACTTCACAGCATGTCTTCCAATACCTGTTCACTCTTTCTGATTAGCCATCTGTTTGTGGATGATAAGAAGTACTGAAGTTCGATTTCGAACCTAAGTGTAACATCCCATTTTTAGTGAAATCAAAATAATAGTTTCAAGACCAAAAACCCAATGTGTAAATAATTGTTTTGTTATTATTTTAATGTCTACAGCATGTTAGTGTTATCGTATAAAAATTTTGTTAAGAAATTTTATCGTTTGCATGCTTAATTCGGTAAAAATGACTAAATTGCAAATGGTGCAAAACTTGATTTGTATAAGCTAAAGGGATTTAATAGCTATGAAATTAAATGGTTGGAGGGTTTACATTGTAAACAAACCATTAATATCATGAGTGGACTATTATGGACATTTTATATGTGTTTTAAATGGTTAATTAATAAGGTTAAACTTGTAATTTAATAAATAACTTAAAATAAAATATAGTAAAAGATGGCATCATCTTCTAATTTTGTTTCTTCCATCGAAATATTGAAGAAAAACACCATTTTTGGTGCTTTGAAGGTTCGGCTAGGTTACCTTGTGCATATCAAGATAGACCTCGTACGACTTTGGATCGAGGCAAAGATAAAGCTTCGAATTAATCGACTCTGTTTCTATGTTTTATCGTCGAGGTAAGCTTGTACGTTTAAATAGCATTTTAAATTTGTTGTTTTAAATGCTATCATGTTACATTATCATATCATGTAACACCCCAAACCCGGTCAATACGCCACGACCGAATCTGGTATGTCACAGAGGAAAACGTTTTGAAGAAAAACGAGTTCACGATTTAAATTTTGTGAAAAACCCTTTTGAAATTCTATATTTGTAGAAAATAAGTTTAAGACTGAAATCTACTTTGAAAATTACATAAAACTTTAATATAAGTAAGTAAATCATAAGTTAGAAAAGATTTATATCATTTTAAGAAAACTCAAATTATTAC
Organism: Gossypium australe; assembly: GCA_005393395.2. Taxonomy (NCBI): domain Eukaryota; kingdom Viridiplantae; phylum Streptophyta; class Magnoliopsida; order Malvales; family Malvaceae; genus Gossypium; species Gossypium australe. Next base: position 106,771,821 of record CM016621.1, on the reverse strand, counting down.
TTTGAAACCATTTACATTTGATAGTAGTAACTAAATATTTGTAAATCATTTAATATATCGAAAACACTTAAGTTGTTGAAATTGTCAATTAATTTATGTTACCCGATGGTAACGTTTTAAAAACCATCGCGTTGTGAAGTTTAGAAAACATTGGGCTCAATTATTAAATTAACCAAGTAATTTATAAGCCATATTTTAAATCAATTCCAAAGCATAAATATAATCCAAAATCATAATTTGAGAGGCCTTATTACAAACCCATAAAAATATAAAACCAAATTTAAATAAAGTAAAGTTCTCAAACCAAAGTTCACGTAGAACCCAAATTTATTGCATGGCCTCCTCGAGTTCATCCAGCTCCACATCCGCGATCTCACGAATCACCTGAAATGATAAGAGAGAAGGTGAGTCACCAAGACTCAGTGCATATTCCCTCTCCCGGGTAAATGCCACATTTTTACACAAATTATAACAAAGTACATATATGCATAATGCACCCAACCTAGCCATCAATAACTCCTCTACCCCGTGTGGTACCAAACCACTGGTGGTGCCAAACCACTGGTGTCCAAAGACACAATTGTGTTACCAAAACACTGGTGACCGAAGTCACAAATCAAGTGATGGGGCCAACCCATCGTGTGATACCAAATCACTGGCAGACGATCCCATATCTCAAAAGTGGGGCCAACCCACGGTGGAATTAACCACAGGGACAAGTCGCTATGAGGTGCCAAACCTCTGGTGTCCGAAGACACGAATGTGATACCAAATCACTGGTGGTTCCAAACCACTGGTGTCCGAAGACACGAATCATCAAGTTGTGGGGCCAACCCACGTGTGATACCAAATCACTGGCGTCGATCCCATATCTCAAAAGTGGGGCCAACCCACGGTGGTGTTAACCACAGAGACGAGACGCTATGAGGTACCAAACCTCTGGAGGTACCAAACCTCTGGTGACTGTAGTCACAATGTGTTACCAAAACACTGGTGTCCGTCGACACGAATATCAATCTTCCCCCTCCTCTCATATTGCCCATACCAATGCAATAGATAACCAAATCTTGTTAATACACTTTAATATGAATCATATAATAAATACTATAAATCATAGATCATGTTTTCAATCCACATGTAATAACAACATATCGAAACAGACTTACCCGAATCCTCATTCATACCACCATGGTATCATATCCAAATCTCATCGTTTTTCCCACTTTCATAATATGATTAGTTATAACATACATAAAAACATATATAAACCATGTTATAAAGTGTGTAAGATACACACCTTTCACCAACGCAAAACTAACTTCCGGAGATCCGATCTGTCGCACTAGATCCTTGTCCTACAATCGGCCAATACTAAAAATTATTAACAAACGCCATTCGGCCATATCATTAAATCCAATCAATCTTAGGCTTCCTCAACCAACTTTAAAAAGTATAGAATCCTTACCACTTGACTTACCAACTCCGATTCGATAAAGGAATGACTTAAATCGATTGCTTCCGAAATCCCAATGAGCCCCTTTTTATCCAAAATCGATAGAAGAAAACCAAGGAGAGTCTACCCTTGAATATTTGGCCAAAATAATACTAAAAGGAAGTAGAAGGTTCGGCTATGGTGAAGTGAAAAAGAAAAGAAGAAAAAGAATGAAAGTAGATGTTTTATCTTTGATCAAATGAAAAAGAAATGGTATTTGAGATGGAGAAGTATTCGGCCAAGAGAGTGAAAAAAGAAGTGTGATAATAAACCAATGTCAAAAAGAAAAGAAAAGAGAGATGTGGGAGAGATGAGATTCGGCCAACCTATTTTGCCTAAAAGAAAAGTGCATAAAATGCCAAAATGAAGTTTTAGTTTCAAGTGGAAAGATGAGAGAAAGAAAATAGTATTTTTGGTTCAATGAAATGAAGGCTAAAACAAAAGCAAAATTTGCACAAAATGTACAATAAACATTCGGCCGAAGAAGAGTTTTTGGAGAGGAAAAGCAAAATGCAAAAAGATGCACAAAAGAGGAATTGGCCAAATATTCCCCCCCTAAACCACCTAACAAAATTCAGCCATCCACCTAGACACCCATGCCGTCCACATACATGCACTAAAGCCTAGGATTACTTTCCAAAACATCCTCCCTATTCCATGCCTTTGTCCCCTCATCATACCATAACCTTAAGAATCTTATCCCCAATATCAAGCTTTCCATAAACATAAATTCAACTTACCAAAAGTTATTAGTCCACCTATCATAAATAAGTTTGACTGACCATCAATGCTAATACACAAAAATAAACCTTCAAAATGCTAAACATACCACTCGAACCTCTAACCTCAAGCTACCTTTCAAGCTCCTTAACCAACTTGCCACTTACTCCTCTTGTGCTATAAATGAACATTTAAATTAACTTAAGTGTCAAGCTCACTTAATCCTACTTCATTAAATAAACCATACTAAAATTATTCTAACTTCCTAAATAAAAACAAGCCTTCATAAGACTATTCTAACACACAAAATTCATACCCGAGCTAACACAAGAATAAATAATATTCTAATTTTTTTCCTAAAGCTCAAGGCCCAATCCTACTAGGCCCAATTTTGGGATGTTACAATTCTACCCTCCTTAAAGAAATTTCGTCCTCGAAATTTCCAACTAACTAACCGTCGTACATCCTATCTCGCCACACTATGCTCTTGTTGCGCACTCTGATCTTAAAACCATAATGTTCTTTTAACAAAATCTTGAATCCTTAATCCCACAACCAAACATCTAATTCACACTAGCAAACCTGTTATTTAACACTTACACTTATACCAACAATTTTCCTACATTCAGCCATCACTTCTAACCAAAACATACCTGACTTGAGAGTGAGGAAACAATCCCGAGCCTTATGCTCCTTAGACCCGCATCTCAAACATGCTTCAACCCTCCTCCAATATTCTCCCGGATGACACCTTCCACAGTAATCGCAAGCTAATAAGTTCGATCATACCGTGATTTTACAGAATGAAATTGTGACACTAGAGAACCGTGATCTCTATTCTTCTCCAAAACTTCTTTAACTAACTGAGTCAGCTCATCAATCCGAATTCGATCATGAAACCCCGTCTCAAGCACTAGCGATGCTAACGCTTCCATTTCGAAAATATGCCTCGGTGCCAAAGATCTAGCCCTAGCACAATCGGCCTTTACCATGTCCATGACGACCACGAACTCCAGAGCTCATTCTAACTATCGCGCTTTAATCAGATTAGGAGATTTTTTTATGGATTAGTACATGTTTCACTTGGTTATCCGCGAAGAAATTTTATGAAGAATTTAATAGAGATTCTTTCGATCAATCAAAGTTTTAAGTCTTCTATCCTAGTTTACACAGAAAAGTACATCCATTCCCTAATACCTTTCATACTTATTCAATCTTCGGGCATTTCTGTCCGTTTCTATCCTAGGGGTATTTTCGTCATTTTCCTACGGGGGTATTTTTATAATAAACCAAAGAAATTTGAAAAATTTAATAAATCAAGACATTTTGTAATTTCTAAAACTGAGGAGTATTTTCGAGAAATTCTCAATTTGAAGATATGACAAAATTTTGAAAACCAGGGGTATTTTGGTAATTTTGTCAATCAAGGGTAATTTTGTAAATTTCCCAAAGTCAGGGTATTATTTTGAAATATAGAATATTGGATAATTTTGTAAGGTAAGTAGATTTTAAAAAAATTGGGGTAATACAGAAATTTTTAAAACCAAGGGCATTTTCGTAATTTTGCCACTAGGGGCATTTCGGTAATTTTGGTAAACCGGGAATATTTGATAATTTCTGCAGATAAATTTGTCCTACTATCTAAAAGAGATAATTTAGTGGTTTTAAAACCGAAGTTTTCCTTAAAACATGGCTAGTCCCTTTCGGGTTTTATTTAGGATTTTGCCTATGACCGAGTCCTCTTGGTTTAGGGTGAACCGAAGCTACGCACCAGGTAGGAATCTCGCGAAGAGGAGGTGAGTCACGAGGACTGCTTAAATACCAAGCTCTTCCGGATCCAATCCTAGACATGCGCACTAAGGTTACCACACCCTAACTCGGCGACTTGGTCGTAGGTTGGTTTAATTAGGCTTTTAAAGTCTTATGTCTTTGTTTGGGGTATCTAGTCCTAATGTTCAACACCTATCACACTAACTACGTTCCTTACCTACCATTCTACCAATAATAATTCACAAAGAAATGAGAAGTACTTACCTGGGCGGATCGGTGCCGGAGACTCGGTGCCATGCTGTTCAAACCCAAAATATTTCAAAAAGGCCTACCAAAACATTTTTGGGCCTTGGGCCCCCACAGCCGAGCTTTGAACTGGGCTCTGATACCAATTTGTAACACCCCAAACCCGGTCAATACGCCACGACCGAATCTGGTATGTCACAGAGGAAAACGTTTTGAAGAAAAACGAGTTCACGATTTAAATTTTGTGAAAAACCCTTTTGAAATTCTATATTTGTAGAAAATAAGTTTAAGACTGAAATCTACTTTGAAAATTACATAAAACTTTAATATAAGTAAGTAAATCATAAGTTAGAAAAGATTTATATCATTTTAAGAAAACTCAAATTATTACTTTGAAACCATTTACATTTGATAGTAGTAACTAAATATTTGTAAATCATATAATATATCGAAAACACTTAAGTTGTTGAAATTGTCAATTAATTTATGTTACCCGATGGTAACGTTTTAAAAACCATCGCGTTGTGAAGTTTAGAAAACATTGGGCTCAATTATTAAATTAACCAAGTAATTTATAAGCCATATTTTAAATCAATTCCAAAGCATAAATATAATCCAAAATCATAATTTGAGAGGCCTTATTACAAACCCATAAAAATATAAAACCAAATTTAAATAAAGTAAAGTTCTCAAACCAAAGTTCACGTAGAACCCAAATTTATTGCATGGCCTCCTCGAGTTCATCCGGCTCCACATCCGCGATCTCACGAATCACCTGAAATGATAAGGGAGAAGGTGAGTCACCAAGACTCCGTGCATATTCCCTCTCCCGGGTAAATGCCACATTCTTACACAAATTATAACAAAGTACATATATGCATAATGCACCCAACCTAGCCATCCATAACTCCTTCTCTACCCCGTGTGGTACCAAACCACTGGTGGTGCCAAACCACTGGTGTCCAAAGACACAATTGTGTTACCAAAACACTGGTGACCGAAGTCACAAATCAAGTGATGGGGCCAACCCATCGTGTGATACCAAATCACTGGCAGACGATCCCATATCTCAAAAGTGGGGCCAACCCACGGTGGAATTAACCACAGGGACAAGTCGCTATGAGGTGCCAAACCTCTGGTGTCCGAAGACACGAATGCGATACCAAATCACTGGTGGTTCCAAACCACTGGTGTCCGAAGACACGAATCATCAAGTTGTGGGGCCAACCCACGTTTGATACCAAATCACTGGCGTCGATCCCATATCTCAAAAGTGGGGCCAACCCACGGTGGTGTTAACCACAGGGACGAGACGCTATGAGGTACCAAACCTCTGGAGGTACCAAACCTCTGGTGACTGTAGTCACAATGTGTTACCAAAACACTGGTGTCCGTCGACACGAATATCAATCTTCCCCCTCCTCTCATATTGCCCATACCAATGCAATAGATAACCAAATCATGTTAATACACTTTAATATGAATCATATAATAAATACTATAAATCATAGATCATGTTTTCAATTCACATGTAATAACAACATATCGAAACAGATTTACCCGAATCCTCATTCATACCATCATGGTATCATATCCAAATCTCATCGTTTTTCCCACATTCATAATATGATTAGTTATAACATACATAAAAACATATATAAACCATGTTATAAAGTGTGTAAGATACACACCTTTCACCAACGCAAAACTAACTTCCAGATCCGATCTATCGCACTAGATCCTTGTCCTACAATCGGCCAATACTAAAAATTATTAACAAACGCCATTCGGCCATATCACTAAATCCAATCAATCTTAGGCTTCCACAACCAACTTTAAAAAGTATAGAATCCTTACCACTTGACTTACCAACTCCGATTCGATAAAGGAATGACTTAAATCGATTGCTTCCGAAATCCCAATGAGCCCCTTTTTATCCAAAATCGATAGAAGAAAACCAAGGAGAGTCTACCCTTGAATATTCGGCCAAAATAATACTAAAAGGAAGTAGAAGGTTTGGCTATGGTGAAGTGAAAAAGAAAAGAAGAAAAAGAATGAAAGTAGATGTTTTATCTTTGATCAAATGAAAAAGAAATGGTATTTGAGATGGAGAAGTATTCGGCCAAGAGAGTGAAAAAGGAAGTGTGATAATAAACCAATGTCAAAAAGAAAAGAAAAGAGAGATGTGGGAGAGATGAGATTCGGCCAACCTATTTTGCCTAAAAGAAAAGTTCATAAAATGCCAAAATGTAGTTTTAGTTTCAAGTGGAAAGATGAGAGAAAGAAAATAGTATTTTTGGTTCAATGAAATGAAGGCTAAAACAAAAGCAAAATTTGCACAAAATGTACAATAAACATTCGGCCAAAGAAGAGTTTTTGGAGAGGAAAAGCATAATGCAAAAAGATGCACAAAAGAGGAATTGGCCAAATATTCCCCCCCTAAACCACCTAACTAAATTCGGCCACCCACCTAGACACCCATGCCGTCCACATACATGCACTAAAGCCTAGGATTACTTTCCAAAACATCCTCCCTATTCCATGCCTTTGTCCCCTCATCATACCACAACCTTAAGAATCTTATCCCCAATATCAAGCTTTCCATAAACATAAATTCAACTTACCAAAAGTTATTAGTCCACCTATCATAAATAAGTTTGACTGACCATCAATGCTAATACACAAAAATAAACCTTCAAAATGCTAAACATACCACTCGAACCTCTAACCTCAAGCTACCTTTCAAGCTCCTTAACCAACTTTCCACTTACTCCTCTTGTGCTATAAATGAACACTTAAATTAACTTAAGTGTCAAGCTCACTTAATCCTACTTCATTAAATAAACCATACTAAAATTATTCTAACTTCCTAAATAAAAACAAGCCTTCATAAGACTATTCTAACACACAAAATTCATACCCGAGCTAACACAAGAATAAATAATATTCTAATTTTTTTCCTAAAGCTCAAGGCCCAATCCTACTAGGCCCAATTTTAGGATGTTACATATCATGTCTTAATAGAAAAATCCAACGACGTATCGACGTCCATTGAATGTGAAAAGGGATGGTGACGACCATCAAATATGAAAAGGGATGGACGACCAGCCAATATGATAAAGGGATGGTTTCGACCATAGAATATGAGAAGGGATGGTGATGACCATCGAATATAAAAAGGGATTGTGACGGCCATCGAATATGAAAAGGGTGGTTTCAACCATCGTTTAGCACACTTTGTGTAAGCTTCGATAAGCGTTCGATGAAATTCACTTTAATATTTTTGAAAAGTATGAAGTATGTTTATTAATAATTATGGAAAGTATGAGTTCATGTGAATTATGTTTATCAAATCTATCCAATCATGTGATGATATTGTTAAGTTATGCGATTAAGCACTAATTTGTGTTGTTGGTGATGCTTAAGCTTATGCCAAGCTTGAGTTGGATTGACTCATATTTATTTTTAAGCTTATGCATTAAAATGGTAAACATTGTTTATGATCTACGAACCTACTAAGCATTATATGTGTAACACCCCCAAAACTCGGCCTAGAAGTTAGGCCCAAATCCGGCGTGTCACATCAAAGGCATATTTCAAAATGATTTTGCTAAGTTAAATTTTAGGGCCCAAAAGCCCAAAACCCATGAGTCTTGTTAAGTAATGATAAAAGCCCATTTTATAGCTTTAAGTATTTCGGAAACCAAGTTTAAGCATAAGAAATTTACTTAAGTTTAATCATTAAGTAAACAGTTAAAACATCAAAAACCAAAATTTAAAATCAAATCAAAGTACAAGGCCTTATTACATCCAACGAAAGTAAAGCAACTAAAACCATGTCCTTTGAAACAAATAAATAAAAATAAAAATTTAAACATCTTGTAGTGAAGCCAACTCCGAGTCCTCTCCCACGTCGAGCCATTTACTGAGGATTACCTGAAACATTAAACAAAGTGTGTGAGTTTCGAAACTCAGTGTGTACAACCCTTGGCAATCAAATCACAATACAAATATTCACATTGGGCCTAAGCCCTATCGAAATCGATGGCCTGGGGCCTTAGCCCACAATGACCTCATATCATAACATATCATACGCAAGACAAGGTAATGCAAAACCCTCCCAAAAATCCATCTGCTATACACACCATTTCCCTTCCAACCCTACACACCTGTGGGGAAATCTAAATCGACCCACCCAACCTCTACACACCAAAGGTAATACTCACAGCGGCACTACCCAACGTTGCCACAAAGTTGCTAATCATATAATGGGCTTAATGCCACCGGGGGATCTACGGTCGTCAAGCAACTATGCGACCTCAAATCTTCCTCCGTACCATAATTCCCACCCGTATGCATCCTAAGCAGAATATCATATGAATGCATCAAACACATAAGTACCATCCATAAACTTATACTCATCACATAGGGGTATTTTCGTCATTTCACAACCCAAGGGTATTTCCGTAAATCTACTCTAAAGGGGTATCTAGGTAATTTTGCAAATAAGAGGTACTTCAGAAATTTTGTAAATCAGGGATGTTATGGTAATTCTGGAAATTAAGGGTATCCTGGTAATTTCACAATTCGGGGCTATCTTAGTGAGTTTTCAAGCCAAGGGTATTTTGGTATTTTCAAATTAAGGGTATTTTAGTAATTTTACAAATCTAGGGTATTTGGTCCCTCTCGGGTTTTAGTTATGAACTTTGGCCCATTAACAAGTCCTTGCGGCTAAAGTGAACAGACACTATGCACCAGGTAGGATTCCAGAGAAGAGGAGGTGGGCCGCTAGGGCCGCTTAAGTACCAAGTTCTCCCTAGATCCAATCCTAGACATGCATATGCCCGTTACCACACTCTAACATATTGAACTTGTCTACGGACATGTTTAATTATTAGAAAGTCTTATGCGGTTTACGAGTTGTTCAGTACTAGGCCTAAAGTCCATAAAACCCTAGCATACTAGTCTACGTCCCCATAAAGCCCATCAAACCCATTTCACGTTCATATAATCCATAATGGCCACGTCACATCTTTATGGCCCACTAGGACTAAGTCTCAGTCATATGGCCGATTAGGCCCAAAACAATTTCAAATCATGTAACATGCTTGCTTAACCCAATTCATATAATTAAATCAAACCATTTTATCAAACTTAGCCTCAGGGCCCACCAGGCCCATTTAACCGCTTTCGGCTTTTCGGCTTTCTGGTATTGCCGAAATCATGTGTGTGTAATGTTTGTACACACTTGGATACCGCGACGTGCTATTCTATCCTTAGCCTTGATCCTACAACCAACCAACCTTCAATCAACCACTCATACTTAATCAAAATATTTATTCAAAAGCCGAAACCTTACCGTAACCTTACCATGTGCCACCGGGATTTAATGGCCCTTCCTTCACTACTAATCACAAGTGTTCCCTAGATCTGCACTCACACATACACCATCAAAATTCGGGTGACTTGTAATCCACAAAAGTCATCCACACATTCGGCCATTCACTTCAACCATAGTCGAGTTGAGTATCCCTACCCTTGCTAATGATCCTACCACGCTTGTGATCTCCGATCCTTACCCTTGTTAATACAAGATCACCGATAATGAAAAATTAGATCACCCTTCGACTTTTAACAAAACATACTAAGGGGAGTTAACAGAATACTTGCCGAATCCAACCTTGGATCCTGCGGCCTAGATAACTACCGAACGAGATTCGGCTTTTAACCTTGACTTAGAGTAGCTTCCAACTAATTTGTGATAGAGAAAAACAACAAAGGTTCGGCACTAATGGGGATTTCGGCAAGGAAGGATGATGGTAATTCGGCAAAGAAGAGAATTTGGCTATAGGGGAATTTGGCTTTTAGAGAAAGAAGAAGAACACAACTCTAATAGGAATTTTGACAAAAAGAATGATGGGTTTTCTTTTCGGTAAATGAAAGAATTCGGCTGAGGGGGAGAAAAGGAATAAATAACAGAACCCAAGGAACCCTTCAATGAATTTGGCACCCCCTTTTATAGCCAAAGTCGAATCCTACCTTCCCCCCACAGTCCCATTCGGCACCAACTCCTCCCTCTCCTCATCTCCTGACTTTTCTCGCTAATAACACGTTAATATTATCCGAAATTTCCTCCACATCCAACACACCTGTTTACTTCAAACTCTCTACGATAAGAGTTCAAAACCAACACAACTCTGGCCATCCAAACACTCCATAAAATACCACTCCTAAGCCTCAAACCTTGGACCTCTTAAGCTTACAACACGCCACCTTATAGCTCCCAAGTGACGCCACTTACCACTGGACCACAAGCCCATTTGTGTCCTATTTCTTCTTCATTTATTAAAAAGGCCTACTAACTGAAGTCACTGTTCCCTAAGGCTAAAACCAAAATTTTTCCTTTACCTTTACTTGATCCCAGGACATCTCCAACACCCCTAGACACTCCAAATTCATTAATCCTCAAAGCCCACATGCCAATTGTCATTTTTCTCGCTCACTTAAAAAAATTTTCTGAAATCCAAAGCCCAAAGCCTAATAGGCCTAATTCTTCTAGGCCCAAATTCGAGGCGTTACAATTCTTCCCCCTTAAAGAAATTTCGCCCTCAAAATTTCTAACTAACAGGGTGGTCGTGTATCAACTACCCCACCATGCTACCGCTGCGCTCTCTGAAAGACCTTAATAATTTTAATACATACCTAAAACATCCACCTATCACAAACATTCTCAAACATATGCAGAGTAAGTACCAAATTACGATTCAAATGTTTACAAAGCCCTAACAGTTCCACAGCCTCGGCCGCAGCCTCTTCCTCCTTTTATAGCGCTCATTGTTGATTCTCGTATTATCCGAATTAGGAATTTTATGAAATTAGTACATAGTTCCACTTGTTTAGGGCACATTCTTATGTAAATAAATTTTTTTAAAGCCATTTCGCGGTCGTATATCCACTACAAACTTAAGTTTCCTACGGGCTTTAGTCTCTAAAAGCCTATTTTTAAGTAGCCCATTATCTATATAGTTCAGTAATTTAAACAAATGTAGTACAGAAAACTTACTTGGCTCAACGTTGAGGGCTCAGTGAACCACACTTCGAGAATGCTGCAAAGACTTTTAAAACCCAAAATCTAAGGCCCATTTCATAGCCCGAGTTTTGCAACCGAGCTCTGATAGCACTAAATGTATCACCATGAAAACTCAGCCTAGAAGTTAGGCCCAAATCCGGCGTGTCACATCAAAGGCATATTTCAAAACGATTTTGCTAAGTTAAATTTTAGGGCCCAAAAGCCCAAAACCCATGAGTCTTGTCAAGTAATGATAAAAGCCCATTTTATAGCTTTAAGTATTTCGGAAACCAAGTTTAAGCATAAGAAATTTACTTAAGTTTAATCATTAAGTAAACAGTTAAAACATCAAAATCCAAAATTTAAAATCAAATCAAAGTACAAGGCTTTATTGCATCCAACGAAAGGAAAGCAACTAAAACCATGTCCTTTGAAACAAATAAGTAAAAATAAAAATTAAACATCTTGTATTGTGGCCATCTCTGAGTCCTCTCCCATGTCGAGCCGTTTACTGAGGATTACCTGAAACATTAAATAAAGGGTGTGAGTTTCGAAACTCAGTTTGTACAACCTTTGGCAATCAAGTCAACATATAAATATTCACATTGGGCCTAAGACCTATCGAAATCGGTGGTATTGGACCTTAGCCCACAATGACCTCATATCATATCATATCATATAATATGCAAGACAAGGTAACGCAAAACCGTCCCAAAAATCCATCCGCTACACACACCATTTCCCTTCCAACCCTACACACATGTGGGGATTTCTAAATCGACCCACCCATCCTCTGCACACCAAAGGTAGTACTCACAGCGGCAGTACCCAACGTTGCAGCAAAGCTACTAATCATATAGTGGGCTTAAAGCCACCGGGGGATCCACGACCGTCAATTGACTATGCGATCCTCAAATCTTCATCCTTACCATAATTCCCACCCATATACATCCTAAGCAGAATATCATATGAATGCATCAAACACATAAGGAACATCCATAAACTTATACTCATCACATAGGGGTATTTTCGTCATTTCACAACCCAAGGGTATTTCCGTAAATCTACACTACAGGGGTATCTAGGTAATTTTACAAATCAGAGGTACTTTGGAAATTTTGTAAATCAGGGATGTTTTGGTAATTCTGCAAATTAAGGGTATCCTGGTAATTTCACAATTCGAGGCTATCTTAGTGAGTTTTCAAACAAAGGGTATTTTGGTAATTTTAAATCAAGGGAATTTTAGTAATTTTACAAATCTAGGGTATTTGGTCCCTCTCGGGTTTTAGTTATGAACTTTGGCCCATCAACAAGTCCTTGCCGCTAAAGTGAATAGACACTATGTACCAGGTAGGATTCCAGAGAAGAGGAGGTGGGCCGCTAGGGTCGCTTAAGTACCAAGCTCTCCTTAGATCTAATCCTAGACATGCATATGCCCGTTACCACACTCTAACCTAGCGACTTATCCACGGACATGTTTAATTATTAGAAAGTCTTTTGCGGTTTACGAGTTGTTCAATACTAGGCCTAAAGTCCATAAAACCCTAGCATACTACTCTACATCCCCATAATGCCCATCAAACCCATTTCACGTTCATATTACCCATAATGGCCACGTCACATCTTTATGGCCCACTAGGCCCAAGTCTCAGTCATATGGCCCATTAGGCCCAAAACAATTTCAGATCATGTAACATGCTTGCTTAACCCAATTCATATAATTAAATCAAACCATTTTATCAAACTTAGCCTTAAGGCCTACCAGGCCCATTTAGCCACTTTCGGCTTTTCGGCTTTTTGGCTTTCCGGCATTGCCTAAATCATGTGTGTGTAGTGTTTGTACACACCTGGATACCGCGACGTGCTATTCTATCCTTAGCCTTGATCCTACAACCAATCAACCTTCAATCAACCACTCATACTTAATCAAAATATTTACTCAAAAGTCATGTGCCACCGGGTTCTAATGGCCCTTCCTTCGCTACTAATCACAAGTGTTCCCTAGATATGCACTCACACATACACCATCAAAATTCGGGTGACTTGTAATCCACACAAGTCATCCACACATTCGGTCATTCACTTCAACCATAATCGAGTTGAGTATCCTTACCCTTGCTAATGATCCTACCACGCTTTCGATCTCCGATCCTTACCCTTGTTAATACAAGATCACCGATAATGAAAAATTAGATCGCCTTTCGACTTTTAACAAAACATACTAAGGGGAGTTAACAGAATACTTACCGAATCCAACCTTAGATCCTGCGGCCTAGATAACTACCGAACGAGATTCGGCTTTTAACCTTGACTGAGAGTAGCTACTGATTTGTGATAGAGAAAAACAACAAAGATTCGGCACTAATGGGGATTTCAGCAAGGAAGGATGATGGTAATTTGGCAAAGAAGAGAATTTGGCTAAAGGGGAATTTGGCTTTCAGAGAAAGAAGAAGAACACAACTCTAATAGGAATTTCAACAAAAAGAATGATGGGTTTTCTTTTTGGAAAATGAAAAAATTTAGCTGAGGGGGAGAAAAGGAAGAAATAACAGAACCCAAGAAACCCTTCAATGAATTCCCCTTTTTATAGCCAAAGTCGAATCCTACCTTCCCCCCACAGTCCGATTTGGCACCAACTCCTCCCTCTCCTCATCTCCTGACTTTTCTCCCTGATAACACCTTAATCTTATCTGGAATATCCTCCACATCCAACACGCATGTTTACTTTAAACTCTCCACAGCAAGAGTTCAAAACCAACATAACTCTGGTCGTCCATACATTAAAATAAACACTCCACAAAGTACCACTCCTAAGCCTCGAACCTAGGACCTCTTCAGCTTACAACATGCCACCTTATAGCTCCTAAGTGATGCCACTTACCACTGGACCACAAGCCCATTTGTGTCATATTTCTTCTTCATTTATTAAAAAGGCCTACTAACTGAAGTCACTGTCCCTAAGGCTAAAACCAAAATTTTTCCTTTACCCTTACTTGATCCCAGGACATCTCCAACACCCCTAGACACTGCAAATTCATTAATCCTCAAAGCCCACAGGCCAATTGTCATTTTTCTCGCTCACTTAAAAAACTTTTCTGAAATCCAAAGCCCAAAGCCCAATAGGCCCGATTCTTCTAGTCCCAAATTCGGGGCGTTATAATATGCTTACTTTGTGTTTTTGAACTATGTTTTATAGTTAATTGAAATCTCGTTTAGGTTGAAAGATTCTCGGAGACCTATTACACTATCCATCAGCTATATCAGTAGATTTTGATGTTTTCAAGTCATGGTTATAATGGCATGTATAGATGTTTTGTACTTGACAAAATAGCCAATATGTTTGGTTTGTTAATAAGGTACTTTGGTTGATGACATTTTGGCATTTTGGTACTTGTTGGCTAATATTGAAATGGTTAGTGATGATATGTTTTTAATGGCTCTTTTGGTATGCTTGAATGTAATCTTGGTATGTGGCCATTATGGTAGGATTTGGTATGGAATTAGGTTGCAAATGTTGAGTTGATAAACGGCTAAGTTATGCTTATGTTTAAGTATATTTAATGTTATGTGAATTGAGGTGCCTTTTGGCATATTGGTTGTATGAATAGGTACCATGTTGATCAAGTTTGATTATGCATGTTTTAGGTACATTTTGAATGCTTGAAATGGGTGAAAATGGCTTGTATGTGTGTGCATGATTTGGGTGGAGGAAATGACTTGAAAATGGCCTATTTCTTGTCCATATAGCCTAAAACACGGGCATGTGTCTCAGCCGTGTGTGACACACGGCCATGCGACACAGCTATGTGTTCCTTGTAGGTTTCAAAGGGTTGCAAGTTAGGCATTTACACGGCCTAGCACTCGGCCTAGAGCACGGGCATGTGAGGCCATTTCAAAAGTTACATGACTTGGCACATGGGTGTGTGGCTTGACCGTGTAACTCAAGTTAGAGAGTTACAAAGGTGATAAACCATAAAAGTAACATATTTTAAGCCCACATTTAGCATGCTTTTGGATGATTTAAGCCTTGAATTATGTAATTTGGTGCTCTTAATCCTTTGTTTTCATGTTTTATACTCAGGAGAGCACTGGATGACAAAAAGAATGGAAAACGGGCCCAAAACGAAGTAAATGGGCCATATCACGAAATCCACACGGCCTGGGCCCAAGACCACATGGCAGTGCCTCATTCAACAGCCTCGAACACGGCCTGGCCATGACTTACACGGGTGTGTGCCACGGGCGTGTCCCTGCAGCGGCGAAGAGGAGTTTTACTCGGAATAGGATACTTGGAGGCAAAGAAACACATTCCAAAGCCTATTCAAACACCCTAGTAGGAATTCTACTTGAATTAGAATACTTAGGGGCCAAGTAAGGCATCTCAAAGTTTACATAAACACCCAAGGGGCCAACTTGAAGGGAAGTTCGGCAGAAGCCGAGAACCCAAGGCTTTAGTCAGGGGGCATCCAGCTAGGCTAAAGAGGCAGATTTGTGGGGATTTATTCGAAGATAGCCAGTTGATCCATCTCAAGAAGCCGGAATTCTACTCAAGACGGAGGATCGCTCCTTCAATTCTTCAGGGGGTTTTAGGGATTTCTTATGTTTTGTTTTATCTTTTCTTCTGAGATGTTTTCTTTCCTTGTTATGAACTAAACCCTCAGATACCTGAGGGGGATGAAACCTAAGATGAATCTTGTAATATCCCGGGTTAGGGGCTATTTTGTTGTTGCATGATATTGCATGTGTTGGTGTGCTGTGTTGCTGTTTGTGTAGTGTCGGGGCTTAATTGTAGGCTAGGAGTGTGCCTGAGTAGGTAGGAAAATTTTAGTTTTTAGGCTTTATAGGAGGGGAGCTGATGGAGCTGAGGGATATGTATTTTATTTGTTGTTTTGTTGCACAAAAAGAGGAGCTGGTAAGGTGGCAAGGCATGCGCTACTTGGGGAGCTAGGTGTGGCGTCATCTACATGGGGTGGAGGTCCTGAGTTCAAGCCGCAAAGACCTCACATTTTGGCTCATTTTGGACGGCATAGAAGGAAGTGTTGGATGAAGTTCAAATTCCTCCTTGGACTTGGTCAAATGGTGGCTTGGTGGGTGGAGAGTGATTGTAGGAGTAAGACTTGGTAAACTCATTTGAAATGAGTGGTTGGGAGCTATTGGGGGGATTTAGCCGAATTTGGGGGAGTGTGGAGTGGGGGAAGGGGACGGCATGGTATGGTGTTGGAGGTGCCAAAATGTATTTGGCATTTTGGGTGTGTTCGGTCACTTTTTGTCAAAGAAATTCGTACATTTTCTTCTTTTGAAACCGAGAGTTCAAGAGCATTCAACCGAAATTTGCCTGTTTTCTCTTAAGTTTTCTTGGTAGCCGAATATCCCCCTCTTCATGTTCTTTTCTTTTTGTCATTTGTGTAAACCGAATGGTATTTTCTCTTCTCCATATTTCTTTCGTTGACTTAAAAACATTGATAGCCGAAACTAATACCTTTTCTTATCATATTTTCGTCTCTTTTCTCTTAATACACTAGTGCCGAATTCACATTGCTCTCTTAGCCGAATTTCCATTTATTTTCTCCCATTTCTTGAAGCACTTGAGCCGAATATCTCTTCAACCATTGACCGATTTCTTTCTTCTCTTAAACCACATCTATTTCTTTTATTATTTTCTTTTCTAGTTTGTAGCCGAATCCTCCCTTGTATTGCCGAAATTCCTTCTAGCTTTTGTTCTCATTTTGGCCGAGAATCAACCTTTCCCTTTTCATCCTTTTCTTGCATCGTCTTGCTTGGATAAGGCCGAATTTCTCCTCTCTCTTCTAGTAGCTCTTGACCGAATACCAGTGAAGGGTGATCTTGGTGGGTGGCTCAATCATTGAATAAGGTAAGTGGGTGGCCGAATGGCCATTTTTTTTCCCTCTTTTGTCTTTTCTTTGGTTATGATTGGTTAAGGGCCGAATATAGCGAATATAGAAGGGTGTTGATCGTGTTCGTTATAGGGTCTGTGGATTGTGGAAGCAAGCAAGAAGAGTCGTTTTCTTCTGTCAATTGATTAGTAAGTAGTGGTAAGGGCTGTTTCTTCAATATATTCTTTGGTTTCGTTAAAGCAAGTTTTAAGAGATTAATGTTTCTTCTTATTAGGGTGCCGATTGTTGGAAGGAGAACCACTGTTGGTTCGGGTATTGGCTGGAAACCAAACCATTCACAAGGTAAAGGGTTTAGTATTGACCCCTTTGGTTATTTAGTCTTTGGCCGAATGGTCTTAGTACCTAACCCCTAAGTTTGGCCGATTCTAGGAGCAAGGGGTTTAAAGATTGTAGATCATTTCTTTGGATTAAGGCCTTCGTTATACCAGGTGTGTAAACTAACACACTTCTATATAGTAATGTGATTGATAACCTTGTTGTAATTAGTGAAACAGTGATGATTGATGTGATACCCTATTGGGTATGATCTTGGACTCGGGTAAGTCAGTATTATTATGAGCTTACTGATGATCTATATGGTACCATGATTATGGATGTATGTGATATGGGATAATGATGTTAAACATATTAGCATGATATGTATGACTAGTATGATATGCATGATCACATGAGTATGGCATGATAATGGGTGATATGAGTGGAGGGAGAATGATGATATCCGTGTCTTTGGGACACTGTGTCTTTGGGACACCAGAGGTTTGGCACCTCCAGTGGTTTGGTACCACAGTGATATTTTGTGACTTTGGGTCACCAGAGGTTTGGCACCTCAGCGTCTCGTCCCAGTGGCTTAGCACCACAGTGGGTTGGCCCCACGGTGGATTATACGGGATTGACGCCAGTGATTTGGTATCACACGAAGGGTTGGCCCCATCATCGGATTTGTGACTGCGGTCACCAGTGATTTGGTATCACATTGTGTCTTTGGGACACCAGAGGTTTGGCACCTCATTGCGACTCGTCCCTGTGGTTTGACACCACCGTGGGTTGGCCCCACTTGAGAGATACGGGATTGTCGCTAGTGATTTGGTATCACGCGATGGGTTGGCCCCATCATTGGATTATTCGTGACTTTGGGTCACCAGTGGTTTGGCACCACAATTATGGATATCGTGACTTTGGGTCACCAGTGGTTTGGCACCACCAGTGGTTTGGTACCACACGGGGTAGAAAGGCGATACGGATGGTTAGGATCGGGTTGCATCAATTATGTTGCTATGATATAATGTGTGTTAGCATGTTGTTTTATCGGGAGCGGGATTTACGCACTGAGTCATTCGACTCACCCTCTCCTTTGACATTTCAGGTGACACATAGACGCGGACATGGAGCCGGGATGGACTCGGGGTGCTCATGCCATGCGTAATAAAGTTTCACTCAGACATTATAATTTGGGTACTTTTGCTTGCATTTTATTATTCGGGTTTTACTTTGGATTGTAAAAAGGCCTTTAAATTATGTTTTCTATGTTTATGTTTAGAGTAAAGTTTTAGTATGCCTTAACAAATAATTTTAGCTAAATATGCTAAAACGTGGAAAGACAATGATTTCAAAACTATAACGCAATGTGTTTTCAACTATACCATCGGGTATCACACAACGTTTTGATATCAAGTAAACTCAAATGATTTTCAAATCAAACTCGATTTTCTATTAATTCCAAAAATGTTTTAAGTAACATTAAGGAACTGCTTGAAACTTTAAATGAAATCAACTCGCTTTTAACTACCCATATTGGTTAAGTTTTCAAAATTTCTGAGTTTCAAATACACCACCCAGTTTCAAACAAGTCTACTCAAATTTACTTCATTCAGCTTTTAAACAAAAAATCTAACCTCTCAAATACGTTTTTCCCCATAACATACCAGATTCGGACGTGGTGTCTTGTCTGGGTTTGGGGTGTTACAAATCTTGTTATCGTTTGCTGAACTATATGATAAATATTTGATTTGTTCTTAATTATGTGTTCTTAATTTTTGTGTTGATATTTCTGGGATATTAATTCAAGTGTGATGTGCTTAGATGGAAGAGCAAAAGTCCCTGCTTAAGAGTAGATCTAGCATAATTAAGCGAAGTTGATCGCACGCCTAGAAATAAGGTGACGAGATTTTGCCGGATTAGAGTGAAACCTAATATGGGAGTCCATAGATCGAGTTAATGCGATTCTAGGGGTTTTAATTAGAAAGAGATTTGAATTAATCAACCTAGGGTTAGACATTAGTCGCCTCGAGAGAGGGATTAATATAACTTAGGGAATCTTACGGATCAAGTCAAATGAATAAATCGTCTGGTTCGGAGTTAGATAATAAGTGAAGTCTAGGTGGATTCTTCCTTGGGTGTCGTCTTAATCAATTGGTTTTTCCTCGAAGTATTTTTTCCAATTTCATTCTTCTTTGTCTTAGAGTTTTTAGTTTAGTAGTTAGTTAATTTTAGATTAAATAAAAATCACTTTAATTTTTAGGCTAAATAATAAAGAGAGAGTTAGTATTAGTATTTTTGGTTCCTTTGGGTTCGACATTCCGATCTTGCCTTAACTATACTACTTGAAACACCCTAAACCCGGCCCACAAGCCTCGACCGGATCTGGTATGTTCCTTGGGAAAAACGGTTCAAAACTTGATGGTTACTTTGGAAAAAATTGGGTGTTTTTGAAGAAATTTGATTGTGTTGGGTTCGAATTGAAAATGATGTATTTTTTTTTTGAAGTCTAAAATTTTATTAACACATTGTTATATTGCAAATCATAAGTTACAAGGATTGTCGAGTTGTTTTATAGTTTACCTTTAATTTGAAAATTGTTTTTGATTAGGTGTCAAAACG
The DNA here is from genome assembly GCA_005393395.2 of Gossypium australe. NCBI lineage: Eukaryota > Viridiplantae > Streptophyta > Magnoliopsida > Malvales > Malvaceae > Gossypium > Gossypium australe. The sequence continues at coordinate 106,751,732 of CM016621.1, read as the reverse complement.
TTTAAAGTTTACTTTTTAAGAAAATTTACTTATACTTGATTTGATAAAAATTGTATCATACTAAAATAAATAAAAATGCATGCATAAATAGTTCAATACTAATGGCCTTATTACATCAAAGAAAACCCGAAATAAAATCCAAATTAAAGAAAATAAAGTCTCAAATAAAATAACTTGAAGCTGAGCATGGCCACCACTAAGTTCCTGCCGACCCGGTCCATCTACTGAGCATCACCTGAAAAGTTATCCCACAACGGGGTGAGTCAAACAGACTCAATGTGTAACAGCCAACACAAAGTCCCAAACGATTCAGGCATGCAAACATATATAAAACACATATAATCAATGATGCATTCCCGAACCCAAACCTAGATAACCATCCGCTACACATCACCCGTACCAACCATTCACACCGCGGGGATTACTAAATCGACCCTCCATCCGCTACACACCATTGAAGGCAGTCACTGCAGTTGACTGGCACATCGCCCTTATAAATTCGTGGCCTAGCCACCAAATAATAATAATTTGTGACCTTGGTCACCAGATAACATTTTGTGACATAAGTCACCACATTCAGATTATGTGACATAAGTCACCATATATTGTGGTAAAAACCACCAGATCACTTCCCCTTTCCATATCACCCATATTGTAACACCCCTTACCCGAAACCCTTGCCGGAATCGAGTACGTGGCATTACTAGACGTGACCATTAACTTGGGGAGTAAAATTTTTAAAGCTGTCCAACTGCGTCACGCTGACTAAAGCGGCCATAACTCGAGTTGCAAAACTCGAAATTTAGATGGCTAAGATTTTACTTAGCCCCCTTTTTTATTAATGCCCACTACTTTGGTTCTTCTTGCAATTTAGACCTTTATCAGTTTAAACACTTAGATGGCTAAGATTTTCCACGAGATTTTCACACTTACTAAATCACACATAACAGACACAAAACATAATATTTAAAAAAAATAACTCTCAGGCTCGGATTCGTGGTTCCGAAACCACCGTTCCGATTAGGGTCAAAATTGGTCTGTTACAACTCTCCCCCCTTAAGGATTTTCGTCCCCGAAAATCTTACCGTTAAATAAGTTCGGATATTGTTGCTTCATTGACTCTTCAGGCTCCCACGTAGCCTCTTCAACTCCGTGACGATTCCATAGAATCTTTACTAATGGAACCCTTTTATTTCTTAACTCTTTGGTTTCCCGAGCTAAGATACGGATCGGTTCCTCATCATAAGTCAAATCAGATCGAATTTCAATCTCTGACGGGGTGATCACATGGGACGGATCCGATCTGTATCTGCGAAGCATCGAAACGTGAAATACATTGTGTATCTTTTCTATCCATATCAAGGTAGGTTTTTAAAAATCAAGTTCAATTCTTACCTATCCTATTGCATGCAAGGGCCGAATGGGGGAAGATGAAGTTCTTCTCTTCTCTTCAAGGTAAGAATCGGGCAAGAAGGGAATGAATGAAGAGAGAATTATTTTCCTTTTTGTTTTTATCTTTTTAACATAAAATATAGCATGCTTTTCTTATAATATTACTAAAATCAATATATATATAATTAAAAAGCATATATTCTTGGCATGCTTTTAATATAATAATGCCTAAATATCATACAAAATAAAAAAAAAAGAACATAAAATGCATGCTTGCCGTCCACCTTGTTTAAAAATGGGGAATTTGACATGCAAATCCCCATGTTTAATGGACAATTTACTTAGCCCCCTTTTTATTAATGCCCACTACTTTGGTTCTTCTTGCAATTTAGACCTTTATCAGTTTAAACACTTAGATGGCTAAGATTTTCCACGAGATTTTCACACTTACTAAATCACACATAACAGACACAAAACATAATATTTAAAAAAAATAACTCTCAGGCTCGGATTCGTGGTTCCGAAACCACCGTTCCGATTAGGGTCAAAATTGGTCTGTTACACATATGCACCATGTCATACAAATCATGCAAAGATTATGCCACGTTCTTTATTTCACATTCTTACCAATATTCACATATGTGTCATAATAGGTATTCGTAACATTGTTAACATAGTTTTAGAGAATAACGTACCTGAATATGCCGTACCATTGAATGGTACCTTAAGCCATATCTTTCACATTCTTATTAACACATATATTAAATTAAATCCGTAAATCTTTTAAGATTCAGTGTGGGTTACACACCTGGTTCACTTAACGCTTTCACTGAAATCCCGAAGAATCCCGATTTAATGCTCTAGATCTTAGTTCCTACACTCGGCCAGCACTTAATATTTTAGCAAAAGCCTATTCGGCTATATAATCAATTCCCGAAGGATTATCGCAACCAAAGTTCTTACCTTGCTGCCGATTTGGTGACTACTCAAATCCCGAAACTCCGTGATACTCCTTCCTTCCAATCGGCCAATGCTAGATCACTTGACTTGGTTAGTTTCGGCTTTAGAACGAATAAGAAACAGATTAGAATTACTCAATATGGCCTTGGCCGATTGTTCAAGTTCACTTACCTTGTGAATCTTAAATCCCGAAAATGACTACTTGCTCCTGAAATTGACGAAATCCCTATATACCACATGTTAGATTCGGCTTTAACCTTAAACCCATGAAAGTGGCCCATGGCCGAATGCTACATATCACTTACTTGATCACTTCAAATCCCGAAAGACTCCTTCACGCTAGCTACAACCAAAACACGAGATTATGGCTTAATACACATTCGGCCATCCTTAGAAATCAAGGCTTAACTATTGATTTCGGCACACCAATGGAAAGAAACCCATAACCGATTGCTAGGAGAGAAATACTTACCACCTACACGTTGCTTGAAGAGACTAAAAGAGAGTGGTCGACAGCACCTTCCTTGGGGATTTGGCTTCCAAGAAAATAAGAGAAAGAGAGAGCACAGGGTTCGGCTATGGCTCTCAAAGGGTTATGAAATATTCGGCTACAAGAGGAAGGGGTTAAGGTTGAAGAGAAAGAAAGAAAAAAAATGACTTGGGAAACACTTAGGAGAATTCGGCCAGAAGACTAAAGGAGAAAGAAGAAGAGAATGGATGCTCACTAAAAGAAAATTCGGCACTTACTCCCTTGCCACACTTCTAAGCCGAAAATGCAAGCCCCTAGAGTCCTATATTCGGCCATTACATCTCCTCCTATCACATCCCTTTTTCTGCTCCTATTTTCTCTCTTCTCTACCCATTCAAAATAATTTGAATGGTCAACCGTTATCTCCTCTCATCTAGCCGAATTTTAAAAAGAATAACAAGACTTATCCTCATCTTTTTGAAGTCCACATGCCGTCCAACACTTCTCCCCTTGACGCCAACATGCAAAATAAAAGCCATACTCCCATGCTGCCAACATGATTCGAACCTCCTCCCTTCTCCCTTGCTTGAGGCGTCACCTACCAAGGCCCTAAGTGGCGCCTCCAAGCCACTTTACCAAGCCCAATCTTGTGTCATAAATCCCCCACAATTTCTCTTAAGGCCTCCTTAGCCTGGCTCCCCTTTTTAGACTTAAAATCAAATAATTTCTAAGGCATTTGACTACACACTAAGGTTCACAAAATTCATAAAAGCACATTCCACATACACATAGACATGCTTCCACATACAATTTAGCAATAATGCAGAAGCCCAAAATCCCGGATGTTACACTACTGTTCGATAGGTGCGCTTGCCTCACATTGTTGTCATAGTTAGTTTCCAAGTTCGATCATTCTTTATATAAATTTTAAGACTTTGACATCGCATAAAACAACGATCAAGTTTTTGGCAACGTTGCCGGGGAACTGAAATATTAAGAACGCTTAATTTTTATAACTTTAGCCATTTTTTATTTTTTACAATTTAGGTTTATTTTTAACTTTGCTAATTTTCTTTCTTTCATTCCTTTCAGGTACCTCTAGTTTATGACTAGAAGGAACCCGACAGGACCCCTGCTTTACGACAGTGATATTGAAGGTACCGTTCGTAAAAATGGTAGAGAAATAAGGAGAAGCTTAAACTACATAGAAGAAGAGCAAGAAGCCGAAATTAATACTACAGAAGAGATGGCAGAGAATAATCCGCCACCTCCAGAGATGGCCAAACATCATGCCCCACGTACTATGTATGATTATGCTAAACCTAGTTTAATAGGAACTGAGTCTAGTATTGTTAGACCTACTATTGCTGCAAATAATTTTGAATTGAAACCTAACACTATACTGATGATACAACAGTTTGTTCAGTTTGATGGTTTGCAGGATGAGGATCCAAACACACACTTAGCAAATTTTTTAGAATTCTGTGATACCTTCAAAATAAATGGCGTTTCTGATGATGCCATCCGTCTTCGGTTATTTCCCTTTTCTCTAAGGAATAAAGCCAAACAGTGGCTGCATTCTCTTCTACGAGGGTCAATCACTACATGGGATCAAATGTATTTTCCACTGGCCAAAATGGCCAAGTTAAGGAATGGTATCTCTTCTTTTGTGCAGATGGATTTAGAGACACTTTACGATGCATCAGAGAGATTCAAAGATTTGTTGAGGAGGTGCCCACACCACGGATTACCTTTGTGGCTACAGGTCCAAACTTTTTACAACAGGGTGAACCCTTCAACAAGGCAACTAATTGATTCAGCTGCCGGCGGAACTCTGAATAACAAAACCCCTGAAGCAGCCTATGAGTTTATAAAGGAGATGCCACTGAATAACTATCAGTGGCAAGTTATAAGGACAAGGCCAGTCAAAGCAGCCCGAGTTTTCAACATCGATGCAGTGACCGCACTATCAAATCAGGTAGAGTTGTTACATAAAAAATTTGTTGGTTTATGTGGTTCTTCGCAGGCACATCCGGTTATGCAGTGCAACACAAGTGAAGGAGTGGTGAATCCTGAGTACCCACCCTAGGGACAGGGCATGGAAAGCGAACAGATGAACTATATAGGTAACAATTTTCGATCTAACAATAACACTTATAGTAATACTTATAATCCAAGTTGGAAGAACCACCCTAATTTTTTATGGGGCGGTCAAAGAAATCAAAGGCAACAACCATCTCAAAACTTCCAACAACAGCCCTACACACAGGAAAAGAAGTCGAACCTTGAAGAGTTGCTGACAAAATTCATAGCAGCCTCAGAAATACGATCCAAAAATACAGAAACACGTTTCAAAAGATAGAGACAAAACTTGAGGCATTGACTTAGGATCAAATTGGGCAACTTGCTAAGCAGATCTCTGAGAGACCACAAAGAAGACTACCGAGCAACACCGAAACTAACCTAAGGGAGCAAATTCAAGCCATAATAGCTCAAGATAATGAAAGGTTAGACGAGCTTAATCCAAAGCAAAAGAATGCGGTAGAAGAAAATATGGTTGGGGTCAATAACAAGCCGAAACTGGTAATCAAAGAGTACAAACCTTGCATACCATATCTAGAAGTGACAACGAAAGGCGACACAGAGGAACAGTTCAGTAAGTTTCTTAAACTTTTAAAGAAATTACATATCAACTTACCATTTCTTGAAGCTCTTTCGCAGATGCCAAATTCCAGGAAATTTTTAAAGAAGTTATTGACAAATAAGTGGAAGATAGACGAGGAATCACATGTGGAACTGAATGTAGTATGCTCAGCAATGTTGCAAAATAAACTACCACCAAAATTAAAAGATCCAGGGAGTTCTACAATTCCATGCTTAATTGGTAGTTTATCTATTGATAATGCATTAGCTGATTTAAGGGCAAGCATAAATGTCATGCCTTAAAAATTGTTTAAACAACTAGGTCTAGGGAAACCCACACAAACTAGGATGAGCATTCAATTAGCTGATAAAACTGTTAGAATTCCTAGGGGTATAATCGAAGATGTACTCGTGAAAATTGATAAATTCGTATTCCCAGTAGACTTTGTCGTTTTAGACATGGATGAGGGCAACACGATCCCCCTAATTTTAAGAAGACCATTCTTAGCAACTGCCAGAACTAAAATTGATGTTGATGCAAGCGAACTCATACTTTGTGTAGGTGAGGAGACAGTCACTCTTCGAGCCCTCGATTCAGCTAGAACATCAAACAACCAAGGTAAGAAAGTAAATTCTAATGATAACCATTCGCTTAACCCTTCTTTTCAGGAAACACCACAAAAGAACACAACTAAATTTGATCCTAGACCTTGTACCAACAAAGAAATAACTCATGAGGAACAAAAGATTCAGATCGATGAACTAGAAGAAGAGAAGACGCATCTTAAAGAAGAACTAGGGATACCCGAGGAAGAACCAAGGCCACCCTACGAGACAAACAAGTTTAAAATTGGAGATCAGGTATTGTTAGATAAAGCAGATCCATGAGTGTCCCCTCCTGATCCTAACACCAGCAAGGAAATCCCTTTCAAGGTAATCGATGTTTTCCCGTACGGAACAGTCAAGGTAAGTAACCCTATTTTTGGCACTTTGAAAATAAATGCCACCCGTTGTAAACTCTATCATGATAATGAAACTACTAGCACGAGGAAGGACTTTCAACTCCTTAAACCACCATGAATATACATATGAGAGGAGAGTCTATCTTAAGACTATAAACGAGTGCTTCTCAGGAGGCAACCCAAGTACTAACCCCATTAACTTCTCTATTTTATTTTATTTTATTTTATTCTTTCTCTTTTTATTACCTAACTTTAAACTAACCAAAGGTGCAGATTTCCAGGCCACACGGCCTTACACACGGCTATGGTCGTGGCTGTATGGACCTCCCGAATCTCCGTACTGACACAGCAAAGACGGTACGAGTCAGAACAAATTAAATCTTTGAGTCACGGACTCTAATCACCACACCACAGGCACCGACAAAACCCCACGGCCGTGCGACACGACCGTGGACAACACTGTTAGATCACATACGGGCGTGGGACCCTAACCACGGGCATGGGAGAAATGAACAAAGCATAAACACGGTCGTACGACACAGCCGTGTAACTCGACACGCTCAAGGAACACGGGCGTGGGGATGTGTCAGGCTTGAAACTTTATTTAAACCACCACCCTCTTCACTCCCCACTTACTCCCAAACCTCTTTTCACTCACACCTCTTTTGTTTCACCCTTTCATCTTCCTTCATTCCATTTTTCCAACCCTTGACATCCACCATATCCATGTCAAAGAAGCGGAAGGAGCCAAGCACAGTCTCCCTGAGGGAGACCGATCTACATAAGTTCATGCCGGCCGCTATATCCAAACAACAAGCCAAAGGTCTTTGAGACCATTTAATTCTTCCTCTTCTTTACTCTTCTCCTTTATTTTCCTTCTCTTTGACTTTTATTTTCCTTCTTTTTGACTATCTTATGCTTAATTTAGTTTATTTTATTTTAGTTTCTTAGTGTCAGGTTCAAAAGGCTGCTAGGGAATCACACAAGAATCACGACCACTACCTCAATGTAGCCTTAGAGGTTCTAAAGGCTGCTTGGGAATCACGCCACTTCCTCCACCGCCAGCACCTCCGCAGCCTTAGAGGTCACACCCAACTCGCGAACCATCCAACAATAAGGACTATTTGGTCCATTAATATTTAATTTTAATTTTATTTACAGTTCTATTTTCTTTCTTTTTATCTTTCTTGTCTTTAATTATATATTTAGTTTATTTTAAATGTGTCTTAATAATTCCTGGCTAATTCTCTATGAGCTCCCCAATTTCTTCATCTAGCGCAGAGCTCGGTAGCAGCCACCACCCCTATCGACTTCCAACTCCAGGAAACCATCCAAATTCAGGAAGTCTCACTTCCCTCTCTCTCTTAAAATGCATATATATCTTTGTACATTGAGGGCAATGTACATCTTAAGTGTGGCGGGGTGAATAATTATTTCGAGAAAGTGCCTAACTTTCTGCATTATTCTCAAATCCCTGAATGATATCTTGTCTTGAAGTAAGTTTTTCATATTATGATTAGAATGAAAATTCCTTTGATTTATGATTTCTATTGATATGTTTTAGATTAAGTCATTGATAATTGTGCATTGATGATTAAATTTGAAGAATACTAGAGAATCAAGCATGATAAGTCTATTTTTCAAAAATTAAAAAGTTTGTTAGGTTGTCTAGCTGAATCTGAATGTTACCTTGAAATTTGAAATTTACGAAGTTGATATCAAATATCCATAATTTTTATGAGCTTTTGAGCCTTTTAGAGCATACATTCTTTTTCGTGCTCACTTTATTGATTATTAGTGTGTCAACATTGATTTGTTATTCTAGAACTTGCATTGATGATACATGTCGAGAACACACCTTTGATTTGATATACAGAGATGATAAAGGCACCTAGGATTTAACCCACTTACTCCACTAAAAGCCTACCTTCATAATTAACACCTAGTGAACCCCGTTGATCCTAACAACCCTTTTATTGACTCACCCACTAATATTAACCCAAAACCCATCTTGTATTTGTTATCACCATTCCTTGACTCCCTTTTTGTCAAGATTTGATTTTGAACAGTTGCCTAATTATGTTCTATATTTCAGTTGTAAAAGTTCTTTCCTATTATTGACTTGTTTTTAATTTAAAAAAAAAAAGAAATATATTCATTATTAGTTCTATAATTAAGTGAGCTTACATGTTTAAATTTCAAATCTTAAAGAAAAAGCTCGTATTATTAGTTTTCAATTGATGTAATTATTTCGGATTAGTTCATTTCTTCTAGTTAGGTAAATTGTCAATTCAATCTCGATTCTAACTTTCTAATTCAGCCTTTATCCACACCTTTAACCTAAGCCCCGTTACAACCCTGGTAAAGACCTTTTGATTTGTGTATCATCTCATTTTTTACAGTTGTGGAGATTTGATTTTCATGGAAGCATATGGGATTAACTTTTCATGTTTCACTTTTGAGTGCTTAATTCTGAACCTTAAACACTTCGAGTGGTTTGAGTGAATCTTTAGTGAAGATGTCAACTCTTGTCGATTTCGAATCAGAGGTAATTATTTAGGTAAGGGGAAACACCTAACGTTTCAAAACTATAAATGTATGACTTTGATTGTTTGAATCTTTAGGACCCTTTGAGTTGAATTATCCATGTATAAATTATCTACGAATTATGATGAAACACTATTGATGAATATTATGAATCAGGGAAGTTCATTTTTAATTGTGAGCTGAGAATTTTGCTTGAGGACAAGCAAAAGCTTAAGTGTTGGGTGTATTTGATAAACCGTAAAAGTAACATATTTTAAGCCCACATTTAGCATGCTTTTGGATGATTTAAGCCTTGAATTATGTAATTTGGTGCTCTAATCCTTTATTTTCATGTTTTATACTCATGAGAGCACCGGATGACAAAAAGAACAAAAAACGGGCCCAAAACGGAGTAAATGGGCCATATCACGAAATCCACATAGCCTGGGCCCAAGACGACACGGTCGTGCCTCATTCAACAGCCTCAAACACAGCCTGGCCACGACTTACACGGGCGTGTGCCACGGGCGTGTCCCTGCCGCGGCCAAGAGGAGTTTTACTCGGAATAGGATACTTTGAGGCAAAGGAACACACTCCAAAGCCTATTCAAACACCCTAGTAGGAATTCTACTTGAATTAGGATACTTAGGGGCCAAGTAAGGCATCTCAAAGTCTATATAAACACCCAAGAGGCCAACTTGAAGGGAAGTTCGGAAGAAGTCGAGAACCCAAGGCTTTAGTCAGGGGGCGTCCAGCTAGGCTAAAGAGGGCAGATTTGTGGGGATTTACTTGAAGATAGCTAGTTGATCCATCTCAAGAAGTCGAAATTCTACTCAAGACGGAGGACCGCTCCTTCAATTCTTCAGGGGGTTTTAGGGATTTCTTATGTTTTGTTTTATTTTTTCTTCTGAGATGTTTTCTTTCCTTGTTATGAACTAAACCCTCAGATACCTGAGGGAGATGAAACCTAGGATGAATCTTGTTATTGTTTGCTGAACTATATGATAAATATTTGATTTGTTCTTAATTATGTGTTCTTAATTCTTGTGTTGATATTTCCGGGATATTAATTCAAGTATGATGTGCTTAGGTGGAGGAGCAAAAGTCCATGCTTAAGAGTAGATCTAGCATAATTAAGCGGAGTTGATCGCGCACCTAGAGATAGGGTGAAACCTAATATGGGAGTCCATAGATCGAGTTAATGCGATTCTAGGGGTTTTAATTAGAAAGAGATTTCAATTAATTAACCTAGGGTTAGACGTTAGTCACCTCGAGAGAGGGATTAATATAACTTAGGGAATCTTACGGATCAAGTCAAATGAATAAATTGTCTGGTTCAGAGTTAGATAACAAGTGAAGTCTAGGTGGATTCTTCCTTGAGTGTCGTCTTAATCAATTGGTTTTCCTCGAAGTATTTTTTCCAATTTCATTCTTCTTTTTCTTAGAGTTTTTAGTTTAGTAGTTAGTTAATTTTAGATTAAATAAAAAGCACTTTAATTCGTAGGCTAAATAATAAAGAGAGAGTTAGTATTAGTATTTTTGGTTTCTTTAGGTTCGACATTCCGGTCTTGCATTAACTATACTATTGTTCGATAGGTGTGCTTGCCTCACATCGTTGTCATAGTTAGTTTCCAGGTTCGATCATTCTTTATATAAATTTTAAGACTTTGACATCGCATAAAACAACGATCAACGGGCACAGACATGGGCTAGGACACGACCTTGTGCCGTTACTTCGAATGTCCACGGCCTGAGACACGAGCGTGTGTCTCAGCCGTGTAACCTCTACTGTGTGAAGAATTTCAACTTTTTCCATGAAATTTTATATGATTTCAATTTAGTCCCAAATCATTTCTAATGTGTTTCTAAGGCCTCGAGGGCTCGAATACAGGACGCTATGAATGTGATTGATTGTTAATTACCATGATTTATGAAAGGTTTTGAATCCAATGTTTTAAGCTATGAATTTTTCAGTAATACTTTATAACCCTATCCTGGCAATAGATACGGGTTAGGGGTGTTACATTTAATGGTATCAGAGCTATGATTTAGTCGATTCTTAGACTGAACGTAGCGTGTGTGAGTCTAGAAATACATGCCATTATATAACCTATGATAGTGTGATAATTCCTGACTCGCTTAAAATTATGGATTTTTATATAGTAATGACATCCAACCGAGCTAACTTTGATGAAGTTGAAAGTAACACGTAAGCCTCCATTCATAGAGCAGCGTCAAGTGGCACTAGGCCCGCATCTGAGGGCTGGGGAGAAGAGGCTAAGGAAGCCTTCTTCAAAATGATGAGTGAATGGTTTATTGAGTTCGTACGAATAAACCCAGTGGCTCAATGACCTCCACCCCCACCTATTCCTCAATCGATCCCCGTAGTTTCTCAGGGTTTGGAACCAATGTGATTTAATAAACCACCAGCCGACAAAATTCGTAAATATGGGGCAGGAGAATTTAGAGCTACAGTTGATGATGATCCAGAGATAGATGAATTTTGGTTAGAAAATACTATTAGAGTTTTCGATGAGCTATCGTGTACACCAACAGAGTGTGTGAAATGTGTCGTATCTCTCCTAAAAGATTCAACTTATCAGAGGCTGAACACTTTGGTTTCAGTTATGCTGAGAGAGAGTATCGATTGGGAATTCTTCCAAACCGAGTTCTGAAAGAAGTATATAAGTTAGAGATTTCTTGATCAGAAATGTAAAGAATTTCTTGAGCTTAAACAGGGCCAAATATCAATGTCCGATTATGAAAGAGAGTTTGTTATATTGAGCAAATATGCCCGGGAATGTATTCCAACCAAATTTGCTACGTATAAGCGGTTCGAAGACTGATTAAATGAAGGCATAAAGCTGTTAGTTGGGATACTTGAACTGAAAGAATTTGTTTTTCTGGTTGATCGAGCGCACAAAGCCGAAGAACTTAGCAAAGAAAAGAGAAAATTAATTTTGAAGCTAGAGATTCAAGAAATACATCATCGGGATATTCATATCATTCGTCATCAAAGAAATGGAGAGAACATTGTAATCGTTTGACTGCTTCAGAAGGATATTCTGGTAGAGATCGAGGTAAACAATATGCGGGTTCAAAAACTCAAGTTACGTCTGTAACGAGAGTAGGCAGTGTTAAAGACAATAAACCCAATTGTCAATAGTGTGGACGTCGACACTTTGGTAAGCACAAGGTAAAAGACAGTGCGTGTTTCAAATGTGGATCATATAAGAATTTTATTCGAGATTGCCTGAAAAAGAAAAGTTTCAGACTATTCGACCGAGTAACACTACTGCGAGAGGTAAACCACCTCGTAATCTTGGAAATACGAGTAATGGTCGTGTTGGAACAAAAGACTCTACTGTGAGATCTGAGGCACGAGCACCAGCTAGAGCTTACGCTATTCATGTATGAGAGGAAGCTTCAGCGCTAGATGTTATTATTGGTACATTTTCTATCTTTGATACTGATGTTACTGCTTTGATTGATCCAAGATCAACTCATTCGTATGTATGCACGAATCTAGTGTCAAGAAAGAATTTACCTGGTTAAAGTATCGAACCCCCTAGGTTAGTTTGTACTAGTTGATAAAGTTTGCAAGAACTGTCCATTGATGATTCGGGGTTGTAATTTTCTAGTCGATTTGATGTTATTTCCATTTGATGAGTTTGACGTGATTTTGGGTATGGATTGGCTAACTCAACATGATGCTATTGTGAACTGTAGACAAAAGCTTATTGTGTTAAAGTGTCAGAACGGTGAAAAGCTTCAGATTGAATCAGATAGTTTGAGTGGTATGCCTAATGTTATTTCAACTATGTCAACACAGAGATATGTGAGAAAAGGCTGTGATGCGTACCATGCATATGTATTTGATTCTAAAGTTTCTGAGTTGAAGTTAGAATCAATTCCAGTGGATTGTGAGTATCCAGATGTGCTTCCAAAAGAGTTACCCAGGTTACCGTTGATCAGAGAGGTTGAGTTTGCTATTGATTTAGTACATGGAACATCTCCAATATCGATAGCTCCTTACAGAATGGCTCCTACTGAGTTGAAAGAGTTGAAAGTATAGTTACAAGAGTTGACAGAAAGATGATTTGCTCGACCCAATTTTTCACCTTGGGGTGCACCTGTTCTGCTCGTTAAAAAAAGGACGAATCTATGAGATTATGTATTGATTTATCGCCAACTCAATAAAGTTACGATCAAGAATAAGTATCCATTGTCGCGAATTGACGATCTGTTTGATCAGTTGAAAGGTGCAACAGTATTTTCAAAGATTGATCTTCGTTCTGGTTATTATCAGCAGCGAGTTAAATATTTAGATGTGCCAAAAACCGCATTCAGGACTAGGTACGAACATTAAGAATTTCTTGTGATGTCATTTGGTTTAACTAATGCACCTGCAATATTTATGGATTTGATGAACAGAATTTTCAGACAGTATTTGGACCTATTTGTTGTGGTATTCATCGATGACATTTTAATATATCATAGGATGAGTACGAACATGCTGAGCATTTGAGAATTGTTTTGCAAACTTTGCGCAAAAAGTGATTATTCGCCAAGTTTAGCAAATATAAATTTTGTCTTCAAGAAGTTAGATTTCTGGGACATGTTGTATTAGCCGAGGGCATCAGAGTTGATCCGAGTAAGATTTCAATTGTTGTTGACTGGAAACCTCCGAGAAATGTATCCAAGGGTAGAAATTTTGGGGATTAGTTGGGTATTACAGAAGGTTTGTTAAGGGATTTTTGATGATTGCTATGCCGATGATGAGATTATTGCAAAAAGATATAAAATTTGAGTGGTCTGAGAAAAGCCAGCAAAGTTTTAATTAAGCGTTGTTAATCGAGGCACCGGTGTTAGTTCAACCTGAGTCGAGTAGAGAGTCTGTAATTTTTAGTGATGTGCCTATAAATCATTTGGGCTGTGTTTTGATGTAGGAAGGCAAAGTTATAGCTTATGCTTCTAGAAAGTTAAAGCCACACGAAAAGAATTATCAGACGAACAATTCAAAACTTGCAGTTATTGTGTTTGTGTTAAAGATTTGGCGACACCGTTTGTACAGCAAAAAATGTCACATCTTTACAGACCATAAAAGTTTGAAGTATTTAATGTCACAGAAAGATTAGAATCTAACACAACACAGATGGCTTGATCTATTGAAAGACTATGACTTGATCGTTGATTATCATCCCAGTAAAGCGAGTGTATTTGCTGGTGCTTTGAGTAGAAAGTCTCTATTTGCTTTGTGAGCATTCAATACACGATTGACATTGACTGATGATGGTTCGATCTTAGCTGAGTTAAAAGCTAGTCCGATGTTTTTACAATAGATTTGTAAGGCTCAGAAATGTGATGATGCGTTGTTAGCTAAACGAAAACAAAGTGAGTCAACTTTTGATTCAGATTTTCAGATTGGATCCGACGATTATTTGTACTTCAGAGGAAGAATTTGTGTTCGTAGAAATTCAGATCTCGTTCAAAAGATTTTGCATGAAGCTCATAGTGGAAGTTTATCTATTTATCCTGGTAGTAATAAGATGTATAGCGACTTGAAACAAATGAACTAGTGGCTGTGTATGAAACGAGAGATTTCTGAGTTTGTATCGAGATGTTTAGTGTGTCAGCAAGTTAAAGCTGAACATCAGGTACCTTCTGGTTTGTTACAACTAGTAATGATACCAAAATGGAAATGGGAGCGTGTCACCATGGATTTTGAATCGGTATTACCCATGTCTCTAAGAAAGAAAGATGCAATTTGGGTTGTCGTTGATCATCTAGTAAAGTTTGCGCATTTTATTCCAGTGCGTACAACCTATTCTCTTGAGAGGTTAGCCGAGCTATATGTTACTGAGACTGTTAGATTGCACGGGGTGCCAATTTCCACTATTTCGGATAGAGATCTGTGATTTAAATCACAATTTTGGAGCAAGTTGCATGAGGCTCTAGGTACACGTTCACATTTCAGCACTGCATTTCATCCTCAGACCGATGTTCAATCTGAGCACATAATTTAGATACTTGAATACATGCTCCGGTATTGTGTTTTAGAATTTGAATGCTATTGGGAGAAATTTCTACCGTTAGTTGTGTTCGCGTATAATAACAGTTATCAATTGAGCATTAAGATGGCACCGTACGAAGCTTTGTATGGTCGTAAATGTCGAACAAGGTTATATTAGACTGAGCTTAGTGAGAAAAAGATTCACGTGGTTGATTTGATACAAGAAACTGAAGAAAAAGTAAAATTAATTTCGAGATAGTTTGAAAGCAGCTTCAGATCGGTAGAAATCTTATGTGGATTTAAAACGTAAAGACATTGAATTTCAAGTCGGCGATAAAGTGTTCCTGAAAGTATCGCCTTGGAAGAAAGTTCTTCGTTTTGGTCGTAAAGGAAAGTTAAGTCTACGGTTTATCGGGCCGTATGTGATTATCGAAAGAATTGGACCAGTAGCTTATCAATTAGCTTTACCGTCAAAGTTAGAAAAGACTCATAATGTGTTTCATGTATCTATGTTACGACGGTACCGATTAGACCCTTCGCATGTAGTCTCACTTGTTGAAGTTGAGATTCAGCCTGATATGTCATATAGCGAAGAACTAATCAGAATTTTAGCTCGAGAGGTTAAAGAATTGAGAATAGAAACATAGCTTTAGTGAAAGTTCTTTGGCAATGACACAGTTTAGAGGAGGCCACCTGGGAACCGGAAGAAGATATGAGAAAGCATTATCCGAACCTCTTTTCTAGTAAGATTTTCGGGGATGAAAATTCCTTTGGGGGAGAGTTGTAACATCCCGTTTTTAGTGTATCAGAATAGTGGTTTCAGGACCTCAAACTCGATGTGAGAATAATTATTTTATTATTATTTTAATGTCAACATTATGTTAGTATTATCTTATAATTTTTTTTTTCAAAAATTTTATCATTTGCATAATTAATTTGGTAAAAAGAACTAAACTGCAAAAGGTGAAAATCTTGAGTTCTATAAGCTAAAGGGATTTAATAGCTATGAAATTAAATGGTTGGAGGGTTTATATTGTAAATAAAACATTAATATAATGAGTGGACTATTATGGACATTTTATATGTGTTTCAAATGGTTAATTAATAAGGTTAAACTTGTAATTTATTAAATAACTAAAAATAAAATATAGTAAAAGATGGCATCATCTTCTAATTTGGTTTCTTCCACCAAAATATTGAAGAAAAACACCATTTTTGGTGCTTTGAAGGTTCGGCTAGGTTACCTTGTGCATATCAAGATAGACCTCGTACGGCTTTAGATCGGGGCAAAGATAAAGCTTTGGATTAATCGACTCCATTTCTACGTTTTATCGTTCAGATAAGTTCGTACGTTTAAATAGCGTTATAAATTTGTTTTTTTTATATACTATCATGTGACATTATCATATCATGTCTTGACAGAAAAATCCAACGACATATCGACTCCCATCAAATATGAAAAGGGATGGTGACGACCATCAAATATGAAAAGGGATGGTTTCGACCATCGAATATGAAAAAGGATGGTGATGACCATCGAATATGAAAAGGGATGGTTTCGACCATCGTTTTGCACACTTTTTGTAAGCTTTGATAAAGGTTCAATGAAATTCACTTTGATATTTTTGAAAGGAATGAAGTATGTATATTAATAATTATGGAAAGTATGAGTTCATGTGAATTATGTTTATGAAATCTATCTTATCATGTGATGATATTGTTAAGTTATGCGATTAAGCACTAATTTGTGTTGTTGGTGATGCTTAGGCTTGTGCGAAGCTTAAGTTGGATTGATTCATATTTATTTTTAAGCTTATGCATTAAAATGGTAAGCATTGTTTATGATTTATGAACTTACTAAGCATATATGCTTACTTTGTGTTCTTTTTTTATGTTTTATAGTTAATCAGAAGCTCATTCGGGTTAGAATATCGTCAAAGACCTATCACACTATCAATCGGCTATATCAGTAGATTTTGATGTTTTCAAGTCATGTTTATAATGGCATGTATAGGTGTTTTTTACTTGACAAAATAGCCAATATGTTTAGTTTGTTAGTAAGGTACTTTGGTGGATGACATTTTGGCACTTTTGGTACTTATTGGCTAATATTGAAATGGTTAGTAATGATATGTTTTGAATGGCTCTTTTGGTATGCTTGAATGTGATCGTGGTATGAGGCCATTATGGTAGGATTTGGTATGAAATTAGGTTGCAAATGTTGAGTTGATAAATGGCTAAGTTATGCTTATGTTTAAGTATATTTAATGTTATGTGAATTGAGGTGCCTTTTGGCATATCGATTGTATTAATAGGTACTATATTGATCTAGTTTGATTATGCATGTTTTAGGTACATTTTAAATGCTTGAAATGGGTGAAAATGGCTTGTATGTGTGTGCATGATTTGGGTGGAGAAAATAACTTGAAAATGGCCTATTTCTTGTCCACATGGCCTAAGACATGAGCGTGTGTATCAGCCGTGTGTCCCCTATAGGTTTCAAAGGGTTTCAAGTCAGGCAGTTACATGGCCTAGCATACAGCCTGGCACACAGCGTGTGGCTTGGCTGTGTGATCCAAGTCAGAGAGTTCCACGGGCACACACACTATAATACCCCTTACCCGTATCCCATGCCAGGATAGGTACGAGGCATCACAGGACTTATTCGCAAGCAAACATTCAAAACCGAGACATAAAATTCCACTCAAATTTAAAAATTTTTAAAAACATTCATATCGTCCCTAAAACGAGCCTACGAGGCTCAAAACATTCATTGGAAGTGGTTCAGGACTAAATCGAAAACTTTGGAAACTTTTGGGAAACTTAGAAAATTTTTCATGAAAAGAGGGTCACAAGCCCGTGCGGGTTCGAGACATGCCCGTGTGACCCTATGATACACCCGTGCTTCAGGCCGTGCTCAAATTAGGGAGCATTTTGTTTATGATGTCATCATCAAATTGAGGTCACACGGCCAAGTCACACGCCCGTGTGCTTAGGCCATGTGATCAATTAAATTTTAATAATTTATCATAAAATAGGTGCAGACTTCACACGGCCAGGGCACACGCCCGTGTTCGAGGTCGTTCCGTCCATACGACTGAGACACACGCCCATGTCTCTGCCTGTGTGCTCATTATTGAGCATTCTATTTTGCAACAATTAAAGTGCAGGGGACATACGGCCGAAACACATGCCCATGGGCAGTCCTTGTGTCACACGCGACCTAGACACACACACCTGTGTGTCTAGCCGTGTGGACAAATATAAGGCTATTTACCAAGCATTTTTGTGACCCTTCCATGCACCAACCTACACAACAAAACATAGCACCAATCTAAGCATATACTTTCAACCCAATTAACCATACACAAGGCATCCACTTATCATTTACATGCTATCATTTATCACATATAAACATCACATACTTAGCATCTCAAACCATGCAATTTCCCACATTCATGAAAACATCATCATAAGCATATATACTTAACCAATATTAGCCAATATCAAATGGCCATTTACAAATTGAATTATCAACTATTAAAGCCATCACTTATGGCCAAATCAATTATGACACATAACAAAAAGACCAAGTCCCTATACATGCCATAACTCAAAAATATTGAAATCAAATGTACCCAAAATGATAATTTGATAGTGTGAATGAATCTTCGACCGTGTCCCCGAGCAGGCTTGGTGACACTATAAGACAAGAGAAAGAGAAAGAGAGTAAACTTTAAAGCTTAGTAAGTCCTTACGCAAATAATAAGCATCATACACACTTTAACATATATTTAACATAAAGTAAATTAACATAAATGTCATTGTGAATTCATAATCAAGCTTAGCATAGATGTTATTAAAATCTTAACATCATAACTTACTCAATCGAACCAATCCGAGGTTTCATCACATATCGATCTCATTAAGCATGAGTTTTATGTACATACCTGTACCAACTTGCAACATACCATAATCTTTCACATCATACCATAGTCTTTCACAACTTAAACTTTGTCGATAAGTTCCTCGTTGAACCACTTAGAATACTAAAGGATACTCGAGAAATCTCACACACATAGTACTATACTAATGCCATATCCTAGATATGGTCTTACATGGGATCTCATACCAATGCCAATAGCCTAGCTATGGTCTTACACGAAATCTCATACCGATGCCATATCCCAGATATGGTCTTACACGTAATCTCAACTAACCCTAATGTCATGACATTTGTATCTTAACAATTCCTAAGGTTAAACCGAGATTTTTTTTCTCGCTTGTCGAATTCATTCAAAGAGTATATCACAATTCATACAATAATAACACAATTAAAGCATAAAATAATAATGCATTATTTACATATGAACTTATCTCGGTACAAAAATAGCAGAAATGAACCTAATCGTCAATAACCTTGTTTTTCCCCTGATCAAGGTCCTAACCTTGTCTTTCTTGATCTATAGTAGAAAATTTAACTTATTCACATTATTCATTTCAGTCCAAAATCACATTATGTTAAAATTACATTTTTCCCATAAACTTTGACATATTTATATTTTTGCCCCTAGGCTCGAAAAATGAAATCTTGTAATAGCCCAATTTTGGGGCTAGTCGGAATAGTGGTTTCAGGACCACTAATCCGAGGTTAAAGAAAATTATTTTGATATTATTTTATGTGTTATAGCATGATGATAAGGTTGCATGGAAATTTTGGTGCTTTAATTTAATGATTGTATGCTTAATTATGAAAAAAGAACTAAATCATATAAAGTGCAAAAGTTCCAATTTTCAAGCTAGAAGTGTCAATATCTATGGAATATTAAATTGGAGGTCTTTAAAATGCAAATAGACTACCTTAAGAGTTATGGCCAGCCAAGGGGGACAGAGACATTAATTTGGTCAAAAATTTGGTGAAATTAGGTGACTAACAATGAATAAAATAAGACAAAGAAAAAATATATCATCCTTCACTATTCACCCTTCTTCTTCCACTGAAAATTGAAGAGAAATTAGAGGTTTTTGGAGTTCAAACTTAGCAACAACATTAGCTTTTCCCGGATGATAGTCAATCACAATTTTGTAGTCTTTTAACAACTCTAGCCATCGGCGTTGTCTCAAATTCAGATCTTTCTGAGTCATCAAATACTTCAGGCTTTTGTGATCAGAATAAACATGAAATTTCTCACCAAATAGATAGTGGTGCCAAATCTTCAATGCAAACACAATAACTGCCAATTCCAGATCGTGCGTCGAATTGTTCTTTTCGTGCGGCTTTAACTCTTCTCAAGGCATAAGCTATGACTTTACCTTCCTACATCAAAACACAACCAAGACCACTCAAAGATGCATCATTATAAATGACAAATTTTTTACCCGGTTCTGGCTGAACTAACACTGGAGCTTCGGTCAAAAGAGCTTTCAACTGATCGAAACTTTTCTGACACTTTTTTGACCACTCGAACTTAACATCTTTCTGTAACAACTTCGTCATCGGTGTTGCGATCATAGAGAAACCTTTCACAAATCGTCTATAATAACTGGCAAGTCCCAAAAAACTCTAAAATTTAGAGACATTTCTCGGAGGTTTCCAATCAAGTATAGCTGAAATTTTACTCGGATCAACCCGAATAACCGATGCTGATACAACATGGCCCAGAAAACTGACTTCGCGTAACCAGAACTCACATTTACTGAACTTTGCATACACTATTTATCTCGCAAAGTCTGTAACACAAGTCTCAGATGTTCGACATGCTCGGTTTCATCACGGGAGTAAATCAAAATGTCATCTATGAATACTACCACAAACCGATCCAGATACTGTCTGAAGATCTGATTCATCAAATCCATGAAAATAGCAGGTGCATTAGTAAGTCCAAAAGGCATAACCATAAACTCATACTGTCCGTACCTCGTTCGGAAAGCTGTCTTTTGCACATCAGAGCCTTTAACTTGCAACTGATAGTGGCCTGATCTCAAATCTATTATTGAAAACACTGTAGCCCCTTTCAACTGATCGAACAGATCGTCAATTTGTGGCAACGGATACTTATTCTTTATATTCACTTTATTGAGTTGTCTGTAGTTGATACACATTCTCATATTTTCGTCTTTCTTTTTCACAAATAAAACTAGTGTGCCCCAGGGAGAGAAACTCGGTCGCGCAAAACCTCTATCTGTTAACTCTTGCAACTAAGCTTTCAATTCTTTTAATTCTGTAGGTGCCATTCTGTACGGAGCTATCAAAATCAGAGTCATCCCCGGTACTAATTCAATACCAAACTCTACCTCTTGTATCAATGGAAAACCCGGTAATTCTTCAGGAAACACATCCGGATACTCACACACAACAGGTACTGATTCAATCTTCTTTTCGGTCACTTTAGAGTCGAGCACATAAGCAAAGTAAGCTTCACAACCTTTTCTCACATATTTCTGAGCTAACATTGAAGATATCACTGCCGATAAACCATTCAAATCATTGGACTCAATTCGAATAATCTCATCATCCTGGCACCGTAAATCAATAGTCTTGCACACTTTATCAACCAAAACACATCGGCCTAAGGGGTTCGATACTTTAATCACAAACTCGTTGAATGGCAACAACATCAAATCTGTCAGAAAACATGAATCTTAAATCATCAACGGACAATTCTTGCACACTTTATCCACCAAAACACATCAGCCTAAGGGGTTCGATACTTTAATCACAAACTCAGTAGACTCTACAGACAAAGTCTTACTAAATACTAAAGTCTCACACACATAAGAATGAGTCGAACCAGGATCAATCAATGCAATGACACTAGTATCATAGAGAGTGAAAATACTAGTAATAATATTCGGGGATGAGGCCTCCTTGCGTGCGCGAATAGCATAGGCTTTGCCAGGTGCGCGAGCCTCGGATCTAACAGTTGTATCTTTGGTCCCTCTCTAACTTCCACTCACATTACCCGTATTTCTAGGTGGTCTACCTCAAGCTATAGTGTTACCCGATCTCGTATTCTATACCAAATTTTGCTCCACTAACTCTGGGCACTCATGAATGAAATGATCCTTCGATCCACATTTAAAACAGGCTCGATCATGCAATCTGCAACTGCCGGGATGTCATTTACCATAATGTTCACACTCGGGTTGATTTTATCTGACATTACCTGTAACATCCTAGATTAGGGGTTATGCGTTTGGAGCATAACTCAAGTATTAGTAGGCTTTAAGTGTGTTTGGTGATGTTTTAGGAGTTTTTGAGAACTTTAGGTGAAGGGGAAAAACTTTGGAAAATATTGGATTTTTAAGTAAAAAGGGGAAACTAGGCAAGGAGGCCTTAAAAGAAATTTTGTGGAGTTTAGGACACAAGAAATTAATTGGCAAACTGGCTTGGGGCGCTAAGGTGCAAGGGGGCTTCAGGAGGGAAGAGGGTCGAGTCGTGAGGGCAGCATGGGAGTGTTTTATTTTTGTATTTTGCGTCAAGAAGGGAAGTTGGACTGAAGACGGCTTTAAGGAAATATGCAGTGGTTTTTGGACATAAAGAGTGCCTTGGTAAAGTGCCTGCAAGGCGCCACTTAAAGGCCTGGGAATGACGCCAACAAGGGTTTGGAATTCGAGTCTTGCTGGTAGCAGGGAGGCGTGTTTTTTTTTGTATTTTGGCGTTAAGGGGGGAGCAAGATAAAGAGGTCTTAAAGAATTTGTGGCGAGTTTATGTCACAAGAAAACGCGTTGGCAGAGTGGCTTGGAGCGCTATATGCAGCTTGCGGCCACAAGGGCCTTGGTTCGAATCCCATTGGCGGCATGGGTGTGTTTTTATTTTGCTTTGGCGTTAGGACAAAGGGGAGCTTGGGAAAGAGGTGTTAAAAGAAGTTCAGGGTGAATTATATCACAAAGAGGCGTCTTGGCAGAGTGGCTGGGGCGTTTTCTGCAGTGAAGCTCCAGCAGGTCTTGGGTTCGAGGAGTGGGAGCAGCAGTTGGGTGTTTTAATTTTGGTTTTTGGCGCCAGGAAAGAGGGAAGCAACAGGACTTTTAATTGAAAGAGGATAAGGCTTGTTAAATCCTTTTAAACTGGAAGATAGGAGATAATGATTGTTTTATTTTATTTTAGATAATGGTAGGTTTATTTTATTCGGATTAAAAAGGTGATAAGAGATAATGCATGGGATTAATTTATTTTATTTGTTAAAGAGATAAGAGAATATATAGGGATTTGATAGGAAATAGTTAAGGGATTATTTCTAGTATTTATTTTATTAAGGTGATAAAGATAGTTCTATTTTATTTATTTTAATATAGGATAATTATGGTTTTATTTAGATTAAATGAGATTTTATTATATTTTATTTTATTTTAGATATATAGATAAAAGATAATGTGATGGTTTATTTTATTTTAAATAGGTAGGATAATAGTGGATTAATTATTTTGTGCAAGATAAAGAAGAGATGAATATGGATTTATTTTAATTATCTTGAATAAGTGATCAAGAGGTAAAATAGGAGATGGATTTGGAGTTTGATAAGAACAAGGATGTAGTAGCCGAATTCTTTATAAGGGGGAGTAATCATCCTTCATATCTTTTTCTTCTTTAACTTCTTTGTGCCGAAATTTAGTCTCTCCTAGTCTTCTTTTCTTTTTATTTTCTTTCAACCCCAAATCCTTTCTTTTTAATTCTTGAATAGCCGACTACCCCATCTTCTTTTGAAAGCCATAGCCGAATATCAAGTACCCTTATTCCTATTCTTTTGTCGCAAGTCTCAAAAACCGAAGTTCAAGCGTTTTCTCTCTTTTGTCGAATACACTCTCTCTTGTACTTCAAACGGGTGATTGCGCAAGGGTTTCGACAGGAATAAGTGGTGATTCGGGAAATAGGAGCAAATCAACAAGAATTAGCAAAGTCTTCGGGATTTGGTAGGAGACCAAATCGGCAGTAAGGGAGGAGGAAAAACTCCGTTCATTGTGTTAAATTCAAGTAGTTCGGGATTTCACTAAATAGTAAGGTGTGTGATTAACCCACCGTTTTCTAGGTTTTTGCTATATCTGTATGTGTTGATTGTGTACTAACAAATGCAGTAAAAGTTATGAGATGGATACCCAAAAAAGGGGTATATCGATAATCAGGTTAGTGTTATCTGTTGATAAGAATGTGAAAGTGCCGATGTGATTGTAACTATGCCTATGGAAATATGATTGCCTGCCTTAATGACATGTGCATGCATTTATTATTATGCCATTATTACATGTAGCATGTGCATGGGTTGGGATATGAAAGAAGGTACGGGTGTACTTCGAGTACGTGGTTTGATGTTAGCCTTGAGCTACATCGTAGATTGACGTTGACTGAGGTCACATTGTGGATCAATTGCGATTAAGTTCGCATGGCTTGATGAGTGGCTATGTGCCTCATCGTGGTTGATATCGACTATGTGCCATATCGTGGTTGATGAGTGACTATGTGTCCCATCGTGGTTTTGGTGTTAGCTACGGCTACATCGTGGATTGGCGCTGACGGAGGTCGCGTTGTGGATTTTTGTGCTTAATTGCACGTGGACGGCATTGATTGCCTTTTTGGAGTGAAAAGGAGAGGGTGAATTATTAATCCCCTGGTGTGTGGTAGGCTGGATAAGGGGGTGTGTAGAGGTTGGACCCTAGGTTTGGGTTGGGTGCACTTTGCATAATTATATCTGATATGTGAATTTAATGTGAAAGTCGGCCAAGCCCAATTGATATGTGGACTAATGTGGAAATGGGCCAAGCCCAGTATGTGAATGTGGATTTGAATAAGAAATGGGCTAAGCCTAGTATGTGGAGATTATGTGGTTAATTACTCTGTTACCTGATAAGTGTTATGAATATGGGCCAAGCCTAGAATGTGATAAATTGTGAATATGATATCTTGTCATATAATTTATGGGTTAATATGTGGTTAACATATGGGTGGAATCCAGTGGATTAATTACACACTGAGTCCGTGTGACTCACCCAAATATTTTATCAAACATCGCAGGTGATATGATGATCGGACCGGGTTGGAGTGGGTACGAGGTGGCCCATGCAGAAGATATTTTAATTAATTAAGTATTTATAGTTTCAGTATTTTGATTAAGTGTTTATTGTAATAAGGCCCATTAAAGTATTTAAGTATTTTTATTAAGTCTCTTTATTATTATGTTCTATTATGGATTGACAATTTAAATCTTAATTGCAAGTGATTTTATCTTTCTTAAATATATATAATAAAGTTTTAATCCGGAAATTTTGTGACAACTTAACTTATTTCGAAATTTTAAATACACAAGGTTTTCTTTCCTAAAGACAATAAATTTTTATATACTTCACCTACAAGTCAGATTATTTTCAAACGTTTTCCCGCAGTGGCATTTCAAATTCGGTCGTAGTGAATGGGCCGGGTTTGGGGTGTTACATTACCCACACTAGCTACAGAGGCAGCTCTCGAGCTCACAGGTAGTCTATCCCGATCACGTCTAGAATAACCCGCAGTAGTCTTTGAACGGCTAGCATCATCTCAGAACTTCTTCGATGTCGACTGGAATGACTTACTAAATGGTCTCTTACGTGAATCTCTAGCTTCAGAGTCAGCTTTTCTTTTCTCTTTCCCGATCTCTTCAGCTTTGCAAGCTCGCTCAACAAGTACCACAAACTCGTTTATCTAAAGTATGCCAACTAACAGTTTAATGTATTCATTCAGCCTATCTTCAAATCTTTTACACATTATAGCTTCAGTCGAAACACACTCTCGGGCATACCAGCTGAGTCTCACAAATTTCCGCTCATACTCTATCACTGTCATCCGACCCTGTTTCAATTCAAGAAATTCTTTTCATTTCTATTCGATAAATCTCTGGCTAATATATTTCTTATGGAACTCAATCTGAAAGAATTCCCAGGTCACTCGCTCTTTCGGAACCACCGATACTAGTGTATTCCACCAGTGATATGCAGTGTCTCGTAGTAAAGATATGGCACATTTTAAGCACTCGTCAGGGGTGCAAGGTAATTCATCAAACTCTCGAATAATATTATCGAGCCAGTATTCAGCTCACTCAGCATCATCATCATCATCAGTAGCTCTGAACTCTTCGACTCCATGTTTTCTGATTTTATCAACAGAAGGCTTAGGCAATCTCAACGAATCACTCACTTGAGGCATAACAGGTATCGAAGATGGATTAGTCGGGGGTGGAGGTTGTTGTGCATTCGGATTAATCTAGATATATTGAGTAAACCAGTCATTCATCATTTGGTAAAAGGCTTGTCTAGCCTCTCCTTACTGGTTACTCGAAGTCGGTCGAGATTCAACCGGCGTTGTCCCTTGTGCGGGAGCAAGCGTTATACTCTCGACATCATCAGCTACAGTTCGATCGGGATCCATTACTATACGAAAACACATTTTCAAATGTTAGAAGTCATCACACTATCACAGTATAAAATACGGCATGTATAGCTAGACTGACACGTGTTATGTTAGTCCTAGAATCGACTAAACCGTAGCTCTGATACCAATCAAATGTAACACCCTAACCCGTATTCGTCGACGTATTAGGGTTGCGAGGCATTACCGGTCATATCACAATTCATACAGAAAATTATTACATTTCACAACTCAAAATTCAATTATATCAATGCTCACAATTTAATCAAATATCGTGTCTTTAAATCATAACAATATAACCATTAAATTTATGATATTCGAACACTTTATTTAAAATTGTGTGTGTTTCATTTTATAAAGTAGGCACATAAATAACCATACTAATCCGTAACACATGATTTTATAATCATTATCTTATAAAACCTTAGCTACCATTATAACAAATTTTTATGCACATTTAACTTTATTGAAATATGCATAATTCGCCATAAAAACCATAGCTATAATAAATTCCAATAAGAAACAGTCCATAATAACATTATAGGCTAACCATCATATCAAAATTTATACACACTTAACAAATTCATTTCCTTACTTATTCGGCTATCAAGTTTAACTACATAGATAGTACAAATAATACCATTTCCTAATCATAACAAAATTGACCATTTCACAACCAATTAATTCATAGGCATAAATTATTAATTAATTCTATTATTAGCCGAATATAAACATACATTGTAACACCTCAAACCCAGCCTAGAAGTTAGGCCCAAATTTGGCGTGTCACATGGAAGTGTTTTTTGAAACCATATTTCTTGTTGTTAACACTTGTTTGAGAGTCAAAGCCTCTTTATTAAAACTCAGAACACTTAAGCAATTATTATCCACTTGAAAACGTAATTACTTTTAAAACCTTATCTGTTGCGAAAGCATATTTACAATAAACAATTTACGAAAACGTGATGTTTAAAAATTGAGCTGCAGAAGCATTTTGAAAATGTTGCGGAAACGTAATGTTTTGAAGACAGTTATCATTTTGGAAATCGTATTCCACTTTTAACAGTTAGAAAAAATCATAAATAAATATCAAAAATAATAAGTTAAAAATAAAGAGGCTTTATTACAAAATTATTAACCCAATGAATTAAAATAAAATGAAATAAAGTCGCTAAGTTTAACTTTAAAGCATATCTGACGTGTGGCCACCTCCGAGTCCCTCGCAGCTCCAAATCCTCTAAGACTGGGGATTACCTGCAAGATTAAAAGCGGGGTAAGTTTATGAAAACTTAGTGTGTAATCCCCTTACTAGAGTAACAGTCAGTATACAGAAATAGAAACTGAAACAGTCTAGGCCAAAGCCCTTTTAGAGTTATAGTACAGTCAGTTCAAAGTATACGTGAGTCAAAGCCCACTACAATATCATTTGGGGTCACAGCCCATAACAGAATCAATTGGGCCTAGCCCAAACCAATATCAGAACAAGTAGCCTAAGCCCAATACAGTGACAGATCTCATAAACAGATATGCAACAGTATGAGGATGCATCCCAACCCAATCCAACCAACACACCACCCGTACCAACCCTACACACCATGTGGGGACCAAGTCGACCCACCCAGCCCTACACACCAATAACGCAGCCAAGCTACTAATATCAACGCAGTAAAGTTGCTAATAACAGTATACGTGGCTGAGCCACTAGAATCAGTATACGTGGCAAAGCCATTAAATCAGTAAAACGTGGCATAGCCACCAGTACAGTACTTCCTCCAACACAAGTCCCAACCCCATGCAATATGTCGTGTATGCCATGCTCAATCATTACACCTGTATGCAAAATGGCCATGCTTAGTAACAATCATTTCAACACATATTAAAAACATATCAGTCACACGACCACAGTCGAATCAGTTAAAACATAGTCATACATTCACAGTTAGATTAGTCACAATCCTAATCAGTAAGTTACCCGCAAGGGCAAAATAGTCATTTCACCTTATAAGGATATTTCGATAATCCTACCCTTCAGTGGTATTTCAGTAATTCTTCCTTACAGGGGTATTTCGGTAATTCTACCCTACAGGGGTATTTCGATTAATTTCACAAATTAGGGGTATTTCAGTAACTTTCCAAACCGAGGGTATTTCAATAATTTGTAAACCAAAGGCATTTCAGTAATTTGTAAACCAAGGGTATTTCAGTAATTTTTCAACCCCTCAGAAGGTCTACAGTCGCCTCGAGCGACTCAAGAAACCTAATTTAACTTAACGGTGAAAATGGGCCTGAGGCCCAATACCCTGCCCAGGTGGGCCCACACACTCGTGTGGCCCATTAGCTAGAAACAACCACGACTATGCAACGGCACATCCCAAATCAATAACTTATCACATCAGATACATTTCATCTGTGTGGGCCTATAAGCCCATTGGGCCCACACGACCCCTTTCGGCCTTACGGGGCCCAAAACACCTAAGTCATGTGCACGACATGATAAGCCTATCTATTTCCCATTTAATAGTGAAATTTAACCCAATGGGCCCACGGGCCCATTGGGCCCTCTCGACCCATCGAAGCCTAGTACGGCCCAAGCCCATGAATTCGCTCATGGTGACCTTTTCCATCACACGCTCACGCTCCGTGAGCTCGGTTCACCATAAGCGCGATCGCACGCTTGTATGGCATCATTCGTCGGTATTTCGACTTTTCGGCATAATGCCAATCAACAGTCAAGATAGTACAATATACGCACCTTCGGCTTTTCAACCGATTAACAATCAGAATAGGTATATGAATACACACCTTATCACGTAGAGTACTAAATAATCACGAGCGTCGTCACCTGCACTAGAGCGGTCAACTGCGATTTGCCTAGTTAAACCAAAGTATTCTAAACAGAGATAATGATGCGAATGGGCTTAGGGCCCATTCTTAGCCCAAATAAGCCCACACGCTCGTGTAACCCATTTAGCCCAAATCTAGCCACAGATATGAGATTCACATAGACCATCCAATATCTACTACACAATCATACAATTTATTCATTTGGGCCCAAAGCAGCCTAACCCACAAGAGCACTCATGATGGCCTCAACAATCGCGTCTAAGCTCCCACACGTGCGCTTGCACGTTCATGTGGCTACCATCGTCGGCATTTGCCGCTCTCCAGCTAGAGTAGTGCGAAATACACACCTGATAAGAATCTGGAGTTGATCCACGCTCCGACCACTCCTATGCGGATCCCTCCTTCAGCAGAGTTTAAATCCAACACAAACTCTGGCCGTCCCAACTTAGCAAAATAAATATCCCTTTTTGCTTGTAATGGGATTCGAACCCTTACCCTCTCCTATGATCCAGACACTACATGCCACCACAACACAAGCTCCTTTTGTGTCTTAAAACATGCGCAACTAAATATAATCCTATGGGCCAAAGTCTAAGTTCCTTTAAAAAGAAATCAAAATGAATTGTAAGCACCAAGACTTGAACCCAATGTAACATCAGGAAATCTGGGATTTTATGTTTTGCATTATTCTTTGCGTTAGGCTAGTTAAATGTGTTCGTTGTATGTGTATGGGGGCCCTAAGAAGGCTTGGGGTTGAGTTGGGCCTTGGTAGAATTTTTGTGTTTAAGCACTTAAAGGGAAGAAGGTAGGTGGCATCAAGACTTAAGGAAAAGCAGAGTGGTGTGGCGTCACATGAAGGAGTTAAAGGGGTGGAGTTCGAATCCCACCTATTGCAAATTTTGGATTAATTTTTGTGCTAATTAGGTGAAAGATGGTAAGTGTCGGCCAAGACTCTAAAGAATGAAAGGAAGACTCATTCAAATGATGGAAAGAAGACTAAGGAGAAGAGTAAGGAGGAGATCAAGGAGAAAGATAAGGGATTGTGGTAAAAGGGGAATGTTGGCCAAATTTTAGGAGGTGCATGGGGGAAAGAATTTTGGTCAACTAAGACCTTTTGGTGAAATGTGTAATCGGTTTTGGTAAGGGGAAATTAGGAGCCAAATTTCTAAAGGTCTTTTTACGAGTTTTGTGCATGCAAAGCTTTTCCTCTTTTTGAACATTTTGTGCTTTCTTTTCCAACCTTTTTCCTTGTTTTGTCAAAACATTCAAGCCAATTTGTTCACCTTTTTCCCTTGTTTTGCCGAAATACTCAAGCTATTTTGTTCATCTTTTCTTTGGTGTTAGCCGAAACTCACTGACATTTCTTTTCCATCTCTTCTTCTCTTTTCTCACCATTTCTTCTATTTTTCTCTCTTTTTATTTAGTCAACAAAATTTGTAGGCCAAATCTTCCTTGTTCCTTTCTCTTCAATAGCCGAATCTTTAACATCTTATCTCTTCTCCATCTTGCGTGTTAGTCACTTTCTTCCTTGACCGAATCAAGTAAGTGGCTTCTTTCTCTTCCTTTCGTCTTCTTTTCTCCATAGCCGAAGGTGTGACCACCATCATTCGATTGTTTCACTTTATTTCTAAACCGAAACACCATTCCTTTCTACTCCCTCATATCGTGATCATCTACTTTTTGTAGTGTTCTAGTGGGTTGGCCGAATATCACATCCTTGCCGACTCATCTTTAGCCTTAAGTCAAATCGGTGGGAGTCGGATGTATCATCGTTAAGGTAAGGAGTTTCTTCATGGTTCACTTCGATATCTCTCATTGCTTGGTTATTCCGCTAAAACGGATCGATAGTTATGTCTAATTGTTTATTCTAGGGACTAAATCACTCGTTCTACTCTACTCGTTGATCCTTCAGAGGTAATGGTAAGCCGAAACCCTCTCCTTAGACAACTACTTTCTCTCATCGTAATATTATTCTGACCGAGACTCTTCCAATGGAGGCAAGTGGTAGCGATATTAAAGGAAAATCGATAGGAGGATGAAAAGGGAGTGGACTTGCAATCTCTACTCCTAAGTTCAAACGTAAGGCGGTATCGGCTGTTTGGGATTTCCCACCGAGTTGTGGAAGGGAGCCAACATCTGGTAAGAATAGGCAGATTGTGGTTGTTCGCGGTGGTGAGGGTAAGTGTGATAAACTGATTGTTTCGATGTGGATTAAGAAACTCTTCTTGTTAGTTAATCGAGTGTTATGGTGTCATAGGTGCCAACGATCAAGAAGGTTTAGTTCTTACCATAATCAGGTGTGTAATCTCACACCGAAATCCCGTAGATTCGTGATTCATCATCATGTTCGAAAAATAGATCGTTGTTGCTTATTAATCTAATAACCGTAATATGGCATGAGTCGAGTAACTTGCCTAAACAACATAAATTCTAAGATCTGTCAAAATCGGTATTAACTTGTTAAACTACGAAAATGCCCTTAATGGGCCGATTTATCGAAATGTTTTAACGGTTTGAATTGCTTAAACGCCCTTAAAGGGTCGATTTACCAAAATGCCATCGATGGGCCGATTTATTAAATTGCCTATAGTGGGCCGAATTGCCAAAGTGCTTTAATGGGCTGATTCACCGAAATATGTCACTAGTTTAATGGTTGATTTATATTTGGATAATGTACTATGTATGTTGGATCTTTACATGTAACACTCAAAGCACCCTCTGTTACCAGTCCAACACTCCCCTGCATGGGACTTCCCACATCGAGCATACCGTGGCAGCCACTGAGTAATAGCAACAGGCTCTGCAGCTTGACTCGACCCGCCAAATCTAGCCCTCGTCTGTGAATTCCCGACAGACCCTGATGACCCAGAACTCCTCTTACTCCAGCGTCTATCCTGATTCTGTCTCATCGACTGCTTCACCCCTTCAGCTATCTTAACCTTCTCTACTAAGACAGCAAACTCCCTTTCCCTCTGCGTGGCAATCAACATCCGTAGCTCATCTCTCAGCCCGTCCTCAAATCTGACACAACGCTTATGTTCTATAGCCACGATACCCCTAGCATAACGACTTAGCCGAAGGAATTCCGCCTCATACTCCGATACTGACTTACTCCCCTGGACCAAATTCAAGAACGCCTTGCACTGCGCATCAATATAACTGGACCCAACGTTCTTCTTTTGATAAGCTGCCTTAAAGAAGTCCCAAGTGATGTCATCAGCTGTCGCACCATCCCGGACCGTGAGCCACCACTGATAAGATTCATCCCGGAGAAGAGACACTATCCCTTTCAGCTTCTCCTCAGCCGTAAAGTCCAAATCGTCCATTACACGTTCGGTCGCCTCTAGCCAATACTCAGTTGATTGGGAGCCTCACCAGAAACACCCTGAAATACCTCCGCTCCATTAGCCCAGAGTCGTTCAGACACAGATTTTCGAGCCCCCGTTCCTCCACCTGCTCCAGCTACTCTCTCCAGAACCCGCAGCATTGCTTGTGACACCGCGTTGTCACCACCTGTCTGATCCTGAAACTCCGTGCCCACTGCTGGCGGCGGTGGTACCTCATTCTCCGACCCATGACCAGACCCTACTGGTTCAGACACAGTCATCCTACCTCTACCACGTCCACGCATGTTACGCCCACGGCCTCGAGTGCTCATGACTACGATTCCCGAATTAATCTGATTTAAGAATTTTATGCATTAGCCTTCTTCCACTGTTTATTACAGCACAGTTTTATGAACAGTTCATTACAGAGTTTGTTCTCGCAAGTCCACACAACCCTACAGGTTTCAGTCTCTAAGATGAAATCCTACTTCTAGCATCCATAACACAATTATTAAACAATAATAACAACAGTGTAGAGGACTTACCATTGCGGATTGGTGCCGGAGACTCAGGTGCCATGCTTTCCATAACATGTAGTTTCCTTTAAAATCATTTCGTAAACCCTTTGTTGAAAATGTTTTGGGCCTCAGGCCCACAGCCGAGCTTTTGAACCAGGCTCTGATACCAAAATTGTAACACCCCAAACCCGATCAATACGCTACAACCGAATCCAGCATGTCACAGGGAAAAATCATTTTTATCTGCAAAACCAGTTGTTTTTTTAAATCGAACAGAAAACGTTACATCTGTAGAAAACGGAGTTAAGTTGGGTAGATTATTAAAGTCATGTCAAAGTCTGCTTAAAAGAAATTAAATTAAACCGTTTGTTACCACATGCTTGCCATTTACCCGATGGTAATCTTTTTGGAAATCCCGTTATGTTGTAAAAGTTTTGGAAAACATCCATTTTATTGGTTTCTCCATTTTAGGCATGCTTCTATGATTAACACAATTTCATAGTAATCCACGAATTAAATAATCCCGAAATAAAAATTTAGATAGCCTTATTGTAAGAGTATGCCCAAAGATCAATCATGAGATGGTTGTAATAACATACTTAATTTACCATGTTTATTAATATAAAGCGTTGTCATTATTATTTCAGTTTTTCTTTCTGTGTGTATAGATAAACTGTTTTATAATAATGTCCTGAGAATAATATGATTATTCTTAAAAGATCCTTCGTCGAGTATTATTGTTGACTAGGACAATAATAATGCATTAAGACTAACATGTAGTTGATTGATGATAAAGAGTTGTCATTGATATGGAGTGTCAAAATCAATGCATGAATATGTGTGTTAGAGAACAACATATTGGATTGACCCGCTATGAGTATGTTTCTTGGATTATTATGTAATTGTCACAACATTACTCATAGTGATTAATATGTATATGATCCTCAGACTTGAGATCATTATTATCCCAGCATCGTGAGTTGTATATTTTGATACAGTCAAATGTACACCGTAACAGGTTGTTCTATAAAGGCTGATGTTGGATATACCACAATCTATGTAGAGGGATATGGTTGATCAATAAAGGATAAGTCCCTCCTACATAATAGGAGTAATATCTTAGGCCACTTGATTGAGTGAGACTAGAAATGCATGGCCATGCTCAAATAAGTTGATATGAGATGTCATACTAATTTGTATATCATAGTCTACTCAAGATATCAAGAAACATGGGATGGACTATGCAAGTGTGACTATCCCATGACTTGTATCCATTCCAGAGATAAAGGACTTAAGGATTAATGCATGAAAGGTTAATCACAAAAGATTATGTCGAATCATGATTTCTTGTAACTTAGGTAGCAATGATGCATCGCTAGATGCCACTCATTGTCTGTGACAATAGAATCGTTCTAGTATTACTGCTAACGTTGCAAGAACCTACAGGGTCACACCCTATGGTTGAAATGAACGGAATAAAATATAATTGGTATTATGCTTGGTTGTCACATGAATTAAATTAATTAAAGAATTAATTTAATTGGGCAATCAAATATTGAACATATTATATGTACAAGGATGTTGTACACATAATGATAACATAATTTTATCAATATATGAATTTGATTCATATATAAATTTAAATAAATATAGTTTATCGAAATCCTTATTATAATTAATGTAATTATAAATTTCGGATATAATTAATGTAATTATAATTTTCGGTTAAAAACTTTATTATATTTATTTAATCTTATAATACATTCAAGAGATACCAATTATAAAAGGCCCAATTAAAAAGATACCAATTATAAAAGGCCCAATGAAAAAGACATCCATTATAAAAGGTATTAAAAGGAGACAAAGCTTGACATGAAAACCCTAAGTGATTGCTTGTTGGGTCTAGCAGCCGTCAAGCAAATAAACCTCCAAAACAGTTTTGGAGATTTCTTCCGTTCATAGTCAAACCGGGTGGATTACGTAGAGGCCGACATCAGAAAAGGTTGAGGCTTGATTCGACAGTAGATCAAAACTCTTGTTGCCAAGGCGTCGCTGTCTACTCAGATTGAAGTTTTGGTAATTTCGAAACCTTTATTTCACCCAGATTCGTTCCTCACACATGGATCCATGATTTGGATCGCCAGATCTAATTTTATTCTGCTGCGCCATGGGGTACCGGCGTTCCTACACTTATTACAACCAAAAACCAAATTTTAAAGTAAGCTAAATCCCAATTAATAATTTAAAACGAAAACCCGAACATCGTGCATGGCCACCTCGAGTCTGACCCGGCTCCACATCCGCGATCTAAGAATTATCTGCAAAATGTAAAGGAAGGGGTGAGTCATCGAGACTCAGTGCATATATCCCTATCCCGAAAATATAATCTCTTACACAGTTTCAAAAGTGCACATGTATATCATGCAACCCCAAAGCCTAACCATCCGAAACTCCTGAATCTACCCTGTGTGGTCAAAACCATTGGTGGTCAAAACCACTGGTGACCGTAGTCACAAATAATATTCGTGTGGTCAAAACCACTGGTGACCGGAGTCACAAATAATATATGTGGTCAAAACCACTGGTGACCGGAGTCACAAATAATATGTGTGGGGCCAACCCACATTGTGGTCAAAACCACTGGTGACAATCCCGTATCGATATGTGGGGCCAACCCACGGTGGTGCCAGACCACAGGGACGAGTCACAAAGATAGATATATATGTGGTCAAAACCACTGGTGGTCAAAACCACTGAGACTTAGTCACAAGAATATAATAACCGGGGCCAACCCACTGTGTGGTCAAACCACTGGTGACAGTCTGAAATCATACTTCCCCCTCCTCTCATCGCCCACCTTTATGAACATGCTTTTCATGGCAACATAATCATGCTTAATATTTATCAAAGAATAGCATAACATATCATATGCAGACTTAACCGAGGCATTTAACATCAACCAAAACAAGATGGACTTACCCGGAGTCCTCGCTTATACCCACAAGGGTAACATATCGCAAAACATCGATTTCTGTCGTTATTCTGGCTTTTGACAGATCACAAAAATAATAACATATTAACCTACGAAGTGTGTAAGAGTTACACACCTGATTACTCGTAATACGACGCTCTCTATGTCAACACTGTCGTTAATTGATACTACTGCTATCTGTCTACTGCTTTGCTCAGATGCCGGCCCACACCCAGGTGGCCAATTGCGAACAGCTGACACAGCCCTCTTTTTGAACTTAGGGCCTGGGGTCTCAGATCCAACCCCTCCTAACATTCGGCTGACATTAGGGTCCATAACACCTTTGGTCACTAAATTGGATTAACACAGAGAATAATGAAGAATAGAGATTTAACCCGAATGAATAGATCCCCTTACCTAGATTGATCAATTTCTGAAGATTCAATGACTTAGATCGAAGCACTACTCGAATACTCAATCAACTAACGCCAAGCCTTCCCTAGCTCCCTCCAATCGGCCAAGATCTACAAGGTTAGTTACTGCCTTCGGCATTTAACACAATAGGAAATAATTGAATAGCAGGGACACTCACCACAGCACTAGCAAAATCGATTGAGAGTGGATAGACAACGATGATCCGCTGTTACAAAAATCGAAGAAACAATTATGATAGCCAAGAGAATTTGACTAAACACCACAGATGCCAAATCCCGGCTGTTCTCCCTATAGAAAACGATAGAGGGGAGGGAATAGAAATAGAAAAGATTCGGCCAAAGTGCCAAGACTTACCCAAATGCCGAAAGTGTTCCACATACGTAAGGAGAAGGATGAGATCGAAGAAGAATCCTTAACAGATGGTATTCAGCCAAAGATTGAAGGAGAAGAGTTAAGTAACAAAAGTTTCGGCAAAGGGTGAGGCTCAAAAGGATTCGGCTATGGATCCAAAAGAAGAGAGAAGAAAGAAGTCAAAAGAGGGGGGAGGGTGATGGTTTCGATTCTTGCTAACATGAATGGAAGGAGAGAAGAAGGGTGATATGGTTCTGGGGAGGTTCAGCTATAGAGGGTTTCAAGAAAGAAGATGAAAGCAAAAGTGAAAAGGGAGAAAAGCTTAGAAGAGCATTTGGCTAAGGGTACTTGAGAGAAAAGGAAAAGCAAAAATGCAAAGATGCATAATTGAGGGAGTGGTTTTGGCACAAAAGAGAGTGAAGGAAAAGTAAGAACATAAAATGAGACACACACACACCAATTGCCAAAAATACTACCCAAGGCAACCCAAGTTCGGCACACCCCCTTCCCACTCTCCAAAACTGAATGTACACCACCTACACCACTCAAATTTCGGCTAACATACCTCCCCAACTCAATCCCTTCTCTTCCTCATTGTTTTCCTCTTAATCATCCATTCAAACAAGTTTGAACACATCAAACTCCTTAAATTTCTCTCATCCACACATTTGAAACTGTTGACTCCTTCAACAACTATCCACCAGAGTCCATCCTGAGTACATCTCCTCCAGGTCCTGGCGTAAAAAAAAATAAGCAGTAAGGGATTCTTGCAACTCGAACCCATGCCCTCCAGCATGCATGAGGCGTCACTTCCCTTGTGCTTAAGTAGCGCCTCCCTTGCCACTTTACCACTGGGATTCTTGTGGCAAAACACACCAGTAATTTCCCTTAACACCTGACTCCTTCAACTCTCCCTTCCATGTGCCCAAAAATAAAATTTTTGGCTATGACCCTGGCCTAACCCGGGCTCAAGCCTAGACCCTAAATTAGTCTAAACTAACATGACATCCATAACATAAACATGCAAACAGATAAAATGCAAAGACCCCGATTTAAGGATGTTACATTACATACTGCATGGGATGGAAAAAATTGTATGAAGAGAAGTGTAGCCTGGTGGCATAGCCACAATTCGTTTATTAATGTACATAATTATGATTTCGGTCTTGGCCACAAAAATACTATGCGTTAGCAGCTCGACTGCAAATTGGTGTGAGCGGTGAGGTGGGTTGACTTGATCCCCACAGGTGTGATTGGCTGGTAGGAGTGTGATGGATGGATGGGTTGGGTTGCATTCATTTCATTTAAATATTGTTATGTAAATAGGCTTAGGCCCAAGATGTTGCTATGCGGGTTCAGGCCCAGTGGATGACGGTAAGGGAATTATACACTGAGTTCTTGTAACTCACTCCTTTTTTTTAATCCTTGCAGGTAATGCTCAGTAGTAAAGACTTGGGGCCATGGATGACTCGGTGGAGGCCATACTTTAGGAATGACATTTTCGAACTTTAGTAAATTTCTTTTCCGCTTTATTTTGTTACTTTTACTATTTTGGGTTTAAAGTTGTAATAAGGCCTTTGATATTTTTTTATTTTGCTTTATGTTTTGACGTACTTATTATCTTCCATGAATTATTTTAAACGGGGATTTTCTGATATCATAAACAACGGTTTTTCCCAAAATGATTAACAAATGGATTTCATAATAAATTTGTACAAATAATTTCAACTTGGATTTTTCTAATTATCAACGTCATTTTCAAAAGTCACGGTTTTAAAAGTTCACTAGTTCGATTATCTATTATTCAATCAACCTCACGAGATTAATAGTATTTTTATCGAGTATTTATAACCAAACTTGTTTTCTTAACTATAACCAAATAACGCATACTTTAGTAAGAATCACAAGTTCTTTATACATTTTCTTTATGTGACATGCCAGATCCGGTCATACCGCGTGGGCTGGGTTTAGGGTGTTACACCCAAGCTCTTCCTTTCTCCCTTAATGACGCCTTGCCACTAGACCACTCCCTTCCTTGTGTCATTTTTTCCCACATTTTATTCTTAAAGCCTACTTACTAACTCCCACGGTTTTATTCACCTAAAACCAAAATTTTCCTAAAGCCCAGGTTTGATCCCGGGACTTCATGGAAGCCCCCTAACCTTCCAAAATCACTCACCTAATAGGTCCAACTAGCATTAGTGCCATTCTCTTGTTCTCAAAAATTTTAAACGCTCCCATGGCCAAGGCCCAATGGGCCCAATTCTACTAGGCCCAAATTCGGGTCGTTACATAGATTTAATTCACTTATTAACTAATCATAAAACCAATACAACATGTTTATAATATATAATCCTGAAATCAAACCAATTCATCCTATTTCATAAGCACAAATGCCGAATTAAATCATATTTATTACACATATTATGCATTGTATCAAAATATCAAACAAAACCAACTTGCTTCTTATCAATTCGGCTAGCAAAATTAATCTTGAAGCACTTTCCTCGGTTGTCAATTAAAAACCAAACCTATATAGCCAATTCACATTCAATACATATTCCAAATTATAAAATCATACATAAAACTTCAAACTACCCAAAACAAACCTAATTAATATAACCTAAACACGTTGGGGCTTATAATCATTCAACCCATACACATTCAGACCTATAAATAGCCTCTAACCTTTATATACATAGTTCATTTTATAAGACCTAATCAAACCCACTTAAATACCAGATCCAAACTGTCGAAACCATTTTTAAATTGGAGTTTGAAAAAATGAGGATCGACTTTAAAAAGATGGAGTCGCCACCGATCCTTTTTGTTTAGGTGTGATCAGGTCACCTATAAAAATATTTTGGTCTGCAAAACTTGAGAAAACGGGTTCGGGAGTCGGTTACGTGCAAGGAAGGGCGCCCAAAGTTGGTACCAAATTGATTAACGTTGTCCAAATGTCGAAAACTTGAAAATGTTTAGGGTAAAAAAATAATTTGGAAGGAAGTTAATTAAACCGGAATTGAATCTCAAGATTAACTCGTTTCAAGGGGATAAAAGTATCATACCCAGCATGTTAGGATATAACACATTTATACTCTAACACCGAGATCATCTTTGATTTTCAAAACATGTAAAAAGGGTACTTGGTTATTTAGTTGAATGAAAAATCGACACCCAGCACGTTAGAATGTAATTTTCCGTACTTCTGAACACACAAATATTGCCTTGTTTTTTAAATATGAAATCTTAAAATTGGCTCAATATTTATTTTTAACGTAATAAAATATTTAGAAAAGGTTTGAATATGTTGAAATTTGAAATACAATACAAGGATAAGATGCATAACATTAATCACGAAATACACAAATTTAAAAACATGTTGATCAACAAACTATACAATGCTCTTACAAAATTTAACAATGTCAAACAAAAACTTTAAAGGAAAATCAAATAAACTTAAAGCAACTAAAATAAATTGGATATGAATTTTACACTTTGGAATTATTTAAAAATGAAATAATTTATGAATGAACTCATTAGATACATATTTTAAAAAGAAATTATGCATTTAATATATATATACATAAGTAATTTTAAAAGAGATTAATATATATATATATATATATATATATATAGATTAAGAATATACATAAAATAAGATAGTTTTAATACAAATCATATCTATATGTATAAAATAATACATAAGAGTATTTGAAATTAAATATTATACAAATTATTGAAATAAGGAAATATACAAAAGAATATTTTGAAAGCATATATTTGTACAATAAAATAAATATATATATATATATAAATGAAAATTTGAAACAGATTAAAACATTGTAAAATCAATAAAATAGTTCAAACAGCTTCTAAAATAGATAATGAATAAATTTTATAAAAGAAAAAAAACTTAATTAGAAAAGAAATGGAATTAAAAGACTGTTTTGCAAAGAATTTGTTTAACAAAACCTAGGACTAAATCAACGTGCGCTCAAATAATTAGGGATTAAAAGTGAAATATTTCCGTTCGTAAAATAAGAGACTAATTTAAAAAAAGGGAATGTACATGGGACCTAATCAAATCACGACTAAATGGGGAAGGATTAAATGCACAAATTGACCAATCACAACAAAACGCGCGGGTCCTGAATGGGCATCGGGTCGAGTCAAATCGGGTTAGCCCATACGACGTAGTTTTGAGGCCACTGGAGAAGGCCCCTAACGGCGTCGTTTCTTCACTGAATAAAAACCCTTAAAGCAGAATTTAAAAAAAAAAACAAACCAATACCCTTTTTTTAACAAAATGAAAACCCTAGCCCCCCTCTCTTTTTCCTCTCAGTCGAACCAAAGGTTTCATCGGCACTTAATGCACCTCCACCGCCGTCGCGATTCAGGGAGCAAACCTAGGTAAATCCTTTTTAACCCAGATCTAAGCTTTAAACTCTTAAATCCCTCACTCAAAATCAAAAAACCTCCCCAAAATGATTCGGATTCGAAACTTCAATCTTCACGAGAAGGTAAAAGTTTTATTTTTTTGATTCTCTACGTATATGCAGTATATTTGAAGCCAATAAACTGAAAAATAATCGAAAATACCTCTGCTTTGATTTTCTTTTTTTTTTTGTATTCGCTCTGTTAAAAAAAATCTCCTGTTACAGTGGTTTGTTTCGTCCATTTAAAGGCCGAAATCGAAATAAAAATAAAATGAAAATAAAATTAGAATACAACTTTTTTTTTGGTTTCTTGTTTCTCTCTGCTGCTGGCGTGGCTTGATTTGCAGGTACAAAGTGCGTGGCTGTACGGAAGCCATGG
This sequence comes from Gossypium australe, assembly GCA_005393395.2. Classification (NCBI taxonomy): domain Eukaryota; kingdom Viridiplantae; phylum Streptophyta; class Magnoliopsida; order Malvales; family Malvaceae; genus Gossypium; species Gossypium australe. The sequence goes on along the minus strand of CM016621.1, from coordinate 106,710,112 downwards.
CGTGAAGTGTACGATGGTCTGCTGCAGATACGGAGGCGTGTGGTAATACGCATGAAGGCACGCGCACAGCACGAAAACACCCCTGGAACCCTTAGGGTTTCTGCTTGCTGAAACCGTTTAGGGCCATCCGAGCCAGCTTAGGGATTGGGCAATTTGTTTGGGCTGTAAGTGGGCTAAGTGTTAGGTTTGTAAATAGGTTTTGAATTTTGGGCCACAATTTGAATCTGAGCCTATGTAAATTGTAATTGGACTATTGGATTTATTAATGGTTTTTAATTTGGTTTTGTTTGGCTAATGGGCCCGGGCGAAAATGGGCTCCTACAGCTGTCCCTCTTTGCTCATTATTATGTAACGGGAATAGAGCAAAGACTTCAAAAAGGATCATTTTTGCCCGGTCTTCAAATCTTGGACTTCTTTCAGTGCTTTTCGACTTCGAGTAACTTCATTCCATCCCACTATATCTTCAAGGGCCTAAGAACTAGTGCTTCGATCCAATTCTTCGATCTTCCTACTCAGACTTCTCAAAAATAAAGGTTGATCCTCAATAACCTCAAGGAGAAGGGATTTGTAGCTTCAACCCACTCCACTGGGACTTCGAGGTGATAGGAATTCAGAGAGAAGAGATTTGTAACTTCGATCTTCCTGCTGAAACTTCTCAGAAATAAAGGTTGATCCTCAATAACCTCAGGGAGAAGGGATTTGGTGGCTTCAACCTGCTCCACTAGAACTTCGAGGATATGAGATTTTCTATCTTCAGTCTGCTCCACTGTAAACTCAGAGATGCTAGATTAGTATCTTCGATCCGCTTCGCTTAGGAAGGCAAGATCTGCTATCTTCGACCTATTCCAACTACCGATCAGGGAGATAGGGCTGGTGGCTTAAATCTATTCCACTACTGCTTAGGGAGACAAGATTCGTCATTCGATCCTGGTTCCCTACTGCTTAGGGTGACAAGATCTACAATCTTCGACCTATTCCACTGCTGGTCAGGGAGATAGGGCTGGTGGCTTAAATTTGTTCCACTACTGTTTAGGGAGACCAGATTTTCTGTTCGATCTTGGTTCCCTACTGCTTAGGGTGACAAGATCTACAATCTTCAACCTATTCCACTGCTGGTCAGGGAGATAGGGTTAGTGGCTTAAATCTGTTCCCTACTGCTTAGGGAGACCAGATTTGTCGTTCGATCCTAGTTCCTTACTGTTTAGGGTGACAAGATCTACAATCTTCGACCTATTCCACTGCTGGTCAGAGAGATAGGGTTGGTGACTTAAATCTGTTCCATTACGGCTTAGGGGGACCAGATTTGCCATTTGATCTTGGTTCCCTACTGCTTAGGGTGACAAGATCTACAATCTTCGACCTATTCCACTACTAGTCAGGGAGATAGGGCTGGTGGCTTAAATCTGCTCCACTACTATTAGGAGACTAGATTTTCCGTTCGATCTTGGTTCCCTACTGCTTAGGGTGACAAGATCTATATTTTTTGACCTATTCCACTGTTGGTCAGGGAGATAGGACTGATGTCTCCGATCTGCTCCTGTAACTTCAGGATTGCCAGATCTACCATCTTCGATCCGCTTTGCTCAGAAAGGCAAGATCTTCAAATTCACAGATGTTGCTACAACGTCCTCTAGGGGACCTGTTCTGTAAAATCAGTTTTGTGTTTATGCTTATGCAAAATGGTTAGGATGCAATTATTAGAATGAATCTAATGCTCCTAACGAAATGTATTATGGACGACATTTGTATGAATGCGGAATGTCATGAGAATGGTCTTTTTGCAAAAATTAGGATGCAATGATCAGAATGAATCAAATGCCCCTAGATGTGTCTTATGGATGACATTTGTATGAATGCAGAATGTCATGAGAATGATTTCTTACAATGATTAGGATGCAATGATCGATATGAATCAAATGCTCCTAACTAAATGTGTTTTGCATAATGCAGAATTTCATGAGAATGATCCTTGCTTAAGGTGTCATCGTTCATTGTTCATCAGGGTAATATGTTGCCCTATTCTTCAGCTGGTATTCTTGACAGAAAACTTGAGAAAACAAATATCTTGCTCAACTGACTTTCCCCACTGTACCTTTAGGTTTCATCTCATTATAACTTAGGGGTATAGGATCTGAATCTTTTCCCATCCATCCCATTGTGACTTCAAAATGTAAGATTTGTTTCTTCTTCAATCCATCCCATTGCTATTCAAAGGTATAGGATCTATATCAACTTCCATCTATTGATCACTTCCCGGGTGACCCAACCAGATGTGTATGCATGATGCTCGCATGGATGCAGAATATCATTTTTCTTGCGAATGATTCCCCTTTTACACTTGGGTTAACATTGCCCATTTTCGTCGAGATTGTATCACCAACTATTTTTAACAGAAAATCCAATGAGATAGCCTCAATTTAGACCTTTCCTTAAACTTGATGAGTTTTAAAACAATAGTCCTATTTCGAGTTCTTGTATTATTCAAAAGTTTCCAGAGTAATATGCGAAACTTATTTTATGAAAATATTATTAGTCCACTAATAGTTATTTCAATGCAAAATGCCTGCAAAAGATCATAAGCATGGACAAGAAGGAAATTAATTAAGAGCATAGCTCGAAACAAATAAGCTAAGCAAAGATAGCAATCGCAATTGAGAGGGAAATTTATTGTGAACATATTTTGAAAGGAATAATATAATCACAAATAACAAATTTAAAATGGGTAAAATGGAAACTAGGTGCCCCAGATATCGCAGACTGAGCTTCTCTGTTCCAACTTCTTGAGGACTTTGCCGATGCCCCAAGACGTAGCATACTTCTTCATTATTAATTAAGGCATGGCAAGACTGCCGTATACCCCCCTTTGATCAAAATTTGAACCGCCCTTTTCGGGTTTTTAACTCAAATCCCCTTTGGTCTCAAAGCGCCCTTTGCGGGTTTTTGCCTCGGCCTCTCCTTTTTCTTTCTTCTTTTGATTGATTTTTTTTTTGTGAAATACTTCTTGACTGAATTCACCGGAATGGGCATATCCCTACCATCCATTTGGTCACTGCTTCCAGAACAGACCCTTTTTTTACTACATAAAATCTTTTCTAGTTTGGCCTCTATTTTCCTCTGAAATCCTTTTGCATATGAAGGATCTTCTTCAATGTCAGGTCCCTCTTTGGGAATTGTCTAGGATGAACCTCTTTGTCGCAAACCCGCGTCATTTGACTATAACGGATAGCTATTAACTTTTCCTCACAAATTTGATTGATCACATCAGGATTAGATCCATTATGCCTCATCCAACTTCAGTTCTGATAAAACTCGGAAAAAGGAATTTCGACTTCAATAGGCAAAACAAATGAGGAATGTGCTGCCCCAGTGACAGTCCTGGCCAATGTTTGATAAGTATAGAGGGTAAATAGTAACTTCTATATGCCAATCTTTACAAGTCTCGGTCTTTTTTACGATCCCTTTTTTTTTGTGGCTGGCTTTGCTGCACTGATGTGGCACCTAATCTTTGAACAGTCCGCAAACTTTTGACATTGTGCGGTTAAATATGATCTTTCGACATTTTTTGAATTCTTTCTTTTTTTCTTTTTTTTTGGTTCTGATGACTATCGACTTTGTAATATTGGCACATGAAGCGACTTTTACCCTCTTAGTGAAGTAACTGACATCCACGAAAATGAATCGATGTTGGCTAAAAGCTTTTGATGAGACTGGCTTGGAAACATCCATGCCGCACATATAAGAGATCTTATTTCTGCATTGAGCTAGGCTTTAATCTTCATCTCCTTCCTTGGCTCGCGACGTAGGATCTGTTTTTCATCTAATATTAACAAATCAGAAGATATGTTACAATTTCTGTCGTCTTCAAAGTCCTGCGATCCCTTAGACCCATATTTCATTCAAAAAGGGAGTCAGTAACAGCGTCGCCCATGTCATTGATATCTGGGAACCCATTGTGGGTACGAAAGCAAATTCCAAAGAATAAATGATTCTAAAGATGATTATTTATATGGTATGATCATGAATAAAGAATGAAAGAATATTTGAATAGTAATCCAAAGTACAAAAGAATCTATAAATAGAAAAAATGGAAAAATATTTGCTCAAAAAGATGCATTTTATTAAAATAAGGATTCTGAACACAAGCCTATTTCACAAAATGACTCTTATTACTTCTAGGCTGAAAGCAATAAGCGCGTTTTGAATATTACTCTAGATTAGTCTTGAAAATACATGTCTCTTCCAGAGTCCTATTGTTCAAAACACTCTCAAGTATATAAAGGCCGATGCTTGGAAAACTTTTATTCCTTGGTTCACTCTTTGGATATGCTATTGGTGTTCTGACTTCCCGATTTCTAGGCTTCTTATGACGTCTTTAAGGAATCGCAACTCTCTTGCCCCCTCCTTCAATTATCACACATTACTGCTTCGTTCGACGCATTGAACTTCAAAACCCCTATTTTAATAAGCCTTTCAACCAATTTCTTAAATGCAATGCAGTTATCGATTCAGTGACCTGTTATTCCCGCGCGATACTCGCATTGAGCATTCGAATCATACCATTTGGGGTATGGGGGTTGTATTGGTTCCATGTAATGATGAGCCACCTTATGTGCATCGAATAGGCTTCGATACAACTCCCTATATGCCATTGGAATTGGTGTAAACTGGAGTTGTTTTGCACTGGATTCTTGTCTTGATGGGCCCTGATGGCCAGTTGTCACATCCCTCGGTTGACCTACAGTGACTAATTTGGGACGCTTGCTCAAGCTGTTCACTTCATTTTCCCTATTTCTCGGGGCTGATCTTTTAGCACTTTTTTCAGCATCAATCTTTCCACTCTTTATGGCATTCTCGATCATTTCTCCGGTCATTACAATGTTCGAAAAACTCCTGGTTGCACTTCCTAACATATGCGTGATAAATGGGGCTTTCAGTGTATGGATAAAGAGCATTGTGGTCTCTTTCTCCAGAAGTGGTGGCTGGATTTGGATGACAACCTCCCTCCACCTCTGTGCGTATTGCCTAAAGCTTTCATTTCCTTTTTTCTCCATGTTTTGAAGAGTGATCCTATCGGGAGTCATGTCTGTTACGTGACTGTACTGTTTCATGAATGCTTGAGCAAATCTCTCCATGAACCGATTCTGGCTCGACTCAACTGGTTATACCATCTGGCTGTGGCTCCCACCAGGCTATCTTGGAGGCAATGAATCAGCGGTGAGTCATTGTTAATGTATCCCGTCATCCTTCTACAAAACATAGTAATATGGGCCTCCGGGCAACTTGTCCCATTATACTTATCAAGGCATCTTGAACTTGTATAGGAGCACCAAGTCTGGGACTAAGCTTAAATCCTTGGCATCAATTCCATAACAGCTATCAGCACTTTCTAAATCCTTAAACTTCTCCTCCAACCGTATATATATGTCTTCTAGCTGTCTTGGCAATTCTGCTTTTGTCCTCTCTCCTTCAGTTATTTCACCCAAATCAGGGACATTAGCCATGATTGGATTATCTCGTAAACCTAAGCCAGTTTGGGGGTTCACTGAAGCATTAACTTGGAAATGTTGAGCCCTGACCGTGACAGATGGCCTTTGTTCAGTCACTTCAGGCAGTGCTTGCACGTGTGGTGGAGTATAATCATGGGGATATTGATGATACTCGGTATTCCCCTCAACATTAACCATGGAGCTCTTTCCTTTATCCATATGCCCCTTCAATAGCTGCGTCATCTGAGTCATCATATCTCTCTGCGATTCCATCATTTTGTCCATCATATCCTGCTAGATCTTAGCAAGCTGCTCTTGCATTTGCAGCTGAAGTTTACCCTGCATCTCCCTTTGGAGTTGCTCAAGCTTCTCTAATCTCTGATCCATATCTTTCATCTTGGTTCGGGTACCGTAGGGATGTTTGGTTTTGCCGGTGTCCAGGTTAATGCTGAAATAACTTCAACCAATCAGGGTCTTCTCATGAAATCTAATGCATATGATGTAATGTCATGAAAACATGTAATGCACATGCATGCAATGGAATGAATGCAATGCAATCAAAACAAAAGGAAACACGTTAGTGCAAGAGAAATAGACAACACAGAACACCTGACCGGGTGACCACTAGGGTTTGGCGTGGCTCTATCTAGGGTAGGCGCCTAGGGCTGCTATATGTGGCTTGGTTCTAAAGAATGGGTACCTGAACCAGTAGATTCCTCGATCCTCACCCGTTATAGGCTCATATGGATCGAGTTCAGTTTAGGGGAACACATTTCCCTATGGCCATGTGGAGGTGAAAACCTCACGAAGACATAGGTACGTATGTATTCCGAAAGCAGTCCACTAGCCCATGCGGAGGTGAAAACCTCACGAAGGCATAGTTTCTCACTCCCACTTAAAGGTGTGACCACAACGGTCATGTAATGCAAATGCAAGTGTTATGCGACTCGACATTATAGCAGTTATAGCACAAACAAATGCTTTTAAAAAAAAACATGATAAAACACTTTTTCAAGTTTTCAATCAAAAGGACAAAATTAATCAATTTATGGCCTGACTCTCAACCAGTCCCTAGTTGAGTCGCCAATTTGTCGAAACCATTTTTAAATTGGAGTTTGAAAAAATAAGGATCGACTTTAAAAACATGGAGTCGCCACCGATCCTTTTTGTTTAGGTGTGATCAGGTCACCTATAAAAATATTTTGGTTTGCGAAACTTGAGAAAACGGGTTCGGGAGTCGGTTACGTGCAAGGAAGGGTTAGCACCCTTGCAACACCCAAAGTTGGTACCAAATTGATTAACGTTGTCCTAATGTCGAAAACTTGAAAATGTTTAGGGTAAAAAAATAATTTGGAAGGAAGTTAATTATACCGGAATTGAATCTCAAGATTAACTCGTTTCAAAGGGATAAAAGTATCATACCCAGCACGTTAGGATATAACACATTTATACTCTAACACCGAGATCATCTTTGATTTTCAAAACATGTAAAAAGGGTACTTGGTTATTTAGTTGAACGAAAAATCGACACCCAGCACGTTAGGATGTAATTTTCCGTACTTCTAAACACACAAATATTGCCTTGATTTTCAAATATGAAATCTTAAAATTGGCTCAATATTCATTTTTAACGTAATAAAATATTTAGAAAAGGTTTGAATATGTTGAAATTTGAAATACAATACAAGGATAAGATGCATAACATTAATCACGAAATACACAAATTTAAAAACATGTTGATCAACAAACTATACAATGCTCTTACAAAATTTAACAATGTCAAACAAAAACTTTAAAGGCAAATCAAATAAACTTAAAGCAACTAAAATAAATTGGATATGAATTTTACACTTTGGAATTATTTAAAAATGAAATAATTTATGAATGAACTCATTAGATACATATTTTAAAAAGAAATTATGCATTTAAATATATATATACATAAGTAATTTTAAAAGAGATTAAATATATATATATATATATAGATTAAGAATATACATAAAATAAGATAGTTTTAATACAAATCATATCTATATGTATAAAATAATACATAAGAGTATTTGAAATTAAATATTATACTAATTATTGAAATAAGGAAATATACAAAAGAATATTTTGAAAGCAAATATTTGTACAATAAAATAAAAATATATATATAAATGAAAATTTGAAACAGATTAAAACATTGTAAAACCAATAAAATAGTTCAAACAGCTTCTAAAATAGATAATGAATAAATTTTATAAAAGAAAAAAAAACTTAATTAGAAAAGAAATGAAATTAAAAGACTGTTTGCAAAGAATTTGTTTAACAAAACCTAGGACTAAATCAACATGCGCTCAAATAATTAGGGATTAAAAGTGAAATATTTTCGTTCGCGAAAACGCTGCGTACAGATTTGGACTAAAATGAAAACGCCTTTAAAATACAGAGACTAATTTAAAAAAGGGAATATACATGGGACCTAATCAAATCACGACTAAATGGGGAAGGATTAAATGCGCCAATTGACCAATCACAACAAACTGCGCGGATCCTGAATGGACATCGGGTCGCGTCAAATCGGGTCAGCCCATACGACGTAGTTTTGAGGCCACTGGAGAAGGCCCATAACGGCGTCGTTTCTTCACTGAATAAAAACCCCTTAAAGCAGAATTTAAAAAAAAAATACCCTTTTTTTTAACACAATGAAAACCCTAGCCCCCCTCTCTTTTTCTTCTCAGCCGAACCAAAGGTTTCATCGGCGCTTAATGCACCTCCACCGTCGTCGCGATTCAGGGAGCAAACCCAGGTAAATCCTTTTTAACCCAGATCTAAGCTTTAAATTCTCAAATCCCTCACTCAAAATCAGAAAACCTCCCTAAAATGCTTCGGATTCGAAACTTCAATCTTCACGAGAAGGTAAAAGTTTTATTTTTTTTTGTTTATCTACGTATATGCAGTATATTTGAAGCCAATAAACTGAAAAATAATCGAAAATACCTCTGCTTTGATTTTCTTTTTTTCTTGTATTCGCTCTGTTAAAAAAAAAATCTCCTGTTACAGTGGTTTGTTTCGTCCATTTAAAGGCCGAAATCAAAATAAAAATCAAATGAAAATAAAATTAGAATACAACTTTTTTTGTTTCTCTCTGCTGCTGGCGTGGCTTGATTTGCAGGTACAAAGTGCGTGGCTGTACGGAAGCCGCGGCGTGAAGTGTACGATGGTCTGTTGCAGGTACGGAGGCGCGTGGTAATGCACGTAAAGGCATGTGCGCGGCTCGAAAACACCCCTGAACCCTTAGGGTTTCTACTTGCTGAAACCGTTTAGGGCCATCTGGGCCAGCTTAGGGATTGGGCAATTTGTTTGGGCTGTAAGTGGGCTAAGGGTTAGGTTTGTAAAAGTTGGAACTTCGGATACCCCATGGCGCAGCAGAATAAAATTAGATCCGGCGATCCAAATCATGAATCCATGTGTGAGGAACGAATCGGGGTGAAATAAAGGTTTCGAAATTACCAAAACTTAAATCTGAGTAGACAGCGACGCCTTGTCAACAAGAGTTTTGATCTACTGTCGAATCAAGCCACAACCTTTTCCGATGTCGGCCTCTACGTAATCCACCCAGTTTGACTATGAACAGAAGAAATCTCCGAAACTGTTTTAGAGGTTTATTTGCTTGACGGCTGCTAGACCTAACAAGCAATCACTTAGGGTTTTCCCATAAGCTTTGTCTCTTTTAAATACCTTTTATATTGGGTATCCTTTTAATTGGGCCTTTTATAATGGGCATCTTTTTCATTGGGCCCATTTAATTGGTATCCTTTTAATTGTATATAAGATTAAATAAATACAATAAAGTTTTTAACCGAAAATTATAATTACATTAATTATATCTAAAAATTATAATTACATTAATTATAATAAAGATTTCGGTAAACTATATTTATTTAAATTTATATATGAAGCAAATTCATATATTAATAGAATTATGTTGTCATTATGTGTACAACATCCTTGTACATATAATATGTTCAATATTTGATTGCCCAATTAAATTAATTCTTTAATTAATTTAATTCATGTGACAACCAAAAAACAATACCAATTATATTTTATTCCGTTCATTTAAACCATAGGGTGTGACCCTGTAGGTTCTTACAACGTTAGCAGTAACAATAGAACGATTCTAATGTCACAAACAATGAGTGGCATCTAGCAATGCATCATTGCTACCTAAGTTACAAGAAGTCATGATTCCACATAACTTTTTGTGATTAACCTTTCATGCATTAATCCTTAAGTCCTTTATCTCTGGAATGGACACAAGTCATGGAATAGTCACACTTGTATAGTCCATCCCATGTTTCTTGATATCTTGAGTAGACTATGATATACAAATTAGTATGACATCTCATGTCAACTTATTTGAGCATGGCCATGCATTTCTATTCTCACTCAATCAAATGGCCTAAGATATTACTCCCATTATGTAGGAGGGACTTATCCTATATTGATCAACCATATCCCTTTACATAGATTGTGGTATATCCAACATCAGCCTTTATAGAACAACCAGTTACAGTGTACGTTTGACTGTATCAAAATATACAACTCACGATGTTGAGATAATAATTATCTTAAGTTTGAGGATCATATACATATTAATCACTATGAGTAATGTTGTGACAATTACATAATAATCCAATAAACATACTCATAACGGGTCAATCCAATATGTTGTTCTCTAACACACATATTCATGCATTGATTTTGACAATCCACATCAATGACAACTCTTTATCATCAATCAACTACATGTTAGTCTTAATGCATTATTGTTGTCCTAGTCAACAATAATACTCAACTAAGGATCTTTTAAGAATAATCATATTATTCTCAGGACATTATTATAAAACAGTTTATTTGTATACACAGATAGAAAAACTGAAATAATAATGACAACGCTTTATATTAATAAATATGGTAAATAAAGTATGTTATTACAACCATCTCATGATTGATCTTTGGGCATACTCTTACAATCTCCCACTAGCACTAAGACCAATCACTCATATATCTAATACCAAGTGACTTAGTGTGACGATCATGCTTCTGGTGTGTCAGAGGCTTGGTCAGGGGATCAGCAATGTTATCATCTGAAGGTACTCTGCATATCTCTACATCCCTTCGATCGATAATCTCTCGAATAAGATGGTAGCGTCTAAGTATATGTTTGGATCGCTGGTGAGATCTGGGTTCTTTAGCTTGTACAATAGCTCCATTGTTATCACATCGGAGTTCTATAGCATCTGATATGCTAGGCACAACCCCTAGTCCAGTAATGAACTTCTTGATCCAAACCGTTTCCTTTGCTGCCTCACTGGCTGCAATATACTCAGCCTCTGTTGTAGAATCGGCTACTGTACTTTGCTTTGAACTCTTCCAGCTCACAGCACCACCATTAAGGCAAAACACAAAACCTGATTGCGATCGAGAATCGTCCTTGTCAGTTTGGAAGCTGGCATCAGTGTAACCTTTTACACTTAACTCTTCCTCACCTCCATATAATAGGAACGTATCCTTAGTTCTTCTTAAGTACTTAAGGATACTCTTGACTGTGGTCCAGTGACCTTCACCGGGATCTATTTGATACCTGCTCATCATACTTAAGGCATACGAGACATCTGGACGGGTACAAAACATAGCATACATGATAGATCCAATAGCGGAAGCATATGGAATTTTACTCATACGTTCTCTCTCTTGTGGAATTGAAGGACACATTTCCTTCGAGAGTGAAATACCATGTCTCATAGGTAGGAATCCTCTTTTAGATTCTTCCATACTGAACCTTTTCAGTACTTTATCTATGTATGTACTTTGGCTTAGACCTCGTAGTCGTCTTGATCTATCTCTATAGATCTTGACTCCTAAGATATAAGTGGCTTCGCCCAAGTCCTTCATAGAAAAACAACTTCTTAACCAAGTCTTAATAGACTGTAAGGTAGGTATGTCATTTCCCATGATAAGTATGTCATCCACATATAGTACCAAGAATGTGATAGTGCTCCCACTAACTTTCTTGTAAACACATGGTCCATCTTCATTTTTGATAAAACCAAACTCTTTGATTGTATCGTTAAAACGAATATTCCAACTTCGAGAAGCTTGCTTTAATCCATAAATGGATCTTTGTAGCTTACATATCTTTCTAGCATCCTTTGGATTTACAAAACCTTCAGGTTGTGTCATATACACATCCTCTTCAAGTTTCCTGTTAAGGAAAGCTGTTTTGACGTCCATCTGCCAGATTTCATAATCATGAAATGCAGCTATGGCGAGCAAGATCCTGATGGATTTAAACATAGCTACAGGAGAAAAGGTTTCATCATAGTCAACACCATGAATTTGGCGAAAACCTTTAGCGACTAATCGCCCTTTGTATGTTTGTACATTACCATCCATGTCTGTTTTCTTTTTGAAAACCCATTTGCACCCTATAGGTTTAACCCCTTCGGGTGGGTCAATCAAAGTCCATACTTGGTTTTCATACATGGAATCCATCTCAGATCTCATGGCCTCAAGCCATTTCTCAGAGTCTGGGCTCGTCACCGCTTCTTGATAAGTCCTAGGCTCATCTTGATCTATAAGAAGAACGTCACCATGCATTGTAATGAGAAATCCATATCTCTCAGGTGCACGACGTTCTCTTAAAGATCTGCGCGGTGGTTGTGTTTCTACAGCAGTTATTTGTTCCTCAATGTCTTGTGGAATTTGCTTTTGTTCAATCTCTGGTTCAGTGGTATCTTGTGATTCTTGAATTTCTTCAAGTTCAATCTTTCTCCCACTTCCTTTTCTAGAAGTAAATTCTCTCTCTAGGAAGACACCAGTCCGAGCAACAAAAATTTTGTTCTCAGTGGGATTAAAAAAATAATATCCTTTGGTTTCTTTTGGATACCCCACAAAAATACACCTTTCAGATTTGGGTTCAAGCTTAGTAGACGTCTGACGTTTAACATAAGCTTCACAACCCCAAATTTTCATAAAAGACATACTAGGACGTTTCCCAGTCTACATCTCATATGGCGTCTTCTAAACCGATTTAGATGGAACACGATTTAGTGTGAAAGCAGCAGTCTCAAGTGCATGTCCCCAAAAGGAAGTCGGTAGATCAGTATGACTTATCATGGATCAAACCATGTCTAATAAAGTTCGATTTCTTCTCTTAGATACTCCATTCCATTGAGGAGTACCATGAGGAGTAAGTTGTGAGACAATCCCACATTCTTTTAAAAGATCATCAAACTCTAGGCTCAAATACTCTCCACCTCGATCAGATCGAAGTGACTTGATAGTTTTGCCTAGTTGATTTTGTACTTCATTTTTGAATTCCTTGAACTTTTCAAGGGACTCAGACTTATGGCGCATGAGATAAACATACCCATATCTACTGAAATCATCAGTGAAAGTAATGAAGTAGTGAAATCCACCTCTGGCCTGTGTATTTATTGGTCCACATACATCAGAATGTATTAGGCCCAACAAATCACTAGCTCGTTCACCTTTTCCAAAAAAAGGAGGTTTAGTCATTTTTCCCAATAAGCAACATTCACATTGTAACACCCTGGTTTTAGGGGTTAGGCGTTTGGTGCTTAGCTAGGGTGTTGGCACACTTTAGGGTGTGGTTGGGTAAGTTTTAGGGGTCCTGAGAACCCTAGGTGATGGTAGAACGTTTTGGAAAATTTTTAGTTTTAGGGGTTAAAAGGGGAGCTTGGATAGAGGGGGTCTTAAGAGAATTTTTGGTGGAGTTTTGGCATAAAGAGTGGCTTGGCAGAGTGGCAAGGAGGCGCCACTTAGAGCATGGAGAAGTGACGCCATTTGCAGGGGGAAGGGGCTCAGGTTCGAATCGCAAGGGCAGCAATTGGGGCCTTGTTTTTGCGTCAAAGAGGATAGAAGCTGGACGGTTTTTGGATGCTAAAAAGGTGGATGAAGACTTGGTCATTTTTTTTTTTAAATTTGGCTAGGTAAAAGTTTGACTCATTCAAACTTTTTGAATGGATGTTAGGGAGGATTTGTAGGAGGAAATAATGGGATTTGAAGGGGAGTTGAGTGCTTGGCCGAATAGTATAAATAGGGGGGGAGGTGCTCATTGTTCATTCACCATTTGCTTTGCTTTCTCCCTCACTAAAAGTTCTTGCTTCTTCTATTTTATTTTTCCCTTAGTCTCTTGCCGAAAATAAGTCAAGAGCACCCTTTCTTTTCCTTTCATTTTGTTGTAGCCAAAGCCGGAGGTTGGCTTATCCATTTTCCCTCTCCCCTCACCCCTTTTCTTTGTCCTTGCTTCAAACCGAAATCACCCTTAAAAGCCTGCCATTGCCGAATATCTCAGCACCATCTAAGGAGCCTTGCCGAATCTTTTGTTCTCCTATTTTCTCCACTTTTGTTGCAAGTCCCTGAGCCGAACCTTACTTCCTTGGTGGTGGTCGTTTTTAGCTGGAGCAATAGGGAGTGGTTAGCAAGGTCGTTTAGTCAGCAGTTGCAGTGGCATAGAGTAGTGTTCGGGATTCAAGTTGAGTTGGTAAGAGATATTTATTTAGATTAAATACTTAGGTTGTGTTTTGGAAGGTTAACCCGTTTATTTGATTAAGTGTGTTAATGGAGGCAACGACCAGTCAGAATGGGCAAGGGAAGGCATCTATTCCGAAGTTCAAGAAGAGGGCTGTCTCGGCGGTTCGGGATTGGCCACCGGGGTGTGGGCCAGCAACAGGAGATAGCTATAGGCAGATAGCTGTTGTTTCTTTGAGCGATAGCTTAGGGATCGAAAGCGTAGAACTACAGGTGCTAAGGTGCGTAATCATCGCACTATTTCTGTGGTTTTGGTTTGCTAACATGTTTATATGTGTATTATGTGTGGAAGCCGTTTATAATGGCATAAGTGATGAGAACGGGTGATGGTAAGATTAATTGTGATGTATTTATGTATGTATAAATATTTATATATTTATGTGATATGATGACTTAACGTGTTGCATATATATAGTTGCATGGGATTTGGGCTTGATTCGATGAAGAAGGAAGTGTACACAAGGTGTACGTGGTCTAATGATAGCTCCGTCTACATTAGTGCTTGGGGATTAGCTGTGTGCTACCTCAAGGGAGGTGTTGGCTCGGTGCCCATCTCGGCGGTTGATTGCTATGTGCATCACCGTAGTCAGATTACGGTATTTGGATCACTTTGGTTGATCGGTGGCTCAGCCACGGCCTTGTGCAGAGAGTTGCCAGGGTAAGGTTTTTGGATCACGATGTGATCAGTGGTGGATTAGCCACGGCCTTAGGCAGGGAGTCTGCTAAGGTTGGTGTTCGGTTGGATAGTAGGTTGGGCTGAGATGCATTCTTGCATGATTTGTTTCGATGGCTGTGTGGGTATGGGCCAAGCCCATACGGATGGAAATATGTGTTGTGGTTATGCACTGAGTCAGTGGACTCACTCTTTTCATTAACCATTTCAGGTGACGCGTAGTTGGATCGGGTTTGGAGAGGACACACGGTGGCCCATGCCGAAAGAAGAGTTTAAACGTTTTAGGCTTACTTTAAGTATTTTGTTTTAAATAGAATATGTAATTAAGGCCTTTTGACTCTTATTTATTTGAGTTATTATTTTATTAGTATTTACTATGGTTTGATGAATTTGAAACACTATGTGAAGATGATTATATTTTTCCAACCTACCTATTCAATTTGGCTTGTATATATTAATCTTTTAGTATGAGTATATTTTAATAACAAAGTTTTAATCATAAGTTTAAATAAACATGGATTTTTCAAAAGTTAGCAAGTTTTAAATTTTTCTAAGTTAAATAGATTTTCCACCGACTTTTCCGCACTAACATAACCAGATTCGGTCGTAGTGAATGGGCCGGGTTTGGGGATGTTACAGTTTGGTATCAGAGCCCGGTTCAAAACTCGGCTTTGAGGGTTTTGGGCCCAAAAACGTTTTCAAAATGGGCTTTTTGGAAAAATGGGCTTTTATATAAG
The DNA here is from genome assembly GCA_005393395.2 of Gossypium australe. NCBI lineage: Eukaryota > Viridiplantae > Streptophyta > Magnoliopsida > Malvales > Malvaceae > Gossypium > Gossypium australe. The sequence continues at coordinate 106,694,612 of CM016621.1, read as the reverse complement.
TTTTCAGGTTATTCTGGCATGGCACCTGTACCTCCGACCCGAAGTCCACCAGGTAAGTACTTCGAACTTTCTTGAAGTGATTTGTTTATATGAATTGATTTGGGCTTAGTTTGGGCTCGTAGATTAGAAAGTTAGGACTATTGGACCCTAGGACTAGTCTACTCAAACATATGCATAAGACTTAAAGTTCTTAAACAAACCTGTGAAATAAGTCGCCGAGTTAAGGTGTGGCAACCTGTGTGCGCATGTCTAGGATTGGATCCGGAAGAGCTTGGTACTTAAGCAGTCCTCGTGACTCACCTCCTCTTCGCAGGAATCCTACCTGGTGCGTAGCTTTGGTTCACCTTGACCAAGAGGACTTGTTCATAGGCTAAATCGAATACTAAAAACCCGAAAGGGAATTAGCCTTGTTTTTTTTAAAACTTTCTGTTTTAAATTTTTTCAAATTTACCCCTTTGGTTTGTGAAACCCTAAATTTGATTTTGACAGACGCTTTCTCGATTCATAAAGTTACCAAAATGCCCTAGTGGCAAAATTACAAAAATGCCCCTGTGTTATAAAATTACCGCACTACCCTCGATTTTTGATGAAATGATTTTTACCTTACAAAATACCAAAATTTTGAGGTTTTGAAATATTAAGATACCTTGGTTTGTGAAAATTTACGAAAATACCTTGATCGATAAATTACCAAAATGCCCTTGGTTTCTAAATTTTCAGATTCCTCTCGATTTTTGCTGAGATATTCTTATTTTGCCAAAGATCAGAAAATCTTATTTTATGAAATATTGTGGTGTTTCGATTTGGAGAATTTACGAAAATGCCCATAACTACTGAAATAACCCCGATTTTTGGAATTTTTGAGATACCTCTGGTTTGAAAAACAAAATTTTCAAGATGACCCCTGAAATTTTGTAAATTTTGAAGTTGGAAAACTATTTTCAAAATTGACCCTGAGTTATTACCGAAATATCCCTATAGGAAAATGACAGAAATACCCCTGGGTAGGGAATGAAACTTTGATTGCTCGAAAGAACTTCTCTCGGAAACCTCTTTTCATAAAATTGCTTGTGGTAAAACAGTGAAACAAGAATTTCTAATCCATATAACTTTCCAAGCAGACTAAATCGAGGCGCTAGATATGAGTTCTAGGGGGCGTGGTCGTAATTCTCGTGGATGTGGTAGAGGCAGTTCTTGGTGATTGTTGTTTTGTTGCTCGTAAGTACGTTAGTTCTTTAAGGATCAGAGTGCGCAGCTATAGCGTAGTGGGAGGAATTGGACTGTTAGTTTAGACAAGTAATTTCGAGGACGAAATTATTTTAAGGAGGGTAGAATTGTAACACCCTGGTTTTAGGGGTTAGGCGTTTGGTGCTTAGCTAGGGTGTTGGCACACTTTAGGGTGTGGTTGGGTAAGTTTTAGAGGTCCTGAGAACCCTAGGTGATGGTAGAACGTTTTGGAAATTTTTTAGTTTTAGGGGTTAAAAGGGGAGCTTGGATAGAGGGGGTCTTAAGAGAATTTTTGGTGGAGTTTTGGCATAAAGAGTGGCTTGGCAGAGTGGCAAGGAGGCGCCACTTAGAGCATGGAGAAGTGACGCCATTTGCAGGGGGAAGGGGCTCAGGTTCGAATCGCAAGGGCAGCAATTGGGGCCTTGTTTTTTGCGTCAAAGAGGATAGAAGCTGGACGGTTTTTGGATGCTAAAAAGGTGGATGAAGACTTGGTCATCTTTTTTTTAAATTTGGCTAGGTAAAAGTTTGACTCATTCAAACTTTTTGAATGGATGTTAGGGAGGATTTGTAGGAGGAAATAATGGGATTTGAAGGGGAGTTGAGTGCTTGGCCGAATAGTATAAATAGGGGGGGAGGTGCTCATTGTTCATTCACCATTTGCTTTGCTTTCTCCCTCACTAAAAGTTCTTGCTTCTTCTATTTTATTTTTCCCTTAGTCTCTTGCCGAAAATAAGTCAAGAGCACCCTTTCTTTTCCTTTCATTTTGTTGTAGCCAAAGCCGGAGGTTGGCTTATCCATTTTCCCTCTCCCCTCACCCCTTTTCTTTGTCCTTGCTTCAAACCGAAATCACCCTTAAAAGCCTGCCATTGCCGAATATCTCAGCACCATCTAAGGAGCCTTGCCGAATCTTTTGTTCTCCTATTTTCTCCACTTTTGTTGCAAGTCCCTGAGCCGAACCTTACTTCCTTGGTGGTGGTCGTTTTTAGCTGGAGCAATAGGGAGTGGTTAGCAAGGTCGTTTAGTCAGCAGTTGCAGTGGCATAGAGTAGTGTTCGGGATTCAAGTTGAGTTGGTAAGAGATATTTATTTAGATTAAATACTTAGGTTGTGTTTTGGAAGGTTAACCCGTTTATTTGATTAAGTGTGTTAATGGAGGCAACGACCAGTCAGAGTGGGCAAGGGAAGGCATCTATTCCGAAGTTCAAGAAGAGGGCTGTCTCAGCGGTTCGGGATTGGCCACCGGGGTGTGGGCCAGCAGCAGGAGATAGCTATAGGCAGATAGCTGTTGTTTCTTTGAGCGATAGCTTAGGGATCGAAAGCGTAGAACTACAGGTGCTAAGGTGCGTAATCATCGCACTATTTCTGTGGTTTTGGTTTGCTAACATGTTTATATGTGTATTATGTGTGGAAGCCGTTTATAATGGCATAAGTGATGAGAACGGGTGATGGTAAGATTAATTGTGATGTATTTATGTATGTATAAATATTTATATATTTATGTGATATGATGACTTAACGTGTTGCATATATAGTTGCATGGGATTTGGGCTTGATTCGATGAAGAAGGAAGTGTACACAAGGTGTACGTGGTCTAATGATAGCTCCGGCTACATTAGTGCTTGGGGATTAGCTGTGTGCTACCTCAAGGGAGGTGTTGGCTCGGTGCCCATCTCGGCGGTTGATTGCTATGTGCATCACCGTAGTCAGATTACGGTATTTGGATCACTTTGGTTGATCGGTGGCTCAGCCACGGCCTTGTGCAGAGAGTTGCCAGGGTAAGGTTTTTGGATCACGATGTGATCAGTGGTGGATTAGCCACGGCCTTAGGCAGGGAGTCTGCTAAGGTTGGTGTTCGGTTGGATAGTAGGTTGGGCTGAGATGCATTCTTGCATGATTTGTTTCGATGGCTGTGTGGGTATGGGCCAAGCCCATACGGATGGAAATATGTGCTGTGGTTATGCACTGAGTCAGTGGACTCACTCTTTTCATTAACCATTTCAGGTGACGCGTAGTTGGATCGGGTTCGGAGAGGACACATGGTGGCCCATGCCGAAAGAAGAGTTTAAACGTTTTAGGCTTACTTTAAGTATTTTGTTTTAAATAGAATATGTAATTAAGGCCTTTTGACTCTTATTTATTTGAGTTATTATTTTATTAGTATTTACTATGGTTTGATGAATTTGAAACACTATGTGAAGATGATTATATTTTTCCAACCTACCTATTCAATTTGGCTTGTATATATTAATCTTTTAGTATGAGTATATTTTAATAACAAAGTTTTAATCATAAGTTTAAATAAACATGGATTTTTCAAAAGTTAGCAAGTTTTAAATTTTTCTAAGTTAAATAGATTTTCCACCGACTTTTCCGCACTAACATAACCAGATTCGGTCGTAGTGAATGGGCCGGGTTTGGGGATGTTACACACATACTTCAAATTGTTCAAAAACAAATGAATTCAGGAGACCATTTTTATGGAGTTTGGATATGCGTTTCTCACTTATGTGGCCCAAACGACAATGCCAAAGATAAGTTTGATTTGAGTCATTTATTTTAGATCTTTTAGTATTTATGTTGTAAATGGGATTCATTTGATCTAAAATATAGAGGCCATTTATCAATTGTGCCGAACCATAAAAAACATTATTGAGATAAAAGTAACAACAATTATTCTTAATAATTATCTCAAAACCAATTTTATCTAAACAAGAAATTGAAATAATGTTTTTAGTCAAACTGGGCACAAGATAACAACCCTCTAAACATAAATCAAGTCCACTAGGCAAAGATAAAGTATATGTTCCCACAGCTAATGCAGCAACTTTTGCTCCATTTCCAACTCGTAGGTCCACATCTCCTCTAGCCAAAGTCCTACTCCTTTGTAGTCCCTGTACAGAAGTACAAATATGAGAACCACAACCAGTATCTAATACCCAAGAAGTAGTAGTTGATAAATTAATATTAATAACATAAATACCTGAAGCAGACATTCCGCTTGCTTTAGCCTTCTTGACTTCCTCAAGATAGACAGATCAGTTCCGCTTCCAATGTCCAGTCACACCACAATGAAAACAGTTTCCTTCCTTAGACACCCCACCTTTAGGTTTCAGTGCAGCCTTTCCTTTTCCAAATTTGGGCTTACCTTTGCCCTTGGGCTTTGTTTGAACTTTCGCCTTTCCCTTGCCCTTGTTATTACGGACCATCAGTATGGGCTTGGGTCCAACCTTTTTCAAGTTGCCTTCAGCAGTTCGTAACATACTGAGCAATTGTGGTAGAGTCTTGTCAATTTCATTCATATTGAAATTAAGGACAAACTGGCTGGAGCTATCCAGCAACGATTGTAAAATAACATCAGTGGCCAACTCTTGGCTCAATGGAAACCCAAGCTTAGACAGGCTTTCAATATAGCCAATCATCTTAAGGACATGAGGTCCTACTGGGCTTCCTTCAGCCAACATACATTGGAATAGGGCCTTAGAGATATCAAACCTCTCTTGCCATGCTTGTCCCTGATAAAGTTCTTTCAGGTGCTCGATCATATCATAAGCAACCATGTCCTCATGTTGCTTCTGAAGTTCAGGATTCATAGTGGCAAGCAATGTCATCGATATACTTCTTGTAAGCATCTCTATCAGTCCTCGAGGCATTAGCGGGTGGTTCATTAGGAAGTGGTTTTTCAATGACATATAATTTCCGTTCTTGTTTAAGGACAATCCTCAAGTTACGGAACCAATCAAGAAAATTCAAACCATTCAATTTGTCCTTCTCAAGGACCGATCGCAATGAGAGTGTACTAGTGTTTGCAGCCATAATATATCTACAACAATTAAATATGCATGTGAGTAAATTTACCAATTTTATATCAATCATTAAAAAGACTTTATTAAATGATATTCCCACTATTTTATTTCAAAATTAATAACCCTCGTATATTAATTTCGGAAAAACTTTCTCAAAAGTATTTCTAGTAGGTTAAGGATCCATATTTCACCACCTCTTAAGTCAGCTTTGGCTTTACTCTTAAGATTATGGTTATTTAGGTAAGCAACATTTGCTAATTACATCATATGTAACTCCTAATATTTGGTGAACAACTCTTGTTCTAATCATCTTATGATTTATCCAATTTACTTGCCTCTAGGTTTCTAATCCTATTAGAGTAACTTAGTTAAGTCATTAACCAATTTTTTAACCAGCGAATATCACTTGTTTATTCTTCGCGTTTAACCAAGATAAATACTAGTACTTCGCTTTGGCAGAACCTACATAGTATTGATCGAGGCCTTAACGAGGGCAAAATTGGAAGGCCATATTGACTTAATATTTTAATAGAGGGATTTTATTAAGGTTGTTGCATCTCACCAATTATGGTCTACTTTAGCCCATTTAGTCTTCTAATCGATCTCATCAATTAATAAGGTTTATTATCATCAAGTTTTAATATATATAATTGGCATGCTTTAGACATCCATAGCATCTCATACATGAATAAATAAAGCAATAAATAAATGCAATAGTTATAGCCCATAAACTAAAGTGGTTCAACCCAAGCCAATGGGAAAACCAAAAAGAAACCTAAAGGTGTAAGCCATTTCACAAGCTATCATTCACAATCATTCTCCCACCTTCCTTCTCGTTTGGCCCACAGCAACTCTTGCAAATTACAATATGCAGAAACTCATTTTACATACGAGGGAATAAGATGAGAAGAGAAATATAAGAGAATAGTAGTAAGGCACGACACGCAGGCCGTATTTAAAAAAAATACAACCTTTTATCGAATGGGTCATTGGGCTATAACTATGCATTTCAAACACCGTGCATGTCAAAAATAGCATACATAATTCAATGGTTTTTTGTTTTTGCTAAGGTGAATTATAAAATATCCTTTCAACCTTTTGTGGCCCATCAAGTTTATAAATTTCTTTTATTAACAAAACTTTTTGCGGGGGTCTGAGGAGGTCGGAAGAAGCGTACCGAAGGCCCGGGGGTGTGGGGACGGAGCCCCCGCGGTATGGACCAGGGGTACGGGGCAGAGCCTCCGCGGTACGAATCGCATACCCCAGTCAAATGAAACCTCACGATTTGATAACTTTTTATCAACAGAATCGTGTTTTTAGGATTTTAATCCTTGAGGTTTCATATCAGAACGACCCTTGTTCTAGTAGCCAGTTCACACTTACTGGAAACTATAAATACCACCGTCGCATTATTACAGATTTGTTAATAGTTAACAGTAATAACATAAAATCGAATAGGTCACAACACCATGATTAACATTTAATCAATTACCGAAAGGAACAGTTATCATGTTATGCTTAAACGATTTAAACAATCGAAAATACAATAAGATCAAAACATGCATCTCATACAATTGCATCACCCAAGTATTTAAACCCGAGTTCGTATCACACAAGTGGCTCTGATACCACTGTTGGAACGCCGAATACCCCATGGCGCAGTAGAATAAAATTAGATCCGGCGATCCAAATCATGAATCCATATGTGAGGAACGAATCGGGGTGAAATAAAGGTTTCGAAATTACCAAAACTTCAATCTGAGTAGACAGCGACGCCTTGTCAACAAGAGTTTTGATCTACTGTCGAATCAAGCCACAACCTTTCCGATGTCGGCCTCTACGTAATCCACCCGGTTTGACTATGAACGGAAGAAATCTCCAAAACTGTTTTGGAGGTTTATTTGCTTGACGGCTGCTAGACCTAACAAGCAATCACTTAGGGTTTTCCCATAAGCTTTGTCTCTTTTAAATACATTTTATATTGGGTATCCTTTTAATTGGGCCTTTTATAATGGGTATCTTTTTCATTGGGCCCATTTAATTGGTATCCTTTTAATTGTATCATAAGATTAAATAAATACAATAAAGTTTTTAACCGAAAATTATAATTACATTAATTATATCTGAAAATTATAATTACATTAATTATAATAAAGATTTCGGTAAACTATATTTATTTAAATTTATATATGAATCAAATTCATATATTAATAGAATTATGTTGTCATTATGTGTACAACATCCTTGTACATATAATATGTTCAATATTTGATTGCCCAATTAAATTAATTCTTTAATTAATTTAATTCATGTGACAACCAAAAAACAATACCAATTATATTTTATTCCGTTCATTTAAACCATAGGGTGTGACCCTGTAGGTTCTTGCAACGTTAGCAGTAATAATAGAACGATTCTAATGTCACAAACAGTGAGTGGCATCTAGCAATGCATCATTGCTACCTAAGTTACAAGAAGTCATGATTCAACATAACTTTTTGTGATTAACCTTTCATGCATTAATCCTTAAGTCCTTTATCTCTGGAATGGACACAAGTCATGGAATAGTCACACTTGTATAGTCCATCCCATGTTTCTTGATATCTTGAGTAGACTATGATATACAAATTAGTATGACATCTCATGTCAACTTATTTGAGCATGGCCATGCATTTCTAGTCTCACTCAATCAAGTGGCCTAAGATATTACTCCCATTATGTAGGAGGGACTTATCCTATATTGATCAACCATATCCCTTTACATAGATTGTGGTATATCCAATATCAGCCTTTATAGAACAACCAGTTACTGTGTACATTTGACTGTATCAAAATATACAACTCACGATGTTGAGATAATAATTATCTCAAGTCTGAGGATCATATACATATTAATCACTATGAGTAATGTTGTGACAATTACATAATAATCCAATAAACATACTCATAACGGGTCAATCCAATATGTTGTTCTCTAACACACATATTCATGCATTGATTTTGACAATCCACATTAATGACAACTCTTTATCATCAATCAACTACATGTTAGTCTTAATGCATTATTGTTGTCCTAGTCAACAATAATACTCGACTAAGGATCTTTTAAGAATAATCATATTATTCTCAGGACATTATTATAAAACAGTTTATTTGTATACACAGATAGAAAAACTGAAATAATAATGACAACGCTTTATATTAATAAATATGGTAAATAAAGTATGTTATTACAACCATCTCATGATTGATCTTTGGGCATACTCTTACAGTAAATAGGTTTTGAATTTTGGGCCACAATCTGAACCTGGGCCTATGTAAATTGTAATTGGATTATTGGATTTATTAATGGTTTTTAATTTGGTTTTGTTTGGCTAATGGGCCCGGGCGAAAATGGGCTCCTACACAAACATACCACACATATTATATATATTAAAACATTTACCACAATATTAATTAAACATAGCAACCATATACCATATATATATAAGCCATGGTCGAAATGATAAAACCAAACACATAAACACTTAAACAAGAACTCATATAACCGAACCTAAACAAAATGATTAAGCCATTTTCGCATGGCTATATTTATATATACATGCCCCAAAATCAAACATTTCAACTTTGCTATACATGCCATATGCCCAAAAAATCAACTTAGTAAAATACCAAAAGAAAAAGTCGATAGTGTGATAGGCTTTGCTGACGATCCCCGAGCTCGTAACGTGACTCCAAAATCTATAAAACAGAGGTAAACAAAAACACACACAGTAAGCTATTTAAGCTTAGTAAGTCATAAGAAAAATTAAACAATTTAATAATATAATCAACTCATTTAAACAAAACCAAGTTATATTATCATTACCACAATTAGTCTCAAACTTACAAATTACATAAATAATACATTTTCATACACAAATGCTACTTTAGCTGAATGCTCATATATTTGAAATAAGAAATTATCATTCAACTTTCAAAACCAAAATGTCATTATATAACCAAATATACATACACCCATATGCACAAACTCAATAATCATAATATAACATTATGTACATATATTACTTATGTAGCCGAATATACATGGTCATATATACACATATTTAAGAATCAATTTCACAATTTTCATATCATTTATTCATTATGTTAGAATTAAGTAACCCGAATCCTTATTTAAATAAAATACAATGGTAAAATAAAATAAAAAAAAAAGAATCCCTATAGAACTACAATTCTTTTATTTTATTTTAAATAAGGTTTTTTAAACCTTATTAAACTCCATCTATTTAATATTGATTAGAATAAGGTGTTTCAATCTTACTACACTCTTATTAGAATATGATTTTACAAGCCTATAAACAGACATGGTCTATTCCTCTTGTAATTAATTCGAATTCGACATAGTGAATTTTCTTCTCCTCTGCCAGTGGTTTTTTTCCCGAACGGGTTTCCACGTAAAATATGTGCTCTTTAAATTTTTTATTTCACTTTTCTTTGTGATATATTGTCATTATCGACGTTATGTTTTTTACAAATTGGTATCCAAGCTTCCGGGTTTTTTTCGTCTCGATCATGGTAATGGCATCTTTGAAGTATGAAATTTCACTGTTGGATCGCAACACCAGATTCGCGTTGTGGCAGATAAAGATGCAGGCAGTTCTTGCACAGATGGATTTAGAGGAAGCCCTGCTAGGGGTAGATAAGATGCCTTCGACATTGATGGAGGAAAAGAAAAAGCACAAGGATCAAAAGGCGTTACCACAGTTACATCTGCATTTGTCTAACGAAATTTTGTAGGATGTGATGAAGGAGAAGACCAGCGCTGCATTATGGAAGATGCTAGAACAAATATGTATGTCGAAAACTTTAACTAGCAAGTTGCATAGGAAGGTGCATCTGTGCACAAACACTTAACAGTGTTTAAAGAAATTCTCTCAAACTTGGAGGCCATGGAGGTTCAGTATGATAAGGAAGATCTAGGGTTGATTCTTCTTTGTTCGTTGCCCCCTTCTTATTCAACCTTTAGAGACACGATTTTATATAGCCGCGAGTCTCTCACAGTTGATGAGGTTTATAATTCTTTAACCTCGTATGCTAAGATGAAGCATCTTATGGTTAAAACTGACTCTTAGGGAGAGGGTCTCATTGTTCGTAGGAGACAAGATCAGAATGCTGATGATGATCGTCGAAGGACACAGGAATGGAATCCTCGTGGTAAATCTAAAGGTAGATCGAAGTCTTCAAATAAAGGTAAAACTTGTAACTTCTGCAAGAAGAAAGGGCACATTAAATCTGAATGCTATAAGCAACAGAACAAGATTAAAAGGGAGGCTACGAATCAAAAGGGAAAACAACCAAAAAATTTCGGTGAAGCTGATGTTGTAGAAGACTACAGCGATAGTGAACTTCTAGTCGCTTCTATCAACAATTCTAAAGTGAGCAAGGAGTGGATACTTGATTCGGGTTGCACCTTCCACATGTGTCCCAATCAGGATTGTTTTACAAATTACGAAATAGTGTTTGAATGTGTTGTTTTGATGGGAAATAATGCTTCGTGTAAAATCGCAGGTGTTGGAACAATTAAAGTTAAGATGTTTGATGGAGTTGTCAGAATACTTAGTGACGTACGACATGTTCCAGAATTTAAGAGAAATTTAATTTCGATAAGTACTATTGATTCAAAAGGGTACAAATACACAGCTAAAAGTGGGATTTTGAAGATTTCCAAAGGTTCTCTCGTTGTGATGAAAGGGCGGAGAAAGACTGCCAAGTTATATGTTTTACAGGGTTTTACTGTTATTGGTGGTGCAGATGTCACTTCCTCTTCCTTGTCAGATGATGATATTACTAAACTTTGGCATATGCGCCTAGGGCATATGAGTGAGAATGGCATGGAAGAATTGAGCAAAAGAGGACTTCTTGATGGGCAAGGAATTTGCAAACTGAAGTTCTGTGAGCACTGCATTTTTGGGAAACACAAGAGAGTTCGATTCACTAGAGGAATCCATAACATGAAGGGAACGTTGGAGTATATTCATTCTGATCTGTGGGGGCTATCAAGAGTGCCTTCGAGAGGTAGAGCTAATTATATGCTAACTTTTATTGATGATTTTTCCAAAAAAGTTTGGGCATTCTTCCTGAAGCAAAAAAGCGATGTGTTTTCTGCATTTAAGTCTTGGAAAACTATGATTGAAAAACAAACGGGAAAACAAATAAAATACCTCTGCATAGACAATGGCTTAGAGTTTTGTTCTGATGAGTTTAATAAACTGTGTAAGTCAGAAGGGACCGTGAGACACTTGACAGTTCGTCATACTCCACAGTAAAATGACGTTGCAGAACGAATGAACAGAACGATCATGGAGAAGGTTCGATGTATGTTGTCAAATGCCAATTTGCCAAAGTCGTTTTGGGCCGAAGAAGCCTCTACTGCATTTTTTTGATCAACCGATCTTCATCCATTGCCATTGAGAAAAAGACTCCAGAAGAGGTATGGTCTGGTAATCTTGCTAATTATTCTGATTTAAAGATCTTTGGGTGTCCTGCATATGCTCATGTTGATAATGGAAAATTGGAACCGAGATCTATTAAATGTGTTTTTCTTGGTTATAAAGCTGGTGTAAAAGGGTATAAGTTATGGTGTCCTGAAAATAGAAAAGTTGTGATTAGCAGAGATGTTGTTTTTGATGAAACTGTTATGCTACCTAACTTATCTCTTAAAGGCCCTTCCAATAAAGAAAATCAAAAGCAGGTGGAGCATCAGATTAATACAGAGTCGACTCCTCAAGCCAGTACAAAAATTGAGAATAGAGTTGCTTCTTCACCACAATACTCTATCGCCAAAAACAGAACTAGAAAAGAAATTAAACCTCCAAAGAAGTATGCTAAAGCTGATCTAGTTGCTTATGCTTTAAATGTGGCTGAAGATATAGATGCAAACCAAGAACCATCTAATTATTCTGAGGCGGTTACCTGTGAAGACTCAGAAAATTGGATGTTTGCTATGAAGAGGAGATGGAATCACTCCACAAAAATAGAACATGGGATCTTGTGAAACTTCCTAAAGGTAAAAAGGTTGTTTACTGTAAATGGGTGTTTAAAAAGAAAGAAGGGTCTCCAGGAGTTGAAGAACCCAGATATAAAGCAAGGCTTGTTGCAAAGGGTTACAATCGAACTCCAGGAGTGGACTTCATAGATGTGTTCTCCCCAGTTGTGAAGCATAGTTCGATCCGAGCTTTGCTTGGTATGGTGGCCATGCATGATTTAGAGCTTGAGCAGTTAGATGTAAAAACTGCATTTTTGCATGGAGAACTTGAGAAAGATATTTACATGCAACAACCAGAGGGTTTTACATTCTCAAAAAAAAGAGGACTATGTTTGCTTGCTGAAAAAGTCCCTTTACGGTTTGAAACTGTCACCAATACAGTGGTACAATAGGTTTGATTCCTTTATGACTTCTCATGGTTTTAAAAGAAGTAGTTTTGACAGTTGTGTTTACTTTAATAAAAAGAGTGATGGTTCTTTTGTGTATCTACTTCTTTATGTTGATGACATGTTGATAGCAGCAAAAGATAAAGGAGAGATAAGAAAGGTCAAAGCCCAACTAAGTGAAGAATTTGAGATGAAAGATTTGGGACCAGCAAAGAAGATACTTGGTATGGAGATTCTTAGAAATAGAAAAGCAAGTAAATTGTACCAAAGTCGAAGGGCTACATTGAGAAAGTTCTTTGCAGGTTCAATATGCAGAGTGCTAAGCCTGTTAGTACTCTTTTAGCAGCCCATTTCAGACTTTCATCGTCTTTGTCTTGACAATCAGATGATGAGATTGAGTACATGTCACATGTTCCATACTCTAGTGCAGTGGGATCTCTCATGTATGCTATGGTTTGTTCATGTCCAAATTTATCATATGTAGTCAGTGCAGTTAGCAGATACATGGCAAATCCCAGTAAAGATCATTGGAAAGTAGTTCATTGGATTTTAAGATACTTACGAGGTACTACTAATGTTTGCTTACAATTTGGAATAACTAGAGATGGAGTCATTGGGTATGTTGATGCTGATTTTGTTGGAGACCTTGATAGAAGAAGATCTCACTGGTTATGTCTTTACAATCGGAGGTTGTACAATCAGTTGGAAAGCTACTTTGCAAACTACAATCGCTTTGTTTACCACTGAAGTTGAGTACATGGCGATTACTGAGGCTTGTAAAGAAGCTATTTGGTTGAAGGGACTCTTTAGTGAGCTTAATGAAGACCTTCAAATCAGCATAGTATTTTGTGATAGTCAGAGTGCCATCTTCCTTACAAAAGATCAAATGTTTCATGAGAGAACAAAACACATTGATGTTCGGCATCATTTTGTTCGTGATATTATTGCTCGTGGTGATATTGTTGTGAGCAAAATTAGTACTCGTGAAAATCCTGCAGATATGATGACTAAGTCACTTCCTATAACCAAGTTTGAGCATCTCTTAGACTTGGTTGGTGTTTATTGTTCAAGTTAAACCCTTAAGGGGTTTTATGGAAGAGGTGGGGAACTTGTTCGTTGAGAGTTCGCGATGAAAAACTTGTTCATTGAGAATTCGTGTCAAAGTGGAGATTGTTAGAATTAAGTGACTCGAATCCTTATTTAAATAAAATAAAATGGTAAAATAAAATAAAAGAAGAATCCCTATAGAACTACACTTCTTTTATTTTATTTTAAATAAGGTTTTTTAAACTTTATTAAAATCCATCTATTTGATATTGATTAGAATAAGGTGTTTCAATCTTACTACACTCCTATTAGAATATGATTTTACAAGCCTATAAATAGACATGGTCTATTCCTCTTGTAATTAATTCGAATCCGACATAGTGAATTTTCTTCTCCTCTGCCCGTGGATTTTTCCCGAAAGGGTTTCCACGTAAAATCTGTGTTCTTTAAATTTTTTATTTCTCTTTTCTTTACGATATATTGTCATTACCAACGTTATATTTTTTACACATTATGCCGAATACACTTACCATGTTCACATACGTTTTTCCTTTACTTCATACCAGACTTACAACAAATATCAAGTAACTTACTTACCTTATTTCAAGTAGGAAATAAACTCATTCATACCTGATCATTTTAGCTTAATTTACACATTCGATCACACTTATCGTTGCCCGATGAACCATTCGGAATTAAAAAGGATTTGCGGATAGTCGGAAGCTCGTACAATGCCAACGTCCCAGAAATGGTCTTACATGTAATCACATATCGATGCCACTGTCCCAGACAGGGTCTTACATGAATCAAATACGATGCCAATGTCCCAAACATGGTCTTACACGTAAACACAAGTCGATGCCAACGTCCCAGATGTGGGCTTACACGATAACACATATAAAAAATCCTATGTCATGACATATGTATTCTATCTATTCCTAAGGTTCGTACAGGGCTTTCGGACATTGAATCTCGATCAGATCAAACTCGAAATATAGCTCCTTTTCTCAATACACATTCGGCCATACACAAATATATTCACAAAAATTCCATTCATCATGTAACATATATATATATATTATCAAATTTAACGATATTTATATGCTTCTTGACTTACCTCGGATATCGACGGATGAAATCAACTACTCAACTACTTTTGACTTCCCCCGATTTAATCCGTTTTCTTTCGTTCTTGATCTAAATAAATTCAAATTTAACTAATTTAATCACACATCATTCAATTTAATCCAAAAACACATAAATGGGCAAATTACCATTTTGCCCCTGACATTTTACACTTTTTGCAATTTAGTCCTATTGCATAAAACAAATACACAAAATTTACATATATCATGCTAGGGCCAAATATTCATATGCTGCATACAAGTCCGTATATTTCATTTATTTCACATTTTAGTCCCTCAATATTTTATTTTCACAATTTAGTCCAAATTACTCAAATTCATCAAAAATTCAAAGACAAAACATGTTAATCTTTCACATATCTTTAATATTTCATCATCAAACAACAAAAATCATAAGCTATTATCAATGGCAAAACTCAAAATCATCATCAATTTCAAAAATTCAAGCATGGGTCTTGTAGTACCCGAAGCAACGATTACAAAAATGTAAAAATTATCAAAAACCGAAGCAAAAACTAACCTTAATCAAGATGAATAGAAGCTGAACCCTAAGCTTGAGCTTCTTTCTTTTTTTCTTTTCTCTTGTTTCGGTAATAAGGTAAAAAGATGATAATGGCTTTCTTTTTTTTAATGTTTTGTTTTATTATAACATTATATTATGTTATTATTTTTTTAACTTTTATTTTTAATATATAAAAACCATATATTAATCAATGTGTCGTCCACTATATTTTATTATTGTCTAAATTACAACATAAAACCTCCATATTATAAAGACAACAACAATTAGGCACTTTCATATTTAACCATCAAATTTTCGTTTTACGCGATTAAGCCCTTTTATCAAATTAAGCACACAAACAATAAAATTAATTCACGAAACTTTCACACATGTAAATTCACACATAATTAACATAGAAAATAATATTAAAATATTTTTTGGACTCGAATTTGTGGTCCCAAAACCACTGTTCCGATTAGGGTCAAAATCAGACTGTTACATCTTGGGATCATCATCCACATTAGCTCGGAAATCTTTAGCCCCATGCTTTCGAATTTTACCAACCAGGGGCTTATTCATCCTTACAAAGTCCATACCTTGTGGGGCTACGGGAACCGGTCGAGGAATGGGTGGGGGTGGAGGAGGTTGGGCATTCGAATTTGTTCGAACAAATTCCGTATACCACTCATTCATCATATAGAGAAAGGTTTCCTTGCCTCCTTCTCCTTAACTAATCGTAGGGGGTCTACTATCAGATGACGCTGCCCCTTGAGCGGGAGCTGGCGCATTACTTTCGACTTCATCAGCCTCAGCTCGATTGGGATCCATTACTATATGAAAACACAATTTAAAGTTGTCAAGAGTCATCACACTATCACAATTCATTTATGGCATGTTCTTACACACGCTATGTTAGTCTGAGAATTAACTAAATTGTAGCTCTGATACCACTAAATGAAACACCCCTTACCCGTATCCGATGCGAGATAGGGTACGAGCATCACCAGACTTATTCGCAAGTAAACATTCAAAACCGAGACATGAAATTCTACTCAAATTTAAAACTTTTCAAAAACATTCATATCGTTCCTAAAACGAGCCTACGAGGCTCAAAACATGCATCGAAAGTGGTTCGGGACTAAACTGAAAACTTTGGAAACTTTTGGGAAACTTGGAAATTTTTAATGAAAAGGGGATCACACACCCGTGTGGGTTCGGGACACGCCCATGAAACACCCCAAACCCGGCCCACGAGTCTCGACCAGATCTGGTATATTCCTCGAGTAAAAACAGTTCAAATTCAGGGGGTCTTTTGAAAATCTTTAAGTGATTTCGGAAAAACTTGATTTGGGTTGGGCTCAAGTTGGAAAACCAATTTATTTTTGAAATATAAGTTTTATGAAATCTCATTGTCAAGTTTCAAAAACTTTAAGTTAGAAGATTTGCCGAATTTCTTCTTTAATTAGATATCATATGAATTTAAGTGTTAAATCATTTAGGGTTTAGTTTTAAATAAAACATTTGATCTTTAATTGGATAAATTTCGTAACATATTGAAATAAATAAAATGCATGCATAAACAGTTTATCACTATGGCCTTATTACATCAAAACAATCCCAGATAAATTTAAAGTACTTAAAATAAAATAAGTGTCCAAATAAATAATTCCTTGCTGAGCATGGCCACCATTAAGCTCCTACCGACCCAGTCCATCACTGATCGTCACCTGGAAGAAAATGTTCCCCAACGGGGTGAGTCAAACAGACTCAATGTGTAACCAACACTAAAATTTAACAATTCAGGCATACATTATCTTATCACATACATATTCATATATCAAATAGGAAATAATGGTGCAACCCGAACCCAAACCTATATGCCATCCGCTACACATCACCCGTACCATCCTGCACACCGTGGGGACTACTAAGTCAACCCTCCATCCGCTACACACCATCGAAGGCAGTCGCTGCAGTCGACGTGCTCATCGCCCTTATAGAATTCGTGGCATAGCCACCAGATACATAGTTCGTGTCATAGGACACCATATTCGGATATCGTGGTCTTCAGTCACCACATTCACTTATCGTGGTCTTAGGTCACCACTTTCATTTATCGTGGTCTTCGGTCACCACTTTCACTTCCCCTTTCATAATATCCCATATGCCCCATGTCATATCATGCAAAATTATGTTTCATACTTTATTCATATTCTTATAACTGCACTTAGGTGCCATAACCATTATTTATCATACTCACAGTAGGAGTAGGAAACATACCTGAGTACTTTGTACCATAGCATGGTACTTAGCCACATTCACATTCTTATAAACATGCTCATGTTAAATATTGCTATAAATCGTATTAAAAGATAGTGTGGGGTACACACCTGATTCGCTCAATGCTTTCAATCCAAATCCCGAAAATTCAATCTACTGCTTTAGACCTTTGATGCCTATATTCAGCCAACCGCAATCACATTAGTACAAAGCCATTCGGCTAAAAAAACCAAATCTAAATAGGATTAGTACACTTAAAACCTACCTTGGTGCCGATTTCAATACTAATCAAATCCCGAAATCTATGCTATGCTCCTCCTTGTATTCGACCAAGCACTAGATCTCTACATAGGTTAGTTTTTGGCTTTTAAAATAAATAAGAAACAGGTCTAAATACTAAAATAGGCCCTTGGCCGAATGTGTGAGTACCCTTACCTTGAAATCCTCAAATCCCGAAAGTTGCTTCTTGGTTATGAAGTTGTCGAAACCTACAGGGTATATGTTAGATCCACTTCTAACATTAAAATACTAATGAATGGCCCTTGGCCAACTACATAACTTACCTTTGATCTTTGTAAATCCCGGAATATCCTTCCTAGAAGTCGAAACTTGCTAGATCCCGAGAGATCCTTCATAGTTTCGGCAAAGCCCACTAAGGAGATTAGTACATTGTTTTCGGCAAGTCTAAATGAAAAGAATGGAAATCGAATGATACTAGCTCTTACCCTTAATAAAGAAGTCGACAACACTTCTTCTTGATACCCGTTGAGATATTCGGCTATAGGCTAGAAAGAACTTGATTTCGGCTTCCTTGAATAATCGGCTATGCTCTTAAAAAGGCTTACTTTCGGCTTTTGAATGGTGTGAGGGAATCGGCTAGGGGTTGTCTTTGGGGTTTCGGCTTTTGATGATTTGAAACAAAGAAGAAGAAGAATAGAGATGGAGGATTCGGCAATGGTGAGTCTTTGAGAGGAAGTTTGCGATTTTGTTAAAAAGAAAATAGAGAAGATGTCAAGAGAATTTCGGCAGAGGTTTCAAAAGAAAAGAAAAAGAACGAATGATGGCCTTAGTCTTCCCTTGGCCGAAAATACTAGCCTTAGACTCCCCCAATCGGCCAACTCTTCCTATGTGATAACTCTATCCTTTAATTATCACCTTATTCAAATTCTCTTATTTAGCCGAATTTTAAAGAGAATAAAACTCCTAAAATATAGCCTTGTGCCGTCCACTACCTCCCTTTCCTTGCCGAAAATAAAACTCCAAAATGTTGCTTCCCTTGTGACTCGAACTCAAGTCCTTCCCCTAGCATGTGGCGTCATTTCCAGAGCCCTAAGTGGCACCTCCAAGCCACTTTTCCAAGCCCAACTGTGTGTCATATTTCACCCACATTTTCTCTTAAGGCCCTGTTAGGCTTAGTTCCCTTTTTAATCTTAAGATACGATATTTTCCTAAGGCATTTCTTACTACTCTAAAATTTCACAAGCACTCATAAATACACATTCATACATACAAAGTCATGCTTTCACATTCAATTAAGCAATTATGCATAGGCCATAATTCGGGATATTACAGTTCTACCCCCTTAAAATAATTTCGTCCTCGAAATTACCTGGCTAAAACAAGTGAGGGTATTGCTGTCGCATTGCCTCTTCTGGCTCCCACGAAGCTTCCTCTGATCCATGGTTTCTCCATAATACTTTGACTAGAGGAACTGACTTCCTCCTTAACACTTTCACATCACGTGCTAGAATCTGAATCGGCTCTTCCTCGTAGGATAAGTCTGGTCTTAGCTCACCACCTCGACTGGTACCACATGAAATGGATCCGATCGATAGCGACGTAGCATGGACACATGGAATACGTCGTGCATCTGCTTCAACTCCAGTGGCAACTCCAATTGATATGCCACTGGTCCAACTCGCTTCAATACTCGATAAGGTCCTATAAACCTTGGGCTTAACTTCCCTTTCCGACCGAATCTCATCACCTTCTTCCAAGGTGAAACCTTAAGGAATACTTGGTCTCCCACATCAAATTCGATTTCTTTCCGTTTAAGATCTGCATACGACTTCTGCCTATCAGATGCTTCCTTCAACCGTGCACAAATTATCTCAACCTTCTCTTCAGATTCTGCCACTAATTCTGGACCCAAAACTCGACGTTCTCCTAACTCTGTCCAACACGTAGGAGTTCAACACTTCCGACCGTACAACGCTTCATATGGTGCCATCCGAATACTGGCCTGATAGCTGTTGTTGTAGGCGAATTCCGCTAGAGGTAAATATTCCTCCCAACTTCCTCTGAGATCCATCACACAGCCCCTCAACATATCCTCTAAAACTTGGATTACCCGTTCACTGCCTGTCAGACTGTGGATGAAAAGCCGTAGAAAAATCCAACTTAGTGCCTAAAGCCTGATGTAAAGCTTTCCAGAACCGAGAAGTAAACCTTGGGTCCCTATCTGAGATGATCGATATTGAAACTCCATGCAACCTTACAATCTCTGCCACATATATCTTTGCCAACCTCTGCAAAGAATAGTCAACTCTCACTGGAATAAAGTGCGCGGACTTGGTCAAACGGTCCACTATTACCCATACTGAGTCCTTCTTGGTAGGCGTAAGGGGAAACCCACTAACGAAGTCCACGGTAATTCTCTCCCACTTCCATTGTGGAATCTTGATTGGCTGAAGCAATCCTGATGGAACTTGGTGTTCAGCCTTAACTTGCTGACACGTTAAGCATTTACCGACAAATTCTGTAACTTCTCTCTTAAGTCCAGGCCACCAAAACTGTTCCCTTAAATCTCTGTACAACTTACTTCCTCCAGGTTGCATAGCATAAGGGCTACTATGCGATTGCTGAAGAATTCTCTATCTTAACTCCTGATCCTTAGGCATACAGACCTTACCCTTGAAACACAATACTCCCTCGTCATTAATACCATACTCCTCTAACTCTCCATTCTGTACCTGCTGTAGCTTAGCACTGAACTCATCATCAACCAACTGTCCCTCTTTCACCTCATTCAACCACGTCGGCTTAACTTGCAGCTCTGCCAACAGGCTTCCATCATCATACAAACTCAGATGTGCAAACATTGCCCTTAGATCCGACACAACCTTCTGACTTAGGGCATCTGCCACCACATTCGCTTTGCCCGGGTGATACTCTATCGAACAATCGTAGTCCTTTAGCAATTCAACCCACCTTCGCTGTCTTAGGTTTAGCTTCTTCTGAGTCAACAAATACTTAAGGCTCTTGTGGTCTATGTAGATTACCGACCTTTCTCCATAGAGATAGTGTCTCCACACCTTAAGAGCAAAGACCACTGCCGCTAGTTCCAAATCATGAGTCGGGTAGTTAACCTCGTGTGGCCTTAACTGTCGAGACGCATAAGTGACTATTTTACCATCCTGCATCAGTACGCATCCTAATCCCGTGTGAGAAGCATCACAATACACCGTAAAATCCTTTCCTGCCTCCGGCTGAATCAAGACCGGAGCTTCAGTTAACACTTTCTTAAGCTTCTCAAAGCTCTCCTGCTGCTTATCCGTCCATACAAAGGGTACTTCCTTCCTTAACAACTTTGTCAAAGGCGCGGCTATTGACGAAAACCCTTCCACAAACCTTCTGTAGTAGCCTGCTAATCCCAAGAAACTACGAATCTCTGCCACCGACCTAGGTGGTTTCCAATCTAACACTGCTTCAATTTTCCTAGGATCCACCCTTATTCCTTCTGCAGACACCACATGTCCTAAGAATGCAACTTCCTTAAGCCAAAATTCACACTTGCTGAATTTGGCATATAGCTTCTTCTCCCTTAACACTTGTAGCACAACTCGGAGATGCTCATCATGCTCCTCTTCGGACTTAGAGTACACCAAGTTGTCGTCGATGAACACCACGACGAACCTATCTAAGTAAGGTTGAAAAACCCGGTTCATCATATCCATGAACGCTGGTGGGGCGTTCGTCAACCCAAACAGCATTACTACGAACTCAAAATGCCCATACCTTGTCCGAAAAGCTGTCTTATGGATATATCCTTCCTTCACCTTAAGCTGATGATACCCAGACCTTAGATCGATCTTTGAGAAAACCGCTGCTCCTTTAAGTTGATCAAACAAGTCATCTATCCTTGGCAAGGGGTACTTGTTCTTGATGGTCAGCTTATTCAACTGACGATAGTCTATGCACATGCGCATAGTTCCATCCTTCTTCCTCACAAACAAGACCGGGGCTCCCCATGGAGACACACTGGGTCAGATAAACCCACGATCCAGCAACTCTTGAATTTGAGCCTTGAGCTCCACCAACTCCTTTGGTGCCATTCTGTATGGAGCGATTGACACAAGAGCTGTACCAGGTAGCAAGTCGATTCCAAACTCCACCTCCCTATCCGGGGGTATTCCTGGTAATTCCTCTGAAAACACATCCTCAAAATCCCTTACCGTTCGAACTCCACTAACACCTTCTTCCTTCTTATCCATCGCACTAACAAAGGCCAAGAACGCCTTGCACCCTTTACGAACCATCTTTTCAGCCTTTAGCGCCGAAACTACATTAGACAAGTAGTTTCTTCTTTCTCCTATCATAATGACCACCTTGTCCTCTGGGGTCCTTAATTCCATTCGCTTAGCTGCACTGTAACACCCCAAACCCGGACAAGACACCACGTCCGAATTTGGTATGCTACGGGGAAAACCATTTTGGAAAACTAGATTTCTCGTTTAAAAGCTGAGTGAAAACACAGTGTGTTTGAAACAAATTTGAGCAGTCTTGTTTGAAAAACAGTTGATGTATTTGAAATCCAGGGATTTTGAAAACTTTGCCAGAATTTGTAGTTAAAACGAGTTATTACCATTTAAAACCTTATTAGTTTCTGAGTGATACAGAAAACACTTGTAACCTTAGAAGAATTACAAGTTTGGATTTAAAACCATTTGTATTTGTTCATCAAAAAGACTTTGTGTGATGCCCGATGGTATGGTTTAAAAACACGTTGCGTTATAGCTTGGAAAACATTATCTTTCCAGGTTTTAGTAAAATTTATACCGGCTTATTTTTGTTAAGGCATATTAGAATCAGCTTAAAATATAAACATCATAAAACATAACTTAAAAGGCCTTTTACAATCCGAAATAAAACCCAATTTAAAGTAATAAACTAAAGTACCCAAATAGTAGAGTCCGAGTGAACTTTATTAAAGCATGGCATGTGCACCCCGAATCCATCCCGGCTCCAAGTCCGCGTCTACGAGTCACCTGAAAAGTCAAAGGAGAGGGTGAGTCGAGTGACTCAGTGTGTAAATCCCGCTCCCGAGGAAACAACATACTAACACACATCATACATAGCAACATGACTAATGCAACCCGATCCTAACCATCCATATCGCCTCATCTACCCCGTGTGGTACCAAACCACTGGTGGTGCCAAACCACTGGTGACATATAGTCACAATGTGCTACCAAAGCACTGGTGTCCCAAAGACACAATATCCGTCAATGTGCTACCAAAGCACTGGTGTCCCAAAGACACATTTGTGCTACCAAAGCACTGGTGACCGAAGTCACAAATCCAATGATGATGGGGCCAACCCATCGTGTGTTACCAAAACACTAGCAGACGATCCCATATCTCAAGTGGGGCCAACCCACGGTGGTCAAACCACAGGGACAAGTCGCAATGAGGTGCCAAACCTCTGGTGTCCCAAAGACACAATGTGCTACCAAAGCACTGGTGACCGTAGTCACAAATCTGGTGATGGGGCCAACCCATCGTGTGTTACCAAAACACTGGCGTCAATCCCGAATAATCATCTGTGGGGCCAACCCACTGTGGTACTAAGCCACTGGGACGAGACGCTGAGGTACCAAACCTCTGGAGGTGCCAAACCTCTGGTGACCCAAAGTCACAAAGTGTGCTACCAAAGCACTGGTGCTCGTCAGCACAAAATATCATACTCCCTCCTCTCATATCACCCATCAACATGCCAAACTCATGTAATCATGCATATCATACTATCATGCCAATGTGTCTAATCTCATAC
Source organism: Gossypium australe (assembly GCA_005393395.2). NCBI lineage: Eukaryota > Viridiplantae > Streptophyta > Magnoliopsida > Malvales > Malvaceae > Gossypium > Gossypium australe. The sequence continues at coordinate 106,671,123 of CM016621.1, read as the reverse complement.
CCCAGGTCATATATTACCACAACCATGATATCATATAAATCATCAATAGATATTATAACAATAACGATACTGACTTACCCGAGTCCAGAATCATACCCATAAGGGTATCATAACAGTCACCACTGTTTCATTATACATCACACAGATTATTAAACATATTACTAAATATAAGTGTGTTAGTAAACACACCTGATAGTACGAGTCTAAAATCCAACGAGAACGATCTAAGCCCCTCGATTACAAGGTCCTACAATCGGCCAAACATAGGGGTTAGGCAACACTAACATTCGGCCAACAACCAATTAACCAAAAGGGTAGAAAAATCCATCCCTTACCTTCACTTGGTTTGGTTTCCTACCAAACCCGAACCACAGTGGTACTTCTACCCACAATCGGTCACACCTTCACAAGAGAACGGTTAATCATTTACAACTCCTGATTAAACGCAATTAAAAGAATGAACTAACAACCCAATTGCTTACCCCCAACTTACCAATCGGTTACAAAAGAATGATGGTTCCTTGCTTGCTTCACACTTCCAAAGTCCCTAAAACAAAGAGATTAATACCCTTCCATCATAACCATAATCGGCCCTTAAACAACACACAGCCAAATAAAGAACCAAAAGAGGGAGATATGGCCATTCGGCCTAGAGCTTACCAATACCAACGATTAAGGCAAAGCTTCCAAACACCACTGATATTCGGCCACTAGGACTTCTAGGAGGAAAGGGAAATATTCGGTTATGTTGGGAACAAATAAAGAGAAGAAATCGGCACTAGTTATCTAACACTCTGCTTTCGGTTTTGGGGGAATAGCCAAAATGAAAAAGAACAGAGTTTCGGCAACAATGCTTAGAAAAAGAAAATGAAGTTTGAGAAGTAAGGTGATGGTAGTTTCGGCACCCAAGAAATGGACAAGAAGAATGGAGAAATCGGTTGGGGAAATGGTGAGTTTCGGCACTAGTGCTTTTCAAGAAGAGAGAAGAAAATGAAGAGGGTTTTGGAGGATGGGTTTCGGCTACCAAGGTTTCAAACACACGAAAAGAAAGTTGAGAGGAACAAACAATTTCGGTCAAAGAGAAAAATGAGAGAAAAGCCTTAGAGTTTCGGTTTGTTTTGACAAAAAGAAAGAAAACAAAAGTGTGGCCTTACCAAAAGAGTTTGTGACCGAAAATGCCAAAAAGCCAAAATGAAATTCGGCTAGCACCTTCTCCCCACTATGCCGTCCACTTCCCCCCATTCCAAGCCCCAAATATTCGGCCATACCCCTCAAAACACTCACAACCACACCTTCAAATTAGTATGACCAAGTCTTCCTCCACTATTTACTCCCCACCTTCCATTTGAACGGTTTGACCAAGTCCAAGGTAGAATTTGATTTGCCTTCTACCACTTCCTCTATGTCGTCCCAAAAAGAGCCAAAATGGGAACTCTGCAGCTTGAACTCTGGATCACCACCCATCTGCATGTGACGCCATACCAACTCCCTCTTGCCACTCTTGCCACCTCCTTATTTGTGCAATAAAACCACAAAAATAATTCTTAAACCCCAGCTTCCTCAGCTCCCTTCACCTAATACCCAAAACCAACATTTTTCTAATTTACTCAGGCATACCCCTAAGCTACACTTAAGCCCCTAAAACATAAAAATAGCAACATAGCACACTACAAACATGCAATAACATGCAACATCGAAATAGCCCCCTAACCCGGGATATTACAGTTCTACCCCCCTTAAAATAATTTCGGCCTCGAAATTACCTGGTCAAAAGAGTTGCGGGTATTGCTGTCTCATCATATCCTCGGGTTCCCACGTCGCTTCTTCCACGCCATGATTCCGCCAAAGTACCTTAACCAACGGCACAGTCTTCCTACGCAGAACCTTCACATCCCGATCAAGAATCTGCACAGGCTCTTCTTCCATAGTCAAGTCTGGATTTACCTCGATCTCTTCCACTGCTACCACATGCGATGGATCTGAACGATACCTCCGAAGCATTGAAACGTGAAAAACATCGTGAATCTGCCTAAGCTCTGCTGGCAACTCAAGCTGATACGCTACTGGTCCAACTCGTCTCAAAACCTTATACGGCCCAATGAACCTCGGACTAAGCTTGCCTTTCTTCCCGAACCTCAGAACCTTCTTCCAAGGCGAGACCTTCAGAAACACTCGATCCCCAACGACAAACTCTATATCTCTTCGCTTAAGATCGGCATAAGACTTCTGCCGGTCCGAAGCTTCCCTCAATCTAGCTTGAATCAACTTAACCTTGTCTTCAGTCTCAGCTACCAACTCGGGTCCCAATAACTGGCGTTCACCTAACTCCGTCCAACACGTAGGTGAGCGACACTTCCTGCCATATAACGCCTCATACGGTGCCATCTTGATGCTCGCTTGGTAACTGTTGTTGTAGGCAAACTCAGCTAACGGTAGAAACTCCTCCCAACTACCCCTGAAGTCCAGGACACAACCTCTCAGCATGTCTTCTAAGATCTGAATGACCCTTTCTGATTGTCCGTCGGACTGCGGGTGAAAAGCCGTGCTGAAATCCAAACGAGTGCCCAAAGCCTGATGCAATGCCTTCCAGAACCTTGACGTAAACCTGGGATCCCTATCCGAGATTATCGAAGCTGGCACCCCGTGCAACCTTACTATCTCTGAAACATACAGCTTCGCTAGCTTCTGAAGCGAGTAGTCAACCCTCACCGGAATAAAGTGAGCTGATTTAGTCAGACGATCCACCACTACCCAAACTGAATCCTTCTTGCTTGGCGTAAGCGGTAACCCACTGACAAAATCCATGGTTATCCTTTCCCACTTCCACTGCGGAATCTTCACAGGCTGAAGCAAACCCGACGGCAACTGATGTTCAGCCTTGACCTGCTGACAAGTCAGACATCTTCCAACAAACTCTGTTACCTCTTTCTTCAAACCAGGCCACCAAAACTGCTCTCTAAGATCCTTATACAACTTGCTACCTCCAGGATGCATAGCATGAGGACTGCTATGTGCGTCCTGAAGAATCTTCTGCCTTAGCTCAACATCTTTAGGCATACAAGCCTTACCCTGAAAACACAGAACCTCATCACCAGACAAGCTGTAACCCTCCAAACCACCATTCTGCACTTGTAACCTTCGCGCACTCAGAACCTCATCCACTAACTGTTTCTCTCTGATCTGCTCAACCCAAGTAGGTTTAACCTGCAGCTCTGCCAAAATACTCCCGTCGTCGTACAAGCTCAAATGGGCAAACAAAGCTCTCAAGTCCGAAACAACCTTACGGCTTAACGCGTCTGCTACCACGTTAGCCTTGCCCGGATGATACTCAATCGAGCAGTCGTAATCTTTCAGCAACTCAACCCATCTGCGCTGCCTCAAATTTAAATCCTTCTGAGTCAGTAGATACTTCAGACTCCTATGATCCGTGTAGACTATCGATCTCTCTCCATATAAGTAGTGCCTCCAAATCTTTAAGGCGAAAACTACAGCCGCTAGCTCCAAATCGTGCGTCGGATAGTTGACCTCATGTGGCCTCAGCTGCCTAGAAGCGTAAGCCACAACCTTACCTTCTTGCATCAGCACACAACCCAGACCCGTATGTGATGCATCGCAGTAGACTGTGTATTCCTTACCAGCCTCAGGTTGAATTAGAACCGGAGCCTCAGTCAAAATCTTCTTTAACTTGTCAAAGCTTTCCTGTTGTTTCCCAGTCCATACAAACGGAACCTCTTTCCTTAATAACTTGGTCATCGGCGCTGCTATCAATGAGAAACCCTCAACAAACCTTCGGTAGTATCCGGCCAAACCCAGAAAACTACGAACCTCAGCCACTGACCTAGGTGGCTTCCAGTCCAAAACAGCCTCAATCTTACGAGGATCTACTCGAATCCCCTCTGCTGACACTACATGACCCAAGAACGTCACTTCTCTAAGCCAGAACTCGCACTTACTGAACTTAGCATAGAGTTGCTTTTCCCTCAAAATCTGCAGCACCACCCTCAAATGCTTATCATGCTCTTCCTCCGTCCTTGAGTACACTAAAATATCGTCTATGAAAACCACCACGAACTGGTCTAGATACTGCTGAAACACCCTGTTCATCATATCCATAAACGCTGCCGGTGCGTTAGTCAACCCGAACGGCATTACCAGGAATTCGTAGTGCCCATACCGAGTCCGAAACGCCGTCTTATGGATATCAGCCTCCTTAACCTTTAGCTGATGGTACCCAGACCTCAGATCAATCTTAGAGAATACCGCAGCACCCTTCAGCTGATCAAACAAGTCATCTATCCGTGGCAACGGATACTTGTTTTTAATCGTCAGCTTGTTCAACTGGCGGTAGTCTATGCACATCCGCATCGTGCCATCTTTCTTCTTGACAAAAAGAACTGGCGCACCCCACGGCGAAACACTTGGCCTGATAAAACCTCGATCCAATAACTCCTGGATCTGAGCCTTAAGCTCCACCAATTCCTTTGGTGCCATCCTATACGGAGCAATAGACACTGGCGCAGTCCCGGGTAACAGATCAATCCCAAACTCTACCTCTCGATCTGGCGGCAGACCCGGAAGCTCTTCAGGAAACACATCAGCAAATTCCTTAACAGTACGAACCTCCTCAACAGCAGACCCTTTAGCCTCCAAGGCATACACATGAACCACATACGCATCACAACCTTTCCTGACCATCTTCTCCGCTTTCAGAGCAGATACCACATTTGACAAGTAATCTCTCCTATTACCTATCATAGCCACCTCATCACCATCAACCGTCTTAAGAACCATGCGCTTAGCCGCGCAATCCAACCTCGCCTGGTACTTGACCAGCCAATCCATCCCGAGAATCAAATCGAACTCCCCAAACGGCAGTTCCATCAGATCAGCAGCAAACACTACCCCTTGGAGTTCTAGGGGTACCTCTCTAAACAGTTTATCTACCACTACAGAGTGACCTAGAGGGCTAATCACAGTCATCTGCCTAGAAGTTATCTCAGAGTCTAAGTCCATTGTCTCTACTATACTACTGGCAACATAAGAGTGCGTAGAACCCACATCAATTAAAGCAGTATAAGGAGTACCAAAAATCAAAAACGTACCGGTTATGACGTCCGGTGCGTCGCCCTCCTCTCGGCGCCTCGCCGCATATACCAATCCAGGCTGTCTGGCATCAGAACTACCCGCACCTCTGCCCGGTGCTCCACGGCCCCGACCAGATCCATAACCACCTCTGCCATTACCACGGCCTCTCTGCGGTGGCGGTCCATTACCTCTGAACTGATTACGGCCCTGACTCTCAGACTGAACCCTGGCCATCCTACGCGGACAATCCCTAATGCGATGCTCCAGAGAACCACACTCGAAGCATCCCTTACCTCCAGTCCAACAGCCACCCCAATGAGATTTCCCACACTGATTACACTGCGGTGGTCCCTGCCTAGCAGCAACAAACCTAGCAGACTGATTCTGCCCACTCGGTCTAGCCCTCTTCTGCGGATTACCAGACGAACCAGAAGACCCAAAGCTCCTCTTAAGCCTACTCCTGTCCATACTCTGCCTCACTGACTCCTTAACACCCTCAGCCACCTTAGCTTTCTCAACCAAGACAGCAAACTCGCGCTCCTGCTGTGGAGCAATCAGCAGCCTCAACTCGTCTCGGAGACCATCCTCGAAACGAACGCACCTCTCATGCTCAGTGGCTACAATGCCTCTGGCATACCTACTCAGCTTCAGGAACTCAGCCTCGTACTCAGCAACAGATTTACTCCCCTGAACAAGCCTCAGAAACGCCTTCCTCTGGGAGTCGATGTAACTAGCCCCGATGTATTTCTTTTGATATGCAGCTCTGAAGTAATTCCATGTCAGATCCTCTGCAGCCACACTGTCTCGCACCGTGAGCCACCACTGGTATGACTCATCCCGGAGAAGAGATACGATACCCTTCAGCTTCTCTTCAGTTGTCAGGTCCAGATCGTCCATGATCCGCTCAGTTGCCTCCAGCCAATATTCAGCAGTGCTAGGAGCAACACCAGATACCCCTCGAAAGAATTCAGCCCCATTAGCCCGGAGTCGCTCAGGAACTGATTTCCTAACTCCTGCACCACCACCTGCCCCAGCTACCCTTTCCAACACTCGCAGCATCGCCTGTGACACTGCGTCGTCTCCAGTCTGATCTTGGAACTCACCACCTCCAGCTGGTGGCGGAACCGGTACCTCGTTTTCTGAACCCTGCCCAGATCCTACGGGCTCAGAAACAGTCATTCTACCCCTACCTCTACCGCGAGTATTACGACCACGTCCACCTCGAGTGCTCATGCCTAATCTTTCTACGTATCTGATTAGAGAATTTTATGCATCAGTGTTTATTCCACTTGTTTAAAAAAACGAGTCTTATGAATATTTAAAGAGGATTTGTTCTCGCAAGTTCACAGAATCCTATCAGTTTCAATCTCTAAGGTAGCACACTATTGCTATCATCAAATCATATAACATCCAATCAAATCATAGAGAATAGTTCGGGGTACTTACCTGGGCGAACTGGTGCCGGAGACTCGGTGCCATGCCTTTCAAACCATACTTTCAAAACAAATACTTAAACAGACTTTTGAAACCATTTTGGGCCTCAGGCCCACAGCCGAGCCTTTGAACTTGGCTCTGATACCACAAATGTAACACCCCAAACCCGGACAAGACACCACGTCCGAATTTGGTATGCTACGGGGAAAACCATTTTGGAAAACTAGATTTCTCGTTTAAAAGCTGAGTGAAAACACAGTGTGTTTGAAACAAATTTGAGCAGTCTTGTTTGAAAAACAGTTGATGTATTTGAAATCCAGGGATTTTGAAAACTTTGCCAGAATTTGTAGTTAAAACGAGTTATTACCATTTAAAACCTTATTAGTTTCTGAGTGATACAGAAAACACTTGTAACCTTAGAAGAATTACAAGTTTGGATTTAAAACCATTTGTATTTGTTCATCAAAAAGACTTTGTGTGATGCCCGATGGTATGGTTTAAAAACACGTTGCGTTATAGCTTGGAAAACATTATCTTTCCAGGTTTTAGTAAAATTTATACCGGCTTATTTTTGTTAAGGCATATTAGAATCAGCTTAAAATATAAACATCATAAAACATAACTTAAAAGGCCTTTTACAATCCGAAATAAAACCCAATTTAAAGTAATAAACTAAAGTACCCAAATAGTAGAGTCCGAGTGAACTTTATTAAAGCATGGCATGTGCACCCCGAATCCATCCCGGCTCCAAGTCCGCGTCTACGAGTCACCTGAAAAGTCAAAGGAGAGGGTGAGTCGAGTGACTCAGTGTGTAAATCCCGCTCCCGAGGAAACAACATACTAACACACATCATACATAGCAACATGACTAATGCAACCCGATCCTAACCATCCATATCGCCTCATCTACCCCGTGTGGTACCAAACCACTGGTGGTGCCAAACCACTGGTGACATATAGTCACAATGTGCTACCAAAGCACTGGTGTCCCAAAGACACAATATCCGTCAATGTGCTACCAAAGCACTGGTGTCCCAAAGACACATTTGTGCTACCAAAGCACTGGTGACCGAAGTCACAAATCCAATGATGATGGGGCCAACCCATCGTGTGTTACCAAAACACTAGCAGACGATCCCATATCTCAAGTGGGGCCAACCCACGGTGGTCAAACCACAGGGACAAGTCGCAATGAGGTGCCAAACCTCTGGTGTCCCAAAGACACAATGTGCTACCAAAGCACTGGTGACCGTAGTCACAAATCTGGTGATGGGGCCAACCCATCGTGTGTTACCAAAACACTGGCGTCAATCCCGAATAATCATCTGTGGGGCCAACCCACTGTGGTACTAAGCCACTGGGACGAGACGCTGAGGTACCAAACCTCTGGAGGTGCCAAACCTCTGGTGACCCAAAGTCACAAAGTGTGCTACCAAAGCACTGGTGCTCGTCAGCACAAAATATCATACTCCCTCCTCTCATATCACCCATCAACATGCCAAACTCATGTAATCATGCATATCATACTATCATGCCAATGTGTCTAATCTCATACCCCAGGTCATATATTACCACAACCATGATATCATATAAATCATCAATAGATATTATAACAATAACGATACTGACTTACCCGAGTCCAGAATCATACCCATAAGGGTATCATAACAGTCACCACTGTTTCATTATACATCACACAGATTATTAAACATATTACTAAATATAAGTGTGTTAGTAAACACACCTGATAGTACGAGTCTAAAATCCAACGAGAACGATCTAAGCCCCTCGATTACAAGGTCCTACAATCGGCCAAACATAGGGGTTAGGCAACACTAACATTCGGCCAACAACCAATTAACCAAAAGGGTAGAAAAATCCATCCCTTACCTTCACTTGGTTTGGTTTCCTACCAAACCCGAACCACAGTGGTACTTCTACCCACAATCGGTCACACCTTCACAAGAGAACGGTTAATCATTTACAACTCCTGATTAAACGCAATTAAAAGAATGAACTAACAACCCAATTGCTTACCCCCAACTTACCAATCGGTTACAAAAGAATGATGGTTCCTTGCTTGCTTCACACTTCCAAAGTCCCTAAAACAAAGAGATTAATACCCTTCCATCATAACCATAATCGGCCCTTAAACAACACACAGCCAAATAAAGAACCAAAAGAGGGAGATATGGCCATTCGGCCTAGAGCTTACCAATACCAACGATTAAGGCAAAGCTTCCAAACACCACTGATATTCGGCCACTAGGACTTCTAGGAGGAAAGGGAAATATTCGGTTATGTTGGGAACAAATAAAGAGAAGAAATCGGCACTAGTTATCTAACACTCTGCTTTCGGTTTTGGGGGAATAGCCAAAATGAAAAAGAACAGAGTTTCGGCAACAATGCTTAGAAAAAGAAAATGAAGTTTGAGAAGTAAGGTGATGGTAGTTTCGGCACCCAAGAAATGGACAAGAAGAATGGAGAAATCGGTTGGGGAAATGGTGAGTTTCGGCACTAGTGCTTTTCAAGAAGAGAGAAGAAAATGAAGAGGGTTTTGGAGGATGGGTTTCGGCTACCAAGGTTTCAAACACACGAAAAGAAAGTTGAGAGGAACAAACAATTTCGGTCAAAGAGAAAAATGAGAGAAAAGCCTTAGAGTTTCGGTTTGTTTTGACAAAAAGAAAGAAAACAAAAGTGTGGCCTTACCAAAAGAGTTTGTGACCGAAAATGCCAAAAAGCCAAAATGAAATTCGGCTAGCACCTTCTCCCCACTATGCCGTCCACTTCCCCCCATTCCAAGCCCCAAATATTCGGCCATACCCCTCAAAACACTCACAACCACACCTTCAAATTAGTATGACCAAGTCTTCCTCCACTATTTACTCCCCACCTTCCATTTGAACGGTTTGACCAAGTCCAAGGTAGAATTTGATTTGCCTTCTACCACTTCCTCTATGCCGTCCCAAAAAGAGCCAAAATGGGAACTCTGCAGCTTGAACTCTGGATCACCACCCATCTGCATGTGACGCCATACCAACTCCCTCTTGCCACTCTTGCCACCTCCTTATTTGTGCAATAAAACCACAAAAATAATTCTTAAACCCCAGCTTCCTCAGCTCCCTTCACCTAATACCCAAAACCAACATTTTTCTAATTTACTCAGGCATACCCCTAAGCTACACTTAAGCCCCTAAAACATAAAAATAGCAACATAGCACACTACAAACATGCAATAACATGCAACATCGAAATAGCCCCCTAACCCGGGATATTACATGCACAGTCCAACACAGCCCGGTGCTCCACTAGCCAGTCCATACCAAGTATGAGATCGAATTCTCCAAAGGGAAGTTCCATCAAGTCGGCAGAAAATACTATTCCTTGAATTTCTAAAGGTACTTTCCGAAAGATTTTATTCACCACTATAGTTTGACCTAGTGGGCTTACTACAGTCATCTCCCTATCAGAAAGTTCAGAGGCTATGTCTAGAGTTTCAACTACTCTACATGCAACATACGAATGCGTCGAGCCCACATCAATCAAAGCAAAATAGGGCTTGCCAAAAATAAGGAACGTACCAGTTATGACGTCCGGCGCGTCTCCATCTTCCCTACGGCGAACTGCATATACCAAGCCCGGCTGTCTCGCCTCAGTATTATTATTAGCACCTCTACCAGGTGTTCCACGTCCTCTTCCAGCGCCATTTCCTCGGCCATTCAGACCACGACCTCGTTGAGGCTGCTGACCACCTCTACCAGCCTGATTAACATTCTGAGCCACTGGTCGACTTCCATCTGGCCTCATAGGACAATCCTTAATCATATGGTCCTTGGACCCACACCGAAAGCATCCTCCAGTCGTTTTCCAACACTCTCCTAAGTGTTTCTTCCCACACTGATCACAGGTACGATATTGCCCTCCATACTAGCTTGCTGACCTTGCGGCCCATCAACTCTAGGCCTTTTCTGAATATTCCCAGATGATCCTGACGGCCCAAATCATCTTTTCTGCTTGTTCCGATCAGAGTGCTATCTCACAGAGTCCTTAATCCCTTCAGCAATCTTAGCTTTCTCCACTAACGCAGAAAATTCCCGTTCCTGATGTGGAGCGACTAACAACCTCAGGTCATCCCTTAATCCGTCCTCAAACCGAACACAGCGCTCATGCTCAGTAGCCACTACTCCTCGAGCATACCGGCTTAACCTCAGAAATTCAGCTTCGTACTCAGCCACTGACTTGTTCCCTTGAACCAGCCCCAGAAAAGCTTTCCTCTGTGCATCAGTATATTTGGTTCCCACATACTTCTTCTGATACGCCGTCTTAACATATTCCCAGGTCAGATCCTTAGCTGTGGCACCATCCCGAACTCTGAGCCACCACTGATACGCTTCATCGCGTAGCAGCGCCACCTGTAACACCCCTAACCCGTATCTGTCGCCGGATTAGGGTTATGAGGCATTACCAAACTAAACTGAATTTCGAATAGACATCCAATTGAATTCAATACCAGCAATGCAATCTCCACCACATCATATAATATAATTTAATATTTACTCATAATACTTTAATACATATACATATTAAACCAACAGAACTATTTATCGCATTTCCGTAGCAATTACGTACATATAAGCAAATCAAAGTTACATCCTAACCGAACATACATCTCATGTAATGAACATATATCGCATGTATTTCCTTATAACAAAGGTCACATTTATACTTGCATATGATTATTCGTACATCATATGCCAAAATTAATATGTTTATTAATGTACCTAAATTTTGCAAGTTATTTTATTTTATTCGCCAAAAATTCGGTCATACTATTACTAATATTATAAGCTAATCACAGTAGTTCAATTATTGAAACCAAACCATACCGTTTTTACTTACCATTTGGATTCTTACCTAAATGGGATATTGCTTACCCTTACTACCTTAAATATGCATCATTTAATATAATACCAAAACACATATCAACTCAAGACTATCATTGGTAATGGTTATTCAATGAGTAACTCATGAATAAACCTTGGACAAAATCATACCTACAATGCAACAATTTCGTTCTGCAAATATAATTCAAAACTAGATATATTAATCCAAACATATAACAAAATTATTACCTAACTACTATATATATATATATATATATATATATATACGCACACGAATCATTAAGCATCATCACCATTTTCCTTAATGTCCATAAAACATAAATGAACACATCACACCTATTTTGTATAACTAATGTCACCTTATTTAACATTATCTTAACCCAATATGTCATCACCCACAACATTTATTTATAATAACTATATTAGTCTATACCATAGCCGAATAAGAGGTAAGCAATTCCATGCAACTTCAACATCATAATAACAAACGTAAAACATCTCAATATATCCTGCTTATCCAAAATGCATCACATCTATATATATAGGCATATTATTTGACCACATTCCAAACATGATTAAACCATGGCCGAATTTCACATCCCTTAATAACCTAATCAATCCATTATATTAAGAACATAGGAATTAAACTTAAGCAAAAGAAATAGCCATTTTCACAAGGCTATTCATATATATATACAAGGCCGAATATCATTAATCTAAACCTTAGTCTAACCTATACATGCCTTCGATTCAAAACTAAGATTATGTACCAAAAGGGGTGATAGTGTGGTTGACTTTTCCGACGATCCTCAGATGCCCGTAGCTTGATGGAAATCTATAAAACAGAACAAAGAGAACACACGAAATAAGCTAACTAGCTTAGTAAGTCTTAAGCAAATTTAAAGAAATTAATTCGGCTTGACACTTAAACTTTCCAATTCAAATATTTGACATTACTTCAAACTTTAACAAATAGTTCATTAGATCAACTCTAGTTCAATTGATAAACATCCATTTCTTGACAACTACTCAAGTCGTATACACATCATTTTAAATGGAATCATATACAAAAGCATATATATATATATATATGCTCATTCACTTTACATCTTATCACTCCAACAGTCCAACATGCACGAAATATCAATATAACTTCCTAAACAAACAACCGAATATACATACATAATCATATACCTCATTTTCGTCCAACATCACACACATATACATATATATATATATATTTGTAATTGAACGAATATTTATATTCGATTAAACAACTCACAGGTACTTACCCGTACAGCTCTGTAATTGAATTCATACGAATAAGCTTAAGCTTGTCCTTTATTTGCCAACATAACTCCACCAGTTTATATGCATAAGCTCATATTTAAAAATCACCGGCATTTAGCCTGCTAGGCAATAAGCCCGAAACTCTTCACCGGCACGAGGCCTGCTAGGCTCTAAGCCCGATACATTTCACCGGCACTAGGCCTACTAGGCATTTAGCCTGATAATTTCCACCGGCACAAGGCCTGCTAGGCTCGAAGCCCGAATATCAACACATTTAACATTTCAATACACAACGCTTAATAATGGAATCACAACATCTTATATTCTTTATACTACTTTCACTTATCAAACCGAACTTACTTATTCAACTTGCATTAAACAAAATATATTCACTTCAATATTATACATTCACATTCAGCTATATCATGTATTTATACTCTAAATTTTCTCAATTCGTCATTCACTAAGTTCATAATTAATTTATTAACATTAGAACGCTTAGGGACTTACCTCGGCTGTCGATAGACCGTGCAAATCAGCTATTCGAGAACCTTCATCTTTCCCCGATCTAAATCCGTTTTTCTTTGTTCTTGATCTAAACACATTAAAATTCAGCTCATTCAAGTACATTTCATTTCAAATTTAGTCCCAAAACACATAAATGGGCAAATTACCATTTTGCCCCCACTATTTCACAATTTTGCAATTTAGTCCTATTGCATAAAACTCAAAATACACAAAATTTCACTAATTAACTCAAGGGCCGAATATCCAATAGGGCTATACAAGTCCATATTTTCCATTTATTTAGCAAATAAGTCCCTACAAATTTTTATTTTTACAAATTAGCCCTAAATACTAAATTTCACCAAAAGCCCTAATATAAAACTTGTAAATCTTTAACATATATTTAATCTAAAACCATCAAATAACAAAACCACTTAAACATGTTAATGGCCAAATCCTATATACATACTAATTTCAAAAATTCAAGCATGGGTCGGGTAATATACGAAGCAACGATCACAAAAACGTAAAAATTATCAAAAACCGACTAAAACTCACCTTGAATTTTAGCCTAGAAATGTCGAAAATCAAAAGGATTCAAAGCTTCTTCCTTTCTTCAACATTCGGCCATGGGAGAGCTAAAAGATGATAGCTTATTTTTTTATGTTATTTTAACATATAACATATTATTTAGTTTATTTACATATTTAACCTTAACATTTAAAATAACTAATTAATATAACTTAAGGGAAAACTTGTCCATGGCCGGCCACTAACTCATAAAATGGGTTATTTACCCTTTTCATACCTCATATTATAAAGCCATGCTCAAATTAACACATTTCACTTTAGTATGCCACTTTTACGCTTTACGCGATTAAGTCCTTTTTATCAAATTAAGCACTTAAACGATAAAATTTTCATACGAAACTTTCACACATATCAATTCACATATGATAAACTCAAAATATAATATTAAAATATTTCTCGGACTTGGATTCGTGGTCCTGAAACCACCGTTCTGATTAGGGTCAAATTCGGTCTGTTACAACTCTCCCCCCTTTAGGATTTTCGTCCCCGAAAATCTTACCATTAAACAACGTCGGATATTGTTGCCTCATTGAATCTTCAGGCTCCCACGTAGCCTCTTCAACTCCGTGTCGATTCCATAATACTTTCACTAATGGAATTCTCTTATTTCTCAACTCTTTTATTTTGCGAGCTAAGATACGGATCGGTTCTTCATCATATGTCAAATCAGATTGGATTTCAATCTCTGACGGTGTGATCACATGAGACGGATCTGATCTGTACTTACGAAGCATCGAAACGTGAAATACGTCATGTATCTTTTCTAACTCAGAGGGCAATTTCAATCTATAAGCAACAGGCCCAATACGTTCGATGATCTCATACGGTCCGATAAATCTCGGACTCAACTTGCCTTTCCGACCAAATCGGAGTACTTTCTTCCACGGAGAAACTTTTAAGAATACACGATCTCCGACCTGAAATTCAATGTCTTTACGTTTCAAATCAGCATAGGACTTTTGTCGATCTGATGCAGCTTTCAAATTATCTTTGATTATGGCCACTTTCTGCTCAGTCTCTTTAATCAAATCAACCCCTTGTATCTTATTTTCGCTGAGCTCAGTCCAGTATAATGGTGTTCGACATTTTCGCCCGTACAAGGCTTCATAAGGTGCCATTTTGATACTAGATTGAAAGCTATTATTATAAGCAAATTCAATCAAATGTAGGTATCGTTCCCACGTACCTTCAAACTCGAGAACGCAACATCTCAACATATCCTCAAGTATCTGAATAGTTCACTCGGATTGACCATCTGTCTGCGGATGAAAGGCTGTTCTAAAATGAAGTTTAGTACCTAAAGCATCTTGCAACTTCTTTCAAAACCGCGATGTGAATCTCGGGTCTCTGTCTGAAACAATGGAACTTGGTACACCATGTAACCTTACAATCTGTGATACATACAATTCAGCAAGTTTATCAAGTGAATAGTCTGTACGTACTGGCACAAAATGAGCTGATTTAGTCAGTCTATCAACTATAACCCAGACGGCATCTTGCTTACTCGGTGTCATAGGAAGACCGGTTACAAAATCCATTGTGATTCTATCCCATTTCCATTCAGGTATCATGATTGGCTGAAGTAGTCCGGATGGCGATTGATGCTCAGCTTTTACTTGCTGACAGATTAAACACTTAGAAACAAATTCAGATATATCCCGTTTCATGCCAGGCCACCAATAGAACTGTTTCAAATCCTTATACATTTTCGTGCTACCCGGATGTATCGATAGTCGACCACTATGAGCCTCACTCAGAATCATCTGAATCAAATCTGAGTTCTTCAGAACACACATTCGGCTTTTAAAATTCAAACAGTCATTTGCATCAATTTGAAAATCTGATTCTGCATCTTTTTCACACTGAATTCGACTAACAATCAAATCTTTGTCAATTTTTTGTGCATCACAAATTTGCTGAATAAACATCGGTCTTGCTTGCAACTCGGCTATGATCAAACCATCACCAGTCATAGCCATCCGTGCGTTCATCGCACGAAGAGCAAACAATGATTTTCGACTTAACGCATCTGCAACAACATTGGCTTTTCCCGGATGGTAGTCAATCACCAATTCATAGTCTTTCAACAGTTCTAGCCATCTGCGTTGTCTCAAATTCAGATCTTTCTGAGTCATTAAATACTTCAGACTTTTGTGATCCGAGTAAACATGGCATTTCTCGCCAAATAAGTAATGACGCCAAATCTTCAGTGCGAACACAATGGCTGCAAGCTCCAAATCATGCGTCGGGTAATTTCTTTCATGCGGCTTCAATTGTCTCGATGCGTAGGCTACTACTCTACCTTCCTGCATCAATACACAGCCCAAACCACTTAAGGAAGCATCAGAATACACAATAAATTCTTTACCTGGTTCAGGCTGAGCTAACACTGGAGCTTCGGTCAAAAGGGCTTTCAATTGCTCGAAACTTTTCTGACACTTCTCTGACCACTCAGACTTGACATCTTTCTGTAGTAGGTGTAGCTATCACAAAAAAACCTTTCACAAACCGTCTGTAATAGCCCGCAAGTCCCAGAAAACTTCGAATCTCAAAAACGTTCTTTGGTGGCTTCCAATCAAGTATAGCCGAAATTTTGTTCGGATCGACTCGAATACCTGATGCTGAAACAATATGTCCCAAAAAACTGACTTCTTTCATCCAGAACTCACACTTACTAAACTTCGCATACAACTGTTGATCTCTCAAAGTTTGTAGCACTAATCTCAAATGCTCGGCATGCTCGGTTTCATTTTTGGAGTAGATCAGTATATCATCAATAAACACTACTACAAACCGATCCAAAAACTGTCTGAAGACTCGATTCATTAGATCCATAAAAACAACAGGTGCATTAGTGAGTCCAAAAGGCATAACCAAAAACTCAAAATGTCCGTACCTCGTCCGGAATACAGTCTTTGGCACATCTGTATCTCTGACTCGCAACTGATAATAACCTGATCTCAAATCTACCTTCGAAAATACTGAAGCCCCTTTCAACTGATCAAACAAATCATCAATTCGAGGTAACGGGTACTTATTCTTTATAGTTACCTTATTCAGTTGCCGATAATCAATACACATTCGCATCGTTCCATCTTTCTTCTTCACAAAAAGAACTGGTGCACCCCAAGGGGAAAAACTCGGTCGTGCAAAACCCCTATCTGTCAACTCTTGCAACTGCGCTTTCAACTCTTTTAACTCTGTAGGTGCCATCCGATACGGAGCTATCGAGATCAGAGTCATTCCCGGTACTAATTCAATGCCGAACTCAATCTCTCGCACTGGTGGTATACCCGGTAGTTCTTCAGGAAACACGTCTGAGTATTCACACACAACCGGTACAGATTCAATCTGTATCTCAGACAATTTATTATCCAGTACATAGGCCAAATAAGCTTTACACCCTTTTTCACAAATTTTCGAGCTAACATCGAAGATATTACTGTAGGAAACCCACTTAAATCGTTGGATTCAATTCTGATGATCTCACCGTTCTGGCATCTCAAATCAATAAGCTTTCTTTTGCAATTCACCACTGCATCATGTAAAGTTAACCAGTCCATTCCCAAAATTATGTCGAACTCATCGAAGGGCAACAACATTAAATCAACTGGGAAGCAAGAATCCCGAATCATCAATGGGCAACCTCTACACACTTTATTAACAAGTACGCATCTACCCAAAGGTTTGGACACACGAATCACAAACTCAGTAGACTCAACTAGCAGAGTCTTACCGAATACTAAAGTTTCACACACATATGAATGAGTCGAACCAGGATCAATCAATGCAATCACAGTAGTATCATAAAGGGTGAAAGTACCGGTAATGACATCGGGGGAGGAAGCATCCTCTCTGGCTCATGTAGCATAAGCTCTAGCTGGAGCTCTAGCCTCAGATCGAACTGCAGTGTTCTTCGTTCCTTTCTGACTACCACGTACATTGCCTGAATGTCTGGGTGGCCTGCCTCATACTGACGCTTTGCTCGACTTAATGTTCTGAACTGTATTCTGCTCAACTAACATCGGACATTCTCTAATAAAATGATCTGACGATCCACATTTAAAGCAAGACCGATCATGGAATCTACAACTCCCAGAATGCCATTTCCCACAGTGCTTGCATTCAACTCGATTCTGTGGAACGTTACCAACACTGGCCATCGAGGTAGCTCGGGAGCCCACTGGAGGTCGATCACGTCTAGGTACATCTGAAGTAGCTTTATGTCGGCTGAAGTCATCTCTGAATTTCTTAAATGTGGAATGGAAATTCTTACTCGACGATCTCTTACGAGTGTCTCTAGCTTCTGTCTCAGCCTTTCTTTTCTCTTTCCCGAGCTCTTCAGCTTTGCAATCTCGCTCGACTAGTGTCACAAACTCTTTGATTTCAAGAATGCCAACAAGCAACTTTAAATCTTCATTCAAACCATCTTCGAACCTTTTGCACATAATAGCTTCAGTGGAAACACACTCTCTAGCATATCTGCTGAGCCTGACAAATTTCCGTTCATATTCTGTTACGGTCATTCGCCCCTGTTTCAGTTCAAGAAATTCTTTACGTTTCTGGTCGATGAATCTCTGGCTGATATATTTCTTGCGGAATTCATTCTGGAAGAAATCCCATGTCACTTTTTCTTTCGGGACTACTAATACTAGTGTATTCCACCAGTGATATGCAGTGTTCCGAAGTAAAGATATAGCACACTTCAGGCATTCATCGGGAGTACAAGATAGCTCATCTAATACCCGAATAGTGTTATCAAGCCACATTTCGTCTCGCTCTGCGTCATCATCAACATTGGCCCTAAATTCTTCGGCCCCAAATTTCCAGATTTTATCAACTGGAGGCCTACTAGATCTCATCGGATCTATCATCGGGGGTGCTGAAGGAATCTGAGTTGGATTATTCAGGGGTGGAGGTTGGGGTACAGCTGGGTTAGTCTGAATAAACTGGGTAAACCACTCGTTCATCATCTGATAGAAGGCTTGTTTAGCCTCCCCCTCGTGGCTACCCGAAACTGGTCGAGAGTCTACCGGCACTGATCCCGTGCACGGTCAAGCGCTACCTCTCTATATCATCCGCTACGGCTCTCTCAGGATCAGTGTCCATTTACTATATAAAACACAGTTCAGAGTGTCAGAAGTCACCACACTATCAATATATAACAAAGGCATGTATAGCTAGACTCTCACGCTCTACGGTAGTCCTAGAATCGACTAAACCGTAAGCTCTGATACCAATCAAATGTAACACCCCTAACCCGTATCCGTCGCCGGATTAGGGTTATGAGGCATTACCAAACTAAACTGAATTTCGAATAGACATCCAATTGAATTCAATACCAGCAATGCAATCTCCACCACATCATATAATATAATTTAATATTTACTCATAATACTTTAATACATATACATATTAAACCAACAGAACTATTTATCGCATTTCCGTAGCAATTACGTACATATAAGCAAATCAAAGTTACATCCTAACCGAACATACATCTCATGTAATGAACATATATCGCATGTATTTCCTTATAACAAAGGTCACATTTATACTTGCATATGATTATTCGTACATCATATACCAAAATTAATATGTTTATTAATGTACCTAAATTTTGCAAGTTATTTTATTTTATTCGCCAAAAATTCGGTCATACTATTACTAATATTATAAGCTAATCACAGTAGTTCAATTATTGAAACCAAACCATACCGTTTTTACTTACCATTTGGATTCTTACCTAAATGGGATATTGCTTACCCTTACTACCTTAAATATGCATCATTTAATATAATACCAAACCACATATCAACTCAAGACTATCATTGGTAATGGTTATTCAATAAGTAACTCATGAATAAACCTTGGACAAAATCATACCTACAATGCAACAATTTCGTTCTGCAAATATAATTCAAAACTAGATATATTAATCCAAACATATAACAAAATTATTACCTAACTACTATATATATATATATATATATACACCCACACGAATCATTAAGCATCATCACCATTTTCCTTAATGTCCATAAACATAAATGAACACATCACACCTATTTTGTATAACTAATGTCACCTTATTTAACATTATCTTAACCCAATATGTCATCACCCACAACATTTATTTATAATAACTATATTAGTCTATACCATAGCCGAATAAAAGGTAAGCAATTCCATGCAACTTCAACATCATAATAACAAACGTAAAACATCTCAATATATCCTGCTTATCCAAAATGCATCACATCTATATATATAGGCATATTATTTGACCACATTCCAAACATGATTAAACCATGGCCGAATTTCACATCCCTTAATAACCTAATCAATCCATTATATTAAGAACATAGGAATTAAACTTAAGCAAAAGAAATAGCCATTTTCGCAAGGCTATTCATATATATATACAAGGCCAAATATCATTAATCTAAACCTTAGTCTAACCTATACATGCCTTCGATTCAAAACTAAGATTATGTACCAAAAGGGGTGATAGTGTGGTTGACTTTTCCGACGATCCTCAGATGCCCGTAGCTTGATGGAAATCTATAAAACAGAACAAAGAGCACACACAAAATAAGCTAACTAGCTTAGTAAGTCTTAAGCAAATTTAAAGAAATTAATTCGGCTTGACACTTAAACTTTCCAATTCAAATATTTGACATTACTTCAAACTTTAACAAATAGTTCATTAGATCAACTCTAGTTCAATTGATAAACATCCATTTCTTGACAACTACTCAAGTCGTATACACATCATTTTAAATGGAATCATATACAAAAGCATATATATATATATATATGCTCATTCACTTTACATCTTATCACTCCAACAGTCCAACATGCACGAAATATCAATATAACTTCCTAAACAAACAACCGAATATACATACATAATCATATACCTCATTTTCGTCCAACATCACACACATATACATATATATATATATATTTGTAATTGAACGAATATATTTATATTCGATTAAACAACTCACAGGTACTTACCCGTACAGCTCTGTAATTGAATTCATACGAATAAGCTTAAGCTTGTCCTTTATTTGCCAACATAACTCCACCAGTTTATATGCATAAGCTCATATTTAAAAATCACCGGCATTTAGCCTGCTAGGCAATAAGCCCGAAACTCTTCACCGGCACGAGGCCTGCTAGGCTCTAAGCCCGATACATTTCACCGGCACTAGGCCTACTAGGCATTTAGCCTGATAATTTCCACCGGCACAAGGCCTGCTAGGCTCGAAGCCCGAATATCAACACATTTAACATTTCAATACACAACGCTTAATAATGGAATCACAACATCTTATATTCTTTATACTACTTTCACTTATCAAACCGAACTTACTTATTCAACTTGCATTAAACAAAATATATTCACTTCAATATTATACATTCACATTCAGCTATATCATGTATTTATACTCTAAATTTTCTCAATTCGTCATTCACTAAGTTCATAATTAATTTATTAACATTAGAACGCTTAGGGACTTACCTCGGCTGTCGATAGACCGTGCAAATCAGCTATTCGAGAACCTTCATCTTTCCCCGATCTAAATCCGTTTTTCTTTGTTCTTGATCTAAACACATTAAAATTCAGCTCATTCAAGTACATTTCATTTCAAATTTAGTCCCAAAACACATAAATGGGCAAATTACCATTTTGCCCCCACTATTTCACAATTTTGCAATTTAGTCCTATTTGCATAAAACTCAAAATACACAAAATTTCACTAATTAACTCAAGGGCCGAATATCCAATAGGGCTATACAAGTCCATATTTTCCATTTATTTAGCAAATAAGTCCCTACAAATTTTTATTTTTATAAATTAGCCCTACATACTAAATTTCACCAAAAGTCCTAATACAAAACTTGTAAATCTTTAACATATATTTAATCTAAAACCATCAAATAACAAAACCACTTAAACATGTTAATGGCCAAATCCTATATACATACTAATTTCAAAAATTCAAGCATGGGTCGGGTAATATACGAAGCAACGATCACAAAAACGTAAAAATTATCAAAAACCGACTAAAACTCACCTTGAATTTTAGCCTAGAAATGCCGAAAATCAAAAGGATTCAAAGCTTCTTCCTTTCTTCAACATTCGGCCATGGGAGAGCTAAAAGATGATAGCTTATTTTTTTATGTTATTTTAACATATAACATATTATTTAGTTTATTTACATATTTAACCTTAACATTTAAAATAACTAATTAATATAACTTAAGGGCAAACTTGTCCATGGCCGGCCACTAACTCATAAAATGGGTTATTTACCCTTTTCATACCTCATATTATAAAGCCATGCTCAAATTAACACATTTCACTTTAGTATGCCACTTTTACGCTTTACGCGATTAAGTCCTTTTTATCAAATTAAGCACTTAAATGATAAAACTTTCATACGAAACTTTCACACATATCAATTCACATATGATAAACTCAAAATATAGTATTAAAATATTTCTCAGACTCGGATTCGTGGTCCCGAAACCACCATTCTGATTAGGGTCAAATTCGGTCTGTTATACCACCATTCCTTTCAACTTCTCCTCAGGGGTCAGATCTAACTCATCCATAATTCGTTCCGTTGCTTCCAACCAATATTCAGCTGTACTGGGTGCCACACCAGATACTCCACGAAACATTTCAGCCCCATTGGCTCGGAGTCGCTCAGGTACAGATTTCCGAGCTCCCATATTCCCACCTGCTCCAGCCACCATTTCCAAAACTCACAGCACAGCCTACGACACAGCATCATCCCCCGTTTGAGCTTGCTGCTCGACACCAACAGCTGGGGGTGGTGGTGGCTGTGGTACCTCATTGTCAGACCCTTGACCCGATCTAACGGGTTTCGACACGGCCATTCTGCCTCTACCGCGTCCTCGCATGTTACGACCACGTCCTCTAGAACTCATTTCTACGATCGTGCTTTAATCTGATTAAGAAATTTTATGAATTAGCTTTTATTCCACTGATTATTCGCAAAGGAGTTTTATGTAAAGAGCTTAATAGAGATTCTTTCGATCATTCAAAGTCTCAAGTTTTCTATCCTAATTCACAGAAAAGCACATCCATTCCATAATATCTCCCATACACATTCACTCTTCGGACATTTCTGTCCATTCCCAACCCAGGGGTATTTTCGTCATTTGTCCTACAGGGGTATTTTGGTAAATAATCGGGGTCAATTTGAAAATTACAAAAGTCATTTCGAAATTCCTCCAAACTCATGGATACAAAACAAGTTGTTGCAAAAATTTTGGAAATCGGGGTCATTTTGGTAATTTTGGTAAACCAGGGGTATTTTCGTAATTTTTTTCAAATCGGGATATTTTGGACTTTCCAAAAATAGGATTTTTAAATACTTTTACAAAATAAGGAAATTTTATTAAAATCGGGGGTGATATGGTAACTTTTAAAACCAAGGGCATTTTCGTAATTTTGCAAATAGGGGTATTTTAGTAATTTTCATAAATCAAGAATACTTCAAAAAAATTTTATGGAATAGCTTTTATAAATCAAAAGGGTAATTTAGTATTTATTTTTTTTAAAACTAGGGTTTCCAGAAAAATACGGCTAGTCCCTTTCGGGTTTTAGTTAAGGGTTTAGCCTATGAATAAGTCCTCTTGGTTAGGGTGAACCGAAGCTACGCACCAGGTAGGATTCGAGTGGAGAGGAGGTGAGTCACGCGGACTGCTTAAATACCAAGCTCCCATCGAATACCAATCCTAGACATGCGCACAATGGTTGCCATACCCTAACTCGGTGACTTAGTCACAGGTTTGTTTAATTAGGCATTTAAAGTCTTATGTAATTGTTGGGGTAACTAGTCCTACGGTTCAAATACTTATCATGCTAATCTACGTTCCATTCCACTTCTACCCTTCTACAATTCACAATATAAATCACACAAAGGTTAGGGGTACTTACCTGGTGGACTTCGGGTCGGAGACTTAGGTGCCATGCAAGAAAAACCTGCTTTTCACAAAATTTTCTTAAAAATTTCTTTTGGGCTTAATTTTGAAAACGTTTTGGGCCTTAAACCCAAGGCCGAGAGTTTAAAACTGGGCTCTGATACCAAGCTGAAACACCCCAAACCCAGCCCACGAGTCTCGACCAGATCTGGTATGTTCCTCGAGTAAAAACAGTTCAAATTCAGGGGTTCTTTTGAAAATCTTTAAGTGATTTCGGAAAAACTCGATTTGGGTTGGGCTCAAGTTGTAAAACCAATTTATTTTTGAAATATAAGTTTTATGAAATCTCATTGTCAAGTTTCAAAAACTTTAAGTTAGAAGATTTGCCGAATTTCTTCTTTAATTAGAAATCATATGAATTTAAGTGTTAAATCATTTAGGGTTTAGTTTTAAATAAAACATTTGATCTTTAATTGGATAAATTTCATAACATATTGAAATAAATAAAATGCATGCAGGCCTTATTACATCAAAACAATCCCAGATAAATTTAAAGTACTTAAAATAAAATAAGTGTCCAAATAAATAATTCCTTGCTGAGAATGGCCACCATTAAGCTCCTGCCGACCCAGTCCATCACTGATCGTCACCTGGAAGAAAATGTTCCCCAACGGGGTGAGTCAAATAGACTCAATGTGTAACCAACACTAAAATTTAATAATTCAGGCATACATTATCTTATCACATACATATTCATATATCAAATAGGAAATAATGGTGCAACCCGAACCCAAACCTATATGCCATCCGCTACACATCACTCGTACCATCCTGCACACCGTGGGGACTACTAAGTCAACCCTCCATCCGCTACACACCACCAAAGGCAGTCGATGCAGTCGACGTGCTCATCGCCCTTATAAAATTCGTGGCATAGCCACCAGATACATAGTTTGTGTCATGAGACACCATATTCGGATATCGTGGTCTTAGGTCACCACATTCACTTATCGTGGTCTTAGGTCACCACTTTCATTTATCGTGGTCTTAGGTCACCACTTTCACTTCCCCTTTCATAATATCCCATATGCCCCATGTCATATCATGCAAAATTATGTTTCATACTTTATTCATATTCTTATAACTGCACTTAGGTGCCATAACCATTATTTATCATACTCACAGTAGGAGTAGGAAACGTACCTGAGTACTTTGTACCATAGCATGGTACTTAGCCACATTCACATTCTTATAAACATGCTCATGTTAAATATTGCCATAAATCGTATTAAAAGATAGTGTGGGGTACACACCTGATTCGCTCAATGCTTTCAATCCAAATCCCGAAAATTCAATCTACTGCTTTAGACCTTTGATGCCTATATTCGGCCAACCCCAATCACATTAGTACAAAGCCATTCGGCTAAAAAACCAAATCCAAATAGGATTAGTACACTTAAAACCTACCTTGGTGCTGATTTCAATACTAATCAAATCCCGAAATCTATGCTATGCTCCTCCTTGTATTCGGCCAAGCACTAGATCTCTACATAGGTTAGTTTTGGCTTTTAAAATAAATAAGAAACAGGTCTAAATACTAAAATAGGCCCTTGGCCGAATGTGTGAGTACCCTTACCTTGAAATCCTCAAATCTCGAAAGTTGCTTCTTGGTTATGAAGTTGTCAAAACCTACAGGGTATATGTTAGATCCACTTCTAACATTAAAATACTAATGAATGTCCCTTGGCCAACTACATAACTTACCTTTGATCTTTGTAAATCCCGGAATATCCTTCCTAGAAGTCGACACTTGCTAGATCCCGAGAGATCCTTCATAGTTTCGGCAAAGCCCACTAAGGAGATTAGTACATTGTTTTCGGCAAGTCTAAATGAAAAGAATGGAAAGCGAATGATACTAGCTCTTACCCTTAATACAGAAGTCGGCAACACTTCTTCTTGATACCCCTTGAGATATTCGGCTATAGGCTAGAAAGAACTTGATTTCTGCTTCCTTGAATAATCGGCTATGGTCTTAAAAAGGCTTACTTTCGGCTTTTGAATGGTGTGAGGGAATTGGCTAGGGGTTGTCTTTGGGGTTTCGGCTTTTGATGATTTGAAACAAAGAAGAAGAAGAATAGAGATGGAGGATTCGGCAATGGTGAGTCTTTGAGAGGAAGTTTGCGATTTTGTTAAAAAGAAAATAGAGAAGATGTCAAGAGAATTTCGGCAGAGGTTTCAAAAGAAAAGAAAAAGAACGAATGATGGCCTTAGTCTTCCCTTGGCCGAAAATACTAGCCTTAGACTCCCCCAATCGGCCAACTCTTCCTATGTGATAACTCTATCCTTTAATTATCACCTTATTCGAATTGATAAAAAGAATTATCCCCCCCTTTATCTCTTATTTAGCCGAATTTTAAAGAGAATAAAACTCCTAAAATATAGCCTTGTGCCGTCCACTACCTCCCTTTCCTTACCGAAAATAAAACTCCAAAATGTTGGTTCCCTTGTGACTCAAACTCAAGTCCTTCCCCTAGCATGTGGCGTCATTTCCAGAGCCCTAAGTGGCACCTCCAAGCCACTTTTCCAAGCCCAACTGTGTGTCATATTTCACCCACATTTTCTCTTAAGGCCCTGTTAGGCTTAGTTCCCTTTTTAATCCTAAGATACGATATTTTCCTAAGGCATTTCTTACTACTCTAAAATTTCACAAGCACTCATAAATACACATTCATACATACAAAGTCATGCTTTCACATTCAATTAAGCAATTATGCATAGGCCATAATTCGGGATATTACAGCCCATGTGAACCTATGACGCCCGTGCTTCAGGCCGTGCTCAAATTAGTATACTTATAATTTCATTTAAGTAATTATTATGCACAGCATAAAATGCATTATTATTTACTAAAATGCATTATTATAATTCCATTTAAGTAATTATGCGTGTAGCTACTAAAGCACATATCATTTCAATATGTATTATTTCATTCATACATAAAGTGTATGCCATTATGCCTATACATTTACTAAATAACCAACCTAACGTTTCCTTAACACAACATGTGCGCAAGTTATAAACCAAACAACCCATTATTCACCATTTATT
The DNA here is from genome assembly GCA_005393395.2 of Gossypium australe. Lineage (NCBI taxonomy): Eukaryota > Viridiplantae > Streptophyta > Magnoliopsida > Malvales > Malvaceae > Gossypium > Gossypium australe. Next base: position 106,644,238 of record CM016621.1, on the reverse strand, counting down.
GACCAAACATATATACAACTTTAGTAACAATTTCATAAGGCCGAACATGCTTTAATGTTGTTTATTTAATATACACTTTAGCTTATCCATATAAATCATAATAAAAACACAAATACAAACTATAATATACTTCAATTACATACTAATTATTATGTCAAAAATTTACATATACTTACTAATTTATTTCATGACAAATCAACAACCAAAAGTAACCATACAAATAGTACAAGTTTTAGCCATCAAATCACAAGCCAAAATATGCCATTTCATATTCATATCATATCAATTTCACACATCATGTAGTACACCAAATTATTTTTCAATACATACTCATTGTTTCAACTCATATCAATTCACATAATAAAATCATACATATCACTTCACATTTTCCAAACCTTTATCCATTCACCAATTTATAGTATAAAACACACTTCCAAAACAGGACTAGATCATGACCTATACACATGTTCTTCCATACCTTATAGCCGAACATACATATGCAAATTACTAGTTACTTTCGATACAAGTTTAAACCATGACTAAATTCAGACAATCATTAGCAAAGCATACTAAACAAATCACACATTAATATACCATGACCGAAATTATATAACTTAGGCATCATAACTAGCCATTTTCACTTGGCTTTATATTTACAACCTCAAAACTAATTAAAATATAAGGTAGCCTATACATGCCATAGGTTCAAAGTTCAAATTTTTATAAGTACCAAAAAACGATCAATAGTGTGACGGATTTCTCTGACGATCCCCGAGCTCGTAACTAGCTTCCAAAATCTATAAAATAATGAACAGACACACACAAAGTAAGCTTTCATAGCTTAGTAAGTCATAAGCAAATAATTTTCCAAATGAACATTAACATTATAATCAATTAGCGAATCAATCCAAACCTTAACTAAATGTACATATATCACACTCACAAATTCGTATATCTTCATATATACATTAACATTTTAACATCATATGGCCGAATGCACAAATACTCACGAGCATATATAATTCTCACTTTTAATATCAGATATACATCATTTGGTAGAATATGAGCATTCATATATACATATAATTCACTTTGTATCTTGTATAATTTATAACACCATTTCAAATAACAAGCTTACCTTATTTTCATTAACATTAAACTTGGCACGTAGCTGAACCTTTTAGCTCGATTTCACATTCAATCATAACTCGTTAATGCTCGTTGAACCATTCAAAATTAAAAAGGATACTCGGATAGTCGAAAAGCTCGTACAATGCCAACATCCCAGACATGGTCTTACATGTAAACACATACCGGAAATCCTATGTCATGACATATGAATCCTAACTATTCCTAAGGTTCGTATGGGGATTTCGGATGTCGTAACTCGATTGATTTAGGCTCGTAAACAATTCTTCCATACTTTTACCAATTCGGCATACACATATATTTTCTACTAAAATTTAATTCAGCATAATAAACACATTTTCATATAAATTTAACAACGATTATTTACTTATGAACTTACCTCGGATAACGACGGACCAAACGGGATGATTATTCAACCACTTTAGATTTCCCCCGATCCAATTTCGATTTCCTCTTTTCTTGATCTAAATTAATAGAAATTTAACTTGTTTATTAACATATTCATTCAATTTAGTCCAAAAACACTAAATGGGCAAATTACACTTTTGCCCCTAACATGTCACATTTTTCACAATTTAGTCCCTATTTCACAAAACACAAAATATGCATAATTTCATTACACTAAAATATGCATAATTTTCATTACACTATATCTTGGCCGAATATTCACCTAGCTCATACAAGTCCACATATTTCATTTATTTCACATTTTAGTCCCTTATAATATTATTTTCACAATTTAGCCCAAATTACTCAAATTCATAAAAAATTCAAATACAAAATATATCAATCTATCACATATCTTTCATATTTCACCAACTAACATCACAAAGCTCACAATTTCATCAATGGCATCTCAAAATCTTCATCAAATTAAGAAATTGAGACATGGGCTTGATAGATTATATAGCAACGATCTCAAAAATGTAAAAATTATCAAAAACCGAGCAAAACACATACCCGAGTTAAACTTAGAAATGGTCGAACCTTTTTTTCTTCTTTCTTTCTTTTTCTTTTCTAATTTCGACTATGGATGAACACATAATGCATGGCTTTTAATTTATGTTTTATTATAATAACATAATTAACATATTTACTAAATTAATCTTATTAATTTAATTAATAAACCATATAATTCAAACCTAAAACCGTCCATGCTATTTTCTAATGGTCCATTTGCCACATAAGGACCCCACATTAAAAGAACAAGGCAATTTAACACTTTAACAAATAGTTATCTACTTTTACATTTTACGCGATTAAGTCCTTTTAATTAAATCAAGCACACAAATGCTAAAATTAAATCACGAAAATTTCACAGATATCAATTCACACATTATAAACACAAATAATATTTAAATATTTTTTTGACTCAGATTTTTGGTCCTAAAACCACTATTCCGATTAGGGTCTAAATTGGATTGTTACATAGGGCACACGCCCATGTACGAGGCTGTGCCGTCCACATGGCTGAGACACACGCCCGTGTCTCTGTCCATGTGCTCATTACTGAGCATTCTATTTTGCAACAATTAAGGTGTAGGAGACACATGACCGAAACACATGCCCATAGGCACACCGTGTGTCGCACACAGTATAGACAAACTGTAACAGCCCAGTTTAGACCTGTAATATCCTGAATTAGGGGTTATTTGTGATTGTATTGTTTTGCATGAGTTCGGATTGTCGTGTTGTTAAGTGAGATGTTCTAGGGCTTAGGAATAAGCCAAGGGTAGGCTTGAGCTGTAGGAAAATTTTTATTTTTAAGCTTTAGTTAAAGGGAGTTGAAGGAGCTAGGGGTTAAGAGTAATTCGTGGGGAATTTTAGCACAAGATTAGGCTTGGTAAAGTGGCAAGGAGGAGCCACTCAGGGCCTTATGAAGTGACGCCACAAGTAGTGTGAGGGGGCTTAGGTTCGAGTCCCATGGATGGTAATAAGGTGACTTTTATTTTTGCTTTTGTATGGCATGTGTTGGTCAAATTTTATTTATGGTAAGGATGGACTTTTTCACTTATGGATAGTAGATGTAACAGACCGAATTTGACCCTAACCGGAATGGTGGTTTCGGGACCACGAATCTGAGTCCGAGAAATATTTTAATATTATATTTTGAGTTTATCATATGTGAATTGATATGTGTGAAAGTTTCGTATGAAAATTTTATCGTTTAAGTGCTTAATTTGATAAAAAGGACTTAATCGCGTAAAGCGTAAAAGTGGCATACTAAAGTGAAATGTGTTAATTTGAGCATGGCTTTATAATATGAGGTATGAAAAGGGTAAATAACCCATTTTATGAGTTAGTGGCCGGCCATGGACAAGTTTTCCCTTAAGTTATATTAATTAGTTATTTTAATGTTAAGGTTAAATATGTAAATAAACTAAATAATATGTTATGTGTTAAAATAACATAAAAAAATAAGCTATCATCTTTTAGCTCTCCCATGGCCGAATGTTGAAGAAAGGAAGAAGCTTTGAATCCTTTTGATTTTCGGCATTTCTAGGCTAAAATTCAAGGTGAGTTTTAGTCGGTTTTTGATAATTTTTATGTTTTTGTGATCGTTGCTTCGTATATTACCCGACCCATGCTTGAATTTTTGAAATTAGTATGTATATAGGATTTGGCCATTAACATGTTTAAGTGGTTTTGTTATTTGATGGTTTTAGATTAAATATATGTTAAAGATTTACAAGTTTTGTATTAGGACTTTTGGTGAAATTTAGTATGTAGGGCTAATTTGTAAAAATAAAAATTTGTAGGGACTTATTTGCTAAATAAATGGAAAATATGGACTTGTATAGCCCTATTGGATATTCGGCCCTTGAGTTAATTAGTGAAATTTTGTGTATTTTGAGTTTTATGCAAATAGGACTAAATTGCAAATTTGTGAAATAGTGGGGGCAAAATGGTAATTTGCCCATTTATGTGTTTTGGGACTAAATTTGAAATGAAATGTACTTGAATGAGCTGAATTTTAATGTGTTTAGATCAAGAACAAAGAAAAACGGATTTGGATCGGGGAAAGACGAAGGTTCTCGAATAGCCGATTTGCACGGTCTATCGACAGCCGAGGTAAGTCCCTAAGTGTTCTAATGTTAATAAATTAATTATGAACTTAGTGAATGACGAATTGAGAAAATTTAGAGTATAAATACATGATATAGCCGAATGTGAATGTATAGTATTGAAGTGAATATATTTTGTTTAATGCAAGTTGAATAAGTAAGTTCGGTTTGATAAGTGAAAGTAGTATAAAGAATATAAGATGTTGTGATTCCATTATTAAGCGTTGTGTATTGAAATGTTAAATGTGTTGATATTCGGGCTTCGAGCCTAGCAGGCCTTGTGCCGGTGGAAATTATCAGGCTAAATGCCTAGCAGGCCTAGTGCCGGTGAAATGTATCGGGCTTAGAGCCTAGCAGGCCTCGTGCCGGTGAAGAGTTTCGGGCTTATTGCCTAGCAGGCTAAATGCCGGTGATTTTTAAATACGAGCTTATGCATATAAACTGGTGGAGTTATGTTGGCAAATAAAGGACAAGCTTAAGCTTATTCGTATGAATTCAATTACAGAGCTGTACGGGTAAGTACCTGTGAGTTGTTTAATCGAATATAAATATATTCGTTCAATTACAAATATATATATATATGTATATGTGTGTGATGTTGGACGAAAATGTGGTATATGATTATGTATGTATATTCGGTTGTTTGTTTAGGAAGTTATATTGATATTTCGTGCATGTTGGACTGTTGGAGTGATAAGATGTAAAGCGAATGAGCATATATATATATATATATATATATATATATATATATGCTTTTGTATATGATTCCATTTAAAATGATGTGTATACGACTTGAGTAGTTGTCAAGAAATGGATGTTTATCAATTGAACTAGAGTTGATCTAATGAACTATTTGTTAAAGTTTTAAGTAATGTCAAATATTTGAATTGGAAAGTTTAAGTGTCAAGCCGAATTAATTTCTTTAAATTTGCTTAAGACTTACTAAGCTAGTTAGCTTATTTCGTGTGTGCTCTTTGTTCTGTTTTATAGATTTCCATCAAGCTACGGGCATCTGAGGATCGTCGGAAAAGTCAACCACACTATCACCCCTTTTGGTACATAATCTTAGTTTTGAATCGAAGGCATGTATAGGTTAGACTAAGGTTTAGATTAATGATATTCGGCCTTGTATATATATATGAATAGCCTTGCGAAAATGGCTATTTCTTTTGCTTAAGTTTAATTCCTATGTTCTTAATATAATGGATTGATTAGGTTATTAAGGGATGTGAAATTCGGCCATGGTTTAATCATGTTTGGAATGTGGTCAAATAATATGCCTATATATATAGATGTGATGCATTTTGGATAAGCAGGATATATTGAGATGTTTTACGTTTGTTATTATGATGTTGAAGTTGCATGGAATTGCTTACCTCTTATTCGGCTATGGTATAGACTAATATAGTTATTATAAATAAATGTTGTGGGTGATGACATATTGGGTTAAGATAATGTTAAATAAGGTGACATTAGTTATACAAAATACGTGTGATGTGTTCATTTATGTTTTATGGACATTAAGGAAAATGGTGATGATGCTTAATGATTCGTGTGGGTATATATATATATATATATATAGTAGTTAGGTAATAATTTTGTTATATGTTTGGATTAATATATCTAGTTTTGAATTATATTTGCAGAACGAAATTGTTGCATTGTAGGTATGATTTTGTCCAAGGTTTATTCATGAGTTACTCATTGAATAACCATTACCAAAGATAGTCTTGAGTTGATATGTGTTTTGGTATTATATTAAATGATGCATATTTAAGGTAGTAAGGGTAAGCAATATCCCATTTAGGTAAGAATCCAAATGGTAAGAAAAAACGGTATGGTTTGGTTTCAATAATTGAACTACTGTGATTAGCTTATAATATTAGTAATAGTATGACCGAATTTTTGGCGAATAAAATAAAATAACTTGCAAAATTTAGGTACATTAATAAACATATTAATTTTGGTATATGATGTACGAATAATCATATGCAAGTATAAATGTGACCTTTGTTATAAGGAAATACATGCGATATATGTTCATTACATGAGATGTATGTTCGGTTAGGATGTAACTTTGATTTGCTTATATGTATGTAATTGCTACGGAAATTCGATAAATAGTTCTGTTGGTTTAATATGTATATGTATTAAAGTATTATGAGTAAATATTAAATTATATTATATGATGTGGTGGAGATTGCATTGCTGGTATTGAATTCAATTGGATGTCTATTCGAAATTCAGTTTAGTTTGGTAATGCCTCATAACCCTAATCCGGCGACGGATACGGGTTAGGGGTGTTACAGTAGACTAAGGAAAAAGGCAAGTGTTTATTTAAGTAATGAAATTCTAAGCTTTTGGTATGATAAGGGGACATAAGGCATGGATTAAGGGATGAGGTTTGGAAACTTTTTAATGGCATTTTGTCCATGAACATGGATGGTTTTGTGGACTAAGGGAGGAGCCGATTTTGTGGTGGGTTTTGGGAAAAGTTGGTAGCTTGGGAGAAATTTCATTTTTTGGTCTTTTTGCTCACCCAAAAGCAATAGTGTGTCTCTCATCTTTTCCTCTTGGCCGAATATGCATAGTGAGGTTTGGGCATTCTTTTTGTGCTATTTTGTTGTCTAGAAAGCTTGTGTGTTTTTCTTTTGGAAACCGAAATAGGAGATCACTTGTGCACTATTTTCTTTCTTGACCTTAAGCCGAAACCATTTGTGCATCTTCTTCTCTTTTACCTTGCTAAGGCCGAACCTACTACACTCCCACCTCTCTCCTTGTCTTTTCCATTTTCTTTTGCTCAAAGCCGAAAGTACCATCTCTTCCCTTTCATCTTTTTCTTTCTTCTCTCAAACTCTTGTGCCGAAATCCTCTCCATCTTCCTTTGCCGAATTCCCTCTCTTCCATTTTACTTTCTTTTTCTTTCTCTTTTCCATTCTAGCCGAATTTTATTTGTTGTCTTTAATCAACCATAGCCGAAACTCCCTTCATCACTCAACCATTTTGCCAAAATTTCCCATTCCCTTTTTGATTTGTCTTGGCCGAATATCAACAAGGGTAAATCTCTTTTGGGTTCTTCTCTATCCGGTTTTGGAGAAGAGTAAGTGTTCTTGGCCGAAACTCCATTCTTACTTTCTCTTCTTCTCTGTCGACACACATAGGTGAAAGCCTAATCCGGCATTTGTTGATAGTGTTGTTAATCATTAATGGGAACCGATTTCTCCTAGGTTCTTCGGGATTGTGGAAGCAGTCGATTTAAGCCCCTATTCTTTAGCGATCGAAGTTGGTAAGTCAAGTGGTAAGGATATCTATGTTGGTTCATCATTCTTTAAGTTGTTGAAAAGCCAAAGGCTATTGAGACTAAGATTTATTGGTATGGCCGAATGGCCTTGTTAATGGTTTTGTGGTTTGGCCGAATGTAGGACAGGGAGATCTAGTGTGGTAGATCGGGTCTTCGGGATTTAGTGATTTCGCTAGTAACAGATGTGTAACTTACACACTTTATAACTAAGTAAATATGTTAATAATCTGAATGTGTTAAATGCCGGAAACTGTGTAGATCTTGATCTGGTACCTATTGGGTATGAGCAAGGATTCGGGTAAGTCCGTTTCGATATGATTTTTGCTATATGTTGTTTAATACCATGATCTATGATATACTTACTGTATGTTCATATTTGAGCATGATGGCATGATTTGCATAATATTTGCACGGTTATGGGTGATATGAGAGGAGGGGGAAGATTTGATATCCGTGTCTTTGGGACACCAGAGGTTTGGCACCTCCAGTGGTTTGGTACCACAGATTATTTCGTATCTTTGGGACACCAGAGGTTTGGCACCTCATAGCGACTCGTCCCAGTGGCTTAGTACCACAGTGGGTTGGCCCCACAGTTGACATATCGGGATCGTCGCTAGTGATTTAGTATCACACGTGGGTTGGCCCCACACTTGGATTATTGATATTTCGTGACTTTGGGTCACCAGAGGTTTGGCACCTCATAGCGACTCGTCCCAGTGGCTTAGCACCACAGTGGGTTGGCCCCACATTTGTTATGACGGGATTGTCGCCAGTGATTTGGTATCACAACATGGGTTGGCCCCACAATTGGATTATTCGTGACTTTGGGTCACCAGTGGTTTGGCACCACACTATTGTTGGATATCGTGACTTTGGGTCATCAGTGGTTTGGCACCACCAGTGGTTTGGTACCACATGAGGTAGAAACGGAGTTACGGATGGCTAGTTTTGGGTGCATGATATATATATTGCTTGGTTATGATTTGTGTAAGCTTGTTGCATTCACCAGGAGAGGGATTATGCACTGAGTCTTGGTGACTCACCTTCTCCCTTATCTTTTCAGGTGATTCGTAGATCACGGATGAGGAGCCGGGTGGACTCGAGGTGGCCCATGCAATAGAAATTCGGTTTTACACGGACTTTGGTTTGGGTACTTTATTTAAATTCGGTTTTCATTTTTATTTGGTTTTGTAATAAGGCCTTTTAAATTATGTTTTGAATTATTCATATGTTTTGGATTTGACTACGAATATGGTTAAGTAAATTACTTGATTAATTTAATAATATGAGCGCAAGGTTTTCTAAACTACAAAACGCAAAGGTTTTCAAAACTTTACCATCGGGTAATACAAATCACTTGATAATAAATGACAACTTAATCGTTTTCGACAACTCAAATAGAAACGGTTTTCAAATTAATCATTTGGGTTTCTTTTAAAATTACATAAAGGTTTTCTAATCTATGGATCGGCAACTAAGTTTTAAGGATTTATTTTCCGGGGTTTCAAAGTAAACTATCAGTTTTTAACTAATCATGCACCTGAATTCTACAAACATAGAGCAACAAAGAGCTTTTCACAAAAATTTATTTGGTAACTTGATTTTCTTTAAAATGTTTTCCTCTGTGACATGCCAGATTCGATCATGGTGTGTCGACCGGGTTTGGGGTGTTACAAGACCCTAGTCAGAATAGTGGTTTTGGGACCACAAATTCGAGGTCAAAAAAATATTTTAATATTATTTTTTGTGTTTATGATATGTGATTGAGTATGTGTGAAATTTCTGTGTGAAAATTTTATCGACTGTGTGTCGAATTATGAAAAAGGACTTAATCGCATAAAATGTAAAAGTTGTGTGCTAATTGTTAAAGTGCTTATTTAGCATGGATTATTAAATGAAAGGTCCTTATGTTGTTATTAGACCATTGATAGTTGGGATGGACAAAAATGGGCTTAAGTAAGTGGATTTTTAAATGAAATCAATAAGGTTAATTAGGTAATTTATGAAAAAAATGTAAATTAAATTAAACAAAGCAGAAATAAGCTTTATTCATCCTTTTTTCTCCGAAATATCAAGAAAGAAAAAGGGTTTTGAATAATCAAACATTTCGGCACTAAGCTTGGCTAATTGAGGTATGATTTTTGATCGGTTTTTTATCATTTCTACGTTTTTGCGATCGTTGCTTCGTGTTCTTTCAAACCCATGCTTTAATTTTAGAATTTGATGAAGATTTGGAGATATGCTATTGATGAATGCTTGAGCTTTGTGATAGTTGATGATGAAATATGAAAGATAGGTGAAAGATTAATATGTTTTGTCTTTGAATTTTTAGTGAAATTGAGTAATTTGGACTAAATTGTGAAAATGAAAAATTGAAGGACTAAAATGTAAAATAAATGAAATGTATGAACTTGTATGAGCATAAGGAGAATTTGGCTAAGCATGCGTATAGTGAAATTATGTGTATTTGATGATTTTATGAAATAGGGACTAAAGTGTCGAAATGTGAAAATGTGAGGGTTATTTTGTAAAATGCCCTAAATATGTATATTTGGATTAAATTGAATGATTTGGTGATTGAATGAGTTAAATTTGAATATGTATAGACCAAGAAAGGAAAGATTCGGGTAGAGATCGAGGCAAAGACAAAGTACTCGATTGACTAATCTTAATATTTCTACATCCGAGGTAAGTTCGGATATAGTACAAGTTGTTAATTTATATCTATGTGATGTGAATTAAATGATCATTTTTGAATTAGAAATGTTATATATGAGATTGAGAAATGAAGCACTAAGTGTGCGAAATTGAAATCGAGACAGAGTTGAATAGCACTGTGTGTGCGAAGTAATGGAAGCTTCGACTTTACTGATTGGCACTGTGTGTGCAATACTGAATTAAGTTCGATTTTGTATCGAGGCACTAAGTGTGTGATGTTAATTAAGCTTCGGCTATGATTTGGACACTAAGTGTGCGATTGAGTTAAAAAGATATCGAGCAGTGAATGAGATATTGTATCGAGCATCAAATAGCAAGAACGTTTGTTAACTAAGTGTTGGCAAAGGTATGTTTGACCCTATGCGGTTGATGATAGTTTTAAAGGTTGAATGAATGGATATTTGAGCACATGGTTGTGGATGATAATGTGCCTAATTGTGCTTCTATCTATGTGATGGTTTAATTATGTACTGATGTTGCATTATTGAGTAGTATGTATTATATTACGAACTTACAAAGCTTTAAAGCTTACTGTGTGATGTGTTTCCCTATTTTACAGTGTCAGTAAAGTTAGCTCGGATCCGGCGATCGTTAGCGGCTCTATAACACTATCGGCTATTTATTTCGGTACTTTTGAAAGGTGTACATATTTGGTATATGGCATGTATAGGCTAGTAAATATGGTGCATTTTAAGGTGTTGGACCTTGCCATGTGACATGGCTTGGATGTTAGATGATTTTGGTTATTATGTGTGAGCTATGTAAATGATGAATGTGGTATGAAATAGTGAGATTGGAAATGGAATATTTCTTGCTTGAATTAGTTGATGGAAACGGTGTTTTAAATGTGAATTTGTGGCTTGACTAAATGATGTTTAGCTTACATAATTTGAGTTGTGAAAATGGTGCTTAAATAGATTTATTTGAGTAGGAATTGAGTATAAGAATAGATGGTATTGTTGATTATTAATTGGTGCTTGAAATGGTAAGTTTTGTTTGCAATTGAGGCTTGAATTGGTATTGGTTTAATGCATATAGGTGATTCCAAAGTGTTGATGGCAATTTGGCCTTGAAAATGGCTTATAATTGCCCACACGGTTGAGCACACGAGCGTGTGGCTTGACCGTATCCTTCGTGGTTGCAATTTAAAATGAGTCAGACTTGACCACGGGCAAGACACACGGGCGTGTGACTTGTAACAGCCTGGTTTAGACCCTGGTCGGAACAATGGTTTCGAGACCACAAATCTGAGGTTGGAATAATATTTTAAAATTATTTTTGATGTTTATAATGTGTGATTTAGCCCGTGTGAATGTAATACCCCAAACCCGGCCCTAAACACTACAGCCAAATTCGAAATGCCACTGGAAAACTTTGAGTTAAAATCGGCTGGGTGACAATAAAATTTGTAGCAGTACTAGAGGTGGAATGAGAATAGGTGCTTAACCACTTCTCTAACGATTAGATTTTTAAAACAGTATTCAATTTCTTAGAGAAACATTTAATTTGGGAAAACAATTTGAAGCTCACGGGTAGTTGAAAACGTACCCTTTTGAAAACTATAAAAGAATCCAAGAAATTACGAAAATCTTCATTAGAAAACCTTAATTAAGTTTTTAAGTTATCAAAACGTCTTTAATCGACATTGTTTGCAATTATTAAGTCATGTCTAGTCTAGCATAAACCACAATAAAACCCAAAATATTTGAATGGCCTTATTACATTGAAGCATCCCAAATAAACCAAAATTAAAAGTAAATGTTTATAAATATGCAAGCAGTGTCTGCATGGCCATCTCGAGTCACATCCAAGCCCGGTCCAATCATCATGAATCACTTGCATTGTTTGGTAAAGACTTGAGTGAGTCAACAGACTCAGTGTGCAATTAGTCCACAGATTTCCACGTATGGGCTTAGCCCAAAACCACACCAATCCGTATATCAGATAATAATGCAAAAATGCACCCAACCCAGCCTAGGGTCCATCCTCTACACACCCCCGTATCCAGCCACCACACACCAGGGGATCACTAAATCGACCCTCCAACCTCTACACACCAATTTGGCAGTCAATGCCATCCACCAAGTGGTCTAGCCACTGGTCCACGTGATTAAATCACTATATAATCCACAACGTGACCGTAGTCAACGTCAATCCATGATGTAGCCCATAGCTAGCATCAATCCACGATGAGGCACATAGCCATCACCAATCACGATATGGCACAAAGCTGATATCAACCATGATGAGGCACAGAGCCGATCATCAATCCACGTGAGGCTCGTAGCCATCACTAAACCACGTACATAAATGTACACCCTGTCCTTCTTTCATATATACATATCCCACCCCATGTTTATGCAACATATGATAATGATATGATAAAATAATGCATGAACAGGTTATTATGCATACAGCACATATTTACAACAATAATCACAATCTTATCGGCATTAACACTGACCTGATTAACGACATACCCATTAAGGGTAATCATCTCATTATAGCCACTGCATCAATCGTCACACTCATAACACATACAAATATTTTATATACCGGGAGACCGCGAATTAATCACACACATGATAACCTGAAGTATCACGCTCTCAAAATCGACGCTGTCACTAACCGAGACTACTGCTATCTACCTACGTTCCTGTGCTGACGCTGGCCCACACCCCGGTGGCCAATCCCGTACAGCAGAGACTGATCGCTTCTTAAACTTAGGAGTAGAGACTACCCCTTTCCCTCCTTGACTGGTACTCGCATCCATCAATAATATCTTAGTCAGAAAATCCCGTCAAGAAATCGAGTCAGATCCATACGAAACTAAATAACATCTAAATCGAATAATCTTACCAAGGTTGACCAAAACCCGAAGACTCTCACTTGATCTTTGAAGGTTATCGAAATCCCTTGAGTAGTCGAACCCAAGCGAATCCTTAATGCTCCTTTTCGCTGGCACCAACCCACGTTTGAAGAGATTAAGAGAAAGTAGTCGACAGTACCTCCCTTAGAGAATCGGCTTTTGAGAATGACAGAACAAGAATGGTTTTGGGAAAAAATGATAGTATAAGAGAACAAAGAAAGAAGAAGAAGACTATCACTTTCGGCTAATAACAAGAGGTATTTCGGCTTTTGAATATGATCAAATGAATAGAAGAGAAAGATGAGTGTAGAGGGTTGCGGCTATGGTGTTTCGGCTTTAAGGTTTTAAGAAAAGAAGAGAGAAAGAGGGGACTACAAGGTTCGGCTATGGCTTTCAAATGGGGATGGAATATTCGACCAGCAAAAGAATAGATATGGAGTTGAAGTTGAAAGAAAGAAAAAGAAGAACAGAAGAAGGCTAGAAGAATTCGGCAGTCACCCAAAATGCACAAAAATGCCCAAATGGCTACTTCTATTTTCTGCTCTTGCTCCAAAGAAAAGAAAGAAAAAAGAGAGAATTCTTGTGACTCACAATTCGGCAAAGAGAACTCAAAAAGAAACAAAAAGATGGACACTCACACTACTCAAAATTCGGCACTACACCCCCCATACATGACCGAAACTATGCCCCTCCAAAGTCCCACATTCGGCCAACTCTTCAACCTCACACCACATCCCTTGTTTTCCTCCTATTTTTCCTCTTCACCACTCATTCAAACTTGTTTGAATGAGTCAAACTCCTCAAAGAGCTCTCCACCTTCTATCCGAATTCCTTGACAAGTCCACCCTCATCCATTCCAGAGTTCAAATGCCATCCAACTCTCCCTCCTCCTTGACGTAAAAAGCAACTTAAAAAAAAATGCCAGCTTCGCAGCTCGAACCTCCTCTTCCTTGACACCCCTTGTGACGCACACTCCTCCCCTGCTTCTTGGCGCTACCTTGCCACTTTACTGCTTCCTTTCTTTGTGTCATGCTCCACACCGAATTTCTTTTAAAGCTCAGCTCCTCTAGCTCCCCTTTGCTTAGCTCATAACAAAAATTTTCCTATGACTTCTACCATGCCCAAAATTTCCCGAAACCCCCAAATACTTCCAAATAGCATACAGAGCACATTAACACACAAATATAAACTAAAATGCATGACCCCCAAATCTAGGATGTTACAGTGAAAGTTTCGTATGAAAATTTTATCAACTGTGTGTCGAATTGTGAGAAAGGATTTAATCACATAAAATGCAAAAGCTGTGTGCTATTTGTAAAAGTGCTTAATTGTGGATATCTTTATAATTTGGAGGTTTTGTGGTGTAAATAGCCCAAAAATAATGATAGTGGGTGGCATTATGATTAATGTATATATAGTTTATATATATACATATATATATTAATTATACATGTTAAAATATTAGTATAATTTAATGTTATTATATAATGAAACAAAAAAATATCAAAAGCCATGTTTTTATCATCTTTATTTGCACTAAAACAAAAAGAAAAGAGAAAGAAATAAGAAAGCTAGGTATTCGGCCCTTGTTCAAGCAAATTGAGGAGAAATAAGAAAGCTAGGTATTCGGCCCTTGTTCAAGCAAATTGAGGTATGTATCGGTTTTGGTTTTTGATAATTTTTACGTTTTTGTGATCATTGCTTTGTGCTCTTTAAAACTCATACTTCAATTTTGTGAATTGGTGAAGATTTTGAGATGTGTTATTAATGAACATGTGAGCTTTGTGTTGATAGTTGGTAAAATATGAAAGCTTAGTGTTGGATTAACATATTTTGTATTTGGGTTTTTGGTGAAATTGAGTAAATTGAGCTAAATTGAGAAAAGTGTAAATTGAGGGACTAAATTGTGAAATAAATGAAATAATTGGGCTTGTATGAGTATAGTGAGAAATCAGCTAGGCATGAGCACAAGCAACTTATGAGTATTTGATGATTTTGTGAATTAGGGACTAAAGTGTCTAAATGTGAAAATGTAAGGGCTATTTCGTAAAATGCCCTAAATATGTGTGGTTGGACTAAAATGAATGATTTGGTGATTGAATGGATTGAATTGGAATGTGTATAGACCAAGAAAGGAGAGGTTCGGATCGAGATCGAGGCAAAGATAAAGTGCTCGATTAATCAACCGTTTCGCTATTTAACGTCCGAGGTAAGTTCGGATATAATACTTGTTATTAAACTAGTATCTATGTGATGCAAGATGAATGAATGTATATAAATAGAATAGAATGTGTTATGTATAAGATAAAGTATTGAGGCACTATGTGTGCGAAATTGAGTAAATACCGAGTTGATTAGCACTGTGCGTGCAAAACAATAGAAGCTATGGCTTTAACAATTAGCACTATGTGTGCGAAAAGACAAAAGCTTTGGCTTGTTGAATATGCACTGTGTGTGCGATACTGATATAAGTTCGATTTAACATATTGGCATTAAGTGTGCGATAACGATTATGTTCGGTTATGAAATTGGCAGTAAGTGTGCGAATAAATCAAAGGTATAGCAAAGGTTGAACGAAAGGTAATATCTAGCAATTGAGTAGCATGAATGGTGAGTAGCTATGTGTTGATCAAGGTACGTTTGAACCTATGTGGTTGATGATAGATTTAAGAGTTGAATGAATAAATATTTGAGTATGTAATTGAGATTGATAATGTGTCTAATTGTGTCTTTATCTATGTGATGGTTGGATTGCATGGTTGAGCACACGGGCGTGTGGCTTGACCGTGTCCTTCGTGGCTACAATTTATAACGAGTCAGACTTGACCACGGGCAAAACACACGGGTGTGTGACTGGCTGTGTGGATCAAGTCAGTAGCGACCACGGACTAGACACACAGGCGTGTGATTGGCCGTGTGGTACGAGTGAGGCATACGGGCATGTCAGAGGCCGTGTGGACAAGTCAGTATGTATGCCCTGTTTTGCCACGGCTTGGACGCACGGGCGTGTCTGAGGCAGTGTGAGGTAGACGGCCTACCCATACGGGTGTGTGACCTCTGTAACTTAAAAAAGAGTTTGAATTTCAAAAATTTTTGTGTGTGTTCGGTTTAGGCCCGGCCATACTCTAAAGCATGTTTAAGGTCTCGTTGACCTATTTAAGGAGCTATATGAATGAGAATTGTTATGTTTGGATGTGGAATGATATGAAATGTTGGGAAATGATTAGTAATACCTCTTAACCCTAGTCTGGCGATGGTTACAGGTTAGGGGTGTTACAATTTTATTCTAGGACTAACATAGAGCGTGTGAGTCTAGCTATACATGCCATATATATAATTGCGATAGTGTGATGAATCCTGACAGTTGAAAATGTGATTTTATATAGCAAATGGATCCCGATTGAGCAGTTGCTGATGATGTAGAGAACAATGCGCCTGCTCCCACTCAAGGGACAGTGCCGACCACATCTAGGCTGAATGATAGTAGCCAAGAGGGAGAGGCTAAGCAAGCCTTTTTCTGAATGATGAATGAGTGGTTTTTGAAGTTCGTTCGAATGAATCCAGCTGCTCCACAACCTTCACCCCCACAAGTACCTGTTGTGCCACAAGTTGTACATCTGACCCGATTGAATAAGCCTCTTGTAGATAAAATTCGAAAGTATGGGGCTGAAAAGTTTAAGGCCACAGCTAATGATGATGCTGAGCGAGCTGAGTTTTGGCTCTAGAATACTATTCGAGTGTTTGATGAGATGTCGTTGACTCCAGACGAATGTATTAAATGTGCTATTTTCTTATTAAGAGATACGACATATAACTGGTGGAAGACATTGATATGTGTGGTTCCGAGAGAGAGAATTACCTAGGATTTCTTTCAAGTTGAATTCCGAAAGAAGTATATCAGTCAAAGATTCATAGATTAGAAACGTAAAGAGTTTCTAGAACTAAAGCAAGGTCGTATGTCAGCCACTGAGTATGAACGAGAGTTTGTGAGATTGAGCCAATATGCGTGGGAGTGTGTTTCGACCGAAGCTACTATGTGTAAACGTTTCATTGAAGGGCTGAAAGAACATATTAAATTGTTGGTTGGAATAATTGACATAAATCAATTTGTTGTGCTAGTTGAAAGAGCCTGCAAAGCCGAGGAGCTTAGCAAAGAAAAGAAGAAAGTCGATTCGGAGGCTAGAGATGAAAGAAAAAGATCGATGAGTAAGTTGTCTCAACCTTCGACAAAGAGATTTAGAGATGCAAGTAATCCCGTAAATGCTTTGTTTGGACACTCGAGTAGAGACCGTGCTAGACAAAGTGTTGGTCCAAGAACTTAAGCTCCAATTGAATCAAGTGTTAGTAGTGTTAAAAGCAACAAGCCTGAGTGTGGACAGTATGGAAAACGGCACGTTGGAGAGTGTTGGGGCAAGTACAACAATAGAACTTGTTATAAGTGTGGATCACGAGATCATTTTATTCGAGATTGCCCAAAGTTAGCTGAAAAAGATAATGTCCAGAGTGTGAGACCGAGTAAGACGACGGCTAGGGTAGAGTACCCAAAAACACTGGAAATGTGAGTGGAAGTCAAAGAGGGACTATAGATACAGCTGTGAGATCCGAGGCGAGATCACCTGCCCGAGCCTATGCTATTCACGTACGAGAGTAAGCATCATCTCTAGACGTCATTACTGGTACTTTTACTCTATTTGAAACTGATATGATTGCATTCATAGATCCAGGTTCTACTCATTTGTATGTGTATGTGAATCTAGTATTAAGTAAGACTCTACCTGTTGAGTCTACTGAATTTATGATTAGAGTATCGAAACCCTTAGGCAAGTGTGTTTTGGTTGATAAAGTGTGCAAGAACTGCCTATTGATGTTTCGGGATATCTGCTTTCCGGCTAATTTGATGTTGCTACCTTTCGATGAATTTGATATTATTTTGGTTATGGATTGGCTCACTTTGCATAATGCTATTGTGAATTTTAAACGAAAGAGTATTGATTTGAAAAGTCAGAATAGTGAGATAGTTTGAATTGAATCCAGCAATTTAAATGGGTTGCCGGCTGTTATATCATCAATGAAAGCTCTGAATTATGTGAAAAAGGGTTGTAGCTTATCTCGAGTATGTGATAGATACAAAAGTGACAGAAAAGAAATTTGAATCTGTACCTGTAGTTTGTGAGTTTCCAGATGTGTTTCCTGATGAACTACCGGGATTATCTCTGATACGAGAAGTTGAGTTTGGTATTGAATTAGTACTAGGAATGACTCTTATCTCAATAGCTCCGTATAGAATGGCACCAACAGAATTGAAAGAGTTAAAGTCTCAATTGTAAGAGTTGACGGATAGAGGATTTACAAGACCGAGTTTTTTGCCCTGGGGTACTCCTGTATTGTTTGTGAAAAAGAAAGATGGCACTATGTGGATGTGTATTCATTACCGACAGTTGAACAAAGTGATGATAAAGAATAAATATCCTTTGCCATGTATTGATGATTTGTTTGATCAGCTGAAAGGAGCTACAGTGTTTTCTAAAATAGATTTGAGATCGGGCTACTATCAGTTGAGAGATAAAGAATCAGATGTACCGAAGATTGCTTTTAGAACGAGGTATGGACATTATGAATTCTTAGTTATGCCTTTCGGACTAACGAATGCACCTGCAATTTTTATGGATTTGATGAATCGGATATTCAGACCGCATTTGGATCGATTTGTCGTGGTGTTTATTGATGATATTCTGATCTATTCTTGTGATGAGACGCAACATGCCGAACATTTGAGAATTGTGTTACAGACTCTGCGTGAGAAGCAATTGTATGCAAAGGTTAGCAAATGTGAGTTCTGGTTGCGTGAGGCTGCTTTACTGGGGCATATTGTAACACCCCTAACCTAAAATCGTCACCGAAATAGGGTTAAGAGGCATTACCGGACAATCAAAACATTTCACATCCATTTCACGACACAAAGTCAATCGTCAAACAAACGTATTCAAATACGAGTATATAGTCCCTTATCGAGGCCTATGAGACCTTAAACATGTGTTATAAGAGGTCGGGACTAAACCGAACATTTATGAAAGTTTTTCAGAAAATTTAAACATTTTTCAACACTGCGGAGATAACACGCCTATGCAGTCAGGCCGTGTGCCTCACACGGCTAGCAGACACACCCATGTGTCCAGGCCGTGCCAAAACAGAGCATGCATACTGACTATCCCCACGACTACTAGACACGCTCGTGTGGTTGTGTAGAATTAGGCTAGCTACTGACTTAATCACACGGCCACTAAGCACGCCCGTGTACCATAACCGTGTATCCTATCCAGGCACACTTCGAAATGGCCCTTGAGCCACAAGGAAGAGACACACGTCCGTGTCCCTTGGCCATGTTTGCAAAATATGCCATTTGTAAGGCCAATTTGACACTCACACAAGGGTCAATCCACATTTAAGCATATTTTCACCCACAATTTGGTAACCAAATTCATGTCATATGATCATCATATCATTCCATCCATTATCATTCTCTAATCATGTCAATTTATAAACCAAATTACACAACTAGAACACATACATTACTAAACATGATTTATCCTTAATATCAGTAAATCATAATAGCCTCAGTCCATCACTGAGCTTACCATTCTTAAGGCATTTTAGTTGTCATCAACCATACCAAAACATACTTCATATACCATAATCATTCATGCATATTACCAACATTTTGTCTAGCCATATCACATGGCCATATACACATCTCAAACATGTCTTAATTAACTAGCCTATACATGCCATATTCAAATAATTTACCGGAAAGCATATATCCCGAAACATCAATGGGCAATTCTTACACACTTTATCCACCAAGACACACTTGCCTAAGGCGTTTGATACTCTAATCACAAATTCAGTAGACTCAACTGGTAGAGTCTTACTTGATACAAGATTCACACATACATAAGAATGAGTAGAACCTGGATCTATCAATGTAATCACATCAGTATCAAATAGAGTAAAAGTACCAGTAATGATATCTAGCGATGACTCTTCCTCTTGCGCACGTATAGCATAAGCTCAGGCAGGTGCTCTTGCCTCCGATCTCATAGCTGTATTGGTAGTCCCTCTTTGACTTCCACTCTCATTTCCAGCGTTTCTAGGTGGTCTACCCCTAACCCTCACATTACTCGATCTCACATTCTGAACATTTTCTTCTTTAGCTAACTTTGGGAAATCTCTGATGAAATGATCTCGTGATCCACACTTATAACAAGCTCGATTATTATATTTGCCCCAACATTCTCCCACATGTCATCTTCCACACTGTCTACACTCAGGGTTGCTTTTGGCACTTCCAACACTTGATTCAATTGGGATTTGAACTCGTGAAATGATATTTTGTCTCACACGATCTCTACTCGGATGTCCAAATGAAGCATTTGATCGATTGCTTGCATCTCTATATCTCTTCATCGAAGGTTGAGAAAACTTACTCCTCGATCTTTTTCTTTCATCTCGAGCTTCAGAATCGGCTTTCTTCTTTTCCTTATTGAGCTCCTCAGCTTTACAGGCTCTTTCGACTAACACAACAAATTCATTTATATCAAGAATCCCAACCAACAACTTAATATCTTCATTCAGCCCTTCTATAAAGTGTTTACACATAGTAGCTTCGATCGGAACAAATTCCCGTGCATACTGGCTTAATCTTACAAATTCCCGCTCATACTCAGTAACTGACAAATGGCCTTGTTTCAGTTCTAAAAACTTTTTACGTTTCTGATCTATGAATCATTGACTAATATACTTTTTTCTAAACTAAACTTGAAAGAAATCCCAGGTGATTCTCTCTCTCGAAACCACGGATGTCAACGTCTTCCACCAGTTATACGCGGTATCTCTCAACAAAGAAATTGCACACTTAATACACTCATCAGGAGTCAACAACATCTCATCGAATACCTGAATTGTATTCTCGAGCCAAAACTCGGTCGCTCAGCATCGTCATCAGCTGTGGCCCTAAACTCTTCGGCCCCGTACTTATGAATCTTATCCACAGGAGATTTATTCAATCAGATCGAATCTATCACTTGTGGCACAACAGGTACTTGTGGGGGTGGAGGTTGTGGAGCAGCCGGATTCATTCGAACGAACTCTGAAAGCCACTCACTCATCATTTGGAAGAAGGCTTGCTTAGCCTCTCCTCCCTCACTACTTTCATTTGGCCTAGATGTGGCCGACACTGTCCCTTGAGCGGGAGCAGGCGCGTTACTCTCTACATCATCAGCAACTGCTCGATCGGGATCCATTTGCTATACAAAAACACATTTATAACTGTCAGGATTCATCACACTATCGCAATTTCATATATGGCATGTATAGCTAGACTCACACACACTATGTTAGTCTAAGAATCGACTAAACTATAGCTCTGATACCGATAAAATGTAACACCCCTAACCCGAAATCGTCGCAGGAATAAGGTTAAGAGGCATTACCGGACAATCGAAACATTTCACATCCATTTCACGATAAAAAGTCAATCGTCAATCAAACGTATTCAAATACGAGTATATAGTCCCTCATGGAGGCCTACGAGACCTTAAACATGTGTTATAAGAGGTCGGGACTAAACATTTTTTCAACACTGCAGAGATCACACCCCCGTGCAATCAGGCTGTGTACCTCACACGACTACCAGACACACCCATGTGTCTAGGCCGTGCCAAAACAGGGCATACCTGACTTATCCCCACGGCCACTAGACACGCCCGTGTGCCATGGCCGTGTGAAATTAGGTTAGCTACTGACTTAATCATACGGCCACCTGGCACGCCCGTGTACAACAGCAGTGTATCCTGTCCAGGCACACTTCGAAATGGCCCTTGAGCCACACGGCAGAGACACACGCCCATGTCCCTTGGCCATGTATGCAAAATAGGCCATTTGTAAGGCCAATTTGCCACTCACACAAGGGTCAACCCTACAAGCACATTCAGGCATATTTTCACCCACAATTTGGCAACCAAATTCATGTCATATGATCATCATATCATTCCATCCATTATCATTCTCTAATCATGTCAATTTATAAACTAAATTACACAACTAGAACACATACATTACTAAACATGATTCATCCTCAATATCAGTAAATCATAATAGCCTCAGTCCATCACTAAGCTTACCGTTCTTAAGACATTTTCATTATCATCAACCATACCAAAACATACTTCATATACCATAATCATTCATGCATATTACCAACATTTTGTCTAGCCATATCACATGGCCATATACACATCTCAAACATGTCTTAATTAACTAGCCTATACATGCCATATTCAAATATACACATCTTCAAAAGTACCACAATAGATTTGCCGATAGTGTGATAGAGATGCTGACGATTCCCGGATCTGAGCTAGCTTTACTGACACTATAAAACAGAGAAACAATCACACAATAAGCTTTCAAAAGCTTAGTAAGTTCGTAACATAATACATTATACCAAAACAAACCATCACATAGATTATTTCACATCTACATATATCATACCATCCAAAGCTAATGTGTTCAATTAACCTTCCATAAACTCATTCATAGATTCATCAACCACATAGGTTTCGAACGTACCTTAGCCAACACTTAGTTGTCGATTTTATATGCTACTCAATACTCACTATTTCATTTCAATCAACTTTCGTCCTTTTTTCTATTTAATCGCACACTTAGTGCTCAAATATTTAGCCGAAGCTCATTTAACATCGCCCATATCAAACCAATCTTAAATCAGTATCGCACACACAATGCCAACTACAAAGCCGAAGCTTATATTATTTCGCACACACATTGCTAGTCATCTCGGTCACATTTCCGAATACGCACACTTAGTGCCACATAACTCGAGCCCTCACATAGCATTAACCATTCAATAATATCATACCATTCATTTTATAACATTAACATAGTTAAATACACGTATTATGTCTGAACTTACCTCGAACGTCGAAATACTGAAACGGTCGATTAATCAAGAACTTTGTCTTTTCCTTGATCTCGATCCGAACCTCTCCTTTCTTGGTCTATGCACATTCAAATTCAATCCATTCAATCACCAATTCATTCAATTTAGTCCTCACACACTTATTTAGGGCATTTTACAAAATGGCCCTCACATTTTCACATTTTGACACTTTAGTCCCTAATTCACAAAATCACAAAATACACATAATTTTATTTCACCCATGCCTAGCGAATTCTCTCCATGTTCATCAATGGCATATTTCCAAAAACATCATCAATTCACAAAGTTAAGACATGGGTTAGCTAGAGCACGAAGCAACGATTACAAAAACGTAGAAATTATCAAAAACCAAGTTGAAAACACATACCAATTTGAGCCTAAGCTTGCCGAAATTGAAGAAGCTTCAAACCTTATTTTTCTTTCTCAATTTTGGTGGAAGATGAACATTATAGCCACCAATTTCATGTTTATTTAACCATATTAACATAACAATTCACCTTTTACTAAATTACCCTTATCAAGTAACAAATAAAACTTGTTCATTTAATGGCACAACTGCCCATTACCCATCCACTAGCTTATAAATAGTTTAATTACTACATACACTTCATCTTTATAAAGTCATGACAAATAGACTCTTCAACAATCAGTACACAACTTTTACCTCTTATGCGATTAAGTTCTTTTTCACAATTCAACATACAGTCAATAAAATTTTCACACGAAGCTTTCACATAGGCTCAATCACAGATTATAAAAATAAAAAATAATACTAAAATATTTTTCTGACCTCAGATTTGTGGTCTCGAAACCACTGTTCCGACTAGGGTCTAAACGGAGTTGTTACACATATTGTATCAGCTACGGGAATACGAGTTGATCTGAGTAAGATGTCAGCTATTCTTGAGTGGAAGCCTCTGAGAAATGTGTCTGAAGTCCATAGTTTTTTGGGACTAGAGGGATATTATAGACGATTTGTGAAAGGCTTCTCGATGATTGCGACTCCATTGACGAAACTACTACAGAAAGATGTTAAATTCGAGTGGTCAAAAAAGTGCCAACAGAGTTTTGAGCAGTTGAAAGCATTATTGACAAAGGCACCTGTGTTAGTTCAACCTGAGTCTGGTAAAGAATTCGTAGTTTACCGTGATGCATCGTTAAATGGTTTAGGCTGTGTGCTGATGCAAGAGGGAAAAGTCGTCGCTTATGCTTCGAGGTAGTTAAAGTCGCATGAAAAGAACTATCCGACTCACGATCTTGAGCTAGCTGCGATTGTATTTGCATTGAAGATTTGGTGTCACTACTTATTTAGTGAAAAATGTCATGTTTTTATTGATCAAAAGAGTTTGAAACATTTGATGACCCAGAAAGAATTGAATTTGAGACATCGGAGATGGTTAGAATTACTAAAAGACTTTGAGTTGGTGATTGATTATCATCTGGGCAAAGTTAATGTTATTGCTGATGCTTTGAGTCGAAAATCTTTATGTGCTTTGCGATATATGAGTACTCAGATAGATCTGTGTAATGATGGTTCAGTTTTGGCTGAGTTGAAAGCGAGGCCGATGTTTATACTTCAGATTTGTGATGCTCGGAAAAATGATAATGAGATGATAGCAAAATGAGCTCAATGTGATTTAAATTCTGATTTAGAATTTTGAGTTGATAACGATGATTGTTTGAGATTTAGAGATCAGATTTGTGTTTCGAGGAATTCAGTGTTTGAGATTTAGAGATCGGATTTGTGTTCTGAGGAATTCAGAGTTGATTCAGATGATTTTAAATGAAGCTCACAATAGTCGTTTTACCGTTCACCTTGGGAGTACAAAAATGTATAATGATTTGAAATAGTTTTATTGGTGGCATGGTATGAACAGAGATATCTCTGACTTTGTGTTGAAATGTTTAGTTTGTCAGCAAGTTAAAGCTGAACATCATGTTCCATCTAGTTTGTTACATCTGATTATGATTCCTGAGTGGGAATGGGAGAGAATCACGATGGACTTTGTGTCAGGAATTGCCTTTATCTCCGAGAAAGAAAGATGCAATCTGGGTGATAGTTGACAGATTGACAAAATCAGCTCATTTTGTTCCGGTGAGAATAGATTATTCACTTTTTAAGATAGCTGAACTGTATATTGCTGAGATTGTGAGATTGCACGGTGTGCCACTATCAATTATATCTGACAGAGATCCGAGATTTACCTCGCAATTTTGGAAGAAATTGCAAGAGGTTTTAGGTATAAAGTTGCATTTCAGTACTACCTTTCATCCTCAAATGGATGGACAATCCGAGCGGATTATTCAAATTCTTGAAGATATGTTGAGATGCTGCATTCTTGAATTTGAAAGTACGTGGGAAAAGCATTTACCGTTGATTGAATTTGCATATAACAACAGTTATCAATTTAGCATTAAAATGGCACCGTATGAGACTCTTTACGGTCGAAATTGCTGAACTCCATTATATTGGACTGAGCTGAGTGAGAATACGATTCACGAGGTCGATTTGATAAAAGAGACTGAGTAGAAAGTGAAAGTGATTCATGATAGTTTGAAAGCAGCGGTAGATCGTCAGAAGTCCTATGCAGACTTGAAACGGAGAGATATTGAATTTAAGGCCGGTGACAAAGTGTTTTTTAGGGTATCTCCGTAAAAGAAAATACTTCAATTTGGCCGAAAAGGCAAGCTGAGTCCGAGATTCATCGGGCCGTATGAGATCATTGAACGAATTGAGCCGGTTGCCTATAGATTATTGTTGCCACCTTTATTAGAGAAAATTCATAATGTATTTCATGTATCAATGCTTCGACGATACAGATCTGATCCATAGCATGTAATTATCCTACTGAGGTTGAGATTCAGTCAAATTTTTCGTATAATGAAGAACCGATTCGAATTTTGGCACGTGAAATCAAAGAGTTGAGAAACAAGAAAATTTCTTTACTGAAAGTGTTATGGCACAAACACGGAGTTGAAGAGCCTACGTGGGAGCCTGAAGATGTTATGAGATAGCAATATCTGAACCTATTCACGGGTAAGATTTTTGGGGACAAAAATTCTTAAGGGGGGAGAGTTGTAACAGCCCGATTTAGACCCTAGTCAGAACAGTGGTTTCAGGACCACAAATTCGAAAATACCCTTCGAGATGGTTTATTTTATATATTAATTTGATACAATGAGTTAATTGTATTATATTGCTAACTTACTAAGCTTTTAAAAGCTTACTGTGTGATTATTTCTCTGTTTTACAGCGTCAGCAAAGCTAGCTCAGATTCAGGAATCGTCAGCACATTTATCACACTATCGGCAATCTATTTTGGTACTTTTGGAAAGATGTAAATAGATTAAATATGGCATGTATAGGCTAGAAGTTATGGTATGTTTTGGGAATGTTTAATCCTTGCCATGTGAGTTGGCTTGGAAGTGAAATGATGTTAACTTATGAATGAGTTATGTTTATGGTATGTGAAGTACGTTTTGGTATGGCTTGGTGATAATGATATGTTTTTAAGTATGGTAAGATTAGTGAATAATTGATGCCATAATAATATAATGATATTGTGGATGAGTCTTGCTTGGTTATGTTTGTATCTTTGTTGAGCAATTTGGTTTATAAGTTGACATGATTAGAAATGAGATTGTATGAGATGATATGTTAATCACATGACATGAAATTTGTTGCCAAATTGTGTGTGGAGTTATGCTTAAATGTATTTGTTGGTTTGACCCTTGTATGGGAGATAAATTGGCCTTGCAATGGCTGTTTTGGCCAACACGGTTATGGCACACGGGCGTGCCCAATGACCGTGGGGTAAAGTTAGTAACTAGCTTAAGAGCACGCGGCCATGGTACACGGGCGTGCCTAGTAGCCGTGTGAATAATTCAGTATATGGTCTAAGAGCACACGGCCTTAGCACACGGGCGTGCCTGGTGGCCGTGTGGAGAAGTTAGAATACTTGCTCTGTTTTGGCACGGCCTAGACACATGGGGATGTCTGGTGACCGTGTGAGGCACACGACCTGGTTGCATAGGTGTGTGACCTCAATAGATTTGGTGAATATTTGAAGTTTTGAAAACTTTCGTAAGTGTTAGGTTTAGTCCTGACCCCTCTCTAGCATGTGTTAAAGGTCTCGTGGGCCTTTGTAAGGGACTATTTGATTATGTTTTGATATGTTTTGATGATGATTGACTTTGTGTCGTAAATTGGATGTGAAATGATTCAATTGTTTGGTAATGCCTCTTAACCCTATTCCGGCGACGGTTTCGGGTTAGGGGTGTTACATGGCTGGCTATGTGGATCAAGTCAGTAGCGACCACGGACTGGAGACATGGGCGTGTGACTGGCCGTGTGGTGCAAGTCAGTTTCAACCACGGGTGAGGCACACGGGCGTGTCACAAGCCGTGTGGACAAGTTAGTAAGTTTGCATGAATAAATAAATAGCAATAATAAGCTCATAATGACATCAATCCATGTCAATAGATAACTATCTAAAGTCTTAAGCACTTTGCAACAACTTACTCGTACTTGTTCTTATCTAGCACATATCATGCCACATATCGTAAACATTTCTCGTGAATTACTCAGGGTACCTGTATTCACTCAATCAAATGGCTTTAGTACTAAATCTTATTTCCATCTCCAAGCTTATCTATTTATCCCCTTAAATCACTAGGGATATTCAAAGATACATATTCACCATCATTACATAAACACAAAGCCAATGCCACATCCCAGATGTGGTCTTACATGGGGTCACTTTTGAGTGCCGATGCCATATCCTGGTCTTATACAGAATCTTACATCAAGTATTGATGCCATATCCCGGATATGGTCTTATACGATTCTCATATTCAATATCGAAGCCATATCCCAGATATGGTCCTATACGGGATCTCAATTCGGTGCCGAGGCCATGTCCCCGACATGGTCTTACATGGGACCTTATCCATCTCATGTCTCGATGATAGTGTTTTCACATTCATTAAAGTCCAACTAGTACTTCAACATCTCAACTTTTACCATCTTTCTCATTCAACACCAATACTCGATTTCATAGAATATCATGTATCATTATAATATCAAACATTCTGAAACATACTAGCATAAATGTTGAATTTATCACATACAAACTTACCTCGATTTCAAAATAAGCTAGATCGTCGATCTAGTCCGATACTTTGTTCTTTCCCCGATCGAGGTTAATTCTTGGTTCTTCTTGATCTATAATAGCAAATTAGCTCATTTAATTATCACATTAATAAATTCATTTTAATAATCATGCTTTGGCAAAATTACTATTTTGCCCTTAGACTTTTGCAAAATGACCATTTTACCCCTAGGCTCAGAAATCAATTCTAATCAAATTTCTCTCTTTAACGAGCCTAGGCAAACATTTATTTCTCTTATGAATACCATCAAAACTCAACATTTCACACATTTACTACATATTTTACAACCTTTACAAAAAGGTCCTTTTAGGTGTTTTCTTGGTAACACCTTTCACAAAAGTTGTTCATCTAACAACTAAGACCCATTTTCTTTCATAAAAATGCAGCAAACAACTTAAAAGCTTTCATGGCCAAACTCTAAACTCTTCACCTTTTAACAAAATAATCCCCTCTTTAGAAAGCTTAAGCTTTAGGGGTTCCAAAAGTACAATTTTTATCAAGAAATGATCACTAGAACACTTACTTGTAAAGAGAAGAGTGTGCTGAAATTTTTGAGTTCTCAACCCTTATTTTTGCTGCAAATTTTCTGTGGAAGGAAAGGAGAAGAAAGATGATATCTTTTCTTCTTTATTTTATTTTATTTCCAAGATAATTTTTTTCACCTAATCCACCAACTTGACCAATTTTGACATATTTTGTCTCCTATGGTCGGTCAACCATCACTTAAGGGGGCTAATTGCCCTTTAAAGACCTCAAATTAATATTCCATAACTATTTGGCACCTTTAGCTTGTAATTTTGAACTTTCGCACTTTATGCAATTTAGTCCTTTTTCGCGATTAAGCATGAAATCGCTAAAATTAAAGCACCAAAATTTTCATGTACTTTTATAATCATGCTCTAACTCATAAATTATCATGAAAATAATTTTTTCTAACCTCAGATTAGTGGTTCCGAACCACTGTTTCCACTAGCCCCTAAATCGGGCTGTTACATACATAATTGCCATGATTTATGAAAGGTTTTGAATTGAATGTTTTAAGTTATGAATTTTCGATAATGCTTTGTAACCCTATCCTGGCGACGGATACGGGTTAGGGGTGTTACACCAAGGCTTCTTACAGACTTTCCTAGGGTCTTGAAGTGAATCAAGGATCTCGATCAGAGGTAATGGAAACTGGTACGCCATGGAGTCGCACTATTTTTGCAATGTATATCTCTGCCAGCTTTTGCAAAGTATAAGTGGTGCGAACTACTAAGAAGTACGAACTCTTCGTAAGGCAATCCACAATCACCCATATATCAATTTTCTTTGTCGAAGTCAGGGGAAAGTTTGAAACAAAGTCCATGGTGATCCTTTCTCACTTCTATTGTGGGATTTTAAGTGGTTGTAGAAAGCTTGAAGGGAATTGATGCTCTCCTTCTACTTTCTGACAGACTAATCACTACGCCACAAAATCTGTGATAGCTCGCTTCAAACAAGGCCACTAATACAGTTCGCAGAGGTCATGGTACATCTTGTTACTACCTGGGTGCATTGTATAAGGACTACTATAAGCTTCACTGAGGATCGCAAGTCGAAGCTTTTTGCCACAGGGTACGCAGAGTCTTCCATGAAAACATAGTATCTTTTTTTGCATTCAGTGCGAAGTCCCCCCGTATTCCTTGTTCTACTTGGCTAACCCTCTTCGCCAAGTTTTCATTTGTGGTTTGCCTCTCTTTGATTTGTTGTGATAGGGTTGGTCTTACTTGCAATTCTATAAGCAGTCCCCTATCACTCGTTACATTCAATCGCACAAACATAGCTCCTAACTCACTCTTTGACTTTCTACTTAAAGCATTTACGACCACATTTACCTTTCTAGGGTAAAATTCTATCACACAATCATAGTCCTTTAGTAGTTTTATTCACCATCTTTGTTGCAAGTTTAACTCCTTCCTCGTGAGCAAATACTTGAGGCTTTTATGGTCTGTGTAGATGGTACATCGTTCACCATATAAGTAGTGTTGCCAAATCTTAAGTGCGAACACCACTGCTGTTGAATCCAGATCATGGGTTGGGTAGTTTCGTTCATGAGGCTTCAGTTGTCTCGAGGCATAAGCCGCCACCATTCATTCCTGCATTAGCACACAGCCAGGTTCCATGTGCAAGGCATCACTGTAGACCACAAAGTCTTTTCAAGGTTCTAGTTGTATCAACACAAGTGCTTTGGTGAGTAACGCCTTAAACCCAACCTAGATAAAAATGTTAAAACCTGGGCCTGGCCCATCCCGTATTAATTTTTTATATATATATATTTTAAAATTATAATACATCAAAAAATTAATGTTTTCCAACAAATTGAAAATAAATTTTTAAAAAAATATGTATACTTAAATAACACTAAGATAGGTGCAACTTAACAAGCAAATGCCTTTAA
Source organism: Gossypium australe (assembly GCA_005393395.2). Taxonomy (NCBI): domain Eukaryota; kingdom Viridiplantae; phylum Streptophyta; class Magnoliopsida; order Malvales; family Malvaceae; genus Gossypium; species Gossypium australe. Next base: position 106,613,527 of record CM016621.1, on the reverse strand, counting down.
AATAGTAACAAAATTAACAATAGAATAAGAATTATACAATAACAACAAAATAATAACAACATAATAGTGAAATGGTAGCAAAATAATGAAAAAAATAATAAAAAAATAGTAAAAAAAACTACAGTTTATTTTTTTTGCATATTCAGGTCGGCCTGAGCCCGGACCAAGAAGCCTTACCTGAGGCCCGACTCATTTTCTAAATGCACTTTATTTTTTTATCCAAACCTATTTTTAGACCTATTTTTTTTTTTACTTTCTATTTTTTAAGCAGACTTTTGGGCTGAGTGGACCGCCCTAGTGCCTAGCGGTATTGTAATGTTTACATTTTCAATCAGGTTTGAAACTTCGAACAAGAACAAAATTCTGACTTCTATTTATAGCTACATGTGGGATGACCCAAAATAAAAAATGGTTAAAGGTTGATCTTTTATTAGGGCCACCAGTCGGAGCTCAACTTTTAAACTTTTAACTAATATTTTGAGCCCAGTCGTAAGGATCGATATAGGTAAGATTCAAAATTTTCCAGATGACTTGGAAAAGCTGGAGCCAATCGTGTCTAGCAGTGCGAAAAGAACCTGGAAAACTATAAATTCTAATATATTCCATTATCCTTTTAAACTTTTGATTCTCATTTCTTAGTATGTCACACCAAAGATAGCAAAGGATAACCCCATCACATTTCTTATTTCAACGATGGCACTCCTCTTCTCGTTACCTCCGCCTTCTTCTCCTTCTTCTTCTTCTCCTTCGTTTTCTTCACATTGTTTTTCCATTTCACTCTCTTCCGGCCACCAATCCTGTCGCCGTATCCGGTTTCTGCCAGTCGCAGCTACCACCACCACTCACAATCGTCAACATTCCATTCCTCATGACAAGTCTTCGCTAGCTGTTGCTGAAGCGTCGGAGGAGGACCAGCTTTGGGCAGCCGCTTGCCTCCGTGTTCGCTCCTTCTATGACTTCCAGGCTTCCTCCTATGGCATCCATGTGAGACTTTATTTCTTTCATTTGGTTTTCAAAATAAAGAAGGAAAAAAAAAAGAATTAATGGGTTGCTTTTTTTTTTTCACTGGAGAGGCATAAAAAAGGTCAACGCCTGAATGTTAATTGTTTGATGAACGATTTCATTGTAATTTGTTTAGGGCATTTTAGAAGTTATCGAAGTTTTAGAGGATTGTAGATATTGATGTTAGTGAAGAGGGAGTTTCGTGTTATCTCATTAATAGCTCGAATATAGAAATTTTGGTTCCTTTTTGTCATTGCCGTTTTAAATTTGCCATTAACAGAGGTCCTCCGGAGTGTAAGTGCCTGGTTTTAGAGTTCCATTTGAAAAAAACTTGGGAGTGGGAACTGTCGCCTGAGTCTGTCTACTTTCATTTGTATGCAAACGTGCTTGTTTGAGGAAACTGGTAAAATCATAAAAAGACCATTAGGAACTATTATTGTTGGTTAATCTTATCATAGAAGAAATTTCCGAGCAAAACATGCAGAGCTATGCATGTAATGGGTTAAATGTCCAAGACTTTTCCATCCATAGGCATCTTCTAGCTGCCTAGAGATTAAACATACTCTATGGTTTTCGCTTTGTCTAATTATTACCGATATGTCAATAAATTGGTCTCCCAGCAGATAGAGAGGCCCTTTGCATGTTTGAAACTCTTTGTAATTGTACTCACAAGGCTCTAGGCGTAGACAGTTTCATCTATGGCTGTCCTCCATTAACACTGGATACTCAAGGACAGGATGTGCTCCGGGGAGACTAAATTTTTGGTTCACTAGATGTATTTTGTTTGCAAGTTCTTGGGCATTATGAATGTGGGTCATATTGATATTTTCCTTCTTTTAGTGGCTTTTGTCAAAAAAAAAGTTTAGGTCAAAGTTGGTTATGGATTTAGGCAAAAAGTAGTAGAATTAATCCCTGTTTTTTTATCGTTGAGGGAGAGAAATGGATGCGGTTTTGAGGCAAAAGACTAACCCTGTCAAAGCTGTTAGATTCTTGCTTCTACACTCTTGCATTTTTGGTGCAGCAAGCAGTTCTTGAACTGACATGATTGTTTAGATTTCCTATTGTTGTGTGAGAACTAGTTTTATACCTTTTACTGCAGCATTTTTTTAGTTATAAGGAAACTTGAAAAGAAAGAAAAATGTCTCTTGAAGGATAGTAATTTTTTTCTTTTTTCTGTTTCGATTCCCCTTTTATTATGGTATTTTGTCCTTTTCAAGTATTAGGATCATAAAAGGTACTTGGCGGAACGTGAATTTGTTGCGCTAAAGGAAAGAATTGCTGGGAAGAGGGAGGGCTTTAAGAGAGTTTCTTGCATAAATGCTACGCTTCCATTGTCACAATTGTCAAGCTCTGCAAATGATTTATGTGCTGCATGTAAGGTTTGTTTGCCTTCATTTTTTTTTTTTTCTATTTATAATGCTTCAAATTTTAAATGTCAGTTTCGCTCGTTAATGCTATTGTTTTGATTGATTAGAGATTTTAACCAGATTTAATGTGTCATAGATTCATCTAGGGAGAATCTGTATTATAATGATGAAGAAAAATAAGGAACAAGGAATGACTTTAAACCTAATTTTTTTGAATTAGGATGCCTTTTTGTCAGAATAGACAGCTATTATTAGAGAAGAGCGACATATTAAGTTCTAGATTTGCGTGTCTGGAACCTAATCTGTTAAAAACAGAGAATTGGTAGTTGAAATATGAAGAAATTTTACTTCTTGTTAATACTTTCATTGAAAAAATACATGGTTTTATATATGCAATAATTAGGAAGGCGGAAACAGAATCCCTAAAGGTTAATTACACCCCAAAGAATCTGTCTACATCCCTAAGAATCTGCTATATACACTAATTTCATGCTAATTAGTCAACACTCCTTCTCAAGTTGGTATATAGATATCACATATGCCCAACTTGTGGATCAAATTATGATAAATCTTGTTGTTAAGACTTTTGGTAAAGACTTTGGATAGTTGTTTGTTGGATGTTTTTCTTTAATAAATTGTCGATCAATTTCAATGTGTTTGTATCTATCATGTTGTCACAGAATATGAATAATACATCTTCTTATGATAATTTTAATTCTTCCAATATTATTTACAACCAATAAAGCTCACAGACACCTTGAGCCATAGCCATACATTTAGCTTCCGCACTATCCGAATAATTACACTTTGTTTGCTTTTCCAAGTGACTGAGTTTCCTCCAACAAATGTGCAATACCTCGAGAAAGATCGCTTATCATCCGAAGATCCAACCAATCAGCATTTGTGAAGGCCTTTAATCGAAGGTGACCATTCTTTGAAACTGCTTACATATGAGATTCTTGAAGATTATGCATTAAGTGGCTTACCAAACTAATTGGATATGTTATGTCTGGTCTTAATTTGCGAGAGATTAATTAGTCGTGCAACTAGTCTATGATATCTCTCCTTGTTCACATAATCTCCAACCTTTGCTTGCAATTTATGATTGCTCTCAAGCGATTCTGCTGGTTTGCAACCTTTCATGTCTATTTCTGTTAAAAGATCCAAAATATATTTTCTTTTGAGGAATGAATATTCCTTTTTCTTAACCTGGTAAGTTTGCTTACTAGAAAATATTACAATTTTACCAGATCCTTGATTTCGAATTCTTGAGCCAATCGCTTTTCAATCGAGTGATCTCTTCTTTGTCATCTTCTATCATAACTATATCATCAACAAAAAACTATAAGAAGAGTGATCTTACCTTTGTGATGTTTTATGAAATGGGTATGATCAGCATTGCTCTGTTTATAATCGAAAGACACCATAACTTTGTTGAATTTGTCAAATTATGCTTTGAGACATTGTTTTAGCCTATACAAGACTTTCTTAAATTTACACACTTTTTCATGAGTTCTTGCATTATTAAAACTTGGAGGGATCTTATACTTCTTCTAGCTCTTCGTGTAGGAATGCATATTTTTACATCAAATTGTAGTAATTCCCAATTAAGGTTAGTCGTGCAAGACAATAAGATTATGATAATTTTCATCTTCGCAACAGGGGCAAATGTCTCCTGATAATCTACTACATAAGTTTGAGTGAATCCCTTTGCAACTAATTTGACTTTGAACCTCTCAATTAAACCATCGACCTTTGTTTTATGGTAAACATCCGTTTGTAGTCAACTAGTTTTTGTCTCTTTAGAGGAGTAACTAGTTGCCAAGTTTCGTTTTTTGATAGAGCCTTTATCTCCTTGACCATTGCTTCTTTTCACCTTTGATTATTGATAACTTTTCTCTAATCTTTGCTATAAACACAAGGGATAAGGGCAAAGCAAAAACTTTATAAGATGAGGATTAGGAGTCATAGGAAATGAAATTAGAAGTAGGATGTAGAGTAGGGGATTTAACACTTCTCCTTTGAGCGATAGGTAAATTTAAATCACTGGTGTTCAAGGTTCAATCATGATTCACTGGACAGGAAAGACTCTAGGCATTGAGTAGGTTGCATGATGCCTTTTTCGGTCTTCTTTCTCTTGGAGCATTTCCTTAAATTAGGCCTATCCAAATGCCTAATAGTGTCTCCCTAAATGGTTTCTTCTTGAACAATAGTCTCCCTTTGCCAAAAAATTTTTTCAGACTGGAATCCTTAAGAGTAATAGAATTAGGTATCATCTCTTTACCTCCATTAATCTCCCCTTAAAAGGGTGATTGGCTTGTACCAAAATAAGATTCATCCTCACGAAAGGTATGCCCATGCTTCCAAATTACTTTTAGGATGGATGATGGTAACTCTTGTAACCTTTGTGTTGGAGAATACCCAATAAACACACATGTAAGGGCTTATGGATCTAATTTTTCAACATTTCAAGTATGAACAAAGCAAACACATTCAAACACCTTTAAAGGAACAATATAATCATTTTTCCTTATAAGACTTCTAAGAGACTTTTGAAATCGAGAATTTTGAGAGGCATTTTGTTAATAAGATATGCAGTTACAAAAGTTGCATCTCAGAAGTAAGGTTTTGGTAGGTTCATAGTGAACATGAGGGATCTTGCAACCTTTAATAGATGCATATTTTTCCTTTTTGCTATTCCATTTTTCGAACTCATGCCAGGACATTTACTTTGATGAATTATCTTATAAGATTTCAGGTAACCATTAAAACTGTTCATTGTCATTATCAATTCTCAAAACTTTTATCTTAGTATCAAGTCGGGTATCAACCATTTATGAAAGGATTGATATGTTAATGATCGAACATTTCAATACACTTACTAAGTACTGCTAACAAATTGATATGTACTAGGAAATTTAATGGAGTTGCCCAGATGGAATTCAGTACAATAAGATTGTGGAGAGGAAAAGAATTATAAGTTTTGTTATACCTCCCAGACGTTAAACACGTGTCAGCACAGTAAGCCATTGGAATAATCCTCTCTACTCCCCGTCATCGAGTCCCTATTAGCTAGACATCTTCCTAGGCCAAACCACCCGCTCTCTCCACTTAACCCTCCTTTTGCTTTCAGATAAGAGCTTGAACCATCCGCTCCTTGAAGATGGCCTTGATTGTAACACCCTAACTCGTATTCGTCGCAGGAATAGGGTTACGGAGTATTACCGTACAAACTAAACATTAAACATACATTTCCTACATTGACATAAACATGATATAAATCATTCATTCATATACATATCGTCTCTAAATCGAGCCCTTGAGGCCTTGGAAATACCTAGGAAACAATTTGGGACCAAATTGGAAACAATAGGAAAGTTCAAGAAAAAGATAAAAAAATTGGACTGCAGGGTTCACACGCCCGTATGCCTCACACGGCTGAGATAGACGCTCGTATCTCAGGCCATGTAACAATCGAAATAGGGACACACGATCGTGTCCAAGGCAGTGTCATTACCCGTGTAACTTTATGAGTTGGGTTACATTGCCAAGCCACACGCCCGTGTGCCAGGCCGTGTGCTAGGCCGTGTAACAACCTGACTTGCATGCATTAAAACCTATAGGGGATACATGACTGTGTTGTTAGGCTCTGTGTCACACACGACTGAGTTAGACGCCCGTGCCTCAGGTCCTGTGGATATGAATTTGGTCAAAAACAAGTCATTTTCGTCACCAATTCAAGCAACCATCTAAAGGCCTTTAGTACACATAATCAAGGCATCAAAACATGACCAAAACCTACATGAAATGACCAATTCAATAGTTCGAGATCAATCAACTAATATGCCATATAAGGCGCCTCAAATGCATTCATCCACAACTTACCTAAACATGCATATTATACCACTTTTCATTCATCCTTACAAAGCATACCATAATCTTACCATATTCAAATTATCTCAAAACATACCATATAAGTCATTCCAAACATGCAACATGAAATAGCATAATGACACAAATCATTAATGCATCAAAGTATCAAAACAAGATAACATTTACAACTCTTACAAGCCAATTCACCAACTAAACATTCATCACCATGACATTATAATATTCAACCTATACATGCCATTATAACCTTGATCAAAATATCAAAAGTTACCAATATTTAATTGGATGGTGTGATAGATCTCCGACAAGCTTCCAAACCGATTGAGCTTCTGATTATCTATAAAACATAGGAAAGAAAACTATGTAAGTACATAATACTTAGTAAGTTCGTAGAACATGAAACATAATATACCATTTCATCATATAACATTAAGTATAAGCATAATGTAATCTAACCACAAGTTTAGCACAAGCCTAAACATCATCATCAATACACAAGTTAATGCATTTAAATATAATTCACTTGAATTAAACATAAGGTAATTCATTTCCACATGAACATACATCATTTGATCCATTCTTCATTTTCATGAACAAAAGTATACTTCCGTTTGAAAGCTTACCATTTCAATCATTTTCATTGCCCGTTGAATTCTTTAGAATATATTCGGATACTCGGAAAGCTCACACGAATTCTGTTTAAACATATAACCGTAACCTTTCCTTTACATCGTTGCTTACACAAGCTGTGAAATGACTCTGCTCACACGAGCTGTGGGTCAAAATAGAAGCTACACGATGCTGCTCACACAAGTTGTGGAGTATTCTTAACAAATGTAGGACTTCAGTCACCGATAGGACATTCAAGACCAGCACCTGAAACATGAAATTCATAATGACATGTCATTTATATCCTATGAATTCTTAAGGTTCAACAGATACTCGATAACCGTCATGACATTGTTGGACATTCATCATTCAATTATATGACAACTAACATAATAACATATAATTGAAAAATAGCATTAAAACGATATTTATTCATACGAACTTACCTCGACGATTAAGGTGTAAAAACGAAGTCGATTAATCCGAGGCTTTAGCTTTTCCTCGGTCTAAGTTCATACGTGGTCTATCTTAATCTAAATATATAAATTCAATCTATTCAATACTTTTATTATTTAAAGTCCATATTTCATACTTTTGCAAAATTACTATTTTACCCCTAAAATTTTAACTTTTTACAATTTAGTTCTTAGGCTCATAAATTGAAATATAAACATTTTCAGCATTTTCTCAAGCTAGTTGATTTCTTTAGGGACATATATCAATCCATACAAATTATCATTTCACAAATTTACCATGAATTTTTATCATTTTTACAAATAAGTCTCTAAATGTCATTTTCATCCAAAATCACTTTACAAAATTAGTTTATTTATCAACAAGGACTCAATCTTCCATTAAACATTAAGAATCATGCAAGAAAATTCATGAAAAAACCCCAAATCTTTAACAGTTTTGCAAATTGATCTCTGGGCTAGCTAGATTAAGCTACAATAATCCCGAAAACATAAAAATCATTAAAAACGAGCTCGAAAATCACTTACATGCTAAGAGAGAACTTGGCTTAATGAAGAACCCTAGCTATGGCTTCTTCCTCTAATTTTTGGTGGAAACATAAACTAATTTTTTTTATGTTATTTTACTTTACTTTAATTATTAAATTACTTTTATAACCTTGTTAATTAATTAAATAAAACACTTAATTTATGCCCATTTTTGTCCACTAATATTATTAAATGGTCTAATTATCATCTAAGTCCACTCACAATTAAGTTTCATAGTCATTTGACCTTTTTTACTAATAGAACTCTATTTTTGTACATTTTACGATTTAGTCTTTTTTACGTAATTAAACATGCAAACGTTAAAATTTTTTAATGAAACTTTAATACAACCTTACTAACATTCCCTAAACATTATAAAAATAATAAAATAATAATTTACTCATCAAATTTGTAGTCTCGAAATCACTGTTTCGATTTTACTAAAAACGGGCTATTACATTGATCACTCGCTCTCATGGCAAGGCCACCTGCTAAACAAGTTGCCTCATCAAGCATTTGCTTTTTAGATGCAAACATTTCTTTAAGTGTGAACACACTTTTAACGATGAGCGGACTTCACCAAGAAATAATAACCTCGTACTATTTGGGACCACTATGTTTGCACCTCATGTACATTGTGCTAGTACGTCCACTATCCATTGTAACGGTTTGTCACGTCACACTACAGGACAAAAAGATCTCTCCTATAAATACCTTTCTAATAATGAAGAAATGATTGACCTTTTTAGTCTTAAACTTACTCTGAGCAATCTCTCCTCCTTCCAACAATCAACTTGTCCTCTTGTCTATTTTTGGCTCTCCGCTTCCTTAGGTGAATCGGCCTCATCAATACCACCACATACTTTTTTCACGGGACTAGACCTTTAGTCTCGCAAACCATGCGGCCTCAGGCAATTTACTTGCTTCGAATTTTCCTAAGCCTAACTCTCACAAAAGTGAAAATTCCTATAGAATTTCTCTAAGGCACCAAAGTATAGCGAAAGCAAACTCGAACCAAAAGAGCAATGGAAAACAAAAAAGGCAAAGGAAAAATGCAAGGGGAGACCTCTATTTATAGTTGAGCTCTCCCAAAACTAATGGTATAGATTGAGTTATATCGACGATCCAGATTAGAGCCTATTTATACTTGAGAGTCTTAAAGGATTTAAACTCTATATAATATTATCTTTTTAGGATTTGCACTATTTACCCTAGTAACTCTTGTTTTATTGGAGCGTTTGACTTAGCCATCAAAGCTTGAAGTAGATGGGCTTCTTCACAGGTTGCACGAGTCGAGCCAGTTTAGTTGGGCTAAATGAGCCCCATTTCATCCACTAACCTCTATGGGACACTTTTTGTGTAATCGTCATGGGCTTTGATCCGGACCCATGACATTCTCAATTGCAGCCTGACCACGCTTTTTATTTACGGATCAATGTCTCCACCAAAGAAGAGCAATATCAATAAAATATTGAGCAATAATATCTACCTTAGCATGATCATCCTTAATGTTCATGGTATGGAAGTATTGTTCCATCTCTTACAAGAAGTTGTCCACTTACCTTATGAATCTTGTTGCCTTAAACTTCTCCCGTTTGGGAACATCAATCTCTCAATTTAGTTTTGCACTCAACATCCTTTCACCCACAGTAGCTCTACACACATTAAGCTCGCTCTCTAGTTCCTTGATTTTTGAGTTTAAAACTATAATTGTGGCTTCATTTTATTCCTATATAGCTGTCATATCAACTTTAAGAGAATTATTTTTTTCTGTCACCTTACCCACTGTAGTATTAAGGAGTGCTTTCACTATATCCATATTGGAACTAAAGGCCCCTGCCACATATTTTTTGAGGTTTTTCATCGGGTCTAACTCATCAGTGCGTGTCTTCATTGCCTTAAGTGTTTCCTTCACTTTCCCCATGGATTCCTTGAGATGGACCATACGACTTTCTAAAGCTGACAGCATATCGCTTGATCTGTTGTTTTCTTTGACCTCCCACGAGTGTCCATTGGGACATTCTGCTTGTCTCCTCCTTTCGTCATCTCAACGGCGCTTTTCGATTCCTAGCTCTGATACCAACTATCACCGTACTAAACCTTTAATTTTGTAAATCGTGCAGCCTTAATTAATTTCCTTTATTTGAATCTATCTAAGTCAGCTTAACTCTTGCTAATGTGAGAATTCCCACAGAATTTCTCTTAGGCATCAAAGTGTAGCAAAAGCAAAATCGAACCTAAAGAGTAACGAAAAAAAAGAAAAGGCAAAGGAAAATAAAATGTCAAGTGTTTGAGTAAATGCTCTAAAATATATTTAATTTATAGTTGAGCTCCCTCAAAATCAATGGTACAGATTGAGTTACATCGATAGTTTAGATTAGGGCCTATCAACAATTGGGAGTCCTAAGGGATTCAAACTCTATACTATTTTATCCCTTTAGGGTATACACTATTTATCTTGGTAACTCTAGTTTTACGAGAGTGTTTTACTGGGCCACTAAAGCTTTAAATAGATGGGCTTCTTCACAGGTTCCGTGAGTCAAGCCAATTCAGTCGGGTTAAATAAGTCCCATATCATTCGCTAACCTTTATGGGACACTTTTCGCACAATTGTCACGGGTTTTGATCCGTGGCCCGTAACACTCCTTACCTCTTCCTTACTCCCTTATACACTGTATCAACAAGTTCCTAATTGGGTTCGACAAGAACCTAGATGTAGTCCGAGGGAGGATCATGGCTTAAAAACTATTGTGAAGTATTTGTGAAGGCCTTTTAAAAGTTTGCAAAGAGGAGGGCAGAAAGAAAGTTATGATGGAAGCACCTCAACCAGTCTAACAACTCAACAGAAAGCTCAATCTTAGCAGCCCGTGGTACCTAACCTTTCACCAACAATAAAAAGGGGTGTCCATGGTGTGAATATTGGAAATGAATAGGCCACAATCGAGACAATTGTTGGAAAATTCATGGGTAACGTATATATTGGAAGCCATCACCCCATAATAACGACAAAGATTGTAGAGGTAACATAGAAACATTAGAAGGAAACTCTCCATTAGCTAAGCCTTCAACTTTTAGCAAAGAACAATTGGAAATACTACAAAAATGAATCAGCCAGGCTCAATTTTCAGCCCCTACTCCTTCCCATGCATCTGGAATAAATGTAATGATTTAGATGCTTTCAATGTTGGAAAAAAGGAAGTTAAGTGATCGGATTCTGGATTTAGGAGCAATTGACCGTATCACAGGTGATGAGATCTTATTTGAATCTTTAAAATCATGTTATAAGAATTCGGCGGTAAGGATAGCTGATGGATCACTCTAAAAAATAGTTGGAATAGGTCTTGTTAAAATTTCAAAGTACCTAATCCTTCATTCAATTCTTTAGGTTCCAAATCTAGATTGCAATCTTTTCTTCATAAGTAAACTTCCAAAAAAAACACAACTTTGTTACTAAATTTTTCAAAATTCATGTGAATTTTATGACTTGAACTTGGGGAGGATGATTGGCAATGCAGAATTGTACTCAAATCTCTATCTTCTTGGAATTCCTAACAGCCAAAGAATATAAACCCATCCAAGCCTACTTGTACCATGGGTCAGTCCCAAGTTACCATTTTAGTGAACTAGCGGATATTGGACAAATCACTTTGTGGACATACTTATCCTAGTTAATATTATTATTTTTATACATTCTTTTGTGTGTAATTCAATCATGTAATGGTTTATGTCAGGTAAAAGATTCTTTTGTGTTTAATTTTATGATTTTGGAAAAAGAGGGTTTTAAGCTATTCTGTGTTCTGTTTATTAGTTGTAGATTTCCAATATCAAAGTTCTACCACATTTTCAAATATAATTTGAGCTGCAGAAGTTTTAGAGAAACTTATGCCTTCTTGATTGTTTGTTTGCTTCACCTGTTTTGTGTGTAGTTTACTTCCAATGGAGAGGAGAGAGTAGTTGTTGGAACCCTTGATCTTAACCAATGTCTTTGGCTTCCAGAAGAAATAGCTGGAACAAAACCAGAGGTATTCATCATATCTCAACATTTTTCTTGTGTTATCTGTGTGCTTATTCAGTTATCTATATATCTTTTGGTGTTAAGGCGTCTTAATTGTTCTTCAAAACAAGAACATATTTGCTTATGACCTAAGGTAAGGCTATTGTATATTCCATACAGATTGCTTTGCTCCACAACAATTTGCAGTCAACTTAAAAATTTCCTATTGGGTTGCATAATCGAATTGTGGATTGTTCGTGTTTTGGGGTGGAGAAATAATTAATCCAAATGCTGGACTCAATCATGCCTAGAAATGAAAACTGTCGAATAAGATATTAAAATGATATGAAATTACAGCTAAATTACTACAAATATGTTGGTAGGACCTTTTATTTTCCTTGTAGCACCAATATCCTTCACGTATCCAAAGAAGGGTGTATGAAGATATATGAAAAAAACCTAGAAAAATTGAAGTAACTCATTTGCATACTTTCTCTTTGGACATTCACTGCGAAGTCTTAGTAATAGAATCTAGAACCGTTAATTCGCCTTTATTAATACAAGTCTTCAATTCACTTTTATTGAGAACAAGTTCCGAAAAATAATTTTTAGAAAATGTATTACTTTATTTAAAATAGTTGATATTTTTTAATATTTTGATGATTATGCGTAAAATATTATGTTGTTTATTAAATTTTCTTAAAATAATTTTTTAAAAGTTTTTTCAGTAAAACAAACATAGCTTAAATTGTATTTGTTACAAAATATTATAAAAGCATTCTTTTTAATAACCGAAATTTATTTTATAATAAGATAATATTTTATAATAACTAATATATATATATTTTAATAACCAATGCTTAATTTATACTATTGTTTTAGACACTAATTGGGGTAATGTCATGAGTTAATCGGGTATCAACTCGGTTGAAAAAAAAGACTAATTTACCTTTTCTATTAAATGATTCTATTATTATTTTAATATTTTTTTTTCTTTTCATATTCTAATGTAAATTTTAAATTAAAGATTTAAAATTAACATTTACAAGGATCAAACTCATGTTCAATGAATTTATAAACAAGTTCCTTACCACTACACCAATAATAAATATTAAGTAAATTTTTTAAAAAATAAATGTTTTCAATAAAATATTTATTCACCAACATCGTGTATATAGATTATAGAATTTCTAGAGATAATATCATTGATTAAGTTGATGTTATAAGTCAAATCGATATTTAATTTTTTATAATTATATTTTTAGTATTGAAACTTTCTTTCACCAACCTGATATTTTTTTGACATTGTTATAGATAAATGACAAACAATTGAGTTAATATTTTATTATTTTAAATATTTTAAAAACTAAAATTTAAAAAATTATTATTAATATAATAAAATTTTGCTTGATTTAAGTTAGCTTTTATATAAAAACTAAAGTTAATTAGGGATTATATTTGATACATCGTCAGAACAAGAACTCTATGCACCACTAGTAAGTATATCACAGTTTGCTGCACCGTTAATGATTAAACTAAAAAAAAGTTGAAGAACTTTTTAATAAATGCTTAGAATTATTTAGACCTAATTAAAATTAATTTTAATTTCTCACTATAATTTTCTCATCTCCATATATGTGTATCGACACAAAACTAAGAAAGTTCTAGGATTCACTAAAATCTTAAGATATTTAGATACAAAAATTGGGTGATCACTAAAATGGGAGGCAATGATCAAACTACCTGTTAGAATTAAGTGACCCAAATTCTTATTTAAATAAAATACAATGGTAAAATAAAATAAAAGAAGAATCCTTATAGAATTACACTTCTTTTATTTTATTTTGAATAAGGTTTTTTAAACCTTATTAAACTCCATCTATTTGATATTGATTAGAATAAGGAGTTTCAATCTTATTACACTCCTATTAGAATATGGCTTTATAAGCCTATAAATAGACATGGTCTATTCCTCTTGTAATTGATTCGAATTCGACATAGTAAATTTTCTTCTCCTCTGCCTGTGGTTTTTCCCGAAAGGGTTTCCACGTAAAATCTGTGTGTTCTTTATTTCTATTTTTTTTTTCTTTTGCGATATATTGTCATTACCGACGTTATATTTTTTACAAATTGGTATCCGAGCTTTCGGGTTTTTTTTTTTCATCTCGATCACGGTAATGGCGTCTTTAAAGTATGAAATTCCGCTGTTGGATCGCAACACCAGATTTGCGTTGTGGCAGATAAAGATGCAGGCAGTTCTTGCACAGATGGATTTAGAGGAAGCCCTGCTAGGGGTAGATAAGATGCCTTTGACATTGACGGAGGAAGATAAGAAGCGCAAGGATCGAAAGGCGTTAACACAGTTACATCTGCATTTATCTAACGAAATTTTGCAGGATGTGATGAAGGAGAAGACTGCCGCAGCATTATGGAAGATGCTAGAACAAATATGTATGTCGAAAACTCTAACCAGCAAGTTGCATATGAAGCAACGACTTTATGCTCATCGTTTGGAGGAAGGTGCGTCTGTGCACGAACACTTAACAGTGTTTAAAGAAATTCTCTCAAACTTGGAGGCCATGGAGGTTCAGTATGATAAGGAAGATCTAGGGTTGATTCTACTTTGTTCGTTGCCCCCGTCTTATTCAACCTTTAGAGACACGATTTTATATAGCCGCGAGTCTCTCACAGTTGATGAGGTTTATGATTCTTTGACCTCGTATGATAAGATGAAGCATCTTGTGGTTAAACCCGACTCCCAGGAAGAGAGTCTTATTGTTCGTGGGAGACAAGATCGGAATGCTGATGATGATCGTGGAAGGACACAGGATCGGAATCCTCGCGATAAATCTAAGGGTAGATCAAAGTCTTCAAACAGAGGTAAAACTTGTAACTTCTGCAAGAAGAAAGGGCACATTAAATCTGAGTGCTATAAGCTACAGAACAAGATTAAAAGGGAGGCTGCAAATCAAAAGGGAAAACAACCAGAAAATTCTGGTGAAGCTGATATTGTAGAAGGCTACAGTGATGGTGAACTTCTAGTCGCTTCTGTCAACAATTCTAAAGAGAGCGAGGAGTGGATACTTGATTCAGGCTGCACCTTCCACATGAGTCCCAATCGGGATTGGTTTACAAATTACGAAACGGTGTCTGAAGGTGTTGTTTTGATGGGAAATAATGCTTCGTGTAAAATCGCAGGTGTTGGAACAATTAAAGTTAAGATGTTTGATGGAGTTGTCAGAACACTTAGTGACGTACGGCATGTTCCAGAATTGAAGAGAAATTTAATTTCGTTGAGTACTCTTGATTCAAAAGGGTACAAATACACAGCTGAAAGTGGGATGTTGAAGATTTCCAAAGGTTCCCTCATTGTGATGAAAGGGCAGAGAAAGAATGCCAAGTTATATGTTTTGCAGGGTTCTACTGTTATTGGTGATGCAGCTATCGCTTCCACTTCTTTGTCAGATGATGATATTACTAAACTTTGGCATATGCGCCTAGGGCATATGAGTGAGAATGACATGGCAGAATTGAGCAAAAGAGGACTTCTTGATGGGCAAGGAATTTGCAAACTGAAGTTCTGTGAGCACTGTGTTTTTGGGAAACAAAAGAGAGTTCGATTCACCAGAGGAATCCATAGCACGAAGGGAATATTAGAGTATATTCATTCTGATCTGTGGGGGCCATCAAGAGTGCCTTCGAGAGGTGAAGCTAATTATATGCTAACTTTTATTGATGATTTTTCTAGAAAAGTTTGGGCATTCTTCTTGAAGCAGAAAAGCGATGTGCTTTCCGCATTTAAGTCTTGGAAAGCTATGATTGAAAAACAGACAGGAAAACAAATAAAATACCTCCGCACAGACAATGGCTTAGAGTTTTGTTCTGATGAGTTTAATAAACTGTGCAAGTCAGAAGGGATCGTGAGACACTTGACAGTTTGTCATGCTCCACAACAAAACGGTGTTGCAGAACGAATGAACAGAACGATTATGGAGAAGGTTCGATGCATGTCAAATGCCAACTTACCAAAGTCGTTTTGGGCCGAAGCAGCCTCTACTGCATGTTTTTTGATCAACCGATCTCCATCCATTGCCATTGAGAAAAAGACTCCACAAGAGGTATGGTATGGTAATCCTGCTAATTATTCTGATTTAAAGATCTTTGGGTGTCCTGCGTATGCTCATGTTAATAATGGAAAATTGGAACCAAGATCTATTAAATGTGTTTTTCTTGGTTATAAAGCTGGCGTAAAAGGGTATAAGTTATGGTGTCCTGAAAATAAAAAAGTTGTGATTAGCAGAGATGTTATTTTTGATGAAACTACTATGCTACCTAACTTATCTCTTAAAGAGTCTTCCAATAAAGAAAATCAAAAGCAGGTGGAGCATTAGATTAATACAGAGACAACTCCTCAAGCCAGTACAAAAATTGAAAATAGAGTTGCTTCTTCACCACAATACTCTATTGCCAAAAACAGAATTAGAAGAGAAATTAAACCTCCAAAGAAGTATGCCGAGGCTGATCTAGTTGCTTATGCTTTAAATGTGGCTGAAGATATAGATGCAAACCAAGAGCCGTCTAATTATTCTGAGGCGGTTAGCTGTGAAGACTCAGAAAAGTGGATGTGTGCTATGCAAGAGGAGATGGAATCACTCCACAAAAATAGAACATGGGATCTTGTGAAACTTCCTAAAGGTAAAAAGGTTGTTCGCTGTAAATGGGTGTTTAAAAAGAAAGAAAGGACTCCAGGAGTTGAAGAATCCAGATATAAAGCAAGGCTTGTTGCAAAGGGTTACAGTCAAATTCCAGGAGTGGACTTCACAGATGTGTTCTCCCCAGTTGTGAAGCATAGTTCGATTCGAGCTTTGCTTGGTATTGTGGCCATGCAAGATTTGGAGCTTGAGCAGTTAGATGTAAAAATTGCATTTTTGCATGGAGAGCTTGAGGAAGATATTTACATGCAACAACCAGAGGGTTTTACAGTCTCAGAAAAAGAGGACTATATTTGCTTGCTGAAAAAGTCTCTTTACGGTTTGAAACAGTCACCAAGACAGTGGTACAAGAGGTTTGATTCCTTTATGACTTATCATGATTTTAAAAGAAGTAGTTTAGACAGCTGTGTTTACTTTAAGAAAAACAGTGATGGTTCTTTTGTGTATCTACTTCTTTATGTTGATGACATGTTGATAGCAGCAAAAGATAAAGGAGAGATAAGAAAGGTCAAAGCCCAACTAAGTGAAGAATTTGAGATGAAAGATTTAGGACCAGCAAAGAAGATACTTGGTATGGAGATTCTCAGAGATAGAAAAGCAAGTAAATTGTACCTAAGTCAGAAGGGGTACATTGAGAAAGTTCTTTGCAGGTTCAATATGCAGAGTGCTAAGCCTGTTAGTACTCCTTTAGCAGCCCATTTTAGACTTTCATCGGCTTTGTCTCCAAAATCAGATGATGAGATTGAGTACATGTCACATGTTCCATACTCTAGTGCAGTGGGATCTCTCATGTATGCTATGGTTTGTTCACGTCCAGATTTATCATATGCAGTCAGTGCAGTTAGCAGATACATGGCGAATCCCGGTAAAGAACATTGGAAAGCAGTTCAGTGGATTTTAAGATACTTACGAGGTACTACTGATGTTTGCTTACAGTTTGGAAGAACTAGAGATGGAGTCATTGGGTATGTTGATGCTGATTTTGCTGGAGACCTTGATAGAAGAAGATCTCTCACTGGTTATATCTTTACAATCGGAGGTTGTGCAATCAGTTGGAAAGCTACATTGCAAACTACAGTCGCTTTGTCTACCACTGAAGCTGAGTATATGGCGATTACTGAGGCTTGTAAAGAAGCTATTTGGTTGAAGGGACTCTTTAGTGAGCTCAATGAAGACATTCAAATCAGCACAGTATTTTGTCACAGTCAGAGTGCCATCTTCCTTACAAAAGATCAAATGTTTCATGAGAGAACAAAACACATTGATGTTCGGTATCATTTTGTTCGTGATATTATTGCTCGTGGTGATATTGTTGTGAGCAAAATTAGTACTCATGAAAATCCTGCAGATATGATGACTAAGTCACTTCCTATAACCAAGTTTAAGCATTGCTTAGACTTGGTTGGTGTTCATTGTTGAAGTTAAACCTTTAAGGGGTTTTATGGAATAGGTGGAGAACTTGTTCGTTGAGAGTTCGCGATGAAGAACTTGTTTATTGAGAATTCGTGTCATGGTGGAGATTGTTAGAATTAAGTGACCCAAATTCTTATTTAAATAAAATACAATGGTAAAATAAAATAAAAGAAGAATCCTTATAGAATTACACTTCTTTTATTTTATTTTGAATAAGGTTTTTTAAACCTTATTAAACTCCATCTATTTGATATTGATTAGAATAAGGAGTTTCAATCTTATTACACTCTTATTAGAATATGGCTTTATAAGCCTATAAATAGACATGGTCTATTCCTCTTGTAATTGATTCGAATTCGACATAGTAAATTTTCTTCTCCTCTGCCTGTGGTTTTTCCCGAAAGGGTTTCCACGTAAAATCTGTGTGTTCTTTATTTCTATTTTTTTTTCTTTTGCGATATATTGTCATTACCGACGTTATATTTTTTACACTACCATTGCCCTATAATTAAGCCCAAATAATGCAACATAATATAACATATTTGATTGTAGCTCGGTATGAGATTAGTTTATGAAGTGATCATGATTTTATGTTGTTTTTTCAAGTGAACTCAGTCTTTTTAATTTTTTGAAAACAATGTTAGTTCATTGTAATGGAAGTTCTGCAAACTTATAAGAGAAATGTTTATCAAAACTAAGATTTTAATGATTACCCAATTTTTATATCTAAATTTTCTAAGATTTTAGTGAAACCTAATTCTTTTTATTTTTGTATTGATACACAAGAAAGAAGATGAGAAAATTATAAAGTGAGAAATTAAAATTAATTAGGTTTAAATAATTTTTAAGTATTTATTAAAAAGTCTTTTAATTTTTTTTGAGTTTACTCATTAATGATGTGGCGAATTGTAATGCATTAATATTGCATAGAGTTTAAGTAGTGAAAATTCATCAAATATAATCCCAGTTATTTATAAGAGGTTTTTTAGTAAATGTTTGCCTTATTCATAAGGATAAGTAAATTTCAAAAAAAAAAAAAAAACAATCCTTATTTTTTTTGTTCACTAAACTATTTTCATGAAATAAAAATAGAAAAGTATTGAAAACATTTTTCATAAATAATTTTCCGAGTGAAAAGAAAATTACCCCATCCATCATTATGAACATGGATCGACTTTATTTTGTTATAATTTTTCGACAGGGGATTGAAGCTGATTTTGGAAGAGCATACTTGAGCAATGTATGTGTTGCAAGGGAACTGCACAGAAATGGCTTAGGTTATGACATTGTCACAAAATCAAAGATAGTTGCCGAAGAATGGGGTAATGAATGCATTTATCTTTTATTATAATTCTGTCCCTGTCATAATCATCTGACGTAGATTAGACAATTTTCCTGGACTGTCACTCACCAAAAATTGAAATCATGAAGTTCTGCATCAGATGGTAGAAGCTAAATGCATCACCGATATCTACTTGGGACATTTGGTTCAGTCATTTAGAAATTTACCCTTTCAAATAAATAAATGGATTCTGTCTGTAAGGTCCTGTCTTTAGGGTCATATTTTCTTAGGGTATCTCTCAATGGTAATGGCATAATGACGGTACCACCATGCCACTGGGTAGGGAGGCCTTAGCCTTATCAAAACTACTCTAGAATTGCCAACCTCAGTCTTCATTTAACTTTAAAATGAATAATGAAAGGTTAATCACCATGACTTTCCCCCACATTTTCCAAATATTAATTCTGTTTATCCAAGTTTTCCTTATGAGGAAATTGAAAGGAAATGATATTGATATAGTTTCTGAAATCAGTTTTGACTCCTATGGAGACACGTGTAAGACTTAAGGCATTAGCATGCATTTTCTTCATACAAGAGGATTCCTTTATCCTTGCTCTTTTGCTTTCTAATCCTGCCTCGCTATTTAAAAACGTAGAGCAGAAGGTTCTATATACTAGCTGAGGGGCCGCCACATATTTCTAAACATTAAACTGGTTTAGCACTGAATCATCTCTGTGGTCTTACATTTCTAGTATACAGGTCAAGCGTAATGAATATTTTCAGGTACTGTCTAAGTTAATCATGAATAGATTGTCTGATATACTGTTGCTGGAAATGGAACTTGAAGTAATCAAATAAGCGCTACTAGTTTCTTCAATTTTATTGGAGGCAAGCGAAGGTTGCCCTAAGGGATGATGTGAACCATGTTATCTTGTGTATTATTAATGCTACCAAACTTTTTCAGCGAACTTTGCTTCCTCCGCTGCAATGTTTTCCTTTAATTATAGTTGGTAAAACGTCAAGGACATTGCTCATTGACAAAGACTGACTAGAGGAGTCTGCACTCTCTTAGTGCTTGCCTTTCATGCATTTTAGCATTCTGCTGCAACAATGTGTTTCAAAACTTTTTGGGGGCAATTACTTATAGGAAATTGCATATGAGCATTGGCTCATTGGTGGCTATATACGTATATACATAGAGAACTCAATATGGATATGCGATATTTAGATGCTGTTGTTGTATATTTCAGGCATAACTGATCTATATGTACATGTTGCTGTCGACAATGAGCCAGCGAAGAATTTGTACATGAAAAGTGGTTTCATTCATGAAAATGATGAGCCTGCTTGGCAAGCTAGATTTCTAGATAGGCCCCGACGGATTCTTTTATGGATTGGTCTTCCTTGCACTAATGTGTTGTAAACTTATTATATTATAGTCATTTCATCTTGCTTCCTGTTCTTGTTATTATACGTTTTGATTCCATGCACGTTTATATCATTTGGAAAACTGTTCCATTTCAAAATGCAATATAATCTATAAACTATATAATATAAAAGGAAGTTTCAAATGGCTTCCTTCTTTGACAGATGGCACCTCATGGTGCTTTTTTTCTTTTATATATATATATTAAGATTAGTGGTTAAATTTCAATTTTAGTCTGTCTATTATACTTAAATTTGTAATTTAATTTTTATATTTTAGTTTCTAATATAGTTTGCTCATTATATTTTTATAATATTATTAATTACTCCAAATAGTTAATATTGTTAACTTTTTTATTAAAATATTATGTGGTTATATATAATTTGAATGTTTTTAGAGTATTAGAAATTGACGAGTAACTTTTCATTTCTTAATTTTGTCTTTGTTTTTTATTTTTCATTTTACATTATAGGATAATTGTCAAATTTTAGTTTTGGCTTTTTATACCATGCTTGTTGATGGAGAAAGTGTGGTTTCAAGGAGGCCAGCTCACCTGTGACAGGCAGAGAACTTGAGCTGAAAGCTAAGGAAATGAAGAGCTAGAGAAGAGAGGAGTTTAAAGGATGTTAAATAACAGAGGAAATACATGGGGGAGAGGGGAGGATCCTCGGTTCCTCATGTGTTCGAGTATATATAGGAGAGATCCTTTGTCATGTCATTGAAAGTACGGATGGTAGGTTGCTTGTATGGTCTGTTAGGTGGTAGGTCGGTTAAATGTTAGTTTTTGCCATACATAGTACTTTGTGGTATTGCTTTAACATACTTATTGCTGAGATTGCTTGAGATTGTTATGCTTTAGTGGTCCCTTAATAGTCCCCTTAGAGGCCAAAGGCTGGTGGCCTCTCAGTTGGTTTAAGTGCGACTTGCAGGTGTTTGGTCATGTATGTTCCAATGGAGGGGTCACCATGAAGGGTATTCAACAGGTGGCCATTTAGGGGAACTTGTTTGGGCTCTCATCAAGCCATTCCTTGTTTTGACGGATGTCCTTGTTGCGGAAGGGTATACTAGTATCGAAATTTTAGATTTAATATATATGATTTAATTTATTATATAATTTGGTTTCTTTATTTTATAATGTCATTAGTATTGACTATCAATTTTTCTTAAAAGCACCAAAAAAAATTGTCATAACAAGTTTAAACAAGTGTTTTGAAGAAAAATTTTAATCACTATTTTTAACATTATTTTTTATTGTTGCATGGCTATCAAGTGAATGTATATATATATCAATTTCAAAATGTCATTCTAGTAATTTTAATAAAATTTTAATAGTGATAACAACTGAATTTGAATTTTTTAAATTAAAAATAGTAGAAAGATTAAATTCTTAAAAATAAAAGTAGAGATTAAATTTTAAATATACAAAGTGTATAGAGAATTAAAATATATTTTAATCTTTAAAATTTTATACCATAATTTAATATAAATAAATAATCAATTCAATGTAAAGCTTGACAACTATAATACAAACCTCCAGGATATTACTAAGTTTTATTCGATAAAGGAAAACATAGAAAAATAAAAGGAAACCTTATAGGACACCCTATTTAAGTTTATTTGATTAACATCATTTGCCTTTAGAAAGCCATTTGATCAAACTCAAACCTTATACATGAAAAGAGGTAAACGTGAAAGTTGTATCAAATGAGTGTGATACGAGAGATTATAAGTTGGGTATCACCTTAAATTGAATTAATTTGAATTGATTAGATATGAATAATTTTTTTTTTTAATTTATATGGAACTTGAATTCTGTTTATTTTAAGAATATTTTTTATTACTTAAATTTAAATATAAATTATTTTTAAACACTGAAACAAAATGAAGGTTTTTTTTTTATTTTTTTTATAGAATCAAATTGATTTTTGACAAATAAAAGTTAAATATATTAAATTTGAACTTGATCATTAACACTTAATAATTATTTTTCATGTTAATTATATTGTGGGATATTACTCAGTATCTCGAACAATTGGTATTAGAGCCACGGTGTAGCAATGTTATGTTAGTATGCTCTGTGATTGCAACATCGTTTGAACTTTCAATTCAAAAAATATTGGAGATTATATGTGGTTTTCTAGTTACTTGATGTAAGTGTAATTGTGTGAAAGTGCATGTTTAACAGAAGTTCTAGCTAGGTTTTAGGGCTTAGGGTTTAGATTTGGTATTTAAGAGTGTCTTTATAAACTGTCTCTCTTTTCTAGGAACTTAGTGCATTATTTTTGAACTACACTCATTATTCTAGTATCAAGTGCTTACTACTGAATATTGTCAGTTGGTGTTGAAATGGCATTGATGTAACGCCCAAATTTTTTTTTATTCTATCATACGTGATTATTCTGAGTTATTTGACATTAAATTCTATATAAAAATATTTCTATGAATTTATTCATATATGAATTATGGAGAAGAAATGAATAAGTATTTTAAGTTGTTTTCGAAAATTTATGCCTAATAGGATAAAATACAAGTTGATAAGCGAAATAGTAATTGTCACAAAGTATTTTAGTCATTTGAGGTATAATCATGATTAAATCGTGGTGCTTATAGACATGTGTGGTGATGAGATGATTTTATAATATTAAAATAACTTTTTACCATAAAAATAAATTGTTTCCACATATCATGATAGTTTGACCATTTGACTACATTATAATAATTTTAAAATGGTACAAAGGGGAAGAGCCCCATTGTCATTACTTACTAGTCGACCATTTTGGACGAGAAGAAGAAACACTTCATTCTCTTCTTTTACCATTTCTTTTTCATTTTCTCTTCAACCCATCACCATTTTCTTTCATTTTTTTTGAGAAACTAACTTCTAAAAATCATATTTGAGCCTTATTCTTGACCATGTTTACCATCATCTTCATCACCCACACTTAGGGTTTTGTGGTTTTATAAAAAAAAATTTAGCTAGAGTGAGAAAGTGAGAAGCAAGGGAATATTTCATGATTTTTCATCAATACTATATCTCATTACATGTTTAAATTCTTTGAAATGGTTGTTGAGCCATTAATATGGTTATTTAATGTTAACTTTGAATTTTGATATTTGTCTAAAATGTTGTTTTGCATGTTATTTTGAAGAAAAATATGTTGCTAGAGGTGATTCTAATAAAGGAAATGATAAAGTTGGGAGTGAAGGCCTTGAAAGGGTTTTCTTTCATTTTTTATTATTATTTTGGAAAGGTAAATTCTCATGAAAGTTACTATATTTTCTTGCTGATGTTGTGAGTTAGTATGTTTAATATGTTAAAAGTGTTAATAAATGTGGAAATACATTAGGAATATCAATAAAATTGATATGATAGGCTAGGAAACAATAGAACATGGTTTTATGTCTAAAAGAAATGTTTAGTTGGTACATTGTTATGATAGGACTTCAAATGTAATCATGTGAATGCTTATTGAATTTCAATGTGTTGTAACTTGAGAATATGAAATCATGAGTATATGTGGATGTTATAGCATGTGGACAAGTATGATTGGATATAAAAGTTCATTTGGTATAAATTCTCATATAAACTTGGTTGAGAGCTTATTATATGATTTACATGCCAATTAGAATCATATGTGCATTTTGTATCGATACATAGGCCTCTAGATAGAGCCATTGCATTGTTTTCATGCTTTTGAGCCCTTCAAAGCCCATATTTGGTCTCGAACTTCTCCGAAAACCTAAAAATCGATTCTAAGTGGTTTTAACATATTTTAAAGTTATAAAATTGATTTTATATATATTTCTACAATTTTATAAATTTTTTTAAAGTTTAGTTTCTTAAATAAATCTAACATTTTTTGTCATGAAAGTGTTTCGTTAGCACCTCTCGTTGTATTGCATGTCAAAATTGTAACACCCCTAACCCATCTGTATCATTGGATTAGGGTTACAGAGTATTACGGTACATATCAAAACAATTTACATCATTAAACCATTCATTTATTAATTTAAATAACAACATTTGAATCTACATTTCATTCATAGCAAAATAACATTTACGAGCCTTAAAATGACCTTATGGAGATCTAAAAATAGTTTGGGAACAATCAGGGACTAAATTGACTCAAAATAGAAAAAACATGAAATATTTTGGAACTTTTAGAAACAGGGGTCAAACAGCCGGGTGAAAAAAACCAGTCTGTGTAGCCTCAAACATGGTAGTGTGGCTACCCTACACGCTCGTGTGGCTATTCCAAACGCCTCTGTGCTCAAACCGTGTAACTAATATGACCGTATGAAAAGTCCTGCATCTAAAATTAATAAGGCACACGACCATGTGCCCAGGTCGTGTGTGACAGCCTGTGTCCCAGGCTGTGTGCACCTTAAAATGCTTCCAGAACAAGGAAAACTTCCATCCAACACATAGGTACCAAGCCAAATCAAAACCAACCATTTACATACTTTAAAAACACATTCAAACAAGCCTAAAACATTCCAAAACACTCAACCTAAGTGCCTAACCGATGTGTCTTCATTGACACCACAATTTAATTATCAACCTCAATTAACATATTACACCAAACTAATTTGCATTCAAGTTCATAAGTTCATACATAAAACTCATGCCAAACGTACCATTTCTTGTAATTCATTCACATTCATTCATACCATGATTCAAACACTTCTTTAAGGTTTATATCAAATGACCAAAACAACTTATATGAACATATTTAGATGAACTTATAGTAATAATAATTAAACATTTTCAAATGAACTTATAGTAATAATAATTAAAGATGTATTAGAACCACCCAACAAAATTTCAGAACAATTCACGTAGGTATCGATACTGAAAAAAAATTTATCGATATTTCTCTTGAATGGTATCAATTTTGATTGAAAAATCGATACAAAAACAACATTTTTTTTCTCGTCCAAATATCAAAACCCAGAAATTATTGGTACCTCTATTTAAGTATCGATTATTTTACCCCGAGTTTCAATACTCGTGATACGATATCGATACCAAATTACAAAACTGACTTCCTGCACTTTCGATAATCATAGAGATATTGTTTTTAAAAACTTGAATATCGATACCTCTGCTTCAGGCAACAAAAATCCAATAGTTTAAAGCATATAATCCATTCAAACTAATGACCATTCAACATGTATCATTTACCTTATCAAGTAGTCTTCAAAACGGCCACAATAATAGTTCAATCATTGAAAATATGTCCAAGTAAGTATACGATATAACAAGAACAATATCCATAACTCCTAAAAATAAATAAGCTATGGATATAACCATAACATCATGGCAAAATTCATGCAACAATTCTACCACATTGCCTTTGTAACAACCCGTTTTTAGTCAAATCGAAATAGTGGTTTCAGGACCACAAATCTGAGGTTGAAATAATTATTTTATTATTATTTTAATGTCTACAACATGGTAGTATGATTTTGTGAAAATTTCATTAATAAATTTTATCATTTGAGTGTTCAATTTGATAAAAAAGGACTAAATCGCGTAAAGTGCAAAAGTAGTGTTCTAATAGCTAAATGTGTCAAATAGCTATGGAACCTTAAAGTGGAGGTCCTGGTGTGGTAATTAGCCCATTAATTATATAGTGGATGATATTGGCTTGGTATTTTTGAAATTTGTAATAATATTAAAGGTTAATTTTGGTATTTAAAAAATAAAAGTTAATTTAATAAAACAAAACAAAATTTTGTTCTCATATCATCTTCTACAACCGGATTTTAGGGCTTGGGAAGCCATTTTTATGCTTTCAAGTTTCAGCAACTTCATTTCTTGCAATTAGGTATGATTTTTGTCCTATTTTTAATGATTTCTATGTTTTTGGGATCGTTGTAGCTTAATCTAGCTAGCCCAGGAACTATTTTGTAAAATTGTTAAAAGTTTAGGATTTTTCCATTGATGAATCTATGTGTATTTTGATGTTTAATGGTAGAAAGTGTATGCTTGTTGTTAAATAAGCAACATTTGTTAAGTGATTTTTGATAAAATTGTCAATTAGGGATTTATTTGTAAAATATGGAAATTTTGTGGTTAAATTGTGGAATAAATGAAAAATATAGGCTGCTAGGGGTCTATATGAAATTCGGCTAGCATGGGTAGGGACTTAATTGCACGAATTTGTGTTTTTTTGAGTTAAGGACTAAATTGTAAAAATGTTAAAATGTTAAAATGTTAGGGGCAAAAGTGTAAAGTTTCCTTAATGTGTATTTTGGACTAAATTGACTAGAGTGGTGATTAAATAAGTAAATTTTGATTACATATAGATCAAGAAAAGAGAAATTTAGATTTAGATCGGGGGAAAAACAAAGTATTAGATTAATTGACTTATTTTACTGTTTTTGCATTCAAGGTAAATTCGTATGTTAATAAGCATTAATATAATTGTGTTTTAAATGCTTTAATATTGAATTAATTGTGAATACGACATTGTGAATATGTTCGACGATGATTCGGCAAATGAGAAATCCCAGCTGGACCTTAGGAATAGATTAGGATACAAATGACATGTCATTAGGGGTTATGTGATTTGGGTGCTGGTCCATACGTCCTACCGGTGGTTGAGTTATCCGGTATGTGTTGCGGATTCTCGTCAGCTTGTGTGAGCAGCACTATGTAGCTACGTCATGACCGTCAGCTTGTGTGAGCAGACCCATTGATAGCTCGAGAGTGAGCATTATATGTGATATGAGATTGAGATAGCTTCAGCTATATATGTGGCACTTAGTGTGAGATTCCTGGGTATCCAATAGTATTTTGAATGGTTCAATGGGTATATCAAAGATATGGATGAGTATGAGACCAATAGGAGCTTGTACAAGTATGTACATGAACTATATGATTATTGAATCGAAGAATTCGATGAAAATTGTGCTTAATCTTGGATTGAATACATATGTTAAGTTTTTCTTCAAATTTGAATTGCATTATATGATGTTTATGTTAACGAATTGTTGGTTGGTAAGTTTTACTTATTCAGCATACGAGCTTACTAAGCTTTATAGCTTACTTTGTTTATTTTTTGTGTTTTATAGTATTATCGAAGCTAGCTAAGATTTGGGGATCACCAGAGATCGTATCACACTATCCAACTATCACTTTCGTAATTTTGAATCTATATTTTTGGTATATGGCAGGTATAAGAAGTATGGTCATTTTGGTTATGGTTTGGTAATGAATTTAGTCATTTGAAATGGCTTGTAAATATTAAGTGTTTGGTTTGTTTATAGCCATGAAAGTTGGCTTATTTTGGTTGATTTGGGTGTGTACATATATATGTGCAAATGGCCTTGGTTATGCATTTGGTAATTGATATATAAATTTTTGTGGTGAATGGTTGTTTGTGAGTTGGTAATTTGAGTACCATATAATTGATAGTTGAGAATTGGTGTGCTTGTGATTTAGATAAAGTGATGTTTAAATGAACGTGCATATATGAAGTTAACTAGTTAAGTGAATTGAGAATGCGAATTTGGTATAAAATTGAATAGCCTAATGTGGTACTTGTGTGCCTTATTGTTTTTGGTATGGAAATGACATGAATTATGCTTGGTTGAGGTTGGTTGAATGCCTACTTATGCCATATTATGCACCATTTGGATTGTATAGGTGCATGCAAATTTGGGTGAGAAAGATGGCTTGGTAAATAGCCTATTTTTGTCCACACGGGCAAAGACACGGGCGTGTGTCTCAGCCGTGTGTGACACACGGTCATGCGACATGACCATGTGTTCCCTGGTTTTTAATTAGAAATTAAGTTAGTATGCTCCACACGGCCCAGCACATGGGCATGTGTCTTGGCCGTGTGGCATAAGTCAGTATACCCTACAGGTTTGGCAAGGCTTAGCACATGGCTTGGCACATGTGTAACACCCCAAACCCGGCCCTAAACACTACGGCCGAATTCGAAATGCCACTGGAAAACTTTGAGTTAAAATCGGCTGGGTGACAATAAAACTTGTTGCAGTACTAGAGGTGGAATGAGAATAGGTGCTTAACCACTTCTCTAACGATTAGATTTTTAAAACAATATTCAATTTCTTAGAGAAACATTTAATTTGGGAAAACAATTTGAAGCTCACGGGTAGTTGAAAACGTACCCTTTTGAAAACTATAAAAGAATCCGAGTAATTACGAAAATCTTCATTAGAAAACCTTAGTTAAGTTTTTAAGTTATCAAAACGTCTTTAATCGACATTGTTTGCAATTATTAAGTCATGTCTAGTCTAGCATAAACCACAATAAAACCCAAAATATTTGAATGGACTTATTACATTGAAGCATCCCAAATAAACCAAAATTAAAAGTAAATGTTTATAAATATGCAAGCAGCGTCTGCATGGCCATCTCGAATCACATCCAAGCCCGGTCCAATCATCATGAATCACCTGCATTGTTTGGTAAAGACTTGAGTGAGTCAACAGACTCAGTGTGCAATTAGTCCACAGATTTCCACGTATGGGCTTAGCCCAAAACCACACCAATCCGTATATCAGATAATAATGCAAAAATGCACCCAACCCAGCCTAGGGTCCATCCTCTACACACCCCCGTATCCAGCCACCACACACCAGAGGATTACTAAATCGACCCTCCAACCTCTACACACCAATTTGGCAGTCAATGCCATCCACCAAGTGGTCTAGCCACTGGTCCACATGATTAAATCACTATATAATCCATAACGTGACTGTAGTCAACGTCAATCCACGATGTAGCCCATAGCTAGCATCAATCCACGATGAGGCACATAGCCATCACCAACCACGATATGGCACAAAGCCGATATCAACCACGATGAGGCACAGAGCTGATCATCAATCCACATGAGGCTCGTAGCCATCACTAAATCACGTATATAAATGTACACCCTGTCCTTCTTTCATATATACATATCCCACCCCATGTTTATGCAACATATGATAATGATATGATAAAATAATGCATGAACAGGTTATTATGCATACAAAACATATTTACAACAATAATCACAATCTTATCAGCATTAACACTAACCTGATTAACGACATACCCATTAAGGGTAATCATCTCATTATAGCCACTGCATCAATCGTCACACTCATAACACATACAAATATTTTATATACCGGGAGACCGCGAATTAATCACACACCTGATAACCTGAAGTATCACGCTCTCAAAATCGACGCTGTCATTAACCGAGACTACTGCTATCTGCCTACGTTCCTGTTCTGACGCTGGCCCACACCCCGGTGGCCAATCCCGTACAGTAGAGACTGATCGCTTCTTAAACTTAGGAGTAGAGACTACCCCTTTCCCTCTTTGACTGGTACTCGCATCCATCAATAATATCTTAGTCAGAAAATCTCGTCAAGAAATCGAGTCAGATCCATACGAAACTAAATAACATCTAAATAGAATAATCTTACCAAGGTTGACCAAAACCCGAAGACTCTCACTTGATCTTTGAAGGTTATCGAAATCCCTTGAGTAGTCGAACCCAAGCGAATCCTTAATGCTCCTTTTCACTGGCACCAACCCACGTTTGAAGAGATTAAGAGAAAGTAGTCGACAGTACCTCCCTTAGAGAATCGGCTTTTGAGAATGACAGAACAAGAATGGTTTTGGGAAAAAAATGATAGTATAAGAGAACAAAGAAAGAAGATGAAGACTATCACTTTCGGCTAATAACAAGTGGTATTTCGGCTTTTGAATATGATCAAATGAATAGAAGAGAAAGATGAGTGTAGAGGGTTGTGGCTATGGTGTTTCGGCTTTAAGGTTTGAAGAAAAGAAGAGAGAAAGAGGGGACTACAAGGTTCGGCTATGGCTCTCAAATGGGGATGGAATATTCGGCCACCAAAAGAATAGATATGGAGTTGAAGTTGAAAGAAAGAAAAAGAAGAACAGAAGAAGGCTAGAAGAATTCGGCAGTCACCCAAAATGCACAAAAATGCCCAAATGGCTACTTCTATTTTCGGCTCTTGCTCCAAAGAAAAGAAAGAAAAAAGAGAGAATTCTTGTGACTCACAATTCGGCAAAGAGAACTCAAAAAGAAACAAAAAGATGGACACTCACACCACTCAAAATTCGGCACTACACCCCCCATACATGACCGAAACTATGCCCCCTCCAAAGTCCCACATTCGGCCAACTCTTCAACCTCACACCAAATCCCTTGTTTTCCTCCTATTTTTCCTCTTCACCACTCATTCAAACTTGTTTGAATGAGTCAAACTCCTCAAAGAGCTCTCCACCTTCTATCCGAATTCCTTGACCAAGTCCACCCTCATCCATTCCAGAGTTCAAATGCCATCCAACTCTCCCTCCTCCTTGACGTAAAAAGCAACTTAAAAAAAAAAATGCCATCTTTGCAGCTCGAACCTCCTCTTCCTTGACACCCCTTGTGACGCACACTCCTCCCCTGCTTCTTGGCGCTACCTTGCCACTTTACTGCTTCCTTTCTTTGTGTCATGCTCCACACCGAATTTCTTTTAAAGCCCAGCTCCTCTAGCTCCCCTTTGCTTAGCTCATAACAAAAATTTTCCTATGACTTTTACCATGCCCAAAATTTCTCGAAACCCTCAAATACTTCCAAATAGCATACAGAGCACATTAACACACAAATACAAACTAAAATGCATGACCCCCAAATCTAGGATGTTACAACATGGGCGTGCATGGCCATTTCGAAGGGCACACGGGCTAGACACACAGGCGTGTGGTTGGCTGTGTGACTCAAGTTAGTGAGTTACAGGGGCTGAGACATGGCCATGTGATACCATTTCGAATGTCCACACGGCCTGTGACACGGGCGTGTGTCCCCTGTATTTTGCAAAAATTTTCTAAGTGTTCCAAAAGTTTTTTAAGTTATTGGTTTAGTTCCGAACCACCCTGGATGCATGTTTTGGGCCTCATAGGCTTGTATTAGGGACTTGATGAATGATTATGAAGTTTGAATTTGATAATTGTATGGGAAATGTATACTCGATTGTGTAATAAGTCTCCTAATGCTCCGTAACCCTATTCCGGCGACGGAAACGGATGAGGGGTGTTACATTTATTGGTATCAGAACTATAGTTTTGTGATTCTAGGACTAACGTAGCGTATGTGAGAGTCTAGCTATACATGCCATATATAACCTATGATAGTGCAATATTTCCTGACAGTTTTAATTCATGTTTTTATATAGTAAATGAATCCTAATCGAGCTGTAGCTGATGATGTTGAAAGTAATGCGCCAGCCTCCATTTACGGAGTAGTGCTCTGAGTCGGGACCCGTATCGAGTAGTTAGGGAGAAGAGGCTAAGGAAGCCTTCTTCCAAATGATGAACGAGTGGTTTACAGAGTTTGTTCAAACAAATTCGGTTGCTCAGCAACCTCCAACCCCACCTAATCCTCAACCGGTTCCCATAGTTCCTCAAGGTTTGGAACCTCTACGATTGAATAAGCCGCCTGTTGATAAAATTAAAAAATATGGGGCTGAAGAATTCAAAGCTACTGTTGATGACGATCCTGAGAGAGCCGAGTTTTGGCTTGAGAATACAACTAGAGTATTTAATGAACTATCGTGCACGTCTGCTGAATATGTTAAATGTGCCGTATCACTTTTAAGGAACACTGCGCATCAATGGTGGAATACTTTAATATCTGTGGTACCGAAAGAATGGGTCACATGGGAATTCTTTCAAGTCGAGTTCAGAAAGAAATATATAAGCCAGTGGTTTATCGACCAGGAGCGTAAGAAATTTCTTGAACTGAAACAGGGCCAATTGTCTGTAACTCAGTACGAGAGAGAGTTTGTGAGACTCAGTAAATATGCTCGAGAATGTGTTTCCAGTGAGGCAATTATGTGTAAGAGATTCGAAGACGGATTGAACGAAGACATCAG
Organism: Gossypium australe; assembly: GCA_005393395.2. NCBI lineage: Eukaryota > Viridiplantae > Streptophyta > Magnoliopsida > Malvales > Malvaceae > Gossypium > Gossypium australe. Next base: position 106,580,911 of record CM016621.1, on the reverse strand, counting down.
ATTGCTAGTTGGGATTCTGGAATGGAAGGAATTTGTTGTGTTAGTTGGTCGAGCTTGCAAATTCAAAGAACTTGACAAAAAAAAGAGAAAGTTGATTTCGAAGCTAGAGATTTGAGGAAGAGATCAATGAATAAACCCTATCAATCCTCATCAGAGAAAACACAAGATTCATACACTCGTTCGAATGCTTTAATCGGGTATCCAAATAGAGATCGTGAAAGCAATACTCAAGTCCTAAAGCTCAAGCTACATCAGTATCAAGTATTGACAGTGTGAGAAATAATAAACCCGAGTGTCAACAGTGTGGATGATGACATTTTGGAGAATGTTGGATGAATAATAGAGGTTGTTTTAAGTGTGGGTCGCAAGATCATTTCATTTGAGATTGCCTTGAGTTAGCCGAGAAAGACAAATTTCAGAATGCAAGACCGAGCAACACAGCTTCTAGAGGGAGTCCACCAAGAAATGCGGGAAATGTGATTGGTAGTAAAGGAACAACAAAGGACTCCGCAGTGAGATCTGAGGCTAGAGCACCTGCCAGAGCTTACGCTATTCGCGCTCGAGAAGATGCTTCTTCACCAGATGTTATCACCTGTACATTTTCTCTCTATGACACTAATGTAATTGCCTTGATTGATCCTGGATCGACTCATTCATATGTTTGTGAGAATTTAGTGTTTAATAAGAGTTTCTCTGTTGATTCTAATGACTTTGGGATTAAAGTATCGAACCCTTTAGGCAAGTATGTTCCAGATGATAAAGTTTGCAAGAACTGTCCTTTAATAACTCGGGGTTACTGTAACAGCCGATTTTTGGTCAAATCGGAATAGTTGTTTTGGGACCACAAATTCGATGTCAAAAATATTTATTTTATTATTATTATAAGGTTTACAGCATGATTGAATGATTGTGTGAAAGTTTCGATCAGTAATTTTATCGTTTAAATGGTCAATTTGAGAAAAAGGACTAAATCGTGTAAAATGCAAAAGTGATGTTCTATTAGCTAAAGGTGCCTAATAGCTATGGATCTTAAAAGAGGAGGTCCTTATGTTATAATTAGACCATTTTAATTGTGAGTGGACAAAGATGGGCATGCATTATAGGTTTTTAATGAATAATAGTTAAGGTTAAATTGGTAAAAGATAATTAAGTTATAATTAAATAAAACAAAAGCATAAAATTTAATGTATTCATCTTCATTAGCCGAAAATAAAAAGAAGAAGGAACCATACAATTTTTTTTAGGGTTCAACACTTTCAAAGCTAAATTGGTAAGTGATTTTGACCCGATTTTTAATGATTTCTATATTTTTGAGATCGTTGCATCTAGTACTAGCTAGCCCAGGGACTATTTTTCAAAACTGTTATAGATTTTGAATGATGTCATTGATGAATACATGAGTATTTTGATGTTTGATGATAGATTATAAATATTGGTTATGAGTTATACAAGTTTTGTTAAGTGATTTTTAGTGAAAATGTAAAAATAGGGATTAAATTGAGAAATGCTGAAACTTTGTGATTGAAATGTGAAATAAATGAAAAATATGGGCTGCTAGGGGTATTATAGTAATTCAACTAGCATGAGTATAATTGGAATTTCATTAATTTGTGATTTTATGAAATAAGGACTAAATTGCGAAAATGTGAAAGTTTAGGGGCAAAAGTGTGAATGTGCCTTAAAGAGTGTTTTGGACTAAATTGAATGAATAGATGATTAAATAAGTTAATTTTGGAATATATTTAGATCAAGAAAAGTGAAATACGGACTTGGATCGGGGAAAAGATAAAGTTATTGACTAATCGACTTGATTCGCCGTTTTAACATCCGAGGTAAGTTCGTATGTTATAATTTCGTTTCAAATGTAATTTATATGCTTCGATATAGCATGAATTGTGATTATGTGATGACGGACGAGTTCGTAAATGATTTAACGAAGATTCGGCAGTTGGAAATCCCGGTTGAACTTTAGGAATAGTTTAGGATGCTAGTGACATATCATTAGGTATACTTTGAATTGGCTTCGGGCGATGTAATTAGCACTTTGGGTGTGAGATACACCGATTTTGGCTTCGAGCCATGCATATCGCCTGATTTGGGTTCGGGCCATGATATCAGAATTTTGGATAAGTTACCTTGATTTGGCTTCGGGCCATGGTATAGGTACTTATCGTGTGAGACCTTGAGTATCCGATTTCTATTTCGAATGGTTGAACAGGTAAAAGAAGAATATGGTTGATTATGAGATTGGTACGAGATGGTACATGTACGTATGAAAATGAATTGAGTATTGAAAACTATGAAATTGATGAGTTCCTTGGTAAGTTATATGAATGATCATTTGATAGCTTGAGATTTAATTGAATTGTTGCACATTATTTTCTTTTATATGAATGATTAATGAATGATGATTGTTGCTCATTGTTAACATACGAGCTTACTAAGCTATATAGCTTACTTTGTTGTTTTTCCATGTTTTATAGTGATTTCAAAGCTAGCTCGTATTCGGGGATCGTCGAAGACTTCACCACACTATCCACTGACTCTTTGGTACTTTTGAAACTATGTTTTGAGTATATGGCATGTATAGGTATTTTGAGTCATTTTGATTATGGATTGATAAAGATTTTGGTCAAATAGAATGGCTTGTAAATGTATGTGTTTTGGTTTGTAAATATAGCCATGAGATTTGGCTTAATTTGGTGGATTTGGTTATGTGTTTATGTGTCCATATATGGTTGATATTACTTGGATGGATATGTGAATGACCATATTATGAAGTTTATGGAATTGGTACCTTGCTTGTGAATTGGTACAAAATGAGGTATGTTAGGTAATGGTTTAACTAGTTGGTTGCTATATGTATTTTAGTAGGTTTTGGTTGAGTAAAACTTGAAATAAAAACATGTTGGTTGTTAGTATTGGAAATTGTATGAATTAGCCTTGTTTGTGGCTAAATTGAATGTTTATTTATACTATGGATCGGTGGCATGTTGGTTGTTTAGGTGAGCATAAATGTGGGTGGCAAATTGGCTTGGTAAATAGCCTATTTTTGTCCACACGGGTAGAGACACGGGCGTGTGTCTCAGCCGTGTGTGACACACAGTCATGTTACACAACTGTGTGTCCCCTAGTGTTGAAATTGAAATGAATTCAGTATATGGCTACTTCGAAGGGCACATGGGCTAGACACACGGCTTGGCACGCGGGCGTGTGTGGCTACTTCGAAGGGCACACGGGCTAGACACACGGGTGTGTGGTTGGCCGTGTGCCCCAAATCTGTAACCTCACTTGTTTGGACACGGGCCGGGACATGGCCATGTGCTCCCAATTAGAATGTTTACACAGCCTGTGGCACGGGCGTGTGTCCCCTATTTTGGAGAAAAATTTTATAAGTGTTGAAAAATTTCTCGAGTTATTGGTTTAGTCCCGAACCACTCTCAATGCATGTTTAAGGCCTCGTAGGCTCGTTTAAGGGACACTATGATTGATTGTGATTGAATTGTATTTGAATTGATAAATTGTATATGAAATGAATGTTCAAATGTGTTGTAAGTCCAGTAATGCTCCGTAATCCTATTTTGACGGTGAATACGGGTGAGGAGTGTTACAGTTACTATTTTTCGGCTAATTTGATGCTACTACCATTTGATGAATTCGGTGTGGTTCTAGGTATGGATTGGTTGACTCTGCATGGTGCTGTTGTGAATTGTAGACGAAATACTATTGAATTGAAATGTCAGAATAGTGAAATCCTTTGAATTGAATTAGATGAGTCGAATGGGTTGCCTGTTGTGATTTCATCGATGTCAGCTCAGAGATATGTGAGAAAAGGTTATGGTGCTTATCTGGCATATTTACTGGATACAAAAGTATCTGAATCGAAGATTGAATTAGTACTAGTGGTATGTGAATATTCGGATGTGTTTCAAGAAGAGTTGCCTGGGTTGCCACCGATCAAAGAGGTCAAGTTTGCTATTGAATTAGTACCGGGAACATCACCGATATCGATAGCTCCGTACAAAATGGCTCCGACAGAATTGAAAGAATTTAAAGCTCAGTTGCAAGAGTTAACAGATAGAGGTTTTTCACGACCTGGTTTTTTGCCCTGGGGTGCACTAGTTCTGTTTGTAAAGAAGAAAGACGTATCGATGAGAATGTATATTGATTATCGTCAGCTCAAAATGGTTACGATTAAAAATAAGTATCTTTTGTCGAGAATCAATGATTTATTTGATCAATTGAAAGGAGCAACATTATTTTCGAAGATTAATTTGAGATCTGGCTATTACCATTTGCGAGTTAAAGGTTCAAATCTGCCGAAAACTGCATTCAGAACAAGGTACTGGCATTATGAATTTCTTGTTATGCCTTTCGGATTAACTAACGTTCCTACAATTTTTATGGATTTGATGAATCGAATCTTTAAACCATATTTAGATAGATTTGTTGTTGTATTTATTGACAACATTCTGGTTTATTCCCGAGATGAATCTGAGCATGCTGAACATTTGAGAATTGTGCTACAAACATTGAGAGACAAGCAACTGTTCGCTAAATTTAACAAATGCGAGTTTTGGCTCAGAGAGGTTGGATTTTTTGGGCATATTGTTTCCACGAAAGGAATACGAGTGGATCCAAGCAAGATTTTAGCAATTGTTGAGTGGAAAGCACCAAGAAACGTATATAAAGTTAGAAGCTTTCTCGGATTAGCTGGCTATTATTAGTGTTTTGTAAAAGGATTCTCGATGATTGCTACACTGATTACCAGATTGCTATAGAAAGATGTAAAATTCGAATGGTCCGAAAAATGTCAACAGATTTTTGAACAGTTGAAAGCATTATTAACTGAAGCACCAGTTTTAGTTCAACCTGAGTCGGGTAATGAAATTGTGATATTCAGCGACGCGTCATTGAACGATTTAGGTTCTGTTTTGATGCAAGAGGGTAAAGTGATAGCTTATGCCTCTAGACAGTTGAAGCCGAATGAAAAGAATTATCTGACGCACGATCTAGAGTTGGCCGCTATTGTTTTCGCATTGAAAATTTGGTGACATCATTTATACGATGAAAAATGTCACATCTTTACTGATCACAAGAGTTTGAAGTATATAATGACTCAGAAAGATTTGAATTTGTGACAACGAAGATGGCTCAAACTGTTGAAAGACTATGAGTTAGTGATTGATTATCATCCGGGGAAAGCGAATGTAGTTGCGGATGCTCTGAGTAGAAATTCTTTATCTGCTTTGCGAGCGATGAATACACAGTTAACCTTATCTGATGATGGTTCAATTTTAGCTGGGTTAAAAGCTAAACAGTTATTCTTTCAACAAATTTGTGAAGCTTAGAACTATGACAATGAATTGCAAGCTAAAAGAGTGCAATGCGAATCGATTACTGGTTCAGAATATCAAATTGGATCCGATGATTGTTTAATGTTCCGAGGTAGAATTTGCGTACCAAAGAAGTCCGAGCTTACTTAGAAAATTCTACATGAAGCACACAGTGGTTGTCTATCTGTTCATCTGGGGAGTACTAAAATGTATAATGATTTGAAATAGTTTGTAATAGCCCGATTTATGGCTTTGTGGGAATAGTGCTGCGAGACCACAAATCCGAAGTAGAAAATATGTGTTTAAATGATTTTGTAACAGCCGATTTTGGGCTTAGTCAGACCAGTGGTTTCGGGACTACAAAGTCGATGTTGAGAGATTCATTTTATTTATATTTTTATGGTCTAAAATTTCACGGAATGATTTAGTGAAAATCTCGTTCGAAAATTTTGACGTTTAGGCACTCAATTTAGTCAAAAGGACTAAATTGTAAAAAGTGCAAAAGTTGAGTTCTACATGTTAGAGGTGTCCAATTGTTATGAAATTTTAAATTGGAGGTCCTTAAATGATAATTAGACCATTGGTTAAGTTGGTGGACAAAAATGGACATGGATGGGTATGTTTCAAAATATTTTTTAAGGGGCATTTTGGTAATTTAGTGAATTAAATGAATTAAAAACAAAATTTAAATGCCAAATTTATCCACCTTCAAGCTTAGGCCGAATTTAACATGTGGCAAGTCATGGATAGGGTTTTCAAGCTTTCCAAGCTTCATGGTAAGTCCATTCTAGCCCCGTTTTTCATGTTCTTTACGTTTTTGGAGTCCCGGTAACTTGATTTTACTTATTCTAGCAATAATTTAACCTAGGGTTCATATTTGGAAAAATACCCATATGTGAAATGTTTTTATTTTGATGTTTTATGGCAGAATATGAAGCTTAGAATTATGTTAAACAACTTTTACTAAGCGAATTCAAGTGAAAACGAGTAAAACGACATAATCAGCAAAACTACCTAATGTACATAAGTGCATGTTACAGCAAGAATTTGATGTTGCCATAGAAGGGAAAAATGATCAGCATGTTGTAAAACATAAGAATAAGGGGTGAAGTTTAATTTTCAAGCCTAGGGGCAAAATCATAATTATGCAAAAGTTCAGGGGCAAAATTGTAATTTTTCCAAAGTTTGAGTTAGGGACTGTTTTGAGGAGTACATTAATTAAATAAGTGAAATGTGATGTTTTAGACCCCAAAAAATGAGATTTGGACCTAGAACGGGAGGAAAATAAAAAATCAAGAAAGTTGGTAAAATGACCGTTTTGGTATCGAGGTAAGTTCATATGTTTAATAAGCATTTAATTATGCATATTTGAATGATAAATTGATATTTTGGCCATAAATACTTTAGTATTGAGTTTCAGATATAATGATTAATGTTCGATAATAATTCGATATTGGAAAGAGAACTTGTATAATTTATATGTAAGACCATATTTTGTATTATGGCTTTGTATGATAACAAGAAAGTATTGACTAGCATAGTTTGATGAGAATAAGTTAAGTTGATGATATGATGAGATTGAGAATGTAAGTATGTAAGTTGAGTAGCATTTTTATGCAATTATTGTTATTAGTATTGTTATTATTGAGTTATGCGACTAACCTTGAGAATTGGAGCAAGTATGTTTCAGCTATGACTTGACAAGGCATTGATATCTCAAAGTCCATCGCTATACCATGGCAATTAAGGAAGAATTGGTGGAAAGTCCATGTTCATAACATGGCATTTAGGGAGGAATTAACAGTTAAGGATACCATGTAAGACCATGTCAAGACATGGCATTGGTAAGGCAAGGATCCCGTGTAAGACCATGTCACGATATGGCATCGGCATTGATTAAGGACTCCATGTAAGACCACATCAAGATGTGGCATTGGCACTAAGACAAGGATACCATGTAAGACCATGTTTGGAACATGGCATTTGGTAAGACAAGGATACCATGTAAGACCATGTTTGGAACATGGCATTTGGTAATATAAGGATATCATGTAAGACCATTCCAAGGCATGGCATTTATAAGTTCTATACGGCAAGGAAATCATGTAAGACCATGTCAAGACATGGCATTGATGAGTTACTATAAGGCAAAGGTCCCATGTAAGACCATGCCAAGGCATGGCATTGGTGAGTTCATAAGGCAAGGATACCACGTAAGACCATGTCAAGACATGGCAATGGTAAATTCAAAAAGGAAAAAGGTTCTCGAGTAATCCAAAGAGTAAGTCAAAGAAATGACAAGGTGAGAACATGAAGAAAGAGTACATGTATGCATTTAAGGCTTATTTAATATTGAGATTGTAAGCAATTGAGATTATCAAGTATTATGTAAGTGATGAGTTTTCAGTTATGCTTGTGACACTTTATGACATGATTGGCAATATGCCTATATTATGAAAGTGACCTTAAGTGAATCTAAGGAATAAGTAATTATGTTGATGATGTGTGCATTTGGTTGAGAATCATGTATTAGGCTTTTGAGCCATATCAAATTGAGAGATAAGATGTTTAGTATATTTGTTTTATGATGCTTTGGATATTTGTGAAAACATAAAATGTTAGTGATACTCATGAAATTATTGTTATGCTAATTACAAGCTTAAGTCTTTGGTGTTATATATGTTTAAATAGAAGTGAATGCAAAGAAACTATGAAAGAGTGAAATTAGCATTAAAACAGTTTTGACAGCAACAATTATGTAAATTTGAAAAATTCACCAAAAATAGGAGAAATGGAATTAGAAAGTGAATAAGATATAGAATTAAAGATTATTGTGTCTATTGTCATATGAAATAAACAGTGTAAGAAAAGGAATTCTATATTCTGAAATTTTTGAATTTTAGTGAGACAAGGTCAGAATGAGTTTTGGAATCCCCTGTTTCAACTTTGGAAAATCATTAAAAATTGTAAAAAAATAATTATTAGATATAATTTATATTCTTGAAATCTTAAATGAGTATATTTTCATTAGAAACAAGTGGGAATGGCATATAAAAACTTTGCAATGAGATAATTGATTATTAGTGAAGAGAGGTCAGAATCGTTGGACAGTGTAATAGGGGAGAATTTAATGAATAAACTGTACTAATTGGCAAGACCAAAAATTCTAGAAATTTTATGGTATCAAGATATGTGAGTCTATTTTGAGGGAAAATTAGCGGTTTGTATTTCGGAGCTCTGTATCTCAAGAAATAAATAATTTAGCTACAACAATTCAAGTAGACAGATTAATGTGAACATGAGTAATAAGGTATAAGCATGTGATTTAATGATTGTATCAATTTGAGAACTTGTTGTGAGGATTTGTCTCTTTGAGGCTTTGGTAAGGCTACAAATGAGAAAGTCGGGAAAGTAAGAACTTAGCATTATTTATGCAAGTTATGACAACTTAGTAGTAAGCTAAATTCATTGCTAATGCTTATTATTTTTACATGTGAACTTACTAAGCTTTATAAGCTTACCCCTGTTTCTTTCTCATGTTTTAGAGTCCTATTAGACAAGCTCGGGCTAGAGGTTGTCGGAGATTGCTTCACACTATCAAGCTATCTATGGGTATCTTTATTTATAAATGATTTAAGTTATGGCATGTATAGGGGCTTACTAAGTCATTTTGTATATATGTTAATTAATTTGACCAAATGCATTGCTTCATAATGGTAATAAGGATTATTCTGTATTTGGCCACGAGTTCTGGCTCGTATTGGTTATGGAGTTATAATGCTTGTGTATGCATGTGTTTGTTAAAGTTTAAATTATAAGTGAAATTTTGTGGCTCGGAATTTGGTAGAATGCATTGTTAAGGCTGGTAATGCCTCGTACCCGGTTCCGGTGTAGGACACGGGTAAGGGGTGTTACAGATTTTACAAGGCTTATGAGGTATTTGCATGATTGTGTGAAGGTCACATGAAGAAATTTTATTAATTAGTGAATTAATTGTCAATTAGGACTAGATTCAAAGAATAGAAAATGTGAGATTCTAGAAGGTTCAAGTATGAAATAGAATTATGAAAAATTCTAAAGGTCCTTATTTAGCAATTATGCCATTATATTTGATGATGGACAAAAAGGTACATGGGAAGGAAAAATCTTAAGAAAAGGGTCATTAAGGGCATTTTAGTCATTGGGTTAGTTAAAGAATAAAAAGGGAAAATAAGCCAAAAATCATGTCCATCTTCTTCCCCATGGTGCCAAAATTTGCAAGGACTCCATAGCTAGGGTTTTGTTCATTTTCAAGCTTAAAGTAAGTGCATCCTAGCCCCGTTTTTAATGTTCTTTGTATTTTTGAAACCCTCGTAGCTCTGTTTAGCTATTTCTAGCCATATTTTGAGCTAGGGTGTATGTTCAAAAATTTACCCATGTATGACATGCATGTATTTTGATATTTTATGGAAGAATATGAAAGTTTGATGTATGATAAACATCTTTTTCTAAGTGATTTTCATGAAAGATGCATGAAAAGGACCAATTTGTAAAGTTATAGAAATGGTCATACATGAGTGAAATAGTGGGAAGGTAATGCTGTTATAGTTGAGAAAATGATTCGGCTAGGCTTGAAATGCAAGAAAGTTGAATGAAAATCATTTTACGAGCCTAGGGGTGAAAGTGTAATTATGTGAAAGTTTAGGGGCAAAAATCATAATTTTGCCAAAATATGAATTATGAGTCGATTTAGTCAAAGCATGTGTTTAACAAGAGAAATTTATTATTATAGATCAAGAAACACAAAGCTCGGATCGAAACCGAGGCAAGAACAAAGTTGAAGACTAGATCGAGCACCGAGACACATTTTGAGATTCGAGGTAAGTTTGTATGAAATTAGTATTTCATAATGTTCGATATTTGAAATCGTTCATTATTATGTTAATGCATGTTATTGTGAACGAAATCGAGCTATAAAGTCTCGATGAGTAAATGATGAGAACAGGCTAAATTGTAGTTCCGGTTATAGTTCCGGAATAAGTATATTACCTACGTATGCATATAAGAAAGGAAAGGTCCCGTATAAGACCATATCTGGGATATAACTTCGGCACCAAAGAATGATCTCGTGTAACACCATATCTGGGATATGGCATCGACATCCAAGTACGATCTCGTATAAGACCATGTCTGGGACATGGCATCGACATTGAGTTATGAGATCCCGTATAAGACCATATCTAGGATATGACGTCGGTACTATGGAATGATCCCATGTAAGACCATATCAGGGATATGGCGTTGGCATCAAATCTTTTGTATGTTAAGCTTGAATGATTCATGATGATCCGATTTATTCATAAGCAAAAGAGTCAAGTATGTGAGTTGGCCTAGATCCAAGTCTATTTATGGATGGCCTTGAGTGATGTTCATGGTATGAATGATAAAAATGTGAGTTTATGGCTATGTTAGCAAATGTGCTAAACTACATGAATCAATGATACATGTATCTTGAGTAAGTACTTTTATTCATTGGTGCTATGTCGCCATTGTTTCATGATATGAATGATTATAGTTTGAGTAAATTGTCATCCTAGAGTTTCATGCAAACTTACTAAGCCATATGCTTACCCCTCTATCTCCCATTTTCCTTGTAGTTTCGCCAAGTTAGCTCGAGGATCATTGGACGTCGGAGCTCGGAATCACACTATTGACATCAATTTGGTATAACAATTTAGACTTATTTTGATTATGGCATGTATAGGACTCGAGTATTTTGTTAAGTTGTAATTGTTAGCCAAAGTGTTGGCTATGCATGTTACTAAAGTCATTTTGTAAATGTTCTTGAGTTAGGCCAATACTTGGAAAATCCTTTTGCTCAATGAAGGTAAATTTTATGAAGTGTATGCTCTTGAGTATGTCTCGATTTCTTAAATTTCTAGAGATATTAATTGGTCATCTTTCAAATTGGAATGATTGGAATTGGAGTTTGCGTGTGTGCGATGTAGGGTGGCAAAATGGCTTGGTAGATAGCCTGCTAAATTTCCACATGGGTAGACACACGGGCTTGTGTCTAGACCATGTGGGAGGCACGGTTAGCACATGGGCGTATGCCCAGGCCATGTGAAGTCTGCACTTTACATTTGAAATTTAAATCGCCCCATGACTGAATCACACGGACGTGTTTATAGGCCGTGTGGATAAGTCAGAATGTCAAGGTTTGGCACACAGGCCAGGGCCACGGGCGTGTCAAGGCCTTGTGAAATTAGTCAGTGTCGATCACGGGTGGAAGACACGGGCATGTTTTAGGGGCACACAGACGTGTCCTTAGTTCAACACGGGCATGTGGCCCTTGTTTTGCTAAAAAAATTTCCAAACTTGTGAAAGTCCTCGGTTAAATCCCGAAACCTCTCGGAGGTATGCTTAGGGCCATGTAGGTCAAGAATGAACAAGAAATGGGCTTTGAACGAAATGTTATAGCTCGTTACTACACGTTCAAGTAAGGTTAAGTATGGTAATGCCTCGCATCTGATCCCGTCGTCGGACACTGGTAAGGGGTGTTACACAATTGTATTGGTGGTCGGGCATAAAACAAGACATTTTAGAGTTTGTATCGAGATGCTTGGTTTGTCAAAAAGTTAAAGCCGAACATCATGTGCATTCAGGATTATTACAGCCTGTGATGATACCAGAGTGGAAATGTGATAGAGTTACAATGGATTTCGTATCGGAATTACCCTTATCTCTGAAAAAGAAAGATGCTATTTGGGTTGTCGTTGATCGACTGACGAAATTGGCACATTTCATTCCGGTACGTACAAACTATTTGCTTGATAAATTGGCTGAATTGTACATTGATAATATTGTTAGATTGCACGGGGTGCCAGTTTCTATTATTTCGGATAGAGATCTGAGGTTTACATTGCGATTTTGGAAAAAATTGCAAGAAGCTTTACGTACGCGGTTGCATTTTAAGACCACATTTCATCCCCAAACCGATGGTTAGTTGTAACGCGTAGGTTTGTGCAAGTGTACACAGTCGTTATCAAGTAATAAGTAAGTATCAAGTTATCGTCTCCACAGGGATTGTATTTGTGCTATGTCACTTAATTTGTAAAATTATATTAACAATTTAGTAAATAAAAACACAACATAGTTGAGAAGTGGTGATTAAAATACTTTAAACTAAATGCAATGATCCCTAATGCAAATTATCCTAAGTATGCAAACTATATGAATGAAATAGATTTTAGTAAAATTAAACACAATTTGCAACAATTATAACATAAATAAACTAGGACAATTACTTTAATTAAACTCAATTTATTATTAACATGCTTAATAACATTCGGAAAAACATTTCATGGCAACTCGATCTTTCATGAGTTTGGAAACCACATTAGGTCATTTCGGAATCCTTTACTTAGTAAATACGCATTTTACTGATCCTTATTTACTAAGGGTTTGTTAGCATTCGTGTGAGGTAACAGGGACGTGTCAGGTTTGAAACAATTTAATCAAACAAATCTAAAAACTATGCAGATAGCAGAGCTTGGTCAAAATTGTTATGCATCCTACAATTTAATCAGGTCAGGATCTAAGTTGAGCATACACATTTCAACCATTAACCGTCGTCTGGTCAGCATCGCTAAGCTAATTCAGGTGTATTTCAATCATGTATGAACGAAATACAAACTTGATTTTAATTGAAAACATGATCGATTGAGGCACAAACATTATAAGCATGAATCAAATAAATATTATTTAATCAAAGTAATCATCCTAGCTTAAATAGAATTAAGCTAACATTGCTGTAAATAAGAACAAAGAACACATAGCAAACATCTTTATATTAAATTAAAGAAAAGAAAGATTAAACCCAATTCAGAGTGGCTGTCACCCAAGACTCTGACTGACGAGGCTCCTTCATTCCTTTACTTTGCTCCTTTGCTGATGGCTCTCCAAGGTGGCCAACCAAGGGTTCTTTAAGAGGCTTAATTGCTAAAATCTCTATAAAGAGATGATACTAGGCGTGGGAATGGAAAAGGCTAAGATAATTTGGAGAGAAGAGAGAATAATGAATGATGAATGATGAGAATGAATGAGAAATGATTGAGGGATGCTTGAGGGATGATGAATGAGGGAATGAGAGGGTCTTATCTATAGGTGAGGAGAGGGGGATAGTTTGCTAAAATTAGTGGATGTTAACCTCTTCAAATCTCCTCAAATTTGGCTGACCATGCTTAGGGGCTTTTGACTTGATTTTTTCTTGATTTTTAAGCAATTTTGGATGCCACACAACTCAGGATTGAGACTTGGTCAATCGTAAATCTTCGGAAAAATCTCTAATTTCTTCAACACTACAAGGACCTTGTGTAATTAAACCAAAGAATGGTTTAAATGGACAGCCATGTGTAGCCGAATCTTGGGTTGAGTTGGTCTCCAATTTGGACGGTTTTGTAATCCAGCAAAGTTATCAGACCTGTCCAGAATAAATCAACAAGTTAGAGGACCAAAGAATAAAATTTATCCAATTTAATTAATTAATTAAAACCCAAATTATTAATGAAATATTTTAAAATGAATTATTAAACATAATTTTATATTTTATTAATTAATTTAATCATGCATGGCCCACTTTATGTCTTGAAAAATATAATATAATAAAATTAATATAAAATAAGCCATTTATTGCATGGAAACTATATAATAAAGCGTAAAATCACATTTTAATAATTTCTATGTCCTAATTTCATATTTTCACATATTTCATTAATTATTAAACAATTACTTAGTTTTAACAACGGATTTAAGTAAAAAGGTGATAAATTACATAGGAAAAATCCTATATATTTTTCCGTTTACACACCCCCAAACTTAAATCATTGCTCGTCCCGAGAAATGTTTATGCACAACAAAAGGTCTTGCTAAGGCAAAATTGCTAATTCTGTAAGCAACATAAATCTTTGTCCCATTATCATGCATTAATAACTTCATGCTTATTGATCTTCTTTATTAACAAGTAATTCATATGCAAACATTCCTTAAGATTATACTAAGCTTCAAAAGATGCCAACATGAATCATAGTTTGCATGTATGTCATAGCCATAGGTAAGATTTTTCATTCAACATAATTTCCTATCAATCAAGAAAACAATCACAAGGCTTATTTATGATCTTCATATGTTGAACACAAGACTTCCTCTCCACTAATGTAGGTGACATAATCATCAAATCAATAGGTCTTTTATAAGGTTGTAATGGGGCTCGGTTAAAGGTAGGGATTTTAAGAGATGGGACATTTCGGTTTAAAAAAAATCTTAACCTTTAACTTTGTCTTGTGTAACAGCCCGATTTAGACCCTAGCTGGAATAGTGGTTTCGGGACCACAAATCCGAGTTAGAAAAATATTTTAATATTATTTTCTGTGTCTGTAGTATATGATTAAGCATGTGTGAAATTTTTGTGAATTAATTTTATTTTTTATGTGCTTAATTTGAGAAAAGGACTAAATCGGATAAAATATAAAAGTGGCTTTCTATTTGTTAAAGGGATATATTGTCATGGCTTTATAAATGTGAGGTCCTTATAATGGAATTGGACCATTTGAAATATGGATGGACATTAATGCCATATGTTAGTGGAATTTTAATGTTGTTATTAAAAGGTTAAAATTGGAGTTATATTAGTAAGTTAATTATAATAAAACAAAGGCTGAATAATAGCCATAATGTTCATACATCTTGACCGAAAACATCAAAGAAAAGAAAAAAAAAAAGAATAAGCTAGGTTTCGGCTAGCTTTTGACTTGATTCAAGGTATGTTTTTGTTCGGTTTTTGATAATTTCTACATTTTTGTAATCGTTGCTTTGTGTTCTTCAAAACCCATGCCTTAATTTTGTAAATTGATGATGATTTTGAAATATGCCATTGATGAACATCAAGCACTTACTCACAAAATTAGTAACTTCGTGTTTCAGTCTCGGCCACCAGTATAGCTCACGAAGATCTCGGTATAACTTGTTTCTGCCAGGATGCATAACATATGGACTATTACGCGCCTCTTGCAGTATAGACTGCCTCAGCTCAGAATCCCTCGGTATACAGACTCTCCAACGGAAACACGGTACTCCCTCACCATTCAACCCAAAATCAGCAGTCTCTCAAATCTCAACTTGTCAGAAACGAGGAACCAGTTACTCATCCAACAACTGTTTCCCCTTAATTTGCTCAGTCCACGTCGATCTCACTTGAAGCTCAGCCAACAAGCTACCATCATCATACAAGCTGAGACGAGCAAACATTGGTCTCAAATCAGATACAGCCCTACGGCTCAATGCGTCAGCTACCACGTTAGCCATACAAGGTGATACTCAATCGATCAGTCATAATCCTTAAGCAGCTCTAGCCATCTTCGTTGCCTAAGATTCAGCTCCTTCTGAGTAAGGAGGTATTTGAGGCTTTTGTGATCTGTGTAAATAATACGCTTCTCACCGTATAAATAGTGTCTTCAAATTTTAAGTGCGAATATCACCGCGGCTAACTCCAAGTCATGAGTAGGGTAATTTGCCTCGTGAGGCTTAAGTTGACAAGACGCATAAGCAACCACCTTATCGTCCTGCATCAACACACAACCCAAACCAACGTGTGATGCATCACTATAGACGGTGAATTCCTTCCCAGACTTTGGCTGTATTAAGACAGGGGCCTCAGTCAGAACTTCCTTCAGTTTATCAAAACTTTCTTGCTGCTTATCAGTCCAGTTAAATGGTACCCCTTTACTCAGCAACTTAGTCATAGGTGCAGCAATAAAAGAAAACCCCTCAACAAAACGTCTGTAATACCCTGCCAGACTGAAAAAGCTTCGAATCTCAGATACGGTCTTAGGTGGTTTCCAATCCATTATGGCTTCAATTTTTCGAGGATCAACCCTAATCCCCTCGGCAGATACTACGTGACCAAGTAATGTCACCTCTCGCAGCCAGAACTCACACTTGCTAAACTTCGCGTATAGCTGCTTCTCCATCAGAACCTGCAGAACAATTCGAAGATGTGCATCATGATCCACCTCGGTTCTCGAATACACCAGGATGTCGTCTATAAATACTACTACGAATCGATCTAGATAGGGCTGGAACACTCGGTTCATTATATCCATGAAAGCAGCTGGTGCAGTCATCAGCCCAAACGACATCACTAGGAACTCGTAATGACCATAACGAGTCCTAAATGCAGTCTTATACACATCATCCTCCTTAACTCTCAGCTGATGGTACCCAGAACGAAGATCTACCTTGGAGAAAACAGAAGCTCCTTGTAGTTGATCAAACAGATCATCTATCCTCGGCAAAGGATACTTATTCTTGATAGTCAGTTTATTCAACAACCGATAATCGATGTATATGCGCATGGATCCATCCTTCTTCTTCACAAACAACACTGGTGCTCCCCATGGAGACACACTCGGTTGAATGAACCCTCGGTCCAGCAGTTCTTGAATTTGAGCTTTTAACTCCACCAGTTCCTTCGAAGCCATCTTATAAGGAGAGATTGACACTGGAGCTGTTCCAGGCAGGAGCTCAATACCAAATTCCACTTTGCGGTTCGGAGGCAACCCAGGGAGCTCATCAGAAAATATATCAGAAAAATCCTTAACTATTCTGATATCTCCAACAGAAGGACCCTCAGAATCAGATACACCAATATAGGCTAGAAACGCCTCACAACCCTTGCGAACCAGTTTTTCGGCCCTTAATGTAGAGATCACATTATACAGAAAGTCTCTTTGCTCCCCAATCACAACCACCTCCTCATCATCCGTAGTTTTTAACACCATAAGCTTAGCAGCACAATCTAAACTTGCTCGGTGTTTTACCAACCAATCCATCCCCAAGATTAGGTCGAATTCACCAAACGGTAGCTCCATCAAATCCGTTGGAAATATTATTCCTTGAACCTCTAAGGGCACATCCTTGCATAACTTATTTACCGTAACTGGCTATCCCAGTGGACTTATCACAGTCATCTCAGTAACAGTAATTTCAAACTGAGTGCCCAATGTCCCAGACACATTGTATGCAATGTACAAATGTGTAGACCCGATATCAATTAAAGTAGTGTATGGTTCATTATAAATTAGGAACATACCGGTTACGACGTCTAGAGCATCACCATCCTCTCGGCAATGAACAACAGAAACCAGAGCTGGCTGCCTCGCCTCAGTATTACCAGCACCTCTACCAGGTGCTCCACGACCTCGTCCCATACTGTTCCCACCTCTGGCCTGCCCACGACCTCTCGGTGGCTGCTAACCACCTCTCACTGGCTAAATATGACCCTGTCCTATAGCTTGCATCTGAACAGGCCTCTGGGGACAATTCTTAACCTGATGATCCATGAACCCGCATTTGAAGCACGCCCCAATCCTCTTCCAGCACTTACCCTAGTGAGACCTTCCACAATCCGCGCAAGGCTGTGGTCTAGCAATAGCAGCAGGAACTCTAGCCCTAACTGGCCTTCTTTATAGGCCTTCTAGAAGAACCCGAGGGCCCATAATCCCTCTTATTTCTGCCCCTATCTTTCTCACGGTTCTGGCGCTTAGAGTGCTTCACATCCTTAACAATATTTTCCTTTTCTACAAGGGCAGCAAAGTCTTGCTCCCTCTGTGGAGCTATCAAGACTCGTAACTCATCTTGAAGGCCGTCTTTGAATCACACATAGCATTCATACTCAGTTGCTACTATCCCACGAGCATATTGATGCAACCGCAAGAACTCAGCCTCATATTCTGCCATTGTCTTATCCCCTTGGGTCAACCTCAGAAATTCCCTTCTTTGGGCGTCCACATATCTTGCGCCTACATATTTCCCTTGAAATGCCGCCTTAAATAAATCTCACGTTAACCGGTTAGCCTGAGTACCCTCTCTTACGGTAAGCCACCACTGATAGGCCTCGTCTCGTAGTAAGGACACTGCTCCTTTTAACTTTTGTTCTGCAGTACAGTCGAGGTCGCATGATCCCGTAACTCTCTGGTCACCTGGGATACAGCATCATCTCCGGTCGCCTGATCCCGTAACTCTCCCTCCACAGCTGGAGGATCCAGTAGTTCGTTTCCTGACCCATGGCCAGACCCTACTGGCTCAGACAAGGTCATCCTACCCTACCGCGTCCACGCGGCGGACGTCCTCGGCCCCTTGTACTCATTCTTCTGAGTTGCGTTTATCTGATTAAGAATTTTATGAATCATTATTTCTTTCCACTGATTTATCGCGAACAGTCTTATGATTAATAGTTTTAAAAAGTAGTTCTTTCGAATTCATACACACACTACAGTCTCAAGTTCATTCATTCAATCATCAACATTCATGAACTCGCGTTCATTACAGAAAAGTGTTGTTGTTGATGTTGTTGTTTTCACTACCCAGGGGTATTTCCGTAATTTTATCCTACAGGGGTATTTTCGTAATTTTTCAAAATACGGTCCTTGGTGATTTTGTGAAGTAAGGGTATTTTGGTAACTTTGCAATCCCGGGGGTATTTCGATGATTTTGAAATCTGGGGGTATTTCGGTAATTTTGAAATCCGAGGGTATTTCAATAATTTTGAAATTTGGGGGTATTTCGATAATTTTGAAATCCAGGAGTATTTTGGTAATTTTTTAAAACAAGGGTAGTTTGGTAAATTTTTTTCAAACTTTGATGTTGTTTGTTTTTTTTTCAAACAGGGGTACTTTTGGAAAAACTAGTTTCATGGTCCGTGTTATTCTTGTAAACGTGAGATTTTCGGGTAAATTTTCGAAACATAGGTATTTTATAAGTTCATGGTTGGTTGAAAATTTTCACAAATCAAAAATGTTTTGAAAATTTTACAAAACCTTGGGATTTTTTTTTTCAAAAATAGGGTGGTTGGTCCCTTTCGGGTTTTAGTTATAGGGTTTAGCCCATCAACCAGTCCTCGTAACTAGGGTGAATAGTCACTACGTACCAGGTAGGATTCTAGTGAAGAGGAGGTGAGTCGCTAGGACTGCTTAAATACCAAGCTCTCCCTGAATCCACTCCTAGACATGCGTATGCCCATTGCCACACGCTAACTTGGCTATGGTGAACAGTCACTACGCACCAGGTAGGATTCCAGCGAAGAGGAGGTGAGTCACTAGGACTGCATAAATACCAGGCTCTTCCGGATCCTTCCTAGACATGCGTATGATGGTTACCACACCCTAGCCTTGTGGCTCGTTAACGGGTTTGTTCAGTGAAATTAAGTTTTATGAAATTTGAAGAAGTAGTTTGTACTAAGCCTAGAGTCCATCAAGTTCTAATTCTAACTAATCTACGTCCCACTAGGCCCATTAAGCCCACATATACAAAGATCACACAATGGTTCAGAGTACTTACCTGGCGGACTTGGGCCGGAGACGCAAGTGCCATGCCGTGCTAACAGATCTGTTATTACTTAAAGACAGTCATATTTCAAAAGCCCATTTCAGAAAACGTTTTGAGCCCCAAAACCCCAGAGCCGAGTTTTGAACCGGGCTCTGATACCAATTTGTAACACCCCAAACCCGGCCCAAACATCACGACCGGACCTGGTACGTCACTAGGAGAATCTTGGAAAACATGTCGTATTTTCAGGAAATATTTTTCAAAAGTTTATCCTTTTATTCGAAAAAAAATTAAATAGTTAATAGTTTAAATAAAATATGCTTTTATGAATTAAAAGCCCAAATTTAATTACATGCATTAGTTCAACAAGAATTTAAATAACTAAAAGTAATTAAAGCCCAAAATAAAACAAAACATAAACTAGTGGCCCATGGCCTTATTACAACGAGATTTAAAATCCATTAATTAAAAACATAAAATAATAACTTGAGTCTTTTCGCCAAATCTACATATTCTTCTGCATGACCACCTTACGTTCCTCTCCAGCCCGGTCCGAAGCTCTAGGTATCACCTGAAATGTTAATTAAAAGGGTGAGTCGTGAGACTCAGTGTGCAACCCTCATGTACCACTAGATTTGGGCCTTAGGCCCATAAAATAGATTAATAATAATTTCATTTATATAAATAACAAATAATATGCAAGGCCCAACCCGTTTGCCTAGGTTTCCATCCGCTACACGCCCCCGTACCAACCGTTCACACCATTGGGGATTTCTACAATCAACCCACACTGCTACACGCCAAGATGGCAGTCATGCTGCTCATCAACATATTATGGCCGAAGCCCGTATGACAGATCACGGCATTAGCCGCTACAACATATAACAGATCATGGTATAAACCGCTACACATATAACGTATAACTTCCTCCTTTCATCAACCCAACCCATGCAATCATGTACAAGCAAATTACTTATAACACTTAATCAGATTATTCACTGACGTGGCGCTTTGCGTTACCCTTTTTGGGCTTCCCACATTAAGTCGAGATTTCGGCATTTATCATAACATATAAACTTTTGAACAGGCATTTTATAAGCAGATCTAGATGATGGGGAGGTATTACACACCTGATTAATGCAGATACCCCTTACTAAACCGATCTACACTTTGCTTTGAAAAGCCGAAAAAGATGTGAAAATAGGCCTCTCCTATATTCGGCCATAGTTAGTATTCTACCCAATTTTATATACTAAAATCAATAAAATTTCTTACCTTGAAATCCCGAAAGTATCACGATTCTATAACTCAGAGATCTATGCGATTGACTCCTTCTTCAAATCCCGGAATGCCGAAAAGAAAACACAAGGTTAGCTCCTTATAGTCAATCGACTATGGCTTCCAAAAGCCGAAGAATTAAAAGAAACCCACAACGCCACTTGCCCTATAGAGGATTTCGACTATCCTTGTTGAAAGATTTGAAATCTATAAGTTTCGGCTTCTAGGAAAAATCCCGGGAAGATGATCTGTCGCGCTTTCGGCTTTTTGAAAGAACTAAGAATTGAAAGAATGACCAAGGGAGATTCGGCCAATGAATAACAAGGAGAAGACAGTATTTCGGCAACTATTGAAGCTTCAGGGTTTTTTGTTTCTGACAGAAGAGAAGAAGAAGAAAAGTTTCGGAAGAGGAAAAACTAGAGACTAGGAGGATAAATGAAAATTCAGCACACCCCTTTTGCTTTTACCAAAACCGATTCCCCCCTCTTTACTGAATCCAATTTTCAGCCAACACTAGGCTTTTGGATGAGCTCTTATCTTTTCCCTTATCTTGATCTATTATCTCCTCACAAATAGCCCTAATTATCTGCCTAATTATCCACATAAAATAAACATTAAAAACCCTAAAAAATAGCGTTGTGCCGTCCCCCCTATTGTCTTCTTTAAATGCCAAAATTTAGCCTTAAAACTTGGGCTTCAAGCTGCCAAAATTTGGGCCTTCATTAAGCACTAGTGACGCCACTTAAAGCTCCCCTCTACTTTGCTCCTAGTTGCTGGGCCACAAGCCCAATATGTCACTTAAACTACTAATACTTTAATTTAAGCCCTTAGAGTGTCCAAATAAAATATATTTTCAAAGCCTCAGCCCAAACCTGAGCCCCATTTACACCTCAAGTCCTTTAATTTAATAACTTAAACACACATTACGCAGAAATGCACAAGCCCATGATTCCAGGATGTTACAATAGGTATGAGTGATGCTGTGGAATTATTCAATTTGTGATTTGTTGAATTTAGTTTAATGAATCATGTGGTATCGATATATGATTATTTGAGTGATGGAAATGTGCAAGTGTACACAATCGCAACAAGTAATAAAGTGACAAGTAAATGTCCAGTTATCGTACCCATAGGGACTGTAAAAAGGAATATTTATGAAATTGATTTTAAAACACTTTGGTGATAGAAAATATTTTGGTTTAAAGATGATTAAAAACTAAGGTCTAAAAACTAAGTAAAAAAAAAAAGAAAAGGTTTTAATGCATGGGTTCAAATAAGGTTTAATTAAAGATGATATAATTGTGTTGGATTAATTACATTCCTTTAACGTAGAATTATTAAACTTATGTTTATACTGCTACGAACAAATTCATGACAACTCGGTGATTTGCTAACTACTGTTCATACATAATTAAATTAATCAATCTCTTGAACATTTTTCAATGTCAATACAAGAGATTAACCAATATTCACAAGCATATAAAAGATCAAGTGAGGTAACCGAGTATTTGTACCTTGAAATAGTTTAATCACAATAATCTTGCAAGTTATGCAAGGCAATGTATTGCCGAATACAATGCTAATTTAAACTTCAGCTACCTTAGAAGAATAAACATGCACTGATTAAGTATTGTGTCAATTAATTACAATTTCAATATGATTTAATGATTAATTCATTAGTTATCTAACAATTAATAGTGCAAGAATAACTTAGGCATGATTTTACTTAATCAAGCATCTTACCGAGGCCTATAACAACACAAACGCAATTCGATAATTCAAGCAGGAAAAATATAATCAACCCAACACGTATTAAATTCAAGCTAAATTGATTAAAATAACCATTTCAATAGCATAAATATTCATAAACATGGTTGTCAAAACAACAACAAAATTTAAAGAGATAGGGAACAATAAGCAAATCTGGTGTTTCTCCGTGGCTTGACTGATTGCTCCGTTCTTCGTTCTCCGTTGTCCTCGACTATCAAGGTGGCTTATGAACACTATAATTGCTTCTCAACAATGGCTAATGAGGACCTCTTTCCCAAGAGAAGAAATTGGCACTTGAACAAAAGGGGAAATGGAAAGGGAAAGTTGAGAGAAAGTGAGAGAGGAGAAGAGAGAATGAGAGTGTGAGGGATGAGTTGAATGATCAGCAAGGGGTGGCTTTTATAGCCGATTGTGGCTGCTAAAAATAGCAAATTCCATCAGCCAAAGAGACCCCCCTTGGCTGGCCACACACATGGCAAAGTTGAGAGATTGAACTTTGCTAAAAATAGCCTAGGGCAAATCCATCAAGCCACATTTTTGGAGGGGTTTGAATGCAAAGTTGAAAGTTCTTCAAGGGCTTCTTTGCAAGCTTATTTAGTCAGCTAAAATTCTGGTTTGGGTCAGCATATGGATGGTTCTGGGCAGCCCAATTGGTGGCTGGTTCGGTTCACTAAATTCGGTTCAACCAGTGCGGTTCAACTGGACACTTTTTTTCAATAATTAATTAATAATAATTTATTTAACCCAAATTAAATTGGGAATAAATTAAAATTAATTATATTATGAATTAACACACATTTTTGGACCACCTTAGGCTGGAAATAAATTTGCCTCGATACTTCAAATTGCTTATCGGTTTTATTCTTCGAGTAGTGTCTGCCGAGCCAATTTTTGCCCTTTGTGCGAATCTGTCGAAAATAGTCAAAATTAATCAAAATTAACTATAAAATTAATTAAAATTCATCATGTTCATATTTTTAACACAATTTAATTATTTCATAATATTTTATTATTTTTTGACAAGAATTTAACCGAAATAGCATGATTTTAAGTTAAAAATGGCATGTAAAAACACATAAATTTTTGTGTTTCCACACCCCTAAACTTAATTCATTGCTCGTCCCGAGAAATGTACAAATTTGAAAAGAATTTTCTCGGAAACACTTTTGAAAAACTCCTTCAAAACAACATTCTTCCCAAAATCATGAAATCAATATACTTATGCTCAAAAACAAGAAATTTGATAATTATGCTACTCAAGTATATATACCGTTCAGATTAATCTCAACAATTACTACAATAGAAAAATTAGACTAAATGTTTCTTAATAAAGACATGTTAATCCCTACCAATTTGATTTTAATCCCTTATTCAAATTTAAACTGCAATCATTAAGCTTAACTGATGTCTTCATTTGTTGAACAGAGCAATTTCTCTCCACTAATGTAGGTAACATTGGAAGTTTGAATCAATAGGTTTTTAACAAGGTTGTAACGTGGCTGGGCTTAGGGGTAGGTAAAATAATTCTACGTAAAAAAAAAACCCTAGACTCAGCTTGTATCGGACCTTTCGAAATGATTACCTTCAATACATCAACTTTTCTTTCCTTTTCACATGTTCTTTAGTGCAATTTACTTCAAGTACATATGCTTTTTTTTTCGAGTATTTTCTGCATGTACTACAATTTTTAGAGCATTTCATACTTCTTTGCAACTCCCCCAAACTTATTTTCAAAGAATACTCTGAATAGTACTGAGTCTACTGTTTGGGACATTTTTAAGATAATTAAGAGAAGTGATGGCTAATTTTGTAAGGGTTCAAATAAAATTAGGCCATAAAGTCTCAAAGTTGGGCTTCAAAGGATAGAAATTTCATCATGGTTGGCTTGAAAGGCTCAAACGGTCCAAACAACAATTGCCTAAATCATTTTCAACGTTCCATGCTTCCTAGGATTTCGCCTCAAGAAACTACTAAGTCAATTCTAAAGACTTAAACTTTCATGCATGCCTAATTTTCCTAAAGAACTAAAATTTTATGGTATGATTTGCATGTTTTATTAGAAATACATTTCATGTCATTATTAAGCTAACGTAACAATTTATTGAAATAATCAAACTTTATTCATACTTAAATTTAGCATAACAAAATTCAAATTTATTGAACAAAAATATATCATATTCATAATTAAAAGAAAAATTTTATTCTGAGTGGAAATAGTGTCCCCCCAACTTAAAATGAACAATGTCCTCATTGTTTAAAGTGAATAAATACTATACATCAGGTAGGATTCCAAAAAAGAGGAGGTGAGTCAATTTGACTGCTTAAGTACCAAGCTCTTCCTAGATCCAATCCTAGACATGTATATACCTATTGCCACACTTTAGACTTTACTACTTGTCCATATTTACTTTTGATTCCCATCACTTATTTTATTGTGCAGAAATAAAAAATTCCTAATTAATCCTAATCCTAAATTAACATAAGAAGAAAAATAAAGTCAAGATCCCTCCCTTTTATTTATTTCAGATCCTTCCAAATTAGACTCATCTTTTTCTCCATCATTATTGCATTTGTATGAATTGCTTCACTTCTTCTTAGATAATGGACTCCATGGTTCAAATATGAAATCTGGAAATTCAGGCACAAAAATAAATAGATCATTGTATATTTTCTTAAGAGCACTTCTCATCGAGTCATCCCTTATTTTTGAGTATCTCCAGTAAGCTTGTTGCTGCTATTGCATATGTTGCATTAGGTCCATCAATTTTGACAACTCATCTCGAAGATCTGGGCTAGGAGGTGGAGCTCTAAACATTGAAGTTTCAGCATCAAGTTCTGCTTCTGGTTCTACTGATTCTGCCTTATTTGGTATTCCTAATGGTTGCATCGTGAGATCTTCTTCTTCTTCAAGGTCCTCATGATCCTCACTTTCTTCAACTCGTTGCTATAGAACAGAGTCTCCGTGTAACACTCCCAACCCGTAACCATCGCCGGACTAGGGTTAAGAGGCGTTACTAAACATTTATAAACATTTCAAAATATCTCACATCAATTTCTCAACACATAGTTAATCATCAATCAAACATATTCAATTATAATCATATAGTTCCTTATTAAGGTCTATGAGACCTTAAACACGTTTTAGAAAGAGGTCGGGACTAAACCGAACACTTACGAAAATTTTTAGAAATTTAATGATTTTTCCAAACTGCAGAGGTCACATGCCCGTGTGGGAAGGTCGTATGCCTCCCATGGCCTCGACACGCCCGTGTGTCTAAGCTGTGTCAAAACAGGGCATACATACTGACTTGTCCACACGGCCGTGGACACGCCCGTGTACCTCACCCGTGGTCGCTACTGACTTCACCACACGGCCAGTCACACACCCGTGTGTCTAGCCTGTGGTCGATCCTAACTTGTTTTGAATTTCAACCACTAGGAACACGGTCGAGCCACACACCCGTGTGCTCAACCGTGTGGGCAGTTATAGGCCATTTTCAAGGCTAAACTTGCCTCCCACACCTTTCATGCTTCAAGTCAATACTAAATCATGCTTCTAAATGCACCCAAACATACCATTTCATGCACCAAATAATCACCAACAATACCATCTACTTCCATACCAAATATCATCACAAATAAGTCCATCCAAAGTAACAAATGTACATCTCAAAACATATATATATGTCAAGGATTAAACATTTTAAACATGGCAAGGATTAAACATTTTAAAACAAATAAGTCCAAGCCAAATCACATGGCAAGGATTAAACATTTTAAAACATGCCATAACTTCTAGCCTATACATGCCATATTTCAACTATATACATCTTTCCAAAAGTACCAAAATTGTTAGCCGATAGTGTGATTTAGTCGCTGACGATCCCCTGATCTGAGCAAGCTTTATTGACACTATAAAACAGAGAAACATATCACACAGTAAGCTTTAAAAGCTTAGTAAGTTTGTAACATAATACATTCAAATTAACAAACTAAACTCATTATACAATTACACCCATCACATAGATCAACTCTCAGCTATTTTTACCATTTCATCCATAGCTAAAATACTCATTCAACCATTCATAAAATCATATACAATCTCATCAACCACAAAGGTTCAACACATACCTTAGCCAACACATAGTTATTCATCATCCATGCTAATTTATACTCGATTTTGCATTTCAATCGACCTTTGTTATTCGTTTGATTTAATCGCACATTTAGTGCCAAATTCATAATCGAAGCATAACTTTCATCGTACACTTAGTGCCCGCACTTTAAACTGAGTTCATACCGGTATCGCACACACAGTGCCAATCATTATAGCCGAGGCTTCCATAGCTTCGCACACACAGTACTATTCATATCTGTCTCGATTTCAATTTCGCACACTTAGTGCCATTCAATTCAATTCCACACATAGTATTTCTAATCTCATAATCACATGTATATTCATTTCATGATACTAAAACATTATTTAACAACATGTATTATATCTGAACTTACCTCGGATGTCGAAATACCGAAACGGTCGACTAATCGAGCACTTTGTCTTTCTCGATTCGAACCTCTCCTTTCTTGGTCTATACACATTTAAATTTAACTCATTCAATCACCAATTCATTCAATTTAGTCCAAATATACATATTTAGGGCATTTTACAAAATAGCCCTTACATTTTCACATTTTGACACTTTAGTCCCTATTTCACAAAATCATCAGATTCACATAATTTCATCTCATACATGCCTAGCCGAATTTTCATTGTGCCCATACAAGCCCATACATTCCATTGATTTCACAATTTAGTCCCTCAAAATATTATTCTTTCAATTTAATCCAAATTACTCAAAATCATCAAAATTCCAAAGACAAACTATGTAATTCTAACACATATCTTTCATATTTCATCATCAAACATAATAAAGCTCATGAATTCATCAATGGCTCATCTCAAAATCACAATTTCTAAAATTAAAGCATGGGTTTTGTAGAGCACAAAGTAACGATTATGAAAATGTAGAAATTATCA
Source organism: Gossypium australe (assembly GCA_005393395.2). Taxonomy (NCBI): domain Eukaryota; kingdom Viridiplantae; phylum Streptophyta; class Magnoliopsida; order Malvales; family Malvaceae; genus Gossypium; species Gossypium australe. The sequence goes on along the minus strand of CM016621.1, from coordinate 106,553,128 downwards.
AAATCTGAGCTCAAACACACCTTAAATCAAGCCAATTGCTAGCCGAAAATCAGAAAGCTTCAAACCCTTATTTTTCTTCAACTTTCGACAATAACAAAGATGATAATAGCTTTTTAATTCCTTTTTGTTTTATTAAAACATATATATCATCATTTATCAAGTTACAAATTTAACCTTGTTAATAAACATTATAACATATAATATAATTGGTTATAAATGTCCATTTACCATCCACTATCTTTATAATGGCTTAATAACAACATAAGGAATCCTCCTTTAAAAAGCCATGCCAAATAGGTACTTTAACAATTAGCACACAGCTTTTACATCTTATGTGATTAGGTCCTTTTCGCAAATTGAACACACAATCAATGAAATCTTCACACAGAAATTTCACACAGGCTAAATCACATACTGTAAACACAGAATATAATATTAGAATATTATTCCAACCTCGAATTTGTAGTCTCGAAACCACTATTTTGACTAGGGTCTAAACCGGGTTGTTACACTCCGGCTATTTGGTATAGGTCCCAATCCGTGATTGTGCCTTGGGTGTATCCTGTCTTCTTTACATTTGCAAGAATTTCAGCTTTCAAGCACATGATAGTTATTGTAAAGGGGAAGTAAGCAAGGCTAGAACATTTAACTACACAATTTTGTATCTCCATCAAGATGATCTTTCCTACATCAATGGTCTTTCCAGTTAAGATCGAGTATAATAAGACCATTCGCTCTAATGAGATTGTAGTCCCATGTGAGCTAGGAATTAGGCTGAATCGGATGAAATAGAACCATACCTTCGCGAGTGGTGTCAAGTATTCTCTCCGACAAGAGTGGATTCCTTGTTTTGACACAGTCCAATTGGAACCTTGAACTGTAAGTTCCTCGAGAATTTCTTGTAGAATTTCAGGCTTGAAATTGCTCATCAAAGATGAATATTCATCGTTCTCGAAATTAGGTAATTCAAAGAACTCAGCATTTGAATTAATTGGTACCTTGATTTCGCGAACTGGAACTTCTGTCATCTCAATTGAGGTTAAATTCGCATAGAACTCGCAAACTAACTCCTCATCCACACCAGGTCTCTTCTCACAAAATAGTCCCCAATTGAGGGCTTCGGCAACTTAATGAATACGTGCCATAAAGTCTCTGTAGTAGCTTTCCTTCAATATGAAGCCTTTCTCGGGATGCATCTATTGATTTTTGAATATACTTTCGTATCTTACTTTGGCTTCAACACAATGGAACTTGCTTTGTGTTTCGTCGATTTGAGCAGAGGCACGAGTTCTCTTGCGAGGCATGATTAACCTGATCATAAGATGGAAAAAATTATTTTCTCAAAAATTTTATTAATAAAAATTACTAATAACTCAATAAATTGAAAAATTAAATGATTGAATAAAATTAAAATTTTGAAAGAAAATTAGGTCTTACCACCTTTTTTGTAAAAATATAAGAACTCTAAAAATAATTATGAAGGAAAATAAATGGTAATTTGAAGGAGGTTAGAGGGTTTGGTTAAAGGGGTTGGTGCAAGGATGGTGTGCCGATCAAGTGCTTGAAGGCCGACTAGGCGCACGGCTGAAGGTCCGGGAGCAAGCAGTAATGTGCGGCAGGTGTTGATTCGGCAAGTAGTAGCGTGCAGGACCTTTTGCAAGCTAGCCTGGTGCGTTGGGACGTGTGCAGGTGCTAAGTGCAGGTGCGGAGCACGGCCTGGGCAACTGTTAGGCAGGAGCAGCAGGGGCGCATGGATGGGCGCTGGAATAGGTCTCCGCGCAGGTTGTTGGGGCGTGCTAGAGCTGGCTGCTGGCCAAGTGTTGGGCTAGGCTTGCGGCACTTTGGGGTTTTGGTTCTTTGGGGTTTTGAAGATGGATGAATTGAGGGAGAAAGGTTGATGGTATTTATAGAGGGAGAAATAAGATTTGTACTAGAATTCTTAGAAAATTTTAATGATTAAAAAAAATCCTTAAGTTCTAATTCTACTCAAAGTAAATAACAATTAATAATTAAATAGATGCATATGAAATTATCAACTATTATTAAATTATTAAGATAAACATAGAATATCATCAAAATAAAATTAATCCTAATTCTAAGCTAAGTTGATAAAAATTAATATATAAATTATAAATGATACAATTATATATTAAAGTTTATCAAATTATTAATAATATTAAAGATATTTATTCTAGATGCTTTTTGAAAATATTCACAAAGAAAGGCACCTAGTTTTTTTTATTATTTATGAAAAGAGCGACTAAATTTTAAAAATAATTCAATTAAGTCCCTAGACTTAATGAAAATTTAAAATTGAGTTGCAAATTAAAACTTGGATCAGAATTGACCCTTTTATTTGAAAAACTAAAAATTTATTTTTCCATTTAGAGGATAATTTCTTAGAAAATTATGTCAAAATAAATTCTCAGGAAAGATTGGAGGGGTCACAAACGGTCCCGCTTAAGTTTCAATCTTCTAGACAGAATTTATTTAAACATACTAAACCCGAAAATATACCCTAAATCATTTATTCAAAAAGAATAACAAAAAATTAAGTATCCGATAAAATGAACGAGATTTTATCCCGTTCAATTTTATCTCCCCAATAATGTTTCAGGCGTTGAGCATTAATTCGGAAATTACCTCCCTTACCTTGGAGTTCAACAACTCCCTATGAATAGACTTGGTGAATCGTAAATGGGCTGGACCAAAGTGATTTTAGCTTACCTGGAAAGAACTTCAATCTAGAATTGAACAACAAAACTTGCTGGCCTGCTTCAAATTCTCGAACTCGAATATGGTTGTCATGCCATTTCTTGAGTCTTTCTTCAAGTAATTTGGCATTTTCATATGATAACATTCGAAACTCTTCTAACTCATTGAGTTGGAACATCGGTTTCTCTTTCGCGAGCTTAGGATCCAAATTAAGCTGTTGAAAAGTCCAGTAAGCTTTGTGCTTTAACTCCAATGGTAGATGATAGGCTTTCCCAAAGACCAACCTATAGGGTGACATCCCTAAAGGTGTCTTGTATGCTATTCTGTAAGCCCATAAAGCATCATCTAATCTTGTGGACCAATCTCATCGATTCGGGCAGACTACCTTCTCAAGTATGCCTTTGATCTCCTTATTTGCCAGTTCAACTTGCCCATTTGTCTGCGGATGGTAAGCTGTTGCAACCTTATGTTTCACTCCGTGCTTGTCTAATAACCATTTTAACCACTTGTTCACAAAGTGGGATCCTTCATCACTGATGATAGCTCTTGGGGTTCCAAACCTTGTGAACACATGCTTCTGCAGAAACTTCATCACAACCTTAGAATCGTTTGTCAGACATGCCTCAGCATCGACCCACTTAGACACATAGTCTACTGCTACTAGTATGTACTTGTGACCACAAGACGGAGGAAAAGGACCAAGAAAGTCAATACCCCATACATCGAACAACTCTACCTCAATGATGTTTCTTCGAGGCATCTCATTTATATTGGTGACATTTCCAACCCTTTCACATCGATCACAGCTCTTCACGTAAGCATATGCATCCTTGAATAGTGTTGGCCAAAAGAATCCGGCTTGCAATACTTTGGCCACTGTATGTGTACCTCCAAAGTGTCCCCCACTTGGAGTTGAGTGACAGTGGTATAAAATCTTTAGTATTTCATCTTCTGCCATGCATCTCCTGATCATCTGATCTGCACACTTTTGAAACACATATGGCTCATCCCAGAAATAGTACTTCACATCGTGAAGAAACTTTTTCCTTTGTTGATACGTCTTATCAATTGGCATTAGACCACAAGCTAAATAGTTAGCAATATCAGCAAACCAAGGGGTATTATGGACATGTTCTACCTTCAATATATGTTCATCTGGAAACGTCTCCTGAATTAGTATAAGAGGAGAATTCCCTTCTACTCCCTTTCGATCTTGAATTTCTAGATCGAACTCTTGAAGTAGAAGTACCCATCGGGTCAGCCTCGGCTTAGCGTCTTTCTTCTCAAGTAAATACTTAATTGCCAAGTGGTCTGTATGGACAGTCACTTTGGTACCTACAAGATAATATCGAAACTTGTTTGAAAACAAACACAATAGCAAGCAACTCTTTTTCTGTTATCGTATAATTCAGTTGAGCTCCTGTTAGAGTTCGACTTGTGTAGTAGATGGGATGAAAAACTTTGTTCCTTCGTTGGCCCAAGACAGCTCCAATTGCGAAGTTACTTGCGTCACATATCAATTAGAATGGCAAATCCGAGTATGGTGTGACGATTATGGGTGCCGTGACTAATCGACTCTTCAAATCGTTGAAGGCTTTTAAGCATTCCTCATCAAACTTTAATATCGAGTCTTTCTCCAATAAATTGCATAAGGGTTTCGTAACTTTGGAGAAGTCCTTGATAAATCTTCGATAAAAACTGGCATGGCCCAAAAAGCTCCTAACACCTTTTACAGATGTTGGAGGTGGGAGTTTCTCAATAACTTCTACCTTTGCTTTGTTTACCTCGATCCCGTGTCTCGTTATCCGATGCTGTAATAGCCCAATTTTGGGCTTAGTCAAAACAGTGGTTTCGAGACCACAATTTCGATGCTGAGAAATTTATTTTATTTATATTTTTATGGTCTACAATTTCACAGAATGATTTCGTGAAAATCTCTTTCGAAAATTTTGACGTTTGGGCACTCAATTTAGTCAAAAGGACTAAATTGTAAAAAGTGCAAAAGTTGAGTTCTACATGTTAGAGGTGTCCAATTGTTATGAAATTTTAAATTGGAGATAATTAGGCCATTGGTTAAGTTGGTGGACAAAAATGGTCATGGATGGGCATGTTTCAAAAGATTTTTTTTAAGGGGCATTTTGGTAACTTAGTGAATTAAATGAATTAAAAACAAAATTTAAATGCCAAAATTGTCCATCTTCAAGCTTAGGCCGAATTTAACATGTAGGAAGCCATGGATAGGGTTTTCAAGCTTTCCAAGCTTCATGGTAAGTCCATTCTAGCCCCGTTTTACATGTTCTTTACGTTTTTGGAGTCCCGATAACTTGATTTAGCTTATTCTAGCAATAATTTAACCTAGGGTTCATCTTTGGAAAAATACCCATAGGTGAAATGTATTTATTTTGATGTTTTATGGCAGAATATGAAGCTTAGAATTATGTTAAACAACTTTTACTAAGCGATTTTAAGTGAAAACGACTAAAACGACATAATCGGCAAAAATACCTAATGTACATAAGTGCATGTTAGAGCAAGAATTTGATGTTTCCATAGAAGGGAAAAATGATCAGCATGTTATAAAACATAAGAATAAGGGTGAATTTTAATTTTTGAGCCTAGGGGAAAAATCATAATTATGCAAAAGTTTAGGGGCAAAATTGTAATTTTGCCAAAGTTTGGGTTAGGGACTGTTTTGAGTAGTACATTAATTAAATAAGTGAAATGTGATGTTTTAGACTCGAAAAATGAGATTTGGACCTAGAACGAGAGAAAAATCGAAAATCGGGAAAGTTGGTAAATTGCCGTTTCTAGATCCGAGGTAAGTTGGTGTGTTAATAATAATGCAATAATGTCGTAATGTATATTTGAAACCTAAATTGTGGTATTAAATTGATTTTTCTGAATTACTTGTTTAGTATATTATGTTGGTGAATTGATTTAATAATATGTTTATGATAAAAGGTGACATAGGTGACATGGAAAGTTGATATGTAAATAATGCATTTATTTTACTTGTTCAATAATTATTTTGCTAGATATTATGGAAATCATTGGGTGATATATAAAATATGAAAATGTATGGAATGAGAAATTCTCGATTGAACCTTCGGAAAACTGAGAGATATAGACAATATGTAGCTAGGTCACACAAGTGATAAGGGACCTTCACCGTGTGCACAAGAAAGCTACGAGATGGCAAAATTTGATATGTAGCTAGACCACATGTGTAACTCCCCTAACCTATTTCTGTCGCCGGAGTAAGGTTACGAGGCATTACTCAACCCAAACACAACATATAAACTATCATATAATTAATTAAAACATAGTAAATATCATCATGTATTCACACGACATTTACAGAATTTTTATCTCAAAATTTTTTTGTCCACTGAATTAAAAAAGGATACACGTATACATAAACATTTAACAATTTATTTTTTTCAATGATATGCAAATATTTACTAAAACAGAAATTATATGCGGCATTACTGTTTACTAGTTATATCCACACATGCTATTTATATAACTAATTCAATTTGAATCATTATCGAACATTCACAAAAAGTCATACATACTAATTCATATACCGGCACCATGTTCATGCATTACTTCCATAACCTCATATAATCTATATCTAGAAGCCACATATGCTACCAACTAAATAATACAATTATTTCGCTTGCTCAATACCATAGTTAGAACACGAACTCTAAACAATTAAATTAACTACCAATTTGTTTATACAAGGAACCTTTAATACCTCATCTTTATAAAAGTATGGCATACATTATAACACCTATGTTCACAAAACAAATATATTCAAGCACATTGTAATTCAAAATAAACAATCAAATAACATATGCAATTCATGTATATATTTTATCCATCTCCTAATTTTTTAAATCACATACACATCATACCTTCAAATGCACTTCCATTTAAATTATTCATAAGGCCGATTTACCTTAACATTTTCACTACTCAAAGTGAATCAAAACCAACCATTTCACATATTAATATACCATTCATTATCTTATGAAACACATCTATCTAAATGAAGCAATATTTAACCCGAAATTTCAAAAGACATACATATTTATATACATATCGACTCAAACATGTTCACACAATTCAAAGATAAAGGTGAAGCCATTTTCGCATGGCAATATATACATCCGATTCAAAATATATACTCAAAATAATAGTTTAGCCCATACATGCCATAGACTTTAAATTTGTTTCCAAAAAAAAAAAAAAAATACCAAAACGATTAATAGTGTGCTTGACTTTGACAAGGATTCCTGAGCTCGAGCTTCAACTTCAAAGATCTATACAATATTCTAACAAACACACATACGATAAGCTATTATAGCTTAGTAAGATATAAGCAATTGATAATATGTACAACCAAGCATTTTATTAATCTTTTTTTTTGTTTGATTCAACTTAATTATTGAATAAATTGCAACAACAAAAAATGTAATATTTTACCATTCATCAATATCATACTCATTAGGTCACCAAAACCAAATATTCACTTGTTCTATATCCATTTCGAAATGCCTCAAAGATTAACAATACAACACATTTCAACTTTAATATATTTATATATATATATATTTCGAAACAACTTACCTAATTGGCACCAAGACACCAATCTATCATGCATTTCGTACATACCTGACACTTTCGATTACTTTTAGTCAGTATTCCCGTCCTTGAGAAAATCTGATAACCTACACACACAGTGCAAATCACGTAATGTATCGCACACTTAGTGTTGTTAGTTGTAAAAAGGGGCACACTTGATGCCATTTGTTTGTAATGTATCGCACACTTAGTGCCATTACATAATTCCCGCACACACAGTGCCATTCGACTGATTTCGCACACTCAGTGCTCGGTGAATAATTTCGCACACATAGTGCCCTTTTTATCTGATTTCCTCCTCTTGCACATAATATATATATATTCTAAACAAACTTTTATTCCCGACTTACTTTCATAATCGGCCATACTCATATGTACACATAATTAAATATTCGATTATCACCATTCACTATTTCAAAGTCCACATTTAAACCTCTACTCATCTCATAAGCATTCATTCAACTCAAATATATCAATTCCATGCATAATTCAACACACATTCGGCTTGTACAGATATTGAATCCCATATTATGTCACATTCAGCAATTTGTATATCAATATACTTATTTCAACTAATCAAGAGATTTATATAAATAAATACATGTACATTATAATATCACATTCGACCAACACGTTTAAAATTGCCATATCCCATTTGGAAATTGAGATCTTAATTCATAAAATTCAATTGAGAATGTGCATTTCACTATAATAACTATTTGCTTAAATTCAATTGCTTATAAACTTACCTCTGAAGTCGACAATTTAAGCTTCCCGGCTACTCGTTTAATTTGGCCTTTCCCCGATCCAATTCCTTTCCCCTTTGTTCTTGATCTATATAGTTACAAATTAAACCCATTCAAATACATTTCTATTCAATTTAATCCATAATACATCATTATACAAATTACCATTTTTACCCCCAATATTTACGTTGTTTACAATTTAGTCCATATAGCCCAAAACACAAAATATCAAGAATTTAACCATCTCTAACAAGGGCCGAATATTAATTATTCTTCTATCAACTCATTTCTTCCATTTATTTTACTATTTAATCCATTCAAAAATTTTCTTTTTACAAAATCATCCTTATACCAAAATCCATCAAAAGTTCTAAAGAAAATCTTATTAATCTAGCTTAATAATAACATGTACTACCATTAATCACACAACCACCCAATTTCTATCCATGGCCACATTCGAAATATACAACCAAAACAAAAATTTGAATATGGGCTAGTTAATGTACATGACAACAACCTCAAAAATGTTAAAATTAAAAAAACTAAGTTTAATTACTAACCTTATTTGAACATGCAAGTGCCGAAAATGGAGAGAGCTTAAATCCCTTCTTTTCTCTTTTATTTTTGGTATCAAGTGATGAAGATGATGGTGTTTTTTTTTACTTATTTTAATGATATCATAATATTATAGTATTATTTCGTTCCACTTTCATCATATATAATAATTTAAACACCTCCCATTATCTATTTCAAGCCAACGCCGTCCATCTCTTCTCTAACAAGGGAAAATTTGCAATTTAGATCCCCATGATAAAAGAAAACAATTCAATTCAATCACCCTATTTAATGTTTAGCTACTTTACCACTTATGTAATTTAATCCCTCACCTAAAATTAAGCATCCAATCAAACAAATTAACCTACCATATTTTAGGAAATACTTAAACACACATCATAGACATCAATTTAAATATAAAAATATCTATCTAACCCAGATTTGTGGTCCCGAAACTACCTTTCCGATTAGGGTCGTAATTGGGCTATTACAGCTCTCCCCCCCAAAGGAATTTTCGTCCCCGAAAATCATACCAGCGAATAAATGTGGGTAACGTTCTTTCATTGATTCTTCAGTTTCCCAGGTTGCTTCCTCAACCCCGTGCTTATGCCACATTACTTTAACTAGCGGTATCTTCTTATTTTGCAACTCTTTCACTTCACAAGCTAAAATGCGAATCGATTCTTCCTCATAAGTCAAATCAGCCTGAATTTCCACCTCTGATGGATTGATCACATGAGAAGGATCGGATTTGTATCGTTGTAGCATCGGCATGTGGAAAACATTATGAATCTTGTCTAACTCAGATGGCAACTTCAATCTGTACGCAACTGGCCCAACACGCTCAATAACCTCGTACGGCCCAATAAACCTCGGACTCAGCTTTCCTTTACAACCAAATCTAAATATCTTTTTCCACGGTGATACTTTCAAAAACACTCGTTCACCCACTTGAAGCTCTATAACCTTTCGTTTCAAATCCCCATACGAATTCTGACGATCCAATGCGGCTTGCAAACTTTCTTGAATTACTTTAACTTTCTACTCCGTCTCTTTGATTAAATCAACCCTGTGTATCTTGCCTTCACTTAGCTCAGTCCAATATAAAGGTGTACGACTTTTTCGACCATACAATGCTTTATAAGTAACACCCCAAACCCGGCCTAAACGTTACGACCGGATCTGGCATGTCACATGAAAGGAATGTCTAAAAACTGTGCGTTCGTTAAAAAGCTCGTATTCTTTATAGTTGTTGTGAAAAATCTAGTTTAAGTAATTTTGAATAAGAAACGGTTTATTATCATCTTAGGAAAATCCCATATTGATCATTTAATAATAAGCAGTAAACAAATCAAAAGCTAAACCAAATAAAATACCAAAAATACAGTTAAAGTGGCCCTATTACATAACAAAAATCCCAGTTACAAATAAGTTTAACTAAGAGAACGAGTTTACGAGAAAAACATTGTATGGCCACCACAAGTCTGCCTCAGCTCCCAAATCCGCGATCTAACGATTACCTGCAAAATTAACTAAGGGGTGAGTCACCGAGACTCAGTGTGTAAATCCCCATCCAAAAGATGTTAAGCTCGTACACAAATTCATATGCAAATATGCATGTCATGCAACCCATCCAACCTATCCATCCGAAACTCCCAGATCTACCCTGTGTGGTACTAAACCACTGGTGGTGCCAAACCACTGGTGACCCAAAGTCACTGATATCAATATAATTGTGGTGCCAAACCACTGGTGACCCAAAGTCACGAATAATCCATATTTGGGGCCAACCCACGTTGTGATACCAAATCACTGGCGACAATCCCGTTATATCAAATGTGGGGCCAACCCACTGTAGTGCTAAGCCACTGGGACGAGTCGCCATGAGGTGCCAAACCTCTGGTGTCCCAAAGACACAAATATCATCTGTGGTACCAAACCACTGGAGGTGCCAAACCTCTGGTGTCCCAAAGACACGGATATCATTTTCCCCCTCCTCTCATATCACCCAATATCATACCGACTCATGTAAAGTATGCAAATCATGCAAATCATGCTATCATGCTTAATGTTGCATCTCATAACACATGCATAATGAAACGGACTTACCCGAATCCGTGCACATACCCCATCGGGTATCATATCAATCATCATATTGTTTGGCTTTGTTAAACAATCAGGTTTACTAAACATATTACCAAGCAATGAGTGTGTTAGTTTACACACCTGTTTAAAACACAAGCTTTAAACCCAACGAACCGATCTAAGACCCTCGAATGCCTTGCTCCTATAATCGTCCAAACAAGAGATTAGCCACTTATACCATTCGGCCAAAATAGATAGCTCAAGAGGGTTAACACTTAAACCCTTACCTTGCAAATGGTTTGGTTTCCTACCAAAACCCGAACCAACCAATGGTTCCTTTGACAATCGGCCACACCCTAATAAGAAGAATGATTAATCCATTGAAGACTTGACTAAATGAAACTAAAAGAATAGACCAAAAGAACCAACCTCTTACCACTACTTACCAAACGATCAACCAACGGTGACTGCTTCAATTGATCGCCACCAAAATCCAAAGGCCCTATATTGAAATCGATTACAACACAAGAGATTAACTTCCTCCAACACATGCCAAAATCGGCACTTAACCAACCAAAATCAACAAGAACAAGGGAGGCGAGAAATGACCATTCGGCCAAGCACTTACCCAACTCCAACCGATTGAAACAAGAACCCAACAAGATCAACACCCTTCTAAAATTCGGCAATGAAGAAACCACTAGGAGAGGGGAGAGATTCGGCTAACACTTTAAACAAAAAGGAAAAGAGGATTCGGCCTTACACAAAGGAAGAAAACACAAGAGAAAGATGAAGAGAAAAGGGGTTGATATTCGGCCAACAACAACAATGGAACCAAGAAGAAGAAAGGTACTTTCGGTTTTGAAAGAAAAAGGAAATGGAGAAAGTGTTTTGAAGAATAGAGTTTCGGCTATCAAGGTTTTCAAGAAAAGAAAGAAGTATGAAGAGGAGAGGGTACTAGTTTCGGCTTACACAAATGAAGATAGAAGAAGAAATCGGAAAGAACATTCGGCTACCAAAGAAAATCAAGAGGAACAAAACAATTTTGGCAAGCTTAAGTTGTTTGGGACATTCGGTTTCAAGAAGAAAATGAAGAAACACCCTTGAAATTTCGGCTAGCTTTTTGACAAAAGGAGAATTTGGCTTTGACACCAAGTGACCGAAAATACACCAAAATGCAAAGTGCATTTCGGCATTCCCTCAACTCACCTACCAAACCGATCACTTCCCCCCAAAATCTCTCCAACATTCGGCCATCACCCCCCAAACACTCCAAGCCACTAATTCAAATTGCTTTGAACAAGTCACTCTCCTAAATTCACTCTCCACCCACCATTCAAGTGGGTTGACTTGGTCCATGGCAGAGTTTGAACTGCCAACAACTTCTCCTCCTCCATGCCGTCAAAATGGAAGCAAAATGTGAGCATTCTGCAGCTTGAACACAGGACCTCTTCCCCCTGCAAGTGATGCCAATCCAAGCTCCAAGTGGTGCCTAGCTTGCCACTCCACCAGCTCCTTTCTTGTGCTAACACTCACCAAAGAATACTTATAACCCCAGCTTCTTCAACTCCTCTCACCTAAGCCTAAAAACTAAAATTTTTCCTACCACTCAGGCTTACACTAGGCTTACACCTAAGCCCCCAAAACATCAAAACAACAACATAGCAAACCAAACACATGCAAACAAAGCCATAACAAAATAGCCCCTAACCCGGGATATTACAGTTCTACCCCCTTAAAATAATTTCGGCCTCGAAATTACCTAATCAGAAGAGTTGAGGGTATTGCTATCTCATCACATCCTCGGGTTCCCACATAGCTTCTTCCACGCCATGATTCCGCCATAGTACCTTTACCAAAGGCACAGACTTCCTACGCAGAACCTTCACATCCCGATCCAAGATCTGCACAGGTTCTTCCTCCATGGTCAAATCTAGATCTACCTCGATCTCTTCCACTGCTACGACATGCGATGGATCTGAACGATATCGCCTAAGCATCAAAACGTGAAATACGTCGTGAATCTGACTCAACTCCGCTGGCAACTCAAGCTGGTAAGCTACTGGTCCCACTCGTCTCAGTACCTTATACGGCCCAATAAACCTCGGACTTAACTTGCCTTTCCTTCCGAACCTCAACACTTTCTTCCACGGCGAGACCTTCAGAAAAACTTGATCCCCCACAGCAAACTCTATATCTCTCCGCTTAAGGTCGGCATAAGACTTCTGCCGGTCCGAAGCTTCCTTCAATCGAGCCTGAATCAACTTAACCTTTCAGGGGTATTTTGGTAATTTACCCACTAAGGGTATTTCAGTAATTTCGTACTTGAAATGGCCTTTTCGAAGGCCTAATGTCGCCACTAGCGACTCAGCTACCATTTCTGGTCCTTACCGGACTATTGGGCCTAAAACTCGATTTCGGCCCATTCGAGCCCACACGCTTGTGTGGCCCACCTAGCACAAATCTAGCCACGTATATAAGTTCCACCTAGTCTAGTTCACTATATACTATATCATCATACAATTTACTCATATGGGCCCACGGGCCCACTTCGGCCCATCGTGGCCCAAGCAGCCCAACCCACAAGAATACTACTGATGGCCTCAACTATCGCGTCGAAGCCCCACATGTGCGCTCGCACGCTCGTGTGGCTACTATTGCCGTGACCGGCACTTCAGCATTTGCCGCTCTACAACTAGAGTAGAGAGAGTTACACACCTGATAGGACTCTGGTATTAAACCACGCTGCGCCCACTGCTGTGCCCAAACGCCCACCAAGGTATGTTAACTCTCCTCCTGGAATGCTCTTAATATAGCTAGCTCTTCACCCTTCTTCTTTGTATCTTTCCGATGTGGGATCCCTTCTTCAGTAGAGTTTAAATTCAACTGAAACTCTTGCCGTCCAATCCGCAAAATAAATACTCCTTTGCTTCTCACGAGATTCGAACCCAGGCTCCTTGTAGCATAATCCACGTCGCTAACCACTTGGCCACAAGCTCCTCTTGTGTCTTAAACCATGCGCAACTAAATATAAATCTATAGCCAAATTCTAAGATCCAAGTAAAAAGAAACCAAAATGCAAAAGCCAAGACTTGAACCTTGGACCTCCTTCCTTCCTTGTGGCGTCACCCCCTTGTCTCTTATGTGGCATCACTTTTCCACTACACCACACACTCCACTTGTGTCATTTTCCTCCACTTTTTATTCTTAAGGCCTACCTGCCAACTTCCAGGGTTTTTTTCGCCTAAAACCAAAATTTCCCTAAAGCCTAAATTTGATCCCGGGACTTCCTAGAAGCCCTCTAACCTTCCAAAATCACTTACCTAATAAGTCTAACTTGCATTAATACCGTTTTCTAAAATTTTAAATGCTACTACGCCTAAGGCCCATTGGGCTCAATCGTACTAGGCCCAATTTCAGGATGTTACAAATCTACCCTCCTTAAAGAAATTTCGTCGTCGAAATTTCCAACTAACTAACAGTCGTACATCCTAACCTACCACACTACGCTCTTGCTGCGCACTCTGATCTTAATAAAACTAATATACTTTCTAACTAAATCTTGAAACCCCTTCACTTAACCAACTATCTAACACCGAAGCAAGCAGATATTTTTCACACATACATACAATTCCTATATTCAAGCATCACATCCACACATTGCAGAATAATACAATCGTTCAGCATATAATAGAATAAAGTAAAAAGGAACTTACGGATTTGGTGCCGGAGACTCGGGTGCCATACTTCCAGAAAAGAGATATATATTTTTCTAAACCATCATTTGAAAACATTTTTGAACCCAAACCCACAGCTGAGTTTTTGAACCTAGGCTCTGATACCATAATTGTAACACCCCAAACCCGGCCTAAACGTTACGACCGGATCTGGCATGTCACATGAAAGGAATGTCTAAAAACTGTGCGTTTGTTAAAAAGCTCGTATTCTTTATAGTTGTTGTGAAAAATCGAGTTTAAGTAATTTTGAATAAGAAACGGTTTATTATCATCTTAGGAAAATCCCATATTGATCATTTAATAATGAGCTAGTTGGTAAAGTGTTAGCCGAATCTCTCTCTTCTCCTAGTGGTTTCTTCATTGCCGAATTTTAGAAGGGTGTTGATCTTGTTGGGTTCTTGTTTCAATCGGTTGGAGTTGGGTAAGTGCTTGGCCGAATGGTCATTTCTCCCTTCCCTTGTTCTTGTTTATTTTGGTTGGTTAAGTGCCGATTTTGGCATGTGTTGGAGGAAGTTAATCTCTTGTGTTGTAATCGATTTCAATATAGGGCCTTTGGATTTTGGTGGCGATCAAGTGAAGCAGTCACCGTTGGTTGATCGTTTGGTAAGTAGTGGTAAGAGGTTGGTTCTTTTGGTCTATTCTTTTAGTTTCATTTAGTCAAGTCTTCAATGGATTAATCGTTCTTCTTATTAGGGTGTGGCCGATTGTCAAAGGAACCATTGGTTGGTTCGGGTTTTGGTAGGAAACGAAACCATTTGCAAGGTAAGGGTTTAAGTGTTAACCCTCTTGAGCTATCTATTTTGGCCGAATGGTATAAGTGGCTAATCTCTTGTTTGGCCGATTATAGGAGCAAAGGTATTCGAGGGTCTTAGATCGGTTCGTTGGGTTTAAAGCTTGTGTTTTAAACAGGTGTGTAAACTAACACACTCATTGCTTGGTAATATGTTTAGTAAACCTAATTGTTTAACAAAGCCAAACAGTATGATGATTGATATGATACCCGATGGGGTATGTGCACGGATTCGGGTAAGTCCGTTTCATTACGAGTTCTGTTATTGATATGATGCATGTGTTATGAGATGCAACATTAAGCATGATAGCATGATTTGCATGATTTGCATACTTTACATGAGTCGGTATGATATTGGGTGATATGAGAGGAGGGGGAAATGATATCCGTGTCTTTGGGACACCAGAGGTTTGGCACCTCCAGTGGTTTGGTACCACAGATGATATCTCTGTCTTTGGGACACCAGAGGTTTGGCACCTCATAGCGTCTCGTCCCAGTGGCTTAGCACCACAGTGGGTTGGCCCCACGGTTGATATTACGGGATTGACGCCAGTGATTTGGTATCACACGATGGGTTGGCCCCATCATTTGATTCGTGACTGCTGTCACCAGTGATTTGGTATCACATTTGTGTCTTTGGGACACCAGAGGTTTGGCACCTCATAGCGACTTGTCCCTGTGGTTTAACACCACCGTGGGTTGGCCCCTCTATTGAGATACGGGATTGTCGCCAGTGATTTGGTATCACACGTGGGTTGGCCCCACAAATGGATTATTCGTGACTTTGGGTCACCAGTGGTTTGGCACCACATTGATGGATATCGTGACTTTGGGTCACCAATGGTTTGGCACCACCAGTGGTTTGGTACCACACAGGGTAGACAAGGTGTTATGGATGGTTAGGATCGGGTGCATTAATTGTATTGCTTTGTTACGATGTGTGTTAGTATGTTGCATATATCGGGAGGGGGATTTATGCACTGAGTCTTGCGACTCACCGTCTCCTTTATCATTTCAGGTGATACTTAGATTGCGGACATGGAGTCGGGGTGGACTCGAGGTGATCATGCCATGAATAAATACGGAGTTACATTGATTAGAAACTTGGTACTTTTTTGACTTATTTTCATTTGGTTTAATTGGATTGTAAAAGGCCTTTTAAAGCTATGTTTTTGTTATGTTTATACTTAGAGTTGATTTCAAATATGCCTTAACAAATTATGGGGTTAAAATTTGCTAAAACATGGAAAGATAAGGTTTTCAAACTACAAAGCGAAATGTTTTAAACTTTACCATCGGGTATCACGCTGCAAATCAAAATGAACACAACTTAATTGTTTTCCAAACTTGAATTCATTTTCTTACTAAGTCAAAATGTTTTAAGCAACATGAAGGAGTTACTCGGATTTCCAAATGAAATAAATTTGTTTTACTTACATATGTAATTAATTTTTCAAAATTCCCGGATTTTCAAGCGTACTATCAGTTTTTAAACAATCATGCCCAAGGTTTTTACAAGTTCAAAATAAAGCTAAGGGTTTTTCATCAAACTTTAAGCCGAAAACTTAAACCTCTCAAATACATTTTTTCCCGTAACATACCAGATTCGGTCGTAGTGTATTGACCGGGTTTGGGGTGTTACACCCATTGGGCAAAATGTATGATTGGTTAGTATATGTTGAACAAGACTAGGTGGAACTTAGATACGTGGCTAGATTTGTGCTAGGTGGGCCACACGAGCGTGTGGGCCCGAATGGGCCTAAATCGGGTGTTAGGCCCAATAGTCCGGTAAGGACTGGAATGGTAGTTGGGTCGCTCGGGGCAACATTAGGCCTTCGGAAAGGCCATTGCAGGTGCAAATTTACGAAAATACCCTTGGTGGGTAAATTACGAAAATACCCTTGGTAGGTAAAATTAGGATTATACCCTTAGAGGTTGATTAGCTTGATTTTATTGTTTTATGTCTATTTGATTATGATGGTAACTCAAGTTATTCTTATATTTGATATATGTTTTGCATACATGACACAAGTGGAGTGTGTGGTGTAGTGGCAAAGTGACGCCACTTAGGGAGCAAGGGGGTGACGCCACAAGGAAGGAAGGAGGTCCAAGGTTCAAGTCTTGGCTTTTGCATTTTGGTTTCTTTTTACTTGGATCTTAGAATTTGGCTATAGATTTATATTTAGTTGCGCATGGTTTAAGACACAAGTTGAGCTTGTGACAAGGTGTTATGGATGGTTAGGATCGGGTGCATTAATTGTATTGCTTTGTTACGATGTGTGTTAGTATGTTGCATATATCGGGAGGGGGATTTATGCACTGAGTCTTGCGACTCACCTTCTCCTTTATCATTTCAGGTGATACTTAGATTGCGGACATGGAGCCGGGGTGGACTCGAGGTGATCATGCCATGAATAAATACGGAGTTATATTGATTAGAAACTTGGTACTTTTTTGACTTATTTTCATTTGGTTTAATTGGATTGTAAAAGGCCTTTTAAAGCTATGTTTTTGTTATGTTTATACTTAGAGTTGATTTCAAATATGCCTTAACAAATTATGGGGTTAAAATTTGCTAAAACATGGAAAGATAAGGTTTTCAACTACAAAGCGAAATGTTTTAAACTTTACAATCGGGTATCACGCTGCAAATCAAAATGAACACAACTCAATTGTTTTCCAAACTTGAATTCATTTTCTTACTAAGTCAAAATGTTTTAAGCAACATGAAGGAGTTACTCGGATTTCCAAATGAAATAAATTTGTTTTACTTACATATGTAATTAAGTTTTCAAAATTCCCGGATTTTCAAGCGCACTACCAGTTTTTAAACAATCATGCCCAAGGTTTTTACAAGTTCAAAATAAAGCTAAGGGTTTTTCATCAAACTTTAAGCCGAAAACTTAAACCTCTCAAATACATTTTTTCCCGTAACATACCAGATTCGATCGTGGTGTATTGACCGGGTTTGGGGTGTTACATTATAGGGTGCCATTTTAATACTTGATTGAAAGCTATTATTGTATGCAAATTCAATCAAAGGTAAATATCATTCCCACGTACCTTCAAACTCAAGAACACAACATCTCAACATATCCTCGAGTATTTGGATAACATGCTCGGATTGACCATCCGACTGAGGGTGAAAAGCTGTAATAAAATGTAACTTGGTACCCAAAGCATCCTACAGTTTCTTTCAAAACCGTGATGTGAACCTCGGGTCTCTATCCGAAACAATAGAGATAGGTACTTCGTGTAACCGTAAAATTTGTGATATGTGCAACTCAGCTAGCTTATCAAGTGAGAAATCTGTACGCACTGGGATAAAATGAGCCGATTTTGTCAATCTATCAACGATAACCCAGATTGAATCTTTCTTACTTGGCGTCAAAGGCAAACCTGATACGAAGCCCATAGTGACTCGATCCCACTTCCACTCAGGTATCATAATCGGTTGGAGTAGTCCCGATGGCATTTGATGCTCAGCTTTCACTTGTTGGCATACTAAGCACTTCGACACATAGTCTAAGATGTCTCATTTCATACCATGCCACCAGTAATGTTGTTTTAGGTTGTTATACATTTTCGTGCTACCCGGATGAATCGAAAATCTACTACTGTGAGCTTCATCACAAATCATTCGAATTAAATCAGGGTTCTTAGGTATACATATTCAATTCTTGAACCGTAGACATCCTTCAGCATCTATTTGAAAATCTGAATCCACACTCGATTCACAATGACTATTTTTTGCTTTTAAATCATCATAACCTTCTTGAGCTTCTCGGATCTGTTGTACAAACAATGGTCTCGCCTTCAATTCTAGAATGATCACACCATCACCAGCCATAGCTAAATCTGCATTCATTACACAAAAAGCAAATAATGATTTTCGACTAAGTGCATCGGTAACCACATTAGCCTTTCCCGGATGGTAATCAATCACGAGTTCGTAGTCTTTCAATAGTTCTAACCATCATCGTTGTCTCAAATTCAGATCCTTTTAAGTCTTTAAATACTTTAGACTCTTATGATCTGAATAGACGTGGCATTTCTCACCAAACAGATAATGTCACCAAATTTTCAAAGCAAAAACTATAGTGGCCAACTCAAGGTCATACGTCGGATAATTCCTCTCGTGCGATTTCAACTGTCTCGAAGTGTAGGCTACAACTTTACCTTTTTGCATCAACACACAACCCAGCCCGTTTAAAGATGCATCGCTAAAAATAACGAACTCTTTACCCGACTCTGGCTGAACGACCATTGGAGCTTCTGTGAGTAAGGTCTTCAGTTGATCAAAACTCTTCTGACACCTTTCTGACCACTCAAATTTCACATCCTTTTGTAATGGCTTTGTCATCGGGGTTGCTATCATAGAGAAGCCTTTCACGAAGCGTCTATAATATCCTACAAGCCCTAGAAAGCTACGTACCTCAGATACATTCCACAGAGGTTTCCACTCCAATATAGCCGAGATTTTACTTGGGTCAACTAGAATACCCGATGCTGAAATAACATGCCCCAAAAAGCTAACTTCTTTCAACCAAAACTCACATTTACTAAATTTTGCGTACAATTGCTTATCACGCAAAATCTGTAACACTAGCCTCAAATGCTCAGCATGCTCGGTTTTGTCTTGCGAATAGATCAGTATGTCATCTATGAATACAACCACAAACTGATCTAGATACGGTCTGAATACCCGATTCATCAGATCCATAAAAACAGCAGGGGCATTAGTGAGGCCAAACAGCATCACTAAGAACTCGTAATGTCCGTATGTCATCCGAAAAGCAGTCTTTGGTATGTCCGATTCCCTAACTCACAGCTGATAATATCCTAACCTCAAATTAAATTTTGAGAACACCGAGGCTCCCTTAAGCTGATCAAATAAATCGTCGATTCGCAGCAACGGGTATTTATTCTTTACGGTCACCTTATTGATCTGTTGATAATCAATTCACATTCTCAAAGTTCCGTCCTTCTTTTTCACAAATAGAACGGGCGCACCCCAGGGGGAGAAACTTGGTCGAGCGAAACCGCTATTTGTCAATTCTTGCAACTGAGCCTTCAATTTTTTTAATTCAGTCAGTGCCATTCTATACGGAGCTATCAAAATCGGAGTGGTCCCTGGCACTAGCTCAATACCAAACTCTACCTCGCGAACGAGTGGCAACCCGGTAATTCCTCTGGAAACACATCTGGATACTCACTAACAACCGGTACAGATTCAATATTCTTTTCAGTTACCTTGCTATCAACCACATACGTAGGATAAGCTTCACAACCCTTTCTCAGATACTGTCGAGCCAACATCAAAGATATCACAGCCGGTAGTCCATTCAAATCCGCATGCCCAATTCGGATTATCTCGCTATTCTGGCATCTTAAATCAATAGTCTTTTGTCTGCAATTCACTACCGCATTGTGAACTATTAACCAATCCATACAAGGATAATATCGAACTCATCAAAAGGTAATAATATCAAATCGGCCGAAAAACGTAAGTCTTGAACCATCAAAGGCCAGTTCTTGCACACTTTATCAACTAGTACACATCGACCCAAGGGGTTTGAAACCTGAATCACAAACTCAGTAAACTCAACAGGTAGAGTCTTACTGGATACTAATGTTTCACACACATACAAATGAGTTGAGCTGGGATCAATCAAAGCAGTTACACTAGTATCAAAGAGAGCGAAAATACTGGTACTGACGTCTAGGGATGAGGCCTCCTCTCTAGCATGGATGGCTTAAGCTCTAGCTGGTACATGGGCCTCTGATGGAATAGCCACCTCTGTAGTTCCCCTCTGTGCACCACTCCTACCTCCCCCAATACGAGATGGTCTACCTCTAGCTGTAGTGCTGCTCGGTCTCGCGCTCTGAATAGTGCCCTTCTCATCGGTCTCTGAGCAATCCCGGATGAAGTGATCCTGCGAACCACACCTATAACAAGTGCGATTAATAGATTTACCCAGCACTCTCCGAAATGCCGTCTACCGTACTGCTGACACTCAGGTTTGCTCGATCGAGCATTGCCAACACTAGCCACTGATGTAGCCCGAGAACTCACTGGTGGTCATTCTCGTATAAAACTCCCGGTGTTAGGTTTGGATTGGCTACCATCATTCTTGAACTTCTTCGTTGCCATATGCGAAAATTTACTCGTAGATCTCTTTCGAAATCTTTAGATTCATGCTCAGCTTTCCGTTTTTCTTTCCCCAGCTCTTCAGCTTTACAAGCTCGTTCAACTAGCACGACGAACTCATTAATTTCAAGAATACCAACCATAAGCTTTATATCTTCATTTAAACCATCTTCAAATCTCCGGCACATAGCAGCCTCTGACGAAACACATTCATGAGCATAGCGACTAAGTCGGACAAACTTGCGCTCGTATTCGGATACGGTCATACGACCCTATTTAAGCTCGAGAAATTCTTTACGCTTAGAGTCTATGAAGCGCTGACTTATGTACTTCTTACAAAATTCTGTCTGAAAGAAGTCCCAAGTAACCCTCTATTTCGGAACAACTGACACGAGTGTATTCCACCAATAGTAGGCAGAATCCCGTAATAATGATATGGCACACTTTAGACACTCATCGGGTGTGCAGGACAGCTCGTCGAAAACACGAACAATATTATCGAGCCAAAATTTAGCTCGCTCTGCTTTGTCATCATCCTCGGCTCTAAATTCTTGAGCTCTATGTTTTCTAATATGATCAACCGGAGGCTTATTTGCTCTTTCAGAATTCACAATCGAGGGTACCACCGGTACTACAAGGGGATTGTTCGGATTCAGGGGTGGTTGAATAGCCGGATTGGTCCGTATGTACTGACTGAACCAATCATTCATCATGCTATAGAAGGCTTGTCTGGCCCCCTCATCAAGATTACTCATAGCCGGTCGAGATTCCTCTGGCGTGGTCCCTTGCGCGGGAGCGGGCGCCACACTCTCTGTAACAGCCCAATTTTGGGCTTAGTCAGAACAGTGGTTTCTGGACCACAAATCTATGTTGAGAAATTTATTTTATTTATATTTTTTATGGTCTACAATTTCACGGAATGATTTCGTGAAAAACTCATTCGAAAATTTTGACGTTTAGGCACTCAATTTAGTCAAAAGGACTAAATTGTAAAAAGTGCAAAAGTTGAGTTCTACATGTTAGAGGTGTCCAATTGTTATGAAATTTTACATTGGAGATCCTTAAATGATAATTAGGCCATTGGTTAAGTTGGTGGACAAAAATGGACATGGATGGGCATGTTTCAAAAGATTTTTTTAAGGGGCATTTTGGTAATTTAGTGAATTAAATGAATTAAAAACAAAATTTAAATGCCAAATTTGTTCATATTCAAGCTTTTAGCTTAGGCCGAATTTAACATGTGGGAAGCCATGGATAGGGTTTTCAAGCTTTCCAAGCTTCATGGTAAGTCCATTCTATCCCCGTTTTCATGTTCTTTACGTTTTTGGAGTCCTGGTAACTTGATTTAGCTTATTCTAGCAATAAGTTAACCTAGGGTTCATATTTGGAAAAATACCCATAGGTGAAATGTATTTCTTTTGATGTTTTATGGCAGAATATGAAGCTTAGAATTATGTTAAACAACTTTTACAAAGCGATTTTAAGTGAAAACGAGTAAAACGACATAATCGGCAAAAATACCTAATGTACATAAGTGCATGTTAAAGCAAGAATTTGATGTTGCCATAGAAGGGAAAAATGATTAGCATGTTATAAAACATAAGAATAAGGGATGAAGTTTAATTTTTGAGCCTAGGGGCAAAATCATAATTATGCAAAAGTTTAGGGGCAAAATTATAGTTTTGCCAAAGTTTGAGTTAGGGACTATTTTGAGTAGTACATTAATTAAATAAGTGAAATGTGATGTTTTAGACCCCGAAAAATGAGATTTGGACCTAGAACGAGAGGAAAATCGAAAATTAGGAAAGTTGGTAAAATGACCGTTTTGGTATCGAGGTAAGTTCGTATGTTTAATAAGCATTTAATTATGCATATTTGAATGATAAATTGATATTTTTTCCATAAATACTATAGTATTGAGTTTTAGATATAATGATTAATGTTCGATAATAATTCGATATTGGAAAGAGAACTTGTATAATTTATATGTTAGACCATATTTTTTATTATGGCTTTGTATGATAACAAGAAAGTATTGACTAGCATAGTTTGATGAGAATAAGTTAAGTTGATGATATGATGAGATTTAGAATGTAAGTATGTAAGTTGAGTAGCATTTTATTATTATGCAATTATTGTTATTAGTAATGTTATTATTGAGTTATGCGACTAACCTTGAGAATTTGAGCAAGTATGTTTCAGCTATGACTTGACAAGGCATTGATATCTCAAAGTCCATGGCTATACCATGGCAATTAAGGAAGAATTGACGGAAAAGTCCATGTTCATAACATGACATTTAAGGAGGAATTGACGGTTAAGGATACCATGTAAGACCATGTCAAGACATGGCATTGGTAAGGCAAGGATCCCGTGTAAGACCATGTCAAGACATGGCTTCGGCATTGATTAAGGACTCCATGTAAGACCACATCAAGATGTGGCATTGGCACTAAGACAAGGATACCATGTAAGACTATGTTTGGAACATGGCATTTGGTAAGACAAGGATACCATGTAAGACCATGTTTGGAACATGGCATTTGGTAAGATAAGGATATCATATAAGACCATGCGAAGGCATGGCATTGATAAGTTCTATAAGGCAAGGAAATCATGTAAGACCATGTCAAGACATGGCATTGATGAGTTACTATAAGGCAAAGGTCCCATGTAAGACCATGCCAAGACATGGCATTGGTGAGTTCATAAGGCAAGGATACCACGTAAGACCATGTCAAGACATGGCAATGGTAAGTTCAAAAAGGAAAAAGTTCCCGAGTAGTCCAAAGAGTAAGTCAACGAAATGACTAGGTGAGAACATGAAGAAAGAGTACAGGTATGAGTACAGGTATGCATTTAAGGCTTATTTAATATTGAGATTGTAAGTAATTGAGATTATCAAGTATTAAGTAAGTGATGAGTTTTCAGTTATGCTTGTGACACTTTATGACATGATTGGCAATATGCCTATATTATGAAAGAGTACTCATGTGTTAAGTGAGAATGTTGCAAGTATGTAAGCAAGCTATTAAGTAAGGTGCCCTTTGTATTCTGAGCCTTTGGTAAGGTTACCGATGAGTTCACCGGGAAAATCGATTAAGTGAAATTATGTGTGGCTTGTAGTGATAAGTGTAGGTATATGCATGTGTAACGTATGAGCAATATGCTCGATATGAAATTGGAAATTGGAAAGATTGTTATAGGTAAGTAATGAATACAACTAAAGTGAGTGAGCAAAAATTTACAAATAAAACTGTTTTGGACAGCAGCAGTTATGTGATTTTTAAAAATCACCAAAAATAGTAGAAATTGAATTATAAGTTGGATGAGATACTGATTTAAATATTATTGAGCCTATTTTCATATAAAAGAAACAGAGCAAACAAAGAATTTGTATAATTTGAGATATTTAAATTTTTGTGAGACTGGTTCAGAATGACTACGTGATCCCCTGTTCTATCTTGGAAAAATCATTAACAATTGTACAAAAATAATTATGTGATATAATTTATATTCCTGAAATTCTGAATGAGTCTAGTTGCAAATAAACTAAACAATAAGGTCATCTGAATTCTGTACGAGGAGATAATTGATTGGTAGTGAAGAGAGGTCAGAATAGTCGAACAGTGAAACAGGGGAAATTTTAATGAATAAACTATACTAATTGGCAAGGGCAAAAGTTCTAGAAATTTTATGGTATGAAGATATGTGAGTCAGTTTCAGGAAAAAAATTGCAGTTTGTAATTTGGAGCTCTGTAGTTCAAGAAATAAATAATTTAGTGACATCGATTCAAGTAGATAGATTAATGTGAACATGAGTAATAAGGTATAAGCATGTGATTTAATGATTGTATCAATTAGAGAACTTGTTGTGAGGATTTGTCTCGTTGAGGCTTTGGTAAGGCTACAAATGAGTAAGTTGAGAAAGTAAGAACTTAGCATTATTTATGCAAGTTATGACAGCTTAGTAGTAAGCTAAATTCATTGCTAATGCTTATTATTTTTACATGTGAACTTACTAAGCTTTATAAGCTAACCCCCTTTTCTTTCCCATGTTTCAGAGTCCTATTAAACAAGCTCGGGCTGAAGGTTGTCGGAGATCGCTTCACACTATCAAGCTATCTATGGGTATCTTTATTTATAAATGATTTAAGTTATGGCATGTATAGGGGCTTGACTAACTCATTTTGTATACGTGTTAATTAATTTGATTAAATGTATTGCTTCATAACGGTAATAAGGATTATTCTGTATTTAGCCACGAGTTGTGGCTGATATTGGTCATGGAGTTATAATGCTTGTGTATGCATGTGTTTGTTAAAGTTTAAATTATAAGTGAAATTTTGTGGCTCGGGATTTGGTAGAATGTATTGTTAAGTCTGGTAATGCCTCGTAGCCGGTTCTAGCGTAGTATACAGGTAAGGGGTGTTACATTCTCGACGTCATTAGCTACAGCTCGCTCGGGATCGGGATCCATTACTGTATGAAAGAAATAAACACATTTCACTTTCAGAAGTCATCACACTATCACATTATAAAATATGGCATGTATAGCTAGCCTCGCACGCGCAACGTTAGTCCGAGAACCGACTAAACCGTAGCTCTGATACCAATAAAATGTAACACCCCTAACCTATTTCCGTCGCCGGAGTAAGGTTACGAGGCATTACTCAACCCAAACACAACATATAAACTATCATATAATTAATTAAAACATAGTAAATATCATCATGTATTCACACGGCATTTATAGAATTTTTATCTCAAAATTTTTTTTCCACTGAATTAAAAAAGGATACACGTATACATAAACATTTAACAATTTATTTTTTTCAATGATGTGCAAATATTTACTAAAACAGAAATTATATGCGGCATTACTGTTTACTAGTTATATCCACACATGCTATTTATATAACTAATTCAATTTGAATCATTATCAAACATTCACGACAAGTCATACATACTAATTCATATACCGGTACTATGTTCATGCATTACTTCCATAACCTCATATAATCTATATCTAGAAGCCGCATATGCTACCAACTAACTAATACAATTATTTCGCTTGCTCAATACCATAGTTAGAACACGAACTCTAAACAATTAAATTAACTACCAATTCGTTTATACAAGGAACCTCTAATACCTCATCTTTATAAAAGTATGGCATACATTATAACACCTATGTTCACAAAACAAATATATTCAAGCACATTGCAATTCAAAATCAACAATCAAATAACATATGCGATTCATGTATATATTTTATCCATCTCCTAATTTTTTAAATCACATACGCATCATACCTTCAAATGCACTTCCATTTAAATTATTCATAAGGCCGGTTTACCTTAACATTTTCATTACTCAAAGTGAATCAAAACCAACCATTTCACATATTAATATACCATTTATTATCTTATGAAACACATCTATCTAAATCGAACAATATTCAACCCGAAATTTCAAAAGACATACATATTTATATACATATCGACTCAAACATGTTCACTCAATTCAAAGATAGAGGTGAAGCCATTTTCGCATGGCAATATATACATCTGATTCAAAATATATACTCAAAATAATAGTTTAGCCTATACATGCCATAGACTTTAAATTTGTTTCCAAAAAAAAAAAAATACCAAAACGATTGATAGTGTGCTTGACTTTGACAAGGATTCCCGAGCTCGAGCTTCAACTTTAAAGATCCATACAATATTCAAACAAACACACATACGATAAGCTATTATAGCTTAGTAAGATATAAGCAATTGATAATATGTACAACCAAGCATTTTATTAATCTTTTTTTTGTTTGATTCAACTTAATTATTGAATAAATTGCAACAACAAAACACGTAATATTTTACCATTCATCAATATTGTACTCATTAGGTCACCAAAACCAAATATTCACTTGTTCTATATCCATTTCTAAATGCCTCAAAGATTAGCAATATAACACATTTCAACTTTAATATATTTATATATATATTTCGAAACAACATACCTAATTGGCACCAAGATACCAATCTATCATGCATTTCGTACATACCTGACACTTTCGATTACTTTCAGTCAATATTCCCGTCCTTGAGAAAATCTGATAACCCGCACACACAGTGCAAATCACGTAATGTATTGCACACTTAGTGCTGTTACTTGTAAAAAGGGGCACACTTGATGCCATTTGTTTGTAATGTATCGCACACTTAGTGCCATTACATAATTCCCGCACACACAGTGCCATTCGAATGATTTCGCACACTCAGTGCTCGGTGAATAATTTTGCACACATAGTGCCCTTTTTATCTGATTTCCTCCTCTTGCACTTAATATATATATATATATTCTAAACAAACTTTTCTTCCCGACTTACTTTCACAATCGGCCACACTCATATGTACACATAATTAAATATTCGATTATCACCATTCCCTATTTCAAAGTCCACATTTAAACCTCTACTCATCTCGTAAGCATTCATTCAACTTAAATATATCAATTCCATGCATAATTCAACACATATTCGGCTTGTACAGATATTGAATCCCATACTATGTCACATTCGACAATTTGTATATCAATATACTTATTTCAACTAATCAGGAGATTTATATAAATAAATACATGTACATGATAATATCACATTCGACCAACACATTTAAAATTGCCATATCCCATTCGACAATTGAGATCTTAATTCATAAAATTCAATTGAGAATGTGCATTTCACTATAATAACTATTTGCTTAAATTCAATTGCTTATAAACTTACCTCGAAAGTCGACAAATTAAGCTTCCCGGTTACTCGTTCAATTTGGCCTTTCCCCGATCTAATTCCTTTCCCCTTTGTTCTTGATCTAAATAGTTACAAATTAAACCCATTCAAATACATTTCTATTCAATTTAATCCACAATACATCATTATACAAATTGCCATTTTTACGCCCAATATTTACGTTGTTTACAATTTAGTCCATATAGCCCAAAACACAAAATATCAAGAATTTAACCATCTCCAACAAGGGCCGAATATTAATTACTCTTCTATCAACTCATTTCTTCCATTTATTTTGCTATTTAATCCATTCAAAAATTTTCTTTTTACAAAATCATCCTTATACCAAAATCCATCAAAAGTTCTAAAGAAAACCTTATTAATCTAGCTTAATAATAACATGTACTACCATTAATCACACAACCACCCAATTTCTATCCATGGCCACATTAGAAATATACAACCAAAACAAAAATTCGAATATGGGCTAGTTAATGTACATGACAACAACCTCAAAAATGTTAAAATTAACAAAAACTAAGTTTAATTACGAACCTTATTTGAACATGCAAGTGCAGAAAATGGAGAGAGCTCAAATCCCTTCTTTTCTCTTTTATTTTCGGTATCAAGTGATGAAGATGAGGGTGTTTTTTTTTACTTATTTTAATGATATATAATATTATAGTATTATTTCATTCCACTATCATCATATATAAAAATTAAACACCTTCCATTATCGATTTCAAGCCAATGCCGTCCATCTCTTCTCCAACAAGGGAAAATTTGTAATTTAAATCCCCATGATAAAAGAAAACAATTCAATTCAATCACCCTATTTAATGATTAGCTACTTTACCACTTATGCAATTTAATCCCTAACCTAAAATTAAGCATCCAATCAAACAAATTAACCTACCATATTTTAGGACATACTCAAACACACATCATAGACATCGATTTAAATATAAAAATATCTATATAACCCAGATTCATGGTCCTGAAACCACCATTCCGATTAGGGTCGTAATTGGGTTGTTACAACATGTATGATAAGGGACTTTCACCATGTGTGCAAGAAGCTATGAGATAATAATTTCATATGTAACTAGGTCACATGTGTAATACTGTGTGTATACCATGTGTACAAGAAAGTTACGGGTTATGAGTAGCTAGGTCACATGAGTGGTTCCTAGTGTTGGACGCCATGTAGACAAGAAAGCTACGAGATGGAATGGCTAGGTCACATGGGTGGTAAGGGACCTTTACCATGTGTAGAAGAAAGCCGAATTATATTGTAACACCCCAAACCCGGCCTATGCGTTAAGTCTAGATTTGGCATGCCACACAAATCGAACTTGCATCTAGTTATCAATGATTTAAGAAAACAAATCTTCAAAACGATTTTGGAGATGGAGTTTATCAAAAATCGAGATTAATTTGAAATCCATGATTTTAAAACATAAGAGTTTATAATTTGATTTTCAGAGAAATAATTAGTTAAAATTTTAAATAATTGGTTGAAATAAATTCATAAAAGAGTTTTCACAGAAATTTTATGAGTTAGTGATATTTAAGAAAAACCCCCTTTTTATACGCAAGTTTAAGAAATCATTTATAAAAATTAAAACAGCCCCATTTAAGTATCTAAAACATATTAAAATCCATCCACGAAATAAAAATCCATGAAATAATACCAGAGGCCTTATTACATTGCAACTGAAATAATACTTAAATAAAAATACTTAATAGAAGTCAAAGTTTATATAAACCATCATTCGTAGTATGGCCTCCTCACGAAGTCATCCCCGGCCCAAGCCTTCATCAATTATCATTACCTGAGAAGGGTAAGAGAAACAGGGTGATTTACTTAGAACTCAGTGTGTAACCCACTTACCGTGTCCACTAGGCCAGAACCATTTAAGCATATAATTGGGCTTGAGCCCATTTACAAATGTACAATATATATCAAATATAAAATGCATGTGATATGCAATTCCCAACCAAGCCTAAATTTCCATCCGCTACACACCACCCGTACCAACCAGCACACCTGTGGGGATCAAGTCAACCCACCCCGCCAACACACCGATCGAAGGCATAAAGCCATTTAAAATGTTTGTGGCTGAGCCACCCGAACTAGATTGTGGCATAGCCACCCGAACTAGATTGTGGCAGAGCCACCCGAACTAGATTGTACCAGAGCCACCCGAACTAGATTGTGGCAGAGCCACCGAACTAGATTGTGGCAGAGCCACCAGAACTTCTCTTCAATTTTTATCCCAACCCATGCAATCATGTATGCATATACAAAGCATAACAATATTCAAAAGATAATTTCAACATAAGGCCAATAATACAAGTTGGCCCATTAAGCAATCTAGCAATTTGGCCCTTTAAGCAGTATAGCAATTTGGCCCATTAATCAATCTAGCAAATTGGCCCATTAATCAATCTAGCAAATTTGGCCCAATAATCACATGAGGCCCTTTTCAAAATTTCCACACTTGGCCAATTTATCAAATAATTCATATGGCCCATTTATCACATGAGGCCCAAAATATCACTTTTTAACCAAATAGCCCATTAAGGGCAATTCCGTAATTTCCATAACTTTAATACCGATTTCATGCATTTACACAAAAAGTGTTAATATACCGTATTTTTAAATATTACCAATTTACGATTTTTATTCTATTTGCTTATGGTACAATATCTAACCCATGAGATAAGTGTGAAATTACACACCTGATTACGGTGAGAACTATAGTTTCCCGCTCGTCGATACCTAAATACGTGACACGCTTGATTAGAACACTAATACTTAATATAAATTTATACTAAAGATAAGCGATCTAGATCTTTACCCTCGGAATTTTGAACAACAACTATTTGTGGTTTCTCCCCGATTGATGGTTCATAACCCATTGAAGAACCACGAACAGTCAATGGCTCAGGAGTACGAATGACTTCAAATAATTGATTTTCACCAGAGGAGGGTCCACAACCCGGTGGAAAATCTCGGATTGCCGAAACAGCCCTTCGCTTGAATCTAGAGGGAATAGCAAAACCACCCCTCTTCCGAACACTATTCACCACCCTTTTCGACCCTATCTTGTTTGCCTTTAAAAAAAATTCCGAGTGATTCCCAAAAGAATCCCTATATAAAACTTTCGATTATTTCAATCCCGATTGATAAGCATTGATAATATTGAGGGTGATCATGAAATTCATGAAGAGTTCCCTTTTTACCTTGAAAGTTATGATCCAAACTTGAATGACTTCAAGACTACTTCGAAAAGATGATGATTCGGCCCTCCACTATTTCACTAAAAAAAAATAACGAAAGAAATCATCTAAATGAGTGATTGGTTATTCGGTTTAAAAGACTCTTCCAAGCCAATCTATAGATTCGGCCAAGGTGACCAAATAACAAAAAGAGAAGACAAAAAAAATGATTCTTACCGATGATCCAAAGTTTGAATAGAAGAAAATGATTGAGAATAAAAGTTATAAGGAATGGAAGATTCGGCTATGATATATCAAAGAAAGGAAAAAGATTTGGCTATGGAGATGGTCTCTAACATTCGGCCATGGAAGAAATATGTTTAAAGGATGAGAAAAATGGAGATAGAAAGAAAATAATGATGAGAGGTTTATGATTCAATTTTCAAAGGTAAGAGAAGAACAAGGGAAAGGGTTTGGGACAATGGTGCACTCGGCAATGGGGAAGAAGGAAGAAAAAGGAATGGCTTTTGTGTTTGATATTTTCGGCACTAGGAGAGAAGCACAAAATGAAGCACTTAAGAGGTTGGCAAAATATGACCAAATGGTCAAAAGGAGAAGACAAAAAGAAGAAAAACAAAGATGCTTACCCAAAGCATCAAGCACATTCGGCTATGAGAGAAAAATGAAAAGAAAAGGTGTTTTGGAAGAACAAAAATGACCAAATGGGATTACACACTAACTACACATCCTTACCAAAGTCTACCACAAAAATTCGGCCACCCCCTAGTCCATAAAACCGTCCAAGTTCATGGATAAGCTTGGCCATTCCAACTTTCCAAAACACACCATTAATAGGTGCCTTGTGTTCCCCCTACCTTCCATAAGCTTAGGATTTATTTCCCCAAGTTCAAGCTTACCTTAACCATTAGCCACCTTACCATAAAAGAAATAGTCCAACCTTACCATAAATAAGGCTTGACCGACACATGCTATAAAGGTGCAAAAATAAAAGTCACCAAAATGCAATCCATGGAATTCAAACCTTTTCCCTCAAGCAACACTTATGGCGCCAACTCCACTTTACTACTAGTTCATCTTATGCTAGTTTTTGACACTTAATTTCCTTAAACATCAAGGTCACTTGTTCCACTTCAATAAAATACTCATTACTAAAATTTATTCTAATTCCGAATAAATCCCGAGCCTTCTCAAGACTATATTAAACACACACAAATTAAATCATTCACAAGCTAAGCATAAAAAATATGCAACATATCAATACTCAAATTTTTAGGATGTTACAATTCTACCCTCCTTAAAGAAAATTTCATCCTCGAAATTTACCTGGTTAAAAGAGGTGAGGATATTGTTGCCGAATTGCGTCCTCAAGCTACCATGTAGCTTCCTCCGCTCCGTGATTACGCCATAGAACCTTAACCAACGGCACAGTCTTCTTTCTTAGCACCTTAACATCACGGTCTAAGATTTTCACTGGTTCCTCCTCGAAAGACAAGTCTGGCCTTAACTCCACTTCTTCTACTGGTACTATGTGAAACGGATCCGATCTATAACGCCTCAGCATAGAAACATGGAAGACACTATGAATCTGACTCAACTCCGGAGGTAATTCAAGCTGATAGGCCACTGGTCCTACACGCTTCAACACACGGTACGGTCCAATGAACCTAGGGCTCAACTTGCCCTTTCTTCCAAATCTGAAAATCTTCTTCCACGGTGAGACTTTCAGAAAGACCTGATCTCCCACCGCAAACTCAATATCCTTTCGCTTCAGATCCGCATACGACTTTTGTTTATCCGAAGCTGCCTTTAACCGCGCTCGAATCACCTTTACCTTTTCTTCCGTCTGAGATATCAACTCAGGACCCAACAACTGTCGTTCCCCCAATTCAGTCCAACAAGTAGGGGTACGAAACCTACGACCGTATAACGCTTCATAGGGTGCCATTTGGATACTGGATTGGTAACTGTTACTATACGCGAACTCTGTCAACGGTAGGAAATCCTCCCAACTACCTCTGAAGTCAATCACGCAACCTCTTAACATGTCTTCTAAAATCTGAATTACTCTTTCTGACTGACCATCTGACTGAGGATGAAAAGCCGTACTAAAGTTTAACTTTGTTCCTAGAGCCTCATGTAAAGCTTTCCAAAACCGTGATGTAAACCTGGGATCCCTGTCCGATATGATAGACACTGGTACCCCATGCAACCTCACAATCTCAGATACATACAGCTTAGCCAACTTTTGTAGTAAGTAATCTGTACGAACTGGTAGAAAATGAGCAGTTTTCATTAATCGATCAACTACTACCCAAACGGAATCTTTCTTAGTAGGTGTTAAGGGTAACCCACTAACAAAATCCATCGTTATCTGCTCCCATTTCCATAGAGGGATCTTTACCGGTTGCAATAAACCCGATGGTAATTGATGTTCCGCCTTCACTTGTTGACACGTCAAACACTTTCCCACAAAATCAGTAACCTCTCGCTTTAACCTTGGCCACCAATTCTGCTCACGGAGATCCCGATACATCTTATTTCCTCCGGGGTGCATAGCATAAGGGCTACTATACGCCTCTCGTAGAATCATTTGTCTCAAATTTGAATCCATGGGCATACAAACTCTTCCACGAAAACACAGCACTCCATCCTTGTTCATTCCAAAGTCCCCTATTATACCACTTTCAACTTGTTGCATTAAAGGACCCAACTTTTCATCTGATAACTGCTTTTCCTTGATCTGCTCTAACCACAATGGCTTTACCTGAAGTTTCGCTAGCAGACTACCATCTTCATACAAGCTGAGATGGGCAAACATTGCTCTTAACTCCGATACTACCTTACGACTCAACGCGTCTGCCACCACGTTAGCCTTTCCAGGATGGTACTCGATTGAGAAGTCATAATCCTTTAACAACTCCACCCATCTCTGTTGTCTCAGGTTCAACTCCTTTTGGGTAAGGAGGTACTTAAGACTCTTATGGTCCGTAAAAATGATTGACTTCTCACCGTAGAGATAGTGCCTCCAAATCTTTAAGGCAAACACCACCGCAGCCAACTCCAAGTCATGAGTAGGGTAGTTGACTTCGTGCGGCCTCAACTGTCGAGAAGCATAAGCCACCTCTTTTCCACTTTGCATCAGTACACATCCTAAACCCGTGTGTGACGCATCACAGTAAACGATAAACTCTTTTCCAGCCTCAGGCTGAATCAGTACTGGCGCTTCCGTAAAAATCTTCTTCAGTTTCTTGAAACTTTCTTGCTGTATATCGATCCACACATACGGTACTCCCTTTCACAACAGCTTAGTTAGGGGTGTAGCGATCAACGAAAACCCCTCAACAAAGCGTCTATAGTAACCAGCCAAAACCAAGAAACTCTGAATCTCAGCCACTGACTTTGGTGGTTTGCAATCCAACACAGCCTCTACCTTCCGAGGATCAACTCTTATTCCTTCGACTGACACCACATGACCCAAGAAAGTCACTTCCTTCAACCAAAATTCGCATTTACTGAATTTGGCATAAAGTTGCTTATCTCGCAAAATTTGCAACACAATGCGCAAATGTGAGTCATGCTCTTCTTCATTCTTCGAATATACCAAGATATCATCTATGAACACCACTACGAACCGGTCTAGATAGGGTTGAAAGACTCGGTTCATCATGTCCATAAATGCAGCTGGTGCATTGGTCAAACCAAACGGCATCACCAAAAACTCATAATATAATATCCCAAAATTGGGCCTAGTAGGATTGGGCCGATTGGGCCTTGGGCTTTAAGGAAAAATTTGAGTATCATCTTATTGCTTGAGTTAATTTAGGTATGATTTTATTGTATGCCTAATTTAGTCTTGAGAATGCTTGGAATTAATTAGTTTAGAATAATTTTAGTATTAAAAATTTAGTGAAGTGGATTAGGTGAACTTGACACTTAAGTTAATTTATGTGTTAAATTCTAGCACATGAGGAGTTAGTGGCAAGGTGGTTAAGATGCATGGAGAGTTGTTTGAGGGAAGTGGTTCGAGTAGCATGATTAGCATTTGGAAGACTTTATTTTTATGAATCCTAGCATTAAGTTCGGCCAAGTTCTAATTATGGTAGGTTGGACTTTAACTTTTTTATGGCAAGTTGAATAATAATTTAGGTAAGCTTGATGTTTGGGAAAGAATCATGTTGATTAAGGATAATGTGAGAACATAAGGCATGTTGTAAGGTGTGTTGTTATGGCAAGTTTTGTGTGGATAGGTTTGACTTTGAAGTCCATGAATGTGGACGGTTTCATGGACTAAGGGGGTTGGCTTAAGTTTTGTGAGTGAATAGGAGGAAATAGGGAGAAAATTATGATTGTGTTTAATTCAAAATTTCTTTGAATTGTTGGCAAAAGTATGGTTGTCGAATTTTGATTTGACTAGGGGAAATAGGGTGCCAAAACTTCTTTGTAGTTACGTGAAATTTTCGGCTAGCTTTGTAGGTGTTAGTCTTTGTTTTTGTGTCAAGCCGAAATCTCCCTTTTGCTTTGTCAATTTCTTCCTAATTCTTTTGGTTGAAACAAACCCGATAACCCAAGTTGAATTGACGATTTACTCACTGGGTCTTTAAGCCAAATTGCATTTGTTTCTTTTCTCTTTTTCTTCTTGGAAACCGAAACCATACTCTCCCATAACTTTCTTTTTCTTTGCCATTTCTTTGCTCAAAACCGAAAGTATCTACATCCTCTCTTTCATCTCTTTCTTTTCTTCTTTCAAACTCTTGAGCCGAAATTCTCTTCACTTTTCTCTGCCGAATTTCTCTCTTCCATTTTACTTCTCTTTTTCTTCCTCTTTTCCACTATTGCCGAATCTTTTTCTCTCTTTTGGTGTTATCTTGGCCGAACCCTATAGTCTCTTCCTCTCTTGTCTTTGCTTGTAACTTTAAAGAAACACCATATCCAAATCCTCTATGCATTCAACTCCCTCCATTTTGGTGTGATCTCTCTTCATCATTCAAGTGCCGAAACCTTTCTCTTTGGGGTCTTGGAGCCGATTCTTTGAGGATGCTTTAGGAGTGGTGAGCAACGTGTGGTAGTAAGTATATTTCTTATTTAGCAATTGGTTTTATTTATTTCTTCATGGGTGTGCCGAAATCAATGGATTAAGTCTTGGTTTTAGGCATGGCCGAATGTTCTTAGTGCCATAAAAAGGTGTTCTTTTGTGTGTAGCTAAAGGAAGGGAACTCAGAGTGTGATTCGGGATTTGGTAGGAGACTAAATCGGCTTTAAGGGAGAAGGAAGAACCACGTTTTGAGATCGTGTTAGATTCGAGTAGTTCAGGATTTCACTAATAGGCAGGTGTGTGATTAACCCACCGTTTTCCGGGTTTTTGCTATAGTGTATGTGTTGATTATGTACTAACAAGTGCAGTAAAAGTTATGAGATAAATACCCTTAAAGGGGTATGTCGATAATCCGGTAAGTACCAAACCTGATGATATGTGATTATTAATATGAATATGTGTTATGACTATGCTTGATGAACATGCTTACGCATCAGTATATTATATCATTATTTATGTTACATGTGCATGGGTTGGGATATGATATGAAAGAAGGTACGGGTGTACTTTGAGTACGTGGTTTGATGTTAGCCTTGAGCTACATCGTGGATTGATGTTGACTAAGGTCACGTTGTGGATTAATTGCGATTTAGTTCGCGTGGATTGATGAGTGGCTGTGTGCCTCATCGTGGTTGATATCGGCTATGTGCCATATCGTGGTTGATGAGTGACTATGTGTCCCATCGTAGTTTTGGTGTTAGCTACGGCTACATCGTGGATTGGCGCTGACTGAGGTCGCGTTGTGGATTATTGTGCTTAATTGCACGTGGACGGCATTGATTGCCTTTTGGAGTGAAAAGGAGAGGGTGATTTGATAATCCCCTGGTGTGTGGTGGCTGGATACGGGGGTGTGTAGAGGATGAACCCTAGGTTGGGTTGGGTGCATTTTGCATAATTTTAATGGATATGTGGATTAATTAGAAATGGGCCAAACCCAGTATATGAGTGTGGATCATTGTGGAAATGGGTTAAGCCCGATATGTGGAATTATGCGGTTAATTACCCTATTACCTGATAAGTGATATGAATATGGGCCAAGCCCAGAATGTGTTATTAAGTGAATTTGATATCTTGTTATCTGTTATATGGGTTAATATGTGGTTAACATGTGGGTGGATTTCAGTGGACTGATTTGTAACACCCCAAACCCGGTCAACACACCACGACCGAATCTGGTATGTTACGAGGAAAATCATATTTTTGGAGAAGATAGGTTTCCGTTCAAAAGTTTGATAAAACACTTTGCTATATAAATTTTGGACTTGTAGAAATCTTGAGCATGATTGTTTAAAACCGATGATGTATTTGAAAATCCAGAAATAAAAAAAAAAACTTAATCAGTTAAGGAGTTAAAACAAGTTTATCTCATTTAGAAATTCTAGTAGTTTTTCATTGTTACTTAAAACAATTTGACTTAGTAGAAAATTGAGTTCAAGTTTGGAAAATGTTTGAGTTTTTATTTATTTCAAGTTACAGTGTGATACCCGATGGTAAAGTTTAAAACATATCGCTTTGTAGTTTTGAAATCTTTATCTTTCCAAGTTTTAGCAAATTTTAACCCAATGATTTGTTAAGGCATATTCAAAAACAACTTTAAACTTAAACATAACAAAACATAATTTAAAAGGCCTTTTACAATCCGAATAAACCCAATGGAAATAAAATAAAGTACCAAGTTTCAAATCAATGCACTCCAAATTTATTCATGGCATGAGCACCTCGAGTCCATCCCGGCTCCGTGTCCGCAATCAAGTGTCACCTGAAATGTCAAAGGAGAAGGTGAGTCGCAAGACTCAGTGCATAAATCCCCCTCCTGATAATACAACATGCTAACACACATCATAACAAAGCAATACAATTAATGCACCCGATCCTAACCATCCATCCTACCCCGTGTGGTACCAAACCACTGGTGGTGCCAAACCACTGGTGACCCAAAGTCACGAATAAACCATCTGTGGGGCCAACCCACGTGTGATACCAAATCACTGGCGACAATCCCGTATCTCTCAAGTGGGGCCAACCCACGGTGGTGTTAAACCACATGGACGAGTCGCTATGAGGTGCCAAACCTCTGGTGTCCCAAAGACACAAGTGTGATACCAAATCACTGGTGACCGCAGTCACAAATCAAATGATGGGGCCAACCCATCGTGTGATACCAAATCACTGGCGTCAATCCCGTAATATCAACCGTGGGGCCAACCCACTGTGGTGCTAAGCCACTGGGACGAGGCGCTGAGGTGCCAAACCTCTGGTGACCCAAAGTCACAAAATATCAACTGTGGTACCAAACCACTGGAGGTGCCAAACCTCTGGTGTCCCAAAGACACGGATATCATATTTCCCCCTCCTCTCAAATCACCCAATAACATATCATACTAATGCAAATGATATAGATCATGCAATCATGCTAACATGCTCGAGATGGCATCTCATAATACATACACCATAATCATGATATCACATATATCACCACAGATCTCGTAATGAAACAGACTTACCCGAATCGGTACCCATACCCCATAGGGTATTATATCAGTCAACCATGCTGTTTCACTTTACACAATCAGGTTATTAAACATATTACTCAGTGATAAGTGTGTTAGTTTACACACCTGGTATATCGCAAGTCTTAATCCCAAAGAACCCGTCTAAATCCCTCGATCACCTTGATCCTAAAATCGGCCAACCATGAGATTAGTACTTATACCATTCGGCCAAAACCAAATAAACCAAAGGGGTTAACTTTGATCCCTTACCTTACAATTGGTTTGGTTTCCTACCAAACCCCGAACCAAACGGTGGTTCTTTTGACAATCGGCCTTCCTCTAAAACACAAACAATTAGTCTCATAAACCTTAGGCTTAACAAAAACTAAAAGAATGGACCATCGACCAACTTCTTACCACCACTTACCCAATGATTAACAGAGGTAACTGCTTCACTTGGTTGCCACCCAAGGTCCAAAGACCCTATAGCGAAATGAATAATAAGAGATTAACTTCCTTTAATCAACCCCAAAATCGGCTCTTACCAAACCGAAAACAACAAAGCACTAGAGAGGAGAGAAATGGCCATTCGGCCAAGCACTTACCTATCACCAACCAATATTCGGCCAACAAAACACTAGGAGAGGGGAGGGATTCGGCTAACACCTTTAACAAAAAGAAAAGAGATTCGGCTTCACACAAAGGAAGAGAACACAAGAGAAAGATGGAGAGAGAAGGGGTGGATATTCGGCCAAACAGCAAAATTAGAACAAAGAGGAGAAAGGTACATACGGTTTGAAAAAAGAAAGACCATGGAGGAAGGTATTTTGGAGAATGAAGTTTCGGCCAAGGAGGTTTCAAGAAGAAAAAGAGAGTATGAGAGGAAGAGAGGGGTTAGTTTCGGCTCAACACAAATGAACAACAATCAAAGAGGTGGGAGGGTTCGGCCAAAGTGAATAAAAGAGATGAAAGTTTGAAGGCTCAAGAACATTCGGCTAACAAAGAAAACACAAAGAAAACAAGCAACATTCGGCAAGCTATAGGGGTTTGGTCTTTCGGTTTCAGGAAGTGAAGAAAATGAGAGAAAATTCTTTGGAAATTTCGGCTTAGGCTATAGACAAAAAGAAAGAACTTGCTTGACACTAACTATGACCGAAAATGCACAAATTGACAAGGTGACATTCGGCACTACCCCCTCCCACACTACCAAGCCGTCCACTCCCCCCAAATCTCTCCAAAATTCGGCACAACTCCCCCAAACACTCCAAGCCACAACTTCAAATTAGTTTGAACAAGTCCACCTCCTTCAATCACTCTCCACCCACCATTCAAAGTGGTAGACTTAGTCCAAGGCAGAGTTTGAACTGCCTACAACTTCTCCCTTCCATGCCGTCAAAAAGGAGGCAAAATAGGAGCACTCTGCAGCTTGAACACAGGACCTCATCCCCTGCAAGTGGCGTCACACTCTCAAGCCCTTAGTGGCACCTATCCTGCCACTACACCAGCTCATCTCTTGTACTAACACTTGCCAATTAAAACCCTTAAACCCCAGCTTCCTCAGCTCCTCTCACCTAAACCCAAAAACTAAAATTTTTCCTACCTCTCAGGCTCACATTTAGCTTACAACTAAGCCCCAAAACAACAAGAACAACAACATAGCAGGCCAATAACATGCACACAATGCCATAATCAAAATAGCCCCTAACCCGGGATATTACATGATTACACACTGAGTCTATATGACTCACCCAATTTTTTTTTAAACATTGCAGATGATTCGTGGTGATCGGACTGGGTTGGAGTGGATACGAGGTGGCCTATGCAGAAGATAAAATTTACTTATTTTACACATTTTATTTATGAAAGGTTATTTATTGTAATAAGGGCCATTTTAAGTATTTAAGGACTTTTATTATGTTTTAAGTTGGATTGTTGATTATATTATTATTATTTGAAAATGTTTTATTTTAAACAACTCAATTATATTTGGAACTTTAATTACACAATGTCTTAGTAAAGAAAAACAAATTTTTATGTTTTTAACTTTAAGTCAAAAGTTTTTCAAACGTTTTTCCGCAGTGGCATTTCAAATTCGGTCATAGCAAATGGGCCGGGTTTGGGGTGTTACAAATTGGTATCAGAGCCCGATTCAAAACTCGACTTTGAGGGTTTTGGGCCCAAAAACATTTTCAAAAATGGGTTTTTCAAAAATATGGATTTTTATGAAATTTTTTAGGTTATTCTGGCATGGCACCTGTATCTCCAACCCGAAGTCCACCAGGTAAGTACCTCTGACTACTGAAGTGAATTGAATACGTGAATTTGATGGGCTTTTATAGGAACGTAGATTAGTAGATTAGGGTTATTGAACCCTAGGACTAGTCTACTCAAACACAAGTGCATAAGACTTAAGGACTATCAAACAAACCTGTGACTAAGTCGCCGAGCTAGGGTGTGGTAACAGTTGTGCGCATGTCTAGGAGTGGGTTCGGTAAGAGCTTGGTATTTAAGTAGTCCTAGTGACTCACCTCCTCTTTACTCGATTTCTACCTGGTGCGTAGTAACCGTTCACCCTAATCAAGAGGACTTATTCACGGGCTAAACCAATCACTAAAACCCGAAAGGGACTAGCCATGCAGTTTTATAAAAACTCTAGTTTTTTTTTAAATCACTAAACTACCCTTTTGATCTGTACAAACTATTTTGAAGACATTTCTCAAAATATTTTTGATTTATAAAATTATGAAAATACCCCTGGTTGTAAAATTACTAAAATGCCCTTGGTTTCTAAAAGTTTCAATACTACTCTTGATTTTAATAAAATTTTCTTACTTCGAAAAAGTATCCAAAAACCTTATTTTGCAAAATATCAAGATGCCTTGATTTGGAAAATTTACGAAATTACCCCTGATTGACAAAATTACCAAAATAACCCTGATTTTCAAAATTTCTATCATGGTTCTGATTTGGGAAAATTTTCGAAATACCCTCGAGTTTTGGAAAATTTCAAAGTGCCTTGATTTATTAAAATTTTTGGAATTGACCCTGAATTATTACCAAAATACCCTTATAGGACGGATGATGAAGTTACCCCTGGGTTGGGAAGGACTGAAATGACCATAGAGGTGTAGTGAATGAATGTGTCTCTGCTTATGAATGTGTATGTGACTCTCTGAATTAGAGTAGTGAACTTGAACTGAACCTTTGTGTGATCGAAAGAACTACTTCTAAATACTTTATTTCATAAAAATTGTTTGCGGTTAATAAGTGGAACAAAATTCTGATGCATAAAACTTCTTAATCAGATTAAATCGCGACGTTAGAAATGAGTTCTAGGGGACGTGGTCGTCGTGGACGTAGTAGAGGTAGAATGGCAGTATTGGAACCGGTTGGGTCTGGCCATGGGTCAGAAAATGAAGTACCGCCGCCAGCAGTGGGCGCGGAGGATCAAGATCAGACAGGAGGCGATGACACAGTATCACGGGCCATGTTGCGAGTGCTCGAGCGAGTGGCAGGAGCTAGTGTAGGAAGCGGAGCTCGAAAGTCAGTGTCGGAGCGACTCAGGTCGAACGGGGCTGAAGTTTTTAGAGGAATATCTTGAGTAGCTCCGAATGTGGCGGAGTATTGGATAGAAGCAGTCGGAAGAATAATGGACGATTTGGACTGTACCGATGAGGAAAAGCTGAAAGGTGCTGTTTCATTGCTCCGGGACGAAGCTTATCGATGGTGGCTCACTGTCAGACAAGGTGTTCAGGCAGATCGATTGGATTGGGATTATTTTAAGGTTAAATTTGAAGGAAAGTACGTTGGAGCCATTTACTTGGACTTGCAAAGAAAGGCGTTTCTCAACTTGGTGCAAGGAAGTAAGTCAGTAGCAGAGTACGAAGCAGAATTTGTGCGGTTAAGTCAGTACGCCAAAGGGATCGTGACCACTGATTATGAAAGGTGTGTCCGGTTCGAAGATGGGTTACGAGATGAGTTGCGAATGTTGATTGCTCCGCAAAGAGAAAGGGACTTTGCTGTTCTAGTGGAGAAAGCTCGGATCGCTGAAGAAGTTAAGAGGACTGTAAGGGAGAACCGAGAAAAGGATAGGAATTGGAACAAGAGGAGTTTTGGACCAACAAAATCGCCGGAAGACTTTCAGAAAAGACCAAGGATCGAGAATTCTGTACGTGCACCTGTACCAGTTGCTGAGAATTAGAATCGTTTATGTGCTCAGTGTGGGAGAACTCACACAGGAGAGTGTTGGGGTAATAGTAAGGAATGTTTCCGGTGTGGATCTAAGGCTCATTTGGTTAGGAATTGTCCTCAGACATGGACGAAATGGTTCTGGCCGAGGTCGTGGAACACCCGGTAGAAGTGCAGAAGGTTCGGATGTGGGACAACCAAGGATATGATAGCGGGTAAGTTCTTTGTTTTGCTTTAGAGATAGCTCATTCTTGTGTTGCTAGTGAAGTGCTTGAAACCTTGGATGCGAACTTAGGAACTGTGCCTAGAAGATAAGATAGTTTTATTAAGATCAGAGTGCGCAGCATAAGCGTAGTGTAATGAGTAGGATTGCACGATTGTTAGTTAGTTGGAAATTTCGAGGACGAAATTTCTTTAAGGAGGGTAGAACTGTAATATCCCGAAATTGGGCCTAGTAGGATTGGGCCGATTGGGCCTTGGGCTTTAAGGAAAAATTTGAGTATCATCTTATTGCTTGAGTTAATTTAGGTATGATTTTATTGTATGCCTAATTTAGTCTTGAGAATGCTTGGAATTAATTAGTTTAGAATAATTTTAGTATTCAAAATTTAGTGAAGTGGATTAGGTGAACTTGACACTTAAGTTAATTTATGTGTTAAATTCTAGCACATGAGGAGTTAGTGGCAAGGTGGTTAAGATGCATGGAGAGTTGCTTGAGGGAAGTGGTTCGAGTAGCATGATTAGCATTTGGAAGACTTTATTTTTATGAATCCTAGCATTAAGTTCGGCCAAGTTCTAATTATGGTAGGTTGGACTTTAACTTTTTTATGGCAAGTTGAATAATAATTTAGGTAAGCTTGATGTTTGGGAAAGAATCATGTTGATTAAGGATAATGTGAGAACATAAGGCATGTTGTAAGGTGTGTTGTTATGGCAAGTTTTGTGTGGATAGGTTTGACTTTGAAGTCCATGAATGTGGACGGTTTCATGGACTAAGGGGGTTGGCTTAAGTTTTGTGAGTGAATAGGAGGAAATAGTGAGAAAATTATGATTGTGTTTAATTCAAAATTTCTTTGAATTGTTGGCAAAAGTATGGTTACCGAATTTTGATTTGAGTAGGGGGAAATAGGGTGCCGAAACTTCTTTGTAGTTAAGTGACATTTTCGGCTAGTTTTGTAGGTGTTAGTCTTTGTTTTTGTGTCAAGCCGAAATCTCCCTTTTGCTTTGTCAATTTCTTCCTAATTCTTTTGGTTGAAACAAACCCGATAACCCAAGTTGAATTGATGATTTACTCACTGGGTCTTTAAGCCAAATTGCATTTGTTTCTTTTCTCTTTTTCTTCTTAGAAACCGAAACCATACTCTCCCATATCTTTCTTTTTCTTTGCCATTTCTT
Organism: Gossypium australe; assembly: GCA_005393395.2. NCBI lineage: Eukaryota > Viridiplantae > Streptophyta > Magnoliopsida > Malvales > Malvaceae > Gossypium > Gossypium australe. Next base: position 106,508,493 of record CM016621.1, on the reverse strand, counting down.
TGCTCAAAACCGAAAGTATCTACATCCTCTCTTTCATCTCTTTCTTTTCTTCTTTCAAACTCTTGAGCCGAAATTCTCTTCACTTTTCTCTGCCGAATTTCTCTCTTCCATTTTACTTCTCTTTTTCTTCCTCTTTTCCACTATTGCCGAATCTTTTTCTCTCTTTTGGTGTTATCTTGGCCGAACCCTATAGTCTCTTCCTCTCTTGTCTTTGCTTGTAACTTTAAAGAAACACCATATCCAAATCCTCTATGCATTCAACTCCCTCCATTTTGGTGTGATCTCTCTTCATCATTCAAGTGCCGAAACCTTTCTCTTTGGGGTCTTGGAGCCGATTCTTTGAGGATGCTTTAGGAGTGGTGAGCAACGTGTGGTAGTAAGTATATTTCTTCCTTAGCAATCGGTTTTATTTATTTCTTCATGGGTGTGCCGAAATCAATGGATTAAGTCTTGGTTTTAGGCATGGCCGAATGGTCTTAGTGCCATAAAAAGGTGTTCTTTTGTGTGTAGCTAAAGGAAGGGAACTCAGAATGTGATTCGGGATTTGGTAGGAGACCAAATCGGCTTTAAGGGAGAAGGAAGAACCACGTTTCAAGATCGTGTTAGATTCGAGTAGTTCGGGATTTCACTAATAGGCAGGTGTGTGATTAACCCACCGTTTTCTGGGTTTTTGCTATATTTGTATGTGTTGATTATGTACTAACAAGTGTAGTAAAAGTTATGAGATAAATACCCTTAAAGGGGTATGTCGATAATCCGGTAAGTACCAAACCTGATGATATGTGATTATTAATATGAATATGTGTTATGACTATGCTTGATGAACATGCTTACGCATCATTATATTATATCATTATTTATGTTACATGTGCATGGGTTGGGATATGATATGAAAGAAGGTACGGGTGTACTTCGAGTACGTGGTTTGATGTTAGCCTTGAGCTATGTAACATCCCCAAACCCGGCCCATTCACTACGACCGAATCTGGTTATGTTATGGGAAAAACTTATTGAAGAAAACAGGTTGCCATTTAACTTTTTGTCTAAACTCCTTTAGAGTAGTTTTACTTGCAGAAATCTTGGGCATGTTTGTTTGCAAACCGTTAGGTTACTTTGAAATCTCGGGGTTTCGTCTTTAAAACTCTTAGTTGTCAATTTCCTTAGGTTGGAAAACGTTTAAAACATCAGACCAAGTGGTTTAAGCTTAGTTCATAAAAGTAACATTATTCCCAAATCTCTTTAGACATAAATTACCAAAAGAAAACCAAATAACTTAAGAGGCTCTTATTACAACATAATGATTCCAAGTACTTGGTAATAAAGTGCATAAAGAAAATATTAAAACGTCCTTTGCATGGGCCACCTTGTATCCACTCCAACCCGGTCCGATCATCCTTTCACCTGCGATGTTGGATAAGAGATTGGGTGAGTCACAATGACTCAGTGTGTAAGTTAACCACTGAAATCCACCCACATGCTAGCCACATAATATCCCATCTATCAAATGCAACAAGTAATGTATATTCATTTTAACAATTACCACAATCTGGGCTTGGCCCACATTCAAATCATACTCAAATACTGGGCTAGGCCCATTCCTCAATAAACCACATATCAACTGGGCTTGGCCCATTTCCATGTATGTTCCCAAAACATACCTATCCACATGTCATATTGGGCTTGGCCCATTTCCATATTATTCCATAAACAAAATAATGCAACATGAAACCCAACCCAAACCTAGGGTCCATCCGCTACACACCCCCTGATCCAGCCTACCACACACCAGGGGACTATCGAGTCACCCTCTCCTTTTCCCTCCAAAAAGGCAACCAATGCCATCCACGATGTAGCATATAGCTAACATCAAACCACGATGGAGCACACAGCAATCCATCAAGCCACGATATGGCATAAAGCCAATATCAATTAAGGTAACCACGCGAACTAAATCGCAAAGATCCACAACGCGACCTCAGTCAGCGCCAATCCACGATGTAGCACAAAGCTGACATCAACCACGTACTCGAAGTACACCCGTACCTTCTTTTCAAAAAAAACCCACCCATGCACATGTAACGTGATATAATGACAAGGTGATGCATGAGCATGTCATTCACACAAATATAGGCATACAATCATATTTAAATCAGTGATCACATAGTAACAAGTTTGCCACTAACCTGGTCATCGTCATACCCTTCAAGGGTACCATTTTCACATTTAACTGCACTTGTTAGCAAACATATCCAATAGGCAAATATCACGCAAATCCCGGAAACAATGGCTAACTACACACCTTAAAACCCGGAGCTCTAAACCCTCGATCCCGACGCTATCGACTAGCGAGACTACCGCTATCTGCCTATAGCTATCTCCTGCCGCTGGCCCACACCCCGGTGGCCAATCCCGAACTGCTGAAACCGCTCTTTTCTTGAACTTCGGAATAGGGACCTTCCCTTGCCCACTCTGACTGGTTGTGGCCTCCATCAAAAAGCTTAATCAGGTAAACAGGTTAACCCCCAAAACACCACTTAAGCATTTAATCTAAATAAATACCTCTTACCAACTCAACTTGAATCCCGAACGCTACTCTATGCCACTGCAACTGCTGACTAAACGACCTTGCTAACCACTCCCTATTGCTCCAGCTAGAAACGACCACCACCAAGGAAGTAAGGTTCGGCTCAGGGACTTGTAACCAAAGTGAAGAGAATGGATGATTCGGCAAGGCTCTAAGATAGTGTTTGGGATATTCAGCAATGGTAGTTTTCTATGGATGGTTACGGTTTAAGCAAGGTTTAAAAAGAAAAAGGTGAGAAGGGAGAGGGATATAGGTTCATAAAAGGTTAAGCCCTCTGCTATTTTCGGCTACAAAGAAATGGCATGAAAAAGGGGTTTGCTTGGACTAACTTTCGGCAATGGACAAGGGAAAATAAATACAAACGAAGGAAAGAACTTTTTGGCAAGGGAGAGAAACAAATGATGAATGAAACAAGCACCTCCCTCCCCCCTATTTATAATATTCGGCCAAGCCCCAAGCTCCCCAAAAAAATCCTAAAATCTCTCCTAAAACACCTCCCTTCCATCCATTTTAAAAGTTTGAATGAGTCAAACTTTTACCTAGCCAAATTTAAAAAAAAGATGACCAAGTCTTCTCCACCTTTCAAGCATCCAAAAACCGCCCAGCTTCTATCCTCCTTGACGCAAAAACAAGGCCCCAAATGCTACCCTTGCGAATCGAACCTGAGCCCCTTCCCCCTGCAAATGGCGTCACTTCTCCATGCTCTAAGTGGCGCCTCCTTGCCACTCTGCCAAGCCACTCTTTATGCCAAAACTCCACCAAAAATTCTCTTAAGACCCCCTCTATCCAAGTTCTCCTTTTTAGCCCCTAAAACTAAAAATTTTCCAAAGCGTTCTACCATCACCTAGGGTTCTTAGGACCCCTAAAACTTACCCAAACACACACTGAAGTGTGCCAACACCCGAGCTAAGCACCAGAAATCCAACCCCTAAAACCAGGGTGTTACAAGCTACATCGTGGATTGACGTTGACTAAGTTCACGTTGTGGATTAATTGCAATTTAGTTCGCGTGGATTGATGAGTGGCTGTGTGCCTCATCGTGGTTGATATCAGCTATGTGCCATATCGTGGTTGATGAGTGACTATGTGTCCCATCGTAGTTTTGGTGTTAGCTACGGCTACATCGTGGATTGGCGCTGACTGAGGTTGCGTTGTGGATTATTGTGCTTAATTGCACGTGGACGACATTGATTGCCTTTTGGAGTGAAAAGGAGAGGGTGATTTGATAATTCCCTGGTGTGTGGTGGCTGGATATGGGGGTGTGTAGAGGATGAACCCTAGGTTGGGTTGGGTGCATTTTGCATAATTTTAATGGATATGTGGATTAATTAGAAATGGGCCAAACCCAGTATATGAATGTAGATCATTGTGGAAATGGATTAAGCCCGATATGTGGAATTATGCGGTTAATTACCCTGTTACCTAATAAGTGATATGAATATGGGCCAAGCCCAGAATGTGTTATTAAGTGAATTTGATATCTTGTTATCTATTATATGGGTTAATATGTGGTTTACATGTGGGTGGATTTCAGTGGACTGATTACACACTGAGTCTGTATGACTCACCCAATTTTTTTTTAAACATCGCAGATGATTAGTGGTGATCGGACCGGGTTGGAGTGGATACGAGGTGGCCCATGCAGAAGCTAAAATTTACTTATTTTACACATTTTATTTATGAAAGGTTATTTATTGTAATAAGGGCCATTTTAAGTATTTAAGGACTTTTATTATGTTTTAAGTTGGATTGTCGATTATATTATTATTATTTGAAAATGTTTTATTTTAAACAACTCAATTATATTTGGAACTTTAATTACACAATGTCTTAGTAAAGAAAAACAAATTTTTATGTTTTTAACTTTAAGTCAAAAGTTTTTCAAACGTTTTTCCGCAGTGGCATTTCAAATTCGGTCATAGAAAATGGGCCGGGTTTGGGGTGTTACACATAATGTGCATAACGAGTTCGGAATGCCGTCTTATGAATATCTGCCTCTTTAACCTTGAGTTGATGATAACCCGATCTCAAATCAATCTTGGAGAAAACTGAAGCTCCTCTCAATTGATCAAACAAGTCGTCGATTCTCGGCAATGGATACCTATTCTTGATCGTCAACTTATTCAACTGCCTATAATCAATACACATACGCATCAACCCATCCTTCTTCTTGACGAACAAAACTGGTGCTCCCCACGGAGACACACTCGGTCGAATAAATCCCCGATCTAACAATTCTTGAATTTGAGCTTTAAGCTCCGGTAACTCCTTCGGCGCCATTCTATAAGGAGCAATAGACACTGGAGCCGTTTTGGGTAAAAGCTCAATGCCAAATTCTACTTCCTGATCTGGAGGTAGACCCGGAAGTTCTTCGAGAAAAACATCTGGAAATTCTTTCACCGTTCTCATACCTTCCACCGATAATTCCTTGGCATCCAAAGCACTAATGAAGGCTAGGAATGCTCCATACCCCTTCCGCACCAACTTCTCTGCCTTTAATGTAGATATCACATTTGCCAAAAAGTTCCTTTGCTCGCCTATCATTACCACCTCCTTATCATCCACAGTCCTTATTGACATTTGCTTTTCAGCACAATCCAATTGCGCCCGGTGCTTCACCAACCAACCCATGCCCAAAATAAGATCAAACTCGCCGAAAGGCAATTCCATCAAGTCCGCCAAAAATATTTCTCTTTGAATTTCCAAGGGCACGTCTCTAAACAATTTATTCACAATTACAGACTGTCCTAAAGGACTAATTACCGTCATCTCTTTATCGGTAATCTCAGATCTAATATTCAGGTTTCTAGTTATAACACTAGCAACATATGAGTGGGTAGACCCGATATCTATCAAAGCAGTAACAGGTACATGAAAGATGAAGAACGTACCAGTTATCACATCAGGTGCATCGCCATCTTCACGACGCCTAACCGCATAGACCAACCCCGGCTGTCTTGCCTCCACGTTACCTCTAAAGCCATTACCTCATTCCAGTGTACCTTGACCACGTCCAGTACCAGTACCACCATAACCTGATCCACGACCTCTCGATGGCTGCTGAGTGCCTCTAGCAGGCTGAGCATCAGGGTTACGAGCTTCTTGAGTTGGATCAGTCCTCTAGGGCAGTTCTTATACTGATGATCCTTGGAACCACATTTATAACAGGCACCAATTTTCCTCCAGCATTCCCCGGGGTGTCGCTTCCCATAATCAGCACAGTCTCGACTCTGATTGGTAGTCACAGGTGCTCTAGCTTGAGCTGGCTCATCATTTCGAGGCCTCTTCTGGAACCTTTTAGAAGAACCCGAGTACTTAAAGTCCCTCTTGCCTCTAACTCTTTCTCGGTTCTGGCGTTCTGAGTTCTTAGCCTATTCGGCTATCTTGGCTTTCTCTACAAGCGAGGCAAAAGTCAGTACTTGTTGTGGGGCTATCAGTACTCGCAACTCATCATTCAGCCCATCTTCAAAGCGTACACAACGTTCATGATCAGTCGGCACAATAGTGCGAGCATAACGGCTCAAGCGAAGAAATTCTGCCTCCTAAGCTGCCACCGTCTTATTTCCTTGAACCAGATTTAGGAATTCCTTCCTCTAGGCATCCACATAACTTGTCCCCACATACTTCCCTTGGAAAGCAGCTTTGAAGAAATCCCAAGTAACCAATGCAGCCTCAGTGCCTTCTCAAACAGTAAGCCACCATTGATACGCCTCGTCCCTTAACAAGGACACGGCTCCTCTTAGCTTCTGCTCGACAGTGCACTCCAAATCATCCATAATCTACTCTACAGCCTCGAGCCAATATTCCGTAACATTCGGAGCTACATTGGAGACACCTCTAAAAACCTCGACACCACTTGATTTAAGTCGTTCCGAAATTGATCCACGAACTGCTAGACCAGTTCTACTCCCAGCATGTAATATCCCGGGTTAGGGGCTATTTTTTTGTTGCATGATATTGCATGTGTTGGTGTGCTATGTTGCTATTTCTATGTCTTAGGGGCTTAGTTGTAGGCTAGGAGTATGCCTGAGTGAATGGGAAAAATTTAGTTTTTGAGCCTTAGGTGTAGGGAGCTGTTGGAGCTGAGGGATATGTATTTTATTTGGTAGTTTGTTACAAAAAAGATGAGGTTGGCAGAGTGGCAAGGCATGTGCCACTTGGAGCTGAGTGTGGCGTCATCTACAAGGGGGAGAGATCCTGAGTTCAAGTCGCAGGGATCCCCTATTTTGTCACTCATTTTGGACGGCATGGAGGAAGAGGTAGAAGGTAATTCAAATTCCACTTTGGACTTAGTCTTCACATTCAAAGGAGGGGTGGAGAGTGAAAGTAGGAGGGAGACTTGGTAAACTCATTTGAATTGAGTGGTGTGGAGTGTTGTGAGGGATTATGGCCGGATTTTTGGGGTGTTTGGAGTGGGGGAGTGGACGGCTTGGTGTGGTGTTGGAGATGCCGAAATGCATTTGGCATTTTAGGGTGTTTTTCGGTCGCTTTTTGTCAAAAGAAAAGCAAAGTTCTCTCTTTTGTGTTAGTAGCCGAATTTCCAAAGAGCTTTCCTTCATTTTTTCTCTCTTGAAACCGAAATAAGAAACACATATACCTTAGCCGAAACTTGCCTTTGTTTCTCTTAATTCCATTATAGCCGAATGCTCTCTCCCTTTTGTTCTTCTGTTCATTTGTAAGCCGAAACTAGCCTCTCTTCTTCTCAAACTTTCTTTTTCTTTTTCAAACCTTGTAAGCCGAAACCCCATCCTCCAAAATACTATTCACCATTTCTTCTTCTTTCAAACCAAAAGTACCTTCCTATCTGTTCGTTCTATTTTGGTTACTTGGCCGAATACCAACTCTATTTCTTGGCACTTTGTTTACTCTTTTCTTCAACTCTGACCGAAAATTGTGATTGGTATAAATCACCTTGGCCGAATCTTTTGCTCTTCTTTTGGTGCAAGTCTTGGCCGAATCTCTTGTGGTTCTCTCCTAGTGTTGGGTGGCCGAATATAGTTGGTGTTGGGTAAGTGTGTGTTTGGCCGTATGGCCATTTTTCTCTTCTCTAGTACTATGTTGATTGCGGTTTGTTCAAAACTTATGATCGGTTTTGGTTGGAAGGAATTAACCATTGGTTATCATCTCGTATAGGGCTTTTGGATAGTGGAGGTGATCAAGAGGAGTCTTTCTTCCTTGTTAACCGATTAGTAAGTAAAGGTAAGGGTTTGATATTGACCCCTTTGGTTTATGGTCTTGGCCGAATGAGATAAGTTGTCTAATGCTATTATCTGGCCGATTATAGGAGCAGGATAATCAAGGGGGGCTTAGATCAGTTCGAGGGGTTTAAGGCTTTTGTTTATCAGGTGTGTAACTAACACACTTTGTATCTAGTAATATGTGTTAATAATCTGTTTGATTAATAAGTCAAGACAGTTTGAAGGATTGATATGATACCCTATTGGGTGTGATCTCGGACTCGGGTAAGTCAGTGTTATTGTGAGCTTACTGATGATCTATATGATACCATGATTATGGATGTATGTGATATGAGATATGATGTTAAACATATTGGCATGAGTGCATGACTTACATGATACGCATTAGTATGACATGTATGGGTGATATGAGTGGAGGGGGATGATGATATCCGTGTCTTTGGGACACTGTGTCTTTGGGACACCAGAGGTTTGGCACCTCCAATGGTTTGGTACCACAAATTGATTATTGTGACTTTGGGTCACCAGAGGTTTGGCACCTCAGCGTCTCGTCCCAGTGGCTTAGTACCACGGTGGGTTGGCCCCACGGTTGATTATACGGGATTGACGCCAGTGATTGGGTATCACACGATGGGTTGGCCCCATCATCGGATTGTGACTGCGGTCACCAGTGATTTGGTATCACATGTGTCTTTGGGACACCAGAGGTTGGGCACCTCATTGCGACTCGTCCCTGTGGTTAACACCACCGTGGGTTGGCCCCACTTGTGAGATAAATGATTGTCGCTAGTGATTGGGTATCACACGATGGGTTGGCCCCATCATCGGATTATTCGTGACTATGGGTCACCAGTGGTTTGGCACCACGTTTATGGATATCGTGACTTTGGGTCACCAGTGGTTTGGCACCACCAGTGGTTTGGCACCACACGGGGTAGAAAAGGCGATACGGATGGTTAGGATCGGGGTGCATTGACCATGTTGTTATGACTTGATGTGTGTTAGCATGTTGCTTTATCGGGAGGGAGATTTATACACTGAGTCTTGCGACTCACTCTCTCCTTTGACCTTTCAGGTGACTCTTAGACGCGGACATGGAGCCGGGATGGACTCGGAGTGCTCATGCCATGCTTAATAAAGATTTGCTCAGACTTAATAAATTTGGTACTTTAGCTTATTATCATTATTATTTGGTTTTATTTTGGGTTGTAAAAGGCCTTTAAGTTATATTTTGCTATGTTATGTTTAAAGTAGATTTGCAATATGTCTTAACAAACGATTTGAGTTTAAATATGCTAAAAACTTAGGAAGACAATGATTTCAAAATTATAGCGTAATGTGTTTTTAAACTATACCATCGGGTATCACACTATGATTTGATATTAAAAAAAACTCAAATGATTTTCAAATCAAGACTCGATTTTCTACTAAGTCAAAAGGTTTTAAGTAACAAAGAGATGCAACTTGAATTTCCAAATGTAATAAACTTGTTTAACTTCTTAAAATGTTTTCAAAATGACATATGAAGTTTTCAACAATCAAGCCCAAGATTTCTACAACTCCAAATCTCTCAAAGAGTTTTCATCAAACTTTTAAGCGAAAAATTTAACTTCTCAAAAACGTTTTCCTCGTAACATACCAGATCAGGTCGTGGTGTCTTGACCGGGTTTGGGGTGTTACAATTGTGGTATCAGAGCCAAGTTCAAAGGTTCGGCTGTGGGCCTGAGGCCCAAGGTGATTTTCAAAAGTCTGTTCAAGTGATTCTGTTTTAAAACTTAGTTTGAAAGGCATGGCACCGAGTCTCCGGCCCAGTTCGCCCAGGTAAGTACCCCTTTTCTATTGCTTGTGATTTGTTGGATATAAGATGATTGGATGGTTAGCAATAGTAGGATTACTTTAGAGATTGAAACTGAGAGGATTCTGTGAACTCGCGAAAACAAAGCCTTAAATATTCATAAGACTTTGCTTTAAAAATAATGGAATAAATACTGATGCATAAAACTCTTAAATCAGATACGTAGAAAGTTTAGTCATGAGTGCTCGAGGTGGACGCGGTCGTGGACGTGGTCGTGGTAGGATGACGGTTTCTGAACCCGTAGGATCTGGTCAGGGGTCAGAAAATGAGATACCGGTTCTGCCACCAGCTGGAGGTGGTGAGTTTCAAGATCAGACTGGGGATGACGCAGTGTCACAGGCGATGCTGCGAGTATTAGAAAGGGTAGCCGGGGTAGGTGGAGGTGCAGGAGTTAGGAAATATGTGCCTGAGCGACTCCGGGAAAACGAGGCTGAATTCTTTCAAGGTGTTTCTGGTGTTGCTCCCAGCACTGCTGAGTATTGGCTGGAGGCAACTGAGCGGATCATGGATGATCTGGACCTGACTGCTGAAGAGAAGTTAAAGGGCATAGTATCGCTCCTTCGGGATGAGTCATACCAGTAGTGGCTCATGGTTCGGGACAGTGTGGCAGCAGAGGAGCTGACATGGGATTATTTTAGGGCTGCATATCAGAAGAAGTACATTGGAGCTGGTTATATTGACTCTCAGCGAAAGGCATTTCTGAGGCTAGTCCAGGGGAGTAAGTCTGTTTCCGAGTACGAGGCTGAGTTCTTGAAACTGAGTAGGTATGCCAGGGGTATTGTGGCCACTGAACATGAGAGGTGTGTTCGTTTCGAGGATGGTCTGAGAGACGAGTTGAGACTACTGATTGCTCCACAGCAGGAGCGTGAGTTTGCTGTCTTAGTTGAGAAGGCTAAGGTAGCCGAGGGTGTTAAGGAGTCAGTGAGGCAGGGTATGGACAGAAACAGGCATAAGAGGAGCTTCGGATCTTCTGGATCGTCAGGTAATCCACAGAAAAGGGCTAGACCGAGTGGGTCAAATCAGCCAGGTAGGTTTGTTGCTGCTAGGCAGGGACCGCCGCAGTGCAACCAGTGTGGGAAATCTCATTGGGGTGGCTGCTGGACCGGGGGAAAAGGTTGTTTTGAGTGTGGTTCTCTGGATCATCGCGTGAGGGACTGTCCGCGTAGGTTGGCTAGGATTCAGTCTGAGAGTCAGGGCCGTAATCAGTTCAGGAGTAGTGGACCGCCACAGCAGAGGGGCTGTGGTAATGGCAGAGGTGGTAATGGTTCTGGTCGGGGCCGTGGAGCACCGGCAGAGGTGCGGGTAGTTCTGAGGCCAGACAGCCTGGGTTAGTGTATGCTGCGAGGCGCTGAGAGGAGGGCGACGCACCGGACGTCATAACTGGTACGTTTTTGATCTTTGGTTCTCCATTTACTGCTTTGATTGATGTGGGTTCAATGCACTCTTATGTTGCCAGTAGGATAGTAGAGACCATGGATTTAGACTCTGAGATATCTTCTAGGCAGATGACTGTGATTAGCCCTTTAAGTCACTCTGTAGTAGTAGATAAGCTGTTTAAAGGTGTACCCCTAGAACTCCAAGGGGTAGTGTTTGCTGCTGATCTGATGGAACTGCCGTTTGGGGAGTTCGATCTGATTCTTGGGATGGATTGGCTGGTCAAGTACCAGGCGAGGTTGGATTGCGCGGCCAAGCGCATGGTTCTTAAGACGATTGAGGGTGATGAAGTGGCTAGGATAGGTAATAGGAGAGATTACTTATCAAATGTGGTATCTGCTCTGAAAGCGGAGAAGATGGTCAGGAAGGGCTGTGAAGCATATGTGGTTCATGTGTATGCCTTGGAGGCTAAAGAGTCTGCTGTAGAGAAAGTTCGTACAGTTAAGGAATTTGTTGATGTGTTCCCTGAGGAGCTTCCGGGGTTGCCGCCGGATCGCGAGGTAGAGTTTGGGATAGATCTGTTACCCGGGACTGCGCCAGTGTCTATTGCTCCGTATAGGATGGCGCCAAAGGAATTGGTGGAGCTTAAGGCTCAGATCCAGGAGTTATTGGATCGAGGTTTTATCAGGCCAAGTGTTTCGCCGTGGGGTACGCCGGTGCTCTTTGTCAAGAAGAAAGACGGTACGATGTGGATGTGCATAGACTACCGCCAGTTGAATAAGCTGACGATTAAAAACAAGTACCCGTTGCCACGGATAGATGACTTGTTTGATCAGCTGAAGGGTGCGGCGGTATTTTTGAAGATCGACTTGAGGTCTGGGTATCACCAGTTAAAGGTTAAGGAGGCTGATATCCATAAGACAGCGTTTCGGACTCGGTACGGGCACTATGAATTTCTGGTAATGCCGTTCGGGTTGACTAACGCCCCTACAGCATTTATGGATATGATGAATAGGGTGTTTCAGCAGTATCTGGATCAGTTCGTCGTGGTTTTCATAGACGACATCTTAGTGTACTCAAGGACAGAGGAAGAGCATGATGCGCATTTGCGAGTGGTGCTGCAGATTCTGAGGGAAAAGCAGCTCTATGCTAAGTTCAGTAAGTGCGAGTTCTGGCTTAGAGAAGTGACTTTCTTGGGTCATGTAGCGTTAGCTGAGGGGATTAGAGTAGATCCTCGGAAGATTGAGGCAGTTTTGGATTGGAAGCCACCTAGGTCAGTGGCTGAGATTCGGAGTTTTCTGGGTTTGGCCGGATACTACCGAAGGTTTGTAGAGGGTTTCTCGTTGATAGCAGCGCCGATGACCAAGTTGTTAAGGAAAGAGGTTCCGATTGTTTGGACTGAGAAACAGCAGGAAAGCTTCGATAAGTTAAAGAAGATTTTGACTGAGGCTCCGGTTTTGATTCAACCTGAGGCAGGTAAGGAATTCACGGTGTACTGCGATGCATCACATACGGGATTGGGTTGTGTGCTGATGCAAGAAGGTAAGGTTGTGGCTTACGCTTCTCGGCAGCTGAGGCCACATGAAGTCAACTATCCGACGCACGATTTGGAGCTAGCGGCTGTAGTCTTCGCCTTAAAAATTTGGAGGCACTACTTGTATGGAGAGAGATCGATAGTCTACACCGATCATAAGAGTCTGAAGTACCTCTTGACTCAGAAAGATTTGAATTTGAGGCAGCGCAAATGGGTTGAGTTGCTTAAAGACTACGACTGTTCGATTGTGTATCATCCGGGCAAGGCTAACGTGGTGGCAGACGCGTTGAGCCGTAAGGTTGTTTCGAACTTAATAGCGATGTTCGTCCATTTGAGCTTGTATGATGACGGGAGTATTCTGGCGGAGTTACAGGTTAAACCTACTTGGGTTGAGCAGATCAGAGAGAAACAGTTAGAGGATGAGGTTCTGAGTGCGCGAAGGTTACAAGTGCAGGATGGTGGTTTGGAGGGTTACAGCTTGTCTAGTGATGAGGTTCTGTGTTTCCAAGGTAAAGCTTGTATGCCTAAAAATGTTGAGCTGAGGCAGAAGATTCTTCAGGACGCACATAGCAGTCCTTATGCTATGCATCCTGGAGGTAGCAAGATGTATAGGGATCTTAGAGAGCAGTTTTGGTGGCCTGGGTTGAAGAAGGAAGTGACAGAGTTTGTAGGGAAGTGTCTGAAATGTCAGCAGGTCAAGGCTGAACATCAGTTGCCGTCAGGTTTGCTTCAGCCTGTGAAGATTCCTCAGTGGAAGTGGGAAAGGATAACCATGGATTTCGTCAGTGGACTACCGCTTACACCAAGCAAGAAGGATTCAGTATGGGTAATTGTGGATAGACTGACTAAATCAGCTCACTTCATTCCGGTGAGGGTTGACTACTCACTTCAGAAGCTAGCGAAGCTGTATGTGTCAGAGATAGTGAGGTTGCATGGTGTGCCAGTTTCGATTATCTCGGATAGGGATCCCAAGTTTACGTCAAGGTTCTGGAAAGCGTTGCATCAGGCTTTGGGTACTCGATTGGATTTCAGCACGGCTTTTCACCCACAGTCTGACGGTCAATCAGAAAGGGTTATTCAGATCTTGGAGGATATGCTGAGAGGTTGTGTTCTGGATTTCAGAGGTAGCTGGGAGGAATTTCTGCCATTGGCTGAGTTTGCCTACAACAACAGTTACCAAGCGAGCATCAAGATGGCACCGTATGAGGCGTTGTATGGTAGGAAGTGTTGCTCACCTACGTGTTGGACAGAGTTAGGTGAACGTCAGTTGTTGGGGCCTGAGTTAGTTGCTGAGACTGAAGACAAGGTTAAGTTGATTCAGGCTCGATTGAAGGAAGCTTCGGACCGGCAGAAGTCTTATGCCGATCTTAAGCGGAGAGATATAGAGTTTGCTGTGGGGGATCGAGTTTTTCTGAAGGTCTCACCGTGGAAGAAGGTGTTGAGGTTCAGAAGGAAAGGCAAGCTAAGTCCGAGGTTTATTGGGCCATATAAGGTTTTGAGACGAGTTGGACCAGTAGCGTATCAGCTTGAGTTGCCAGCAGGGCTTAGTCAGATTCACGACGTTTTTCACGTTTCAATACTTCGGCGTTATCGTTCAGATCCGTCACATGTGGTAGCAGTGGAGGAGATCGAGGTAAACCCAGATTTGACCATGGAAGAAGAACCTGTGCAGATTATAGATCGAGATGTGAAGGTTCTGCGTAGGAAGTCTGTGCCTTTGGTTAAAGTTCTTTGGCGGAATCATGGCGTGGAGGAAGCCACGTGGGAACCCGAGGATATGATGAGACAGCAATACCCGCAACTCTTCTGATCAGGTAATTTCGAGGCCGAAATTATTTTTAAGGGGGTAGAACTGTAATATCCCGGGTTAGGGGCTATTTTGTTGTTGCATGATATTGCATGTGTTGGTGTGCTATGTGTTGTAGGCTAGGAGTATGCCTGAGTGAATGGGAAAAATTTAGTTTTTGAGCCTTAGGTGTAGGGAGCTGTTGGAGCTGAGGGATATGTATTTTATTTGGTAGTTTGTTACAAAAAAGATGAGGTTGGCAGAGTGGCAAGGCATGTGCCACTTGGAGCTGAGTGTGGCGTCATCTACAAGGGGGAGAGATCCTGAGTTCAAGTCGCAGGGATCCCCTATTTTGTCACTCATTTTGGACGGCATGGAGGAAGAGGTAGAAGGCAATTCGAATTCCACTTTGGACTTAGTCTTCACATTCAAAGGAGGGGTGGAGAGTGAAAGTAGGAGGGAGACTTGGTAAACTCATTTGAATTGAGTGGTGTGGAGTGTTGTGAGGGATTATGGCCGAATTTTTGGGGTGTTTGGAGTGGGGGAGTGGACGGCTTGGTGTGGTGTTGGAGATGCCGAAATGCATTTGGCATTTTGGGGTGTTTTTCGGTCACTTTTTGTCAAAAGAAAAGCAAAGTTCTCTCTTTTCTGTTAGTAGCCGAATTTCCAAAGAGCTTTCCTTCATTCTTTCTCTCTTGAAACTGAAATAAGCAACACATATACCTTAGCCAAAACTTGCCTTTGTTTCTCTTAATTCCATTATAGTCGAATGCTCTCTCCCTTTTGTTCTTCTGTTTATTTGTAAGCCGAAACTAGCCTCTCTTCTTCTCAAACTTTCTTTTTCTTTTTCAAACCTTGTAAGCTGAAACCCTATCCTCCAAAATACTATTCACCTTTTCTTCTTCTTTCAAACCAAAAGTACCTTCCTATCTGTTCGTTCTATTTTGGTTACTTGGCCGAATACCAACTCTATTTCTTGGCACTTTGTTTACTCTTTTCTTTAACTCTGACCGAAAATTGTGATTGGTATAAATCACCTTGGCTGAATCTTTTGCTCTTCTTTTGGTGCAAGTCTTGGCCGAATCTCTTGTGGTTCTCTCCTAGTGTTGGGTGGCCGAATATAGTTGGTGTTGGGTAAGTGTGTGTTTGGCCGTATGGCCATTTTTCTCTTCTCTAGTACTATGTTGATTGCGGTTTGTTCAAAACTTATGATCGGTTTTGGTTGGAAGGAATTAACCATTGGTTATCATCTCGTATAGGGCTTTTGGATAGTGGAGGTGATCAAGAGGAGTCTTTCTTCCTTGTTAACCGATTAGTAAGTAAAGGTAAGGGTTTGATATTGACCCCTTTGGTTTATGGTCTTGGCCGAATGAGATAAGTTGTCTAATGCTATTATCTGGCCGATTATAGGAGCAAGATAATCAAGGGGGGCTTAGATCAGTTCGAGGGGTTTAAGGCTTTTGTTTATCAGGTGTGTAACTAACACACTTTGTATCTAGTAATATGTGTTAATAATCTGTTTGATTAATAAGTCAAGACAGTTTGAAGGATTGATATGATACCCTATTGGGTGTGATCTCGGACTCGGGTAAGTCAGTGTTATTGTGAGCTTACTGATGATCTATATGATACTAAGATTATGGATGTATGTGATATGAGATATGATGTTAAACATATTGGCATGAGTGCATGACTTACATGATACGCATTAGTATGACATGTATGGGTGATATGAGTGGAGGGGGATGATGATATCCGTGTCTTTGGGACACTGTGTCTTTGGGACACCAGAGGTTTGGCACCTCCAGTGGTTTGGTACCACAGATTGATTATTGTGACTTTGGGTCACCAGAGGTTTGGCACCTCAGCGTCTCGTCCCAGTGGCTTAGTACCACGGTGGGTTGGCCCCACGGTTGATTATACGGGATTGACGCCAGTGATTGGGTATCACACGATGGGTTGGCCCCATCATCGGATTGTGACTGCGGTCACCAGTGATTTGGTATCACATGTGTCTTTGGGACACCAGAGGTTGGGCACCTCATTGCGACTCGTCCCTGTGGTTAACACCACCGTGGGTTGGCCCCACTTGTGAGATACGGGATTGTCGCTAGTGATTGGGTATCACACGATGGGTTGGCCCCATCATCGGATTATTCGTGACTATGGGTCACCAGTGGTTTGGCACCACACTTATGGATATCGTGACTTTGGGTCACCAGTGGTTTGGCACCACCAGTGGTTTGGCACCACACGGGGTAGAAAAGGCGATACGGATGGTTAGGATCGGGGTGCATTGACCATGTTGTTATGACTTGATGTGTGTTAGCATGTTGCTTTATCGGGAGGGAGATTTATACACTGAGTCTTGCGACTCACTCTCTCCTTTGACCTTTCAGGTGACTCTTAGACGCGGACATGGAGCCGGGATGGACTCGGAGTGCTCATGCCATGCTTAATAAAGATTTGCTCAGACTTAATAAATTTGGTACTTTAGCTTATTATCATTATTATTTGGTTTTATTTTGGGTTGTAAAAGGCCTTTAAGTTATATTTTGCTATGTTATGTTTAAAGTAGATTTGCAATATGTCTTAACAAATGATTTGAGTTTAAATATGCTAAAAACTTAGGAAGACAATGATTTCAAAATTATAGCGCAATGTGTTTTTAAACTATACCATCAGGTATCGCACTATGATTTGATATTAAAAAAACTCAAATGATTTTCAAATCAAGACTCGATTTTCTACTAAGTCAAAAGGTTTTAAGTAACAAAGAGATGCAACTTGAATTTCCAAATGTAATAAACTTGTTTAACTTCTTAAAATGTTTTCAAAATGACATATGAAGTTTTCAACAATCAAGCCCAAGATTTCTACAACTTCAAATCTCTCAAAGAGTTTTCATCAAACTTTTAAGCGAAAAATTTAACTTCTCAAAAATGTTTTCCTCGTAACATACCAGATCAGGTCGTGGTGTCTTGACCGGGTTTGAGGTGTTACACAGCAACCCTTTCTAGGACTCTCAACATTGCTTGTGTCAAAGCATTGTCCTCTCTCGTATGGTCATGTGACCCAGTCTCTCTCCCGGGTGACCCAGGTGCATCCATTTCCGGCATATGACCCGACGCTTCAGTTGCACCCCTAGCACCTCGTCGTCTACCACGGCCACGACTACCGCGTCCACGTCCACGTCCTCTAGTGCTCATAATGACTAATTCGGTTTAATCTGATTACAAATTTTATGAATCAGAATATTATTTCAGTGTTTATTAACGATATTTTATGAGTTATAAGAGATAGAGTTGTTTTCGCAATCACATCCTATAGTCTCGATCTCTACCGTTTCAACACCTAAAACTAGAAGTTCTAGAGTGTACCTATGATCATATCACAATAATAAACATTCAATATACAAATACTTAATTGACTTGGTGCCGAATGCTCGTGGTGCCATACTACCTTTAAAACATAAAGTCTAGAAATTTAAACAGTTAAACAAAAATTGTTGTTGAACCCAAACCACAGCCGAGTTTTGAAACTGGCTCTGATACCATAAAATGAAACAACCCAAACTCGGCCTATGCGTTAAGTCCAGATTTGGCATGCCACACAAATCGAACTTGCATCTAGTTATCAATGATTTAAGAAAACAAATCTTCAAAATGATTTTGGAGATGGAGTTTATCAAAAATCGAGATTAATTTGAAATCCATGATTTTAAAACATAAGAGTTTATAATTTGATTTTCAGAGAAATAATTAGTTAAAATTTTAAATAATTGGTTGAAATAAATTCATAAAAGAGTTTTCACAGAAATTTTATGAGTTAGTGATATTTAAGAAAAACCCTCTTTTTATACGCAAGTTTAAGAAAACATTTATAAAAATTAAAACAATACTTAAATAAAAATCCATGAAACAATACCAGAGGCCTTATTACATTGCAACTGAAACAATACTTAAATAAAAATACTTAAAAGAAGTTCAAAGTTTATATAAACCATCATTCGTAGTATGGCCTCCTCACGAAGTCATCCCCGGCCCAAGCCTCCATCAATTATCATTACCTGAGAAGGGTAAGAAAAATGGGGTGAGTTACTTAGAACTCAGTGTGTAACCCAGTTACTGTGTCCACTGGGCCAGAACCATTTAAGCATATAATTGGGCTTGAGCCCATTTACAAATGTACAATATATATCAAATATAAAATGCATGTGATATGCAATTCCCAACCAAGCCTAAATTTCCATCCGCTACACACCACCCGTACCAACCAGCACACCTGTGGGGATCAAGTCAACCCACCCCGCCAACACACCAATCGCAGGCATAAAGCCATTTAAAATGTTTGTGGCTGAGCCACCCGAACTAGATTGTGGCAGAGCCACCCGAACCAGATTGCGGCAGAGCCACCCGAACTAGATTGTGGCAGAGCCACCAAACTAGATTGTGGTAGAGCCACCAGAACTTCTTTTCAATTTTTATCCCAACCCATGCAATCATGTATGCATATACAAAGTATAACAATATTCAAAATATAATTTCAACATAAGGCCTATAATACAAGTTGGCCCATTAAGCAATCTAGCAGTTTGGCCCTTTAAGCAGTATAGCAATTTGGCCCATTAATCAATCAAGCAAATTGGTCCATTAATCAATCTAGCAAATTTGGCCAGTTAATCACATGAGGCCCTTTTCAAAATTTCCACACTTGGCCAATTTATCAAATAATTCGTATGGCCCATTTATCACATGAGGCCCAAAATATCACTTTTTAACCAAATAGCCCATTATGGGCAATTCCGTAATTTCCACAACTTTAATACCGATTTCATGCATTTACACAAAAAGTGTTAATATACCGTATTTTCAAATATTACCAACTTTACGATTTTTATTCTATTTGCTTATGGTACAATATCTAACCCATGAGATAAGTGTGAAATTACACACCTGATTACGGTGAGAACTATACTTTCTCGCTCGTCGATACCTATATATGTGACACGCTTGATTAGAACACTAATACTTAATATAAATTTATACTAAAGATAAGCGATCTAGATCTTTACCCTTGGAATTTTGAACAACAACTATTTGTGGTTTCTCCTCGATTGATGGTTCATAACCCATTGAAGAACCACGGACAGTCAATGGCTCATGAGTACGAATGACTTCAAATAATTGATTTTCACCAGAGGAGGGTCCACAACCCGGTGGAAAATCTCGGATTGCCGAAACAACCCTTCGCTTGAATCTAGAGGGAATAGCAAAACCGTCCCTCTTCTGAACACTATTCACCACCCTTTTCGACCCTATCGTTATTTGCCTTTAAAAAAAAAATTCCGAGTGATTCCCAAAAGAATCCCTATAAAACTTTCGATTATTTCAATCCCGATTGATAATCATTGATAATATTGAGGGTGATCATGAAATTCATGAAGAGTTCCCTTTTTACCTTGAAAGTTATGATCCAAACTTGAATGTCTAAAAACTGTGCGTTCGTTAAAAAGTTCGTATTCATTATATTTTTTATGAAAAATTGAGTTTAAGTACTTTTGAAAAAGAAACAGTTTATTAACATTTTAGGAAAATCCCGAATTAAAAATTTAGCAATAATAAGCAATACCCAAGTTAAATGCTAAAATCAAATAAAACCATAGGCCTTATTACATAACAGAATCCCAAATTTAAAATAAAATGAAACAAGTCCAAGTAACCATTTAAAATGAAAGAAACGCAATCTTGAGCATGGCCACCTCGAGTCCACCCCGGCTCCATATCCGCGGTTTAGGAATTACCTGTAAAATTAACTAAAGGGGTGAGTCATCGAGAGTCAGTGTGTAATTCCCCATCCCGAAGATAACAAACCCTTACACAGTTCCATAAGCAAATATGTATGTCATGCAACCCAAACCTAACCATCCGAAACTCCCAATTCTACCCCGTGTGGTCACAACCACTGGTGACCGAGGTCACAAATAATATATATATGTGGTCACAACCACTGGTGGTCACAACCACTGGTGACCGAAGTCACAAATACTATGTGCGGGGCCAACCCACACTGTGTTCAAAACCACTGGTGACAATCCGGTATCAATATGTGGGGCCAGCCCACTGTGGTTCCAAACCACTCGGACGAGTCGCAAAGATAGATATATATGTGGTCAAAACCACTGAGACTTAGTCACAATAATATAAGAAGCGGGGCCAACCCACTGTGTGGTCACAACCACTGGTGACTGTCTATAATCATGCCTTCCCCCTCCTCTCATCATACCCATGTCCATGCCATGGTCATCAGTCATAATAATTCGTGTATGCAGTATGACATGTATGCAAATCATATATCAAAGATAACGCATGGAACGAATTACCATCATAATCAGAATAACAAATACGGCATAACCAAGCTAATCCACCTCTAAGGGTATAACAGTAATTTACCTTCTAGGGGTATTTCCGTAATTTACCTTTCAGGGGTATTTTGGTAATTTACCCACCAAAGGTATTTCGGTAATTTCGTACCTGGAATGGCCTTTCCGAAGGCCCAATGTCGCCCCGAGCGACTCAACTACTATTTCTGGTCGAAATGGACTATTGGGCCTAAAACCTGATTTTCGGCCCATTCTGGCCCACACGCTCGTGTGGCCCACCAAACACAAATCTAGCCACGTCTATGATATTCACCTAGTCTAGTTCACTATATACTATATCATCATACAATTTATTCAATTGGGCCCACTTTGGCCCATCGTGACCTAAGCAGCCTCAACCCACAAGAATACGACTGATGGCCTCAACTATCGCGTCGAAGCCCCACACGTGCGCTCACACGCTCGTGTGGCTACTATTGCCGTGACCGGCACTTCGGCATTTGCCGCTCTACAACTAGAGTAGAGAGAGTTACGCACCTGATAGGAATCTGGTGTTAAACCGCGCTGCGACCACTCCTGTTCCCAAACGCCCGCCATGGTATGTTAACTCTCCTCCTGGAATGCTCTTTATATAGCTAGCTCTTCACCTTTCTTCTTTGTATCTTTCCGATGTGGGATCCCTTCGTCAGTAGAGTTTAAATTCAACTGAAACTCTTGCCGTCCATTCCGCAAAATAAATACTCCCTTGCTTCTCATGAGATTCGAACCCAGGCTCCCCTGTAGCATAATCCACGTCGCGAACCACTTGGCCACAAGCTCCTCTTGTGTCTTAACCCATGCGTAACTAAATATAAACTAGGCCAAATTCTAAGGTCCAAGCAAAAAGAAAACCAAAATGCAAGAGGCAAGACTTGAACCTTGGACCTCCTTCCTTCCCTTGTGGCGTCAACCCCCATGTCTCTTATGTGGCGTCACTTTGCCACTACACCATACACTCCACTTGTGTCATTTTCCTCCACATTTTATTCTTAAGGCCTACCTGCCAACTTCCAGGGTTTTTTTCACCTAAAACCAAAATTTCCCCAAAGCCAAAGTTCAATCCCAGGACTTCAGAGAAGCCCTCTAACCTTCCAAAATCACTTACCTAATAAGTCTAACTTGCATTAATGCCGTTCTCAAAAATTTTAAATGCTACTATGCCTAAGGCCCATTGGGCCCAATTCTCCTAGGCCCAATTTCAGGATGTTACAAATCTACCCTCCTTAAAGAAATTTCGTCCTCGAAATTTCCAACTAACTAACAGTCGTACATCCTAACTTACAACACTACGCCCACGCTGCGCACTCTGATTCTAATGACACTAATATACTTATAACAAGAATTTAGAACTACATACTCAAAAATACCTAGCCATTAAAGCAGACAAATATTACATATGCAACCAATTCTATATCCAAACCAAAACACACACAGAACAAATACCAAAAATACAGCATATAACAAAGAAAAGTATCAGGAAACTTACAGTGCGGATAGGTACCGGAGACTCGGGTGCCATACTTCCAGAAAAGAGATATATATATTTTTCTAAACCATATTTCAAACAAATTTTGGAAAAACATTTATGAACCCATTCCACAGCCGATTTTTTGAACCTAGGCTCTGATACCACAATTGTAACACCCCAAACCTGGCCTAGACGTTACGACCGAATCTGGCATGTCACATGAAAGGAATGTCTAAAAACTGTGCGTTCGTTAAAAAGTTCGTATTCTTTATCTTTGTTGTGAAAAATCGAGTTTAAATACTTTGAAAAAGAAACGGTTTATTAACATTTTAGGAAAATCCTGAATTAAAAATAAAATGAAACAAGTCCAAGTAACCATTTAAAATGAAAGAAACGCAATCTTGAGCATGGCCACCTCGAGTCCACCCCGGCTCCATATCCGCGGTTTAGGAATTACCTACAAAATTAACTAAAGGGGTGAGTCATCGAGAGTCAGTGTGTAATTCCCCATCCCGAAGATAACAAACCCTTACACAGTTCCATAAGCAAATATGTATGTCATGCAACCCAAACCTAACCATCCGAAACTCCCAATTCTACCCCGTGTGGTCACAACCACTGGTGACCGAGGTCACAAATAATATATGTATGTGGTCACAACCACTGGTGGTCACAACCACTGGTGGTCACAACCACTGGTGGTCACAACCACTGGTGACTAAAGTCACAAATACTATGTGCGGGGCCAACCCACATTGTGGTCAAAACCACTGGTGACAATTCGGTATCAATATGTGGGGCCAACCCACTGTGGTTCCAAACCACTCGGACGAGTCGCAAAGATAGATATATATGTGGTCAATACCAATGAGACTTAGTCACAATAATATAAGAAGCGGGGCCAACCCACTATGTGGTCACAACCACTGGTGACTATCTATAATCATGCCTTCCCCCTCCTCTCATCATACCCAAGTCCATGCCATGATCATCAGTCATAATAATTCGTATGCAGTCTGACATGTATGCAAATCATATATCAAAGATAACGCATGGAACGAATTACCATCATAATCAGAATAACAAATACGGCATAACCAAGCTAATCCACCTCAAGGGTATAACAGTAATTTACCTTCTAGGGGTATTTCCGTAATTTACCTTTCAGGGGTATTTTGGTAATTTACCTACCAAAGGTATTTCGGTAATTTAGTACCTGGAATGGCCTTTCCGAAGGCCCAATGTCGCCCCGAGCGACTCAACTACCATTTCTGGTCGAAATGGACTATTGGGCCTAAAACCCGATTTCTGGCCCATTCGGGCCCACACGCTCGTGTGGCCCACCTAACACAAATCTAGCCATGTCTATGAGAGTCACCTAGTCTAGTTCACTATATGCTATATCATCATATAATTTATCCAACTGGGCTCACGGGCCTATTGGACCCACTTCGGCCCATCGCGACCCAAGCAGCCTCAACCCACAAGAATACTACTAATGGCCTCAACCATCGCATCGAAGCCCCACACGTGCTCTCGTACGCTCGTGTGGCTACTATTGCCGTGATCGGTACTTCAGCATTTGCCGCTCTACGACTAGAGTAGAGAGAGTTACACACCTGATAGGAATTTGGTGTTAAACCGCGCTGCGACCACTCCTGTACCCAAACGCCCTCCATGGTATGTTAACTCTCCTCTTGGAATGCTCTTTATATAGGTAGCTCTTCACCTTCCTTCTTTGTATCTTTCCGATGTAGGATCCCTTCGTCAGTAGAAATATAAGAAGCAGGGCCAACCCACTGTGTGGTCACAACCACTGGTGACTGTCTATAATCATACCTTCCCCCTCCTCTCATCATACCCATGTCCATGCCATGATCATCAGTCATAATAATTCGTGTATGTAGTATGACATATATGCAAATCATATATCAAAGATAACACATGAAACGAATTACCATCATAATTAGAATAACAAATACGGCATAACCAAGCTACTCCACCTCTAAGGGTATAACAGTAATTTACCTACCAATGGCATTTTCGTAGTTTACCTTCTAGTGGTATTTTGGTAATTTACCCACTAAGGGTATTTCAGTAATTTCGTACTTGGAATGGCCTTTCCGAAGGCCCAATGTCACCCCGAGCAACTCAACTATCATTTCCGGTCTTTACCGGACTATTGGGCTTACAACCCAATTTTGGCCCATTCGGGCCCACACGCTCGTGTGGCCCACCTAACATAAATCTAGCCTTGTATATAAGATTCACCTAGCCTAGTTCACTATATAGTACACCATCATACATTTTATTCTATTGGGCCCACGGGCCCATTGGCCCCACTTCGGCCCATCGCGGCCCTAAGCAGCCTCAACCTACAATAATACTACTGATGGCCTCAACTATCGCGTCGAAGCCCCACACGTGCAGTCGCACGCTCGTGTGGCTACTATTGCCGTGACCGGCACTTCGACAATTTGCCGCTCTACAACTAGAGTAGAGAAGTACACACCTGATAGGAATCTGAAGCTGCTAAACCGCGCTCCGAGCACTCCTTTGCCCAACGCCAACCAGGTATGTTAACTCCCCTCCTGGAATGCTCTTTATATAGCTAGCTCTTCACCTTCTTTCTTTGTATCTTTCCGATGTGGGATCCCTTCGTCAGTAGAGTTTAAATTCAACTGAAACTCTTGCCGTCCAATCCGCAAAATAAATACCCCTTTGCTTCTCACGAGATTTGAACCCAGGCTCCCTTGCAACATAATCCACGCCGCTAACCAGTTGGCCACAAGCTCCTCTTGTGTCTTAAACCATGCGCAGCTAAATTTAAACCTATAGCCAAATTCTAAGGTCCAAGTAAAAAGAAAACCAAAATGCAAAAGCCAAGACTTGAACCTCGGACCTCCTTCCTTACTTATGGCATCACCCCCTTATCTCTTATGTGGCGTCACTTTGCCACTACTTGTGTCATTTTCCTCCACATTTTATTCTTAAGGCCTACCTGTCAACTTCCAGGGTTTTTTTCACCTAAAACCAAAATTTCCCCAAAGCCAAAGTTCGATCCCGGGACTTCAGAGAAGCCCTCTAACCCTCCAAAATCACTTATCTAATATGTCTAACTTGCATTTAAGCCGATCTCTTATTCTCCAAAAAATTTTAAACGCTACTACTCCTAAGGCCCATTGGGCCCAATCCTACTAGGCCCAATTTTAGGATGTTACAAATCTACTCTCCTTAAAGAAATTTCGTCCTCGAAATTTCCAACTAACTAACAGTCACACATCCTAACCTACCACACTACGCTCTTGCTGCGCACTCTGATCTTAATAAAACTAATATACTTTCTAACTAAATCTTGGAACCCCTTCACATAACCAACTATCTAACACCAAAGCAAGCAGATATTTCACATACATACAATTCCTATAGTCAAGCATCACATCCACACATCGCAGAATAAATACAATCATTCAGCATATAATAGAATATAAAAAGGAAACTTACGTATTTGGTGCCGGAGACTCGAGTGCCATACTTCTAGAAAACAAATATTTTTCTAAACCATATTTCAAACCCATCATTTGAAAACATTTTTGAACCCAAACCCACAGCCGAGTTTTTGAACCAGGCTCTGATACCACAATTGTAACACCCCAAACCCGACCTAGACGTTATGACCGGATCTGGCATGTCACATGAAAGGAATGTCTAAAAACTGTGCGTTCGTTAAAAAGTTCTTATTCTTTATATTTGTTGTGAAAAACCGAGTTGAAGTACTTTTGAAAAAGAAACGGTTTATTAACATTTTAGGAAAATCCTGAATTAAAAATAAAATGAAATAAGTCCAAGTAACAATTTAAAATGAAAGAAACGCAATCTTGAGCATGGCCACCTCGAGTCCACCCCGGCTCCATATCTGCGGTTTAGGAATTACCTGCAAAATTAACTAAAGGGGTGAGTCATCGAGACTCAGTGTGTAATTCCCCATCCCGAAGATAACAAACTCTTACACAGTTCCATAAGCAAATATGTATGTCATGCAACCCAAAGCTAACCATCCGAAATCACTTATCTAATATGTCTAACTTGCATTTAAGCCGATCTCTTGTTCTCCAAAAAATTTTAAACGCTACTACTCCTAAGGCCCATTGGGCCCAATCCTACTAGGCCTAGTTTCAGGATGTTACAGACCAAATAGCAAAAAGAGAAGACAAAAAAATGATCCTTACCGATGATCCAAAGTTTGAATAGAAGAAAATGATTGAGAATAAAAGTTATGAGGAATAGAAGATTCGGCTATGATATATCAAAGAAAGGAAAAAGATTTGGCTATGGAGATGGTCTCTAACATTCAGCCATGGAAGAAATATGTTTAAAGGATGAGAAAAATGGAGATAGAAAGAAAATAATGATGAGAGGTTTATGATTCGATTTTCAAAGGTAAGAGAAGAGCAAGGGAAAGGGTTTGGGACAATGGTGCATTCGGCAATGGGGAAGAAGGAAGAAAAAGGAATGGCTTTTGTGTTTGATATTTTCGGCACTAGGAGAGAAGCACAAAATGAAGCATTTAAGAGGTTGGCAAAATATGACCAAATGGTCAAAAGGAGAAGACAAAAAGAAGAAAAACAAAGATGTTTACCCAAAGCATCAAGCACATTTGGCTATGAGAGAAAAATGAAAAAGAAAAGGTGTTTTGGAAGAACAAAAATGACCAAATGGGATTACACACTAACTACACATCCTTACCAAAGTCTACCACAAAAATTCAGCCACCCCCTAGTCTATAAAACCGTCCAAGTTAATGGACAAGCTTGGCCATTCCAACTTTCCAAAACACACCATTAAGAGGCGCCTTGTGTTCCCCCTACCTTCCATAAGCCTAGGATTTCTTTCCCCAAGTTCAAGCTTACCTTAACCATTAGCCACCTTACCATAAAAGAAATAGTCCAACCTTACCATAAATAAGGCTTGACCGACACATGCTATAAAAGTGCAAAAATAAAAGTCACCAAAATGCAATCCATGGAATTCGAACCTCTTCCCTCAAGCAACACTTATGGCGCCAACTCCACTTTACTACTAGCTCATCTTATGCTAGTTTTTGACACTTAATTTTCTTAAACATCGAGGTCACTTGTTCCACTTCAATAAAATACTCATTACTAAAATTTATTCTAATTCTGAATAAATCCCGAGCCTTCTCAAGACTATATTAAACACACACAAATTAAATCATTCATAGTCTAAGCACCAAAAATATGCAACATATCGATACTCAAATTTTTAGGATGTTACATATGTGTAGGTCGAGCTATGTGCTGAGACCACCGAGTATTGGGCGTTTTCTGAAGGGGTTCAACTAGATAACTTACTAATGGTGATTGGTGCGATCATGTTATGCATAAGTGCAGGTGTGAATGTGACCAATTGAAAAATGTGGCAAATGTACGTGTGAGCAAGGGTGCATGTGACCATGTGTGTATGTGCATAATGTGTTTGATATTTGATACATGATTGAAATTGTGGTAAGACTGATATGGTGTAAGCGCCATTATGAGTACTCGTAAATATTGGTGATGATTATTCATTTTTATGGCTAGTATTGAACATGCTTGGTGTTATGTGTGCATATATGGAAGTAATATAAAGAAAACATGGGAGAGTAAAAATTTCAGTAAAATAGATTGAAACAGCAGCAGTTATGTGATTTTGAAAATTCACCATAAATAGTAAAAATTGAATTATATACTGAATGAGAGATGAAATTAAATCTGATTGAGTGTATTTTCACACAAAAGAAATGGTGTGAGTAACTAAAGTTTCTATTATGAGATATTTAAATTTTGGTGAGACAAGGTCTGAATGGTTTCGGAAATCCCCTGTTCCAAATTTGGAAAATCACTAAAAATTGTATAAAAATGGTTGTGGTGTGTAATTTATATTCTCAGAATCCTTAGTGAATCTACTTTTGAGAGAGACAAACAGGAAGGTTATCCAAGCTCTTTATAATAAGGAATTTTAATTTTAATGAAGAAGTGTTAGAGCTATCGAACAGTGAAACAGGGGAAACTTTAATGAAAAAACTGTATTGATTGGCTAAACCAAAAATTCTGGAAATTTTATGGTAAGAAGATATTTAAGTCTAGTTTCATGGAAAATTAAAAGATCTTAATTTGGAGTTTCGTAGCTCCAGATATAAATAATTTAATGACTATGACTCGAGAAAACAACTTAACTGGAATTGAATAAGTAGAAAGAATATGAAAATAGTATGTTATTGCATTGCTTATTATTTTCATGTGAGCTTACTAAGCGTAAAGCTTACTCCCTCCTTTCCATTTCTTTTAGTTTTGTCAGGTCAGCTCAGGGTTGGAGATCGTCAGAGGCAGCATCACACTATCAAGTCATTATCCTTGGAGTATTGGCATATGTATGTTAAATGTTTTCAAGTGAGTGGCATGTATAGGGACTTAATTTTTCTATGATGGATGTTGTTGTGACTAGTCAAATATATTGGCTTATATTTATTTGTTGATTATAGCCATGAGATGTGGCTTATGATGATTTTGGCTTGTAAGCTTATTTGTCCATGGTATGTGTTAATGTCATATTATGTGGTATAAGTGATTAAACAGATGACAATGTCAAATGTATGTGCGTGCATTTAAAGACGACAAAAAGGCTTGGACGTTAGCCTAAGTCTTGACCACACGGGTAGAGACACGGTCGTGTGTCTCAGTCGTGTGGAGGACACGGCCTCTGGCCATGGACGTGTGCCTTAGCCGTGTACCCTTAAACGGTTGCTGACGTCAAAATTAGAGAGTTACACGGGGGGTGTGACTCTCCAAAGCAAGAAATTGGTTAAGTTGCCCAAAGATTTTCAAAGTTCTCAGTTTAGTCCCCAACCACCCCGATGTAAGTTATAGGCTTCGATGGCCTGTATAAGGGATGATATGTATTTGTTTGAAAAGTTTTAATTTTGGGCGAAATTTGGTAACCTGATTTTGTACGATTGTGAATGTTTAAGTCCAGTAACACCTCAAATCTTATCTCGGAGTTGGATACGGGTGAGGGGTGTTACAGATGCCCTAGAACAATTCCTTCTCGTACCATAAAATGGCCCTTTTCCTAGTTGAGTACGAGATTCGTTTCTTCGCATCGCCTTAGTACTTTAGCTAGATTGGCTAAGCAATCATCGTAAGTATCTTCGAATACTGAAAAATTATCCATAAAAACTTCCAAATACTTCTCAACCATGTCAGTAAAAATAGACATCATACATCTTTGAAATGTAGCAGGTGCATTAAATAAACTAAATGGCATGCGTCTAAATGCAAACGTACCGTACGGGCAGGTGAATGTCATTTTGTGTTGATCTTCCGATGCTACTGTAATCTGACTATACCCTGAGTATCCATCGAGAAAATAGTAGTAATCTCGTCCTGCGAGTCTATCCAGCATCTGGTCCAAGAACGGCAAAGGAAAGTGATCTTTCCTAGTCACTTTGTTCAGCTTCTGATAATCGATGCAGATTATCCATCCGTAACCGTTCTAGTCAGTATCAACTCGTTGTTCTCGTTCTCTATGACCGTGATACCTCCTTTTTTTTTTGGCACGCACTGGACCAGAGTTACCCCCTGAACTGTCTGACATGGGATAGATGATACCGCATCTAACCAGTTGATGATCTCTTTTTTTACTACCTCCTTCTTGATAGGGTTCAGTCTCCGTTGTCCATTGATCATCTCCTTTTTGCCATCTTCTAGGATAATCTTGTGCATGCATACTAATAACACAAATATCGGCTATGGTCCATCCGATGGCCTTCTTGAATTGTTTCAAAACTAAGATAAGTTACTCTTCTTGCTTAGTGGTCAATTCTGCTGAAACAATCACAGGAAAAGTAGAAGCGTTACCTAAATAAACGTATTTTAAATGAGAAGGTAATACTTTGAGTTCTAATTTAGGTGGCTCCTCGATCGACGCTTTTGGTTGAGAATAGTCCCTCTTTTCTAACTCCAAAGATTCAAAATAGGATTGCGGATTAAATCCCCTTTGATTAGCTTCTAGCAAAGCTAAGTATTCATCCTCCTCTTCATCATTTGGGGGATCCGATGTCAAAATTCCTTCCAGTGGGTCCTCAACATAGTTAAGTTCCTTCTCCACTATTAAATTCTCTAAATCGGTCACTGCAAAGCAATCATCAATTGTGTCAGGAAATCGCATTGACTTAAAGGCGTTAAATGTCACTTGATCATCCTGAACACATATAGTAAGCTCGCCTTTCTGCACATCAATAAGGGTTCTTCCAGTTGCTAGGAACGGCCTTTCTAGGATGATTGGTACTTCTTTGTCTGCTTCAAAATCTAGAAATACAAAGTCAACAGGAAAGATAAACTTATCTACACGTACCAATAAGTCCTCGATTTTTTCTTCTGGATGTGCTAAGGATTGATTTGCTAGTTGAAGCGTAACTGTAGGTGGTGGTTTCATTACTGGAACTAATTCTGGTTGATTCGTCTTTGGCGGAAATTCTGCATCTAACGAAGTTGTTAGTTGATCAGAATTAGCTGGTCCTGAGGTTACTTTGTCGAGTTTTGCAGATTCTGGTTCTAGTGAAACTAGGTTTTCTACACTTGGTTGAACTTCTTCTGAATCTTGAGCGTCAGCTGGCTCCTTTTCAACTTAGATAGTGTTGGGCTCTACTGTCTTTTCGCTTCTTAATGTCAATGCTTTACAATGTTCCTTCCCCAGATTTCTCGGATTCTCCGTGTCATTAGGTAGAGCACCTTGTGGTCAGTTTCTGAGTTTAGTAGCAAGCTAGCCCACTTGATTCTCCAAATTCCTTAGAGTGGCGTTGTTTTTCGCCATCTATGCCTTCAATAGATTCTCTAAGCTATTGGATGGTCCTGCTTGGGTTGGTTTCTGAACTTATTGGGGGAAGCTAGGTGGCTGAGTTGGTCTAGGTTGGGCGTAAGTGTTATTGGTTCTAGCCTCTTGGTTTCTCTAGGAAAAATTTGGGTGATTTCGCCACGATGAGTTATAAATGCGGTCCTTGCCTCCCTCAATTTTGGTTCTGGTTACCCATGTAATATACAAATTCGAGGTCCGATGGACATTCTTCAAACAAATGTCCTTCCCCACAATACACACAGGCTATATTCTCAAATTGGTTAGGTGGTTGGGCTGCAAAATTGTTAGACCCATTAGTGGTAAGATTCTTAAGCATTGAGGATATTGAAGATACATGAGATGTGAGTGAAGTGAGAGCGTCCACTTCATGTATTCCAGCAACTCATCTTCCTGATGCTGCTCGGATGGTTGGCCATTGATAATTGTTGCTGGCAATCTTCTCAATAATTTCGTAAGCCTCATTATAAGACTTAGAAAGGAGAGCACCATTAGCAGAGGCGTCCATTACAATCCTCGTGTGAGCGTTGAGACCATTATAGAATGTCTCAAGTTAAACGGAATGTGGGATTCCATGATGAGGGCACTTTCATAATAATTCTTTGTACCTTTCCCATGCCTCATACAGGGACTCATCATCTATTATTTGGAAGGCAGTGATCTCATTTCTCAACTTGGCATTCATGCTCGACGGGAAATTCTTCATGAGGAATCTTTCGGCTAACTCTTGCCATGTAGAAATGGAGTTCGATGGCAATGAGTTCAACCAGGCACGAGCTCTGTCCCTTAGTAAATATGGGAACAGCTTCAGTCGTAATGCATCTTCGGGTACTCCGGCTAACTTGAAAGAATCACTCACTTCAATAAATAGTCTTAAGTGAAGATGAGGATCTTCAGTAGGCATTCCACTGAATTGGTCCACAGTCTGAAGCATCTGAAACATGACTGACTTCAGCTTGAATTGTTGTGCCTCGATTTCGGGTCTCCTAATACCCAGATTAAGATCGTTAAATACTGGCACAACATACTGTCGTAAAGCTCTATCCCTATCATCAGCAATCCCTATCATCAGCAATAAGGATAGAATTCTGAGCAAGGTTTGCTTCGTTTCCTTGATTCATATTCTCAAAGTTCATCTCTTCGGTCCTTCTCTGGTTCGCTTGTCTTCTTCGTTGTCAAAAGGTTCGTTCTATTTCAGGGTCCACAGGGAGTAAGTCGATAATCTGGTCAATACTCATAAACACCTGAAATAATCACAGAAAAATCACATAAGTAAAGATTTAAATAGGAAAAATAAATAAACCAAAATGAAAAAACAAATTCACAAATAATGGCTTTTTTAAAATAGTCCCCAGTAACGGCGCTAAAAACTTGGAACGATGGAAATGTGCAAGTGTACACAATCGCAACAAGTAATAAAGTGAGAAGTAAATGTCAAGTTATCATACCCACAAGGACTGTAAAAAGGAATATTTATGAAATTGATTATAAAACACTTTGGTAATGGAAAATATTTTGGTTTAAAGATGATTAAAAACTAAGGTCTAAAATCTAAGTAAAAAAAAATAAAAAGGTTCTAATGCACGAGTTCAAATAAGGTTTAATCAAGATGATATAATTGTGTTGGATTAATTGCATTCCTTTAACGTAGAATTATTAAACTTATGTTTATACTGCTACGAACAAATTCACGGCAACTCGGTAATTTGCTAACTACTGCTCATACATACATATTAAATTAATCAATCTCTTGAACATTTTTCAATGTCAATACAAGCAATTAATCAATCTTGACAAGAATATAAAAGATCAAGTGAGGTAACAGAGTATTTCTACCTTGAAACAGTTTAATCACAATAATCTTGCAAGTTATGAAAGGCATATGTATTGCCGAATACAATGCTAATTTAAACTTCAGCTACCTTAGAAGAATAAACATGCACTGATTAAGTATTTTGTCAATTAATTACAATTTCAATATGATTTAATAATTAATTCATTAGTTATCTAACAATTAATATTGGAAGAATAACTTAGGCATGATTTTATTTATTCAAGCATCTTACCGAGGCCTATAACAACACAAACACAGTTCGATAATTCAAGCAGGCAAAATATAATCAACCCAACACGTATTAAATTCAAGCTAAATTGATTAAAATAATCATTTCAATAGCATAAATATTCATAAACATGGTTGTCAAAATAACAACGAAATTTAAAGAGATAGGGAACAAGAAGCAAATCCAGTGTTTCTTCGTGGCTTGACTGATTGCTTCGTTCTTCGTTCTCCGTTGTCCTCGGCTATCAAGGTGGCTTATGAACACTTTAATTTCTTCTCAACAATGGCTAATGAGGACCTCTTTCCTAAGAGAAGAAATTGGCACTTGAACAAAAGGGGAAATGGAAACGGAAAGTTGAGAGAAAGTGAGAGAGGAGAAGAGAGAATGAGAGTATGAGGGATGAGTTGAATGATCAGCAAGGGGTGGCTTTTATAGCTGATTGTGGCTGCTAAAAATAGCAAATTCCATCAGCCAAAGAGACCCCCTTGGCTGGCCACACACATGGCAAAGTTGAGAGATTCAACTTTGCTAAAAATAGCCTGGGGTAAATCCATAAAGCCGCATTTTTGGGAGGGGTTTGAATGCAAGGTTGAAAGTTCTTTAAGGGATTCTTTGCAAGCTTATTTAGTCAGCTAAAATTCTGATTTGGGTCAGCATATGGACAGTTCTGGGCAGCCCAATTGGTGGCTGGTTCGGTTCACTAAATTTGGTTCAACCAGTGCGGTTCAACTGGACCATTTTTTTCAATAATTAATTAATAATAATTTATTTAACCCAAATTAAATTGGGAATAAATTAAAATTAATTATATTATGAATTAAAACACATTTTTGGACCACCTTAGGCTGGAAATAAATTTGCCTCGATACTTCAAATTGCTTCTCGGTTTTATTCTTCGAGCAGTGCCTGCCGAGCCAATTTTTGCCCTTTGTGTGAATTTATCAAAAATAGTCAAAATTAATTAAAATTCATCATGTTCATATTTTTAACACAATTTAATTATTTTATAATATTTGATTATTTTTCGGCAATAATTTAACCGAAATGGCATGATTTTAAGTTAAAAAAGGGCATGTAAAAACACGTAAATTTCTGTGTTTCCAATTATTCTTATTATGTATAAATTTCACATTGGAAATGGATTGATATGATTAAAGTTTATAAGAGCTTACTAAACATTCATTGCTTATGTTGTTATTTTTCTTTATTTTTCAGACTATCGGAAGCTCGATTGGTTGGAAGCTCGTCGGAGATTTATCACACTATCCAATGATTAAATTGGTAGATTTTGATATCTTGGTTAAGGTTATAATGGCATGTATAGGTATTTTGGCTAATGTTAGCCTATGTGTTTTGGTTGTGGAAATGACTATTCAGTTACTTTTGCAATTTGGCCTTGTGTTGGCAAAATGACATATATTATAAGGTGTAAATAAGTAGTCTTATAATGGTTGATATATGACTTGTTATGGTTGAATGATGGTAGATAGAAAAGTAGTTGAATGTGCATATTAGATATGACATATAACTTGTTGTGAATTGGTGTTTTTCCATAATAAGCATATATGTATTTTAATATTAATGATTATGTGGTATAGTTGGTACCAAATGGTATGTTTTGGTAACTGATTTACATGTTGTGTAATGTTGCAACTTAGTTAGAAGTTAATCAATTATTTTGGCCAAATTGAGCACATGGTTATACATGTTTTAATGTTGTCATTTAAGGTTCCTTTGGACATATTGGTTGGATGTTATTATACCACATGTGTTTCGCTTGATTATGCATGATGTTTTATGCCTTTTGAGGGATTAAGTATATGTGCAAAAGGGAATATAGGTACATGTTTAAAAGGGTGAGAAAAATGGCTTGTAAAGTAGTCTATTCTCATCCACACGGGCAGAGACATGGGCGTGTGTCCTCTGTAATTTCTAAAGGAATCAAGTTAGTCTACCCTCTATTTTTCACGTGGCCTATCACATGGCCTGGCACACGGACTTGTGAGGTTATTTTGAAGGGTACACGACCTGGCACATGGGTGTGTGGTTTGACCATGTGACCCAAGTCAGTGAGTTACTCGGGTACGGACACGGGCTGGGACACAGCCTAAGACACGGGCGTGTCTCTTGGCCATGTGACTCACTCGACCTGGCCATACGACTGTGTGACCCGTGCAGTTTGTAAATTTTCATCCTTTCCCTGAAATTTCTATATGTCTTAGATTTAGTCCCGATTTATTTCTAATGTGTTTTTAGGGCCTCGAGGGCTCGTATAAGGGACAATATGTATGCTATTGATTGGTTTTGCTATGATTGATGATATGAATTAAATGCTTTAAAATTTTTGATAGCTTTGAAATGGTAACTCCGGTAATGCTCCATAACCCTACTCCGACGACGGATACGGGTTAAGGGTGTTACAGCACCCGTATTAGTTTAGCCTGAATCAGGTAAGGAATTTGTAATTTATAGTGATGCATCATTGGATAGTTTAGGTTGTGTCTTGATGGAAGAACGTAAAGAAATAGCCTATGCTTCTAGACAGCTAAAACCACATAGAAAAATTTATCTGATACATGATTTAGAGTTGGCAGCTATAGTGTTTGCATTGAAAATTTGGCGACATTACTTGTTTAGTGAAAAATGCCATATATTTACTGATCATAAAAGTTTAAA
Organism: Gossypium australe; assembly: GCA_005393395.2. Lineage (NCBI taxonomy): Eukaryota > Viridiplantae > Streptophyta > Magnoliopsida > Malvales > Malvaceae > Gossypium > Gossypium australe. The sequence continues at coordinate 106,472,624 of CM016621.1, read as the reverse complement.
GTTTTTGATGCCGCAAAAGGATTTGAATATGAGACAACGCAAATGGCTTGAACTGTTAAAAGATTATGATCTGGTTATTGATTATCATCCAAGAAAAGTTAATATGGTTGCAGATGCTCTGAGAAAAAAATCCCTATTTGCCTTGTGATTAATGAACACTCTATTGTCATTATTTGATGATGGTTCAATCATAGCTGAGTTAAAAGATAGACTGACGTTTCTACAGCATATTTTTGAAGTTCAAAAAAATGATGATGAATTACAAGCTAAACAGGTACAATGTGAGTTGAATTCTGATTCAGAATTTTAGATTAGGTCTGATGATTTTCTATTATTTAGAGGCATAATATGTGTACCAAGGAATCCAGACCTTGTGCAGAAGATATTGTACGAAGCTCATAATGGTATTATATCTGTGCATCCGGGTAGTAACAAAATGTACAATGATTTGAAAAATATGTACTGGTGGCCGGGAATGAGACATGATATTTCTGAATTTGAGTCTAACTGTTTAGTATGTCAGCAAGTTAAAGCTGAAAACCAGGTACCTTCAAGATTATTACAGCCAGTTACAATACTGGAATGGAAATGGGAAAGAGTTACTATGGATTTTGTATCAGGGTTACCCCTATCTTCGAAAAAGAAAGATGTCATTTGGGTAATCGTCGATCGATTAACAAATTCTGCACACTTCATTCTGGTACGTATGGATTTTTCCCTGGATAGATTGGCTGAGTTATATGTTTCTGAGATTGTTAGACTACATAGAGTACCGATCTCTATTATTTCAGACAGAGATCCCCGATTTATATCCTGATTCTGGAATAAGTTGCAAGAAGCTCTGGGTACACAGTTACATTTCAATACCGTTTTCCATCCTCAAACTGATGGAAAATCTACATAAGTGATACAAATTTTAGAAGATATGCTTTGGTGTTGTGTGTTGGAATTTGAAGGTAACTAGGAAAAATAGTTGCCTTTAGTTAAATTTGCATACAATAATAGCTATTAGTCAAGTATTAAATTGGCACCGTATGAGGCTTTGTATGGTAGTAAATGTAGAACTCTGTTGTACTAGACAGAGCTCAGTGAGAAAAAGATACACGGAGTTGATTTGATCTGTGAAACTGAAGAAAAGGTAAAAGTGATTTAGGATAGTTTGAAAGCGGCCTCGGATCTTCAAAAGTCTTATGCTAATCTTAAACGTCAAGTTGGAGACAAGGTATTCTTGAAAGTATCACCTTGGAAGAAAGTTCTTCGGTTTAGCTGTAAAGAAAAACTGAGTCCACGGTTTATTGGACCATATGAAGTTATTGAAAGAATTGGACCAGCTGCATATCGATTGGCATTACCACCAGAGCTTGACAGAATTCATAATGTTTTCATGTGTCTATGTTACGACGGTATCGATCAAATCCTTCACATGTTATTTCACCGGCAGAAGTTGAGATTCAGCCTAATATCATTTACAGCAAAGAACTGGTTAAAATCCTAGCACATGAGATAAAAGAATTAAGAAATAAAAAGGTAGCTCTAGCGAAAGTTCTTTGGCAACGATAGGGGATTGAAGAAGCTACCTGGGAATCAGAGAAAACAATGAGAAAGCAATATTTGAACCTCTTTACTGGTAAGATTTTCAAGGATGAAAATTCTTTAAGGGGGGAGAGTTATAATAGCCCGCTTTTAGTAAAATTAGAACAGTGGTTTCGGGACTACAAATCCGAGTCAGAAAGAAAATTTATTTTAATATTATTGCATGGTCTATATTATGATAGGGACGAAAATTCTTTAAGGGGGGAGAGTTATAATAGCCCGTTTTCAGTAAAATTAGAACGGTGGTTTCGGGACTACAAATCCGAATCAGAAAGAAAATTTATTTTAATATTATTGCATGGTCTATATTATGATAGGGAAGACGTATGAAAAGTTCAATAAGAAAATTTTACCGATTTCAAGTTTAATTATAGAAAGGACCAAATTGCATAAAATGCAAAAGTTGAGTTCTAGTAGCTATAAGTATCAAATAACTATGGAATTCAAAACTTGAGGTCCTTATATGGTAATTAGACCATTAAATGGGGTTAGTAGATATTTATGATGAATCATCCATGGAAAATTAGAAAAAGAAAAAGAAAAGTTAGTAGCTATAAGTTCGTGTAACTAAATTATGTATTTATATGTTTTAAATTGAATAATATGTATGTGAATTGTATCAATGTCATGAATATGAAATAAATCTTATATCCGACAAAGCCCAATACATGATAAGTCCAGTTTGAATAATAGAATTCTATGGATACATGATTTCCTGATTGGTTGTGGCCTTGCATATGTTGCGGACACACCATAGCTCTTATGAGCATCTTGTTATAAGCCCTCTCGAGCTTCCTGGTACGTGGTTCCTTCGAGCATCTTGATCGGTAGTAATCCTGCATGTGTTGCGGACTACCGCAGCTCTTTGTAAGCGTCCTGTTATATGAACAGTTGTGATCCTACATATATTACGGATGCAAACCCAGCTCTTTATAAGTGTCTTGATATAGTCTCTTTGTGAACTTCCTGACATGGCTTGCTTGACCATCCTGTTATATGGCTATCTGGAGCTCCCTGATAATAGATCTTCGGAGTTACCTGTTAGGCTCAATGAGCTTCCTATTCTAAACTCTTATGAGTTTCCTGATTTAGCGCAGATAAGCTTCCTGTTACATGGCTCACATGAGCATCCTGTTATATGGCTGGAGAGAGTGATTCCTGATTATAAGCCCTAATCGGGTACCCCTGAATATGAGTTGATGGTTTACAATTTTGTACACTTTGAGTGTACTACATGTGTATCCATCAATATTTCAAGTAAATTCAATAGAAATAGTTTTGACATGGTTGAATTGAGTTTAAGATGGTTGATTATAAAAAAATGCACATGTTATATGGAAATATGATTTGAAAAGCACATGTTTATGAAAGTTTTTACATGATGAGCTCATCTTTGATTTTTGATGTTTACATGATATATATGACTAACAAGTTTCTTGAGATCATATGTGTTTAGGCAAATGGCCATAATGATTTGGATGCATGTTTGTATACTTAATTTGAGTGTACATGACTAGTAAGTTAAATTATTGTTATACGAACTTACTAAGCATTTGAAATGCTTACTCGATTTTCTTTTCTCTGTTTTATAGTGCTCGGAAGCTCGTAAAGGTTGGAATCAGCCGGAGCATCATCACACTATCCTTCAGCATGTTTTGGTATAAATAGCCAACTTATTTTGGTATAATGGCATGTATAGGCTAACTTGGCCAATATTGGCATGTAAATGGTATTTTGTAATCTAGCCATTGGAATGGCTAGTAATGGTATATTTAGTGAATATATATTTGAGGTTATAATATGGTTAATATATGTGTGCTTGGTATGGTTAGATTGAATTATGGTAAACATATATGTCTTTCAAAAGGGTAAGTTTGAATATATGTAATGATATATCAATTATAATGTTAATGTTGGCTTGGTACAAGGAAAAATTTGGGTGAGAAACAAGGCTTAATAATGGCCTTATTTTTTTCACAAAGGTAGGCACATGGGCTTGTGTCTCAACCGTGTGTGACACACGACCATACGGGCGTGTGTGACACACGACCATACGGGCGTGTGGTTTGGCTGTGTGTCTCCTGCATCTTAAAAATTGAGAAACAAAATGCTCAGAATTGGTCACACGGGCATAGACATGGGCGTGTGTCTGACCAGTGTGAAATACACGGCCCAACACATGGGTGTGTGTCTTGGCCGTGTGAATCCTACACCTATTTTTGAAAATTAAATTCTCCACACAGCCTAGCACACGGGTGTGTGGTTGGCCGTGTGACCCAAGTCAGTAACTACCCTAATTTGAACACGGTCTGGAACACGACTGTTTGTGTCACATTGAATGCCCCACTGCCTAAGACACGGGCGTGTCACCTAGCCGTTTGAGACACACGGCCTGACCACACGGGCGTGTGTCCCCTGCACCTAAGAAAATTTTTAAATTTCAAGAAAAATTCTTTGAGTTCCCAATTTAGTCCCAACTTGTTTCTAATGTATAAAAAGGACCTCGAGGGTCAATTTAAAGGACAACATAATTGAATTATGATTTGTTTCAGATATGAATAGTAAAAGATATGAATTAGTTTTATTTGTTCTGTTAACTCTGGTAATGCTCTGTAACCCTATTCCGGCGACGGATATTAGTTAGGGGTATTACAGCGTACAAGTAGTGAGACGGTGGTATGGCATCTTTATATTTGAGCTCGGCGACCAGGCCAAGGATATGATGTTTCAAGGGAGGTATTTTCTATAATCTGTGCAGGTCGAATGAACAGGTTTTAAAAAAAAGGACAAACGGAAGAAGGTGGAGTGGCACGACGGACGTTGGACCAACACAGAAAGATGCAAGAACAGAAAAGCATCTTTGGAATTGTCGGACAAATCCGACAATAAAACTTAACAGTTCTAATTAACCTCTAATTTTATGTAAACTATTGTATATCTAACTAACTGCTTGTCTAGATTCTAAATTGTATTATATTTATGTTTTGTAGGAAACGAGACACTTTGGAAATTGGAAAATTGGGCTAAAATAGAGTCAGTGTTGCAACATGACAACCTTGTGTCGTAACACCAAGGCCAGAATCGAAAAAACTTACTTAGTGTCACGACATGGAACCCTTATGTCGCGAAGTACTCCCAAATTTTCAAAATTTCAGGGTGTGTCGTGACATCAAACCCCGTTGTCTCGACACAGAACCCTTGTGTCATGATATCGTTGCAATTTTCTACATGGTCGACTCGGCCCAGTTGCGCAACCTTGCTAAATTAAACCTAATTTTAATCAATTTTAAACTAAAAAATGGCCCATTTTAAACACCAAAATACTTTTAACCATTACCTTCAACCTCTTTAAACTCTAATTCTTTGAAACCCCCTCAATTTCTTTAAAACCTAAAACTCTTAAAACCCAAAGCTTTCCTTGTTTTCTCATATTCTTTTTGCAACTTTTCTTTTCTGTGGAATCTCATTCAGTGTAGGATTGGCATAATTGTTTGGAAACGAAGCAACAAGATCTCTTAAGAAATTTGATGCATCTCCCCTCGAGGCTAAGGGTTCCTAGCTCATACTTTTATTGTTTTATTAAAAATTTTGATTGATATTTTGTTAGTGATTGCACTAGAATACTATTGAAAGATGCCTCCATGAAAGTTTAGAATAACTAATGAACCAAAACCATTGACGGTCCCGCGTCCCTCAAATTTCTCAAACTCAAATGTTGAAAAATATTTCCTAGAACTTCAAGGAAAATCATTTATTCAAGAAAAGGGATTTGGCCTTTAGTTAGGTATCATAGATGGGAACATTTTTGTATGATCCCAAAAGACTCTACTGTGATCCTTGTAGTTTAGGAATTTTATGCATCTTTGCAAGACCAAGAGTATAAAAGAACCAAAGGCCATACATGGGAAATAGTATCGGTGTGAGGGAAGGAAGTAAGAATTACCCCTCGGGTCATTTGCGAATTTTATAATGCTCTATTTTATCAAGTAGTAATGTTTCCTATAGCAAAAATGTGGATTCAATTTTTATGTACACGGGTTGCTCCTGCTTTAAATATTTCTAATCTCAATACCCTTCGAGCAGTTTTACTTTACGCTGTTTTGTAGAAGAGATGGATATGCATTAAAAATGGATATATCAGAATATGAAGTGGTGCGTTAATGGCCAAAAAGTGAGAATCTTCTTTCTTCATTTAGTGATGACTCTATGCAAAAGAGCAAGCCTTCCAATGGCATCTATAGAACAATCAATGAAGCCATCCCAAAGCATAATTGGTGACACTTTGTATACACAGTATAACGAGCATCGGACAAAAAAAGAAGAAGGAATGGAACAAGCACCAATAAGAGACGACAACCACTACAGCTTTGTTAGAAGGGAAGGCAAAACTGACCGCTCGACAAGTCATCCCAAGCTGGATTGGATAATACATTGGATGCAGGAATCAGACTCAATCTTTCAAGAGTTTGCACAAAAGAACTGTTGGATTATGCCCAAAAACCAATCATGAGATTATTGTAATAACATACTTGTTTTACCTCATTTATTAGTATAAGGCATTGCCATTATTATTTCATTTTCTTTTTTGTGTATATAAATAAATAGTTTTACAATAATGTCTTGAGAATAATATGATTATTCTTAGAAGGTTCTTAGTCAAGTATTATTGTGGGCTTGGACAACAATAATGCATTAAGACTAATGTGTAGTTTATTGATGACTAAGTGTTGTCATTAACATGGGATGTCAAAATCAAAACATGAGTATGTGTGTTAAAGAAAAAATAATTGGACTAACCCGCTATGAGTATGTTTCTTGGATTATTATGTAATAGTTACAACATTACTCATAGTGATTACTATGTATATGATCCTCAGACTTGAGATCATCATTATCCCAACATCGTGAGTCGTATATTTTGATACAGTTAAACCTCTACTGTAACTGGTTGTTCTATAAAGGCTGATGTTGGATATACCACAATCTATGTAGTGGGATATTGTTGATTAATATAGGATTTGTCCCTCCTACATAATGGGAGCAATATCTTAGGTTAGTTGATTGGGTGAGACTAGAAATGTGTGACCATACTCAAATAAGTTTATGTATCATACTTATTTGTTTATCATAGTCTACTCAGGATATTAAGAAACATTAGATGGACTATGCAAGTGTGACTATTCCATGACTTGTGCCCATTCTAGATATAAAGGACAAAAAGATTTAATACATGAAGGGTTAATCATAGAAAGGTTATGTCGAATTATGACTTCTTGTAACTTAGGTAGAATGATGCATTGCTAGATTCCACTCATCGTTTGCAATATTAGAATCGTTCTAGTATTACTGCTAATGTTACAAGAATCTACAGGGTCACACCCTATGATTGAAACGAACGAAATCCAAACATAGTTGGTATTGTTTTTTGGCTGTCACATGAATTAAATTTATTATAGAATTAATTTAATTGCGCTGTTAAATATCAAATGAATTATATGTACAAGTATGTTGTACACATAATGAGAACATGGTGAAATTAATATATATGAATTTGATTCGTATAAAATTTAACTAAACATAATTTACTAAAATCCTTGTTATAATTATTGAAATTTTAATTTTTTGGTCAAACATTGTTATAATTATGGTAATTATAATTATTATATTCGGTTAATTATTATAATGAATCTTGATTCATATTAAGTTATCATTTATTCCTGAATTAGGAAATATAAGGTTTTTAAGAAAACCATATATGCCTGAAATATAGTGTATGAGGTGTAGCAGTCGTCAATGACTTTTTCTCTTTGAAAAAGTTTGAGAGAGTTCTTGCATTCGTTGTCAGACAGGGTGGATTACGTAGAGGCCAAAAGTTTTCGTAGCGGCTTGGAATCGACATACAATCGCATAATCAGTTTCACAACAGTTATCTTTGATTTTTCAGATGATTAAATAAAACACCCCCAAACCCGGCCCATGAGCCTTAACTGGATCTGGTATGTTCCTTGAGTAAAACATTTCAAAAACTTGTTTGTTACTTTGGAAAAATTTGAGAGGTTTTGAAGAAAATTTGATCTGTTTTGAGTTCAAATTGAAAACGATGTTATTCTTGAAGTCTAGATTTTAATAAAACTTAATTTTAGTACTAGAAAACAATAAGTTAAAAGTATTCAATTTATTTTTGAGAAATGTTACTTAAACCTTGATTTAATAATAATCATATCATAATGAAATCTAATAAAATGCATGCATAAAACAATTCAATAGTAATGGCCTTATTACAACTGAAAAATACCAAATAAATCTCAAAAATAAAATAATAGAAAACGCAAGTTCAACTGTTTGAAGTCCCGAAAATATTCAGCATAGCCACCACATAGTCTCCGCTGACCCGGTCCAAGTCACTGTGTGTCACCTGGAAAGATATCCCACAACGGGGTGAGTCAAACAGACTCAGTGTGTAACAGTCAACACAAAGTCCCAACCGATTTAGGCATATCAAATCATACATACATATTTAGCAAATAGAGATAATGATGCAATCCCGAACCCAAACCTAAATATCCATCCTCTACACATCACCCGTACCAACCAATCACACCGTGGGGATTACTAAATCGACCCTCCATCCGTTACACACCATCGAAGGCAGCCGCTGCAGACGACTTGCACATCGCCCTTATAAATTGTGGCATAGCCACCAGATAATGTGACAAAGTCACCAGATAACAATATGTGACATAAATCACCACATTCAGATTATGTAACATGAGTCACCAGATATTGTGGTAAAAACCACCAGATCACTTCCCCTTCACATATCACCCATATGCCCATATGTCATACAAAACATGTAAAATCATGCCATATATCTTATTCCATGTTCATAAAGAATTCACTTATATGTCATATTCAATCTTCATAACACTATTAACATAGTATTAAAAGCGAACGTACCTGGGTACTCTGTACCATCGTATGGTACCTTTAGCCATATCTTTCATATTTTCATTAACACATATATTAAATTAATACCGTAAATCTATTAGGAAACAATGTAAGGTTACACACCTGATAATAGTGTTTACGATACTACCGATACCAGCGCTCTCGCTAACAAGAATAATAATGAAATGTTTATCCCTATCGAACTGCCCCTAAAAGATCATAATCAAAATCGGTCAACCTAAAAAAATAATATGGATACCATTGATAGAAATCCTTACCTTATACTATGAACCAAGTCTTGGTGATTTACGAAGATTACGAACACTTCCGAGTTTTCGACTTTTCTTTATTTCTCCATTAAGACAAAAGATATCATCTAAAGTAGAGGATGATATTTTCAATCAAAAGACCTTCCCAAACAAAAGTAAATTCGAAAAAAGGAAATAAGAAATTAAGGGATCGAAGAGGTTTCTTGCCGATTGTTCAAAACAAATGCAAAGAAATTGATTGATAAGAAAATATGTGAGAAGAGGGAGATTCGGCTATGAAGAGATGATCAATAACATTCGGCCATGGTGAAAATATTAGGGAGGGAGTGATGTTTGAGAGTTTTTGCAAGAAGAAAAGAAGAAGAAAAGAAATAGGAGGTAAAGTGTTTATGTTTCGGTTTTTATGAATGAAAAATGAACAAAGGAAAAGTCTTGAAGTTGATGTGCATTCGGCAAAGAGGAAGAAAAGAAAAGAAAAGATAATCTTCAAGGTTTTTGGTGTTTTCGGCAATAGGGAAGAATGACTTGAGAGGTTTGGCAATTAAGACCAAATGGTCAAAATGAAAATGACCCAAAAGAAGAAAAACAAAAGATGCTCACAAATGCTCAATGTGCATTCGGCTAGGGGGAGAAAATGCTTTGATAGAAAACAAAATGACCAAAAAGAAATGTGCCCCACAAGCACCTATCCTTACCCAAAATTCTTCAAAAATTCGGCCACCCCCCTAGCCCCTAAAGCCATCCAAATACATGGACACAAATTCAAAGTTTTTACCACACAAAACTTTCCAAAACATTCACCTTACATCAAGCCTTGTGTTCCCTCATCATTCCTTAATCAAGATGATTCCTTTCCCCAAGTTCAAGCTTACCTAATCTTTTAGTCATCTTACCATAAAAAAAATTAAAGTCCAACATACCAAATATAAAGCTTGGCCGACACTAGATGTAAATGTGCAGAAAAATAAAGTCTCCAAAATGCACTCCATGATATTCGAACCACTCCCCTCAAGAAACCATTCATGCGCCATTTCCACCATGCCACTAACTCTTCTTGTGCTAATTTAAGACACTTAAATTAACTTAAGCATCATAATCACTTGATCAACTTCACTAAATTCTCCATACTAAAAATTATTCTAAATCCAATTTAATTCCAAACCTTCACAAGACTATATTAGGCACACAATAAAATCATATCCGAGCTAACACAATCAACAAGATGATACTCAAATTTTAGGATGTTACATTAAAGGTAATCATTCATACCATTCTCACCTCGTTTCGTTCCTCGTACATGGATCCGTGCATGTGATTGTTGAATTTATTTTTCTGCTCTGCCATGGGGTGTACCAGTGATCCAACAAGAACAACATTAGAGTACCTAATTATACACTAGATATGTTTGGGATGATGCATTTTGAGAAAGAGGAAGAGGAGCATGTGATGGAAAAAGAAGAAGAAGGAAGTGAATGTAAGGAAGAAGAGGAGGATGAGGAGATGGATTTTGAGGGGGATAATTGAACTTTTAATCTTTTTTATAAGGATTACATTAATTTTTGGGATGATTTTTAATTTGTCTTTAGGAATAGAAGTATTAGTATGTCATTATTTTTGTATTTTTGTTTTAAGTTTTCTATGTAGGAACCCCACATGAAAGAGGCACAATATTTTCAAACCTTAAACAATCAAAGGTTGAAGAACCCATCAAAAGCTTACGGAACCATCATGATCAATCGGGTGACTTCTTTCCTTATATTTTCAGGGGCTACACATTGAGGACAATGTGTTATGAAAAGTGTGACGGGTAACATAGAAAAAATTGTTTTAATTTTTACGCTTTTCTTTCATTTTTATTGTCAATTGTGTGCTTGAACTTGTAGAAATACAAGTGATTGGTTAGGAGCATGTACATAGGTTGATTGTATTTCCTGTAAATTTGGCATGATGATAAGTGATTTAAAATTTTTTATTATTAGACTACTAAGTTGTATATTTTACACTGTAAATAGGCATGAAGCAATTAAATGTACCAAATGATGTAGACAATACAGTGAAACGAGCATGCTAGTGTGAATGATAGATTGTTGAATTTGTGAGTGCTTGGTTGATTAAAATTTTTTTAATATTGAGATACCTAGGGATGACCTAAAGCATTGTTTGGTACACACCTAAAGCAAAAAAGCTAACCCTTCTTTATTCATCCTTAATACCTATAATTGAGCCAAAAAAACATTTCTTGATGAGCCTCTATACAAAACCAAAGCCATAAAATGATAATTTGTATTTGCCCTTTTCTTTGGTCCTAAATGACATGATTATAAATGTTTGACCATACATATTGTGGGTAAAGTAGATACATTACGACAGTTTTGTAAAAACAGAGTGAAACAGGAAAGACCAATGTGATATAGTGATTATATGTTGGCTTAAAAGTGTGAAACAAAAGAAAAATCAAAAAAGAAAATCCAAGGAGTAGAAAAAGTATATGAAAAATGAAAGTAGTTGTAAGTGAGAGAAAAAGATGGAAAAGTGACAAATTCATAAAAATAGAAATCTCGTTCATTAGTGCACAAAAACCCATGAGTTAGCCATATTTACTATTTGATGTTGTGATTTCCTATAAGTAGAAATAAAGAAGGTGAAAGAAGGAGAAAGAAGACAGTGAGCGAGATAGGGTCACTAAGAGGGAGAATAGGGAACAATATGATGTGTCAAACTATTTTCAGGCTTGAAACTATTTGACACTTACTATTCTTGAACTCCATACCTTTCCTAAGCCTCAGAATGTTACAAGCCGAAAAGCCATATGTGATCTAGGTAGACTTATTCATGAGTTGACATCATACTAAACAATTGCATGTACGACTGTGTGTATTCTAGTAGGATAATCAAATTACTTGTACAATTTATTGATGGATTCATATGTTTGAAACCCTTAATGTTTGTATGGTTTATAATGTATCTAACTTAGATGTTTGACATCAAAAGTGGTAAGTCAGCTAGTTATCATGCCAAGATAACATGTCAATATGAAAACCTAGGCATGTGTTCTAAAGCTAACATTTGTACCATATTTTCTTAAAAAGCATCTTTTAATTTACTATTTTTGTGTACCCTTCTTGAAGACAAGCAATGACATAAGTCTGGGGGAGTTTGATCTACTGTAATTTAGTGTACTAGAGTAAATTAGTTTTTGCATTTGAGGAGTTTGAATACAAGCTTTTTAGTTAGATTTTAGTGAAGTTTTTGCAAGTTTTCTTAAATTTAATAAATTTTGTTATCTGAGTCTTTTATTGACCTTAGGGGCCGAATGAGGCCTAAGTGTGAGCTAATATGTTATATGAGTGTGCAGAAGACCATTAAGAGGTGTCCTAACTTGATACTGGTCATTGTGTTGCAACATAGAGAGTTGGATGTTGCAACATAGGGAGTAGAATAGAAGAATTTCAAGGCTGCCTTCGATGTCACGATAGACTCCTAAAGATAAACACACTACCTTCAATGTTGCGAAATAGGCTCTAGTGTGTCTTGACATTAACTCTGTATGGGAAATAATTACGAGTTAAGGTCAATTTGGTTCGTAAAATCAAACACTAAGCATGAGAGCATCAACTAACCTAGGCTTAAGGATGACGACCACTCTAACTTTATAAGTAGTCTCATTTAAACACATGTTATGAACAAAATTGGATACTCTAGAATTTCCTTTGTAATTCTAGTTTTTAGTCTTTCTGTTCTTTGGCTTCTAGGTGTTTTTTTAGTTTAGTTATTTGCTTTTGTTGAGAGGTCCGATTTGTGGAGCTCGATCGACTCTGTGTGGATTCATTATTCTATTCAATACAATTTGGCTCTCCTAAACTTTACTCTTGATTCATTTTTAATGTTCATCTTTTATATCAAGTTTATTTTGTTTATGAGATCCATAAGGAACTAATCCTTTTATTTGGGATTAGCAAGTGGAGGAATGATTAATTAATTGTTTTGTAGGGTTGCCTAACAGATCAACTCTTCGGGAGAGGCAAAACTTAAACCCTAGGCTTTATGACCCTAGGAAGTTATTAAGGTGGGAGTTAACCCAAAATTGGTATGGCCTATCCGTGAACACCTTAACCCCGGATCGGTTTGGATTGTGAGGTCAAGAGATAAGTAGCTCTTGCCGACTCATTATCCCTATGTAAGATCGAAAGATCCTACTAGAGTATCGATTAGTTGATTGAACAGGAAACCTGTAACACCTTAAACCCAAGAAGTATAGATCGAATCCAGGATGCTACATTGATCACCGAAGTGATCATAGGAGAATTTAACAAAAACCAGTCATTCAAAATTCCATTTCTGGAAATATTTATCTCAAAACAAACCAAAACGTTTAAGCGTTTAAAAATACCATTCGCAAACGTGACAAAACATAATGTATGAACCAAGTTCAAAACAGTAATGGAACCACAATATTATAAATCTTTACAGTTCAAAACCAAATGTAAAACTAGAAATCTGCTCAATTGCTATTCACAAGCCTATCTAAGACCTCCGCGTACTGAGCCCAACTATAGAATCTAGAACTGTACCTGAAAGGGAAACAGAAGAGGGAGTGAGCTACACAAGCTTGGTATGAGATCAAACCAGCTAAACTACAAAAGTAAAAAAAGAGAACTAGAAGTAGCTCAGAACCAGAACATACTTACAGACAGATAACGGTTACGCGAGTTCGCCCAACATCAAACACACACCATATGTACCTTATAGTCATAGGGAACAAACAGACACACCTAACCTCACGTGCTATTCAAATACAATATCAACCGTTCACAAGTCAATCACACTATCACAATAACAGTTCCGTCAGATATTTATAGAGAAAGTCTACAGAAATTGCATAGGCACACGTGCCATTCAGTCGATTAGAAACACATTAAGTCATATCATCACATTCAGTCATAGTATCACATTCAGCCAAACTGATTGATCAGACATTTCAATCAAATAGTACCGTCACATTCAGTCACATAGATTCACTTAGATGCATATGGGTGCAAATGAGTATTAAAATAACCCACCCATCCAGCAAACACACCATCTCCGTCCAACCCTACACTTACTGTGGGGATTTAATCAACCCACCCATCCCTGCACACGGAGTAGGACCTCGAAAAACCCATCCAACCTTATACTCCATAGGATGTCATCCCGGGTTGCTCCGCAACGATGATCATCAGCATTGTCCTCGACCCTCAGGAAATTGGGACTGCTTTCAACCCCCTGGGTATTAGGGGCTTCAGTATGCAGATAAACTGCCAGTCTCATATATTACGCAACAAGGCTAGTGTATAAGCTGTATTGTGCAATACGGTAAACCACAGTACAGACATGCAGTATGAATTGCCAGATCAGATAGTGGTACGTAGCGTTGCTAACGTACATGCGGTACAGTGCAATGCGGTAATCTGCTATACCGATGAGTTGCAGTAAAACTGCTAGATCAGTTAATGATACGCAGCGATGCTGACGTATGTGTTGTACGGTGTAGTGTTGAAATCTGCAATACAGTCAAATCGTCCACGACCCTCAGGGTATTGGGACTGCCCTCGACCCTCTGGGTATTAGGGGCTTCACTATGCAATTAAACTGCCAAATCGTAAATCTTCCTTCTCTTCAAAATCCCAACCCAAAATACTTTATATGCAGATGTATGTATGAAAATATGTGTATGCAGATGTATGAATACAGATGCACCAAATCAAAATACAATTTCAGCCAGTCATTCAGAAGCAGTCACTTACAGACAATCAATTAGTTACAGAAACATGCACACTTATGCACTTTGATTCAGTACCTAGAACACCACACATTCACTTACAAGCAGTACATAATTCGAATGTAGAAAAGAATCGTATTCACCCTGAGTAAGCTTAGTTGAGGGGTTGGAACACATAGACTCACAATGGCATTCGGTTTGCCCTAAAAACAGAATTTGGCGAGTTAGGGCCACACGCCTGTAACACCCCAAACCCGGCCTAAACATTACGATCGAATCTGGCATGTCACATAAAAGGGTTGTTTAAAAACTGTGCGTTTGTTAAAAAGTTAGTATTCTTTTTGAAACTCCGCGTTTTTGTGGTTTGTTTATAAAAGCCAATTCATTCAATGCCCACTTTACAAAATTGTTATTAATTTGAATAAAATTGTATTTGTTGTGAAAATTGAGTTTAAGTAATTTTGAATAAAAACGGTATATTATCATTTCAGGAAAATCCCATATTGAACATTAAATAGTAAACAGTAACCAAATTGAAAGCTAAAACCAAATAAAATACCAAAGGCCTTATTACATATCAAAATCCCAAAATTAAAATTAAGTTTAAATATAAGAAACGAGTTTACGAGAAAACATTGCAGGGCCACTACAAGTCTGCCTTGGCTCCCCAAATCCGCGGTCTAATGATTACCTGAAACATTTAAAAAGAGGGGGTGAGTTTACAAAAACTCAGTGTGTGTTTCCCCTTGCGAGTGATAACTGGGCCTAAGCCCACAGAAGCAGATTGGGCCTTAGCCCTCACAATAACATACTTGGCCGAAGCCCACATAAATCGAATCAGGCCGTAGCCCTAACATCACAGTATAGCAGATAATCAGATAATCAATGCGATATTGTAACACCCCAAACCCGGCCCATTCGCTATGACCGAATTTGAAATGCCACTACGGAAAACGTTTGAAAAACTTTTGACTTAGAGTTAAAAACATAAAAAATTTGTTGTCTTTACTAAAACATTGTGTAATTAAAGTTCCAAATAAAATTAAGTTGTTTAAAATAAAACATTTTCAAATAATAATATAATCGACAATCCAACTTAAAACATAATAAAAGTCCTTAAATACTTTAAATGGCCCTTATTACAATAAATAACCTTTCATAAGAAAAATGTGTAAAACAAATAAATTTATCTTTTGCATGGGCCACCTCGTATCCACTCCAACCCGGTCCAAGCTTTATGCAACACCTGAAAGGTTTGAGAAGAATTGGGTGAGTCAAACAGACTCAGTGCATAGTTATTTCACATGTCTCCACGTACGGGCTTGGCCCATATCCACACACATCAATCACATATCAGATGATAAGGCATTATATCCACATAATTCCACATGTTGGGCTTGTCCCATATCCACATTGATCCACATAATTAGTCATGCAAAATGCATAAATATGCAACATGAAGCCCAACCCAACCTAGAGTCCATCCATTACTCCTACCTTAGCAGACTCCCTGCCCAAGGCCGTGGCTAATCCACCGATCACATAGTGATCCACATATCTTACCTTGGCAGACTTGCTGCCCAAGGCCGTGGCTAAGCCACCGATCACATAGTGATCCAAATATCTTACCTTGGCAGACTTGCTGCCCAAGGTCGTGGCTAAGCCACCGATCACACAGTGATCCACATATCTGTATCCATAAGGTGACTCGAGGTCATCCTCAATCTACGGTGATGCACACAGCTATCATCCACCGAGATGGGCACCTAGCCAACACCTCCATTGATAAAGCACATAGCCACCATCAAGCGCCAATGTAGCACAAGGCTAACATCAGACCACGTACATAATGTACACCCTTTCCTTCGATAGTCACATCCCAAGTCCCATGCATATATGTGTATCATGGCAACATATCACTTGAACAATTATGCATCACATGCCATCACATTTCATATATTCATCAATGATCATTTAATATTGTAAATCACTGACCTGAGTATTCGATCACCCTCCACGGGTATTCACAATCTTAGCCCTTAATTCGGCTACCATTAACATCATATCACATATACATAAATATAACACATACACACAATCAAGAGATAGTACGATAACTACGAACCTTTTTGGCACAGTCGGCTAAATCCCGAAAACGCCACTTGATTATGAACTCTGTCGAAATTTCTTAAACAACCCACATTAGAATCGGCTTTAAGCAATAATCCAAAAGAATGGCCCTTGGCCGAATGCTACACTTACTTACCTTGAAGAATCGAGTCCCGAAAGCTTCTCCTTTAATGCTCCTTAATGTTGGCTACCATCACAAGAAACACATATCATGGCACAAGCATAATCGGCCATCCCTAAACCAAGGCTTAATCCTTGATTCGGCACACTTAAAAGAAAGAGAACCTACACCGATTGCTAGGATAGAAATTACTTACCACATTGATGCTTGAAGAGACCAAATAAGAGAAAAAGGTTTCGGCTAAACCTTCCCAATGGTAATGGGATATTCGGCTAACACAAAGATAGGTATAGAAACAAGGTTGAGATGGTGTTTCGGCACTTTACTGATGAAAAGGTATTACGCCAAAGTGGAGGGAGTAGAATGCTTAGAGGATTTGGCTATGGTGTTTCTTTAAGGCTTCAAACCAAGAGAAAAGGGTACACAAAGAAGGCTACAAGATTCGGCTATGGGGTTTCCTTAAAGTTTCAAGCAAAGACAAGAGAGAAAGAGGCTATAGGGTTCGGCCAAGCCTTACCAAAGGTGATGACAAACTCGGCTATCAAAAGGAAAAGAAGGAGTTTGGGAAAGGAGATAGATTCGGCCAAACTAGCAAATAGAAAGAAGAAGAAAACGCTAGTGACCTTAATGGTCTTTGAAGTTTCAAACACAAAACAAAGAGAAGGGAAATCGAAACTAAATGGCTTATGCACAAAAACGCCACTTTGATGGCATTAGGATTTCGGCACCACACTAGAGAAAGAAGAATAAACCCAAAAAGAAAACACCTAAACTCCTTAAGAGAAATTTGGCTACTCCCCTCTACTCACAAAACTGAAATGGTCATCAAAGAAATCCCCCTTGGCCATCCAACTCATATATTCATCACAAATCCCACAATTTCCTCTTTATTTCCTCCTAATCCTATTCCTTCCAAAAATTCGGCCAACTCCCCCCTAGTCCATGAAACCATCCATGTTCATGGACAAAATGCCATAGAAGAGTTTCCAAAACAACACTCCATAATCCATGCCTTTTGTCCCCTCATCATACCATTTTTCATTGATACCATACCTTAACTAAAAACTTGCCTTATTCCTTAGTCTACTATCCATAAATAACAAAGTCCATCCTTACCATAAGTAAAATTTGACCAACACATGCCATACAAAAATTAAAAGTCACCTTAAAGTCATCCATGGGATTCGAACCTCTTCCCTCATGCAATAACTCATGCGCCAGCTCCACTTTACTACTTGCTCACTTATGTTAACATTAAACACTTAAATTAACTTAAGCATCATAATCACTTGATCCACTTCATTAAATTCTCCATACTAAAAATTATTCTAAACCAATTAATTCCAAGCCTTCACAAGACTATATTAAGCCCACAATAAAATCATACCTAAATTAACACAAGCAACAAGATGATACTCAAATTTTCCTAAAGCCCAAGTCCCAATCAGCCCAATCCTATTAGGCCCAATTTCGGGATGTTACAGATATGATGCATATACAGATGATAATGCAGAACCCAATCCCAGCCTAAATTTCCATCTGCTACACATCACCCGTACCTGCCAATCACACCGTGGGGATTACTAAATCGACCCTCCATCCGCTACACACCATCAAAGGCAGTCGCTGCAGTCAACTGCTCATCGCCCTTATAATCGTGGCATAGCCACCAGATAATGTGACAGAGTCACCAGATAACAATATGTGACATTAGTCACCAGATTCTTAATATGTGACATGAGTCACCAGATAATGTGGTAAAAACCACCAGAACACTTCCCCTTTATCAATATCACCCATATGCCCATGCAACATACATATTGTTCAGATATTATGCAATGTGTCATGTATGCAAAACATATATCAAATATAAGAATAACATGAGTTACCATCATAATCAGATAGACATAAAATAATAAAATCAAACTAATCAACCTCTAAGGGTATAATCGTAATTTTACCTACCAAGGGTATTTTCGTAATTTACCCACCAAGGGTATTTTCATAAATTCACACCTGCAATGGCCTTTTCAAAGGCCTAATGTCGCCACTAGCGACTTAGCTACCATTTCTGGTCGTACCGGACAATTGGGCCTAAAACCTGATTTCGGCCCATCCGGGCCCACACGCTCGTGTGGCCCACCTAGCACAAATCTAGCCACGTATATAAGTTCCACCTAGTCTAGTTCAACATATACTAAACAATCATACAATTTACTCATATGGGCCCATAGGCCCATTGGCCCACTTTGGCCCATCGAGGCCCAAGCAGCCCCAACCCACAAGAATACTATTGATGGCCTCAACTATTGCGTCGAAGCCCCACACGTGCGCTCGCACACTCGTGTGGCTACTATTGCCGTGACCGGCACTTCGGCATTTGCCGCTCTACAACTAGAGTAGAGAAGTACACACACACCTGATAGGAATCTGGTGCTAATCCGCGCTCCGACCACTCCTGTGGCCAAACGCCCTCCAAGGTATGTTAACTCTCCTCCTGGAATGCTCTTTATATAGCTAGCTCTTCACCTTCTTTCTTTGCATCTTTCCGATGTGGGATCCCTTCCCTTCGTCAGTAGAGTTTAAATTCAACTGAAACTCTTACCGTCCAATCCGCAAAATAAATACTCCTTTACTTCTCACGAGATTCGAACCCAGGCTCCCTTGCAACATAATCCACGCCGCTAACCACTTGGCCACAAGCTCCTCTTGTGTCTTAAACCATGCGCAACTAAATATAAACTATGGCCCAAATTCTAAGATCCAAGTAAAAAGAAACCAAAATGCAAAAGCCAAGACTTGAACCTTGGACCTCCTTCCTTCCTTGTGGCGTCACTCCCTTGTCCCCTAAGTGGCGTCACTTTGCCACTACACCACACACTCCTTTTGTGTCATTTTTCTCCATATTTTATTCTTAAGGCCTAACTGCCAACTTCCAGGGTTTTTTTCATCTAAAACCAAAATTTCCCCAAAGCCAATATTTGATCCCGGGACTTCATAGAAGCCCTCTAACCTTTCAAAATCACTTATCTAATAAGTCTAACTCGCATTAATGCCGTTCTCAAAAATTTTAAATGCTACTATGCCTAAGGCCCATTGGGCTCAATTCTCCTAAGCCCAATTTCAGGATGTTACAACGCCTGTGTGCTCCGACCGTGTGGAGCAATCCAGGCCATGTGGGGACCCAAACGCCCGTGTGAAGGGTGGCACATGGCCGTGTGACAGAGGCACACGCCCTGTGGTGCAGGGACACGACCGTGTGAATAGGCTGTGTAACTCATTGTCCAATTTTGATAAAATCAAGTGCAGGGCAGACACGGCCGTGTAAGGATCTCACACGCCCGTGTGCCCATCAGACATGGCCATGTGTTCTGAAACACACGCCCGTGTGGGATCCCCAAATCAATCACATGGTCGAGTGACTCCAAATCTCTTAAACCCTAATTCCCAAATCCACACGGACAGGTGCCTCGGCACACGCCCGTATGGCCTTCGGGGAGGCTACGAAACCACCCTAATTCAGCCCCGGAAATGTCGTTTTGGCCACCAGAACTGTTCCTAACCTTTACCCTATCAAAGTATATCGAAACGTCAAGCTTTCTCATCACTTCCCTCGACTAAAACTCAAAATCCTCTATTTGACATTCACTCAAGAAAACTTGAATCATAAGTTTACAAAAACCATTAAGCAAATTTAAAAAAACAATGTAGTTACAGTTCGAATCCCACACCTGATTGCGATGACGAAGAAGACGACAGAGGAGCGAAAATCCCTGATGCCAAAAACCAACACTGAATGTTGAGTAATTTTATGAAGTGAGAAGTAAAGAAAAGAAAAGCGAAAAGTAGTGAGGGAAAGTGGGAAACGTGAAAAGTGAAAAGAAATAAAATTAAGGTAAACCCCACAAAATAATCCCCAAAACAAAATAGAAATACTATAATAACTTAAACAGTTAAGTTACCAAAATAAAGTTAAAGAATTATCTTAAAACCTAAAATAAATATACTACCCAAGACGCACACACAACGCCTCGAACCCAGAACTTCAAGGTAGGCTAACACTCACTTAACCACCAAACCAGTAGGCCCATTCTTATCATTAAATTGCACAATTAAACCCATATGTGCAATCTCCCCACTGTCTTTATGCTTAAAGCTCAAGACTTCTAGGCCCAAAATTCAGGGCGTTACAAAACTCGAAGCAACAATTGTTTATGATTACCAACATGAGCTAATCGCCCATGCTTAGATCTGATACAATCGACTATCTTATTTCGTAACGTTCTTTTATTTCTTTTATTTTTTTCATTGTTATTACATAACCCCAAGAATCTCTCTTATGTTTTATTGTAATATAATCTATTTAAAGTACTAACTAGATCTATTTGTGCTTAGGTTAGAATTGACTTGGTGTTTGCCTCCCTTGGGTATGATCCTCGAAAAACTCATTACTTCATTGTAATTATATTACAACCTGACCCGTATACTTGCGGACACTACTTAATTGATATATCTTGTGCATGATTCTTACTTTGGATGTTGGTATGTCTGGAGGCAGTTAATCCCCAATTTTTAGCTTAAAATGCAAAATTATTTAAAAGATGATTAATTAGCCTATTGGTTAAAAGAAAAATGAGGAAGCATGGAAATTAAATTAAGATCCCAAGTTTGATTCGCTTCCTTTGCAAATAATTTAATTTTGAAAAAATCCCCTTTTTCCTTGTGTGTACCATCCATACCTATTTAAACTAGGTATAAATACTACTTTTAATTAATTTGATCAGCCTTTAATTGTTTTTACTCCACCCTAGCTGTCCCTCCCTCTTCCTCTTCAATTTTTCCTTTATTTTCCTCTTGTTGCTGTCGCCCAAACCACTTTGAACCACCATCTTCTTTTCTTTTATTTTCCCACAAGATCTTGCGCCATTATCCCCTCCTTCTTGCTACCAATTTTCCTTATTTTCCCAGCCATAAATATAAAATCTGTCACCTCTAAGAATGATCCCTATTTCTACCCAAGAAGTGTCATTGTCGCCACTTTCTTCTAGCTTGTATAAGTGCCTATTTTCTTTGATTTTCTTGATGAATCTTTCAAGGGAATACCAATATTTCTATATTTAGAATTGGGGGAAAATTTAATTATTTTTAAAACCTTAAAAATTGTTTTCATTTTGCTTTTTAAAAAAACCCTGATTTGCCACTGTTGGCGGTGCACCGCTCCTAGAGGCACCAAAAAAGGGTTGCCATTTGATTTAATTTCCCCATCTTTTTTCAGCAATATTTTAGTCACAAGAACCCTTCCTAATCAGCCTTTAATCATATCTTCCTTAGGGATAGTCAACCTTGATCATTCGACAATTCAGATCTGACAATTCAAGAAGCGTAAGTGTGGTAGTTTGTCAGCTAGTGCATAGTTTCGACTTAATTGTTGAGGAAATTGATAATGTAACACCCCTAATCCGTATCCATTGCCGGATTAGGATTAGAGGCATTACCAATCAAAATACAGCTTAGAAAATACATTTATTACTCATAATTTATATAAATTTTCGAATCGAGCTTTCATATTTCTAAAGTCCAAACAATTTAACCATCGAATCTATGACATTCAAACATTTAAAACACATTCCAAACATATATCACGCACTTTATATATATATATATATATCAAATACGTGTCAATACATCTATTCCATAACTTATGCACATGCGCATATTAAAACATATAGACTCATAGTACTCTGTTAAATATCCATTCACATATGTGACATTAGAACATTATAGCATAACTGAACATGCCCATAATGCTATTATAATATGCACATAATTCCTAAAAACAAAAGCCATATCAAACCATGACTATCAAATTAATATTATTGTATTTTATTTACAAGTTTTTGTGACTATGCAAATTCTCAAGTTATGCATATTAATCTAGGTTAAGAAATCCACACGACATAATAGGCTTACCTATATATATAACACATAAGTAAGCATCTCCATATATCCACATACGATTGAAATAGTCCCAAATTTATGCTCATTTTACCATAGCCACGTTGAAGATTCATGGACACAAAGATCATTAAATAACATACCAAACACATATGCTCTATAACTAATCCAAAATACAAAAGTACAACCAATCCATTACCATATATTCCATCCTCAAATCAACTCTCCAATGATCAACCCAAAATATTCATAAACATTTTCATTATTCAATACCGAATCATATAATCATGAAGAACATGCACCAAAACCACATTCATCTTTCCAGCATAACATACACGCATATCATATCCAAAATTTAATAAACCATCGATCTTTAACATTTAAAAACAAGCCAATTTCACATGGCTTTTATACATTAACAAAATATCATTCAAATATTAAACTAGCCTATACATGCCATAATTCAACATGTATTCAAGGTTATAAATGACATTAACGATATTAAATTGCTTATAGACTTACCTCGGAAATCTTCGGACGATAACAACCGGCTATTTAATAACTTTTGCCTTCCCCCGATCCAAGTTCGTTTTACTTTGTTCTTGATCTAAACACATTCAATTTGAGCTCATTCAAACACATTTTATTTCAATTTAATCCAAAAACATTTAAATGGGCAAATTACCATTTTACCCCTGACATTTACAACTTTTACAATTTAGTCCCAATTTCATAAAACACAAAATACACATAATTTGGAACTACACCTTTAGGGCCGAATCTTCCACATGACTATATAAGTCCCTACATTTCATTTATTTTGCATTTTAATCCTTCAAAAATTTATTTTTGCAATTTAGCCCAAAATACTCAAATTTATAAAAAAATCCAAAGACAAAACGTATTAATCTAACACATATATTTCATAATTCATCCTTAAACAACATAAACAACTAATTATCAACAATAGCTCAACTCAAAATATTCATCAAACTCAAAAATTAAAGCATGGGTCTTGAAGATTTCTAAGCAACGATCTAAAAAACGTAGAAATTATCAAGAATCGAAATCAAAGTAACCTTGAATTTAAGCTTATAAGTGCCGAAAATCAAATGAAACAAAGCCTTTCTTCTTTCTCCAATATTCGGCCAAGAGAATAAAAGATGATAATGGTCTTTCTTTTGTTTTATTTTAGCATATAATATGTTTATTACTTAATTATTAACATAACCTTTTAACTAAAATAAAACTAACATATATAATAAGGGTATTATAGTCTTAAACTGTCCACTACCTTGTAAAATGGGCTAATTGCCCTTTTAGTACCTCCTATTAAAAAGCCACCATCACATTAGCACCTTTCACTATAGTTTGTAACTTTTGCACTCTACGCGATTAAGTCCTTTTTTTAAATTAAACATACAAACAATCAAATTTTCATACGAAACTTTCACACATAATAATTCACATACAATAAACACCAAAAATAATATTTAAAAAATTTTCGGACTCGGATTCGTGGTCCCGAAACCACTGTTCCGATTAGGGTCAAATTCGGATTGTTACAACTCTCCCCTCTTAGGGATTTTCGTCGGATATT
Source organism: Gossypium australe (assembly GCA_005393395.2). Taxonomy (NCBI): domain Eukaryota; kingdom Viridiplantae; phylum Streptophyta; class Magnoliopsida; order Malvales; family Malvaceae; genus Gossypium; species Gossypium australe. Next base: position 106,448,250 of record CM016621.1, on the reverse strand, counting down.
GTCGCCTCATTGAATCCTCAGGCTCCCACGTAGCCTCTTCTACTCCATGTCGATTCCATAGTACTTTTACTAACGAAATTTTCTTGTTTCTCAACTCTTTCATTTCACGAGCTAAAATACGAATTGGTTCCTCCTCGTACGTCATATCGGATAGGATTTCAATCTTAGACGGAGAAATCACATGTGACGGATCTGATCAATATTTACGAAGCATCGAAACGTTGAAGACATTATGAATCTTTTCTAGTTCAGAAGGCAACTTTAATCTATAAGCAACAGGCCCAACACGTTCGATGATCTCATACGGTCTGATGAACCTCGGACTTAATTTGCCTTTTCGACTAAATCGAAGTACTTTCTTCCACGGAAAAACTTTCAAAAATACCCAGTCTCCAACTTGAAACTCAATGTCTTTACTTTTCAAATCCGCGTATGACTTTTGGCGATCTGATGCAACTTTCAAACTATCTCGGATTACTGCCACTTTCTGTTCACTCTCTTTAATCAAATCAACCCCGTGTATCTTGTTTTCACTGAGCTCGGTCCAGTACAATGGTGTACGACACTTGCGGTCGTACAAAGCTTCGTAAGGTGCCATTTTGATACTAGATTGAAAGCTATTATTGTAAGCAAATTCAATCAAAGGTAAGTATCGTTCCTACGTACCTTCAAACCCGAGGACGCAACATCTCAACATATCCTCAAGTATCTGAATGGTTCGTTCAGACTGACCATTTGTCTGCGAATGAAAAGCTGTGCTAAAGTGTAGTTTGGTACCTAAAGCATCTTGCAATTTCTTCCAAAATCGCGACGTGAATCTCAGGTCTCTGTCTGAAACAATGGAAATCGGCAGACCATGTAATCTCACGATTTGAGATACATACAACTGAGCAAGCTTATTGAGCGAATAGTCCGTACGAACTGGAACAAAGTGAGCTGATTTGGTTAGTCTATCCACTATAACCCAGACTACATCTTTCTTGCTCGGTGTCGTAGGCAAACCGGATACAAAATCCATAGCAATTCTATCCCATTTCCATTCAGGTATCATAATCGGCTGAAGTAACCCAGAAGGCACCTGATGTTCAGCTTTTACTTGCTGACAAATTAAGCACTTCGAGACAAATTCGGATATATCCCGTTTCATACCAGGCCACCAATAGAACTGTTTTAAATCATTATCCATTTTCGTGCTACCCGGATGTATCGACAATCGACTATTATGAGCCTCATTCAATATCATCTGAATCAAATCCACATTCCTCGGAACACATATTCGGTCTTTGAAGTTCAAACAGTCATTTTCATCAATTTGAAATTCTGTTTCTGCATTACTTTCGCACTGAACTCGTCTTGCCAACAAATCTTTGTCAAGTTTCTGAGCATCACAAATTTGTTGAATATACAATGGTCTTGCTTTCAATTCAGCTATTATTGAACCATCATCAGACATAACCATATGTGCGTTCAATGCACGAAGAGCAAATAATGATTTTTGACTTAAGGCATCCACAACAACATTGGCTTTCCCCGGATGGTAGTCAATCACTAATTCGTAATCTTTCAACAGCTCTAACCATCTGCGTTGTCTCAAGTTCAAATCTTTCTGAGTCATCAAATACTTTAAACTTTTGTGATCCGAAAAGACATGAAATTTCTCACTGAATAAATAATGACGCCAAATCTTTAACGCAAATACAATAGCTGCTAACTCCAAATCATGTGTCTGATAATTTCTTTCATGTGGCTTCAACTGTCTCGAAGCATAAGCTACTACTTTGCCTTCTTGCATTAAAACGCAACCCAAACCATTCAAAGAAGCATCACTATACACAACAAATTCTTTACTCGATTCAGGCTGAATTAACACTGGAGCCTTGGTCAAAAGAGCTTTCAACTGTTCAAAAATTTTCTGACATTTTTCCGTCCATTCGAACTTGACATCTTTCTGTAATAGCTTTGTCAAAGGTGTGGCTATCATAGTAACCAGCAAGTCCCAGAAAGCTTCAAATTTCAGAAACATTCCTTGGTGGTTTCCAATCAAGTATAGCTGATATTTTATTCGGATCAACCCGAATGCCTGACGCCGAAACAACGTGACCCAGAAAACTGGCCTCATTCAGCCAAAACTCACACTTACTAAACTTTGCGTACAACTGTTTATCTCGCAAAGTTTGTAGCACCAGTCTCAGATGCTCAGCATGCTCGGTTTCATCTCTGTAGTAGATCAGAATATCATCTATAAACACTACCACAAACCGATCCAAATACTATCTGAAAATACGATTCATCAAATCCATAAAAACAGCAGGTAAATTAGTAAGTCCAAAAGGCATAACCAAGAACTCAAAATGTCCGTACCTCGTTCGAAAAGAAGTCTTTGGCACATCGGAATCTCTGACTCGCAACTGATAATAACCCGATCTCAAATCTATCTTTGAAGACACTGAAACCCCTTTCAACTGATCAAACAAGTCGTCAATCCGAGGCAACTGGTATTTATTCTTTATAGTCACCTTGTTCAGCTGCCGATAATCATACACATTCGCATAGTCCCATCTTTCTTTTTCACAAATAAAAATGGTGCATCCCAAGGAGAGAAGCTCGGTCGTGCAAAGCCCCTATCTGTTAACTCTATTTCTCTAATAGGTGGTAAACCCGGTAGTTCTTCAGGAAACACATCTAGATAATCACACACAACTTGTACGAATTCAATCTGCTTTTCAGTCACTTTACTATCCAACACATAAGCCAAGTAAGCTTCACACCCTTTTCTCACATACTTACGAGCTAACATCGAGGATATTACTGCCGGTAACGAATTCAGGTCATTAGATTCAATCCGGATGATTTCACCGCTCTGACATCTCAAATCAATGGTTTTTCTTTTGTAATTAACAATAGCAAAGTTAACCAGTCTATTCCCAAAATTATATCGAACTCGTCAAAAGGCAACAACATTAAATCAGCTGGAAAGCATGAATCCCGAATCATCAACGGGCAACTTTTACACACTTTATCAACCAGAACACATCGACCCAAGGGGTTGGATACACGAATCACAAACTCAGTAGACTCAACAGGCAGAGTCTTACTGGATACTAAAGTTTCACACACATATGAATGAGTCGAACCAGGATCAATCAATGCAATCACAGTAGTATCATAAAGAGTGAATGTACCGGTGATAACATCTGGAGAAGAAGCATCCTCTCTGGCACGTATAGCATATGATCTAGCAAGTGCACGTGTAACACCCTAAACCTGGCGTAGACGTTATGACCGGATCTGGCATGTCACATGAGAGGAATGTCTAAAAACTGTGCGCTTGTTAAAAAGTTCGTATTCTTTATATTTGTTGTGAAAAAATCGAGTTTAAGTAATTTTGAATAAGAAACGGTTTATTAAAATTTCAAGAAAATCCCGAATTAAACATTTAACAATAATAAGCAATAACCAAATTAAAAGCTAAAACCAAATAAAACCATAGGCCAAATTACATAACAGAATTTCAAAAATAAAATGAAATAAGTCCAAAGTAACCATTTAAAATGAAAGAAACGCAATCTTGAGCATGGCCACCTCGAGTCCACCCCGACTCCATATCCGCGGTCTAGGAATTACCTACAAAATGTAAAGGAAGGGGCGAGTCACTGAAACTCAGTGTGCAATTCCCCATCCTAAAGATAACAAGCCCTTACACAGTTCTAAACAAGTATGCGTTTCATGCAACCCAAAAACCTAACCATCCGAAACTCCTGATTCTACCCCGTGTGGTACCAAACCACTGGTGGTGCCAAACCACTGGTGACCCAAAGTCACAAATAAACATATGTGGTACCAAACCACTGGTGGTGCCAAACCACTGGTGACCCAAAGTCACAGATAATCATATGTGGGGCCAACCCACTGTGGTGCCAAACCACTGGTGACAATCCCTTTTAATGTAATATGTGGGGCCAACCCACTGTGGTGCCAGACCACTGGGACGAGTCACGAAGATAACATATGTGGTACCAAACCACTAGTGACCCAAAGTCACAAATAATCATATGTGGTACCAAACCACTGGTGGTGCGAAACCACTGTGACCCAAAGTCACAGATAATCATATCTTCCCCCTCCTCTCATCATACCCATGCAATATGACATAATAATTCATGTATGCAGTATGTCATGTATGCTAGACATATATCAAATATAAGTATAACATGAATCACCCTTATAATCAGATTGACATAAAACAACATAGTCACGCTAATCAACATCTAAGGGTATAACCGTAATTTTACCTACCAAGGGCATTTTCGTAATTTACCTTTCAGGGGTATTTTGGTACTTTACCCTTCCAAGGGTATATCAGTAATTTCACACCTGCAATGGCCTTTCCCAAGGCCTAATGTCACCCGGAGCGACTCAGCTACCATTTCCGGTTGTACCGGACTATTGGGCCTAAAACCCAATTTTGGCCCATTCAGGCCCACACGCTCGTGTGGCCCACCTAACACAAATCTAGCCACGTATATAAGTTCCACCTAGTCTAGTTCACTATATACTACACAATCGCACAATTTACTCATAAGGGCCCACGGACCCATTGGGCCCACTTCGGCCCATCGCGGCCCAAGTAGCCCCAACCCACAAGAATACTACTGATGGCCTCAACTATCGCGTCGAAGCCCCACACGTGCGCTCGCACGCTCGTGTGGCTACTATTGTCGTGACCGGCACTTCGGCATTTGCCACTCTACAACTAGAGTAGAGAAGTACACACACACCTGATAGGAGTCTGGTGTTAAACCGTGCTGCGACCACTCCTGCGCCCAAACGCCTTCCAAGGTACGTTCACTCTCCTCCTGGAATGCTCTTTATATAGCTAGCTCTTCACCTTCCTTCTTTGTATCTTTCCGATGTGGGATCCCTTCGTCAGTAGCGTTTAAATTCAACTGAAACTCTTGCCGTCCAATCCGCAAAATAAATACTCCCTTGCTTCTCATGAGATTCGAACCCAGGCTCCTTTGCAACATAATCCATGCCACTAACCACTTGGCCACAAGCTCCTCTTGTGTCTTAAACCATGCGCAACTAAATATAAACTATGGGCCAAATTCTAAGATCCATGTAAAAAGAAAACCAAAATGCATGAGCCAAGACTTGAACCTTGGACCTCCTTTCTTCCCTGTGGCGTCATCCCCTTGTCTCTTATGAGGCGTCACTTTGCAACCACACCACACACTCCACTTGTGTCATTTTCCTCGACATTTTATTCTTAAGGCCTACCTGCCAACTTCCAGGGTTTTTTTCACCTAAAACCAAAATTTCCCCAAAGCCAATGTTCGATCCTGGGACTTCATAGAAGCCCTCTAACCTTCCAAAATCACTTATCTAATAAGTCCAACTTGCATTTAAGCCGATCTCTTGTTCTCCAAAAATTTAAACGCTACTACGCTCAAGGCCCATTGGGCCCAATTCTTCTTGGCCCAATTTCAGGATGTTACAGCACGAGGCTCTGATCGAACTCTGATCGAACTGCAGTATCTTTGGTTCCTTTCTGACTGCCACTTACATTTCCCAAATGCCTAGGTGGTCTGCCTCGCACTGATACATTACTCGGTCTGATATTCTGAGTCGTATTTTGCTCAGCTAGCATCGGGCACTCCCGAATAAAATGATCCGATGATCCACATTTAAAGCAAGACCGATCTTGAAATCTACAACTCCCAGAATGCCATTTACCACAATGCTTGCACTCAACCCTATTCTGCTGAACATTACCAACACTAGCCATCGAAGTATCTCTGGAACCCACAGGAGGTCGATCTCGTCTAGATATGTCTGAAGTAACTTTATGTCGGCTGAATTCATCTTTCAACTTCTTGGATACAGAATGGAAAGCCTTACTCAATGATCTTTTACGAATGTCTCTAGCTTCCATTTCAGCCTTTCTTTTCTCTTTCCCAAGCTCTTCGGCTTTGCAAGCTCATTCAACAAGTACCACGAACTCTTTAATCTCAATTATGCCGAATAGCAACTTAATATCTTTATTCAGACCGTCTTCGAACCTTTTACACATAATGGCTTCAGTTGACACACATTCACGGGCATATCGGCTCAGTCTGACAAATTTTCGTTCATACTCAGTCACGGTCATTCGACCCTGTTTCAATTCCAGATATTCTTTTCGTTTCTGATCAATGAATCTCTGACTGATATATTTCTTACGAAACTCGGTTTGAAAAGAATCCCAAGTCACTTTTTCTTTCGGAATCACCGATACTAGTGTATTCCACCAGTGATATGCGGTGTCCCGTAATAAGGATATAGCACACTTCAAGCATTCATCTGGAGTACGTGACAGCTCATCAAGCACACGGATAGTATTATCAAGCCACATCTCAGCTCGTTCCATGTCGTCATCATCATTAGCTTTAAATTATTCGGCCCATATTTCCTGATTTTATCAACAGGAGGCCTGCCAGATCTCATCGGATCTATCATCGGAGGTACTGAAGGTATCGGAGTTGGATTATTCGGGGGTGGAGGTTGTTGTACAGCTGGATTAGTTTGAATAAATTGGGTAAACCATTCATTCATCATCTGGTAGAAGGCTTGCTTAGCTCCCCCTCATGGCTACCCGAGGTAGGTCGAGAGTCTACTGGCGCTGACCCATGAGCGAGATCAGGCGCTACGCTCTCTACATCATCTGCTACAGCTCTGTCAGGATCCATTTACTATATAAAACACAATTTAAATGTCAGAAGTCACCACACTATCGTATTATAAGATTAAGGCATGTATAGCTAGACTTACACGAACTATGGTAGTCCTAGAATTGACTAAACCGTAAGCTCTAATACCAATCAAATGTAACACCCCTAATCCGTATCCCTCACCGGATTAGGATTAGAGACATTACTGATCAAAATACAGCTTAGAAAATACATTTATTACTCATAATTTATAAAAATTTTCGAATTGAGCTTTCATATTTCTAAAGTCCAAATAATTTAACCATCGAATCTATGACATTCAAACATTTAAAACACATTCCAAGCATATATCACTCACTTTATATATATATATATATATATCAAATACGTGTCAATACATCTATTCCATTAGTCGAATATCAGCATATCATTTCATAACTTATGCACATGCGCATATTAAAACATATAGACTCATAGTACTCTGTTAAATATCCATTCACATATGTGACATTAGAACATTATAGCGTAACCGAACATGCCCATAATGCTATTATAATATGCGCATAATTCCTAAAAACAAAAGCCATATCAAACCATGACTATCAAATTAATATTATTGTATTTTATTTACAAGTTTTTATGACTATGCAAATTCTCAAGTTATGCATATTAATCTAGGTTAAGAAATCCACACGACATAATAGGCATACCTATATATATATAACACATAAGTAAGCATCTCCATATATCCACATACGATTGAAATAGTCTCAAATTTATGCTCATTTTACCATAGCCACGTTGAAGATTCATGGACACAAAGATCATTAAATAACATACCAAACACATATGCTCTACAACTAATCCAAAATACAAAAGTACAACCAATCCATTACCATATATTCCATCCTCAAATCAACTCTCCAATGATCAACCCAAAATATTCACAAACATTTTCATTATTCAATACCGAATCATATAATCATGAAGAACATGCACCAAAACCACATTCATCTTTCAAGCATAACATACATGCATATCATATCCAAAATTTAATAAACCATCGATCTTTAACTGTAACACCCCAAACCCGATCAACACGTCACGATCGAATCTAGCATGTCACAGGGGAAAACGTTTTGAAGAAAAACGAGTTACCGATTAAATTTTGTGGGAAAAACTCTTTGTTGCTATGCACTTGTAGAAAACAGGTGCATGATTAGTTAAAAACTGATAGTTTACTTTGAAATCCCGGAAATAAATTTTAAAACTTAGTTGCATTTTAAAAGAACCCAAATGGTTAATTTGAAAACCGTTTCTATTTGAATTTGGAATCCTAAGTTTGGAAACTGTTTGAGTGGTCGAAAACATTTAAGTTGTTAAATATTATCAAATGATTTATATTACCCGATGGTAAAGTTTTGAAAACCATTGCGTTTTGTAGTTTAGAAAACTTTGCGCTCATATTATTAAATTAACCATGTAGTTTATTTAGCCATGTTTAAAACAAGTCCAAAGCATATAAATAATCCAAAAAAACATAATTTGAAAGGCCTTATTACAAATCCAAATAAAGATGAAAAACCAAATTTAAATAAAATAAAGTACCCAAACCAAAGTCCGTGTAGAATCAAATTTTTATTGCATGGCCTCCTCGAGTCCATCCGGCTCCTCGTCCGCGCTCTACGAATCACCTGTAAAGGTAAGGGAGAAGGTGAGTCACCAAGACTCAGTGCATAAATCCTTCCCCCGGTTGATGCAACATACTTACACAATTTATAACCAAGCAATATATATAATGCACCCAAACCTAGCCATCCATAACTCCTTTTCTACCCCGTGTGGTACCAAACCACTGGTGGTGCCAAACCACTGGTGACCCAAAGTCACGATATCCAATAATGTGGTGCCAAACCACTGGTGGCCCAAAGTAACGAATAATCAAGTTGTGGGGCCAACCCATGTTGTGATACCAAATCACTGGCGACAATTCCGTAATATCAAATGTGGGGCCAACCCACTGTGGTGCGAAGCCACTGGGGCGAGTCGCTATGAGGTGCCAAACCTCTGGTGTCCCAAAGACACAAAATAACTGTGGTACCAAACCACTGGAGATGCCAAACCTCTGGTGTCCCAAAGACATGGATATCAAATCTTCCCCCTCCTCTCATATCACCCAAACCAATGTATTACGAGTGTAAATCATGCCATCATGCTTTGATATGAACATATAACAAATATATATCGTAGATCATGATATTAAACAACATATAGCAACATCATATCGAAACGGGCTTACCCGAATCCTTGCTCATACCCATCAAGGTATCATATCAAGATCTCACATTTTTCGGCTTTTATAACATGATTAGTTTATTTATATATATATTACCGAGTTATAAAGTGTATAAGGTACACACCTATCACTAGCGAAATCACTAAATCCCGAAGACCCGATCTATCGTACTAGATCTCCTTGTCCAAAATCGATTGTCAGAGAATTGAGGCTTAGATCGATTGCTTTCAAAGTCCCGAAGAGTCTATCTTCAAAACCGATTAGAGAAGAACCCAAAGAGAATTTACCCTTGTTGATATTCGGCCAAAGCAAATCAAAAAGGGAATGGGAAGTTTTGTCTATGGTTTTGAAAGAAGAAAACAAATGATATGTGGCTAAAAAGAAATGAAGTACGAGAGTGGCAAAGAAAAATAAAAATGAGAGAGAGAGAATTCGGCTTTAGCAAACAATGGAAGAAAAACCAAGAGAGATGAGGAAGAAGAAGGTTCGGCCAAAAAGAAAGTAAAAGAAGAGATGTAGGTTTTTTAACAAATATGAAAAGAAAGGAAAAGAAAGATGGGAACAAAAGAGGTTCTTTTCGGCTACAAAGAAATAAAAGATGAGAGGAAGGTTCTAAAGGAGATTCGGCCAAATGCCTAAGAGGAAAATCAACAAACACCTATGGACATTCGGCTTTTGATTCACTTTGGTGCACTAGAGAGAAATCGGCAAAACTCAAAGGGTTTTTGGTTATGACACAAAACAAAGAATGAAGGCATTCCAAGTTAATCGAAAATGACCACCTAACCAAAGGAAATTTTGGCACCAATTAGCTACCAACAAAACAAAATTCGATCACTTCCCCCTAGGCCCCAAAACCGTCCAAATACATGAACTCCAAAGTCAAACTTTTCCACACAAAACTTTCCATAGCAAAACACCTTACATCATGCCTTATGTTCTCACATCAATCCTTAATCAATATGATTTCTTTCCCAAAAATCAAGCTTACCTAAACTATTATTCAACTTCCCATAAAAATTTTAAAGTCCAACTTACCAAATAAAAAGCTTGGCCGACACTTGATGTAAGGATGCAGAAAATAAAGTCTCCAAAATGCATTCCATGCTATTCGAACCACTCCCCTCAAGCAACCCTTCATGCGCCACATCCACTATGCCACTAACTCCTCATGTGCTAAATTTAGACACTTAAATTACTTAAGTGTCAGGGTCACCTGATCCACTTCACTAATTTCTTCAAACTAAAAATTATTCTAACTTCGTTAATAATTCCAAGCCTTCACAAGACTATGCTAAGCACACAAAAAAAATCCTACCCGAGCTAACATAAGTAACAAGATGATACTCAAATTTTTAGGATGTTACATTAACATTTAAAAACAAGCCAATTTCGCATGGCTTTTATACATTAACAAAATATCATTCAATATTAAACTAGCCTATACATTCCTTAAGTTCAAAAGTTTAAACTTTAAAGGTACCAAAGTGAGCCGATAGTGTGAATGACTTCAGTGACGATCCCCTGATCTCGTAGCTTGATCAGAATTTATAAAACAGAACAATGAACACACACAGAGTAAGCTTACTAGCTTAGTAAGTCTTAAGAAATTAAAATATAGCATTCAAACATTCAAGCTTTTATAACAATTGGTTTTTGACATTAAATATAAATAATTTAACTTATAAGTTCATTATAGCCGAATGCCATTACCTTACTTAACTTAACAATTATCATTTCTTACTATAAGCATGCAAACTCACCGAAACACCTAAATACAATAGGTAATTGCATATTCCAAACCAAATAAGTATAGCATACATTTTTAAGCACATGTAATCAGTCATACACATATGTAAATATATCCAATCACTCTCACATTTAACATTTACACATATGGTCGAATCTCAAAGGCATAACCAAGCATACATTCCAATATATTTATCATACTCATTATTGGTAAGATCAAATGCATATATTAATATCTCACTGAAAGCTTCAACTACATCACATCTTACTTAATTCGAATGGATATATAATAACTTACCTTATTCCTTGCAACTATGAAAACTTATACTTACCCGAGCATTTAGCTTATTGTAGTAATTACGTTCCACCTTGTAAATGATTCATGAATTCTCTATCTACAATACATCACCGACATTAAGCCTGCTAGGCATCAAAACGTGAAATACACACCGGCACTAAGCCTGCTAGACCTGAGGTCTGAAATTTGATCACCGGCATTTAGCCTGCTAGGCAATAAGCCCGATACACTTCACCGGCACAAGGCCTGCAAGGCTCGAAGCCCGATACAATTCACCGGCACAAGGCCTGCTAGGTTCTAAAGCCTGAAATACGATATTATCTCCATCTTATTCATATTACATGCTGACCAAAATTATATAAACCATACATAATTCACATCACTTGAACTTATCAATACAATTAAAATTTAACAACACTTCATGATAAAATGTCTATCCACATTCGGCATTCACTAAATTCATAACCACAATTCCATAATTCAACATGTATTCAAGGTTATAAATGACATTAACGATATTAAATTTCTTATAGACTTACCTTAAAAATCTTCGGACGATAACAACCGGCTATTCATTAACTTTTGCCTTCCCCTGATCCAAGTCCATTTTTCTTTGTTCTTGATATAAACACATTCAATTTGAGCTCATTCAAACATAATTTATTTCAATTTAGCCCAAAAACACTTAAATTGGTAAATTACCATTTTACCCCTGACATTTACAACTTTTACAATTTAGTCCCAATTTCATAAAACACAAAATACACATAATTTGGAACTACACCTTTAGGGCCGAATCTTCCTCATGACTATGTAAGTCCCTACATTTCATTTATTTTGCATTTTAATCCTTTAAAAAATTATTTTTGCAATTTAGCCCAAAATACTCAAATTCATCAAAAATCAAAAGACAAAACATAATAATCTAACACATATATTTCATAATTCATCCTTAAACAACATAAACAACTAATTATCAACAATAGCTCAACTCAAAATGTTCATCAAACTCAAAAATTAAAGCATGGGTCTTGAAGATTTCTAAGCAACGATATCAAAAACGTAGAAATTATCAAGAACCGAAATCAAACTAACCTTGAATTTAAGCTTATAAGTGCCGAAAAACAAATGAAACAAAGCCTTTCTTCTTTCTCCAATATTTGGCCAAGAGAATAAAGATGATAATGGTCTTTCTTTTGTTTTATTTTAGCATATAATATGTTTATTACTTAATTACTAACATAACCTTTTAACTAAAATAAAACTAACATATATAATAAGGGTATTATAGTCTTAAACCGTCCACTACCTTGTAAAATGGGCTAATGGCCCTTTTAGTACCTCCTATTAAAAAGCCACCATCACATTGCACCTTTCACTATAGTTTGTAACTTTTGCACTCTACGCGATTAAGTCCTTTTTTTTTTTTTAAATTAAACACACAAACAATCAAATTTTCATACGAAACTTTCACACATAATAATTCACATACAATAAACACCAAAAATAATATTTAAAAAATTCTCAGACTCGGATTCGTGGTCCCGAAACCACCATTCCAATTACGGTCAAATTCGGATTGTTACAGATAATTTAGTGGACTACAGAATTTTATGATTATATATCTACATATTTTTTAGTATTTAATGGTGTTAGCTGCCAACCTAAACTCCCCAAACCGATAGTGAAGCTGTTAGACGTTCACGCGTACGTTTAGCATCAAACCAGTGTAACAAACCTAGTTAATTTAGATCCGAAAAATAATTATAATTATGTTTGTTTATTTGAACCCATAATAGGGTGTTTTAGCGATGTTTTAATGGTGTATTGATTCAATAAAATTTTGATTTTTCATTTAGACTCGATTTAAGGTCTTAAGGAGAAACTGCAGGTTTCGTCTGTGTGTTGCAGTAGTGCAAAATAAGGTGTGGGTCCTAACTTGTTAACTTGAATGTTATGATAATATTATATATATGATCTAAATGTGGATTAATCTTGCTGGTCAGGCTTAGTTAATTTACTAAGTGAATGTGTTAAAGTGGCTAAATCAGGTACGTTATTGGCCTTGACTAAATGAAATGATTGCAGAATTGTTTGGTTGACTGAATAGTTAATTGTTTGTAGAATTGTTTGGTTGACTAAATAATGTGTGATTAATTACATGTATAGCATGTTAAAGTGGCTAAATCACGTACAACATCGAGCTTTTCTTGCACTCTTCTGAGTTTGGCAGGTGAGTTTTGGGAAACTTGTGGTGTGTAGTTGATGGTTGGGGTAGGAATTCATTTTTTTCATTATGATATGTCCATAACTCATTCTAATTTTGATATGGTTGCTATGAATATGTTACATGGATGTTCTTTGTGATTGATCCTAAATGATTGTTGAATGTGCTTGATTGTTATGTTAGAGTTTTAAAAATTTATAAAACGAATGATCGAGCCTAGAAACTAACTATGACAACGATGGAGGCAAGTGCACCTATCGAGCAGTAGTATAGTTTAGTGGCAAGACCGGATTGTCGAAACCAAAGGAACCAAAAGTACTAATACTAACTTTCTTTTTATTATTTAGCCCAAGAATTAAGAGTGAATTATTAATTAATCTAAATTAACTAAATATTAAGCTAAAGATGCAAAGACAAAGAGAATGAATTGAGGAAAATACTTGTGGGAAAAACCAATTGATTAAGACAATACCCGAGGAAGAATCCACCTAGACTTCACTTGTTATTTAACTCTGAACCAAATGATTTATTCACTTGACTTGATCCGTAGGATTCCCTAATGTATATTAATTCCTCTTTCGAGGCTACTAACGTCTAACCCTAGGTTGATTAATTGAAATCTCTTTCTAATTAAAACCCTTGAATTGTATTAACTCGATCTATGGAGTCCCATATTAGGTTTGACCCTAATCCAACAGATTTTCCTCATCCTATTCTAGGGTTGGGATCAACTCCGCTTAACTATGCTAGATCTACTCTTAAATAGGGACTTTTGCTCCACTGCCTAAGCACATCAATACTTGAATCAATATCCTGGAATATAAAAACAAGAATTAAGAAAACATAGTTAAGAACAAATCAAGTATTTATCATATAGTTTAGAAAACAATAACAAGATCCGTCTTAGGTTTCATCCCCCTCAAGTATCTGAGGGTTTAGCTCATAATAATAAAAGAATACATCTCAGAAGAAAATATAAAACAAAACATAAGAAAAACCCTAAAATCCCCTGAAGGAATTGAAGAGAAGATCCTCCGTCTTGAGTATAACTCCGGCTTCTTGAGATGAATCAACTATCTTTCTTCGAGTAAATTCTACAATTCTAGCCTCTCTGGCTCAGCTCTTTGGCCTCACTGGACACCTAACTGGACTCCCCTTGAAGGTTGGCCTCTAGGGTGTTTATATAGGCTTTTGGAATGGCTTTCTTTGCCTCTAAGTATCCTATTCTGAATGAAACTCTTGTCAGGACAGGGACACACCCATGGCAGACGCCCGTGTGAATCGTGGCCAGGCCATGTTCGGGCATGTTAAGGTGGCATGGTCGTGTGGCTTGGGCCCAGGCCGTGTTGATTTTGTGATATGGCCCATTTACTCCGTTTTAGGTCTGTTTCTCATTCATTTCATCCTCTGGTGTTTTCCTAAGTATAAAACATGAAAACAAAGGATTAAGAGCACCAAATTCCATAATTCAAGGCTTAAATCATCCAAAAGTATGCTAAATGTGGGATTAAAATATGTTCATATTATGGTTTATCAAATACCCCCACACTTAAGCATTTGCTTGTCCTAAAGCAAAATTCTCAACTCACAATTAAAATGAACTTCCTTGATTTATAATATTCATCAGTGATGTTCCATCATAATTCAAAGATAATTCATACATTGAGAATTTAAGTAAAGGGTCTTAAAGATTCAAACAATCAAAGTCATGGTTTTTGTAGCATAAAAACATAGGTGTTTTCCCCTTACCTAAATAATCTTCTTTAATTCAAAATCGAAAAGAGTTGACATCCTCACCAGAGATTCTCTCAAATCACTCAAAGTGTTTAAGGTTCAAAATTAAGTACTCAAAAGTCGAACATGAAAAGTTAATCCCATAGGCTTGCCTGAAGTTCAAATCTCCACCACTATAAAATGAGATGATACACAAATCAAAAGGTCTTTAGAAAGGGTTGTAATGGGGCTCAGTTTAAAGGTGTGGATAAAGGCTAAATTAAAGGGTTAGAATCGAGATTGAATTGACAATACCTAACTAGAAAAATGAATTGATCCTAGATAATTATATCAACTAAAAACTTGTAATACTAATGATACGAGCTTTTTCTTCAATATGTAGAATTTAAACATGTAAGCTCACTTAATTATGGAACTTATAATGAATATACTTCGAATTTTTTTTAGTTAAGAACAAATCAAATCATAATAAAGGATGAATTTAACTACTGAAATAAAGATTATAGTTAGGCAACTGATCAAATCAAATCTCGATATAAGGACGGTCAAAAGGAATGGTGATAACAAATACAAATCGAGTTTTGGGTTAATATTAGTGGATGAGTCAATAAAAAGGGTTGTTAGGATCAAAGGGGTTCACTAGGGGTTAATTATGAAGGTAGGCTTTTAGTAGAGTAAGTTGGTTAAATCCTGAGTGCCTTTATCATCTCTGTATATCAAATCAATAATGTGGTCTTGACATGTATAATCGAAGCAAGTTCTAGAATAACAGATCAATGTTGGCACACTCATAATCACAAGGTGAGCATGAAAGAATGTATGCTCTAAAAGGCTCAAGATCTCACAAAAATTATAGGTTTTATATCAACTCTGTAAATTTCAAATTTCAAGGTAAAAATTAGATTCAGGTAGACAACCTAACAAATTTTTTATTTTGAAAATAGACTTATCATGCTTGATTCTCTAGTCTCCTAAAGTTTAAATCATCACTGCACAATTATTAATGACTTAATCCAAAACATATCAATACACATCATGAATCACAGAAAAATTTCATTCTAAATAGTAATATGAGAAAATTACTTAAAGACAAGATATCATTCAGGGATTTGAGAAAGTTAGGCACTTTCGCGAAATAAATATTCACCCCCCACACTTAAGATGTAAATTGCCCTTAATGTACAAAGATGTATGATAATCATGGAGTAAGAAAATCAAAAGATAGTGAGAGGTGAAACTCCCTGAATGTTGGACGAAATCCTTGGAGGATAGCTAGTGATGATGATTTAGTTATGGGTGAATGTGGTGGTGATTACTCCGGCGATGTGTTCATTCTTGGAGTGGCAAATTGGACCTTTTAAACTGTGAAGTTATCAGTTAGATGTTCAGGGAGTATTTATTTAATGAGTGTTGTTAGAGATACTCGAGAATTAAACATGTAACATCCTTAAATCGGGGTCTCTGCATTTTTGTGTGTTTGAATGTGTATTGTATGGTAGGTGTGTTAGTTTGGACTACTTTAGGGTCTAGGCTTGAGTGATGGATAGGCCAGAGCCATAGTAGAAATTTTTGTTTTGAGTGCTTGGAAGGGGAGTTGATAGAGCTAGGGGTTAAGTATATTTGGTGGCAGGTTTTGTCGTAAGAAGTGCCTTGGCAAAGTGGCTAGAAGGCGCCACTTAGAGCTCAAGGAAGTGACGCCACAAGCAGGGGGAAGGAGCCTTGGTTCGAGCTGTAGGAATCCCACTTTGGGTATTTCTTTTTGACACCAGAACTGTGAGGAGTTGTGCTCAGGTGGAACTCTGGTGGATAGTTGTTGAACAAGTCAACAGATTCAAAATGGGTGGAGAAGAGAAATTTTAGGAATTTGACTCATTCAAATCGGTTTGAATGAGTGGGTGAGAGGAATTCAAGGAGAAAAGAAAGGGATTGGGAAGGGGTGTGTTTAGCCAAAATTTTGGAGGTAGTGTGGGCATAGGAAGCATTCGGTTTTGGGGGCTTTAGGTGGTGGTTGAATGTGCCTTGGGGAGTGGCTATAATCGACTAGTTAGGGGAGTGCACTAAAACTCTTTTCTTCCATTTTCTTTGTGCATTCCATTCTCTCAAAAGTCAAGCCGAATTCCCTCTACTCCTTTTCTCTCCACTTTGTTCTAAAGCCGAAACCATCACCCTCCCTTTCTATTAACATTTTCTCTTCTCTTCTTTTGGATCCATAGCCGAATCACCTTACCATTCTTTTCCCTTTTTCCTTCCAATATTTTGAGGAGCCGAACCTTTCTTTCTTGTTGGGGTAAGTTTATTCTTTTTCTCTCAATTGTGGCTTAGGGCCGAAACTCCCTAAACCTTTTCTTACTTTTTATTTCTTGTAAACCTGAATATGGTGGCTCATGTTGGTATTTTATTTTCTTTTTGCGTTTTCGCTTAATCTCCTTAGGCCGAATCTAATGTTTTTTCTCTGGATATCCAAGTCGAATCTCAACTCACATTTTGTAGCGGATCGTTATCACCCATCCACTCAAAATCGATTTTGGTAAGTGTTAAGGTAAGGGAGACGATTTCGTTGTTCCTGGTTATTTCTTTCGGGATTTATGCCAAAGCTGAATGGCTATTTGATTGACAGTGTTAAGTGTGGTCGAATATAAGAGGTTGTGACACACGTTTTGGATCTCCGAGATTTGTTGGTTTGTGGTGTAGATCTTGATCTTCGGGATTCATTAATCTAGGTAAGGGAACTACCCAATCGAGTTAGTTTTTTATTCTCATTTTTTCGTGATTAGTAGTTAGTTTTTGATTCTCATTTTTTCGTGATTAGTCTGATTAGGTGACTAAAGGTGTTATGGACCCTAGTGCCAGCCAAAGGTTAGGTGGGGTTAGATCTAAGACCCCAGCCCCTAAGTTCAAAAGAATAGCGGTGTCTGTGGTTCGTGACTGGCCACTTGGGTGTGGACCAGCATCTGAGCAGGAGAGTAGACAGATCGTGGTGGTGTTGATCGACGACAGCATCAGCGTAGATAGTGTCGTATTGCGGGTAATCAGGTGTGTAACTCTTACACACTTCGTAGGTTAATATGATTTTGTTATGTGATTTGGTAAATGCCAGAATAGTGGCGTAAAACAATGTTTTATGATGTGCTACCCTCATGGGTATAAGAAAGGACTCCGGGTAAGTCCCTTCTGATTTGTTTGATGTTAAATGCCTTGGGTAAAAGCTGTATATGCCATGATACGCGGCTATTGTATGCTAAGCTTGACTTCATGCCATGAGAAGTATGTTCATTGATGAGGGTATGATGAGAGGAGGGGGAAGGATGATTTCAGACTGTCATCAGTGGTTTTGACCACACAGT
The DNA here is from genome assembly GCA_005393395.2 of Gossypium australe. Taxonomy (NCBI): domain Eukaryota; kingdom Viridiplantae; phylum Streptophyta; class Magnoliopsida; order Malvales; family Malvaceae; genus Gossypium; species Gossypium australe. Next base: position 106,429,892 of record CM016621.1, on the reverse strand, counting down.
GGTTTGGCCCTGCTTTCTATATTTGTGACTAAGTCTCAGTGGTTTTGACCACCAGTGGTTTGGTACCACATATTGCTATCTTTGTGACTCGTCCTAGTGGTTTTGACCACAGTGGGTTGGCCCCACATATTGATATACGAGATTGTCATCTGTGGTTTTGACCACAAGGTGGGTTGGCCCTACCATATTATTTTGTGACTACGGTCATCAGTGGTTTTGACTACACTCATCTAAATTATGACTACAGTCATCAGTGGTTTTGACCACACGGGGTAGAAAGAGAAGTACGGTTGGTTAGGTTGGGTTGCATGACTTGCATATTGGCGTATGAAATTGTGTATGAGCATTGATATTTTCGGGAGGGGGACTTACACACTGAGTCTCGATGACTCATCCCTTCCTTTACATGTTGCAGATGATTCGTAGATCGCGGATGTGGAGCCGGGAAGACTCGAGGTGGTCATGCTCATTGCTGTGTGTTTTAATTTAAATTATATTCTGGATTTTGCTTTACTTTTAATTTGGTTTTCGGGATTGTAATAAGGCCATTAACTTTCACTTTGAAGTTTATCAATTTGCTTAAATTATCACGTAAATGTTTGCATAAGTTAAACAAAACGGTATGCCTAAACGACCTTTAAAATGGAAGTTTTCCAAAATTCACAACTTAACGGGTTTTCTAAAACTTTACCATCGGGTGACGACAAACAAGTAGCATCAATAGGTTAACTCGGTTTTCTTAAAAACTGCAAACGGTTTTGACAACTGGGCTAAAACTATTTCAGATTTTTACTAAAAACCAATGGTTTTCTTAAAATAAGAAACTACACACAACTTTCTGAACCATGTTTTTACTAAATCAAACAACTCGTTTTAAATAATGACCCCTTCTTTCAAACTTAAATCTACAAATTGTTTTCTCAAGAATCGTTTTCTCCTGTGACATACCAAATTCGGTCGTGGTGTGTTGACCGGGTTTGGGGTGTTACGATTGCGGTATCAGAGCCAAGTTCAAAAGCTCGGCTGTGGGCCCGAGGCCCAAAATGTTTTAATAATCAGTTTACAAAATGGTTTTAAATAGAAATGCATGATTTTGGGAAGCATGGCACCGAGTCTCCGGTACTGATCCGCCCAGGTAAGTACCCCTAACTGCTGTGTACTTGATTATGATGTTTTGATCAATAGTCGTAGGATATTACTTTAGAGACTGAAACCTGTAGGATTGTGTGAACCTCTAAAAACAATCTCTATAACAACTGTTCATAAGACTGTGCTGTAATATCAGAGGAATAAGTCTAATGCATAAAATTCTTAAATCAGATTAATTTAGGAATCATGGTCATGAGTACTCGAGGTCGTGGGCGTAATACACGTGGACGTGGTAGAGGTAGGATGACTGTGTCGGAACCGGTAGGGTCAGGCCATGGGTCGGAGAATGAGGTACTGCCGCTACCAGCTGAGAGCGCTGAGTTTCAGGATCAAACGGGTGGTGATGACGTAGTGTCACAGGCGATGCTGCAGGTTTTGGAAAGAGTAGCTGGAGCAGGTGAAGGTATGGGGGCTCGGAAATCTGTGTCAGAGCGACTTCGGGCTAATGGAGCAGTGGTATTCAGGGGTGTGTCTGGTGTGGCTCCCAATACGACTGAGTATTGGCTAGAGGCGACAGAACGTATCATGGACGACTTAGACTTTACGGCTGAAGAAAAGCTGAAAGGGATAGTATCTCTTCTCCGGGATGAATCTTATCAGTGGTGGCTCACGGTCCGGGATGGTGCGACAGCTGATGATCTTACTTGGGATTTCTTTAAGGTAGCTTATCAAAAGAAGTACGTCGGGTCTAGTTACATTGATGCACAGCGTAAGGCGTTCTTGAATTTGGTCTAGGGGAGTAAGACAGTATCGGAGTATGAGGTAGAGTTTCTTCGGTTAAGTTATTATGCTTGGGGTATTATGGCTACAAAACATGAGCGTTGTGTCAGATTTGAGGATGGGTTAAGAGATGAGCTGCGGATGTTGATTACACCACAGCAGGAGAGAGAATTTACGGTCTTGGTAGAGAAGGCCAAGATTGCTGAGGAAGTGAAACAGTCAGTGAGACGGAACCAGGATAGGAATTGGTCTAAGAGGAGTTCTGGGTCATCAGGGTCTGTTGGGAATTCACAGAAAAGGGTTCGATATGGTGGACCAAATCAAGCTGCAAGGCCTGCTGCTGCTACTTAGTGGCCGCTACGGTGTGCCCGTTGTGGGATGTTTCATAAAGGAGAATATTGGACCGGGTGTTTCGAGTGTGGGTCAATGGAACACCGGGTAAGGGATTGTCCGCGAAGATCAGCTAGGATTCAGTCTGAGGATCAAGGTCGTACGCAATTCAGGAGGGATGGACAACCACCTCAGAGGGGTGAGGTTTAGTCAGGGGTGGTAATGGTAATGGACGAGGTCGTAGGGCACCGGGCAGAGGTGCCGGGAATACTGATGCAAGACAGCCTGGATTGGTTTATGCAGCGAGGCGTCGAGAGGAGGGTGACGCACTAGACATCAAAACCAGTACGTTCTTAATTTTTGGACTACCTTATATTGCTTTAATTGATGTTGGTTCGACGCACTCGTATGTTGGCAGTAGCATAGTGGAAACTTTGAACTTAGCCTTTGAGATTTCTTCTAGGGAGATGACAGTAATTAGCCCTCTAGGTCACTTTGTAGAAGTAAACAGACTTTATAGGGATGTACCCCTAGAACTCCAAGGGGTCGTGTTTTTGGCTGATCTTATGGAACTGCCATTCGGGGAGTTCGATTTGATCCTAGGGATGGACTGGCTAGTGAAGTACCAAGCGAGTTTGGACTGCGCTGCTAAGCGTATGGTATTGAGAACCGTTGAGGGTGAAGAGGTGGTGATGATAGGTAATAGAAGAGATTATCTATCCAATGTTGTGTCCGCTTTGAAGGCCGAGAAGATAGTGAGGAAAGGATGTGAGGCGTACATGGTTCATGTTTGTGCTTTAGAGGCTAAGGTATCAGTGGTAGAGAACGTTCGCACGGTAAAGGAATTTATCGATGTATTTCCAGAAGAGTTTCCGGGTTTACCCCCAAATCGTGAGGTTGAGTTTGGGATAGATCTATTACTAGGAACCGCGCCATGGTCTATTGCTCCATATAGGATGGCGCTGAAAGAGTTAGTAGAATTGCAAGAACAGATTCAGGAATTGTTGGACCGGGGCTTTATCCGGCCGAGTGTTTCGCCTTGGGGGGCACCTATGCTTTTTGTTAAGAAGAAAGATGGTACGATGCGAATGTGTATAGACTACCGACAGCTGAACAAGTTGACGATCAAGAACAAGTACCCGTTGCCGAGGATAGATGATCTATTTGATCAGCTTAAGGGTGCATCAGTCTTTTCAAAGATTGATTTAAGGTCGGGGTATCACCAGCTCAAGGTGAAGGAGGCTGATATTCACAAGACAACGTTTTCCTACTGGGTATGGGCACTACGAGTTCTTGGTAATGCCGTTTAGGTTGACAAATGCACCGGCAGCATTCATGGATATGATGAATCGGGTGTTTCAGCCATACTTGGACCGGTTCGTAGTGGTATTTATAGATGACATATTGGTATACTCGAGATCAAGGAGGAGCATGATGCGCATTTACGTGTGGTCTTGCAGATTCTGAGAGAGAAGCAATTATTCGCAAAGTTTCGTAAATGCGAGTTTTGGTTAAGGGAGGTAACTTTCTTGGGTCATGTGGTATCAGCTGAGGGGATTAGAGTGGACCCTAGGAAGATTGAGGCGGTGTTGGATTGGATACCACCTAAGCCGGTGGCAGAAATTCAGAGTTTCCTGGGCTTGGCAGGATATTACAGAAGATTTGTGGAAGGGTTTTCCTTGATAGCAGCACCGTTGACCAAGTTGCTGAAGAAAGGAGTTCCATTTGTGTGGTCAGACAAGCAGCAGGAAAGTTTTGATAAGTTAAAGAGGATTCTGACAGAAGCTCCAGTTCTGATTCAGCCTAAAGGGGGGAAGGAGTTTACGGTCTACTGTGATGCGTCGCATACTGGTCTTGGATGTGTTCTGATGTAAGAGGGTAAAGTAGTGGCGTATGCGTCTCGGTAGTTGAGACCTCACGAAGTGAATAAACCGACGCATGATCTGGATTTGGCTGCAGTAGTGTTCGCCCTGAAAATTTGCAAACATTACCTGTATGGGGAGAAGTCAGTAGTCTACACGGATCACAAAAGTTTGAAGTACCTGTTGACTCAGAAGGAGTTGAATTTGAGGCAGCGGAGGTGGATCGAGTTGTTGAAAGATTACGACTGCTCGATTGAATACCATCCAGGTAAGGCTAACGTAGTGGCGGACGCGTTGAGTCACAAGGTGGTAGCGGACTTAAGAGCAATGTTTGCCTATCTTAGTCTGTATGATGACGGAAGTTTGCTAGCAGAGTTGCAAGTGAAGCCGTCATGGGTTAGTCAGGTTAAGGAGAAGCAGTTGGTGGATGAAGACTTAAGTGCTCGGTGTTTACAAGTGCAGAATGGTGGATTGGAGGGTTATAGCTTGAGTGGTGATGGAGTGTTATGTTTCCAAGGGAAAGTGTGTATGCCGAAAGACGTTGAGTTAAGACAGAAGAATCTCCAGGAGGCACATAGCAGTCCATACGCTATGCATCCTGGGGGTAGCAAGATGTATCGAGACTTGAGGGAATAGTTTTGGTGGCCGGGGCTGAAGCGTAAGGTAACGGAATTTGTCGGTAAGTGTCTGACGTGCCAGCAAGTCAAGCTGAACATCAGGTACCTTCGGGTCTATTGCAGCCGATCAAGATTCCGCAGTGGAAATGGGAAAGGATTACGATGGATTTCATCACTGGGTTACCTCTCACGCCTAGCAAGAGGGATTCAGTTTGGGTGATTGTTGATCGTTTGACTAAGTCGGCTCATTTTATACCGGTCAGAGTGGATTATTCGCTTCGAAGGTTGGCTAAGTTGTACGTGGCAGAAATAGTGAGGCTGCATGGTGTACCAGTATCGATTATTTCGGATAGGGACCCCAGATTCACGTCAAGGTTTTGGAAAGCGTTGCATTAGGCTTTGGGTACAAGACTGGATTTCAGTACGACATTTCATTCGCAATCAGATGGGCAGTCGGAAAGGGTAATCCAGGTTTTATAGGATATGCTGAGGGGTTGTGTTTTGGACTTCAGGGGTAGTTGGGAAGAATATCTACCGTTGGCGGAGTTCGCGTACAACAACAGCTATCAGGCAAGTATCCAGATGGCACCGTATGAAGCACTGTATGGGCGTAAGTGTCATACTCCTACGTGTTGGACAGAGTTGGGTGAGCGTCAGATATTGGGTCCAAAGTTAGTGACTGAAACAGAAGATAAGGTTAAGCTGATTCGAGCTCATCTGATAGAGGCTTCAGACAGGCAGAAATCTTATGCTAATCTCAAGCGTAGGGATATAGAGTTCGCAGTGGGTGATAGGGTTTTTCTAAAGGTGTCGTCGTGGAAGAAAGGGCTGAGGTTTGGTCGGAAGGGCAAGCTGAGTCCTAGGTTCATCGGGCCGTATAAAGTGTTGAAGCGTGTGGGATCAGTAGCGTATCAGCTCGAGTTGCCCACAGAATTGAGTCAGATCCATGACGTGTTTCATGTTTCCATGCTTAGGCGCTATTGATCAGATCCATCGCATGTTGTGCCAGTGGAGGAGATTGAGGTGAGTCCGGATTTGTCCTTTGAAGAAGAACCAGTGCAGATTCTGGATCGAGATGTCAAAGTTTTGCGTAGGAAGTCAGTTCCGTTAGTGAAGGTGTTATGGTGGAATCATGCAACTGAAGAGGCCACGTGGGAACCAGAGGATGTGATGCAGCAGCAATACCCTCAACTCTTTTGACTAGGTAATTTCGGGGCCGGAATTATTTTTAAGGGGGTAGAACTGTAGCATCCTTAAATCGGGGTCTCTGCGTTTTTGTGTCTTTGCATGTGTGTTGTATGGTAGGTGTGTTAGTTTGGACTACTTTAGGGTCTAGGCTCGACTGTTGGATAGGCCAGAGCCATAGTAGAAATTTTTGTTTTGAGTGCCTGGAAGGGGAGTTGATAGAGCTAGGGGTTAAGTATGTTTGGTGGCAGGTTTTGTTGCAAGAAGCACCTTGGTAAAGTGGCCAGAAGGTACCACTTAGAGCTCAAGGAAGTGACGCCACAAGCAGGGGGAAGGAGCCTTGGTTCGAGCTGCAAGAATCCCTCTTTGGGTATTTCTTTTTGATGCCAAAACTGTGAGGAGTTGTGCTCACGTGGAACTCTGGTGGATAGTTGTTAAACAAGTCAACAGATTCAAAATGGGTGGAGAAGAGAAATTTTAGGAATTTGACTCATTCAAATCAGTTTGAATGAGTGGGTGAGAGGAATTCAAGGAGAAAAGAAAGGGATTGGGAAGGGGTGTGTTTAGCCGAAATTTTGAAGGTAGTGTGGGCATGGGAAGCATTCGTTTTTGGGGGCTTTAGGTGGTGGCTGAATGTGCCTTGGGGAGTGGCTATAATCGGCTAGTTAGGGGAGTGCACTAGAACTCTTTTCTTCCATTTTCTTTGTGCATTCCATTCTTTCAAAAGTCAAGCCGAATTCCCTCTACTCCTTTTCTCTCCATTTTGTTCTAAAGCCGAAACCATCACCCTCCCTTTCTATTAACATCTTCTCTTCTCTTCTTTTGGATCCATAGTCGAATCACCTTACCATTCTTTTCCCTTTTTCCTTCCAATATTTTGAGGAGCCGAACCTTTCTTTCTTGTTGGGGTAAGTTTGTTCTTTTTATCTCAATTGTGGCTTAGGGCCGAGACTCCCTAAACCTTTTCTTACTTTTCATTTCTTGCAAACCCGAATATGGTGGCTCATGTTGGTATTTTATTTTCCTTTTGCGTTTTCCCTTAATCTTCTTAGGCCGAATCTATTATTTTTTTCTCTGGATCTCCAAGTCGAAACTCAACTCACATTTTGCAGCGGATCGTTATCACCCATCAACTCATAATTGATTTTGGTAAGTGTTAAGGTAAGGGAGACGATTTCGTTGTTCCTGGTTATTTCTTTCGGGATTTATGCCAAAGCCGAATGGCTATTTGTTTGACAGTGTTAAGTGTGGCCGAATATAGGAAGGTGTGACGCACGTTTTGGATCTCCGAGATTTGTTGGTTTGTGGAGCAGATCTTGATCTTCGGGATTCATTAATCTAGGTAAGGGATCTACCCAATCGTGTTAGTTTTTTATTCTCGTTTTTTCATGATTAATCTGATGTGGTGACTAAAGGTGTTATGGACCCTAGTGCCAGCCAAAAGTTAGGTGGGGTTAGATCTGAGACCCCAGCCCCTAAGTTCAAAAGAAGAGCGGTGTCTGCGGTTCGTGACTGGCCACTTGGGTGTGGACCAGCATCTGAGCAGGAGAGTAGACAGATCGTGGTGGTGTCGATCGACGACAGCATCAGCGTAGATAGTGTCGTATTGCGGGTAATCAAGTGTGTAACTCTTACACACTTCGTAGGTTAATATGATTCTGTTATGTGATTTGTTAAATACCGGAATAGCGGTGTAAAACGATGTTTTATGATGTGCTACCCTCATGGGTATAAGCGAGGACTCCGGGTAAGTCCCTTCTGATTTGTTTGATGTTAAATGTCTTGGGTAAAAGCTGTATATGCCCTGATATGCGACTATTGTATGCTAAGCTTGACATTCATGCCATAAAAAGTATGTTCATTTATGAGGGTATGATGAGAGGAGGGGGAAGGATGATTTCAGACTGTCATCAGTGGTTTTGACCACACAGTGGGTTGGCCCCGCTTTCTATATTTGTGACTAAGTCTCAGTGGTTTTGACCACTAGTGGTTTGGTACCAGATATTGCTATCTTTGTGACTCGTCCCAGTGGTTTTAACCACAGTGGGTTGGCCCCACATATTGATATACGGGATTGTCATCAGTGGTTTTGACCACAAGGTGGGTTGGCCCCACCATATTATTTTGTGACTATGGTCATCAGTGGTTTTGACCACTTATCTAAATTGTGACTACGGTCATCAGTGGTTTTGACCACCATTGGTTTTGACCACACGGGGTAGAAACGGGAGTACGGATGGTTAGGTTGGGTTGCATGACTTGCATATTGGCTTATGAAATTATGTATGAGCATTGATATTTTTGGGATGGGGACTTACGCACTGAGTTTCGATGACTCACCCCTTCCTTTACATGTTGCAGATGATTCGTAGATCGCGGATGTGGAGCCGGGACAGACTCGAGGTGGCCATGCTCATTGCTGTGTGTTTTGATTTAAATTATATTCTGGATTTTGCTTTACTTTTAATTTGGTTTTCAGTATTGTAATAAGGCCATTAACTTTCACTTTGAAGTTTATCGATCTGCTTAAATTATCACGTAAATGTTTGCATAAGTTAAACAAAACGGCATGCCTAAACGACCTTTAAAATGGAAGTTTTCCAAAATTCACAACTTAACGGGTTTTCTAAAACTTTACCATCGGGTGACGACAAACAAGTAGCATCAATAGGTTAACTCGGTTTTCTTAAAAACTGCAAACGGTTTTGACAACTGGGCTAAAACTATTTCAGATTTTTACTAAAAACCAATGGTTTTCTTAAAATAAGAAACTACACACAACTTTCCGGACCATGTTTTTACTAAATCAAACAACTCGTTTTAAATAATGACCCCTTCTTTCAAACTTAAATCTACAAACTGTTTTCTCAGGAATCGTTTTCTCCTGTGACATACCAGATTCGGTCGTGGTGTGTTGACCGGGTTTGGGGTGTTACAAAACAACCAGTGATAAAATAAATAAAACTGTACTAATAAGAGTTTTAAACAAGAAAGGCAAAAAGTTTTAATTAAAAACAAAAATAAGCTAAACATAAACCAAAAATGAAAACTGGAAAATAAATAAAATCAAAGGACTCAAAGGTCCTCGTCATCGGCTGGGTCACGAGGTGGTGGAGGCGGTGATATGTGAAAGTGATGACAAATCTGCTGAAGAGTCGCCTCAATGCTATCGAATCATCGAGCCGTGTCATTGTTGAGTATAGTAATGCTCAAACTGGGTGAGATGTGCAGAGATGTCTGAAAGTGAAGCAGCCGCATGAACTGGGCGATGGCTCAGTTCTGGTTCCTCTTGTGGGTGTGGGACATTGTCAGTAATGTCCTCAGGATTCTCCTATTTGGTGGTAGGTGTTAGCCAATTTTGGGGAGGATCGGTCCCACGTCAACATTGGATCATCCTCATGTGTAGTATCTTTTGAATGCCCTGTGGGGACATCTGACCTATCAGTGTGAGTGAGGAGGTCTGAACGATAGTGTTGAGGAGTCTGAAATATCGAGCCAAGCGTGTGATGTATGGACCCATAGATATGACCCCTCTCCTATGTTGCTCTGTCTGATGCTAAATGGCACGAGCTATGAAATAGGCTAGGTCAAAAATGTGCCCGTTTGCCATGCACCATAGGAAGTAGCATCTTGAGTGTTGACGACGTCAGTGCTCTCTCGCCTACCTGTCAGTTTATGAGCTAAAATAGCGTGTACGTACCACAGAGATGGGGCGAGAGCCATCGCCTTGGAGTGACTGGGGTCATAAGAGGCGTTGTTGGGTGCGATATTGTACCAACATCTCGTGGGGGTTTCATGGATATGGCAATAGAGCGTCGTGAGATCATTATCCTCTATAAATTCGTCGGTATAGAGTCCTAATGCGGCCCCAAATTGCGGTACATTCAGTTCTCGTATAATGCCTCCTAGACGGAATTGGATCTTGCCGGGGTCATCGTGGCGCGTCATCACTGTCTGAAGGTGGAAAATGGAACAGAGCTCCAAAGTGAGCTCTAGATATGTGGGCTCAATGATATTGAAGAATTGGTCCCATGGATCGGTAGTCAGGATAGACCGTATGTAATCAGCTAGTTGTACCTGCTCCAAAGTGGCCCAATCAATGCGCTTCCCTGTACAGAGAGGTCGCGTGCGAAGTATCTTATAAAGGTCCTCCTGAGATCTTGAAGGAAATTGTAAAAATGGATGGCGTACTTCGGCGGTTGCGCTGGCTGATGACGAACCGGGTCCCTTCCGTTTTTTAGAACTAGGGACTGCGATTTTCTTGGCTCGGGACGATGACATTATGGTCCTGAAAATAACAGATAATCAACGATTCAAGTAACATTTCCAGCCAAGGCATATTGCATAACATTTAAGAACTCAACAATATCAAAAATATAACAAGGACAAAAATCACGATAAGAATAAACAAATATTTTACATAAATACTAATCGTTATTACTTAAACAATGAATAAATCAATCTAATGAATATAACTAATAATTATATGTAGCAGTAATAAACTAACTAGAAACTAACTAAGATTCTAGTGATAATACAGTTCAATAGAGTAAAATGAGAAAAGGAAAGGTAACCGGTGGAGTTTTTGGAGAGAAGCGGCACGGTTGAGGCGGTGGTCAGAGCACAGTTTTCTCTTGTTTTATTGTGTCACCAAGCCAGCTCGGGGATCGAAAACGGTCGGAGATTCATGCACACTATCAAATTATCATTCTGGGTACTTATGATTTCAATATTTTGAGTTATGGCATGTATAGGGACTCGGTCATTCGTTATGTGTCATAATGATTTGGCCATAAGTGATGGCTTCAATAGTTGATAATTCATTTTGTAAATGGCCATTTGATATTGACCAATATTGGTTAAGTATAAGTAACACCCCAGACCCGGCCTAGAAGTTAGGCCCGAATCCGGAATGTCACATTAAATGCACAATTCAAAACGATTTTGCTAATTAAAAATTTAAGGCCCAAAATCCTTGGGTATTGTTAAGTAATAAAAAAACCCATTTTATAATTTTAGATACTTCGGAAACCAAGTTTAAACGCAAGAAATTTACTTAGGTTTAATAATTAAGTGAACAGTTGAATCAACGAAACCCAAAATCTAAAGTCAAATCGGAGTACAAGGCCTTATTACATCCAACGAAAATAAAGCAATTAAACCATGTCTTTTGAAACAAATAAACAAAAAATTAAACATCTTGTAGTGTGGCCATCTCCGAGTCCTCTCCCACGTCGAGCCATTTACTGAGGATCACCTGAAAAATTAAATAAAAGGTGTGAGTTTTGAAACTCAGTGTGAACAACCCTTGGCAATCAAATCAACATACAAATATTCACATTGGCCTGAGCCCTATCAAAATTGGTGGTCCTGGCCTTAGCCCACAATGACCTCATATCATATCATATCATATCATATCATATCATATCATATCATATCATATCATATCATATCATATGCAAAACAAGGTAATGCAAAACCCTCCCCAAAAATCCATCCGCTACACACCATTTCCCTTCCAACCCAACACACCTGTGGGGATTTCTAAATCGACCCACCCATCCTCTACATACCAAAGGTAGCACTCACATCGGCACTACTCAACATTACAACAACGCTGCTAATCATGTAATGGGCTTAAAGCCACCAGTGGATCCACGGTCGTCAAGTGACTATGCGATCCTCAAATCTTCCTCCGTACCATAATTCCCACCCATATGCATCCTAATCAGAATATCATATGAATGCAACATGCACATGAGTAACATCCACAAAACTCATTGTAACAGTCTGAATGTGACCCTAATCGGAACGGTGGTTTCGGGACCATGAATCTGAGTCTGAAATATTTTTAAATGACATATTCTGTGTTTATTATATGTGAATTAATATGTGTGAAAGTTTCGTAGAAAAATTTTATCGTTTGTGTGTTTAATTTAGAAAAAAAGGACTTAATCGCGTAAAATGTAAAAGTTGCAAACTATGGTGAAAAGTACAAATATGATAGTGGCTTTTTAATATGAGGTATTAAAAGGGTAAATAACCCATTTTTTAAGTTAGTGGGTGGTTTATGACAAGAATAACCTTAAGTTATATGTTATGAAATTTTATCTTATAAGGTTAAGTAAGTAATTAGCTAAATAACATATTATATGTTAAAATAACATAAAAAAAATAAGCTATCATCTTTTAATTCTTCCTTGGCCGAATATTGGAGAAAGAAAGAAGCTTTGAATCCGTTTGATTTTCGGCAATTCTAGGCTAAAATTCAAGGTGAGTTTTTAGTCGGTTTTTGATAATTTTTACGTTTTTAAGATCGTTGCTTCAAACGGTAGCTTACCCATGTTGAAAATTTTGAATCTAAGCATGCTTGATATTCGGCCATTGATGTGTTCATGTAGTTTTTGATGTTTGATGATTTTATTTTAAAGATATGTTAAAGATTAGTATATTTTGTATTGGAAATTTTGGTGAATTTGAGTATTTTTGGGCTAAATTGCAAAAATGAATTTTTGAGGGATCTAAAATGCAAAATAAATGAAAGATATGGACTAGTATGCTCCCTATGAATATTCAGCCCTAAGGTAATATATTGAAATTTTGCGTATTTTGTGTTTTGTGCAATTAGGACTAATTTGTAAAAATGTGAAATAGTAGGGTAAAATGGTAATTTACCTATTTATATGCTTAAGGACTAAATTGAGATGAAATGTACTTGAATAAGCTGAATTTTAATGTGTTTAGATCAAGAACAAAGAAAAACAGATTTGGACCGGGGGAAGACGAAGGTTGTCGAATAGCAGGTTTACGCGGTTCGTCGACAGTCGAGGTAAGTCCTTAAGCAAATTTATGTTGAAGAATCATTTACGATAGTAGTAGATTATAAAATTTGGAATTGAAAGTATAAAAATACATGTTGGCCGAATACAGGGGTATGAGATTGTAATGAAATCATTTTGTTAAATGTGATGTTAATAAGTATGTTCGGTTAATATGTGAAAGTGACATGAAGTGTATGAGATGGTTGTGATATTAGCACTAAGTAATGTGTATTGAAATGATGAAAATGTTGATATTTCGAGCTTCGAGCCTAGCAGGCCTTGAGCCGGTGATCTATTTCAGGCTTTGAGCCTAGCAGGCTTCGTGCCGGTGAATTAATTTCAGACCTCTTGTCTAGCAGGCTTAATGCCGGTGTATATGTCGGGCCTTGATGCCTAGCAGGCTTAATGCCGATGATAAGTTATAAACCGAGAACTCATGTAATAAACGAGGTGCGACATATTATTTAATGCTATGTGCTATGAGCTCAGGTGAGTACTATCCTACTAGTTTAGTATGGAATGAAGTGAATAAGTGTAATATCTATTGAGTTTATAAAGGATGAACGTGAACCATATATATATGTATATAGCTATGTATGAATTGAGCCTAATGTTTACATTTTGTTTTGATTATTCAGCTATAAATGAATTCATTAATGAGAAATGAATTTGGATGTGATTTTATATGCGTACAAAAAGAAGAATATGTGATTGATATGTATGATACATTCATATTACCTAGAAAATAGGTATATTTATGTTAGTTATAAGATTGAATAGTACATATGAACATAATGGTAAAGTGTTAGTAATTAAGTATGGAATGTTGATGACATTCGGTCATGATATGTTTATTTATTATAAGGTTCAGATTCATTTCTATGAATTTAATGACTAAAAGATTAAATTATATGAATAATATTTTGTATTGGCTTAAGACTTACTAAGCTTACTAGCTTATTCCGTTTATGTTTAATGTTCTGTTTATAGATTTTGGTCAAGCTACGGGCTTGGGGAATCGTCGGAGAAGTCAACCGCATTATCAACTATTTTGGTACTCATAAACGTAGTTTTTGATTCGAAAGGCATGTATAAGCTAGGCTAAGTTGTAACTAATGGTAAATAATTTTGTATATAAGCATAGCCTTGCGAAAATGGCTATTTCTTTTGGTTAAGCTTCACTTATGTGTTTCGGTATAATGATCTATGTAATTACTAATGAATGTTAGGTTCGGTTATAGTTTAAATTATGTTTGAAATGTGATTATATAATATAGATGATATGTATTTGATTTCAAAGAATTTGACTTTAGGTTGACTTATGCCGAACATGGTTGTTGAGGTTATTTTGTATGGGTGGTTGTGATCAAGTTGAATTTATGAGCTACTTGTCTAACATGCTTATTGAATTCTAGTTGAGTTAGATAAGGGTTTCGATAATATGGTAAATAGTGTAAGCTTGATGTGTTTGGCAACATGAAGTGAAAATGTGATTAAGTGAACTTAGAAATGTGATATTTATGCACTCAATGAGATATGTATATGAAAGTTGGTTTTATAGATCCAATTGTTAATGGTAGGTTGGATATATATATGTTTCTTGTTTGGTTAGTTGCATAGTAAATTGAAAGGTGAAAATGAATGTTCGGGTAAGGCGAGGCTTTGATTTTGCTATATATGAAATTGTTGTTAAAGTAGTATTAATGGTTTAGTTGAGGTTATCACACGAATATTTGTAACATAGAAGCTTGACTGAAATTCGGATTTTGTTACATGAATCTTGTATAAATGTCGGGTATATGTTATAAAAAGATTTTGACTGAGTTAAGGTTTGAATGCATATTATATATGAGAATATGTGTATATGTATATGTCATGGAAATTTAAGTCATAATACGTGGACCTTTGTATGTATTGAGTTCTAGAAATGAAACTTGTTGTATCTTGTTTAATTTGTTTGATTATAATGTTATACGAATCAGTAGAGGTACCATTTGCTTGTGTTGAATACAATTGAATGACTTTTCGGAGTTGAGTTTAGTTTGGTAATGCCTCATAACCCTAGTCCAGCGACGGGTACGGGTTAGGGTTGTTACATTTGATTGGTAGCTTAAGGTTTAGTCGATTCTAGGACTGCCGTAGCGCGTGTAAGTCTAGCTATACATGCCTTCATTGTACATTTGATAGTGTGGTGACTTCTGACATTCCGAACTGTGTTTTATATAGTAAATGGATTTCGATCCTGATAGAGCCGTAGCGGATGATGTAGAGAGTGTAGCGCCTGATCGCGCACACGGATCAGTGCTGGTAGACTCTCGACCAGTTTCGGGTAGCCATGAGGGAGAGGCTAAACAAGCCTTCTACCAGATGATGAATGAACGGTTTACCTAGTTTGTTCAGAATAACCCGGCTGTACCACAACCTCCACCCCCGAATAATCCAACTCCAGTACCTTCAGCACCTCCGATGATAGATCTGATGAGATCTAGTAGGCCTCCTACTGATAAAATTAGAAAATATGGGGCCGAAGAATTCAAAGCTAATGATGATGACGATGCGGAGAGGGCTGAGATGTGGCTTGATAACACTATTCGAGTACTTGATGAGCTATCTTGTACTCCAGATGAATGCCTGAAATGTGCTATATCTCTATTACGGGACACTACATATCACTGGTGGAATACACTAGTATCAGTGGTTCCGAAAGAAAAAGTGACGTGGGATTTCTTTCACATAAAGTTTCGTAAGAAATATATTAGCCAAAGGTTCATCAATCAGAAAAGGAAAGAATTTTTGGAGCTAAAACAGGGTCGCATGACTGTGACTGAATATGAGCGGAAATTTGTCAGATTGAGTCGATATGCCCGAGAGTGCGTATCCACTGAAGCCATTATGTGTAAAAGATTTGAAGACGGCCTGGATGAAGACATAAAGTTGCCGGTTGGCATTCTTGAAATCAAAGACTTCGTGGTACTAGTCGAGCGAGCTTACAAAGCTTAAGAGCTCGGAAAAGAGAAAAGAAAGGCTGAAATTGAAGCTAGAGACACTCGTAAAAGATCATCGAGTAAGACTTTCCATTCAGTGCCTAAGAAGTTCAGAGACGACTTCAGCCGACATAAAACTACTTCAAACCAGTCTAGACGAGATCGACCTCCAGTGGGTTCCCGAGCTACCTCAATGGCCAGTGTTGGTAATGTTCTGCAGGATCGAGTTGAATGCAAGAACTGTGGTAAATGGCATTCTGGGAGTTGTAGATTCCGAGATCGGTCCTGTTTTAAATGTGGATCGTCAGATCATTTTATCAGAGAGTGCCCAATGTTAGCCGAGCAAAATACGGCTCAGAACATTAAACTGAGTAGCACACCAGCACGGGGCAGACCACCCAGACATTCAGGCAATGTAGGTGGCAGTCAGAGAGGGACGAAAGACACTGCAGTTCGATCAGAGGCTTGAGCTCCAGCTAGAGCTTATGCTATACGAGCCAGAGAGGATGCTTCTTCCCCAGATGTCATTACCAGTGCTTTCACACTTTATGATATTACTGTGATTGCATTGATTGATCCTGGATCGACTCATTTATATGTGTGTGAAACTCTAGTATCCAGTAAGACTCTGCCAGTTGAGTCTACTGAGTTTGTGATCCGTGTGTCCAACCCTTTGGGTAGATGTGTTCTCATTGATAGAGTATGTAAAGGTTGCCTATTGATGATTCGGGATTCCTGCTTTCCAGCTGACTTAATGTTGTTGCCTTTCGACGAGTTTGATATAATTTTTTGAATGGATTGGTTAACTTTGCACGATGTAGTGGTGAATTGCAAAAGAAAAATTATTGATTTGAGATGTCACAATGGTGAGATCATCCGAGTTGAATATAGTGATTTAAATGGGTTGCCTACAGTAATATCCTCGATGCTAGCTCGAAAGTATGTGAGAAAAAGATGTGAAGCTTATTTGGCCTATGTATTGGATAATAAAGTGTATGAAAAACAGATTGAATCTGTACCGATTGTGTGTGAATACCCAGATATGTTTCTGAAAGAATTACCGGGTTTACCACCAGTACGAGAGATTGAGTTTGGCATTGAATTAGTACCAAGGACGACTCTGATTTCGATAGCTCCGTATCAGATGGCACCTACTGAGTTGAAAGAGTTGAAAGCACAGTTGCAAGAGTTGACAGATAGGGGCTTTGAACGACCGAGTTTCTCTCCTTGGGGTGCACCAGTTCTGTTTGTAAAAAAGAAAGACGGGACAATGCGAATATGTATTGATTTTCGGTAGCTACATAAAGTGACAATAAAGAATAAATACCCGTTACCTCGAATTGATGATTTGGACCAGTTAAAAGGGGCTTCAGTGTTCTCAAAGATAGATCTGAGATCGGGTTATTATCAGTTGCGAGTGAGAGATACAAATGTGCCAAAGACTGCATTCGAGACGAGGTACGGACATTTTGAGTTTCTGGTTATGCCTTTTGGACTTACTAATGCACCTGCTGTTTTTATGGATCTGATGAATCGGGTTTTCAGACAGTTTTTGGATCGGTTTGTAGTAGTGTTTATTGATGATATACTGATATACTCTAAAGATGAAACCGAGCATGCCGAGCATTTGAGATTAGTGCTACAAACTTTGCGAGATCAACAGTTGTATGCAAAGTTTAGTAAGTGTGAATTCTGGATGAATGAAGTCAGTTTCCTAGGTCATGTTGTTTCAGCGTTAGGTATTCGGGTTGATCCAAACAAAATATCGTCTATACTGGATTGGAAGCCACCAAAGAATGTTTCTGAAATTCGAAGCTTTCTGGGACTTGTGAGATACTACAGACAATTCGTCAAAGGTTTTTCCATGATAGCTATACCTTTGACAAAGATACTACAGAAAGATATCAAGTTTGAATGGTCGGAAAAGTGTCAGAAAAGTTTCGATCAGTTGAAAGCCCTTTTAACCGAAGCTCCAGTGTTAGCTCAGCCTGAATCGGGTAAAGAATTTATTGTTTACAGTGATGCTTCTTTGAATGGTTTGGGTTGTTTTTTTTATGTAGGAAGGCAAAGCCATAGCCTACGCTTCTAGACAATTGAAGCCTCACGAAAGAAATTATCTGACTCATGATTTGGAACTAGCAGCCATTGTTTTCGCTTTCAAAATATGGCGTCATTACTTGTTCAGCGAAAAATGTCATGTTTATTCAGATCACAAAAGTTTGAAGTACTTAATGACTCAGAAAAATTTGAACTTGAGACAACGCAGATGGTTAGAACTGTTGAAAGACTATGAATTAGTGATTGACTACCATCAGGGGAAACCAAACGTTGTTGCAGATGCCTTAAGTTGAAAATCATTGTTTGCTCTTCGTGCGTTGAACACACATATGGTTATGTCTGGTGATGGCTCGATCATAACCGAGTTGAAAGCAAAACCGATGTTTATTGTTGACGAGTTCAGTGTGAAAATGATACAGAGTCAGAGTTTCGAATTGATGCAAATGATTATTTGAATTTCAAAGGCCGAATATGTGTTCCGAAGAATGTGGATTTGATTCCGATGATTTTAAACGAGGCTCATAATAGTCAAATGTTGATACATCCAGGTAGCACGAAGATGTATAATGATTTGAAATAGTTTTACTGGTGGCCTGGCATGAAAAGGGATATATCTAAATTTGTTTCAAAGTGTTTAATATGTCAGCAAGTCAAGGCCGAACATCAAGTGCCTTCTGGATTACTTCAGCCAATCATGATACCTGAATGGAAATGGGATAGAATTACAATGGATTTTGTATCCGGTTTGCCTGCAACACCAAGCAAGAAAGATGCAGTCTGGGTTATAGTGGATGACTGACTAAATCAGCTCACTTTGTGCCAGTTCGTACAGGTTATTCACTCGATAAACTCGTTGAATTGTATGTATCGCAGATTGTGAGGTTACATGGTGTGTCGAGTTCCATTGTTTTAGATAGAGACTCGAGATTCACGTCGTAGTTTTGGAAAAAGTTACAAGATGCTTTAGGTACTAAACTCCACTTCAGTACAGATTTTCATCCCCAGACAGACGGTCAGTCTGAACGAACCATTCAGATACTTGAGGACATGTTGAGATGTTGCGTACTTGAGTTTGAAGGTATGTGGGAAAGATATTTACCTTTGATTGAATTTGCTTATAATAACAGTTTTCAATCTAGTATCGAAATGGCACCTTATGAAGCTCTTTATGGCCGCAAATGTCGTACACCGTTTTATTGGACTGAGCTTAGTGAAAGCAAGATACACGGAGTTGATTTGATTAAAGAGACTGAGCAGAAAGTGGTTGTAATCAGAGGTACTTTGAAAGTTACTGCGGATTGACAAGTCTTATGCTGATTTAAAACGTAAAGATGTTGAATTTCAAGTCGGAGATCGAGTGTTTTTGAAAGATTCCCCATGGAAGAAAGTACTCCGATTTGGTCGAAAAGGCAAACTAAGGCCGAGGTTTACCGGACCGTACGAGATCATTGAACGTATTGGGCCTGTTACTTATAGATTGAAGTTGCCCTCTAAGTTAGAAAAGATACACAACGTATTTCACGTTTCAATGCTTCGTAAATATAGATCAGATCCGTCACATGTGATTACTCCGTCTGAGATTGAAATACGAACTGATATGACGTATGAAGAAGAACCGATTCGTATTTTAGCTCGGGAAACGAAAGAGTTGAGAAACAAGAGAATTCCGCTAGTGAAAGTACTGTGGTATAGGCACGGAGTTGAAGAGGCTACGTGGGAGCGTGAGGGGTAACAATATCCGACTTCGTTTAACGGTAAGATTTTCAGGGACGAAAATTCCTTTGGGGGGAGAGTTGTAACAGTCTGAATGTGACCCTAATCGGAACAGTGATTTCGGGACCACAAATCTGAGTCTAAAATATTTTTAAATGACATATTCTGTGTTTATTATATGTGAATTAATGTGTGTGAAAGTTTCGTAGAAAAATTTTATCATTTGTGTGTTTAATTTAGAAAAAAGACTTAATCGCATAAAATGTAAAAGTTGCAAACTATAGTGAAAAGTGCAAATATGATAGTGGCTTTTTAATATGAGGTATTAAAAGGGTAAATAACCCATTTTTAAGTTAGTGGGTGGTTTATGACAAGAATAACCTTAAGTTATATGTTATGAAATTTTATATTATAAGGTTAAGTAAGTAATTAGCTAAATAACATATTATATGTTAAAATAACATAAAAAAATAAGCTATCATCTTTTAATTCTTCCTTGGTCGAATATTGGAGAAAGAAAGAAGCTTTGAATCCTTTTGATTTTTGGCAATTCTAGGCTAAAATTCAAGGTGAGTTTTTAGCCGGTTTTTGATAATTTGTACGTTTTTAAGATCGTTGCTTCAAACGCTAGCTTACCCATGTTGAAATTTTTGAATCTAAGCATGCTTGATATTCGGCCATTGATGTGTTTATGTAGTTTTTGATGTTTGATGATTTTATTTTAAAGATATGTTAAAGATTAGTATATTTTGTATTGGAAATTTTGGTGAATTTGAGTATTTTTGGGCTAAATTGCAAAAATGAATTTTTGAGGGGGCTAAAATGAAAAATAAATGAAAGATATGGACTAGTATGCTCCCTATGAATATTCAGCCCTAAGGTACTATATTGAAATTTTGTGTATTTTGTGTTTTGTGCAATTAGGACTAAATTGAAAAAATGTGAAATAGTAGGGTAAAATGGTAATTTACCTATTTATATGCTTAGGGACTAAATTGAGATGAAATGTACTTGAATAAGCTGAATTTTAATGTGTTTAGATCAAGAACAAGGAAAAGCAGATTTGGACCGGGGGAAGACGAAGGTGGTCGAATAGCCGGTTTACGCGGTTCGTCGATAGTCGAGGTAAGTCCTTAAGCAAGTTTATGCCGAAAAATCATTTACGATAGTAGTATATTATAAAATTTGGAATTTAAAGTATAAAAATACATGTTTGCCGAATACAGGGGTATGAGATTGTAATAAAATCATTTTGTTAAATGTGATGTTAATAAGTATGTTCGGTTAATATGTGAAAGTGACATGAAGTGTATGAGATGGTTGTGATATTAGCACTAAGTAATGTGTATTGAAATGCTAAAAATGTTGATATTTCGGGCTTCGAGCCTAGCAAGCCTTGAGCCGATGATCTATTTCAGGCTTTGAGCCTAGCAGGCTTCGTGCCGGTGAATTAATTTTGGACCTCTGGTCTAGCAGGCTTAATGCCGGTGTATATGTCGGGCCTTGATGCCTAGCAGGCTTAATGCCGATGATAAGTTATAAATCGAGAACTCATGTAATAAACGAGGTGCGACATATTATTTAATGCTATGTGCTATGAGCTCAGGTAAGCACTATCCTACTAGTTTAGTATGGAATGAAGTGAATAAGTGTAATATCTGTTGAGTTTATAAAGGATGAACGTGAACCATATATATATGTATATAGCTATGTATGAATTGAGCCTAATGTTTACATGTTGTTTTGATGATTCAGCTATAAATGAATTCATTAATGAGAAATGAATTTGGATGTGATTTTATATGCGTACAAAAAGAAGAATATGTGATTGATATGTATGATACATTCATATTACCTAGAAAATAGGTATATTTATGTTAGTTATAAGATTGAATAGTACATATGAACATAATGGTAAAGTGTTAGTAATTAAGTATGGAATGTTGATGACATTCGGTCATGATATGTTTATTTATTATAAGGTTCATATTCATTTCTATGAATTTAATGACTAAAAGATTAAATTATATGAATAATATTTTGTATTGGCTTAAGACTTACTAAGCTAGTAAGCTTACTCTGTTTATGTTTAACGTTCTGTTTATAGATTTTGGTCAAGCTACGGGCTCGGGGAATCGTTGGAGAAGTCAACCGCATTATCAACTATTTTGGTACTCATAAACGTAGTTTTTGATTCGAAAGGCATGTATAAGCTAGGCTAAGTTGTAACTAATGGTAAATAATTTTGTATATAAGCATAGCCTTGTGAAAATGGATATTTCTTTTGGTTAAGCTTCACTTATGTGTTTCGATAAAATGATCTATATAATTACTAATGAATGTTAGGTTTGGTTATAGTTTAAACTATGTTTGAAATGTGATTATATAATATAGATGATATGTATTTGATTTCGAAGAATTTGACTTTAGGTTGACTTATGCCGAACATGGTTGTTGAGTTTATTCTAATATGGGTGGTTGTGATCAAATTGATTTTATGAGCTACTTGTCTAACATGCTTATTGGATTCTAGTTGAGTTAGATAAGGGTTTCGATAATATGGTAAATAGTGTAAGCTTGATGTGTTTGGCAACATGAAGTGAAAATGTGATTAAGTGAACTTAGAAATGTGATATTTATGAACTCAATGAGATATGTATATGAAAGTTGGTTTTATAGATCCAATTGTTAATGGTAGGTTGGATATATATATATGTTTCTTGATTGGTTAGTTGCATAGTAAATTGAAAGATGAAAATGAATGTTTGGTTAAGGCGAGGCTTTGATTTTGCTATATATGAAATTGTTGTTAAAGTAGTATTAATGGTTTAGTTGAGGTTATCACACGAATGTTTGTAACATAGAAGCTTGACTGAAATTCAGATTTTGTTACACGAATCTTGTATAAATGTCAGGTATATGTTATAAAAAGATTTTGACTGAGTTAAGGTTTAAATGCATATTATATATGAGTATATGTGTATATGTATATATCATGGAAATTTAAGTCATAATATGTGGACCTTTGTATGTATTGAGTTCTAGAAATGAAACTTGTTGTATCTTGTTTAATTTGTTTGATTATAATGTTATACGAATCAGTAGAGGTACCATTTGCTTGTGTTTAATACAATTGAATGACTTTTCGGAGTTGAGTTTAGTTTGGTAATGCCTCATAACCCTAGTCCGGCGACGGGTATGTGTTAGGGTTGTTACATTTGATTGGTATCAGAGCTTACAGTTTAGTCGATTCTAGGACTACCGTAGCGCGTGTGAGTCTAGCTATACATGCCTTTATTGTACATTTGATAGTGTGGTGACTTCTGACATTCCGAACTATGTTTTATATAGTAAATGGATTCCGATCCTGATAGAGCCGTAGCGGATGATGTAGAGAGTGTAGCGCCTGATCGCACACACGGATCAGTGCCGGTAGACTCTCGACCAGTTTCAGGTAGCCATGAGGGAGAGGCTAAACAAGCCTTCTACCAGATGATGAATGAACGGTTTACCCAGCTTGTTCAGAGTTACCCGGCTGTACCACAACCTCCACCCCCGAATAATCCAACTCCGGTACCTTTAGCACCTCCGATGATAGATTCGATAAGATCTAGTAGGCCTCCTATTGATAAAATTAGAAAATATAGGCACGAAGAATTCAAAGCTAATGATGATGACGATGCGGAGAGGGCTGAGATGTGGCTTGATAACACTATTCGAGTACTTGGTGAGCTATCTTGTACTCCAGATGAATGCCTGAAATATGCTATATCTCTATTACGGGACACTGCATATCACTAGTGGAATACACTAGTATCAGTGGTTCCGAAAGAAAAAGTGACTTGGGATTTCTTTCAGATCAAGTTTCGTAAGAAATATATTAGCCAAAGGTTCATCGATCAGAAAAGGAAAGAATTTTTAGAGCTAAAACAGGGCCGCATGACTGTGACTGAATATGAGCGGAAATTTGTCAGATTGAGTCGATATGCCCGAGAGTGCGTATCCACTGAAGCCATTATGTGTAAAAGATTTGAAGATGGCCTGGATGAAGACATAAAGTTGGTGGTTGGCATTCTTGAAATCAAAGAGTTCGTGGTACTAGTCGAGCGAGCTTACAAAGCTTAAGAGCTCGGAAAAGAGAAAAGAAAGGCTGAAATTGAAGCTAGAGACACTCGTAAAAGATCATCGAGTAAGACTTTCCATTCAGTGCCTAAAAAGTTTAGAGACGACTTTAGCCGACATAAAACTACTTCAGACCAGTCTAGACGAGACCGACCTCTAGTAGGTCCCCAAGCTACCTGAATGGCGAGTGTTAGTAATGTTCCGCATGATCGAGTTGAATGCAAGCACTGTGGTAAATGGCATTCCGGGAGTTGTAGATTCCGAGATCGGTCCTGTTTTAAATGTGGATCGTCAGATCATTTTATCAGAGAGTGCCCAATGTTAGCCGAGCAAAATACAGCTCTGAACATTAAACTGACAGCGCACCAGCACGGGGCAGACCACCCAGACATTCAGGCAATGTAGGTGGCAGTCAGAGAGGGACGAAGGACACTACAGTTTGATCAGAGGCTTGAGCTCCAGCTAGAGCTTATGCTATACGAGCCAGAGAGGATGCTTCTTCCCCAAATGTCATTACCGGTACTTTCACACTTTATGATATTACTGTGATTGCATTGATTGATCCTGGATCGACTCATTCATATGTGTGTGAAACTCTAGTATCCAGTAAGACTCTGCCAGTTGAGTCTACTGAGTTTGTGATCCGTGTGTCCAACCCTTTGGGTAGATGTGTTCTCATTGATAGAGTATGTAAAGGTTGCCTATTGATGATTCGGGATTCCTACTTTCCAGCTGACTTAATGTTGTTGCCTTTCGACGAGTTTGATATAATTTTTGGAATGGATTGGTTAACTTTGCACGATGCAGTGGTGAATTGCAAAAGAAAAATTATTGATTTGAGATGTCACAATGGTGAGATCATCTGAGTTGAATATAGTGATTTAAATGGGTTGCCTACAGTAATATCCTCGATGCTAGCTCGAAAGTATGTGAGAAAAAGATGTGAAGCTTATTTGGCCTATGTATTGGATAATAAAGTGTCTGAAAAACAGATTGAATCTGTACCGATTGTGTGTGAATACCCAGATATGTTTCCTAAAGAATTACTGGGTTTACCACCAGTACGAGAGATTAAGTTTGGCATTGAATTAGTACCAGGGACGACTCTGATTTCGATAGCTCCGTATCAGATGGCACCTACTGAGTTGAAAGAGTTGAAAGCACAGTTGCAAGAGTTGACAGATAAGGGCTTTGCACGACCGAGTTTCTCTCCTTGGGGTGCACCAGTTCTGTTTGTAAAAAAGAAAGACGGGACTATGCGAATGTGTATTGATTATCGGTAGCTACATAAAGTGACAATAAAGACTAAATACCCGTTACCTCGAACTGATGATTTGTTTGACCAGTTAAAAGGGGCTTCAGTTGCGAGTCAGAGATACAGATGTGCCAAAGACTACATTCCGGACGAGGTACGGACATTTTGAGTTTCTGGTTATGCCTTTTGGACTTACTAATGCACCTGCTGTTTTTATGGATCTGATGAATCGGGTTTTCAGACAGTTTTTGGATCGGTTTGTAGTAGTGTTTATTGATGATATACTGATCTACTCTAAAGATGAAACCGAGCATGCCGAGCATTTGAGATTAGTGCTACAAACTTTGCGAGATCGACAGTTGTATGCAAAGTTTAGTAAGTGTGAATTCTGGATGAATGAAGTCAGTTTCCTGGGTCATGTTGTTTCAGCGTTAGGTATTCGGGTTGATCCAAACAAAATATTGGCTATACTGGATTGGAAGCCACCAAAGAATGTTTCTAAAATTCGAAGCTTTCTGGGACTTGTGAGATACTACAGACGATTCGTCAAAGGTTTTTCCATGATAGCTATACCTTTGACAAAGATACTACAGAAAGATATCAAGTTTGAATGGTTGGAAAAGTGTCAGAAAAGTTTCGATCAGTTGAAAGCCCTTTTAATCGAAGCTCCAGTGTTAGCTCAGCCTGAATCGGGTACAGAATTTATTGTTTACAGTGATGCTTCTTTGAATGGTTTGGGTTGTTTTTTTTATGTAGGAAGGCAAAGTCATAGCCTACGCTTCTAGACAATTGAAGCCTCACGAAAGAAATTATCCGACTCATGATTTAGAACTAGCAGCCACTGTTTTCGCTTTCAAAATATGGCGTCATTACTTGTTCAGCGAAAAATGTCATGTTTATTCAGATCACAAAAGTCTGAAGTACTTAATGACTCAAAAAGATTTGAACTTGAGACAACGCAGATGGTTAGAACTGTTGAAAGACTATGAATTAGTGATTGACTACCATCAGGGGAAAGCTAATGTTGTTGCAGATGCCTTAAGTTGAAAATCATTGTTTGCTCTTCGTACATTGAACACACATATGGTTATGTCTGGTGATGGCTCAATCATAACCGAGTTGAAAGCAAGACCGATGTTTATTCAGCAGATTTGTGATGCACAAAGAATTGACAAAGACTTGATTGTTAGACGAGTTCAGTGTGAAAATGATACAGAGTCAGAGTTTCGAATTGATGCAAATGATTATTTGAATTTCAAAGGCTGAATATGTGTTCCGAAGAATGTGGATTTGATTCCGATGATTTTAAACGAGGCTCATAATAGTCAAATGTCGATACATCCGGGTAGCACGAAGATGTATAATGATTTGAAACAGTTTTACTGGTGGCCTGGCATGAAAAGGGATATATCTAAATTTGTTTCAAAGTGTTTAATATGTCAGCAAGTCAAAGCCGAACATCAAGTGCCTTCTGGATTACTTCAGCCAATCATGATACCTGAATGGAAATGGGATAGAATTACAATGGATTTTGTATCCGCTTTGCCTACTGTAACATCCTAAAATTTGAGTATTATTTGTGTTGGCTTGGGTATGAATTTTGTGTGTTAGCATAGTCTTGTGAAGGCTTGATTTTATTTAGGAAGCTAGAATAAATTTTTAGTATGGTTTATTTAATGAAGTGGATTAAGTGAGTTTGACACTTAAGTTAATTTAAGTGTTCAATTAAAGCACAAGATGAATAAGTGGCATGATGGTTAAGGCTCTTGAAAGGTTGCTTGAGGTTAGTGGTTCGAGTATCAAGGAAAACATTTTGAGGATTTTTATTTCATCATAGCATTTATGGACGGTCAACTTATGTTTATGATAGGTTGGACTTTCATCTTTTGGTAAGTTGAATATATGTTTAAGGAAAGCTTGATAGTAGGGATAAGAATCTTGAAGTTATGGAAGGTTGGGGAGACATAAGGCATGGAATATGGGGGATGTTTTGGAAACTTTATTCAAGGCTTTAGAGCATGTATGTGGACGGCATGGGTGTCTAGGGGGGTGGCCGAATGTTGTTAGGTGGTTTGGGGGGGAATAGTTGGCCAATTTTTCCTTTTGAACATCTTTTTGTATTATGTTTTCCCTCTCCAAAAACCCTTTCTTTGGCCGAATGTTATTGTGCATTTTGTGCAAATTTAGCTTTTGTTTTAGCTCTTGTTTTATTGAACCAAAAATGCTATTTCCTTTCTTTCATCTTTGCTTTTGAAACCAAAACTTCATTTTGGTATTTTTGCACTTTTCTTTTAGGCAAAATAGGTGTTGGCCGAATCTCATCTCTCCCACATCTCTCTTTTCTTTTCTTTTTGACATTGGTTCATAAACACTTTTCTTTTACACTCTCTTGGCCGAATATTTCTCCATCTCAAATACCATTTCTTTTTCTTTTGTTCAAAGATAAAACATTTACTTCATTCTATTTCTTCTTTTTTTTTTTTTCACTTCACCATAGCCGAATCTTCTACTTTCTTTTAGTCTTTGTTTTGGCCGAATATTCAAGGGTAGATTATCTTTGATTTTTCTTCAATCGATTTTGGAAAAGGGTAAGTGTTCATGGCTGATTTTCTTTCAATTCTTTTCTCTTTTCCAAGTTATTTTTGTAACATCCCCAAACTCGGCCCATTCACTACGACCGAGTCCGGTTATGTTAGTGAAAATACCTTTCTTTACTTAGAACTTAAAGCATGAAAATTTTCTGCTATTAAAAATAATTCATATTAAACTTTAGAAAAAAAATATATATATAAATACTTTGATTAAAAGATTGCTATAATAAAAACCGTTTCCACAGAGTAATATATTTTAAGAAAAACATATATATAATAATATCAACAAAATAGCAATAACAATAGTAACAATAATATATAAAGTACTTTAAACCAAAGGCCCTTATTACATCAAATAAAATTCCAAAATACTGATAATATAAAATAATTAAATAAAGTAAAACATCTTCGGCATGAAAATCCCCTTCTGCATGGGCCACCTTGTATCCACTCCAACCCGGTCCGATCAACTTGTCACCTGCGATGTTTAAAAAAAATAATTGGGTGAGTCATAATGACTCAGTGTGTAAGTTAACCACTGAAATCCACCCACATGCTAGCCACATAATATCCCAATTATCAAATGCAACAAGTAATGTATATTCATTCTTACAATTACCACAATCTGGGCTTGGCCCACATTCAAATCATACTCAAATACTGGGCTAGGCCCATTCCTCAATAAACCACATATCAACTGGGCTTGGCCCATCTCCACGTACGTTCCCAAAACATACCTATTCACATGTCATATTGGGCTTAGCCCATTACCATATCTTTTCATAAATGAAATAATGCAATCATGAAACCCAACCCAAGCCTAGGGTCTATCCGCTACACACCCCCTGATCCAGCCTACCACACACCAGGGGACTATCGAGTCACCCTCTCCTTTTCCCTCCAAAAAGGCAACCAATGCCATCCACGATGTAGCATATAGCTAACATCAAACCACGATGGAGCACACAGCAATCCATCAAGCCACGATATGACATAAAGCCGATAACAATCAAGGTAACCACGCGAACTAAATCGCAAAGATCCACAACGCGACCTCAGTCAGCGCCAATCCACGATGTAGCACAAAGCTGACATCAACCACGTACTCGAAGTACACCCGTACCTTCTTTTCATAACCCACCCATGCACATGCCACATAAAATATAATCGTGATCATGCATGCACATGCTTATTAGTATCCATAAACATACTCATAAACAAATAATCACATTGCAACAGGTCCGATACTAACCTGATCATCGCTATACCCTTTAGGGGTATATATGGCACACTTATTACTGCACTTGTTAGTAAAACATATAACACATAAAACCCGGAAACAGTGGGTTAGTTACACACCTTATAACCTGAAGTTCTAAACCCTCGATCCCGACGCTATCAACTAGCGAAACTACCGCTATCTGCCTATAGCTATCTCCTGCTGCTGGCCCACACCCCGGTGGCCACTCCCGAACTGCTGAAACTGCTCTTTTCTTGAACTTCGAAATAGGGACCTTCCCTTGCCCACTCTGACTGGTTGTGGCCTCCATAAAAACTTAATCAGGTAAACAGGTTAACCCCCAAAACACCACTTAAGCATTTAATCTAAATAAATATCTCTTACCAACTCAACTTGAATCCCGAACGCTACTCTATGCCACTGCAACTGCTGACTAAACGACCTTGCTAACCACTCCCTATTGCTCCAGCTAGAAACGACCACCACCAAGGAAGTAAGGTTCGGCTCAGGGACTTGTAACCAAAGTGAAGAGAATGTGAGAATGGATGATTCGGTAAGGCTTTTAGATAGTGTTTGGGATATTCAGCAATGGTAGTTTTCTATGGATGGTTACGGTTTAAGCAAGGTTTAAAAAGAAAAAGGTGAGAAGGGAGAGGGATATAGGTTCATAAAAGGTTAAGCCCTCTGCTACTTTCGGCTACAAAGAAATGGCATGAAAAAGGGGTTTGCTTGGACTAACTTTCGGCAATGGACAAGGGAAAATAAATACAAACGAAGGAAAGAACTTTTTGGCAAGGGAGAGAAACAAATGATGAATGAAACAAGCACCTCCCTCCCCCTATTTATAATATTCGGCCAAGCCCCAAGCTCCCAAAAAAAAAAATCCTAAAATCTCTCCTAAAACACCTCCCTTCCATCCATTTTAAAAGTTTGAATGAGTCAAACTTTTACCTAGCCAAATTTAAAAAAAGATGACCAAGTCTTCTCCACCTTTCAAGCATCCAAAAAACCGCCCAGCTTCTATCCTCCTTGACGGAAAAACAAGGCCCCAAATGCTACCCTTGCAAATCGAACCTGAGCCCCTTCCCCCTGCAAATGGCGTCACTTCTCCATGCTCTAAGTGGCGCCTCCTTGCCACTCTGCCAAGCCACTCTTTATGCCAAAACTCCACCAAAAATTCTCTTAAGACCTCCTCTATCCAAGTTCTCCTTTTTAGCCCCTAAAACTAGAAATTTTCCAAAGCGTTCTACCATCACCTAGGGTTCTCAGGACCCCTAAAACTTACCCAAACACACACTGAAGTGTGCTAACACCCGAGCTAAGCACCAAAAATCCAACCCCTAAAACCAGGGTGTTACAATTCTACCCTCCTTAAAATAATTTCGTCCCCGAAATTACTTGTCTAAACTAACAGTCCAATTCCTCCCGCTACGCTATGGCTGCGCACTCTGATCTTAAAGAGCTAACATACTTCCCAATCATAGTCTCTAAGTTCGCACTCAAAATTCAAAGCAACTCAGAAAAGAGCTATTCCCACAAGCAAGCAAAGCAATTAAAGCATGTACCAAAGCAGAGGAGCTTACCCGATATCACCTCCTTGGTTGATTCTGACTGGAACCATTCCCTCCATGGCTTGAACCATGACCCCTCGTTGATCGAGGACAGTTCTTAACCAGATGTGCCTTAGATCCGCACCGAAAGCATGTTTTACTATTCCCCCAACACTCTCCTGTGTGAGGTCTCCCACATCGAGCACAGAGACAATTCCGATTCTCAGCAACTGGCACGGGTGTATGTACCGTATTCCCAACTCTCGGTCTTTTCTGAGCATCTCCAAACGATGCTGACCATCCAACACTTCTCTTATTCCCGTTCCTATTCTTTCCTCGATTTTCCCTTACCGTCCTCTTAACTTCTTCGGCTATACGAGCTTTCTCCACTAGCACCGCGAAGTCTCTTTCCCTCTGCGGAGCGATCAGCACTCGAAGTTCATCTCGCAATCCGTCTTCAAACCGGACGCACCTCTCATAGTCAGTGGCCACAATTCCCTTAGCATACTGACTTAGCCGTACAAATTCTGCTTCGTATTCCGCTATCGACTTATTTCCTTGCACCAGATTTAGAAACGCCTTCCTTTGCGCATCTAAGTAGCTTGCTCCAACGTATTTTCCTTCAAACTTTTCCTTAAAGTAATCCCAATCCAATAGATCTGCCGGTACACCTTGTTTGACAGTGAGCCACCATCGATAAGCCTCGTCCCGAAGTAGCGAAACAGCACCTTTCAACTTTTCCTATGGGGCACAATCCAAGTCGTCCATAATTCTCTCGACTCCTTCTAGCCAATACTCCGCTACGTTCGGAGCCGTTCCCAACACTCCTCTAAAAACTTCAGCCCCGTTCGACCTAAGTCTCTCGGACACTGACTTCCGAGCTCCATTTCCCCTACTAGCTCTTGCCACTTGCTGAAGCACGCGTAACATAGCCTGCGACACTGCGTCCTCTTCACTTATCGGATCTTGTTCCTCTACATCCACTGCTGGCGGTACTTCGCTTTCTGACCCATAGCCAGACCCTACTGGTTCCGAAGCTGTCATTCTACCTCTACCGCGTCCCCTAGAACTCATCTCTAGCGCTTCGATTTAATCTGTTTAGAAAGTTTTATGGATTAGAAATTATTGTTTCACTGTTTTATCCACGAGCAATTTTATGCAATGAAGGTTCCAAGAGTAGTTCTTTCGAGCAATCAAGTTTCCTTTTCCTACCCAGGGGTAATTTCGTCATTTTTCCTAAAGAGGTATTTCGGTAGTAACTCAGGGTCAATTTTGAAAATAGTTTTTCCAACTTAGAGTTTTTTCAAAATTTGCAAATCTCAGGAGTCATCTTGAAAATTTTGTTTCTCAAACAAAGTGTGTTGCAAAAATTTCAGAAAGTAGGGTAATTTTCGTAATTTTGGAAATCATGGGTATTTTCGTAAATTCTCAAAATCGAGATATCACAACATTTTACAAAATAGAATTTTCTGATATTTAGTAAAGTAGGAATATTTCAGTAGAAGTTGAGAGAAATTTGAAAATTTAGAAACCAAGGGCATTTCGATAATTTTGTCAACTAGGGGTATTTTCGTAAATTTCCACAAATCAGAGTACCCTAATATTTTGAAAACTCGGATTTTAGTATTTTGCAAGGTAAAGAGCATTTTATCAAAATTTGAGGGTAGTACAGTAATTTTGCAATACAGGGGCGTTTTGGTAACTTTGCCACTAAGGGCATTTTGGTAATTTTGTAAATCGAAAGAAAAACGTCCTTCAAAATCAGATTTAAGGTTTCACAAACCAGAGGGGTAAATTTGAAAATTTAAAAACAGGGAATTTAGAAAACAGCAAGGCTAATTCCCTTTCGGGTTTTAATAATTAGTTCAGCCTGTGAACAAGTCCTCTTGGTTAAGGTGAACCGTAGCTACGCACCAGGTAGGATTCGAGTAAAGAGGAGGTGAGTCGCTAGGACTGCTTAAATACCAAGCTCTTACTGAATGCCACTCCTAGACATGCGTACAGTGGTTACCACACCTTAACTCGGCGACTTACTTCACAGGTTTGTTTAATAACCTTAAGTTTTATGCATATGTTTGAGTAAACTAATCCTAGGGTCCAATAGCCTTAATATTCTAATCTACGAGCCCACTCTAAGCCCATAATAGATCACACCAACAAATCATTTTAAAAGCTAGAAGTACTTACCTGGTGGACTTCGGGTCGGAGGTACAGGTGCCATGCCAGTATAACCTGAAAACTTTTTATAAAAGCCCATTTTTCATAAAGTCCATTTTGAAAACTGTTTCGGGCCCAAAAACCCTCAAAGCCGAGTTTTGAACTTGGCTCTGATACCAAACTGTAACATCCCCAAACCCGGCCCATTCACTACGACCGACTCCGGTTATGTTAGTGAAAATACCTTTCTTTACTTAGAACTTAAAGCATGAAAATTTTCTGCTATTAAAAATAATTCATATTAAAACTTTAGAAAAAAATATATATATAAATACTTTGATTAAAAGATTGCTATAATAAAAACCGTTTCCACAGAGTAATATATTTTAAGAAAAACATAATATATATAATAATATCAACAAAATAGCAATAACAATAGTAACAATAATATATAAAGTACTTTAAACCAAAGGCCCTTATTACATCAAATAAAATTCCAAAATACTGATAATATAAAATAATTAAATAAAGTAAAACATCTTCGGCATGAAAATCCCCTTCTGCATGGGCCACCTTGTATCCACTCCAACCCGGTCCGATCAACTTGTCACCTGCGATGTTTAAAAAAAATAATTGGGTGAGTCATAATGACTCAGTGTGTAAGTTAACCACTGAAATCCACCCACATGCTAGCCACATAATATCCCAATTATCAAATGCAACAAGTAATGTATATTCATTCTTACAAATACCACAATCTGGGCTTGGCCCACATTCAAATCATACTCAAATACTGGGCTGGGCCCATTCCTCAATAAACCACATATCAACTGGGCTTGGCCCATCTCCACGTACGTTCCCAAAACATACCTATCCACATGTCATATTGGGCTTAGCCCATTACCATATCTTTTCATAAATGAAATAATGCAATCATGAAACCACAAAGCTGACATCAACCACGCACTCGAAGTACACCCGTACCTTCTTTTCATAACCCACCCATGCACATGCCACATAAAATATAATCGTGATCATGCATGCACATGCTTATTAGTATCCATAAACATACTCATAAACAAATAATCACATTGCAACAGGTCCGATACTAACCTGATCATCGCTATACCCTTTAGGGGTATATATGGCACACTTATTACTGCACTTGTTAGTAAAACATATAACACATAAAACCCGGAAACAGTGGGTTAGTTACACACCTTATAACCTGAAGTTCTAAACCCTCGATCCCGACGCTATCGACCAGTGAAACTACCGCTATCTGCCTATAGCTATCTCCTGTCGCTGGCCCACACCCCGGTGGCCACTCCCGAACTGCTGAAACCGCTCTTTTCTTGAACTTCAGAATAGGGACCTTCCCTTGCCCACTCTGACTGGTTGTGGCCTCCATAAAAACTTAATCAGGTAAACAGGTTAACCCCCAAAACACCACTTAAGCATTTAATCTAAATAAATATCTCTTACCAACTCAACTTGAATCCCGAACGCTACTCTATGCCACTGCAACTGCTGACTAAATGACCTTGCTAACCACTCCCTATTGCTCCAGCTAGAAACGACCACCACCAAGGAAGTAAGGTTCGGCTCAGGGACTTGTAACCAAAGTGAAGAGAATGTGAGAATGGATGATTCGGCAAGGCTTTTAGATAGTGTTTGGGATATTCAGCAATGGTAGTTTTCTATGGATGGTTACAGTTTAAGCAAGGTTTAAAAAGAAAAAGGTGAGAAGGGAGAGGGATATAGGTTCATAAAAGGTTAAGCCCTCTGCTACTTTCGGCTACAAAGAAATGGCATGAAAAAGGGGTTTGCTTGGACTAACTTTCGGCAATGGACAAGGGAAAATAAATACAAACGAAGGAAAGAACTTTTTGGCAAGGGAGAGAAACAAATGATGAATGAAACAAGCACCTCCCTTCCCCCCTATTTATAATATTCGGCCAAGCCCCAAGCTCCCCAAAAAAAAAAAATCCTAAAATCTCTCCTAAAACACCTCCCTTCCATCCATTTTAAAAGTTTGAATGAGTCAAACTTTTACCTAGCCAAATTTAAAAAAAGATGACCAAGTCTTCTCCACCTTTCAAGCATCCAAAAAACCGCCCAGCTTCTATCCTCCTTGACGCAAAAACAAGGCCCCAAATGCTACCCTTGCGAATCGAACCTGAGCCCCTTCCCCCTGCAAATGGCGTCACTTCTCCATGCTCTAAGTGGCGCCTCCTTGCCACTCTGCCAAGCCACTCTTTATGCCAAAACTCCACCAAAAATTCTCTTAAGACCTCCTCTATCCAAGTTCTCCTTTTTAGCCCTTAAAACTAGAAATTTTCCAAAGCATTCTACCATCACCTAGGGTTCTCAGGACCCCTAAAACTTACCCAAACACACACTGAAGTGTGCCAACACCCGAGCTAAGCACCAAAAATCCAACCCCTAAAACCAGGGTGTTACAATTTTCTTGTGGACAAAAGCCGAATCTTTGGGCTTTATTTTGCAAGGTTCTAACCATTTTTAGGATTCGATTATTCTCTTAGGCTCTTTGGGATTTCGGAAGCAATCGATTTAAGTCATTCCTTTACTGAATCGGAGTTGGTAAGTCAAGTGGTAAGGATTCTATACTTTTAAAGTTGGTTGAGGAAGCCTAAGGTTTTATTGGATTAAGATATGTTGTTGGCCGAATGGTTTTCATTAAAATATTGTGATATGGCCGATTGTAGGACAAGGATCTAGTGTGGTAGATCGGATCTTCAGAAGTTAGTTTTACTTTGGTGAAAGGTGTGTATCTTACACACTTTATAACTTGGATTATATATGTATTCATGTGTGTTTTATAACTAATCATATTATGAAAGTGGGAAAAACGATGAGTTTTGGATATGATACCTTGATGGTATGAATGAGGATTCGGGTAAGCCCGTTTCAATATGTTGTTAATACATGTGGATTGAAATCATGATCTATGATTTATGGTATTATTATATGATTCATATTAAAGTGTATTAACATGATTTGGTTATCTATTACATTGGTATGGGCAATATGAGAGGAGGGGGAAGATTAATATCGTGTCGACGGACACTAGAGATTTGGTATCTCCAGTGATTTGGTATCACATTCGTGTCTTCGGACACCAGAGGTTTGGCACCTCATAGCGTCTCGTCCCTGTGGTTAACACCACCGTGGGTTGGCCCCACTTTTGAGATATGGGATCGACCCAGTGATTTGGTATCACACGTGGGTTGGCCCCACAACTTGATGATTTGTGACTTCGGTCACCAGTGGTTTGGCACCACCAGTGGTTTGGCACCACCAGTGATTTGGTATCACATTCGTGTCTCCGGACACCAGAGGTTTGGCACCTCATAGCGACTTGTCCCTGTGGTTAACACCACCGTGGGTTGGCCCCACTTTTGAGATATGGGATCGTCTGCCAGTGATTTGGTATCACACGTGGGTTGGCCCCACAGATGGATTATTCGTGACTTCGGTCACCAGTGATTTGGTATCACATTTGTGTCTTTGGACACCAGTGGTTTGGCACCACCAGTGGTTTGGTACCACACGGCGTAGAAAAGGAGTTATGGATGGCTAGGTTGGGTGCATTATACATATATATTGCTTTGTTATAATTTGTGTAAGTATGTGGTAATTACCCGGGAGAGGGAATATGCACTGAGTCTTGGTGACTCACCTTCTCCCTTATCATTTCAGGTGATTCGTGAGATCGCGGATATGGAGCCGGATGAACTCGAGGAGGCCATGCAATAAAAGTTGGTTTTATATGAACTTCCATTTGGGTACTTTACTTTAATTTGGTTTTTCATATTTTATGGGTTTGTAATAAGGCCTCTTTAAATTATGTTTTGGATTATTTTTATGTTTTGATTATGTTTTAAATATGGTTATAAATTTTTGATTATTACAATAAATTGAGCACCAAGTTTTCTAAACTACACAACGCAATGGTTTTTAAAATGTTACATCGGGTAACATAAATCATTTGATAATTTTAACAACTTAAGTGTTTTCAATAATTTAAATGATTTTCAAATATCTAGGTTCTACATTCAAATGCAATAGGTTTTCAAAGTAATAATTCGAGTTTTCTTAAAATGATATAAATGTTTTCTAACCTATGATTTATTCACTTATTTTAAAGTTTTACGTAATTTCAAAGTAAATTATTAGTTTTAACTTATTATACACCTGATTTCTACAAATATAGAATTTCAAAGGGTTTTTCACAAAAATTTAATCGTTAACTCGTTTTTCTTCAAAATATTTTCCTCAGTGACATACCAGATTCGGTCGTGGCGTATTGACCGGGTTTGGGGTGTTACACCTACAACACCGAGCAAGAAAGATGCAGTCTGGGTTATAGTAGATGACTGACTAAATCAGCTCACTTTGTGCCAGTTCGTACAGGCTATTCACTCGATAAACTCGTTGAATTGTATGTATCATAAATTGTGAGGTTACATGGTGTGTCGAGTTCCATTGTTTTAGATAGAGACTTGAGATTCACGTCGTAGTTTTGGAAAAAGTTACAAGATGCTTTAGGTACTAAAATCCACTTTAGTACAGATTTTCATCCGCAGACAGGCGGTCAGTCTGAACGAACCATTCAGATACTTGAGGACATGTTGAGATGTTGCGTACTTGAGTTTGAAGGTACGCAGGAAAGATATTTACCTTTGATTGAATTTGCTTATAATAACAGTTTTCAATCTAGTATCAAAATGGCACCTTATGAAGCTCTTTATGGCCACAAATGTCATACACCGTTTTATTAGACTGAGCTTAGTGAAAGCAAGATACACAGAGTTGATTTGATTAAAGAGACTGAACAGAAAGTGGCTGTAATCAGAGGTACTTTGAAAGTTGTTGCGGATCGACAAAAGTCTTATGCTGATTTAAAACGTAAAGATGTTGAATTTCAAGTAGGAGATCGAGTGTTTTGGAAAGTTTCCCCGTGGAAGAAAGTACTCCGATTTGGTCGAAAAGGCAAACTAAGGCCGAGGTTTACCGGACCGTACGAGATCATTGAACGTATTGGGCCTGTTGCTTAGATTGAAGTTGCCTGGTCACATTTGATAATTTTTACGTTTTTAAGATCGTTGCTTCAAACGGTAGCTTACCCATGTTGAAATTTTTGAATCTAAGCATGCTTGATATTTGGCCATTGATGTGTTCATGTAGTTTTTTATGTTTGATTATTTTATTTTAAAGATATGTTAAGGATTAGTATATTTTGTATTGGAAATTTTGGTGAATTTGAGTATTTTTGGGCTAAATTGCAAAAATGAATTTTTGAGGGGGTTAAAATGCAAAATAAATGAAAGATATGGACTAGTATGCTCCCTATGAATATTCAGCCCTAAGGTACTAATTGAAATTTTGTGTATTTTGTGTTTTATGCAATTAGGACTAAATTGTATAAATGTGAAATAGTAGGGTAAAATGGTAATTTACCTATTTATATGCTTAGGGACTAAATTGAGATGAAATGTACTTGAATAAGCTGAATTTTAATGTGTTTAGATCAAGAACAAAGAAAAATGGATTTAGACTGGGGGAAGACGAAGGTTGTCGAATAGCCGGTTTACGCGGTTCGTCGACAGTCGAGGTAAGTCCTTAAGCAAATTTATGCCGAAGAATCATCTATGATAGTAGTATATTATAAAATTTGGGATTTAAAGTATAAAAATACATGTTGGCCGAATACAGGGGTATGAGATTGTAATGAAATCATTTTGTTAAATGTGATGTTAATAAGTATGTTCGGTTAATATGTGAAAGTGACATGAAGTGTATTAGATGGTTGTGATATTAGCACTAAGTAATGTGTATTGAAATGTTGAAAATGTTGATATTTTGGGCTTCGAGCCTAGCAGGCCTTGAGCCGGTGATCTATTTCAGGCTTTGAGCCTAGCAGGCTTCGTGCCGGTGAATTAATTTTGGACCTCTGGTCTAGCAGGCTTAATGCCGGTGTATATGTCGAGCCTTGATGCCTAGCAGGCTTAATGCCGATGATAAGTTATAAACCGAGAAATCATGTAATAAACGAGGCGCGACATATTATTTAATGCTATGTGCTATGAGCTCAGGTAAGTACTATCTTACTAGTTTAGTATGGAATGAAGTGAATAAGTGTAATATCTGTTGAGTTTATAAAGGATGAACGTGAACCATATATATATATATAGCTATGTATCAATTGAGCCTAATGTTTACATGTTGTTTTGATGATTCAGCTATAAATGAATTCATTAATGAGAAATGAATTTGGATGTGATTTTATATGCGTACAAAAAGAAGAATATGTGATTGATCTGTATGATACATTCATATTACCTAGAAAATAGGTATATTTATGTTAGTTATAAGATTAAATAGTACATATGAACATAATGGTAAAGTGTTAGTAATTAAGTATGGAATGTTGTTGACATTCGATCATGATATGTTTATTTATTATATGGTTCATATTCATTTCTATGAATTTAATGATTAAAAGATTAAATTATATGAATAATATTTTGTATTGGCTTAAGACTTACTAAGCTAGTAAGCTTACTCCGTTTATGTTTAATGTTCTGTTTATAGATTTTGGTCAAGCTACTGGCTCGGGGAATCATCGGAGAAGTCAACCGCATTATCAACTATTTTGGTACTCATAAACGTAGTTTTTGATTCGAAAGGCATGTATAAGCTAGGCTAAGTTGTAACTAATGGTAAATAATTTTGTATATAAGCATAGCCTTACGAAAATGGCTATTTCTTTTGGCTAAGCTTCACTTATGTGTTTCGGTAAAATGATCTATGTAATTACTAATGAATGTTAGGTTCGGTTATAGTTTAAATTATGTTTGAAATGTGATTATATAATATAGATGATATGTATTTGATTACGAAGAATTTGACTTTAGGTTGACTTATGCTGAACATGGTTGTTGAGGTTATTTTGTATGGTTGGTTGTGATCAAGTTGAATTTATGAGCTACTTGTCTAACATGCTTATTGAATTCTAGTTGAGTTAGATAAGGGTTTCGATAATATGGTAAATAGTGTAAGCTTGATGTGTTTGGCAACATGAAGTGAAAATGTGATTAAGTGAACTTAGAAATGTGATATTTATGAACTCAATGAGATATGTATATGAAAGTTGGTTTTATAGATCCAATTGTTAATGGTAGGTTGTATATATATATATATATATATATATATGTTTCTTGATTGGTTAGTTGCATAGTAAATTGAATGGTGAAAATGAATGTTCGGTTAAGGCGAAGCTTTGATTTTGCTATATATGAAATTGCTGTTAAAGTAGTATTAATGGTTTAGTTGAGGTTATCACACGAATGTTTGTAACATAGAAGCTTGACTGAAATTCAGATTTTGTTACATGAATCTTGTATAAATGTCGGGTATATGTTATAAAAAGATTTTGACTGAGTTCAGGTTTGAATGCATATTATATATGAGTATATGTGTATATGTATATGTCAGGGAAATTTAACTCATAATATGTGGACCTTTGTATGTATTGAGTTCTAGAAATGAAACTTGTTGTATCTTGTTTAATTTGTTTGATTAAAATGTTATACGAATTAGTAGAGGTACCATTCGCTTGTGTTGAATACAATTGAATGACTTTTCGGAGTTGAGTTTAGTTTGGTAATGCCTCATAACCCTAGTCCGGCGACGGGTACGAGTTAGGGGTGTTACA
This sequence comes from Gossypium australe, assembly GCA_005393395.2. Classification (NCBI taxonomy): domain Eukaryota; kingdom Viridiplantae; phylum Streptophyta; class Magnoliopsida; order Malvales; family Malvaceae; genus Gossypium; species Gossypium australe. The sequence goes on along the minus strand of CM016621.1, from coordinate 106,389,797 downwards.
CTCATACTCATCACATAGGGGTATTTTCATCATTTCATAACCCAAGGGTATTTCCATAAATCTACTCTACAGGGGTATTTAACTAATGTTGAAAATAGAGGTATTTTGGAGATTTTTGTCAATCAGGGATGTTTTGGTAATTCTGCAAATCAAGGGTGTTCTGGTAATTACACAATTCGAGCTATTTTAGTGATTTTTGCAAATCTAAGGGTATTTCGGTAATTTTCTAACTAAGGGTATTTTGGTAATTTTCAAATCAGGGGTATTTTAGTAATTTTACAAATCTAGAGGTATTTGGTCCCTCTCGGGTTTTAGTTATGAAATTTGGCCCAATAACAAGTCCTTGCGACTAAAGTGAACAGGCACTATGCACCAGGTAGGATTCCAGAGAAGAGGAGGTGGGCCGCTAGGGCCGCTTAAGTACCAAGCTCTCCCTAGATCCAATCCTAGACATGCACATGCCCGTTACCACACTTTAACCTAGCGACTTGTCCACGGAAAATGTTAATTATTATAAAGTCCCTAAAACCCTAGCATACTAGTCTTCATCCCCATAAAACCTATCAACCCATTAAACGTTCATATAACCCTTAATGGCCACATCACATTTTTATGGCCCACTAGGCCCAAATCTCAATCATATGACCCATTAGGCCCAAAACAAATCCAAATCATGTAACATGCATGCCTAACCCAATTCATATAATCAAATTAATACATTTCATCAAACTTAACCTCAAGGCCCACCGGGCCCATTTATCCACTTTGGCCTTTCGGCTTTCCAGCGTTGCCGGTATGTGTGTGTAGTGTTTGTACACACCTGGTTACCACGCGTGCCACACGTTCTAGTAGCCCTTCCTTAGCTACTATTTGCGACTATCCTCTAGATCTGCACGCAACATACATCGTCAAAATCAAGTGACCCTTATTCCACATAAGTCACCCCTATAAGCCATAATACATTTGGCCATTTACTAAACCACCACCGGGACGAGTGCACTTACCTCCTACTTTAACGACAAGGAGGGGTTAGATAGCCCTTCGAACAAAACTCACTAAAAAAGATCAACTAAGCACTTACCGAAATCCTCCTTTGATCCTGCGGCTTAAATTTGGCTTTTGAGATTAGTATGGTGATAGAGACAATTCGGCACCAATAGGGAGAAGAAGAGGAGAAGTGATCGACTAGAACTAATGGTGAACAAGAAAAGGAATGATGGTTTTTCAGCAATGGAAGAATTCGGCAATGGGAGAAACATAATGAGGGGGAGAAAAGAAAAGTAATGGAAAACCAAAGGAACCTTTCAAAGGAATTCGGTGAAGAAAAGAAAGACTGAACTATTTGCAAAACTCTCCAAATGCCGAAAGCCACAATGAAAATTCATCATACCCCCTAAAAGACCCAAAAATGTCACTCATCTACCCTCCTAAGCTGAATTTATACACTCTCCACTTCCCAAAACGACACCAACTCTTCACACTTCTCAGCTCCTAACTTTTCTCTCTGATAACACCTTAGCCTTATCTAAATTTCCCTCCATTATCAGTTCCCCTTACCACTCAAACACTCCAACGGAAGAGTTCATATTCAACACAACTCTGGCCGTCCACCAATGCAAAATAAAACACTCCAAAAACACCACTCCTAATGATCGAACCTTGGACCTCCTCAGCTAACAACACACCACCTTATAGCTCCCCAAGTGGCACCACCTTGCCACTGAACCACAGGCCCAATTGTGTCATTTTTCTTCTTCATTTATTTAAAAGGCCTACTAACTGAAGTCACAGTTCCCTTGGGCTAAAACAAAAAATTTTCCTATACTCTTACTTGATCCCAGAACATCTCCAACACCCCTAAACACTCTAAATTCAATAACCCCCAAAGCCCACACGCCAATTTTCATTTTCTTGCTCTCTTAAAAATTTCTTGAGACCCAAAGCCCAAAGCCCAATAGGCCCAGTTCTACTTGGCCCAAATTTGGGGCATTACAGTATATATACATATGATGATGTTTTCATGAATGTGGGAAATTATATGGTTTGAGATGCTATGTGATGTTTGTATGTGATAAATGATAGCAAGTAAATGATATGTGGATGCATTGTGTATGGCTGATTGGGTTGAAAGTAATTGTAGGTTGGTGCATGGAAGGGTGGCAAAAAGGCTTGGTAAATAGCCTTATATTTGTCTACACGGTTAGGCACACGGGCGTGTGTTTAGGGCATGTGTTTTGGCCATGTGTCCCCTCCACCTTAATTGTTGCAAAATAGAGTGCTCGATAATGAGCACACGGGCAGAGGCACGGGCGTGTGTCTCAGCCATGTAGACGATACGGCCCCAAACACGGGCATGTACCTCGGCCATGTGAAGTTTGCACCTATTTTATGAAAAATTATAAAAATTTAATTAGTCATACGGCTTAAGCACATGTGCGTGTGACTTGGCTGTGTGACTTTAATTTGATGATGACGTCATAAACAGAATGTTCCCTAATTTGATCACAGCCTGAAGCACGGGCGTGTCATAGGGTCACACGGGTGTGTCCCGAACCCACACAGGCGTGTGACCCCTTTTTCATAAAATTTTTTCTAAGTTCTCCAAAAGTTTCCAAAGTTCTCGGTTTAGTCCCAAACCACTTTCGATGCATGTTGTGGGCCTTGTAGGCTCGTTTTAGGGACAATATGAATGTTTTTGAAAAGTTTTAAATTTGAGTAGAAATTCCTGTCTCAATTTTGAATGTTTGCTAGGGAATAGGTCCAGTAATGCCTCGTACTGTAACACCCCTTACCCGTATTCAACGCTAGAACCGGATACGGGGCATTGCCGAACTTAACTTGCTGAAACATACAGCATCAGGCCATAAAATTTCGTTCTAACTTAAAAAAATTTCATTCATGTTCATAACATCCCTATTATGAGTATACGAGACCCTAAACATACATATAAGATGATTCAAGATTAAATCGGAAACTCTTGCAGACTTAGAATTTTTTTGCATAAAACAGGGACACACGTCCGTGTGAAATGGAACACGCCCGTGTGGACAGGCTGTGTGGTCACACACGCCCATTTTCCTAGCCCGTATGGATTTTATTTTTCATTTCAAACCTACAGGGGATTTCACACGACCGGACACACGCCGTGTCTATGGCCTGTGTCCCTCACACGACCTAGACACGCTCGTGTCCTCACCTGTGTGCGAAAACCTCTGTAGGTTCAAAATGAAAAATAAAATCCACACGGGCTAGGAACATGGGTCTGTGTGACCACACGGCCTGCCCACACGGGTTTGTGACCATGTTTTAAGCAAAAATTTTCTAAGAGCGCAAGAGTTTCGGATTTAGTCCCGAATAATATTATATGTATGTTTAGGGTCTCGTAGGCCAATAATAGGGATGTTATGAATATGAATGAAAATTTTTGAAGTTAGAACGAAATTTTATTGTAACACCCCTAACCCGTATCTGTCGCCGGATTAGGGTTACTAGGTGTTACTCGACTAACCATCAAATTCAATTAATCACATGAATCATAAAACTTAAGAAATGATATTACGAAAATCAAGTCATCACAAAACTAATATCAATTGCATTATATACAATAAAATAAGTAATCTCATTCAAAATTTATGAAACAATGCTCATTGGGTCAATTTGTATATTATGGCCGAATATAAGCATTACCCTTATTCAACATATACCAATCAAATACTATAAAAAAATAAAATCACATACATATCATTATTAATAATTCACTACACAAATTTTCCCATTTCAAACCTCATAACCAAATAGGTATGCATATATACATGGAACATTTTAAACTTCAAAATTAATTTCATTACCTTAGCCGAATATTAGCAAGAGAGAATGAGTATAATTCAAGTTATTCATTGGTATAACATACATAACATAACTTGAAATATCTCTCAACTTAAGGTTATGATTTATGCCAAATTTTACCCAAAGAAATTAAGCCCATGACCTAATCGTTTCTAAACCATATTCAAATACCTACCTTGACATCATTTAACATATAATTTGTTCTAAAACATTCAACCAAAATGTACAGATGACATATCCTTCTTGAATTCACCAAAACATACATATCAAACATGCCTAAATCAAGACCTATTGTGCACAAACACTTGAATACATATATATGTATTTACATCATTTCATACTTTATCATATTATCCCAAACATGGAAATATAGCCATTTTCGCATGACATTAATACATTCATATAAACATCCTTTAAGATAATTCAAAATCGGTTTATCCTATACATGCCATAGATTTTAAGTTTATATACAAAAGAGGTACCAAAATTTCGATGATAGTGTGATGAACTTCAAACGTGATCCCCGAGCACGAGATGAACACCGCAATAAGATCTATAATACACAAACAACCACATTCGAAGTAAGCTTTCACAGCTTAGTAAGATTTAAACAATTGATATGCAAATAAGCTTATTCATGATTTCATAACTAATCTTTTTTTGTCATATCCTTACCGAATAGCCAAATATTCAAGAATAAAATTCATAGCATTATATATATACACATTTACATACATACTTATATCTATTTCCATATATCACCATCACATAATAGATAATTTGCATACACATCTTCTACTTACCGAATATTATTCTTCCACTTTGAGTTACCATAAATCCAAGATAATAACATGTATATCACATACCTTTAATTTACTTACCTTTCATAACTTAACCGTTCATGCATAATATATGAGACTATATCCGATCCATTCCACATACATAACAGCATTAGGGTTGTTTTACGAACCTCTTACCTGCATACTTAATAATAAGATTTAGTAACGTATCGCACACTCAGTGCCGTTACTTGAAATTTCCGCACACTTAGTGCCAATTTCCAGGTAACGTATCACACACTTAGTGCCGTTACTTGTTATTCCCTCACACTTAGTGCCATGTGATCGGTTTTGAACACTTAGTGCCCGGTTATAAGTTTGTACACTTAGTACCTTTTGTAGACCTGTAAGTTGTTCAAATATGCATGTATATATATAAATAAGAAGAATCCAATCCACAGAAATGCACATAAGCGCATACATATTAACATAACACAATTATTTCATACCCCAAATAGAAATACCATATTCGGCCAAATCAATAGCATGTAACTAAATTATCCTTGAATATATTCATGTCATAATTTAATATCCCTCAATACATATGCACCATTAACATTTAAATAATTCATTCACATGAAGTCATATTCAACTTCCATGAAAATCATATTAAGCTACTTAATGCCAAAATTTCCATCACATTCGGCCATGTGCCATTATTTAGAATTACCTTCATTAACATAGATATATTTGTATATAAGACATTCAATCTAACTCAATTGTTTAAAATTTTACCTCGGAAGTTGACGAATTAAGCTTCCCGACTATTCATTTAATTTTGCTTCTCCCCGATCCAATCCCGTTTCCTTTTGTTCTTGATTTAAATAATTCCAATTTAAACTCATCCAAATATATATCCATTCAATTTGATCCAAAATCATATAATTATGCAATTTACCATTTTACCCCTAGCATTTGCAACTTTTCCAAATTAGTCCCTAATACACAACTCACAATTTACTCAAAATTTGAACATCTTCCATAAGGGCCGAATTTTCATCCTTCCATACCAAGCCTATACAACTCATTTCTTTGACATTTTAATCTCTAAAATTTTTCTTTTTTTAAATAAATCCTTAATTAACAACATTCATCAAAAACTCAAAAAAAAAATGTTCATCTAACATAAATCTTTCATTTAATGCTAAAAATCATCTCAAAGCTCAACCTATCTTCAATGGCACTTCACACATACATGATCAATGTACAAAATTGATACATGGGCTTGATAGTAGAGCACACAACAATCACAAATTTATGAAATTTATCAAAATTCAAAGCTACTTAGTTGAAACCTAGAAGTGCCGAAACCCTATGGAACTCTTCCTCTCTTATTTTTCTTCTTAGTTTTGGTCAAATGAGGGAAGAAGATGAACATGCAATCCTCTTTTTCCTTTTTGTTTTATTATTATATTATTACATAATATATGTAGTTTTATCATTAATTATAATACATTAATATTGAAATATAATAAAACATATCAATTACTATTACATGCAAATGATGGACGGCACTAAGCCAATTTTTTGGCTAAATTGCACTTTTAATACTTCAATTAAAGAAGCCACCTTCAATTTAGTGCTTACATTTTCAACCACCAATTTTTCATTATATGCAACTAACTCCTTTTTCATAATTATACACTAAAACAATCAAATTTTAATATGAAAATTTCACACACACTAATTCACACATACTAAGCATTTAAAATAATAGTAAATTATTTTTTTGACTCGGATTTGTGGTCCCAAAACCACCGTTTCGATTAGGGTCGTAATCAGGCTATTACAACTCTCCCCCCTTAAGGGATTTTCGTCCCCGAAAATCTTACCATTGAATAATTGTCGATAGCGTTCTTTTATTGATTCCTCAGTTTTCCAAGTCACTTCCTCAACCCCGTGCTTATGCCACATAACTTTAACCAACGAAATCTTCTTATTTCGCAACTCTTTCACTTTACGAGCTAAGATGCGAATCGGTTCTTCCTCGTAAGTCAAATCGGGTTGAATTTCAATCTCTGCTAGACTGATCACATGAGAAGGATCGGATTGGTATCGTCTAAGCATTGATACATGGAAGACATTATGAATCTTGTTTTCAGATGGTAACAGAAGTCTGTACGCAACCAGCCCAATATGCTCAATAACTTCATACGGCCCAATGAATCGCGGACTCAATTTCCCTTTACGACCAAATCTTAATATCTTTTTTCCACGGTGATACTTTCAAAAACACTCGGTCACCCACTTGAAACTCTATATCCTTTCATTTCAAATCCGCGTACGACTTCTGACGATCTGATGTAGCTTTCAAACTTTCTCGGATTACTTTTACTTTCTACTAAGTCTCTCTGATTAAATCAACCTCGTGTATCTTGTTTTCACCTAACTCGGTCCAATATAAAGGTGTACGACATTTACGACCGTAAAAGCTTCATAGGGTGCCATTTTGATACTTGACTGAAAGCTGTTGTTGTACATAAAATTCAATCAAAGGTAGGATTCGTTCCCACGTACCTTCAAACTCAAGAATGCAACATCTCAACATATCCTAGAGTATTTGAATAACACGCTCGGATTGACCATCCGACTGAGAGTGAAAAGCTGTACTGAAATGTAACTTGGTACCTAAAGCATCCTACAGCTTCTTCCAAAATCGTGATGTAAACCTGGGATACCTATCCGAAACAATAGAAATAGGTACCCCGTGCAATCGTACGATCTGCGATATGTACAACTCAGCTAACTTATCAAGTGAGAAATCAGTACGTACCGGAATAAAATGGGCAGATTTCGTCAATCTATCAACAATAACCCAGATTGAATTTGTCTTACTCGGCGTCAACGGCAAACCCGATACGAAGTCCATCGTGACTCGATCCCACTTCCATTCATGTATCAGAATCGGCTGAAGTAGTCCCGATGGCATCTGATGCTCGGCTTTCACTTGTTGTCATATTAAACACTTCGACACATAGTCTGAGATGTCTCGTTTCATACCATGACACTAGTAATGTTGTTTCAGGTCGTTATACATTTTCGTGCTACCCAGATGAATTGACAATCTACTATTATGAGCTTCGTTACAAATCATTCGAATCAATTTAGGGTTCTTAGGCACACATATTCGATTCTTCAACCGTAGACATCCTTCAGCATCTATTTGGAAATCTGAATCCGCACACGAGCCATAATGACTCCTTTTTGCTTTTAAATCATCATCAACCTCTTGAGCTTCACGAATCTGTTGTACAAACAATGGTCTCGCTTTCAATTCTACAATGATCACACCATCATCGGTCATAGCTATATCCGCATTCATTGCACGTAGAGCAAATAATGACTTTCTGCTAACTGCATCGGCAACCACATTAGCCTTTCCCGGGTGATAATCAATCACAAGCTCGTAGTCCTTCAATAGTTCTAACCATCGTCGTTGTCTCAAATTCAGATCCTTCTGAGTCATTAAATACTTTAGACTCTTGTGACCTGAGTAGACATGGCATTTCTCACCGAATAGATAGTGACACCATATTTTTAAAGCAAAAACTATAGCAGCCAACTCAAGGTCGTGGGTCAGATAGTTCCTCTCGTGCGATTTCAACTGTCCCAAAGTGTAGGCTACAACTTTACCCTCCTGCATCAAAACACAACCCAGCCCATTTAAGGATGCATCGCTGAAAATAACGAACTCTTTACCCGACTCTGGCTGAACGAGTACTGGAGCTTCCATTAATAAGGTCTTCAGTTGATCGAAACTTTTCTTACACCTTTCTGACCACTTGAATTTTACGTATTTCTGTAATAGCTTTGTCATTGGGGCTACTATCATAGAAAATCCTTTCACGAAGCGTCTATAATATCCGGCGAGTCCTAGAAAGCTACGTACGTCAGAAACATTCTACGAAGGTTTCCAATCCAGTATAGCCGAGATTTTACTCGGGTCAACCCGAATGCCCGATGCTGAAACAACAAGCCCCAAGAAGCTAACTTCACTCAACCAAATCTCACGTTTGCTTTATTTTGCGTACAATTGCTTCTCACGTAAAATCTGCAACACCTACCTCAAATGCTCAGCATGCTTAGTTTCGTCTCGTGAATAGAGCAGTATGTCATCTATGAATACAACCACAAACCGATCTAGATACGGTCTAAATACCCGATTAATCAGATCCATGAAAACAGCAAGGGCATTAGTGAGTCCAAACGGCATCACCAAGAACTCGTAATGGTCGTACCTCGTCCAAAAAGCAGTCTTTGGTATATCTGATTCTCTAACTCGCAACTGATAATATCCTGACCTCAGACAATTTTTGAGAACACCGAGGCTCCCTTAAGCTGATCAAATAAATCATCGATACGTGGCAACGGATATTTGTTCTTTACGGTCACCTTATTGAGTTGTCGATAATCGATGCACGTTCTCAAAGTTCTGTCCTTCTTTTTCACAAATAGAACTGGCGCACCCCAAGGAGAAAAACTCGATCGAGTGAAACCCCTATCTATCAATTCTTGCAACTGAGCCTTCAATTCTTTTAATTCAGTTGGTGCCATTCTATACGGAGCTATCGAAATCAGAGTTGTCCCTGGCACTAGCTCAATACCAAACTCTACCTCTCGTACAGGTGGCAATCCTGGCAATTCCTCTGGGAACACATCCGGATACTCAACAAACAACCGGTACAGATTCAATCTTCTTTTTTGTTACTTTGCTGTCAAATCACGTACGCAAGATAAGCTTCGCAACCCTTTCTCAAATACTATCGAGCCAACATCGATGATATCACAGTTGGTAGCCCATTCAAATCCGCAGATTCAATTCAAATTATCTCGTTATCCTAACACCTCGAATCAATAGTCTTTCATCTGCAATTCATTACAGCATCGTGTACAGTTAACCAGTCCATACCGAGGATAATATCGAACTCGTCAAATGGTAGCAACATCAGATCGGCTGGAAAACATGAGTCTCGAATCATTAAAGGGCATTTCTTGCACACTTTATCAACTAATGCACATCGACCCAGGGGGTTCGAAACCCGAATCACAAACTCAGTAGACTCAATAGGTAGAGTCTTACTGGATACTAATGTTTCACACACATATGAATGAGTTGAGCCGGGATCTATCAAAGTAGCTACACTAGTATCAAAGAGAGTGAATATACCGGTAATGACGTCTGGAGATGAAGCCTCCTCTCAGGCTCGAATGGCATAAGCTCCAGCCGGTGCACGGGCCTATGATCGAATAGCCGCATCTGAAGTCCCCCTCTGAGCACCACTCCTACCTCCCACATTACGAGAGGGTCTACCTCTAGCTACAGTGCTACTTGGTCTCGCACTCTGAGCAATCCCTTTTTCAGCGGTCTCTGGGCAATCCCGAATGAAATGATCCTGCGAACCACACTTATAACAAGTGCGATTAATAGATTTACCCCAGCACTCACTGAAATGCCGTCTGCCACACTGCTGACACTCTGGTTTGCTCGGTCGAGCATTACCAACAATAGCAATTGATGTAGCCTAAGAACTCATGGGTGGTCGCTCTCGTATAGAAATCCCGGTGTTAGGTTTGGACCGGCTACCATCATTCTTGAACTTCTTCGTAGCCATTGGAGAAAATTTACTCGCATATCTCTTTCGGAAGTCTTTAGATTCAAACTTGGCTTTTCGCTTTTCCTTTCCTAGCTCTTCAGCTTTACAAGCTCGTTCAACCAATACTACAAACTCGTTTATTTCAAGGATGCCAACCAGAAGCTTTATATCTTTATTTAAACCATCTTCGAATTTTCGACACATAGCAACCTCGGATGAAAACATTCACGAGCGTAGCGACTAAGTCTCACAAACTTGCGCTCATATTTGGATACAGTCATACGGCCCTGCTTAAACTCGAGAAATTCTTTACGTTTAGAGCCTATGATGTAACATCCCAAAATAAGGCCTAAAAGGAACAGTGGTTTCGGGACCACAAATCCGATGTTGATAAATTTATTTTATTTATATTTTTATCGTCTACAATTTCATGGAATGATTTCGTGAAAATCTCATTTGAAAATTTTGACGTTTGGGCACTCAATTTAGTCAAAAGGACTAAATTGTAAAAAGTGCAAAAGTTGAGTTCTACATGTTAGAGGCGTCCAATTGTTATGAAATTTTAAATTGGAGGTCTGTAAATGATAATTAGACCATTGGTTAATTTGGTGGACAAAAATGGACATGGATGGGTATGTTTCAAAAGATTTTTTAAGGGGCATTTTGGGAATTTAAAGGATTAAATGAATTAAAAACAAAATTTAAATGCCAAATATGTCCATCTTCTTCATTAGGACGAAATTACAAGGGTTATCCATAGCTAGGGTTTGTTTCAAGCTTCCAAGCTCTATAGTAAGTGATTCCCAGCCCCGTTTTTAATGTTCTTTACGTTTTTGGAGTCCCGGTAACTTGATTTAGTTTATTCTAGCAATAATTTAACCTAGGGTTCATATTTGGAAAAATAAATGTGTTTATTTTGATGTTTTATGGTAGAATATAAAGGCTGAAATAATGTTAAACAACTTTTACTAAGCGATTTTACGTGAAAACGGGTAAAACGACATAATCGGTAAAAATACCTCATGTTCATAAGTACATGTTAGAGTGAGAATTTGATGTTGCCATACAAGAGAAAAATGATCAGCATGTTATAAAACATAAGAATAAGGGCTGAAGCTTAATTTTTGAGTATTGGGGCAAAAGTGTAAATATGTAAAAGTTTAGTGGCAAAATTGTAATTTTGCAAAAGTTGAGTTAAGGACTGTTTTGAATAGTACATTAATTAAATAAGTGAAACATGATGTTTTAGACCTCGAAAAATGAGATTTGGACCTATAACAGGAGGAAAATTGAAAATCAGAAAAGTTGGTAAAATGGCCGTTTTGGTATCGAGGTAAGTTCATATGTTCAATAAGCATTTAATGATGCAAGTTTGAATGTTAAATTGAAATATTAGTTATGAATACTTTAGTATTGATTTTCCAATATAATTATAATGTTCAATATTGACTCGACATTTTAATGGATGAATTGGTAAAATGTTGAAAAGTGAGAATTCCCGGTTGAACCTTCGAAATAGAAAATATACGAATGAGGTAGCTAGGTCACATGTGTGGTACTAAGTGCAGGACACTATGTGTACAGGAGAGCTATGAGATGGTTTTAGGTCACGTGTGTAGTACTAAGTGCAGGCTACTACGTGTACCAGACGGGTAGGTCGCATGTGTAGTACTAAGTGCAGGCTACTATGCGTACCCGATAGTTTTGATCACATGTGTGGTACTAAGTGCAGGCCACTATGTGTAAGTGATGGTTTTGGTCACATGTGTAGTACTAAGTACAGGCTACTATGTGCACCAGATAGCCTCGGCTACAAGGGTGGTACTATGTGCAGGCCACCTTGTATCTGTTATTATTCCGATGAGTTCAACGGGAAATTGACTAAGTGAAAATACAATGTGGCTATGTAACGACTAAGTGTAATTGAATATGATTATGTGATGAATAAGTGCAAGTATATGCGTGTAAACTTATGAGCAATGTACTCGATATGTGATCGACTTTGGTAAGATTGACACGGAGTAAGTGTTCCAATAGAAGTTACTATAAAGAAAACATGAAAGAGTGAAATGCAGAAATAAAACAATTTTGGATAGCAGCAGTAGAGTAACTTTGAAAAATGACCAAATATGGTAGAAATGGAATTAGTAGTTGAGTGAGATATGAAATTAAATCTTATTGAGTCTATTTTCATATGAAAGAAACAGAGAAAGAAAATAATTTCTGTATTTTGAGATATTTAGATTTTTGTGAGGCTGGTTTAGAGTGATTTTGAGATCCTCTGTTCTGATTTGGAAAACTCATTAAAAATTGTACAAAACTAATTTTGGGACATAATTTATATGGTTAGATTCCTTAATGAGTCTAGTTTCAAATGAAACAAATTATAACATCATTTGAATTCTGCACAAGGAGAAAACTGATACATAGTGAAAAGTGGTCAGAATAGTCAAATAGTGAAATAGAGGAAATTTTAATGAATAAACTGTACTAATTGGCTAAGCAAAAAAATTCTAAAAGTTTTATGGTATAAAGATATATGAGTCTAGTTTCAGGGAAAATTAGTGTTTTGAAATTTGGAGCTCTGTAGCTCAAGAAATAAATAATTTAGTGACAATGATTCAAGTAGACAGATTAATGTGAACATAGGTAATAAGGTATAAGCATGTGATTTAATGATTGTATCAATTTGAGAACTTGTTGTGAGGATTTGTCATGTTGAGGCTTTGATAAGGTTACAAATGAGTAAGTTGGGAAAGTAAGAACTTAGCATTATTTATGCAAGTTATGACAGCTTAGTACTAAGCTAAATTCATTACTAATGCTTATTATTTTTACAAGTGAACTTACTAAGCTTTATAAGCTTACCCCCTTTCCTTTCCCATGTTACAGAGTCCTACTAAACAAGCTCGGGTTGGAGGTCATTGGAGATCGCTTCACACTATCAAGCTATCTGTGGGTATCTTTATTTATAAATGATTTAAGTTATGGCATGTATAGGGACTTGACTAAGTCATTTTATATATGTGTTAATTAATTTGACAAAATGTATTGTTATGTCTGGTAATGCCTCGTACTCGGTTCCGGCATAGGATACGGATAAGGGGTGTTACATATGAAGAGCTAACTTATATATTTCTTACGAAATTCCATCTGAAAGAAGTCCTAAGTAACTCTCTCCTTCGGAACAACTGATACAAGAGTATTCCACCAATAGTAGGTAGAATCCCGTAATAATGATATGGCACACTTCAGACACTCATCGGGTGTGCAAGACAGTTCATCAAAAACACGAATAGTTTTATCGAGCCAAAATTCAGCTCGCTCTGCATCATCATCATCTTCGGCTCTAAATTCTTGCTCCCCGTGTTTTCTAATACGGTCAACTGGAGGCTTGCTTACTCTCTCAGGATTTACGATCGGGGGTACCACCGGTACTACCGGGGGTGCGCTTGGATTCAGGGGTTGTTGAACAGCCGAATTGGCTCGTATATACTGACTGAACCAATCATTCATCATGCTATAAAAGGCTTGTTTAGCCCTCTCATCATGATTTCTCGTAGCTGGTCGAGATTCCGCCGGCACGGTCCCTTGCGCGGGAGCAGGAGCCACACCCTCGACGTCATCAGCTATAGCTCGCTCGGGATCAGGATCCATTACTATATGAAAGGAACAAACATATTTCACTGTCAGAGGTCATTACACTATCACGTTATAGACTATGGCATGTATAGCTAGACTCACACGCGCTACGTCAGTCTGAAAACCGACTAAACCGTAGCTCTGATACCAATCAAATGTAACACCCCTAACCCGTATCCGTCGCCGGATTAAGGTTACTATGTGTTACTCGACTGACCATCAAATTCAATTAATCACATGAATCATAAAACATAAGAAATGATATTACAAAAATCAAGTCATCACAAAAATAAAATCAATTGCATTATATACAATAAAATAAGTAATCTCATTCAAAATTTACGAAACAATGCTCATTCGGTCAATTTTTATATTATGGCCGAATATAAGCATTACCCTTATTCAACATATACCAATCAAATACTATAAAAAATAAAATAAAATCACATACATATCATTATTAATAATTCACTACACAAATTTTCCCATTTCAAACCTCATAACCGAATAGGTATGCATATATACATGGAACATTTTAAACTTCAAAATTAATTTCATTACCTTAGCCGAATATTAGCAAGGGAGAAAGAGTATAATTCAAGTTATTCATTGGTATAACATACATAACATAACTTGAAATATCTCTCAACTTAAGGTTAAGATTTATGCCAAATTTTCCCCAAAGAAATTAAGACCATGACCTAATCGTTTCTAAACCATATTCAAATACCTACCTTGACATCATTTAGCATATAATTCATTCTAAAACATTCATCCGAAATGTATAGATGACATATCCTTCTTGAATTCACCAAAACATACATATCAAACATGCCTAAATTAAGACCTATTGTGCACAAACACTTGAATACATATATATGTATTTACATCATTTCATACTTTATCATATTATCCCAAACATGGAAATATAACCATTTTCGCATGGCATTAATACATTCATATAAACATCTTTTAAGATAATTCAAAATCGGTTTATCCTATATGTAACATCCGGGAAGTAGGGGCTCTGCATTTTATGTTTGTTGTGTGTGTTTTCCATGTTCTGTTAGTTAATTTGGTATGTTTGGGGCTCTCGGGAAGGCTCAGGTTCAAGCCAAGAGCCTTGGTTAAATTTCAGTTTTAAGGCTTAAAAGGGGAGAGCTTGTAGAAGTAGGCTTTATGAATATTTGGGTGTGGATGTTGACGCAAAAAGGGCACCTGGTGGAGTGGTCTTGGCGTCACAAGGGAGCTTGGAAGAGAGGGGAGTAGGTTCGAATCTCACAGATTGCATTATGGAGTGTTAATTTTTGAACCAAGCGGGAGAAGAAGTGGATTCGGCCAAGACTCTGAGGTGTGGGGGAAGAATGAGTCAAACATTTCGAATGTGTGGCCATGAGGAGGTGGTGGAGTTTGAATTGGTCAAACTGATTCAAATGATTGAAGGGGAGTGAAAGTGGGAGCTGAACAAGGGGTTTGGTGGCTTGTGGGGTTGTTGACCGACTATGGTGTGTTTGAAGGGGGTTTCGGTTTTGGTGCTAGGAGAAGTGAGTGTGCCGAAAATCCTTTGAGTCTTAGGCTTTTCTCTCATTCTTTTGAGCATATTCGGTCATTAAGGAGGGTGTTGAGTGCCGACTTTTGGCAAGTCTGTAACATCCTGAATTTTTGGGCCTATGCGTTTAATGGGTGAATATGTGTAATGAGTTAATTTGAGTATTAGGGGTCCAAATTAAGCTCTGGATTAGGCTGAAGCCTTAGTTCTGTTTGGGCACTCTAGTAGAGAGCCTATTAGAATGAGGTTTAAAAGATATTAATTATAAATAAAGACGCAGATAGGATTGTGGCCCAGTGGTCAGTAGCGCCACATAAAGAGCAATGAGGTGGCGTCAACTGAGGAGGCCCAAATTCAAGTTTCATGGAGCCCAATTCTTTTAATATAAGTTAGCTAATTTTCAGCATTAGGGTTAGGTGGAGTGGACGGCAATAAGGCTCAAAAATAGGAGGATTTATGTGAATGGGATAATGTAGATATTATAGTTGATAATATGAAGATAAAGGAGAAAAGACAGGAATTATTTGCAAGGCTAAGTGGTGGCCGAATTTCAAACTCTAAGGGGGAGGAGAAATCGGTTTCTGATATGGCTAAGGGGTGCCGAAATTTCCCTTGCTAATTAACTGGTTTTAGTTGTCAAAAGAGGGCAATTCCGGCTTTTGGTTAGTAGGAGTGCCGAAACTTTAAATAGTCAGGTGAGGGTTCTCTTCTTTATTTTTCGGCATTTAGGGTTTCCATATTTTCTTTCTCTTATTCTCCGAGTAAAAGCCGAAATTCCTAACCCTATTCCCTCATCTTCACTTTGATTCAAATGCCGAAACTCCATTGTTCTTTTCTCTTCTTTCTTCTAAAAGTCGAAACCTCATAATCCTTTTTCTACCTTCTTTTCTTTTGATCTTTGCTGAAGCCGAACCTACCACTGGTCTGTCGAAATTCTCTCTTCTTATTCTTGCCAATTTCTTCATTAAAAGCCGAATCACCATAGACTTCTTTGAATCATCTTCTCTTCCTGATTTTCGCAAAAAGCCGGAACCTTCTGGGTGTAGCCGAATCTTCTCTAGCAAGGTGAGTGTCGACTATTGTTATTCCTTAAGATCTCTTTCGGTTTTTGGAAGACAAAGCCGAAAAGCTAATGGTTTAAGGGTTTTATGTATTTTCTTGTTGGGCGACATCGGGAATTGAAGTAGATCTCTTAGATCTAAAAGCCGGAAACACTAGTCCCTGAATCTCATATCACTTTTTGGGATTTCAAGGTAAGGATTTCAATTCTCCTTAAGTTGATCAACCGTTTTCTTTTCGTTAGTCGTGTCTTAACCTAATGTTTCGTTACCAGCCTCTGAACAACACATAGGGCAGATAGCAGCTGTGTTGACTATGGATATCGTCGTTGTAGAAATTCTTGTTCTAACGATAATCAGGTGTGTAGATCTCTAACACACTAAGTTAACTGTAATTTATATGTGTTATGGGCTAAAAAGCCGGAAAGTGGCTGTGTAGACAGTCGAATAAAACCCTAAAAGGGGTTAGGCAAGGATGCCAGGTACGTAATCATAGAAATCTCTATGTGTATCGAAATATATGTAAGCCTGTTTTCTTAAAGATGGTATGATGTTTTTTGTGTGTATGCATGGGGTGGGATTATGATAATGAAAGGGGAAGTGTATGATAGGTCACTCGGCGATCGGTGGTTAAACCACAAAATCTAATGTTAGGTCACATAGTGATCGGTGGCTATGCCACGTTTAATGATTCTTGAATAAAAAGAATAGGCAGTACGACTGTCGTTATGGTGTGTAGCGGATGGAGGGTTGATTGTAGAAATCCCCGAGGTGTGACGGTTGGTATGGGTTGGTGTGTAGAGGATGGAATTCTAGGATGGGTTGGGCTATTCATCATTCATTATTTTCATGTAATTATGATCGTTGCCTTCATGTATGGGCCAGGGCTCATAATGTGTTTGTGGGCCTTAGGTCAGTGTGTCCGGGATTTATACACTGAGTCTTGGTGACTCACCCTTTCATTTTCTCTACTCTTTCAGATGAGTAGTAGATCGTGGACACGGGAGCCGAGACGGATTCGAGGGGCCATCAAGTTTTTATCTTTGTAGATTATTTCGGCTTTTCTTTAAGTTTTTAATTTTGGGAATATTTATGTAATAAGGCCCCGTGGTTTTATTTCACTACATAGTTTTTAATATTTGCAACTTATGAAATTTTGCCAAAGGTTTGATTATTCAAAATAATAATAATACAAGGATTTATTTTCAAATGTCACCTATTAATTCAAATATTGTCTAATTAACTTACGATTTCCGAAACCAACGAAGCAAAAGTTTTCAATGTACAACCCGTAGCATACTTGATCCGGTCGAAACGTACGGGCCGGGTTTGGGGTGTTACAAAGTCTTCTTGAGCTCTTTTATTCTTTTTTCTTTCTTCTTTCAATTGTTTTCCCACTCTTCTCCAAAGCTGAAACCATCTTCCCTTTCTTTTGCATTTTGGTAACTTTGGTGCATTCCTTCCCTACCAAAACCGTAACACCCTTTGCTTCTCTTCTCTTTTTCTTGCTTCTTTGGGTAATAGCCGAACCTTGTATCCATTCTAACTTCTTTATTTCTCTTCTCTAATCACTTTCTTTTTTTGCAAACCGATTTCTCTCCTACTCCCTAACTCTTCTCTTTTCAGAAAGCCACCACTTATCCTTTTAGCCTCCTCAATCGACATCTCCTTGTTATTTTGGTAAGAGATTCTTCTTCTTCTTTTTTTGTTCATTCCTTTCTCTTGCTGGTTGTTAAATCGAAGGTGCTGATTCGGTTCCTTAAGGCTTTGGCCGATTGTAGGGGGCTCATTCTCGTATTTTCTTCTTCATCTAGCCAGCGTTTGGAAGGTCACTGGTAAGTTTGTATGTTGGCCGAACGGATGGAAAGGGTGGTTCTTTTTTGTTTTGGTTTGGCAGAAGGGCCGTTTCTTTTTGTTTTTTTCGAGAATCGATTCTAACTTGGTGATATCTAGGGACTAATTCGGTTTCACAAGCTAACCTTCTAAGTGTTCGATTTCCTTTGATTAAGGTAAAGTATTCTCTTTGGTTTCCCTTCATCTCCTTTATTTATTATTCAACAACCCGACTACTCATCCTTCCGTAATGTGATCTCTCATATTTCATGGTTAGTAGCTGAATATCAGGAAGAGAAGTGCTAAGACTTCTTAGGTTGCCGAAAGTTCTTTTCCAAGCAGTCTTGCTTATTCGCGTGGTAAAAAAGGTTAGGGGTTACCCTCTGATTCTATTCTTTTGGTCATCCATTGTTATTCGCCACTTTAGTCTGATAACGTTGTTAGATAACCATTGTTTCCCTTATAGTATTGTACTGATCAAAGATTCTCCATGGATGCGAGTGCTAGCCAATTTAAGGAAGGGAGTGTACCCATAGCCTTCGTTCCAAAGTTCAAAAGGCATGCTGTGTCGGCGGTTCGGGACTATCCGCTGGGTTGTGGTAGAGAGCCTACGTCTGTCTGGGATAGACAAATAGTCGTCGTCCCTGCTAGTGAAAGCGTCGATGTAGAGAGTCTAGTCTTACGCGTTATCAGGTGTGTAATTCTCACACACTCTGTATACTAAATTACGTTATTAACTGTGTTGGCTGAAAGTCGAAACTACTGTATGGATAGTCGGGATACCCTTGAGGTAAGGCTAGTGACACTGGGTAAGTTCCGTTACGATTTTATGTTTGAAATATGTGTATGTATGACTTAATTGATAGCGTGCATTCAAAACATGATCATTCATCTTGGTATGATAACATGTGCATGGATTTGGGATATGATGCGAAAGGGGAAGTGCTATTTAGGGACTGTCACAGTGATTTGGTACCACAGTGGATTGGCCCCACATATCTGATTCAGTAACTATGTCTCAGTGGCTTGGTGCCACGGTGGTTTAACACCACGTATATATATATATGATTCAGTGACTCGTCCCAGTGGTTTGGTACCACGGTGGGTTGGCCCCACACTTATTATCAGTGACAATGTCACAGTGATCTGGTATCACGGTGGTCTAGAACCACAGTGGCTTGGTGCCACAGGCGTTTGGCTGATTCGGTGATATAGAGGTTGGAAAAATAGGTTGGGCTGGGCTGCATTGCATACATGCTTAATGTGTTGGATTATGTGGGCTAAGGCCCAACTGGCATCTGTGGGCTTAGAGCCCAAATATCGTTTATTGGGGGTTTACACACTGAGACTCGGTGACTCACCCCTCTGCTTAATTTTGCAGGTAATCAATAGATCGCAGATTTTGAGCCGAGGCGGACTCGAGGTGGCCATGCAGAATAATCTAAGTAAATTCGTTTTCTATATTTCAAATTTCACTATTGAGTTTGGATTTTTAGTGTTGTAATAAGGCCACTTTAACTTTAATTTGGGTTTCATTTTGAAGTTGATATAGCATGCCTAATAAACCATCAAAATGGGAGTTTTTCTAAGATTAAAAACTTTTAACAATTGTTTTTCAAATGGCTAATGAAAGATGGGTAGCGAGTAACAAATTGATTAAAAAAAGTTCACTTAAAAACCGCCACATCATTTTCAACTGACAACTTTAACGAATTTTCCTTAAGTTTGATTTTCGACAAATGAACCTGATTTGCAATACGGTCTAAGTTAAATAATGACCTTAACTTTTCTCCAAAGGTATAATAACGGTACGCAAAGTTTTTCCAACTCATGATACTTAGCTAGTTCTTTTCAAAATTTCTATCCTGTAGCATACCAGATTCGGTCGTAGCGTTTTGACCGGGTTCGAGGTGTTACACTATACTTGCCTTAGATTTTAAGTTTATATACAAAAGAGGTACCAAAATTTCGATGATAGTGTGATGAACTTCAAACGTGATCCCCGAGCATGAGATGAACACCCCAATGAGATCTACAATACACAAACAACCACATTCAAGTAAGCTTTCACAGCTTAGTAAGATTTAAACAATTGATATGCAAATAAGCTTATTCATGATTTCATAACTAATCTCTGTTGTCATATCCTCACCGAATAGCCAAATATTCAAGAATAAAATTCATATCATATATATATATATATATATATATATATATATACACATTTACATACATACTTATACCTATTTCCATATATCACCATCACATAATAGATAATTTGCATACACATCTTCTACTTACCGAATCTTATTCTTCCATTTCGAGTTATTATAAATCCAAGATAATAACATGTATATCACATATCTTTAATTTACTTACCTTTCATAACTTAACCGTTCATGCATAATATATGATACTATATCTGATCCTTTTCACATACATAACAGCATTAGCAATCAAGGTCGTTTTACGAACCTCTTACCTGCATACTTAATAATAAGATTTAATAAAGTATCGCACACTTAGTGCCCTTACTTGACATTTCCGCACACTTAGTGCCAATTTACCGGTAACGTATCACACACTTAGTGCCGTTACTTGTTATTCCCGCACACTTAGTGCCATGTGACCAGTTTCGCACACTTAGTGCCCGGTTATAAGTTCGTACACTTAGTACCTTTTATGGACCTGTAAGTTGTTTAAATATGCATGTATATATATAAATAACAAGAATCCAATCCACAGAAATGCACATAAGCGCATACATATTAACATAACACAATTATTTCATACCCCAAATAGAAATACCATATTCGGCCAAATCAATAGCATGTAACTAAATTACCCTTGAATAAATTCATGTCATAATTTAATATCCCTCAATACATATACACCATTAACATTTAAATAATTCATTCACATGAAGTCATATTCAAATTCCATGAAAATCATATTAAGCTACTTTATGCCAAAATTTCCATCACATTCAGCCATGTGCCATTCTTTAGAATTACCTTCATTAACATAGGTATATTTGTATATAAGACATTCAATTTAACTCAATTGTTAAAAATCTTACCTCGGAAGTTGACGAATTAATCTTCCCGGCTATTCGTTTAATTTTGCTTTTCCCCGAATCAATCTCGTTTCCTTTTGTTCTTGATCTAAATAATTCCAATTTAAACTCATTCAAATATATATTCATTCAATTTGATCAAAAATCATATAATTATGCAATTTACCATTTTACCCTAGCATTTGTAACTTTTTCAAATTAGTCCCTAATACACAACTCACAATTTACTCAAAATTTGAACATCTTCCATAAGGGCCGGATTTTCATCCTTCCATACCAAGCCTATACAACTCATTTCTTTGACATTTTAACATCTAAAATTTTTCTTTTTCAAATAAATCCTTAATTAACAACATTCATCAAAAACTCAAAAACAACAAATGTTCATCTAACATAAATCTTTCATTTAATGCTAAAAATCATCTCAAAGCTCAACCTATCTTCAATGTCACTTCACACATACATGATCAATGTACAAAATTGATACATGGGCTTGATATTAGAGCACACAACAATCACAAATTTATGAAATTTATCAAAATTCAAAGCTAAAACATACCTTAATTGAACCCTAGAAGTGCCGAAACCCTATGGAACTCTTCCTCTCTTATTTTTCTTCTTAGTTTCGGTCAAATGAAGGAAAAAGATGAACATGCAATCCCCTTTTTCCTTTTTGTTTTATTATATTATTATTACATAATATATGTCGTTTTATTATTAATTATAATACATTAATATTAAAATATAATAAAACATATCAATTACTATTACATGCAAATGATGGACGGCACTAAGCCAAATTTTTGGCTAAATTGCACTTTTAATACTTTAATTAAAGAAGCCACCTTCAATTTAGTGCATACACATTCAACCACCAATTTTTCATTATATGCAATTAACTCCTTTTTCATAATTATGCACTAAAACAATCAAATTTTAATATGAAAATTTTACACACACTAATTCACACATACTAAGCATTTAAAATAATTGTAAATTATTATTCTGACTTGGATTCGTGGTCCCGAAACCACCGTTCCGATTAGGGTCGTAATCGAGCTGTTACATTTATGGCCCGATGTTATATGTTTGAGCAAGTTAAGTTCAGTAATGCCCCGTATCAGGTTCTGATGTTGAATACGGGAAATGGGTGTTACATTTAGTGGTATCAGAGCTACAGTTTAGTCGATTCTCAAACTAACATAGCGTAAGCATGAGTCTAGCTATACATGCCATACTATGAGTATTTATATAATGATAGAGTGACGACTCGCGATGATTTAAATTGTGTTTTTACATAGTAAATGGATCTTGATAGAGCTGTGGCAGATGATATAGAAAGTAACGCGCTAGCTCCCGCCGAAGGGACAGTGTTGAATGAAAATGAGAATAGACCAACGGCTATGAGTCAGAGAGGAGGAGAAGAGGCTAGAGAAGCCTTTCTCCACATGATGAATGCATGGTATACGGAGTTTATTCGTACGAACCCGAACGCGCAACCTCTTCCACCCCTACCTATTCCTCAGCATACCCTTGTAGTCCCCTAAGTAGTAGAAGTGGTAAGAGAGAAAAGCCTCCTGCTGATAGAATCTGAAAACAAGGAGCCGAGGAATTTTGAGATAGTAAAGATGACGATCCCGATAGGGCAGAATTCTTACTTGAAAATACTATCAGAGTATTTGATGAACTATCGTGCACACCTGAAGAGTGCATGAAATGTGTTGTTTCTCTCTTGAGAGATTTCGCTTATCAGTGGTGGAACACCTTTGTGTTGGTTGTACCGAGGGAGAGATTTTATTAGGAGTTTTTCCAAGAAGAATTCAGGAAGAAGTACATCAGCCAGAGATTTATTGATCAAAACAGAAAGGAATTCCTTAAACTCAAACAAGGTAGAATGACAGTAACTGAGTATGAGCGTGAGTTCTTGAGGCTCAGTAAATACACTCGAGAGTGTGTATCCACTGAAGCTATTATGTGTAAAAGGTTTGAGGATGGATTAAATAAAGATATCTGATTATTTATTGGTGTCCTAGAATTGAAGGAATTTGTTGTGCTAGTGGACCGGGCTTGTAAAGCCGAGGACTTGGTTAAAGAAAAAGGGAGAGCTGAAATGGAGTCTCGTGATTCAAGAAAGAGATAACTAAGTAAGTCATTTCAATCATCCTCTAAGAAGTCAAGAGATTTCACAACCCGATCAGCTACTTCAGCTGGGTTTTCAAACTGAGGTAAGGGTAAACAATACTCGGGGTCTAAAGCTCAGACCAATTCAGTTGCTAGTGTTGGGAACACAAGACCAAATAGACCAAAATGTCCACAGTGTGGTAGACGTCACCCTAGTGAGTGCCTAGCACATGAGAGAGCCTATTTTAAGTGTGGTTCCCAAGATCATTTTATTAAAGAATGCCCTGGGATGGCCGAAAAAAAGAAAATTCAGAGTGCAAGATCGGGAAGCACTACTAGAGGGAGACAACAGAGAAACCTGGAAAGTGGAACGAGTTGTAAGAACTCACCCAGAGAATAGACTGCAAGACTTGAGGGTAGAGCCTTGCGAGGACTTACGCTATTCACGCTCGCGAAGAGACGTCATCCCCTGAAGTAATTACGAGTACATTTTCTCTTTATGATACTAATATTGTTGCTTTAATTGATCCGGGATCTACCCACTCATATATTTGCTTGAAATTAGTATCTAGTACGAGCATGCCTGTAGAGTTTATAGAATTCATGATAAAAGTGTCCAATCCCTTAGGCAATTGTGTATTAGTTGATAAGGTATGCAAGGATTGCCCATTGATGATTAGAGGCCATTATTTTAAGGTGAATCTCATGCTATGGCCATTTGATGAATTTGATATATTTCTTGGTTTGGACTGGTTAACCGTTCATGATGTGACAGTAAATTGTGGAAAGAAATACATTGAATTGAGATACAAAAACGGGGACATTCTTCATGTTGAATCAGATGAACGGGACAGATCACCTGTAGTGATTTCTTACATGTCTACCTAGAAATGTGTAAGATAGGGATATGAAGTATATCTTGCCTTTGTGATGAATGCCAAAGAGAATGAGTTAAGGATTGAATCAGTGCTGATAGTATGTGAGTATCCATATGTATTCTCCAAAGAATTGCCAGGGTTGCCTCCAGTTAGAGAGGTTAAATTTGGCATTGAGTTAGCCCCTGGTACTGCACCTATATCATGTGCTCCATACAGAATGGCTCCAATTGAGTTGAAAGAATTGAAGGCACAGTTACAAGAGTTGACAGACAAAGGCTTTGCACGACCGAGTAATTCTCCATGGGGTGTTTCAGTATTATTTATGAAAAAGAAAGATGGTTCCATGAGATTATATATAGATTATCGGCAACTTAATAAGGTAACCGTGAAGAACAAGTACCCGTTGCCAAGAATTGATGTCTTGTTTGATCAATTGAAGGGAGCCACTGTGTTTTCCAAGATAGACTTCAGGTCCGATTACTACCAATTGAGGGTCAAAGACTCAGATGTGCCGAAAACCGCATTTCGGACAAGGTATGGGCACTACGAATTTTTAGTCATGCCTTTCGATTTAACAAATGCCCCTGCTGTGTTTATGGATCTAATGAATCGCATCTTTCGGCCATACTTGGACAAATTTGTGGTAGTTTTTATTGATGATATATTGATTTATTCTCGTGATGAGGATGAGCATGCCGAGCACTTAAAGACTGTTTTACAGATTCTATGAGATAATCAGTTGTATGACAAGTTTAGTAAAAGTAAATTTCGGCTCAAAGAGGTTGGATTTTTGGGGCACATTGTCTCAAGAGATGGAATCCGAGTTGACCCAAGCAAGATTTCAACTATTATTGATTGGAAACCGCCGAGAAATGTATCTAAGGTTAGAAGTTTTCTGGGCTTAGTAGGCTATTACAGATGGTTTGTCAAGGGATTTTCCATGATAGCGACACCAATGACGAGGTTGTTACAAAGAGATGTAAAGTTTGAATGGACGAAAAAGTGCCAATAGAGTTTCAAAAAACTAAAGGCGTTGTTGACTGAGGCTCCAATTTTAGTACAACCTGAACCTGGAAAAGAATTTTTGATTTATAGTGATGCATCCTTGAATGGATTGGGTTGTGTGCTTATGCAAGAAGGCAAGGTGATAGCATATGCCTCTAGACATTTAAAGTCGCACGAAAGGAATTACCCAACACACGATTTAGAGTTGGTTGCCACTGTGTTCGCATTGAAAATATGGAGACATCATTTGTATGGTGAAAAGTGTCAAATATTCACCGATCATAAAAGCCTAAAGTACTTGATGACTCAAAAGGAGTTGAATTTAAGACAGAGAATATGGTTAGAGCTGATAAAAGACTATGAGCTAGTGATTGACTATCACCCAGGAAAGGCGAATGTAGTTGCCGAAGCTCTAAGTAGAAAATCTTTGTTTGCATTGAGTGTTATGAATATACAGGTTATTTTTTCAGATGATGGTTCCATTCTAGTTGAGTTGAGAGCGAGACCGATGTTTCTCTAAGAGATTTGTAAAGCTTAGAGAGGTGACAGCGATTTGCAAGCTAAAAGAGTTTAGTGTGAGTCAGGTGTTGGATCAGATTTTTAGATTAATCCTGATGGAAGTTTGATATTCCGAGACAGAGTCTATGTACCAAGAGATGATGAGCTTATCTGGAAGATTTTATACGAGGCACATAGCAGATGTCTATCTGTACATCTGGGCACCACAAAAATGTATAATGATTTGAAGAAATGGTATTGGTGGCCGAGTATGAAAAAAGATATTTCTGAGTTCGTATCTAAATGCTTGATTTGTCAGCAAGTGAAGGCTGAACACCAAGTACCTTCGGGTTTACTTCAGCCTACTATGGTTCCCGAGTGGAAATGAGACCGTATCACTATGGACTTTGTGACGGGTTTACCGTTGACACTGAGTGAGAAATTTGTCGTATAGGTTGTGGTTGATAGACTTACGATGTAACAGCCCGGTTTAGACCCTAGTCAGAACAGTGGTTTTGAGACCACAAATCTGAGGTCAGAATAATATTTTAATATTGGTCTCTGTGTTTATAATATGTGATTGAGCATGTGTGAAAATTTGGTGTGAAAATTATATCGACTATGTGTTGAATTATGAAAAAGGACTTAACCGCGTAAATTGTAAAAGTTGTGTGCTGATTGTTTAAGTACCTAATTGTTGTTGTCTTTATAATTTGGAGGTTCTATAATGTAATTAGCCACTTTATAAGTTAGTGGAAGATGATAATGGCATTGGTTGTTATTATTAATATTCATTAAGGGTAAATTCATAATTGGTGTATTAATGTTATTATAATAAAAATAAAAGCATGAAAATGGCTAATATCAACGATATTCCACCAAAATTGGAGAAAGAAATAGGGTTTAGAAGCTTTCTCATATTCGACTACTTCAAGGCTCATTTGTAAGTTTGTTTTTGTTCGGTTTCTGATGATTTCTACGTATTTGTAATCGTTGCTTCGTGCTCTTTCAAACCCATGCTTAAATTTTAGAAATTGATGGTGATTTTGAGATATGCCATTGATGAATGCTTGAGCTTTGTGATGGTTGTTGATAAATTATGAAAGATATGTGAATGATAATCATATATTGTCTTGGAATTTTTAGTGAAATTGAGTAATTTGAGCTTAATTTTGAAAATGAGAAATGGAAGGACTAAAATGTGAAATAAATGAAATGTGTGGACTTGTATGATCATAGTGAATATTCGGCTAAGTGTGGGTGATGTGAAATTGTGTGTATTTGATGATTTTATGAAATAGGGACTGAAGTGTCGAAATGTGGAAATGTGAGACCTATCTTGCAAAATGCCCTAAATATGTGTGTTTGGACTAAATTGAATGATTTGATGATTGAATGAGTTCAATTTGAATGTGTATAGACCAAGAAAGGAGAGGTTTGGATCGAGATCGAGGCAAAGACAAAGTACTCGATGAATCGACCGTTTCGGTATTTCGAAATTCGAGGTAAGTTCAGATATAATACTAGTTGTAAAATTATGTCTATGTGATGTGAATTGAATGAAATTATATATAACTAAGAGATTACAAATTCTATGTGCGGAATTGAATTAGATGGCACTAAGTGTGCGAAATTAGAAACGGGACAGAGATAATTAGCATTGTGTGCGCGAAAAGAATGAAGATCCAGCTTTTTGATTTGGCACTGTGTTTGCAATACCGATATAGTTCGGTTTAACCTATAGGCACTAAGTGTGCAAGGATGATTATATTTTAGTTATGAAACAGGCACTAAGTGTGCGAATAAATCAAAAGAATAGCAAAAGTTGAACAAGATGTAATATCGAGCAATTGAGTAGCTTTAATGGTGTGTAACTATGTTTTGATCAAGGTACGTTTAAACCTATGTGGTTGATGATAGTTTTAAAAGTTGAGTGAATAGGTATTTGAATACGTGGTTTAGATTGATAATGTGCCTAGTTGTGCCTTTATCTATGTGATGGTATAAATACATATTGATGTGGTATTATTGAGTAGTATGTATTGTAATTTAAACTTACTAAGCTTTTGAAAGCTTACTGTGTGATTTGTTTCTCTGTTTTACAGTGTCAGTAAAACTAGCTCAGATCCGGGGATCGTCAGCATCTCTATCACACTATCGACAATATATTTTGGGTACTTTTGGAAAGATGTATATAGTTGAAATATGGCATGTATAGGCTAGAAGTTATGGCATGTTTTATAATGTTCAATCCTTGCCATGTGATTTGGCTTGGAAGTTGAATGATGTTAAACCTATGAATGAGCTATGATTATGGTATATGAAGTATGTTTTGGTATGGCTTGATGGCAATGAAATGGTCTTAAGAATGGTAAGCTTAGTGATGGATTGATGCCATAGTGATATAGTGATAGTATGGATGAATCATGCTTGGTTATGTATGTGTTTAAGTTGTACAAGTTGGTATATAAGTTGACATGATTAGAAATGAGATTGGATGGGATGATATGGTGATCATTTGACATGTATTTGGTTGTCAAATTGTGTGTGAAAATAGGCTTGTATTTGCTTGTAGGTATGACCCAAGTATGGGTGGTATTTTGGCCCTGCAAAGGGCCTATTTTGCATACATGGCTAAGGGACACGGGCGTGTGTCTCTGCCGTATGGCTCAAGGGTCACTTCGAAGTGTGCCTTGGTAGGTCACACGGTCGTGGGACATGGGCGTGCTTGGTGGCTGTGTGACCAAGTCAGTAGCTAGTTTAATTTCACAGGGCCAGGGCACACGGGCGTGTCTGGTGGCTGTGTGGACAAGTCAGTATGTATGCCCTATTTTGGCACGGCCTGGACACATGGGCGTGTCTGGTAACCGTGTGAGGCACACGGCCTGACTGCACGGGCGTGCGACCTCTGTAACTTTAAAAAAGTTTTAAATTTTCGAGAATTTTCGTAAGTGTTTGGTTTAGTCCCGACCCCTTTCTAGCATGAGATTAAGGTCTAGTAGACCTCAATAAAGGACTATTTGTTTATAATTGAATATGTTTGATTGATTATTAACTATGTGTTGAGAAATGGATGTGAGATATTTTGAAATGTTCAAAAATGTTTAGTAACGCCTCTTAACTCTAGATCTGTAACAATTACCGGTTAGGGGTGTTACATTTATTGGTATCAGAGCTACGATTTAGTTGATTCTAGAACTAACGTAGCGTGTGTGAGTCTAGCTATACATGCCATAAAATAATTGCGATAGTGTGATGAATCCTGATAGTTGAAAACATGATTTCATATATTAATGGATCCTGATCGAGCAATTGCTGACGATGTAGAGAGTAACGCGCTAGCTCCCGCTCAAGGGATAGCGCCGGCCACATCTAGGTCGTATGATGGTAGCCAAGAGGGAGAGGCTAAGCAAGCTTTTTTATGAATGATGAGTGAGTGGTTTTTGGAGTTTGTTCGAACGAATCCGATTACTCCACAACCTTCACCCACACAAGTACCTGTTGTGGCACAAGTGATAGATTCAATCCGACTAAATAAACCTCCTGTGGATAAGATCTGTAAGTATGGGGCTGAAGAGTTTAGGGCCATAGTTGATGATAATGCTGTGCTAGCTGAGTTTTGGCTTGAGAATACCATTTGAGTATTTGACGAGATGTCATTGACTCCTGACGAATGTATAAAATGTGTAGTTTCCTTGTTGAGGGATATGGCTTATAACTGGTGGAAAACGTTAATTTCAGTGGTTCTGAGCGAGAGAATCACCTGGGATTTCTTTCAAGCTAAATTCTTGAAGAAATATATTAGACAACGATTCATAGATAAAAAACGTAAAGAGTTTTTGGAGCTGAAATGATCGCTGCAATCAGAGCTTTAAAAATTTATAAAAGAATGATCAAACCTGGAGACTAACTCTGACAATGATTAAAGGCAAGTGTACCTATCGAACAGTAGTATAGCTTAGGCAAGACCGGTTTATCGAACCCAAAGGAACTAAAAGTACTAATACTCACTTTCTTTTTATTATTTAGCCTCAAAAACGGAGTGAGAGTGCTTTTAAACTAAATTGACGAAAACTAAGCTAAGGACCGAAAGACGAAAAGAACGATTTGGGAAATAAATTTGAAGAAAAACTCAGTTGACTATGACGATACCCTCAGGAAGAATCCACCTAGACTTCACTTGTTTACCTAACCCTAAATTATACAATTTCTTCACTTAGCTTGATCCGTAGGACTCCCTAACCTATATTAAACCCTCTCTTGAGGCGAATAATGTCTAACCCTAGGTTAATTAGTGGAACTCTTATTCGCTTATAATAACCCCCTAGAATAGCAGTAAATCGATCAATAGACTCCCATATTAGGTTTCACCCTAATCTGGCAAAATCTCGTCACCCTATCTCTAGGCATGCGATCAACTCCACTTAATTATGTTAGATCTACTCTTAGGCAGGGTCTATTCCTCCTCCACCTAAGCACATTAGATTTGGATTAAGCAACATAATTAAGAATAAACTAAGTAATTATTATATAACTTAGAAATCAAATAACAAAATCCATCTAGGTTTCATCCCCTTCGGGTATCTGAGGGGTTTAGCTCATAATGAATAAAAAGAACATCTCAAGAGAAAAGATAAAACAAAAAATAAAAAAACCCTAAAACCCCCTGAAGGAATTGAAGGAGAATTCCGCCGTCTTGAGTATAACTCCGACTTCTTGGGATGGATCAATTGGCTATCCTTGCGTTATTCCCTAACTCTGACCTTCTCGGCTTGGCTCCTTGGCCTCGCTTTCGATGCCCTTTAAAGGTGGTACTTGGGGGATATATATAGGCTCTTGGAATGCGATTCTTTCTCCCTAAGTATCCTTTTCCGACGGAAATAGCTCTTTCCAGCGACAGAGGCACGGCCATGGCACACACGCCCGTGTGTATCGAGACCAGACCGTGTTTGGATTTCTAATTTGAGGCACGGCCGTGTGAGGCGGAGTTGAGGCCGTGCTCTAGGAGTTCGTCGAGGCACGACCGTGCGGGCTTTGGGCCAGGCCGTGTGTAACACCCCTAACCCGTATCCGTCGTCGGATTAGGGTTACGAGGCCTTACTATAACCATTACCAAGTCCAAGCACTCCATCCAAACTAATACTTGATAAATTCATATCATTTCATGCTATCACAGATGATATATATATATATATATATATATATGTATGTATTCTATCAGGTCTTAATACAACTTGCACAATAAAATCACATGGTCATTTAAAAAAAAACAACAACGGCATAAGTATATAATATTTATACATTTATTCGCCTATAACACGAACACAAACGAAAATCTAATTGTCACTTGCATATTTAATCAAATAAAATCTTAAAGCATTCCATATATATATATATATATATATGTAATATTTATAAACACCAAATTAGCACATACCATTTTTTTTAAAACAATCCTCGTACAAATATGTTCATGTACTACTTTATTATTTACCCTTATACATCGAATCCCTATAACAAAATATACTAGTAAAATCATTATTATAAATATATGTTTACGCATCAAACGGCTGCACATATAGACTGTGAAATATTATACATAACATGAACGTCTATTAAACCAAATAAACCTTATCAAATCATTATCTTAGCCCAAAATGCCATAAACCACAAAACCAAACCATGGCTATCAAATATATATGTACCATGGCCGAATATAGGTTAAAATAACTTACTACTCATCAACATTAACATGGCATCTCTAATAATCCAAATAGACCAAATTAATTTACAACCCAAAGAACATCATCCCAACTATATCCACCTTATTCGAACCAAAACAAAACGAATGCAAAACATATCAATATATCATGCTTATCCTAAATGCATCACATCTAGATATAATAGGCATATTACTCGACCATATTCCACACATGATTAAACCATGGCCTAATTTCACATCCCTTAATATCATAATCAATCCATTATATCAAGAACATAGGAATTAGACTTAATCAAAAGAAATAGCCATTTTCGCAAGGCTATTCATATATATATACAAGGCCGAAAGTCATTAATCTAAACCTTAGTCTAACCTATACATGTCTTCGGTTTAAAACTTAGATTAAGTACCAAAAGGGAAGATAGTGTGGTTGACTTTTCCGATGATCCTCAGATGCCCGTAGCTTGATGGAAAATCTATAAAACAGAACAAAGAGCACACACGAAATAAGCTCACTAGCTTAGTAAGTCTTAAGCATTTATGAAACAACAGTCAAATATTCCAACATTTAGCACACATACATATATAAATATACCTATAAATCCAAGTAATTTAACAAATAATAATTTCAATATGGTCGAACAGCCGTCTCTGTAACTTATCATTTATTAATCCCTCATTGAAGGTATACAGCCCATCCAGCACTTTAAGCCTTAAGTATTCGCATATTACCTTATTAACAAGCATAACATATATCACAATTATATACGATTAATCATATATATACAGATATGTATTTTCGATAACTTTCACTTTTGACAATTTTACCTTTGACCAAATCTCAAAGATATCACCAAACTTATATTCAATATACATATCACACTTATTAATGAGTAATTTAAATGTACATATCATAAAGACTCATTATCAAAAACTTTAACCATTCCATCACTTATGTAATTTGAAAGGAAAGATAATCACTTACCTTGTTCCTTGCATCTATAAACCTTTATTTTTACTCGAGCATTTTGTTTATTGAAGTATTTACATCTCACCTTGTAAAGAATTTATAACACATCACCGGCATTAAGCCTGCTAGACCCGAGGTCTGAACTTGATCACCGGCATTAAGCCTGCTAGGCAATAAGCCTGATATACATCACCGGCACAAGGCCTGCTAGGCTCATAGCCCGAATTACATCACCGGCACAAGGCCTGCTAGGCATTTAGCCCGATAAATAACACCGGCACGAAGCCTGCTAGGCTTAAAGCCCGAGATAGATATAATCATCAATTCAACACTCATTTCATAACATCAACATTGCAAACAACTCATATAGATCATATTACCTTCCATACCAACCAAAACATATTTATACACCTATCATTTTACAAAGTAAATTCAATTCAATACCATACTTCTACATTCGGCTATTATCAATAATTATACTTTAAATATTCAAGTTTCATCATTCATCATAGTTGTAAATAAATCTTTAACGTATATTTGCTTAAGGACTTACCTCGGTTGTCGATAGACCGTGTAAATCGGCTATTCGAGAACCTTCGTCTTTCCCCGATCCAATTCCCTTTTTTTTTGCTCTTGATCTAAAACACATTAAATTCAGCTCATTCTAGTACATTTCAATTCAATTTAGTCCCAAATCACATAATTAGACAAATTACCATATTACCCCTAATATTTCACAACTTTGAAATTTAGTCCTATTTGCATAATACACAAAATACACCAAATTAACTAAGACTATACAAGAGCCGAATATTCCTAGGGACTTTACAAGTCCTCACATTTCATTTATTTTGCAAATAGGCCCCTCAAAATTTTAATTTTTGCAATTTAGCCCAAAATACTAAAATTCACTAAAATTTCTAATACAAAACATATCAATCCTTAACATATCTTTAATTTAAAAATCATCAAACATCAAAACCTCAAGAACTCATCAATGTCCGAATTATATAAACACACTAATCTTAGAAATTCTAGCATGGGTCGGGTAATATGCTAAGCAACGATCTCAAAAATGTAAAAATTAACAAAAACCGAGCTAAAATTATTACCTAATTAAACCAATTAGTTGCCGAAAATCAAAGCTTCTTCAGCCCCTTTTTCTTTGTTAACATTCGGCCATGAGAGAGCATAAAGATGATAGTGGTTTTGGTTTGTTAAAATATGACATATATTATTAATTAACAAATTACTATACTAACCTTTTAGTAATAATAATTATAACATAAATTATAAGGTCATTTAAGACCACAACCGTCCACTATCATGACAAATGGGCTAATTGCCCTTTTAATGCCTCAAATTAAGAAGCCACCATCATTTTAGCACATTTTACTATAATTAGCAACTTTTACCTTTTTCGCGATTAAGTCCTTTTTCTCCAATTGGACACTTAAACGATTAAATTTTTCTACGAAACTTTCACACACCTTAATTCACATATAATAAACACAAAATATAATATTAAAATATTTCTCGGACTCGGATTCATGGTCCCGAAACCACCGTTTCAATTAGGGTCAAATTCGGTCTGTTACAACTCTCCCCCCTTTAGGATTTTCGTCCCCGAAAATCTTACCGTTAAACAAAGTCGGATATTGTTGCCTCATTGAATCCTCAGGCTCCCACGTAGCCTCTTCAACTCCGTGCCGACTCCATAGTACTTTCACTAAAGGAATTCTTTTATTTCTTAACTCTTTCATTTCCCGAGCTAAAATACAGATCGGTTCTTCCTTGTACGTCATATCGGATCAGATTTCAATCTCAGACGAAGTGATCACATGCGACGGATCTGATCTATATTTACGAAGCATCGAAACGTGAAATACGTCATGTATCTTTTCTAACTCAGAGGGCAACTTCAATCTATAAGCAACAGGCCCAATACGTTCGATGATTTCATACGGTCCGATAAATCTCGGACTCAACTTGCCTTTCCGACCAAATCGGAGTACTTTCTTCCACGGAGAAACTTTTAAGAATACACGATCTCCGACCTGAAATTGAATGTCTTTACATTTCAAATCAGCATAGGACTTTTGACGATCCGAAGCAGCTTTCAAATTGCCTCTAATAATAGCTACCTTCTATTCTGTTTCTTTAATCAAATCAACCCCGTGTATCTTATTCTCGCTGAGCTCAGTCCAGTATAACGGAGTTCGACATTTTCGCCCGTACAAGGCTTCATAAGGCGCCATTTTGATACTAGATTGGAAGCTATTATTGTAAGCAAATTCAATCAAAGGTAGGTATCATTCCTACATACCTTCAAACTCGAGAACGCAACATCTCAACATGTCCTCAAGTATCTGAATAGTTCGCTCAGATTGACCGTCTGTCTGCAGATGAAAGGCTGTACTAAAATGAAGTTTAGTACCTAAGGCATCTTGCAACTTCTTCCAAAACCGCGATGTGAATCTCGAGTCTCTGTCTGAAACAATGGAACTCGGTACGCCATGCAATCTCACAATCTGTGATACGTATAATTCAGCAAGTTTTTCGAGTGAAAAATCTGTACGAACCGGCACAAAATGAGCTGACTTAGTCAGTCTATCAACTATAACCCAGACGGCATCTTTCTTACTCGGTGTCATAGGAAGACCGGATACAAAATCCATTATAATTCTATCCCATTTCCATTCAGGTATCATGATTGGCTGAAGTAGTCCGGATGGCACTTAATGTTCAGCTTTTACTTGCTGACAAACTAAGCATTTCGAAACAAATTCAGATATATCCCGTTTCATGCCTGGCCACCAATAAAACTGTTTCAAATCATTATACATCTTTGTGCTACCTGGATGTATTGACAATCGACCACTATAGGCCTCACTCAGAATCATCTGTATCAAATCTGAGTTCTTCGGAACACACATTCGGCCTTTAAAATTCAAACAGTCATTTGCATCAATCTGAAAATCTGATTCTGCACCTTTTTCACACTGAATTCGAATAGCAATCAAATCTTTGTCAACTTTCTGAGCATCACAAATTTGCTGAATAAACATCGGTCTTGCTTGTAACTCG
Organism: Gossypium australe; assembly: GCA_005393395.2. NCBI lineage: Eukaryota > Viridiplantae > Streptophyta > Magnoliopsida > Malvales > Malvaceae > Gossypium > Gossypium australe. The sequence goes on along the minus strand of CM016621.1, from coordinate 106,354,079 downwards.
GCTATGATCGAACCATCACCAGACATAGCTATCTGTGCGTTCATTGCACGACGAGCAAACAATGATTTTCGACTTAACGCATCTGCAACAACGTTAGCTTTTCCCGGATGGTAGTCAATCACCAACTCATAATCTTTCAACAATTCTAACCATCTGCGTTGTCTCAAATTTAGATCTTTCTGAGTCATCAAATACTTTAGACTTTTATGATCCGAATAAATGTGACATTTCTCACTGAATAAGTAGTGACGCCAAATTTTCAATGCGAAAACAATGGCTGCTAATTCTAGATCGTGAGTCGGATAATTTCTCTCATGCGGCTTGAATTGTCTCGAAGCGTAGGCTATAACCTTGCCTTCCTGCATCAAAACGCAACCCAACCCATTCAAAGAAGCATCACTAAAAATAATAAATTCTTTACCAGATTCAGGCTGAGTTAACACTAGAGCTTCGGTCAGAAGGGCTTTCAACTGCTCGAAACTTTTCTAACACTTTTCTGACCACTCAAACTTGACATCTTTCTATAGTAGCTTTGTCAAGGGTGTAGCTATTACAGAAAAACCTTTTACAAATCGTCTGTAATATCCCGCAAGGCCTAGGAAGCTTTGGATCTCGGAAACATTCTTTGGTGATTTCCAATCGAGTATAGCTGCTATTTTGTTTGGATCCACCCGAATACCTGATGCTGAAACAACATGACCCAAGAAGCTGACTTCATTCATCCAGAACTCACACTTACTAAACTTTGCATACAGTTGTTGGTCTCGCAAAGTTTGTAGCACTAATCTCAAATGCTCGGCATGCTCGGTTTCATCTTTGGAATAGATTAGTATATCATCAATAAACACAACTACAAACCGATCCAAAAACTGTCTAAAGACCCGATTCATTAGATCCATAAAAACAGCAGGTGCATTAGTGAGTCCAAAAGGCATAACCAGAAACTCAAAATGTCCGTACCTCGTCCGAAATGCAGTCTTTGGCACATCTGTGTCTCTGACTCGCAACTGATAATAACCCGACCTCAAATCTATCTTCGAAAATACTGAAGCCCCTTTCAACTGATCAAACAAATCATCAATCCGAGGTAACGGATATTTATTCTTTATAGTTACCTTATTCAGTTGTCAATAATCAATACACATTCGCATCGTTCCATCTTTCTTTTTCACAAAAAGAACGGGTGCACCCTAAGGAGAGAAACTCGGTCGTGCAAAACCCCTATCTGTTAACTCTTGCAATTGTGCTTTCAACTCTTTTAACTCAGTAGGTGCCATCCGATACGGAGCTATCGAGATCGGAGTCGTTCCCGGTACTAATTCAATGCCAAACTCAATTTCTCGTACTGGTGGTAAACCCGGTAGTTCTTCAAGAAACACGTCTGGGTATTCACACACAACTGGTACAGATTCAAAATGCTTTTCAGACACTTTATTATCCAATACATAGGCCAAATAAGCTTCGTACCCTTTTCTCACATACTTCCGGGCTAACATCGAGGATATTACTGTAGGAAACCCACTTAGATCACTGGATTCAATTCTGATGATCTCACCGTTCTGGCATCTCAAATCAATAAACTTTCTTTTGCAATTCACCACTGCATCATGTGAAGTTAACCAGTTCATTCCCAAAATTAAATCAAACTCGTCGAAAGGCAGTAACATTAAATCAGTTGGAAAGCAAGAATCCTGAATCATCAATGGGAAACCTTTACACACTTTATCAACCATTACACAGCGACCCAAAGGGTTGGACACACGGATCACAAACTCAGTAGACTCGACAGGTAGAGTCTTACTGGATATTAAAGTTTCACACACATATGAATGAGTCGAACCAGGATCAATCAATGCAATCACAGTAGTATAGTAGAGTGTGAAAGTACCAGTAATGACATCGGGGGAGGAAGCATCCTCTCTGGCTCGTGTAGCATAAGCTCTAGCTGGAGCTCTAGCCTCGGATCGAACTGCAGCGTTCTTCGTTCCTCTCTGACTACCACCTACATTGCCTGAATGTCTAGGTGGCCTACCTCGCGCTGACGTGTTGCTCGACTTAATGTTCTAAACTGTATTCTGCTTAACTAACATCGGACATTCTCTAATAAAATGATCTGACGATCCACATTTAAAGCAAGACCGATCATGAAATCTACAACTCCCGGAATGCCATTTCCCATAGTGCTTGCATTCAACTCGATTCTGTGGAACGTTACCAACACTGGCCATCGAGGTAGCTCGGGAGCCCACTGGAGGTCGATCACGTCTAGGTGAATCTGAAGTAGCTTTATGTCGGCTGAAGTCATCTCTAAACTTCTTAGATGTGGAATGGAAATTCTTACCCGACGGTCTCTTACGAGTGTCTCTATCTTCTGTCTCAGCCTTTCTTTTCTCCTTCCTGAGCTCTTCAGCTTTGCAAGCTCGCTCGACTAGTGTCACAAACTCTTTTATTTCAAGAATGCCAACAAGCAACTTTAAATCTTCATTCAAACCGTCTTCAAACCTTTTGCACATAATGGCTTCAGTTGATACACACTCTCGAGCATATCGGCTCAATCTGACAAATTTTCGCTCACATTCAGTCACGGTCATTTGCCCCTGTTTTAGTTCAAGAATTTTTTTACGTTTCTGGTCGATGAACCTCTGACTGATATATTTCTTGCGGAATTCAATCTGGAAGAAATCCCACATCACTTTTTCTTTCGGAACCACTGATACCAGTGTCTTCCACCAGTGATATGCAGTGTCCCGAAGTAAAGATATAGCACACTTCAGGCATTCGTCTGGAGTACAAGATAGCTCATCAAGTACTCGAATAGTGTTATCAAGCCACATTTCGGCTTGCTCTGCATCATCATCATCATTGGCCCTGAATTCTTCGGCCCTAAATTTCCTGATTTTATCAACTGGAGGCCTACTAGATCTCATTGGATCTATCATCGGGGGTGCTGAAGGTATCGGAGTTGGATTATTCGGGGGTGGAGGTTGGTGTACAGCCGGGTTAGTCTGAATAAACTGGGTAAACCACTCGTTCATCATCTGATAGAAGGCTTGTTTAGCCTCCCCCTCGTGGCTACCCGAAACTGGTCGAGAGTCTACCGGCACTGATCCGTGTGCACGGTCAGGCGCTACACTCTCTACATCATCCGCTACGGCTCTTTCAAGATCAGTGTCCATTTACTATATAAAACACAGTTCAGAATGTCAAAAGTCACGACACTATCAATATATATAACAAAGGCATGTATAGTTAGACTCTCAAGTGCTATGGTAGTCCTAGAATCGACTAAACCGTAAGCTCTGATACCAATAAAATGTAACACCCCTAACCCGTATCCGTCGCCGGATTAGGGTTACGAGGCCTTGCGATAACCATTACCAAGTCCAAGCACTCCATCCAAACTAATACTTGATAAATTCATATCATTTCATGCTATCACAGATGAATATATATATATGTATGTATTCTATCAGGTCTTAATACAACTTGCATAATAAAATCACATGGTCATTTAAAAAAAAAACAACAACGGCATAAGTATATAATATTTATACATTTATTCGCCTATAACACGAACACAAACGAAAATCTAATTGTCACTTACATATTTAATCAAATAAAATCTTAAAGCATTCCATATATATCTATATATATATATATATATATATATACGTAATATTTTTAAACACCAAATTAGCACATACCATTTTTTTTAAAACAATCCTCGTACAAATATGTTCATGTACTACTTTATTATTTACCCTTATACATCGAATCCCTATAACAAAATATACTAGTAAAATCATTATTATAAATATATGTTTACGCATCAAACGGCTGCACATATAGACTGTGAAATATTATACATAACATGAACATCTATTAAACCAAATAAACTTTATCAAATCATTATCTTAGCCCAAAATGCCATAAACCACAAAACCGAACCATGGCTATCAAATATATATGTACCGTGGCCGAATATAGGTTAAAATAACTTACTACTCATCAACATTAACATGGCATCTCTAATAATCCAAATAGACCAAATTAATTTACAACCCAAAGAACATCATCCCAACTATATCCACCTCATTCGAACCAAAACAAAACGAATGCAAAACATATCAATATACCATGCTTATCCCAAATGCATCACATCTAGATATAATAGGCATATTACTCGACCATATTCCACACATGATTAAACCATGGCCTAATTTCACATCCCTTAATATCATAATCAATCCATTATATCAAGAACATAGGAATTAGACTTAATCAAAAGAAATAGCCATTTTCGCAAGGCTATTCATATATATATATACAAGGCCGAAAGTCATTAATCTAAACCTTAGTCTAACCTATACATGCCTTCGGTTTAAAACTTAGATTAAGTACCAAAAGGGAAGATAGTGTGGTTGACTTTTCCGACGATCCTCAGATGCCTGTACCTTGATGGAAAATCTATAAAACAGAACAAAGAGCACACACGAAATAAGCTCACTAGCTTAGTAAGTCTTAAGCATTTACGAAACAACAGTCAAATATTCCAACATTTAGCACACATACATATATAAATATACCTATAAATCCAAGTAATTTAACAAATAATAATTTCAATATGGTCGAACAGCCGTCTCTGTAACTTATCATTTATTAATCCCTCATTGAAGGTATACAGCCCTTCCAGCACTTTAAGCCTTAAGTATTCGCATATTACCTTATTAACAAGTATAACATATATCACAATTATATATGATTAATCATATATATACAGATATGTATTTTCGATAACTTTCACTTTTGACATTTTTACCTTTGACCAAATCTCAAAGATATCACCAAACTTATATTCAATATACATATCACACTTATTAATGAGTAATTTAAATGTACATATAATAAAGACTCATTATCAAAAACTTTAACCATTCAATCACTTATGTAATTTGAAAGGAAAGATAATCACTTACCTTGTTCCTTGTATCTATAAACCTTTATTTTTACCCGAGCATTTTGTTTATTAAAGTATTTACATCTCACCTTGTAAAGAATTTATAACACATCACCGGCATTAAGCCTGCTAGACCCGAGGTCTGAACTTGATCACCGGCATTAAGCCTGCTAGGCAATAAGCCTGATATACATCACCGGCACAAGGCCTGCTAGGCTCATAGCCCGAATTACATCACCGGCACAAGGCCTGCTAGGCATTTAGCCCGATAAATAACACCGGCACGAAGCCTGCTAGGCTTAAAGCCCGATATAGATATGATCATCAATTCAACACTCATTTCATAACATCAACAATGCAAACAACTCATATAGATCATATTACCTTCCATACCAACCAAAACATATTTATACACCTATCATTTTACAAAGTAAATTCAATTCAATACCATACTTCTACATTCGGCTATTATCAATAATTATACTTTAAATATTCAAGTTTCATCATTCATCATAGTTGTAAATAAATCTTTAACGTATATTTGCTTAAGGACTTACCTCGGTTGTCGATAGACCGTGTAAATCGGCTATTCGAGAACCTTCGTCTTTCCCCGATCCAATTCCGCATTTCTTTGCTCTTGATCTAAAACACATTAAATTCAGCTCATTCAAGTACATTTCAATTCGATTTAGTCCCAAATTACATAATTAGACAAATTACTATATTACCCTTAATATTTCACAACTTTGAAATTTAGTCCTATTTGCATAATACACAAAATACACCAAATTAACTAAGACTATACAAGGGCCGAATATTCCTAGGGACTTTACAAGTCCTCACACTTCATTTATTTTGCAAATAGGCCCCTCAAAATTTTCATTTTTGCAATTTAGCCCAAAATACTAAAATTCACTAAAATTTCTAATACAAAACATATCAATCCTTAACATATCTTTAATTTAAAAATCATCAAACATCAAAACCTCAAGAACTCATCAATGGCCGAATCATATAAACACACTAATCTTAGAAATTCTAGCATGGGTCGGGTAATATACTAAGCAAGGATCTCAAAAACGTAAAAATTAACAAAAACCAAGCTAAAATTCTTACCTAATTAAACCAATTAGTTGCCGAAAATCAAAGCTTCTTCAACCCCTTTTTCTTTGTTAACATTCGACCATGATAGAGCATAAAGATGATAGTGGTTTTGGTTTGTTAAAATAGGACATATATTATTAATTAACAAATTACTATACTAACCTTTTAGTAATAATAATTATAACATAAATTATAAGGTCATTTAAGACCACAACCGTCCACTATCATGACAGATGGGCTAATTGCCCTTTTAATGCCTCAAATTAAGAAGCCAGCATCATTTTAGCACATTTTACTATAAGTGGCAACTTTTACCTTTTTCGCGATTAAGTCCTTTTTCTCCAATTGGACACTTCAACGATTAAATTTTTCTATGAAACTTTCACACACCTTAATTCACATATAATAAACACAAAATATAATATTAAAATATTTCTCAGACTCGGATTCATGGTCCCGAAACCACCGTTCCAATTAGGGTCAAATTCGGTCTGTTACACCGTGTCAATTTCATGCTAAGGCCCATTTAGGTCCGTTTTAAGCCTGTTTCTCATTCTTTTCATCCTTGGGTGCTTTCCTAAGTATAAAACATGAAAAGAAAGGATTAAGAGTACCTTTTTACATAAATTGGGGATAAGTCATCCAAAAACAAGCTAAATGTGGGATTAAAATATGTCATAATTACGGTTTATCAAATACCCCCACACTTAAGCTTTTGCTTGTCCTCAAGCAGAATTCTCAACTCATAAGTAAAATGGACTTCCTCGATTCATAGTATTCATCAATAATGTTTTATCATAATTCAAAGATACTTCATACATGGATAACTCAACTCAAAGAGTCCTAAAGATTCAAACAATCAAAGTCATGATATTTATAGTACGAAAACATAGGTGTTTCCCTTTACCATGAATAATTACCTTTGATTTGAAATCAACAAGGATTGACATCCTCTCTAATGATTCACTCAAATCACTCGAGGTGTTTAAGGTTCAAAATTAAGCACTCAAAAGTCGAACATGAAAAGTTAATCCCACAGGCTTGCATGAAAATCAAATCTCCACCACTAAAATATGAGATGATACACAAATCGAAAGGTCTTTATAGGATTGTAACGGGGCTTGGATTAAAGGTGTGGATAAAGGCTGAATTAGAAGGTTAGAATCGAGATTGACCTGAAAAATTACCTAACTAGAGTAATGAACTAATCCTAAATATTTACATCAATTGAAAACTAATTATATGAGCTTTTTCTTCATGATTTGCATTTTAAACATGTAAGCTCACTTATCAAAGCTAATAATGAATATACTTCGTTTTTTTTAAGAACGAACTAATAATAAAGGATGAATACTGAAATAATATAATTAGGCAGCTGACCAAATCAAATCTTGATATAAGGGTAGTAAAAAAGAATGGTGATGACAAATACAAAAGGTTTTGGGTTAATATTAGTGGGTGAGTCAATAAAAAAAAAAGGGTTGTTAAGGTTAACGGGGTTCGCTAGGGGTTAATTGTGAAGGTAGGCTTTTTAATGGAGTAAGTGGGTTAAAACCTAGGTGCCTTTATCATCTCGGTATATCAAATCATAGGTGTGGTCTTGACATGTATAATCAATGCAAGTTCTAGAATAACAAATCAATGTTGACACACTCATAATAAAAAGTGAGCATGAAAGGATGTATGCTCTAAAAGGCTCAAAATCTCACAAAAATTATGGGTATTTTGATGTCAATCTCGTAAATTTCAAACTTCAAAGTAACATTCAGATTCAGGTAGACAACCTAATTTTTTTTTTTTGAAAAATAGACTTTATCATGCTTGATTCTCTAGTATCCTTCAAATTTAGTCATCAATGCACAATTATCAATGACTTACTCCAAAACATATCAACAAAGATCATAAATCATAGGAAATTTCATTCTAATCATAATATGAGAGACTTTACTTTTAAACAAGGCATAATTCAGGGATTTTCAAATAATACTATAGTTAACCCCCCCACACTTAAGATGTACATTGCCCTAAATGTACAATGATAGATATTAGCAAAATAATCATAAGAATCATAAGATGGGGAGAGAAGTGAAACTTCCTGAATTTTGGATGAAGTCGATGAAAAGAAATCGGATAGGATTGGAGGTGAACGTGGGGAGCGTCTCCAACTGTTTGAAATTGAATCCTCGAAGTAGCCGGTCTGAATTTATTGTATCCTAAGCTAAATCGAAACATTATAAAGAATAAGAAGAAGAAAATAAAATAAAGTAAAAAATAATGAAATAAAATTAAAATAAAAATAAAAATAAAAATAAATAATGGAAAATGAAAGACAACTAGAAAAAGGGAGAATGAGGTTTAAATAGAGATGTAGCCCGTGTTTTGGGATTTTGAATTTTGAGCGCGTTCAGGGTGTTTGGGCACGGCCGTGGGTGTAGTGGCACGCCCGTGTCTTTCTTCACATGGTCATTTAATACGGGCGCGCTCCTCCCGTGTTCGATAAGTCAGAATGTTGGCACGGTTAGAAGGCACGACCGTGTTTAGCCCGTGCTTAACAAGTCAGTAACCTTGCACGGGGCGTCGGCACAGGCGTGGACTATTATCGCCACCCGTGTTGGGAGAAAAATTTTTTCTATGTCGTGCACGGCTACTGGCACGCCCATGGTTCATCCCCTGGCTTCCACACGGCCACGAGCACGCCCGTGTGTAGGGCCGTGTGGCCTAGTAATCTGATCTTTTGTTAGTTTATGGTTAGGTGCTAAAAAGAAAAAGAAAAGAATAAAATAAAGAATAAAAATAAAAAAATGTAAAAATGGGGTTAGTGCTCGGGTTGCCTCCCGAGAAGCGCTCGTTTATAGTCTTAAGCTAGACTTTACCTCTTATTCGTATGGTCATGGTGGTTTGAGGAGGTGAAAATCCTTTCTCATGCGATCACTTCGGTTATGGATATATAGTTTAAGTCGAGTAATGTTTACCTCAAAAGTGTTGAATTTAGAATTGCTTACCTCAACTGTGCCGTATAGGAAGACATTAAGTACCTCAAAAGTGATTTCTTCGTTTGTCTTGAGGTCTGAATTGGTGATTCGAGGGTCTTCCTTATTCTTATGTTTTATAACATGCTGATCATTTTTCTCTTCTATGGCAACATCAAATTCTCACTCTAACATGTACTTATGAACATTAGGTATTTTTACCAATTATGTCGTTTTACTCATTTTCACGTAAAATCACTTAGTAAAAGTTGTTTAACATTATTTCAGCCTTCATATTCTACCATAAAACATCAAAATAAACACATTTCACCTATGGGTATTTTTATGGATGGTTGGTTTCTTTTCTTGTGGATAGGGCTGATTTTGGAAGTTTTGAGGAGGTTGTTGCCTTTGATTTCCTTGGTTTCCTTGTCCCCCCCACGAAAAATTTGGGTGGTTCCTCCAACCTGGATTGTAAGTATTACTATAAGGATTATTATTAGATTGGAAATTATTACCTATATAGTTCATCTGTTCATCTTCTGCTTCCGGTTGGTAGGGTGGGTACTCAGGATTTGCCACAGTTCCACTTGTGTCGCATTGCATGACTGGATGTACCTGTGAAGAACACAAATTATCAAGCTTTTTATAAATCATCTCTAGCTGTGTTGATAACATGGTCATGGCATCGATGTTGAAAACTCCTGCTGATTTTGTCGGTTTGGTCCTTGAAGCTTGCCACTGATAATTGTTTAATGACATCTCTTCAATGAACTCGTAGGCTGCTTTTGGAGTTTTTTTGTTCAGCGTTCCACCAGCGGCTGAATCTATAAGTTGCCTCGTTGAGGGTTTACACCGTTATAAAAGGTTTGGACTTCTAGCCACAAGGGTAGGCCATGGTGTGGGCATCTCCTCAAGAGATCTTTGAATCTCTCCCATGCGTCGTATAGCGTCTCTAAATCCATCTGCACAAAGGAAGAGATATCATTACGTAATTTAGCCGTTTTGGCCGGTGGAAAATATTTCATCAAAAACTTTTCGGTCATCTGATCCCATGTAGTGATTGACCCTCGTTGTAACGAGTTTAACCACTGTTTGGCTTTATTTCTCAATGAAAAAGGGAATAACCGAAGACGTATGGCATCATCAGAAACACCATTTATTTTGAAGGTATCACAGAACTCTAAAAAGTTAGCTATGTGCATGTTTGGATCTTCGTCCTGCAAACCATCAAATTGAACAAACTGTTGAATCATTCGTATTGTGTTAGGCTTTAATTTGAAATTGTTAGCAGATATAGCGGGCCTAACAATACTTGATTCCGCTCCTGTCAAATGCGGTTTCGCATAATCGAACATTCTACGTGGAGCATTATTGTCCCCTACATCCCGTGTTGGTGGGTTGTTTTCGTCCATCCCTTCAGTAGGATTGGATCTGTTTTCTTCTTCTCTTTTTGTGAAATCTAGGGCTCGCCTGGTTTCCGGATGATTCCTACGAGCGGTCGCTTCGATTTTGTTGTCGAATATCAAAGGTCCTCTTGGGCTCCTTCTAGTCATAAACTAGAGGTACCTGTTGGAAAAGGAAGAAATAAAAATTTCAGCAAACAGAAAAAAAACGAAAAAATTGTGAAAAATTAAAATTAGGGCTAAAGTAATAAAAATAGAGTTTTCTTAATATTTTAGTTCCCCGGCAATGGCGCCAAAAACTTGATCGCTGCAAATTAGAGCTTTAAATATTTATAAAAGAATGATCAAACCTGGAGACGAACTCTGAGAATGATATTAAGGCAAGTGTACCTATCGAACAGTAGTATAGCTTAGGCAAGACCAGTTATCGAACCCAAAGGAACTAGAAGTATTAATACTCACTTTCTTTTTATTATTTAGCCTTAAAGTTAGAGTGAAGATTACTTGTAAACTAATTTGACGACAACTAAACTAAGGACACGAAGACAAGAAGACTAATTGGAGAATATCTTTGAAGAAAGACTTAGTTGATTTCAACGGTACCTTCGGGAAAAATCCACCTAGACTTCACTTATTATCTAACCCCAAATTTTATGATTTCTTTTACTTAGCTTGATCCGTGAGACTCCCTAACCTATATTAAACCCTCTCTCGAGGCGAATAACGTCTAACCCTAGGTTAATTAGTGGAACTCTCGTTCGCTTATAATAACCCCCTAGGATAGCAGTAAATCGATCAATGGACTCCCATATTAGGTTTCACCCTAATCCGGCAAAATCTCGTAACCCTATCTATAGGCATTCGATCAACTCCGCTTAATTATGTTAGATCTCCTCTTAGGCAGGGTCTATTCCTCCTCCACCTAAGCACATCAGATTTGGATTAAGCGACATAATTAAGAACAAACTAAGTAATTTATCATATAACTTAAAAATCAAATAATAAAATCCATCTAGGTTTCATCCCCTTCAGGTATCTGAGGGGTTTAGTTCATAGTGAATAAACAAAACATCGCAAGAGAAAAGATGAAACAAAACATAAGAAAACCCTAAAACCCCCTGAAGGAATTGAGGGGGAATTTCGCTGTCTTGAGTATAATTCCGACTTCTTAGGATGGATCAACTGGCTATCCTCGTGTTATTCCCTAACTCTGGCCTTCTCGGCTTGGCTCTTTGGCCTCGCTTTCGCTCCCCTTCAAAGGTGGTACTTGGGGGATATATATAGGCTCTTGGAACACGATTCTTTCTCTCTAAGTATCCTTTTTCGACTGAAATTGCTCTTTCCAGCGACAGAGGCACGGCCATGGCATACGCCCGTGTGGATCGAGACCTGACTGTGTTCGGATTTCTCTTGAGGCATGGCCGTGTGTGACGGAGTTGAGGCCGTGCTTGTAACACCCTTAACCTGTATCCGTCGCCGGATTAAGGTTATGAGGTATTACCGAACTAAACTCAATTCTAGATAGACCTTCATTTGAATTCAAACACAAGCAATGCGATCTTTTATATTTCATATAACATTATAACCTATTAAAGTAAACAATGTACAACAAGTTTTATTACAGGTATTTAATACATGACAATGTCTGAACCACACGACTCAAACATTCATGAAATTTATACACTTAAAACATATCTCAACTTGCATCAGTATAATATAGGTCGGACATAAATCAACACATATATCACATAAACTAATTTTCATTCATTTTACTACCATATGTGTGCACATCAAGCCATTTGAACTATTCATACTATTAAATAATCAAATGTATATGCAGACATTGTAACATTACATCATGACCGAACATACTAATTCATCTTCCATTTGGATTAGTACCTAAACCATCCTAGAACATTTTCATTTCTTACCAATAGTAATCGAACTTATAAATATATATATATACATCCAACCATTGTATACATACTTCATCATAAATATGAATATCACATACCACGATCACTTAAATAAAACATTATTTATTCATACTAGATGCATCCAGCATATAACATTTACCTTATTGCCGAAATACATGACTTATTTCAATTAATATTCGTAAAGCATGATAGATAAGTAACTCATAAATTCATCTCAGTTGAGATCACACACCAACATAAACGCATCAACCCTATTTCGCATATAAAATACCAAAGCCAAACTTGTTAAAAACCGAACACATAACATATAAACCATATGATCACCTTTACAAATGACTCAAACCATGACCGAAGTTAAACATCCATTAGGCTTTGATCAAATCATTATAACAAAACATAGAAAATTAAACTAAACCAAGAGAAATAGCCATTTTTGCAAGGCTATACTTATATACAAGATCAAATATCATTGGTTTCTAAACTTAGTCTACCCTATACATGCCCTTGATTTATGAACTAGGTTTACAAGTACTAAAATGGGGTGATAGTGTGGTTGACTCCTCTGACGATCCTCTGAGCCCGTAGCTTTACTGGAATCTATAAAACGAAACAACGAACACACACGAAGTAAGCTTACTAGCTTAGTAAGTCTTAAGCATTATATCATATCGCTCAACCATCCAAGCATGATATAAAATTAATTCATGACATTAAATATACATGTCTTACTTATAAACTCACCATATCAAAGTATCGTTGCCTTACTTAACTTGGTAACTCTCCATTTCTTACCAAATACATCAATTGCCGAATATATATAAATAATCACATATCTAGGTGTATAAATATACCTACATGAACATTTTAACCATACTCATGTTTTCGAATTTCCAATAACCACATGGCATATTATATAAACAACTTCACAACCAAGTGTATAACACATTTCTCTCATCATTTTATTTGATCATCATATATATATATATATATATATATAACTTTAAAGTATGAAAGTACATACCTTGTTGCCGAATTAACAAATTCATTTTCAAAGCTTAAGCTTACTAGATTTTTTTCCTGACCTTATTACTATATAAACGAAATTCAAAATTGAAACTCACCGGTATAGAACCTGCTAGGCCTTATCCTGAATCGCACACACCGGTACTAGGCCTGCTAGACTCAAGGTCTGAGATTTACACATCGGCATTTAGCTTGCTAGGCAATAAGCCCGAAATATTTCACCGGCACAAGGCCTGCTAGGCTCGAAGCCCGAAATAAATCACCGGCACAAGGCCTGCTAGGCTTGAAGCCCGAATATTAACACAATGAATCATTCCATATACATTACTTAATACTAAAATCACTAACATCACACATATATTTCATATTACTTTCACATATCAAATTGAACATGCTTGATCACTTTATATTTAACAAAACAAATTCAATCCATTACTATACTTTACATTCGGCAATCCCATATTTTTATCCTTAAAAATTTCAAATTTCAACTTTTACTAGATTCATAAATAATTCTTTGACATATATTTGCCTAAGGACTTACCTCGACTATCGACGGACAACGTAGACCGGCTATTCGATAACCTTCGCCTTTCCCCGATCCAAATCCGTTTTTCTTTGTTCTTGATCTCAACACATTAAAATTTAGCTCATTCAAGCACATTTCATCTCAATTTAGTCCCAAAACACATAAATGGGAAAATTACCATTTTACCCCTAATGTTTCACATTTTTACAATTTAATCCCTATTGTACAAAGCACAAAATACACAAAATTTCACTACACCATCAAAGGGCCGAATATTCATACGGACTATACAAGTCCATTTATTTCATTTATTTTGCATTTTAACCCCTCAAAAATTTATTTTTGCAATTTAGCCCTAATTACACGAAATCACCAAAAATCTCAATACATATATTCTTCATAATTCATCAACTATCATCATAAAACTCATGAACTCATCAATGGCACATTTCAAAATATTCATCAAAATCAAAAATTCAAGCATGGGTCTTGAAGTATTTGAAGCAACGATTTCAAAAACGTAAAAATTATCAAAAACCGAAAGCTAAACATACCTTATTCAAGCTAAAAGATTGCCGATATTCAAAGCTTTCCCTAAGTCTTTTTCTTTTCTTAGTTTCGGCTATGTCTTAAGAAAGATGAGCATGTTTTTATTATTTTATGATATAAGGTATATTATATTAACTTATTATTAGATTACTAAACTAACCATTACTAAAAATTATCTAAACACATAAACTAATGGGCATAATTGTCTTATGCCGCCCACTATCCTTTAAAAAGGATAAATTTCAAGTTTAATACATCCCTTTTAAAAGACAACACCAAATTAGACATTACACATTAAACTATCACATTTATAATTTATTCAATTAAACCCTTTTTATTTAATTAAGCACACAAACAATCAAATTTTCATACGAAACTTTCACACATAAAAATTCACATATAATAAACACAGAAAATAATATTTAAATATTTTTCGGACTTGGATTTGTGGTCCCGAAACCACTGTTCCAATTAGAGTCAAATTCGGACTGTTACAGTGCTCTAGGTGTTTGTCGAGGCACAACCATGTGTTCTTTGGGCCAGGCTGTGTCATTTTCGTGCTAAGGCCCATTTACTCCGTTTTAGGCCCGTTTTGTGTTCTTTTCATCCTTGGGTGGTTTTCTGGGTATAAGACATGAAAAGAAAGGATTAAAAGCACCTTTTTATATAAAACAAGGAATAAATCATCCAAAAGCATATTAAATGTGGGATTAAAATATGTTACTTTTACGGTTTATCAGCATTACCGATCATTTCTGAACATTCCATATCATTTCACATCCAAACATAACAGTTCATATTCAATGAGTCCCTTACTGAGGTCTACAAGACCTTAATCACATGCTAGAAAGGGGTTAGGACTAAACCCAACACATACGAAAATTTTCAAAATTTAAACATTTTTCTAAGTTACAGAGGTCACACGCACATGTGGGTAGGCCGTGTGCCTCTCACGGCCTCGAACACGCACGTGCGCCCAACCGTGGCAAAATAGGGCATACATACTGACTTGTTCACATGGCTTGAGACATGCCCATGTGCCTCACCCGTGGTCGACACTGACTTACACCACACGGCCAGTCACACGCCCGTGTGTCCAGCCCGTGGTCGCTACTGACTTGATCCATATGGCCAATCACACGCCCATGTGTCATGCCCGTGGTTGAGTCTGACTTGTATCAAATTACAATTTCAAAAGACACGGTCGAGCCACATGCTCGTGTACTCGAACTTGTGGGCAATTATAGACCATTTTCAAGGCCAAATTACCATCCACACTTTGAAATCACCTACAAGCTTCAAATCTCATGCATTTATACCCCAATTGGCAACCAAAACAACCATTATATGCACCAAATAATCATCATCAACATCATCTATGTCCATACTCAATATCATCACAAATAAGTCCATCCAAAGTATCAAATGTGCTCCTCAAAACATATCAAACAAGCATCATGTAATCCATACCATAAGTTCACATTTAGATCACAATACTCATCAACTAATTCAAACATACAATATACCATTACCAACCTCACTACTTCATACCGCTTTCATCATTTTCAAAGTCTACATATATAAGCTTATATCATTCAACTTCCAAGCCATATCACATGCCAACGTTCAAACATCCCAAAATCACTAGCCTATACATGCCATATACCACATATATATACAACTTTCAAAATACCAAAATTGATGGACAATAGTGTGGTTGAGTCGCTGACGAATCCCGGATCCAAGCTAGCTTTACTGACACTATAAAACAGAGAAACACATTACACAGTAAGCTTTTAAAGCTTAGTAAGTTCGTAATATAATATAGTTAAATCATTGAATCAAACCAATCTTACAATTTAAACCATAACAAAGATAATTTAACAAAATACATTCATCTACTTTCAAATTTACCAACCACATACGTTTCGTACATACCTTTGCCAACACCTAGTTTACAACCAATTTTGCTATTCAATGCTCGATACCACATTTTGATCAATCTTCATTATATCTTCGATTCAATTGCACACTTTGTGCCCAATTCATAGCCGAAGCTTAAATAACATTGCACACTTAGTGCCTGAATATATAACTGAACTCAATTCAGTATTGCACACACAGTGCCAGTCAGTAAAGTCGATGCTTCCATTACTTTGCACACATAGTGCTATTCAACTCTATCTCGATTTCAGTTATGCACACTTAGTGCCACATTTCTCCATCTCATATATAACATTTCTCCGAATTAACAAATTCATTTTCAAAGCTTAAGCTTACTAGATTTGTTTCATGACCTTATTACTATATAAACGAAGTTCGAAATTGAAACTCACTGGTATAGAACCTGCTAGGCCTTAGCCCAAATCGCACACACCGGCACTAGGCCTGCTAGACACAAGGTCTGAGATTTAAACACCGGCATTTAGCCTGCTAGGCAATAAGCCCGAAACATTTCACCGGCACAAGGCCTGCTAGGCTCGAAGCCCGAATATCAACACAATGAATCATTCCATATGCATTACTTAATACTAAAATCACTAACATCACACATATATTTCATATTACTTTCACATATCAAATCAAACATGCTTGATCACTTTATATTTAACAAAACAAATTCAATCCATTACTATACTTCACATTTGGCAATCCCATATTTTTATCCTTAAAATTTTCAAATTTCAACTTTTACTAGATTCATAAATAATTCTTTGGCATATATTTGCTTAAGGACTTACCTCGACTATCGACGTACAACGTAGACCGACTATTCGATAACCTTCGCCTTTCCCCGATCAAAATCTGTTTTTCTTTGTTCTTGATCTGAGCACATTAAAATTTAGCTCATTCAAGCACATTTCATCTCAATTTAGTCCCAAAACACATAAATGGGCAAATTACCATTTTACCCCTAATGTTTCACATTTTTACAATTTAATCCCTATTGTACAAAACACAAAATACACAAAATTTCACTACACCACCTAAGGGCCGAATATTCATAGGGACTATACAAGTCCATTTATTTCATTTATTTTGCATTTTAACCCCTCAAAAATTTATTTTTGCAATTTAGCCCTAATTACACAAAATCACCAAAAATCTCAATACAAAACATATTAATCTAACATATATTCTTCATAATTCATCAACTATCATCATAAAACTCATGAACTCATCAATGGCACATTTCAAAATATTCATCAAAGTCAAAAATTCAAGCATGGGTCTTGAAGTATTTGAAGCAACGATTTCAAAAACGTAAAAATTATCAAAAATCGAAAGCTAAACATACCTTATTCAAGCTAAAAGATTGCCGAAATTCAAAGCTTTCCCTAAGTCTTTTTCTTTTCTTAGTTTCGGCTATGTCTTAAGAAAGATGAGCATGTTTTTATTATTTTATGATATAGGGTATATTATATTAACTTATTATTAGATTACTAAACTAACCATTACTAAAAATTATCCAAACACATAAACTAATGGGCATAATTGTCTTATGCCTCCCACTATCCTTTAAAAAGGATAAATTTCAAGTTTAATAAATCCCTTTTAAAAGACAACACCAAATTAGCCATTACACATTAAACTATCACATTTATAATTTATTCGGTTAAGCCCTTTTTACTTAATTAAGCACACAAACAATCAAATTTTCATACGAAACTTTCACACATAAAAATTCACATATAATAAACACAGAAAATAATATTTAAATATTTTTCGGACTCGGATTTGTGGTCCCGAAACCACTGTTCCGATTAGGGTCAAATTCGGACTGTTACAACTCTCCCCCTTAGGATTTTCGTCCCCGTAAATCTTACCGTTAAACAAAGTCGGATATTGTTGCCTCATTGAATCTTCAAGCTCCCACGTAGCCTCTTCTACTCCGTGTCGATTCCCTAGTACTTTTACTAACAAAATTTTCTTGTTTCTCAACTCTTTCACTTGACGAGTTAAGATACGGATCGGTTCTTCCTCATACGTCATATCGAATCGAATTTCAATCTTAGACGGGGCGATTACATGTGACAGATCGGATCTATATCTACGAAGCATCAAAACGTGAAATACATTGTGTATCTTTTCTAATTCAGAGGGTAACTTCAATCTATAAGCAACAGGCCCGATACGTTCGATGATCTCATACGGTCCGATGAATCTCGGGCTTAGTTTCCCTTTTCGACCAAATTGAAGCACTTTATTCCATGGAGACACTTTCAAAAATACCCGATCTCCAACTTGAAACTCAATGTCTTTACGTTTCAAATTCGCGTATGACTTTTGGCGATCTGATGCAACTTTCAAACTATCTCGGATTACTGCCACTTTTTGTTCAGTCTCTTTAATCAAATCAACCCTGTGTATCTTGTTATCACTGAGCTCGGTCCAGTACAATGGTGTACGACACTTGCGGTCGTATAAAGCTTCGTAAGGTGCCATTTTGATACTAGATTGTAAGCTATTATTGTAAGCAAATTCAATCAAAGGTAAGTATCGTTCCCACGTACCTTCAAACTCGAGGACGCAACATCTCAACATATCTTCAAGTATCTGAATAGTTTGTTCAGACTGACCGTCTGTCTATGGATGGAAAGCTGTACTAAAATGTAGTTTGGTACCTAAAGCATCTTGTAGCTTCTTCAAAAACCGCGACGTGAATCTCGGGTCTCTGTCAGAAACAATGGAAATCGACACACCATGTAATCTCACAATTTGAGTTACATACAATTCAGCAAGCTTATCGAGCGAAAAGTCTGTACGAATTGGAACGAAGTGGGCTGATTTGGTCAGTCTATCCACTATAACCCAGACCGTATCTTTCTTGCTCGGGGTCGTAGGTAAACCGGATACAAAATCCATAGCAATTCTGTCCCATTTCCATTCAGGTATCATGATCAACTAGAGTAACCCAAAAGGCACCTGATATTCGGCTTTTACATGCTGACAAATTAAGCACTTCGAGACAAATTCGGATACATCCCGTTTCATACCAGGCCACCAGTAGAACTGTTTCAAATCGTTATACATTTTCGTGCTACCCAGATGTACCGACAATCGAGTATTATGAGCCTCATTCAATATCATTTGAATCAAATCCACATTTCTCGAAACACAAATTCGTCCTTTGAAGTTCAAACAGTCATTTTCATCAATTCAGAACTCTGACTCTGCATTACTTTCACACTGAATTCGTTTTGCCATCGTATCTTTGTCAACTCTCTGAGCATCACAAATTTGTTGCAAAAATAATGGTCTTGCTTTTAACTTGACTACAATCGAACCATCACCAGACATAGCCATATGTGCGTTCAATGCACGAAGAGCAAATAATGACTTCCGACTTAAAGCATCTGCAACAACGTTAGCCTTTCCCGGATGATAGTCAATCACTAGCTCATAATCTTTCAATAGCTCTAACCATCTGCGTTGTTTCAAATTCAAATCTTTCTGAGTCATTAAATACTTTAAACTTTTGTGATCTGAATAAACATGACATTTCTCACCGAATAGGTAGTGACGCCAAATCTTCAATGCGAATACAATTGCTGCTAGCTCTAAATCATGTCTCGGATAATTTCTTTCATGAGGCTTCAACTGTCTCGAAGCATAGGCTACTACTTTGCCCTCTTGCATTAAGACGCAACCCAAACCATTCAAAGAAGCATCACTGTACACAACAGATTCTTTACTCGATTCAGGCTGAATTAACACTGGAGCTTCGGTCAAAAGAGCTTTCAACTGATCAAAGCTTTTCTGACACTTTTCCGTCCGCTCAAACTTGACATCTTTCTGTAGTAGCTTTGTCAATGGTGTTGCTATCATGGAAAAACCTTTCACAAATCGTCTGTAATATCCAGCAAGTCCCAGAAAGCTTCAAATTTCAGAAACATTCTTTGGTGGCTTCTAATCAAGTATAACCGATATTTTGTTCGGATCAACCCGGATGCCTGATGCTGAAACGACGTGACCCAGGAAACTGATCTCATTCAACCAAAACTCACACTTACTGAACTTTGCGTACAATTTTTTATCTCGCAAAGTTTGGAGCACCAGTCTCAGATGCTCAGTATGCTCGGTTTCATCTCTAGAATAGATTAGAATATCGTCTATAAACACTACCACAAACCGATCCAAATACTGTCTAAAAATTTAATTCATCAAGTCCATAAAAATAGCAAGTGCATTAGTAAGTCCAAAAGGCATAACCAGGAACTCAAAATGTCCGTACCTCGTTCGAAATGCAGTCTTTGGCACATCAGAATCTCTGACTCACAACTGATAATAACCTGATCTCAAATCTATCTTCGAAAACACTGAAGCCCCTTTCAACTGGTCAAACAAGTCATCAATCCAAGGCAACGGGTATTTATTCTTTATAGTCACCTTATTCAGCTGCCGATAATCAATACACATTCGCATAGTCCCATCTTTCTTTTTCACAAATAGAACTGGTGCACCCCAAGGAGAGAAACTCGGTCGTGCAAAGCCCCTATCTATCAACTCTTGCAACTGTGCTTTCAACTCTTTGAATTCTGTAGGTGCCATCCAATACGGAGCTATCGAAATCGGAGTCGTCCCCGGTACTAATTCAATACCAAACTCTATTTCTCGAACTGGTGGTAAACCCGGTAATTCTTCAGGAAACACATCTGGGTATTCACACACAACTGGTACTGGTTCAATCTGTTTTTCAGACACTTTATTATCCAACACATAAGCCAAGTAAGCTTCACACCCTTTTCTCACATACTTACGAGCTAACATCGAGGATATTACTGCCGGTAACCCATTCAGATCATTAGATTCAATCCGAATAATTTCACCGCTCTTATATCTCAAATTAATAGTCTTTCTTTTGCAATTGACAACGGCGTCGTGCAAAGTTAACTAGTCCATTCCCAAAATTATATCGAATTCATCGAAAGGCAACAACATTAAATCAGCTGGGAAACATGAATCCTGAATCATCAACGGGCAACCTTTACACACTTTGTCGACTAAAACACACCAACCCAAGGGGTTTGATACACGAATTACAAACTCAGTAGACTTAACAGGTAGAGTCCTGCTGGATACTAAAGTTTCACACACGTATGAATGAGTCGAACCAGGATCAATCAATGCAATCACAGTAGTATCATAGAGGGCAAAAGTACCGGTGATAACATCTGGGGAAGAAGCATCTTCTCTGGCACGTATAGCATATGCTCAAGCAGGTGCTCGAGCCTCCGATCTAATTGTAGTGTCTTTAGTTCCTTTCTAACTACCACTAACATTTCCCGAATGCTTAGGTGGTCTACCTCGCACTGACACATTGCTCGGTCTTATATTCTGGGCCATATTTTGCTCGGCTAACATCGAGCATTCTCTGATAAAATGATCTGACGATCCACATTTAAAATAGGACCGATCACGGAATCTACAACTCCCAGAATGCCATTTACCAGAATGCTTGCATCCAACTCGATTCTGCTGGGCATTACCAACACTGGCCATCGAAGTAGCTCGGGAACCCACTGGAGGTCGATCTCGTCTAGACATGTCTGAAGTAGCTTTATGTCGGCCAAAGTCATCTCTGAACTTCTTAGATACAGATTGGAATCTCTTACTCGGTGATCTTTTACGAGTGTCTCTAGCTTCCATTTTAGCCTTTCTTTTCTCTTTTCCAAGCTCTTCGGCTTTCCAAACTCGCTCGACAAGTACCACGAACTCTTTGATTTCATGTATGCCAACTAGCAACTTTATATCTTCATTTAGACCATCTTCGAATCTTTTACACATAATGGCTTCAGTTGATACACACTCTTGGGCATATCGGCTCAATCTGACAAACTTCCGTTCATATTCAGTCACAGTCATGCGACCCTGTTTCAGTTCTAGAAATTTTTTTCGTTTCTGATCGATGAATCTCTGACTAATATATTTCTTACGGAACTCAAACTGGAAGAAATCCCAAGTCACCTTTTCTTTTGGAACCACCGATACTAGTGTATTCCACCAGTGATATGCAGTGTCCTGTAGTAAAGATATAACATACTTCAGGCATTCATCTGGAGTACAGGATAGCTCATCAAGTACCCGAATAGTGTTATCAAGCCACACCTCAGCTCACTCTGCGTCATCATCATCATTAGCTTTGAATTCTTCAGCCCCATATTTCCTGATTTTATCAACAAGAGGCCTACTAGATCTCATCGGATCTATCATCGGAGGTGCTGAAGGTACCGGAGTTGGATTATTTGGGGGTGGAGGTTGTTGTACAACCGGATTAGTCTGAATAAATTGGGTAAACCATTCATTCATCATCTGGTAGAAGGCTTGTTTAGCCTCCCCCTCATGGCTACCCGAGGCAGGTTGAGAGTCTATCGGTGCTGACCCGCGTGCGCGACCAGGCGCTACACTCTCTACATCATCCGCTACGGCTCTATCAGGATCCATTTACTATATAAAACATAGTTTGAAATGTCAAAAGTCACCACACAATCGTATATATAAATAAGGCATGTATAGCTACACTCACGCGCACTACGGTAGTCCTAGAATCGACTAAACCGTAAGCTCTGATACCAATCAAATGTAACACCCCTAACCCATATCCATCGCCAGATTAGGGTTATGAGGTATTACCGAACTAAACTCAATTCCAAATAGACCTCCATTTGAATTCAAACACAAGCAATGCGATCTTTTATATTTCATATAACATTATAACCTATTAAAGTAAACAATGTACAACAACTTTTATTACAGGTATTTAATACATGACAATGTCTGAACCACACGACTCAAACATTCATGAAATTTATACACTTAAAACATATCTCAACTTGTATCATTATAATATAGGTCGGACATAAATCAACACATATATCACATAAACTAATTTTCATTCATTTTACTACCACATGTGTGCACATTAAGCCATTTGAACTATTCATACTATTAAATATCAAATGTATAAGCAAACATTGTAACATTACATCATGACCGAACATACTAATTCATCTTCCATTTGGATTAGTACCTAAACCATCCTAGAACATTTTCATTTCTTACCAATAGTAATCGAACTTATAAATATATATATATATATATATATATATATACATCCAACCATTGTATATGTAACATCCTAAAAATTTGAGTATCATCTTGTTACTTATGTTAGCTCGGGTAGGATTTTTTTTGTGTGCTTAGCATAGTCTTGTGAAGGCTTGGAATTATTAATGAAGTTAGAATAATTTTTAGTTTGAAGAAATTAGTGAAGTGGATCAAGTGACCCTGACACTTAAGCTAATTTAAGTGTCTAAATTTAGCACATGAGGAGTTAGTGGCATAGTGGATGTGGCGCATGAAGGGTTGCTTGAGGGGAGTGGTTCGAATAGCATGGAATGCATTTTGGAGACTTTATTTTCTGCATCCTTACATCAAGTGTCGGCCAAGCTTTTTATTTGGTAAGTTGGACTTTAAAATTTTTATGGGAAGTTGAATAATAGTTTAGGTAAGCTTGATTTTTGGGAAAGAAATCATATTGATTAAGGATTGATTAAGGCATGATGTAAGGTGTTTTGCTATGGAAAGTTTTGTGTGGAAAAGTTTGACTTTGGAGTTCATGTATTTGGACGATTTTGGGGCCTAGGGGGAAGTGACCGAATTTTGTTTTGTTGGTAGCTAGTTGGTGCCGAAATTTCCTTTGGTTAGGTGGTCAATTTCGGTTAACTTGGAAGGCCTTCATTCTTTGTTTTGTGTCATAATCGAAAACCCTTTGAGTTTTGCCGATTTCTCTCTAGTGCCCCAAAGTGAATCAAAAGCCGAATGTCCATAGGTGTTTGTTGATTTCCCTCTTAGGCATTTGGTCGAATCTCCTTTGGAACCTCGCTCTCATCTTTTATTTCTTTGTAGCCGAAAAGAACCTCTTTTGTTCCCATCTTTCTTTTCCTTTCTTTTCATATTTGTTAAAAAACCTACATCTCTTCTTTTACTTTCTTTTTGGCCGAACCTTCTTCTTCCCCATCTCTCTTGGTTTTTCTTCCATTGTTTGCTAAAGCCGAATTCTCTCTCTCTCATTTTTATTTTTCTTTGCCACTCTCGTACTTCATTTCTTTTTAGCCACATATCATTTGTTTTCTTCTTTCAAAACCATAGCCGAAACTTCCCATTCCCTTTTTGATTTGCTTTGGCCAAATATCAACAAGGGTAGATTCTCTTTGGGTTCTTCTCTAATCGGTTTTGAAGATAGGTATGTGTCTTGGCCGAATTTCCTTATTCCTTTTCTCTTTTCTCTGTCGTTTTTCATGAGGGCAAAGGCCGAATTTTTGGGCATTTGTTAGCAAGGTTCTAACTATTCATAGGAACCGATTTTTCTTCTAGACTCTTCGAGACTTTGGAAGCAATCGATCTAAGCCTCAATTCTCTGACAATCGATTTTGGTAAGTCAAGGGTAAGGATTGTGTTAGTTATACGTTATTTCACCCTTCGGGATTTAGTGGTATGGCCGAATGGTCTATGTTATTACTCTAAGTATTGGCCGAATGTAGGACAAGGAGATCTAGTGCGGTAGATCGGGTCTTCGGAATTTAGTGATTTCGCTAGTGACAGGTGTGTACCTTACACACTTTATAACTCGGTAATAAATATATATATATATATATATATAATAAACTAATCATGTTATAAAAGCCGAAAACTGTGAGATCTTGATATGATACCTTGATGGGTATGAGCAAGGATTCGGGTAAGCCCGTTTCGATATGATGTTGCTATATGTTGTTTAATATCATGATCTACGATATATATTTGTTATATGTTCATATCAAAGCATGATGGCATGATTTACACTCGTAATACATTGGTTTGGGTGATATGAGAGGAGGGGGAAGATTTGATATCCGTGTCTTTGGGACACCAGAGGTTTGGCACCTCATAGCGACTCGTCCCAGTGGCTTCGCACCACAGTGGGTTGGCCCCACATTTGATATTACGGGATTATCGCCAGTGATTTGGTATCACAACGTGGGTTGGCCCCACAACTTGATTATTCGTGACTTTGGGTCACCAGTGGTTTGGCACCACATTATTGGATATCGTGACTTTGGGTCACCAGTGGTTTGGCACCACCAGTGGTTTGGTACCACACGGGGTAGAAAAGGAGTTATGGATGGCTAGGTTTGGGTGCATTATATATATTGCTTGGTTATAAATTGTGTAAGTATGTTGCATCAATCGGGGGAAGGATTTATGCACTGAGTCTTGGTGACTCACCTTCTCCCTTACCTTTACAGGTGATTCGTAGAGCGCGGACGAGGAGCCGGATGGACTCGAGGAGGCCATGCAATAAAAATTTGATTCTACACGGACTTTGGTTTGGGTACTTTATTTTATTTAAATTCGGTTTTTCATCTTTATTTGGATTTGTAATAAGGCCTTTCAAATTATGTTTTTTTGGATTATTTATATGCTTTGGACTTGTTTTAAACATGGCTAAATAAACTACATGGTTAATTTAATAATATGAGCGCAAAGTTTTCTAAACTACAAAACACAATGGTTTTCAAAACATTACCATCGGGTAATATAAATCATTTGATAATATTTAACAACTTAAATGTTTTCGACAACTCAAACGGTTTCCAAACTTAGGATTCCAAATTCAAATAGAAACGGTTTTCAAATTAACCATTTGGGTTCTTTTAAAATGCAACTAAGTTTTAAAATTTATTTCCGGGATTTCAAAGTAAACTATCAGTTTTTAACTAATCATGCACATGTTTTCTACAAGTACATAGTAACAAAGAGTTTTTCCCACAAAATTTAATCGGTAACTCGTTTTTCTTCAAAACGTTTTCCCCTGTGACATGCCAGATTCGGTCGTGGCGTGTTGACCGGGTTTGGGGTGTTACAGTATACATACTTCATTATAAATATGAATATCACATACCACAATCACTTAAATAAAACATTATTTATTCATACTAGATGCATCCAGCATATAACATTTACCTTATTGCCGAAATACATGACTTATTTCAATTAATATTCGTAAAGCATGATAGATAAGTAACTCATAAATTCATCTTAGTTGAGATCACACACCAACATAAACGCATCAACCCTATTTCGCATATAAAATACCAAAGCCAAACTTGTTAAAAACCGAACACATAACATATAAACCATATGATCACCTTTACAAATGACTCAAACCATGACCGAAGTTAAACATCCATTAGGCTTTGATCAAATCATTATAACAAAACATAGAAAATTAAACTAAACCAAGAGAAATAGCCATTTTTGCAAGGCTATACTTATATACAAGATCAAATATCATTGGTTTCTAAACTTAGTCTAACCTATACATACCCTTGATTTATGAACTAAGTTTACAAGTACCAAAATGGGGTGATAGTGTGGTTGACTCCTCTGACGATCCTCTGAGCCCGTAGCTTTACTGGAATCTATAAAACGAAACAACGAACACACACGAAGTAAGCTTACTAGCTTAGTAAGTCTTAAGCATTATATCATATCGCTTAACCATCCAAGCATGATATAAAATTAATTCATGACATTAAATATACATGTCTTACTTATAAACTCACCATATCAAAGTATCGTTACCTTACTTAACTTGGTAACTCTCCATTTCTTACCAAATACATCAATTGTCGAATATATATAAATAATCACATATCTAGGTGTATAAATTACCTACATGAACATTTTAACCATACTCATGTTTTTGAATTTCCAATAACCACATGGCATATTATATAAACAACTTCACAACCAAGTGTATAACACATTTCTCCCATCATTTTATTTGATCATTATCATAGCATATATATATATAACTTTAAAGTATGAAAGTACATACCTTTTTGCCGATTTATCAAATTCATTTTCAAAGCTTAAGCTTACTAGATTTTTTTCATGACCTTTTTACTATATAAACGAAATTCAAAATTGAAACTCACTGGTACAGAACCTCTAGGCCTTATCCTGAATCGCACACACCGGTACTAGGCCTGCTAGACTCAAGGTCTGAGATTTACACATCGGCATTTAGCCTGCTAGGCAATAAGCCCGAAATATTTCACCGACACAAGGCCTGCTAGGCTCGAAGCCCGAAATAAATCACCGGCACAAAGCCTGCTAGGCTTGAAGCCCGAATATTAACACAATGAATCATTCCATATACATTACTTAATACTAAAATCACTAACATCACACATATATTTCATATTACTTTCACATATCAAATCGAACATGCTTGATCACTTTATATTTAACAAAACAAATTCAATCCATTACTATACGTCACATTCGGCAATCCCATATTTTTATCCTTAAAAATTTCAAATTTCAACTTTTACTAGATTCATAAATAATTCTTTGACATATATTTGCTTAAGGACTTACCTCGACTATCGACGGACAACGTAGACCGGCTATTCGATAACCTTCGCCTTTCCCCGATCCAAATCCGATTTTCTTTGTTCTTGATCTCAACACATTAAAATTTAGCTCATTCAAGCACATTTCATCTCAATTTAGCCCCAAAACACATAAATGGGCAAATTACCATTTTACCCCTAATGTTTCACATTTTTACAATTTAATCCCTATTGTACAAAGCACAAAATACACAAAATTTCACTACACCACCCAAGGGCCGAATATTCATAGGGACTATACAAGTCCATTTATTTCATTTATTTTGCATTTTAACCCCTCAAAAATTTATTTTTGCAATTTAGCCCTAATTACACAAAATCACCAAAAATCTCAATACAAAACATATTAATCTAACATATATTCTTCATAATTCATCAACTATCATCATAAAACTCATGAACTCATCAATGGCACATTTCAAAATATTCATCAAAATCAAAAATTCAAGCATGGGTCTTGAAGTATTTGAAGCAACGATTTCAAAAACGTAAAAATTATCAAAAACCGAAAGCTAAACTTACCTTATTCAAGCTAAAAGATTGCCGAAATTCAAAGCTTTCCCTAAGTCTTTTTCTTTTGTTAGTTTCGGCTATGTCTTAAGAAAGATGAGCATGTTTTTATTATTTTATGATATAAGGTATATTATATTAACTTATTATTAGATTACTAAACTAACCATTACTAAAAATTATCTAAACACATAAACTAATGGGCATAATTGTCTTATGCCGCCCACTATCCTTTAAAAAGGATAAATTTCAAGTTTAATACATCCCTTTTAAAAGACAACACCAAATTAGCCATTACACATTAAACTATCACATTTATAATTTATTCAATTAAGTCCTTTTTACTTAATTAAGCACACAAACAATCAAATTTTCATACGAAACTTTCACACATAAAAATTCACATATAATAAACACAGAAAATAATATTTAAATATTTTTCGGACTCGGATTTGTGGTCCCGAAACCACTGTTCCGATTAGGGTCAAATTCGGACTGTTACAGTGCTCTAGGTGTTTGTCGAGGCACAACCGTGTGTTCTTTGGGCCAGGCCGTGTCATTTTCGTGCTAAGGCCCATTTACTCCGTTTTAGGCCCGTTTTGTGTTCTTTTCATCCTTGGGTGGTTTTCTGGGTATAAGACATGAAAAGAAAGGATTAAAAGCACCTTTTTATATAAAACAATGAATAAATAGTCCAAAAGCATATTAAATGTGGGATTAAAATATGTTACTTTTACGGTTTATCAGCATTACCGATCATTTCTGAACATTCCATATCATTTCACATCCAAACATAACAGTTCATATTCAATGAGTCCCTTACTGAGGTCTACAAGACCTTAATCACATGCTAGAAAGGGGTTAGGACTAAACCCAACACGTACGAAAATTTTCAAAATTTAAACACTTTTCTAAGTTACACAGGTCACACGCACATGTGGGTAGGCCTTGTGCCTCTCACGGCCTCGAACACGCACGTGCGTCCAACCGTGGCAAAACAGGGCATACATACTGACTTGTTCACATGGCTTGAGACATGCCCATGTGCCTCACCCGTGTCGACACTGACTTACACCACACGGCCAGTCACACGCCCGTGTGTCCAGCCCGTGGTCGCTACTGACTTGATCCACATAGCCAGTCACACGCCTATGTGTCATGCACGTGGTTGAGTCTGACTTGTATCAAATTACAATTTTGAAAGACACGGTCGAGCCACATGCCCGTGTACTCGAACTTGTGGGCAATTATAGACCATTTTCAAGGCCAAATTACTATCCACACTTTGAAATCACCTACAAGCTTCAAATCTCATGCATTTATACCCCAATTGGCAACCAAAACATACCATTATATGCACCAAATAATCATCATCAACATCATCTATTTCCATACTCAATATCATCACAAATAAGTCCATCCAAAGTATCAAATGTACTCCTCAAAACATATCAAACAAGCATCATGTAATCCATACCATAAGTTCACATTTAGATCACAATACTCATCAACTAATTCAAACATACAATATACCATTACCAGCCTCACTACTTCATACCGCTTTCATCATTTTCAAAGTCTACATATATAAGCTTATATCATTCAACTTCCAAGCCATATCACATGCCAACGTTCAAACATCCCAAAATCACTAGCCTATACATGCCATATACCACATATATATACAACTTTCAAAATACCAAAATAGATGGACGATAGTGTGGTTGAGTCGCTGACGAATCTCGGATCCAAGCTAGCTTTACTGACACTATAAAACAGAGAAACACATCACACAGTAAGCTTTTAAAGCTTACTAAGTTCGTAATATAATATAGTTAAATCATTGAATCAAACCAATCTTACAATTTAAACCATCACAAAGATAATTTAACAAAATACACAAGCTCAACTATTTCCAATACTCACATAGCCATCCATTCATCTACTTTCAAATTTACCAACCACATACGTTTCGTACGTACCTTTGCCAACACCTAGTTTACAACCAATTTTGCTATTCAATGCTCGATACCACATTTTGATCAATCTTCATTATATCTTCGATTCAATTGCACACTTTGTGCCCAATTCATAGCCGAAGCTTAAATAACATCGCACACTTAGTGCCTGAATATATAACCGAACTTAATTCAGTATTGCACACACAGTGCCAGTCAGTAAAGTCGATGCTTCCATTACTTTGCACACATAGTGCTATTCAACTCTATCTCGATTTCAGTTATGCACACTTAGTGCCACATTTCTCCATCTCATATATAACATTTCTAATTCAATAACTATACATTCATTCATTTCACATCACATAGATATAAATTTAACAACTTGCACTATATCCAAACATACCTTGGACGTCGAAATACCAAAACTAGCCAATCAATCGAGTACTTTGCCTTTGCCTCGATCTCGATCTGAATCTCTCCTTTCTTGGTCTTAATTTGTTTGAACAAGGGCCGAATATTCAAGAGCTCTAAATCCTCTTTTTCTTTCTTATTTTCGGTGGAAACAACAAAGATGAGCACTATTTTAGCTTTTGTTTTATTTTAATTCAACTTATTTCTTAATTTACAAATTTAACCTTTAATAATAATAAATAATAACATATAATGGTTGGTCATAAATGTCCATTAACCATTTC
This sequence comes from Gossypium australe, assembly GCA_005393395.2. Lineage (NCBI taxonomy): Eukaryota > Viridiplantae > Streptophyta > Magnoliopsida > Malvales > Malvaceae > Gossypium > Gossypium australe. The sequence continues at coordinate 106,322,976 of CM016621.1, read as the reverse complement.
AGTGGTCCATTTACAACATAAGGACCTCATATTCATAAAGCCATGTCAATATAGCCCTTTAACAAAAAGTAAGTCACTTTTGCATTTTCTACGATTTAGTCCTTTTATCAATTTAAGCACTCAATCGATAAAATTTTCACACAGAACTTCCACACATGCTCAATCACATATTATAAACACCAAAAATAATATTAAAATATTTTTCCAACCTAAGATTTGTGGTCTCGAAACCACTGTTCTGACTAGGGTCTAAACTAAGCTGTTACAACTCCCCCCTTAGAGATTTTCGTCCCCGAAAATCATACCAGTGAATAGGTTCGGATATTGCTCTCTCATAACATCTTCAAGCTCCCATGTAGCGTCTTCTACTCCATGTTTGTGTCACAACACTTTCACTAAGGAAATTTTTTTATTTCTCAACTTTTTGATCTCTCGTGCCAAAATTCAAATCAGTTCTTCACTATACGACAAATTTGACTAAATTTCATTCTAAGTAGGAGCAATCACATGAGACGGATCAAATCTGTACCGTCGAAACATCGACACATGAAACACAATATGAATCTTTTCTAACTTAAGTGGCAACATCAATCTATAAACAACCGGCCTTATTCGTTCAATGATTTCATAAGACCCGATGAACCTCGGACTCAGCTTGCCTTTTTGGCCAAATCAAAGTATTTTCTTCCACGGAGACACTTTCAAAAACATTTTGTCACCGACCTCAAATTCAATATCTTTTCGTTTCAAATCTGCATAAGTCTTCTGACGATCTGAAGTCGCTTTCAAACTGTCACGAATCATTTTCACTTTCTACTCAGTCACTTTTATTAAATCAACCCTGTGGATCTTATTCTCTCTCAGCTCAGCCCAATACAACGGAGTTTGACATTTTCGACTGTAAAGAGCCTCATACAGTGCCATTTTAATGCTAGATTGAAAACTATTGTTGTACGCAAACTCAATCAACGGTAAATGTTTTCCCACGTATTCTCAAATTCAAGAATACAACATCTCAACATATCTTCGAGAACCTGAATGATTCGCTCAAACTGACCATCTATTTGTGGATGAAATGCAGTACTAAAATGCAACTTTGTGCCTAAAGCCTCTTCAAATTTCGTCCAATACCGCGAGGTAAATCTCGAGTCTCTGTCAGATACAATAGATAGTGGCACCCCTTGCAATCTCACAATCTAAGCAATATACAATTCAGCTAATTTATCAAGTGAATGATCTATTCTCACCGAAATGAAATGAGCTGATTTCGTCAATCTATCAACTATCACCAAGATTGCATCTTTCTTTCCTGGAAATAAAGGCAATCCCGACACAAAGTCCATCGTGATTCTCCCATTTCCACTCATGAATCATAATTGGTTGTAACAAACTGGACGGAACCTGATGTTCAGCTTTAACTTGCTGACAAACCAAGCATTTCAAAACAAACTCTGAGATGTCCTGTTTCATATAATGCCACCAATAAAACTGTTTCAAATCATTGTACATTTTTGTTCGCCCTGGGTGAATAGTCAAACGACTATTGTGAGCTTCATTGAAAATCAACTGAATCAACTCTGAATTCCTCGGAACACAAATCCGATCTCTGAATCTCAAACAATCATCACTATCAACTCGATATTCTGAATTAGGATTCAAATCACATTGAGCTTGTTTTGCTATCATCTCATCATCACTTTTCTAGGCATCACAAATCTGATGTATAGACATCGGTCTCACTTTCAACTCAGCCAAAACTGAACCATTATCACATATATCTATTTGAGTACTGATAGCTTGTAAAGCACATAAAGACTTTCGACTCAAAGCATCAGCAACAACATTAGCTTTGCCCGAATGATAATCAATTACTAACTCATAGTCTTTTAGTAATTCCAACCATCTCCGATGTCTCAAATTCAATTCTTTCTGAGTCATCAGATATTTCAAACCCTTGTGATCAGTAAAAACATGACATTTCTCACCAAACAAATAGTGATGCCAAATCTTCAATACAAATACAATTGCGGCTAATTCAAGATCATGCATCGGATAGTTCTTTTCGTGTGACTTTAACTATCTCGAAGCATACGCGATGACTTTGCTTTCTTGCATCAACACACAACCCAAACCATTCAATGATGCATCACTGTAAAATATGAATTCTTTACCTGATTCAGGTTGAACTAACGCAGGCGCCTCTGTTAACAATGTGTTTAATTGTTCAAAACTTTGCTGGCACTTTTCTAACCACTCAGATTTAACATCTTTCTGTAGCAATTTCGTCTTTCACAAACCGCCTATAATATCCCACTAATCCCAGAAAACTACAGACTTCAGACACATTTTTCGGAGGCTTCCATTCAAGAATAGCTGAAATCTTACTCGGATCAACTTGTATTCTCGCAACTGATACAATATGTCCCAGAAAACCAACCTCACGCAGCCAAAACTCACATTTACTGAACTTTGCATACAATTTCTTCTCGCACAGAGTCTGTAACACAATTCTCAAATGCTTGGCATGTTGCGTCTCATCATAGGAATAAATCAGAATATCATCAATAAACATCACAACAAAGTGATCTAAGTACGGTTTGAATATTCGATTCATCAAATCCATAAACACTGCAGTAGCATTCATTAGTCCAAAAGGCATAACTAAGAATTCATAATGTCCATACCTCGTTCTGAAAGCAGTCTTTGGTACATCTGATTCTTTAACTCTCAAGTGATAATAGCCTCATCTCAAATCTATTTTTGAAAACACTGTAGCTCCTTTCAGCTGATGAAACAAATCATTAATACGTGGTAGGGGATACTTATTTTTTATCGTCACTTTGTTCAACTGTAGGTAATCAATACACATCCTCATAGTGCCGTCTTTCTTTTTCACAAACAGCACAGGAGCACCCCATGGCGAAAAACTCGGTCAAGCAAATCCTCTATCGGTCAAGTCTTGCAACTGTGACTTTAACTCTTTCAATTCTGTTGGTGCCATTCTATACAGAGATATTGAAATAGGAGTCATTCTCGGCATTAAATTAATACGAAACTCGACTTCCTGTATCGGAGGTAATCCCAGTAGTTTTTCAGGAAACACATCTGGAAACTCACCTACTACGGGTATAGATTCAACTTTCTTTTCAGTGACTTTTGTATCTATCACATAAGAAAGATAAGCTTCGCAACCCTTTTGCACATAATTCAAAGCTTTCATTGGCGATATAACAACTGGTAACCCATTCAAATCATTAGATTCAATACGAACCATCTCACCATTCCGACTTATCAAATCAATGCTCTTTCGTTTACAATTCACAATAGCATTATGCAAAATGAGCCAATCCATACCCAGAATAATATCAAATTCATCAAAAGGTAGCAACATCAAATTAACCGGAAAGCAAATATCTCGAAACATTAGCGGACAGTTCTTGCACATTTTATCTACCAAGACATACTTACCTAAGGGGTTCGATACTCTAATCACAAATTCAGTAGACTCAATAGGTAGAGTCTTACTTGATAGTAGATACACACACATAGGAATGAGTAGAACCTAGATCTATCTATGCAACCACATCAGTATCAAATAGAGTAAAAATGCCAATAATGACGTCTGGAGATGACACTTCTTCTCATGCGCGTATAGCATAGGCTCGGGTAGGTTCTCTCACCTCTAATCTCACAGCTGTATCAGTAGTCCCCCTTTGGCTTCCACTCATATTTTCGGTGTTTCTGGGTGGTCTACCCTTAGCTGTCATATTTCTCGGTCTCACAATCTGAACATTGTCTTTCTCAGTCAACTCTGGGCAATCTCGAATAAAATGATCTCGAGATCCACATTTATAACAAGTTCTATTATTGTACTTGCCCCAGCAATCTCCAACATGTCGTTTTCCACACTGTCTACACTCAAGCTTGTTACTTTTGACACTTCCAACGCTTGATTCAATTGGAGCTTGGGTTCTCAGACCAACACTTTGTCTCACTCGATCTCTATTCGAATGTCCAAACGAAGCATTTGAACAATTGCTTGCATCTCTAAATCTCTTAGCCGAAGGTGGAGACGACTTACTCATCAATCTTTTTCTTTCATCTCTAAATCTCAGGCTCGTTCAACTAATACAACAAATTCATTTATGTCAAGTATTCCAACCAGTAATTTAATGTCTTCATTCAGCCCTTCAATAAAATGTTTACACATAGTAGCTTCGATTGAAACACATTCCCGCGCATATTGGCTCAGTCTCACAAACTCTCATTCATACTCAATGATTGACATACGGTTTGCTTCAGTTCTAGAAACTCTTTACGTTTCTAATCTATGAATCATTGACTGATATACTTCTTTCAGAATTCAACCTGAAAGAAACCCCAGGTGATTCTCTCTCTTAGAACCACAGATATCAATGTCTTCCACCAGTATATGCCATATCTCTCAACAAGGAAACTACACATTTAATACATTCATCATGAGTCAATGACATTTCGTCAAACACTCAGACTCTATTCTTGAGCCAAAACTTAGCTCTCTCATCATCATCATCAGCTGTGGCCCTAAACTCTTCAGCCCCTTACTTTCAGATTTTATCCACAGGAGGTTTATTCAATCGGATCGGATCTGTAACTTGTGGCACAACCGGTACTTGTGGGGGTGGAGGTTGTGGAGCAGTCAGATTCGTTCGAACGAACTCTGAAAACCACCCACCCATCATTCAGAAGAAGGCTTGCTTAGCCTCTCCCTCTTGGCTACCATCATTCGGCCTAGATGTGGCCAATGCTATCCCTTGAGCAGGAGCAGGCGTGTTACTCTTTACATCGTCAGCAACTGCTCGATCGGAATCCATTACTATATGAATACACATTTTTAACTGTTAGGACTCATCACACTAATGCAATTATATATATAAGGCATGTATAGTGACATGTCTCTAACGAACTATGATCACAATAAAGGCAAGCACACCTATCGTTTAATAGTGTAGTTATGGTAAGACCAGAAATATCGTATCCACACAGACCAAGAGTACTAGTAATTACTATCTTTCTATTATCTAGCCTACGAATTGAAGTGATTTCTTTTAAACTAAAAATAATTAAAAACACGACCGAGAATGAATTGGGAAAATAATTTTAGACAACTTTATGAGAGAGGCAATACCCAAGGAAGAATCCACCTAGAATATAGGTGTAGCACAAAAAAATATTACCTTTGAACCAAAATCGACAAGAATTGACATCCTCACTAAAGATTCACTCAAATCACTCAAAGTGTTTAAGGTTCAAATTAGGCACTCAAAAGTCAAGCATGAAAAGTTATTACCATAGGCTTACAAGAAAATCAAATCTCCACCACTATAAAATGAGATGATACACAAATCAAAAGGTCTTTAAAGAGATGTAATGAGGCATGGGTTAAAGGTGTGGATAAAGGCTGAAAAAGAAGGGTAAAATCGAGATTGAAATTACAATTTACCTAATTAGAAAAATGAACTAACACTGAATAATAATATCATTTGAAAACTTATCACTAATAACACGAGCTTCTTCTAAAAATGTGAAATTAACCACTTACGCTCATAGCACTAATAATGAATATATTTCCAAATTTTTTTAAGAATAAGTACACGATAAAAGATGAATTTAACAATTGAAATAAAGAAAATAGATAGGCAACTGATCAAATCAAATCTCAACAAAAGGGGAGTCAATAAAGTGGGAGAAGTAAGAATTTGGTTTTGGGTTAGTATTAAAGGGTGAGTCAAGAAACTGCTTATTAGGCTCAAATGGGTTCACTAGGGGTTAATTATGAAGGTATGTTTTTAATGGAGTAAGCGGGTTAAAACCTAGGTGCCTTTATCATCTCAGTATATCAAATCAAAAGTGTGGTCTCGACATTTATAATCAAAGCAAGTTCTAGAATAACAAATCAATATTGACACACTCATAACCAACAATAAAGTGAGCAAGAAAAATATATGCTCTAAAAGGCTCAAAGTCTCACAAAATTTATCGTTTTTGATGTCAACCTTGTAGATTTCAAACTTCAAAGTAATATTTAAAATTAGGGGACAACCTAATAAATTTTTAATACGAAAAAAAGACTTATCATGCTTGATTCTCTAATGTCTTAAAGTTTAATCCATCAATGCACAATTGCCTATGACTTAGTCCAAAATATATCAATGAAAATCATAAGTCAATAGAAGTTTCATTCTAATAGTAATATGAGAAAATTACTTATGAGCAAGACATAATTCAGGGATTTTCTAATAATACTATAATTAACTTCCCCACACTTAAGATGTACATTGTCCTCAATGTAAAAGATAGATAATAGTAATATAGTAATAAAATCATAAGATAGGGAGAGAAGTGAAACTTCCTGAATTTTGGATGGAATCAATGAAAAGAAACCTGATAAATCTTTGTGTGCTCAAAGATGAGGAGTTGATCCGAAAAATTTTACATGAGGAACATAGTGGTTGTTTGTCAGTACACCTGGGCAGTACAAAAATGTACAATGATCTGAAGAAATTTTATTGGTGGCCGTGTATGAAAAGAGACATCTTGGAGTTTGTAACAAGATGTCTGATTTGTCAACAAGTGAAAGCTAAGCATCAAGTGCCTTCGGGATTACTTCAGCCAGTGATTATTCCCAAGTGGAAGTGGGATCGGATCAGAATGGATTTTGTGACGGGTTTGCCTATGACTCCTAAAAAGAAAGATGATGTGTGGGTTGTCATTGATAGATTAACGAAGTCGGCTCACTTTATACCGGTGTGTGTTTATTATTTGCTAGGTAAGTTAGCTGAGTTGTATATTGCGGAGGTGGTAAGGTTGCATGGAGTGCCTGTATCTATTATCTCAGATAGAGATTCAAGATTTACTTCGAGGTTTTGGAAGAAGTTGCAGGAGGCCTTGGGTACAAATTTAAATTTTAGTACTGCATTCCATCCGCAAACCGATGGTCAGTCTGAAAGAGTAATTCAAGTTTTGGAGGATATGCTCCGATGCTATGTTAGAGTTCGAATGTAGTCGGGAAAGATACCTACCCTTGGTCGAATTTGCTTACAACAACAGTTATTAGTCTAGTATACGGATGGCACCGTATGAAGCCTTGTATGGTCGTAAGTATCGGACTCCTTTGTATTGGACAGAGCATAGTGAGAAGCAAATTCATGGGGTCGACCTGGTTAAAGAGACTAAAGAAAAAGTGAAAGTGATCCGAGATAGTCTAAAAGCTACTTTAGACCGACAAAAGTCGTATTGAGATTTAAAGTGTGCGACAAGGTATTTTTGAAAGTGTCCCCGTGGAAGAAAATATTGAGATTTGGTCGAAAGGGGAAATTGAGTCCGCGATTCATAGTGCAGTATGAGATTACTAATAGAATTGGGCCAGTAGCATACTGGTTAGCCTTGTCGGTAGAGTTAGAGAAGATACACAATGTGTTTCATGTATCGATGTTAAGGAGTTTTCGCTCCGATCCTTCACATGTGATTCCTCTAACAGAAATTGAGATACGACCGAATATGACATATGAGGAGGAGCCAATTAAAATCTTGGCTCAAGAGGTGAAACAGTTAAGGAACAAGGACATAGATTTAGTAAAAGTGTTATGGCAAAAACACGGTCTAGAAGAAGCTACGTGGGAACCGAAAGAAGCCATGAGAGAGCAATATCCAAACCTTTTTACCAATAAGATTATCGAGGTGAAACAGTTAAGGAACAAGGACATAGATTTAGTAAAAGTGTTATGGCAAAAACACAGTGTAGAAGAAGCTACGTGGGAACAAGGACATAGATTTAGTAAAAGTGTTATGGCAAAAACACGGTGTAGAAAAAGCTACGTGGGAACCGAAAGAAGCCATGAGAGAGCAATATCCAAACCTCTTTACCAGTAAGATTTTCGAGGGCGAAAATCTCTAAAGAGGGGAGAGTTGTAATAGCCTGATTTAGGGGCTAGTCGGAACATTAGCTTCGGGACCACTAAACCAAGGTCGAAGAAAATTATTTTGATGTTATTTGATGCGTTATAGCATTAATATATGGCTATGTGAAAATTTTGGTGCTTTAATTTTAATGATTACATGTTTAATTGTGAAAAAGGACTAAATCGCATAAAGTGCAAAAGTTCTATTTTCAAGGTAGAGTTGTCAAATAGCCATAGAATATTAAATTAGAAGTCCTTAAAGTGCAATTAGGCCAATTAGAATGTGTTGGCCAGCCATGTGCATAAAGGGGGACAAGAGCATTTAATTTTTGGTCAAAATTGGGTGAAATTAGGTGAGAAAAGATGAATAAAATAAGGTGAAAAGAAAAACTATCATCTTTCACTATTCACTCATCTCTTTCTACCGAAAATTGAAGAGGAAATAGATCATTTGGGGTTTCAAACTTTCAGCCAAGCTATCTCCTTGCTAATCAAGAAGAGCGCGAAATTAACCTTGACCAGGGAAAAGGCAAGGTTACAGATTAAACTGCAAATTGAAATGTGTTTAACCGAGAGTTTAAGAGCCGATCTAGGATACATAGATAACTAGAAGATCGCCCACACTATCATCTCACCTCGGTATATTTAGACTTAGTGATTTTGAGTATCGCATGTGTAGGGGCTAGACTAGGTTTATTATTTTGTTATTTTGGCCAAGGGTTCGGCCCCTTTTGTGAGAAACTCTTGTGTATATAGCCATAGTGTTGGAATTTTGTAATATATATGAAAAGATGTAGTTATTTATGGAAGTTTATATTGCAAAATATGAGTTGTTTGATGATATGTTGAATGGATCCATATTGTGTGAGCTACAGGGGTGAAAAGAGCTTGGCAAATAGCCTTGTTCTTGTCCACACGGGTAGGCACACGGGCATGTGTCAGGCCGTGTGAAAACACCTGTAGGTTCGAAATGAAAATAAATCCCACACGGGGTAGGGACATGGGTGTGAGTGACTACACGGCCTGCCCACACGGGCGTGTCCCATTTCACACGGGCTTGTGGTCCCTGTTTAGGTGAAAAATTTTTACGATCACAAAAGTTTCCGGTTGGGTTTCGAATCCCCTCGTAAGTATGCTTAAGGCCTCGTAGGTCCGTAATGAGATTCATATGGAGGTGAAATAGGTATTTTAGGGATTAAGGTTGCATGGTCAAGTGAGTTGAGTCTGGTAATGCCTCATGCCCAGTTCCGATGTCGAATAAGGGTAAGGGGTGTTATACCCACGGTTGATAAGATCCGGAAGCATGGGGCTGAGGATTTTAAAGCTAATGTGGATGATGATCCCGAGAGAGCCAAGTTTTGGCTCAAAAACTCTATCAGGGTATTTGATGAGTTGCCATGCACACCAGATGAGTGTTTAAAGTGTGCTATCTCGCTTCTGAGAGATCCTGCATACCATTGGTTGAATACGTTTGTATCTGTAGTTCCGAGAGAAAGGGTCACCCGGGACTTCTTTCAAGAGGAGTTCCGAAAGAAATATATTAGCCAACGGTTCATAGACTAGAAATATAAAAAATTTCTTGAGCTGAAATAGGGTCGTATAACAGTGACCGAATATGAGCGAGAATTTGTCAGACTGAGCAAATACGCTCGAGAGTGTGTTTCTACGGAGGCTATTATGTTCAAAAGATTTGGGGATGGATTGAATGAAGATTTTTGTGTGTTAATCGAGATTTTAGAGCTAAAAGAGTTTGTGGTATTGGTTGAACGGGCTTGTAAGGCCGAAGAATTGAACAAAGAGAAGAGGAAAGCTGATCTTAAAGGTAGAAACTCGAGGTAAACACCAATGAGTAAGTCATTTCCATCTCAGTCTAAGAAATCGAAAGAGATGTATTCCCGTTCGAATGTTTCAGCGGGGTATTCACGCAGAGATCGTGAGAAACAACATTCGAGCTTTAAATCTCAAGCCATTTCGATGGCAATTATGGGTAATGTAAAGTCTAATAGACCCGAATGTCAATAATGTGAACGAAGACATCCTGGTAAGTGTAGGATGAATGACCGAGCTTGTTTCAAGTGTGGCTCTCAAGAGCACTTTATCCGATATTGTACTGAAAAGGCTGAGAAGGAAAAATTTCAGAATTGTGAGGTCGAGTAATACTGCTAATAGAGGTAGGCCACCAAGATATGCCGAAAATGGAGCTAGTAGTAAAGGTGTGACGAAGGATACAGCTGTGAGATCCAAAGCTCGAGCACCTGCTAGAGCTTATGCCATCCGTGCTCGGGAAGAAGCGACATCTCCCGATGTTATCCCTGGTACATTTTCTCTCTATAATACTAATATAGTTGCATTAATCGATCCTAGATCAAGCATTCTTATGTTTTTATGAAATTGGTAGCTAGTAAGAGCTTGCCTGTTGAGTTTATTGAGTTTGTGATTAGAATCTCAAACCCCTTAAGCAAACATGTTTTAGTTGATAGAGTTTGCAAGAATTGTCTTTGATGATTTGAGGTCACTATTTTCTGGCAGATTTAATGCTATTGCCATTTGATGAATTCGATGTTATTATGGGTATAGATTGGTTAACATTGCATGACACCGTAGTGAACTGTAAAAGAAACGTTATTGAACTAAAATGTGAAAATGGTGAAATTATTTGGATTGATTCAGATGAGTCGGGTGAGTTACCTGTTATGATTTCTTTGATGACTGCCCAAAGATATGTAAGAAAAGGCTGTGAAGCTTGCCTTGCTTATGTGTTGAATACAAAAGAATCTGAATTGAAAGTTGAATCGGTGCTGGTAGTTGATGAATATCCGAAGGTATTCTCAAAAGAGTTACCTGGGTTACCTCCAGTTAGAGAAATTGAGTTTGGTATTGACTTAGTACCAGGGACCTCGCCGATATCTATTGCTCTGTATAGAATGGCTCCAACTGAATTGAAGGTGTTAAGGACTCAATTGCAAGAGTTGACAGATAAGGGTTTTGCGAGACCAAGTTATTCTCCCTAGGGTGCTTGAGTGTTGTTCGTAAAGAAGAAAGATGGGACTATGAGACTTTGTATAGATTATCGATAGCTCAATAAGGTAACCATTAAGAACAAGTATCCTTTGCCGAGGATTGATGATTTATTTGACCAACTGAAAGAAGCGACAATGTTCTCAAAGATAGATTTGAAATCCGGTTACTATCAGTTGAGAGTAAAAGAGTCGGATGTGCCGAAAACCGCTTTCAGAACAAGGTACGGACATTATAAATATCTTGTCATGCCTTTTGGACTAATGAATGATCCGGCAGTTTTTATAAACCTAATGAATCGAATCTTTATACTGTATTTGGACAAGTTTGTAGTTGTTTTTATTGATAACATACTGATTTATTCTCGTAATGAGTCCGAGCATGTCGAACACTTGAGAACTATTTTGCAGACTTTGATAGATAAGAAGTTGTATGCTAATTTCAGTAAAAGTGAGTTTTGGCTCCGAGAAGTCAAATTTTTAGGACTTATTGTCTCAGGCGATGGTATTCGTGTTGATCCAAGTAATATTTCAGCAATTATTGATTGGAAAGCGCCAAGGAATGTATCTGAAGTTAGAAGCTTTCTGGGCTTAGCCGGTTACTATCGCTGGTTTGTCAAAGGGTTTTCGATGATTTCTACCCCTATGACAAAGTTATTGCAAAAGGATGTCAAATTTGTATGGTCCGAAAAATGTCAGCAAAGTTTTCAGAAGTTGAAAGTTTTATTGATTGAGGCACCGATTTTAGTGCAACCTGAACTGGGAAAGGAGTTTGTGATCTATAGCGACGCATCACTGAATGGATTGGGATGTGTGTTGATGCAAGAGGGCTAAGTGATAGCCTATGCCTCGAGACAATTAAAGCCACATGAGAAGAATTACCCGACGCATGATTTGGAATTAGCCGCTACTGTGTTTGCTCCAAAAATTTAGAGACATCATTTGTACAGTGAGAAATGCCATGTTTTTACTGATCACAAGAGTTTGAAGTATTTGATGACTCAGAAAGATTTAAATTTGCGGCAACGAAGATGGGTTGAGTTACTGAAAGACTATGAGTTGGTGATTGATTATCACCCGGGTAAGACGAATGTAGTTACAAATGCCCTGAGTAGGAAACCTTTGTTTGCCTTGAGAGCAATGAACACGAGGTTAACATTGTCCAATAATAATTCGATTATAGCTGATTTGAGAGCTAGACCATTATTTCTTCAACAAATTTTTGAAGCTCAGAAATGTGACCGTGATTTGCAAGCCAAGAGAGCTCATTGTGAATCGGTTAGTGATTTAGATTTTCATGTCGAATCCGATGATTGTTTGATGTTTCGAGGTAGAGGATTGTTTGATGTTCCGAGGTAAAGTTTGTGTACCAAAAAATGATGAGCTTATTTAGAAAATTCTTCATGAGGCGCATAATGGTTATTTATCTATGCATCCGGGTAGTACGAAAATGTATAATGATTTAAAGAAATTGTATTAGTGGTCTAGTATGAAAAGAGATATCTCCGAGTTTGTTTTGAAATGTATGATTTGTCAGCAAGTAAAAGCCGAACACCAACTACCTTCAGGTTTACTTCATCCAGTGATGGTACCCGAATGGAAATGGGACAGAATTATGATGGATTTCGTAACTGGATTATCTCTGACTCTAAAAAAGAAAGATGCCATTTTGGTCGTTGTTGATAGATTGACGAAGTTAGCTCATTTTATTCCGGTACGTACCAATTATTCGCTTGATAAGTCAGTTGAGTTGTACACTTCCGAGATTATAAGATTGCACGTAGTGCCTACTTCGATTATTTCGGATAGAGATCCGAGTTCACTTCAAGATTTTGGAAGAAGCTACAAGAGGCTTTGGGTATGAAATTGAATTTTAGTACTACATTTCATCCACAGACTGACGGTCAATCCGAAAGGGTAATTCAGATACTTGAAGATATGCTTCGATGCTGCGTTCTAGTATTTAAGGGTAGTTGGGAAAAATATCTACCATTTGTTCAATTTGCCTATAACAACAACCATCAATCGAGTATAAAAATGGCACCTTATGAGGCATTGTATGGCCGCAAGTGCCGAACAGCTTTGTATTGGACCGAGCTTAATGAGAAACAGATTCACGGGGTTGACTAGGTTAAGAAAATCGAAGAAAAGTAAAGGTAAATCTAAGATTGCTTGAAAGCCGCTTCAGATCGACAAAAGTCGTATGCAGACTTGAAAAGAGAAGAGATCGAATTTCAGGTCGGTGACAAAGTCTTTCTGAAAGTATCTCTGTGGAAGAAGATTCTAAGATTTGGCCGTAAAGGCAAGTTGAGTCCACGTTTCATTGGGCCGTATGAAGTTATTGAAAGAATATGGCCAGTGGCATATCGGTTAGCTTTACTGACAGAGTTGGAAAGAATCCATGATGTGTTTCATGTGTCTATGCTGCGACGTTAACGATCAGACCCTTCACATGTGATCTCTCCAACAGAGGTTGAGATTCGACCTGATATGACTTATGGTGAAGAACTGATCAAGATTTTGGCTTGGGAAGATAAACAGTTAAGAAATAAGGGTATAGCCCTAGTGAAAGTTTTATGGCAACGACACGAAGTCGAAGAGGCTACGTGGGAACTTGAGGAACCTATGCAAAAACAGTACCCAAACCTATTCTCTGGTAAGATTTTCGGGGACGAAAATCCCTATAGGGGAGAGTTGTAACATCCTGATATTGGGCCTAGTCGAAACAGTGTTTTCGGACCACAAATCGCCACAGCACAGTTCATATTTATTATATTTTTATGGTCTACAGTTTCACAAAGTGATTTCGGGAAAATTTCGTTCGAAAAATTTGACGTTTGGGCACTCAATTTAGTCAAAAGGACTAAATTGTAAAAAGTACAAAAGTTGAGCTCTATATGCTAGAGATGTCTAATAGCTATGAAATTTTAAATAGAGGTCCTTCGATGGTAACTAGACCATTTGTCAAGATAGTGGACAAAAATAGACATGGTGAGATAAAATTTCAAAGTTTTAAGTGAAGGGCATATTGGTCATTTGGTAAATAAAAGAATAAAAAGGGAAAATCAAGCTAAAATCTTGTCCTTCTTCTCCCTCAAGTGCCGAAATTTAGAAGGTCACCATAGCTAGGTTTTGCTCAACTTCCAAGCTTGATTGTAAGTACATCCTAGCCCCGTTTTTAATGTGTTTTACATTTTTGAAGTCGTTATCATCCGATCTATCTATTTCTACAATTAATTTAAGTAATAATAAAGGTCTAGGGTTTGACCCATGTTAGAAATTTGTGTATTTTGATGTCTAATTGTAGAAAATGAAGGTTTGGTGTTATATAATCAACTATTACTAAGTGATTATTGATGAAAATGTCAAAAGGACCTATTTGTAAAAAGATTATAAAATGTGTGTAAAAGTGTAATTAAATGAAAATTGTGGATTGCTATAAGTATGAAACAAGATCGGCTTGGCTTGGGAATCAAAGAATTTGAATAGATTTCATTTTTCGAGCCTTGGGGCAAAAATTTAGGGGCAAAAATTTAATTTTTTCCATAGTGTGATTTTCAGACCGAATTGAACAATGTGATAATTAAATAAGTTAAATTTGTTATTATAGATCAAGAAAGATGGGATTTGGATCTTGATCGGGGAAAAACCAAGGTTATTGACAATTAGGTCCATTTCTGCTACCGAGGTAAGTTCATATGTAATTATTTATGCTTTAATTGCTTTAATATTGTATGAATTGTGATTTACTCTTTGAACGTAATTTACAAAGTTTGACAAGCAAGAAAATCCTAGTTGAACCCTAGGAATATTTAATATACAAATGTCATGGCATTAGGGTTATTGAGATTTCGTGTAAGACCATATCTGGGATATGGCATCGATATGAGACTTCGTGTAAGACTATAGCTGGGCTATTGGCATCAATATGAGATCCCATGTAAGACCATATCTGGGATATGGCATTGGTATGGTACTATGAGTATGAGATGTCCTGAGTATCCTTTAGTATTCCAAGTGGTTCAAGGGGTAGTTCAACAGAAACGCTAAAGTTGTGACAAACTGTGGTATGTTGAAATTGGGTACAGGTATGTACATTAGACTCATGCTTAATGAACTCGCTATGTGATGAGCCCTCGGTAAAGTGGCAATTGAGTTATGGCATGTATAGGGACTTGGTCTTTTATTATGTGTCATAATTAATTTGGCCATAAGTGATGGCTTCAATAGTTGATAATTCATTTTATTAATGGACATTTGATATTGACTAATATTGGTCAAGTATATATGTGACAGCCCGATTTAGGGCCTAGTCGGAATAGTGATTGCAAGATCACAAATCCGAAGTAGAAATAAATGTTTTATGGTTTTTATGAAGTCTATGACATGTTTGCATTGTTGTGTGAAAATTTCGTGAAGAAATTTTATGATTTAATGATCAATTTATATTTTAGGACTAAATTGCAAAAATTAGAAAATATGAGATTCTAGAAGTTTTAAGTATGAGATAGCATTAGAAAATTTGTTAAAGGTCCTTAGTAATATGATGGACAAAAATGGACATGGAAGGGAAAAATCTCAAGAAAGGGCCTTAAGGGCATTTTAGTCATTTGGTTAATAAATTAACAAAAAGGGAAAAAGAAGTCAAAATTGGTGTCCATATTCTTTCCTAAGTGCCGATATTTGCAAGGAGCCATAGATAGGGTTTTGTTTCACTTTCAAGCTTGATTATAAGTACATCTTAGCCCCGTTTTTAATGTTCTTCATATTTTTTAAATCGTCGTAGCTTGATCTAGCTATTTCTACCACTATTTTGACCTAGATTTTGTGTTTAAAATTTTACCCATGGATGACATGCATGTATTTCGATGTCCAATGGTAGGATATGAAAGTTTGAAGTGTGGTAAACAACTTTTGCTAGATGATTTTTTGTGAAATCGATAAAAAGGACTTATTTGCAAAAGATGAAAAAATATGTGTATAAAATGTAAAATAGTTAAAATTTTGGGTTGCTATGTAATACCCCTAACCCGTATCCGCTGCCGAACTAGGGTTAAGAGGCATTACTAGACATATCGGAACATTTTACGCTTATTTCACAACATCAATCATACAACATCATTTCATAATAATTCATACTCATATAGTCCCTTTAGAAAGTCTACAATACCTTAAACATGCTTTAGAGAAGGTTCAGGACTAAACCGATCTCATACGAAAAGTTTGCAAAACTTAGAAAAATTTTCTTTCATAACAGGGCACACGCCCCGTGTAGCTAGGCCGTGTGCCTCACACGGCCGTGCCTTGGACCTTGTCTCAGCCCGTGTGCAACACTAACTTGGGTCACACGGTCTGGCACACGCCCGTGCTTCTTGCCCCATGTGGCAACTTGACTTGCTTCGAATTGCAACTTTGAGAGACACGGTCGAGACACACGTCCGTGTACTCAATCGTGTAGGCAAATATAGGCCATTTACAAGGCTAATTTGCCACCCAACATTGGGTCATACCCACAAGCATCAAACAAGCATCAATTCATGTCCCAAAGGCAGCCAAAAACATACCAAATTCCATTACCACATTCATAATCAACCATCTCAAATGACCAAATACATTTTCAACCATGATATCAAAAACCATAGCCTATACATGCCATATAATCAAGTCATAAAGGTTGTAAATACCGAAATCATTAACCGGATAGTGTGATGCAATCTCCACCGACTTCCAACCCGAGCGAACATCTGAAACACTATAAAACATAGGAAAACAGCATAAAGTAAGCTAAAAAGCTTACGAAGCTCGTATCTTAATAAACTTAACATAACAAATAATTTCAATTCAATGTCAAAGGCATGCCAAGACACAACTTTTCTCAAGTTTATAACCTGATTTTCATATCAATCATCACAATTCAATAATATACTTACTTACTTACTAACTTTAGCTTTCACAAGTTTATATAATTTGATTCTCATATAACATTCACTTCTCACTTTCATATAACCAATTTAGCATGTTTTGGAAATAACATATTTAATCACATATCTTTCTCATATGAATCACATATCATCACTTATACCCAAATTCACCTTTCATTCATATAGTATCTGACAATTTCACATATGCCACTTTATAAATCACATCTTATCATTTGTTCTTATTTCATTTGCACATATTCACGTTTCATTTGCGTATACATCACATAACATTCTTTACACATATAAACTTACCTTTCATTATCAAATATTGTATACATTTCAACGTACCTGAGTCGGAATGTCATTCACTTAATCACTTATTTCTCGGAATGCCCGTTGAACTGTTCGAAATCAATAAGGATACTCGGATAGCTCGAAAAGCTCATACAATTTCAACGTCCTAGACGTGGTCTTACATGTAATCAAATATCGATGCCACTATCCCAGACAGGGTCTTACACGAAATCATATAGGATGTCGATGTCCCAAACATGGTCTTACACATAATCTCTAATCGATTCCAGTGTCCCAGACATGGTCTTACACGATATCTCAAATCGTTGCCAATGTCCCAGACGTGGTCTTACACGAAATCATAGCTTGGAATCCTATGTCATGTCATATGTATCCTCTACTATTCCTAGGGTCCGTACGGGGCTTTTCGGATGTCATCACGTTATCGGAACTTTCTCGTATTCATATATTCTGCTTCTCGAACAATTCAATATCATAAAAACATATATATAACTTATTCAAAATACATACATTTGCATTACCATTCGGCATTGAATTCAATCATACAAATAATATGCATTTATAACATGATTTTGTGAAGTCTATTAAAATATGAACTTACCTCGTTCGTAGTAATGACAAATTAAGTCGACTAATCCGATATTTTCACTTTCCCATGATCTAGGTCCGAATTCCACTTTTACCAATCTAATTAATATCAAAATTAACTTACTTATTCAACATTTCATTCAATTTCATCCAAGAACACATAATTTGGGCATTTTGCATTTTAGCCCCTAACATTTCACATTTTCACAATTAGTCCCTATTTCAAAATAACACAAAATACACAAAATCTCATTAAACCCATGTTAGGCCGAATTTACCTTAGGTCCCTAGTGGTCCATTAATTTCATTTATCTCACATTTGGACCTCTCAATTTACAAATTTCTCAATTTAGTCCTTAATACACATTTTTATCAAAAATTACTTAATTAAACATAGTAATCTATCAACAAAAATTTATATTTCATCACCAAACCACAAAAACATCAAGTTATCATCAATGGAAAATCTCGAATTCTTCACTAAATCCGAAAATTAAGGCATGGGTTTACTAGTATTTGAAGCAACGATCTCAAAAACGTAAAAATTATCAAAAACCGAACAAAGAACATATCTGAATTTAGCTTCCTAGGTGCCAAAACTTAAAGCTTCAACAATAGTGTTATTCTTCTCACATTCTCCCAACAATAAGATGATAATGCATGCCTTTTTTTAATGTTTTTTATTTATTTATATGTTAACACATAATTTACCATTTTAACCATTATAAAATAATATAAAATTTATATATTAAAAGCCTAATGCCGTTCACTAAATTTTATAATGGCCAATTTTTATTTTAAGGACTTCACAATTAATAGACCATAGAAATTTAGTGTTTTAACAATTAGATTGCCACTTTTGCATTTTACGTGATTAAGTCCTTTCTCACAAATCGGCACTCAAATGATGAAATTTTTATACGAAAATTTCACACATATCAATTCACATACTTTAAGCACGGAGAATAATATTAAAATATTTTTTGACTCGGATTTGTGGTCTCGAAACCACTGTTCCGACTAAGTTCTAAATCGGGTTGTTACATGCTATAAAAGAGATTATGAATCAGCTAGGCTTGGGTGTGAGAAAAATGAACACATTTCATCATACGAGCCTAGGACCATTTTGCAAATATGTGAAAGTTTAGGGGCAAAATTATAATTTTTGCCAAAGTATGATTCATGGGCTGTTTTAGTCAATGTGATAATTTAATAAGTGAAATCTATCATTATAGATCAAGAAACACGAAGTCTGGACCTAAATCGAGAAAAGAACAAAGTGGTGGACTAAATTGAACAACTATCTATATTTTGGTACCGAGGTAAGTTTGTGTGTAATAAATCAAAATTATGTTATTATATATTTAAATGCTTGATATTACATGAAACATATATTATTTTTATGAAATTGGTTAATGAGGTCTCGATGATAAAAAAATGATGAAGTTTTACTATATCGAAGTCCCGGTTGAACCTTAGGAATAGAGAGTATACCCTTGTCACGACATTAGATTGATAAGGTCCCCTATAAGACCATGTTTGGGATATGGCCTCGGCACCGAATTGAGACCCGTGTAAGACCATATCTAGGATATGGCATTGGCATCGAATAGTGTTTCTGTGTAAGACCATGTCTGGGACATGGCATCGACATACGGTCTCGTGTAAGACCATATTTGGGATATGGCATTGGCATCGACATGTGATCTTATGTAAAACCATATTTGGGATATGGCGTTGGCATCTTACTATGTGTGTGACAATTTCTGAGTATCCCTCGATATTCCAAGTGGTTCAACAGGGTAAGATATTAAAGTTTATGTTCAAGATGGAAAAAGTGCTAAAGTTATGTGATGGAGTGATACAGGTACATATGCGAAACTCATGAGAAATGAGTCCGGTATGTGCTATGTGGTCAGTAAGAGTGAGCATGAGTAAGCCATCACAATGTTACTTGAGAATTTTTGTATTAATTCATAATGTAATATATGAATGTTATTACAAGATTTTATGTTGTTATCTATTACATGCAAACTTACTAAGCTTTATGCTTACTCCCTCCCATTTCCCTTATCTTTTAGTATCGCCAAGCTAGCTCGGGGATCGAGGAAGTCAGAGCTCGATTCACACTATCAAGCTATTCTTTTGGGTACAGTAAAGTTTGATTATTTTGGGTATGGCATGTATAGGAACTTGGTCATTTTGTTATACGTCATATTGGTTAGCCAATGTGTTGGCTATTAATGTTACTTATTTCATTTTGTAAATGGCCATTGGAATTGGCCAATACTAGTTAAGTTATATATATTTAATGATGATGAAATTCATGAAGTACAAGGTTGCGCAATTGAATGAGTAATGTGTGAAGTATATGCATGATGAACGTAGTGTGAAATTAAAGTGTGGATGTCTTGATTGTGGAGATTATGGGTGCATTATTGTTATACAATGTGTTGCTGGAAATGATATAAGTGTGGTTGCATATTAGGGTGGCAAATGGATTGGTAAATAGCATTGTATTTGTCCACACGGGTAGACACACGGGCGTGTGTGATACACGGTCTGGCTCATGAGTATGTAGCATGGCCATGTGTCCCCTGCACTTAATTTGCAAAAAAATTAAGTTCGTCACACGGGCTAGCACACGAGCGTGTCATGGCCATGTGAGGAACACGGGCCATAGACACGGGCATGTGCCAGGCCTTGTAAAAACCCTATAGGTTCGAAATGAAAAATAAAATCTGGACAAACTAGGAACATGGGCGTGCGTGACCACACGGCCTACCCACACGGACGTGTTCCTTTCCACACGGGCGTGTGGCCCTGTTTTGAGCAAAAATTTTCTAAGTGTTTGTAAACTTTTAGTTCAGTCCTAAACCACTCTATATGTATGTTTTGGGTCTCGTAGGCCCATAATAGGGACAATATGATTATGAATGAAAAGTTCTAAATTTGAATGAAAAATTATGGTCGATTTTGTATGATTAAGTATGTTAAGTCCGGTAATGCCTCGTACCCAGTTCTGACGTCTAATATGGGTAAGGGGTGTTACAATATATACATATGATGATGTTTTCATGAATGTGGGAAATTGCATGATCTGAGATGATAAGTATGCGATGTTTGTATGTGATAAATGATAGCATGTAAATGATATGTGGATGTCTTGTGTATGGTTGATTGAGTTGAAAGTATATGTAGGTTGGTGCATGGAAGGGTGGCAAAAAGGCTTAGTAAATAGCCTTATATTTGTCCACACGGGTAGACACATGGGCGTGTGTCTAGGCCATGTGCGACACACGGTTTTCCCCATTGGCATGTATTTCGGCCGTGTGTCCTTTGCACCTTAATTGTTGCAAAACAAAATGCTCAATAATGAGCACACGGGCAAAGACACGGATGTGTGTCTCAGCCGTGTGGATGGCACGACCTCAAACACGGGCGTGTGCCCTAGTCGTGTGAAGTCTGCACCTATTTTATGAAAAATTATAAAAAATTAATCGATCACACTGCTTAAGCACATGGGCGTGTGGCTTGGCCGTGTGACCTTAATTTGATGATGTCGTCATAAACAGAATGCTCCCTAAATTGATCACTGCCTGAAGCACGGGTGTGTCATACAGTCATACGGGCGTGTGCCAAACCCACACGGGCGTGTGACCCCTTTTTCATGAAAACTTTTCTAAGTTATCCAAAAGTTTCCAAAGTTCTCGGTTTAGTCCCAAACCACTTCCGATGCATGTTTTAGGCCTCGTAGGCTCGTTTTAAGGACGATATGAATGTTTTTGAAAAGTTTTAAATTTGAGTAGAAATTCCTATCTCGATTTTGAATGTTTGCTTGTGAATAAGTTCGGTAATGCCTCGTACCCTATCCCGGCATCGCATACGGGTAAGGGGTGCTACACTTATCATACATATGCATGAACGTACTTTGCAATCAATTTAAATATCATCATGCTATCACAATAAAAAACCATAAAAAGCCAAAGTATCCATTATTTCATCCTAGAAAAACTAACAAAATTACAATTATTACCCCAAAGCATATTTTGGGTCTTCTAGATGAAAGTTGAATATCTTAGTTTTGGGATTTCCCAAAGCCACTAATGATTTGGAAAACATTGAAAGGATCCATTATCAAACTATGATTGCCCCACTGATAAACCGTAATATATACATATTTTAATCCCACATTTAGCATACTTTTGGATGATTTATTCCCTGAATTGTGGAATTTGGTACTCCTAATCCTTTAATTTCATGTTTTATACTTAGGAGAGCACCGGAGGATGAAAAGAACGAGAAACAAGCCAAAAATGAAGAAATGGGCCAAAATATGAAATGCACACGGCCTGGGCCCAAGCCACACGGCCGTGCCTCATTAGCAAACCCGAACACGACCTGGACTCGACTTACATGGCCGTGCCAGACGGGCGTGTCCCTGACGTGACCTGTTTTAATTCTATTCAGAATAGGGCACTTAGAGGCAAAGAAAGACATTTCAAAAGCCTATATAAACACCCTAAAGGCCAACCTTCAGGGGGGCGATCAGGTAGGCTTAGAAGCCAAGCCAGAGAGGCCAGATTTGTGGGATTCACTAGAAGAAAGCTAGTTGATCCATCTCAAGAAGCTGGATTCATACTCAAGACGAAAGATCTTCCCTTCAATTTCCTTCAGGGGGTTTTAGGGTTTTTCTTATATTTTGTTTTATACTTTCTTCTGAGATGTATTCTTTTATAATTATGAACTAAACCCTTCAAATACCTAAGGGGGATGAAACCTAAGACGGATCTTGTTATTGTTTTCTGAACTATATGATAAATACTTGATTTTTTCTTAATTATGTGTTCTTAATTCTTGCTTTGATATTTCAAGATATTGATTCAAGTATTGATGTGCTTAGGCAGTGGAGCAAAAGTCCCTATTTAAGAGTAGATCTAGCATAGTTAAGCGGAGTTGATCGCAACCCTAGAAATAGGATGACAAAAATCTGTCGGATTAGAGTCAAACCTAATATGGGAGTCCATAGATTGAGTAAATGCAATTCTAGGGGTTTTAATTAGAAAGAGATTTCAATTAATCAACCTAGGGTTAGACGTTAGTAGCCTTGAAAGAGGTATTAATATATTAGGGAATCCTACGGATCAAGTCAAGTGAATAAATCGTCTGGTTCAGAGTTAAATAACAAGAGAAGTCTAGGTGGATTCTTTCTCTGGTATTGTCCTAATCAATTGTTTGTTTCCCAAAAGTATTTTCCCCAATTCATTCTCTGTGTCTTAGCATCCTTAGCTTGGTAGTTAGTTAATTTTAGATTAAACAACAATTCCCTTAATTCTTAGGCTAAATAATAAAGAGAGAGTTAGAATTAGTACTTTTTGTTCCTTTGGGTTCGACATTTCGGTCTTGCCACTAAACTATACTACTATTCGATAGGTGCGCTTGCCTCAATCATGGTGATAGTTAGTTTCTAGGCTCGATCATTCATTATATAAATTTTAAGACTTTCCCACTACGATCCCCCACAGACTATCACTACCGCCATAGTTGACATCACTATCTCCATCGTTAAGCCACTGCTAGGCCACCGTCAACCACTATTGTTGACCAGCTTTAAACTGTTGCCAATCATTGCTGCCATAGGCCATAGTCGGCCGCCACCACTAGCCACTGCCACTAGACCGTTGACGATCATATCCATCGGACCACCTTCTATTAGTCCCTCATCGGTCCTTTCCCGATTGGCTTGGTTGGGTTCGGGTCATCTTGATCTGCCCTGGATGTGTCTTGGTTCTCCAGTGGTAGTGGCTATAAATAATAATAAAATAATAAAATAAATTCATGCACATACATAACCCAAAACATGCTATTAATTATAAGAATATCATATCTTATAAAAAATTAACCAAACATGAAGAAGAGAGAAAATTCGGTATCAGTTTATACTATAAACATTGACAACTTGGCTCTAATATGAATTGTTGGAAAATCCCGATTTAAAAATAGTTTTCTTCACAGTGAAAAATTAAAGTTTTGAAAATCGAGTATATTTGTGATATTTATAACAATAAACTTTTCTCGAAAAGTACCTATGCTTTGTGCAAGACTAATCCTAGACGTTCCCAACTTTCAACTGAATGACCTTATCCATTATTCTTGTACCACGAATCGCTTCAAGTGAGGTGTCGAACAATCACAAATGAAATATAAAACCAGAAAAAATTTCTTACTTTCGATAGGGAAGTAATTCTATCTCTATAAAAACCGGTAGAATTGTTATCTCTAGAAAAAAGAATTTATACATAGAAAATAAATTTCTCAAAGCCCTTATCTGTCCACATATCCTACAGCCTCAACGTCCAAATCACAGAACTTAGAGGTGAGTACACAATCCTTTGGTATACCAATATATCCAACATAAGGCTCACCTAAGGAGCTCGCATAAGAATACATATCAGATAGAGCTTGCATAGAATGTAACACTCTTACCCGTATCTGTCTCGGAATATGGCTACGAAGCAATACCATAAAAATTGTAACAAAGAAACATAAATTTCAAAACATCGACATAAATATATCACAATACATTCATATACATGAATATTGTCCCTTAATAGAGCCTTTGAGGCCTTAGAAACGCTTTAGAAATGATTTTAGACTAAACCGGAAACATTTGAAACATTGAGGAAAGAGTTAGAAAAATTCAAACTGCAGGGGTCAGACAGCCATGTGGCCAGGCTAAACGACTAACACATTTGAGACACACACCCGTGTCTTAGGCTATGCAGACAAGAAATAGGCCAAAATCAAGCCATTCCTTTTAGCCATTTCCAACAAGTACCTACAAGCCAAATGCACCTATGAACAAGGTACCAAAACGTGCCAAAACATGCACAATAAGACCATTTTAATAGACCATAAATCCATACAACCAATATGTAACATCTCTTACCCGTGTTTAACGCTGGAATAGGGTACGAGGCATTACCTAACTCAAACACATAGTAATATACATTTCTGGGCCATAAAAGTTTGTTTAAATTTAAAACTTTTCAAACTTTCTCATAATGTTCTTAATATGGGTCTATGAATACTTTACAAATGTTTCAGGGTCAAACCGAGTTCTTTAGAAAAATTTGGAAAATGCCACTAAAAACAGGGGCATACGCCCGTGTGGAAAGGGGACACGCCCGTGTGACCTGATAACATAGCCATGTTGAAAGACCATGTAACTCACACGACTTAATCATATAGGGAAACACACGTGTCCCTTGTCCTTGTGGATTTATTTCACATTTTAAACTTACGGAGGTTTTCACACGGCTTGGCACACGCCCGTGTCCCTCACACGGCCACGACACGCCCTTGTCTCGGCCCATGTATGAAAACCTTGACATTCTATTTCTGACGTCATCAACTAATAAGGTCACACAGCCAAGGCACACGCCCTTGTCCTCAGGCCGTGTGGCGAATTATGTTCTTAAATTCAAGTGCAGACTTCACACGACCTGGCCACATGCCCATGTCCTATGGCCGTGTCTTCCACACAGTCGAGACATACGGCCGTGTCTGAACCCGTGTGATTACTACTGGGCATTTTGTTTTGCCAACTTAAGGTGCAAGGGGACACACGGCCGGACTACATGCCCATGGGGTAGACCGTGTGTCTCACACGGTCTAGACACACGCTCGTGTGTCTACCCCTGTGGACAATAAGAAGGCTATTCACCAAGCCCTTTTTGCCACTCTACTTGCACAAAGATAAAGCCACATTCAATAACCTACTCATTCATGCATTACTATACCAAATACTCAACTATGCAATTTGCACATCCATGAAAAACATCATCATTTCCATATATCAATAATAAATATTAGCCATTATCCATGGCCTTATACAAAAATGAATTCATCTTCAAGACAAGCCAACATATTTGGCCAAACAATATGACACTTAACAAAATATCAAGTCCCTGTACATGCCATACTCAAGATGATAAATCCAACTATACCAAATGTTCAGATTGATAGTGTGATCGAGCCTCCGACGTCCCTTGATCCCCGAGCTAGCTTGGCGATACTATAAGAAAATGGAAAGGAAAGGGAGTAAACGTAAAGCTTAGTAATTCATAGGTAAATAATTAAGAACAATGACCATCCATTATCATACTCATAGCATGTCATAAACTTGCACAGAATTCTCGAATGATTAAAACCATAACTTACTCATTTTCACCCTTACTAATCATACATCATAATTCGAGCTCATTTCTCATGAATTTTCATGTAGGTACCTGTATCACTTACAACATAGTCGTAACTTTTCTCAAATTTAACACAAGCTCTAAATTTCCCGTTGAACCAATTGGAATACCAAAGGATACCCGACAAGCCTCACACAAGAGGGTAAAATGCCGATGCCATGTCCCAAACATGGTCTTACACTAGAAGACATATCGTCACCGATGCCATGTCCCAGACATGGTCTTACATTGGCTTTCATAATGTGGCCGATGACATGTCCTAGACATGGTCTTACACTAGCACACATATCAATCAAATGTCATGGCTTGGGTATCCAATCTATTCCTAAGGTTCAACCGGGAGTATATCATATCATATTTAGTCATTCATTTTTATAAAAATAATCAAACATTTTATACAACATCAAATATTTAATGCATAATAACAATAGAGTTGTATTATTTACGTATAACTTACCTCGATATACAAAATATGAGTGTCTTATTCGATTTAGTCCAACAACTTTGTTTTCCCCCGGTCTAAGTCCAAACTCCATTTTTCTTGATCTGTAATGACAAATTTACTTATTTAATCACCACATTAATCAAGACATTCCAAAATTCCTACTTTGGCAAAATTACTATTTCGCCCTTATACTTTCACAAAATTATAGTTTTGCCCCTAGGCTCGTAAAACGATTTTCATCTAATATCCTCATTAACCAAGCCTAGCCGAATCTATTTTAAGGTTATAGCAACTCACAATTCCAATTATTTCACACATTTACTACCTATTTTACAACCTTTACAAAAAGGTCTATTTTAGGTGTTTTCATGGAAACCCTTTCACAAAAGTTATTTATTTAACAACTAAGATTCATTCTATTCAATGGAAGTTCAGCAAACAAAACTAATGCTCTCATGGAAAAACCCTAGACTTTCAACCATAGTGCAAAATAGTCCCTTCATTAGCTAGCTTAAGCTAACAAGGATTCCAAAAACACAAAAATCAACAAAAATGACCATTAAAAATGACTTACTTGCAAGGGTTTAAGTTGCTGAAAATTTTCAAGCTTTCCAAAGCCCTTTTTACTGAAAATTTTAGTGGTAGTATGAAAAAGATGAAAAAGATGATATCTTTTCTCTTTATTTTATGTTTATTTGTCAATTAAGTCACCAAATACCTCACCTAACCTTTGACAATGTCATTTCTTTGTCCCTATGGCCTGCCAACACTCTCCGAAGGGCCTAATTGCACATTAAAGACCTTCAATTTAAGGTTCTATAGCTATTTGACACCTTTAGCTATTAGATTAAAACTTTTGCACTTTATGCGATTTAGTCCTTTTTTCAAAATTAAGCATGCATTCACTAAAATTAATTCACCAATATTTTCATGTACTCATATAATCATGCTATAATACATAAACTAATATTAAAATTAATTTCCCCGACCTCAGATTAGTGGTTTCAAAACCACTGTTCCAACTAGCCCCAAAATTGGGTCGTTACAATTCTCCCCCTTAGGGATTTTCGTCCCCAAAAATCTTACCAACAAAAAGGTTCGGGTATTGGTCTCTCATGGTCTCCTCGGGCTCCCAAGTGGCCTCTTCAACCCCATGTCTATGCCATAGTACTTTCATGAGTGCTATACTTTTATTTCTCAATTGCTTGACCTCTCGATCTAAAATCTTAATCGGCTCTTCACCATAGGTCATGTCTGAACAAATCTTAACCTCTGTTGGTGAAATCACATGTGATGGGTCAGAACAGTAACAGCGTAACATAGACACATGGAATACATCGTGGATCTTTTTTAACTCAGATGGCAAGGCTAATCGATATGCTACCGATCCAATTCTCTTAGTCACCTCGTATGGCCCAATAAAACGTGGACTTAATTTCCATTTCCTACCGAATCTGAGGACTTTCTTCCACTGGTATACTTTCAAAAATACCTTATCACCGACTTGAAACTCAATCTCTTTCCGTTTCGAGTCCGCGTAGGATTTCTGTCTATCCGAAGCGGCCTTCAAGCAACCACAAATCACTTTTACTTTCTATTCAGTCTCCTTGACTAAGTTAACCCCGTGTATCTGATTTTCCTTGAGTTCGGACCAATACAAGGGCATTCGGCACTTAGCCCATACAAAGCCTCATAAGGTGCCATTTTCAAACTCGACTGATAATTATTGTTGTAGGCAAACTCTGCTAATGGTAAGTACTTTTCCCAACTGCCTTGAAACTCAAGAAAACAACACTGCAGCATATCTTCAAGAATCTGAATTACTCTTTCTGACTGCCCTTCGATTTTCGAGTGGAAAGCAGTACTAAAATTCAACTTTGTCCCCAAAGCTTCGTGTAACTTTTTCCAAAACCGTGATGTGAACATCGGATCTCCATCTGGATTGATCGATAAAGGTACCCCGTGAAGTCTCAAAATTTTAGAAACATACAAATCGGCCAATTTCTAAAGTGGATAATTGGTATGTACCGATATAAAATGAGCCGACTTAGTTAGTCTATCAACCACAACCCATGCAACATCTTTCTTCTTTGGCATCAACAGTAATCCAAACACGAAACCCATGATAATACGGTCCCATTTCCACTTAGGAACAATCACGGGCTGAAGTAAACCCGAAGGTACTTGGTGTTCGGCTTTCACTTGCTGACAAATTAAACATTTAGAGACAAACTCTAAAATGTCTCTTTTCATTCCCGACCAGCAATGCAATTTCTTCAAGTCATTATACATTTTCACACTACCAGGATGGATAGACATACAACTGTTATGTGCCTCAAGTAAAATTTTCTAAATAAGCTCGTCATCTTTGGGTACACAAATTTTGTCTTGAAACATTAAACAGTCCGATTTGAAAATCTGATTCAATACCCGTCTCGCACTGATTTATCTTAGATTGCAATTATTTATCACCCTTTTGAGCTTCGCAAATCTCTTGCAAAAACATCGGTCTAGCTCTTAACTCAACTATGAATGAACCATCATCAGTCACAGACAACTGGGTATTCATAGCCCTCAAGGTAAAAAATGACTTCCTACTCAAAGCAACGGCGACCACATTCGCCTTTTCAGGGTGATAGTCAATCATCAACACATAATCCTTTATCAACTCTAACTATCTCTGCTGTTGTAGGTTTAACTTCTTTTGAGTCATCAAATACTTTAGACTTTTATGGTCGGTGAATACTCGGCATTTCTTGCCATACAAGTGGTGCCTCCAAATCTTCAGTGTGAACACTATGGCGGCCAGCTCTAAATCATGAGTCGGATAATTTTTCTCATGCGGCTTTAGCTATCTTGAAGCATAAGATATTGCTTTGCCTTCTTATATAAGTACACACCCCAATCCATTTAAGGACGCATCGCTATACACCACAAATTCCTTTTCCGGTTCCGGTTGCACTAAACTTGGGCTTCAGTCAACAATACTTTTAGTTCCACAAAACTCTGTTGGCACTTCTCAATCCATTTGAACTTGACATCTTTCTATAGCTACCTCATCATAGGAGTAGAAATCATGGAGAATACTTTGACAAACTATCTGTAGTATCCTGCTAAGCCCAAAAAGCTTCTGATCTCTGACACATTCCTTAGCGGTTTCCAATCAATGATAGCCGATAACTTACTCGGGTCAACTCTAATTCCATCACCCGACACGATGTGTCCTAAAAATACTTCTCGGAGCCAAAATTCACTTTTGCTAAATTTAGCATACAACTACTTATCTCCTAAAGTCTGCAAAACAGTTCTTAAATGCTCTGCGTACTTACTCTCATCACAAGAATAAATTAATCTATCATCGATAAAAACAACAATGAACTTATCCAAGTATGGTCAGAAAATATGATTCATTAAATCCATAAACACGACGGCTGCATTTGTTAAGCAAAAGGGCATGACAAGAAACTCATAATGGTCATATCTTGTTCGAAATGCAGTTTTCGGTACATCTTGTTTCTTAACTTTCAGCCGGTAATAACCGGACCTCAGGTCTATCTTAGAAAACACTGTGGCTCCCTTCAATTGGTCAAACAAATCGTCGATCCTTGGCAAAGGATACTTGTTCTTAACTGTAACCTTGTTGAGCTGTCAGTAGTCTATACACAGTCTCATCGACCCGTCTTTCTTTTTCACAAAAAGTACGGGAGCACCCCACGGAGAATAACTCGGTCTCGCAAAACCCTTATCCATTAGCTCTTGCAACTAGATTTTCAGTTCTTTTAATTCTGTAGGAGCCATTCTATATGGGGCAATCGAAATAGGTGTCGTACCAGGGACCAACTCAATACCAAACTCGACTTCCCTAGATGGAGGCAATCAAGGTAACTTTTTCGGAAACACGTCGGGATACTCGCATACCACAGGCACTGACTCAATTACTTTCGAATCTTGGGTATTCAACACAAATTCAAGATAGGACTCATACCCTTTTCTCATATATTTTTCAGTAGTCATACAAGAAATCAGTACAAGTAAGCTACCCGGTGGGTGGGTACTCAGGAATACCAAAGGATACCTGATAAGCCTCACACAAGAGGGTAAAATGTCGATGCCATGTCCCAGTAATGGTCTTACATTGGCTCTCTTAATGTGGTTGACGCCTTGTCCCAGACATGGTCTTACACTGGTTTTCATAATGTGGCCGATGCCATGTCCTAGACATGGTCTTACACTAGCACACATATCACTCAAATGTCATAGCTTGGGTATCCAATCTATTCCTAAGGTTCAACCGGGAGTATGTCATATCATATTTAGTCATGCATTTTTATGAAAATAATCAAACATTTTATGCTACATCAATTATTTAATGCATAATAACAATAGAGTTGTATTATTTACGTACAACTTACCTCGATATACAAAATATGAGCGTCTTGTTCGATTTAGTCCAATAACTTGGTTTTCCCTCGGTCTAAGTCCAGACTCTATTTTTCTTGATCTATAATGAAAAATTTACTTATTTAATCACCACATTAATGAAGACATTCCAAAATTCCTACTTTGGCAAAATTACCGTTTTGCCCTTATACTTTCACAAAATTATGATTTTGCCCCTAGGCTCGTAAAATGATTTTTATCAAATATCCTCATTAACCAAGCCTAGCGGAATCTATTTTAAGCTTAAAGCAACTCAAAATTCCAATTATTTCACACATTTACTACGTATTTTACAACCTTTACAAAAAGGTCCATTTTAGGTGTTTTCATGGAATCATTTTCACAAAAGTTGTTTATTTAACAACTAAGATTCATTTTATTCCATGGAAATTCAGCAAACAACACTAATGCTCTCATGGAAAAACCCTATACTTTCAACCATAGTGCAAAATAGTCCCCTCATTAGCTAGATTAAGCTACAAGGGTTCCAAAAACACAAAAATCAACAAAAATGACCATTAAAAATGACTTACTTGCAAGGGTTTAAGTTACTGAAAATTTTCAAGCTTTCCAAAGCTGTTTTTTCTGAAAATTTCAATGGTAGTATGAAGAAGATGAAAAAGATGATATCTTTTCTCTTTATTTTATGTTTATTTGTCAATTAAGTCACCAAATACTTCACCGAACCTTTGACAATGTCATTTCTTTGTCCCTATGGCCAGCCAACACTCTCCTAAGGGCCTCATTACACATTAAGGACCTTCAATTTAAGATTCTGTAGCTATTTGACACCTTTGGCTAGTAGATCAAAACTTCTGCACGTTATGCGACTTAGTCATTTTTTCAAAATTAAGCATGCAATCAATAAAATTAATTCACCAAAATTTTCATGCACTCATATAATCATGCTATAATACATAAACTAATATTAAAATAAATTTCCCCGACCTTGGATTAGAGGTTCCGAAACCACAGTCCTGACTAGCCCCAAAATCGGGTTGTTACACAATATGCCATTAAGGCAACTCAATCATAATTTATCAAAACTATCCAAACATATGCGTAATTTACAATTCATCTAGCATTGATAGCTAACCTATTTCCATACCAAAACTTACCACAATTGACCACAGTGCAAATATGCCAACACAAACCACTTTGGTCATAAAACCATGCATCAATTTTACCATATAAACATCAACCATTAAAGCATCAAATTGCCAAAAACACACCAACTAAATTACCATATTTACAAGCCAAACGTAACAACTAGTTCATCAAACACAATTCACCTATACATGTCATTATAACCATGACCAAAACATCAAAATATACTGATATAATCTCTGGATAGTGTGATAGATCTCCGACGAGCTTCCAAACCAATCGAGCTTCCGATAATCTAAAAAAATAAAAAAGAACAACATTGTAAGCATATAATGCTTAGTAAGTTCGTAAATCATGAACATAGCTTACCATTTTAATGCATAATATTAAAAATAGACATGAATCAATCCAACATAAGCTTGGCACAAGCCTAAGCATCATCTACAACACAAGTTAGTGATTAAACACATAACTTAGCAAAATCATCTTAAGGTAAGATAAGTTTCATGAACATAGCATACTTGAATTCATACTTTTTATAAACATGGGTATACATACTTTGATCATCAATAATTCATACATTTCTTGTAACAGCTCGATTTTGGGGCTAGTTGGAATAGTGGTTACAGGGCCGCTAATCCGAGGTTGAAGAAAATTATTTTGATATTATTTTATGTGTTATAGAATGTTTATAAGGTTGTATGAAAATTTTGGTGCTTCAACTTTAGCAATTGTATGCTTAATTATGAAAAAGGACTAAATCGCATAAAGTGTGAAAGTTCTATTATACAAGGTAGAGGTGTCTAATAGCCATAGAATATTAAATTGGAGGTCCTTAAAGTGCAAGTAGGCCATTAAGGGTGTGTTGGCCAGCCATAGAGACAAGGAGAAAAGAGCATTAAATTTTGGTCAAAATTTGGTGAAATTAGGTGGTAAAAAAATGAATAAAATAAGGTGAATAAAAGAGATATCATCTTTTACTATTCATGCTTCTTCTACCAGCAAAAATTGAAGGGAAATTAGAGTTCTTGAAGTTCAAATTTTCAGCAAAACAAATCTCTTGCAATTAAGTGATTTTAGATGTCTTTCTTGATAATTTTTGTACTTTTGGAACCCCCAAAGCTTAAGCTAGCTAATGAGAGGACTAATTTGCAAAATGGATGAAAGTTTAGGGACTTTCCATGAGAGTGTTTATCTTTTTTGCTGAGTTTTTGTGGAAGAAAATGAATGTTAAGGAGTTAAGGAACAACTGTTGTGAAAGGTGTTATCATGAAAACATCTAAACAGGACTCATTTGTAAAGGTTGTAATTGTGTAATAAATGCATGATATAATTGGTTTTGTGAGTTGTTGGAAGGGAAATAAATGTTCGGCTAGGCTTGTTTAATGAGAAAATGTGATGAAAAACGATTTATGAGCCTATGGGCAAAATTGTAATTCTGCCAAAGTATAAAGGCAAAATGGTCCTTTTGCCTAAGTAGAAATTTTGATGCATCATGAATTATAAAGTGATTAAATGAGTAAATTTTATTATTATAGATCAAGAAGAGAGCGAAAACAACCTTGATTGAGGAAAAGACAAGGTTACGGACTAAATCGTCGATTAATACATTTTGCACCGAGGTAAGTTTATGTGTAAACAATACATATTTAATACATATGTTGTTACTTATTGGTGCATTGCATGAATGAGATTAATTATGATTGAGATTGATTGGAATTGATAGATATTGAGTAGTTCTCGTATGAACCTCAAAATAGATATGTTAGTGCGAATAAATGTCCTTAATAATTAATTGGTGGGTTGTGTGTGGTACCACCGTAATCATCCTTTTTGGTGGGCTGTGTGCGATACCATCGTTTATATTATCATTTGGTGGGCTATGTGCAAAACCACCGTAAATATTCTAGTTGGTGGGCTAAGTGCTATACTACCCTATTATTACCTATTAGTGGGTTGTGTGTGAAACCACCGGGTACTTAGTATCATTCCGAGGGATTCATCGAGAAATTGTATAAGTAAATGTTTCATGTTGCTTTGCGGTGATGAGTGCAAGGAATGTGTACAAGTAATTATGAACAATATAATTGTTATGTGGTTGGAATGTGGTAAGAGATGATATGAGTATGTAATGTTATTAATTGTTTAGCATATGTTATGATGCTTATTGTTTACATGTGAACTTACTAAGCTTAAAGCTTACTCCCTTTCTTTTCCCTTGTTTTATAGTGTCAAAGAGCTGGATCGGGATACAAAGATAATCCAAAGATCATACACATATCAGCTCATCTCAGTATAGTTAGACTTAGCATTTTAAGTTCGCCATGTATAGGGGCTAGACTTGTAACAACCCAATTTAGGGCCTAGTCAGAATAGTGGTGCAAGACCATAGATCCTAAGTAGAAATGTAGGTTTTAATGATTTTTATAAGGCTTATGAGATGCATGCATGATTGTGTGAAAATTTCATGAAGAAAATTTGTTAATTAGTGAATAAACTGTCCATTAGGACTAAATTGCAAAGATTAGAAAATATGATATTCTAGAAGATTTGAGTGTGAAATAGAATTATAAAAATTACTAGAGGCCCTTATTTAGCAATTAGACCATTATATTTGATGATGGAAAAAAAGGACATGGGAAGGAAAAATCTCAAGAAAGGATCATTAAGGGCATTTTTGTGATTTGGTTAATAAAAGAATTAAAAGTGAAAATAAGTCAAAAATGGTGTCCATCTTCTTCCTCCTTGGCTAGAAATCACAAGGAAGACATAGCTAGGGTTTCTTCAACTTTCAAGCTTGATAGTAAGTGCATCATAGCCCCGTTTTTAATGATCTTTATATTTTTTATATCCTTGTAGCTCGGTTTAGCTATTTCTAGCCATATTTTGAGCTAGAATTCATATTAAAAAATTTACCCATGTGTGACATGCATTTATTTTGATGTTTTATGGAGGAATATGAAAGTTTGATGTATGATAAACATCTTTTTCTAAGTGATTTTCATGAAAAATGCATGTAAGGACCAAATTGTAAAAGTTATGAAAATGGTCATACATGAGTGAAATAGTGGGAATTGAAGGTTGTTGTAGTTGAGAATATGATTCGGCTAGGCTTGAAATACAAGAAAGTTGAATGAAAATTATTTTACGAGCCTAAGGGCAAAAATGAAATTTATGAAAAAATTTAGGGGCAAAATTGTAATTTTTCCAAAATATGAATTATGAGTCGATTTAGTCAATGTGTGTATTTAACAAGTGAAATTGTAATTATAGATCAAGAAACACGAAGGCCGGATCAAAATCGAGGCAAGAACAAAATCGAGGACTAAATCGAGCATCGATACACATTTTGAGAATCGAGGTAAGTTTGTATGAAGTTAAAGTTTCAGAATATTTTGAAGATTTGAAACTACTTAATATTATGACAATGTATGTTATTACTATGAATAATCGAGTGATGAAGTCTCAATGAGGAAATGGTGAAAATGAGTTATGTGGAATCCTGAATAAAGATTCAGAATAATGAGGATACCCATATATTAGCATTGAACAATGAGGATGTTTTGAATGTGAATGGGAAGTTTTAAGTTGGAATGAAATTTTATAGCCCAAAGTTGTATGTTCAAGTGAGATATGTCCGGTAATGCCTCGTACCCGGTTCCGAAGTTGAATACGGGTAAGGGGTGTTACATTTAGTGGTATCAGAGCTATGGTTTAGTCAGTTCTCGGGCTACCATAGCATGTGTAACAGTCTAGCTATACATGCCATAGATGTATATTGGTAGTGTGGTGACTTCTGACAATTTTAAACTGTGTTTTCGTATAGTAAATGGATCCTGACCGAGCGGCTGCTGATGACACTATTAGTAACGCGCCAGCTCCCGCGGAAGGGACCACGCCTATAGAGAGTAGACCCGAGACTATCGGTCAAGGAGAAGAGGGCTAGGAAGCCTTTCTCCAAATGATGAGTAATTGGCATACGGAGTATGTACGAGCGAACCCTAATGCTCAACCTCCTCCACCCCCTCCTATACCTCAGCTAGTTCGCGTGGCTCCTCAAGGAATAGATTTGGTGAGAACGACCAAACCCCCGGTAGATAAGATTCGAAAGCAAGGGGCCGAGGAATTCAGAGCTAATGTAGACGATGACCCTGAGAGGGAGAGTTCTAGCTTGAGAATCAATGCAAGTATTTGATGAACTCTCCTACACACCTGAGGAGAGCTTGAAATGCACCGTGTCATTGCTGAAGGACTCGACATATCGTTGGTGGAAAACGTTGACGTTGGTGGTTCCAAGAAAGAGAGTGATGTGTGACTTATTTTTGGAAGGGTTCTGAAAGAAGTACATAAGTCAGAGATTTGTGGACCAGAAACAGAAAGAATTCCTTGAGTTAAAGCAAGGTAAAATGACTGTGGCAGAGTTTGAGTGCGGTTTTGTTAGGCTCAGCAAGTATACACAAGTGTGTGTGTCCATAGAAGCTATCTTGTGCAAGAGGTTTGAAGATGGACTGAATGAGGATATCAGACTCCTAGTTGGGATCTTGGAATTGAAAGAATTTGTGGTGTTTGTTGATACGGCATGCAAGGCCGAGTAGCTGAATAAGGAAAAGAGAAAAGCCATGAGTGAGGCCGAGATACAATAAAAAGACCAATGAGTAAATAGTACCAAACTCAATCAAAAAGGTCCAAGGAAATGAACCCTCGGACGACTGTGTCAGTTGGATATTCACACCGAGATCGAGGTAATACATACTCTGGGTCGAGAGTTCAAGCCACCTCGATGGCAAGCGTAAGCAATCCAAAATCTAATAAACCGGGTGTCTAAATTGTGGTAAGCAACACACTAGGGAGTGTTGGGGAAACAATCGTACTTGCTACAAGTGTGGTTCACCCGACCATTTCATCCGAAATTGTCCAGAGAGGGATGAGAAGGAAAGAAAGTAAGAAGTGGGATCAAGCAATGTATCTTCGAGGGGTATATCACAAAAGAACTCGGGAGGTGGGGCTAGTAGTAGAGGTGCGCCTAGAGACTCTACTGTAAGGTCGAAGGGTCGAGCACCTGCAAGGACTTATGCCACTTGCGCTCGCGAAGAGGCATCCTCTCTAGATGTGATAACGGGTACTTTTTCCCTTCATGATATCTTTGTTGTTTCTTTGATTGATCCGGGGTCTACCCATTCTTATATTTGCATGAAATTGGCATTTAGCATTAGTATGATTATTGAGTCTACGGAATTTGTAGTAAAGGAGTCAAACCCGTTAGGCAAACATGTGCTAGTTGACAAGGTGTGTAGGAATTGTCCTTTTACAATTAGAGGTCATTATTTTCCGACAAGTCTCATGTTGTTGTCGTTTAATGAATCTGACTTGATTCTTGGTGTGGATTGGTTGACTGCTCATAATGTTTTAGTGAACTGTGGTAATAAGTTTATTGAATTGAAATGTGTAAATGGAGATGTCATTCGGCTTGAATCAGGTAGATCGGATAGTTTGCCTGTGATAATTTCATCTATGGTAGCCGAGAGATACTTGAGAAAAGGATATGAGTCCTATCTAGCCTTTGTGCTGAATACTAAAGAGTCTGATCTAAGGATTGAATCAGTGCCAGTAGTATGCGAGTATCCAGATGTGTTTCCGGAATAGTTACCTAGATTGCCTCCAGTTAGAGAGGTCGAGTTAGGGATTATGTTAGTTTTGGGTACAGCACCTATTTCGGTTGCACTGTATAGGATGGCACCATTGGAGTTGAGAGAATTGAAGGTTCAGTTGTAAAAGTTAATGGATAAGGGTTTTACAAAACCAAGTTATTAACCGTGGGGTGCTCCGGTACTTTTTGTGAAAAAGAAAGATGGGTTGATGAGATTTTGCATAGACTACAGACAACTCAAAAAGGTAACAGTGAAGAATAAGTATCCCTTGCCAAGGATAGATGATTTATTTGACCAATTGAAGGGAGCTACGATATTCTCTAAGATAGACCTAAGGTCTGGCTACAACCAGTTGAGGGTTAAGGAGCAAGATGTGCCGAAAGTTGCATTTCGGACGAGGTATGGCCATTATGAGTTTCTTGTCATGCCATTTGGCCTAATGAATGCTCCTACAATTTTTATGGATTTAATGAACCGCATCATCCGACCGTTTTTGGAAAAGTTTGTAGTTGTTTTTATCAACGACATATTAATTTATTCTCGGGATGAGAGTGAGCACGCAGAGCACCTGAGAATTGTTTTGCAGACTTTAAGAGACAAGCAATTGTATGCTAAATTCAGCAAGAGTGAGTTTCAGCTCCGAAAGGTCAGATTCTTAGGACACATTGTATCGGGTGGTGGAGTTAGAGTTGATCAGAGTAAGATCTCGGCCATTGTGGAATGGAAACCTCCAAGGAATGAGTTAGAAATTAGAAGCTTTTTAGGTTTAGCGGGGTACTAAAGACGTTTTGTAAAGGGGTTCTCCATTATTGCTACCCCGATGACGAAACTGTTGCCTAAAGATGTTAGGTTTGAGTGGACTGAGAAATGTCAACAGAGTTTTGAGAGATTGAAAGCATTGTTAACTGAGGCGCCGATTTTAGTACAACCTGAATCGGGAAAAGAGTTTGTAGTCTATAGTGATGTGTCGTTAAATGGCCTAGGTTGTGTGTTGATGCAAGAGGGTAAGGTAGTAGCTTACGCCTTGAGACAGCTAAAACCGCATGAGAAGAATTATCTAACTCATGATTTAGAGTTGCCTACGATCATCTTCACTTTGAATATTTGGCGTCATTATTTATATAGTTTGAAGTGTCAAATCTTTACCGATCACAAGAGTTTGAAGTACTTAATGGACCAAAAAGATTTGAATTTGCGACAACGGCGGTGGCTCAAATTATTGAAGTATTACAAGCTAGTAATCATTCCCATCCGGGGAAAGCGAATGTAGTTGAGGATGCCTTTAGCAGAAAATCCCCGTATGCTTTGCGAGCTCTGAGTACGAGCTTAGCGTTGGCTGATGATGGTGCTATATTGGTCGAGTTGAGGGCTAGATCATTATTTATTCAGCAGATATGTGAAGCTCAAAAGAATGATAGTGAGATGCAAGCTAAGAGAACTCAGTGCGAATCGGGAAATGACTCTGATTTTAAGGTGAGTTCAGATGGTTGTTTGATGTTTCAAGACAGAGTTTGTGTACCTAAGGATGATGAGTTGATCCGAATAATTTTACATGAAGCACACAGTGGTTGCTTGTCAGTACATCCGGGCAGTACAAAAAATACAATGATTTGAAGAAATTGTATTAGTGGCCGGGTATGAAAAGAGATATCTTCGAGTTTGTTACAAAATTTTTGATCTGTCAACAAGTGAAAGCCGAACATCAAATACCCTCGGGATTACTTCAGCCGATGATGGTTCCAGAATGGAAGTGGGATCGAATCACAATGGATTTCGCAACGAAGTTACCTACAAATCTGAGAAAGAAAGATGCTGTGTGAGTTATTGTGGATAGATTAACGAAGTCGGCTCACTTTATACCGGTGCATGTGGATTATTCACTTGATAAGTTGGTTGAGCTGTATATTGCTGAGGTGGTGAGATTGCATGGGTTCCCTATATCTATTATCTCGGATAGAGATCCGAGATTTACTTCGAGGTTTTAGAAGAAGCTGCAAGAAGCCTTGGGTACAAAATTGAATTTTAGTACAGCGTTCCATCCTCAAACCGATGGCCAATCTGAAAGAGTGATTCAAGTTCTTGAGGATATGCTCCAATGCTGTGTGTTAGAGTTCAATGGTAGTTGGGAAAAATATCTACCTTTGGTTGAGTTTGCCTTTAACAACAGTTACCAGTCGAGTATACGGATGGCACCGTACGAAGCTTTATATAGTCACAAGTGTCGGACTCCCTTGTATTGGACCGAGCTTAGTGAGAAGCAAATTCACGGGGTCGATTTAGTCAAAGAGACTGAGGAGAAAGTGAAAGTGATCCGTGATGGTCTGAAAGCTGCTTCGAATCGACAAAAGTCATACGCGAATTTAAAAAGGAAAGAAATCGAGTATCAAGTGGGTGACAAAGTATTTTTGAAAGTATCCCCATAGAAGAAAATATTGAGATTTGGTCGAAAGGGAAAATTGAGTCTGCGATTCATAGGGCCGTATGAGGTTATTGAAGGGATTGGGCCAGTAGCATACCAGTTGTCTTTACCGGCAGAGTTAGAGAGAATACACAATGTGTTTCATGTGTCGATGTTGCGGCGATATCATTCTGATCCTTCGCATGTGATCCCTCCAACAAAAATTGAGATACGATCGGACATGACTTATGAAGATGAACCAATCAAGATTTTGGCCCAAGATGTTAAACAGTTGAGAAAGAAGAGCATAGCCTTAGTGAAAGTGTTATGGAAAAAACACGGCGTGGAAGAGGCTACGTGGGAACCGGAAGAAGCCATGAGGGAACAGTACCCAAACCTTTTTACCGGTAAGATTTTCGAGGACGAAAATCTCTAAAGGGGGAGAGTTGTAACAGCCCGGTTTTGGGGATTGTCGGAACAGTGGTTCCGGGGCCGCTAATCCAAGGATGAAGAAAACTATTTTTATATTATTTTATGTGTTATAGCATGTTTATAAGGATGTATAAAAATTTTGGTGCTTTAATTTTATCCATTCTATGTTAATTATGAAAAAGGACTAAATCGCATAAAGTGCGTGTAAACCCCTATCCCGTGTCCGTCGCCGGATTAGGGTTAAGGGCATTACCTGACAGATCGGAAACTTTATCAGACAATTCGTAATGTAAATCATCAATTACAATCATAGTGTCCCTTTTGAAGGTCATCGAGACCTAAAACATGCTTTAAACAGAGTCAGGACTAAACCGGAACACATACAGAAATTCTCGGAAAATGTTAAACTTTCTAAGTTTCAGGGTTTACACGCTTGTGGGGTCAGGCTGTGTGCCTCCCACGGCTACTAGACACTTCCATGTGTCTCCCCCGTGGTCGAATCTGACTTAACTCCATGGCCACCAAACACGCCCGTGTACCTTGGCCGTGGTCAAATCTGACTTGGCTCCACGGCTACCAAGCACACCCTTGCGCTTTGGCCGTGGTCGATCCTGACTAAACCACACGGCTACTAGGCACGCCCGTGTGCCACAACCGTGTGGCAAAATAGGCCATTTGCAAGGCAAAAATGCCACCCACCATAGGGTCAAATCTACAAGCAAATACCAATACAATCCATGCCAACTTACAAAACTAAAAATTATGTATGTACAAACATAATTCATCCATACTTACCCAAAAAAACTTGACCATTTCCAAAGTTATTTAACCATACCAAGACATACATCACATATCATATTTATCAAGGCAAAATATCAACTTATAATTAGCCACATCTCATGGCTAAGTTCATACAACAAACTTATACCACATACTATCCTATACATGCTATATCTAACTATCTACATTTCCGAAGTATACCAAAACAAGTTGAGTAGTGTGATGACGATCCTCGACGGTCCCCGAGGCTTCAGTAGCTTTGACGATCTATATAACAAAGAAAACACACACAGAGTAAGCTTTCCAAAAGCTTAGTAAGTCATATTCAAATGAAATTAACATGAAAGGCATATAGGCATATAGAAATATTGGCACAATTAACTTTCATAGCAAGTTTATCACATGTATGCTTTGGTCCATGTACTTGGGCACATTTTGCCACATTCATCAATTCAAAAATCTTATATACACATAGCTCTTTCATGCATACATTCACATAGCTCCTTATTATTAATATATGGAAAGATGAGGTTATTCATGAATGTGTGTGATGCATAATTGAGTTGTTTGATTGGTGGTTGAATGTGATCTATAATGTATGAGTTAGGGGGATAAAAAGAGCTTGGCAAATAGCCTTGTTCTTGCCCACACGGGTAAGTACACGGGCCTGTGTCTAGGCCGTGTGCAACACACGGTCAGTCCCATGGGTGTGTGACCAGGCCGTGTGTCCCCTGTATGTTAGTATTGCAAGTCAGTGTCGACTACGGGCTAGACACACGGGCGTGTGCCTAGGCCGTATGTCCCTTATGAGATTGCTGACATCACAAACAAAATACCCATGTTCTCACACACGGGTGAGGACATGGGCGTGTCTAGGCCGTGTGGAAGACACGGGCCAAGGACACGGGCGTGTGACCGGCCGTGTGGAAACCCCTGTAGGTTCGAAAGGAAAAGATAAATTCTACACGGGCTAGGGACATGGGCGTGTGTGACCATATGGCATGCCCACACGGGCGTGTCCCATTTCACACGAGCGTGTGGCCCTGTTAAGGCAAAATTTTTCTAAGTATACAAAAGTTCCCGGTTTGATTCCGAGACCCTTTGTTTGCATGTGTAAGGCCTCGTAGGCCCATAATGAGGATGTTTTGAATGTGAATGGGACGTTTTAAGTTGGAATGAAGTTTTATAGCCCAAAGTTGTATGTTCAAGTGAGATAAGTCCGGTAATGCCTCGTACCCGGTTCCAGAGTTGAATACGGGTAAGGGGTGTTACATTTCCATATGTTCTTAACTTAGCCATTGGAACACTTACCATTCCTTCCCTTTTCATGCCCATTGGACCACTTGAAATAATATCGGATACGCGAGAAGCTCACACAAAGTGTGCTAAACACAAGGTCAAAACCATTCCTTTTCCTTTTCCTTTACATAGATGCTCACTCGAGCCATAGATGGGTCTGCTCACACAAGCTGGCTGTCGGAATGTAGCTACACGATGCCGCTCACACAAGCTGATGAGTATTTGCAACAAATGTCGAAACTCATCCATCGGTAGGACATTCAAGACTAGCACCTGAAACATGGTGAACCTTATGACATGTCATTTGTATCCTATATTTTCCTAAGGTTCAAACGGGGCTCGATAGCCGTCGTAACGCCGTTGGATTTCTGCTGTGACATGATATGATGAATAGCGTAATAGCATTTAAATCAAATAACATTATAACACTATTTAAACATACGAACTTACCTCGAATACAAAGATGACGAAATAGAATCAACTAGTCCGAGACTTTATCTTTCCCTCGATCTAGATTCATATGAGACTTAACTTGATCTTAATAAGCAAATTTAATTCATTTAATATTCATTCTATTCAATTCAATTCAAAATTCATACTTTTGAAAAATAATGCTTTTGCCCCTATT
This sequence comes from Gossypium australe, assembly GCA_005393395.2. Lineage (NCBI taxonomy): Eukaryota > Viridiplantae > Streptophyta > Magnoliopsida > Malvales > Malvaceae > Gossypium > Gossypium australe. Next base: position 106,279,757 of record CM016621.1, on the reverse strand, counting down.
ATTTTAATTTTTTTACAAATTAGTCCTTAAGCTCGTAAATTGAAATTCATGCAATTTCATCCACCTACCATGCTAGCCGATTTAGCTAGGGACTCATATCAACTCAAAAAAAGCATTAATTCACAATTTTATCATACCATTTTACCACTTCTATATAATAGTACCTAAATGATAATTTCATCAAAAATTACTTTACAAAAGTTGTTTATTTAACAACAAAGATTCATTTTCTTCCATAAAACTTCTGAAATCACACAGACACATTCATGGGTAAAACCCTAACCCATTAACATTTTTGCAAATTAGTCCCTAGGCTAGCTAGATTAAGCTACAACGATCCCGAAAAAGGAAAAGTCATTAAAAACGAGACAAAATTATACTTACATGCAAGAGAGAGATGACAGAATGCTCAAGATGCAAAATTGGAGGATTTTCCTTCTTATTTTCGGTGGAATAAACAAAGGTTGAAGATGATACAAATTTTTACTTAGTTTAATTATGATATATTTATTAATTTACATTAATAACTTGTATTTTAACATTAAAATCACCTAATTCATGTCCATAAATGTCCACTCATAATTACAATGGTCTAATTACAACATAAATCCCTTAACAATTTAATTCCATAGCTAAAAGATACATTTAACTATTAGAACTCTACTTTTGCACCTTTTACGATTTAGTCCTTTTTACTTAATTAAGCATGAAAACATTAAAATTTCTTAACGAAATTTTTATACGACACTACTAACGTACCGTAGACATTAAAATAATAAAATAAATATTTTTACGTCGAATTTGTGATCCGGAAACCACTATTCTGATTTCACTGAAAACGGACTGTTACATAAACTTTTACAATTTATTGTCTGAGCATTAATTAACTATTTATCGAATAAAGTACATAACCGAACTTCAATATATTTTCTTAATAAGTTCATTAATTTTTATTTCATCCTTACAATCCTAATTTACATAAACAAAATTCTGAAACTATATTTTCTGAAACCGCCTAAAATCGAACTGTTATATATATATATATATATATATATATATATATATATTTGTAGTTAATTAGCAGAGTAGATCTAAAGGGCCGAGACGATTACAAACAAGATTTGACAATTCTTGTAACCATCAACTTGAATAGGTGTCCGATATTCTAACAACAAATTCCTTATGATTGTCCAACAAGAGTTATTCCAAAGTAAATCAATATACAATGATATTAAAGATTCAGCACATGACCAAGAAGCACAGTAACTTCAGTTTTTGTAGAACTGAAGATCATATTTGGTAAGAGAAGTGGAAATCATAAGCATGTTATAAATGGTTGTAGACCATGTCTTATAAAGCTGGTAATCATCTACCATGTCAAGTTTAACCATTCCCGAATTTGTCGTCAAGACGATTACGTAACATGTGTCAGTAGTCTCATCAGCTGCAGGATCTCTATACAACTCAGCATGCAGGCCCAGTATAATGCCTGAATTAATGAATCCGGACTTTCATCAAAATCCATGTGACTTAAATTTAAAAAAAAACAAAGCTTTTTTAGTTAAATAATTATAGAGTACTTTTTGAAAAGAAAAAAAAGAGGGGGAGGACTGGAAATGATAAAATTATGAAGCTCACGTTCTTTCTTGCTTTTCAACAGGCTTAGCTTCCTTAGTTTAATAATAACCTGCAAAGCATTATTAGGAATGAAAACTTGATTATGACCTTGGTTACCAGCTAGTTGTAATGAATAAATATTTGCACGCCAAGAAAGCATTTAATTTATTGTTAATTACCAAAGTGGAGCCTTCAGCACTATCTCACCTTTGAATCACCATCGAGGTCTATGGAGGCCCATCTAACCATGTATTTCCCTGTTCAGAATCAAACCTCCAAATAAGTAAATTATTTTCTCAAATCCAATATAGCAGTGTCCAGTTACAGATTGCTTATGTTGTTTTAGAGAAGTGAAAAAAAAAAAAGAAACAGTCTACTAACCATCTGGTGTTTCTACACCAAGCTCAGCGCCCTTTGCTAGCATTGACCTGCATTTATCAAACTCAAATGGAAGATCGTTGCTGTCCTCAAATGGAAGCAGTGGGGCACTTCCATTGTATCTGTTCTTGCATCCTGTTCTTGCTTTAAGGGTAGCAGCTCCTCTTAATGCTACAACAGTTAAGTAAAGATTATGTTAAAGATTAAGTGTGGTTTACATTGTATAGCAACTAACTTGGCCATATATATACATAGAAAAGAAGTTTTATGTATAATTAACAAGTATTCGCTGCAATGTAAGGTTTATTGCATTCTTAAGGAAAGGAATCAAATTCAAACCATAGAGATATTATTGTTGGAAGCGGCAGTTATGAATCCTATAACAATTAGCCATGTACATACACCATGATATATATTTTGCATTTAAAATAACACATACTATGAAAGTTAACTGCGATGGATATCATTGTAAAAAGATCCGCAACTGCAAAATAATAATGGTAATGTCTCATTGCAGGTGCTATATAAATGTCTGCTTATATCCTTCATCTGCAAATATTTGATTCTTGTGCATATCATGTGTTGTCAAATGCTTCAGACATATCATATACATTTATACTCACAAGTATTAGCTGCAGCAGTTAGTGTTAAGATCTCACTTGCAGTTGTACTACTCATGGTCGAAGCTATAACACTGCCGAGCTGCTCTTTCTTTGCCCCCATTGCTTCTGCCACTTTGGCGCATTGTGCCGCAACAAGAGCAGCTGCTGAGGCTACTGCCGCCTCCTTGGTTGGGCTACAATATTCCCTTTTGGAATTCTCGGCTGCAACTGCAGCCAGTGCTGCTGCTAAGCCTGCCACTGATATTGCTGCCTGCACTTCTGCTCTTTGTAATCTATCCTTTCCCTTTCTCTTTGCTTTCATCTCCTTCATCCATTTCTTGATTGAGATACCCTTGAAAGGGACTATCTTCCAGGGCATCTGAGAGCATATACATGAGGATTTATGGTAAAAATAAATTCTGAGTAGTATGATTCTTTCCCCCGTCCCCCACAAAATTAAACACCTATATAGATTGTATTGTAAACGCCTACCCATTTCTTTCGAAAACAGCTGTTGTAGTTCAGCTCTGGATGCATTGCTTGTTGCATCCATATCCATGACTGAAGATAACATGAACAATCCATAACTTCAGTTCAAGATAAGAAAATAATTAAGAAAAATAAGTATTTCTTTAACAATGCCATTTCCAGTACGTAGCTTTTATGGAACATATTGATAGATTTAATTACCTTCACATTATCGGACTTCCATGGTGGCAAAGACGACTTGAAATCAGTAGCATCAATCTTTGCGCTTTCCTCCGTATTCTGCCAGTCACAAAAACTTGGATTCAACTTCTTTTTTTCTGTACCGTAGACATGCAATATTTGCAGCAATCAAATATATATAAATATATATAACATCTTTTAGTATTTTGAAATTCACCGTAAAAGACAATGAGGTGTCACTCTCAAGTGCCTTGATTTGATTGTCTAAGACAACAATCGATTGATCATGCAGCTGAGGCTGCAGAGCTTGAACTGCAAAGTTGCACCATGTACGCGACAGAAAATCCATGGTCTCGCGACATGCCTCAGAAGGCGATGGTTTGGAATTGAAATCCATGCAATTAGGGGTGAATATGTTAGGAGTGAGCTTAGCAGACTGATAAATGAACCTCTCTTACTAATAGGAAAATATATAAAGCCTAAATCAGCATCGATGAGCTTAATGCTATGATGTGGGGGTGGGGTTCACATGCCACTTTATATCATTACCGTAGGTGGGCCTTGATGAATTTTAACATATTAAAGTCAAATCAATGAAGTATATCTTATTATATGTGTACAGCTTGTTTGTGTCCACACTTGCTGACAGAATGGTTTCTGAAAAAAAATATGACAGACAGAGAGATGGGGTGTTGTCGATGGAAAGGTTAACCAAATGTTGACATAAAAATACTCATTCAAGAGTTGCAATGCAAACAAAGGGAACTGCTTGGAATTATTCAGCGTTGAGACTTTCTCTTCTCTTCCTTTTCTTTTTATTTTTTTATTTATACAACATTGAGTCTTCTTCATAGTATGTCTATGTTGCGAGATGGCCAAGTATGCAGTGACGAATACATTTGGCAGTCAACATATGGTGGATGGTTCAAGCTATAAGTTATCTAGCAGACAGTCAAATCATAAGTCATCTGGTGGACAGTTTGAAATTGCAAGAATGTTGGCGGACACTCCATATGTGGCAAGTAATAACAAGCTCGCCAATGATCTAGCTACGCACTGTATGGTGAACTATGAAGCTGTTGATTAATTGGCGGATTGTGGACAGGTGGATTTTATCCACCAATTGCATGGAAATATTTTGGTGTATGTTGCACATATTATGTTACGTGTGTCTGATAAAAACCAATCTTAGTTGGTAGGATATTTTTTGTGTTTAGGTGCTGATTGACTCAAATCAGTCTGTGCACAAATTAAGTTTTTATCTTTCAAGATTGCTTTTAGTGGGATTAGTTAAGTTTTTACATTAATCAACTAATATATATTGTATAATTTGTATTTGAAAAGGATGATGAAATATAGCAAGTCAAATTAGATTGTCAATTTACTCTAATTTTGCTCTCTTCCTTTGCTCAAAAACCCAACAATTGGTATCGAGAGCCATTGATCTTTGATGGCCATTTTTTGAGTATCTGCAAAAATGTCTTTAGCAAGTTTTTCACCTCCTTCATTGCCTGTGTTCAATGGTGAAAACTACCATATTTGGGTAGTAAAGATGAAGATACACCTTCAAGCTTTTAACTTATAGGAGGTAGTGAATGTCAATATTAAGCCACCACCATTAAGGGCGAATCCCACCATAGCACAAATTAGGCAACCTAGTGATGATCGTGCTAAGAAGTACAAGGCGATGTCGTGCCTACAAAGTGATGTTTCAAATGTGATTTTCACTAGGATTATGGCCAGTGAGACTCCCAAAGAAGCTTAGGATAAGCTAAAGGAGGAGTTTCAATGTTCAAACAAGACTAGGCAGCAACAGCTCAATAATCTTAGAAGAGATTTTGAGAATTTGAATATGAATGAGGCCAAGACAATGAAGCAATATGCAGATAGGATAATGGCAGTGGTCAATAGCATCAGATTTCTAGGAGACCAGTTTAGTGATAGTAGGGTGATTAAGAAGGTTTTAACAACACTTCCCGAGAGGTATATGAGTGAAAGATTTCCTCTATTCAAGATTCGAGAGACCTGTCAATAATCTCACTACAAGAGTTGATCAATGCACTATATGCTCAAGAACTGAGGAGTGTGTTGAAGGAGCCTTTCAAGCAAGAGGTAAAGAAGGCTCAAGCTGCACAAATTACAAAGGAAAGAAGGTCTTGATAGATAAGAGAGAAAAGCCAAAGAGAAATGGGGGAAGGAAGAAGTATGTGCCATGTTCTCATTGTACAAAGATTGGTCTTTTAGAAAGGTTTTGTGATTCAGACCGGATGTTAAGTGTAGTGCCTGTAAGCAGCTTGGCCATTTAGAGAAAGTGTTCAAGAATAAAAGGCAACCACAGTAGCAACAGCCATGATAGCAAAATGCTCAGGCACAGTCAGCTGATGGAAGCTAAGCTTAGGAGGAGCTCATGTTAACTGCCTCGTGCCTTGCTACAAGTAGAAACATTGAAGAGCACTGGCTCATCGACAATGGCTTTAGAAATCACATGACCTCAAACGCAAGCATCTTTAAAGATATTGACACAAGTTTCAACTCCAGGATCAACGTTGGAAATGGTCAGTACATTGTGGTAGAAGGAAAATGAGATGTTTTAATCAATACTCCATCAGATAGAAAACTTATTTTAAATGTCCTTTTTGTACCAGAAATCGATCATAATCTGCTAAGCGTAGGTCAATTACTTGAAAAAGGCTATACTTTTGTGTTTAAGAATAAAGAATGCTTGATTATTTATCGATGTGGATGTGAGCTTATATTAGTTGTTATGTTTGTTAGAAGCTTTTTTGTGGACTGGAACTTAGCAATATCAAAAGCTTATAAAACTTCAATAGATGAATCTGAGTTGTGGCATAGGAGAATGGGCCATGTTAGTTACAAGGCGTTTACTAGTTGTATAAGGATAAGTTGGTTGAGAACTTGTCAAAAATGGTTGAGCATGAAGATGTCTGTGAAGCCTGTCAGTTAGGAAAGCAGAGTAGGCTGTTGTTTCTTGTGAACAAGGCTTGGAGAGCTTCTGAAAAGCTTCACTTATTTCACATTGATATGTGCAGATTGATGAGAACTCAATCATTAAAAGGCAGTAGGTATTTTATCTTATTTATTGATTATTATTCAAGATTTTGTTGGGTTTACTTCATGAAATAGAAGTCTAAATTTTCACAAGTGTTTTGGAAGTTTAAGTCAGTAGAGACTCGGGCTGGGTGCAAGATCAAAATTGGGAGGTCTGATAATGGAACTGAATACACCTCAGGATTGTTTGAGAGGTTTTATGAAGATTCAAGAATTGAACACCAGCTCACTAACAATTATACACCTCAACAACATGGCGTAAGTGAGAGAAAAAATAGTCCTGATGGATATGGCCAAATGCCTCATGTTTTAGAAAAAATTGCCTAAGAGATTTTGGGCTGAAGCTTTGAATAAAACTATGTATCTCTTGAATAGGTTGCCAACCAAGGCTGTGAAGGAGAAAACTCCATTTGAAGCATGGTTTGGCTTTAAACCTTTACTTGCTCACTTGAAGATATTTGGCTACATCTGTTATGTACATATTCCAACTATCAAAAGGGACAAGTTAGAGAAGTGATCTATCGCAATTCGTTGTAGTAGATTAAGCCATTTTTTGTACTTAAGGAGATTGAATAAAAACAATTTCATCATGTTTTATTTAGTTTTTCACTTTTAGTTCTCAAATAATAAAAAAAGTGTTATTTGAGTTGTTTATATGAGTTTAGGGGCCAAAGTAGGCCTAAAGGAAGACTAACGTGTTTGGTGAGTGTGTAGGACATCATTTGGAGGCATGAGAACATGAGATAGGCCGCCATGTTGCAACATGGAGGTTCGACATCGCATTAGTGAACAGGATACCGAAAATAGCAAGACTGCCTTCGGTGTCGTGACATAGCCAGAGGATGTCGTGACACAACCCTAAATTTGAGTTGTGCCAAGCAAACTGCCACCAGTGTTGTGACATAGGGTAAAGGATGTCACGACATTGCCTTGACATGAATAATTAATTAGTTGAGGACGTTTTGGTCCGCACAACAAACTGTAACATAAAAACGTCAGTCAAACTAGGGCTGTGGATGACGACCAACTCTAATTCTATAAATAGGCTTCGCTGAACACTTCTTAAACATCTTTTATGTATCTTTAAAACTTTGATTCTAGTTTAAGTTGCAACTTTTATTCAGTTTTTAGTTTTTAGATTCCTTTGTAATTAGGATTTCTTTTCAATTCTATTTTCACTTTTGTTTGATGGAGAATTGGATTTGTAGATTCAACAAACTCTTGTGGATTTATGCACTTTCAGTTTATCAATACAAATAAGGATTTCTCTTAAACTTTTACTCTTGATTTATTCTTCATGTTTATCCTCTTGATGGGGATTAGTGAGTGGATGTGTGAGTAATTAATTCCTATGTAGGGTTTCTTAGCAGATCAGCTGGTTGGTATAGGAAGAACTTAAACCCTAGGTCTGACAACCCTAAGAAGTCATCAGGTGGGAATGAACCGAAAATTGGTATTGCTTATCCATGAACCTCTTACCCAAATCCGGTCTGCATTGTGAGGTCGAGAGATAGGTAGTTATTTTGCACTCGTTAGTTTAGTAGAAGATCGAGAGATCCTACTAGGTTAGCAACTAGTTGATTGAGTAGAACCCAACAAAGGAATTAGTTATGACCACCGAAGCGAGTTAGTATTCCATGCTTAGATTTGACCGATTCAATAAACTAGTTTTTTGTTTTTATTCTTTTCTACAGTTTATTTATTTTTCTTAAAAAATAATTTCTCTTCACTTTATGTTTTGTCGTAATATAATTTCATTAAAATACTAATTAGAAATATTCAAGCCGGAGTTATTATTAATTTAGTATTTGCCTCCCTTGGTTACGATCCTTAGAGTACTTACCTACTCTGTTGTAAAAACTATATTACAACTTAACCCGTATACTTGTGGAAACTGCCTAACTGTTATTTGGTTGTAAGAATTATACTCTTAACGTTAGTATGTCCAAAGGTAGTCCAGTTGTTGTTGTTGTTGCCGTCACCGGGGAGGCAATGTTTGTAACAGCCCGATTTAGGGCCTAGTCGGAATAGTGGTGTGAGGCCATGAACCCGAGGTGAATTTATGAGTTTTTAAAGTTTATGCCATGTTTGCATGTTATTGTGAAAGTTTCATGAAGCAATTTTGTTAAATTGAGGTTCAATGGTCCAAAAAGGACTAAATTGCAAAAGTTGCAAAACATGAGGTTCTAGAAGCTTTTTGTATGAAATATGTTTAGAATAATAATTAGAAGTCCTTAAATAGAAATTTTCCCAAAACATAATTTTTGGACAAAATTGGTCATGAAAGGGTAAAATAGAAATTTTTAAGGTAAAGGGCATTTTAGTCATTTGTCTAATAAATGATTAAAATAGGAAAAAGATGATAAAAATCTATTCATCTTCTTCCCCCTTGTGCCGAAAATTTGAAGACTCCATAGCTAGGGATCCTCATTTTTTTAAGCTTGTAGTAAGTTCATTTTAGTCTGTTTTTAATATTCTTCGTATTTTTAAAGTTCTCGTATTATGAATTAGCTATTTTTAGCAATAAAATGAGCTATCATGTTCAAAAATCTATCCATGAATGACATGCATGTTAAATGATGTTTTACAGAAGTTTATGAGAGTTTGATGTTAAATAAACATCTTTTCTTTAGTGAATTTCATGAAAAATGATAGTATGGACCAATTTGTAATAGTTATGAAAATTGGTCATACATACTAGAAATTGTGTGAATTGTTGATTGTTATAGTAGAGAAAATGATTCAGCTAAGCATGAAGTTTAGGAAAGTTGAATGAAAATTTTTTACGAGCCTTGGGGCCAAAGTGCAAAAATGAGAAAGTATAGGGGCAAAATAATAATTTTGCCAAAGTATGAGTAATGAGTAAATTTAGTCAATGTGAGTATTAAATGATCTATTTATGATTATAGATCAAGAAAAACGAAGCCTGGATCGAAACCGAGGCAAGAACAAAGTCGATGACTAGATTGCATATCTACATACATTTTGTATATTGAGGTAAGTTTGTATGATTTTTAAGCTTTATGATTTCCATCCTTGAATTGCTTAGTATAATGTATATTGCTATCATGGAATGCTTAATGTTATTCTAAACAAAGAAATCAATGAGATTAAGTATGAGCAAGTCCCGATTGAATATGAAATTCCCAGGATACTCGATCTACCACACAAATTATCATGTAAGTCCAAGGCAAGCTTGGCATTGAACAAGTTATCAAGCAAGTTATCATGTAAGTCCAAGGCAAGCTTGACATTGAACAAGTTATCAAGCAAGTTATCATGCAAGTCCATGGCAAGCTTGGTATTGAACAAGTTATCAAGCAAGTTATCATGTAAGTCCAAGGCAAGCTTGGCATTGAACAAGTTATCAAGCAAGTTATCACATAAGTCCAAGGCAAGCTTGGCATTGAATAAGTTATCAAGCATGTTATCATGTAAGTCCAAGGCAAGCTTGGCATTGAACAAGTTATCAAGCAAGTTATCACGTAAGTCCAAGGCAAGCTTGGCATTGGTGAGAACAAGAACGACTTCATATAAGTCCATGTCAAGACATGGCCATGAAACCAAGATAAGATATTCCATGTAAGACCATATCTAGGATATGGCTTTGGCACCAAGTTACGTGGGATAAAATTTAGTATCCTCGGATATTCGCAGAAATTCATCAGGCAAATGAGTGAAGTTAAAATGAGATAACAAGCAAGTTAAGAAAGCAAAGCTACCATCAAGTTGAAATGGAGTATTAATTATGTTATGAATAATGAATTGGAGATCATGCTTATTATGTTAAATAATGTTGATCAATGTGTTCAAGTGATACAAGAACCATGTTTACCTTACAAGTATAAGAATAGTAAGTATCATGAGACATGTAAGAATCAAGCATGAGTAAATAAGCTTTATAGCTGAAATTATGATACCATTGTTATGTAAAATGGTTTATATTAAACAAGTTTATTAATATGTGTTTTACATGCAAACTTACTAAGCTAAATGCTTACGTCTTTAATTCTTTCTTTCCATGTAGTCCCGCCAAGCTAACTTGTGGATCATTGGAGTCGGAGCTCGTAGCACACTATCAATCTTTATTTTGGTACAACCAAATTATTTTACTAAGTATGGCACGTATACGAAGCATTCATTTTGAGAACATGTTTTAAGTAGGGCCATTGTATAGGCTATCAAACTATTATTCTTTTGTATATGGCTAAGTGGTTGGCCAAAATTGACTATATATGTATGTTGTTGAATTCAATGAAGCATGTTGTATAGCTTATGAAATGATTTAGGTTGATCTTGATTTCAGGGTGGCAAATGGCTTGGTATATAGCCTCTAAATGCCCACACGGTTAGACACGCGGTTTGGACGTGGGCGTATGCCCAGGCCGTGTGGATCAAGTTAGTATATCAAGGATTTGCATACGGTCTTATTCCACGGGCGTGTTAATACCGTGTAAAATCAGTCAGTAACTCCTCACGATTTGTAGACATGGGCGTGTCGAAGGGTACACGGGCCTGTTCCAAGCCACATGGGCTTGTGACCCCTGCTTCAAAGAAAGATTTTCGATTAAGTTACGAAAGTTTGCAGATATGTGCTTAAGGCCTCGTAGGCCCATGAAATGCATAATTACGCTAAGAAAGAGGATTTTTTTTTAAATCGGAATGATATTATACGGGTTGTAAGGGTATGTTTAAGTGAGTTCAAGCATGGTAACGTCTCATATCCAGTCCTAGCATCGAACTCGGGTATGGGGTGTTACATTTATTAGTATCAGAGCTATGGTTTAGTCGGTTCTACGACTAATGCAGCATGAGCACGAGTCTAGCTATACATGCCATATGTAAGAATGTTTTTATAATGATAGTGTGACGACTCCTGATGACTTAAATTATGTTTACACAGATAGTAAATGGATCCCGAAGGAGTTATGGCGGATGACGTAAAATGTAACGCGCCAGCTCCCGCAGAAGGGACGGTGCCGAATGAGAATGAGAATAGACCCACTATAGTGAGTCAAGGAGGACGAGAAGAGCCTAGAGAAGCCTTCCTCCATATGATGAATACTTGGTTCACGGAGTTCGTTCGTGTGAACCCGAATGCACAACCCCCTCCACCACTGCCTGTTTCACAACCTATCCCTACAGCCCCTCAAGTAGTAGAGGTGGTAAGAGGAGATAAACCTCCAATTGATAGGGTCAGGAAACATGGGGCAGAAGAATTTCGAGCTAGGAAAGATGATGATCCGGAGAAAGCTGAGTTCTGGATAGAAAATACCATCAGGGTATTCAATGAGTTATCATGCACCCCTAAAGAATGTATGAAGTGTGTAGTTTCTCTTTTAAGAGACTCTGCTTATCAATGGTGGAATACCCTTGTGTCAGTAGTACCAAGGGAAAGAGTCACATGGGAATCCTTCCAAGAAGAGTTCAAGAAAAAGTATATCAGCCAAAGGTTTATAGACCAGAAAAGGAAGGAATTCCTAGAATTGAATCAAGGCAAGATGTCAGTGACTGATTATGCATGTGAGATTGTATGACTCAGCAAGTACGCTCGCGAATGTGTATCCACTGAGGGCATCATGAGTAAAAGATTTGAAGACGGGTTAAATGAGGATATCAAATTGTTTGTTGCTGTCCTAGAACTAAAGGAATTTGTTGTGCTAGTAGAGAGGGCTTGTAAAGCCGAAGAATTAGTAAAAGAAAAGAAAAAGTCTGAAATGGAGTCTCGTGATGCTAGAAAGAGACAGTGGAATAAGTCAATCCAATCTTCATCCAAGAAGTCCAGAGATTTCCCTACTAGATCGGCTATTTCCACTGGGTTTTCAAGGAAAGACAAGAGTAAACAGTATTCGGGGAACAAAGCAGAGACTACTTCAGTTGCAAGTGTAGGGAATGTTCAGTTTGATAGACCCAGATGCCCACAGTGTGGCAAACGTCATCTTGGAGAATGCCAGGCGCATGAAAATGCATGTTTTAGATGTGGTTCCCAAGACCACTACATAAAAGATTGTCCAGAGATGATGAAAGAAGAGAGAGCTCAGAACTCGAGATCTGGGAGTATGGTACGAGGAAGACCGCAGAGAAACCCGGGAAGTGGGGCCAGTGGAAGAGGTAACCCCCGAGACAGGCCGCGAGACCTGAGGGTAGAGCGCCTGCAAGGACTTATGCCATTCGCGCTCGCGAAGAGGCATCTTCCATGATGTTATTACGGGTACCTTTTCTCTTTTTGATATCAAAGTTATTGCTTTAATAGATCCCGGATCTACACACTCTTACATTTGCATGAAATTAGTATCTGGTTTGAGCATGCCTATAGATTCTACAGAATTTATGATTAAGGTGTCTAATTCTTTAGGCAAGAGTGTGTTAGTTGATAAAGTTTGTAAAGATTGTCCATTAATGATTAGAGGTCATTGTTTTAAAGCAAATCTTATGTTGCCACATTTGATGAGTTCGACCTCATTCTTGGTATGGACCGGTTGACTACTCATGATGTGATTATTAATTGTGGGAAGAAATACATTGAGATGAGATGTGAGAATGGGGATACTCTTCATGTAGAATCAGATGAATAGAGTAGGTCACCAGTAGTGATTTCTCATATTATGGCACAGAGATATATAAGAAAAGGGTATGAAGCGTATCTGGCCTTTGTGATGAATGATAAAGAAATAGAGTTAAAAATTGAGTCAGTGCCGATAGTATGTGAGTATCTGGATGTTTTTCCCAAAAAATTACCAGGACTACCACCAGTAAGAGAATTTGAGTTCAGTATTGAGCTAGCTCTCGGTACTGTACCGATATCCATTACTCCTTACAGAATGGCTCCAACAGAGTTAAAAGAGCTAAAGTCACAGTTGCAAGACTTGATAGGCAAAGGCTTTGCAAGATCAAGTTGTTCACCATGGGGTGCTTCGTTTTCATTTGTGAAAAAGAAAGATGGCACCATGAGATTGTGCATAGATTACCGTCAGCTTAATAAAGTAACAGTAAAGAACAAGTACCCATTGCCTAGGATCGATGACTTGTTTGATCAATTAAAAGGAGCCACTGTGTTCTCCAAAATAGACTTGAGGTCAAGGTACTACCAGTTGAGAGTGAAAGATTCAAATGTATCCAAGATCGCTTTTCGAACGATGTATGGGCATTACGAATTTTTAGTCATGCCCTTTGGGTTGACCAATACTCCTGCGGTATTCATGGATTTAATGAACCGCATCTTTAGACCATACCTCGATAAGTTCGTAGTCATTTTCATTGACGACATACTGATTTATTCTCGAGACAAGAATGAGCATGTTGAGCACCTACGAACAGTTTTACAGACTCTTCGAGAAAATCATTTGTATGCCAAGTTTAGTAAAAGCAAATTTTGGCTCAATGAAGTAGGATTTCTTGGACCTATTATCTCAAGAGATGGAGTCCGAGTAGATCCAAGTAAGATCTCAGCTATAATGGATTGGAAGCCACCTAAGAACATCTCCGAGATTAGAAGTTTTCTAGACCTAGCCGGCTATTAGAGACAATTTGTCAAGGGGTTTTCCATGATTGCAACCCCGATGACTAAATTGTTGCAAAAAAAATGTGAAGTTTGAGTGGACAGAAAGATGCCAACAAAGTTTCGAGAAACTGAAAGCAATGTTGTCAGAAGCTCCAATTTTAATACAACCCGAGTCAGGAAAAGAATTTATAATTTACAGTGATGCATCCCTAAACGGACTAGGCTGTGTACTTATGCAATAAGTCAAGGTGATTGGAGACACCATTTATATGGTGAAAGATGTCAGATTTTTACTGATCATAAAAGTCTGAAGTACTTGATGACGCAAAAAGAGTTGAACTTAAGACAGCGGAGATGGTTAGAGTTGATAAAAGACTGTGAGTTGGTCAGCGATTACCATCCAGGAAAGGCGAATATGGTCGCTGATGCTTTGAGCAGGAAGTCCCTTTTTGCATTAAAAGCATTGAATTCAAGGATATTTTTATCCATTGATGGTTTTATTTTAGCTGAGTTGAGAGCTAGACCAATGTTTCTTCAAGAGATCTTTGAGGCTCAGAAAGAAGATAACGAATTGCAAGTCAAGAGAGCTCAGTGCGAGTCAGATGCTGAATCTGACTTTCGGATTAATTCTGATGGATACTTGATTTTTAGAGATAGAGTTTGTGTACTGAGAAAAAGAGAGCTTATTTAGAGAATTTTGCACGAGGCACATAACGGATGTTTATCTGTACATCCGGGTAGTAAAAAGATGTATAATGATTTGAAGCAACAGTATTGGTGGCCGAAAATGAAGAAAGATATTTCAGAGTTTGTTTCCAAGTGCATGATTTGTCAGCAAGTAAAGGCTGAACATCAAGTACCTTCGGGTTTACTTCAGCCCATCTTGATTCCTGAGTGGAAATGGGACCGTATCACCATGGATTTTGTAACGGGTTTACCGCTATCACCAAGCAAGAAATATGTTATATGGGTTGTAGTTGATAGACTCACGAAGTCAGCCCATTTCATACCCGTACGAGTGGATTACTCCCTCGACAAGTTCGCGAACTTGTATGTTTCTGAAATAGTAAGGCTTCACGGAGTTCCCTTATCGATTATATCGGATAGAGATCCAAGATTTACATCCAGATTTTGGAAGAAGCTGCAAGAAGCTTTGCATACAAGATTGAGTTTTAGCACAGCTTTTCATCCTCAAACCGACGGTCAGTCTGAGAGGTTAATTCAAGTACTCGAGGATATGCTCAGATGTTGTATTTTAGAATTTCAAGGCAGTTGGGAAAAGTTTCTCCCATTGATAGAATTTGCCTACAATAATAGTTTTTAGTCGAGCTTAAAGATGGCTCCTTATGAGGCTCTATATGAGCGTAAGTTCCGAACACCTTTGTTTTGGACTGAACTCAAGGAAAACCAAATTCACGGAGTTGATTTGGTTATGGAAGCTGAAGGGAAAGTTAAAGTGATACGAGAATGTTTAAAAGCTGCATTAGACAGACAGAAATCCTATTCGGACTTAAAGAGAAAAGAGAGAGAGTACCAAGTCAGGGATAAAGTCTTCTTGAAAGTGTCACCATGGAAAAAAGTTCTCAGATTTGGTCGGAAAGGCAAGTTAAGTCCACGTTTCATTGGACCTTACGAGATTACTGAGAGAGTTGGGCCGGTAGCTTACCGTTTGGTTTTGCCATCAGAATTAGAGAAGATACATGATGTGTTTCACGTGTCAATGTTGAGACGCTACCGATCAGATCCTTCACATGTAATTACCCCATCGGAGATAGAGATTTATCCCGACATGACTTATGGTGAAGAACCAATCAAGATTTTGGCTCGAGAAGTCAAACAACTGAGAAATAAAAGTATTGCCTTAGTGAAAGTATTGTGGCAAAGACAAGGAATAGAAGAAGCTACATGGGAACCAGAAGAGAGTATGAGAAACCAGTACCCAAACCTTTTTACTGGTAAGATTTTTGAGGACGAAAATCCCTAAAGGGGGAGAATTGTAACAGCCCGATTTAGGGCCTAGTCGGAATAGTGGTGCGAGGCCACGAACCCGAGGTGAATTTATGAGTTTTTAAAGTTTATGCCATGTTTGCATGTTATTGTGAAAGTTTCATGAAGCAATTTTGTTAAATTGAGGTTGACATAATTTTTGGACAAAATTGGTCATGAATGGGTAAAATAGAAATTTTTAAGGTGAAGGGCATTTTAGTCATTTGTCTACTAAATGATTAAAATAGGAAAAAGATGATAAAAATCTATTCATCTTCTTCCCCCTTGTGCTGAAAATTTGAAGACTCCATAGCTAAGGTTCCTCATTTTTTTCAAGCTTGCTAGTAAGTTCATTTTAGCACGTTTTTAATATTCATCGTATTTTTAAAGTTCTCATATTATGAATTAGCTATTTTTAGCTATAAAATGAGCTAAGATGCATGTTTAAAAATCTATCCATGAATGACATGCATGTTAAATGATGTTTTATGGAAGTTTATGAGAGTTCGATGTTAGATAAACATCTTTTCTTTAGTGAATTTCATGAAAAATGATAGTATGGACCAATTTGTAATAGTTATGAAAATTGTGTGAATTGTTGATTGTTATAGTAGAGAAAATGATTCAGCTAAGCATGAAGTTTAAGAAAGTTGAATGAAAATTTTTTACGAGCCTTAGGGCCAAAGTGCAAATATGAGAAAGTATAAGGGCAAAATAATAATTTTGCCAAAGTATGAGTAATGAGTAAATTTAGTCAATGTGAGTATTAAATGATCTATTTATGATTATAGATCAAGAAAAACGAAGCCCGGATCGAAACCGAGGAAAGAACAAAGTCGAGGACTAGATTGCATATCTACATACATTTTGTATATTGAGGTAAGTTTGTATGATTTTTAAGCTTTATGATTTCTATCCTTGAATTACTTAGTATAATGTATATTGCTATCATGGAATGCTTAATGTTGTTCTAAACAAAGAAATCAATGAGATTAAGTATGAGCAAGTCCCGATTGAAGATGAATTTTCCAGGATACTCGATCTACCACACAAATTATCATGTAAGTCCAAGGCAAGCTTGGTATTGAACAAGTTATCAAGGAAGTTATCATGTAAGTCCAAGGCAAGCTTGGCATTGAACAAGTTATCAAGCAAGTTATCATGTAAGTCCAAGGCAAGCTTGGCATTGAACAAGTTATCAAGCAAGTTATCATGTAAGTCCAAGGCAAGCTTGGCATTGAACAAGTTATCAAGCATGTTATCACGTAAGTCCAAGGCAAGCTTGGCATTGAACAAGTTATCAAGCAAGTTATCACGTAAGTCCAGGGCAAGCTTGGCATTGGTGAGAACAAGAAAGACTTCATATAAGTCTATGTCAAGACATGGCCATGAAACCAAGACAAGATATTCCATGTAAGACCATATCTAGGATATGGCTTTGGCATCAAGTTACGTGGGATAAGATTTAGTACCCTCGGATATTCGCAGAAATTCATCGGGCAAATGAGTAAAGTTAAAATGAGATAACAAGCAAGTTAAGAAAGCAAAGCTTTCATCAAGTTGAAATGGAGTATTAATTATGTTATGAATGATGAACTAGAGATCATTCTTATTATGTTAAATAATGTTGATCAATGTGTTCAAGTGACACAGGAACCATGTTTACCTTACAAGTATAAGAATAGTAAGTATCATGAGACATGTAAGAATCAAGCATGAGTAAATAAGCTTTATAGCTGAAATTGTGATACCATTGTTATGTAAAATGGTTTATATTAAGCAAGTTTATTAATATGTGTTTTACTTGCAAACTTACTAAGCTAAATGCTTACGTCTTTAATTCTTTCTTTCCATGTAGTCCCGCCAAGCTAACTTGTGGATCATTGGAGTCAGAGCTCGTAGCACACTATCAATCTTTATTTTGGTACGGCCAAATTATTTTACTAAGTATGGCATGTATACGAAGCATTCATTTTGAGAACATGTTTTAAGTAGGGCCATTGTATAGGCTATCAAACTATTATTCTTTTGTATATGGCTAAGTGGTTGGCCAAAATTGACTATATATTTATGTTGTTGAATTCAATGAAGCATGTTGTATAAATTATGAAATGATTTCGGTTGATCTTGATTTCAGGGTGGCAAATGGCTTGGTAAATACCATCTAAATGCCCACACGGTTAGACACACGGTTTGGACATGGGCTTGTGCCCAGGCCGTGTGGATCAAGTTAGTATATCAAGGATTTGCACACAGTCGTATCCCACGGGCGTGTCAAGACCATGTGAATATAGTCAATAACTCCCCACAGTATGTAGACATGGGCGTGTCGAAGGGTACACGGGCGTGTTCCAAGGCACATGGGCGTGTGACCCCTGCTTCAAAGAAAGATTTTCGATTAAGTTACAAAAGTTTGCAGATATGTGCTTAAGGCCTCGTAGGCCCATGAAATGCATAACTAGGCTAAGAAAGAGATTTTTTTTTTTAAAATCGGAATGATATTATACGGGTTGTAAGGGTATGTTTATGTGAGTTCAAGCATGATAACGTCTCATATCCAGTCCTAGCATTGGACTCGGGTATGGGGTGTTACAACGTTACTGAATTAGTTTTAATTTTTTCGATCATTGGAATAATAAGAAAATTTTTAAATTATAGATACAATCTTTTTTTCTTTACTAACATTTTTTTTTCTTCATAGTTTTAGTGTATGACTCGCTGTATGGGCACACCTATAGAGCCACCCACAAATCCAGTATCACAGATGGATGATTCTCCAATTCTATTAGTATTGGTCCACTATCATCGTGCCATTCCACCTTTGTCTGCTTATTCCTTTCCTTGTGCTTGATTTTCCGTCCTACATGAATTAAAGAAAGCAGGTCCTCTAACCCTGGAATGTTAGAAATAAGTAATTTATTGCAGTTCTCCCCTAACTTCCTTATTCCTTCCTCAGTTGGCAACTACATTTAAAGATTTTGGTCTCACCATTGATTTTCATAGTTAATTCATATTTTTTTTTCTAGATCAATAGTGGACATTGATGTGGTTAGAAAAGGTCTACCTTACAAGATTGGTATTTCACGATGTTCCTCAAAATCTAGAACTACAAAATATTTCGGGATGATTAAGATACGCACATTGACTAACACATCTTCCATGTGACACCCCAAACCAGACCGAGACGGATCGGCCTGAATTTGAAGTGTTACATTAGCCACCTAAGTGACTCTCCAGCTAACGACCACCCAAGGTACACCCCAACCTTATAACACCTCAATCTTATCTAAATATTAGTTATTTATTAATACGGAAGCAACTTATGAGCCAATTTTAAACTTTTCCTAGATAATTTAATCTAAGGGCATTTTTGTCATTTTACCACCTATGGTAAAACTAACCCGATTTTAGATTTAAATGTTTACTAGCCTTCTTTTAATCAGAATTATGCAAGCCTAAAAAATTCAGCTTAAACTAAGTTTGTTTGCTATGTCTAATTTAAGTTTTACTATTATGGACTAAATTGTAACAAATACAAACTATCAAGGCCTACTCTGAGTTACAAATTAAGTGTGTTTCTATAGAATTTTACCCATTACAAGACAAATCCTAAAATTTTACCAATTTTCCTTATCATCTGGGGCTCTAATTAGACTAATCAATTTTTAGGACTAAATAGTAACTTTAAAAAATTAGAATACCAATTTAAAAACACAAAAATTCGAACCCCCAAAAACCCACACAACCATGTCCCCCAGCCTGTGTGTCATTAAATGCCCGTGTTTGTTTCATGAAAAACTTTTTGGCAGATCACACACGCCCATGTGTGATAGCTCAAGTTTCCACATGCTTGTGTCACATACCCACACGCCTGTGCGCAACCTCTCACACGCCCGTGTGGACAAATCCACGCCCGTGTGAAAACCACTGCACCACTTCAATTGAATTTATTGATATCAATTAAGTAATTAATTTCATAAACATCAAACACCGAATAAATCAAACAAGCGGCGTACCTTAGTCGCTAGTAAACCACTCTATAGAAGCTTCATTTAAACATTCGTTAGTATAAATTCCATGCTTCACACACCTTGTTATGAAGCAACAATACACCGTAAATCAATCAATAATTAAATTCAAACATGTATCAAAATTATTATAAAGCCATCCAAATAAAATGTCCAATTTACAAAGTCCAATTACAACAAAAATTAAACTAATTCCCGGGAGTACCACAATGCCCGATTACGGTCTCTAAAATGTGTAATAAAGTCTCTACCAAGCCTAAGTCTCTTGGAACTCTCTTGCTCGGCTCCTCAGCTCCTCAGCTCCTCAATCCCGACGATTATGTGCATGAATGTGAGGGTGTGAGCTTTAAAAAGCTCTGTGAATGTTAATAAAAATAACAAGTAAATCAACATCCAATTCATGCTTAATTCACAACCAATCATTCACCAATTGTCAGCCAAAATAATTAACTTGTAAATTTAATTTCCAAAAGCATTTTCCATACCCAAAATCAATTATTCATGGATTTCATTTATCAATTGACATAACAACGATCACACATAAATATATTGGCATATATTTATCATGGCTTAATCGGGTGATCATACATCGGATAATTGGATCTTCGAACTCCCACAAAAAACAAATATAGTCCACCGAGTTGAACGGGCCGAAGCACGGGCTCCCTTATAGTGCCTCAAATAACCCATTGAGTGGAGACTCATGCTCAACACTCCCTTATCTACTCCAAACAAATCAGTCCACCTAGAGCCTCATTGCTCACAAATAACATATCAATATGGTGAGTACTCACAAATCCGATGACTTAGCAAAATAAAAATAGTCCAGAGGTCTTATTACAACATTTAACCCAAAATAGTAAAGAAATAAAATAAATGAGAAAGAAGTCTAAAGTCCAAATAAACCATTTCTGAAGTATGGCCTCCCTCGAGTCATCCATAGCCCAAGTCCATATCATCAAGCATTACTTACAAGGGTTAAGAGAAAGGGGGTGAGTTACAAGAACTTAGTGTGAAATCCCCTTACCATTATCCATTGGGCCGAAACCCATTTAGCAATATTTTGGGCCTAAACCCATTTACAATATCAATGATGTATCAAACATAACATGTGTATGAAATGCAGTTCCCAAACCAATCCTAATAATCCATCCGCTACACACCACCGGTACCAACCAACACACCTGTGGGTGATCATCAGTCAACCCACCCCGCCAACACACCAAACACAGACATTAAGCCATTTATAGCAAATTTAGTTGTGGACAAGCCACCAGAGTAACAGAATTTACGTGGCGTTGCCACTATACAAATTTGTGGCAGAGCCACCAAAATATGTGGCAGAGCCACCAGAACTTCTCTTTAATATTATCCCATCCCATGCAAAATCATGTATATAATGTATAACAAATCACAATATAACAACAATAATTTATTCGGATATTTATTACAAAATTATGGCCCATTATCCCAATTAATCAAGATGGCCCATTAAGCAAAATATCAGATTTGGCCCATTTAGCAAAATATCAGATTGGCCCATTTAGCAAAATATCAGATTGGCCCATTAAGCAAAATATTAGATTGGCCCATTTAGCAAAATATCAGATTGGCCCATTAATCAATATGTCCATTCGGCCCATAAGCAATTTTTTATTTCGGCTCTTTAGGGGCATTTCCATGATTCGGCCTGTAAGGGAAATTTTGTAATTCGGTAATTTACCCACTAAGGGTAATTCGATAATTTCGCAATGCAGACTAACTACTAATTTGGGCATAACAATTTAAAATTGTCCATCTGCGTTGTACTGACTAAATTGACTATAACTTGAGTTAGAAATCTCGAAATCTAAATCCGTAAATTTTCCTTGAAACTAGACTCATATATCTTCTTATTAAAAGTTTTCCAGAATTTTTTGGCTTAACCAATTAGTATAGTTTATTCCTTAAAATTTCCATTGTTTCACTGCCCAACAATTCTGACCTCTCTTACCTAAATTTTAAATATCTCACTGTACGGTTTTCATATATTGCTCCTACTTATTTCCAATGAAAATAGGCTCACTAAGGAATCTATACATATAAATTATAACCCATAATTCACTTTGTACCATTTTATACGATTTTACCAAGACAGATCAGGGAAACACAAAGTCAATCAGAAGTAGTCTCACTAAAATTAAGATATCTCAGAATATAAAAATCCTTTTCCTTCTCCGTTTCTTCCATATTAAAACAGACACAATAAGATTTAATTTGATATCTTCTTCACTTTTTAGTTACCTTTCTCCTATTTTTCGTGATTTTTCAAAAACACGTCACTACTTCTAACTGAAACTGTTTTATTACAAAATACGATTACCACTACGATCATACGTACGCCCGAGTGATCACGGATGCCGGTTTTTGGTTTTCTTCGGTATTTCGACTGATTCACAGAATATTTCATTCAAAATTTTAGAGAAGTGTGAGATTACACACCATTTCAGATATGTATACGGAAGGTACGGGTTACACACCTGATTTTGATTTCCTAAAGAACCACTCGTCGTTGACCTAGAACAATACCAACCAAAAGTTAGCCTCGAATTTCTATGAGATTTCGTATCACTTACACTTGAATCACTTACCACTATGTCCGAAGGTAGAATATATCAAGTGATTTGTTCCTAAAACTTATAGTCGATTATTTCAAATTATTACTCTGTTAGCAACCAATCGAATATTGAATAATATTAATAATCCATAAGAACTACTTACCTTATTAATGTTGGATCCGATTTCTCTATTCGACTTAAGGCTAGAATGATGTTCGGCCTCCCACTATATCACTACGAAGAAGAAAAAGATCTTGTTGAGAGAGAATAAAGTGATGGTCTCAGTCAAAATGACCATCCCGAACCAAAACATAGATTCGGCATGAAGAGAAAGAAAATAAAATATTGAGAAGAATACTTACTGATTGATCAAGAAATGGATGTTAATATGAATGAGAAGAAGAAATAGAGAAAAAATGAAAGTCCGGTTATGGAGGAAATTGTATGTTGATATTAGGCTATGGTGAAAAAAAATTAGGACAAAAGAGATGCTTAAAGGATTTTGTGAAAAAGAAAAGAAATAAGAAGAAATATGTTTGACTAGCTTGGTTTTTAAGAAAGATGAAAGAACAAATTTTGGTCTCAATGGTTGGTGTACATTCGGAAACAAGAAGAAAGAGAAGAAGAGAATATGCACACTCAAAGTTGAAGATTCGGCAAAAAGGAAATTTGGAGAGAAGAGAAAAATGTCACAAAAGTTGCATAAAGGAAATCTTGGCCAAAACAATACTAAAACTTTACCAAGACACTAAGCAAAATTCGGCTATCCCTCCTAACACACAAAACAATCCACATACATGACCAAAATGGTCAAAATTAGCCACCCACACTTTCCACAACATTTCCCTTGAAAAAGGCCACTTGTTCCCCTTACTTTCCCCTTTTTCTTGATTTCTTTCCTCACCTTCATTCTTTCCTATTCTCCGTAGCCATCTTGCCAAAAATAAAAAGTCCACCTTGCCATATTTACATGCTAGGCCGACACTTAAGGAAAGAGTGCAAAAATAATAGTCAAAATTTGCACACAATGGGATTTGAACCTCTTCCCTCAAGGTGTTTCATGTGGCATCATATCCTCTTTACCAATTGCTCATTTATGCTAGCAATTTACTCTTTTATTTCCATAAGCCTTGATGCCACTTACTATCTCTCCTTAATAGGCTTAAACACAAAATTTTACTAAGGCCCAACTTGAACCCGGAACTCCATAGAACCCCGTAACTTTCTAAAATCAACTTCCTAATAAGTCCAACTTGAAATAATGTCGTTCTCTTGTTCTCAAAAATTTTAAACATTCCTACGCCCAAGGCCCATTGGGTCCAATCGTACTAGGCCCAATTTCGGGATGTTACAGCCTCATTGCTCACAAATAACATATCAATATGGTGAGTAGTCACAAATCCAATGACTTACCAACTATATCCAATGGATCCACCATGCATGTTACCAATATTTTCAATCAAACATAGCATATAAATCAGTCATTATTGTGTTCAATTTAATGTGACAAAATGATTATGAGTAACATGTAACATAGCCATTTAGCATCCAATTAAATAAAGCAATTCATTTGCCAACTTCCCATAAACAATTATCAAATGTATCACCAACATATCATGATAAAAAAAATTCAATACACATGCTTTACATCATTCTTAAAATTAATCAAATTAAATAGCACAACACCACCCAAAAACTCGCTTACCATTTTTTCCATACAAATTCAATTTATTGCACATTTAATACCAATCTTGCAAAATCAACCATTCAACCATAATTGATTAGTTGTAATCATTAATTAAGGTACTTATTAAACATAATTGATTGTGAATTTACCAAATTTCCCTTAGAAACACTCACCACACAATTTTATTCTATCACAACAAGTGATCAACTAGGCAATTTCAAGCTTCAATCCCGGTTATCCCGGTCCTCTTCAAGACTCGAAGCTTCAACAGAGGTAAAGTAGACATTACCACATTTCCAAAGCTATATTAAACACAAATTATAATTAACCATGCTAATCGAAATTCACTCACAAAGATACCTTACCGAATTTGTAACATCAAGTCGAAAACTTGATTCCTCATAAAATCGACCTCTCCAGCCCTCCTAATCACTTCCAAACATCAACACTAAACCAATTACACATAAACTAAGCATAAATTTTACATTTAAATCAATTTCACAAAAATCCAGAAAATCGGTTCATGAAGATGTTGAAATTCGAATTTCTTAAAATTACCTCACAAATCATGTTTAATCTTGATAAATAAAACCAAAAATCTTCTAATAGATCCATTTTGAGTTATAACATACATTAATTTGTGGATTTCCTCACAAAATTCAAGATCCACCGTTAAAGCACCTTAAGCTTTTGAGGAATATGACATTGATAAACGATCGTTTAATTGACTCACAAATCATGTAAAAATATTTATAATCATCATGAAACAAATTTAGAAATAATAATTAATTTTGATTCATTTTAATTCCTTTGATTGAAAATATTTATTCAAGAATCTTGAGAAATTTCAGAATATTTTTGTCTACTTTTGAGAATAATTTTAGGTGAAAAGAGAGAGTATATTGAGAAAGAAAATAGTTGGATCTATTCTCTGATGATAGATCTTTAAAACCATGCAAAGAGAATGAAATTTATAACTCTATAATCTGATGTAAATGGTGTGAAAATTAGGCTAGATGCATTGTGCTTAAAATTGAAACAACCCACCAAAATTAAAAAATTGGGGAATTTGCCTAATGGCCACTCCCACATTTCCCTTGTTTTACCATTTAATCTGTTCCCTCCAAAATTTCGAATTTTAAGGTTTATTTTCCAAATAAATACTCTAAATTTTCCTTTGATTTACAATTAAACCAAATTTAATTAATATTTAAATTTAACTCAAATTAATCGCAATAAAATATATTTTAAAATTCTTTTCGACCCAAATGAATTATTTTCACTTATAATTATTTAAAATATTTAAAATTAATGTTCTAAAAATATTTTTATTTTTCTGGATTATTTTTAATCAATTTTAGATGAAATTAAATTAAATTAAAAATTACTAGGAACCCATAAATTCCTAGTTTCACACTCGTAACCTGTAAAATATACCCGAAACTACTAGACCCCATTTAGGGATATTACATTCCAGTACTCCTTTTGAATGTACTGAGGATCTGTTGACCAACTGTAATGTTATCTAGGTATTTTTTACGTCCTCTAACCTCTGTTTGTCAAAAATGGGTTAGGGAATGAAATTAATACTTGTTCCTAGGTCACATAGAGCTCTATTAAAATGGATACTCCCTATCTTTATAGTTATCATCAAACTTCTCGGGTCTTTCATCTTTTGTGGAACCTTTCTCTAGATAATAGCACTATAGGAAGCGCATATATTAACTTGTTCACCTACCTTCATTTTCCTACTCCTAGACATGATTTCCTTTAAAAACTAAGCGTACTTAGGAACTTTTTCAATTAATTCGATCAAGAGCGTTTTGAACAAGTTTAGAAAACTTAAAAACTCGTCTTCATCCCACTTTTTCTTCTCTTCTAGCCTTGAAGGAAGTGGAATCCTTGCAATGACAGAATCTTTAGTTGTTTCTATCTCTGGCTCAACTACCGGTGCAACTATGTCCTCTGGTTTAGGTTCACTATCAACTTCTAGGGGTCTCTCTTGAAGATCATTAGTATTCTTTATATTTACCTGCTAAGTTGGGTTTTCTGGGCGGCTCACTACTTTACCTGATCGGAGCGCTATTGCTTTCATTTGCTTTTTCCCTTTTCTATGAGGATTATTTTCTTAGAATACCTATATCAATTTGCCGTTTTATGTCCCCCATCATGCTCATCAATTGGCTCATTTGATCTTCAAGTTTAGTCAATGTTCTTTTTGAATTGGTGCACTAAGACTGCACCTGCTTCACATTCATTCTCATTGATTAAATCTCTGCCTCGATTCTATCAAAACGTTGACCACATACAGTATGGTCATTTGGGTTGGCCCTTTCCTAGGGTTTTTGTAAATAAGGAGGTTGATAATTATAATTTTTAACTTGGTTCGAGCTATTAGCTCCTCCTTGATTTCCTCCATATTTTAGATTTGGGTGATCTCTCTATTCGAGATTGTATGTATTTGAATAGGGATTTCCACCCCTATTCCTGATGTAGTTCACATCCTCGATGGAATTGTTAATATAATGGATGAGCAATTTGTCTCCTACATAGGTAGATGATGCACTGTTTGATAGCCTCTATTTGGTTGATTCTGTCCACTAGTTGTTGATATCTATCATCCTCTTGGACAACCTTCATCATAGATAGTCTTTGGCAGTATGTATACATTCAATTTGCCACTGGCAGGAATTGTAACATCCCTAACCCGTATTCACTTCCGGAACAGGGTTATGGAGCATTACCGAATTTATTACACAATTCAACATACATTTCACAAACAGTTTCTGTAACAGACCGAATTTGACCCTAATCGGAACGGTGGTTTCGAGACCATGAATCCGAGTTCGAGAAATATTTTAATATTATATTTTGTGTTTATTATATGTGAATTAAGGTGTGTGAAAGTTTTGTAGAAAAATTTAATCGTTTAATTGTCCAATTGGAGAAAAAGGACTTAATCGCGAAAAAGGTAAAAGTTGCTAATTATAGTAAAATGTGCTAAAATGATGGTGGCTTCTTAATTTGAGGCATTAAAAGGGCAATTAGCCCATTTGTCATGATAGTGGACGGTTGTGGTCTAAATTGACCTTATAATTTATGTTATAATTATTATTACTAAAAGGTTAGTATAGTAATTTGTTAATTAATAATATATGTCATATTTTAACAAACCAAAACCACTATCATCTTTATGCTCTCTCATGGCTGAAAGTTAACAAAGAAAAAGGGGTTGAAGAAGCTTTGATTTTCGGCAACTAATTGGTTTAATTAGGTAAGAATTTTAGCTCGGTTTTTGTTAATTTTTACGTTTTTGAGATCGTTGCTTAGTATATTACCCGACCCATGCTTGAATTTCTAAGATTAGTGTGTTTATATGATTCGGCCATTGATGAGTTCTTGAGGTTTTGATGTTTGATGATTTTTAAATTAAAGATATGTTAAGGATTGATATGTTTTGTATTAGAAATTTTAGTGAATTTTAGTATTTTGGGCTAAATTGTAAAAATGAAATTTTGAGGGGCTTATTTGCAAAATAAATGAAATGTGAGGACTTGTAAAGTCCCTAGGAATATTCGGCCCTTGTATAGTCTTAGTTAATTTGGTGTATTTTGTGTGTTATGCAAATAGGACTAAATTTCAAAGTTGTGAAATATTAGGGTAATATGGTAATTTGTCTAATTATGTGATTTGGGACTAAATTGAATTGAAATGTACTTGAATGAGCTGAATTTAATGTGTTTTAGATCAAGAGCAAAGAAAAGCGGGATTGGATCGGGGAAAGACGAAGGTTCTCGAATAGCCGATTTACACGGTCTATCGACAACCGAGGTAAGTCCTTAAGCAAATATACGTTAAAGATTTATTTACAACTATGATGAATGATGAAACTTGAATATTTAAAGTATAATTATTGATAATAGCCGAATGTAGAAGTATGGTATTGAATTGAATTTACTTTGTAAAATGATAAGTGTATAAATATGTTTTTGGTTGGTATGGAAGGTAATATGATCTATATGAGTTGTTTGCATTGTTGATGTTATGAAATGAGTGTTGAATTGATGATTATATCTATATCGGGCTTTAAGCCTAGCAGGCTTCGTGCCGGTGTTATTTATCGGGCTAAATGCCTAGCAGGCCTTGTGCCGGTGATGTAATTCGGGCTATGAGCCTAGCAGGCCTTGTACCGGTGATGTATATCAGGCTTATTGCCTAGTAGGCTTAATGCCGATGATCAAGTTCAGACCTCGGGTCTAGCAGGCTTAATGCCGGTGATGTGTTATAAATTCTTTACAAGATGGGATGTAAATACTTCAATAAACAAAATGCTCGGGTAAAAATAAAGGTTTATAGATGCAAGGAACAAGGTAAGTGATTATCTTTCCTTTCAAATTACATAAGTGATAGAATGGTTAAAGTTTTTGATAATGAGTCTTTATGATATGTACATTTAAATTACTCATTAATAAGTGTGATATGTATATTGAATATAAGTTTGGTGATATCTTTGAGATTTGGTCAAAGGTAAAAATGTCAAAAGTGAAAGTTATCGAAAATACATATCTGTATATATATGATTAATCGTATATAATTGTGATATATGTTATACTTGTTAATAAGGTAATATGTGAATACTTAAGGCTTAAAGTGCTGGAAGGGTTGTATACCTTCAATGAGGGAATAAGAAATGATAAGTTACAGAGACGGCTGTTCGACCATATTGAAATTATTATTTGTTAAATTACTTGGATTTATAGGTATATTTATATATGTATGTGTGCTAAATGTTGGAATATTTGACTGTTGTTTCGTAAATGCTTAAGACTTACTAAGCTAGTGAGCTTATTTCGTGTGTGCTCTTTGTTCTGTTTTATAGATTTTCCATCAAGCTACGGGCATCTGAGGATCGTCGAAAAAGTCAACCACACTATCTCCCCTTTTGGTACTTAATCTAAGTTTTAAACCGAAGGCATGTATAGGTTAGACTAAGGTTTAGATTAATGACTTTTGGCCTTGTATATATATATGAATAGCCTTGCGAAAATGGCTATTTCTTTTGATTAAGTCTAATTCCTATGTTCTTGATATAATGGATTGATTATGATATTAAGGGATGTGAAATTCGGCCATGGTTTAATCATGTGTGGAATATGGTCGAGTAATATGCCTATTATATCTAGATGTGATGCATTTGGGATAAGCATGATATATTGATATGTTTTGCATTCGTTTTGTTTTGGTTCAAATGAGGTGGATTTAGTTGAGATGATGTTCTTTGAGTTGTAAATTAATTTGGTCTATTTGGATTATTAGAGATGCCATGTTAATGTTGATGAGTAGTAAGTTATTTTAACCTATATTCGGCCATGGTACATATATATTTGATAGCTATGGTTTGGTCTTGTGATTTATGGCATTTTTGGGCTAAGATAATGATATGATAAGGTTTATTTGGTTTAATAGACGTTCATGTTATGTATAATATTTCACAGTCTATATGTGCAGCCGTTTGATGTGTAAACATATATTTATAATAATGATTTTACTAGTATATTTTGTTATAGGGATTCGATGTATAAGGGTAAATAATAAAGTAGTACATGAACATATTTGTACGAGGATTGTTTTAAAAAAAATGGTATGTGCTAATTTGGTGTTTATAAATATTACGTATATATATATATATATATATATATATATATGGAATGCTTTAAGATTTTATTTGATTAAATATGTAAATGACAATTAGATTTTCGTTTGTGTTCGTGTTATAGGCGAATAAATGTATAAATATTATATACTTATGCCGTTGTTGTTTTTTTTAAATGACCATGTGATTTTATTATGCAAGTTGTTGTATTAAGACCTGATAGAATATATATATATATATATATATTCATTTGTGTAGCATGAAATGATAAGAATTTATCAAGTATTAGTTTGGATGGAGTGCTTGGACTTGGTAATGGTTATAGTAAGGCCTCGTAACCCTAATCCGGCGACGGATACGAGTTAGGGGTGTTACAATTTCCATTTCGAAACAAACATTATTCATAATCAATCACATTGTCCCTAATACGAGCCTACGAGACCCAATTCATGCATTAGAACTGGTTCAGGACTAAACCGATAACAAAGTAAATTTTTTTTTAGAAAACTTAGAAAGTTTCTTAAAATACAGGGGACACATGCCTGTGTGTCTCACATGGCCAAAGACATGCCCGTCACAGGCTATGTGGACATTCGAAATGGAATCACATGGCCGTGTCCCAGCCCGTATCCGACCCCGTGTAACTCTCTGACTTGGGTCACATGGCCAACAAACACACCCATGTGCCTTAAGAAATGGCCACACACGCCCGTGTGTCAGGCCGTGTGCTAGGCCGTGCCAAACCTGTAGGGTATACTGACTTATGCCACACGGCCAAGTCACATGCCAATGTGCTGGGCCATTTGGAGAATACTGACTTGATTTCTAATTACACACTAGGGGACACACGACCATATAACTTGACCGTGTGTCACACACGGCTGAGACACACGCTCGTCTCTCTACCTACACCAATCCATTTTTCCACCCAAATTGCATACACCTACACCAAACCAATTGGCACCAAAACATGACATAAATAGGTATTCATCCAATCTCAAATAAGCTTAATTCATGCTATCTCAATACCAACAACAATACAAGTTACACAAATACCACAATATGCCATTCAATTTCATACCAAAACTCATAATCTGAAATCATCAATAAGACCACATTCACTTAAGCATCATCTTGCCTAAAATCACAAATATACCAATTTCAAATGTCAACCATTTAATACTCCAACTACCAATTCACAACAAGCATATAAATGGCAATTATACATAACATTTCAAAAGGCTCTATCCACATATATACAACCATCACCAAACATACCAAAATAAACCAAATCTCATGGCTACACATAACAAACCACATAATATTTACAAGCCAATTCAAATGGCTAAATTCATTACTATTATATATACCAAAATGACCATACTCCTATACATGTCATACAACCAAATACATAAGTTCAAAAGTGCCAAAGTGAAAGATTGATAGTGTGATGAGATCTCCGACGACTCCCAAACCTGAGCAAGCTTCGATTACACTATAAAACACAAAAAAGCAAATAGAGTAAGCTATAAAGCTTAGTAAGCTCGTATGCTAAGTAAGTAAACTTAACAACCAACAATTCAATAACATAAATATCATATAATGCAATTCAAATTTGAAGCTTAATTTAGCACATATATTCAATCCAAAGATTAAACAAAATTTCCATCAACTTCTTCATTTTGTGATTCCATAGTTCACGTACATACTTGTACAAAATCGTATCAATCTCATTGTTTCATATCTTTGATATACCCACTGAACAATTTGGAATACTATCGGATACTCTGGAATCTCACACCCTAAGTGCCAATACATAGGTGAAGCTATTTCAATCTCATATCACATATAATGCTCACTCTCGAGATATCAACAGGTCTGCTCACACAAGCTGACAGTCATGACGTAGCTACACAGTGCTGCTCACATAAGCTAACAAGAATCCTCAACAAATGACAGATAACTCAGCCACCGGTAGGACGTACGGACCGGCACCCAAATTACATAAGCCCTAATGACATGTCATTCGTATCCTAATTTATTCCTAAGGTTTGACCGGGATTTCTTTTTACCAAATTTTTGTCAAACATTTCTGTACAATCATAGTAATCAACAATTCATATATAAAGCATTTAAAACACAATTACTATAATGTTTATTAACATATGAACTTACCTCGGATGCAAAAATGACGAAATATATCGATTAGTCCAACACTTTGTTTTCCCCCCGATCTAGACCCAAACTTCACTTTTCTTGATCTATATGTAACCAAATTTAGCTTATTTAATTTTCATTCTATTCAATTTAGCCCATAAAACATATTATGGCAACTTTACACTTTTGCCCCTAATAATTCAACATTTTTACAATTTAGTCCTTATCTTATAAAAATACAAATTCATGCAATTAAATCACTACCCATGCTATCCGAATTTCATATAGACCTATAGTAGCCCTTATTTTTCATTTATTTCACAATTTAACCACAAACTTTACACATTTCACAATTTAATCCCTAATTGGCAATTTTACTAAAAATTACTTTACAAATGTTGTTATCTAACAACAACCATACATTTTCTATCATCGAACATCAAAATACACATGTATTCATCAATGGAAAACCATAAACCTTTAACAATTTTGCAAATTAGTCCCTGGGCTTCCTAGATTAAGTTGCAACGATCTCAAAAACATAGAAATCATTAAAAACAGGACAAAAACCATACCTAAATGAGCAATAGAAGCTTGGCCGAATGAAAAACCCTAAGAATGGCTACTCCTCTTGTTAAATTTGGCTAAGGAATAAGATGAACACTAAAATATGGTTTTGTTTTATTTATTTTAGTTTTACTTACTAATTACCAAAATTAACCTTTAAAAACATCGCAAATTTCAAAATTACCAAGCCACTATCATCCACTACCATATTATTGGACTATTTACCACATAAGGACCTCTAATTTAAGATTCCATAGCCATTAGACATCTTTAACGAATAGAATACAAGTTTTACACTTTATGCAATTTAGTCTTTTTTATCAAATTGAGTATTCAAACGATAAAATTTCTTAACAAATTTTTCACACAATCATACTATCATGTAGTAGACATTAAAATAATAATAAAATAATTATTTTAACCTCAAATTTTTGGTCCTGAAACCACAGTTCTGATTTGACTAAAATCGGGCTGTTATAGGAATTCATCACCATATTTTCTATCAATTCGTATACAGCCTCGTACATTCTATTCATTAAGTCTCCTCCTGCTACTTTATCCAATCCTGACCTCGAATGCTGATCACGTGTCAGAGTCTTAAAAATTTATATAAAGAATGATCAAACCTGGAAACTAACTATGACAACGATTTGAGGCAAGTGCACCTATCGAACAGTAGTATAGTTAAGGCAAGACCGGAATGTCGAATCCCAAAGGAACCAAATGTACTAATACTAACTCTCTCTTTACTATTTAGCCTAAGAATTAAAGTGATCTGTTTTAATCTAAAATTAACTAATTACTAAACTAATGACTCTAAGACAAAGAAGAATGAATGTAACAGCCCAATTTAGGGGCTAGTCGAAACAGTGATCTCGGAATCACTAATTCGAGGTTAGAGAAAATTATTTTCATGTTATGTTATGTGTTATAACATGTTTATAATGATGCACGAAAATTTTGGTGCCTTAATTTTAGCGATTTCTAGCTAAGTTATGAAAAAGGACTAAATCGCATAAAGTGCAAAAGTTCTATTTAATTTGCTAGAAGCGCCAAATAGCTATGGTTTATAAATTGGAGGTCTCAAGTGTGCAATTAGGCCATGGGAATTAGCTTGATCGGTCAAAGGAAGACAAAGGGGACAAGGGCATTAAATGTTATCATGTTAGGTAATTAAAAAAAAAGAAATAAAATAAGATGAAATAAGCAAAAAGCTATCTTCTTTTTATTTCTTCTCTTCTTCCACCGAAAATACCAATAAGAATGGGGGTTTTCGAAGCTCAAAATTTTAGCAAGCATTCCTCCTCACAAGTAAGTGATTTTGATGATCTTTCTTCATAAAAAATTGTATTTTTGGAGTCCCCAAAGCTTAAGATAGCTAATGGGGGGACTATTTTGCAACATGGTTGAAAGTCTAGGGACTTTCCATGAGAGAGTTTATGCTGGTTGCTGAGTTTTTATGGAAGGAAATGAATGATAGGATGATGAGAAACAACTTTTGTGAAAGGTGTTGTCAAGAAAACACCTAATTAAGACTAAAATACAAAAATTGTAATTTGTTCATTAAGGCATGAAATTGATGGAACTGTGAATAGTTGTACGAGGATTAAATGTTCAGATAGGTTTGTTTAACGGGAAAATGTGATAAAAATTCATTTACGAGCCTAGGGGTAAAATCGTAATTTTGCCAAAGTGTAGGGGCAAAATAGTCATTTTGGCCTAAAGTGTATATTATGGTATATTATGATTTATAAGTGGTTAAATCAGTAAATTCCATTGTTCTAGATCAAAGGAAACGAGTTTTGGACTTAGAACGGGTGAAAAGCGAAATGTGGGTAAAAATGTCCCTTTTGGCTCTTTCGACATCGAGGTAAGTTCATGTGTGAATGTGGCAATTACATATGAGTTAATTTAGTATTCCAATGTTGTATGGAATGTATATTTACTCTATGGATGTATGAAATATCTTTTAATAAGATGACAAGAGAAGTGAATTTGGGAGTAATGGGAAATGTATATAGCATGATATGTTTATAGTTATAGTCTTGTGTAAGACTATATTGGAATATGGCCTCGGTGTAAGAATTTGTATAATACCATGTTAGGAACATGGCATCGATATGTAATATAAGTAAGTCCCTATTAGAGTATGATGTCAATGTGACACTATCTGTATGAGACTCAATAGTGTTATCTAACAATTTGAGATGAATTCAGTATATGATGAACCTCTAATGGGTTATGTGTAATTGATACACCTTAGTTGTATGAGATAGATTTATTAATGCATTATGTGAATGTGAACAAGAATCGTAGAAAGTTAAGTAATAATAGAAATGTGTGAGGATGTTCTCGGATGAACATTTGAAATAGAGATGTACATGTGGATTATTATCTATGAATGTAAAAATGACGGTGAGTTATGTGTATTACCACCTGATTAATTAGTAATCGATGGGTTGTGTGCGATACCGTCGCTTATAAATGATTGGTGAGCTAAGTGCGAAATCACTATAAGTATAAATGATTGATGGGCTGTGTGTGATACCATCAATTATATTATTATCGGTGGGCTATGTGCGTTACCACCTGATTAATTAGTAATCGATGGGCTGTGTGCGATACCATCGCTTATAAATGATTGGTGAGCTAAGTGTGAAATCACCATAAGTGTAAATGATTGATGGGCTGTGTGCGATACCACCCTATTAGAAATTTAATGGTGGGCTAAGTGCGAAACCACCGAGAGATTAGTAGTATGGGTGACTCATTGAAAATGATTGATATGTTGTTTTATATGCTCATGTAGTTACCAGTGCATGGATGTATGCTAATTAAACGAGTAATTGGCTTGTGGCATGGTAAGAATGTGGTAAGAGATAGAATGAGTAAGCTTCAAAAGTGATTCAGTAAGTAACCATGAGTTTATGAGAAAATTTATTATAATACCTTGTAGTCATGGATATTCAATGAATATTAGGAATTGTCAGTTATATACAGATGAACTTACTAAGAATATTTTCTTACTCCTTTTCTCTTTCCGACGGAGATGTTTTCACACTATCGAGTAGACTCCTAGTATGGTGTTTGGAGTTCTTATGAGTCATGGCATGTATACAAATTCTTTTAAAGTTGATTAAGTTCTCGTTGATGTAGCCAAGTTGTGTTGGCCTAAGAGAATTTATAATTTAGCTGTGTATAGCCATACATGATGGCTTAAGTTATTTGTGATTTTATTGGATAGAGTTCTCCCTAGTGTATGGGATGAAGGCTTTATTTCTCCTTTGGTTAAATGTCTTTAATTCAAGAGTTATATTGAAGCTATGTGAAATTATACGATGATATATGAATGTATGCATATGAGGGTGGTAAAAAGGCTTGGTAGATAGCCTCTAAGTGCCCACACAGATAGACACACGGGAGTGTGTCTAGGCTGTGTGTGTAACACCCCAAACCCGGCCTAGACGTTACGACCGGATCTGGCATGTCACATGAAAGGAATGTCTAAAAAAAAACTGTGCGTTCGTTAAAAGTTCGTATTCTTTTTGAAACTCCGCGTTCTGTGGTTTGTTTATAAAACTCGATTCATTTCAATGCCCATTTTACAAAGTTGTTATTAATTTGAATAAAATTGTATTTGTTGTGAAAATCGAGTTTGAGTAATTTTGAATAAAAACAGTTTATTATCATTTTAGGAAAATCCCATATTAAACATTTAATAATAAACAGTAACCAAATTGCAAGCTAAAACCAAATAAAATACCAAAGGCCTTTTTTCATAACAAAATCCCAAAATTAAAAGTAGGTTTAAATAAAAGAACCGAGTTTACGAGAAAACATTGCAGGGCCACCACAAGTCTGCCTCGGCTCCCAAATCCGTGATCTACTGATTACCTGAAACATTTAAAAAGAGGGGGTGAGTTTACGAAAACTCAGTGTGTATTTCCCCTTACGAGTGATAACTGGGCCTAAGCCCACAGAAGCAGATTGGGCCTTAGCCCTTACAATAACATACTTGGCCGAAGCCCACATAAATCGAATCAGGCCGTAGCCCTAACATCACAGTATAGCAGATAATCAGATAATTAATGCGATATGATGCATATACAGATGATAATGCAGAACCCAATCCCAGCCTAAATTTCCATCCGCTACACATCACCCGTACCTGCCAATCACACCGTGGGGATTACTAAATCGACCCTCCATCCGCTACACACCATCGAAGGCAGTCGCTGCAGTCAACTGCTCATCGCCCTTATAATCGTGGCATAGCCACCAGATAATGTGACAGAGTCACCAGATAACAATATGTGACATTAGTCACCAGATTCTTAATATGTGACATGAGTCACCAGATAATGTGGTAAAAACCACCAGAACACTTCCCCTTTATCAATATCACCCATATGCCCATGCAACATACATATTATTCAGATATTATGCAATGTGTCATGTATGCAAAACATATATCAAATATAAGAATAACATGAGTTACCATCATAATCAGATAGACATAAAATAATAAAATCAAGCTAATCAACCTCTAAGGGTATAATCGTAATTTTACCTACCAAGGGTATTTTCGTAATTTACCCACCAAGGGTATTTTTCGTAAATTTGCACCTACAATGGCCTTTCCGAAGGCCTAATGTCACCCTGAGCGACTCAACTACCATTTCCGGTCCTTACCGGACTATTGGGCCTAACACCCGATTTCGGCCCATTTGGGCCCACACGCTTGTGTGGCCCACCTAGCACAAATCTAGCCACGTATATAAGTTCCACCTAGTCTAGTTCACTATATACTACACAATCGCATATTTTACCTATAAGGGCCCATGGGCCCATTGGGCCCACTTCGGCCCAAGCAGCCCCAACCCACAAGAATACTACTGTTGGCCTCAACTATCGCGTCGAAGCCCCACATGTGCGCTCGCACGCTCGTGTGGCTACTATTGCCGTGATCGGCACTTCGGCATTTTCCGCTCTACAACTAGAGTAGAGAGAGTTACACACCTGATAGGACTCTGGTGCTAAACCGTGCTGCGACCACTCCTGTGCCCACACGCCCTCCAAGATGTGTTTACTCTCCTCCTAGGATGCTCTTTATATAGCTAGCTCTTCACCTTCATTCTTTGTGTCTTTCCGATGTGGGATCCCTTCGCCAGTAGAGTTTAAATTCAACTGAAACTCTTGCCTTCCAATCCGCAAAATAAATACTCCCTTGCTTCTCATGAGATTCGAACTCAGGCTCCCTTGCAACATAATCCACGCCGCTAACCACTTGGCCACAAGCTCCTCTTGTGTCTTAAACCATGCGCAACTAAATATAAACTATGGCCCAAATTCTAAGATCCAAGTAAAAAGAAACCAAAATGCAAAAGCCAAGACTTGAACCTTGGACCTCCTTCCTTTCTTGTGGCGTCACTCCCTTGTCCCCTAAGTGGCGTCACTTTGCCACTACACCACACACTCCACTTGTGTCATTTTCTCCATATTTTATTCTTAAGGCCTACCTGCCAACTTCCAGGGTTTTTTTCCACCTAAAACCAAAATTTCCAAATTCAAAGTTTGATCCCGGGACTCCATAGAAGCCCTCTAACCTTCCAAAATCACTTATCTAAAAGGTCCAACTTGCATTTAAGCCAATCTCTTATTCTCCAAAAAATTAAACGCTACTACGCTCAAGGCCCATTGGGCCCAATACTACTAGGCCCAATTTCAGGATGTTACAGTGTGTCTACTGCACCTTAGTGTCTTAAGTCAGAATAGACCATGGGCTAATCACACGACCGTTTGTTCAGGCCGTGTGATACACACGGTTGGCACATGGGCGTGTGCTTTAGATCGTGTGAATAAGTCAGTATGTTAAGGTGTGACACACGGGCTAGGGCCACGGGCATGTCAAGGCCATGTGTAATTTGACAGTGTCCACCACGGGTGGAAGACACGGGCATGTCTTAGGGACACACGGGCGTGTCCCAAGTCATAGGGGCTGTGACCCCTGTTTCGAGCGAAAGTTTCCAGATGAGTTTTGAAAGTTTCAGGACGTAGATCTGAGGCCTCGTAGGCACATGAAATGTATGACCTGACTAGGAAAAAGAAGTTTTTAATTCGGAACAAAATTTTATAGCTCGTAAGTACATGTTTAAGAAAGTTCAAGCATAGTAATGTCTCGTATCTGGTTTTAGCCTCGGACTTGGGTATGGGGTGTTACAATGAAATTAGGAAAAATACTTGAGGAAAAACCAATTGATTAAGACGACACCCAAGGAAGAATCCACCTAGACTTCACTTGTTATCTAACTCTGACTCCCATATTAGGTTTCACCCTAATTTGGCAAAATCTCATCACCCTATCTCTAGGCACGCGATCAACTCCGCTTAATTATGTTAGATCTACTCTTAAGCAGGGACTTTTGCTCCTCCATCTAAGCACATCATGCTTGAATTAATATCCCGAAAATATCAACACAAGAATTAAAAACACATAATTAAGAACAAGTCAAATATTTATCATATAGTTCAGCAAACGATAACAAGATTCATCTTAGGTTTCATCCCCTCAGGTATCTGAGCGTTTAGTTCATAATAATAAAAGAAAACATCTCAAAAGAAAATAAAAAACAAAACATAAGAAATCCCTAAAACCCCCTGAAGGAATTGAAGGAGAGATCATCCATCTTGAGTATAACATCGGCTTCTTGAGATGGATCAACTGGCTTTCTTCGAGTAAATCTCCACAAATCTGCCTTCTTTGGCCTAGTTGGATGCCCCCTGACTAAAGCCTTGGGTTCCCCCTTTTCTGGTCATACTTAGGGCGTTTATATAGGCTTCGAAATGTGTTTCTTTGCCCCTAAGTATCCAAATCCGAGTGAAACTCTTCTTTCCTATGGCAGGGACACGCCCATGGAACACGTCCGTGTAAGTCGTGGCCAGGCCGTGTTTGAACCTGTTAAATGGGGCACGGCCGTGTGGCTAGGGCCCAGGCCGTGTGGATTTCGTGATATGGCCCATTTACTCTATTTTGGGCCCGTTTTCCGTTCTTTTCGTCATTGGGTGCTCTCCTCAGTATAAAACATGAAAACAAAGGATTAAGAGCACCAAATTACACAATTCAGGGCTTAAATAATCTAAAAGCATGCTAAATGTGGGCTTAAATTATGTTACTTTTACGGTTTATCAAATACCCCCACACTTAAAGCTTTTGCTTGTCCTCAAGCAAAATTCTCAACTCATAATTAAAACAAACTTCCCTGATTCATAATATTCATTAATAATGTTTTGTCATAATTCAAAGATAATTTATACATGGATAATTCAACTCAAAGAGTTGTAAAGACTCAAACAATCAAAGTCATGCATTTGTAGCACGAAAACATAGGCGTTTTCCCTTATCTAAATAATTACCTTTGATTCAAAACTAACAAGAATTGACATCCTCACTAAA
Source organism: Gossypium australe (assembly GCA_005393395.2). NCBI lineage: Eukaryota > Viridiplantae > Streptophyta > Magnoliopsida > Malvales > Malvaceae > Gossypium > Gossypium australe. The sequence continues at coordinate 106,239,793 of CM016621.1, read as the reverse complement.
GATTCACTCAAATCACTCGAAGTGTTTAAGGTTTAGAATTAAGCACTCAAGAGTCAAACATGAAGAGTTAATCCCATAGGCTTGCATGAAAATCAAATCTCTACCACTATAAAATGAGATGATACACAAATCAAAAGGTCTTTAACAGGGTTGTAATGGGGCTTTGGTTAAAGGTGTGGATAAAGGCTGAATTAGAAGGTTAGAATCGAGATTGACTTGACAAATTACCTAACTAGAAACAACAAACTGATAATGAATAATTATATTAACTGGAAACTAATAAAACGAGCTTCCTTTTTCAAGATTTGGAATTTACATGTATAAGCTCATAGAACTAATAATGAATATATTTCGAAATTTTCTTCTTCTTTTTTAAGAACACGTCAAATATAAAGGATAGATTTAATAATTGAAATAGATAAAATAGTTCAGCAACTGATCAAATCAAATCTCGATATAAAGAGAGTCAAGGAGAATGGTGCTAACAAATATAAAGGGTTTTGGGTTAATATTAGTAGGTGAGTTAATAAAAAGGGTTGTTAGGATCAACGGGGTTCATTAGGGGTTAATTATGAAGGTAGGCTTTTTAATGGAGTAAGTGGGTTAAAACCTAGGTGCCTTTATCATCTCGGTATATCAAATCATAGGTGTGGTCTCGACATGTGTAATCAATGCAAGTTCTAGAATAACAAATCAATGTTGACACACTCATAATCAATAAAGTGGGCATGAAAAAGAATATATGCTCTATAAGGCTCAAAATCTCACAAAAATTATGGGTATTTGATGTCAACCTCGTAAATTTCAAACTTCAAAGTAATATTCAAATTCAGGTAGACAATGTAACAAACTTTGTTTTTAATTTTTTGAAAAATAGACTTATCATGCTGGATTCTCTAGTATTCTTCAAATTTAATCATCAATGCACAATTATCAATGACTTAATCTAAAACATATCAATAAAAATCATAAATCAAAGGAATTTTCATTCTAATCATAATATGAAAAACTTACTTCAAGACAAGCTAATATTCAGGGATTTGAGAATAATGCAGAAAGTTAGGCACTTTCTTGAAATAGATATTCACCCCTCACACTTAAGATGTACATTGCCCTCAATTTACAAAGATAGATAATAACACATTAATAATAAAATCATAAGATAGGGAGAGAAGTGAAACTTCCTGAATTCTTGATGAAATCCTTGGAGGATGTTTCATGATGAATGTGATGACTCGGTATAAGTGATAATTTTGTTCTTTGAGTTGTATATTAATTCTATCTAATCTGCAAAGCCATCAATTAAATGTTTAGGGAGAAATATTTAATGAGAGTTGTTAGAGATACTCGAGGGTTAGATAGCCAGTTATAAAAAAAAACTGAACTGTACTAAATAAAAGTTCTAACAAGACAAAATAAAAAGTTTAGTAACTGAAAATTAAACATAAATATATTAAAAAGGAAAAAAAATGGAAAATAAAGATAAGAAAAAGGACTCAAAGTTCCTCGTCATCTGCTGGGTCGCTGGGTGGTGGAGGCGGTAATATATGAAAGTGGTGACAAATTTGCTGAAGCGTGGCCTGGATACTATCAAATCATCAAGTGGTATCATTGAATTGTTGGGTACAGTAGTGCTCGACCTGAGTGAGGCGTGCAGAAATGATCGAAAGTGAAGCGACCGTATGAGCTGTCCGATGGCTCTGTTGTGGTGCTTCCTGTGATGGGGGAACATCTTCAGCAATGTCCTCAGGCTCTTCCTCATTAGTGATGGGTGCTAACTGATATTGGGGGGTCTGTCCCACGCCGGTGTTGAATCATCCTCATATGTAACAATGCCAGGATGCTTTGTGGGGTCATCTAACCTATCAGTGTAAGGGATGAGGTTTGAGCGTCGATGTTGAGGAGACCGAAATATCGAGCCAGGCGTGTAATGTAAGGCCCCATGGATATGACTCCTCTCCTGTGCTGCTCCGTCTGGTGTTGAATGGTGCTAGCTAAGAAATAAGCCAAGTCGAAGACATACCCGTTTGCCATGCACCACAGGAAATAGGCGTCGTGAGTGTTGACGACGTCGGTGCTCTCTCGTCGACCTGTCAGTGTATGAGCTAAAAGCGCGTGTAAGTACCTCAGGGATGGGACAAGGGTCGTTGCTTTGGAGCGGCTAGGGTCATACTCGTTGTTGTTGGGAGCTATGTTGTACCAACATCTCGCGGGGGTTTTGTGGATATGGCGAGAAAGCTCTGAGAGATCATGTTCCGCTATGAATTCATCGGTATAAAGTCCCAACGTGGCCCCAAATTATGGTACATTCAGTTCTCGTATGATGCCTCCGAGTCAGAATTGGATCATACCGTGGTCATCATGTTGTGACATCACTGTCTGAAGATGAAATCTTGAGCAGAGCTCTAGAGTGAGCTCCAAGTAGGTAAGCTTGATGATGTTGAAGAACTGGTTCCAAGGGTCGGTAGTTAATAGAGCTCGTACATCATCGGCTAATTGGACTTGTTCCAAGGCGTCCCAATCAATGCATCTCCCTGTTCCAAGTGGTCGCGCCCGAAGTATCTTGTAACGATCCTCTTGAATACCCAGAGGAAAACGTAGAAATGGGTGGCGCACTTCCGAGGTTGCGCTAGCTGATGAGGAACCGGGTCCCTTTCATTTTTTGGAACTAGGGACTGCGGTTTTCTTTCCTCGTGGTGATGACATTATGGTCTTGAAAAGAATCGATAAGCAATGATTCAAGTAGATTTCCAGCGAAAACATATATAAAGGACTTTGATCAGTTTCTGAAGTATACAAGGACTAAACTCCTAATAAGTTAATTGTGTTTAGCAGGAACAAGAATTTGAGAAATAAATATTCTATCTAATCCGAAGTGTTATTTAAACTAAGAATCAAAGTAATAAGATTATTCTAATATGAAACTTATTTAAAGAAAGAAAATTCTAAGTCTAAAATAGTTTAATAGAGGGGAATGTGACGGTGACCGGTGGTAGTAGCGGTGTGTTTTGACGAGGCACGGGCGTGTGGGCGGAGAGCCACGGACGTGTGCTGCGATTTAGTTGTGAAACACGGCGTTGGAAGACTTTTGGGGCGGGCGTGTTGGCAGAGCACGGGCGTGTACTGGTTTTTTGTTGTGAAGGAAAGTGGAGGATTTTGGATGGGGGAAGACAATGGTGGGGGATTCTTGATGGTGGCCAGATTTTTTGTGGTAGTTTTTAGAGAGAAAACGGCTAGGGTTTACAATGGGGGGAAATTTTGGGGAAGACGATCGTGGGGATCTTTATATAGGGAGGAGGACACAGGCAAGTGCCACGCCCATGTCTCTTTTATTTGTCCCGTGTTTTTCACGATTTTTGAATTTAGGCGCGTTTGCGATGTTGCCCACGCCCGTGCTTATAGGCCGTGTATGATTGTGTTCGCTTCTCCCACGCCAGTGCTAAGTTTGCCATGCCCATGTTCATATAGTTAGTGTTGCACACGGTTGGTCGACACGGGCATGGCTCGTGTCCGTGCTGATTTACTCAGAATAGACGATGGCCGTATCGCACAGCCGTGGTTTTTTTATCATAGCCCGCGTTGGGGAAAAATTTTTCTTTTTCATCTCACACGTCTGCCTGTACGCCTGTTTTTCATCCTGTGGCAATCACACGGCCATGGCCACGCTCGTGTGTACGGCTGTATGGTAGGAAACCTGTGCTTTACTGAATCAATTAGTTCGATTTAGGTGCTAAAAGGAAAAATAAAATTAAAATGTGAAAATTAATGGGGTTAGTGAAGTTAGTGCTCGGGTTGCCTCTCGAGAAGTGCTCATTTAAAGTCTTAAGCTAGAGTCACTCTGTTTTTATTCCTGGAAGAAGGTTCACAGAGCTGAAGCTCCTCTCTCAAGTCCTTGAAATCTTCACCATTATAAAGTTTCAGTCGATGGCCATTTACTTTGAATGTTCCTTGAGTTGGATGGGTTACCTCGACTGTGCCGTAAGGAAAAATAGATTTTATCACGAATGGGCCTGACCACCTTGATTTCAGCTTTCTAGGAAATAGTTTGAGCCTTGAATTATACAGCAGGACTAAGTCTCCTACTTCGAATTCCTTTGATTGTTTTAAATGAGCATCATGGCGTCATTTTGTTGCCTCCTTATATAGTCGTGAATTCTCATAGGCCTCAGCTCGCCATTCATCTAGTTTGTTTAACTGCATCATCCTCTTCTTACCTGCAGTTTTAAGATCATAATTCAAGAATTTTATAGCACAGTAGGCTTTGTGCTCTAACTCGAATGGTAGATGACAACTTTTTTCGTAAACAAGTTTGTACGATGATGTCCCTAAAGGGGTTTTAAATGCTGTTCTGTAGGCCCATAAAGCATCATTTACTTTTACTGCCCAATCTTTCCTACTTGATCAATTGTTTTCTCTAGGATTCGCTTAAGCTCTCGATTTGCCACTTCCACTTGCCCACTGGTTTGAGGATGATAAGGGGTAGCTATTTTGTGGTGTACTGCATATTTTCTTAAGACTTTTTCAAATTGAGTATTGCAAAAGTGAGTGCCCCTATCACTGATGATTGCTCTGGGTGTTCCAAAATGAGAGAAAAGTTTCTTAAGAAACTTTACTACAGCTCTAGCATCGTTAGAAGGTAAAGCTTGGGCTTCCACCCATTTTGACATATAATCTACTGCTACTAAGATGTATTTATTTCCGAATAAACTAGGGAACGGACCCATAAAGTCAATACCCCATACATCGAATATCTCACATGATAACATATATGTTTGAGGCATTTCATCGCGTTTAGAGATATTACCTGTTCTCTGGCATTTATCACATGAAGCGGCATACCTGTTGGCATCTTTGAAAAGAGTTGGCCAGTAAAATCCTGATTCGAATGTTTTGTGTGCTGTCTTAATCCCGCTGTAATGTCCTCTTGAAGGTCCTAAATGGTAATGTTCTAGGATTTTACTCACTTCCGCCTTTGTAACGCATCTCCGAATTACTTGATATGCACATATACAGAAAAGAAAGGGGTCTTTCCAAAAATAGTTTTCGCATCAGTAAAGAATCACTTCTTTTGATAATGTGTTAATCCTTTTGGTAAGATGCTAGCAGCTAAATAATTTGCAATATCTGCAAACCATGGTACCTCAGAGTTGGTTATAGAAATGAGTTGTTCCTCGGGAAACGAGTCGTTTATCTCACCTTCATCAAGCTCTTCGATATGTGGGTTCTCAAGCCTAGAGAGGTGATCTGCTGCAAGATTTTCAGCTCCCTTCTTATCTTGTATTTCCAAATCAAATTCCTGTAAAAGTAAGATCATCGTATGAGTCGAGGCTTTGCATCAGCTTTAGTTAAAAGATAACGAAGAGCTGAATGGTCAGTGTAAACGACAACTTTAGATAATATTAAATACTGTCTAAATTTGTCAAAAAGCAAAAACTACAGCTAGCAATTCTTTCTCTGTGGTGATGTAGTTTTCTTGTGCGGGTGTCAATGTTCTGCTAGCATAATAAATTGGCTGAAAATGCTTGTCTCTTCGTTGTCCCAGAACGGCACCTACTGCAAAATCACTCGTATCACACATTAGTTCAAAGGGTAAATTCCAATCAGGTGCAATTATAATCGGAGCATTTATTAGTTTATCTTTGAGGATATTAAATGCATCTAAACATTCCTAATCGAAATTGAAAGGAACATCTTTTTCTAGTAATTTTGTTAAAGGCTTAGCTATTTTAGAGAAATCTTTGATGAATATTCTACAAAATCTCGCATGTCCTAAAAAGCTTCTAATAGCCTTAACTGAACTAGGGGGAGGTAATTTTTCTATGGTTTCAATCTTTGCTTTATCCACCTCAATCCCTTTACTAGAAATCTTATGTCCTAACACAATCCCTTCTCTAACCATAAAGTGACATTTTTCCCAATTCAAGACAAGATTCGTTTCCTTACATCTTATTATAACTCGTTCTAAATTTTTAAGGCAAAGGTGGAAAGAATTACCGAATACCGAGAAGTCATCCATAAATACCTCCATAATGTCTTTCACAAGTTCATCAAAGATGGCCAACATGCAGCGCTGAAAAGTAGCAGGAGCATTACATAATCCAAAAGGCATTCTACGATAAGCAAACATACCGTACGGGCATGTAAATATTGTCTTTTCTTGATCTTTAGGAGCTATTGGGATTTGGAAATAGCCGGAGGGTCCGTCCAAAAAGCAGTAGTACATGTGCCCAGGTAATCTTTCTAGCATCTGATCAATAAAGGGCAAAGGGAAATGATCTTTTCTGGTTGCATCGTTCAACTTCCTGTAGTCAATACAGACTCTCCAACCTGTGACTATTCTTGTGGGAATCAATTCATTCTTTTCATTGGTTACCACAGTCATGCCTCTTTTCTTCGAAACTACCTGCACAAGACTTACCTAAGTGCTGTCAGAAATAGGATAAATTATTCCTGCATCTAGGTTTAATTACCTCGACTTTGAAAACTTCTTTCATATTGTGGTTTAACCATATCTGAGGTTGCACACATGGTTTATACTCATCTTCCATTAAAATTTTGTGGGTGCAAAATGATGGGCTTATTCCTTTAATGTCCGACATTTTTCATGCTATGGCCTTTTTGTGCTTCCTTAGTACCTTTAGCAGATCTTCTTTCTCCTTGGGTCCTAGTTCTGAAGAGATGATTACTGGTAGTGTAGAATTATCCCCTAAGAATGCGTATTCTAAATGTTTTGGTAATTGTTTTAGTTCTAACTTAGGCAGCTCATCAATAGAGGGCTTCTATTTTAGATTTTCATTGACCTCAATATCCTCTATTTTCGTCTGTCTAGAGGAAGATGTATTGGGATTCACTTCATCGGTATCGTCATCTTTCCCTTCACCTTGTGAAAGACACAGTTCCACCGTGTCACTGTGCATGATTTCCTGCAAAAATTCTTGAAAAATGTGATCAGTGGCATCAACAAAGTAACAAGAATCATCTTGTTCTCTAGAATATCGCATGGCATCATAAATTTGGAAAAAAATTTCCTCATCTCCTACTCTTAGTGCAAGTTTACCATCACCAACATCAATGATAGCCCTAGCAGTAGCTAGAAAAGGTCGTCCCAAAATTAAAGGTACCTCTACGTCCTCATTCATGTTAAGCACAACAAAATCAACAGGGAATATAAATTTATCTACTTTTACCAGAACATCTTCAATAATTCCTCTAGGATGCTTAACAGATTGTCAGCTAACTGAATACTCATCCTAATAGGTGTTGGTTCCTGGAGACTAAGTTGTTTAAATATTTTATAAGGCATTAGATTAATATTGGCATCTAAATCAGCTAATGCTTTTTCTATGCTCAAACTACCAATTAAACAAGGAATAGTGAAACTTCCTGGATCTTTTAATTTTGTTGGTAGCTTGTTTTGGATGATAGCTGAGCATTCTTCATTAACTTCCACTGTTGAAATTTCCTCGAACTTCCTTTTATTTGTTAGAAGCTCCTTTAAAAATTTTGCATATGTTGGCATCTGCGAAATAGCTTCAACAAAAGGTAAGTTAATGTGTAGCTGTTTGAAAAGTTCAAGAAACTTACCATATTGTGCGTCTAAGCGGTCTTTCTTCAACTATGCTGAATATGAGATTGTTGGTTTAATTTCCTCACGGGTCGGTGTTACCTTTGCCTCATCAGTTTCATGTGGTACATCTTTCTTTGTTTCGATTAACTCCCTTCCACTTCTCAATGTCACTGCCTGTACCTGCTCTTTTTCCCTAAGTAAGCTTTCTGATCGTGTTTCAGAAACTAACTTAGTAAGTTCCTTGAACTCCTGTGTCAACGCCTCAAGTTTTGTTTCTATCTTTTGGAAACGTGTTTCTATATTTTGAGACCGTATTTCTGAGGCCGCTATGAAGTTTGTCAGCATCTCTTCAAGGTTCGGCTTCTTTTCCTGTGGGTAGGGCTGTTGTTGGAAGTTTTAGGATGGTTGTTGCCTTCGATTTCTTTGAACGCCCCATGAGAAATTGGGGTGGTTCTTCCAACCTGGATTATAATTATTACTATATGGGTTACTGTTAGATCTGAAATTCTTACCCATATAGTTCATTTGTTCGCTCTCCATGCCCTATCCGTAGGGTGGGTACTCAGGATTTCCACTCCTTCACTTGCGCCGCATTGCATAACTGGATGTGCCTGCGAAGAACCATATAAACCATCAAATTTTTATGTAGCAATCCTACCTGATTTGATAGCGCGGTCACTACATCAATGTTGAAAAATCCGGCTGCTTTGGCTGGCCTTGTCCTAGTAACTTGCCACTAATAGTTATTCAGTGACATCTCCTCTATAAACTCGTAGGATGCTTCAGGAGTTTTGTTGTTCAGGGTTTGGCCGGCAGCTGAATCGATTAGTTGCCATGTTGAAGGGTTCACACCATTGTAAAAAGTTTGGACCTGTAGCCACAAAGGTAATTCGTGGTGTGGGCACCTCCTCAACAAATCTTTGTATCTCTCCTATGCATCATAAAGTGTCTCTAAATCTATCTGCACAAAAGAAGAGATATCATTCCTCAACTTGGCCGTTTTGGCCGGTGGAAAATATTTTAATAAAAATTTTTCAGTCATTTGATCCCATGTAGTGATTGATCCTCGTGGAAGGGAATGAAACCACTGTTTGGCTTTATTTATCAGAGAAAAGGGAAATAACCGAAGACGGATAGCATCATCAGAAATGCCATTTATCTTGAAGGTATCACAGAATTCTAGAAGATTCGCTAAGTGTGTGTTAGGATCCTCATCCTGCAAACCATCAAACTGAACAAACTATTGTATCATCTGTATAGTGTTAGGTTTTAGTTCAAAATTATTTGCAGCAATAGTAGGCCTAACAGTACTTGACTTAGTTCCTATTAAATTAGGTTTAGCATAATCATACATAGTACGTGGAGCATGATGTTTGGCCATCTCTAGAGGTGGCAGATTATTCTCTGCCATCTCATCTGTAGTATTAATTTTGGCTTCTTGCTCTTCTTCTATGTAGCTTAAGCTTCGCCTTGTCTCTCTGCGATTTCTGCGAAGGGCACCTTCAATATCACTGTCGTAAAGTAGGGGTCCTATTGGGTTCCTTCTAGTCATAAACTAGAGGTACCTGAAAGGAACAAAAGAAAGAAATTAGCAAAAACAAAAATAGACTAAAAATAAAAGTAAATTGCAAAATATTAAAAATGGCTAAAGTAATAAAAATTGAGCGTTCTTAATATTTTAGTTCCCTGGCAATGGCGCCAAAAACTTGATCGCCTGTCAGAGTCTTAAAAATTTATATAAAGAATGATCGAACCTGGAAACTAACTATGACAACGATTTGAGGCAAGCGCACCTATCGAACAGTAGTATAGTTAAGGCAAGACCGGAATGTCGAATCCTAAAGGAACCAAAAGTACTAATACTAACTCTCTCTTTATTATTTAGCCTAAGAATTAAAGTGATCTTTATTTAATCTAAAATTAACTAATTACTAAACTAAAGACTCTAAGACAAAGAATAATGAAATTGGGAACAATACTTGAGGAAAAACCAATTGATTACGATGACACCCAAGGAAGAATCCACCTAGACTTCACTTGTTATCTAACTCTGAACCAGACGATTTATTCACTTGACTTGATCCGTAAGATTCCCTAAGTTATATTAATCCCTCTCTCGAGGTGACTAACGTCTAACCCTAGGTTGATTAATTGAAATCTCTTTCTAATTAAAACCCCTAGAATTGCATTAACTCGATCTATGGACTCCCATATTAGGTTTCACCCTAATCCAACAAAATCTCATCACCCTATCTTTAGGCGCACGATCAACTCCGTTTAATTATGCTAGATCTACTCTTAAGTAGGGGCTTTTGTTCCCCCACTTAAGCACATCATGCTTGAATTAATATCCTGGAAATATGAACACAAGAATTAAGAACACATAATTAAGAACAAGTCAAATATTTATCATATAGTTCAGGAAACGATAACAAGAGTCATCTTAGGTTTCATCCCCTCAGGTATCTGAGGGTTTAGTTCATAATAAAAGAAAACATCTTAAAAGAAAAGATAAGACAAAACATAAGAAATCCCTAAAACCCCCTGAAGGAATTGAAGAAGAGATCCTCCATCTTGAGTATAACTTCGGCTTCTTGAGATGGATCAACTGGCTATCTTCAAGTAAATCCCCACAAATCTGCCTTCTTTGGCCTAGCTGGACGCCGCCTGACTAAAGCCTTGGGTTCCCTCTTTTCTGGCCATACTCAGGGTGTTTATATAGGCTTCGAAATGTGTTTCTTTGCCCCTAAGTATCCAAATCCGAGTGAAACTCTTTTTTCCTACGGCAGGGACACGCCCATGGAACATGCCCGTGTAAGTCGTGGCCAGGCCGTGTTTGAACCTGTTAAATGAGGCACGGCCGTGTGGCTAGGGCCCAAGCTGTGTGGATTTCGTGATATGGCCCATTTACTCCATTTTGGGCCCGTTTTTCGTTCTTTTCGTCATTAGGTGCTCTCTTGAGTATAAAACATGAAAACAAAGGATTAGGAGCACAAAATTACACAATTCAGGGCATAAATCATCCAAAAGCATGCTAAATGTGGGCTTAAAATATGTTACTTTTACAGTTTATCAAATGCACATCCAACCCGTTATAGAATATTTGTAGTCGTAATCACTCAGGCAATCCGTGGTGTGCGCACTTCTAAATTAGCATCTTAAAATGCTCTCATGCTTCGTGAAAGCTTTCCCCCTCTAACTATTTAAACATCAAATTTTCCCTTCTTAGTTGGACCGTCTTACTAATGGGGAAGAACTTTTGTAGGAATTTCCCTGCGAGTTCATCCCATGTTGTGCTTGATCCCTGTGCCTGCGAATCTAGCCAAGAAAAGGCACTATCAATTAATGAAAACGGGAACAACCGAAGATGAATAGAGTCATCAATGACCTCATTGTATTTGACGGTATCACAAAACTAGAGTAACTACTTTAATGCTATCTCAGATCCTCAATCATTGTTCCTCGAAACTATAAATTGTTCTAGATCATCTAGATCATAGCTAGTTTAATCTCGAAATTATTGGCCATGATGGCTAGCCATTTGGTAGCGTATTCTTTCTCGGAGCCTTTCATTACATGCCATGTTTAGATTTGTGGGTAGCTGTGGTGGTGGTAGTGGATCTTCTAGATTGTTAGCCTCATCGAGTAGCAAATTATCTCGTGGTACGTTGCTTATATCAGAAGGTGTATCTTGCATCTATTGTTCCTGTTTTCGCTATTGCTGTCAACGATTTCTTCGGATTATTCTCTCTAGATCTGTGACTGGCTCTATAGGTATTCCCTTAGTACGAGTCATACACTAAACCCAAAAAGATAAGAATAGTAGAAACAAGAAAAATAAAATTCATAACTATAACCTAAAAATTCCTTAATTATTTTATTATCATGCAAACACTAGAACTAATATAGTGATGTTGCCTCCCCGAAAACGGCGTCAACAACTTGACCGCCTCTTAATGTACCAATGTCTAGAGTAAAAATCCTGCACAAAAGATGTGAAAAAATAGTATCCGCAAGTACTCCGAGTAAACATCCAGAGTCAGGTTGTAATATAGTTACAACAGAGTAGGTAAGTACTCCGAGGATTGTACCTAAGGGAGGCGAGAACTAGATTTATTACAATTTAAACATAAATAAATCTAATAATACTTCAATTGATTTATAGCACAAATAATTAAAATAACAGTTTTTGGATAAATTATAATTAAAAATAGTAAGAAAAGACATAAAGGAAAACTAAATAAACAGTTTCTTGATTTTTATGTGTGTCTGCTTAATTCGTATGAATTCTATGGCAGTTTGTGATGGGTTGGGGTGTTCCCAGTGATTAATTTTCATGCTTTCTTTGTTTCTGTTGATTGTTTTAACCTTTTTTTGGTTCTCGATCGGTGTTGTTTGTCGCGAGTGGTTTAATGTTTTCTGAGTTTTCTTCTTTTTTGGCGTTGATTTGATGACCTGACTCGCGTAGTCTCATCAATCGTGTCCGTTGTTTTAATGCTGAGTCATTATTCCTATTGAACCTGGTAATATCTTTCTTTTTTGTTTCTTCTGGGTTTTTTTTGCTTTGTCTTTTGCTTTGACTTTTCTTTCTTTTTGCTTGTAGGTTTGTTTCGGTCTGTGCTTGAGTTTTTATTGGATTATCGAGGTATCTTGTGGGTCCGACGGTGTCTTTGTTTTTTGCTTTTTGCACTGAAATTCTACGTAACATGCATGGTTCTAGGTTTTTTTCTTGATTTTCTCACTTGTTATGTTTCCATGCACGTACTGTAAGTTTTGCTATGAGGACGATGCCAGACTTGACTAACGTGTATTCATCTTTCCATTTTGTAATTCTCCCATCTGATTTGTCTTATTTTTTATGGTTTTTCGGTCCCGATGTGGCTGTGCGAGGCTTAGGGACGGTGTTTGTTGTTGCTTTCTTGTTTTTCTTATTTTAATTTGTTTTATTAAGCTTGAGTTTTTTCTTTACCCGTCTTCTTGATTTTAGTTGTTCGTGTTTCTAGTTTTTTTCCCCGATTGTTTTGTTTTTTTTGGTTTCTATTGTTTTAGCGGTACCTTTTTCCTTTTCGTTCTTGTGCGCTTCTTCTCTATCCGTGTCTTCTTTGGTAGGAGCCTTGGTTTATCCGTGAGATGGAAGATCGACCGGAAAGTAATAAAGAAAATATGGAGGATGATATCAACCTGATGATGGAAAGGTTGAAATTCTCGGAGGAGGAATCAACCAAGGGATTTCGCTCAAAAGATGAAAATAACCTTCAAGGGTTCGAATCTTGGGCCGTAGGTAAAATAATGGCGGTGGAAGAGCCAAACAGGGAGGCAATGTACAAGGTTTTTCGATCGCTTTGGTTCAACAAAGAAGAGGTGAATTTTGTAGCCCTGAAGGAAAATGTGATTATCGTCAAGTCCGGCTGTGTGGAGGATAGGAGCAGAATCCTAAACCTAATGTCATGGCTCTATGACAACTGCCTTTTTTCGATGCTTCCATTTGTGAAAGGAAAAGTCATCGAATCCTACGTTTTCAATAAGTCCCCTTTCTAGCTTAGAATTTTCAACATACCGCTGGAGCTTATGGATCGCCAAACAGCCTTGGAGATGGGGAAAGCCATAGGATATTTAGTGGCAATTGATTGGAAGGATAGGGATGGTGGATGGACGGAGTTCATTAGGATAAAATTTTTGATCGATATCTCAAAGCCTTTGAGACGGGTTATAAAGCTTGTCGACGGAGATGGGGTTGATATTACTTGTGTTGTAAAGTATGAAAGACTCTCAGATTTCTATTTTCTATGTGGAGTGATTGGTCATAAGAAGGATGGATGCCAGGATAAGTATGGGTTGAGGGATGCTAATGAACTAAGCCCACAATATGGTAATTGGCTAAGGGCAACGATAATACTCCCGAGTCAAGGTAGGGGAAATTGGCAAAACAGTGTAGAGGTTTTACCAACAAAAGTCGCAACGTTTGAAGACAAAGAAGTGAGCAACTCAGAAACAAGGGAGGAGAGCGGGCAAATAGTCCAAAAGGGTAGAGACAGGGGAGGTGAGGAGGAAGTCACGTCTGTTTCCCCAGCTGAAAGAAGGTTTCATAGACACATGCGGGATGGTTTGGTAAGGTTTAAAAGCAAAAGAAAGAGATCGAGGGGGTCAAATGGAGATAACATAGAGGAGAGCCCAGCTAAAATGGCTAAGAGAAGATTGATGGATTGTATTTCACCTAGCAAGGCGGTGGCTGGCGATCAGCCCCGCCAGGAGCTATGAAGGTCATGGGTTGGAACTGTCGGGGTGTGGGGAACCCTGCGACAGTTCGCGAGTTGAAGCAACTTATTGTTGCTAACGTCCCCGAAATCATCTTTCTGAGTGAGACTAAAAAATAACATCTCTCGTGTTAGTTTTATATGCAGGATGGATGGTTGCCTGGCAGTCAATGTAGAAGGAAAGAGTGGGGGCTTGGCTTTCATGTGGAGGAATAGGGCGAAGGTGACGATTCAAAGCTACTCCAAGTTTCATGTTGATTCGTTGGTTGACCTGGAAGACGGGAAGTACCTCAGGTTCACGAGTTTCTATGGTCATTCTGATCCAGTTGTGAGAAACCAGGCGTGGGATATGTTGAGAAGGATCAAAAGCAATGCTAGGGAGGGATGGATGGTGGGTGGAGATTTCAATGCCATCCTTAACGAGGCCGAGAAGGAAGGTGGAAGGAGGAAATCCAAGGTTGCTATGGAAGAGTTTGGTGAGCTTCTGGAGGAATTAGCTTTGGTTGATATTAAAATAGGGTTGGTTGGTTCACGTAGTGCAATAATAAGGAAGGGTCGGGTCTTGTTAAGGAGAGGCTTGAAAGATTTCTTATGTCGGAGGATAATGTTGAAAATATGCCTTTCATACTATGGTGGTTCGCCAGTCTAAGTCCGACCATGATGTTATCCTTATGAACACCGTTGGGAACAAGCCGAGGGTGAGATGCGATGATCCTAAATAATAGTTTAGGTACGATACGTGCTGGGCAAATGAGAAGGAAGCCTTGGATATCATTAATACCATTTGGTCCAATAGGGAGAGGAACTTTACGGACAAGGTTGAGGACGTTCGGAAGAAGCTGGGGCCTTGACAGTTTAATCATTTCAAAAACACGCGGAGAAAGATCAATGCCCTGGACAGGAAAATTTGTTCCTTAATGGATGGACTATGTAACGTGAATACGTTGAGGCTCCTTAAGTCAGCAAGGGGAAAGCTGGGCCATCTTTATGATGTTGAGGAGAAGTACTGGGCCCAAAGAGCTCGAACCCAGTAGCCTAGAGAAGGGGACCGTAATACTCGTTACTTTGACATTTGAGCTACGATTTGCAAGAAGAAAAATAATATTGATAAACTCAAGGATTCTAAGGGAACGTGGCATGAAGATAGCCAGATGATTTGCAACGTGGCTTGGAGTTACTTTAATGGTCTTTTCAAGTGCTCTCTCGACCCTAATGATGAGTGTGACTAACACTTTGTTCTTTGCTGTATCACGGATACCATGAACGAGAATCTCAACAAAGAGTTTACTGACGAGGAGATTTTGACGGCATTCAATCAGATGGATCTTAGGAAGGCTCTGGGCATAGACGGGCTCCCTAGAAGCTTTTTTAAAGCTCATTGGCAGACCATGGGAAAAGACGTCCTTAATTTTTGTCATGAAGTGTTGCGGGATACTGAAAAAATTCACAAAATCAATGGAACCTTTCTCGTTTTGATTCTGAAGGTTAATAATCCATGCAAAATGTCTAACTTTCGTCCTATTAGTCTGTGTAGGGTCATCTATAAAATCATTTCAAAGGTGTTGGCTAATCGACTCAAAGAAACTCTTCCTATGTGTATTAGTGAGAACCAAAGCGCGTTTGTACCTGGCCGTATGATTCATGACAACGTTCTGATTGCACATGAGCTTATCCATTACCTACGAAGCTCTAAAAATGGCCCGAATAAAGGTTGCGCGTCAAGCTCGACATGAACAAGGCCTATGACCGGGTGGAGTGGTGTTTTCTCGAAAGAGTCATGTTAAAGCTTGGTTTTTCGAGTGGTTGGGTCTATAAAATTATGATATGCGTCCGTACGATTAATTATAAAGTCAAATACAATTCATACCTTACTGATGTCATCATTTCGGAGAGGGGCCTTCGCCAAGGGGATCCTTTATCTCCCTACCTCTTTCTTTTTTGTATGGATGGCCTATCCCGCATGCTTCGGGATGTCCAAGATAATAAAAATATTAAAGGCATTCAGGAAAGCAAGGATGGGCCTAGAATAAACCACCTTTTTTCGCTGATGATGCTCTTCTTTTTGTCAGAAATGATCAAACGGAAGTGGAGGCGTGCATGTAGATCCTAAACAATTTCACCAAGATGTCGGGTCAGAGTATTAATATGGACAAATCTATGGTTTGCTTTAGCCCCAAAACTCCTATGGCTCAAAGAGATGCTGCGAATGAGATCTTCCGGATGAAGGTGGTGGACAACTTCGATAGCTATTTGGGGCTACTGATCCTGGTTGAAAAAAAGAAGTTCGAGGCCTTTAAGAATATTGTGAACTGCACGGCTTGTAGGATCAACAGCTGGTCGAAACGCTTGTTATCTAGCACTGGGAAGGAGGTGTTCATCAAGTCTGTCATCCAGGCGATACCAACTTATGCTTTTCCCGTCTTTCTTGCCCCGAAAGGTGTGATCGAGGAAATTCAATCCATGATTAGGCGCATATGGTGGGGCGGCGGGGAAAAGAACAGGGGGTGGAGTATGTTGGCGTGGGACCGTTTGTGCTATCCTAAAGGTATGGAGGTCTCGGCTTTAGGGATCTCTATCTTTTTCACGTGGCTCCCTTGGGGCGGCAGGTTTAGTGTCTTTTGAACTATAAGGACACGCTATACTACAAGGTTCTCAGTGCAAAGTATTTCCCGAACGAGGATATCTTCCAGCCCAAGCTTATAGATAAACCGTCTTTTACATGGTCGAGCATCTCCAAGGCGGCTTGCACTTTTAGCGAGGGCTTCGAGTGGAGCGTGGGAGATGGCAAGAGTATTGATATTTGGAGGGACAACATGTGGTTTAAAAACCTTATCCCATACGGCCAAAACATACAAGCTTATTACAATATCATGCACACACTCATTCACTTGACCGATTATAAAAAAAAATACATATAATATTTCATGTACATTACATAGCTTGTACTAAGTCTAGATAAAGTCAAACACTTAATCAAATCAAGAAATCACATATAGCAAATTTCATATATATATATATATATATATATATCAATACATTATAGATATGCGCATTTACCAAATTCGAAATTAAGCTTAAACAACTAATTCTTCAAACAAATTTGTTTACATGTAGATATCTCTCATAAACTTAACCAAACACACATATGCATTGCATAACATATTTCATATTCCATAAAATGACTAAAGTTAATGCACACACATAAATTCCAAATGATACTTAACTAATACATACTAGCCTTGACTTAACCATCTAACAGTTATTAACATCTTAGCTTAAACCTAATAATCTTCTATAATATACATTCGAAAGTTATTCATACCAAATGATCTCATGGCAATCATCCATACACTTAGTCATCCAAGTAAACTAAATTAAGCCAACTGAAAGGTACATTTTTCAATCATATCTACTTCATTAGAACCGAATCAAAAATGCAGAACATATCAATATGTCGAGCTTATACTAGATACACCACATATATATAAGATAGGAATTTTATATAACTAATATATTATATACTATGACTCATCGATCATCCATTGTTTTCCTCATTTCCAAACACATTACTAAACACTTAACATATATATATATATATATATATATATCATATAACTACTTTTCATACATGATTAAACCATGACCAAATTTATACATACAAAAGCATTATAAACAAGTCATTATAACAAAAGTATGGGAATTAAACTTAACCCAATAGAGATAGCCATTTTCGCATGGCTATAAACATTAACAAGTATCATTCAAAATATCAAGCTAGGCCATACATGCCTTATGCTTAAAAATTCAACTTCTATGAGTACCAAAATAAGTCGATAGTGTGAGTGACTTCAACTATGATTCCCCGAGCCCGTAGCTTGATCAAAATCTATAAAACAGAGTGAAAACATTCAGAGTAAGCTAACTTAGCTTAGTAAGTCTTAAGCAACTACATTATAACACTCAACCATTCAAGCATTATATACAATCAACTTATAATATTAGATATACATGGCTTACTTAAAAACTCACCATAATAAAGTATCATTACCTCACTTATTCAATAACTTTCATTTCCTTACCAAATACACCATTTATCGATTGTATGTAAGTTAGCACATGTCTATGTATATAAATACACCTACTTGAACATCTTAACCACACTCAAGCTTTTGAATAACCAGTAACCACATGGCACATTTTATATACAAATTCCACAACCACAAGTATAACACATTTCTATCATCATTTTATTTACTCATCAGCATAGTATATATATATATATATAACATTAAAGCATGAAAAATACATACCTTGTAGCCGAATTAACAAATTCACTTTCAAAAGCTTAAGCTTACTTGTTTTGTTTCATGACTATATTACTACATAATCGAAGTTCAGAATTGAAAACTCACCGGTATAGAACCAACTAGGCATTAGCCCGAATCGCACACACACTGGCACTAGGCCTGCTAGACTCAAGGTCCGAGATTTAAACACCGACATTTAGCCTGCTAGGCGATAAGCCTGATATGATTCACCGGCACAAGGCCTGCTAGGCATTTAGCCCGATATAGATCACCGGCACAAGGCCTACTAGGCTCGAAGCCCGAGTATCAACACAATTAACCATTCCATACACCTTTCTTAATACCAAAATCACATATATCCCATACATTTCATAATACTATCACATATCAAATTCGAATAAGCTTAATCACATTACATTAAATAAATAACATCAATCCAATATTACACCACCAACATTCGGAAATTTCATATATATATCCTCATAATATTTAAATTTCATCATTCATTAAGTTACATAAATAATTTTCAACATATATTTGCTCAAAGACTTACCTCAGCTTTCGACGGACGATAAAGACCGGCTATTCGATAACCTTTGCCTTTCCCTGATCCAAATCCATTTTTATTTGTTCTTGATCTAAACACATTAAAATTTAACTCATTCAAGCACATTTCATCTCAATTTGGTCCCAAAACACATAAATGGGCAAATTACCATTTTACCCCTAATATTTCACACTTTTACAATTTAGCCCCTATTGTACAAAACACAAAATACACATAATTTGTACTTACTTCCTTAGGGCCGAATCTTCCATACATCCATACAAAGGCATACATTTCATTTATTTTTCATTTTAACCCCTCAAAATTTTATTTTCTCAATTTAGCCCTAATTACTCAAATTCACCAAAAATCTCAATACAAAACGTATTAATCTAACATATATCTTTCATAATTCATCAACTATCATCATAAAACTCATGAACTAATCAATGACACATTTCAAAATATTCATCAAAATCAAAAATTCAAGCATGGGTCTTGAAGTATTCGAAGCAACGATTTTAAAAACGTAAAAATTATCAAAAACCGAGAGCAAAACTCACCTTAATTTTAGCTTGCAAATGCCGAATGCCTAGCTAATTTTTTTCTTTCTATTTCTTTTATGGTTTCGACAAGAGGATGAATAACATAAAGCCACTAACCCATTTTCTTTTATTATAAACTAATAGATTACAAAATACATATAATATAAAATATAATATACATTATCATAAAAAATAATAAACATTATTATAACATATAAAACTCATTCCATTTATTAGCTTGTCGTCCACTAACCATGAAAATGGCTTAATTGCCATGCAAGGCCACAATTTTTAAAAGCCACAACACTTTGATACCTCAATAAATAGCATGTAACTTTCACATTCCATGCAATTTCATCCTTTTATCAAATTAACCCACAGACAAACAATTTAACTTACGAGAATTTACCACACACTTAATAACATATTTACGGCACTGAAAATAATATAAAAAAATTATTCAGACTCGGATTCGTGGTCCCGAAACCACCGTTCCAATTAGGGTCAAATTTGGACTGTTACAACTCTCCCCCTTTAGGGATTTTCGTCCCCGAAAATCTTACCGTTAAACAAAGTCGGATATTGTTGTCTCATTGAATCCTCAGGCTCCCACGTATCTTCTTCAATTCCATGTCGATTCCACAACACTTTTACAAATGGAATTTTCTTGTTTCTCAACTCCTTCACTTCACGAGATAAGATAAAGATCGGTTCCTCCTCGTACGACATACCAGATCGGATTTCAATCTCAGACGGAGCAATCACATGAGACGGATCTGATCGATATTTACGGAGCATCGAAACATGGAAGACGTTATGAATCTTTTCTAGATCAGAGGGCAACTTTAATTTATAAGCAACAGGCCCAACACGTTCGACGATCTCATACGGTCCGATGAACCTCGGACTTAGTTTGCCTTTTTGACCAAAACGAAGTACTTTCTTCCACGGAGAAACTTTCAAAAATACTCGGTCTCCGACCTAAAACTCAATGTCTCTACGTTTTAAATCCGTGTATGACTTTTGGCGATCTGGTGCAGCCTTCAAACTATCTCTGATTACTGCCACTTTCTGTTCAGTCTCTTTAATCAAATCAACCCCGTGTATCTTGTTTTCACTGAGCTCGATCCAGAACAAAGGTGTACGACACTTGCGGCCGTACAAAGCTTCGTAAGGTGCCATTTTGATACTAGATTGAAAGCTATTATTGTAAGCAAATTCAATCAAAGGTAAGTATCGTTCCCACGTACCTTCAAACTCAAGGACGCAACATCTCAACATATCCTCGAGTATCTGAATAGTTCGTTTAGACAGACCGTCTGTCTACGGATGGAAAGCTGTGCTAAAATGTAGTTTGGTACCTAAAGCATCTTGCAACTTCTTCCAAAATCGCGACGTGAATCTCGGGTCTCTGTTCGAAACAATGGAAATTGGCACACCATGTAATCTCACAATTTGAGATACATACAACTCAGCAAGCTTATCGAGTGAATAGTCCGTACGAATTGGAATAAAATGAGCTGATTTGGTTAGACTATCCACTATAACCCAGACTGCATCTTTCTTGCCCGGTGTCGCAGGCAAACCGGATACAAATCCGTAGCAATTCTATCTCATTTCCATTCAGGTATCATGATCGACTGAAGTAACCCAGAAGGCATCTGATGTTCGACTTTTACCTGCTGGTAAACTAAGCACTTCGAGACAAATTCAGATATGTCCCGTTTCATACCAGGCCACCAAAAGAACTGTTTCAAATCATTATACATTTTCGTGCTACCCGGATGTACCGACAATCCACAATTATGAGCCTCATTCAACAACATCTGAATCAAATCCACATTCCTCGGAACACATATTCGGCCTTTGAAGTTCAAACAATTACTTTCATCATTTCGAAACTCTGACTCTGCATTACTTTCACACTGAACCCGTCTAGCCATCGAATCTTCGTCAACTTTCTAAGCATCACAAATTTGTTGAATAAACAACGGTATTGCTTTTAATTCGGCTACTATCGAACCATCACCAGACATAGCTATATGTGCGTTCAACGCACGAAGAGAAAATAATGGCTTTCAACTTAAAGCATCTGCAACAACGTTAGCCTTTCCTGGATGATAGTCAATCACAAGCTCGTAATCTTTCAACAACTCTAACCATCTACGCTGTCTCAGGTTCAAATCTCTTTGTGTCATTAAATACTTTAAACTCTTGTGATCCGAATAAACATGACATTTTTCACCAAACAGATAATGACGCCATATCTTTAATGCGAATACAATGGCTGCGAGCTCTAAATCATGTTTTGGATAATTTCTTTCATGCAGCTTCAACTGTCTCGAAGCGTAGGCTATAACTTTTCCTTCCTGCATCAAAACGCAACCCAAATCATTCAAAAAAGCATCACTATAAACAACAAATTCTTTACCTAATTCAGGCTGCACTAACACTGGAGCTTCGATTAGAAGTGCTTTCAACTGATCAAAACTTTTCTGACACTTTTCCAACCATTCAAATTTACCGTCTTTCTGTAATAGCTTTGTTAACGGGGTAACTATTATAGAAAAACCCTTCACGAATCGTCTGTAGTAACCAACAAGTCCCAGAAAACTTCGAATTTTAGAAACATTTCTTGGTGGTTTCCAATCGAGTATAGCCGATATTTTATTCGGATCAACCCCGTATGCCTGATGCCGAAACAACGTGACCCAGAAAACTGACTTCATTCAACCAAAATTCACACTTACTAAACTTTGCGTACAACTGTTTATCTCGCAAAGTTTGTAGCACAAGTCTCAGGTGTTCAGCATGCTCGGTTTAATCTCTGGAGTAGATCAGAATATCATCTATAAACACTACCAAAAACCGATCCAAATACTGACTGAAAATCCGTTTCATCAAATCCATAAAGATAGCAGGTGCATTAGTGAGTCCAAAAGGCATAACCAAAAACTCATAGTGTCCATACCTCGTTCGAAAGGCAGTCTTTGGCACATCAGAATCTCTGACTCTCAACTGATAATAACCCGATCTCAAATCTATCTTCGAAAACACTGAAACCCCTTTCAATTGATCAAACAAATCGTCAATCCGAGGTAACGGGTATTTATTCTTTATAGTCACCTTGTTCAGCTGCCGATAATCAATACACATTTGCATAGTCCCATCTTTCTTTTTCACAAATAAGACTGGTGCACCCCAAGGAGAGAAGCTCTGTCGTGCAAAGCCCCTATCTGTTAACTCTTGCAACTATGATTTCAACTCTTTTAATTCTGTAGGTGCCATCCGATATGGAGCTATTGAAATCAGAGTCGTCCCCGGTACTAATTCAATACCAAATTCTATTTCTCGAACAGGTGGTAAACCCGGTAGTTCTTCAGGAAACACATCAGTGTATTCACACACAACTGGTACGGATTCAATCAACATTTCAGTCACTTTACTATCAAGCACATAAGCAAAATAAGCTTCATACCCTTTCCTCATATACTTTCGAGCTAGCATCGAAGATATTATTGCTAGTAACCCATTCAGATCATTTGATTCGATCCGAATAATTTCACCGCTCTGACATCTCAAATAAATGGTCTTTCTCTTGCAATTGACAACAACGTCGTGCAAAGTTAACCAGTCCATTCCCAAAATTATATCGAATTCTTCGAAAGGCAACAACATTAAATCAGCTGGGAAGCATGAATCCCGAATCATCAACGGGCAACTTTTACACACTTTGTCGACTAGAACACACCGACCCAAGGGGTTTGATACTCGAATTACAAACTCAGTAGACTTAACAGGCAGAGTCTTACTGGATACTAATGTTTCACACAGATAAGAATGAGTCGAACCTAGATCAATCAATGCAATCACAGTAGTATCATAAAGTGTGAAAGTACCGGTAATAACATATAGAGGAGCAGCATCCTCCCTAGCGCGAATAGCATATGCTCTAGCAGGTGCTCGAGCCTCTAATCGAGCTGTAGTGTCCTTCGTTCCTCTTTGACTGCCACCTACATTCCCTGAATGTCTGGGTGGTCTGCCTCGTGCTGACGCGTTGCTCAGTTTAGTGTTCTGAGCCGTATTTTGCTCGGCTAGTACTGGGCACTCTCGAATGAAATGGTCCGACGATCCACATTTAAAGCAGGACCATCACGGAATCTACAACTCCCAGATTGCGATTTTCCACAATGCTTGCACTCAGCCCGGTTCTGCTGAACATTACCAACACTAGCCATCGAAGTGGCTCGGGAACCCACAGAAGGTCAATCTCGTCTAGAGAAATCTGAAGTAGCCTTATGGCGACTGGATTCATCTTTAAACTTCTTTGATGCGGAATGAAAGGTCTTACTCGATGATCTCTTTCGAATGTCTCTAGCTTCAAACTCGGCTTTTCTTTTCTCTTTCCCGAGCTCTTCAGCTTTGCAAGCTCGTTCGACAAGTACAACAAACTCTTTGATCTTGAGTATGCCAACTACCAATTTAATATCTTCATTCAGACTGTCTTCCAACCTTTTGCACATAATGGCTTCCGTTGGCACACACTCTCGAGCATATCAACTCAATCTGACGAACTTCCGCTCATACTCAGTCACGGTCATTCGACCCTGTTTCAACTCTAGAAATTCTTTTCGTTTCTGATCGATGAATCTCTGACTGATATATTTCTTACGGAACTCGATCTGGAAGAAATCCCAAGTCACCTTTTCTTTCGGAACCACCGATACTAGTGTATTCCACCAGTGATATGCAGTGTCTTGTAGTAAAGATATAACACACTTCAAGCATTCATCTGGTGTACATGACAGCTCATCGAGCACCCGAATAGTGTTATCAAGCCACATCTCAGCTCGTTCCGCATCGTCGTCATCATTAGCTTTATATTCCTTGGCCCCATATTTTCTGATTTTATCAACGGGAGGCCTACTAGATCTCATCGGATCTATCATCGGAGGTGCTGAAGGTATCGGAGTTGGATTATTCGGGGGTGGAGGTTGTTGTACAGCCGGATTAGTCCGAATAAATTAGGTAAACCATTCATTCATCATCTGGTAGAAGGCTTGCTTAGCCTCCCCCTCATGGCTACCCGAAATAGGTCGAGAGTCTACCAGCGGTAACCCATGTGCGAGATCAGGCGCTACGCTCTCAACATCATCAGCTACGGCTCTATCAGGATCCATTTACTATATAAAACACAATTTAAATGTCAGAAGTCACCACAACATCGCATTTTAAAATTAAGGCATGTATAGCTAGACTCTCACGTGTTACGGTAGTCCTAGAATAGACTAAACCGTAAGCTCTGATACCAATCAAATGTAACACCTCTAACCCGTATTCGTCGCCGATTAGGGTTACGGGTATTACCAGATAAGTAAAAACTTTTATTCAATCAATTTATGTCTTAGTTAAATATCCTTATAAAAATGTTTCAATTATAAACAGACAATCTCATATGCGTAATACATACTTAATATACTAAACTAAGTCGTATTCAACATGATCACGGATGAACACAAAATGATCATGCAATGTACATTTCAATAATACCACACAACAATGCAAATACCATAAACCTCAATTATTATATCTTTTTATTTTATCAAATGCTCATACAAACAAACTAATCGTATCTAATTAATTAAAATAAGCATGATCCACATATCATCCTATTTCAACTTACTTATAAAACCGAAAACATGTGGTTTAAAAACCTTATCCCATACGGCCTAAACATACAAGCTTATTACAATATCATGCACACACTCATTTACTTGACCGATTATACAAAAACATACATATAATATTTCATGTACATTACATAGCTTGTACTAAGTCTAGATAAAGTCAAACACTTAATCAAATCAAGAAATCACATATAGCAAATTTCATATATATATATATATCTATATCAATACATCATAGATATGCGCATTTACCAAATTCAAAATTAAGCTTAAACAACTAATTCTTCAAACAAATTTGTTTACATGTAGATATCTCTCATAAACTTAACCAAACACACATATGCATTGCATAACATATTTCATATTCCATAAAATGACTAAAGTTAATGCACACACAGAAATTCCAAATGATACTTAACTAATACATACTAGCCTTGACTTAACCATCTAATCGTTATTAACATCTTAGCTTAAACCTAATAATCTTCTATAATATACATTCGAAAGTTATTCATACCAAATGATCTCATGGCAATCATCCATACACTTAGTCATCCAAGTAAACTAAATTAAGCCAACCGAAAGGTACATTTTTCAATCATATCTACTTCATTAGAACCGAATCAAAAATGCAGAACATATCAATATGTCGAGCTTATACTAGATACACCACATATATATGATAGGAATTTTATTTAACTAATATATTATATACTATGACTCATCGAACATCCATTTTTTTCCTCATTTCCAAACACATTACTAAACACTTAACATATATATAAATATATATATCATATAACTACTTTTCATACATGATTAAACCATGACCAAATTTATACATACAAAAGCATTATAAACAAGTCATTACCTCACATATTCAATAACTTTCATTTCCTTACCAAATACACCATTTACCGATTGTACGTAAGTTAGCACATGTCTATGTATATAAATACACCTACTTGATCATCTTAACCACACTCAAGCTTTCGAATAACCAGTAACCACATGGCATATTTTATATACAAATTCCACAACCACAGGTATAACACATTTCTTTCATCATTTTATTTACACATCAGCATAGCATATATATATAACATTAAAGCATGAAAAATACATACCTTGTAGCCGAATTAACAAATTCACTTTCAAAAGCTTAAGCTTACTTGTTTCGTTTCATGACTATATTACTACATAATCGAAGTTTAGAATTGAAAACTCACCGGTATAGAACCCACTAGGCATTAGCCCGAATCGCACACACACTGGCACTAGGCCTGCTAGACTCAAGGTCCGAGATTTAAATACCAGCATTTAGCCTGCTAGGCGATAAGCCCGATATGATTCACCGGCACAAGGCCTGCTAGGCATTTAGCCCGATATAGATCACCGGCACAAGGCCTGCTAGGCTCGAAGCCCGAGTATCAACACAATTAACCATTCCATACACCTTTCTTAATACCAAAATCACATATATCCCATACATTTCATAATACTATCACATATCAAATTTGAATAAGCTTAATCACATTACATTAAATAAATAACATCAATCCTATATTATACCACCAACATTCGGAAATTTCATATATATATCCTCATAATATTTAAATTTCATCATTCATTAAGTTACATAAATAGTTTTCAACATATATTTGCTTAAAGACTTACCTCAGCTTTCGACGGACGATAAAGACTGGCAATTCGATAACCTTTGCCTTTTCCCGATCCAAATCCGTTTTTCTTTGTTCTTGATCTGAACACATTAAAATATAACTCATTCAAGCACATTTCATCTCAATTTGGTCCCAAAATACATAAATGGGCAAATTACCATTTTACCCCTAAAATTTCACACTTTTACAATTTAGCCCCTATTGTACAAAACACAAAATTCACATAATTTGCACTTAATTCCTTAGGGCCGAATCTTCCATACATCCATACAAAGGCATACATTTCATTTATTTTTCATTTTAACCCCTCAAAATTTTATTTTCTCAATTTAGCCTTAATTACTCAAATTCACCAAAAATCTCAATACAAAACATACTAATCTAACATATATCTTTCATAATTCATCAACTATCATCATAAAACTCATGAACTCATCAATAGAACATTTCAAAATATTCATCAAAATAAAAAATTCAAGCATGGGTCTTGAAGTATTCGAAGCAACGATTCCAAAAACGTAAAAATTATCAAAAACCGAGAGCAAAACTCACCTTAATTTTAGCTTGCAAATGTCGAATGCCTAGCTAATTTTTTTCTTTTTATTTCTTTATGGTTTCGGCAAGAGGATGAATAACATAAAGCCACTAACCCATTTTCTTTTATTATAAACTAATAGATTAAAAAATACATATAATATAAAATAAAATATATATTATCATAAAAATAATAAACATTATTATAACATATAAAACTCATTCCATTTATTAGCTTGTCGTCCACTAACCATGAAAATGGCTTAATTTCCATTCAAGGCCACAATTTTTAAAAGCCACAACACTTTGATGCCTCAATAAATAGCATGCAACTTTCACATTCCATGCAATTTCATCCTTTTATCAAATTAACACACAGACAAACAATTTAACTTACGAGAATTTACCACACGCTTAATCACATATTTACGGCACCGAAAATAATATAAAAAAATATTCAGACTTGGATTCGTGGTCTCGAAACCACCTGTAACACCCCAAACCCGGTCAATACGCCATGACCGAATCTAGCATGCCACGAAGGAAAACGTTTAGAAGAAAAATGAGCTAACGATTAAAATTTTGTGAAAAACTCTTTGTTGAACTTTGTTTGTAGAAAACAAGAGTATAATAAATTGAAAACTGAAAATTTGCTTTTGAAATCCCGTAAGTAAAACTTTTAAAACTTAGTTAAGAAAACATTTATGTCATTTTAAGAAAACTCAAATTATTGTTTTGAAAACCATTAGCATTTAAATGTAGAAACTCAATATTTGGAAATCATTTAAATTGTAGAAAACACTTAATTTCTATTTTACTATCAACCAATTTATATTACCCGATGGTAAGATTTTAAAACCATTGCGTTTTTTAATTACTTTAGAAAACTTTAAGCTCAATTATTAAATTAACCAAATAATTTATAAGCCAAATTTAAAACATATCCGAAGTATATAAATAATCCAAAACATAATTAAAGAGGCCTTATTACAAACCCAAAATAACAAAGACCAAATTAAAATAAATTTAAAGTACCCCAAATCGAAGTTCATGTAAAATCAAATTTTATTGCATGGCCTCCTCGAGTTCATCCGGCTCCTCATCCGCAATCTCACGAATCACCTAAAAAGATAAGGAAGAAGGTGAGTCACCAAGACTCAGTGTATATTCCCTCTCCCGGGTAAATACCACATACTTACACAAATTATAACAAAGCAACATATATGTATAATGCACCCAACCTAGCCATCCATAACTCCTTTTCTACCCCGTGTGGTACCAAACCACTGGTGGTGCCAAACCACTAGTGTCCAAAGACACAATTGTGATACCAAATCACTGGTGACCGTAGTCACGAATAATCCATCTGTGGGGCCAACCCACGTGTGATACCAAATCACTGGCGTCGATCCCATATCTCAAAAGTGGGGCCAACCCACGGTGGTGTTAACCACAGGGACGAGACGCTATGAGGTGCCAAACCTCTGGTGTCCGAAGACACGAATGTGATACCAAATCACTGGAGATACCAAATCTCTGGTGTCCGAAGACACAAATGTGATACCAAATCACTGGTGACCGAAGTCACAATATCAATCTTCCCCCTCCTCTCATGTTGCCCATATCAATGCAATAAACAAATCATGTCAATATTCTTTGATATGAATCACATAACAAAATATCATAAATCGTAGATCATGATTTCAATCCACATGTATTAACAACATATTGAAACGGACTTACCCGAATCCTCATTCATACCATCATGGTATCATCTCAAAATCTCATCATTTCGGCTTTAACAACATGAATAGTTATTTAACACACATATATACAAATATGAACCAAGTTATAAAGTGTGTAAGATACACACCTTTCACCAACGCAAAAACTATCTTCCAACGATCCGATCTATCGCACTAGATCACCTTGTTCTACAATCGGTCAATACTAAAATTATAAACAAATGCCATTCGGCCATTCCACTAAATCCCAAAGAGTTTCACTTGTAATACCAAGTCTTACGTATACTTACCCAAAACGATAGACAAAGATACGAGGCTTAGGTTGATTGCTTCCAACGTCCCGAGGAGCCTAAAAGAAATCGGTTCCTAGAATGGTTAGAACCTTGCAACAATTGCCCAAAGGTTCAGCCTTTGTCCACAAGAAAACGTCATAGAGAGGAGAAAAAATATAATAGGAAAATCGGCCAAGAATACTTACTTAATAACCAAAACCGATCGAAGAAATCCAATGAAGTCCTACCCTTGAATATTCGGCCAAAAATAAATCAAAAGAATATGAGAGTTTCGGCTATATGGTTATGGAAGATGGAAAATATGTGAGTAGAAAAGAGAATTGAAATGATAGAGAATTCGGTTTAATCAACAAAAGAAAAGAGAGAGTTTGAAGAAGAGAATGGTTCGGCCAAAAAGGAAGAGAAAGAAAATGTGGTTGAACAAAAGTCAAATGAAGAAAAGAGAGAGATGGGAGAAATGAGGTTCGGCCAACACCTATTTTGCCTAAAAGAAATGTGCACAAAATGCCCAAAAATCAAATGTTGTTTCGGTTTCAAATGGATGAATGAAAAGAAAGAAAAAAGTAGGATTTGGTTCCAACAAAATAAGGCTAAAACCAAAAGGAATTTTGCGCTAAAAGCATAGCACACATTCGGCCAAGGAGGGGAGCTTTTTGGAGAGAAAGAAAACAATACAAAAAGATGCACAAAAAGCAAAGGTTGACCAACAATCCCCCCCAAAACACCTAACAATAATCAGCCACCCCCTAGACACCCATGCCGTCCACATACATGCACTAAAGGCCTAGGATTACTTTCCAAAACATCCTCCATATTCCATGCCTTTGTCCCCTCATCATACCATAACCTTAAGATTCTTATCCCCAATTTCAAGCTTTCCTTAAACATATGTTCAACTTACCAAAATTAATAGTCCAACCTATCATAAATAAGGTTTGACCGTCCATCAATGCTAGAACACAAAAAATAAAGTCTTCAAAATGCTAAACATGCTACTCGAACCACTTCCCTCAAGCAACCTTTCAAGCTCCTTAACCACTATGCCACTTACTCCTCTTATAATTTAATTTAACACTTAAATTAACTTAAGTGTCAAACTCACTTAACCCACTTCATTAAATAACCATACTAGAATTTATTCTAGCTTCCTAAATAAAATCAAACCTTCACAAGACTATGCTAACACATGAATTATGCACGAATGCATAACCCCTAAATCTAGGATATTACACCACCATTCCGATTAGGGTCCAATTTGGACTGTTACAGTGCTCAATTGATCGATTAGTGTCGTTGTTTTTACGTCCGACGTAAGTTTGTGTATAATACGTATTGTTTAAACAATTTTCATATGTGATGAAATGAATGGAAATGTGATTGTGAAGATGGTAATGCAAATGTGAATTCAAAGATATGTGACACTAAGCGTGCGATATTATTATAGTTTCGGCTGATTAATTAGCACTAAGTGTGCGAGTTCATCGAATGTTTAAAGAGGATCAAACGAATTATGGCATCGAGCATTAAAATGGTAAATGTGATAGATAAATACGTGATAGTACAAGTATGTACAAAACTTATGTGGTTGATGATATTGTGTATGAGATAGATGGAAGATTATGTAAATGAATGATGAAAATAGTTGAATTGAGTAGAATTATAAATGCTTGTTCATGATCCTATAGATATGGTATGAAAGTGAGTAATAGTCATCGGAGAGATTGAGTAGTGATGTGAATTGAACTAAGTGTTAGTTAATTTTGCATATTAAATTTGAATTGTTGAGTTAATTGTGTTATATTACGAACTTACTAAGCTTTTAAGCTTACTGTGTGAAGTCTTTCATTGTTTTACAGTGATATTTAAGGCTAGCTCAGATTCGGGGATCGTCAGCAACTTAATCACACTATCAGACATCTATTTTGGTACCTTTTTGGAAGTTATATTTATGGTATATGGCATGTATAGGCTAGTGAGGTTGTGGAATGTTTTGAGATGTATAAATCTTGCCATGTGATATGGCTTGATAATGAATTAATTTTGGTATATATTTTGCTATGCGAAAGTGGTGTATGTGATGTGTATATATGGTCTTGTGTGAATGACCATTATGGTATGCTTTGGTGAACTAGAAATGGTATGTTTCATATTTGATTTGGTACTTGATATGGTGAAGGATTTGTATGTTATTTGATATTGGAATTTAATATGTAGGGATGACCCAAATTGGGTGGCAAATTGGCCTTGCAAATGGCCTATATTAGCTACATGGGTGAGCACACGGGCGTGTGTCTCGACTGTGTTCTTCACTATCCTTATTCGAAGTGAGTCAGTTTTGCACACAGGCCAAACACACGGGCGTGTGATAGGTCGTGTGATTTAAATCAGTGTTGCACACGGGCCAGAAACACGAGTGTGTGACAGGTCGTGTGACCCTAGTCAGTGTAGTACACGAGCTGAGACATGGTCCAAGGCATGGTCATGTAAGGCACACGGCCTAGGCACATGAGCGTGTGCCCTGTTTTGAAAGAAAAATTTTTTAAGTTCTGCAAAGTTTCCATATGAGATCGATTTAGTCCCTGTAACGCCCCGAATTTTTGGGCCTAGTAGAATTGGGCCTATTGGGCCTTGGGCATGGGAGCATTTAAAATTTTTAAGAACAAGAGAACGTCACTAATGCAAGTTGGACCTGTTAGGTGAGTGATTTTGGAAGGTTAGAGGGCTTCCAAGAAGTCTCGGGTTCAAACCTAGGCTTTAGGAAAAATTTTGGTTTTAGGTGAATAAAACCCTGGGAGTAAGTAAGTAGGCTTTAAGAATAAAATGTGGAAAAAAATGACACAAGGAAGTGGGTGGTCTAGTGGCAAGGTGTCATTAAGGTTGCAAGGGAACATGGGTTCAAGTCATGGCGCTTGCAATTCATTTTGATTTCCTTTTAAATGAACTTAGACTTTGGCCCATAGGCTTATATTTAGTTGTGCTTGTTTTGTTACACAAGAAGCTAGTTGGTAAGGTGACTATTTTGCTAATTTGGGATGGTTTTGGAAGATTGATGGAGGGATCCCACATTGGGAAGCTAGCGTAAGAGTTGGCGAGAAGCTGGCTTTAAATAGAGCAATCTATGAGGAGAGTAAGCATACCTTGGTTGGCATTTGGGCATAGGAGTGTTCGGAGCGCGGATTAGCTTCAGATTTCCATCAGGTATGTATTTCGCACTACTCTAGCTGTAGAGCGGCAAATTTCGAAATGTCGGTCACACGGCGATGGTAGCCACACGAGTGTGCGAGCGCACGTATGTGAGCTTCGACGTGATAGTTGGGGTCGTCATGAGTGTTCTTGCGGGTTTAGGCTGTTTGGGCCACGATGGGCAAAAAACGGCCATGTGGGGCCAATGGGCCCGTAGGCCCAATCGGATAATATGATTGTGTAGTAAATATTGGACTCGGCTATGTGAATCTCATATTTGTGGCTAGATTTGGGCTAAATGGGCCTTAGGCCCATTCACATTGTTATCTTTGTTTAGAATACCTTGGTTTACAAAATTACTGCAATACCCTTACCTCTGGTTTGTAAAATTACTGAAAAACACCTGATTTTTTTAATTACTGAAATACCCCTAATTTGTGAAATTACTGAAATAACCTCGAATTGTAGAATTACCGAAATACCCTTGATTTGTGAAATTACCAAAATACCCTCGAATTGCAAAATTACTGAAATACCTGTAACACCCCAAACCCGGTCAACACACCACGACTGAATCTGGCTTGTTACGGAGTGAAAACATTTTTTTGAAATACTAGTTACCAGTTAAAAACTTTATGAAACTCTTTCATTGGATCAGATGTTTGGAAAATTTAGTAATAGGTGGTGTCAAAAATAGATTTATAGTTGTTTAAAACTTGGAGAATCCCATAATTGAAAATCCCTTTGCTAATACCAATTTAGAAAACATTTGTTACTTATTAAAAACTAAGTGCGACTAGTTTAATCAAATTTTAACCTATTTGCCTTGGAAGTTGATTGAAAGATTTAGAGTTTGAAAAACATGCCAGTTACCTCTTATTATATGCATTTTGTTACCCGATGGTAATGTTTGAAAACCCGAAAGAGTTATAGCTTTGAAAACATTACTTTTTACCGGTTAATTTAACAAGTTCATAAATACGATATATGAATGATATAATCAAGTAAAAACAAGTAATTAAAACCCAAAGAAAATACTAGTGGCCTTATTACAAACCCAAAACCAAATTAAAAGAAAACTGATGAAACGAAATAGCAGTTTAAAATCCAAAAATCAAACCAAGATGCATGGCCACCTCGAGTCCTCCTCGGCTCCATGTCCGCGATCTAAGCCTCATCTACAAAATGTAAGGGAAGGGGTGAGTCACCAAGACTCAGTGCATACATCCCCAACCCGGTTATTCAAGCACTTACACAGATCATCAGTAAAACATGCAGATTATGCAACCCATAACCTAGCCATCCAAACACCTTTACTACCCCGTGTGGTCAAAACCACTGGTGGTCAAAACCACTGGTGACCGAAGTCACAAATATATCAATTGATGGGGCCAACCCATCGTGTGGTCAAAACCACTGATGACAATCCCGTAATAATCATGTGGGGCCAACCCACTGTGGTACCAAACCACTGGGACGAGTCATAATAATCCATGTGTAGTCAAAACCACTGGTGACCGTAGTCACAAATATCACAAGTGTGGTCAAAACCACTGGTGGTCAAAACCACTGGGACTTAGTCACAAATCATATCAATAGTATGGTTAAAACCACTGGTGACCGTAGTCACAAATCAACTGATGGGGCCAACCCATCTTGTGGTTAAAACCACTGGTGACAGTCCAAATAAATCATCCCCCTCCTCTCATCAATCCTACCATCATCATGCTCATATCATACGTATCATAATCTCATATATCATGCATTTATGGATAACATAGCATTTAACAGTACATGATGGCATATACAAACATACATCGTAAACCACGTAATAGGGGACTTACCCGGAATCCAAGCTTATGCCCACAAGGCAAAGCTGCTAACACAAAGGTTATACAGTAACACAATAAGCATTGTTAAACTAATAAAGTGTGTAAGAGTTTACACACCTGTCACTAACGCTACCACTGAATCCCGTGACCCGATCTACCGCACTAGACCTCCTTGCCCTATATTCAGCCAACACCAGAGTTATCAACATAGGCTATTCGGCTCTACCATTAAATCCAAATGGTGAGATTACGCATAGATTACACCATCCTTACCTTTTGCCTTACGAAAACAAACCCCAACGCAACGTTTGTGAGACTGCTTCTCTCCCTACAATCGGCCAACAACCAAATCTTAATATTAATAACCTTCTCTTAAAACCGATTAGAGAAAACCAAAAAGTAGATCTGCCCTCGTTGTTATTTGGCTAAGATCACAATAGAAGAAGAAGGGAAATTTCGACAAGGTGGAGTGACCAAAAAGATTCGGCTACACCAATGTAAGGAAGAAAGAGGGACTTTTTGACAGAGAGTTGAATAGTGAAGGGAGTTTCGGCTAAGGTTGGTGGAAGCAGACAAATATGGTTCGGCTAGAGGGGAGAAAGAGAAGGGAAAAGAGAAGTGAAAGTGGGAGAAGGAATTCGGCAAAGACAGGTAAAGTGAATTTCGGCCCCAGAGTTTGAGAAAGGAAGAAAATAAAAGTAAGAGAGGGAAAGATGGATGCTTTCGGCTTAGCACAAATGGGAAAAGAAAAGAGAGGGATGGGAGGGTAAGGGATTCGGCCAAAGAACAGGAAGAAGAAAAAAATATAAAAAAATAAAATAAAATGAGATAAAGAGTAAAGAACCTAAGAGAACAATCGACTAGGTGCAACACATGAAAGGAGTTTCGGTTTACTTCAATCGGCAATGCTTCAAGAATGGTTTGCTTTCAGCTTTGCCACACAACAAGAGCTAGCCAAAATGCCCCAATAGGTGCCTAAGAGAATTCGGCACCCTCCCCTCACTAAGCTTCCTCAAAACTGAACACTCCTCCAAGGAGGAGTTAAAAATTCGGCCACTTCCTCAAATCACTCCTAGCCACCAATTCAAACGAGTTTGAATTAGTCCAGCTCCTAATTTTTCCCTTTGCCATCAATTTGAATTATTTGACTGAGTCCAAGCTTCATCCACCAGAGTTTGTGCTGAGCATAACTCGTCCCCCCTCTTGGTGTCAAAAAATAATAAGCAAGGGTGGGATTTCTGCTGCTCGAACCTGAGGCCTCCTTCCCCTGCAAGTGGCGTCAATCACAGGGCTCTAAGTGGTGCCTCCAAGCCACGTTACCAAGCCCCAACTTGTGCTAAAATCCCCCTTGAAATACTTATAACCCCTAGCTCCCTTCAGCTCTCTTTACTTACACCTTAAAAACAAAATTCCTACTACTCAGGCCTGCTCTAGACTTATAACTAGATCTTAGAACATCACTAATAACAACACCACCATCCAAACACATGCAAAACAACCAATTTAAAATTAACCCCTGATCCAGGATATTACAGTTCTACCCCCTTAAAATAATTTCGGCCT
Source organism: Gossypium australe (assembly GCA_005393395.2). Taxonomy (NCBI): domain Eukaryota; kingdom Viridiplantae; phylum Streptophyta; class Magnoliopsida; order Malvales; family Malvaceae; genus Gossypium; species Gossypium australe. The sequence goes on along the minus strand of CM016621.1, from coordinate 106,204,054 downwards.
CAAAATTACCTGGTCAAAAGAGTTGAGGTTATTGCTGTCTCATGACATCTTCGGGTTCCCACGTGGCCTCCTCCGTACCATGGTTTCGCCATAACACTTTCACCAAAGGAACTGACTTCCGTCGTAGAACTTTAACATCTCGATCTAAGATCCGTACCGGCTCCTCCTCGAAAGACAAGTCAGGATTCACCTCTATCTCCTCAACTGGTACAACATGTGACGGATCCGATCGATAGCGTCTGAGCATCGAAACATGAAAGAAGTCGTGAATCTGACTCAACTCTGCTGGCAACTTGAGCTGGTAAGCTACTGGTCCCACTCGCTTCAACACCGTATACGGCCCAATGAACCTAGGGCTTAGCTTGCCCTTTCGACCAAATCTTAACACTTTTTTCCAGGGCGATACCTTCAGAAAGACCTTATCACCCACTGCATACTCAATATCCCTGCGCTTGAGATCGGCATAGGATTTTTGCCTGTCCGCCGCTTCCTTAAGATGAGCCCGAATCACCTTAACCTTGTCCTCCGTCTCTGCAACCAACTCTGGCCCCAACATCTGACGTTCACCCAACTCTATCCAGCACGTAGGTAAGCGACACTTCCTACCATACAACGCCTCGTATGGTGCCATCTTGATGCTTGCTTGGTAACTATTGTTGTAAGCGAACTCGGCTAATGGCAGAAACTCTTCCTAGCTACCTCTGAAGTCCAAGATACAACCTCTCAGCATATCCGCTAAAATCTGTATAACCCTTTCCGACTGCCCGTCAGACTGTGGATGAAACGCCGTACTAAAATCCAAGCGTGTACCCAGAGCCTGATGCAATGCTTTCCAAAATCTCGACGTAAATCTGGGATCCCTATCTGAGATGATCGATACTGGCACCCCATGCAACCGCACTATCTCTGCCACATACAACTTGGCTAATTTCTGAAGCGAATAATCAACCCTTACTGGTATGAAGTGAGCTGACTTAGTCAGACGATCCACAACAACCCAAACTGAGTCCTTCTTGCTAGGCATAAGGGGTAATCCACTGACGAAATCCATAGTGATCCTTTCCCACTTCCGCTGTGGAATCTTCACCAACTGAAGCAAACCTGATGGCAACTGGTGTTCAGCTTTGACTTGCTGACACGTCAGACACTCACCCACAACCTCCGTTACTTCTGGCTTCAGACCTGGCCACCAAAACTGTTCCCTCAAATCACGGTACATTTTACTGCCTCCAGGATGCATAGCGTATGGACTGCTATGAGCTTCCTGAAGAATCTGCTGTCTCAACTCAACATCTTTAGGCATGCATACCTTCCCTTGAAAACACAGTACACCCTCGTCATCTACGCTGAAACCTTCGAATTCACCATTTTGCACTTGCAACCTCCAAGCACTCAAAACCTCATCTGACAGCTATTTCTCCTTAACCTGATCAATCCATGACGGCTTAACTTGCAATTCTGCCAGAAGGCTCCCATCATCATAAAGACTAAGGTGAGCAAACATCGCTCGCAAATCCGCTACCACCTTACGGCTTAACGCATCAGCTACTACGTTAGCCTTACTCGGATGATACTCGATAGAACAGTCGTAGTCCTTCAACAGTTTGATCCACCTTCCTGTCTCAAATTTAAATCCTTCTGTGTCAGGAGATACTTCAGACTCTTGTGATCCGTATACACTATTGGCTTCTCCCCATATAGGTAATGCCTCTAAATCTTCAAGGCGAAGACCACCGCAGCCAATTCTAAGTCGTGAGTCGGATAGTTGCCTTCATGAGGCCTCAATTGCCTAGATGCATACGCTACCACTTTTCCATCTTGCATCAGCACACACCCTAAGCCAGTATGTGATGCATCGCAATAAACAGTGAATTCCTTTCCTGCCTCAGGCTGAATCAAGACTGGAGCTTCAGTCAGAATCTTCTTCAACTTATCGAAACTCTCTTGCTGTTTCTCAGTCCACACAAACGGAACCCCTTTTCTCAACAGCTTAGTCAACGGTACTGCAATTAAAGAAAACCCTTCTATGAATCTCCTGTAGTATCCTGCCAAACCTAGAAAACTCCGAATTTCTGCCACCGACTTAGGTGGTTTCTAATCCAATACTGCCTCAATCTTACGAGGATCCACCCTAATTCCCTCAGGTGATACACCATGACCCAAGAAAGTCACCTCCTTAAGCCAGAAGTCGCACTTACTAAACTTGGCGTACAGCTGCTTCTCTCTTAAAACCTGTAGAACCACTCGATGATGCGCGTCATGTTCTTCCTCCGATCTTGAGTACACCAGGATGTCGTCTATAAACACTATGACAAATTGGTCTAGATACGGCTGAAACACCCGATTCATCATGTCCATGAATGCTGCCGGAGTGTTGCTCAAACCAAAAGGCATTACTAGGAACTCGTAGTGCCCATACCGAGTACGGAATGCCGTCTTATGAATATCCGCTTCCTTCACTTTAAGTTGATGATACCCCGACCTAAGGTCAATCTTAGAGAAAACCGATGCACCCTTGAGTTGATCAAACAAATCGTCAATCCTAGGCAGTGGATACTTGTTCTTGATTGTCAACTTGTTCAACTGGCGGTAGTCTATACACATCCGCATCGTGCCATCCTTCTTCTTGACAAAAAGCACTGGAGCTCCCCAAGGTGATACACTCGGTCGGATGAAGCCTTTATCCAACAATTCCTGAATCTGAGCCTTCAACTCCACCAATTCCTTTGGCGCCATCCTATATGGAGCAATAGATACTGGCGCAGTTCCAGGTAACAAGTCTATACCGATCTCAACCTCGCGATTATGAGGTATACCTGGAAGTTCCTCAGGAAACACATCCGTAAATTCTCCTACAGTTCGAACATCCTTCACCGCTGCATCCTTAACTTCCAAAGCACAAACATGCACTATGAATGCCTCACAACCTTTCCTAACCATCTTCTCAGCCTTTAGTGCAGAAACCACATTAGATAAAAAATCTCTCCTATTTCCTATCATTACCACCTCATCACCCTCCATGGTCTTCAACACCATGCGCTTAGCTGCACAATCCAAGTTAGCCTGATACTTTACTAACCAATCCATCCCGAGAATCAGATCGAACTCCCCAAATGGCAGTTCCATCAGGTCAGCCAAGAACACGACCCCTTGAAGTTCTAGGGGTACATCCCTATATAGTGTACTTACTTCTACAAAGTGACCTAGAGGGCTTATCACAGTCATCTTCCTAGAAGTAGTCTCAGAGTCTAAGTTCAGAGTTTCCACTATGCTACTAGCAACATACGAGTGCGTCGAACCCACATCAATTAAAGCATTATAAGGTATTCCAAAAATTAAGAACATACCGGCTATGACGTCCGGTGCGTCGCCCTCCTCTCTACGCCTCGCCACGTAGACTAGCCCAGGCTATCTCGCCTCTGTTCCACCTGCACCTCTGCCCGGTGCTCCATGACCTCTACTAGAGCCATTACCTCCTCTACCTGAACCTCGGCCCCTCTGTGGCTGCTGATTATCCCTCCTATACTATGCACGACCTTGATTCTCAGACTGCAGCCTAACTGATCTTTGTGGACAATCCCTAACTCGATGCCCCATTGATCCACACTCAAAGCAACCTCTTTTCCCATTCCAGCATTCCCCTGTGTGAGACTTTCCACATCGCGCACATCGTGGCGACCACTGTGTATTAGTAGCAGTCGGCCTAACAGCTTGATTTGGCCCACTATACCTAACCCTTTTCTGCTGATTCCCAGAAAACCCGGATGATCCAGAACGTCTCTTGTTCCAACCCCTATCCTGATTCCGCCTCACTGACTGTCTTACCCCTTCAGCTACTTTAGCTTTCTCCACCAGAACGGCAAACTCTGGCTCCTACTGTGGGGCTATCATCATCCTCAGCTCGTCCTTCAGCCCATCCTCGAATCTGACACAGCGCTCATGCTCTGTACTCACCATACCCCGAGCATACCGACTCAACCGGAGGAATTCTGCCTCATACTCCGCTACAGTCTTACTACCCTGAACCAAGCTCAAGAAAGCCCTGCGCTGCGCATCAACATAGCTAGCCCCTATGTACTTCTTTTAATAGGCTGTCCTAAAGAATTCCTAAGTGAGGTCATCTGTCATCGCGCCATCCCTAATCGTGAGCCACCACTGATACGACTCATCTCGCAACAGAGATACTATACCCTTCAGCTTTTCCTCAGCTGAAAAATCCAGGTCATCCATGATACATTCTGTCGCCTCTAACCAGTATTTCGCTGCACTCAGTGCCACCCCGGACACACCTCTGAATACCTCTGCACCATTAGCCCTAAGTCGCTCGGCCACAGATTTTCGAGCTCCAGTTCCAATGCCTGCACTAGCAACCCTTTCTAATACCCGCAGTACAGCCTGTGACACCGTATCATTACCACCCGTCTGATCCTGATATTTCGAGCCCACAGCTGGCGGCGGTGGTACCTCATTTTCTGATCCATGGCCAGACCCTGCCGGTTCCGAGACCGTCATCCTACCCCTACCTCGTCCATGAGTGTTACGCCCACGTCCACGTGCACTCATATCTACCGATATTCAAGCTGATTAAGAGTTTTATGCGTTAGACTTTTATTCCACTGTCTCTTAAAGCACAGTCTTATGAAAAGTTCAATAAGGGGTTGTTTTCGCGAGTACACATCATCCTATAGTTCCAGTCTCTATAGTAGTTCCTACGTGTACTCAATCATGCCATCCATCATAATCGTATCAACAAAAGCAACAGTTTGGGGTACTTACCTGGGCGGATTGGTGCTGGAGACTCGGTGCCATGCTTTCATCCTTATACTTTTCTCATAAAAAGCCTTTCATAATCCTTTTTTTAAAACATTTTTGGGCCTCGGGCCCACAGCTGAGTTGTTGAACCTGGCTCTGATACCATAATTGTAACACCCCAAACCCGGTCAACACACTACGACCGAATCTAGCTTATTACGGAGTGAAAACATTTTTTTGAAATACTAGTTACCAGTTAAAAACTTTATGAAACTCTTTCATTGGATCAGATGTTTGGAAAATTTAGTAATAGGTGGTGTCAAAAATAGATTTATAGTTTTTTAAAACTTGGAGAATCCCATAATTGAAAATCCCTTTGCTAATACCAATTTAGAAAACATTTGTTACTTATTAAAAACTAAGTGCGACTAGTTTAATCAAATTTTAACCTATTTGCCTTGGAAGTTGATTGAAAGATTTAGAGTTTGAAAAACATGCCAGTTACCTCTTATTATATGCATTTTGTTACCCGATGGTAACGTTTGAAAACCCGAAAGAGTTATAGCTTTGAAAACATTACTTTTTACCGGTTAATTTAACAAGTTCATAAATCCGATATATGAATGACATAATCAAGTAAAAATAAGTAATTAAAACCCAAAGAAAATACTAGCGGCCTTATTACAAACCCAAAACCAAATTAAAAGAAAACTGATGAAACGAAATAGCAGTTTAAAATCCAAAAATCAAACCAAGATGCATGGCCACCTCGAGTCCTCCCCGGCTCCATGTCCGCGATCTAAGCCTCATCTGCAAAATGTAAGGGAAGGGGTGAGTCAGCAAGACTCAGTGCATACATCCCCAACCCGGTTATTCAAGCACTTACAAAGATCATCAGTAAAACATGTAGATTATGCAACCCATAACCTAGCCATCCAAACACCTTTACAACCCCGTGTGGTCAAAACCACTGGTGGTCAAAACCACTGGTGATCGAAGTCACAAATATATCAAGTGATGGGGCCAACCCATCGTGTGGTCAAAACCACTAATGACAATCCCGTAATAATCATGTGGGGCCAACCCACTGTGGCACCAAACCACTGGGACGAGTCACAATAATCCATGTGTGGTCAAAACCACTGGTGACCGTAGTCATAAATATCACAAGTGTGGTCAAAACCACTGATGGTCAAAACCACTGGGACTTAGTCACAAATCATATCAATAGTGTGGTCAAAACCACTGGTGACCGTAGTCACAAATCAACTGATGGGGCCAACCCATCTTGTGGTCAAAACCACTGGTGACAATCCAAATAAACCATCCCCCTCCTCTCATCAATCCCACCATCATCATGCTCATATCATACGTATCATAATCTCATATATCATGAATTTATGGATAACATAGCATTTAAAAGCACATAATGGCATATACAAACATACATCGTAAACCATGTAATAGGGGACTTACCCGGAATCCAAGCTTATGCCCACAAGGCAAAGCTGCTAACACAAAGGTTATACAGTAACACAATAAGTATTGTTAAACTAATCAAGTGTGTAAGAGTTTACACACCTGTCACTAACGCTACCACTGAATCCCGTGACCCGATCTACCGCACTAGACCTCCTTGCCCTATATTCAGCCAACACCAGAGTTATCAACATAGGCTATTCGGCTCTACCATTAAATCCAAAGGGTGAGATTACGCATAGATTACACCATCCTTACCTTTTGCCTTACGAAAACAAACCCTAACGCAACGTATGTGAGAGTACTTCTCTCCCTACAATCGGCCAACAACCAAATCTTAATATTAATAGCCTTCGGCTTTCCACGACTTAAGGAATGAAGAACCAATAGAGATATCCTTACCACTTGACTTACCACAACCGATAGTTTAGGGAATAGAGGGCTTAGATCGACTGCTTCACAATCCCGGTGTACCTAGATGAGATTGGTTTCAAAAGGTGATTAGAGACCTTTCTAACCACTGCCGAAATCAGCTTTGCCCTTAAGAAAATCGGCAGAGAGCAGAGAAGCAAAACATGAAACATTCGGCAATGACACTTACCTTCTCTTAAAACTGATTAGAGAAAACCAAAAAGTAGATCTGCCCTCGTTGTTATTCGGCTAAGATCACAATAGAAGAAAAAGGGAAATTTCGACAAGGTGGAGTGACCAAAAAGATTCGGCTACACCAATGTAAGGAAGAAAGAGGGACTTTTTGACAGAGAGTTGAATAGTGAAGGGAGTTTCGGCTAAGGTTGGTGGAAGCAAACAAATATGGTTCGGCTAGAGGGGAGAAAGAGAAGTGAAAGTGGGAGAAGGAATTCGGCAAAGACAAGTAAAGTGAATTTCGACCCCAGAGTTTGAGAAAGGAAGAAAATAAAAGTAAGAGAGGAAAAGATGGATGCTTTCGGCTTAGCACAAATGGGAAAAGAAAAGAGAGGGATGGGAGGGTAAGGGATTCGGCCAAAGAACAAGAAGAAGAAAAAAATATAAAAAAAATAAAATAAAATGAGATAAAGAGTAAAGAACCTAAGAGAACAATCGACTAGGTGCAACACAGGAAAGGAGTTTCGGTTTACTTCAATCGGCAATGCTTCAAAAATGGTTTGCTTTCAGCTTTGCCACACAATAAGAGCTAGCTGAAATGCCCCAATAGGTGCCTAAGAGAATTCGGCACCCTCTCCTCACTAAGCTTCCTCAAAACCGAACACTCCTCCAAGGAGGAGTTAAAAATTCGGCCACTTCCTCAAATCACTCCTAGCCACCAATTCAAACGAGTTTGAATTAGTCCAGCTCCTAATTTTTCTCTTTGCCATCAATTTAAATTATTTGACTGTGTCCAAGCTTCATCCACCAGAGTTTGTGCTGAGCACAATTCCTCCCCCCTTCTTGGCGTCAAAAAATAATAAGCAAGGGTGGGATTTCTGCTGCTCGAACCTGAGACCTCCTTCCCCTGCAAGTGGCGTCAATCACAGGGCTCTAAGTGGCGCCTCCAAGCCACTTTACCAAGCCCCAACTTGTGCTAAAATCCCCCTTGAAATACTTATAACCCCTAGCTCCCTTCAGCTCTCTTTACTTACAGCTTAAAAACAAAATTCCTACTACTCAGGCCTGCTCTAGACTTATAACTAGATCTTAGAACATCACTAATAACAACACCACCATCCAAACACATGCAAAACAACCAATTTAAAATTAACCCCTAATCCAGGATATTACAATACCCTTGATTTGTGAAATTATCAAAATACCCTCGGTTTGGAAAAATACCAAAATACCCTTAATTTGAAAAATTACTGAAATACCCCTAGTTTGCAAAGTTATCGAAATACACCGGGTTTGCAAAATTACCCTACCCCTGGTTTGCGAAATTACTGAAATACCACGATTTGCGAAATTATCAAAATACCCCCAGTTTGCATTCCCTCAGTTTGCAAAATTACTAAAATACCCTCGATTCGTAAAATTACTAAAATACCCCTATAGAGTAGAATTACTGAATTACCCCTGTAGGGTAGGATCATCGAAATACCTTTATAGGGTAAGATGACTATTTAGCCCTTGGGGGTAAATAACTGACTTAGACTATGAGTTGACTAATTTGACTGTGGTTGTATGACTTATATGCTTTTATTACATGTTTAAGTGATTGTTACTGAGCGTGGCCATTTTTTATACACATGTAATGATTGAGTATGACATACACGACATATTGCATGGGGTTGGGATATTGATAGGGAGGAAGTTCTGATAGGGTCGCACAGGTTGCATGACGATTGTAGATCTAGTATTGATCTGATAGGGTCGCATGACGATTGTGGATCCAGTATTGATTTGTTGAGGTCACACGGGTCGCATGACGACTGTGGACCAAAGGACGACTTAAAGCTGCGTAATCTGATTATGGCTCTGTGCTAGCCTAAATATGGCTCTGTGCTATCTTGAGTATGGCTTTGTGCTAATCGTATTTACCTGTGGCTATGTGCCTAACATATATACCGATGACTCTGTGTCGATCATATTTACCCAAGGTTGTGTGCCGATTATATTACCGTCGCTGATGGCTATGTGTCAAACATAGTACAATTATTGATGGCTTTGTGCCAATTATAATACCGCTACTGAAGGCTCAGAGCCGTATATGTATACTAGCAGCTTTGCTGCGATTTTGGCTAGTACCGCAACCGGTGCTAGCATTGGGAGTGTAGGGATGGCGTGGGTGATTTATTCCCCACAGGTAGTGTAGGGTTGGACGGAGGCAAGTGCAGGGTTGGATGGGATGGGTTAGCATGCATCACACATTATGCATATGGAATTGATTCTGAAATGGGCTAGGCCCAATTGATTCTATTATGGGTTGTGCCCCAAATGATATTGTAGTGGGTTTTGGCCCACGTATGTTCTGAACTGGATTGTACTATTATTGTTAAAGGGCTTTGGCCCAGACTATTTCAGTTTTTGCTTCTGTCTAATGACTGTTACTCTAGTAAAGGGATTACACACTAAGTTTTTGTAAACTCACCCTGTTTTTAACTGTGTAGGTAATCCTCAGCCTTAGACAGATCGGAGTTGCGAGGGACTCGGAGAAGACCACACACTGCTTATGCTTGTAGTTTTGAGTATTTACTTTTAAATATTTTGATTTGGGTTGTAATAAGGCCTCTTTATCCTAACTTATTATTTCTAATATTTATTTATGATTTTTTTTCTAACTGCTAAAAGTGGAATACGATTTCCAAAACGATAACTGTCTTGGAAATACTATGTTTCCTCGACATTTTCAAAATGCTTCTGCAACTCAATTTTTAAACATCATATTTTTGTAAATTGTTTATTTTAAATATGCTTCCGCAACAGATAAGGTTTTAAAAGTAATTACGTTTTCAAGTGGATAACAATTGCGTAAGTGTTTTGAGTTTTAACAAATAGGCTTTAACTCTCAAACAAGTTTTAACAACAAGAAGTATGGATTTGAAAAACACTTCCATGTGACACGCCAGGTTCGAGCCTAACTTCTGGGCCGAGTTTGGGGTGTTACTATCCCGAGCCTTCTTGAAAGCATGTTTAAGGTCACGTAGACCTTCTAAAGGGACTTTGTGTTTTTAATTAACTATGATATGTTGATGTGTGAGTCACAGTGGTTTAAATGTTATGATTCGACCAGTAATACCTCGTAACCCTAGTCCGGCAATGGATACAGGTTAAGGGTGTTACAGATTTTGAGTTAGATCGTGAGATACCTATCCTATTAGGTAGACCATTCTTAGCTACATCTAGGTCCACCAACAATCTAGAAAATAATGAATTAATTATGAAAGTCAATGGTGAGACTGAGATATTCAAATACGGTCACCAACATTATTTGGTGCAAATAATAAATCCCCAAAACCTCCTAAACTAATAAATCCCCAAAACACCTCTTTTCTTTTTCTTTCTAAATTTTTGCTACAAATCTTATTCCTTTTTCTTTGTTTTTACTTGGTGTTGGACCAACAATCCACATCAACAAGGAATTTGGAACGAATCTTCGCAAAAAAGCATGAGATCTGAAAAAAGGTTAAGGGTTCCTGTAACACCCCAAACCCGGCCTAGAAGTTAGGCCCGAATTCGGCGTGTCACATTGAAGTGTTTTTTGTGAAAACCTTGTTTTCATTGAAAACCGTTCTAGAGAAAAGTAAAATCCAGTTTGCTTTCAAAACTAGGTGTATCCAAAAAAAAACCATTTCCTTGTTACTAAGTAAAAAAAAAATCCTTTGACAGCGGAAGCTCGTTCTTTAAAACACAATTATTTTCAAAAACTTGAAATATGCTTAAAAGAAATAAATCCAGGTTTCGTTTCAAAATTACAATGCATTATGGAAGTAATGGAATAATAACTAGAGGGAAAGCCTTATTACAATATGAAATAAAATAACTTAAAATAAATAACTTAAAATCTTGAATTTAGATATTAAGAAAAAACAGGTCTAATCGTCTTGCTAGTTGGCCACCTCTGAGTCCATCCATTCGTCGAACTGCCTGCTGAGGATCACCTGAGAAAAATAAAAGAGGGTGTGAGTTTTCGAAAACTTAGTGTGTACGACCCTCGTCAAACAAAAAAAACATACATACCATAATAATAACATAATAATTTCATACATGCAATGCAGTGCAAACCCTCTCCAAATAATCCATCCGGTACACATCGTTTCCCTTCCAACCCTACACTCATGTGGGGATTTCTAAATCAACCCACCCATCCAATACACTTCAAGGGTAGCCCAATTACGGTACTACCTAACGTTGCAGCAAAGCTGCTGATTATATAATGGGCTTAAAAAGCCATCGATGGATCCACAGTTGTCAAGCAACCATGCGATCATCATATACTTCCTCCGTTCCATAATTCCCACCCATATGCATCCCAAATAGAATATCATATGAATGCAGAAAATGTGCATGGAACATCCATAAATCTTACAATAACACATAGGGGTATTTTAGTCATTTCACATATCAAGGGTATTTCAGTAATTCTACCCTACAGGGGTACTTCAGTAATTCTTAATAGTATGTGTCTTAATTACGAACATTGGCCCGTCAGCAAGCCCTCACGTCTAAAGTGAATAGACACTACGTACAAGGTAGGATTCTAGTGAAAAGGAGGTGGGTCTCTAAGACCGCTTAAGCACCAAGTTGTCCCTAGATCCAATCCTAGACAGCATATGTCCATTACCGCACTCTACCCTATCGATTTGTCCATAGACATGTTTGATTATTAAATTAAGTTTTATGCTATTTAAGAATTTATCAGAACTAGGCCTAGAGTCCATTAAAACCCTAGCATGCATTTCTAAAATCCCATAAGGCCCACTAAGCCCAATCATGTCCATATAGCCCATTAAGCCCAATCAAGTATATGTAGCCCATTAGGCCCGATCATAATCAAATCATACAATCATCCACATCAATCCATCTTTCAATTTCACATATCAACTTTTGCCGATTTGGGCTCACGAGCTCGGCAGGCCCATTTAGCCCCTTTTGGCCCGGTTGGCCAAATAGTGGCCCGAGACCATGAGATCGCTCTCTTGGTCCTGGTAGTCGTATCGGTGTTTCCACACGAATGTTCACATGCTCGTGTAGTTGCCGGCGCCAACCATTTGGCGTTTCCGCTTTTCAGCGTTCCATTTTTTCGGTATTTCGGCTTTTGCTAATTTGTTGTGTGTGAAGTGTATGTACACACCTAGTAAATGAGACGTGTTACACTATCCTCAGCCTTGAACCTACAACCAATACCAACCTCCAATCTATCACACACTTAACCGTAATATTTACCAAAAGCCGAAGCCTTACCTTAACTTTACCATGTACCACTAGTCCTAATAGCCCTTCCTTAGCTACTACTCACGAATATCCCCTAGATCTGCATCAACCATAATCGTTAAAGACAAAATAATAGGTGACTTGTATCCACTTAAGACACCCTTTCCTTTACTATAGACTATTCAGCCAACTTATCCCAAAATCAAGAACACTTACCCAAAACCCGAAACGTATGGATAGCTTTTTTGTAGAGAATTGTAGATCCAAGCTTGATTCTAATTTTTCCAAGATCCGCTCCACCAAAAATCAAAGGAATGATGATAGCCCGACAGAGATTTGGTCACTAGAGTATTCGGCACAAGATTTAGGGCGATGAAGAAATCGGCTCCAAGAGCAAAGGTTTTTGGCTTTTGAAGTCACGAATATTTGCTCCCCAACAATTGAGATGAAGGTGGGATGGCACAAGAAATGGAGAAAAAAGAGAATGATATTCGATTTAAGGCTTTAGGAGAGAAGAAAAGAAAACACATAAGGAAGAGGCAAGGTTTAGAACAGAAAAAGTGAAGGAGAATTCGGCAGAGCACTATAGTTGCTGAAATAACACAGAGGGAATTCGACACCCCCTATTTATACACAAAATTGACCCCCCCAAAGTCCCAATCGTCTCCAACTCTTCCCCATCTCATCTCCTCGTTTTTCTTCCTGATAACTCCCCAACCCTTTTACTAAATTTTCTCTTCTGATCATTCTCCTTAGAGTCCATCATCACACCACTTCCAACCTTCTAAAAGACCAAAATTAAACTCCTAAAAAAATTACTAAGCTAGGATTCGAACCTAGGATCTCCTTACTAGCCCATAATGCCACCTTCCCATACCCTAAGTGGTGTCACTTAGCCACTCCACCACAAGGCTCTTTGATGCCATTTTCCCCTATTTTTATTTAAATGCCCAACTACTCACTGCCCTGGTTCCTTTAATAATTAATTAAAAATTCCTTCTCCTCAAAGTTCAAACCCAGAACTTCTCTAACACCCCTAGACACTCCAAGTTTATTAAACCCTTAAAGCCAACATGTCCTTTGTCATTTTCTTGCTTAAAAAAATTTTATGAGACCCAAAGCCCAAAGCCCAATTCATCTAGGCCCAAAATTTGGGGCGTTACAGTTCCAAACTAAATTTTTACTGTTCCATTACATTATTTGCCTAATTTTTTTAGTTCTTTCTAGTTATAATTGTATTAAAAATGCCTCCTAGGAAATATAGAAAAACTAGCGAACAAGAACCATTGGTGGCTGCGAATCCCTCAAAATTCCAAACGTTGTTGAAAAATATTTTCTAGACTTACAAGGAAAGACATTCATTCAAGAATACGGTTTCAAACCATTCATGATTATTTGTAAAGTAATTCAGACGTAAGGTCAGTATTCTAAATGGGAGTGCTGTTGCGTAACCCTCGAAGAAAATGGTGTTATCTCCATGGTCCAATAATTTTATGCATCCTTTAGGGATCAAGAATCTAGAAGACCATTTGATGATGAAATTGTGGAAAACATAACAATAAGGGGCAAGAAATTCCATGTCAACCCTCATGAAATTTTTAAATTTTACAATGCTCCATACTATGAAACTGATTTTCTGGGAAAATTGATTTAACAAACTTTAATGACATAGATATAGATAACATTGAGAAGTACCTAATCGGGGAAATGGGTGAGTGGAACCACCAACTAGATATCGGACTTCTGACCAATTTTAATCAAGCAATTATGTTTCCTGTATCGTGACATACCCCTTGTAGTTAGTTGCAACACCACAGGCCTTTGTTACAACTAAGCCATTGCACAGCACATAAATTCCTGCACATTTTAATTATGTTTTAATTCCTATTAAGGAGATTGAGGTGCGATCTGACCTTTCGTATGAGGAGGAACGGGGTTGCGATCTTAGACAGCGAGGTCAAGCTGTTGCATAATAAAACAGTTCCACTGGTGAATGTTTTGTGGCGCAACCAAAAGACTGAGGAATCCACTTTGGAGTTGGAAGATTTCATGAGGCGTCAGTATTCGTATTTGTTCGATTCAGGTAATTTTCGATGACAAAATTTCTTTTAATAGGGGGAGAGTTGTAAGCCCCTAAAAATAGGTCTAGTAGTTTCGGGTATGTTTACCGGGTTTTAAGTGAAAATTAGGAGTTAATTGGGCTTATTAGTAAATTTTTAGTTTCATTAATTTAATTTAAAAATTGAGAAATAGTATCCTAGAAAATAAAAATATTTTTAGAAAAATTAATTTTATAGTTTTAAATAATTTTTGGGTAAAATAAATATTTTGGGCCAAATTAGAATTGAAAAATAAATTAAAATGAGGGTTTAATTGAGAGAATTTAAAATATTAATTACATAAGACCTTTTGCAAAACAAGGAAAATGTTTCAGTGGTTTTAAGGCAAATTACCTAAATTTTCAAAATTTTCAAAGGAAAGGATTACTTTGTAAAACAAGGGAATTGTGGGAATGGCTTGATGGCAATTTCCCTAATTTTTGAAAATCAAGTGGAGGTTCTTTAGCTCAAAAACACTACAACCCCCTCACTTCACACACAATTTTCAACCGATTTCCAGGGATTTTCTCTCTCTTTTTTTTTCATTCCCGAAGTCCACATATCAAATATTAGATCTCATCTATTATTTTTTCCAAATTCTCTCAAAATTTTCCAGAAAAGATTTTCAAAGTTGGGAAAAGATTTAGCCGACTTCTTTAAAAATCTTGATCCAATTTTCAATATTGATGATTCTAGATTGAGTGAAGCTAATTTGTGAACTCTAAATTGATTTTAAGTTTTTTTTACTCATTATTTTCGATTTAAATCGATTAAAATGGTTTTTCAAATCTTGATCTCTTCTCTCTTGAACATGAAATTCATCAATGGTGAATTCATGGTTTTTTTGTTGGAATCCATGTTTAAATGGATATCTAAGCTCAAATAATGTTTATTAAGGTTTTTTTATCAGAAAACAAAAGATTAAACTCATTTGATTGATCAATTTTGATAAATCCGTTTTTAACTAAGAATATGAGTTAAATTTTCCAGAATATTATGAAACAGTTTGTTTGATAAAATTGATGCTTAGGTTTTGTGTTGATAGATTAGAAATTATGTTTAGAAATGGTTTTTGGTGAAGAGAAGGTCATTTAGGGGCTGAAATTTGTGTTTTGGATGTACCGTGAGTTTTCAGTAATGTAGATTGGAGAGGCTATTAGATTCGTGTAGTTCATGATTTTTTTTAAAATTTCTTGTTCTAAATGATTACTTGTAACATTTATTTTATCTATGTTTAAGGTCCACAATAGAGGTCCGAACATAGGTACTCGACACACTTTGACTTGAGAAGCAAAAAGTGACGGTGGGTGGTTTTTAATTGCAATTGGTAAACATGTCTATTTACATTCTAAATTGAGATTTTGAATTGTGTTTTTAATGATTCAATTGTACCTCAAATGGTTTAGATTATTAAAATTGATTTTAATTTTATATAAGCATATTTGTAAACGATTTATGGAAATGTGAATTGTGTGTTTGGTATGATTGATTTGGATTTTATTGAATAATAATTGGAGCATGGATTACCTTATATTAGAGCACTTGATGATGGTTTTATGATTGGTTTTAGATCCATGGACAAAGACACTTATTGTGTTTATCTATGTTGTTACTAAAATTGCTAAGTGACACGATTTAAATTGAATTTTTATATCATGAATTAAGTTCTTAAATATATATTTTTATGCCCTGCATGATTGGTTATATTGGCAACATTGTTTGGTGGATCCATTGGATATAGATAGCATGCCATAGGAATTGTGAGTACATACCACTAAATGTCTTATTTGTGAGCATATGGCACTAGGAGTATTGATTTTGTTGGAGTGGATAAGAAAGTGTTGAGCCTTTTCTCCACTCAATTATTGGTGATTTCGAGGCGATATAAGGGAATGTGTGGCTACACCCCACTCAACTGGAGTATTGTATTCGATATTTGGGAGATCTAAGATCCGTTTATCCAATCCATGATCTAATGTTTATATTTTTCCATGGATGTCATTTGCCAATATAAGTGTTTGTTTGTTAATTAAATTATGTTCCCATATGCCATGATAAATGTGATTTTTACTCGTGGAATAACATATTGAATGATGATGCTATGATGTTGCATTCTTACTAAAAATTTTAGTCAATTGAATGCTATAATTGAGCATGAAAATATAATTAAAACTATGACTCATATATTCAAAATTTGATACTTGCATTGGTCTAAGTATGTTTTTGGTGTGATTTAGTTATTGAATTTATGGCCACTCACTGAGCTTTTTCAGGTCACACCCTTACAACTTTGTGCAGAGATTTTTTTCGACTTTAGGTGTAACATCCTAAAATAGGGGTTATTTGTGTTTGAATTATTTTGCTTGTGTTTGGATTGCTGTGATATTATCCATAGTGTAATAAGACTTAATTAGGGGTCTTGAGTAGGCTCGGATTAGTAGAAAATTTATTTGTGAAGCTTTAAAGATAGGGAGCCTTAGTAAGTAGGAGTTACAAGGTTAAAAGAGGGAACATTTGACATTAAAAATGACTTGGAAAAGTGGCAAAGGGAGGCCACTTAGGAGCTGGAGTTGACGCCATCAAGGGAGCAAGGGGAGCCTATGTTCGAGTCGCGGAATCTTTTTTTTATCTTCATTTTGGACGGCAAGAGAGAGAATGTAACACCCCAAACCCGGACAAGACACCACGTCCGAATCTGGTATGTTACGGGGAAAACGTTTTTGAGAGATCCGATTTTCGTTTAAAAGCTGGGTGAAAACTTAGTGTACTTGAAGAAAATTTGAGTAGGCTTGTTTGAAATCAAATAGTGTATTTGAAACCCGGAAATTTTGAATACTTAACCAATAAGTGTAGTCAAAAGCGAGTTGATTTCATATAAAGCTTCAATAGTGTCTTAGTGCTATTTTAAAACATTTTTGACTTAGTAGAAAATCGAGTTTGATTAAAAAATCATTTGAGTTTACTTGAGTTTACTTAATATAACAACATTGTGTAATACCCGATGGTATAATTTAAAACACATTGCGATATAATTTTGAAAACGTTGTCTTTCCAAGTTTTAGTAAAATTTATACCAACTTATTTTGTTAAAGCATGCTAAAAATATCTAACTTAAAGCATAACATCATAAAACATAATTTAAAAGGGCTCTTACAACCCAAAATAAACCCAAGTAAAAATAAATGAACTAAAGTACCCAAGTTAAAAAGTCTGAGTAAAACTTTATTCAGCATGGCATGAGCACCCCGAGTCCGTTCCGGCTCCATGTCCGCGTCTACGAGTCACCTGAAATGTCAAAGGAGAGGGTGAGTCGAATGACTCAGTGCATAAATCCCGCTCCCAATAAAACAACATGCTAACACACATCATACATAGCAACATAATTAATGCAACCCAATCCTAACCATCCGTATCTCCTTTTCTACCCCATGTGGTACCAAACCACTGGTGGTGCCAAACCACTGGTGACATATAGTCACAATGTGTTACCAAAACACTGGTGTCCCAAAGACACAATATCCGTCGATGTGGTGCCAAACCACTGGTGTCCCAAAGACACGTTTGTGCTACCAAAGCACTGGTGACCGAAGTCACAAATCCAATGATGGGGCCAACCCATCGTGTGATACCCAATCACTAGCAGACGATCCCATATCTCAAGTGGGGCCAACCCACGGTGGCATCAAACCACAGGGACGAGTCACAATGAGGTGCCCAACCTCTGGTGTCCCAAAGACACAAATGTGGTACCAAACCACTGGTGACCGTAGCCACAATAATCGAGTGATGGGGCCAACCCATCGTGTGATACCAAATCACTAGCAGACGATCCCATATCTCAAGTGGGGCCAACCCACGGTGGTATCAAACCACAGGGACAAGTCGCAATGAGGTGCCAAACCTCTGGAGGTGCCAAACCTCTGGTGACCCAAAGTCACAAAGTGTGTTACCAAAACACTGGTGCTCGTCAGCACAAAATATCACTGCCCCCTCCACTCATGTCACCCATCATCCTCATACCAACTCATGTATCATGCATATCATACAAATCATACATATCATGCTAACAAGTTTAACATCATATCCCATATCATACATCCACAATCATGGTATCATATAGATCATCAGTAAACTTGTAACAATACTGACTTACCCGAGTCCAAGATCATACCCAAAAGGGTATCATATCAATCCCTCAAACTGCCATGTTTTTAATAGGCAAACAGGTTTAATAATAATATCACTAAGTATGGGTGTGTTAGTTACACACCTGGTAATACGAGTCTAAAAATCCCAACGAATCGATCTAAGTCCCTCGATTATCAAGCTCCTATAACAATCGGCCAACATAGGATTGGGCACTAAGACCATTCGGCCAAAGACATATAACCCAAAGGAGTTAATTTCAATCCCTTACCTTGAAGATGGTTTGGTTTCCTACCAAACCTGAACCAAGCAGTGGTTCTCCTTTAGCAATCGGCTACACCTTAAAAGAAGAACAGTTAACCCATTGTCATCCTTGACTTAATTGCACTAAATAGATAAATAACCCAAAAATAACATAGCCACTTACCACTGCTTACCAACTGGTCTCTAACAGGTAAAGGCCTCACTTGATGGCTTCGAAATCCCGAATGCCCTAACAAGCAATCGGTTTTAACAAAGGAGAATAACCCCCCATCAATAGTTGTCATATATGACTCTTAAACAACTCAAATCGATTAAGAGAAAGAAAGAAACTAAATGACCATTCGGCCAAGGGCTTACCAGCACCCAAACGATTGAAGCAACACCCCAACACCAACAAAAATTCGGCCAAGATTTTTGAGAAGAAGAAAGAAAATGAAAGTAAGGTAGATGCTTTTCGGTTTTGAGAGAAAAGATTATATGAAATGGAAGCAGAGTTTCGGCAAGAGTTGAGAAGAAGAGAAGTGGATGGAATGGAGGTACTTTCGGTTTTGAGAAGGTGTTTTGGTGGATATAGTTTCGGCTAAGGTGATTTCAAAAGCAAAAGAAAAGAAAAAAAAAATGAGAGGAAAAAGGGGACTATTTTCGGTTTACACAATTTGAAGAAGAAAGGGAAGTGAAGATACTTGAGAACTTTCGGCCACACCAACTCAGAAGACAAAACAAATTCGGCACATGAGAGTTTGAACTTTCGGTTTTCCAAGAAGAAAAGAATGGGAAACCCTCTTGGAACTTGGTTGTTTTTGACAAAAAAAAGAGAACTTGTTTGACACCAAAAAGTGACCGAAAATGCACTAAGTTGGCAAGGTAATTTCGGCACTACCTCAACACCCACACCATGCCGTCACTTCCCCACTCCAAACACCCACAAATTCGGCCAACATCCCTCCATTCACTCACATCCACACATTCAAACCAACAAGACCAAGTCTCCCTCCTACAAATGCTCTCCACCCTTCATTTGAAAGGTATGACTTGGTCCAAGGTAGAATTTCACTAGCCTTCTACCTCTCCTCCATGCCGTCCCAAAAAGAAGCCAAAATGGGGACTCTGCAGCTCGAACACTAGACCTCCACCACATGTAGATGACGCCACACCAAGCTCCCCCATGTAGCGCATGCTTTGCCACTAAGCTAGCTCCTTACTTGTGCAACAAAACAACGAATTATTTTCTTAAACCCCAGCTTCCACAGCTCCCTTCACTTAGCACCCAAAAACCAAAATTTTCCTACCTACTCAGGCACACTCCTAGCCCACAATTAAGCCCCTAAAACACCGAAATAGCAACACAGCACACTAAACACATGCAATAACATGCAACAACAAACTAGCCCCTAACCCGGGATATTACAGAGAAAGAGATGATCAATTTTAATTTGAGGATAATAAGGATATTATTAAGGATATTATTAAGGATTTAATTGGATTTTTATTTAGTTGGCAAGAGAAAATTTAGGAGTATGATTATTCCCATTTATTTTGAATTATTTCAAATGAGTGGCTTAGAGTGAATTGGGGAAGTTGCCAAAATTTTGAACTCCTTGATGATAGGAGTGGACGGCAAGCATAGGGGGGAAGAGTGCTAAATTTCTTCATTTGATTCTTTTTCCTTTTTGCAATAGCCGAATTTCCCTCTTTCCAATAGTCCATCTTTTTCTTTCTTTCCTTTCACCATTTTCTCTCAAAACCAAATTCTCCATTACCATCTTTCTCTTTTTCTACTTTTGATTCTTGACCAAATTACTTACTCCCTTATCTCTCTCTTTCTTTCTCCATTGTTGCTAAAGCCGAAAACACCTTCCCCTTACACCTTTCTTTTCTCTTCTCACATCTTTTGGCCGAAACCCCTATCCCACTTTTCTAATTATTTTCTTTCACTTTTAGCCGAATCTACTCCCTTGGTGTGCCGAATTTTCCTTCTTCTATTTGGTAGCACTTTGGCCGAATATTGGAGTGGCATAGATCTCGTGGAGTCTTTCTTTTAATCGATTTTTTTGGAAGGTATGTGGGCATAGCCGAATGTATATCTCTTCTTTTTCCCTCTTCTTTGTCGACTTCTAGGAAGGTAAGAGCCAATTCCGGCACTTGTAGCAAGGGTGCTAATCACCTGTTTGGAACCGATTTGTTATAGGGCCTTCGGGATTTGGAAGCGAGCAAGTGAATCCATCATCTTTGATCAATCGGTTTTGGTAAGGTGGTAAGGATCTATTTTATTGATTTAGTATTCGTTTAAGCCAAAGGCTATTGATGTGAGTAATTACCATTGCTGATTGTAGGGAGGCAAGAACGCATAGTGTGGTGGCTAGTATTCAAGGCACGTATAGGTAAGGTCTCGGGTTTCAAATGATGAACCCCTTGAGATTATTTTGGTTTGGCCGAATGGCCTTGGTACTAACTTTGGGTAGTTGCCGAATATAGGGCAAGGGGATCTTGTGTGGTCGATTGGTTTCTTCGGGATTTAGGACTATCGTTGGTGACAGGTGTGTACATACACACTTTATAACTATTAATGTGTTAAGTGTTTGTGTATGCTAAATCGGATTTGTGTAGATTTGGATTTAATACCATAAATGGTATAGGCAAGGATTCAGGTAAGTCCTTGTTGTCATGAGTTTCTTTATGATGCTTTTGGGAAGCATGACATATTTGGTATATGTGACTTAAATATATGATTATTGATAAATCCAGTGTATGTTGCTAAGTAAGCATGTTGGCATGGTTTCGGTTAAATATCATTTGTTGATGTGGGTTATCTGAGTGGAGGGGGAAGTGATATTCGTGTCGACGGACACCAGTGGTTTGGTACCACATTTGTGACTTCGGTCACCAGAGGTTTGGCACCTCCAGAGGTTTGGCACCTCATAGCGTCTCGTCCCAGTGGCTTAGCACCACAGTGGGTTGGCCCCACAGTTTATATTATGGGATTGACGCCAGTGATTTGGTATCACACGATGGGCTGGCCCCATCACTTGATTTGTGACTTTAAGTCACCAGTGGTTTGGCACCACAATATTGATGGATATCGTGACTATACGTCACCAGTGGTTTGGCACCACCAGTGGTTTGGTACCACACGGGGTAGAGAAAGGTGTTTGGATGGCTAGGTTGGGTGCATATTAAACTTGTGCATATTAAATTAATTTTGAGTTGTGTATGATGTTACATTAAACCGGGAAAAAGGGTTACACATTGGGTCTTGATGACTCACCTTTTTCCTTTAACATTTCAGGTGACTCGTAGTGCGGATAAGGAGCCGGATGGACTCGAGGTGGCCATGCAGTGAAATGTGAACTATTTTTATTTATTATGGGTTATTTTATTTAAGTTGTAATAAGGCCTCCTAATATTGCACTTTGACTATTTTACATGCTTTGGATAATTTGCATAAATTACTTCATGATATTAAAATGGGTACACATGTTTTCTCAAATTAATACGAAAAATGTTTTATTGTGCCATCGGGCACACTCAAATCTGTAACAACCTGACTTAATACATTTTTAAACAACCCTAGGCAATGTTTTCTTTATACCCCTCAACTGTTTTAAAACAAGACAATATCTTTTATCAAAAATTTAAATCGGCTTAAAGGGATTTTCAAAAAGTTTTTCTCTGTAGCATACCAAATTCGGTCGTAATGTTTGGGCTGAGTTTGGGGTGTTACATTAGGGGGTTGAGGAGTAGGGGCAAGGTTGGTCCAAGCTTAAGGCTATTTGTTAGTATATATTAAGGACTCTTCTTTAAAAACATTCGAGGGCAATGTGACACTCAATTTGGGATAATTTGATATACTTGTAATGGACGTTTGAGACTTGTAATTGGATTTTAATTCTAAGATGTTATACTTGTTTTTTTAATGATTGATTTTAGGGTTAAATATTTTTTGGATTACAATATGTTGCTAAGTGATATCATGGTGATTGAAGCATGAATTTTTCACTAATATGTTTTAGTTGTAGCTTTTCAAGGAGTGGATAACTTTGTGGCTAAGGTAGGTCAATTGTATGATTTAATTGTTATTTGTTAAGCATGATTTTGAATGTTTAAATTATGAATACATGTTGTTTATTAGTTGTAATTAGATTAATCAAAATTGTATATATATGATTAAAGTAATAAAACTTAGCTATTATAGCCTCAATTTGTAAATGGATTAAGGACATATGGTTAATTAAAATGAATTTTAGGGGTTTCCAAAAATTGATTAAAAGGAAGTTGGTAATCATTTGGAATTAAAATCAGGACCATTCAGTTTTAAGTGGTAAAATGACTAAAATACCATTAAGTTTTAATATTTAAAAATAGTTTTAAAATGGTTTACAAATCACATTTGCAATAAGATTAGACTATTATTAGTTAGAATTGAGGTGTTATAAGGTTGGGGTGTGTTCTGGGGTTGTTTTCTGCTGAGAGTCACTTCAGTCGCCAATGTGTCGCTTTGGATTTGGTTCAGTTCGTTTCAGTCAGGTTTGGGGTGTCACATTTGGTGGTATTAGAGCCAGGTTTGTCAAACATTAAAGGTCATGAGTTTTATAACCCCGGAACCTAGCTTAGCTGATAATATTTCTTAAAATTGTTTATTTTACCCTTGAATGTTCTTTGTTTTATAAACTGTCTTTTAGGGTAGGAACCGGGAACACAATGCCCTATAAGAAATTATACTTAGTAAAGCCTTGGATCACTTGCCGCTACTGACTCCAGGTACGTTTTCCCTACTATTTTCTTTAGTATTCGATCTATGTTATGTGTCTGCGACTAGGACGAGGTAGTCATGGTGCATTGCGGGCACCACCGCAGCCACATAAGGATGTACCACTGCCACCGCGTGGAGATGCACCACCGCAGTCGCGTGAGAATGCTCATTTGGATTGAGTTGTGCACTTGATATCTAAGATGAGCGGGGCGCTACAGCATATCGTTGGTACCAATGCTGCTCCTGTTCGCCAAGGATTACCACTAGAGTGTCTGCAAGCTCTAGGCTGTATGTTGTTTCGAGGAGTTAGGGTAGGGGACCCTACTCGTGATGAGTACTTTTTGGAGGGAGTTACCCATACCCTTGGTCAGATGGGCTATTCTGACGAGGATAAGCTTTGGTGCACTATATCCTTGCTAGATGGTGAGGCTCATCGCTACGGATGACAATCAAGCGTATACTACACTTGAGATAGTGGATTGGGACTTTTTCCTTGAGTCTTTCTAAATGAGGTTCATGGGAGAGAAATATTTGGAGATGGGGAGATGTGAGTTCATGGATTTGGTCCAGGGTACTCCATCTATGGATGAGTACAAGGCGAAGTTCATGCAACTGAGCCAGTATGCGCCTAAGTTGGTAGCTTAAGAGGCTTATCGTTGTAAAAGGTTCAGGTTTGGATAGAACCGGTAAGTTGTATCTAATAGTGCAGTCTATTGAGGTTTTTGATGAGTTTGTTGAGAACGCCCGAGCTTTAGGGAAGACTTTGGGTGAGTAGCCCAAAGCTGTTACTGCTGGGACAGTTAAGAGGTAGTCTGAATCTGTTATTGGATCTAGTCAGATGGCCAAGAGAGTTCATTTTGGGAGGCCTGGACGACGGGTTGCTGTAAGCCAGGTTCTAATTAGATAGGCTACAAGAGCTATAGCTGACGGAGGTGATCAAGAACGTGCTATGAGGCTGTTGTGTGAGCATTGTAACCGTAGGCATCCTGGTGAGTGTTAGAGGATGACTGGTGCCTGTATATCTTGGAAATTGATGGAGCACCGTATTAGAGATTGCTCTAGAAGGGTAGTTATGACTAAAGACCAGCCTGTTGCTCCACCTGCTTCGGCTCAAGGTAGAGGCCGTGGCAGAGGTGATAGTGGTAGAGGGTTTGGACAGAGAGGAGCCACTCAAGCTGAGACTAGAGGTCCAACTACAGTATATGTAGTTGGAGAGCCTTAAACTAGAGATGCCACGGACTTCACGCAGGTACATTAACACTATAATTTTTTTATCTTCTAGCTTTAGTTAATTCTAGTGCTATGAGATCGTTTATTCTGAGAGATATAGCCAGAGAGTTGGGGATTTCTATAGAGACATCTAGGTTAGTTGTTACTGTGAGGAGTCCATTAGATGATAGTGTAGTAGCTGATTAGGTTTATTAACATTGCCTCTAATGGTTCAGGGACAAGTGTTTCCTATAGATCTTTTGGAGTTGTTGTTCTGGGCATTCGATGTTATCATTGGGATGGATTGGTTGATAGAGCATCGGGTGAAGGTAGACTATGAGGCAAAGCTTATGAATCTATATTGTCCTGATGACTCTGAGAATGTTGTTGTTGGAGAGAGGTTTAAGTTACTCTCCAATGTGGTTTCTGTGCTTAGAGTCGAGAAGCTAGTCCGAAAAGGTTGTGAAGCTTATCTAGCCTATGTCCTGAATGCTAATAGTAAGGAGTTAAGGTTGGATGAGATTCGTGCAATCTATGATTTTCTAGATGCTTTTCTTGAGGAGTTGCGTGGTATTCGGCCAGGTAAAGAAGTTGAGTTTGGTATTAAGCTCTATCGTAGTACAGCTCCAGTTTCAATTGCGCTTTATCGTATGGCACCTAAGGAGTTGAAGGAGTTGAAGCTTCAATTGTAGGAGTTGTTGGAATGGAGATTCATTCAAATGAGTGTGTCACCGTGGGAAGCGTCAGTTCTGTTTGTGAAGAAGAAGGATGAGACTTTTAGGTTGTGCATTGATTATTGCCAGCTGAATAAGTTGACCATCAACAATAAGTACCCACTTCAGAGGATTGATGATTTGTTTTACTAGTTTCAGGGAGCTTCAGTTTTCTCAAAGATTGATTTGAGATCTGGGTTTTATCAATTGAAGCTGAAGGATAACATTTAGGACTCGTTATGGGCACTTTAAATCTTATCATGCCATTTGAGTGCACGAATGCACCTGTCGTATTTATGGACATGGACTGTGCATTCCATTCCTATTTGGATTAGTTTGTTGTGGTTTTTATAAATGATATATTGGTGTATTCCCAATTGAATGATGAGCATGACGAGCATTTGAGAGTGGTTTTTTAGATTTTGAGGGAGAAATAATTATATGCCAAGCTGAGCAAGTGTGAGTTCTGGCTTAGAGAGGTGGTTTTTTTTGGACATGTCATTTTAGCCGAGGGTATTCGGGTTGATCCAAAGAAGGTTTAGGCAATCTTGGATTGGAAGCCGCCGTGGTCTGTGTCTGAGGTCAAGAGTCTCTTGGGCTTAGCTGGTTATTATTGCCATTTCTTCGAGGGGTTTTCATGTATTGTTGTTCCATTGACGAAGTTCCTTCAGAAGAATACTACATTCGAGTGGACTAATGAAAGGCAAAGGAGTTTTGAGAAGCTGATCTCGATTCTGGCTGAAGCATCTGTATTAACATAGCCAGAGTCTGGTAAGAAGTATGTTGTTTTTAGTGATGCTTGTTACACGGGACTGGGTTGTGTGCTGATGCAAGAGAGAAAGGTAGTTACTTATATGTGGAGGCAGTTGAAACCGCATGAGTGTAACTACCCAACCCATGATATTGAGTTGGCTGTTGTAGTCTTTAAACTCAAGATTTGGCGTCATTATTTGTATAGTGAGAGGTGTGTGATCGACATTGATCACAAGAGTCTTAAGTATCTCTTTACCCAGAATGAGTTGAACTTGAGATAAAGGCATTGGATTGAGCTACTAAAGGACTACGATTGTGTGATTGAGTATCATTCAGGAAAGGCAAATATTGTTGCTTATGCCTTGAGTTGGAAGTCGTTGGTTGACTTGAGGATGATGTTCACGAAGTTGTTGGTTTTTGAGGATGGTGGTTTGTTGGATGAGCCTCAGGTGAAGCCAACCCTTACACAACAAATTCGAGAAATACAACCATTCAATGAGAGTTTGGTGTGTCATATCTGTCAGGTTAAGTTGGGTGTTCTTGGAGATTTTGGTCTCGATGTTGATGGTGTCCTTTGTTTTAGAGTTCAGATGTGTCTTCCGATGGACGGGGATCTAAGACATATGATTCTTACCTAGGCTCATAGTAGTCCATATGCTATGCATTCCGGTGGGAACAAGATGTATCACGGTTTTCAGGTTTTATATTAGTGGCCAGGGTTGAAGAAAGACATAGCTGATTTTGTTGGTAGATGTTTAGTTTGCCACAGGGTTAAATCTGAGCATCAACGTCTGCCTGGGTTACTTTAGCCGGTTAGGAATCCAGAGTGGAAATGGGATCGTATCATGGTGGATCTTGTTTCTGGTTTTTCGTTGACTCCATCTTCGAAGGATTCAGTTTGGGTGATAGTGGATTGGTTTACGAAGTGTGCGTTCGGGCCTGTGCTTATGACTTCTAGTTGTTAGCAGTTGGCCAAGCTTTACATTAGGGATTTTGTCAGATTGCATGGAGTTCCAGTTTCTATCATATCAGACAGAGATCCATAGTTCACATCGAGGTTCTGGAAGATGATGCATGAGGATTTGGATTCGGAGCTTCATTTTAGTAGAGAGTATCATCTGCAATTAGATGGTCAATCTTAGAGGGTGATCTAGATCCTCGAGGATATGCTTCGGAGTTGTGCTTGATTTTGTGGTAGGTGGGAGTGACATTTTCTGTTGGTTGAATTCACGTACAACAATAGTCATTAGAGAAGTATTCAAATGGCTCCGTTTGAGGCACTTTATGGTAGGAAGTGTACGACTCCACTATGTTGGTCTCATATGGAGGAGTAGAGGAATTTGGGTCCAGATTTGGTCCATGAGATTGAGGACAAAGCAAAACTTATCTGTGAGCAGTTGAAGGATGCTTCAAATAGGCAGAAATCTTACGTTGACTTGAGACGTCGAGATATCAAGAATCAGGTTGGTGATAAGGTGTTTCTAAAGGTCTCGCCTTGGAAGAAGGTTTTAAGGTTTGGGAAGAAAAGTAAGCTTAGTTTGAGGTTCATTGGCCCTTACGAGGTGATTGAGGAGATTGGACCAGTTGCTTATTATCTTCTATTGCTGCTTGAGCTTGAACGCATTCATGATGTCTTCCATGTTTCCATGTTTCGTAGGTATAGATCAAATCCTTCCCATATTGTTCCTATTAAGAAGATTGAGGTTCGATCTGGCCTTTCGTATGAGGAGGAACCGGTTGCGATCTTAGACCGTGAGGTCAAGCTATTGCATAGTAAAACGGTTCCACTGGTGAAAGTTTTGTGGTGCAACCAAAAGACTGTGGAAGCCACTAGGGAGTCAGAAGATATCATGAGGCGTCAGTATCCGTATTTGTTCGATTCAGGTAATTTTTGGTGACGAAATTTCTTTTGACAAAGGGAGAGTTGTAAGCCCCTAAAATTAGGTCTAGTAGTTTCAGGTATGTTTATCGGGGTTTGAGTGAAATTAGGAGTTAATCGGGTTTATTAGTAAATTTTTAATTCGCTCAATTTCATTTAAAAATCGGGAAATAGTATTTTAGAAAATAAAAATATTTTTAGAAAATTAATTTCATAGTTTTAAAATTTTTTTGGGTAAAATAAATATTTTGGGCCAAATTAGAATTGAAAAAAAATTAAAATGAGGGTTTAATTGAGAAAATTTAAAATATTAATTACATAAGATCGTTTTGCAAAACAAGGAAAATGTTTGAGTGGTTTTATGACAAATTACCCATATTTTTGGAATTTTCTAGGGAAAGGATTACTTTGTAAAACAAGGGAAATGTGGGAATGGCCTGATGGCAATTTCCCCAATTTTTGAAAATCATGTAGGGGTTCTTTAGCTCAAAAACACTACAACCCCCTCACTTCACACACAATTTTCACCCAATTTCCAGGCATTTTCTCTTGTTTTTAATTTTCATTTTAGATCTCATTTATTTTTTTTCCCAAATTCTCTCAAAATTCTCCAGAAAAGATTTTTAAAGTTGGGAAAAACTCATTTGAGTTGTTCAAAGATCCTGATCCAATCTTCAATATTGATGATTCTAGATCGATTGAAGCTAATTTCTGAGCTCTAAAATCATTTTAAATTGTTTTTTACTCATTAATTTTAATTCCAATCGATTAAAATGGTTTTTCAAATCTTGATTTCTTCTCTCCTGAACATGAAATTCATCAATGGTGAATTCAAGGTTTTGATTTGGAATCCAAGTTTAAATGGATATCTGAGCTCAAATCATGTTTATTAAGAGGTTTTTTTACCAGAAAACAAAAGATTAAACTCGTTTGATTGATCACTTTTGACAAATCCGTTTTTAACTAAGAACATGAGTTGATTTTCTGAAAAATTATGAAACGGTTTGTTTGATGAAATTGATGCTTAGGTTTTGTGTTGATTGATTAGAACTAATGTATGGAAATGGTTTTTGGTGCAGAAAAGGTCATTTAGGGGTTGAAATTTGTGTTTCAACTATACCGTGAATTTTTGGTAAGGTTATTGGAGAGGAGTATTAGATCCGTGTAGTTCATGATTTTTTTATTTTATTGTTGTTAATTATAACTAGTAACATGTATTTTATCTCTATTTAAGCTCCACAATGAGGAGAGGCCATTGTTAATCAGAATCAAGGTCCAAACACAACTACTTGATACACTTTGGCTTGAGAAGCAAAGTGTGAAGGTGGGTGGATTTTGAAGGCAATTGGTAAACATGCCTATTTACATTCAAAATTGAGGTTTTGAATTTTTTTTTCTAATGATTCAATTGTATCTCAAATGGTTAAGATTATTATAATTGAGTTAATTCTATATAAGCATATTTGTGAATGACTTATGGAAATTGTGAATTGTGTGTTTGGTATGATTGATTTGGATTGTATTGAATAATAATTGGAGCATGGATTACTATATATTAGAGCACTTGATGATGGTTTTATGGTTAGTTTTAGATCGATGGACAAAGACACTTATTGTGCTTATCTATGTTGGTACTAAAATTGCTAAATGGCATGATTTAAATTGATTTTTTATATCATGAATTAGGTGCTTAAATATCTGTTTTTATGCAATGTATGATTGGTTATATTGACAACATTGGATGGTCGGTCCATTGGATATACATGACATGCCATAGGAGAATTGATTTTGTTGGAGTGGATAATGGAGTGTTGAGCCTTTTTCTCCATTCAATTATTGGTGATTTCGAGGCAATATAATGGAGTGTGTAGCTACACCCCACTCAGCCAGAGTATTGTATTTGATATTTGGGAGATCGGAGATTCGTTTATCCAATGCATGATCACATATTTATATTTTTCCACAGATGTCATTTTCTAATATAAGTGTTTGTTTGTTAATTAAATTATGTTTCCATATGCCATAATAAATGTGATTTTTACTCCTAGAATAACATATGGAATTATGATGGTATGATGTTGCAATGTTGCTTGAAATTTTAGTCAATTGAGTGCTATAATTGAGCATGAAAATATAATTGAAACTATGTTTCTTATACTCAAATTTTGATACATGATTTGCCTTGGTTTAAGTATGTTTTTGGTGTGATTTACTTATTAAATTTATGGCCACTCATTGAGCTTTTTCAGCTCACTCCCTCACAGCTTTGTGAATGGTTGTTTTTTCCGACTTTGGGGAGTTGAGGAGCAAGGGCATGGCTGGTCCAAGTTTAAGGCTATTTGGTAGTATAGACTAAGAACTCTTCTTTAGAAACATTAGAGGGTATTATGGCACTCAGTTGGGATAATTTACATACTTGTAATGGACATTTGAGACGTTAATTTGGATTTTAATTTTGAGATGTTATAGTAGTTTTTTTAATGAATAATTTTATTGTTAAATGTTGTGTGGATTATGGTATGTTTCTAAGTGATATCATGGTGATTGAAAACATGGTGATTGAAGCATGAATTTTTCACTAATACATTTTAATTGTAGCTTGTCAATGAATGGATAGCTTTGTGGCTAAGGTAATTCCATTGTATGATTTAATTGTTGTTTGTTAAGCATGATTTGAAATGTTTAAATTATGAATATATGTTGTTTATTAGTTGTTATTAGATTAATTACAATTGTATATATATGATTAAAGTAATAAAAGTTAGCTAATATAACCTTAATTAGTAAATGGGTTAAGGAAAAATGGTTAACTAAAATAAATTTTAGGGGTTTTCCAAAATTGATTAAAAGGAAGTTGGTAATCATTTAGAATTAAAATTGGGATCGTTTAGTTTTAAGTGGTAAAATGACTAAAATACCCTTAGGGCTAAATCCTTAAAAATAGTTTTAAAATGGTTCACAAATAGCTTCCGCAATAAGATTAGACAATTATTAGTTAGAATTGAGATATTATAAGGTTGGGTTGTGTTTTGGGGTAGTTTTCTATTAAAGAGTCACTTCAGTGGCTAATGTGTCGCTTCAGATTGGGGTCGGTCCATTCTGATCGAGTTTAGGAGGGAATTAACCCAAAATTGGTATGGCCTATCCATTAACACCTTAACCCCGAACTGGTCTAGGCTATGAGGTCGGAAGATAAGTAGTTCTTTCCAACTCATTATTTTAGTGGAAGAATGGAAGATCCTACTAGGGTATCAACTAGTTGATTAATTAGAACCCCACATCAATAATTAAATCGGTAAAATAGTTGGATCTAGGCTTAAAGGAACATGTGTAGTTAAAACAAAGAATAGGAAAAGCCGATACATGAACCTAAGAGTTTATTTAGGTTTAGTTAATTTTACTTAGTTTATTATTATTATAATCTTGCTTCTTGATTAACAATACTAATTCGTGACTCGAGTAGATTAGTAATTGTTTTTTGGGTAATTGGCTTAATAATAGTTTTCTCCAAACAACAATCCCTTGAGTACAATCCTTGGAATATTTACCAAGTATTTCGTTGGAAACAGACTATATTACAACCTGACCTGTATACTTGCAGATACTGCCTCATTTATATATCTATTACTGTAGTATTCACACTCTGGATGTTAGTACGTCCAGAGGCGACAAAGTTGTGGGCGATATTACTGGGGATTGCGACGGTGATAATTGTTGTTGAAACAATTACTTACAAGTAATATTAGTCAAAAGACGAACGAGTTAGATAGTGTGCTAATTTTATTAATTTATTATTCAAGCTTAATTTTTGTTTTTAATAATTTTTATTATTTTATTATTTCCTTTGTTGATTAAGCATGTCACATCCTATTTTCTTAATTAATTTAATTTAGTAAAGAGGGTGGATCTGGTAGCTCTTATGTCTTAAAGTTATTCGCGCATTATTGAAAACAAGGAAGTGTTGTGGCTTAGTGGTAGGAAGATCCTTATCTATTTGTAAGGTCTCTAGTTCAAATCCCTTTGTGCACATATTTTTTTTATTTAATATTTGCACATTTTTAGCATGTGTTAGCTAGCCTTGCTGTCCACCTATGTTACCATATAGGGAAAATTCCTTTCCTCCATTAGCAAGTCAAACTTTCCTTTTTAAAATGAAACACATCACCCTTTTCCACCCTAGTCTCACTCCCTTGCCAAAAGCTATTCTCTTGCCAAAAGCTACACCACCCCTTGTACTATCCATCACCCCCATTCGCACCTTAGTCTCCATTTTTTTTATTTTATTCCCCTTTTATTTTCTCTCTTTTTGGCCACCACAACCACCATCATGAGTTTATTTGCACCACCACCTCACCATTTTCTACAACCAACATTTAATCTTTTTTCTTTTCAGTTTCCCCTCTCATATTCCACCGTGCGACACCGTGAGCCGTCGTGTCCACTGCCACAACCATCATGGGTCACCTTCTCTAACACCAATTTTCCTTTCTTCCCTCTTTTTCTCCTCTCTTACAATTTAAAGTTACCAAACCCTCCTCCCTACATATATTTTGCACCACCATCGGGCAACCGCACCCCCATAGTAGGACCAGCGTCAAGTCACTGCCGCCGTCAGACCATTGTCGTCGTCGCCCCAATAATTGATTTCTTCCTTTTTGTTTTCTCTTTCTCTTTCTGATTACCCCAGTGACTAAAATACATATTTTTTTCTTTTATTTGATTATTTCATATTATCCAACCATTGATTTCGCTCCATTTTCGTTCCTTCAATCATCTCGTAATGAAACATGTTTAAGTTATGTTTTGGGATTGAAAATCCTTCGTCTTAAGATTTTGTGACATGGTCGAATGGTATAGGGCCTAAATAATTCGTATTTTATTTTTATTATTTCGAAAATCATTAGTACTAATATGATCTTGTGTTAACATAAAGGACCAATTAAAAATCCTCCGAGAAATCAATAGTGAAACATCGCGCGAGAGTGACGAATTTGAGCATTCAAATTGAGGGTAAGTATTGGCGAGATTTTCACATTAAATCTTGTAATAAAAGTCATGTTATTCTAATAGGTCATGACTAAAATGGGTTAATCAGATGTCTAGATTTGCGATTAAGACTAGACCTAAACGAAACTTCTACAATGGAGCAAACGGTTTAGATCTACGTTAAGGTGTGGGATTTAACTCTAGTTTTAAGTAAAGTTTAATATTACTATTTAATTAAAATATTATTTAGTTAATTAATGTTTGAGTACGTTACGTATTCGTGTGGAATTGAAAAACTCAATCGAATAGGAAACCAAGTAAGTGACTTGAACTATTAAGTGTTGTGAAAATCCATGATTTGGGATATGTGATGTATGTAATGTTGATGTCAACTCTATATTGTGTGATTTATGGCTAGATTGATATGTGATGATCTAAACGTGTGTTATATGTGCATGAGTATGCTAAGATCCATGTTTTAATATTAAAGAATGCTAAAGTGAAAACTTTGTGATATGAGAAAATGTGAGCATGATACATGTATATGTGTAAAAACCGAGAAATATGAGTTATGAGCATGAATATGTGAAAAATGTGAAAAGTGAAACATGTGTTAAATGGCCATATCACATGCATGGGGTGGGTTTTTGAAATGAGGAAGTTATGCGGTAGTTTAATTGAAATTATGTAGTCGTTATCGGCAGTTATATGTGGCTTTTCCACGATGTACTATGTGACCGTTCATCAATATTTATGTGGTGGCTTGTCCACAAACTGGTGTGTTATTGGATAGATGAGTTCTATGGAACTCAATATTGGTGTGTAGCAGAGATGGGTAGGAAATCCTATAATTGTGCATTGTTCATGAGCATGTTATGCTTTGATTCAATAAATGCGATAATATTTGAATTCAGTGAAAGATGCCTTGTGATATTTTGATGTGTTATGTTATGTGTTAAAATAAGTGTTTGTGTTGATCTCACATTGAGTTTTTTAAAGCTCACCCATGATTTTTGTGCGTATCAGGTAATCCTCATACGTAAGGCTCAGATTTGGATCTTCAAAGAAGCTTTCAGGATAATATGTTTTCGTGGTTAATGATAAACCATAAAAGTAACACATTTTAATCCCACGCTTAGCGTGTTTTTGGATGTTAATTTATAGAATTTGGTGAATTCGATGCTCCTAATCCTTTAAATTCATGCTATACTTAGAAGAGCATAGGAGAGTGAAAGGAACGAAAAACGAGCCAAAACAGGACAAAACGGGTGATCTTAAGGATCCACACGGCCAAAGCCCGCACCACACGGGCTGAACACATGCACGTGTGAACCACAAAGGCTGGACACACACTCGTGTGCCACCCTGTGTCGATCGAGAGCCATGCAAATTCCCACACAGCCTAGGCCTCCTCATACGGGTTGATCACACTCGTACCCTGCTTTGTTTTCACGCAGAAAAAGCCAATTTTTAGGGTTTTTAAGCCTTCTAAAGTCTATAAATACACATCATAGGAAGACCTAGAGGAGGACGCAGAGTAGATCGAAGAAATTACTTGAAGGAAGCCATCAGAATCATCTAGAAGGCGAATTCACTCCAAGATTGAAGATCTCCATCAAGTTCTTTAGAAGTTTTCAGGTTATTTATGTCTTGTTTTCTTAATTCTATGATGTTTTCCTTTTATGTTATGAACTAAACTCCCTAAATACCTAGGGAGGATGAAACCTAGATGAATCTTATTATTTAATAAATCTGAATTACGTGATAAATACTTGATCTTGTTCTTAATTATGTGTTCTTAATCCTTGTTTTGATGTTTTCAGGAATATTAATTCAAGTTTAATGTGCTTATTCAGTGGAGCAAAAGTCCTTGTTTAAGAGAAGATCCAACATAATTAAGTGGAGTTGATTGCAATCCTAGAAATAGGATGACATAAATCTGTTGGATTAGAGTCAAATCTAATAAGGGAATTGTAACACCCTTAACTCGTACTCATCGCCGAACTAGGGTTATAAGGCATTACCGGACTCAACTAAGATCATCACATCCATTTATCACAATTCATACATTTATTAACCTCAAAGAGATTTAGTATATATTTGTACATATTAACCATTGAATTATCGAATATAAGCTATTCAAATGTTTATCACAAGATTGAGTAAGCACCTATCACTTTATGCACATGTAGTAACATAAATACATCTATTACTTACTCAACTATCACCTTGTACAATTTCCACATAATCGAACACATACAACTTAGTACACATCACTTACAAATTTAAGTGTTTGACTGAATATACAAGGTCTCATTTATGATATTTCATATTTATTACCTAACATAAGTTGAATTTGGTAGTTTCATGCACTCGGTAAAATTTAACCAATCTCTCAAACCATTTATGCATATAATATGGTTATGCACATTTCCATACCCGAACATAAACCCAATCAACTAGTTCTTTGAGCATGTTAACTACGTTTGACTATAGCACATAGACTTAGCCGAATATACATACATAAACATCTTCACTATCATCATTGACTTATAACCAACATCTCAATATAAATGTCATATTATATGCTTTCAAATTAAACTTAAAACATAACAAGAAGCATATAACCAAGAACAATTATACAACCAATCTATCAAATCCATAAGTAAAGTTTAACTAAAAGTAATAGCCATTTCGTAAGGCTATGTATATATATATAAGATTAAATACCATTAATAACAACAAAACCTAGCTTATACATGCCTTTCGAATCAAACTAGGTTTATAAGTACCAAAAGAGTTGATAGTGTAGTTGACTTCTCCGAAGATCCTCTGAACCCGTAGCAGACTAAAATCTATATAACAACACATTAAAACACACAAAGTAAGCTTACTAGCTTAGTAAGTCTCAAGCAAGTATTAATGCATAAACGAACATTTAAACATATTAATCTCCATACTTTCGGCATTGAATTTAATCATTCCAACATGTAAATTTTGCTTAACCGAATACTAGCAATACTTTGATTTAAATATTAGCACCTGTTTATCATAAACGCATATACCAACAAATCATTGAGTATTATGCTTATTCATAAGTTTCGAGTCAAACAAATTCAATTACAAATACTTTCAAACACTTTTATCATTCATCTTTTCACTAAAAAATGAATCTTACATGTGTTATATATATATATATATCTTAACCTCACACATATTAAGTGTTTATACCTGTTAATGATAAGATCATCATCACTAAATAAAATACTTAATGAATCATTCATTTCATCACAACATACTTAAGTATAATGGTAATGAACTGAGCTACTTCATTTCTTACTAATACAATAAGTCAATTCTTACCCGAGCTTCTAACACATTTCATTTAATATGCCATACTTCATTTCGTTCTCGATTTCTTCATTTATAGCGAATCACCGGCATTTAGACTGCTAGGCATTCAAGCCCGAATTTCCCACCGGTATTAAGCCTGCTAGACCAAAGGTCCGAAATATAAACACCGGCATTAAGCCTGCTAGGCTGTAAGCCCGAAATAAGTCACCGGCACAAGGCCTGCTAGGCTTGAAGCCCGAAATATCAACATAACAAATCGTTCAATGTAAATTTCTCAACATTAGCATCTCAAACAACCTATGTAATGCTTATCACTCTCACATAACAACCAAGCATATCTATTACACCTTACTTTCAACAAATAAAATTCAATCCAATTTCATACCCCTACATTCGGCCATATGATATATATATGCTAAAAATATTTAAATTTCATCATTTATTATATTCACAAATAAGTCTTTAACTTATATTTGCTTAAGGACTTACCTCGACTATCGACAGACGACGAGTACCGGCTATTCTTTATCTTTCGCCTTTCCCCGATCCAAGTCCGTTTTTCTTTGTTCTTGATCTAAACACATTCAATTTGAGCTCATTCAAACACATTTCATTTCAATTTAATCCCAAAACACTTAAATAGGAAAATTACCATTTTGCCCCTAATGTTTCACATTTCTACAATTTAGTCCTATTTGCATAAAACACAAAATACACAAAATTTCACTAATCTACTCAAGGACCGAATATTTATAGGGACCCTACAAGTCCATTTATTTCATTTATTTTGCATTTTAGCCCCCTCAAAAATTCTTTTCTACAAATTAGCCCATAATACTCAAATTCACCAAAATTTCCAATACAAAACATACTAATCTTTATCATATCATTGATATAAAATCATCAAACATCTAAAACCACATAAACATGTCAATGGCCGAATCTCACATACATGCTAATCTCAAAAGTTCTAGCATGGGTCGGATAATATACGAAGCAACGATCTCAAAAACGTAAAAATTATCAAAAACCGAAAATCACACATACCTTAATCAAGAAAATTGATTGCCGAAATTCAAAGCCCTCTAACCCTTATTCTTTTCTCAATATTCGGCCAACAATGTAAAAGATGATAGTGGCCTTCATTTTGTTTTATTTAACATATAATATGTTTTATTTATGAATTACTGATATAACCTTTTAATAATAACAAAACTAACTTATAATATAAGGGTATTTTAGTCCTATGCCATCCACTATCTTAGAAAATGGGCTAATTGCCCTTTTAGTGCCTCATATTAAAAAGCCATTAACACTTGGGCACTTTTCACTATAGTATGTAACTTTTACCCTTTACGCGATTTAGTCCTTTTTCTAAATTAAACACACAAACGATTAAACCTTTCTACGAAACTTTCACACACATTAAAGCACATATAATAAGCACAGAATATATCATTTAAATATATTTCAGATTCAGATTCATGGTCTCAAAACCACCGTTCTGATTAGGGTCAAATTTGGACTGTTACAACTCTACCCCCTTAGGGATTTTCGTCCCCGAAAATCTTACCGTTAAACAAAGTCGGATACTGTTGCCTCATTGAATCCTCAGGCTCCCACGTAGCCTCTTC
Organism: Gossypium australe; assembly: GCA_005393395.2. Lineage (NCBI taxonomy): Eukaryota > Viridiplantae > Streptophyta > Magnoliopsida > Malvales > Malvaceae > Gossypium > Gossypium australe. The sequence continues at coordinate 106,166,192 of CM016621.1, read as the reverse complement.
AACTCTGTGCCTATTCCATAGTAATTTCACAAATGGATTTTTCTTGTTTCTCAACTCTTTCATTTCTCGAGCTACAATGCGGATCGGTTCTTCCTCATACGTCATATTGGATCGAATTTCAATCTCAGCTGGAGCTATCACATGTGACGGATTTGATCTATATTTACGAAGCAGCAAAACGTGGAATACGTTGTGTATCTTTTCTAATTTCAAGGGCAACTTCAATCTATAAGCAACAAGCCCAATACGTTCGATGATCTCATACGGTCCTATGAACCTCGGACTTAGTTTTCCCTTCCGACCAAATCGGAATACCTTCTTCCACGGAGAAACTTTCAAGAATATTCGGTCTTTGATCTGAAACTCAGTGTCTTTACGTTTCAAATCAGCGTAAGACTTTTGACGATTCGAAGCAGCTTTCAAAGTATCCCTGATCACAGCCACTTTCTGTTCAGTCTCTTTAATCAGATCAACCCCGTGTATCTTGTTTTCACTGAGCTCAGTCCAATACAACGGTGTACGACACTTGCGACCATAAAGAGCCTCGTATGGTGCCATTTTTATACTGGATTGAAAACTGTTATTATAAACAAATTCAGCCAGAGGTAAGTATCTTTCCCACGTACCTTCAAATTCAATAACGCAACATCTCAACATGTCCTAAAGTATCTAAATGGTTCGTTTAGACTGACCGTCTGTCTACGGATGAAAGGCTGTACTAAAGTGAAGTTTAGTACCTAAAGCATCCTGCAATTTCTTCCAAAACCTCGATGTGAATCTCGGGTCTCTATCTGAAACAATGGAACTCGGCACACCATGTAATCTCACAATTTGAGATACATATAACTCAGCAAGTTTATCGAGCAAATAGTCTGTACGAACTGGCACAAAGTGAGCTGATTTGGTCAATCGATCTACTATAACCCAGACTGCATCTTTCTTGCTCGGTGTCGTAGGCAAACCGGATACAAAATCCATAGTGATTCTATCCCATTTCCGTTCAGGTATCATGATCGGCTGAAGTAACCCAGAAGGTACTTAATGCTCGGCTTTTACTTGCTGACAAATTAAGCACTTTGAAACAAATTCAGATATATCCCGTTTCATGCCAGGCCACCAATAGAATTGTTTCAAATCATTATACATTTTTGTGCTACCCGGATGTATCAAGAGTCGACTATTATAAGCCTCATTCAAAATCATCTGAATCAAATCCACATTCTTCGGAACACATATTTGACCTTTGAAATTCAAACAATCATTTGCATCAATTCGAAACTCTGACTCTGTATCATTTTCACACTGAACGCGTCTAGCAATCAAGTCTTTGTCAATTCTTTGTGCATCACAAATTTGCTGAATAAACATCGGTCTTGCTTTCAACTCGGCTATGATCAAACCGTCATCAGACATAACCATATGTGCGTTTAACGCACGAAGAGCAAACAACGATTTTTGACTTAATGCATCAGCGACAATGTTAGCTTTCCCCGGATGGTAGTCAATCACCAATTCATAGTCTTTCAACAGTTCTAACCATCTGCGTTGTCTCAAGTTCAGATCTTTCTGAGTAATCAAATACTTCAGACTTTTGTGATCTGAGTAAATATGACATTTCTCACCGAATAAGTAATGACGCCATATTTTCAAAGCGAAAACAATGGCTGTTAGTTCCAAATCATGAGTCGGATAATTTCTTTCGTGAGGCTTCAATTGTCTCGAAGCGTAGGCTATGACTTTGCCTTCCTGCATCAAAATGCAAGCCAACCCATTCAAAGAAGCATCACTGAAAATAATAAATTCTTTACCCGATTCAGGCTGAGATAACACTGGAGCTTCGGTTAAAAGGGCTTTCAACTGATCGAAACTTTTCTGACACTTTTCCGACCATTCGAACTTAACATGTTTCTGTAGTAGCTTTGTCAAAGGTGTAGCTATCATGGAAAAATCTTTGACGAATCGTCTGTAGTATCCCGCAAGTCCAAGAAAGCTTCGAATTTCAGTAACACTCTTTGGTATTTGTTCGGATCAACCCGAATACCTGACGCTGAAACAACATGACCGAAGAAGCTAACTTCCTTCATCCAAAACTCATACTTACTAAACTTTGCATACAACTGTCGATCTCGCAAAGTTTGTAGCACTAATCTCAAATGCTCGGCATGCTCGATTTCATCTTTAGAGTAAATCAGTATATCATCAATAAACACTACTACAAACCGATCCAAAAACTGTCTGAAAACCCGATTCATCAGATCCATAAAAACAGCAGGTGCATTAGTAAGTCCAAAAGGCATAACCAGAAATTAAAAATGTCCGTACCTTGTCTGAAATGCAGTCTTTGGCACATCTGTATCTCTGACTCGCAACTGATAATAACCCGATCTCAGATCTATCTTTGAGAACACTGAAGCCCCTTTTAACTGGTCAAACAAATCATCAATTCGAGGTAACGGGTATTTATTCTTTATTGTCACTTTATTCAGCTACCGATAATCAATACACATTCCCATAGTCCTGTCTTTCTTTTTCACAAACAGAACTGGTGCACCCCAAGGAGAGAAACTCGGTCGTGCAAAGCCCTTATCTGTCAGCTCTTGCAACTGTGCTTTCAACTCTTTCAACTCAGTAAGTGCCATCCGATACGGAGCTATCGAAATCGGAGTCGTCCCCAGTACTAATTCAATACCAAACTCAATCTCTCGTACTGGTGGTAAACCCGGTAATTCTTCAGGAAACATATCTGGGTATTCACACACAACCGGTACAGATTCAATCTGTTTTTCAGACACTTTATTATCCAACACATAAGCCAAGTAAGCTTCACATCCCTTTCTCACATACTTTAGAGCTAGCATCGAGGATATTACTGTAGGCAACCCGTTCAGATCATTTGATTCAACCCGGATAATCTCACCGTTCTGACATTTCAAATCAATAATCTTTCTTTCGCAATTCACCACTGCATCATGCAAAGTTAACCTGTCCATTCCCAAAATTATGTCGAACTCATCGAAAGGTAGCAACATTAAGTCAGCTGGAAAGCAGGAATCCCGAATCATCAACGGGCAACCTTTACACACTTTATCAACAAGTACACATCGACCCAAGGGGTTGGACACACGGATCACAAATTCAGTAGACTCAACTGGCAGAGCCTTACTGGATACTAAAGTTTCACACACATATGAATGAGTCGAACCAGGATCAATCAAAGCAATCACAGTAATATCATAAAGTGTGAAAGTACCAGTAATGACATGTAATATCCTGAAATTGGGCTTGTGCATTTTGCTTAATTTTATGAAATAGTACGCCTTATGTGTTATTAATGTGTTGTGTGCATTTTTAGAATTAAGGAAATGTAAGGAAATGTCTTGTCTTGGAAATGTAAGGAAATGATCTAGAAATGTTAAGTTTCAAAAGAGGAAAGTGAACATTTCTGGAAACTCGGAAATGTAAGGAAATGATTTAGAAATGTTAAGTTTAAAAGAGGCAAACAAACATTTTTGGAAACTTGGAAATGTAAGGAAATGTCTTAGAAATGTAAGGAAATGCTTAAGAAATGTTAAGTTTAAAGTTTAAGAGAGGGACATGAAGCAAGGTGGTCTTAAGAAAATTAATAGAAGAAATTTGACACAAGAACGGGCTTGGAAAAGTGGCAAGGAGGCACCACTTAAAACCCAGTAAGTGACGCCACAACATGTGTTATTGGGCCAAGGTTCGAGCTGCAGGGAAGCAAAATAAAAGTTTTATTTTGCAGCAGTGATTAGCAGCAAGGGACGACACAAGGCTATAAATTAGGAGCTTTTATTCTTTTATTTTTAAGAGATAAAGGGTGGATAAATAAGGGATAAATAATGGATTTATTTTAAGAGATAAATGAGGATTATTTCTTTTAATTTGAATAAAGTGATAAATAAAGAGATAAAGCTATCAAAATAGAAGAGTGATGGCCAAGTAAGGGACTCTAAGCTTAGTAATTTCGGCTGAAAAAGGAAAATAAGGCCATTCATTATTCTTCCTTTCTTCTCTCATCTTTGCCGAATTCTCTAGTGCATCTCCTCTTCTTCTTTTATCTTTCCAAAGCCGAAATATCTTTGTATCCTAGCCGAATCTCCATCATCAATCTTTTTCATCCCTTGCAAATTCTCTCAAAGCCGAATACTTAAAGAGAACCCCTAGCCGATTTCTTCATAGTTACAAAAGCCGAAATTGTGATACATATCAGGGCCATAGCCGAATACTGTTAAGGGTTCAAGCAAGAGTTCCATCGAATTCTTTAGTAAGGGTAAGATTAGGTTCGATTCTCATTCTATTTCTTTTAAGTCTGTCGAAATTAAGATTCTAATACCCTTAATATCTTGTTGCCGAAACTTTGAAGAGATCTTTCGGGATTTACTAAGTGTCGACTACAAGGAAGGAGAAGTTCTTTTCCCGAAAGTACACCATAGGCCGCATGTTCCCTAGTTATTCGGTGAGTTTCGGGATTTCAAATCACAAGGTAAAGTATATATATGCAATCGGCTAAGGCTTATTTTAGCAATAGATCTATTTTCTTACATTATTCAAAAGCTGAAACTAATCTATTCAAGTAATCTAGTGATTGCCGATTTCAAGAAAGAAGGATACAAAGTTTCGGGACTTGATTCTTAAGTCAATCGGCAACAAGGTAAGTTTTAGTGTACTAATCCTACTAGGATTTGGATTTATGGTTGAATGGCTCTTTACTAAGTATTAAATGATTGATTAAATGTAGAGATCTAAGATCTAAGGCATTAGATCAAGCTTTTCGGGATTTGGATTGGAAATCTTAAGCGAATCAGGTGTGTACCCTACGCTAAGTTTTAATGTGTTCATGGCTATGTTTTAAATTGAATGTGTTAATATGAATGTGAAAATATGGCTAAAGTACCATGCAATGGTACCAAGTACCCAGGTACGTTTCCTACTTCTACTAGGATTATGAATACATGAAATATATAACATGTGAAAAGTGATAAGAATGTGAATTAACGCATGATGTGCATGATATGTATGATATGGGGCATTCGGGATATTATATGAAAGGGGAAGTGAATGTGGTGACCTAAGACCACGATATCTGAATGTGGTGACCTAAGACCACGATATCTGAATATGGTGTCTCATGACACAAAATATGAATCTGGTGGCTATGCCACGAATTTTTATAAGGGCGATGAGCACGTCGACTGCAGCGACTGCCTTCGATGGTGTGTAGCGGATGGAGGGTTGAGTTATTAGTCCCCACAGTGTGCGGGTTGGTACGGGTGATGTGTAGCGGATGGCATCTAGGTTTGGGTTCGGGTTTGCATCATTATCTTTACTTGTTATGTGAATGTGATATGTATGATATGCCTGAATTTGTTTGGATTTAGTGTTGGTTACACATTGAGTCTGTTGACTCACCCCGTTGAGGAAACATTTTTCAGGTGATGAACAGTGATGGACCGGGTCGGCAGGAGCTTAAAGGTGGCCATGCACAGCAAGGAAAATTTTATTATTTGGACTTTTATTCTATTTAAGCACTTTAATTTATTTTTGGGAATTATTTGATGTAATAAGGCCATAGTGAACTATTTTATTTTCTGTTTTATTTACTATGTTACGAAATTTTTAATTATTAAAGATTAAGTCAATTTAATTTAAAATAAACTCTAAATATTTTGTCACCTGAAATAAATGGGTTTTCAATATAAAATAAACTCGTTTTCAACTCAAGCCCAACCCAAAACGATCTTCTTTTCAAAACACACAAGTTTTTCCTAAGTAACAAAAGGATTTTGAACCGGTTTACATCGAGGAACATACTAGATCCGGTCAAGGCTCGTGGGCCGGATTTGGGGTGTTTCAGGTTGGTATCAGAGCCCAGTTTTAAACTCTCGGCCTGGGGTTTAAAGCCCACTATGTTTTAAAATTAAGGCCCAAATGAATTTTGAGAAAGTTTTTAAGCAGGTTTTTCTAGCTTGGCACCTAAGTCTCCGACCCGAAGTCCACCAGGTAAGTACCCCTATCTCTAGTGTGATCTATATTATGAATTGTAGAAGGGTAGAATGGAATGGCACATAGAATAGTATGATAAGTATTTAAACTCTAGGACTAGTTTACCCCAACAATTACATAAGACTTAAATGCTTAATAAAACAAACCTGTGACTAAGTCGCCGAGTTAGGGTGTGGCAACCATTGTGCGCATGTCTAGGATTGGCATTCGGTGGGAGCTTGGTATTTAAGCAGTCCGCGTAACTCACCTCCTCTCCACTCGAATCCTACCTGGTGCGTAGCTTCGGTTCACCCTAACCAAGAGGACTCAGTCACAGGCTAAACCCAATAACTAAAACCCGAAAGGGACTAGCCGTATTTTCATGGAAACCCTAGTTTTAAAACTTTTAAGAAAAAAAATTATCCTTTTAAAATGCCAACACGATTTTATAAAATTTTCTGAAGTATTCTTGACTTACAAAAAAATTACTAAATTACCCCTAGTTGTAAAATTACAAAAATGCCCTTGGTTTAGAAAATGTCCAAACTACCCACGGTTTAATTAAAATTTCCTTATTTTATAAAATATTAAAAAACTCTACTTCTGCGAAATATTAAAATACTCCAACTTGGAAAATTTGCGAAATTGCCCCTAACTTACAAAATTACCAAAATGACCCTGAATTTCAAAATTTTTGCAACATCACCGATTTGGAAAACAAATTCTCAAAAAGAACCCTCAAGTTTTGCAAATTTTGGAAATACCCTTGATTTATTAAGCTTTACAAATTTACTCTGGTTTATTACTAAAATACCCCCGGGATTTCAAAAAAAATTATTACCAAAATACCCTTATCGACAAAATCCACAAGGAACTCTATTTTGAAAAAAAATTATGACAAAAATACCCCTGTAGGGCAAATTACGAAAATACCCCTAGGTAGTGGAAAAACAACAACAATGAAAACTACAACATTTCTCTCAATGAACGAAAGTTCATAATTGATTGATGAATGTATGAAAGACTGTGTGTATGTATGAATATGAAAGAACCACTCCTAAAATTCTTTCCATAAAACTTCTTCGCGGGTAATCAGTGGAATAAAGGCTAATTCATAAAATTTCTTAATCAGATTAAAGCGCAGTCGTTAGAATGAGTTCTAGAGGACGTGGTCGTTGTGGACGTGGTCGAGGAAGAATGATTGTGTCGGAACCCGTTAGATCGGGTCAAGGATCTAATAATGAGATACCACCGCCACCACCACCCCCAGCTGTTGGTGTTGAGCAGCAAGCTCAGACGGGGGATGATGCTGTGTTGCAGGCTGTGCTGCGAGTGTTGGAAATGGTGGCTGGAGCAGGTGGAAGTATGGGAACTAGGAAATCTGAACCTGAGCGACTCCGAGCCAATGGGGCTGAAATGTTTCGAGGAGTATCTGGTGTGGCACCCAGTACGGCTGAATATTGGTTGGAAGCAACCGAGCGCATTATGGATGAGCTCGATCTGACCCCTGAGGAGAAGCTGAAAGGAATGGTGGCACTGCTACGCGATGAAGCGTATCAGTGGTGGCTCACAGTTCGGGATGGAGCCACAGCTGAGGATCTGACCTGGGAATATGTTAAGGAGGCATATCAGAAGAAGGATGTCGGCACTCGTTATACTGATACACAGAGGAAGGCTTTTCTGGGGCTGGTTCAAGGGAACAAGTCCGTGGCAGAGTATGAAGCTGAATTTGTAACATCCTAGATTAGGGGTTATGCGTTCGTGCGTAATTCATGAGATAGTGGGCTCAGTGGGTGTGTTCTAAGGAGTTTTAGGAACCCTAAGATGTAAGGAAATGATTTAGAAATGTTAAGTTTCAAAAGAGGAAAGTGAACATTTCTGGAAACTTGGAAATGTAAGAAATGTTAAGTTCAAAAGAGGAAAGTGAACATTTCTAGAAACTTGGAAATGTAAGCAATGTTAAGTTTAAAGGAGGCAAACGAACATTTTTGGAAACTTGGAAATGTAAGGAAATGTAAGGAAACGTTTTAGGAAAAGTTAAGTTCTGAGGTTAAGAGAGGGAAGTAAAGCAGGGTGGCCTTAAGAAAATTTATGGGTGAAATATGACATACAATTGGGCTTGTCTAAGTGGCTTGGAGGTGCCACTTAGGGCCTCTGGAGTTGACGCCACAAGCAGGTGCAATTAGGCCTGGGTTTGAGTCACTTGGGGAGCAAATAAAAGAGTTTTATTTTGCTGCAAGGAGCAAGGGAGTTGGACGGCACATGGCTAAATTCTAAGAGCTTTTATTCTTTTATTTTTAAGAGATAAAGGGTGGATAAATAAGGGATAAATAATGGATTTATTTTAGATTATTTTCAAGAGATAAATGAGGATTTATTCTTTAATTTTTAAATAAAGTGATAAAGATATGAGAGCGGTGGCCAAGTAAGGGACTCTAGCCTAGTAATTTTGGCTATAAAAGGGAGAGTAAGGCTATTCTTCATTCATTCTTTTCTCTTCAAGAAAACCTCTACCAAAATTCTCTAAAGTTTCTTCTCTTCTCTCTGCCGAATTCTCTCTGCCGTTATTCTCTTTTTCTCTTTTCTTTCTAATCCCTCCAAAAGCCGGAAGTAAGCCTTTTAAGGCCTTAGCCGAATATCTCAAGTGGCTTCAAGCTTAGGTGCTGTCGATTTCTTCAAAGGTAAGAACAAGTTTGATTTCTATTCTTTTCTTTTAGATTTGTCGAAAATCTAGGACTAATCCCATCAATATTCTTGTTGCCGAAACCTTGAAGAGATCTTTCGGGATTTACTAAGTGTCAACTACGAGGAAGGAGAAGTTCTTTTCCCGAAGGTACACCATAGGCCGCGTGTTCCCTAGTTATTCGGTGAGTTTCGAGATTTAAAATCCACAAGGTAAGTGTCTATATGCAATCGGCCAAGGCTTATTTTAGCACTAGATCTATTTTCTTACATGATTTAAAAGCCGAAAACTAATCTATGAAGGGATTCAATACCAGTCGATTACAAGGAAGGGAATCTACAACATTCCGGGATTTGATTAGTAAACAAATCGGCAAGGTAAGGATTTTAGTGTACTAATCCTACTAGGATTTGGATTTATGGCCGAATGGCTCTTTACTAAGTATTAAATGATTGATTAAATGTAGAGATCTAAGATCTAAGGCATTACACATTGAGTCTGTTTGACTCACCCCGTTGGGGAATATTTTTCTTCCAGGTGATGATCAGTAATGGACCGGGTCGGCAGGAGCTTAAAGTGGCCATGCACAGCAAGGAAAATTTTATTATTTGGACTTTTATTTTATTTAAGCACTTTAATTTATTTTTTGGAATTATTTGATGTAATAAGGCCATAGTTGAACTACTTTATTTTTTTCCTTTATTTATTACGGTACAAATTTTTATTAATTAAAGATCAAGTGAAATTTATTTAAAATAAACTCTAAGTGTTTTGTCACCTTAAATAAAGGGTTATTAATATAAGATAAACTTGTTTTCCACTCGAGCCCAACCCAAAAGCAATCTTTCTTTCAAAACACACAGTTTTCCAAAGTAACAAAAGAATTTTGAACCGGTTTACATCGAGGAACATACCAGATCTGATCAAGGATCGTGGGCCGAGTTTGGGGTTTTTCAATTTGGTATCAGAGCCCAGTTTCAAACCTTCGGCCTTGGGTTTAAGGCCCAAAACATTTTCAAATCGAGCCCAAATGAGTTTTTATGAAAATATTTTTGGAAATAAGCAGGTCTTTCTGGCATGGCACCTAAGTCTCCGACCCAAAGTCCACCAGGTAAGTACCCCTAACCTTTGGGTGATTTATATTGTGATCTGTAGAAGGGTAGAAATAGAATGGAACGTAGATTAGTATGATAGGTACTTGAACTATAAGGCTAGCTTACCCCAACAGTTACATAAGACTTAAATGCTTAATAAAACAAACCTGTGTCTAAGTCGCCGAGTTAGGGTGTGGCAACCATTGTGCGCATGTCTAGGATTGGATCCGGAAGAGCCTGGTATTTAAGCAGTCCTAGTGACTCACCTCCTCTTCGCAGGAATCCTACCTGGTGCATAGCTTTAGTTCACCCTAACCAAGAGGACTTATTCATGGGCTAAACCCCTAACTAAAACCCGAAAGGGATTAGCCACATTTTTATGGAAACCCTAGTTTTAAAATGACTAAATTACCCTTTTGATTTATACAAGCTATCCCATAAAATTTTTCTGAAATATTTCTTGATTTACAAAATTACTAAAATACCCCTAGTGGTAAAATTACAAAAATGCCCTTGAATTATGAAATTTCCAAAATACCCACAATTCTTATTAAAAAAAATTTCATTACTTTATAACAAGTCCAAAAACCCTAATTTGCAAAATATCAAAATACTTTGATTTCGAAAAATTACGAAATTGCCCCTAACTTATAAAATTACCAAAATGACCCTGATTTCCAAAATTTTTGCAACATCACCGACTTGGAAAACAAATGCTCAAAAAGAACCCTCAACTTTTGCAAATGTTGAAATACCCTTGATTTAGTAAGATTTACAAATTTACCCTGGTTTATTACCAAAATACCCCTGAGTTCGAAAATTACCGAAATACCCCTGTAATTTCAAAATTTCCGAAATACCCCCGGGATTTCAAAAATCTCCAAAATACCCTTATTGACAAAATCACCAAGGAACCTTATTTTGAAAAAAACAAATTTACAAAAATACCCCTGTAGGGCAAATTACGAAAATACCCCTGGGTAGTGGAAAAACAACAACAATGAAAACTACAACATTTCTCTGAATGAATGAAAGTTCATAATTGAGTGATGAATGTATGAATGTAAAGACTGTGTGCATGTATGAATACGAAAGAACCACTCCTAAAAATTCTTTTCATAAAACTTCTTCGCGGATAATCAGTGAAACAAGGACTAAATCCATAAAATTTCTTAATCGGATTAAAGCGCAGTCGTTAGAAATGAGTTCTAGAGGACGTGGTCGTCGTGGACGTGGTCGAGGAAGAATGACTGTGCATAGGAAGTATGATATTTTTATAAGATTAGAGTGCGCATCATAAGCGTAGTGCGGCGAATTAAGATGTACGATTAATCGTTAGTAAGTAATTTCGAGGACGAAATTATTTTTAAGGAGGGTAGAATTGTAACATCCTAGATTAGGGGTTATGCGTTCGTGCGTAATTCATGAGATAGTGGGCTCAGTGGGTGTGTTCTGAGGAGTTTTAAGAACCCTAAGATGTAAGGAAATGATTTAGAAATGTTAAGTTTCAAAAGAGGAAAGTGAACATTTCTGGAAACTTGGAAATGTAAGAAATGTTAAGTTCATAATTAACCCCCATGAAAAGCCTACCTTCATAATTAACCCCCAGTGAACCCTTTTGAGCCTAATAAACCATTTCTTGAATCACCCATTAATATTAATCCAAAACCCCCAAAACCCAATTTTTACTTATCTTACTTTATTGACTCCCCTTTTGTCGAGATTTGATTTAATCAGTTGCCTAATTATATTCTTTAATGCAGTTGTTATTCTTAAAAAAAAGTTTGAAATTTATTCATTATTAGTTATATGAGCTTAAACGGTTAACTTTACATCTTTACAAGAAGCTCGTGTTATTAGTGATAGGTTTTCAATCGATGTAACTATTCAGTATTAGTTCACTTTTTCTAGTTAGGTAAATTGTCAATTCAATCTTGATTTTAACCCTCTAATTCAGCCTTTATCCGCACCTCTAAACCAAGCCTCATTACAACCCTTTATAAAGACCGTTTGATATGTGTATCATCTCATTTTATAGTGGTGGAGATTTTATTTTCATGCAAGCTTATGATAATAACTTTTCATGTTTGACATTTGAGTGCTTATTTTGAACCTTAAACACTTTGAGTGATTTGAGTGAATTTTTAGTGAGGATGTCAATTATTGTCAGTTTTAGATCAAAGGTAATTATTTGGATAAGGGGAAACACCTATGTTTTCGTGCTACAAAAATATGTGACTTCGATTGTTTGAATCTTTAAAGACTCTTTTAGTTAAAATATCAATGTATAAATGATCTGTGAATTATGATGAGACATTTATTGATTAGAATTATGAATTGTAATTTTAATTGTGAGTTAAAGATTTTGCTTGAGGACAATCAAATGCTTAAGTGTGGGGATATTTGATAAACCATAATTTATACATATTTTAATCCTATGCTTCACTTATTCTTGGATGAATTTTCCTTAGATTCGATGAATTTGATACTACTAATATGGTAATTTCATGTTTTACACTCAGGAGAGCTTCGGGAGTCGAAAAGAACGAGAAACAGGCCAAAAAAGGACAAAATGGGCCTACCTTGAAAATCAACACGGCCGTGCGTGACGAGTAGAATCGAGCACGACCTAAGTTATCGAACACGACCGTGTGTGACAAGTAGAATCAAGCACAGCCGAAGGCTATTGAACACGGGCGTGTCCCTGCCAAACCCAATTCTAATTTTATTCAAAAAAGGCTACTTGTGGGCCAAGAAAGGCGTCCCAAAGCCTATATAAACACCCCAGGGGAGGGCCTAAAGAGACACGCTGAGTAGAAGGTAGAAAATACTCGAAGACAACCATTAGGAGCAGCTTGGAAGAGGGATCTCCATAAAGACTGAAGATCTCCTATCAATTTCTCTTGAAGTTTTTTGGTTTTCTTATGTTTTATAGTTCTCCTTATTTCAAGATGTTTTCCTCTATCAGTATGAACTAAATCCCTCAAATACCTAAGGGGATGAAACCTAAGACGGATCTTATTACTATTTGATTTATAAGATAAATACTTGTTCTTTTTCTTAATTGTGAGTTCTTACTCTTGTTTTGATAATTCAGGTTATTGATTCAAGTCGAATGTGCTTATTTAGAGGAGAAAAAGTCCCTGTTTAAGAGTAGATCAACACAATTAAGTGGAGTTGAATGCAATCCTACATATAGGATGACGTAAATCTGCTGGATTAGAGTCAAATCTAATAAGGGAATCCATAGATCGAGTTAATGCGACAATAGGGGTTTTAATTAGAAAGAGATTTCAATTAATCAACCTAGAGTTAATTGTTTTTAGTCTTAAAAGAGATATTAACATAAATCAGGGATTTCTACGGATTAAAGTCAAGTGAATAAATCATATGAATCAGAAGTAATAAGTGAAGTTTAGTTGGATTCTTCCTTAGATATTGCCTCTCTCATAAAGTTGTCTAAAAGTATTTTCCCAATTCATTCACTGTCGTGCTTTTAATTAGTTTTAGTTTAAAAGAAATCACTTTAATTCTTAGGCTAGATAATAAGAAGATAGTAATTACTAGTACTCTTGGTCCTTGTGGATATGATATTTCCGGTCTTACCATAACTATACTATTAAACGATAGGTACGCTTGCCTTTATTGTGATCATAGTTGGTTAGAGACACATCAAGCGCATAGCGGATGTGTAGCTGTGCACCCTGGGAGCACGAATATGTAAAATAATTTGAGGAAATGGTATTGGTGGCCTGGTACGAAGAAAGACATTTCCGAGTTTGTATCGAGATACCTGATTTGACAGGAAGTGAAGGCTGAATGTAACATCCTGAAAATGGGCCTATGCATTTTTGCTTAATTTTATGAAATAACATGTTTATTGTGATATGGATGTGTTGTGTGCATTTTTAGAACCTTGGAAATGTAAGGAAATGTCCTGGAAATGTAAGGAAATGCTTTAGAAATGTTAAGTTTCAAAAGAGGAAAGTGAACATTTCTGGAAACTTGGAAATGTAAGAAATGTTAAGTTCAAAAGAGGAAAGTGAACATTTCTGGAAACTTGGAAATGTAAGAAATGTTAAGTTTAAAGGAGGCAAATGAACATTTTTGGAAACTTGGAAATGTAAGGAAATGTAAGGAAATGTAAGGAAATGTAAGGAAACGTTTTAGGAAAAGTTAAGTTCTGAGGTTAAGAGAGGGAAGTAAAGCAGGGTGGCCTTAAGAAAATTTATGGGTGAAATATGACACACAAACAGGCTTGGAAAAGTGGCCTGGAGATACCACTTAAGGCCCAGGTGAGTGACGCCACAAGCTATGCAAGTGGGCCTGAGTTCGAGTCATTTAGGAAGCAAAAGAAAATTTTTTATTTTTGCTACAAGGAGCAGAGAGATGGACGGCAATAAGGCTTTTAAAAGAGGAGTTTTATTCTCTTTAAATTTCGGCTAAATAGGAGATAAATAATAGATTTATTTATCATTATTTTCAAGAGATAATTGTTGGATTAATTCTTTTAAAAGTGATAATTCAAGGGATAAAGCTATCAAAATAGAAGAGTGGTGGCCAACTAAGGGACTCTAGCCTAGTAATTTCGGCTATAAAAGGAAGAGTAAGGCTATTCTTCATTCATTCTTTTCTCTTCAAGAAAACCTCTGCCAAAATTCTCTAAAGTTTCTCCTCTTCTCTCTGCCAAATTCTCTCTGCCATTATTCTCTTATTCTCTTTTCTTTTCTTCTTCTATTACAAACACAATCAAAAGCCGAAGATGCCAATAGCCCTAGCTGATTTCTCACTAAGCCTCAAGAGCCGAAATTGTTATCCACATCAAAGCCATAGCCGAATACTGCTAAGGGTTCAAACAAGAGTTCCATCGAATTCTTCAGTAAGGGTAAGATTAGGTTAGATTCTCATTCTATTTCTTTTAAGGCTGTCGAAATTAAGATTCTAATACCCTTAATATCTTGTTGCCGAAACTTTGAAGAGATCTTTCGGGATTTACTAAGTGTCGACTATAAGGAATGAGAAGTTCTTTTCCCGAAGGTACACCATAGGCCGCGTGTTCCCTAGTTATTCGGTGAGTTTCGGGATTTAAAATCCACAAGGTAAGTGTCTATAGCATTCGGCCAAGGCTTATTTTGGTATGAAGATCTATTTCTTACTTCTTGTAAAAGCCGAAACTAATGTGCCTAGCCGATTGCAAGGGGAGAACTCTGCGAAGTTTCGGGATTTGACTATAGTCAATTCGACAGCAAGGTAAGTTTTAGTGTACTAATCCTACTAGGATTTGGATTTATGGCCGAATGGCTCTTTACTAAGTATTAAATGATTGATTAAATGTAGAGATCTAAGATCTAAGGCATTAGATCAAGCTTTTCGGGATTTGGATTGGAAACCCTAAGCGAATCAGGTGTGTACCTCACACTATTTCTTGATACATTTATGGCAATAATTAATATATGCATGTTTATAAGAATATGAATATGGCTAAGGTACCATGCTATGGTACAAAAGTACTCAGGTACGTTTCCTACTCCTACTAGGATTATGAAATATGTTATATGTTATATGTAACATGTGAATAAAGATAAGAATGTGAATTTTTGCATGTTAATGCATATTAATTATGATATGGGGCATATGGGTTGTTGAAAAGGGGAAGTGAATGTGGTGACCTAAGACCACGAAATCTGAATGCGGTGACCTAAGACCGCGATAACTGAATGTGGTGACCTAAGACCACAGTATCTGAACGTGGTGACCTAAGACCACGAGACTATAAGGGCGATGAGCATGTCGACTGCAGCGACTGCCTTCGATGGAGTGTAGCAGATGGAGGGTTGACTTATTAGTCCCCACGGTGTGCAGGTTGGTACGGGGGAAGTGTAGTGGATGGTTAACTAGGTTTGGGGTTTGGGTTACATCATTATCGTAAATTATTATGTGAATATGATATGTATGTTATGCCTAAATTTATTTGGACTTAGTGTTGTGTACACATTGAGTCTGTTGACTCACCCCGTTGTGGGACTATTTTCAGGTGACGAACAGTAATGGACCGGGTTTGGCAGAAGCTTAGGGATGGCCATGCACAGCAAGAAATTTACGATTTGGACTGTTATTTTATTTTAAGTATTTTTTAAAATTTTAATTTTTGGGATTATTTGATGTAATAAGGCCATAGTTGAATTTCTTTATTTCTTTTTACTTCTATTTATTATGTTTACAAATTATTATTTATGGATCAAAAAATTTATTTTAAAAATAAACTCCAAGTGTTTTGTCACCTTAATTAAAAAAAAGAAAAAGAGATTTAATATATTATTAATACATTTTCAACTCAAGCCCAACCCAAACAAACTTTCTTTCTAAACACACAAGTTTTTCCTAAGTAATAAAAGAGTTTTAAATTGGTTTACATCGAGGAACATACCAGATCCGGTCACGGCTCGTGGGCCAGGTTTGGGGTGTTTCAATTTGGTATCAGAGCCCAGTTTTAAACTCTCGGCCTGTGGTCTAAGGCCCAAAACATTTTCAAATCGAGCCCAAATGAGTTTTATGAAAATATTTTTGGAAGTAAGCAGGTTTTCTGGCATGGCACCTAAGTCTCCGACCCGAAGTCCACCAGGTAAGTACCCCTAACCTTTGGGTGATTTATATTGTGATCTGTAGAAGGGTAGAAATAGAATGGAACGTAGATTAGTATGACAGGTACTTGAACTATAAGGCTAGCTTACCCCAACAGTTACATAAGACTTAAATGCTTAATAAAGCAAACATGTGTCTAAGTCGTCGAGTTAGGGTGTGGCAACCCCTGTGCGCATGTCTAGGATTGGATCCAGAAGAGCCTGGTATTTAAGCAGTCCTAGTGACTCGCCTCCTCTACGCTGGAATCCTACCTGGTGCGTAGCTACGGTTCACCCTAACCAAGAGGACTCAGTGGGTGTGGCAACCTCTGTGCGCATGTCTAGGAATGGTTTCAGTGGGAGCTTGGTACTAAGCAGTCCGTGTGACTCACCTCCTCTCCATTCGAATCCTACCTGGTGCATAGCTTTGGTTCACCCTGACCAAGAGGACTCGGTCATAGGCTAAACACAATGACTAAAACCCAAAAAGGGAACTAGCTGTGTTTCTATAAAAACCCTAGTTTTAAAACTCTTAAAATCAGCCTCTTAATTTGTAAAAACTATCTCTAAAAAAAATTTCCGAAAAATTTCTGATTTATGAAATTACAAAAATACCCCTAGTGGTAAAATTACAAGAATGCCCTTGGTTTATAAAATGTCCAACTACCCAACAGTTTTACCAAAATTTCATTATTTTATAAATGTTCAAAAACCCTAAATTGCAAAATATCAAAATACCTTGATTTTTGGAAAATTACAAAACTGCCCCTAACTTACAAAATTACCAAAATGACCCTGATTTCCAAATTTTTTCAACATCACCATTTTGAAAAGTACAAATTTCAAAAAGAACTCTCAAAGTTTTGCAAAATATGGAAATACCTCGAAAATATTAAACTTTACAAATTTACCCTGGTTATTACCGAAATACCCCCGGATTTCAAAAATTACCAAAATACCCTTATTGACAAAACCACCAAGGAACCTTATTTTGACAAATTACGAAAATACCCCTATAGGACAAATTACGAAAATACCCTTGGGTAGTGGAAAAACAGCAACAATGAAACTACAACATTTCTTTAAATGAACGAAAGTTCATAATTGATTGATGAATGTATGAATGTAAAGACTGTATGCATGTATGAATACGAAAGAACCACTTCTAAAATTCTTTTCATAAAACTTCTTCACGGGTAATCAGTGGAATAAAGGCTAATTCATAAAATTTCTTAATTAGATTAAAGCACGATCGTAGAAATGAGCTCTAGGGGACGTGGTTCTAGAATACCTTAATTTCCTTGTTCGTTGTAAAGTCAGTTCGTTCTTATGTTGCTAGTAAGGTGTATGGAACCTTGATTGTAAACTAAGAGAATGTGCCTAGAAAGTATGATAGTTTCTTAATATCAGAGTACGCAGCAGTAGCGTAGTGTGGTGAGCTAGGAAGTACGACTGTTCGTTAGTAAGTAATTTCGAGGACGAAATTATTTTAAGGGGGTAGAACTGTAACATCCTGAAAATGGGCCTATGCATTTTTGCTTAATTTTATGAAATAGCATGTTTATTGTGATATGGATGTGTTGTGTGCATTTTTAGAACCTTGGAAATGTAAGGAAATGTCCTGGAAATGTAAGGAAATGCTTTAGAAATGTTAAGTTTCAAAAGAGGAAAGTGAACATTTCTGGAAACTTGGAAATGTAAGAAATGTTAAGTTCAAAAGAGGAAAGTGAACATTTCTGGAAACTTGGAAATGTAAGAAATGTTAAGTTTAAAGGAGGCAAATGAACATTTTTGGAAACTTGGAAATGTAAGGAAATGTAAGGAAACATTTTAGGAAAAGTTAAGTTCTGAGGTTAAGAGAGGGAAGTAAAGCAGGGTGGCCTTAAGAAAATTTATGGGTGAAATATGACATACAATTGGGCTTGTCTAAGTGGCTTGGAGGTGCCACTTAGGGCCTCTGGAGTTGACGCCACTTAGGGCCTGGGTTCGAGTCACTTGGGGAGCAAATAAAAGAGTTTTATTTTTCTGCAAGGAGCAAGGGAGTTGGACGTCACATGGCTAAATTCTAGGAGCTTTTATTTTTTTATTTTTAAGAGATAAAGGGTGGATAAATAAGGGATAAATAATGGATTTATTTTAGATTATTTTCAAGAGATAAATGAGGATTTATTCTTTAATTTTTAAATAAAGTGATAAAGATATGAGAGTGGTGGCCAAGTAAGGGACTGTAGCCTAGTAATTTTGGCTATAAAAGGAAGAGTAAGGCTATTCTTCATTCATTCTTTTCTCTTCAAGAAAACCTCTGCCGAAATTCTCTAAAGTTTCTTCTCTTCTCTCTGCCGAATTCTCTCTGCCATTATTCTCTTTTTCTCTTTTCTTTCTAATCCCTCCAAAAGCCGGAAGTAAGCCTTTTAAGGCCATAGCCGAATATCTCAAGTGGCTTCAAGCTTAGGTGCTGTCGATTTCTTCAAAGGTAAGAACAAGTTTGATTTCTATTCTTTTCTTTTAGATTTGTCAAAAATCTAGGACTAATCCCATCAATATTCTTGTTGCCTAAACCTTGAAGAGATCTTTCGGGATTTACTAAGTGTCAACTATAAGGAAGGAGAAGTTCTTTTCCCGAAGGTACACCATAGGCCGCGTGTTCCCTAGTTATTCGGTGAGTTTCGAGATTTAAAATCCATAAGGTAAGTGTCTATATGCAATCGGCCAAGGCTTATTTTAGCACTAGATCTATTTTCTTACATGATTTAAAAGCCGAAAACTAATCTATGAAGGGATTCAATACCAGCCGATTACAAGGAAGGGAATCTACAACATTCCGGGATTTGATTAGTAAACAAATCGGCAAGGTAAGGATTTTAGTGTACTAATCCTACTAGGATTTGGATTTATGGCCGAATGGCTCTTTACTAAGTATTAAATGATTGATTAAATGTAGAGATCTAAGATCTAAGGCATTAGATCAAGATTTTCGGGATTTGGATTGGAAACCCTAAGCAAATCAGGTGTGTACCTCACACTATTTCTTGATATATGTATGGCAATAATTAATATGTATGTGACTATAAGAATGTGTAAGAATATGGCCAAGGTACCATGTAATGGTACAAAAGTACTCAGGTACGTTTCCTACTTCTACTAGGAATATGAAATTATGTTATATATGTAACATGTGAAAAGTGATAAGAATGTGAAATTAGGTAATATGCATGATATGTATGATATGGGGCATATGGGTTATTGAAAATGGGAAGTGAATGTGGTGACCTAAGACCACGAAATCTGAATGTGGTGACCTAAGACCACGATATCTGAATGTGGTGACCTAAGACCACGAAATCTGAAAGTGGTGACCTAAGACCACGAATTTTATAAGGGCGATGAGCACGTCGACTGCAGCTACTGCCTTCGATGGAGTGTAGCGGAAGGAGGGTCGACTTAGTAGTCCCCACGGTGTGCAGGTTGGTACAGGGAAGTGTAGCGGATGGCTATCTAGGTTTGGGTTTGGGTTGCATCATTACTTTTATCTGTTATACGAATATGTATGTGATATGATAATGCATGCCTGAAATGTTAATTCTTAGTGTTGGTTACACATTGAGTCTGTTTGACTCACCCCACTGTGGGACTATTTTCAGGTGACGAACAGTAATGGACCGGGTTCGGCAGAAGCTTAGGGGTGGCCATGCACAGCAAGAAATTTACGATTTGGACTATTATTTTATTTTAAGTATTTTAAATTTTCATTTTTGGAATATTTGATGTAATAAGATTTCTCTATTTTTACTTTTATTTGTAATGCCTGCGAATTATTATTAATTAACGGATTAAATAAATTTATTTTAAAATAAACTCTAAATATTTTGTCACCTGAAATAAATGGGTTTTCAATATAAAATAAACTCGTTTTCAACTCAAGCCCAACCCAAAACAATCTTTCTTTCAAAACACACAAGTTTTTCCTAAGTAACAAAAGGATTTTGAACCGGTTTACATCGAGGAACATACCAGATCCGGTCAAGGCTCGTGGGCCGGGTTTGGGGTGTTTCAGAATTTCTATTGTTGAGTCGTTATGCTCGAGGAGTGGTGGCAATAGAACATGAGCGATGTGTCCGGTTTGAGGACGGACTAAGGGATGATGTGAGGTTGTTGATAGCCCCACATCAGGAGCGGGAGTTTGCCGGGCGAAGGTAGCCCAGGGAATCAAGGATTCTGCCAGGCAGAACATTGACCAAAATAGGCCGAAAAGAGGTTTTGGATCGTCTGGATCATCTGGGAATAAGAGGCCTAGAGTTGATGGGCCGCGAGGTCAGCAAGCTGGTACAGGAGGGCAGTATCGTACTTGTGATCAGTGTGGGAAGAAGCACTTAGGGGAATGTTGGAAAAAGACTGGAGGATGCTTTAGGTGTGGATGCAAGGACCATATGATTAAGGACTGTCCTATGAAACCAGAAGGGAGTCGGCCAGCAGTTCAGAATGCTGATCAGGCTGGTAGAGGTGGACAGCAGCCTCAGCGAGGTCGTGGTCCGAATGATAGAGGTAATGGTACTGGCAGAGGATGCGGAACACAGGGCAGAGGTGCTGCTAATACTGAGGCAAGGCAACCGGGTTTGGTTTATGCGGTTTGCCGAAGGGAGGATGGAGACGCGCCGGACGTTATAACCGGTACGTTCCTTATTTATGGCAAGCCTTATTATGCCTTAATTGATGTGGGCTCGACCCATTCTTATGTTGCATGTAGTGTAGTCGAGACACTAGGCTTAGACTCTGAACTCTCTGATAGGCAAATGACTGTAATAAGCCCATTAGGCCAAACTGTAGTGGTGTATAAGATCTTTCGGAGTGTACCTCTAGAGATTCAGAGAGTGGACTTTCGGGCTGACTTGATGGAACTACCCTTTGGGGAGTTTGAACTTATACTTGGTATGGATTGGTTAGTAGAGCATCGAGCTCTGTTGGACTGTGCAGCTAAGCGAATGGAGTTAAGGACCCCGGAAGATGAGGTGGTCATCATGATAGGAGAAAGAATAAACTACCTGTCTAATGTAGTCTCGGCGTTGAAGGCTGAGAAAATGGTTAGAAAAGGGTGCAAGGCATTTCTGGCCTTCGTCAGTGCTGTGGATGTGAAAGAAGGGGGAGTTAGTGGTGTTAGAATGGTAAGGGACTTTGAAGATGTGTTTCCAGAGGAATTGCCCGGAATACCCCCAGATAGGGAGGTGGAGTTTGGAATTGACTTGCTGCTGGGAACAGCTCCTGTGTCAATTGCCCCGTATAGAATGGCACCAAAGGAGTTAGTTGAGCTCAAGGCCCAAATCCAAGAATTGCTGGATCGTGGGTTTATCCGACCCAGTGTGTCTCCATGGGGAGCACCGGTCCTGTTTGTGAAGAAGAAGGATGGAACTATGCGTATGTGCATAGACTATCGTCAGTTGAATAAGCTGACCATCAAGAACAAGTATCCCTTGCCAAGGATAGACGACTTGTTCGATCAGCTGAAGGGGGCAGCGGTATTCTCCAAGATAGACTTAAGGTCGGGATATCATCAGTTGAAGGTAAAGGAGGCAGATATCCATAAGACAGCCTTTAGGACAAGGTACGGCCACTATGAGTTTGTTGTAATGCCGTTTGGTTTGACGAACGCCCCAGCTGCGTTTATGGATATGATGAACCGAGTTTTTCAACCATACTTGGATAGGTTCGTCGTAGTGTTTATCGACGACATCTTGGTGTATTCTAAGTCTGAAGAGGAGCAT
This sequence comes from Gossypium australe, assembly GCA_005393395.2. NCBI lineage: Eukaryota > Viridiplantae > Streptophyta > Magnoliopsida > Malvales > Malvaceae > Gossypium > Gossypium australe. The sequence goes on along the minus strand of CM016621.1, from coordinate 106,144,036 downwards.
GATGAGCATCTCCGAGTGGTGCTGCAAGTGTTAAGGGAGAAGAAGCTACATGCCAAATTCAGCAAGTGTGAATTTTGGCTTAAGGAGGTTGCGTTTTTAGGACATGTGGTGTCTGCAGAAGGATTAAGGGTGGATCCTAGGAAGATTGAAGCAGTGTTAGATTGGAAACCACCTAAGTCGGTAGCTGAGGTTCGCAGTTTCTTGGGATTGGCAGGCTACTACAGAAGGTTCGTGGAAGGGTTCTCGTCGATAGCCGCACCTTTGACGAAGTTATTGAGGAAGGAAGTACCCTTTGTATGGACGGATAAGTAGCAGGAGAGCTTTGAGAAGCTTAAGAAAGTGTTAACTAAAGCTCCGATTTTGATTGAGCTGGAGGCGAGAAAGGATTTCACGGTGTACTGTGATGCTTCTCATACAGGATTAGGGTGTGTTCTAATGCAAGATGGGAAAGTAGTCGCTTATGCGTCTCGACAGTTAAGGCCACACGAGGTTAACTACCCAACTCATGACTTGGAATTGGCGGCAGTGGTTTTCGCTCTTAAGGTTTGGAGGCACTACCTTTATGGAGAAAAGTCCATAATCTACACAGACCACAAGAGCCTTAAGTATCTGTTGACTCAGAAGGAGTTGAATTTGAGGCAGCGAAGGTGGGTGGAGTTATTGAAGGATTATGATTGTTCGATAGAGTACCACCCGGGCAAGGCGAATGTGGTAGCAGATGCCTTAAGTTGGAAGGTTGTATCGGATCTAAGGGCGATGTTCGCACACTTGAGTTTGTATGATGATGGAAGCCTGTTGGCAGAATTGCAAGTCAAACCAACATGGCTGAATGAGGTCAAGAGAAGTCAGTTGGTGGATGGGGATCTAAGTGCTAAGTTACAACAAGTACAGAACGGAGAGTTAGAGGATTATAGTGTTAATAATGAGGGAGTATTGTGCTTCAAGGGAAAGGTCTGTATGCCGAAGGACGAAGAGTTAAGATAGAGGATTCTTCGGGAAGCGCACAGTAGCCCTTATGCTATGCATCCCGGAGGCACTAAGCTGTACAGAGATCTAAGGGAACAGTTTTGGTGGCCTGATCTTAAACGGGAAGTTACTGAATTCGTAGGAAAATGTCTGATGTGTCAGCAAGTTAAGGCTGAACACGAAGTTCCGTCAGGATTGCTTCAATCGATTAAGATTCCACAATGGAAGTGGGAGAGAATTACCATGGACTTCGTTAGTGGGCTTCCCCTTACGCCTACTAAGGGGTAATAGTGGACCGTTTGACCAAGTCCGCGCACTTTATTCCAGTGAGAGTCGATTATTCTCTACAGAAGTTGGCAAAGCTGTATGTGGCGGAAATTGTGAGGTTGCATGGAGTGCCGGTGTCAATTATCTCAGATAGGGACCCAAGGTTTACTTCTCGGTTCTGGAAGGCCCTACATCAAGCGTTAGGCACTAAGTTGGTTTTTACTACGGCTTTTCATCCACAATCAGACGAGTAGTCAGAGCTGGTAATACAAGTGTTGGAGGATATGTTGAGAGGCTGTGTGATGGATTTCCGAGGAAGTTAGGAGGACCATTTGCCTCTAGCAGAGTTCGCCTACAACAACAGCTATCAGGCTAGTATTCGGATGGCACCATACGAAGCGTTGTATGGACGGAAATGTCGCACTCCAACATGTTGGACAGAATTAGGAGACCTCGGGTTTTGGGTCCAGAATTAGTGGCAGAATCTGAAGAGAAGGTTGAGATAATTCGTGCACGGTTGAAGGAAGCATCTGATAGAGAGAAGTCGTACGCAGATCTTAAACGGAAAGAAATCAAATTTAATGTGGATTCCTTAAGGTTTCGCATTGGAAGAAGGTGATGAGATTTGGACGCAAAGGAAAGCTAAGCCCAAGGTTTATAGGACCTTATCGAGTGTTGAAACGAATTGGACCAGTGGCGTATCAGTTGGAGTTGCCACCGGAGTTGAAGCAGATGCACGACGTATTTCATGTATCCATGCTACGTCGTTATCATTCGGATCCATCTCATGTGGTTCCAGTTGAAGAGGTGGAGCTAAGGCCAGATTTGTCCTACGAGGAAGAGCCGATTCAGATCCTAGAACGAGATGTGAAAATATTACGGAGGAAGTCAGTTCCTCTAGTCAAAGTACTATGGAGAAATCATGGATCGAAAGAAGCTTCGTGGGAGCCCGAAGAAGCAATGCGACAGCAATACCCTCACCTATTTCAGTCAGGTAATTTCGAGGACGAAATTATTTTTAAGGGGGGTAGAACTGTAATATCCTGAAATTGGGCTTGTGCATTTTGCTTAATTTTATGAAATAGTACGCCTTATGTGTTATGAATGTGTTGTGTGCATTTTTAGAATTAAGGAAATGTAAGGAAATGTCTTGTCTTGGAAATGTAAGGAAATGATCTAGAAATGTTAAGTTTCAAAAGAGGAAAGTGAACATTTCTGGAAACTTGGAAATGTAAGGAAATAATTTAGAAATGTTAAGTTTAAAGGAGGCAAACGAACATTTTTGGAAACTTGGAAATGTAAGGAAATGTCTTAGAAATGTAAGGAAATGCTTAAGAAATGTTAAGTTTAAAGTTTAAGAGAGGGACATGAAGCAAGGTGGTCTTAAGAAAATTAATAGAAGAAATTTGACACAAGAACAGGCTTGGAAAAGTGGCAAGGAGGCACCACTTAAAACCCAGCAAGTGACACCACGACATGTGTTATTGGGCCAAGGTTCGAGCTGCAGGGGAAACAAAATAAAAGTTTTATTTTGCAGCAGAGATTAGCAGCAAGGGACAGCACAAGGCTATAAATTAGGAGCTTTTGTTCTTTTATTTTTAAGAGATAAAGGGTGGATAAATAAGGGATAAATAATGGGTTTATTTTAAGAGATAAATGAGGATTATTTCTTTTAATTTGAATAAAGTGATAAATAAAGAGATAAAGCTATCAAAATAGAAGAGTGATTGTAACATCCGGGTTCTAGGGGTTATGCATTTAGTGCCTAACTCAAGTGTTGGTAGGATTATGGTGAGGTTGGATGAGTTTTAAGGGGTTTGGAGAACCCTAGAAGGTAAGAGAGGCCTTAGGAAATTTTTGGTTTTAGTGTTAAAAAGGGGAATCGAGCTAAGGAGGCCTTAAGAATAATTTTCGGCATTTTTGGACAGAAGAAATGAATTGGCAAAGTGGCTTCCATGCGTCACTTAAGGGGGCTAATTATAGCGCCAGCAAGGGGACTGGGTTCGAAGCTCGGCAGCAGCAAGTGGCGTTTTATTTTTGGGTGTTGGCGTTAAAAGGAAGGGCCTGAGTTAAGGAAGGTTTAAAGGATGTTGTGGGCATTGGTGGACAAGCAAGACGGGTTGGTGGAGTGGCTTGGGGCGCCACTTGAGGGTCTTGGCAAAGGGGCTCAAGTTCGAGCCATGAGGGAAGCGCCTGGTGGTTTTTATTTTTGTTTTAGGCATTGAGGCAAGGATGAACTAAGGAAGGAGGCTTTAAAAGAATATGGGGGGAGTTTAGGACACAAAGAGAACAGCAGCAGAGTGGCGTGGGAGGGCGCTACCTGCAGCAAGAATTCCAGCAGGTCGTGGGTTCGAGGCGCGAAGGCAGCATAAGGTGGTGTTATTTTTTTTTCGGCAGATTGGAAGGGTGGTGGACAACATGTGGGCTTCTTCGGATGAAGATATATGTTTGTTTAATTCTTTTAGAATTCGGCTGGAAGGAAAGGGATAAGGGTTAGTTTATTTTATTTATTTTAGATAAAGGTAGGTTTATTTTATTTAGTTCAAATGGGATTTTATTTTATCTTTTTTTTTTTTAAAGTGGAATAATGGGAAGATAAGGCTTGATTTTTGTTTTAGATTCGGCTGGAAGAGTGGATTGTTATTATTTTATTTTGTATTTTATTTGAAGAGGTGATATTGGATAAAATGTGGTTTTTATTTTATTTATTTTGAATGTTGGATAAGAGATAAATTAGAGAAGAAGTGGGATTTGATAAGAAGCATGGTGGTGGCCGAATGAGGGACACCTTGGGGGCTTGTAGTTTCGGTCATGAAGGTTGGGGGGAGTAGCCGAATATTATAAAAGGGTGGTGAGCTTTCTTTTGCCGAATTTTAGCCCTTTTCTTGTACACCTTCACTTTTTCTTCTCAAGCACTACTCACATCAAAAACGCATTTCTTCCTCTACTTGTTCTTTTGGCCGAATCCATCTCTCCTTTTCAAATTCTTTGCTTTTCTTTTCTTTTCCTAACAATAGTCGAAACTCTAGTAAGCCTCATCAAGCATCTTTTCTTTACCATTGTTGTTTTCAAGAGCCGAATATCTCATTACCTTTAAAGCCATTGCCGAATCTCCTAGGATGGTGTTGCCGATCTCTTGCTCTTAATTTCGTCTCAAGTGTAGTGGTAAGTAATCGTCACTTTAAACAATTGGTTTTGAGTTCTTATGTCAAAAACCAAGTGATTGGTCTTGGTTGTTATAGCATGACCGAATGTCATAGTGCCATTAAGTTTGTGCTATTGTGTGTGTAGCCGAAAGAAGGAAGCGTTGAGGAAGTCTCTTGGATGCGATCATCTAAGATTTGTAGGAGCAATCGGGATTCAAGTTTGTTTGGTAAGAATATTAGTAAGTTTCGATGTCTAGATTTATGACTTGGGTGATTAACCGTTGTTCTGATTAAGCATTTTGATGGAGGCCAACACCAGTCAAGGAGGGCAAGGGAAAGTCCCTATCCCGAAGTTTAAGAAGAGAGCTGTCTCGGCGGTTCGAGATTGGCCACCAGGGTGTGGGCCAGCAGCAGGGGATAGCTATAGGCAGATAGCTATAGTCTCGTTTAGCGATAGCGTTGGGATCGAGAGTTTAGAACTCCAAGTGATAAGGTGCGTAATCATCGCACTGTTTTCCTATTGATTGTATATTAATGTGTACTTGTGCATGATGTGTGGTAGCCGACAATAAAGGCTAAGGTGATAGATACCCATGTTTGGGGTAATCGGTTAACAGGTTAGTGGCTCACGATATTTATTTATGATGTATGTGTAATATGATAGTGAGCATGTTGTGTATCTTTTATTAAATGATGTTTTATCATGATATATACCTGTGTGCATAGGGATTGGATTCGATGAAGGAAGAGGGTGTACATGTTTATGTGCGTGGTCTAATGTTAGCCTCGTGCTACATTAGCGCTTGATGATCAGCTGTGTGCTACATCAAGGGAGATGTTGGCTAGGTGCCCATCTCGGCGGTTGATAGCTGAGTGCATCACCGTAGATGAATTAACGTTGGGATCACGATGTGATCGGTGGCTCAGCCACAGCCTTGTGTAGCAGGTCTGCCGAGGTAAGATATGTGGGATCACTCGGTTGTGATCGGTGGATTAGCCACGGCCTTGAGCAGGGAGTCTGCTAAGGTTGGTGTATGGATGGACCTAGGTTGGGCTGTGATGCATGATTGCATGAATGGTTCGTGGATTGTATGGAGATGGGCCAAGCCCATACAAGTGGAAATATGTGTTATGATTATGCACTGAGTCTGTGGACTCACCCCATTATTTTTCTTAACCATTTCAGGTGATGCGTAAAGTTTGGACCGGGTTTGGAGGGGATGCAAGGTGGCCCATGCCGAAGAAGATGTTTTGATTATTTTTAAGTGTTTTAATATTAAGTACTTTGTTTAAGTTTTGGGGTTGTAATAAGGGCCTTTTTATTTATTTTTGGAAATCATTTTATTATCATTTTAATTATGGTTTGATTAATTTGAATTACTATGTGAAAATGATTTTACTTTAGCAACCTATTTATTCAATATATATAAGTTAATAAAGTTTGTAATTTGGACATCTTATAATAACAAAGTTTTACTTATAGTTTTAAAAGGGCATAGATTTTCAAAGGTTAACGAATGTTCATGTTTTAATTTCTAAGTCAAAAAGAATTTTCAACCGTCTTTCCGCAGTAACATAACCAGATCCGGTCAGGGCTCGTGGGCCGGGTTTGGGGATGTTATAGTGATGGCCAAGTAAGGGACTCTAAGCTTAGTAATTTCGGCTGAAAAAGGAAAATAAGGCCATTCATTATTCTTCCTTTCTTCTCTCATCTTTGCCGAATTCTCTAGTGCATCTCCTCTTCTTCTTTTATTTTTCCAAAGCCGAAATATCTTTGTGTTCTAGCCGAATCTCCATCATCAATCTTTTTCATCCCTTGCAAATTCTCTCAAAGCCGAATACTTGAAGAGAACCCCTAGCCGATTTCTTCATAGTTACAAAAGCCGAAATTGTGATACATATCAGGGCCATAGCCGAATACTGCTAAGGGTTCAAGCAAGAGTTCCATCGAATTCTTCAGTAAGGGTAAGATTAGGTTCGATTCTCATTCTATTTCTTTTAAGTCTGTCGAAATTAAGATTCTAATACCCTTAATATCTTGTTGCCGAAACTTTGAAGAGATCTTTCAGGATTTACTAAGTGTCGACTACAAGGAAGGAGAAGTTCTTTTCCCGAAGGTACACCATAGGCCGCATGTTCCCTAGTTATTCGGTGAGTTTCGGGATTTCAAATCACAAGGTAAAGTATATATATGTAATCGGCTAAGGCTTATTTTAGCACTAGATCTATTTTCTTACATTATTCAAAAGCCGAAACTAATCTATTCAAGTAATCTAGTGATTGCCGATTTCAAGAAAGAAGGATACAAAGTTTCGGGACTTGATTCTTAAGTCAATCGGCAACAAGGTAAGTTTTAGTGTACTAATCCTACTAGGATTTGGATTTATGGCCGAATGGCTCTTTACTAAGTATTAAATGATTGATTAAATGTAGAGATCTAAGATCTAAGGCATTAGATCAAGCTTTTCGGGATTTGGATTGGAAATCTTAAACGAATCAGGTGTGTACCCTACCCTAAGTTTTAATGTGTTCATGGCTATGTTTTAAATTGAATGTGTTAATATGACTGTGAAAATATGGCTAAAGTACCATGCAATGGTACCAAGTACCTAGGTACGTTTCCTACTCCTACTAGGATTATGAATACATGAAATATATAACATGTGAAAAGTGTAAGAATGTGAATTAAGGCATGATGTGCATGCTATGTATGATATGGGGCATTCGGGATATTATATGAAAGGGGAAGTGAATGTGGTGACCTAAGACCACGATATCTGAATGTGGTGACCTAAGACCACGATATCTGAATATGGTGTCTCATGACACAAAATATGAATCTGGTGGCTATGCCACGAATTTTTATAAGGGCGATGAGCACGTCGACTGCAGCGACTGCCTTTGATGGTGTGTAGCGGATGGAGGGTTGACTTATTAGTCCCCACAGTGTGCAGGTTGGTACGGGTGATGTGTAGCAGATGGCATCTAGGTTTGGGTTCGGGTTTGCATCATTATCTTTACTTGTTATGTGAATGTGATATGTATGATATGCCTGAATTTGTTTGGATTTAGTGTTGGTTACACATTGAGTCTGTTGACTCACCCCGTTGTGGGAACATTTTTCAGGTGATGAACAGTGATGGACCGGGTCGACAAGAGCTTAAAGGTGGCCATGCACAGCAAGGAAAATTTTATTATTTGGACTTTTATTCTATTTAAGCACTTTAATTTATTTTTGGGAATTATTTGATGTAATAAGGCCATAGTGAACTATTTTATTTTCTGTTTTATTTACTATGTTACGAAATTTTTAATTATTAAAGATTAAGTCAATTTAATTTAAAATAAACTCTAAATATTTTGTCACCTGAAATAAATGGGTTTTCAATATAAAATAAACTCGTTTTCAACTCAAGCCCAACCCAAAATAATCTTCTTTTCAAAACACACAAGTTTTTCCTAAGTAACAAAAGGATTTTGAACCGGTTTACATCGAGGAACATACCAGATCCGGTCAAGGCTCGTGGGCCGAGTTTGGGGTGTTTCATGACATCTGGGGAAGAAGCATCCTCTCTGGTTCGAATAGCATAAGCTCTAGCTGGAGCTCGAGCCTCTGATCGAACTGCAGTGTCCTTCGTCCCTCTCTGATTGCCACCTATATTGCCTGAATGTCTGGGTGGTCTGCCCTGTGCTAGTGCGCTGCTCGATTTAGTGTTCTGAGTCGTATTTTACTCGGCTAACATTGGGCACTCTCTGATAAAATGATCTGACGATCCACATTTAAAACAGGACCGATCTCGGAATCTACAACTCCCAGAATGCCACTTACCACAATGCTTTCATTCAACTCGATTCTGCTGAGCATTACCAACACTAGCCATCGAAATGGCTCGGGAACTCACTAGAGTTCGATCTCGTCTAGGCAGGTTTGAAATAACTTTATGTCGGCTGGAGTCATCTTTGAACTTCTTAGGCACTGAATGGAAAGTCTTACTCGATGATCTTTTACGAGTGTCTCTAGCTTCTATTTCAGCCTTTCTTTTCTCTTTTCCGAGCTCTTCAGCTTTGCAAGCTCGCTCGACTAATACCATGAACTCTTTGATTTCAAGAATGCCAACAAGCAACTTTATGTCTTCATTCAGACCGTCTTCAAATCTTTTGCACATAATGGCTTTAGTTGATATACACTCTCGGGCATAACGGCTCAATCTGACAAAGCTCCGCTCATATTCCGTCACAGTCATACGACCCTGTTTTAATTCCAGAAATTCTTTCCTTTTCTGATCGATGAACCTCTGGCTAATGTATTTCTTACGGAACTCGATTTGGAAGAAATTCCACGTCATTTTGTCTTTCGGAACCACTGATACTAGTGTATTCCACCAGTGATATGCAGTGTCCCGTAGTAGCTATATAGCACACTTTAGGCATTCATCAGGAGTACAGGATAGTTCATCAAGTACCCGAATAGTGTTATCAAGCCACATCTCAGCTCGCTCTGCGTCATCATCATTATTAGCTTTGAATTCTTCGGCCCCATATTTCCTGATTTTATCAAAGGGCGGCCTACTAGATCTCATCGGATCTATCATCGGGGGTGCTGAAGGTACCAGAGTTGGATTATTCGGGGGTGGAGGTTGTTCTACAGCCGGGTTAGTCTGAATAAACTGGGTAAACCACTCGTTCATCATCTGGTAGAAGGCTTGTTTAGCCTCCCCCTCGTGGCTATCCAAAACTGGTCGAGAGTCTACTGGCCCTGATCCACGTGCACGGTCAGGCGCTACACTCTCTACATCATCCACTACGGCTCTGTCGGGATCAGGATCTATTTACTATATAAAACACAATTCGGAATGTCAGAAGTTACCACACTATCAAATATACAATAAAGGCATGTATAGCTAGACCCACACATGCTACGGTAGTCCTAGAATTGACTAAACCGTAAGCACTGATACCAATCAAATGTAACACCCTTAACCCGTACTCATCGCCGAACTAGGGTTATAAGGCATTGCCGGACTCAACTCAGATCATCACAGCCATTTATCACAATTCATACATTTATTAACCTCAAAGAGATTTAGTATATATTTGTACATATTAACCATTGAATTATCGAATATAAGCTATTCAAATGTTTATCACAAGTTTAAGTAAGCACCTATCACTTTATGCACATGTAGTAACATAAATACATCTATTACTTACTCAACTATCACCTTGTCATTTCATAACTCATACGCACATACGTACTTAATCATAAACTCTCATAGCACTCTATGGTATATCTATGCACATACGAAACAAAAAAAAAAAAAAACTCAATCAAGGTTTGCATTTAACATAACCTACTCCATAAAATTTCCTCTTTAAGATAATAGAAATTAACGCATGTGTATCAAGATACATAAATATATAAATTGTACAGATACAATTAAATCCAATGTGCTCATTATAACATGAATTATAAACTCATCATCTTTATCATTACAAACCTATCATTAGATCAACCACATATACAATTTCCACATAATCGAACACATACAACTTAGTACACATCACTTACAAATTTAAGTGTTTGACCGAATATATAAGGTCCCATTTATGATATTTCATATTGATTACCTAACATAAGTTGAATTTGGTAGTTTCATGCATTCGGTAAAATTTAACCAATCTCTCAAACCATTTATGCATATAATATGGTTATGCACATTTCCATACCCGAACATAAACCCAATCAACTAGTTATTTGAGCATGTTAACTACGTTTGACTATAGCACATAGACTTAGCCGAATATACATACATAAACATTTTCACTATCATCATTGACTTATAACCAACATCTCAATATAAATGTCATATTATATGCTTTCAAATTAAACTTAAAACATAACAAGAAGCATATACCCAAGAACAATTATACAACCAATCTATCAAATCCATAAGTAAAGTTTAACTAAAGTAATAGCCATTTCGCAAGGCTATACATATATATATATATATATATATAAGATTAAATACCATTAATAACAACACAGCCTAGCTTATACATGCCTTTCGAAACAAACTAGGTTTATAAGTACCAAAAGAGTTGATAGTGTAGTTGACTTCTCCGAAGATCCTCTGAACCCGTAGCAGACCTAAAATCTATATAACAACACATTAAAACACACAAAGTAAGCTTACTAGCTTAGTAAGTCTCAAGCAAGTATTAATGCATAAACGAACATATAAACATATTAATCTCCATACTTTCGGCATTGAATTTAATTATTCCAACATGTAAATTTTGCTTAACCGAATACTAGCAATACTTTGACTTAAGCATTAGCACTTGTTTATCATAAACTCATATACCAACAAATCATTGAGTATTATGCTTATTCATAAGTTTCGAGTCAAACAAATTCAATTACAAATACTTTCAAACACTTTTATCATTCATCTTTTCACTAAAAATTGAATCTTACATGTGTTATATATATATATATATATATATCTTAACCTCACACATATTAAGTGTTTATACCTGTTAATGATAAGATCATCATCACTAAATAAAATACTTAATGAATCATTCATTTCATCACACCATACTTAAGTATAATGGTAATGAACTGAGCTACTTCATTTCTTACTAATACAATAAGTTAATTCTTACCCGAGCTTCTAACACATTTCATTTAATATGCCATACCTCATTTCATTCTCGATTTCTTCATTTATAGTGAATCACTGGCATTTACCCTGCGAGGCATTCAAGCCCGAATTTCCCACCGACATTAAGCCTACTAGACCAAAGGTCCGAAATATAAACACCGGCATTAAGCCTGCTAGGCTGTAAGCCCAAAATAAGTCACCGGCACAAGGCCTGCTAGGCTTGAAGCACGAAATATCAACATAACAAATCGTTCAATGTACATTTCTCAACATTAACATCTCAAACAACCTATGTAATGCTTATCACTCTCACATAACAACCAAGCATATCTATTACACCTTACTTTCAACAAATAAAATTCAATCCAATTTCATACCCCTACATTCGGCCATATGATATATATATGCTAAAAATTTTTAAATTTCATCATTTATTATATTCACAAATAAGTCTTTAACTTATATTTGCTTAAGGGCTTACCTCGACTATCGACGGACGACGAGTACTGGCTATTCGTTAACTTTCGCCTTTCCTCGATCCAAGTCCATTTTTCTTTGTTCTTGATCTAAACACATTCAATTTGAGCTCATTCAAACACATTCCATTTCAATTTAATCCCAAAACACTTAAATAGGAAAATTACCATTTTGCCCCTAATGTTTCACATTTCTACAATTTAGTCCTATTTGCATAAAACACAAAATACACAAAATTTCACTAATCTACTCAAGGGCCGAATATTCATAGGGACCCTACAAGTCCGTTTCTTTCATTTATTTTGCATTTTAGCCCCATCAAAGATTCTTTTTTACAAATTAGCCCAAAATACTCAAATTCACCAAAATTTCCAATACAAAACATACTAATCTTTATCATATCATTGATATAAAATCATCAAACATCAAAAACCACATAAACATGTCAATGGCCGAATCTCACATACATGCTAATCTCAAAAATTCTAGCATGGGTCGGATAATATACGAAGCAACGATCTCAAAAACGTAAAAATTATCAAAAACCGAAAATCACACATACCTTAATCAAGCAAATTGATTGCCAAAATTCAAAGCTCTCTAACCCTTATTCTTTTCTCAATATTCGACCAACAATGTAAAAGATGATAGTGGCCTTCATTTTGTTTTATTTAACATATAATATGTTTTATTTATGAATTACTAATATAACCTTTTAATAATAACAAAACTAACTTATAATATAAGGGTATTTTAGTCCTATGCCGTCCACTATCTTAGAAAATGGGTAATTTCCCTTTTAGTGCCTCATATTAAAAAGCCATTAACACTTGGGCACTTTTCACTATAGTATGTAACTTTTACCCTTTACGCGATTTAGTCCTTTTTCTAAATTAAACACACAAACGATTAAACTTTTCTATGAAAATTTCACACGCATTAAAGCACATATAATAAGCACAGAATATATCATTTAAATATATTTCATACTCAGATTCATGGTCCCAAAACCACCGTTCCGATTAGGGTCAAATTCAGACTATTACAGGAATCCATAGATAGAGTTAATGCGACGATAGGGTTTTAATTAGAAAGAGATTTCAATTAATCAGCCTAGAGTTAGTTGTTCTTAGTCTTGAAAGAGATATTAACATAATTTAGGGATTTTTACGGATCAAGTCAAGTGAATAAATCATTTAATTCAGAGTTAGAATAATAAGTGAAATCTAGGTGGATTCTTCCTTGGGTATTGTCTTTATTCATTGGTTTATTCGATTAGTTTCTTCACTCTCTGTCGCGTTTTTAGTACATTAGTTAGTTAAATTTTAGATTAAAACAAATCCCCTTAATTGTTAGGCTAAACAATAGAAAGATAGTTATTACTAATAATTTTAGTCCTTGTGGATACGATATTCCAGACTCATCAAAGCTATACTACTGTTCGACAGGTGCGTTTGCCTTTGTCGAAATATTAGTTAGTTTCGAGCCTATCCATTAACCCCTTAACCCCGGAATGGTCTAGGCTATGAGGTCGAAAGATAAGTAATCCTTTCCAACTCATTATTTTAGTGGAAGAATGGAAGATCCTACTAGGGTATCAACTAGTTGATTAATTAGAACCCTACATCAATAATTAAATAGGTAAAATAGTTGGATCTAGGCTTAAAGGAACTTGTGTAGTTAAAACAAGGAATAGGAAAAGCCGATACATGAACCTAAGAGTTTATTTAGGTTTAGTTAATTTTACTTAGTTTATTATTATTATAATCTTGCTTCTTGATTAACAATACTAATTCGGGACTCGAGTAGATTAGTAATTGTTTTTTGGGTAATTGGCTTAATAATAGTTTTATCCAAACAACAATCCCTTGAGTACAATCCTTGGAATATTTACCAAGTATTTTGTTAGAAACAAACTATATTACAACCTGACCTGTATACTTGCAGATACTGCCTCATTTATATATCTATTACTGTAGTATTCACACTCTGGATGTTAGTACGTCCAGAGGCGACAAAGTTGTGGGCGATATTGCTGGGGATTGCGACGGTGATAATTGTTGTTGAAACAATTACTTACAAATAATATTAGTCAAAAGACGAACGAGTTAGATAGTGTGCTAATTTTATTAATTTATTATTCAAGCTTAATTTTTGCTTTTAATAATTTTTATTATTTTATTATTTCCTTTGTTGATTAAGCATGTCACATCCCATTTTCTTAATTAATTTAATTTAGTAAAGAGGGTGGATCTGGTAGCTCTTATGTCTTCAAATTATTCGCGCATTATTGAAAACAAGGAAATGTTGTGGCTTAGTGGTAGGAAGATCCTTATCTATCTGTAATTTCTCTAGTTCAAATCCCTTTGTGCACATATTTTTTTATTTAATATTTGCACATTTTTAGCATGTGTTAGCTAGCCTTGATGTCCACCTATGTTACCATATAGGGAAAATTCCTTTCCTCCATTAGCAAGTCAAACTTTCCTTTTTTAAAATTAAACACATCACCCTTTTCCACCCTAGTCTCACTCCCTTGCCAAAAGCTATTCTCTTACCAAAAGCTACACCACCCCTTGTACTATCCATCAGCCCCATTCGCACCTTAGTCTCCATTTTTTTATTTTCTTCCCTTTTTTTTCCTCTCTTTTTGGCCACCACAACCACCACCATGAGTTTATTTGCACCACCACCTCACCATTGTCTACAACCAACATTTAATCTTTTTTTCTTTTCAGTTTCCCCTCTCCTATTCCAACGTGCGCCACCGTGAGCCGTCGTGTCCACTGCCACAACCATCGTGGGTCACCTTCTCTAACACCAATTTTCCTTTCTTCCCTCTTTTTCTCCTCTCTTACAATTTAAAGTTACCAAACCCTCCTCCCTACATATATTTTGCACCACCATCGGGCAACCGCACCCCCATAGTAGGACCAGTGTCAAGTCACTGCCACCGTTAGACTATTGTCATCGCCGCCCCAATAATCGATTTCTTCCTTTTTGTTTTCTCTTTCTCTTTCTGGTTACCCCAGTGACTAAAATATATTGATACGGTTTGAGAAAAGAAAAACTGTCGATTGAGAGGGAGGGATGTTGATACGGTTTTAAAACAAATATAAGGATGAGAAGAGAAAGAAGTAGGGGATATCCGGCTTTGAGGGGATCTGGCCAAAGAGGTTTCGAAGAAGGAACAAAGTAGAGAATGAGAAGAGAAGAAAAGAGGTGAGAGGCTTTAGGAACACATTCGGTTATGACCGAATTAGAAAAGAGAAGGAAACGAAATAGGGAGGGTTTTGTTCACGGCACACCTAAGAAGACTTGAGAAGCTTAGAAATGCTTTTCCAACAAGCCGAATTTGCATCCCTCCCTAGTCACATCCGGCCACCTCCCTAAAGCACCCAAACGGACTTCTCCCTTCATCTTTAGAGTTCAAACTTCGGCCAACTCCTCAGACTCCTCCTGACCAATCATTGAAACGAGTTTGAATTGCTCAAACTCCACAATTTTCTCTTCTCCACCCGTTTGAATCTGTTGACTTGTTCAACAGCTATCCACCCAAGTTCTAACTGAGCACAACTCTTCATATCTCTAGCATCAAAAAGAAATTCCCAAAGAGGGACTTCTGCAGCTCGAACCTCAGTTCTCTTCCCCTGCTTGTGGTGTCACTTCTCTAAGCTCTAAGTGGCTCCTTCTGCCACTTTACCAAGGCACTCCTTGTGCTGAAACTTGCCACACAATACTCTTAACACCTAGCTCATCCAGCTCCCCTTATCTAGTGCTGAAAAATAAAAATTTTCCTATAGTTCGGGCCTACCCTTGGCTCATACCCAAACCCTAAGACACCTTAATTAACATCACAATCAAGCCATTCACATGCAAATAATTCAAACATAAGAGCCCCTATTTAAGGATGTTACATTGACCACGGCCAGAGTACACGGGTGTACTTAGTGGCCGTGGAAGTATAGTCAGTTTCGACCACGGGGAGGACACACGGGTGTGTCTAGCAGCCGTGGGAGGCACACGGGCGTGTAACCCCTGAAACTTAGAAAAGTTTTAAATTTCCATGAAATTTTGTATGAGTTTCGATTTAGTCCCGACCCGCTTTATAGCATGTGTTAAGTCTCGATGACTTACTAAGGGGACATTATGGTTGAGGTTAATATTCAATTGTATGACATTTCTGTAAACGTTTCCGATCTATTTGGTAACGGCTTTAACACTAGTCCGACGGCAGATATGGGTTAGGGGTGTTACATTTGGTTGGTATCAGAGCTACGGTTTAGTCGATTCTCGGACTAACGTAGCGTGTCAGAGTCTAGCTATACATGCCATATATCTGAATTTTGATAGTATGATGAATCCTGACGCGTAAAATGTGATTTTTGTATAGTAATGGATCCTGAAAGAGCCGTAGCTGACGACGTAGAAAGTAATGCGCCTGCTCCGTGCAAGGGACAACACCCTCTAATTCGAGACTGGCTACGAGCGGTCAAGAGGGAGAAGCTAAACAAACTTTCTTCCAGATGAAGAGTGAGTGGTTCACTCAATTCGTAAAGAATAACCCGACTATTTCGCAACCTTCGCCCTCGATTATTCCTCCTCAGACTACAGTTGTGCCACCGGTTATGTATCTGAATCTGTTGAATAAGCCTCCGGTTGATAAAATCCGTAAATATGAGGCAGAAGAGTTCAAGGCTACCAGTGATGACGATGCTAGAGAGTTGAGTTCTGGTTATAAAACACGATCTGGGTATTTGATGAGATATCTTTGACTTCGGAAGAATGCATAAATTGTGTTGTGTCATTACTCCGAGATGCAGCTTATCAATGGTGGAAAACTTTGATTTCTATTTTTCTGAAAGAGCGAGTTACATGATACTTCTTTTAGAGTGAATTCCGAAAGAAATATATCAGTGAGAGATTCGTTGATCGTAAATGAAATGAATTTCTGGAACTAAAGCAGGGCCGAATAACTCTATGTGCGACCTCTACTTCGGGCGCTTCGGCTGATACATGCCATCCGTGTCTCTAATTTTCATAAGGTTCCCAAGAGGACCTCTATTAGCATCTCTGAAATTGACCATTTTGATTAGGCTGATGTATTGATTGAGCCTCTTTAGAATATGTCCAGTTAGCTTATAGAGTGCGTGCCCTAATTGCCACAGCTCCTTGGGACCGGTTCTTCTCCATCACCGAGCCCACCTACTCGAAGCTTACTCTTGAATTTTGTTCGACATTCCTCTTACAGCACGTGATGTTGACTAATGATGAGCTGTGCACTATTACTTTCTGACTCAGTGGTACAACGAGTCATATGAGCGTCCCAGAATTCATAGTTGCTTTAGGACTCTATCTTGAGGAGTTCATGAGTGTTGAAGGGTTCCTTAGTTTATATCAACACATCCATTACTCGTCATCTCTATGCTGAGTTGACCTTACTGCGAGTACGACGCCCTATGACCTGAGTCGGTTGAAGGTGACTTTCTTTCCTCTAGCCTTACGCTATATTCGTGTCATATTGGCTCACATATTGACTAGTGGGAGGGAAAGCATTGGAGTCGTCAGTACATTCGACGCTTATTTTTTGTGGAGTTTGGCGACAGGGTAGACTTTTGATCTTGCCTACTTTATCGCCCTAGCTTACCGCCATCAGACAGAGTGCAATAGGAAGGTCCTACCTATTTAGGCCCTTACATGACTCGCCACGTACGACATTTTGGCCTCCTCGACAGTCCAAAGTAGTCCTCCTCATTTACACTAGTTGGACAGATGTCCCTGCAGAGATTATCGAGTATGAGTCACATGAGGATGATCGAGTGACTACGTGTAGTTGATCCTCCGTAATACCAATTATCTTATTCTAACCCTCAGGATGGGCATGAGGACTTCACTGATGATGTCCCATTTCACCACATCATCTACCTCCGAGTCACCGTACTACTACTTCTACTGCTACCCTTGCGGACCTCTCTAAGCGGTTCAATCATTTCGAGCAGCAGATCTGTCAGTACCTCCACATATCTTCTTCAGCGCTGGTGCCTCACGATCCCGGTGCTTGTGATGACCAAGATCGTTGATTTTATCTCTTTTCTTTCCAGTTTTATTTTTATTTTTATTCTTATTCTTATATTTTCTTTTAGTTGTTTTATTTTTATTTTTATTTTTATTTTCTTAGACTCCTTTCGTTTATTATCTTTTGAACTATATTTTTATTTCTATGGTTGTTTCTAATTGAGTTTGTAACCTCTTAATAGTCTTCATTATTTGTGTTTATTTTCATATTAGTTTGCTTGGAACCATGCACTTCATTTAGATTTCCCTACAATTCTAACTTTCACCATTCTGGCAATTTCATCCATATTTAAGGCAGTTTCAGTTTTCTTCCTCTCTTGTGATCTTTTGCTTATTATGTGTTTATATTTGTTTTTACATTGAGGACAATGTACATCTTAAGTGTGGGGCAGTTATTTATATAATTATTAGAAAACCTCTGAATTATTTGTTGTGTTTAAGTAATTTTCTTACACTTTTATTAGAGTCAATTTTTGTCGATTTGGGATTTTTATTTATGTTGTTTTGAATTAATTTGTAAATATTTTTGCATTGGTTGATTTAAACTTTAAGACATGAGAGAATCAAGTATGATAAGTTATTTTTCAGAAATATTTTTTTTAAGTTGTTTCCCTAAATTGAAGTATTATCTTGAAATTTTAAATTTGCAAGTTTGACATCGAAACCATTATTTTTTGTGAGATTTTGAGCCTATAGAGCATACATTTTTCATGCTCTCTATTACTGGTTATGAGTGTGTAAACTTGATTTGTGAATCAAGACAAGATTCAAGACAAGATTTGGTATAATTATCTGTTAATAAACTATAAACTATAATGATAATAGTGTCTAATGATTTGTGAATCATTATTTTTTGACTATGACTTGAGGCAAAGAAAAAGCGCTCGATTAATCGACCATTTTGGTATTTTGATGTCCGAGGTAAGTTCGGATATAATACTAGTTGTTAAATTATATCTATGTGATGTGAATTGAATGAATATATGCATAATTATGAGATTAGAAATGCTATGTGTAGAATTGGAATAGATGGCACTAAGTGTACGAAATTAGAAAAGAGATAGATATGGTTAGCATGTGTGTGCGACAAGATAGAAGCTTCAGCTTATTGATTTGGCACTGTGTGTGCGTTACCGATATAAGTTGGGTTTAACATATTGGCACTAAGTGTGCAATGGCGATTATGTTTCGATCATAAAACTAGTACTAAGTGTGTGAATAAATCAAAAGAATAGCAAAGATTGAACAAGATGTAATATTGAGCTATTGAGTAGCATGAATGGTGAGTATCTATGCGTTGATCAGGGTACGTTTGAACCTATGTGGTTGATGATAGTTGTAAAAGTTGAATGAATAGATATTTGAGCATATGGTTGAGGTTGATGATGTACTTAATTGGGTATTTATCTAAGTGATGGTTTAATTATATGTTGATGTGGTATTATTGAGTTGTATGTATTGTATTTCAAACTTACTAAGCTTTGAAAGCTTACTATGTGATTTGTTTCTCTATTTTACAGTGTCAATAAAGCTAGCTCGGATCCAGGGATCGTAAGCTTCTCTATCACACTATCGGCAATCTATTTTGGATACTTTTGTAAGATGTGTATATTGAATATGGCATGTATAGGCTAGTCTATGTGGTATGTTTTGGAGTTGTGTAAGTATTGCCATGAGACATTATTTAAAGGTTGAATGGTGTAGTACTATATGTGTGGGATATGTGTATGATAAATATGGTATCTTTCATGCTTGGGTTAGTTGAAGGAAATGGTGTTTTATATGTGAATTTGTGGCTTGATTAATGATGTTTGGCTAACACGATTTAGGATGTGAAAATTGTATTTTATTTGGACCTATTTGAGAAAAATTTGAGCATGGCTATATATGGTATTGATGTTGGTTAATTGATCCTTAAAATGGTATGTTTTTGTTGCAATTGAGGCATGAAATGGAAATGGTTTGATACATATAGGAGATTTAATGTGTGAGGGCAAGTTTGGCCTTGAAAATGGCCTATAACTGCCCACACGGTTGAGCACACGGGCGTGTGGCTCAGCCGTGTCGTTTAAGTTTGCCAAATGAAACAAATCAATAGCGACCACGGACTGGACACACGGGCGTGTGACTGGCCGTGTGATGCAAGTCAATATGTATGCCCTGTTTTGACACGGCTTGGACGCGCGGGCGTGTCCATGGCCGTTTGAGGCACACGGCCTACCTATACGGGCATGTGACCTCTACAGTTTTGAAAAATGTTTAAATTTTTAGGAATTTTCTTATGTATTCAGTTTGGTCCCAACCTTTTTCTAGCACGTGTTTAAGGTCTCGTAGACCTTGATAAGGGATTATATGTCCGTATTTGCATATGATTGATTGGTCGTTAACTTTGTGTTGATTAAATGGATGTGAAATGTTTTGATTGCTAGGTAATGCCTCTTAACCCTATTTCGGCGACGGTTTTGGGTTAGGAGTGTTACATTTTATTGGTATCAGAGCTATAGTTTAGTCGATTCTCGGGCTAACGTAACGCGTGTGAGTCTAGCTATACATGCCATATATGAAATTGCGATAGTGTGATGAATCCTGACAGTTATAAATGTGTTTTCATATAGCAAATGGATCTCGATCGAGCAGTTGCTGACGATGTAGAGAGTAACGCGCCTGCTCCCGCTCAAGGGATAGCGCCGGCCACATTTAGGCCAAATGTTAGTAGTGAGGGAGGAGAGGCTAAGCAAGCCTTCTTTCGAATGATGAGTGAGTGGTTTTCGGAGTTCGTTCGAACGAATCCAGCTGCTCCACAACCTCCACCCCTACAAGTACCTGTTGTGCCACAAGTTATAGATCCGATCAGATTGAACAAACCTCCTGTGGATAAGAGTCGAAAGTACGGGGCCGAAGAGTTTAAGGCCACAATGGATGATGATGTCGAGCAAGCTGATTTTTGGCTCGAGAATATAATCCGAGTGTTTGATGAAATGTCGTTGACTCCTGATGAATGCATTAAGTGTGCAGTTTCCTTGTAGAGAGATACGGCATATAACTGGTGGAAGATATTGATATCCGTGGTCCCGAGAGAGAATCACCTGGGATTTCTTTTAAGCAGAATTCTGAAAGAAATATATTAGTCAACGATTCATTGATTAGAAACGTAAAAAGTTTCTAGAACTGAAGTAGGGCCGTATGTTAGTTGCGGAGTATGAACGAGAATTTGTGAGACCGAGCCAATACGCAAGGGAATGTGTTTCGACCGAAGCTACTATATGTAAACACTTCATTGAAGGGCTAAATGAAAACATAAATTTTTTGGTTGGGATACTTGACATAAATGAATTTTTCGTGTTAGTTGAAAGAGCCTGCAAAGCCGAAGAGCTCAATAAAGAAAAGAAGAAAGTCGATTCTGAAGCTCGAGATGAAAGAAAAAGATTGATGAGTAAGACGTCTCAACCTTCGACGAAGAGATTTAGAGATGCAAGCAACCGATCAAATGCTTCATTTGGACATCCGAATAGAGACCGCACAAGACTAAGTGGTGGTCCACGAACTCAAGCTCCAATAGAATCAAGTGTTGGTAGTGCCAAAAGCAACAAACCTGAGTGTAGATAGTGTGGAAGACGACATGTGGGAGAATGCTGGGGCAAGTACAACAATAGAGTTTGCTATAAATGTGGATCACGAGATCATTTCATTAGAGATTGCCCAAAGTTAGTTGAAGAAGCAAATGTTCAGAATGTGAGACCGAGTAACACGACGGCTAGGGGTAGACCACCCAGAAACGTCAGGAATGTGAGTGGAAGTCAGAGAGGGACTACTGATACAGCTGTTAGATCAGACGCGAGAGCACCTGCCCGAGCCTATGCTATATGCGTGCGAGAGGAAGCGTCATCTCCAGACGTCATCATTGGTACTTTTACTCTATTTGATAATGATGTGATTGCATTGATAGATCTAGGATCTACTCATTCATATATGTGTGTGTGAATCTAGTATCAAGTAAGACTCTACTTGTTGAGTCACTGAATTTGTGATTAGAGTATCAAACCCCTTCGGCAAGTATGTCATGGTGGATAAAGTTTGCAAGAATTGTCCAATAATGTTTCGAGATGTTTGCTTTCCGGCTAATTTGATGTTGTTACCATTCGATGAATTTGATATTATCCTGGGTATGGATTGGCTTACTTTGCATAATGCTATTGTGAATTGTAAAAGAAAGAGTATTGGTTTGAGAAGCAGAATTGTGAGATGGTTCGAATTGAATCTAGTGATTTGAAAGGGTTACCAGCTGTTGTATCTGCGATGAAAGCTTTGAACTATGTGAGAAAGGGTTGTAAAGCTTATTTGGCACATGTGATTGATACGAAAGAGTCAGAAAAGAAAGTTGAACCAATGCCTGTGGTTAGTGAGTTTCCAGATGTGTTTCCTGAAGAATTATCGGGATTACCTCGAATCAGAGAAATTGAATTCTGTATTAAATTAATTCCGAGAATGACTCCTATCTCGATAGCTCCATATAGAATGGCACCGACCGAATTGAAAGAGTTGAAGTCTCAGTTACAAGAGTTGACAGATAGAGGATTTGCACGACCGAGTTTCTCGCCCTGGGGTGCTTCCGTATTGTTTGTGAAAAAGAAAGACGGCACTATAAGGATGTGTATTGATTACCGACAGTTGAACAAAGTGACAATAAAGAATAAGTATCCCCTACCATGTATTGATGATTTGTTTGATCAGTTGAAAGGAGCTACAATGTTTTCTAAGATAGATTTAAGATCGGGCTACTACCAGCTATGAGTCAAAGAGTCATATGTACCGAAGACTACTTTCAGAACGAGGTACAGACATTACGATTTCTTAGTTATGCCTTTCGGACTAACAAATGCTCCTACAATGTTTATGGATTTGATGAACCAGATTTTTTTTGGATCGTTTTGTTGTGGTGTTCATTGATGATATTCTGATTTACTCTTGTGATGAGACGAAACATGCTGAGCATTTGAGAATTGTGTTACAGACTCTACGTGAGAAGCAATTATATGCAAAGTTTAGCAAATGTGAGTTTTGGTTGCGTGAGGTTGGTTTTTTGGAGCATATTGTATCAGCTGTGGGAATACGAGTTGATCCGAGTAAAATCTCAGCTATTTTAGAATGGAAACCTCCGAGAAATGTGTCTAAAGTCCATAGTCTTTTTGGGACTAGTGGGATACTATAGACGGCCTGTGAAAGGTTTCTCGATGACTGCGACTCTGTTGACGAAATTACTACAGAAAGACGTTAAATTTGAGTGGTTGAAAAACTGCCAACAGAGTTTTGAGCAGTTGAAAGTATTGTTGATAGAGGCGCCAGTGTTAGTTTAACCTAAGTCGGGTAAAGAATTCATAATTTACAGTTATGCATCGTTGAATGGTTTGGGTTGTGTGCTGATGCAAGAAGGCAAAGTCATTGCTTATGCTTCGAGGCAGTTAAAGCCGCATGAAAAGAACTATCCGATGCACGACCTTGAATTAGCCGCAATATTGTTTGCATTGAAGATTTAGCGTCACTACCTATTCGATGAGAAATGTCATATTTATACTGATCACAAGAGTTTGAAGTACTTGATGACACAGAAAGAATTGAGTTTGCGACAGATAAGATGGTTGTAACTGTTGAAAGATTGCGAACTTGTGATTGATTATCATCCAGGCAAAGCTAACATAGTTGCTAATGCATTGAGTCAAACGTCATTATGTGTTTTGCGAGCTATGAGTACTCAGATAAATCTATGTGATGATGATTTAGTTTTGGCCGAGTTGAAAGTGAGACCGATGTTCGCAAGTCAGATTTGTGATGCCCAAAAAAGTGATGATGATATAATAGCAAAACGAGTTTAATGTGATTTGAATTCTGATTCAGAATTTTGAGTTGATAGTGATGATTGTTTGATATTCAGAAATCAGATTTGTGTTCTGAAGAATTCAGAGTTGATTTAGATGATTTTAAATGAAGCTCACAATAGTCGTTTGACTGTTCATTCGGGGAGTACAAAAGTGTATAATGATTTGAAATAGTTTTATTGGTGGCATGGTGTGAAACGGGACATCTCTGACTTTGTGTCGAAATGTTTAATTTGTCATCAAGTTAAAGCTGAACATCAGGTTTCGTCCGGTTTGTTACAACTGATTATGATTCCTGAGTGGAAATGGGAGAGAATCATAATGGACTTTGTGTCGGGATTTCCTTTGTCTCTGGGAAGGAAAGATGCAATTTGGGTGATGGTTGACAGATTGACGAAATCAGCTCATTTTATTCCGGTGAGAACAGATTATTCACTCGATAGATTGGCTGAATTATATATTGATGAGATTGTGAGATTGCACGGGGTGCCACTATCTATTGTATCTGACAGAGATCCGAGATTTACCTCACGATTTTGGAAGAAATTGCAAAAGGCTTTAGGCACAAAATTGCATTTCAGCACTGCATTTCATTCGCAAACGGATGGACAATCCGAGCGGATCATTCAGGTACTCGAAGATAGGTTGAGGTGTTGTATTCTTGAGTTTGAAAGTACATGGGAGAAATATTTGCCGTTGATTGAATTCGCAGACAATAATAGTTTTCAATCTAGCATTAAAATGGCACCATACAAGGCTCTTTACGGTCGAAAATGCCGAACTCCATAATATTTGACTGAGCTTAGTGAGAATAAGATTCACGGGGTTAATTTCATTAAAGAGACTGAATAGAAAGTGAAAGTGATTTGTGATAGTTTGAAAGCGGCTTCAGATCATCAGAAGTCTTATGCAGACTTGAAACGGAAAGATATTGAATTCGAAGTTTGTGACAAAGTATTTTTGAAAGTGTCTCCGTGGAAGAAAATACTTTAATTCGGCCGGAAAGGCAAGCTAAGTCTGAGGTTCATCGGGCCGTATGAGATTATTGATCGAGTTGGGCCGGTTGCTTATTGATTAATGTTGCCACCTGAGTTAGAAAAGATTCATAATATGTTTCATGTGTCAATGGTTCAACGGTACAGATTTGATCCGTCTCACGTGATTGCGCTACTGAGGTTGAAATTCAGTCAGATTTGTCGTATAGTGAAGAACCGATTCAAATTTTTGCACGAGAGACCAAAGAGCTGCGAAACAAAAGATTTTTCTTAGTGAAAGTGTTGTGGCACAAACACGAAGTTGAAGAGGCTAAGTGGGAGCCTGAAGATGCTATGATAGAGCAATATCCGCACCTGTTCACTGGTAAGATTTTCGGGGACGAAAATCCGTAAGGGAGGAGAGTTGTAACAGTCCGATTTAGACCCTAGAATGAACAGTGGTTTCGAGACCACAAATCTGAGGTCGAAAAAATTTTTTAATACTATTTTCTCTATTCACTATATGTGAATTAGCTTGTGTGAAGGTTTCGTGTGAAAATTTTATCGATTGTGATTAATTTGCAAAAAGGACTCAATCGCATAAAATGTAAAAGCTGTGTGCTTATTGTTGAAGTATCTATGTGTTATGGCTTTTAAATGAGGAGGCTTTATGAGGCAATTGATCCATTATTTAGTAAGTGGGGTGGTTGATGGACAATTATGTCCATAGTTTAAATGATTTTATAAACATTTCATTAAGGGCAAAATTGGTGTTTGATAATTAAGTTATTTTATAACAAAATAAAGCATTAAAATGGCCAATTTCTATTCATCTTTCCATCGAAACTAGAGAAAAGAAATAGCCATTGAAGCTTTGTGATTTTCGGCACTTGTATAGCTCAATCAAGGTATGTTTTGAGCTCAATTTTTGATAATTTCTACGTTTTTGTGATCGTTGCTAAGTGTACTATCAAACCCATGCTTAAATTTTAGAAATTGATGGTGATTTTGAGATATGCCATTGATGAATATGTGAGCTTTGTGTTGTTAGTTGATGAAATATGAAAGTTTGATATTGGGTTAACATAATTTGTATTTGAATTTTTGGTGAAATTTGCTATTTTGGGCTAAATTGTTAAAATGAGAATTTGGAGGACTAAATTGTGAAATAAATGAAATGTGTGGGCTTGTATTAGCATGGGAAGAATTCGACTAAGCTAGTGTGAGTATAAATTTGGTGTATTTTGGGATTTTGTGAATTAGGGACTAAAGTGCCGAAATGTGAAAATGTGAGGGTTATTTTGCAAAATGCCCTAAATATGTGTGTTTGGACTAAATTTAATGATTTGGTGATTGAATGAGTTAAATTTTAATATGTATAGACCAAGAAAGGGGAGGTTCGGATCAAGATCGAGGCAAAGACAAAGTGCTCGATTAATCGACCGTTTCGGTATTTTCACGTCCGAGGTAAGTTCAAATATAATACTAGTTGTTAAATTATATCTATGTGATGTGGATTGAATAAATATATACATAATTATGAGATTAGAAATGCTATGTGCGGAATTGAAATAGATGGCACTAAGTGTGCGAAATTAGAAACGAGATAGAGATGGTTAGCACTGTGTGTGCGGCAAGATAGAAGCTTCGGCTTATTGATTTGGCACTGTGTGTGCGTTATCAATATAAGTTCAGTTTAACATACTGGCACTAAGTGTGCGATGGCGATTATATTTCGATCATAACATTAGTACTAAGTGTGTGAATAAATCAAAAGAATAGCAAAGATTGAACGAGATGTAATATCGAGCTATTGAGTAGCATGAATGGTGAGTATCTATGCGTTGATCAGGGTACGTTTGAACCTATGTGGTTGATGATAGTTTTAAAAGTTGAATGAATAGATATTTGAGCATATGGTTGAGGTTGATGATGTACTTAATTGTGTATTTATCTAAGTGATGGTTTAATTATATGTTGATGTGGTATTTTGAGTTATATGTATTGTATTTTGAACTTACTAAGCTTTGAAAGCTTACTGTGTGATTTGTTTCTCTTTTTTACAGTGTTAGTAAAGCTAGCTCAGATTCGGGGATCGCCAGCTTCTCTATCACACTATCAGCAATCTATTTTGGATACTTTTGTAAGATGTGTATATTGAATATGGCATGTATAGGCTAGTATATGTGGTATGTTTTGGAGTTGTGTAAGTATTTCCATGAAACATGGTTTAAAGGTTGAATGGTGTAGTAATATATGTGTGGGGTATATGTATGATAAATATGGTATCTTTCATGCTTGGGTTAGTTGAAGGAAATGGTGCTTTATATGTGAATTTGTGGCTTGATTAATGATGTTTGGCTAACATGATTTAGGATGTGAAAATTGTATTTTAGTTGGACTTATTTGAGATAAATTTGAGCATGGCAATAGATGGTATTGTTGTTGGTTACTTGATCCTTGAAATGGTATGTTTTGGTTGCAATTGAGGTATGAAATGGAAATGGTTTGATGCATAAAGGAGATTTAATGTGTGGGAGGTAAGTTTGGCCTTGAAAACGGCCTATAACTACCCACATGGTTGAGCACACAAGCGTGTGGCTCGACCGTGTCATTTAAGTTTGCCAAGTGAAACAAGTCAGTACTGACCATGGGTTGGAAATACGGGCGTGTGACTGGGCGTGTGATGCAAGTTGGTATGTATGCCCTGTTTTGACACGGCTTGGACGCACGGGGGTGTCCATGGCCGTGTGAGGCACATAGCCTACCCACACGGGCGTGTGACCTCTGCAGTTTTGAAAAATGTTTAAATTTCAAAGAATTTTCGTATGTATTCGGTTTGGTGCCGACCTCTTTCTAACACATGTTTAAGGTCTCGTAGACCTCGATAAGGGACTATATGTTCGTATTTGCATATGATTGATTGGTGATTGACTTTGTGTTGATTAAATGGATGTGAAATGTTTCGATTGCTCGGTAATGCCTTTTAACCCTATTCTGACAATAGTTTCGGGTTATGGGTGTTACAGTAGCAGCCCAAATTAGGGCCTAAATGGAATAGTGGTTTAGAAACCTTGAACCCGAGGTCAAAATATTTATTCCGATTGAGTTTTAGTGTTTATTGAATGATGGAATGTTTGTGTGAAATTTTGGTTGAGAAATTTTATTGGTTGGATGTCCAATTTGATAAGTTGGACTAGACTGCAATGGGTGAAAACTGTGTATTATAATCCATAAAGGTACTTGATTGAGATGCGTTTTAAAATTGAGAGTCCTCAGTTGGTAATTAAACCATTATATTATAGCTTGAACACAAAATGCCCATAGAGGGATAAAATATCTAAAGGATTAATGAAGGGCAATTTGTTCAATGGGTTAATAAATTAATAAAAAAGGGAAAAAGAAGTCAAAAATTGTGTCCATCTTCTTCCCTAAGTGCCGAAAATTGCAAGAAGCCATTGTTAGGGTTTTGTTTCACTTTCAAGATTGATTGTATGTACCTCCTAGCCCCGTTTTTGATGTTCTTCGTATTTTTGAAATCCTCATAGCTCAATTTAGCTATTTCTATCACTATTTTGAGCTAGGGTTTGTGTTTAAAATTTTACCTATGGATGACATAAATGTATTTTGATGTCTAGTGGTAGAATATGAAACTTTGAAGTGTGATAAACAACTTTTGCTAGATGATTTTTGGTGAAATTGATAAAAAGTACTTACTTGCAAAAGATGAAATAATATGTGTATAAAATGTAAAATAGTTAAAATTTTGGCCTGCTATCATAGGCTTGTGATAAACCGTAAAAGTAACATATTTTAAGCCCACATTTAGTATGCTTTTGGATGAATTAAGCCTCGATTTATGTAAAAAGGTTCTCTTAATCCTTTGTTTTCATGTTTTATACCCAAGAAAGCGCCCGAGGATGAAAAGAATGGAAAACGGGCCCAAAACGGAGTAAATGGGCCATATCACGAAATCCACACAGCCTGGGCCCAAGACCACACGGCCGTGCCACATTCAACAGGGTCGAACACGACCTGGCCACGACTTACACGGGCGTGTGTTATATCGAGATGATAAAGGCACCTAGGTTTTAACCCACTTACTCCACTAAAAGCCTACCTTCATAATTAACCCTGTTGATCTTAACAAACCCTTTTTATTGACTCACCAACTAATATTAACCCAAAACCCTTTGTATTTGTTATCACCATCCTTCTTGACTCCCTTTTTGTCGAGATTTGATTTTGAACAGTTGCCTAATTATGTTCTATATTTTAGTTGTAAGAGTTCTTTCCTATTATTTGACTTGTTCTAAAAAAAAACAGAAGTATATTCATTATTAGCTTTGTGATTAGGAGAGCTTATGCATTAAATTCCAATTATTGAAGAACAGGCTCGTATTAGAGTATTATCAATAATAGTATTATTAGTTTTCAATTGATGTAATTATTTAGGATTAGTTCATTTTTCTAGTTAGGTAAATTGTCAGGTCAATCTTGATTCTAACCATCTAATTCAACCTTTATCCACACCTTTAACCCTAGCCCCATTACAACCCTGTTAAAGACTTTTTGATCTGTTTATCATCTCATTTTACAGTGGTGGAGATTTGATTTTCAATCAAGCCTATGGGATTAACTTTTCAGGTTCGACTTTTGAGTGCTTAATTTTTAACCTTAAACACTTTTTGAGTGATTTGAGTGAATCTTTTGTGAGGATGTCAGTCCTTGTCGGTTTTGAATTAAAGGTAATTATTTAGATAAGGGGAGACACCTACATTTTTGTGCTGCAAATGTATGACTTTGATTGTTTGAATCTTCAGGACTATTTGAGTTAAATTATCCATGTATAAATTATCTATGAATTATGTTGAGACATTGTCGATAGGAATTATGAATTATGGAAAGTTCGTTTTAATTGTAAGTTGAGAATTTTGCTTGAGGACAAGCAAAAGCATAAGTGTGGGGGTATTTGATAAACCGTAAAAGTAACATATTGTAAGCCCACATTTAGTATGCTTTTGGATGAATTAAGCCTCGATTTATGTAAAAAGGTGCTCTTAATCCTTTGTTTTCATGTTTTATACCCAGGAAAGCACCTGAATATGAAAGGAACGAAAAACGGGCCCAAAATGAAGTAAATGGGCCATATCACTAAATCCACACGACCTGGGCCCAAGACCACACGGCCGTGCCACATTCAACAGGGTCGAACACGGCCTAGCCACGACTTACACGGGCGTGTGTTATGGGCGTGTCCCTGTCGCGGCCAAGAGAAGTTTTACTCGGATTTGGATACTTGGAGGCAAAGAAACACATTCTAAAGCCTCTTCAAACACCCTAGTAGAAATTCTACTTGAATTAGGATACTTAGGGGCCAAGTAAGGCATCTCAAAGTCTATATAAACACCCAAGGGGGCAACTTGAAAGGGAGTTCGGCAGAAGTCAGAACAGGTAGTTAGCTAGGCCAAGGAGCCGAGCCGAAAAGGCTAGATTTGTAGAGAATCACTCGAAGATAGCCAGTTGATCCATCTCAAGAAGCCGGAATTCTACTCAAGACGACAGATCTCTCCTTCAATTCCTTTAGGGAGTTTTAGGGATTTCTTATGTTTTGTTTTATCTTTTCTTCTGAGATGTTCTCTTTTATTATTATGAACTAAACCCTTCAGATACTTGAAGGGGATGAAACCTATGACGGATCTTGTTATTGTTTTCTGAACTATATGATAAATATTTGACTTGTTCTTAATTATGTGTTCTTAATTCTTGTGTTGATATTTCTGGGATAATAATTCAAGTATGATGTGCTTAGGTGGTGGAGCAAAAGTCCCTGCTTAAGAGTAGATCTAGCATAATTAAGCGGAGTTGATCGCACGCCTAGAGATAGGGTGACGAGATTTTTTCGGATTAGGGTGAAACCTAATATGGGAGTCCATAGATCGAGTTAATGCGATTCTAGGGGTTTTAGTTAGAAAGAGATTTCAATTAATCAACCTAGGGTTAGACGTTATTCGCTTCGAGAGAGGGTTTAATATAACTTAGGGAATCTTACGGATCAAGTCAAGTGAATACATTGTCTGGTTCAGTGTTAGATAACAAGTGAAGTCTAGGTGGATTCTTCTTAAAGGTATCGTCTTAATCAATTGGTTTTTCTTCCAAGTTATTTTTCCTCAATTCATTCTCTTTTTGTCTTTGTGTCTTTAGTTTAGTTGATAGTTAAATTTAGATTAGATAACCATTCACTTAATTCTTAGGCTAAATAATAGAAAGAGAGTTAGTATTAGTACTTTTGGTTCCTTTGGGATTCGATATTCCGGTCTTGCCTAAACTATACTACTGTTCGATAGGTGTGCTTGCCTTAAAATCGTTGTCAGAGTTAATGTCCACGTTCGATCATTTTTATTATAAATTTTAAAGCTCTGATTTCGACGATCAGCTTGGGTGTGTGAAAAATGAACACATTTCATTTTTACGAGCCTAGGGACTAAAGTGTAAAAATTGAGAAAGTTAGGGGCTCAATTGTAAATTTTGCCATGGGAAGATTTTGGACTAATTTGAATAATGTGTATATTAAATATGCTAAATATGTCATTATAGATCAATAAGAATGTGGAATAGACCTTGACCGAGGAAAAGGCAAGGTTTCAGACTAAATTGCAAATTGACATATTTTGTGTCGAGGTAAGTTTATATGTAAATGATACATCCTTTTTACTTATGTTTTGACGTATTAATGTATAATGTAAATGTGAGTGAGTATTATTGATATTTATTAAAATGATGGAAAGTGAGGAAATTCCCGGGTGAACCTTCGAAATAGAAAAAGGATACGGATGAATACCGTGAATATGTGATTATTGGTGGGCTGTGTGCATACCACCGTGTTATTTATTACTGGTGTTATTTATTCTGAAGTGTTCAGCAGGAAACTTTGACTAAGTGAAATTACATGTGACTATGTGGTGACAAGTGCAGGGTATAAGTGCATGTGAGCATTGTTTATGATATGTATTTGGAATGTGGTAAGATTTGAAACAAGTAAGTGCAACTACAAGGATCTGAAATGTTCTTGATTAGTATGTAATGCTCTTGATTGATAAGTATGTGATATGATGTTCATTGTTTACATATAGACTTACTAAGCTTAAAGCTTACTCCTTTCTCTTTTTCCTTGTTTTATAGTGTCGACAACCCAGCTCGGGATACGGAGACCGTCGGAGGATCACCTACACTATCCATACACTTTGGTATATTGAGATTTACATTGAATTATGGCATGTATAGGAACATGGTCATTTTTTTATATGTCATATTGGTTAGCCAAGGTGTTGGCTATTAATGTTACTTATTTCATTTTGTAAATGGCCATTGGAATTGGCCAATACTGGTTAAGTTATATCTATTCAATGTTGATGAAATTCATGAAGTGCAAGTTTGTGCAATTGATTGAGTAATGTGTGAAGTATATACATGATGAACGTAGTGTGAAGTTAAGGTGTAGATGTCTAGATTGCAGATATTAAAGGTGCATTATTATTATGCTATGTGTTGCTAGAAATGGTATAAGTGTGGTTGTTTTTCAGAGAGGCGAATGGCTTGGTAAATAGCCTTGTATTTGTCCACACGGGTAGACACACGGGCATGTGTCTAAGTCGTATGTGACACACGGTCTGCCTCATGGGCGTGTAGCCTGGCCATGTGTCCCCTGCATCTAATTTACGAAAAATTAAGTTCGTCACATGGGCTAACACACAAGCGTGTGACTCAGCTGTGTGACCCTAAGTGTCTGCTGACGTCATAAACAGAATGTCAAGGTTTTCACACACGAGCTAAGACACGAGTATTTCATGGCCGTGTGAGGGATACGGGCCAAAGACATGGGCGTGTGTCAAGCCGTGCAAAAACCCCTGTAGGGTCAAAATGAAAAATAAAATCAACACAGACTAGGGACATGGGCGTGTGTGACCACACGGCCTGCCCACACCGGTGTGTTCCTTCCTACACGGGCGTGTGGCCCTGTTTTGAGCAAAAGTTTTCTAAGTATTTGTATGCTTCTGGTTTAGTCCTGAACTACTCTATATGTATGTTTCAGGTCTCGTAGGCCCTTAATAGGGACGTTATGAACACGAACGAAAAGTTTTAAAGTTGAAAAGAAAATTTATGGCCCAATCTCGTATGATTAAGTATGTTAAGTCCGGAAATGCCTCGTACTCAGTTCCGACGTCGAATACGAGTAAGGGGTGTTACAGAAAACAGGCACTCTGAATTTTGTGTGAATAGATGTGTGAACCATTGTGCTTCCTTGATGTTTTGTCTTTAAATCTAAAAACAAAGTTGTTGAACTGTGATAAGTTGCAAATGTAACACCCCCAGACCCGGCCCAAACATTATGGCCGAATCTGGTGATGTCACATCAAAGGGATAATTCCAAAACGACTTTGTTTAGTTAAATTTATGTTCAGTAGGAAATTTGCATAGTTAAAAACTTAAGTTTAAGATTTAGAAACCCAAAATCCTTGCAACTTGTTAAGTTATGATGAAAGCCCATGTTTTAAGAGAACGTCCATATGTTATAGTTATTTCGAAAACCATGTTAAACGTTAGAAATTTATTTAAGTTTAATAATTAGGCAGTTGAAACAATAATAAAATCCAAATGTAAGGTCAAATTGGAGATACAAGGCCTTATTACACCCTAATGAAAATAAAGTAATTAAAATAAAGTCATTCGAAACTAATTAAAAACTTCTAAGTAGCTTGCAGTGTGGCCACCTCTGAGTCCTCTTCCACATCGAGCCGTCTACTGAGAGTCAGCTGAAACATTAAATAAAAGGGTGTGATTTTCGAAACTCAATGTGTACGACCCTTGGTAATCCAACCAACATGCAATTATCACATTGGGCCTAAGCCCTATCAAAATCGGTGGTCTTGGGCCTTAGCCCATAATGACCTCATATCACATCAGTATCATACGAATGCAATGCTCCCTTCCCAATTCCAACCCTGCACTCCATTCCCCTTCCAACCCAACACTACTGTGGGGATATAAATATCAACCCACCCATCCCTACACTCCAAAGGTAGCAGCAACAGCGGAACTACTCAAACGTTGCAGCAAGGCTGCTAAGCATATAATGGGCTTAAAGCCACCGGTGGATCCACGGTCGTCAAGCGACTATGCGATCCTCACATATCTTCCTCCGTATCATCAAATCCACCCAAGTGCAACATATATCTCATGAATGCAACATACATATTAAGCACATTAAGCACCTAGGGGTATTTTAGCCATTTCACTACCCAGGGGTATTTTTGTAAATCTACCCTACAGGGGTATTTTCGTAATTTCTTTCATCTCGGGTTTTAGTTATGAACTTTGGCCCATCAAAAAGTCCTTGCAGCTAAAGTGAACAGACATTATGCACCAGGTAGGATCCCATAGAAGAGGAGGTGGGTCACTAGGACCACTTAAGTACCAAGCTCTCCCTAGATCCAATCCTAGACATGTATATGTCCATTGCCACACTCTAACCTAGCGACTTGTCCACAGACATGTTTGATTATTAAATTAAGTTTTATGCTATTTAAGAATTTATCAGAACTAGGCCTAGAGTCCATTAAAACCCTAGCATGCATTTCCAAAATCCTATAAGCCCCACTAAGCCCGATCATGTCCATATAGCCCATTAAGCCCAATCATGTTTATGTATCCCATTAGGCCCGATCATAATCAAAGCGTACAACCATCCATATCAATCCATCACTCAATTTCACATATCAACTCTTGCCGATTTGGGCCCATGAGCTCGGCAGGCCCATTTAGCCCCGTCTGGCCCGGTCGGCCAAATAGTGGCCCGAGACCATGAAATCACTCTCTTAGCCCCAGTAATCGTATCGGTGTTCCCACACAAATTTTCACATGCCCGTGTGGTTGCCGGTGCCAACCTTTCGGCTCTTCGGCATTCTAGTTTTTTTCGGGATTTCAGCTTTTGTCAATTTGTCGTGTGTGAAGTGTATGTACACACCTGGTTAATGCGACGTGCTACACTATCCCCAGCCTTGAACCTACAACCAATACCAATCTCCAATCAATCACACACTTAACCACAATATTTACCCAAAGAACCGAAGCCTTACCATAACCTTACCGTGTGCCACCAGTTCTAGTAGCCCTTCCTTAGCTACTATTCACAAATATCCCCTAGATCTGCATCCACACATATACTATCAAAAATCATGTGACTCATATTCCACACAAGTCACCTCTATAAGCCACACTTACATTCGGCCACTTACTAATCCATAATTGAGACGAGTACACTTACCACTTGCTTGCGATCCTTACCACGCTTGCGATCTTTGAACCCTACCCTTGTTAATACAAGGTTAACGACAAGAAAGAGTTAGATAGCCCTTCGGCTTTTACCAAAATACACTAAATAAGGTTGATTAAGTACTTACCGGATCCAACCTTTGATCCTACGGCCTAGATAGCTACTGAACGAGATCCGGCTTTTAAAACTTGATTATGAGTAGATAACAGCAATTGATTTGTGATGGAGGAAAAACAACAAGAAATCAGCAAAAAGATAGGGCTATTCGATTATAAGGGAGTATTCAGCTTTCAGAGAAAGAAGAAGAACGCAACACCAATAGGGATTTCGGCAAAAAGGAATGATGGTTCAATGGGAGAATTCGGGAACGGAAGAAACAGAATGAGGGGGAGAAAAGAAAAGTAATAGAAAACCCAAGGAACCTTTCAAAGGAATTCCGCACCCCCCTTTTATAGCCGAAAGCCGAAACTACCTTCCCCCAAAGTCCCATTAGGTAGCAACACATCCACACCTCAATCCCCTATCTTTTATCTATTATCTTTACCCTAAATTTCTCTTCTAAACACTCCATTCCGGAGTCCATTCTAGCACCACTACCTTCCTTCCATGTGCGAAAAATAAAGCCCCTAAATTCACCACTCTTAAGCCCCGAACCCTGGGCCTCTTCACCTGACAGTAACGCCGCCTTATAGCTCCTCAAGTGGTGCCACCTTGTGACTGAACCACAGGCCCAATTGTGTCCTATTTTCCCCTTAATCTGTTTAAGAGGCCTAATACCTGAGACTAGGGTCCCACGAAGGCAAAAATTAAATTTTTCCCTATGGTCTTCCCTATCCCTAAGACTTCAAATAACCCTGGTAATACCTTAAAATTAATATTCTAAATGCTATTTATACATACCAACTTCAGTGCACAGAATTTAGAGTTTCAGGATTTTGGGGCGTTACAGCAAATGCTAAATCAAAGTTTTGGTTCTATATCATTGTTCAAAGGTTTTGAGACATGGATCTTTGTTGTCCAAAATTATAACTCTTGTATGCTTTGTGGTTCTATTTTGATGTCAGTGATGAACTTTTTGATTCATTGCGGAAAGGTAAAATCAACTCTGTTTTTTATTCTGGCATTGGTTTATTTGCTCAGTTTTTGAATAAGATTCTGTAAAGTTCTCTCGAGATTATAATTTCTAGTGTCACTAAACTATTTCATTCTTACGTAGGTGACACCTCGAAATGGTTTCCTCCAAAAGAGGGAGGGTATGCAAACAACCTGTTCTCTTTTCGACGTAATTGTGAATATCAGGTTCTTGGGAGCATTTCTATCAAATTCATCACCCAATAGGTTCGTCACAAAGAAAGATTTTTCGCGAGCAAGTGGCCTGATTTGAGGACAAATCGCTTTAAAAAGGGAGGGGATGTTATGGCCACGCCCGAGAACGACCTTGGACCAGCTCACCAAGTGTGGCTTGCAAACTCTTGCAAGCTGACTTAGTTCGATTCCAGCTCAATTCAGCTTGATTCTAGCTTATTGAGCTCAATTTTATCCTTTTAAATTTATTCGTTTTAGTTACTGGAATAATTTCATGCTTTAGCTAAGTCAATTAATTTAGTTTCAGCTAAAAAATTAATGTGTTTAGTTAATTTGGTTAGCTTAGCTTAAGTTAATAAATGAGTGTTAATAAATATGTCTTAATCTAAACATGTTAAAATTAGAAGTGTTTAAATGTGTCTAAAGTTGAGACAAATTAATTTCATGTTTTAATTAATTTTTCTTAGCTACTGTTGAATTTAATTTGTGTCTTAGTTATTATTTGTTTTTAATGTGTCTTAGCTTAGGCAAATTAATTACATGTTCCAAATTAATGCGTCTAGTTGTTGCCGAATTTAACATGTCTTGAGCTCATTCAATTTGCTGGATTAATTTGTGTAGCCATGTGCATGGACGGCAATTAAGAGGTTGAGCTGATGATTGCCATTCCCTAAGCAACCACTCGGTCATTGCAAAAGCCAAAGGAAGCTGGTGTTTTCTCTTCTCCAAACTGGCCATTGAGCTCTCCAAGCAACTTTAAAAATGTTCACACAAGCTGGACATCTTTTTCACATTTAAATGACCATTCAGCTTGGGCATTCACACATATAGGTCTTCTGATTCCCTTTGTTCCCACCCAAAGGCTGTTGAGTACTCCAACCTGCTCATTTAAGTTCAAGATTCTCCAAAAATCAAGGTACTAATTCCATCATTTTGGCCGAACCTAATTAAGGCCATTCAACTCATTTCAGCTTCCTACTTGATTCCATTTAATTTAAACTGATTGGAAACAGCAAGGGCCTTGTCTAATGGCGTCCCCAATGCAAGGAAGGTTCAAGGAAATTGCTTGGAATTTTCTAGGAAGCTTCAACACATTTAATCTGAATATTTGCTGCCCATTCAACTCCCTAAGTTCTTATTCAGCTAGACATTTTATTTAGCTATAAATAGCTTATTTTGTGAACATTTTTGGGTTAGACAATATACCTTGGCAGTTTTACGAATTTTAATTCATTTGTGAGTTTATTCAACTCTCTAAATTTGTTTATGACTCAAGTAGACTTATCTAGCTTTCTAGTGGCGTCTTTCTTGTTTCTTTGTAGTTATCACTCAATCCCGAGTGTGGCGTTCAACCATTTGATACCATTAGTTCCTAACTCTTTATAGTTAGCGGGTCAAGGTCCTTTCCAACACCTTAAATGACTTATAAGTTCCGGGTCAATACTCTCTATAGTATTGGTTCACTCTTGCCCTTAAGCTCAACTTTCCGTTCTATCCAACATTCTGATTTGTTTGCTTCAAAGCTTAGTTGAATCTTCATCATTATTCACCTAGCTATTTCCATCATCATTACACTTAGCCAATTTCAGCCCTTCTCTTTATACCCCTTTTGTTTCAACATCTAGCCGATCCTATCCTTAATCCATCCTAAAACTCTTTGAAAACCGTTCAATTAAGCCTGCACTTAGCCAAATTCAATTAAAATCTAAATTGAACGAAACTTTTCCATTTTACGACCAGCAAATTTATGACTCGAAATCAACTTCCGAGGTGAGATCGTATCACCCGATCGGCGTTGATGATGATGGTTCTATTTTAGCTGAGTTGGGAGCTAAAGTGACATTTTTGCAACAGATTTGTGAAGCTCAAAAAAATATCTCCGAGTTTATTGCATAACGAGAGCAGATTGAAAAGGCATCTGATTTAGAATTTTATTTTTGTTCTTATGGTAGTTTATATTTCTGAAACAAAATTTGTGTTCCAAGAAATTCTGAAATAAAATTGCAGATTTTTCAGGAAGCTCACAGCAATAGTTACTCTATTCATCCTGGTAGTAACAAAATGTACAGTGATTTCAAACTAATGTATTGGTGGCTAGGTATGAAATGTGCAATTTTAGAATTCGTATCAAAATGTTTGATTTGTCAACAAGTCAAAGCTGAACATCAAGTACCTTCTGGATTATTACAAAATGTTATGATTCCTGAGTGGAAATGGGAATAGATTACTGTGGATTTTGTCTTAGGACTTTCGTTATCTCTGAGAAAGAAAGATGACATTTGGGTTATTGTTGATCATTTGACTAAATTTGCACATTTCATACCCAGACGTACTGATTTTTCACTCGAGAAGTTGGCAGAGTTGTATGTTGCTGAAATTGTCAAACTACACGGAATGTCGTTATCTATTATCTCCAATCGAGATCCACAATTTACTTCTAGATTTTGAAGTAATTGCACAAAGCTTTAGGCACCAGATTGCAATTCAGTACCGCATTCCATCCCAGACGGACAGTCAGTCTGAGCGAGTGATTTAGGAGTTTAAGGATATGTTCCGTTGTTGCATTTTAGAATTTGAAGGTAGTTGGGAAAATTTTCTTCTATTGGTTGAGTTTTCGTATCATAATAGTTATTATTCGAGTATTAAAATGGCACCGTATGAAGCCCTGTATGGTCAAAAATGTAGAACTCTATTATGCTGGACTAAATTGAGTAAGAAAAATCTTTTTGGTGTTGATTTGAACCGGGAATGTAACACCACTTACCCATATTTAAAGTCAGAATAGGGTATGAGGCATTACCAGACTTAACATGCTTGAACATTCAACTTTGGGCTATAAAATTAATCCACTTTAAAACTTTTTCTTTTATAAATGTAACGTCCACATTATGGGTCTACGAGACCTTATACATATACTCGGGATGCTTCGAGATCAAACTAAAACTTTTAAACATTTAGCAAATTTTGACATAAAACAGGGACACACGCCCGTGTGAAGAGTGGGACACACCTGTGTGACATATCACACACCCGAGTTCCATACCCGTGTAGAATTATTTTCTTTTCGAACCTACAGGGGTTTTCACATGACCGGGCACACGCCCGTGTGCTCCACACGGCCTAGACACGCCCGTGTCCTCGCCCGTGTGTAAAAACATGGGTATTCTGTTTGTGACGTCAGCAACTTCATAAGGGTCACACAGCCTAGGCACACGCTCGTGTGTTTACCCGTGTGAACCAATTCAAGGCTATTTCCAAGCCATTTAGCCACCTTTACTTGCACACATACACATATCATCACATAACATTCTCAAATCATCAATTATAGTTCTTGGATGATCATATTTGAAACATGAAAATCAACTATCTTCCCGTATACGATGGATAGCTACTAATAGCACCATTACAAAAGACATGAGCCATCATCCATGGCTATACATAACCAGCCCATAACCCATTTAGGCTAACACATTTGGATACTTTAACTATGAATTAATTAAACCAAAATAAGATCCCTATACATGCCATATCTCAAGAAGACTTGAAACCTCATACCCAAATGACTGTTCGATAGTGTGAAAACATCTCCGGCAGCCTCCAACCCAAGCTAGTTAAGTTAATAAGAGATAGGACAGGAAGAGGAGTAAGCAATAATGCTTAGTAAGTTCATATGCAAACAATAATAAAATTTTGACATTCATTGATTATACTCAACCACATAGGTGTTATAATGAGGTTTACTCTTAAGCTGATGGTTACCCATTCAATCATTCATAAAGCTTACTCATTCCGTCTCTTACCACATTCTAACGATGTGACAATTATAATACTCTCATTTATTAGCATGCAATCCCTGCATTCATCATTATAACAATCATGAAGCATATATTTATACAATTTCCCAATGCTCTATTCAGAATAATACTAAACTATCGATGGTTCTGCACACAGCCCACCATTTAATAATGTATAAGGTGGTAACACACATAGCCCACCTTTTAATAATTTATAAGGTGGTAACGCACATAGCCCACCATTTAATACTAAGCACGATGGTATCGCACACAGGCCATCGTAATTGAGTAACAAGGTGGTATCACACATAGCCTACCAAATGATAATATGAATGATGGTATCGCACACAACCCATCGTATATGAACAATAAGGTGGTAACGTACATAGCCCACCATTTATCAATAATTAGATTCATACTGGAATTATCCAACATATATTGAATTCAATTCATCTCAGCCATGAATAATCTCATTCATACAATGCACCATTAATTAACAATATGTATACTCGTAATGAATTGTTTAGACATAGACTTACCATAGGTTCATCATATACCAAACTCATCTCAATTGAGTTCTGACACATACCTGTGCCTCTCATGGTACAACCACATACTTTCTCATTTTCAACATACCTGTTGAATCACTCAAAATGCTAAATAACACTCTTGAGTCCCATACACATGATATTGTATCAACATTATACCCCGATAGGGTCTTACAATAAATATCATATCGATGCCATGTCCCTGACATGATCCTATACGAAATCTCACACCAAGGCCATATTCCTAACATGGTCTTGCACGGGACCTTAATTATCATACTATCATGATGTTTGCATTCCCTCTATCCTTAGATTCAATTGAAGACTTACAATTCTTGACATCCCTTCAAACCGTATTTAATATTTTCATAGAGTCAATAGACAATTCATACACCATCGAAATAATAAATACTTCACTTATAGTTGCATTATTAGCACACGAACTTACCTCAATTCGAAATGCACTAATTGGCGATCTATTCCATAACCTTGCCTTTTTCCTCGGTCAAGGTTGTTTTCGCGCTCTTCTTGATATAAAATAGTGAAACTCACTCATTCAATCACATTATAAATCATAATACTTCATAATCCATACTTAGGCAAAAATGACTATTTTGCCCTTACACTTTGGAAAAATTACGATTTTGCCCCTAGGCTCGTAAATAATTTTTCATCACATTTTCTTGTTAAACAAGCCTAACTGAACATTTAATCATCTTACAACTACTCACAAATCCAACTATTTCATGCCTTTATTACCAAATTACAACATTTACAGGATAGTCTCATTTAGGTGTTTTCATGACAACACCTTTCACAAAAGCTGTTTATCATCTTCCTAACATTCATTTTCTTCCATAATAACTCAGTAAACAACTTAAACTCTCTCATGGTAAGTCCCTAAACTTTCAACCATATTGGAAATAAGTCCCCTCATTAGCTAGCTTAAGCTTTGGGGATTACAATTTTTATCAAGAAAGGTCACCAAAATCACTTACTTGTGAGGAGAAATGTTTGCTAAAATTTTTGAGCTCTCCAACCCTTGTTTGCTACCAATTTTCGGTGGTGATAAGGAGAAGAAAAGATGATACTTTTCTTTTCTTTATTTTTCTCTTATTTTATTCATTCCTCACCTAACTCACCAAAACATTGACTAATTTAATCATCTTGTGCCCTATGGCCGACCATCACTCCCCCAATGGCCTATTTGCACTTTAAGGACCTCCAATTAATATTTCTTAGCTAATTGGCACCTCTAGCAATTAAAATAGAACTTTTACACTTTATGCAATTTAGTCCTTTTTCGAAACTCAGCCCTCAATTGTTAAAATTAAAGCACCAAGATTCTCATGCCTCTTTATAAACATATTAGAGCACATAAAATAATATCAAAATATTTTTCTTCAACCTCTAATTAGTGGTCCCAAGACCACTATTCTAACTAGCCCCTAATTCGGGCTTTTACAGGGAAACTAAAGAAAAGGTTCAAGTGATACGAGACAATTCAAAAGCTACTTTTGATCGTCAAATATCATTTTTCGATTTGAAAAGACAAGACATTGAATTTCAAATTGGTGATAGAGTGATCTTAAAAGCATCGCCTTAGAGAAAAGTTCTTCGTTTTGACCAAAGAGGGAAGCTTAGTCCACGATTCATTGGGTTGTATGAGATCATAAAAAGAATTGGGCCAGTAGCTTACCGTCTAGCTTTACTATCTGAGTTGGAAAGAATACACAATGTATTTCATGTTTCAATGTTACAATGGTACCGATTTGATCCTTCGCACGTGATATCGCCTACCGAGATAGAAATTCAGTCTGATATGTCGTATACTGAGGAATAGGTTAGGATTCTAGCTCAGGAAGTTAAAGAATTAAAAAATAAAAGCATAGCCTTAGTTAAAGTTATTTGGCACCGTCACGGGATTGAGGAAGCTACCTGGGAACTAGAAGAAGCTATGAAAGTGCACTACCTGAACCTATTTTCTGGTAAGATTTTCAAGGATGAGAATTCCTGTACAGGGAAGAGTTGTAACAGCCCATTTTTAGTGGTGTCAAAAACAGCAGTTCTGGAACCACAACTCCGATGTGTGAGTTATTATTTTAATATTAATTTAATGTGTATAAGGTTAATTTAAGGTAGTATTAAATTTTCATTAAGAAATTTTAAAGTTTAAATGATTAATTAAGTAAAAATGACTAATTTGTAAAAGTTACAAAAGTTGGTTTTTATTAGTTAATTGAACTAAATAACTTTAGAAAGGTAAATTCATGGACTTAGATGGTAATTATACCATAGTGTAAGTTAGTGGATGATGTTGGATTAGTTATGGTGTAATTTATTAGTTTTTAAAAGGTTAAATTGGCAAATAAATTATAATGTTAAAAGATTAATTAAAACAAAAGAAAATTTTGTGTCATCTTCTATAAAGAACCTAGCCAAAACTGATTCCTCCATTGTTAAGGAGAAAAACATTTGGCCAAGTATTGCTTGTGTACATGGTGAGTTTTTAAACCCTGTTTTTAATGATTTTTAGGTTTTTTTTAGCTCATTTTAGCTTAATTTACTTAGCCCAATGGTGAATTTGCAAAATTATTAAAGAATGAGGGACTTGCCATAGTTGAGTTTGATTGTGTTTTGATGTTAGTTGATAAATTAATAATTTTGATTGTTAGATGAATATGCTTTATTCGGTGATTTTTTTAAATAATTTAAAGTTTAGAGGTTTATCTATTTAAATTGTAATTCATTTATATTTTGTAAAATGAGGAAAAATGTGGATTAATATGAATATAAAGAAAAATTGGCTAGCATATTTTGGGTAGAGAATGGAGAATTTTCAAGTTGTGGGCTTAAGGACTAAGTTGTGAAAAAGTCAAAATAGTATGGGTAATTTCGTAATTTCTTGTTATTATGGATTACAGACTTGAATTGAATAATTGAGATTATTTGAAGTACTTAATTAAATTAAATTATTATTTAGATCAAGAAAATAATCAAGCGGACTTGAGTCAAGGAAAAGCAAAAATCTTGGATAGTTTTGATTTAGCTTAAACAACTGTAGTGTTCGAGGTAAGTTCATTAATTGAATGGATTTTATTTCTGGTAATATATTTGAATCAATTTGACTCGATGATATGATAATATTTCGGAAAGTGATAATTAAATAATCTCGTTCGAACCTTAAGAATTCTTAGGATACAAATGAAATGTCATTAGGGTTATACAATTTTGGGGTGCTAGTCTTGAATGTCCAACTGATGGCTGAGGT
Source organism: Gossypium australe (assembly GCA_005393395.2). NCBI lineage: Eukaryota > Viridiplantae > Streptophyta > Magnoliopsida > Malvales > Malvaceae > Gossypium > Gossypium australe. The sequence continues at coordinate 106,100,339 of CM016621.1, read as the reverse complement.
TCTACATTTGTTGTGGATTCTCCATAGCTCGTGTGAGCAACATCGTGAAGCTAACATTTCGACCTATAGTTCGTGTGAACAGGCCCACTTTATAGCTCGTGTGAACTTTATTAAAAAGGAAAGTATATGATTGCATGAAAAAGCACACTATGTGTGAGCAATCCCGAGTATCCAATGAAATTCTAGATGGTTCAAAGGGTAAGAAATGAATAATGGAAATACAAGTTCGCAAATTGATAGTTGTTCATAATCTTATGAAAAAGTAAATTTAATGAATGCAAATAGATTGAAAATGGAAGTAACAAAAAATGTGATGAATGGTGTGCATATGGAAATCCATTCATGATATGTTCCATGGTATGATTGAAATTATATGAGTTATGTATGAACTTACTAACTTTTAAGTTTGGTATTGTAAATAAGAGGTCATTAAGCTTGTGAACATGGTAATGATTTTTATGCAGAAGTTATAAATTGAGTTTAAAAATGTATGGTTTTGTTTAAGTTTATACGAACTTACTAAGCACTCGTTGCTTACGTAGTTGTTTGCTTTGTTTGGTAGATCATCGGAGGATTGATCGGTTGGAACATTGTCGGAGACCTGTCACACTATCCAATGGTCACTTTTGGTAGGTTTTTTTATTATTATGAACTATGGTTATAAATGTCATGTATAGGGTTTAATGTCAATTATACTTTTGTTGTGTTTTGGTTACTTTTGTAAATGGTTGTATGCCTATATAGTATAGTTGTCTTGTTTATGTTAAAGGCTATATGCAAATGGTCATTTTGATGTGAATATTTTGAATGATAAAATGGCTTGATAATAGTTCATACTAGGTAGCTATCTTATCTTTGTTTTATGACTGAGAAATGGCATTATAGCTTTGTTTTGATTGATATTGTTTTGGTATAAATGAGGTGCCTTTGAATGGCATATTAGTTAGGAGAATTAGGTTGATTGAATTGGTATGTTTATGAGTGTTTGAAATCTGTTTAGGTCCATTTAATGTATGCACAAATGAAGTAGCTTGTTGGGCAAGTTTTGGCCTTCAAATAGATTATTTTAGGGGCTAATTATGGAGCACACTGCTTGGAACACGGGTTGTCACACGGCCGTGTGACACACACGGCCTGGCCACACAGTCGTGTGACACACGTGGCTTTGTGTCACTTTTTATTTTAGCTACAGATTTTGTAACGACCTGAATTTGGGCCTAGTAGAATTGGGCCCAATGGGCCTTGGGAGTAAGAGCGTTTAAATTCTTTTTAGAACAAGAGAACATCATTATTTCAAGTTAGACTTATTAGGAAGGTGATTTTGGAAAGTTACGGAGTTTCTAGGAAGTTCTGGGTTCAAGTTAGGCTATAGGAAATTTTTTATGTTTAGGCACTTTAAGGAGAGAAGGTGGGTGACATCAAGACTTAAAGAAATAAGTGTGCATTTTGCTAGCACAAGTGAAGCTAGTAGAAGAGTGGTGTGGCGTTGCATGTATGGGCTTGATGGGTGGAGTTCGAATCTTACCTAGTGCAAATTTTTGGATTTATTTTTGTGCTGCTCTTCCAAGTGTCAGCCATGGTCTTAAATAATGTAAGGAAGAGTTTTTATTGATGGCAAGAAGATTTTCTTAAGGAGGAAAACAAGGGAAAATGAAGGAAAGAAATAAAAGAAAAAGGCAAGGGAGGGAACATGTTGGCCGAATATTAGGAGTTGCCATGAGAAAGAATTTTTGGTCAATTCACATTTTTTTTTGGTGGAAGGTGTAATCGGTTTTGGTAAAGAGTGGGTGTGCCGAATTTTGTTAGGCATTTTGGAGATTTTTTTGGTATCATTTGAAGGCCTTTTCTTTGTTCACTTGGTAACTCTTTTTCCTTGCCTAAAATCGAGACCATTTGGGAGCAATTTTTCTTTCTTCTTTTCATCTTTGCCATAGCTATCTTTATTCTTTTAACATTTTGGTGCTTACCTTCCAATCTTTTCCTTTGGTTACCGAAAAACAAGTCCCTCTTTTTGTTCATCTCCTTCATGGTATTAGCCAAAGTTTTGACACTTCTCTTGTCCATCTCTTCTTTTCCTTCCTCACTATTTCTCCAACCTTTCTCTCATTTTCTTTAATTGATTTTACATAGAGGCCAAATCATCCTTGTTCTTTTTCTCCAAATCGGTGTTATTGAGGGGTTGGTCGAAACTTTCAATTTGTTTTTGTCGACTCATTTTTAGTCATAAGTCGAATTGATTGGAGTTGAGTTTATCATCGATTAAGGTAAGGTGTTTCTTCATAGTTTATTTCAATATCTTTCATTGTGTGGTGATTCTGCTAAAACGAATCGATGGATTTGACTAAACGGTTATTATAGGGATTAAATCGCATGTTTCATCCACTCGTTGTTTCTTAGGAAGAAGTGGTAAGCCAAATCCTATTCCAAAACAAATACATTCTCTCATCATAGTACTTTTTAACCGAGATCTTTTCAATGGAGGCAAGTGGTAACGATTTGAAAGGAAAAGTGATAGTAGGAGACAAAAGAAGTGGATTTGCAGTTCCTACTCTTAAGTTCAAACGAAGGGTGGTATCGACGGTTCGGGATTTTTCACCGGGTTGTGGACCATCATCTGGTGAAAATAGACAAATCGTGGTCATTCGCGATACTAAGGGTAAGCGTTTCAATAGATCGTTTGATTTAGATTTAGATTAATAAAATCTCGTTTGTTGGATTAATCGAGTGTAATGGTGATTTAGGTGCCGACGATCAAGAAGGATTAATCCTTACCATAATCAGGTGTGTAATCTCACACCGAAATCCCGTAGATTCATGATTAGATATCACGTTGGAAAATAGATCGTTATTATTTATATGGCTAAAAATCGTAATATGACACAAATTGAGAAATTTGCTTAAATTACATTATTTCTATAGATTTGTCAAAATTGGTATTAAAGTTGTTAAAATTACGAAAATGCCCCTATGGGCTGAATTACGAAAATGCCCCTCTGGGCCGATTTACCAAAATGCCCCTATGGGCCGAATTACAAAGTTTTATAATTGGTCGATTTACCGTAATAAATTATTGGATTAGTGATTGTTATACATATATGTGGATATTATGCTTTATTATGAATGTTGCATGTTACATATCGCATGGGTTGGGAAAAATGTATATGAAGAGTAGTGTAGCCTGGTGGCTTTGCCACAAAATATTCATTATAATGTTTACTTATGATTTTGGTGGCTTGGCCACAAGAAAAATATATGGTAAGCAGCTTGACTGCAAATTTTGGTGTGAGCGGCAGGGTGGGTTGACTTGATCCCCACAGGCGTGATTGGCTGGTCGGGGGTGTGATGGATGGATGGGCTGGGTTGCATAGTTTACTTCATTTTGTTATTGATTATGTAAATGGGCTTAAGCCCAAGTTATTGCTAAATGGATTCAGGCCCAGTGGATGACGGTAAGGGGATTATACACTGAATTCTAGTAACTCACCCCTTTTCCTTAACCCTTGGAGGTAATGCTCAGTGATGAGGACTTGGGCCATGGATGACTCGGTGGAGGCCATACTTCAGAAATGGTGTTTTTAAAGTTTAAATTTCTATTTTTGTTTACTTTATTACTTTTACTATTTTTTTTTGGGGTTTTTAAGTTGTAATAAGGCCTCTGGGATAAACTTTGAATTGCTTTATGTTTGAACGTATTCAATTATTTTCTTGAATTATTTTAAATAAGGATTTTTCTATAATCATAAATAAAGGTTTTCCAAAATAGAGTAACAAATGAATTTCATAACAAACTTTTACAAATAATTTAACTCAGAAATTCTCTTTCGAATTATCAACAATATTTTCAAAAGTCACGCTTTTAAAAGATCACTAGTTTAATTATTGATTCGTCAATCAACCTTTCAAGATTAGTAATATTTTACCGAGTATTTCTAAATCAAATTTGTTTTTCTTAAACAATATCCTATTAACAACATCTTTAGTAAGAATCATAAGTTCTTTAACCATTTTCTTCATGTGACATGCCAGATCTGGTCATATCGCATGGGCCAGGTTTGGGGTGTTACAGATTTCACACAGTTTGGCACATGGTCTAAGACACGGTCGTGTGTACCAAGTCAATGAGTTACACGGCCTGCAACACGGTCGTGTGTACCAAGTTAATGAGTTACATGGCCTACGACACGGTCGTGTAACCCAACATCAAATACACCCATGGTCTGTCACACGTCTTGCAACACAGTCGTGTGACCTTATTTCGATTATACACATGAGTGGACACACAGGCTTGGACATGACCGTGTGACCCTACTTCGATTGCCCAGGCAGTCTGGGCTATGTCACGTGACATTGCCACACGGTCATATGACCTCTGTTTTTCAAATTTTTCATGTTTTCCAATAATTTTTTATTTGTTTTAAATTGATCCTGACTATTTATAAATTTTTTTAGGGTCCCAAATGCTCGATTTCAGGCCCAAATTTTATTATTTCCATGATTAAATTGAGTAATTAAAATTTAATTTTGTAAGTTGAATTATTATTCTATATTTAAGTTAAATGATCTATTTTGTATCGTAATAGCGACGAAAATGAGTTTGGGGTGTTACGTGTTAGGGCAAAAGGAGGACAAAATACTACATGCAATATATTATGCTAGTAGAAATTTATCGAAAGCGTAGCTTAATTACACCACCACAGAAAATAAGTTATTTGCTATGGTGTTCGCATTCGATAAATTTCATTCTTATCTAGTTGGTATAAAGGTCATAGTCTACACAAATCATTCTGCTATTAAGTATCTAATGAGCAAGAAAGATGCTAAGCCAAGGTTGATTTGGTGCATACTTTTTGTTGCAAGAGTTTGACTTGGAAATTAGAGATCGGACAAGGAATTATAATCAAGTGGCTGATCATTTATCGAGGTTAGAATTTTGAAGTAAATGTAACAGCTCGTTTTTCAATAGTGTCAAAAATAGTGGTTTCGGGGCCACAAATTCAACAAGTAAGTTTGTAAATGTTATTATTTAATATTTATGAGTCAAATATGGTATTAAAATAAATTTTGAATTGGCAAATTATGTTATTTGAATGAATAATTAGGTTTAAGTAGTATGACCTTAAAGTCATGTTATTTTAGAAAATAAGGTATCAAAACCTCGTTTCTATAAATCAAGCCATAACTATTTTATGAAATATTTACGGAGTGTTAGTAAGGTTGTATTAAAGTTTCGCTAAGAAATTTTGATGTTTAAATGATCAATTAAATTGAAAGGACTAAATTTTAAAGATGTGAAATTTAATAACTATAGTTTTATTTGTATTTAATGGATATAAAATCATGAAATAAGGGTCTTAAGTAGTAATTCAACCAATTTTAAGGTTAATGGATGATCATGGCTTGGCATTTGGTGAAATTTGGTTAAATATTTAATGGGAAAATAGTAAATAGATAATAAAACATAAATCAAGTAAAAGTAAATTGTTATTTTCTTAATTTCTAATTGAAGAAACCAAAACTCCATAGAAATCAAAGCTCCAAGCTTCGATCTTGCTATGGTTAATGCATGCAAGTCCATTTTTCATTTATTTCTTGTAGTTTTTATGTTTTTGAAATCGTTTCAATTAGACCCAGCTAACTCGTACCTTTGTTTTTGAAATTATTAAATGTTTTAGAATGTGCCATCGATGAGTTTGAAATGTTTGTGAAAGTTTATGATAGATTATTAAGCTTTGTTGTTAAATAGACATATTTTATTAAATAAATTTTGATGATTTTAAGGTATAAGGACTTATTTAGGAAAATGTAAATTTAAAGGAAAATATTGCAAATGGATTATATAAATGGGTTGTTATAAAAATAGGTAAAAATTGGTTTGCATGAATTTTAATTAGAAATGATAAAAATACAAGTTCCCGGCTTATGGACTAAATTGCAAAAAGGGTAAACTTTGAGCGTAATTTTGTAAATTATTATTATGGGTTATAAGCTAAATTAATTATTTTAAATGTTCTAATGGAATTAATTGAATAAAATGGGTTAATTTGCATGTTTTGAACTTAGGGACTAAATTGTATAAAAGTAAAATATTGGGGACAATTTTGTAAATATGTCAAAAAGGACTTAATTGCATAAAATGAATTGATTTTTCTGTTAGAATTAGTGAGTTGAATGCAATTTGTAACACCCCAAAAATGAGGGGTTGGTAATTTTGCTAAATTTCATGTTGTGCTTGAACATCTAGCTATTTCAGTGTATTTGGGTGTTCTAAGATGGCCTGGGTTTGAGTTGGAGTTGTGAAAAAATTTTGGTTTTTGCTCATAAAGGGAGCTGGCAGTTAGCAGTAGGACTTATGTATTTTTATGTGTGTTTAAGTGAGACAAAATGAGCATGGGACGTAGTGGTTGTGGCGTCACTGGGATAACAAGGAGGAGTGGGATTCGAGTCCCACGAATAGCAATTGGGGACTTATATTTTATGTCAGGGGAGTGGAATAGAGTTTGGATCAAACTCTACAAGGGAGGTTGAGGACTTGGTCAAATATTTCAAATGGAAGGTGGGGAGCAATTCTAGGAGATTTTGGTGGAGAAAATCAGGAAAGTGGATGTGTGTGGGAGTGTTGGCCGAATTTGGGAGTGTGGCTAAGTGAGAAATTTCGGCTAGAGGGGTGTCATTTGGGGGCATTTCGGCAACCTTGTGTGTAAGTAGAAACCAAAAATCCTTTCTTTGCCTTTCGGGTTTTCTTTTGTTCATCTCGGTATTTTCTTTCTGTATGGGCGTTTTGTGCAACATTATTACCATTCAGGTCTTTTGCTCGTCCCTTATTTCCCCAACTGCTGCCCACTCCCTGCCTACACATCTTTTCTTCATTTAGGTTTCTTGGCCGAATTCAACACTCTCTTTCCTCTCATCTCCCTTTCTATTCTCTTCAAGGTAGCCGAACCTATCCTCCCCCTTTTTCTCAACACTTCATCTCTTGTTCTTTAAGTTGTTTAAGCCGAAGCTGACCTCTTCTTTCCCTTCTAGTATACTTTCATCTCTAGGGTTGTCTATTCCTGTTACTAGAAGAAAGTTGTTCTTGCCGAAATTTGAGAGTAAGTAATATTGACTCTCTTTTAGTTAATGGCCGTGTAGTACTATTCTTTCCTCTATTTTGCCAAATCTCCCCTTTCTTCTATAGTCTAACATTCATTGGTATTTAGGTGCTCTCATAGCGTAGAAAGGGGCAAGCATCTGCAAGTAATCGATACGTTACTCTTAGCCTTGATGAAGTAAGTATTCGCGCTTTGTGTTTGGTTTGGGGACCGATCTTGCCTAGGGGTTTGGTATTTGCCAAGGGTGGATGTTAACCACATCTTTATTCAAACTCTTTTAATAAGGGTGTATTGTAGCGCAGGATCAATTCAGGGGTTCTTAATCTTCACTGATATTCGGAAAGGACTTAGCAAAACTTGGTAAATCAAGGTAGGTGTAAGTGTGGTTTCGGTTTTGTTGAGTAATAGGAGGATAACCCTTGTGGTCGATTGACTAACTGCTGATCTTATCTAACGTATGATCAGTGTTAAGGGATTCGTGGCATGTTCGTAATCAAGGTGTGTAATCGTACACCCCTTACCATACTGTTCAAACAATGGATACTGTGGTCTCTCACTTCTGTGCTACTGTGTATCGGTAAAAGCCGAAAAGTCGTATTTCCAACACCTGAGAACCCTCGAGCGCGCAACGCTCTAGGGATAAATCGAGCCACAATTGTTGGCGTTCGATCGTAGAGGCCGTCACAAACATTTTCGTGGGTTTAGGTCGTAATGGGCCTCGATGGGCCATTAGGACTGTAACATCCCAAAATTGGGCCTAGTATGATTGGGCCGATTGGGTTTTGGGCTTTAGGAAAATTAGAATATTATTTATTTTTGTGTTGGTTTGGGTATGAATTTTGTGTGTTTAGCATAGTCTTGAGAAGGTTTGATTTTATTTATGAAGTTAGAATAATTTTTAGTAAGGCTTATTTAATGAAGTGGATTAGGTGAGCTTAGCATTTAAGTTAATTTAAGTGTTCATTTATAGCACAAGAGGAGTAAGTGGCAAGTTGGTTAATGCTCTTGAAAAGTTGCTTGAGGGAAGTGGTTCGAGTAGCATGTTTAGCATTTTGAAGGTTTATTTTTGTGTATTAGCATTGATGGCCGGTCAAACTTATTTATGATAGGTGGACTAATAACTTTTGGTAAGTTGAATTTTTGTTTAAGGAAAGCTTAATTTAGGGGATAAGAATCTTGAACTTATGGCATGATGAGGGGACTAAGGCATGGAATGTGGAGGAGGTTTTGGAAGGTAATCCTATGCCTTAATGCATGAATGTGGATGGCATGTAAGGCTAGGGGGAGTGGCCGAATTTTTGGTTTGCTTAGTAGCTAGTTATTGTCAAATTTCTCTTTGGTTAGTAGGCATTTTTGGCTAGCTTGGTAGGCATTCAACTTTTGTTTTGTGACAAAACCGAAACTCCTTTGAAACTTTACCAATTCTTCTCTTTTTTGCACCATTTGGTATTTTATTTCTTTCCCCTCCAAAGCCATTCTTTTTAGCCGAATGTACCTTGATCTTTAGGTACAAATTTTGTACACTTTTCTTCTTTGGTAATATTGGTGTTGGCCAAATTTCTTAATCCTTTTTCTCTCTTTTCTTTCTTTTGAATTTTGTTCAAAACCACAACATTTCTTTTACTTTCTTCTTGGCCGAATCTCTTTCTTCCCCTTTCCTCTTGATTTTCTTTCATTGGTTGCTAAAGCCGAATCATCCTTCTTCCCTTTTCATTTATTTTTCTTCTTTGCCATACTAATTTTTTCATCACATTTGAGCCGAATATTAATTGTCTTCTTTCAAAATCATAGCCGAAACTCTCATAATCTATTTGTTTTGTTTTGGCCGAAATTCTTCAAGGGTAGATTCTCTTTTTGCTTTCTTCAATCGATTTTGGTTATTAAGTAAGTATTCTTGGCCGATTTTCCTATTATTTCTTTTCTCCTCTCTATGTTATTTTCTTGTGGGCAAGGGCCGAATCTTTGGGCATTGTATTGCAAGGTTCTAACCGTTTTTAGGATTTGATTATTCTCTTAGGCTCTTTGGGATTTCGGAAGCAATCGATTCAAGTCATTCCTCTAGCGAATCGGAGTTGGTAAGTCAGGTGGTAAGGATCTTTATGCTCGTTATATCGTTTTAGATGGTCTTTTAATCGATTAAGTTTTAGGGGACTTTATCGTCAGTTTATTATCTTCTTTCCATGAACGTTAGCTTTTGGAGCAATCAAGAATGGGTTCGAAGAGAGCAGTACATAGTGTTTGGAAAAGGGGTGGTTCTGCTATACCCTCAAATTTCAAGCGAAGGGTTGTGTCGGGAGTTCGAGACTTTCCACCGGGATGTGGACCCTCTGCCGGCGATAATCGTTTATTTGAAGTCATTCGTACCCCCGAGCCATTGTTCGTCCGTGGTTCTTCATCGGGTTATGAACCACCAATCGGAGAGAGAGCACGTATAGATGTTGTTCGAGATGCTGAGAGTGTCGATGAGCGAGAAAGTTTAGTTATCACTATTATCAGGTGTGTATCTTACACACTTTATAACTTGGTTTATATATGTATGTATATGTGTGTTTTTACTAATCATATTATGAAAGTGGGAAAAACGATGAAATTTGGATTTGATACCATGATGGTATGAATGAGGATTCGGGTAAGTCCGTTTCGATATGTTGTTAATACATGTGGATTGAAATCATGATCTATGATTTATGGTATTTATTATATGTTTCATATTAAAGTATATTGACATGATTTGTATATATTGCATTGGTATGGGCAACATGAGAGGAGGGGGAAGATTTGTGTCTTCGGACACCAGAGATTTGGTATCTCTAGTGATTTGGTATCACATTGTGACTTCGGTCACCAGAGGTTTGGCACCTCATAGCGTCTCGTCCCTGTGGCTTAGTACCACCGTGGGTTGGCCCCACATTTGAGATATGGGATCGACGCCAGTGATTTGGTATCACACGATGGGTTGGCCCCATCATTCGATTTGTGTCTTCGGACACCAGTGGTTTGGCACCACCAGTGATTTGGTATCACATTTGTGTCTTTGGACACCAGAGGTTTGGCACCTCATAGCGACTTGTCCCTGTGGTTTACACCACCGTGGGTTGGCCCCACTTTTGAGATATGGGATCGTCTGCCAGTGATTTGGTATCACACGATGGGTTGGCCCCATCATTTATTTTGTGACTTCGGTCACCAGTGATTTGGTATCACATTTGTGTCTTTGGACACCAGTGGTTTGGCACCACCAGTGGTTTGGTACCACACGGGGTAGAAAAGGTGCTATGGATGGCTAGGTTGGGTGCATTTTACATATATGTGCTTTGTTATAATTTGTGTAAGTATGTGGCATTTACCCGGGAGAGGGAATATGCACTGAGTCTTGGTGACTCACCTTCTCCCTTATCTTTTCAGGTGATTCATGAGATCGTGGATGAGGAGCCGGATGAACTCGAGGAGGCCATGCAATAAATTTCGGTTTTACGTGAACTTTGGTTTGAGAATTTTACTTTATTTAAATTTGGTTTTATATTTTTTATGGGTTTGTAATAAGGCCTGTTTAAATTATGATTTTGGATTATTTATATGTTTTGGGTTTGCTTTAAAAGTGGTTTATAAATTTCTTGATTATTATAATAAATTCAGCACAAAGTTTTCTAAACTATACAACGCGATGTTTTTTTTTAAAACGTTACCATCGGGTAACATAAATAAATTGACAATTTCAACAACTTAAGTGTTTTCGATAATTTAAATGATTTACAAATATTTAGTTACTACTATCAAATGTAAATGGTTTTCAAAGTAGTAATTTCAGTTTTCTTAAAATGATATAAATGTTTTCTAACCTATGACTTATTCAATTATTTTAAAGTCTTACGTAATTTCAAAGTAAATTATTAGTTTTAACTTATTATACATTTGATTTCTACAAATATAGAATTTCAAAGGGTTTTTCACAAAAATTTAATCGTTAACTCGTTTTCTTCATAATATTTTACTCAGTGACATACCAGATTCGGTCGTGGCGTATTGACCGGGTTTGGGGTGTTACAAGGACCCAATGGGCCCCACATGGGTAAAGTCCCTAGTAAAAATATAATAATGAATTGGGCTGCGAAATTCGCATAGCCATGACCGATATTGGGCTGAGTGGGCCACACGAGCGTGTGGGCCCACTTGAGAAGAAAATTGGGCTTTGGGCCCAATTACACCGTTTTGACCAGAAAGGGTATCTATGTCGTGCAAGGTGACCGTAGGCCTCCGGAAGGGCAGTTACATATCGGAATTAGTGAAATACCCTCAATGGGTGAAATTAGTGAAATACCCTCGACGGGTAAAATTACCAGAATACCCTCAGTGGGTTAAATTACTGAAATACCCTCAACGAGTAAAATTACTGGAATACCCTTAAGGGGTGAATTACTGTTTTACCCCCAACCGACCAAATGACCGTTATACCCTTAGTGGTAACATAAGTGATGTAGGTGTAAAACTGTATGATTAATTGTGATTGTGGTATGCTGCATACATGAGTATTTATGACATGACATACTGCATTGGGTTGGGTTTTGTATTTTGGAGGAAGTACTGTACTGGTGGCTTTGCCATATTTTACTGATTTAGTGGCTTTGCCATGTATACTGATTTTGGTGGCTCAGCCACATATATTGATATTAGCAGCTCGACTGCGTCATTGGTATATAGGGCTAGGTGGGTCGACTTGGTCCCTACATGGTGTGTAGGGTTGGTACGGGTGGTGTGTTGGTTGGACTGGGTTGGGCTGCATTCTGTTGCATTGACATGATTTTGGGCTTAGACCCACTTTGATACTGAGTAGGGCTTAGGCCCAGAATGTTTCCGTAGTGAAGGATTACACGCTGACTTCTCGTAACTCACCCTTTTTCATTAACTGCACAAGTAACCTTCAGCCGTAGAGGATTTGGAGCTGCGAGGGACTCGGAGGTGGCCACATGCTTAATGCGTTTTAATTTAAACTTAGCTATTTAATTTATTTTTAACATATTGGGGTAATGTTTATGTAATAAGGCCTTTTGCGAATTTTTAACTTTTATTTGGGATTTTCTTTTGATTACTATCTGCTAGACTAGGGAACGCGGGTTTTAGAAACAATAACATTTTTCAAGTATATCACGATTTCCAAAACTTAAAGTTGATTCTTTGAATAAGTTTCTGCAATATTTAAATTTGTTTAATAAATGTTTTGATCAATAAGGGAATAACGAGTTTATGATTTTATTACCTTAAACGTCTCAAAGTGAACTAACATTTAGTATTGAGTTTTTATTGAACTAGCCGTTTTTCAAACGTCACATGATGTGACACGTCAGACTCGAGCCTAACGTCTAGGCCGGGTTTGGAGTGTTACATTTAGTTGTATCAGAGCTAGGTTGCAAAACTCGGCTGTGGAATGTGTTTTGAAAATTTTCTAAAGCATTTTAAATTTTGGTTTGGGAAGTCATATTGTTATTTAAAGTGTGGCACACTGAGTCTCCGGCACCAAATCTATAAGTTCTCTGACACTGTACACTATTATATACTGGAATGATTATATTGAGAAATTACTAGGGATAGTAGTACACTGAAACCCCTTAGTTAGAGAAACTGAGACTGTAGGAGACTGAAAACGGTAGTGAGATTTCGATCTGGGAAAACAACCCTAATTACTATTCTTCATAAAATATCTACTAATAATTATGAGAATTATAAGTTGATGCATAAAAATCTTAAATTAGATAAGTACGCTACATCGATATGAGCACAAGAGGTCGCGGAAAGGGTACACGGGGCCGCAGTAGAGGCCGAAGTGTTATGGTTGGGTCTTCAGCATCAGGACACATGCCTACTAGGGAAGCGCCAGCGTCACCAGTGACTGAGACAATGTCTCATGACCGAGCCATTAGGGATGATGCCATGTCTTAAGCGATGTTAAGGGTTCTTGAAAGGGTTGCTAGAGCGAGTACCGAGTCAGTGGGCCAAGGGTCAATCTCTGAACGACTCCGGTTGAATGGGGCAGAAATTTTCAGGGGCATCTCTGGTGTAGCACCGAATGTGGCAGAATATTGGTTAGAGGCTGTCGAGCGAATAATGGATGACCTCAATTGTATGGTAGAGCAAAAACTAAAGGGAGCAGTTTCTTTACTGCGAGATGAGGCATATCAATGGTGGCTTACCATAAGGGAAGGCACGCAGGCTGACCATTTGACATGGGACTTCTTTAAGATGGCCTTCGAAGGAAAGTATGTCGAGGCGAGTTATGTGGATGCCCGGAGGAAAGAATTTTTTTACTTTGGTTCAGGGAAATAGTTCTGTAGCAGAGTATGAGGCAGAGTTCCTGCAGTTGAGTCGGTATGCTCAGGGCATAGTCGCGACTAAGTATGAGCGTTGCGTGCAGTTCAAGGATGGTCTCCGAGATGAGTTGCGGGTGTTGATAGCTCCGCAGAGGGAAAGGGACTTTACTGCCCTGGTTGAGAAGGCAAAGAATGCCGAGAATGTGAAACGCTCAGAGCGTCAAAACCGTGAGAAGGATAGAGGCAGAAATAAGAGGGATTTTGGGTCCTCAAGTTCTTCTGGTGGGCCTAAGAAGAGGCCTAGATTTGATGGGCTAGTCCGAGATGGGGTTCCTACTATTGCTAGCGGACCTGGGTGATCTCACCTGGGTGAGTGCTGGAGAAGAACTGGAGCGTGCTTCAGGTGTGGGTACCGGGATCACATGGTTAAAGACTGTACTCAGAGGCCTGGTTAGATGCAAGCTACGGGTCAGGGTTATGTTTAGCCGGGAAGAGGGGGTCAACAGCCACCAAGAGGCCGGGGTCATGCCAGAGGGGGTAATGGTTTGGGACGAGGTCGTGGAGCACTGAACAGAGGTGCTGGTAATACCGAGGTGAGATAGCCAGCTTTGGTCTACGCTGCTTGGGGCCGAGAGGATGGCGACACTCCTGATGTCATCACTAGTACGTTCCTCATTTATAATGTACCATATACCACTTTAATTGATATTGGGTCTACACACTCGTATGTTGCATGTACTGTGTATGGGTCATTGGGTATACAGTTCAAAATTACTGACAAATAATTGTCGGTGGTAAGTCCGCTGGGACAGTCAGTTAGACTGAATAAACTGTTTAGAGATGTACCCCTAGAGGTCCAAGGGATGGTCTTTTCGGCGGATTTGATGGAACTGCTGTTTGGCGAATTTGATCTTATTTAGGGCATGGATTGGTTAGTGAAGCACGGTGCGAATTTGGATTGCACTGCTAAGCGTATGGTATTGAAGTCTTTGGAGGATGAAGAGGTGGTGTTGATAGGGGATCGAAGGGATTATTTATCTAATGTAATCTCAGCACTAAGGGCCGAGAAACTGGTTCGCAAGGGTTGCGAGATATTCTTAGCTTATGTCAGTATTTCTGATTCTGTGGGTCCGTCTGTTGAGAATGTTTCTGGATGAATTCCTCAAAGAGCTTCTGGGTTGCCTCCAAACTGTGAGGTCGAATTCAGCATCGAGCTCCTACCTGGAACGGCTCCAGTATCCATCGCCCCATATAGGATGTCGCTGAAGGACTTGGTTGAATTAAAGGCTCATATCCAATAGCTATTGGACCGTGGGTTCATTCGGCCGAGTGTGTCTCCATGGGGGCACCAGTATTGTTTGTGAAGAAGAAGGATGGGTCCATTCGCATGTGTATTCATTATGGCCAACTAAACAAACTGACGATTAAGAACAAGTACCCATTACCAAGGATAGACGATCTGTTTGACCAGCTGCGAGGAGCTGCGATTTTCTCCAAGATAGATCTTTGATCGGGGTATCATCAGCTAAGGGTTGACAAATGCACCAGCTACTTTCATGGATATGATAAACCGGGTTTTCCAACCCTATTTGGATCGGTTCGTGGTGGTGTTTATTGATGACATTCTGGTGTATTTAAGAACCGAAGAGGATCATGTGTAGCACCCCCAGACCTGGCCCAGACGTTATGGCCGAATATGGGAATGTCACATCAAAGGCATAATTCAAAACGATTTTGCTAAGTTAAAATTTAAGACCCAAAAGCCCAAAAATCCCTAAGTCTTATTAAGTAACGATAAAAGCCCATTTAATTATTTTAGGTATTCCAAAAACCATGTTTAAACATAAGAAATTTACTAAGGTTCAATAATTAAGTAAACAGTTGAAACAACAAAACTCAAAATTCCAAAGTCAAATCGGAACACAAGGCCTTATTACATCCAACGAAATTAAAGTAATTAAAATCATGTCTTTTGAGACAAATAAATAACACTTCTAAGTATCTTGTAGTAGGCCATCTCTGAGTCCTCTCCCACGTCGAGCCGTTTACAGAGGATCACCTGAAACATTTAATAAAAAGGGTGTGAGTTTCGAAACTCAGTGTGTACGACCCTTGGTAATCCAATCAACATACAATTATTACATTGGGCTTAAGCCTTATCAAAAACGGTGGTCTTGGGCCTTAGCCCACAATGACCTCATATCACATCAGCATCACATGAATGCAATGCACCCATCCCAAATCCAACCCTGCACTCCATTTCCCTTCCAACCCTACACTCATGTGGGGATATAAATATTAACCCACCCATCCCTACACTCCAAAGGTAGCACCAACAGCGACACTACCCAACGTTGCAGCAAGGCTGCTAAGCATATAATGGGCTTAAAGCCACCGGTGGATCCACGATCGTTAAGCGACTATGCGATCGTCACATATCTTCATCCATATCATCAAACCTACCCAAAATGCAACATATATTTCATGAATGCAACATACACAATTTCACACATTAAGCACTTAGGGGTATTTTAGTCATTTCACTAACCAAAGGTATTTTTGTAAATCTACCCTACAAGGGTATTTAGGTAATTTTGCAAAATAGGGGTATTTTGGAAATTTTGTAAATCAGGGATATTTTGGTAATTCTTCAAATCAAGGGTATTCTTGTAATTTTACAAATTGGGGTATTTTAGTAATTTTGCAAATCTAAGGATATTTTGGTAATTTTTAAATCAGGGGTATTTGGTCCCTCTCGGGTTTTAGTTATGAACTTTGGCCCATTAACAAGTCCTTGTGGCTAAAGTGAACAGACACTATCCACCAGGTAGGATTCCAGAGAAGAGGAGGTTGGCCACTAGGACCGCTTAAGTACCAAGCTCTCCCTAGATCCAATCATAGACATGCATATGTTCGTTGCCACACTCTAACCAAGCGACTTGTCCACAGACATGCTTAATTATTAGATTAAGTCTTATGTCGTTTAAGAGTTGTTCAGAACTAGGTCTAAAGTCCATTAAACCCTAGCATACTTGTCTACATCCCCATAAAGCCCATCAAGCCCATTTCACGTTCATATAACCCACTAAGCCCAAACCACATCCTTATGGCCCATTAGGCCCAAATCTCATTCATATGGCCTATTAGGCCCAAAACAATTCCAGATCTTGTAACATGCATGACTAACTCAATTCATATAACCAAATCAATCAATTTCATCAAACATAGCCTGAGGGCCCACCGGGCCCATTTAGCCACTTTCGGCTTTTCGGCATTGCCGATATCATGTATTTGTAGTGTTTGTACACACCTGGTTACTACGACGTGCTATACTATCCTTAGCCTTGAACCTACAACCAACCAACCTCCAATCAACCACCCATACTTAATCAAAATAGTTACCAAAAGCCGAAGCCTTACCGTATCCTTACCGTGTGCCATCGGTTCTAGTAGCCTTTCCTTAGCTACTATTCACGAGTATTCCCTAGGCATGCACCCACACATACACCATCAAATTTTGAGTGACTCATAATCCACACAAGTCACCCCTATAGATTATACTTACATTCGACCACTTACTTAAACCATAATCGAGACAAGTACACTTACCACTTGCTAACGATCCTAGCACGCTTGGGATCTCTGAATCCTACCCTTGTTAATACAAGGTTAACGACAATGAGAAGTTAGATAGCCCTTCGTCTTTTAACCAAAACACACTAAGGGGTTAACTAAATACTTACCGAATCTACTTTTGATCCTACGGCCTATATAACTAGTGAACGAGATTCGACTTTTAACCTTGACTGATAGTAGGTAACAGTCGATTTGTGATGGAGGAAAACAACAAAGATTCGACACTAATAGGGATTTAGGCAATAGAAGATGATGATACTTCGGAAATAAAAGAGTTTGGCTATGAGAGAATTCGGCAAAAAGGGATCCGGCTATAGGAGATTTCGGTAACCAGGCAAGGTATTTTCGGTTGTAGAAAAATAAGGTTTCGGCAAGGAAAAGAAAAAGAATGGAAAATTTGGCATTACCTAGGACCCCAGATTCGGCACACACACATTTATATAGGCTATAGCCAAAACTTAGCCACCCTTAAAGTCTAATTCGGCACCACTTCACCCACTATTCATCTCCTAATTTTTCTCCATGATATCTCCTTTATCCTTCTCCTAACTGCTCTCTACTGATCACTTTTCCTTAGAGTCCTTCTACACACCACTTATATCCTTCTACAATCCTAAAATTAAACTCCAAAATAAAACTAAGCTAGTACTCGAACCTCAGACCTTCTTGCATGCTTATGTTGCCACCTCTCTACACCTTAGTGGCGTCACTTAGCCACTTCACCACAGGCTTCTTTCTGCCATTTTTCACTTATTTTTATTTCAAAGCCCACTACTCACAACCCTGATTCCTTAATTAATTAAATTAAGAATCCTCCACCATAAAACTTGAACCCAGAGCTTCTCCAACACACCTAGACACTCCAAATTCATTAAACCTTTAAAGCCGTCAAGTCATTTGTCATTTTCTTGCTCACCTAAAAATTTTATGAGACCTAAAGCCCAATAGGCTCAATCCTTCTAGGCCCAAATTTGAGGCGTTATATCATGATTTGCATCTCCGAATTGTGCTGCAAGTACTGAGAGAAAAGCAACTTTATGCCAAGTTCAGCAAGTGCGAGTTTTGGCTGCGAGAGGTGACATTTTTGGGCCATGTAGTGCCTGCCGAAGGGAATAGGGTTGATCTTCGGAAAATTGAGGCCGTATTAGACTAGAAACCACCAAGGATTGTATCTTAGATTCGAAGTTTTCTGGGTCTAGCTGGGTATTACAGATAGTTTGTTGAGGGGTTTGCACTGGTTGATGCACCTCTAACTAGGTTGCTGCGTAAAGGGGTATCGTTTAATTGGACTGATAGGCAGCAGGAGAGTTTTGAAAAACTGAAGAAGGTTCTGACTGAAGCCCCGATATTAGTATAGCCAGAGTCTCAGAAGGAATTTATTATCTACTGTGATGCATCGCACACTGGATTGGGTTGTGTGCTGATGCAAGAGGGTTGTGGCTTATGCGTCTCGTCAACTTAAACTGCATGAGGTGAATTACTCCACTCACGACTTAGAATTAGCTGCGGTGGTTTTCGCACTGAAGATTTGGAGACATTACTTGTACGGGGAAAAGTCGATCATTTATACCGACCATAAAAGCCTCAAGTACCTCATTACTCAAAAGGAGTTGAATCTTAGGCAACGAAGATGGATAGAGCTGCTTAAGGATTTTGATTGCTCAATTAAGTACCATTCGGGAGAAGCTAATGTAGTAGCGGATGCATTGAGCCGTAAGGTTGTATCTGATCTAATAGTAATGTTTGCTCGTCTCAGCCTATTTGAGGATGGTAGTCTGTTAGCTGAACTTTAAGTGAAACTGACATGGATTGATCAATTAAGGAGAAGCAGTTGCTGGATGAATCGTTGGTTCCTCATTTCCAACTGGTGAAGAAGGGAGAGACTGTGGATTTTGGGCTGAATAGTGAGGGAGTATTATGCTTCCGTGGAGAGTCTATGTACCGAGGGATTCTGAGTTAAGGCAGTCTATGCTGCGGGAGGCGCATAGTAACCCATACGCTATGCATCCCGATGAAAACAAGTTATACTGAGATTTGCGGGAACTGTACTGGTGGCCAGGGCTTAAGCACGAGGTTACCGATTTCGTAGGTAAGTGTTTGACATGCCAGCAAGTGAAGGCGGAGCATCAACTACCTTCTGGATTAGTGCAACTTGTTAAAATTCCACTCTGGAAGTGGGAGAGGGTAACCATGGACTTTGTTAGTGGGCTACCCCTGAAGCCTACTAAGAAAGTTTCGTTATGGGTTATTGTTGATCGACTGACTAAGTCTGCCCACTTTATACCGATTCGCATTGATTACTCGTTGCAGAAGTTGGCCAAGTTGCATGGGGTACCAATGTTGATCATTACAGACAGGGACCCCAGATTCACATCACGATTCTGAAGAGTGTTACACGAAGCTTTGGGTACAAGGTTAGATTTCAGCACGGCATTTCATCCTTATACTGATGGTTAGTTGGAGAGGGTAATACAGATATTGGAAGACATGCTAAGAAGCTGTGTAATTAATTTCAAGGGCAGTTGGGGGAACTATTTTCCGTTAGCAGAATTTGCATACAACAATAGGTACCAATCCAGTATCCAGATGGCACCGTACGAGGTGTTATATGGTCGTAGGTGTCGTACCCCTACTTGTTGGACAAAATTGGGTGAACGGTGAACTTTGGGGCAAGAACTAGTTTCTGAAATCGAGGAAAAAGTAAAGTTGATACGAGATATGTTAAAAGAAGCATCTAATAGGCAGAAGTCGTATGAGGATTTAAAGCGTAAATAGGTAGAGTACACAGTGGGGGATTATGTCTTCTTCAATGTCTCACCATGGAAGAAGATTCTAAGATTTGGACGAAAAGGCAAGCTGAGCCCTAGATCCATCGGACCTTACCGGATATTAAAGCGTGTGGGACCGGTTGCCTATCAGCTAGAACTGCCTCCTGAGTTAAATTGTATACATAATGTGTTCCACGTCTCTATGCTGAGGCGATATCGTTCTGATCCCTCACATATAGTGCCGGTGGAGGAGATCGAGGTAAGACCTGATCTGACCTTTGAGGAAGAACCAGTGCAAATACTGGATCGTGATGTTAAAGTGTTAAGAAGAAAATTCGTTTCGTTAGTCAAGGTGTTATGGCGTAATCACGATTCAGAGAAAGCCACATGGGAGCCTGAGGAGGCGATGCGACAGTAATACCCTCACCTCTTCTGACCAGATAAATTTCGAGGCCGAAATTTTTCTAAGTGGGTAGAGTTGTAACGCCTAAAAAATGAGGGGTTGGTAATTTTGCTCAATTCCATGTTGTGCCTGAACAGTTAGCTATTTGAATGTATTTGGGTGTTCTAAGATCTCCTGGGTTTGAGTCGGAGTTGTGGAAAAATTTTATTTTTTCTCATAAAGGGAGTTGGCAGTTAGTAGTAGAACTTATGTATGTTTATGTGTGTTTAAGTGAAACAAAATGAGCATGGGACCTAGTGGTTGTAGCGTCACTGGGATAACAAGGAGGAGTGGGGTTCGAATCCCACAAATAGTAATCGGAGACTTATATTTTATGTCAGGGGAGTGTGATAAACCGTAACATATACATATTTTGTTCCCGCATTTAGCATACTTTTAGATGATTTATTCCCTAAATTGTGGAATTTGGTGCTCTTAATCCTTTCATTTCATGTGTTATACTTAGGAAAGCACCAAAGGATGAAAAGAACGAGAAACGGGCCTAAAACAGAGAAAATTGGCCAAAGTACAAAATCAACACGGCCTGGGACCAAGACCACACGGCCGTGCCTCTTTAATAGACCCGAACACGGCCTGGCCACGACTTACACGGACGTGTGCCATGGACGTGTCCCTGAGGTCGCCTGTTTGAATTTCACTCGGATTAGAATACTTAGAGGCAGAGAAAGCCATTCCAAAAGCCTATATAAACACCCTACAGGCCAACCTTTAGGGGGCGCCCAGTCAGGCCGAAGAGCCGAGCCAGAGAGGCCAGAATCGTGGGATTTACTCAAAGAAAGCCAATTGATTCATCTCAAGAAGCCAGAGTTATACTCAAGACGGAAGATCTTCCCTTCAATTTCCTTCAGGGGGTTTTAGGGTTTTTCTTATGTTTTGTTTTATATTTTCTTCTAAGATGTATTCTTTTATCATTATGAACTAAACCCCTCAAATACCTGGGGGGATGAAACCTAAGACGAATCTTGTTATTGTTTTCTGAACTATATGATAAATAGTTGATTTGTTCTTAATTATGTGTTCTTAATTCTTGCTTTGATATTTTAGGATATTGATTCAAGTATTGATGTGCTTAGACAGTGGAGCAAAAGTCCCTGTTTAAGAGTAGATCTAGCATAGTTAAGCAGAGTTGATCGTAACCCCAGAAATAGGATGATGAAAATCAGCCGGATTAGGGTCAAACCTAATATGGGAGTCCATAGATCGAGTTAATGAAATTCTAGGAGTTTTAATTAGAAAGAGATTTCAATTAATCAACCTAGGGTTAGACGTTAGTAGCCTCGAAAGAGGTATTAATATAAATTAGGGAATCCTACGGATCAAGTCATGTGAATAAATCATCCGGTTCAGAGTTAGATAACAAGTGAAGTCTAGGTGGATTCTTCCTTGGGTATTGTCTTAATCAATTGGTTTTTCCCACAAGTATTTTCCCCAATTCATTCTCTTTGTCTTAGCATCTTTAGCTTATTAGTTAGTTAATTTTAGAATAAAAAACAATTCTCTTAATTCTTAGGCTAAATAATAAAAAGAAGGTTAGTATTAGTAATTTTGGTTCCTTTGGGTTCGACAATCCGGTCTTGCCACTAAACTATACTACTGTTCGATAGGTGCACTTGCCTCAATCGTTGTCACAGTTAGTTTCTAGGCTCGATCATTCATTATATAAATTTTAAGACTCTGACACACGATCAAGTTTTTGGCGCCGTTGCCGAGGAACTATTTAGCTATTTTTATTTTTTTTGCAATTTACTTTTATTTTTATTTTGCTTTTAACTTTACTAATTTTCCTTCTTTTATTTGTTCCTAGTAGGTACCTCTAGTTTATAACTAGAAGGAACCTGGCAGGAACCTTACTTTACGATGGTGAAATAGAACATACTGCTCGTAGAAACCGAAGAGATGTCACTGAATAATTATCAATGGCAAGTCAAGAGGACAAAGCCTACTAAAGCAGCTGATGTTTTCAACCTTGACGCGGTCACCATGTTATCTAACCAGGTAGAGGTTTTAAATAAAAAATTGATGGTTTGTATGGTTCTACGCAGTTACATCCAGTAATACAGTACGATACAGAGGGAAAAGGGGTGAACAACACAGAATATCTATCCTACAACCCTACCACAGAGAACGAACAAGTCAACTATATTGGTAACTATTCTAGACCTCAAAATAATCTTTACAGTAACACTTACAATGCAGGTTGGAGGTACCATCCCAATTTCTCGTGGGGTGGTCAAAGACCAGAACTCCCTCCAGGCTTTCAACAACCACCTCACCAGTAGGAAAAGAAGCCGAACCTTGAGGAGATGCTAACGAAATTTATTTCAGTGTCAGAAACACGCTTCCAATGCCGAACCCAAGTCTAATTCTATTCGAAAAATGCTACTTGTGGGCCAAGAAAAGCGTCCCAAAGCCTATATAAACACCCCAGGGGAGGGCCTAAAGAGACATGCAGAGTAGAAGGCAGAAAGTACTTGAAGACAGCCATTAGAAGCAGCTTGGAAGAGGGATCTCCATCAAGACTAAAGATCTCCTATCATTTTCTCTTGAAGTTTTTGGGTTTTCTTATGTTTTATAGTTTTCCTTATTTTAAGATGTTTTCCTCTATCAGTATGAACTAAATCCCTCAAATACCTAAGGGGATGAAACCTAAGATGGATCTTATTACTATTTGATTTATAAGGTAAATACTTGTTCTTTTTCTTAATTGTGAGTTCTTACTCTTATTTTTATAATTCAGGTTATTGATTGAAGTCGAATGTGCTTATTTAGAGGAGCAAAAGTCCCTGTTTAAGAGTAGATCAACACAATTAAGCAGAGTTGAATGCAATCCTAGATATATGATGACGTAAATCTATATGATTAGAGTCAAACCTAATAAGGGAATTCATAGATCGAGTAATGCGACAATAGAGGTTTTAATTAGAAAGAGATTTCAATTAATCAACCTAGAGTCAGTTGTTTTTAGTCTTGAAAGAGATATTAACATAAATCAGGGATTTCTACATATTAAAGTCAAGTGAATAAATCATATGAATCAGAAGTAATAAGTGAAGTCTAGGTGGATTCTTCCTTAGGTATTGCCTTTCTCATAAAGTTGTCTAAAAGTATTTTCCCAATTCATTCTCTGTCGTGCTTTTAATTAGTTTTAGTTTAAAAGAAATAACTCCAATTCTTAGGCTAGATAATAAGAAGATAGTAATTACTAGTACTATTGGTCCTTGTGGATACGATATTTCTGGTCTTATCAAAACTATACTATTAAACGATAGGTGCGCTTGCCTTT
Organism: Gossypium australe; assembly: GCA_005393395.2. Taxonomy (NCBI): domain Eukaryota; kingdom Viridiplantae; phylum Streptophyta; class Magnoliopsida; order Malvales; family Malvaceae; genus Gossypium; species Gossypium australe. The sequence goes on along the minus strand of CM016621.1, from coordinate 106,076,796 downwards.
ATTGTGATCATAGTTGGTTAGAGACACATCAAGTTTTTTGCGCCGTTGCTAGGGACTAAGATATTAGGAACACTAAATTTTTATTACTTTAGCCATTCTTACTTTTAATTGCAATTTATTTTTATTAATTTGCTAACTTTTCTTTTATTTGCTTCTGGCAGGTACTTTTAGTTTATGACTAGAAGGAACATGTCAGGACTCTTGCTTTTTGACAGCAAGTTAGAAAGTATCGCTCGTAGAAATCGTAGGGAGATAAGGCGAAGTCTACAATACATAGAAGAAGAGCAAGAGGACGAAGCCAATATTACCAAGGAGATGGCTGATAATAATCCGCTACCTCCTGTGGTTACCGTAAATCTGGTGAATCAAAATCCTACTCCTCGTACTATGTAGGATTATGCTAAGCCTACTTTAACAGGAATTGGAACAAGTATTGTTAGACCTGCTATTGCTGCAAATAATTTTAAATTGAAACCTAAAACTATTTAGATGATTCAACAATTTGTTCAGTTTGATGGTTTGCAAGATGAGAATCCAAACAATCACTTGGCAAATTTTCTGGAATTTTGCGACACTTTCAAAATTAATGGCATTTCTGATGATGCTATTCACCTTCAATTGTTTCCCTTCTCGTTGAGGAACAAAGCTAAACAGTGGTTAAACTTGTTACCATAAGGATCAATCACTGCATGGGAACAAATGACCGAAAATTTTTTACTTAAATATTTTTCGCCGGCTAAAACGGCTAAGTTGAGGAATGATATCTCTTCTTTTGTGCAGATGGATTTAGAAACACTTTACGATGCATGGGAGAGATACAAGATCTAGTGAGAAGATGCCCTCACCATGGGTTACCATTATGGCTACAGGTTCAAACCTTTTACAACGGTGTGAACCCCTCAACTAGACAATTAATCGATGCAGCTGCCGACGGTACCTTAAAGAACAAAACACCTGAGGCTGCTTACGAATTCATTGAAGAGATGTCACTGAATAACTCTAAGTGGCAAGTTATCAGGAAAAAACCGACAAAAGCTGCCAGTGTTTTTAACCTCGATGCAGTCACCATGCTATCAAACCAGGTAGAGCTTTTAAGTAAAAAGATTGATGATTTGTGTGGTTCTTCGCAGGTACATCTAGTGATGCAGTGCGATACGAATGGAGGAGGGACGAACAATACAAAATATCCATCCTACAACCCTGGCATAGAAAGCGAACAGATGAACTATATGGGTAATAACTCTAGACCTCAGAATAATTCCTGTAGTAACACTTACAATCCAGGTTGGAGGAACCACTCAAACTTCTCATGGGGTGGTCAAGGAAATCAGAGACAACAACCCCCTCCAGGCTTTCAACAACAACCCTACCCATAGGAGAAGAAGCCGAACCTTGAAGAGGTGCTAACAAAATTTATCTCGGTGTCAGAAACCCATTTTCAAAACACCGAGACAGCAATTAAAAACCAACAGGCATCAATTCATGGGCTCGAGAACCAAATAGGACAGCTCTCTAAGCTAATATCTGAACGGCCACAAGGCAGCCTACCAAGAAACACTGAAACTAACCCAAAGGAGCAACTTCATGCCATTACTGCTCACAATAGTGAAGAGTTAGACAAACCAAAACCGAGACCAGAAAATGTGGTTGATAAAGGTAAGGTTGAGGTAAGCCACAGTAAACCAAAACTGGTAAGTACAGAGTACAAACCTCGTGTGCCATATCCCAATGCGATGAAGAAAGACCGCATATATGAACAATTCGGTAAATTTCTTAAACTTTTAAAAAAATTACATATTAACTTACCGTTTATTGAAGCTCTTTCGCAGATGCCCAACTCATTAAAATTTTTAAAAGAGCTTTTAGCAAACAAACGGAAGCTAGACGATGCGTCGCATGTGGAACTAAATGCAGTTTGCTCAACAGTTTTGAAGAATAAAATACCCCGTACGTTAAAAGATCCAGGGAGCCGATTCCTTGCTTAATTGGTTATTTATCTGTTAAAAATGCTTTAGCTGATTTAGGGGCAATTATCAATGTTATGCCTTATAAAATGTTTAAACAGTTAGGTCTTGGGAAACCCAAACAAACTAGGATGAGAGTTCAATTGCCTGATAAAACCATTAGAGTTCCTAGGGGTATAATTGAAGATGTACTAGTAAAAATTGATAAATTCAAATTCCCAGTAGACTTTGTTGTTTTAGACATGGATGAGGATAGTGACGTTCCTTTAATTTTAGGACGACCATTTTTAGCAACTGCTAAGACCATTATTGATGCTGGCACAGGGGAATTAATACTTCGTTGATAAACCATTATTTACACATATTTTAAACCCCATGCTTTGCTTAATTTTGGATGATTTTCCATTGAATTTAATGAATTCGATGCTCCTAATCCTTTAATTTCATGATTTATACTCAGGAGGGCTTAAGAATAAAAAAGAACGAGAAACGGGCCAAAAAGGGACAAAATGGGCCTACACGACCTGGACCACTGCACACGGACGGACCACACGGCCGTGTGTGACAAACAGGATCGAACACGGCCTGGACTATCCACCACGGGCGTGTCCTTGCCGAAACTAGGATGAATTGTTTTCGAAATAGGATACTTATGGGCCAAGTAAGGCATCTCACAGCCTATATAAACACCCTAGGAGGCAACCTAAAAGAGTAGTTCGACAGGACGTCGAATAGATGCCGAGTAGAAGGAGAAAATACTCCAAGACAGCCCTTGGGAACAGCTTAGGAGAAGGATCTCCATCGAGACTGAGGATTCCCCATCAAGTTCTTTAGAAGTTTTTGTGTTTTTCTTATTTTTTGTTGTTTTCCCTATTCTAATATGTTTCCCTCTATTAGTATGAACTAAATCCCTTAAATACCTGAGGGGATGAAACCTAAGATAGATCTTATTATTATTTAATTTATGAGATAAATACTTGTGCTTATTCTTAATTGTGAGTTCTTATTTTGTTTGATAATTCAGGTTATTAATTCAAGTCGAATGTGCTTATTCACTGGAGCAAAAGTCCCTGTCTAAGAGTAGATCAACACAATTAAGCGGAGTCGATTGCAACCCTAGAAATAAGGCGATGAAAATCTGTCGGATTAGGGTCAAACCTAATAAGGGAATCCATAGATAGAATTAATGCGACAATAGGGGTTTTAATTAGAAAGAGATTTCAATTAACCAACCTAGAGTTAGTTGTTAGTAGCCTCGAAAGAGGTATTAATATATTTTAGGGATTTCTACGGATTAAGTCAAGTGAATAAATCACATGAATCAAAAGTAATAAGTAAAGTCAAGGTGGATTCTTCCTTAGGTATTGCCTATCTCATATAAAGTTGTCAAAAAGTATTTTCCCAATTTACTCTCTGTCGCGTTCATAGTTAGTTAAATTAGTTAGTTAATTTTAGATTAAAAAACAAATTTCCTTTAATTATTAGGCTAGATAATAAAAAGATAGTTATTACTAGTAATCTTGGTCCTTGAGGATACGATATTCCGGACTCACCACAGCTATACTACTGTTCGATAGGTGCACTTGCCTTTGTCAAAATAATAGTTAGTTTCGAGCTTCATCAAGTTTTTGGCACCATTGCCAGGGACTATGATATTAGGAAAACTAATTTTTTATTACTTTAGCCATTTTATTTATTTGCAATTTATATTATCTTTATTTTTAACTTTGCTAATTTTTCTTTATTTGCTTCTGGTAGGTAATTCTAGTTTATGACTAGAAGAAGCCCGTCAGGACCATTACTTTTTGACATTGATATAGAAGGTACCGTTCGCAGAAACCATAGAGGAATAAGGCGAAGCCTACAATACATAGAAGAAGAGCAAGAGGACGATACTAACACTACCGAAGAGATGGCTGATAATAATCCGCTACCTCCTATTGTTGCTGCAAACTCAGTGAATCAAAATCCTGCTCCTCGTACTATGTATGATTATGCAAAACCTAATTTAACAGGAGCTGAATCAAGTATTGTTAGACCTGCTGTTGCTGCAAATAATTTTGAACTGAAACTTAACACTATACAGATGATTCAACAATCTGTTCAATTTGATGGTTTGCAGGATAAGGATCTAAATAATCACTTAGCGAATTTTCTAGAACTATGTGATACTTTCAAAATCAATGGTGTTTCTGATGATGCCATTCGCCTTCGGTTGTTTCCCTTCTCGTTGAGGAATAAAGCTAAACAATGGTTGAACTTGTTACCACGAGGATCAATCACTAAATAGGACCAAATGACCGAAAAAGTTTTGTTAAAATATTTTTCGCCAGCTAAAACGGCTAGGTTGAGGAATGATATCTCTTCTTTAGTGCAGATGGATTTAGAAGCACTTTACGATGCATGGGAGAGATACAAGGATTTATTATGAACGTGCCCCCAACTAGGCAGTTGATTGATTCAGCCGCCGGTGGAACCTTAATTAACAAAACCCATGAAGCGGCTTATGAATTTATAGAAGAGATGTCACTGAATAAAAATCAGTGGCAAGTTACAAGGACAAAGCCAACAAAAGCCGCCAGTGTTTTCAACCTCGACGCAGTAACCATACTATCAAATCAGGTAGAACTTCTAAGTAATAAAATTGATGGTTTGTGTGGTTTTTCGCAGGTACATCCAGTAATGCAGTGCGATACAGATGGAGGAGGGACGAACAACACAGAATATCCGCCCTACAACCATGGGATAGAAAGCGAACAGATGAACTATATGGGTAATAATTCTAGACCTCAAAATAACCCCTATAGTAACACTTACAATCAAGGTTGGAGGAACCATCCCAACTTTTCATGGGGTTGCCAAGGAAATCAAAGACAATAACCCCTCCCAGGCTTTCAACAACAACCCTACCCACAAGAGAAAAAGTCAAACCTTGAGGAGATGCTAACAAAATTTATCGCGGTGTCAGAAACCCGTTTCCAAAACACCGAAACAGCACTCAAAAATCAGCAAGCATCGATTTAAGGGATCGAGAACCAATTAGGATAACTTGCTAAGATCATATCTGAACGACCACAAGGTAGCTTGCCAAGCAACACTGAAACTAACCCAAAAGAGCAGCTTCAAGCCATAACAGCTCACGATAGTGAAGGGTTAGATGAACCAGAATTGAGGCAAGAGAAAGTGGTAGAGGAAGGTAAGGTTGAGGTAAGACATGATAAACCAAAACTGGTAATTACAGAGTACCAACCTCGTGTGCCATACCCCAATGCGGTGAAGAAAGACTGCAGATATGAACAATTCGGTAAATTTCTTAAACTTCTGAAAAAATTACATATTAACTTACCGTTTCTTGAAGCTCTTTCGCAGATGCCCAATTCAAGGAAATTTTTAAAAGAGCTTTTGCCAAACAAACGGAAGTTAGACGAGGCGTCGCATGTGGATTTAAATGCAATGTGCTCAGCGATCTTACAAAATAGAATACTACAAAAGGTAAAAGATCCAGGGAGTTTTACGATTCCTTGCTTAATTGGTAGTTTATATGTTGATAATGCTTTAGCAGATTTAAGGGCAAGCATAAATGTTATACCTTATAAAATATTTAAACAGCTAGGTCTAGGAAAACCCAAACAAACTAGGATGAGCATTCAATTAGCTAATAAAACTATTAGAATTCCTAGGGGTATAATCGAAGATGTACTAGTTAAAATTGATAAATTCATATTCCCAGTAGACTTTGTCATTTTAGACATGGATGAGGACAATAATATTCCCTTGATTTTAGGAAGACCCTTTTTAGCAACTACTAAAACTAAAATTGATGTTTGTACAGGCGAACTCATACTTCGTGTAGGTGACAAAATGATCACTCTTCAGGCTCTTGACTCGGCTAGGACATCGAGTAATCAAGGTGAAAACATAAATTCTATTAATGACCATTTGGTTCAACCTTCTTTACAGGAAACGCCACAAAACTACACAACTGAGCCAGATCCTAGACCTCGTGCCAACAAGGAAATAATTCATGAGGAACGAAGGCTTCAGATTGATGAACTAGATGAGTGGAAGACACATTTCAAGGGGAAACTAAAAACACACGAAGCAAAAACGAGGCAACTCCATGATAAACTTAAAGATGGGACTAACCAATTTTAGATCGGGAATAAGGTATTGTTGGATAAGATAGACTGATACGGACTGGCTCGGGATGAGTCGAAACGTATGCGGGTTGCCCAATCGTCTGCGAGGAGGAATCAAGCCTTCGAAAAAAATAATCGAAAATATTGACGAGTTGGCGGAAGCTTTAATTGAATAAAAAGATGGTTCGGTTTGATAAAATAAAAATAGATAAATAAAATGGATAAATGATAATTTGATGGAGATGGATAAAAGAACTTAAACAAGAATCGATTCAACACTAAAGAGTGTCACCCCGGGTTCTATAATGTTTAAGGTGGATAAATGGAATCGATGATGGAAATGGAAATACGAACTTAACTGAAGAAGGATTCAACACTATATAACAGTGTCACCCCGTTTCTAATATAGTTAAGGTGGAAAGATGAAGATAGGTTGATGAACGCCACCCCAAAGGGAATTTGGTGATAAGTTCAAACAAGTCGAAGACGCCACAAGCAAGCCTGATAAGTCTAACGAAACTTGTACGAAAATGAAGAGGATATGAACTCACTCAAATGAACAAAAGTTCATAAAATTTTCTTAAAGTCTGATTTGTTAAATGATAATTACATAGCCTTTTTATAGGCTAAACAAAGGCCAACCACAACCTTGGCCTTTAACCCTTAAAGTTTCGAAAAGACACTAGTAATCTTGTCCCTTAACCCTTAACTTTTCGAAAAGGCACTAGTAACATTATCCCTTAACCTTTAGGTTTTCGAAAAGGCACCAGCAACCTTGTCCCTTCATGTTCACCAAAAGGCACTTGGCAACTTTGTCTCTTCATGTTCACCAAAAGGCATTGGGCTAGTTGAATACCGAATGAAGCTGAACTAAGCTAACACGACTAAATCAGCTTGAAGAAAGGTGCGAATCAAGCTAATTGAGCATGAAGCTGGGAAGCAGTTTAATGTAGAAAAGCCAAGAGATGACCAAGATATGTTGGAGGAGGTAACAATTGCGGGGGAGCCAACTATAGTTGATTTCCAACATCTTATAGAGCTAACTAACTATACAGACAAGGGCTCGTCTCAGTTAGTATACTTTGTAAAACACTGGGAATATAAGCAAGAAAATGTCGTTCGTCTTCTTAGAGAAGAACTTGACAATCTAAAAAGGCAAAGGCAGGAAGAGGGTTGAAGTTTGAATATTGAGTTGCCCCAGGCGTGCTCTTATCATCCCCTCCCTCTTCAAGACGATTCGTCCTCGAATCGACCCGTTGGTTGTTCGAACGAAATTCCTTGCTCATCTTTCCTCGATCAAACGGGGTGGATGATAATCGCAATACCTGAAAAGAAAATTCAAGAATTAGCAAGAAATGTTTTAAGCATACTTGCAACCCGAATAAAAACAACACCAAACAAATAAATCGCATGCGGACATGCATAAGCACTTTATCATACAAAAGGATCAATGCCTTGTCAAATTTGTGGAACAAAATAGGATAAGCTTCAAAACATGCACACGATTTGAATGGATTCCACAAGTCAAAATAAACATGCGAATAGCACATCAAATGATAGATATAATCGTCAAAAGCAAGTAATGAAGAAAACGCATATGGCACTTGAAATTGAACATTCAAACCTTGCGTTGTATTCGCACATGAATAAAAATTATCAAACACAAAATTCTTTTTGTCTTCTTTTAAAACAAATAGACCATCAATAAACAAAATAGGGCATTCAAATGATTCTTGATCTAAATGCTTTACAAAATGGCAGTCATCATTATGAGCTTTTTCAACATCCAAAATGAACAAAAATGCTTCAACAAATGCGTCATGACACTTATCGAAAATAATTATCTTTTTGTCAAGAACCAAAACAGATAGTTCATTATCAAACAAGATAGAACAATGGAGAACATCACGTTTTAAAGATTTTACAAGAATGGATTCAGCAACGTGATTCTTGTCAACATCCGAAGAAAACAAAATGGGTTCATAGGTTTCAAGTGTCTTACCTTTGGGTGTTGAAAGAAAGAATTCGACCTTACCTTTACGCGCGGTATGACAAAAGTCATTTTTACCTTGCTTGTTTTCACAAGCTGAAACTCGAAGATCGAATTTATCTTGCTTGATCAAGACGAACTTTCTCTCCTCGGGTATGTAATGTAGTCGATGCCTTATTCGCGAATCAACATTTTTCAAATAAAATGGGAATTCTGTAACACCCCAAACCCGGTCAATACGCCACGACCGAATCTGGTATGTCACTGAGGAAAATATTTTGAAGAAAAACGAGTTAACGATTAAATTTTTGTGAAAAACCCTTTGAAATTCTATATTTGTAGAAATCAAGTGTATAATAAGTTAAAACTAATAATTTACTTTGAAATTACGTAAAACTTTAAAATAAGTGAATAAATCATAGGTTAGAAAACATTTATATCATTTTAAGAAAACTCGAATTATTACTTTGAAAACCAATTGCATTTGAATGTAGAAACTAGATATTTGAAAATCATTTAAATTATCGAAAACACTTAAGTTGTTAAAATTATCAAATGATTTATGTTACCCGATGTAACGTTTTAAAAACCATCGCGTTGTGTAGTTTAGAAAACTTGGTGCTCAATTTATTGTAATAATCAAGAATTTATAATCATATTTAAAACATAATCAAAACATAAAAATAATCCAAAACATAATTTAAAGAGGACTTATTACAAACCCATAAAATATGAAAACCAAATTAAAGTAAACTACCCAAATGGAAGTTCATATAAAACCAACTTTTATTGCATGGCCTCCTCGAGTTCATCTGGCTCCATATCCGCGATCTCACGAATCACCTGAAATGATAAGGGAGAAGGTGAGTCACCAAGACTCAGTGCATATTCCCTCTCCCGGGTAATTACCACATACTTACACAGATTATAACAAAGCAATATATATGTATAATGCACCCAACCTAGCCATCCATAACTCCTTTTCTACCCCGTGTGGTACCAAACCACTGGTGGTGCCAAACCACTGGTGTCCAAAGACACAAATGTGATACCAAATCACTGGTGACCGAAGTCATGAATAATCCATCTGTGGGGCCAACCCACGTGTGATACCAAATCACTGGCAGACGATCCCATATCTCAAAAGTGGGGCCAACCCACGGTGGTGTTAACCACAGGGACAAGTCGCTATGAGGTGCCAAACCTCTGGTGTCCGAAGACACGAATGTGATACCAAATCACTGGTGGTGCCAAACCACTGGTGACCGAAGTCACAAATCATCAAGTTGTGGGGCCAACCCACGTGTGATACCAAATCACTGGCGTTGATCCCATATCTCAAAAGTGGGGCCAACCCACGGTGGTGTTAACCACAGGGACGAGACGCTATGAGGTGCCAAACCTCTGGTGTCCGAAGACACGAATGTGATACCAAATCACTGGAGATACCAAATCTCTGGTGTCCGTCGACACGATATTAATCTTCCCCCTCCTCTCATATTGCCCATACCAATGCAATAGATAACCAAATCATGTTAATACACTTTAATATGAATCATATAATAATACCATAAATCATAGATCATGATTTTAATCCACATGTATTAACAACATATCGAAACGGACTTACCCGAAATCTCATTCATACCATCAAGGTATCATATCCAAAACTCATCGTTTTTCCCACTTTCATAATATGATTAGTTATAAAACACACATGAATACATATATAATCCAAGTTATAAAGTGTGTAAGATACACACCTTTCACCAAAGCAAAACTAACTTCCGAAGATCCGATCTACCGCACTAGATCCTTGTCCTACAATCGGCCATATCATAATATTTTAATGAAAACCATTCGGCCAACAACATATCTTAATCCAATAAAACCTTAGGCTTCCTCAACCAACTTTAAAAGTATAGAATCCTTACCACTTAACTTACCAACTCCGATTCGCTAAAGGAATGACTTAAATCGATTGCTTTTGAAATCCCAAAGAGCCTAAGAGAATAATCGAATCCTAAAAAAAAATGGTTAGAACCTTGCAAAACAAAGCCCAAAGATTCGGCTTTTGTCCACAAGAAAATAACTTGGAAAAGAGAAAAGAATTGAAAGAAAATCGGCCATGAACACTTACCCTTTTCCAAAATCGATTCAAGAAAAATCAAAGATAATCTACCCTTGAATATTCGGCCAAAACAAAGACTAAAAGAAAGTAGAAGATTCGGCTATGGTGAAGTGAAAAAAAGAAAAGAAGAAATAGAATGGAAGTAAATGTTTTATCTTTGAACAAAAGAAAAAGAAATGGTATTTGTGATGGAGAAATATTCGGCCAAGAGAGTGTAAAAGAAAAGTGTTTATGAACCAATGTCAAAAAGAAAAGAAAAGAGAGATGTGGGAGAGATGAGATTCGGCCAACACCTATTTTGCCTAAAAGAAAAGTGCAAAAATACCAAAATGAAGTTTTGGTTTCAAAAGCAAAGATGAAAGAAAGGAAATAGCATTTTTTTTGGTTCAATAAAACAAGAGCTAAAACAAAAGCTAAATTTGCACAAAATGCACAATAACATTCGGCCAAAGAAAGGGTTTTTGGAGAGGGAAAACAAAATGCAAAAAGATGTTCAAAAGGAAAAATTGGCCAACTATTCCCCCCCAAACCACCTAACAACATTCGGCCACCCCCCTAGACACCCATGCCGTCCACATACATGCTCTAAAGCCTTGAATAAGTTTCCAAAACATTCCCCATTTTCCATGCCTTATGTCTCCCCAACCTTCCATAACTTCAAGATTCTTACCCCTACTATCAAGCTTTCCTTAAACATATATTCAACTTACCAAAAGATGAAAGTCCAACCTATCATAAACATAAGTTGACCGTCCATAAATGCTATGATGAAATAAAAATCCTCAAAATGTTTTCCTTGATACTCGAACCACTAACCTCAAGCAACCTTTCAAGAGCCTTAACCATCATGCCACTTATTCATCTTGTGCTTTAATTAAACACTTAAATTAACTTAAGTGTCAAACTCACTTAATCCACTTCATTAAATAAACCATACTAAAAATTTATTCTAGCTTCCTAAATAAAATCAAGCCTTCACAAGACTATGCTAACACACAAAATTCATACCCAAGCCAACACAAATAATACTCAAATTTTAGGATGTTACAATTCTACCCCCTTAAGAAAATTTCGTCCTCGAAATTACCTGATCAAAAGAGTTAAGGATACTGCTGCCTCATCCATCCTCTGGTTCCCATGTAGCTTCTTCCACGCCATGATTCCGCCATAAGACTTTCACTAAAGGAACTGATTTCCTACGCAAAACTTTCACATCTCGCTCTAGGATCTGCACAGGTTCTTCTTCTATCGTTAAATCTGGACTCACTTCTATTTCCTCTACTGCCACGACATGCGATGAATCAGAACGGTAGCGTCTAAGCATGGAGACATGAAACACGTCGTGAATATGACTCAATTCTGCTGGCAACTCAAGCTGATAAGCTACTGATCCCACTCGCCTCAACACCTTAAACGGTCCAATGAACCTTGGACTTAACTTGCCTTTTCTCCCAAATCTTATTACTTTCTTCCATGGCGAGACCTTCAGAAAAACTTTGTTACCCACGGCAAACGCTATATCCCTCCGCTTGAGATCGACATAAGACTTCTGCCTATCCGAAGCTTCCTTCAGACGAGCCTGAATCAACTTCACCTTATCCTCAGTTTCCGCAACCAACTCTGGTCCTAACATCTGACGCTCACCCAACTCTGTCCAACATGTAGGTGTGCGACACTTCCTACCATACAACACCTCATATGGTGCCATCTTAATGCTTGCCTGATAACTGTTGTTGTAAGCGAACTCGGCTAGCGGTAAAAACTCTTCCCAGCTACCCCGGAAATCCAAAACACATCCTCTCAACATATCCTCTAAAATCTGAATAACTCTTTCTGACTGCCCGTCAGACTGTGGATGAAATGCGGTACTAAAATCCAACCGTGTACCTAAAGCCTGATGCAACGCTCTCCAAAACCTCGACGTAAATCTGGGATCTCTGTCTGAGATGATCGACACTGGCACACCGTGCAACCTCACTATCTCCGCCACATACAACTTAGCTAACCTCTGAAGCGAATAATCCACCCTTACAGGAATGAAATAAGCTGACTTAGTCAGACGATCCACAATCACCCATACTGAATCCTTCTTACTAGGCGTAAGAGGTAATCCACTGACAAAGTCCATAGTGATCCTCTCCCACTTCCACTGTGGAATCTTTGCCGGCTGAAGTAACCCAGATGGCAACTGATGTTCAGCCTTGACTTGCTGACACGTCAGACATTTACCCACAAACTCGGTTACCTCCCGCTTCAAACCTGGCCACCAAAACTGCTCTCTCAAATCTCGATACATCTTGCTACCTCCAGGATGCATAGCATATAGGCTGCTATGTGTGTCCTGAAGAATCTTTTGCCTCAACTCTACATCCTTCGGCATACAAGCTCTCCCTTTAAAGCACAAAACTCCATCACTGGACAAACTAAAATCCTCTAATCCACCATTCTGAACCCGTAACCTCCGATCATTCAAACCATCATCCTCTAACTGTTTCTCCTTGATCTGATCTAACCAAGTCAGCTTGACTTGCAATTCTACCAAAAGACTCCCATCGTTATACAAGCTAAGACGAGCAAACATCAATCTTAAATCAGATACAACCTTACGGCTCAACGCGTCTGCCACCACGTTAGCCTTGCCCGGATGATACTCGATCGAACAGTCGTAGTCCTTCAACAACTCGATCCATCTACGCTGCCTCAAGTTCAAATCCTTCTGAGTCAAAAGATACTTAAGACTCTTGTGATCCGTGTAGACTATCGACTTCTCTCCGTACAAATAGTGCCTCCATATCTTCAAAGCAAAAACCACTGCTGCTAATTCCAAGTCATGCGTCGGATAATTAGCCTCATGCGGTCTCAACTACCGAGATGCATAAGCCACTACCTTCCCTTCCTGCACCAGCACACATCCCAAACCAGTATGTGATGCATCACAGTAAACCGTGAATTCCTTGCCTACCTCAGATTGAATCAAAACAGGAGCTTCAGTCAGAATCTTCTTCAACTTGTCGAAACTTTCTTGCTGCTTCTCGGTCCACACAAATGGAACTCCTTTCCTCAACAACTTGGTCATCGGTGCGGCAATCAAAGAAAATCCTTCCACAAATCTTCGGTAATACCCCGCCAAACCTAGAAAACTCCGAATCTCGACCACTGACTTAGGCGGCTTCCAGTCCAACACTGCCTCAATCTTCCGAGGATCCACTCTAATCCCCTCGGCTGAAACAACGTGACCCAAGAAAGTCACCTCCCTAAGCCAGAACTCGCACTTACTAAATTTGGCATACAGCTGCTTTTCCCTTAGAATTTGCAACACTACTCGCAAATGCGCATTATGCTCCTCCTCTAACTTTGAGTATACCAAAATATCGTCTATAAATACCACAACAAACTGATCCAAGAACTGCTGGAAAACCCGATTCATCATGTCCATGAATGCTGTCGGTGCGTTAGTCAACCCAAATGGCATCACCAGAAACTCGTAGTGCCCATACCGAGTGCAAAAAGCCGTCTTATGGATATCAGCCTCTTTCACCTTTAGCTGATGATATCCAGACCTTAAATCAATCTTGAAGAAAACCGCTGCCCCTTTAAGCTGATCAAACAAGTCATCTATCCTTGGCAAAGGATACTTGTTTTTGTTCGTCAGCTTATTCAACTGGCGGTAGTCAATACACATCCGCATCGTACCATCCTTCTTCTTGGCAAAAAGTACCGGCGCTCCCCAAGGTGAAACACTTGGTCGAATGAAACCTCGATCCAACAACTCCTAAATCTGAGCCTTCAATTCCATCAATTCCTTTGGTACCATCCTATACGGAGCTATAGACACTGGCGCCATTCCGGGTAACAGATCTATACCGAATTCGACTTCCCGATTCGGAGGCAGTCCCGGAAGTTCTTCAGGAAATACATCAGCATATTCCTTTACAGTTCGAACATTCCCCACAGAAGACTCCTTAGCTTCCAAAGCACACACATGGACCACAAATGCTTCACAGCCCTTCCTAACCATCTTCACAGCTTTCAACGCAGATACCACGTTGGATAGATAATCTCTTCTATTACCTATCATGACCACTTCTTCACCTTCAGCTGTCTTCAAAACCATACGCTTAGCAGCGCAATCCAAACTTGCTTGGTACTTGACCAACCAGTCCATCCCAAGAATCAAATCGAACTCCCCAAACGGCAGTTCCATCAGATCAGCTACGAACACTGCCCCTTGGAGTTCTAGGGGTACATCTCTATACAGTTTATCTACTTCTACAGAATGACCTAGAGGACTAAGTACGGTCATCCTCCTAGAAGCAGTTTCAGAAACTAAGCTCATGGTCTCTACTATGCTACAAGCAACGTAAGAATGCGTCGAACCCACATCTATCAAAGTAGTATATGGAACACCAAAGATTAAGAACGTACCAGTTATGACATCCGGTGCATCGCCCTCCTCTCGACGCCTCGCAGTATACACCAAACCAGGCTGCCTAGCCTCAGTGTTCCCAACACCTCTGCCAGCTACTCCGCGACCTCGACCAGAGCCATTACCTCCTCTACCATTACCACGACCTCTCTGCGGTGCCGGTCCCTCCTTTCTGAACTGAAAAGTGCAAAAATACCAAAATGAAGTTTTGGTTTCAAAAGCAAAGATGAAAGAAAGGAAATAGCATTTTTATTGGTTCAATAAAACAAGAGCTAAAACAAAAGCTAAATTTGCACAAAATGCACAATAACATTCAGCCAAAGAAAGGGTTTTTGGAGAGGGAAAACAAAATGCAAAAAGATGTTCAAAAGGAAAAATTGGCCAACTATTCCCCCCCCAAACCACCTAACAACATTCGGCCACTCCCCTAGACACCCATGCCGTCCACATACATGCTCTAAAGGCTTGAATAAAGTTTCCAAAACATCCCCCATATTCCTACTATCAAGCTTTCCTCAAACATATATTCAACTTACCAAAAGATGAAAGTCCAACCTATCATAAACATAAGTTGACCGTCCATAAATGCTATGATGAAATAAAAATCCTCAAAATGTTTTCCTTGATACTCGAACCACTAACCTCAAGCAACCTTTCAAGAGCCTTAACCATCATGCCACTTATTCATCTTGTGCTTTAATTGAACACTTAAATTAACATAAATGTCAAACTCACTTAATCCACTTCATTAAATAAACCATACTAAAAATTTATTCTAGCTTCCTAAATAAAATCAAGCCTTCACAAGACTATGCTAACACACAAAATTCATACCCAAGCCAACACAAATAATACTCAAATTTTAGGATGTTAAAAATTCCATGTACACGAATTGCATGCGCCAACACAAAATTTGCTTAAGGAACGAATAAAAATTGAAAACAAAGTTGACAAAATTCGTTACCTTATTAAGAAACCAAGTATCGAATCGATGGGAATTTCTCACACACAATTGTTGAGACTTGGTTTTTCCACAAAATATACCGGATGATACAAGACATATTCCCGGTTTAAAAACATGCGTTTGATTATCTAATTCAAAATGTAACAACGGTTGCATTAAATCAAACATGTTAAACCAAAAAGAATTTTCCTTACACGACATCATATGTACAAAACTCTTTGTACCCGTCAAAACAAAATTACACAATTTCAACGATTTTTCAAGAGTCAAAAATTGATTCACTAAATCACCGTATTTGAACAATTTATTTGCTTTTCGTGAAAACTTGTCATTTCGCAAAATCATTGGGTTTTGTCGAGAAGAACAAAAAATATCATCCATATGCAACGAGTAAAAATTGATCGGATGAAAATAGGGAAAGCTTTTAAAAACTGAGTCACCAAATATTTCATTGACAAATGTCAAATCGAATTTCTGCGACTTGGTTATTAAAATTTCCTTACCTCGCTTACCTTCCGGCTCGTGGGGTTCAACTTCACCTTCAACTTTACCTCTTTCAATCAAAGAAATACGTCGCCCTTCCGGGAGGTATTGAAGTTGTAGGTTCTTGTGCGATACGTCGGGAACCTGAAATGAAGAAGCAGAAGAAGAACAAACTTCAAATGAGTTAGTTAAATCAACACTCACTTCTACTTGCTCATCTCGTTTTCTTGTTTCCCTTTCACACTCTTTTTCGTTTTCTTCTCTCTCTTTTTCTTGTTCTTTTTCAATGATCTTCTCAATGGCCTTTTCAAGCTTTCTCAAAACTTGCTCATTTTCTCTCTTTCTTGCTTCTTTTCTTTCTATTTCTATTTCTATTTCTATTTCTTTGTTTTTATTATATGAAGTTACAAAAGAATCATAATAATAAGAATTTCCAAAAGAAGAGAAATTATTTATGGATGAATCACGATAATTTCTTCGGGAAGAATACTCCAAAGACGTTTTCTTGGAAGTTTCTGAATGAATATATCGATCAACTCGCGTGTTTTCTTGGAGGGAGTAAAAATCAGAGTAAACCTTTGTTTGCCTCGAGTTTCTTGACGAATAAGAATCTTGATCAAAATCTCGTTTTGAATAATCTTCAAAAACGTGTCTTTGCGATGACCTTGACTCCGTCCTTTGTCTTGAAGAAATTCGCCCTCGATGATAGGAAGATGGGAGGTACCGCTTGCGCATCACATCTTTCATTTCGGACCACGTTAATATTGGGTTCTCTCCATTTTGCTTTCTATTCTTGGTGAATTGGTCCCACCAAGTCATGGCATAATCGGTGAAACTATTTTCCGCCAGCCTTACCTTCTTGCTTTCCAAATAATCGTGGTACCCAAAAACCATTTCTACACGCATTTCCCATTCAAGGTATGCATCCAGATCGGCTCTACCTTTAAACGGTGGAATGTTTGGCTTGTTATTCTTTTTGATGTCATTAAAACATTCTTGATCTCTAAAACCTCGGTTTCTTTGATTGCATCGCCTTTTGCTTTGGTTGTATGATGGATCAAACCAATCGCCATCTACAGTATTTCTTCTTTCAAAATATAAAGACATGCTATCGTTACTGAAAGAAAATGTTAGTGCTCAAAATAAAACAAAATTAAATACCTTACCACAAAAACCTCACAAGTCACTCACAAAGAAAATTCGCTCACACTCGTATTTTAACTCGTATTAAGGCTTTTCTTTGATGATACACTTGTGCCTTTTTACAGCTCAATTTCTTCTCACAAATTCGTGTTTCGTTTCAAAAAGACTTATTGTGGCTTGAGGGTCGGCTTCAAGTTGGTTACAAGGGTTAAATGATTTACAGGTATAGGGGATGCTGGAAAAAAATAAAAAAAAAAATGGTATGTGTGGCGTTGGGGCGAAATGCTGAGAACTTAAATGATGGTAAATTTTTTTTTAAATCGGGGGTAGAAATATGAAAGTAAAGCAAAACTTGCAAACTTCACACTTTTTTTTAACTTTTCTATTTTTTTTGACTCGAAATTTTTTTTAACCTCGATTTTTTTTGAACTTTTTTTTATCTCTTTTTTTTTTAACTCGTATATTTTTTTTGTTTTTTTTTTTGAACTTTGAATATACTATAATGAAATGCAAGAAACAAAAATTACAACTTAAATTTTTTTTGATTTTTTTAAATTTTTTTAAACTTACGAACCTAATTCCGGCTTTACGATGGTTGTCGGAACTCCTCGTTTTGTAGCTCTGATACCAGATGATACGGACCGGCTCGGGATGAGTTGAAACGTATGCGGGTTGCCCAATCGTCTGCGAGGAGGAATCAAGCCTTCGAAAAAAGAATCGAAAATATTGACGAGTTGGCGGAAGCTTTAATTGAATAAAAAGATGGTTCGGTTTGATAAAATAAAAATAGATAAATAAAATGGATAAATGATAATTTGATGGAGATGGATAAAAGAACTTAAACAAGAATTGATTCAACACTAAAGAGTGTCACCCCGGGTTCTATAATGTTTAAGGTGGATAAATGGAATCGATGATGGAAATGGAAATACGAACTTAACTGAAGAAAGATTCAACATTATATAACAGTGTCACCCCGTTTCTTATATAGTTAAGGTGGAAAGATGAAGATAGGTTGATGAACGCCACACCAAAGGGAATTTGGTGATAAGTTCAAACAAGTCGAAGACGCCACAAGCAAGCTTGATAAGTCTAACGAAACTTGTACGAAAATGAAGAGGAGATAAACTCACTCAAATGAACAAAAGTTCATAAAATTTTCTTAAAGTCTGAATTGTTAAATTATAATTACATAGCCTTTTTATAGGCTAAACAAAGGCCAACCACAACCTTGGCCTTTAACCCTTAAAGTTTCGAAAAGACACTAGTAATATTGTCCCTTAACCCTTAACTTTTCGAAAAGGCATTAGTAACATTATCCCTTAACCTTTAGGTTTTCGAAAAGGCACCAGCAACCTTGTCCCTTCATGTTCACCAAAAGGCACTTGGCAACTTTGTCTCTTCATGTTCACCAAAAGGCATTGGGCTAGTTGAATACCGAATGAAGCTGAACTAAGCTAACACGACTAAATCAGCTTGAAGAAAGGTGCGAATCAAGCTAATTGAGCATGAAGCTGGGAAGCAGTTTAATGTAGAAAAGCCAAGAGATGACCAAGATATGTTGGAGGAGGTAACAATTGCGGGGGAGCCAACTATAGTTGATTTCCAGCATCTTATAGAGCTAACTAACTATACAGACAAGGGCTCATCTCAGTTAGTATACTTTGTAAAACACTGGGAATATAAGCAACCAAATGTCGTTCATCTTCTTAGAGAAGAACTTGACAATCTAAAAAGGCAAAGGCAGGAAGAGGGTTGAAGTTTGAATATTGAGTTGCCCCGGGCGTTCTCGTATCATAGACCCTCGAATCGCCACTTCAGACCTTAATACAAATGAAAAGATCCCTTTCACGGTACTTAATGTCTTCCCATACGGAATAGTCGACTGAAACTATATAATGATCATAGAACTTATAGCAGGGGAGAGGAGTTTCAACTCCTCTAACCACCATGATTATGAGAATGAGAGGTAAGTCTAGCTTAAGACTTTAAACGAGCGCTTCTCGGGAGGCAACCCGAGCACTAACTTCACTAATGTCATATTTTCTTTCAGCACCTAACTAACGACTAACCAATTCAATAAAGCGCAAGTTTTTCTATCCACACGGCCTTGCACACGGGCGTGGCCATGGCCGTGTGGACACAACGAAAAGACACATGGGCGTGGCAGAGGCCGTGCGAACAAAGGAAAATAAATTTCTCCAAAACACGGTCTGGGATAAAAGGCCACGGCCATGTGAGTCAGCCATGCTCAACACTGAGAAAACAACACGGAAGTGAAACATGCCCGTGTCCCTCGGCCGTGGTCGACACTGATTAATCAACATGGGCGTGGCAACTTCTACACAGACGTGGGAGAAACGAACAAAACACCACACGGCCGTGTGAGACGACCGCGTGACCTAAAAACGCCCATGACACACGGGTGTGGGCAGCCACCAGATCCCTGTTTCCTATTTAAAACCCCCTTCTTCTCACTTTCTCCCCAATTTATCCTTCTTCCAAACCCTAACCACCACACACCTCCCTTTTTCTTTATCTTTCCCCTTTCATTTTTCATTTTCCCTTTCCCTCACTCTTTCTCTAGACCACCATCCGCATGTCGAAGAAGCAAAAGGACCCTAGCACAATCTCCATACGCGAGATCAATCTCCATAAGTTCATGCCGGCCGCTTCATTACCTCGACAGGACAAGGACCTTGGAGTCCATTCAGTTTTTCTTTTCCTTTTCTCTTCTCCTTTATTTTCTTTCCCTTTATCTTTCTTGTCTTTAATTTATATTATTATATTTTGATTTCTTTAATTAAGGTTCAAAGGGCTATTAAGGAATGGCCACACCACGACCCTACTATCCACCTCCACCGTCATCTATGCCCAACTTACCGTTTCTTTTCCTTGACTCCATCCAAAATTTAGGAAGTTCACTTCTCTCCCTATCTTATGATTTTATATATTGTAGATATCTATCTTTGTACATTGATGACAATGTACGTCTTAAGTGTAGGGAGGTGTAGACAATTCTGAATTATACCTTGTTCTTAAGTAATTTTCTCATATTACTATTAGAATGAAGCTTCTATTGATTTATGATTTTTATTGATATGTTTCGGATTAAGTCATAGGTAATTATGCATTGATGGTTTAAACTTTAAGATATTAGAGAATCAAGCATGATTAGTCTATTTTCAGAATAAAAAAAAATTTAGGTTGTTTCCATAATCTTAAATATTACTTTGAAGTTTGAAATTTACAAAGTTGACATCAAAAACCATAATTTCTGTGAGATTTTGAGCCTTTTAGAGCATATAATTTTTCCTGCTCACTTTATTGATTATGAGTGTGTCAATATTGAATTGTTATTCTAGAACTTGCTTTGATTATACATGTCGAGACCACACTTTTGATTTGATATACTGAGATGATAAAGGCACCTAGGTTTTAACCCACTTACTCCATAAAAAGCCTACCCTCATAATTAACCCCTAGTAAACCCCTTTTAGCCTAGTAAACCGTTTCTTGACTCACCCATTAATATTAACCTAAAACCAAATTTTTAAAATTCCCTTAATCTTTTGACGTCCCTTTTTGTCGAGATTTGATTTGAGTAGTTGTCTAACTATGTTCTCTATTTAAGTTGTTAAAATTCTTTCTTTTCATTACTCGTGCTTATTCTTAAAAAAAAAGTTGAAGATTTATTCATTAGTGATTATGAGCTTGAACAGTTAATTTCACATCTTTAGAAGAAGCTCGTTTTATTAGTGATAAGTTAAATTGATGTAATTATTAAGTATTATTTCATTGTTTCTAGTTAGGTAATTTATCAATTCGATCTCGATTCTAAACTTCTAATGCAACCTATATCCACAGCTTTAAACCAAGCCCGATTACAACCCTTTAAAGACCTTTTGATTTGTGTATAATCTCATTTTATAGTGGTGGAGATTTGATTTTCATGCAAGCCTATGAGATTAACTCTTCATGTTTGACTTTTGAGTACTTAATTTGAACCTTAAACACCTTGAGTGATTTGAGTGAATCTTTAGTGAGGATGTCAATTCTTGTTGATTTTGAATCAAAGGTAATTATTTAGGTAAGGGGAAACACCTATGTTTTCGTGCTATAAAAATTTATGACTTAGATTGTTTGAATCTTTAGTGCTCTTTTAGTTAAATTATCAATGTATGAATTATCCATGAATTATGATGAAACATTATTGATAAGAATTAGGAATTAAGGAAGTTAATTTTAATTGTAAGTTGAGGATTTTGCTTGAGGACAAGCAAAGGCTTAAGTGTGGGGATATTTGATAAACCATAATTTACACATATTTTAAACCCCATGCTTGGCTTAATTTTGGATGACTTTCCATTGAATTAATAGTTAGTTTCGAGCTTCATCATTCGTGTAGGCGATGACATGATTAAACTCCAGGCACGTGATTATGTTAGAATATCTAGTGATCAAGATTATGCAAATCTTGTTAATGTAAGTGAACTTAATGTTCAATCTTCTTCGCAGGAAATTCCTTGGAAAAAGATGACAGAGCCATGGTCTAGCTCTCATTTTCAGAACAGAACCATTCATGAGGAACGAAGGCTCCAGATCGAGGAACTAAATGAATGGCGAACACAGTTTAAGGTGAAATTGAAAGTACACGATGAACCAAAGCAAATCCATGACGAGCCTAAAAATAAAACGAGCCAAATTCAGGTTGGAGACCGAGTCCTAATGGATAATGCAAATTCTCGTATTGCCACTTCTGAACCTAATGGAACAACCCCTTCACGGTGCTTAATATTTTTCCATACGGTACAGTCGAGGTAACTCATCCCAAATTTGGCACCTTCAAGGTAAATAATACTCGTCTAAAACCTTATTTTAACAAAATTGATACTAGGAATGAGGAGTCTCAACTTCTGGAACCACCATGAGTATACGAATGAAAGGTAAGTCTAGCTTAAGACTTTAAACGAGCACTTCTCGGGAGGCAACCCAAGCACTAACCACATTAACGTCCATATTTTCGATTTTTAGCACTTAATTGAATATTAACCAAATTAATAGGAGCAGGTTTCCCTACCCACACAGCCTTGAACACGGGCGTGGCCGTGGCCGTGTGGACACCACGGGAAAGGACATCGGCGTGGTGGGGACCGTGCGAACACGAGACAAAATTTTCCCTAAAACACGGGGTACGATAAAATGCCACAGCTGTGCGATGCGTCCGTGGTCGACACTGACTAAAGAACACGGGAAGCGATAAATCCACATGAGCGTGCCTAGAAACCGTGGTTAACACTGAGAAAGTCGCACGGGCGTGTGACACGCCCGTGCGTATAAGCTGTAGGCAATACTGATTAATCAACATGGGTGTGGAAACCTCTACACAGGCATGGGAGAAACAAACGAAGCATCACACGGCCATGCAACTCGGCCGTGTGACCTAACACGCCCAGGGCACACGGGCGTGGGCCGCGACCATGTGCCGCAATCCCTATTTAAAACCCTCGAATCCTATTCACCTTATCCCCCAAATTTTCCCCGACCTTAGCCACCACAGCTTTTTCCCCTTCCCAAATCCAGCCACCACCAATCAACCTCCTATCTCCTTCCTCCTTTTTCTTTCTCCCTCAAATTGAAACTCTTCCTCTTCCCTCTTCTTTTCCTCTTTCTCTCTCCCTCCATTTTCCCATTTCCCTTAATTTTTTTATTTACACCGCCACCACACTAGCCACCATCCTTGCCGCCGTTGGTCACTCTTTTTCTCCTTTATTTTGTATTCATTTTTATTTTCCATTATTTATTTTTATTTTCTTTTTTATTTTGTTCTTATTATTCATTCCATTTAGATTTAGCTTAGAGTACAATAAGTTAGTATTGTTAATTTAAAAATACTGCTTTTTGCTTAACTTTTAAATTCACTATGTTAGGAATATCCTGTTATTTAGGACTATTTCGATATTGCTTGTAGTGATGTTTGAATTATTTATTGCAAATTGTTTTTAGGTACACAATGACTGGCACGACGAAAGCTGCCATCCCCGCTTCGAAAAAAGTGGAAGGATCCCGGCGCGGTCTCTCCGTGTACGGCCACTTTACCGCAGATATACCACAACTTCCTCATTACCGAAGTATCCTCCCCCACCTTCACCTCTGTCAAATTTCACGCATTCCATCCAAAATTCAGGAAGTTTCACTTCTCTCCCTATCTTATGATTTTCTTACTATATTGTCATTATCTATCTTTGTACATTGAGGAGAATGTACATCTTAAGTGTGGGGAGGTTAATTATAGTATTATTAGATAATCCCTGAATTGTCTTGTTCTTAAGTAATTTTCTCATATTACTATTAGAATGAAACTTCTATTAATTTATGATTTTCATCGTTATGTTTTAGATTAAGTCGTAGGTAATTGTGCATTAGTCGTTTATACTTTAAGACATTAGAGAATCAAGCATGATAAGTCTATTTTCAGAATTAAAAATTTATTAGGTTGTTTCCCTAAATTTAAATATTACTTTAAAGTTTGAAATTTGCAAGGTTGACATCAAAAACCATAATTTTTTGTGAGATATTGAGGCTTTTAGAGCTTATATTTTTTCTTGCTCACTTTATTGTTGGTTATGAGTGTGTCAATATTGATTTTTATTCTAGAACTTTCTTCGATTATGCATATCGAGACCACACCCTTGATTTGATATACTGAGATGGTAAAGGCACCTAGCTTTTAACCCACTTATTCCATGAAAAGCCTACCTTCATAATTAACCCCCAGTGAACCCTTTTGAGCCTAATAAACCATTTCTTGAATCACCCATTAATATTAACCCAAAACCCCCAAAACCCAATTTTTACTTATCTTACTTTATTGACTCCCCTTTTGTCGAGATTTGATTTAATCAGTTGCCTAATTATATTCTTTAATGCAGTTGTTATTCTTAAAAAAAAAAGTTTGAAATTTATTCATTATTAGTTATATGAGCTTAAACGATTAACTTTACATCTTTAGAAGAAGCTCGTGTTATTAGTGATAGGCTTTCAATCGATGTAACTATTCAGTATTAGTTCACTTTTTCTAGTTAGGTAAATTGTCAATTCAATCTTGATTTTAAC
This sequence comes from Gossypium australe, assembly GCA_005393395.2. Taxonomy (NCBI): domain Eukaryota; kingdom Viridiplantae; phylum Streptophyta; class Magnoliopsida; order Malvales; family Malvaceae; genus Gossypium; species Gossypium australe. Next base: position 106,052,440 of record CM016621.1, on the reverse strand, counting down.
CCTCTAATTCAGCCTTTATCCGCACCTCTCAACCAAGCCTCATTACAACCCTTTATAAAGACCGTTTGATATGTGTATCATCTCATTTTATAGTGGTGGAGATTTTATTTTCATGCAAGCTTATGATAATAACTTTTCATGTTTGACATTTGAGTGCTTATTTTGAACATTAAACACTTTGAGTGATTTGAGTGAATTTTTAGTGAGGATGTCAATTATTGTCAGTTTTAGATCAAAGGTAATTATTTGGATAAGGGGAAACACCTATGTTTTCGTGCTACAAAAATATGTGACTTCGATTGTTTGAATCTTTAAAGACTCTTTTAGTTAAAATATCAATGTATAAATTATCTGTGAATTATGATGAGACATTTATTGATTAGAATTATGAATTGTAATTTTAATTGTGAGTTAAAGATTTTGCTTGAGGACAATCAAATGCTTAAGTGTGGGGATATTTGATAAACCATAATTTATACATATTTTAATCCTATGCTTGACTTATTCTTGGATGAATTTTCCTTAGATTCGATGAATTTGATACTACTAATCTGGTAATTTCATGTTTTACACTCAGGAGAGCTTCGGGAGTCGAAAAGAACGAGAAACAGGCCAAAAAGGGACAAAATGGGCCTACCTTGAAAATCAACACGGCCGTGCGTGACGAGTAGAATCGAGCACGACCTAAGTTATCGAACACGACCGTGTGTGACAAGTAGAATCAAGCACAGCCGAAGGCTATTGAACACGGGCGTGTCCCTGCCAAACCCAATTCTAATTTTATTCAAAAAAGGCTACTTGTGGGCCAAGAAAGGCGTCCCAAAGCCTATATAAACACCCCAGGGGAGGGCCTAAAGAGACACGCTGAGTAGAAGGTAGAAAATACTCGAAGACAACCATTAGGAGCAGCTTGGAAGAGGGATCTCCATAAAGACTGAGGATCTCCTATCAATTTCTCTTGAAGTTTTTTTGGTTTTCTTATGTTTTATAGTTCTCCTTATTTCAAGATGTTTTCCTCTATCAGTATGAACTAAATCCCTCAAATACCTAAGGGGATGAAACCTAAGACGGATCTTATTACTATTTGATTTATAAGATAAATACTTGTTCTTTTTCTTAATTGTGAGTTCTTACTCTTGTTTTGATAATTCAGGTTATTGATTCAAGTCGAATGTGCTTATTTAGAGGAGAAAAAGTCCCTGTTTAAGAGTAGATCAACACAATTAAGTGGATTTGAATGCAATCCTACATATAGGATGATGTAAATCTGCTGGATTAGAGTCAAATCTAATAAGGGAATCCATAGATCGAGTTAATGCGACAATAGGGGTTTTAATTAGAAAGAGATTTCAATTAATCAACCTAGAGTTAGTTGTTTTTAGTCTTAAAAGAGATATTAACATAAATCAGGGATTTCTACGGATTAAAGTCAAGTGAATAAATCATATGAATCAGAAGTAATAAGTGAAGTTTAGTTGGATTCTTCCTTGGATATTGCCTCTCTCATAAAGTTGTCTAAAAGTATTTTCCCAATTCATTCTCTGTCGTGCTTTTAATTAGTTTTAGTTTAAAAGAAATCACTTTAATTCTTAGGCTAGATAATAAGAAGATAGTAATTACTAGTACTCTTGGTCCTTGTGGATATGATATTTCCGGTCTTACCATAACTATACTATTAAACGATAGGTACGCTTGCCTTTATTGTGATCATAGTTGGTTAGAGACACATCAAGCGCATAGCGGATGTGTAGCTGTGCACCCTGAGAGCACGAATATGTAAAATAATTTGAGGAAATGGTATTGGTGGCCTGGTACGAAGAAAGACATTTCCGAGTTTGTATCGAGATACCTGATTTGACAGGAAGTGAAGGCTGAATGTAACATCCTGAAAATGGGCCTATGCATTTTTGCTTAATTTTATGAAATGACATGTTTATTGTGATATGGATGTGTTGTGTGCATTTTTAGAACCTTGGAAATGTAAGGAAATGTCCTGAAAATGTAAGGAAATGCTTTAGAAATGTTAAGTTTCAAAAGAGGAAAGTGAACATTTCTGGAAACTTGGAAATGTAAGAAATGTTAAGTTCAAAAGAGGAAAGTGAACATTTCTGGAAACTTGGAAATGTAAGAAATGTTAAGTTTAAAGGAGGCAAACGAACATTTTTGGAAACTTGGAAATGTAAGGAAATGTAAGGAAATGTAAGGAAACGTTTTAGGAAAAGTTAAGTTCTGAGGTTAAGAGAGGGAAGTAAAGCAGGGTGGCCTTAAGAAAATTTATGGGTGAAATATGACACACAAACAGGCTTGGAAAAGTGGCCTGGAGATACCACTTAAGGCCCAGGTGAGTGACGCCACAAGCTATGCAAGTGGGCCTGAGTTCGAGTCATTTAGGAAGCAAAAGAAAATTTTTTATTTTTGCTACAAGGAGCAGAGAGATGGAAGGCAATAAGGCTTTTAAAAGAGGAGTTTTATTCTCTTTAAATTTCGGCTAAATATGAGATAAATAATAGATTTATTTATCATTATTTTCAAGAGATAATTGTTGGATTAATTCTTTTAAAAGTGATAATTCAAGGGATAAAGCTATCAAAATAGAAGAGTGGTGGCCAACTAAGGGACTCTAGCCTAGTAATTTCGGCTATAAAAGGAAGAGTAAGGCTATTCTTCATTCATTCTTTTCTCTTCAAGAAAACCTCTGCCGAAATTCTCTAAAGTTTCTCCTCTTCTCTCTGCCAAATTCTCTCTGCCATTATTCTCTTATTCTCTTTTCTTTTCTTCTTCTATTACAAACACAATCAAAAGCCGAAGATGCCAATAGCCCTAGCTGATTTCTCACTAAGCCTCAAGAGCCGAAATTGTTATCCACATCAAAGCCATAGCCGAATACTGCTAAGGGTTCAAGCAAGAGTTCCATCGAATTCTTCAGTAAGGGTAAGATTAGGTTAGATTCTCATTCTATTTCTTTTAAGGCTGTCGAAATTAAGATTCTAATACCCTTAATATCTTGTTGCCGAAACTTTGAAGAGATCTTTCGGGATTTACTAAGTGTCGACTACAAGGAAGGAGAAGTTCTTTTCCCGAAGGTACACCATAGGCCGCGTGTTCCCTAGTTATTCGGTGAGTTTCGGGATTTAAAATCCACAAGGTAAGTGTCTATAGCATTCGGCCAAGGCTTATTTTGGTATGAAGATCTATTTCTTACTTCTTTTAAAAGCCGAAACTAATGTGCCTAGCCGATTGCAAGGGGAGAACTCTGCGAAGTTTCGAGATTTGACTATAGTCAATTCGACAGCAAGGTAAGTTTTAGTGTACTAATCCTACTAGGATTTGGATTTATGGCCGAATGGCTCTTTACTAAGTATTAAATGATTGATTAAATGTAGAGATCTAAGATCTAATGCATTAGATCAAGCTTTTCGGGATTTGGATTGGAAACCCTAAGCGAATCAGGTGTGTACCTCACACTATTTCTTGATACATTTATGGCAATAATTAATATATGCATGTTTATAAGAATATGAATATGGCTAAGGTACCATGCTATGGTACAAAAGTACTCAGGTACGTTTCCAACTCCTACTAGGATTATGAAATATGTTATATGTTATATGTAACATGTGAATAAAGATAAAAATGTGAATTTTGGCATGTTAATGCATATTAATTATGATATGGGGCATATGGGTTGTTGAAAAGGGGAAGTGAATGTGGTGACCTAAGACCACGAAATCTGAATTCGGTGACCTAAGACCGCGATAACTGAATGTGGTGACCTAAGACCACAGTATCTGAACGTGGTGACCTAAGACCACGAGACTATAAGGGCGATGAGCATGTCGACTGCAGCGACTGCCTTCGATGGAGTGTAGCAGATGGAGGGTTGACTTATTAGTCCCCACGGTGTGCAGGTTGGTACGGGGGAAGTGTAGTGGATGGTTAACTAGGTTTGGGTTTTGGGTTGCATCATTATCGTAAATTATTATGTGAATATGATATGTATCTTATGCCTAAATTTATTTGGACTTAGTGTTGTGTACACATTGAGTCTGTTGACTCACCCCGTTGTGGGACTATTTTCAGGTGACGAACAGTAATGGACCGGGTTTGGCAGAAGCTTAGGGATGGCCATGCACAGCAAGAAATTTACTATTTGGACTGTTATTTTATTTTAAGTATTTTTTAAAATTTTAATTTTTAGGATTATTTGATGTAATAAGGCCATAGTTGAATTTCTTTATTTCTTTTTACTTCTATTTATTATATTTACAAATTATTATTTATGGATCAAAAAAAATTATTTTAAAAATAAACTCCAAGTGTTTTGTCACCTTAATTAAAAAAAAAGAAAAAGAGATTTAATATATTATTAATACATTTTCAACTCAAGCCCAACCCAAACAAACTTTCTTTCTAAACACAAAAGTTTTTCCTAAGTAATAAAAGAGTTTTGAATTGGTTTACATCGAGGAACATACCAGATCCGGTCACGGCTCGTGGGCCAGGTTTGGGGTGTTTCAATTTGGTATCAGAGCCCAGTTTTAAACTCTCGGCCTGTGGTCTAAGGCCCAAAACATTTTCAAATCGAGCCCAAATGAGTTTTATGAAAATATTTTTGGAAGTAAACAGGTTTTCTGGCATGGCACCTAAGTCTCCGACCCGAAGTCCACCAGGTAAGTACCCCTAACCTTTGGGTGATTTATATTGTGATCTGTAGAAGGGTAGAAATAGAATGGAACGTAGATTAGTATGACAGGTACTTGAACTATAAGGCTAGCTTACCCCAACAGTTACATAAGACTTAAATGCTTAATAAAGCAAACCTGTGTCTAAGTCGCCGAGTTAGGGTGTGGCAACCCCTGTGCGCATGTCTAGGATTGGATCCGGAAGAGCCTGGTATTTAAGCAGTCCTAGTGACTCGCCTCCTCTTCGCTGGAATCCTACCTGGTGCGTAGCTACGGTTCACCCTAACCAAGAGGACTCAGTGGGTGTGGCAACCTCTGTGCGCATGTATAGGAATGGTTTCAGTGGGAGCTTGGTACTAAGCAGTCCGTGTGACTCACCTCCTCTCCATTCGAATCCTACCTGGTGCGTAGCTTTGGTTCACCCTGACCAAGAGGACTCGGTCATAGGCTAAACACAATGACTAAAACCCAAAGAGGGAACTAGCTGTGTTTCTATAAAAACCCTAGTTTTAAAACTCTTAAAATCAGCCTCTTAATTTGTAAAAACTATCTCTAAAAAAAAATTTCCGAAAAATTTCTGATTTATGAAATTACAAAAATACCCCTAGTGGTAAAATTACAAGAATGCCCTTGGTTTATAAAATGTCCAACTACCCAACAGTTTTACCAAAATTTCATTATTTTATAAATGTTCAAAAACCCTAAATTGCAAAATATCAAAATACCTTGATTTTTGGAAAATTACAAAACTGCCCCTAACTTACAAAATTACCAAAATGACCCTGATTTCCAAATTTTTTCAACATCACCATTTTGAAAAGTACAAATTTCAAAAAGAACTCTCAAAGTTTTGCAAAATATGGAAATACCTCGAAAATATTAAACTTTACAAATTTACCCTGGTTATTACCGAAATACCCCCGGATTTCAAAAATTACCAAAATACCCTTATTGACAAAACCACCAAGGAACCTTCTTTTGACAAATTACAAAAATAACCCTGTAGGACAAATTACGAAAATACCCCTGGGTAGTGGAAAAACAGCAACAATGAAACTACAACATTTCTTTAAATGAACGAAAGTTCATAATTGATTGATGAATGTATGAATGTAAAGACTGTATGCATGTATGAATACGAAAGAACCACTTCTAAAATTCTTTTCAGAAAACTTCTTCACGGGTAATCAGTGGAATAAAGGCTAATTCATAAAATTTCTTAATTAGATTAAAGCACGATCGTAGAAATGAGCTCTAGGGGACGTGGTTCTGGAATACCTTAATTTCCTTGTTCGTTGTAAAGTCAGTTCATTCTTATGTTGCTAGTAAGGTGTATGGAACCTTGACTGTAAACTAAGAGAATGTGCCTAGAAAGTGTGATAGTTTCTTAAGATCAGAGTGCGCAGCAGTAGCGTAGTGTGGTGAGCTAGGAAGTACGACTGTTCGTTAGTAAGTAATTTCGAGGACGAAATTATTTTAAGGGGGTAGAACTGTAACATCCTGAAAATGGGCCTATGCATTTTTGCTTAATTTTATAAAATAGCATGTTTATTGTGATATGGATGTGTTGTGTGCATTTTTAGAACCTTGGAAATGTAAGGAAATGTCCTGGAAATGTAAGGAAATGCTTTAGAAATGTTAAGTTTCAAAAGAGGAAAGTGAACATTTCTGGAAACTTGGAAATGTAAGAAATGTTAAGTTCAAAAGAGGAAAGTGAACATTTCTGGAAACTTGGAAATGTAAGAAATGTTAAGTTTAAAGGAGGCAAACAATCATTTTTGGAAACTTGGAAATGTAAGGAAATGTAAGGAAACGTTTTAGGAAAAGTTAAGTTCTGAGGTTAAGAGAGGGAAGTAAAGCAGGGTGGCCTTAAGAAAATTTATGGGTGAAATATGACACACAAACAGGCTTGGAAAAGTGGCCTGGAGATACCACTTAAGGCCCAGGTGAGTGATGCCACAAGCTATGCAAGTGGGCCTGAGTTAGAGTCACTTAGGAAGCAAAAGAAAAATTTTTATTTTTGCTACAAGGAGCAGAAAGATGGACGGCAATAAGGCTTTTAAAAGAAGAGTTTTATTCTCTTTAAATTTCGGCTAAATAGGAGATAAATAATAGATTTATTTATCATTATTTTCAAGAGATAATTGTTGGATTAATTCTTTTAAAAGTGATAATTCAAGGGATAAAGCTATCAAAATAGAAGAGTGGTGGCCAACTAAGGGACTCTAGCCTAGTAATTTCAGCTATAAAAGGAAGAGTAAGGCTATTCTTCATTCATTCTTTTCTCTTCAAGAAAACCTCTGCCGAAATTCTCTAAAGTTTCTCCTCTTCTCTCTGCCGAATTCTCTCTGCCATTATTCTCTTATTCTCTTTTCTTTTCTTCTTCTATTACAAACACAATCAAAAGTCGAAGATGCCAATAGCCCTAGCCGATTTCTCACTAAGCCTCAAGAGCCGAAATTGTTATCCACATCAAAGCCATAGCCGAATACTGCTAAGGGTTCAAGCAAGAGTTCCATCGAATTCTTCAGTAAGGGTAAGATTAGGTTAGATTCTCATTTTATTTCTTTTAAGGCTGTCGAAATTAAGATTCTAATACCCTTAATATCTTGTTGCCGAAACTTTAAAGAGATCTGTCGGGATTTACTAAGTGTCGACTACAAGGAAGGAGAAGTTCTTTTCCCGAAGGTACACCATAGGCCGCGTGTTCCCTAGTTATTCGGTGAGTTTCGGGATTTAAAATCCACAAGGTAAGTGTCTATAGCATTCGGCCAAGGCTTATTTTGGTATGAAGATCTATTTCTTACTTCTTTTAAAAGGGGAAACTAATTAGTTAAGTGATTTTAATGCCTAGCCGATTGCAAGGGGAGAACTCTGCGAAGTTTCAGGATTTGACTATAGTCAATTTGACAGCAAGGTAAGTTTTAGTGTACTAATCCTACTAGGATTTGGATTTATGGCCGAATGGCTCTTTACTAAGTATTAAATGATTGATTAAATGTAGAGATCTAAGATCTAAGGCATTAGATCAAGCTTTTCGGGATTTGGATTGGAAACCCTAAGCGAATCAGGTGTGTACCTCACACTATTTCTTGATACATTTATGGCAATAATTAATATATGCATGTTTATAAGAATATGAATATGGCTAAGGTACCATGCTATGGTACAAAAGTACTCAGGTACGTTTCCTACTCCTACTAGGATTATGAAATATGTTATATGTTATATGTAACATGTGAATAAAGATAAGAATGTGAATTTTGGCATGTTAATGCATATTAATTATGATATGGGGCATATGGGTTGTTGAAAAGGGGAAGTGAATGTGGTGACCTAAGACCACGAAATCTGAATGCGGTGACCAAGACCGCGATAACTGAATGTGGTGACCTAAGACCACAGTATCTGAACGTGGTGACCTAAGACCACGAGACTATAGGGGCGATGAGCATGTCGACTGCAGCGACTGCCTTCGATGGAGTGTAGCGGATGGAGGGTTGACTTATTAGTCCCCACGGTGTGCAGGTTGGTACGGGGGAAGTGTAGTGGATGGTTAACTAGGTTTGGGTTTTGGGTTGCATCATTATCGTAAATTATTATGTGAATATGATATGTATGTCATGCCTAAATTATTTGGACTTAGTGTTGTGTACACATTGAGTCTGTTGACTCACCCCGTTGTGGGACTATTTTCAGGTGACGAACAGTAATGGACCGGGTTTGGCAGAAGCTTAGGGATGGCCATGCACAGCAAGAAATTTACGATTTGGACTGTTATTTTATTTTAAGTATTTTTTTAAATTTTAATTTTTGGGATTATTTGATGTAATAAGGCCATAGTTGAATTTCTTTATTCCTTTTTACTTCTATTTATTATGTTTACAAATTATTATTTATGGATCAAACAAATTTATTTTAAAAATAAACTCCAAGTGTTTTGTCACCTTAATTAAAATAAAGAAAAAGAGATTTAATATATTATTAATAGATTTTCAACTCAAGCCCAACCCAAACAAACTTTCTTTCTAAACACACAAGTTTTTCCTAAGTAATAAAAGAGTTTTGAATTGGTTTACATTGAGGAACATACCAGATCCGGTCATGGCTCGTGGGCCGGGTTTGGGGTGTTTCAATTTGGTATCAGAGCCCAGTTTTAAACTCTCGCCTGTAGTCTAAGGCCCAAAACATTTTCAAATCGAGCCCAAATGAGTTTTATGAAAATATTTTTGGAAGTAAGCAGGTTTTCTGGCATGGCACCTAAGTCTCCGACCCGAAGTCCACCAGGTAAGTACCCCTAACCTTCGGGTGATTTATATTGTGATCTGTAAAAGGGTAGAAATAGAATGGAACGTAGATTAGTATGATAGGTACTTGAACTATAAGGCTAGCTTACCCCAACAGTTACATAAGACTTAAATGCTTAATAAAGCAAACCTGTGTCTAAGTCGCCGAGTTAGGGTGTGGCAACCCCTGTGCGCATGTCTAGGATTGGATCCGGAAGAGCCTGGTATTTAAGCAGTCCTAGTGACTCGCCTCCTCTTCGCTGGAATCCTACCTGGTGCGTAGCTACGGTTCACCCTAACCAAGAGGACTCAGTGGGTGTGGCAACCTCTGTGCGCATGTCTAGGAATGGTTTCAGTGGGAGCTTGGTACTAAGCAGTCCGTGTGACTCACCTCCTCTCCATTCGAATCCTACCTGGTGCGTAGCTTTGGTTCACCCTGACCAAGAGGGCTCGGTCATAGGCTAAACACAATGACTAAAACCCAAAAAGGGAACTAGCTGTGTTTCTATAAAAACCCTAGTTTTAAAACTCTTAAAATCAGCCTCTTAATTTGTAAAAACTATCTCTAAAAAAAATTTCCGAAAAATTTCTGATTTATGAAATTACAAAAATACCCCTAGTGGTAAAATTACAAGAATGCCCTTGGTTTATAAAATGTCCAACTACCCAACAGTTTTACCAAAATTTCATTATTTTATAAATGTTCAAAAACCCTAAATTGCAAAATATCAAAATACCTTGATTTTTGGAAAATTACAAAACTGCCCCTAACTTACAAAATTACCAAAATGACCCTGATTTCCAAATTTTTGCAACATCACCATTTTGAAAAGTACAATTTTCAAAAAGAACTCTCAAAGTTTTGCAAAATATGGAAATACCTCGAAAATATTAAACTTTACAAATTTACCCTGGTTATTACCGAAATACCCCCAGATTTTAAAAATTACCAAAATACCCTTATTGACAAAACCACCAAGGAACCTTATTTTGACAAATTACGAAAATACCCCTGTAGGACAAATTACGAAAATACCCCTGGGTAGTGGAAAAACAGCAACAATGAAACTACAACATTTCTTTAAATGAACGAAAGTTCATAATTGATTGATGAATGTATGAATGTAAAGACTGTATGCATGTATGAATACGAAAGAACCACTTCTAAAATTCTTTTCATAAAACTTCTTCGCGGGTAATCAGTGGAATAAAGGCTAATTCATAAAATTTCTTAATTAGATTAAAGCACGATCGTAGAAATGAGCTCTAGGGGACATGGTTCTGGAATACCTTAATTTCCTTGTTCGTTGTAAAGTCAGTTCGTTCTTATGTTGCTAGTAAGGTGTATGGAACCTTGATTGTAAACTAAGAGAATGTGCCTAGAAAGTATGATAGTTTCTTAAGATCAGAGTGCGCAGCAGTAGCGTAGTGTGGTGAGCTAGGAAGTACGACTGTTCGTTAGTAAGTAATTTCGAGGACGAAATTATTTTAAGGGGGGTAGAACTGTAACATCCTGAAAATGGGCCTATGCATTTTTGCTTAATTTTATGAAATAGCATGTTTATTGTGATATGGATGTGTTGTGTGCATTTTTAGAACCTTGGAAATGTAAGAAAATGTCCTGGAAATGTAAGGAAATGCTTTAGAAATGTTAAGTTTCAAAAGAGGAAAGTGAACATTTCTGGAAACTTGGAAATGTAAGAAATGTTAAGTTCAAAAGAGGAAAGTGAACATTTCTGGAAACTTGGAAATGTAAGAAATGTTAAGTTTAAAGGAGGCAAACGAACATTTTTGGAAACTTGGAAATGTAAGGAAATGTAAGGAAATGTAAGGAAACGTTTTAGGAAAAGTTAAGTTTTGAGGTTAAGAGAGGGAAGTAAAGCAGGGTGGCCTTAAGAAAATTCATGGGTGAAATATGACACACAAACAGGCTTGGAAAAGTGGCCTGGAGATACCACTTAAGGCCCAGGTGAGTGACGCCACAAGCTATGCAAGTGGGCCTGAGTTCGAGTCACTTAGGAAGCAAAAGAAAAATTTTTATTTTTGCTACAAGGAGCAGAGAGATGGATGGCAATAAGGCTTTTAAAAGAGAAGTTTTATTCTCTTTAAATTTCGGCTAAATAGGAGATAAATAATAGATTTATTTATCATTATTTTCAAGAGATAATTGTTGGATTAATTCTTTTAAAAGTGATAATTCAAGGGATAAAGTTATCAGAATAGAAGAGTGGTGGCCAACTAAGGGACTCTAGCCTAGTAATTTCGGCTATAAAAGGAAGAGTAAGGCTATTCTTCATTCATTCTTTTCTCGTCAAGAAAACCTCTACCGAAATTCTCTAAAGTTTCTCCTCTTCTCTCTGCCGAATTCTCTCTGCCATTATTCTCTTATTCTCTTTTCTTTTCTTCTTCTATTACAAACACAATCAAAAGCCGAAGATGCCAATAGCCCTAGCCGATTTCTCACTAAGCCTCAAGAGCCGAAATTGTTATCCACATCAAAGCCATAGCCGAATACTGCTAAGGGTTCAAGCAAGAGTTCCATCGAATTCTTCAGTAAGGGTAAGATTAGGTTAGATTCTCATTCTATTTCTTTGAAGGCTGTCGAAATTAAGATTCTAATACCCTTAATATCTTGTTGCCGAAACTTTGAAGAGATCTTTCGAGATTTACTAAGTGTCGACTACAAGGAAGGAGAAGTTCTTTTCCCGAAGGTACACCATATGCCGCGTGTTCCCTAGTTATTCGGTGAGTTTCGGGATTTAAAATCCACAAGGTAAGTGTCTATAGCATTCGGCCAAGGCTTATTTTGGTATGAAGATCTATTTCTTACTTCTTTCAAAAGCCGAAACTAATTAGTTAAGTGATTTTAGTGCCTAGCCGATTGCAAGGGGAGAACTCTGCGAAGTTTCGGGATTTGACTATAGTCAATTCGACAGCAAGCTAAGTTTTAGTGTACTAATCCTACTAGGATTTGGATTTATAGCCGAATGGCTCTTTACTAAGTATTAAATGATTGATTAAATGTAGAGATCTAAGATCAAAGGCATTAGATCAAGCTTTTCGGGATTTGGATTGGAAACCCTAAGCGAATCAGGTGTGTACCTCACACTATTTCTTGATACATTTATGGCAATAATTAATATATGCATGTTTATAAGAATATGAGTATGGCTAAGGTACCATGCTATGGTACAAAAGTACTCAGGTACGTTTCCTACTCCTACTAGGATTATGAATATATGTTATTTTTAACATGTGAAAAGTGATAAGAATGTGAATTAAGGCATGATGTGCATGATATGTATGATATGGGCATACGGGTTATATGAAAGGGGAAGTGAATGTGCTGACCTAAGACCACGATATCTGAATGTGGTGACCTAAGACCACGAATTTTATAAGGGCGATGAGCACGTTGACTGCAGCGACTGCCTTCGATGGTGTGTAGCGGATGGAGGGTTGACTTATTAGTCCCCACGGTGTGCAGGTTTGTACGGGTGATGTGTAGCGGATGGCTTATAGGTTTGGGTTCGGGTTTGCATCATTACTTTATATCTGTTATATGAATAAGTATGTGATATGACATTGTATGCCTGAATTGTTAAGTTATAGTGTTGGTTACACATTGAGTCTGTTTGACTCACCCCGTTGTGGGAACCTTTTTCAGGTGACGATCAGTAATGGACCGGGTCGGCAGGAGCTTAAAGGTGGCCATGCACAGCAAGGAAAATTTTATTATTTGGACTTTTATTTTATTTAAGCATTTTAATTTATTTTTGGGAATTATTTTGATGTAATAAGGCCATAGGGAATTATTTTATTTCTGTTTTACTTACTATGTTACGAAATTTCAATTATTAAAGATTAATTCAATTTAATTTAAAATAAACTCTAAATATTGTGTCACCTGAAATAAATGGGTTTTCAATATAAAATAAACTCGTTTTCAACTCAAGCCCAACCCAAAACAAACTTTCCTTCAAAACACACAAGTTTTTCCTAAGTAACAAAAGAAATTCGAACCGGTTTACATCGAGGAACATACCAGATCCGGTCAAGGCTCGTGGGCCGGGTTTGGGGTGTTTCAATGAACATCAAGTACCTTCGGGTTTACTTCAGCCCATTATGGTTCTGAGTGGAAATGGGACCATATTACCATGGACTTCATGACAGGCTTACCATTGACTCCAGAGAAGAAAGATGTGGTATGGGTCGTAGCAAAGTCAGCCCATTTCATACCTGTGCGAGTCAATTATTCGCTTGATAAATTGGCTGACTTCTATGTTTCAGAGATAGTAAGACTTCATGGTGTACCGTTGCCGATCATTTCGGATAGAGTTCTAAGATTCATGTCACGGTTTTGGAAAAAGTTGCAAGAGGACTTGGGCACGAAATTGAGTTTCAGTATAGCCTTCCATCCACAAACTGACTGGCAGTCGGAGAGGGTAATTCAGATGCTCGAAGACATGCTTCGACGTTGTGTTTTGGAATTCCAAGGTAATTGGGGGAAATACTTACCGTTGGTGGAATTCTCCTACAACAATAGTTTCCAGTCAAGTTTGCAGATGGCGCCTTATAAGGCATTGTATGGGCGTAAGTGCTGAACGCCCTTGTATTGATCAGAGCTTAGAGAGTAACAGATACACGGGGTTGATTTGGTTAAGGAAACTGAAGAGAAAGTAAAAGTGATACGTGACTGTCTGAAAGTCGCCTTAGATAGACAAAAGTCCTATTCAGATTTGAAAAGAAAAGAGATTGAATTCAAAGTCGGTGATAAAGTGTTCTTGAAAGTATCACTTTGGAGCAAAGTCCTTAGATTTGGCTAGAAGGTCAAATTGAGTCTGTAATTTATCAGAGCTTATGAAGTTACTGGGAGAATAGGACCGATAGCTTATCGGTTGGCCTTGCCACCTGAACTAGAAAAGATTCATGATGTCTTTCATGTTTCCATGTTGCGTCGATACTGTTCAGACCCTTCACATGTCATAGTTCTAACAGAGGTAGAAATACAATCGGATTTGACTTATGGTGAAGAACCGATTAGAATTTTGGTGCGAGAGGTCAAGCAGTTAAGAAACAAAAGCATAGCCCTAGTGAAAGTTTTATTGCAAAGGCACAGAATAAAAGACACTACATGGGAGCCCGAGGATACGATGAGAAACAATATCCCAACCTTTTCACCGGTAAGATTTTCGAAGACGAATATCCTTAAGGGGAAGAATTATAACAGCTTGATTTAGGGGCTAGTCAGAACAGTGATCTTGGGATCACTAATCTGGGATTATAGATATTTATTTTCATGTCATTTTATGAGTCAGAGCATGATGGTATATGTATATGAGAAATTTGGTACTGTAATTTTAGCTATTTCTTGCTTAATCGCGAAAAAGGACTAAATCGCATAAAGTGTGAAAGTTCCATTCTATAGGCTAAAGGTACCAAATAGCCATATATTGATAATTTGAGGTCTTTAAAAGGCAACTTAGCCCTTTTTAAATGCTTGGTCGGCCATAGGCTATCATAGGAGACAAAGATGGACAAAATTGGTCAAAGTAGTTGATAGTTGGTGACTAATTTGACTAGTATTAATAAAATAAGGAAAGAAAAGATATCATCTTTTCTCCTTCACTCTTCAACTGAAAATTTGCAGCAAATAGAGGTTAGAAAGCTTCAAAAATTTCAGTACACTCATCTCTTCACAAGTGAGTGTTCTAGTGATCTTTTCTTGAAAATAGTTGTACTTTTGAGACCCCTAAAGCTTAAGCTTTCAAATGAGGGGACTATTGTACAACATGCTGAAAAGTTTAGAGTTTTACCATGAGAGCTATCATTGTTATTTGCTGCATTTTTATGGAAGAAATTGAGTTTTAGTTGTTAGATGAACAACTTTTGTGAATGGTGTTGTCTTGAAAACACCTAATTGGACCTTGATGAAAAGGTTACAAATTTGTAGTAATTATGTGAAATGTTGAGTTTTGATGATAGCTATAAGAGTATTAAATGTTCACCTAGGCTTGTTGAAGGTAGAAATGTGATTAGAATTAATTTCCGAGCCTAGGGCAAAATAATAATTTTGCCTAAGCATGATTATTGAAATGCTTTTATTAATGTGGTGATTAAAATGAGATAAATTGCTATTATAGAGCAAGAAGAATTGAGAATCCGCCTCGATCGGGGAAAGAACAAAGTCTCGGACTAGACCGACGAGTTAGCTCATTTTGAAATCGAGGTAAGTTTGTATGTGATAGATTCAACATTTATGTTAGCATGTTTGAGAATGCTTGGCATTATATTGATGCATGATGCTCTACTAAATTGAGTAGTTAATGTTGAATGTGATGTTGAAGTCCTAGAGAACCATATTGAAAATGAAAATGCTATCATTGAGTTATGAAATAGATAAGGTCCCGTATAAGACCATCTCCGGGACATGGCCTCGGCACTGAGTTGAGATCCTGTATAAGACCATATTCGAGATATGGCTTCAGTAATGAATTTGAAAATCGTATAAGACCATATTCGGGATATGGCATCGATACTCAATGTGAAAATCCATATAAGACCATATTCGGGATATGGCATTGGCATTTAGAAGGGATTCTAGGTAAGACCACCTTGTGGATGTGGCATTGGCTTCGTACCTACATGACTGACGATGAATTTGCGTCTTTGACTATCCCTAGTGATTCAGGGGTTAAGTAGATGAGTTTAGAAGTAGAAATGAGAACTGGACTAAAGTCATGTGATTGAGTGCAACCAGGTACTCGTGAATGAGTCACGAAGAAACGATTACGATGTGTGGTACGGTATGTGCTAAATAAGGGCAATTGTAAGTAAGTATGCCAAGAAACCTATGACTTGTGTATGGTTAGTTAATGCCATGGATAGATTATAGTATGAGCTTCTTGTTGCTATTTATTTCCATGCAAACTTACGAAGCTTTATGCTTACCCATTTCATTGCCTTTTTCCTTGAAGTATTTCCAAGATAACTCGAGAGGTTGCGGACGTCGGAGTTCGGAAATCACACTATCGACATCACTTTGGTATAACAATTTAGACTTATTATGAGTATGGCATGTATAGGACTCGAGTATTTTGTTAGTTCATAATTGTTGGCAAAAGTGTTGGCTCTGTAAGGTATTAAAGTCTTTTTGGTATGGTCTATTAAGTTAGACCGATACTTGGCTAACTCTTATGCTTAATGAAAGTGATTTTCTTGAAGTGTATGCCTTTGTGTATGGATGTTGAATTGGGTTTTTAGATTTGCCTTTGGGCTATGAATTATGTAGAATTGAATTGGTGTATGTATGTGTGATTGTAGGGTGGAAATAAGGGCTTCGTAGATAGCCATTTAATTCTCCACACGGGTAGACACACGGGCTTGTGTCTAGGCCGTGTGTGACACACGGTCAGTCTTACGGGCGTGTGGATCGACCGTGTGTCCCTTGCATGCTTGAATTTCAAGTTAGTATGCCTTGTAGTAAACACCCGGCAGAGACACGGCCATGTGTCTCAGCCGTATGGGAGACACGGCCTAGGACATGGGCGTGTGCCCAGGCTTTGTGAAGTCTGCACATTAATTGTGGAATTTAATTCAACACAAGGTCTAAGGACACTGGTGTGTGCCTTGGTCGTGTGATCATAGTAAGATGAGGATGTCATAGTCAGAATGCCAAGGTTTTGGCACACGGGCTGAGACACGGGTGTGTCGAGGCCGTGTGAGGGACACGGGCCAGGGACACTGGCGTGTGTCTGACCGTGTGAATTAAGTCAGTGTCGACCACAGGTGGAAGACACGAGCATGTCTTAGGGGCACAAAGGCGTGTCCCTAGAGCAACACGGGTGTGTGGCCCCTGTTTTGATGAAAAGTTTTTCAAGTTCATAATGTTCCCGGTTAAATCCCAAAACCTCTCGGAGGTATGTTTAGGGCCTCGTAGGCCAAGAATGAGCAAGAGACGGGTCTAAATGAAATTTTATAGCCCATTATTTCATGTCCAAGCAAGGTTAGCATGGTAATGCCTCGTATCCAGTTTCGACGTCGGACACGGGTAAGGGGTGTTACACCTTATCCATCTCATGTCTCAATGATAGTCTTCCCATATTTATTATAGTCCAACTAGGACCTCAACATCACAACTTTCATCATTTTTCTCATTCAACACCATCACTCAATTTCATAGAAATATTATACATCATTATAATATCAAACATTCTCAAACATACTAGCATGATGTTGAATTTAGCACATACAAACTTACCTCGATTTCAAAATAGGCTAGATTGCCGATTTAGTCCGATACCTTGCCTTTTCCTCGGTCGAGGTTAATCCTTTATTCTTCTTGATCTATAATAACAATTTAGATCATTTAATAACCATATTAATCAGCACATTTCCATAATCATACTTTGGCAAAATTACCATTTTGTCCTAAGACTTTCACAAAATGGCCATTTTACCCCTAGGCTCAGAAATCAATTCTAATCAAATTTATTTCTTTAACGAGCCAAGGTGAACATTTATTACTCTTATGGAAACCCTCAATACTCATTATTTTTTTACAACTTTTACAAAAGGGTCCTTTTAGATGTTTTCATGGAAACACCTTTCAGAAAAGTTGTTTATCAAACAACTATGATTCATTTTCTTCCATAAAAATGCAGAAAACAACTTAAAAGCTCACATGGAAAAACTCTAAAATTTTCACCATTTTGCAAAATAGACCCCTCATTAGCTAGATCATGATACAAGGGTCCTAAAAGTACAAAAATCATCAAGAAGAGTCACCAAAATCACTTACTTGCAAGGAAGACAAGTTGCTGAAAATTTGAAGCTTTCAAACCCCTATTTTTGCTGGTATTTTTAGTGGAAGAAGATAAGTGAATAGATGGATATCACCTTTTCTTTATTTTATTCTATTTCATCAATTTAATCCACCTACTACACCAACTTTGACTAATTTTGACTTCTTTGTTCCCCTATGGCCGGCCACCCCTTAAAACAAGGCCTAATTGCACATTTGGGACCTCCAATTAATACTCCATGGCTATTAGACACCTTTAGCTTGTAAAATTGAACTTTCGCACTTTATGCGATTTAGTCCTTCTTCGCAATTAGGCATGAAATCGCTAAAATTAAAGCACCAAAATTTTCATGCACCTATATAATCATGCTCTGATTCATAAAATAACATAAAAAAATTTCTCCAACATCAGATTAGTGATTCTGAAACCACTGTTCCGACTAGCCCCTAAACGTTTTATGAACCAATTCAATTAATGAAGTTCCTATTTTATGCTTTTATGAATAGCTTCGTAGCTTTATAATATGTTCTTTCAAAACTTTCATTTATATAATATGTTTCCTATATGAACCATGTACTCCATTTTCAGTTCTTTGAACTAAAGTATGCCTGAATTATCAATTTCTTTAATATCATTTAAGGTGAGTTGATTAGGCCACACACTACTAAAGCAAATTATCATTTTCATCTCAATTCGTTAGGAGTCCCTTAATTCATAGCATATGGTTTTTCTTGTACCATCTATATTCACATTTAAAGCTTATTATCAACATTTAAATTCAAATTCATCGATAGAAAATTCTAGCAACCCAAGACTATATACGAGGGATCCCAACCCAAACACACCAATAATAATACATTAAAAGCACCTACATCTAAAGACATGAAGAAATGGATTCATAATGCACACGTTTTACACACAAAACTACTATACCCAAACTCTTTATACATGGTTAGAATCATATCTCCTAACACATGCGCACTAATGACCCCCTATGGCATGCCAATTGTGTCCTTACTATTCACTAAGTCTAATATGGGATATTATAAACATATTTTCATATAATCTTTAAGGCCATTTACAAGTTGGACAAATCTTTTACTTTATCACACATGTTGGCACCAAAGTGCCATATCATTTGCATACATATTTTCACATTTCATTTATCCTTATACATTTGTACATTTAATAAAATTGTTCAAATAGTGGAAAGTAATATTTCCATTGCTCTTTACCTTTTACATAAAAAATCTCTTATTTTAAACATAGTATTGACTAAAAGAACAAATCCTTCATGAGCTTTCTCTCACCTGCTATGGTTTCTTTCACTACAAACACCATAAATCCTAGCTGAAAAAAAAAGATTAAAGAAGATCTCAAGCTCATGGAAGGGTTTTCTAATAACTTTTGTAGGGAAATCAAGGTAGCTGAAGATATTCTTCAAGAAATTTCAAGAAAAAGCATGGAAGAATGAAGAAGAAGACCTCTAAAAGGGGGAGTTGGTCGGATGTTCATGGCGAGCCCATGCAAGAGAAGTTAAACTTTTTGTTTAAAGATTAGGGCACTTCACATTTTCCCCCCAAAATCTTCCTTATTCCTTTATTTTCTCCTCCACGTCACGCAGCTTCCCTAACACGTTTCATTTTTTTTGAATTGTCATCACTATCTTCCTCATTTTTCTCTTCTCAACTACTCACGTCTCTTAAGTTTCTCCTGAAGTTTTCATTTTTATTACTCTTTCTCTTCAATCTCTCTTATCTTTATTCTCCAAGATTTCTTTTAATCTTATCCAATGGTTTGAGTCAAAATTGGGTTCAAAACTGCTAAGCCATCAAGGGCTGTTGTTGCTCAGCTAAAGACATTTTTTAACAGTGTCGCAACCACGAGATATAATAACAACATCGCGAAGTGCCCTTTCTATTTTTAGCAAGGGTTCTTGTTTAAAGATGAATCATACATGGGATACGATGAATCTGTGTTCTCTAGAGTAAAAAAGCGTCGGTGGAATATTTTATGTTTGCACCATGAAGATGTTTTGGGGAAAATTATTCAAGAATTTTATGCCCA
The DNA here is from genome assembly GCA_005393395.2 of Gossypium australe. NCBI lineage: Eukaryota > Viridiplantae > Streptophyta > Magnoliopsida > Malvales > Malvaceae > Gossypium > Gossypium australe. Next base: position 106,032,601 of record CM016621.1, on the reverse strand, counting down.
TTTCAATTCTCCATATTTCCATTTTATCTACGTAAGGGGCACTTTAGTTCCTTTTGATGATCATGTTAATGCACAGTTTGGTCATGCAAGTGTCCAAGATGAACACACACCATTTGCTGACAGTATCACTGCTGAGGGTTTAACCTAGGTATTGGATGATTTTATTTAAGGAACACAAGGAACTGATTCTAGTCAAGAGTGTTATACTGTTGAAAGGGCTTTGTTGAAGCCTATTGGGAAAATATGGTATCATTTTCTGAGGACCCGACTTATGTCGTCTACGCACAACACAACTATTTCAAAAGAGAGAACGCTTTTACTGCACTCTATCATAAAAGGGAGAAGAATTAATGTCGGTAGGATCATTTTTTAGGAAGTACACCGGTGTGCTGAGAAAAATGCTGGTAGCTTAATTGTTCCCTCACTTATTACTTCTCTATGTCAAACCACCCAAGTCTCGATCAATGAGGATGAGGATATCACCCCTAACAAGGGTGAACTGTCCTGGACCATATTTGCCAAGATTCAAGGCATTGATGCTGCTAATGAAACTCAGTATAGTCAGACCACCACTTCCACTGCTGCGCATTCTCCTACGACAGTACCTTTAGTTTCTCGTAGCTCCCTCGAACAGCAAATATTGCACTCCTTAAAGTAGTTGTAGCAGATGATGTCCCTTTTTTAAATTTAGCAGTTTCACCTTGTTGAAGAGATGGTCTAGGCCCAGCAGTAGCAAGCTCAATATTGGGCCTATGTAAGGAGTAGAGATTTGGCTCTTAAGAGATCCCTACAAAAGAATTTTACAAAGCCAATGCCAGACTTTCCTATCTTCCCCACCACTTTGCTCCCATCTTTTGATGTTGTCAAGGAGCCCACCCAAACTACTGTTGAGGAGCCTATTCAACCCGATGTTTAAGAGCCCAAAAATCGGCATCCCTTAATATTGAAAACAAATAAAGAAGAAGAAAAAGATGACATTGCCACTACTTCCACCACAAAAGGTAAGGACCCTATTCCACCTTCACCACTAGCTTCCATAACTGCACAAGACCATAACATTGATTGCCTGATCGATTAACTTATAGAAATTGGAAAGGAGGAGGAAGAAATGAAACCCAAAAAGAGGAAATGGCAGTATAAAGTCAGTGCCCAATAATCCACTTATCGGGCTGATAAACCATATAATGTGCATATTTTAATCCCATATTTAGCATACTTTTGGATGACTTATTCCCTGAATTGTGGAATTTGGTGCTCCTAATCCTTTTGTTTCATGTTTTATTGTAACATCCCCAAACCCGGCCCTTTCACTACGACCGAATCTGGTTATGTCACTGGAGAAAGACGGAAAAAAAATCTTTTTGTCTTAGAATAAGCACTATAGTTTGTTGACTTTTGAAAAACATATCCATTTAAACTTATGAGTAAAACTTTGTTATTAGAAACATGTTCATTTTAAAACTTTAGTATATATAAACTAATTTGAATAAATAGGGTGCAAACCATAAAAACCTCCACTTAATGGCTTAAAACAAGCCACCCTTAAAATAATACCAAATATAATAAAATGGCCTTTATTACAACCCAATACTTAAAATGAAATACTTATCAAAGTCATGCATAAAATAATTAAACATAATCTTCGGCATGGGCCACCTTGTCCTCTCCGAACCCGGTCCAGCTTTATGCAACACCTGAAAAAGTTAAAGGAAAAAGGTGAGTCACCAAGACTCAGTGTGCAACCCCTTTTCCCGGATTAGTAAAACATCATACACAATCATAACAAGCTTATCATGCATCTAATTAATATGCACCCAACCTAGCCATCCACAACACCTTTCTCTACCCCGTGTGGTACCAAACCACTGGTGGCGCCAAACCACTGTTGACCCAAGGTCACAATAATCATCAATGTGGTGCCAAACCACTGGTGTCCCAAAGACACGATATCCGTCAATGTGGTGCCAAACCACTGGTGTCCCAAAGACACGAATGTGATACCAAATCACTGGTGACCGAAGTCACGAATCAAATGATGGGGCCAACCCATCGTGTGATACCAAATCACTGGCGACGGTCCCGTATCTCAAAAGTGGGGCTAACCCACGGTGGTGTCAAACCACAGGGACAAATCGCTATGAGGTGCCAAACCTCTGGTGTCCCAAAGACACAAATGTGGTACCAAACCACTGGTGACCGAAGTCACAATAATCGAGTGATGGGGCCAACCCATCGTGTGATACCAAATCACTGGCGTCAATCCCTCAATACCGCCTTGTGGGGCCAACCCACTGTGGTGCGAAACCACGGGGACGAGACGCTGAGGTGCCAAACCTCTGGAGGTGCCAAACCTCTGGTGACCCAAAGTCATAAAAATGTGGTACCAAACCACTGGTGCCCGTCGGCACGAAATATCACTGCCCCCTCCACTCATACAACCCACATCAATCATTGACATGCATCTTAACAGAAATATACCATCATGCTTGTTTAGCAACACACATATTATTTATCAACAACCAATTATTATCGCACACATACCAGATACACCATGCTTACCAAAAGCATCATAAAGAAAACTCATAACAGGGACTTACCTGACCCCTTGCCTTATACCTTAATGGTATTCCATCCACCATTCCATGGATCCAAACAACACACACATCATATATAAACATAATAATAGAGAACTGTGTATACGTACACACCTGCAAGCCTTAATCGAAGAACCAATCTAAGACCCTTGATAACCCCGATACCCTTCACTCCTAGAAACGGCCAAACAGGAAATTAGCATCCTAGGCCATTCGGCCAAAACAGAACATACCAAAAAGGGTCAACACTTGAAACCCGAGACCTACCTACATGCTTTTGAACACTAGCCCACACACCAAGTGCTCCTGCTCCACTTCCTACAATCGGCAACCAACCAATAATAATAGCCTTCGGCTTAAACAAATACCAAACGATTAGACTGTTAAAACAATCCCTTACCACCACTTACCAACCGGTCAACAGAGAACCGAGGCTATGCTTGACTGCTTCGAAATCCTGGATGCCCTATGACAAAACGATTCCAAACAAATGATCACTATACTTCCAAATAAACACCAAAACCAACTCTTACCCTTGAAGATGTCGACAGATAACAGAAGATAGAACATAAGCATTCGGCCTTACCTACTACCTTCTCCAACGATTGGAAACGAAACCCCAAAAAGATCCACACCACACCTACTATTCGGTCAAGGAGCAGAACTAAAAGGGAAGGGAAGATTCGGCCAACACTTTAATCAAAAAGGAAGAGAATTCGGCTTTAGGTGTTTAACACACCTATATTCGGCTTGAGTGGAAAGAAAAGAGAAGATGTGAAGTGAAGACAAGGTTTCGGCAAAAGGGTTTGAGGGAAGAAAGAAAGTTTGAGGAGCAAGGTGATATGGTTTCGGCACAAAAGAAATGAGAAGAAAGCAAATGAAGAATTCGGCCTAGGTAGACAAGGTATGTTTCGGCACAAAAGGAAGAAAGTAGCACAAGATATGTGGAGAAGAGAATGGCTATTTCGGCTTAGCATAAAAGAAAAAGAGATAGAAGAGCATTCGGCCACACAAGGTTTCGGTTTCAAAGAGTAGAAAATGAGAGAATTTGCTTTGAGAAAATTGGCTTTTGGTACACTCTCCTAAGGCTGACCGAAAATCACCCAAAAATGCCTAAGAAAAACGGCATCTCCCACTTATTCACTTACCCAAAACCGGCCACTCCTCCCCCATGAAGACTCCAACAATCGGCCACTTCCTAGAAGCTCTCGAAGCCACTAATTCAAACACATTTGAATTAGTCAAATCCCCCAAAATCACTCCTTGCCATCCATTCAACCTATTGACTTGGTCCAAGGTAGAGTTTGAACTGCCTACAACCTCTCTTCTCCTTGGCGTCAAAAAGAAAGACAAAAGGTGGGCATTCCGCAGCTTGAACACAGGACCTCCCCCTACAAGTGGCGTCACATACACAAGCCTCAAGTGGCGCCTAGCTTGCCACTCCACCAACTCATTTCTTGTGACAAAAACCCTCCTAATAATTCTCTTAAAACCCCAAAATCCAAGCTCCCCTTTTAACCACTAAAACCAAAAATTTCCTAAGGCCTTCCCTACCTTCCAGGGTTCTCCAAACCCCCTAAAAACTCGCCCAAGCACACCAGCAACCTACCAACACCTGAGATATGCACTAGATGCATAACCCCTAAAACCAGGGTGGTACAATGCTACCCTCCTTAAAATAATTTCGTCCTCGAAATTACTTGGCCAGACTAACGGTCGTACATCCTAATTCCCCACACTACGCTATAGCTGCGCACTCTGATCTCCAAGAGCTAACATCTATCTAGGCGTACTTTCTAAGTCTATACCTAAGGTTCTAGAAACTCTACTAACAATATAACCACTGCCACTACATCCACCAAAACAATAAAGAAATTCCAACCAAGAGAAGCTTACCCGCTGACACATCCGGCACATCACTATCCTTCTTCCGACGAACCAATGCTTCACGACCCCGACCGGAACCATTCCCTTCATGGTTCGAACCACGACCTCTCGTCGCTTGCTGACCACCTCTGCCAGTCTGCACAAAGCCTTAACCCACTGTCCGAGTCCTTTTCGGATCCAGGGGACAATGCTTAACCAGATGCGACTTGGACTGGCATCTGAAACATTCTCGAACACGATTCCAGCACTCGCCAACGTGATACCTTCCGCACTGAGCACACGGACGATCTGGATTCCCAGCAGCTGACTTAGAAACACGAGCAGATGTCTCAACCCTCGATCTTTTCTGAGACCTCTCAAACGATTCCGACGATCCCGAGCTCCTCTCATCTCGATTCCTTATTCTATCTCTATTCCGCCTCTCAGGACGTCCTCAGCTATCGGAGCTTCTTCCACGAAAATAGCGATACCACTGACCACACTGGCTCCTGCCACTTGCTCGAGCACCCGCAGTATAGCCTGCGATACTGCATCCTCTCCTCCGGTCTGATCCGGCTGCTCAGCCTCAACAGCTGGTGATGGCACAACGCTCTCTGACCCAACCGGTTCCGATACTGCCATCCTGCCTCTATCACGTCCACGATCATTGCGACCACGCCCCCTAGAACTCATATCTAGCGCCTCGATTTAATCTGATTAAAAATTTTATGCATTAGAAATTTGGTTCCACTATTTATCCACGAGCAAATTTTATGAAAAGAAGTTTTAGAGAGTAGTTCTTTCGAGCAACCAAAGTTTCATTCTCAACCTAAGGGTAATTTCGTCATTTTCCTATAGGGGTATATAGGTAATAACTCAGGGTCAATTTTGAAAATAGTTTTCCAACTTAAAGATACTTCAAAATTTACAAAATCTCAGGGGTCATCTTGAAAATTTTGTTTTTCAAACAAAATGTGTTGCAAAAATTTCAGAAAGCAGGGTTATTTTTGTAATTTTGGAAATCATGGGCATTTTCATGAATTCTCCAAATCGGAATATCACAATATTTCACAAAATAGGATTTTCTGATATTTGGTAAAATAGGAATATTTCAGTAAAAGTCGAGAGAAATCTGAAAATTTAGAAACCAAGGGCATTTTGGTAATTTTATCAACCAGGGGTATTTTCGTAAATTTCCACAAACCAAGGTATCTTGATATTTTGAAAACTCGAGATTTTGGTATTTTACAAAGTAAAGATCATTTTATCAAAAGTCGAGGGTAGTACGGTAATTTTATAACACAAGGGCATTTTTGTAATTTTGCCACTAGGGCATTTTGGGAATTTTGTAAATCGACAAACGTCTTTCAAAATCAGATTTAGGGTTTCACAAACCAAAGGGGTAAGTTTGAAAAATTTTAAAATAGAAGGTTTTAAAAACAGCAAGGCTAATTCCCTTTCGGGTTTTAATAACCGGTTTAGCCTATGAACAAGTCCTCTTGGTTAAGGTGAACCGTAGCTACGCACCAGGTAGGATTCAAGTAAAGAGGAGGTGAGTCGCTAGGACTGCTTAAATACCAAGCTCTTACTGAATGCCACTCCTAGACATGCGTAAAGTGGTTACCACACCTTAACTCGGCGACTTACTTCACAGGTTTGTTTAATAACCTTAAGTTTTATGCATATGTTTGAGTAAACTAATCCTATGGTCCAATAGCCTTAATATTCTAATCTACGAGCCCAATCTAAGCCCATAATAGATCACACCAACAAATCATTTTAAAAGCTAGAAGTACTTACCTGGTGGACTTCGGGTCGGAGGTACAGGTGCCATGACAGTATAACCTGAAAACTTTTTATAAAAGCCCATTTTTCAAAAAGTCCATTTTGAAAACTGTTTCGAGCCCAAACCCCTCAAAGCTGAGTTTTGAACTGGGCTCTGATACCAAACTGTAACATCCCCAAACCCGGCCCATTCACTACGACCGAATCTGGTTATGTCACTACGGAAAGACGGAAAAAAAATCTTTTTGTCTTCGAATAAACACTATAGTTTGTTGACTTTTGAAAAACATATCCATTTAAACTTATGAGTAAAACTTTGTTATTAAAAACATGTTCATTTTAAAACTTTAGTATATATAAACTAATTTGAATAAATAGGGTGCAAACCATAAAAACCTCCACTTAGTGGCTTAAAACAAGCCACCCTTAAAATAATACCAAATATAATAAAATGGCCTTTATTACAACCCAATACTTAAAATGAAATACTTATCAAAGTCATGCATAAAATAATTAAACATAATCTTCAGCATGGGCCACCTTGTCCTCTCCGAACCCGGTCCAGCTTTATGCAACACCTGAAAAAGTTAAAGGAAAAAGGTGAGTCACCAAGACTCAGTGTGCAACCCCTTTTCCCGGATTAGTAAAACATCATACACAATCATAACAAGCTTATCATGCATCTAATTAATATGCACCCAACCTAGCCATCCACAACACCTTTCTCTACCCCGTGTGGTACCAAACCACTGGTGGTGCCAAACCACTGGTGACCCAAGGTCACAATAATCATCAATGTGGTGCCAAACCACTGGTGTCCCAAAGACACGATATCCGTCAATGTGGTGCCAAACCACTGGGGTCCCAAAGACACGAATGTGATACCAAATCACTGGTGACCGAAGTCACGAATCAAATGATGGGGCCAACCCATCGTGTGATACCAAATCACTGCCGACGGTCCCGTATCTCAAAAGTGGGGCCAACCCACGGTGGTGTCAAACCACAGGGACAAATCGCTATGAGGTGCCAAACCTCTGGTGTCCCAAAGACACAAATGTGGTACCAAACCACTGGTGACCGAAGTCACAATAATCGAGTGATGGGGCCAACCCATCGTGTGATACCAAATCACTGGCGTCAATCCCTCAATACCGCCTTGTGGGGCCAACCCACTGTGGTGCGAAACCACGGGGACGAGACGCTGAGGTGCGAAACCTTTGGAGGTGCCAAACCTCTGGTGACCCAAAGTCACAAAAATGTGGTACCAAACCACTGGTGCCCGTCGGCACGAAATATCACTGCCCCCTCCACTCATACAACCCACATCAATCATTGACATGCATCTTAACAGAAATATACCATCATGCTTGTTTAGCAACACACATATTATTTATCAACAACCAATTATTATCGCACACATACCAGATACACCATGCTTACCAAAAGCATCATAAAGAAAACTCATAACAGGGACTTACCTGACCCCTTGCCTTATACCTTAATGGTATTCCATCCACCTTTCCATGGATCCAAACAACACACACATCATATATAAACATAATAACATAGAACTGTGTACACGTACACACCTGCAAGCCTTAATCGAAGAACCAATCTAAGACCCTTGATAACCCCGATACCCTTCGCTCCTATAAACGGCCAAACAGGAAATTAGCATCCTAGGCCATTCGGCCAAAACAGAACATACCAAAAAGGGTCAACATTTGAAACTCGAGACCTACCTACACGCTTTTGAACACTAGCCCACACACCAAGTGCTCCTGCTCCACTTCCTACAATCGGCAACCAACCAATAATAATAGCCTTCGGCTTAAACAAATACCAAACGATTAGACTGTTAAAACAATCCCTTACCACCACTTACCAACCGGTCAACAGAGAACCGAGGCTATGCTTGACTGCTTCGAAATCCTGGATGCCCTATGACAAAACGATTCCAAACAAATGATCACTATACTTCCAAACAAATACCAAAACCAACTCTTACCCTTGAAGATGTCGACAGAGAACAGAAGACAGAACATAAGCATTCGGCCTTACCTACTACCTTCTCCAACGATTGGAAACGAAACCCCAAAAAGATCCACACCACACCTACTATTCGGCCAAGGAGCAGAACTAAAAGGGAAGGGAAGATTCGGCCAACACTTTAATCAAAAAGGAAGAGAATTCGGCTTTAGGTGTTTAACACACCTATATTCGGCTTGAGTGGAAAGAAAAGAGAAGATGTGAAGTGAAGGCAAGGTTTCGGCAAAAGGTTTTGAGGGAAGAAAGAAAGTTTGAGGAGCAAGGTGATATGGTTTCGGCACAAAAGAAATGAGAAGAAAGCAAATGAAGAATTAGGCCTAGGTAGACAAGGTATGTTTCGGCACAAAAGGAAGAAAGTAGCACAAGATATGTGGAGAAAAGAATGGCTATTTCGGCTTAGCATAAAAGAAAAAGAGATAGAAGAGCATTCAGCCACACAAGGTTTCGGTCTCAAAGAGTAGAAAATGAGAGAATTTGCTTTGAGAAAATCGGCTTTTGGTACACACTCCTAAGGCTGATCGAAAATCACCCAAAAATGCCTAAGAAAAACGGCATCTCCCACTTATTCACTTACCCAAAACCGGCCACTCCTCCTCCATGAAGACTCCAACAATCGGCCACTTCCTGGAAGCTCTCCAAGCCACTAATTCAAACACATTTGAATTAGTCAAATCCCCCAAATCACTCCTTGCCATCCATTCAACCTATTGACTTGGTCCAAGGCAGAGTTTGAACTGCCTACAACCTCTCTTCTCCTTGGCGTCAAAAAGAAAGACAAAAGGTGGGCATTCCGCAGCTTGAACACAGGACCTCCCCCTGCAAGTGGCGCCTAGCTTTCCACTCCACCAACTCCTTTCTTGTGACAAAAACCCTGCTAATAATTCTCTTAAAACCCCAAAAGCTAAGCTCCCCTTTTAACAACTAAAACCAAAAATTTCCTAAGGCCTTCCCTACCTTCCAGGGTTCTCCAAACCCCCTAAAAACTCGCCCAAGCACACCAGCAACCTACCAACACTTGAGATATGCACTAGATGGATAACCCCTAAAACCAGGGTGTTACATTTATACATAGGAGAGCATCGGAGGATGAGAAGAATGAGAAACGGGCCAAAATGGAGAAAATGGGCCAAAGTGCAAAATGCACACGGCTTGGGCCCAAGCCACACGACCGTGCCTCCATTAGCAGACCCAACCACAGCCTGGCCTCGACTTACACGGGCGTGTGCCGTGGGCATGTCCCTACCGCGACCTGTTTTAATTTCACTCGGATTAGGATACTTAGGGGCGAAGAAAGACATTTTGAAAGCCTATATAAACACCCTAAGTATGACTTCAAGGGGGCGATTCGGGTAGGCTGAGGAGCCAAGCCAGAGAGGCCAGAATTGCGGGATTTACTCAAAGAAAGCCAATTGATTCATCTCAAGAAGCCGAAGTATACTCAAGACGGAGGATCTTCCCTTCAAATTCCTACAGGGGGTTTTAGGGTTTTTCTTATGTTTTGTTTTATATTTTCTTCTAAGATGTATTGTTTTATCATTATGAACTAAACCCCTCAAATACTTGCGGGGGATGAAACCTAAGACGGATCTTGTTATTGTTTTCTGAACTATATGATAAATACTTGATTTGTTCTTAATTATGTGTTCTTAATTCTTTCTTTGATATTTTCGAATATTGATTCAAGTATTGACGTGCTTAAGTAGTGGAGCAAAAGTCCCTGTTTAATATTAAATCTAGCATAGTTAAGCGGAGTTGATCACAACCCTAGAAATAGGATGACGAAAATCTGCCGGATTAGGGTCAAACCTAATATGGGAGTCCATAGATCGAGTTAATGCAATTCTAGGTGTTTTAATTAGAAAGATATTTCAATTAATCAACCTAGGGTTAGATGTTAGTAGCCTCGAAAGAGGTATTAATATAAATTAGGGAATCCTACGGATCAAGTCAAGTGAATAAATTGTCTGGTTCAGAGTTAGATAACAAGTGAAATCTAGGTGGATTCTTCCTCGGATATTGTCTTAGTCAATTGTTTTTTTCCCACAAGTATTTTCCCCAATTCATTCTCTTTGTCTTAGCATCCTTAGCTTAGTTGTTATTTAATTTTAGATTAAACAACAATTCCTTTAATTCTTAGTATTAGTACCTTTGGTTCCCTTGGGTTCGACAATCCGGTCTTGCCATTAAACTATACAACTGTTCGATAGGTGCACTTGCCTTAATCGTTGTCACAGTTAGTTTCTAGGCTCGATCATTCTTCATATAAATTTTTAAGATTCTGACACACGATCAAGTTTTTGGCGCTGTTGTCGGGGAACTGAAATATTAAGAACGCTCAATTTTTATTACTTTAGCCATATTTTATTTTTGCAATTAAATTTTATTTTTATTTTTCTAAATTTTCTTCTTTTCTTCTGGCAGGTATTCTAGTTTATGACTAGAAGAAACCTGTCAAGACCTCTACTATACGACAATGAAATGGAAAGCACAGTTCGCAGAAACTAAAGAGAAATTAGGAGAAGCCTACAGTACATGCAAGAAGAGTGAGAAAACGAAATTAGTACCACCGAAGAGATGGCTGAGAATAATCCGCTACCTCCAGAAGTGGCCAAAAATCATGCTCCTCGAACTATGTATGATTATGCTAAACCTAATTTAACAGGAACTCAGTCAAGTATTGTTAGACCTGCTATTGCTGCAAATAATTTTGAACTGAAACCTGATACAATTCAGATGATACAACAGTTTGTTTAGTTTGATGGTTTGCAGGATGAAATCCAAATAGTCACTTGGCGAATTTCCTAGAATTTTGCAATACTTTCAAAATAAATGGTGTTTCTGATGATGCCATCCGTCTTCAGTTATTTCCCTTTTCATTGAGGAACAAAGCTAAACAGTGGTTGAATTATCTTCCACGGGGATCAATCACTACATAGAAACAAATGACCGAAAAATTTTTATTGAAATATTTTCCACCGGCTAAAACGGCCAAGTTGAGGAATGATATCTCTTTTTTTGTGCAGATGGATTTAGAGACACTTTAAGATGCATGGGAAAGATACAAAGATCTATTGAGGAGGTGCCCTCACCACGGTTTAGCTTTGTGGCTACAGGTCCAAACTTTTTACAATGGTGTGAACCCTCAACCAGACAATTGATTGATTCAACTGCCAGCAGAACCCTGAATAACAAAACACCTGAGGCTGCCTACGAATTCATTGAAGATATGTCATTAAATAATTATCAGTGGCAAGTCACGAGGACAAGGCCAACAAAAGCCGCCAGTGTTTTCAACCTCGACACAGTAACCATGCTATCAAATCAGGTAGAAATGTTAAATAAAAAGATTGATGGTTTGTGTGGTTCTTCGTAGGTACATCCAGCTATGCAGGGCGATACGAATGGAGGATGGATGAACAACACAGAATATCCACCTTACAACCCGAGCGCTGAAAACGAGCAAGTTCACTATATGGGTAACAATTTTAAACCTCAAAATAACTCGTATAGTAATACTTACAATCCAGGTTGGAGGAACCACCCCAATTTCTCATGGGGTGGTCAAGGAAATCAGAGACAACCCCTCCCAGGCTTCCAACAACAGCCCTAGCCACAGGAAAAGAAGCCAAACCTTGAGGAGATGCTGACAAAATTAATAGCGGTGTCAGGACATGTTTCCAAAACACCGAAACAACACTCATAAATCAAGAAGCATCGATTCAAGGGATTAAGAACCAGTTAGGACAACTTGCCAAGATCATATCAGAACGACCACAAGGCAACCTGCCAAGCAACAATGAAACTAACCCAAAGGAGCAACTTCAAGCCATAACAGCTCATGTTAGTGAAGGGTTAGATAAGTCCAAATTAAGGCAAGAAAATGTGGTAGAGGAAGTTAAGGTTGAGATAAACAATGATAAGCCAAAACCGGTAATTAAAGAGTACCAACCTCGTGTACCATATCCCAATGCAATGAAGAAAGACAACACAAACGAACAATTTAGTAAATTCCTTAAACTCCTTAAGAAATTACATATTAACTTACCGTTTCATGAAGCTCTTTCATAGATACCATATTCAAGGAAATTTTTAAAAAAGATTTTAACAAACAAACGGAAGTTAGATGACGAATCGCATGTGGAACTAAACGCAGTGTGCTCAACAATGTTGCAAAACAAACTACCACGAAAATTAAAAGATCCAGGGAGTTTTACAATTCCATGCTTAATTGGTAGTTTATCTGTTGATAATGCTTTAGCTGATTTAGGGGCAAGCATCAATGTCATGCCTTATAAAATGTTTAAACAACTAGGTCTAAGGAAACCCAAACAAACCAGGATGAGCATTCAATTAGCTGATAAAACTATTAGAATTCCTAGGGGTATAATTGAAGATGTACTTGTGAAATTTGATAAATTCATATTCCCAGTAGACTTGTCATTTTAGACATGGACGAGGACAATAATATTCCTTTAATTTTAGGAAGACCCTTTTTAGCAACTGCTAGAACTAAAACTGCTGTTGGTACAGGAGAACTCTTACTTCGTATAGGTGACGAATCAATCAGTCTTCAGGCTCTCGACTCAACTAGGACATCAAATAATCAAGGTGATAAAATTAATTCTATTAATAACCATTCGGTTAAACCTTCTTTTTAGGAAGCACCACAGAATTACACAACTGAGCCAGATCCTAGACCTCATGTCAACAAAGAAATAACTCAAGTGGAACGAAGGCTCCAGATCGATGAACTAGACGAGTGGAAGACACACTTCAAGGAGAATCTAGGAATACATGAAGAAGAACCAACCCCATTCCGTGGAACAAACAAATTTCAGATCGGGGATCAGGTATTGTTGGACAAAATAGACCCTCGGGTCACCACTTCAAACCTCGATGTAAACGAAGAAATCCCTTTTGAGGTAATGAAAATCTTCCCATACGGAATAGTCGAGGTAAGTAATCCTATATTCGGCACTTTTAAAGTAAACGCTATCCGACTCGAACTATATAGTAGCAGTAGAACTGAATGCATGAGAAAGGATTTTCAACTCCTCAAACCACCATGATTATACAAATGAGAGGTAAGTCTAGCTTAAGACTAACCCCGTTAATTTTTACATTTTTATTTTTATTTTTATTTTTCCTTTTCAATACCTAACTATGAACTAACCAAAGTGCAGATTTCCATACCACATGGCCTTGCACAGGACCGTGGCCGTGGTCGTGTGGACACTACAGATTTTTGTACCGATGTGGCAGAGATAGTACGAAATAGGACGAAAAATATCTTCAAGCCACGGGCTCCGAAGAAACACCACGACCGTGCGATGCGGCCGTGGTCAACACTGTTTTATCAACACGGGCGTGGCGACCTGCACACTGGCATGGGAGAAACGAATGAAGCACAACACGGTCGTGCGATACGGTCGTGTGACTCGACACGCCCACTATACAGGGGCGTAGGGATGTACCAGATTTGAGATTTCTATTTAAAACATCCCTCTCTCCTTCTCACACACCCCTTTCCCCTTCTCCTTCCATACTCTTTACACTCCCCTCCCTTTTTCATTTTCACCTTTCTTCATTCTCCTAACTCTTGATCTAACCATATTCATGTTGAAGAAATGGAAGGATCCTAGCACAGTCTCCCTCTGTGAGACCGATCTACATAAGTTCATGCTGGCCGCTTCATTAACTTGACAGGACAAGGATTTTTGAGTCCATTTAACTTTACTTTTTATTTCCCCTTCTCCTTTATTTTCCTTTTCTTTATTTTTCTTATACTTAGTTTAATCTATTTTTTTTCATTTTCTTTGATTTAGGTTCCAAAGGCTGCTTGGGAATAACCGACCACGGCCTTAGAAATCACACCCACCTCGCTAACCATCTAACGATAATGACTTTTTCGTCCATTAATCTTTTCTTTTAATTTTATTTTACTTTCTATTTTCCTTATTTTTATCTCCTTTTCTTTAAATATATATTTAGTATATTTTGAATTATTCTTATTGTTTCCTGGCTAAGTCTTCACGAGCTTCCCAATTTCTTCATCTAGCGTAGAGATTGTCGGGGACCACCACACTACGACCACTCCCAACTCAAGGAAGCCATCCAAAATTCAGAAAGTTTCACCTCTCCTTATCTCTTAAAATTTCATATATATCTTTGTACATTGAGCGCAATGTACATCTTAAGTGTGGGGGGTGAATTTTATTTTGAAAAAGTTCCTAACTTTCTACATTATTCTCAAATCCATGAATGATATCTTGTCTTTTAGTAATTTTCTCATATTACTAATTAGAATGAAATTTCCTGTGATCCATGATTTTCTTTGATATGTTTCGGATGAAGTCATAGTTAATTGTGCAGTGATGATTTAAACTTTAGGAGACTAGAGAATCAAGCATGATGAGTCTATTTTCAAAAATTAAAATTTTGTTAGGTCGTCTACCTGAATCTAATTATTACCTTGAAGTTTGAAATTTACAAGGTTGATATCAAAAACCCATAATTTTTATGAGATCTTAAGCCTTTTAGAGCATACATCCTTTCTTGCTCACTTTTTGATTATGAGTGTGTCAACATTGATTTGTTATTCTAGAACTTGCTTCGATTATACATGTTGAGACCACATCATTGATTTGATATACAGAGATGATAAAGGCACTTAGGATTTAACCCACTTACCCCACTAAAAGCTTACCCTGACAATTAACTCCTAGTGATCCCCTTTGATCCTAACATTCGTTTATTGACTCACCCACTAATATTACCCCAAAACCCATCTTGTATTTGTTATTAACATTTCTCTTGACTACCCTTTTTGTCGAGATTTGATTTTGAGCAGTTGACTAACTATGTTCTGTATTTTAGTTGTTAAAGTTCTTTCCTATTACTGTTGATTTGTTCTTAAAAAAAAAGAAAAAAGAAAAAAAAGAGAGTATATTCATTATTAGCGAGCTTATACATTTAAATTCCACATCTTAAAGAAGAAGCTCGTATTATTAGTTTTCAATTGATCTAATTATTCGAGAATTAGTTCATTTTTCTAGTTAGGTAAATTGTTAATACAATCTCAATTCTAACCCTTTATTTCAGCCTTTATCCACACCTTTAACCCAAGCCCCATTACAACCCTTTATAAAGACCTTTTGATTTGTGTATCATCTCATTTTACCATGGTGGAGATTTGATTTTCATGCAAGCCTATGGGATTAACTTTTCATGTTCGACTTTCGAGTGCTTAATTTGGAACCTTAAACACTTAGAGTGATTTGAGTGAATCTTTAGCGAGGATGTCAATTCTTGTCGATTTTGAATTAAAGGTAATTATTTAGGTAAGGGGAAACACCTATGTTTTTATGCTACAAAAACTATGACTTTGATTATTTGAATATATAAGATCCTTCTATTTAAATTATCAATGTATGAATTACCTGTGAATTATGATGAAACACTATTGATGAATATTATGAATCAAGGAAGTTCATTTTAATTGTGAGTTGAGAATTTTGCTTGAGGATAAACAAATGCTTAAGTCTGAGGGTATTTGATAAACCATTTAATGTACATATTTTAATCCCACATTTAGCACACTTTTGGATGATTTATTCCCTGAATTGTGGAATTTGGTGCTCCTAATCCTTTAATTTCATGTTTTATACTTAAGAGAGCACCGGAGGATGAAAAGAACGAGAAATGGGCCAAAAACGAAGAAAATGGGCCAAAGTACGAAATGCACACGGTCTGGGCCCAAGCCACACTGCCGAGCCTCCATTAGCAGACCCAACCACGACCTGGCCTCGACTTACATGGGCATGGGCCATGGGCGTGTCCCTACCGCGACCTATTTTAATTTCACTCAGATTAGAATTTTTAGGGGCGAAGAAAGACATTTTGAAAGCCTATATAAACACCCTAAGTATGACCTTCAAGGGGTCGGTTTAGGTAGGTCGAGTAGCCAAGCCAGAGAGGCCAGAATTGTAGGATTTACTCGAAGAAAGCCAGTTGATTCATCTCAAGAAGCCGGAGTCATACTCAAGACAAAGGATCTTCCCTTCAAATTCCTTCAGGGGGTTTTAGGGCTTTTCTTATGTTTTGTTTTATATTTTCTTTTGAGATGTATTCTTTTATCATTATGAACTAAACCCTCAGATACCTGAGGGGGATGAAACCTAAGATGAATCTTGTTATCGTTTGTTGAACTATATGATAAATACTTGATTTGTTCTTAATTATGTGTTCTTAATTCTTTCTTTGATATTCTAGGATATTGATTCAATTATTGATGTGCTTAAGCAGTGGAGCAAAAGTCCCTGTGTAATAGTAGATCTAGCATAGTTAAGCAGAGTTGATCGTAACCCTAGAAATAGGATGACGAAAATCTGTCAAATTAGGGTCAAACCTAATATGGGATCGCATAGATCGAGTTAATGCAATTCTAGGGTTTTAATTAGAAAGATATTTCAATTAATCAACCTAGGGTTAGACGTTAGTAGCCTCGAAAGAGGTATTAATATAAATTAGGGAATCCTACGAATCAAGTCAAGTGAATAAATCGCATGGTTCAGAGTTACATAACAAGTGAAGTCTAGGTGGATTCTTCCTCGGGTATTGTCTTAATCAATTGGTTTTTTCCCACGAGTATTTTCCCCAATTCATTCTCTTTTTCTTAGCATCCTTAGATTAGTAGTCAGTTAATTTTAGATTAAACAACAATTCCTTTAATTCTTAGGCTAAATAATAAAAAGGAAGTTAGTATTAGTACTTTTGGTTCCCTTGGGTTCGACAATCCAGTTTGCCATTAAACTATACTACTGTTCGATAGGTGCACTTGCCTCAATCGTTGTCACAGTTAGTTCCTAGGCTCGATCATTCTTTATGTAAATTTTTAAGACTATCACACACGATCACGGGCAGACTAAAGTATCTACATGCTAGTCCAAGCCAGCTAAGTTTTTTATTTCCTTCACGCATCTTGCATTTCATTTCTTTTGCTATGGCATTTGTTGTACAAATTTCCCTTTGGACTGTTCTCTTATATATCTGGTCAAGCATTGAGTACAACGCATCCCTTAGTTTTGGGGGTGTTTTGTGCATTTAGGTTGCATTTCATATTTAGTATGTATGATCATTTTAGTATAGTTAAATTTGTTTTGCCACTGTAAGTAACTATTAAGTATCGTTTGCCTACAAGGAGTACAATCTATACTTATAATGTTTGATGATGAGCTTAGATTCTTCAATACACCTAGAATATGTGAAACTGGATTTGGTGAATTTAGCTTAGGATTGGTTGCTTGAAAATCAATTTCTAAATATGAGATGTCCTATACTCAATTTTTCTAGATTACAGTGAGTATCTTCGAATGAACTTAGGGACTTTTGAACTTAGGGACACTAGCATCGATTAGAGACATCGGCATCATATTTGATTTCGTGTAAGACCCTGTCTGAGACAGTGGCATTGATATTTGATTACATGTAAGACCACGTTTGGGACGTTGGCATTGTACGAGCTTTTCGAGCTATCCGAGAATCTTGTTTGATTTCGAAGGGTTCAACGAGAATTCTGAGAAATGAATGAGAATACGAATGCGCATCTGAATTCCGATACTTATGGATGCATATGAAATTTGGCAATGAAAGTTATGTATGTATATGATCATTTGATATGTGAGCTACATTACATGATATGTGATTATGAGCAAGTGAACATGATCAATTGAGATATAAGAGAAATATGACTTGTGATTGTGTTATGCCATGAACCATATGTATGAAATGGTTTATAATTATTCTATGTGATAAGTTTATTTGTATATGGCTTACCAAGCGTTTGTAAGCTTACTTTGTGTGTATTTGCATTGTTTTGTAGATTATCGAAGCTAATAGGAGCTCGGGGATCGTCGAGGATCGTCACCACACTATCGAACTCTATTATGGTATCTTTTGGAAGTGTAAATGTTAAAAGTATGGCATGTATAGGCTAGGACTAGTGTGATATGTTTTGAGATATGCATTTTATAGCCATGTGATATGGCTTGCTTGTGGAAGAAAATATAAGGTTGGGATGTGGTACATGACTTGTGCTAAGTAATGGTATATTCTGATGCTTATAAATGACCAAAAGAAATGGTCAATATGGTATATGCTTTATTGAGAATTTTGTATAATTTTAGTATGAAAATGGAAGTGATATTTTGGGACATTGATCATGTATGAATTAATGAGATTTTGGTATGTTTTAGTTTAGGTTTTGAGTATGAAATTGGTTGATGAGGAGATGGTGTAAATGGTGTATGTTTTGTGCTAGAAATTGGCTAAAAGTGTGGCATATTTGTGGCTAGTTTGATGCTTGTAGGGAGGACCCCAAATTGGGTGGAAAATAGGCCTTAAATGGCCTATTTTGTGCCCACACGGGCAGGGACACGGGCGTGTGTCTCTACCGTGTTGCTCGAGGGCCACTTCGAAGTGAGCCTGGGTAAATCACACGGTCGCACACACGGACGTGTTGTAAGCCGTGTGGCCAAGTCAGTATACCTCCTTCGATTGTCACGGTCGAGCACACGGGCGTGTTAGGCCAATTGGAATAGGTACACGGGCTAGACACACGGGCGTGTGACTAGCCGTGTGACCAGGTCAGTGGCCTCCCTAATTTTCATACGGCCTTGCACACGGGCGTGTCTTGTGGTCGTGTGGACAAGTCAGTATGTATGCCCTATTTTGCCATGGCCTGGACACACGGGCGTGTCTAAGTCGTGTGAGGCACACGGCCTACCCACATCGGCTTGTGACCTCTGTAACTTTGAAAAAAAAATTGTTTAAGTTTTTGAAAAATTTGTATGTGATCAGTTTAGTCCCAACCCCTTCCCAATGCATGTTTAAAGTTTCGTAGAGCTTCTAAACGGACTCTATATGTATATTTTTCTATGAAATGTTTGTGAATATTTGATGTTAGTGAATGTTTGTGATATGATCCGATATGTCCGGTAACGCCTCTTAACCTTAGTCCGACGACGGATACGGGTTAGGGGTGTTACAATTTGTTGGTATCAGTGCTATAGTTCAGTCAATTCTAAGACTAACATAGCGTATGTGAGTCTAGCTATACATGTCGTATATACGAATTGTGATAGTGTGATGAATCCTGACAGATAAAATGTGTTATCCGTATAGTGTATGGATCTCAAACGAGCTGTAGCTGACGATGTTGAAAGTAATGCGCATGCTCTCGCTTAAGGGATAGGGCCGTCTGATTCTAGACTGGTTACTAGCGGTCAGGAAGGAGAGGCTAAACAAGCCTTCCTCCAAATGATGAATGAGTGGTTCACTCAGTATGTTAGAGAAAATCCGGTTGTTCCTCAACCTCCGCCCCCGGAAGTTTCCTTAGCTCCCCAAGTTACAGATCTGATTTGTCTGAATAAACCTCCGATTGATAAGATTAGAAAATATGGGGCTGAAGAATTCCGTGATACTACTGATGATGATGCTGAGAGAGCCGAGTTCTGGCTTGAGAATACGATTCGGGTATTTGATGAGTTGTCATGTACCCCTGATTAATGTGTTAAAAATGTGTCATTTCTTTGTTGAGAGATAAAACTTACCAATGGTGGAAAACTCTAACTTCTGTTATTTTGAGAAAACGAATTACCTGGGATTTCTTCCAAATTGAATTCTGAAAGAAATACATCATTGAGAGATTTATAGATCAGAAAGACAAAGAGTTTCTTGAATTGAAATAGGGTCGTATGTCTATTATAGAATACGAATGAGAATTTTTGAGATTGAACCAGTATGCACGAGAATGTGTCTCGACTAAGGCAATAATGTGTAAAAGGTTAGAAGACGGTTTGGATTAAGATATCCATTTGTTAATCAGAGTTCTAGAAATAAAAGGATTCATTGTGCTTGTTGATTGAGCGTGTAAAGCTGAAGCAATTGAGAAAGAGAAAAGAAAAGCTTATTCGGAAGCTAGAGAGGTATGGAAACGAACAATGAGTAAGTCATATCCGTCGGCATCAAAGAAATTCCAAGATGATTATAGCCGTTCAAAGGCTAATATGGGACATTCGAGTAGAGATCATGCAAGATCACATTCAAGCTTCCGAGCTCCAGCTACTTTGATTGCAACTGTTGGAAATGTTAGATCTGAGCGACTCGAGTGTAGACATTGTGGTAAAAGGCATCCAGGCAATTGTCGTTTCAAATGTGGATCTTTCGATCACTTTATCCAAGACTGTCCCGGGTCTGTTGAGCAAGAGATTGTACAGAATCTGAAGTCAAATAACGCTTCAACTAGGGGTAGACCTCCCAGAAACATGGGAAATGTGAGTGGTAGCCAGAGAGCTATGAAAGATACAGCTGCGAAATCTGAGACGAGAGCACTTGCCAGAGCTTATGCTATTCGCGCTCGTTAAGAAGCTTCGTCTCCAGACTTCATTACCGATACTTTTATTCTTTATAATACTTCTATGATCACATTGATAGATCCAGGGTCTACTCATTCATATATATGCATGAACTTAGTATCCAGTAATACTTTTCCTATAGAGTCTACTGAATTTGTAATTACAGTATCGAACCCCTTAGGCAAGTGTGTTCTAGTTGGCAAAGTGTGCAAGAATTGTCCATTGATGTTTCAAGATATCTGTTTCTTGGCTGATCTAATGTTATTACCCTTTGATGAATTTGATATAATTCTGGGTACAGATTGGTTAACATTGCATGATGCTGTTGTGAATTGCAAACGGAAATTGATTTGAGATGTAACAGTCCGATTTAGGGGCTAGTTAGAATAGTGGTTTGAAACCACTAAACCGAGGTTAGAGAAAATTATTTTCTTGATATTTTATGAGTTAGAGTATGATTATATAAGTACATGATAATTTTGGTGCTTTAATTTTAGCGATTTCATGCTTAATCACGAAAAAGGACTAAATCGCATAAAGTGCAAAAGTTTAAAATTTCAAGCTAAAGGTACCTAATAGCCATAGAATATTAATTGGAGGTCTTTAAAGTGCAATTAGCCCCTTAAATAAAGGTTGGCCGGCCATAGGTGACAATACAGGTCAAAATTTGGTCAAGTAGGTGTGTTAGGTGGACTAAATTGGGATTTTATATTAAAATAAAGAAAGAGAAGATACCATCTTCTCTCTTTCATCCCCCCACCAAAACTTAGCAGCAACTAGGGGTTGGAAAACTTCACAAATTTTAGCACACTCTTCTCTTTACAAGTAAGTATTCTAGTGATCATTTCTTGATAAAATTTGTACTTTTGGAACCCCTAAAGCTTAAGCTTTCTAAAGAGGGGACTATTTTGTTAAATGGTGAAGAGTTTAGAGTTTGTCCATGAAAGCATCTAAGTTGTTTTTTGCATTTTTATGGAAGAAAATGGGTCTTAGTTGTTAGATGAACAACTTTTGTGAAAGGTGTTATCATGAAAACACCTAAAAGGAACCTTTTTGTAAAGGTTGTAAAATGTGAGGTAAAAGTGTGAAATAATGAGTTTTGATGGTTGCCATAAGAGACATAAATGTTCACTTAGGCTCGTTAAAGAAAGAAATTTGACTAAAATTGATTTTCGAGCCTAGGGGTAAAATGGTCATTTTACAAAAGTCTAAGGGTAAAATAGTAATTTTGCCAAAGCGTGATTATTGAAATGCATTTACTAATGTGATAATTAAATGAGCTAATTTGCTATTATAGATCAAGAAGAACCAAGAATTTACCTCGACCAGGGAAAGAATAAAGTATCGGACTAAATCGACGATATAGCTTATTTTGGAATCGAGGTAAGTTTGTATGTGATAAATTCAACATTTATGTTAGCATATTTAATAATGTTCAATATTATAATGATGCATGATATTCTATGAAATTGAGTATTGGTGCTGAATGAGAAAGATGATAAAGGTTGAGATGTTGAAGTCGCAATAGGACTATAATAAATGTGAAATTACTATCACCGAGACATGAGATGGATAAGGTCTCGTGTAAGACCATGTCCAGGACATGGCATCAGCACTGAATTGAGATCCCGTATAAGACCATATCTGGGATATGGCTTCCGTACCGAATATGAGAATCATATAATACCATATCTGGGATATGGTATCGATACTTGATGTGAAATTCTGTATAAGACCATATCTGGGATATGGCATCGTCACTCATAGGTGACCCCATGTAAGACCACATCTAGGATGTGGCATTGGCTTCGTGTTTATGTTAATGACGATGAATATACATTTTTGAGTACCCCTAGTGATTAGAGGGATAAATAGATAAGCTTGGAAATAGAAATGAGATTAGTACTAAAGTCATGTGATTGAGTGAATACAGGTACTCATGAGAAATTCACGAGGAATGTTTACGATATGTGGCATGGTATGTTTTAGATAAGAACAAGTACGAGTAAGTTATGGTAAAGTGCTTATGACTTTGTGTGGTTATCTAATGCCATGGGTTGATGTCATTATGAGCTTATTATTGCCATTTATTTTCATGCAAACTTACTAAGCTTTATGCTTACCACTCTCATTTCCCTTTTCCTTGTAGTATTGCAAGGATAACTCGAGGATCGTGGGACGTCAGAGTTCAAAAATCACACTATCGACATCTCTTGGGTATAACAAGTTAAACTTATTTTGAGTATGGCATTTATATGACTTGGGTATTTTGTTATGTCATATTTGTTAGCCAAAGTGTTAGCTATTTATGTTATCAAATACATTTTGTAAGTGGTCATTGGAATTGGGCCAATACTTGACAAGTTATTATATTCAATGATGATGAAATTATGAAGTTTATGCTTGTGTGGATGCTTTGATTTGAGTTCTTAGAAGTGCCTTAGGGTTATGAGTTATGATGAATTGAGTTGGTATAAGTATGGTTGCTATATAGGGTGGCATTTGGCTTGGAATATAGCATTTTTAATGTCCACACGGGTAGACACACGGGCATGTGTCTAAGCCGTGTGAGACACACAGTCAGCCCCATAGGCGTGTTGATCGACCGTGTGTTCCTTGCATGCTAGGTTTACAAAGTCAGAATGCTCAGTAGTAAACACATGGGCAGAGACACGGCCGTGTGTCTCAACCGTGTGGGAGGCACGGCCATGGACATGGGCATGCGCCCAGGCCGTATGAAGTCTGCACTTAAAATTTGGAATTTAATTCGACACACAGCCTAAGGACACAGGCATGTGCCTTGGTTGTGTGACCATAATGGAGTGATGATGTCATAAACAAAATGCCATAGTTTTGGCACACGGGCTAAGACACGGGTGTGTCGAGGCCATGTGAGGAACACGGGCTAGGGACACGGGCGCGTGTCAGGCCGTGTGAAAACCCCTTGTAGGTTCGAATTAGAAAATAAATTCCACACGGGCTAGGGACATAGGCGTGTGTGACCACACGGCCTGCCCACACAGGCATGTTCCATTTCATACAGGTGTGTGGCCTCTGTTTAGGGAAAAAAATTCTAAGAGTGTAAAAGTTTTTGATTTAATTTTGAGACATTCCAAACGTCTGTTTAAGGCCTCGTAGGCCCATGATGAGGATGTTATGCATTTGAATGAGAATTTTTAAGTTGGGGATGGATCTTTAGAGCCCAAAGTTGTATGTAGAAGCAAGTTAAGTCTGGTAATGCCTCGTATCCGGTTCTAGAGTGGAATACGGGTAAAGGGTGTTACATGAGATTTCAAAATGATGAAATAATAAGGATTGAGTCCAGTGATTTAAATGGGTTACCAGCCGTAATATCTTCGATGAAAGCTCTGAATTATGTGAAAAAGGGATGTGAAGCTTACCTTGGGTATATGATTGATACGAAAGTGACAGAAAAGAAAGTTGAATCTGTGCCAGTTGTTTGTGAGTTTCCTGACGTATTTCCTGAAGAATTACAGGGATTACCTCTGATACGAAAAGTTGAGTTTGGCATTGAGTTAGTTCCGGGGATGACCCCTATCTCAATAACTCTATATAGAATGGCTCCGACAAAATTGAAAGAATTGAAGTCTCAGTTGCAAGAATTGATAGACAGAGGTTTTGCATGACCGAGCTTTTCTCCTTGGGGTGCTCCCATTCTGTTTGTGAAAAAGAAAGATGGCACGATGAGAATGTTCATTGATTACCGTCAGTTAAACAAAGTGACTATTAAGAATAAATATCCTCTACCCAGAATTGATGATTTGTTCGATCAGCTAAAAGGAGCTACTGTGTTTTCAAAGATAGATCTGAGATCGGGATACTATCAGTTGTGAGTGATAGATTCAGACATTCCAAAACTACTTTCAAAACGAGGTGTGGGTATTATGAATTTTTAGTTATGCCTTTCAGACTAACAAAAGCTCCTGCTGTTTTTATGGACTCGATGAACAAAATTTTTAGACCGTATTTTAGATCGATTTGTTGTTGTATTCATTGACGACATTTTAATTTATTCGCGTGATAAAATTGAGCATGCCGAACATTTGAGCATTGTGCTACAAACTCTGTGTGATAAGCAATTGTATGTAAAATTTAGTAAATGTAAGTTCTGGTTGCGCGAAGTTGGCTTTTTGGGGCATATTGTGTCAGCATCCAGTATACCAGTTGATCCGAGCAAGATTTCAGCTATTTTAGAGTGGAAACCTCTGAAAAATGTGTGTGAAGTCTGCAATTTTCTGGGACTTGCTGGTTATTACCGACAGTTCATAAAAGGCTTTTTAAGGATTACAACTCCGTTGACGATATTGCTTCAAAAAGATGTGAACTTTGAATGGTTTGAAAAGTGTCAGAAAAGCTTTGATCAGTTGAAAGCCCTTTTGATTGAAGCTCTAGTTTTGGTAGAGCTAGAATTGGGTAAAAAGTTCGTCATTTTTACTAATACTTCGTTAAACGGTTTGGGTTGCATCTTGATGTAGGAGGGCAAAAGTATACCTTATGCCTCGAGCCAATTGAAACCGCATGAAAAGAATTATCCGACACACAACCTTGAGTTAGTTGCGATTGTGTTTGCTCTAAAAATTTGTCGCCACTATCTTTTCGGTGAGAAATGTCATGTGTTTCCAGATCATAAAAGTCTGAAATATTGATGATTCAGAAAGACTTGAATCTCTGACAGAGAAGATGGTTAGAAAGACTATAAGCTTGTGATTGATTATAATCCAAGAAAAGCAAATGTTATTGCCGATGCTTTGAGTCGAAAATTGTTGTTTGCCTTACTTGCGATGAATGCTCATTTAGTTATTTCTAATGATAGTTCGGTTTTAGCAGAATTAAAAGCGAGACCTTCGTTCTTACAGCAGATTTGTGATGCACAAAAAGTTGACAATGAAATGCTAGCGGAACGAGCTCAGTCTGATTTGAACTCTGATTCAGAATTTCAAGTTGATAATGATGATTGTCTGAGATTCTGAGATCAGATTTGTGTTCTGAGAAATCCAGAGTTGATTTAGTTGTTTTTGAAAAAAGCTCATAGCATTCGCTTACCGGTTCATCCAGGATGTCAAAGATGTATAATGATTTGAAACAACTTTACTGGTGGCTTGGAATGAAAAGGGATATCTTTGAGTTTGTTTCGAAATGTTTGATTTGTTAGCAAGTTAAAGCTGAACATTAGGTGCCATCTGGTTTGTTACAACCAATTATGATTCCCGAGTGGAAATGGGATAGAGTGACGATGGATTTTCTTTCAGGTTTGCCTTTAACTACAGGGAAGAAAGATGCAATCTGGGTTATAGTTGACAGATTGACAAAATCAGCTCATTTTATTCCGGTGAGAACGAATTATTCGCTTGATAAGTTTGTTGAGTTATACATTTCTGATATTGTTAGATTGCACGGGGTGCCACTATCTATTGTGTCTGACAGAGATCCGAGGTTTACTTTGCAGTTTTGGAAGAAACTGCAAGAGGCTTTAGGTAGAAATTGTACTTCAGTACTGCTTTTCACCCGCAGACTGATGGTCAATCTGAACAGATTATTTAGATACTCGAGGATATGTTGAGATGTTGCATTCTTGAGTTTGAAGTTATGTGGAAACAATATTTGCCATTGATTGAATCCGCGTATAATAATAGTTTTCAATTGAGCATTAAAATGGCACCGTACGAAGCCTTGTATGGTAGGAAATGCCGAACACTCTTTACTGGTCTGAACTTAGTGAAAATAAAATTCACGGGGTTGATTTGATTAAAAAGACTGAACAGAAAGTAAGAGTGATACGAAATAGTCTGAAAGCAGCGTCTGATTGACAGAAATCATACGCAGATTTGAAACGAAAAGATATTGAATTTGAGATTGGTGATAAAGTATTTTTGAAAGTGTCTCCATGGAAGAAAATACTTCGATTCGGCAGAAAAGGCAAATTGAATCCGAGATTCATCGGGACGTATGAGATCATTGAGCGTATCGGGCCAGCTGCTTATAGACTATTGCTACCCTCTGAGTTAGAAAAGATCCATAATATGTTTCATGTATCAATGCTTCGACGATACAGATCCAATCCCTCGCATGTGATTCCTCTGTCTGATATAGAGATTCAGTCTGATATGACTTATGAAGAAGAACCGATCTGTGTCTTAACTCGAAAGGTTAAAGAATCGAGAAATAAGAAAATTTCGTTAGTAAAAGTATTATGGCATCGACACGGGGTCAAAGAAGCTACGTGGGAACCTGAAGATGCTATGAGAGAGCAATATTCGAATTTCTCCAATGGTAAGATTTGTGGGGACAAAAATCCCTAAGGGGGGAGAGTTGTAACAACTCGGTTTATACCTTAGTCGGAATAGTGGTTTCAGGACCACAAATTCGAGTCAAAAAAATATTTTAATATTATTTTTGGTATTTACAGTATGTGAATTAATATGTGTGAAAGTTTCGTGTAAAAAATTTATCGTTTGTGTGCTCGATTTTATAAATGGACTTAATTGCAGAAAATGCAAAAGTAGCCTTCTAATTAGTTATATGCCAAATTGACATGGCTTATTAATGTGAGGTCCTTATGTCGTAAATGGACCATTGGTTTAATGAATGGACAAGTATGGACAATAGTTAGTGGAATTTTTAATGAAAATAATAAGGTTAAAATAGTAAAATGTGAATTAATGTTATTTTTTAATAAAACAAAACATGCAGTAACTGTTTATGTTCATCATCTTTGCCGAAATTGAAGAAAGAAATAAGGGTTTGAGTTCTCAAACATTCGGCCATTGTCTAAGCATCAATTGGGTATGTGTTTTTGATCCGTTTTTGATAATTTCTATGTTTTTGTGATCGTTACTTCGTGCTCTCTTAAGCTCATGCCGTAATTCATGAAATTGATGATGATTTTGAGTTATGTCATTGTTGATTTTGTGAGCTTTGTATGATAAATGGTGAAATATGAAAGCTTGATGTTAGATAAATATGTTTTGTATTGGGATTTTTGATTAAATTAATTATTATGGGCTAATTTGTTCAAACGAGAAAAATGAAGGGTTAAAATGTGAAACAAATGAAATATATGGGCTTATTTGAGCCAAGTGAATATTCGACCAAGCTATGGTGTAATGAAATTTTGTATATTTTGTGATTTTATAAATTAGGGACTTAAATGTCAAAATGTGAAAATGTGAGGGCTAATTTGTAAAATGCCCTAAATATGTGTATATTTGGATTGAATTGAATGATATGATGAATAAAAGAGCTAAATTTGAATGTATAGATCAAGAACCAAAGAAAATGGAATTAGATCGGGCGAAATCTAAAGTGGTTGAGTAATCATTTATTTCTATCTGAATTCGTACGAGGTAAGTCTATATAGAAATAAATGTCTTTGAATTGAATTATTATTGCTTATATGTTAATGAAATGTGATGAATGGCCATTGGTGCTGAATATGTCAAATCCGAGAAAATTCCGATAATGTGAAAACGTCCGAAACGTCGAACTTTAGAAAATAGTTAGGATACGTATGTCATGACATAGGATTCTGAGATATGATTTCATGTAAGACCACGTCTGGGACGTTGGCAATGGTTTGAGATATCGTGTAAGACCGTACCTGGGACACTAGTATCGATTAGAGATTACGTGTAAGACCATGTCTGGGACAACGACATCGTATTTGATTTCGTGTAAGACCCTGTCTGGGGTAGTGGCATTAATATTTGATTACATGTAAGACCATGTCTGGGACATTGGTATTATACGAGCTTTCCGAGCTATTCGAGTATCCTGTTTGATTCCGAAAGATTCAACGGGCATTCTAAGAAATGAATGAGTATACGAATGCGCATCCGAATTCCAGTACGTATGTATGTATATGAAATTTGGCAATGAAAGGTATGTATGTATATGATCATTTGATATGTGACCTACATTACATGATATATGATTATGAGCTAGTGAACATAATCAATTGAGATATAAGAGAAATATGACTTGTGATTGTGTTATGCCATGAACCATATGTATGAAATGGTTTATAATTGTTCTATGTGATAAGTTTATTTGTATATGGCTTACTAAGCGTTTGTAAGCTTTCTTTGTCTGTGTTTGCATTTTTTTGTAGATTATCGAAGCTAATGGGAGCTCGGGGATTGTCGAGGATCATCACCACACTATCGATCTCTATTTTGGTACCTTTTGGAAGTGTAAATGTTAAAAGTATGGCATGTATAGGCTAGGACTAGTGTGATATGTTTTGAGATATGCATTTTATAGCCATATGATATGGCTTGCTTGTGGAAGAAAATATATCGTTTGGATGTGGTACATGATTTGTGCTAAGTAATGATATGTTTTGATGTTTATAAATGACCAAAAGAAACGATCAATTTGGTACGTGCTTTGTTGAGAATTTGGTATGATTTTAGTATAAAAATGGAAGTGATATTTTGGGACATTGATCATGTATGAATTAATGAGTTGTTATGAGATTTTGGTATGCTTTGGTTTAGGTTTTGAGTATGAAATTGGTTGGTGAGGAGGTGGTTTAAATGGTGTATGTTTTGTGCTTGAAATTGGCTAGATATGTTGCATGTTTGTGGCTTGTTTGATGCTTGTAGGGAGGGCCCCAAATTGGGTGGCAAATTGGCCTTGAAAATGGCCTATTTTGTGCCTACACGGGCATGTGTCTCTGCCGTGTTACTCGAGGGCCACTTCAAAGTGAGCCTGGGCAGATCACACGGTCGCACACACGGGCGTGTGGTAGGCCGTGTGGCCAACTCAATATACCCCCCTTCGATTGTCACAGTCGAGCACACGGGCGTGTAAGGCCAATTCGAATAGGTACACGGGCTAGACACACGGGCATGTTACTGGCCGTGTGGCCAAGTCAATAGCCTCCCTAATTTTCACACGGCCTGGCACACGGGCTTGTCTTGGGGCCGTGTGGACAAGTCAGTATGTATGCCTGTTTTGCCATGTCCTGGACACGGGCGTGTCTAAGTCATGTGAGGCACACGGCCTACCCGCACGTGCATGTGACCTCTATAACATTGAAAAAAAAAAAGTTTAAGTTTTGGAAAAATTTGTATGTACTTGGTTTAGTCCCGACCCCTTCCCAATGCATGTTTAAGGTCTCGTAGACCTTCTAAAAAGACTCTATGTGTATATTTTTCTATGGAATGTTTGTGAATATTTGATGTTAGTGAAATGTTTGTGATATGATCCAATATGTCCAGTGACGCCTCTTAACCTTAGTCCAACGATAGATACGGGTTAGGGGTGTTACACCTATAACAACCCACAATTTTCATTAAATTACATTTTTACTAGATATTCTATAACTTTTACAAATAGGTCCTTTTTGACATTTTTACCGAAAATCACTTAGCAAAATTTGTTTATCCAACCTCAAATTTGTATAATATACCATTAAACATAAAAATACACAAATATCTAACATGTGTCAAACCTAGACCTTGATTATTTCTTAAATTAGTGGTAGAAATATATAGACCGGGTTACAACGATTTCAAAAATGTAAAGAACATTAAAACGGAGCAAGAACGAACTTACAATCGAGCTTGAAAGATGGCCAAACCCTAGCTAGGGACACCCTTGAAATTTCAGCACTAGCATGAAGAAGATATACTAAATTTGGCCTTTATTTTACTTATTAATTCATTAAATTAGCCAAATGACCAAAATGCCCCTAACTTAAAACATAAAAATTCTCTTACTTCATATCCATTTTTGTCTACTAAGTTAACCATTGGTCTAATTACCATCTGAAACACCCCAAACCCGGCCCACAAGCCCTGACCGGATCTGGTATGTTCCTCGAGTAAAACTTCAATTAAATCTCGTTTTGTTTTATAAGAAAATATGATGGTTTTGTATAAAATAGATCTGCTTAGTGGTCGCGTTGAAAATTGTGTTGTTAAATAAGTTTGTATCTTATTAAAACGTTATCTTTATGATTTTAGATAAATTTAGAAGTTAAAAGAAAACCAAATTTAGAACTTACTATTATTTTGAAGACCATAGGTGTTTAGATGTCAAAACAGTTTAAGTTGTTTGTCGGAAATATTTAATCATTTAGTTGAAGTTGATCGTAGCAGAATAAAAATTTAAAACGTATAATAACACAGCTAATAGTGGCCTTATTACAAAAACATAACCCAAAATAAATCCCAAATAATAAAAGAAAACGCAGTAAGTTTAATAAAAAGGAAACCCGAAATACTGAGTTGAGCATAGCCACCACCTAGTCCTCGCTGACCCGGTCCATCACGCTAAGTGTCACCTGTAAAAGATATCCCACGAGGGGTGAGTCAACAGACTCAATGTGTAACTGTACACTAAAAGCCCAATCGATCATAGCTTTAATGATAACATTTTGGCAAAGCCCATTTTAATCACATTTAACCATAAGCCTATAACATAGCAAATCAAATAACAACAGATTCAATCACATATACATATGAAATGACATGCAATCCTGAGCCCACCTAGATATCCATCGCTACACACCACCCGTACCTGCCAATCACACCGTGGAGATTACTAAATCGACCCTCTATCCGCTACACACCATCGAAGGCAGTCGCTGCAGTCAACTGCACATCGCCCTTATAAATTATGGCATGGCCACCAGATAATCGTGACAGAGTCACCGGATTCATAATATGTGACCGAAGTCACCGGATACATAATATTGTGACATAAGTCACCGGATAATGTGGTAAAAACCACCGGAACACTTCCCCTTTATCAAAATCACCCATATGCCCATGCAACATACATATTATTCGAATTTTATGCATTATACCCCAAAATCATAACGGAGTCATACACATTTCATATCCATGCTTATAGCATTATTAACGAAGTATTAGGGGTTAACATACCTGAATACCATGTACCACTAAATGGTACCCGCGGCCATTATCATACATATTTCTTATTAACACATACTAACATTAATACTATCAATCTATCGGAAATTTAGTGTAGGGCTACACACCTGATAACAGTGAGTACGATACTATCGATACCGACACTCCTTCTTTTTCACAGTCGACTCCCCCTATAAGACCATAGTCAGAATCGACCAACCTTAATAGACAATATGGCCTTTGGCCGAATATTAAGACCCATTACCTTGATTGTCTAAATCCCGAAAGATCACTTGTCCTTGGATACTCAAATCCCGAATAATCTCCCCTTAATCATCGGCTACAAAAGGATCCCGAAATCCTCCTTCAAGGTTTCGGCCAAAGAGAAAAATATATAGAGATTAGATCCCTAGATTTCGGCTAATCCAAAAGAAAAAGAAAGAAAATCGAATGACAGTTAACCCTTACCCCTAATGTTGAGATCGATTTCACCCTTGCCTGGAAACACAAAGAGATTCTGCTACTATAGAAAAGTGGCTAAATTTGAAGGAGAAATAGATGAAGAAATCGGCTAGACAGTAATATGTTTCGGTTTTTGGAGTTTACGAAAAAGAAGAGAGAATGAGGGACTATAAGATTCGGCTGAGACTCCCAAATGGAGATGGAATGTTCGACCACCAAAAGAATAGGTATAGAATTGAGTTTGAGAGGAAGAAAAGTAGTATAGGAGAAGGCTAGAAGAATTCGGCAATGGTGTACTTTGAGAGAGACAGGTTTCGGCTAGAATAAGTTAAAAGAAAAGAGAATAGAAAGTGATGGGTTTGATCTTATGGAGAGCAAAGAGAAGACGAAAAAGAGGCTGAATGTGACCTTAATGGTCTTTTGAAATTCGGCTTAAGCAAATAGGTTTTGAAAGTATTCTGACTACTATTTTCGGCACACTCGGAAAAGAAAAGAAACCCGAAATGCACCTAAACCCCCTTAAGACATTTCGGCTACAAAAGAAAATGTGTTTTGGAAGTACAAAAATGACCAAATGGGAATACACCCAACCACTCATCCTTACCAAAGTCTACCACAAAAATTCGGCCACCCCCTAGACCATAATGCCGTCCAAGTTCATGGACAAGTTGGCCATGCCAAACTTTCCAAAACACACCCCATAAATTGTGCCTTATGTCCCCCTAACTTACCATAAGCTTAGGACTTCATTCCTTAATCCAAGCCTTATGTCCCCTTATCATACCAAAATTTCTTGATTCCGTACCTTAAGTTAGTACTTACCTTATTCCCTTAGTCTACTTTCCATAAATGAAAAAGCCCATCCTTACCATAAGTATTGCTTGACCGACACTTGCCATACAAGTGCAAAAAAATAAAAGTCATCTAATTGCTATCCAAGGGATCCGAACATCTCCCCTCATGCAATTACTCGTGCGCCAACACCACCTTGCCAATAGCTCAACTTATGCTAATTTTAGACACTAAAATTAACTTAAGTATCAGGGTCACTTGATCCACTTCACTAAATTCTCAATACTAAAAATTATTCTATACCCGAATAATTCTATGCCCTTTTCAAGGCTATAATAAACACGAAAAAGAAGAACAGAAAATTTTCATTCATAAGCTAAACACCAAAACATACAATATATCGATACTCGGATTTTTAGGTTGTTACACCATCTAAGGACCTTCAATTTAAAGTTTCATAGCAATTAGACACCTCTAGCTTCTAGAACACACATTTTGCACTTTTTGCAATTCAGTCCTTTTAACTAAATTAAGTGCCCAAATGTCAAAATTTTTGAACGAAATTTTCATGAAATCATTCCATAAAACTATAGGCCATAAAAATATAATAAAAACAAATTTTACTATGTCAGATTTTTGGTTCCAAAACCATTGTTTCGACTAGACCCAAAGTCAGGCTGTTACAACTCTCCCCCTTTTAGGGATTTTCTCCACGAAAATCTTACCAGGAAATAGGTTTGGGTATTGTTTTCTCATAGCTTTTTCAGGTTCCCACGTAGCCTCTTCGACCCCATGTTGTTGCCATAAAACTTTCACTAGGGCTATACTTTTATTTCTCAACTGTTTAACTTCCTGAGCTAAAATCTTGATCGGTTCTTCACCATACGTCATATCAGGTCGAATCTTGACCTCTGACAGAGAAATCACATGTGAAGGATCTGATCGATAACAGCGTAACATAGACACATGATACACGTTGTGGATCCTTTCAAACTCTG
Source organism: Gossypium australe (assembly GCA_005393395.2). NCBI lineage: Eukaryota > Viridiplantae > Streptophyta > Magnoliopsida > Malvales > Malvaceae > Gossypium > Gossypium australe. The sequence continues at coordinate 105,998,738 of CM016621.1, read as the reverse complement.
TCAATAAAGCTAATCGACCCTATTCTTTCAATAACCTTATACGGCCCAATGAATGTGGACTTAACTTGCCTTTACGACCAAATCTCATAATCTTCTTCCACGGAGATACTTTCAGTAATACTTTATCACCAATCTGAAATTCGATCTCTTTTCTTTTCAAATCTGCGTACGACTTTTGTCGATCTGAAGCGGCTTTCAAGCAATCAAAGATTACCTTTACTTTTTCTTCGTTTCTCTAACCAAGTCAACCACGTGAATCTATTTCTCATTAAGCTCTGACCATTACAACGGAGTTCAACACTCACGGCCATACAATGCCTCATACAGTGCCATCTTTATACTCAATTCGAAACTGTTGTTATAAGTAAATTTGACTAAAGGTAAATATTTTTCCCAACTGTAACACCCCTAACCCGTATCTGTCGCCGAACTAGGGTTTAGAGGTATTACCTTTAAATCTTACAATTTAACATTCTCATAAAGACATTAAAATAATCGAAGCGTGTACAATGCTACCATTATACAATCATAACATTTCAACATTTAAAAAAAAATTGATTCAAGCATAGTCAAATATATGAGCATATCCACTCAATCACATCATGCCACATTAATAAAGATTCTTTCATCAAGTTATGACATCAACAGACAAGCATAAATTTAACACATCCTAACCGAATGTAAACTCATTATTCACCATATATACATTCTTTTATTAAATCAAATCTACTCAACCAAATTAAGCAATCTCATAGCCAAGCATATACAATATATATATATATATATACACACATTACCGTCATGCTCATTTCCATATTTGAATACGAGCCTAAGCATATAATTCTTAAAGCATGTTAACTTCATTTTTTTTTTCTATACCAATAAGACTTGGCCGAATATACATACATATTCTACCTAATTAAAATCTCTTTTATAATTCATTTAACCAAAGCCACATTGAAATACTATAGTTACAAAGATTATTAGTACCATATCAAATACATAAGCTATGCAACTACTTGTAACACATGAGTATAACCAATCGAATGACCACATATTCGGACCTCAATTTAACACTTCAATGATCGAATCCAATATATATATATATTAACATTCCTACTAACACCACCGAATCATGGATAAACAACTCTAGATAACTATCATAACATATATATATATATATATACATGCTCAAACTAAACTTTAAACTTATCTAGAAACACTTAACCATTAACAACTGTACAAGCTTAAATACCTATCAAAACACACAAGTAACGTATAAGCAAGTGAAATAGCCAATACGCATGGCTACATTATAAACAAAATTAGATACCGTTAGTTTACAACTTAACCTAGCTTATACATGCCTTTTTAATAAAAACTAAGTTTATAAGTACCAAACAGGTTGATAGTGTGGATGACTTTCTCGACGATCCCTCTTGAGCTCGTAGCTTTAACCAAATCTATAAAACAGAGGAGAACATATCACACAAGTAAGCCCACTAGCTTAGTAAGTCTCAAGCAAATACAAATTGATATACGAACATTTCACCTTTAATTAAACAATCCATAGAAAATGAATATAAACATTATAATTACAAAATAACATGGCCGAATACTATCCATAACCTTAACTTAAGGATTTCACTTATCTTCCATGAACATATACATCATTCATTTCATAGTTATCATAAGTATTCCTATACTCCAAATCGAATAAACATCTCATACATATTAATCACATGATCTTCCTTTCAAACGCATATAATATCACATCCAAATTCATTTCTCAATAACGAATTCACTTATAGCCGAATCATCAAAACAACATGTAGACATTAGGCTCAATTCATACATAGCTATATATATATAAATGGTTCATGTTCATCCTTTATAAACTCGATAGATAATACACTTCATTCCATACTAAGCTAGTAGGATAACACTTACCTGGGCTAATGGTACATAGCATTAAATAATATGTCGTACCTCGTTTATTACATGAGCTCTCAGTTTATAGCTTATCACCGGCATTGAGCCTGCTAGACCAGAAGTCCGAAATAATTCACCGGCACGAAGCCTGCTAGGCTCAAAGCCCGAAATAGATCACCGGCACAAGGCCTGCTAGGCAATAAGCCCGAATCGAATCACCGGCACAGGGCCTGCTAAGCAATAAGCCCGAATCAAATCACCGGCACAAGGCCTGCTAGGCTTTAATGCCTGAAATAATTCATAAACCAGTCCATCAAATTACATTTCTTAACAATATCATCACTAACTAAACATATTCACAATTCACATTCTCATATCACAACGAATGTACAAATTCTTATCACATATATAGAAACACATCTAATCCATTTTAAAGCCTTTACATTCGGCTAACACATATATTCATACTCAAATTTATCAAATAATTTCATTGAACCGATTCATAAATAATTCTTTAACATACTTTAGCTTAAGGATTTACCTCGACAGTCGACGGACAACGTATACCGACTATTCGATAATCTTCGACTTCCCCCGATCCAAATCCGTTTTTCTTTTTTCTTGATCTAAACAAAATGAAATTTAGCTCATTCAAGTACATTTCATTTCAATTTAGTCCTGAAACACATAAATGGGCAAATTACCATTTTACCCCTAATGTTTCACATTTTTACAATTTAATTCTATTTGCATAAAACACAAAATACACAAAATTTCCCCATACTACTCAAGATCCAAATATTCCTAGGGACCTTACAAGTCCATTTATTTCATTTATTTTGTAAATAAGCCCCTCTAAAATTTTATTTTTGCAATTTAGTCATAAATACTCAATTTCACCAAAATTTCCAATACAAAACATACTAATCTTTAACATATCTATAATTTAAAATCATCAAACATCACAAACAACATGAACACATCAATGGCCGAACATCAAGCATGCTTGGGTTTGAAAATTTTAACATGGGTCAGCTACGGTTCGAAGCAACGATCTCAAAAACGTAAAAATTTACAAGAACCGAGCTAATTACATACCTTAAATTAGCCAAATAAGTGCCGAAATTCAAAGCTTCCCTAGCCCTTTTTTCTTTAGCTTCATTCAGCCATGAGAGAGTGAAGATGATAATGGTTTCGAATTATGACATATATTATTATTTATCAATTTACTAAACTAACCTTTATAATAAAATAAAACTAACATATATTTTATGTCTTAAACCGTCCATCAACCCTCCACTATCTCTTTTATGGCATATTATTACTTTAAGGACTTCATATGAAGAAACCATTAACAAATAAGCACTTTTTACTAAAGTTTGTAACTTTTACGCTTTACGCGATTAAGCCCTTTTTTTCTAAATTAAACACACAAACGATTTAATTTTTCCACGAAACTTTCACACACATTAATTCACATATATTAAACACAGAATATGTCATTTAGAAATATTTCAGACTCCGATTCATGGTCCCAAAACCACTGTTCCGATTAGGGTCAAATTCGGACTGTTACACCAACTACCTTCAAACTCTAATACACAACAGCGAAGCATATCTTCGAGTACCTGAATCTTCCTCTCAGATTGATCGTCGGTTTGCGGATGAAATACGATGCTAAAATTCAACTTTGTACCCAAAGCTTCTTGCAACTTTTTCCAAAAACGCGAAGTAAACCTCGGGTCTCTATCCGAAATAATAGAAATAGGTACTCAGTGCAATCTCACAATCTCAGCAATATACAGTTTGGCTAATTTATCAAGCGAATTAATCTGTACGTACCGGTATAAAATGAGCCGATTTCGTCAATCTATCAACCACAACCCATACGACATCTTTCTTTTTCGGAGTCAAAGGCAAACCTATTACGAAATCCATCGTAATCATGTCCCATTTCCATTCAGGTACCATCACTGGCTAAAGTAAACACGAAGGTACTTGGTGTTCGACTTTTACTTGTTGGCAAATCAAACATCTGAAGACAAACTCTGAAATATCTCGTTTCATACCCGACTACCAATACAATATTTTCAAATCATTATACATTTTTGCACTGTCCGGATGAACTAATAAACAACCATTATGTGCTTTATAAAGAATCTTCTGAATAATCTCATCATTTTTCGGTACACATACTCTATCTCGAAACATTAAGCAATCATCATAACCGATCCGAAAGTTTGAATCACTACTCGATTCACACAGAGCTCTTTTGGCTTGCAACTCACTATCACTTTTTTTAGCTTCATAAATTTGCTGAAGAAACACCGGTCTAGCTCTCAACTTAGCTAGAACCGAACCATCATTTGATAAAGTCAACCTCGTATTCATAGCTCTCAAGGCAAACAAGGACTTTCTTCTCAAAGCATCTGCGACTACTTTCTCCTTTCCGAGATGGTAGTCAATTATGAACTCATAATCTTTTAGCAACTCGAGCCATCTCCATTGTCGCAAGTTCGAATCCTTTTGAGTCATCAAATACTTCAAGCTCTTGTGGTCGAAATAGATGTGGCACTTCTCACCATACAAATGATGACGCTAATTTTTCAAGGCAAAAACAATGGCGGCCAATTCCAAATCGTGCGTCGGATAATTCTTCTCGTGCGATTTCAGCTGTCTCAAGGCATTAGCTACCACTTTTCCCTTTTGCATCAACACACAACCCAAACCATTCAATGAAGTTTCTATAAATTACAAACTCTTTTCCCGATTCAGGTCATACTAAAACCGGTGCCTCAGTCAGTAATGTTTTCAATTTCTCAAACCTTTGCTGACATTTTTTGGACCATGCAAATTTAACATCTTTTTGCAACAACTTGGTCATAGGAGTAACAATCATCGAAAATCACTTAACAACTCGCCGATAATAGCTAGCTAAGCCTAAAAAGCTTCGAACTTCATATACATTCCTTGGCGGTTTCCACACAACAATTGTCAAAATCTTACTTGGATCAACCTGAATACCATCACCTGAAATTATATGTCCCAAAAATTCGACTGCTCAGAGCCAAAACTCACTAATACTAAATTTCTCAAACAATTTCTTATCCCTCAGTGTCTGTACTATAGTTATCAATTGCTCGGCATGCTCAAACTCATCTCGAGAATAAATCAGGATGTCATCGATGAACACAACCACAAACTTATCTAAGTACGATTGAAAAATTCGATTCGTCGAGTCCATAAAAATAGTAGGAGCGTTAGTTAATCCAAAAGGCATGACAAGAAATTCATAATGTCCATACCTTGTCCTGAAAGTAGTTTTCGGCACATCCGACTCCTTAAATCTCAACTGATAGTAGCCAGATCTCAAATCAATTTTTGATAATACTGTTGCTCCTTTCAACTAATCAAACAAGTCATCAATCCTCGGCAAATGATACTTGTTCTTTATAGTCACCTTGTTGAGTTGTCGGTAATCGATACAAAGTCTCATAGATGTGATAGCTCGAAATAGGGCCTAATCAAAATAATGGTTGCGAAACCATGAATATGAGATATAAAAGTTTATTACGATTAATTATTATGATTTACCGAGTGATTAAATACATGTGTTAGAGTACCGATAAGAAATTTTATTGATTGCAAGCTTAAATTGCCTATTAGGACTTATTTGCAAAAGTTGCTAAATAGGGGTTCTAATTCATAGAGTACTTGATTGTAATGGCGGTTTGAAGTAGGAGTCCTAAAATGGTAATTAGTCCATTATATTTCCATGGACAAAAATGGACATACATGGATAAAAATAACTAAAGTTTTAATGAAGGGCATTTTGGTCTTTTGGTATTAAAAAGAAATTAAAAGAGAAAAAGATGGCAAAATATGTCCATCTTCTTCATTAGGACGAAATTTCAAGGGTTCTCCATAGCTAAGGTTTGTTTAAAGCTTCCAATCTCCATAGTAAGTGATTTCAAGCCCCGGTTTTAATGTTCTTTACGTTTTTGGAGTCCCGGTAACTTGATTTAGCTTATACTAGAAATAATTTAACCTAGGGTTCATATTTGGAAAAATACCCATAGGTGAAATGTGTTTATTTTGATATTTTATGATGGAATATGAGGTTTGAAATTATGTTAAACAACTTTTGCTAAGCGATTTTAACTGAAAACGAGTAAAATGGCTTAATCAGTAAAAATACCTAATGTTCATAAGTACATGTTAGAGTGAGAATTCGATGCTGTCATAGAAGGGAAAAATGATCAGCATGTCATAAAACATAAGAATAAGGGATAAAGTTTAATTTTCGAGCTTTGGGGAAAAAGCGTAAATATATAAAACTTTAGGGGCAAAAACGTAATTTTGCCAAAATATTGTGTATGAATTGTATTTGCATAGAATGTTGATAAAATGTATTAAATTGTGCTAATATAGATCAAGAAAGAAGGAAAGTGAAGGTGATCGGGGAAAAGAGAAGGTTATCGACTAATTTACGAAAATAGTCGTTTTGCATCCAAGGTAAGTTATGTGTAAATAATAGCAATATATTTTTATAAATTGTGAATTATATTTGATATGTGAATTAATATTGAATGTGGAAGGAAAATTGTTCATGAATTATTCAAGTGATAAAGTGTTTAAAATAAGTGTTAAGAGTAAATTCTCAGTTGAACTTAGGAATAAAAGTGGATACAAGTGATATATCACTAGAGACCAGTGTTATATTGTTACAGTGAGTGTCGGGTGCTGGGTGATCTAGCATGTGTTGCAGACACCTGACAGCTTGTGTGAGCAGGCCCGTGGGCATTTCCAGTGTTATTGATCAGTGGTAGCTTCGGCTACATTACAGTGGTAGCTTCGGCTACATTACAGTGGTAGCTTCTGCTACATATCAGTGGTAGCTTCGGCTACATATCAATGTGGCACTTATTTGCTAATTCTCTACGTATCCGTGTATATTCTGAGTGTTCAACGGGATTAATAATAAATTAAAGTGAATATGAGATAAAGTGTGTATTCAGGTATAATTGAAAGAATGAGCATACGTGATAATGATTAAGTACTTAAATGTATGTGCAAGTGAACTGGTAAGATTCTACATGTGTAAGTGATTAAATTTGCTAAGAAGGATTTAATTAATTGTATGTGAAAATTTCATTTATTGATTGAGTGCTTATTGTTTACGTGTAACTTACTAAGCTTTTAGTAGCTTACTCGTTCTTTTCCTTTCCTTTGTTTTATAGTGTGTTGAACTTACTTGGATTGGAGATCATCGGAGCCTCATATCACACTATCAAGCCTTTACTTTGGTATATAAATGCTTTTGAAATGTTTTAAGTTATGGCATGTATAGGGACCGAATTATTTTGTGTGGATACCTAAGCGATGTATACTACAAAGAAAGTATGAAAAAAGATAAAATTTGCAAAGAAACAGTTTTTGGACAACAGCAGTAACGTGACTTTGAAAAATCACCAAAAATAGGAGAAATAAAATTAAAAAGTGAATAAGATATATAATTAAATCTATTGTGTCTACTTTCATATGCAAGAAACAGTGTAAGCAAAGGAATTCTATATTCTGTGATATTTGAATTTTAGTGAGATAGGGTCAGAATGGTATTTGAAGTCCCGTGTTTAGACTTTAGAAAAACATTTAAAATTGTACAAACATAATTATGAGTTATAATTTATATTTCTAAACTCCTTAGTGAGTCTACTTTCAGTAGAAATAAGTGAGAACAACATATAAAAATTGTACAAAGAGAAAATTGATTTTTAGTGAAGTGGTCAGAACCGTTGGACTGTGAAACAGGGGAGACTTTAATGAATAAACTGTACTAATTGGCCAAACCAAAAATTCTAAAAAACTTTTGGTGAGAAGATATAAGAGTCTAGCTTTAGGGAAAATTTACGGATCTAAATTTTGAGTTTTTTAACTCGAGTTATAATTAAATTAATGACTTTGCGCAAATCGACAGATTTATTGTGAATGATGAAATAATTTTTTTTTATACCCGAAGTAGTAAGATAAGTTAAATAATGCCTCGTACTTGACTCCGGCAACGGTCTCGAGTGTGTTGTGTTACAATAGATCTGTCTTTGTTCTTTACAAATAACACTGGAGCACCCCAAGGAGAAAAACTCGATCTCGCAAACCCTTATCTGTCTACTCTTACAACTGAGCTTTCAATTCTTTCAATTCAGTGGGAGCCATCCTATATGGAGCAATCGATATCGGTGAAGTCCTAGGTACTGAATCAATAGCAAACTCAACCTCTCTGATCGGAGGTAACCCAGGTAACTCTTCTGGAAACACATCCGGATATTCACAAACTACCGGTATTGACTCAATCTTTATTTCAGACACTTTGGTATTCAATACATAAGCCAGATAAACTTCACAACCCTTTCTCACATATTTTTGGGTAGACATTGAAGAAATCACAACAGGTAACTCACCCGACTCATCTGAATTAATTCGAGGAATTTCACCATTCTCATATTTCAGTTCAATAACTTTTCGTCTACAATTCACTACAGCATCGTGCAGTGTCAACCAATCCATACCCAAAATAACATCAAACTCATCGAATGGCAACAACATTAAATTAGCCGAAAAATAGTGCATCAAAGGACAATTCTTGCAAACTTTATCAACTAGCACATATTTGCCAATGGGGTTTGAAACTTCAATCACAAATTCGGTAGACTCAACAGGCAAACTCTTACTAGATACCAAACTCGCACAAACATAAGAATGAGTCGATCCAGAATCGATCAATGCAATAACATTAGTATCATAAAGAGAAAATGTTCCAGTAATCACATCGGGAAATGACACATCCTCACGCACATGTATGGCATAAGCTCTAGCTAGTGCTCTAGCTTCGGATCACATAATTGAATCCTTCGTCACACCTTTACTGCTAGTTCTATTCCCGGTGTTTCCCGGTGGCCTACCTCTGTTGATAGTACTACTCGGCCTTGCACTCAAAAATTATTCTTTCTCAGCCATCTCAGGGCAATCTCGGATAAAATGCTCTTGAGAACCACACATGAAACAAGGTCGGTCATTCATCCTACACTTGTCTGAATGTCTTCTTCCACAATGCTGACATTCGGATCTATTTGACCTAACATTACCTACACTTGCCATTGAAGTAGCTTCAGATTTAAAACCTGAATGTTGCTTCCCGCGGTCTTTGTGCGAATACCCATCTGATACATTCAAACGAGAATACATTTCTCTAGATTTCTTTGACTAAGATTGAAATGACTTACTCATTGGCCTTTTTCTTGCATCCCTAATCTCACTCTCGTCCTTTCTTTTCTCTTTGCTTAGCTCTTAGGCTTTGCAGGCTCGTTCAACCAATACAACAAATTCTTTTAGTTCCAAGATTCCAACTAATAGTTGGATATCCTTATTCAGCCCATCTTTGAACCTTTTACACATAATAGCCTCGGAGGAAGCACACTCTCAGGCATATTTACTGAGCCTGACAAATTCTCGCTCATACTCTGTCACTAACATTCAGCCTTATTTCAGCTCAAGAAACTCCTTATGTTTCTGATTGATGTTGTAACAGTCCAGTTTATACCCTAGTCGGAATAGTGGTTTCGGGAACACAAATCCGAGTCTGTATAATATTTTAATATTATTTTCTGTGCCATTGATGAGTGTTTAAGCATGTGTTAAATTTTCGTAAGTTAATTTGTTCGTTTGTGTGTTTAATTGGACAAAAGGACTGAAATGCATTAAATGTGAAAGTTGCTTGCTATTTGTTAAAGTACCAATGTGTTGTGACTTTGTAAAGGTGAAGGCCTTATATGGCACTTAAGCCATTATTATAGGTAGTGGACGGCATTAAATGTGGTTTTATATATATTTAAATTATATGTTTTCATAAGTTTATAATAAATGTTAAATTAGTATATTATTTTATAAGTTATTTATATTCTATTAATAAAAAGAAAACAAGAGAAAGTGGCTTTGTTTTTATCATCATATGGCCGAATGTCTTAAAGAAAAAGAAAGAACAAAAGCTTAAGGGTTTCGGTTGGCTTTCATCTTGATTAAGGTATGATTTTGAGTCAGTTTTCGATAATTTTTACGTTTTTTGCAATCGTTGCTTTGTCTACTATCAAACCCATGTCTTAATTTTGAGAATTTATGATGTTTTTGAGATGAGCATTTGATGAACTCATGTGATTTATGATGTTTTATAGTGTTAAATGTAAGATTTAAGCTAGATAAATATATTTTGTTCATGAATTTTTTATGAATTTAGCTAATTAGGGCTAAATTGAGAGAATATTATTTTGGAGGACTAATTTGTGAATTTGATGGAAAATATGGACTTATATAGTCCCTAGGGAGATTCGGCTATGCATGTGTGTGAATAAATTTTGTGAATTTGATGTTTTGAGAAAAATAAATTAAATTTATAAAATGTGCAAATGTGAGGGGCCCTAAATGTGTGTCATTGGATTGAATTGAATGAATTAGTGAATAAAAGGGTTAATTCTGAATATGTTTAGATCAAGAACCGAGGAAAACGGACCTAGATCGTGGAAAAGTGAAAGTAACCGAGTAGTCGTTTCCGTTTCTGTTAAATCGAATCTGAGGTAAGTCATTATGCAAATAAATGAATTCATGTTGAATTATGTATGTTCTTATGACTATTGTTATCGATGAATACTTATGATATGGTCTGATCATGAATTCCGAGATAAGGATTACTTAGTGACAATGTCATAAAAGTCCCGTATGAACCTAGGAATAGATAGGATTAGCTATGTCATGACATAGGTAACTGTTCTGTTTTATCATGTAAGACCTTGTCTGGGACGTTGGCATTGATTTGAGATTTCATGTAAGACCATGTATGGGACGTTGGCATCGATATTATCTTTACGTGTAAGACCATGTCTGGGACATCGGCATCGTATTGATTCGTGTAAGACCCTGTCTGGGACAGTGGCATGGATATCTGAGTGCATATAAGACCTCATTTGGGACGTTGGCATTGTACGACTATTCCGAGCTTCTGAGTATCCTACTAGTTTCCTTACGGTTCAACGGGCAAGTCTATGATACAAAATGGCCATGTAAATTGTGAATCCGTTTCAGGTATGTTGATTCATACACTAATTGTGTATATAAGGTAAGTTCCTGTGCGATCTTACTATGATGATTATGTATATTCAGATTACAATATGAGATGTGATAGTAAGCATGAAAGAGCTTTGTATATATGAGACTTTTGAATTGATAAATGTGTCAAATATGGCCAAGTACATGGACCAAAGTATATATGTGATAATTTTCTAAGTGATTTAGATGTGCCAATGTATCTATGAGTATATATGCCTTCTATGCTAAGTTTGTTTGTATTATGACTTAATAAGCTTTTGGAAAGCTTACTCTCTGTGTGTGTATTTTCTCTGTTTTATAGGTCGTCAAAGCTACTGAAGGCTCGAGACCATTAAGGATCGTCATCACATTTAACTTGTTTATGGTACACTTTGGATATATTTTTTGCTAGATATGGCATGTATAGGCTAGTCTTTTGTATTTGTAAATGAAGTGAAATTAGCCATATGATTTGGCTAGTTATGTGTTGGTATTATGTTTAAATGAGTGTGATATATGAAGTATACCTTGGTATGGTTGAAGCAAATGAATTGTTCAAGTTTTTGGGTAAGCATTTGGATGGATTATACTTGATATACATATGTTTTGGTCTTGGAAGTTGGCATGGTTGAAATAGATATTGAATGTTTAGATTGAATGGTTATTTTGGTTGTCTAGTATGCATGAAATGTGTTGGTAAATATTGGTTGTAGGTAAGACCCAAGAGGGTGGCATTTTGGCCTTGAAAATGGCCTATAATGTCACACGGTTGTGGCACACGGGCGTGCCTAGTGACCGTGGGGCTAAGTCAGTAGCTAGCATAAGAGTACACGATCTTGGCACACGGACGTGCCTAGTAGCCGGGTGATTTTTGACAGGATCGACCATGGCCAAAGTACACGGGCGTGCTTAGTGGCCGTGGAGCAAAGGTCAGTTTCGACCACGGAAAGGACACACGGGTGTGTCTAGCAGCCGTGGGAGGCACACGGCCTGCCCACACAGGCGTGTAACCCCTGAAACTTAGAAAAGTTTTGAATTTTTGAGAAATTTTGTACGTGTACCAGTTTAGTCCCGACCCGAATTATAAGCATGTTTTAGGTCTCTTTGATTGTATTAAGGGACATTATGTTTGAGATTGATGGATGAATGTATGAATTTCTGAGAATGTTTTCGATCGGTCCGGTAACGCATTTAACCCTAGTCCACCGACAGATACGGGTTAGGGGTGTTACAGATGAACCGCTGACTGATATATTTCTTTCAAAATTATTTTTGAAAGAATTCCTATGTAACCCTCTCTCTTGGTACCACTGATACTAGTGTCTTCCACCAATGATATGTCGAATCCCCCAGGAGTTATATAGCACACTTCAAGCATTCTTCAGGTGTACATGATAACTCATCATCTACATTAGCCCTAAATTCCTTAGCCCCTTGCTTTCGAATCTTATCAACCGGAGGCTTATTCAGTCTTACCAATTCCACACCTTGAGGAGCTACGGGAATCGGTTGGGATAAGAAGGGGGTGGAGGATGTTGAGCATTCGGATTTCTTCGAACAAACTCCGAATACCACTGGTTCATCATGTGGAGGAAGGCTTCCCTAGCCCCCTTACCTCCTCTTTGACTAACCGTGGGAGGTCTACTTTCAAATAGCGCTGCCCCTTAAGCGAGAGCTGGCGCATTGCTTTCTACTTCATCAACAACACCTCGATCAGGATCCATTCACTATATGAAAACATAGTTTAAAATTGTCAGGAGTCATCACACTATCACAGTTCATATATGGCATGTATAGCTAGACTCTACACATGCTACGTTGTCTGAGAATCGACTAAATCGTAGTTCTGATACCACTAAATGTAACACCCCTTACCCATGTTCAACGTCGGAACAGGGTACGAATCATTACCGGACTTAAACAAAAATAAACATACATTTCCGAGCCCTAAATTTTGCGTCCAAATTAAAACTTTTTGCATTAAACCATAAAGTCCCTTATACGAGCCTACGAGGCCCAAAATATGCTTTGGTACTAAACCGAGAACTCTAGCAAATTTTACAAAACTTAGAAAATTTTTCATGTTACAGGGGTCACATGCCCGTTTGGATTTGCGACACGCTCGTGTGACCATGGGACACGTACGTGCTACAGGCCGTGTTCAAATTAGGGAGCTCTCTGACTTGTGCCACACAACCGTGCCACACGCCCGTGTGCTAGGCCGTGTGGTCAATTTATTTTTCATAATTTTTCATAAAATAGGTGCAGACTTCACACATCCGAGACACAAGTCCGTGTCCAAGGTCGTGTAGCACACATGGCCGTGACACGCGCTCGTGTCTTTGCCCGTATGCTATATTCTGGACATTCTGTTTTGTAATAATTAAGGTGCAGGGGACACACGGCTGAAACACATGCTCGTGGGGCAGCCCGTGTGTCACACACAACCTAGACACACGCTCGAGTGCGTACCTGTGTGGACAAAAATAAGGCTATCTACCAAGCCCTTTTGCCACCCTTTAATACACACACCTACACCATATAACATAGCACCAATTCAAGCATATACATACAATCAAATCAGCCTCAACCAAGACATCAACACCTAATTCACATGCTACCATCTATCATACACAAACATTATATACTTATCAACTCATATCACGTAAATTTTTACACTAGCATGAAAAAGATAAACTAAATTTGGCCTTTATTTTACTTATTAATTCATTTAATTAGCCAAATGGCCAAAATGCCCCTTATTTAAAACATAAAAATTCTCTTACTCCATGTTCATTTTTGTCCACTAACTTAACCACTGGTCTAATTACCATCTAAGTTCCTTCAATTTAAAGTTTCATAGCAATTAGACACCTCTAGCTTCTAGAACATACATTTTGTACTTTTTGCAATTTAGCCCTTTTAACTAAATTAAGTACCCAAACGTCAAAATTTTTGAGCGAAATTTTCATGAAATCATTCCATAAAACTGTAGACCATAAAAATATAATAAAAACAAATTTTACTGCGTCGAATTTATGGTCTCAAAACCACTATTCCGACTAGACCCAAAATCGGGCTGTTACATACCCTAGGAAGAAAAGCTTATAAAAAGCCAAAGGAGGAAACCCTAAAGTGTGTGGAGATCTGGAGGAAATAATAGAGGGTAGAGGCTGAGTAGAGACGAAAGGAGGAAACTGAGGGTAGTCCCTCTCAGCCACCATAGGACATTGTGCTGCTAGATTGTGGATTGACTTGTTGACAACCATCTTTCTAAGTTCTTCCATTATTTCTTAACCTGTTCTCCAGTGAAATAATTTGATCAAAACGACGTTGGGTTTTATTTTGAACTTGAATTTTAATTGCCAACCCATGAGCTAAATCTCATAGGGTTGGGATTACATGATGAAAGTTTTATTATTGTTAATGATTGAAGCATATATTTGATTTAATCTACTATTTCATTCAATTGTTTTTATTTCCCAACTGTATGCGTACATTCTCTAGACATAGATGAGTGTGCAGCATGCCCATAAACTGAATCTAATTCTAAAAATGTTAGATTAGCTGGACTGGAGTTGAATGACACAAGCGGGTATTTGACTGAATACTTGCAATAGACTCTAGACATAGAGTAGTGTTTGTATAGAATGAAGACAAAATAGTGCAGGGTACCGTGCTAAGGCCTATAGACATAGGCCAGGTAACTTGAGATCTAGCTCTCAAAAGAAGCAGGTTACTTTAGGTTTCTTCGAAGCAGTAGATTGAATATGATTTTGCTGAGGCATTTCTGAAAGTAAGGGCAAATTCTTAGTAATCCCAACCTTCCAAATCAACATCGTATGTAACAGCCCGGTTTAGACCCTAGTCGGAACAGTGGTTTCGAGACCACAAATCCCAGTTAGAAAAATGTTTTAATATTATTTTTTGTTCTTAAAGTATGTGAATTGACATGTGTGAAATTTCCGTGATTTAATTTAATCATTTGAGTGACCGATTTGTTGAAAGGACTAAATAGCATAAAAGATAAAAGTGGCATTCTATATGTTTAATGTGTTGGATTGCTTTGGCTTTTGAATATGATGGCCTTAAATGGCAATTATGCCATAAGAATTATGGGTGGACATTAATGGCCTTTGTTGACATGTTTTATATGTTTAATTTTAATGGACAAAATGGTAAATGACAAATTAAATGATGAATTAATAAAACCAATGCATGAAAATAGTCATATTATGTTCGTCTTTGCCGAAATTACAAAGAAAAAGAGTCCGTAGGGTTCGGCACTCATTTTGACTAATCAAGGTATGTATTTTGATCCGATTTTGATGTTTTTTATGTTTTTGTTATTGTTGCTTAGCATTCTATCAAGCCCATGCCTCAATTCCAGAATTTGATGATAATTTTGAGTTATGCCATTGATGATTTTGTGAGTTTAATGATGTTAATTGATGAATTATGAAAGCTTGGTGTGAGATTAATATGTTTTGTATTTGGATTTTTGATGAATTTGAGTATATTGGGTTAAATTGTGAAAATGAGAAATTGAGGGGCTAAAATGTGAAATAAATGAAATATGTGAGCTTATATGAGCTAAGTAAATATTCGACTAAGCATTTGTATAAGGAAATTATGTGTATTTTGTGATTTTGTGAAATGAGGACTAAAGTGTTAAAATGTGAAAATATGAGGGCTAATTTGTAAAATGCCCTAGATATGTGTAAATGGATTGAATTGAATTGAATTGAATGAGTTGGTGAATAAAAGAGTTAAATTTGAATGTGTATAGATCAAGAACCAATGAAAACGGAATTAGATCGGGGGATATCAAAAGTAGTTGAATAGTCGTTCTTTCCCGTACGAGGTAAGTCTATATACAAATAAATGTGTTTGAATTGAATTAGTATTGCTTATATGCTAATGAAATGTGATGAATTACTATTGGAGTTAAATATTTGAAATCCGAGAAAATTCCGATAATGTGATGACGTTCGAAAAGCCCCGTGGAAACATGGAAATTTATACACTTTTTCATACCTTTTTTAACTCAAATTTATGCAGTTTAGATTAAATTCTTGTCGGAAAATAGTTAAATATTTTAAAATAATTAAATTGTGCTAAAAATATAAATATGATGAATTTTAATTAATTTTATAGTTACTTTTGATTTATTTTGACTATTTTTGACAGATTCGCACAAAGGACGAAAATTGGCTCGGCAGACACTGCTCGAAGAATAAACCCGAGGAGCAATTTAAAGTATCAAGGCGAATTTATTTCCAGCCAAGACGGTCCAATTATGAATATTTATTTATAATTTATTTAATTTTAATTTATTCCCAATTTAATTTGGGCTAAATAAATTAATCTTAATTAATTATGAAAAAGGCCCAGTTGAACCGCATCAGTTGAACCAAACCGATTGAATCGAACAGAGCAAGGAGTTGGGCAGCCCAAACTGTCCATACGCTGGCCCAAAATCAGCTTATTACCTGATTAATTAAGCTTGCAAAGAAGCCCTTGAAGACTTTTCAAAGTTGCATTCAAACCCCTCCAAATTTAGTGGCATTGTAGATTTGCCCCATGCTATATTTAGCAAAGTTGAAACCATCAACTTTGCCACATAGATGGTCGGTAGCAGCCACAATCAGCTACAAATACCACCCCTTGCTGATCATTCAAACCATCCCTCAATCATCCCTCAATCCTTCATTTCTCATTCACTTTCTCATTCTCTCTTCTCTCCAGTTCTCTCCTTTTCTCCACCAAAACCAAGCCTTCTTGTGCTGATTTCCCCTCTTGGAAAAACTGTGTTTTCTCAACCATTTGGAGCAGCAAGTGGAGTGTTCATAAGCCACCTCGATCGCCGAGGAAAACAGAGAATGAAGAATGGAGCAATCAGTCAAGCCACTGAGAAACACCAAATTTGCTTCTTATTCCTTATCTCTTTAAATTTCATTGGTGTTTTGACAAACATGTTTATGAATATTTATGCTATTGAAATGGTTATTTTAATCAGCTTAGCTTGAATTAATTCGTGTTGGGTTGATTGCATTTCATCCTCTTAAATTATTAGAATTGTGTTTATGCTGTTGTAGGCCTCGGTAAAATGTTTGATTAAGTAAAATCATGCTTAAGTTATTCTGGCATTATAATTGTTTAGATAACTAAAGAATTAATTATTTAAAAGCATTGAAATTGTAATTAATGGACACAATACTTAATCTGTGCATGTTTAATTCTTCTAAGGTAGCTGAAGATTAAATTAGCATTGTATTTGGCAATACATATGCTTTGCATAACTTGCAAGATTTTTGTGATTAAATTGTTTCAAGGTAAGGATACTTTGTTACTTCACATGATCTTTTATATGCTTATTAGGTCGAATTAATCGGTTCAATCACATAGGAATATGCGAGAGATTGTTTAATTTAATAAGTATGTATGTGCAATAACATGTAAATATGTTCAGAAGTTAGCAAATTACCGAGTTGCCGTGATTTATTCGTAACAAGTATAAGCATAAGTTTAATAATTCTAAGGTAAGAAATGTAATTAATCCAACACAATTATATCATCTTGATTAAAATCAGCTTCTGAAATCGTGCATTAGAACTTTGTTTTATTTTATTTTACTTTGTTTTTTTTAGTTTTTTAAATATTTCTTAAATCCAAATATTTTTCTTTCACCAAAGTGTTTAAAATCATTTTCATAAATAATTCTTTTACAGTCCCTGTGGGTACGATAACTCGACATTTACCTGTCACTTTATTACTTGTTACGATTGTGTACACTTGCACATTTCCACCGTTCCAAGTTTTTGGCGCCGTTGCCGGGGACTGTGTTTTCAAAGCCATTATTTGTGAATCTGTTTTACATTTTGGTTTATTTATTTTTCGTATTGAAATCTTTACTTAATTAATTTTTCTGTGAATATTTCAGGTGTTTATGAGTATTGACAAGATTATTGACTTATTCCTTGTGGACCCTGAAATAGAACGAATCTTTCGACAATGAAGAAGACAAGCAAACCAGAGAAGGACCGAAGGAATGAATTTTGAGAATATGAACCAAGGAAACGGAGCAAACCCTCCTCATAATCCTATCCTTATTACTAATGATAGGGATAGAGCCTTTAAACAATATGTCGTGCCAGTATTTAACAATCTTAATCCGGGTATTAGGAGACTGAAATTGATGCACAACAATTCGAGCTGAAGCCAGTCATGTTCCAGATGCCTCAAACAGTGGGCCAATTCAGTGGAATGCCTACTAAAGATCCTCATCTTCACTTAAGACTATTTATGGAAGTGAGCGATTCTTTCAAGTTAGCCAGAGTTTCTGAAAATTCCTTACGATTGAAGTTGTTCCCATATTCATTAAGGGACAGAGCTCGTGCCTGGTTGAATTCATTGCCACCAAACTCCATTTCTACATGGCAAGAGTTAGCCGAGAGATTCCTCATGAAGTACTTTCTGCCAAGCAAGAATGCTAAGCTGAGGAACGAGATCACTGCCTTCCACCAAATGGATGACGAGTCCTTGTATGAGGCATGGGAAAGATTTAAAGAGTTATTATGAAAATGCCCTCATCATGGAATCCCTCATTGTATTCAACTTGAGACATTCTAAATGGTCTCAACGCTCACACAAGGATGGTAGTGGACGCCTCTGCTAATGGCACTCTCCTTTCTAAGTCTTATAACGAGGCTTATGAAATTATTGAGAGGATTGCCAGCAACAATTATCAATGGCCAACTAGTCGCGCAGCATCAGGAAGATGAGTCGCTGGAATTCATGAAGTAGACGCTCTTACTTCACTCGCATATCAGGTATCATCAATATCCTCAATGCTTAAAACCTTACTACTAATGGGTCTAATAGTTTTGCAGCACAACCGCCTAATCAATTCGAGAATATAGCATGTGTTTATTGTGGGGAGGGACATTTGTTTGAAGAATGTCCGTCGAACCCAGAATTTGTGTACTACATGGGCAATCAGAATCAAAACCGAGGAAGGCAAGGGTTTCAATCAAACTTTTATAACCCATCGTGAAGAAACCACCCGAATTTCTCTTGGAGTAACCAAGGGGCTGGAACCAGTACCACTTACACCCAACCCAGACCAACCCAGCTGCCTAATTTTCCGCAACAAGTTCAGAAACTAGTTCAAGCTGAAGCGTCCAACAGCTTGGAGAGTTTGCTAAAGACATACATGGCAAAGAATGATGCCTTAATCCAGAGCCAAGCAGCAACATTGAAGAATTTGGAGAACCAAGTGGGCTAGCTTGCTACTGAACTCAGGAACCGACCACAAGGTGCTTTACCCAGTGATACGAAAAACCCGAGAAATCCGGGGAAGGAACATTGCAAAGCGTTGACATTGAGGAGAGAAAAGATCATAGAGCCCAACACTGTCGAAGTTGAAAAGGAGCAAGCTGATGCTCAAGATGCAGAAGAAGTCCAACCAAGTGTTGAAACCCTAGTTTCACCCGTATCGAAATCTTCAAAATCCGAAAAAGTAACCTCAGGACCAGTTAATTCTGATCAACCAACAACTTTGTTAGAGGCAGAATTACCGCTAAAGGCGAATCAACCAGAACCAGTTCCGATAATGAAACCACCACCACCCTACCCTCAAAGACTTCAGAAGTCGAAGCAGGAGATTCAATTCAAGAAGCTCCTTGACGTACTCAAGCAACTTCACATCAACATCCCGTTGGTTGAAGCACTTGAGCAAATGTCGAATTATATCAAGTTCATGGAGCATATCTTGTCTAAGGAGAATTTGAGATGGTAGTTCTGACAAAGGAATGCAGTGCATATCTTCAAGATAAACTACCCCCAAAATTGAAGGATCCTGGATGTTGTACCATACCGTGCAACATCAGAACAACATATTGTGGTAAGGCATTATGTGACTTAGGTGCAAGTATCAACTTGATGCCTATGTCAATATTTAGGAAGTTTGGGATAGGAGAGGTTAGACCAACTACGGTTACACTTCAACTAGTAGATCGATCCTTAGCGCATCCAGAAGGAAAAATCGAGGACGTATTGGTACGTGTAGATAAATTTATCTTTCCTGCTGACTTTGTAATTCTAGACTTTGAAGCAGTCAAAGAAGTGCCAATTATCCTAGAAAGACCATTCTTAGCAACTGGAAGGACCCTTATTGATGTGCAAAAGGGCGAGTTGACTATGCGTGTTCAGGATGATCAGGTAACATTTAATATTTTTAAGTCAATGTGATTTCCTGACACAATGGATGATTGTTCTGTAGTAGCTGATTTAGAGGAATTAATAGTAGAAAAGGAACTTAACTGTGTTGAGGACCCACTGGAAAGAATTTTGACATCGGATCCTCCAAATGATGAAGAGGAGATGAATACTTAGCTTTGCTAGAAGCTAATCAAAAAGGATTTAATCTGTAATCCCGTTTTGAATCTTTGGAATTAAAGAAAAGAGATTATAGCCAGCCAAAAGCATCAATTGAGGAGCTACCTAAGCTAGAACTCAATGTATTACCTTCGTGAATTGTTTCAAAACTATGATAAGTTTCTCTTCTTGTTCAGTAGTTAATTCTGCTGAAACAATCACAGGCAGAGTAGAGGCGTTACCTAAATAAACATATTTTAAGTGTAAAGGTAAATCAACAGATTATAACCGATAGTCGCGGTATTAGCCCATCTGTATCCATGCACAAGATCATATTAGAAGATGGCGAGAGAGGAACGATTGATGGACAGCGGAGACTGAACCCCATCATGAAAGATGTCGTGAAGAAGGAAATTATCAAGTGGTTGGATGCGGGTATAATGTACCCCATCTCAGACAGTTCATGGGTGAGTCCAGTCCAGTGCATGCCGAAGAAAGGAGGTATCATAGTCGTGGAGAACGAGAACGAGTTAATACCAACGAGAACAGTTACGGGATGGAGATTCTGTATTGATTACCGGAAGCTAAACAAGGCAACTAGGAAAGATCACTTTCCTCTATTGCTCTTGGACCAGATGCTGGATAAACTCGCAGGACGAGATTACTACTGTTTTCTCGATGGATACTCAGGGTATAATCAGATTACAGTAGCACCGGAAGATCAACACAAAACGAAATTCACCTGTCTGTACGGTACATTTGCATTTAGATGCATGCCATTTGGTTTATGTAATGCACTAGCTACATTTCAAAGATGTATGATGTCTATTTTCACTGACATGGTTGAAAAGTACTTGGAAGTTTTCATGGACGATTTCTCAGTATTCGGAGATACTTACGAGGATTGCTTAGCCAATCTAGCTAAGGTATTGAGGCGATGAGAAGAAACGAATCTCGTACTCAACTGGGAAAAATACCATTTTATGGTACAAGAAGGAATTGTTCTGTGGCACCAGATAACGAGACATGGAATTGAGGTGGACAAAGCAAAAGTAGACGTTATTGAGAAACTCCTACCTCCAACATCGGTAAAAGGTGTTAGGAGCTTTTTGGGTCACGTTGGTTTTTATCGAAGATTTATCAAGGACTTCTCCAAAGTGGATAAACCCTTATGCAAGCTATTGGAGAAAGACTCAGTATTCAAGTTTGATGAGGAATGCTTAAAAGCTTTCGACGATTTGAAGAATCGATTAGTCACGGCACCCATAATTGTCACACCAAACTGGGATTCGCCATTCGTGTTCATGTGTGACGCAAGTGACTTTGTCATTGGAGCTGTTTTGGGCTAGCGAAGGAACAAAGTTTTTCATCCCATCTACCACGCAAGTAGAACTCTAATCGGAGCTTAACTAAACTATACAGTAACAGAAAAAGAGTTACTTGCCATTGTGTTGCTTTCGACAAGTTTTGATCTTATCTTGTAGGTACCAAAGTGATTGTCTGTACGGACCACTCCGCAATTAAGTACTTATTAGCCAAGAAAGATGCTAAGCTGAGATTGATCCGGTGGGTGCTTCTACTTCAAGAGTTCGATCTAGAAATTCAAGATTGAAGGGGAGTAGAAAACCAAGTAGCAGATCACTTATCCAGATTGGAGCAGCAAGAGGGAAATTCTCCTCTTACCGATCCAGGAGACATTTCCAGATGAACATATACTGAAGGTAAATCATGTCCATAATATTCCTTGGTTTGCTGATTTTGCTAACTATTTAGCTTGTGGTTTGGTGCCGATTGATAAAACATATCAACAAAGAAAAAAGTTTCTTCACGAGGTGAAGTACTATTTCTGGGAAGAGCCATATTCGTTTAAAAAGTGTGTAGATCAGATGATTAGGAGATCTGTGGCAGAAGATGAAATACCAAAGATTTTATACCCCTGTCATTCAGCTACCAGTGAGGGACACTTCGGCGGTACTCGTACAGCGGCCAAAGTATTGCAAGCTGGATTCTTTTGGCCAACACAATTCAAGGATGCATACGCTTACGTAAAGAGTTGTGATCGCTATCAGAGGGTTGGAAATGTCACCAATAGAAATGAGATGCCTCGAACAAATATCATTGAGGTAGAATTGTTTGATGTTTAGGGTATTGACTTTCTTGGTCCTTTCCCTCTGTCTTTTGGTCACAAGTACATATTGGTAGCAGTAGATTATGTATCCAAGTGGGTCGAGGCTGAAGCTTATCCGACAAACGATGCCAAAGTTGTGATGAAGTTCTTGCAAAAACATGTGTTCACAAGGTTCGGAACCCCAAGAGCTATTATTAGCGATGAAATGACCCATTTTGTGAACAAGTGGTTAAAATGGTTGCTAGATAAACATGGAGTGAAACATAAGGTTGCTACAGCTTACCATCCGCAGACAAATGGGCAAGCTGAGTTAGCAAATAAGGAGATCAAAAGCATACTTCAGAAGGTAGTTTGCCCGAACCGACAAGATTGGCCCAAGAGACTAGATGATGCTTTATGGGCTTACAGAACAGCATACAAGACACCCTTAGGAATGTCACCCTATAGGTTGGTCTTTGGGAAAGCCTGTCATCTACCTCTGGAGTTAGAGCACAGAGCTTACTGGGCTCTTCGACAACTCAATTTGGATCTCAAGCTGGCTAAAGAGAAACGAATGCTCCAACTCAATGAGCTAGAGGAATTTCGAATGTTCTCATACGAAAATGCCAAATTACTTAAAGAAAGACTCAAGAAATGGCATGACAAGCATATTCAAGTTCGAGAGTTTGAAGTAGGTCATCAAGTCTTGTTGTTTAATTCCAGATTGAAGTTCTTCCCAGGTAAGTTAAAATCACGTTGGTCTGGTCCATTTACGATTCATCGCGTCTATCTATATGGAGTTGTTGAACTCCAAGGTAAGGGAGGTAATTTTCAAGTCAATGCTCAGCGTTTGAAACATTACTACGGAGAAAGACCTGAACGGGATCAAATCTTGTTCAGTTTATCTGATCTTTAGATTTTCTTGTTTTCAATAAATTATTTAGGGTATATTTTCGGGTTTATTATGTTTATATAAATTCTATCTAGAAGATTGGAACTTAAGTGGGACCGCTTGTGACCCCTCCAATCTTTCATGGGAATTGATTTCTACATAATTTTCCAAGAAATTGCCCCTAAATGACAAAATAAATTTTTGTTTTTTTCAAATAAAAAGGTCAATTTTCACCCAAGTCTTAAGTTGCAACTCAATTTCAAATTTTCATTAAGTTTAGGACTAAATTGAATTATTTTTAAAATTTGGTTGCTATTTTCGTAAATAATAAAAGTTAGCCTCTCTTTATAAATATTTTTAAAAGGCATCTAGAATAAGTGTTTTTACTAATACCAAATTTATAAATCATTGATAAACTTTAATATATAATTATATTCATTATAACTTATATATTAAGTTTTATCAACTTAACTTAGCTTAGGATTAATTTTATTTTATGTTTATCTTAATAATTTAATAGCGCAATTGATAATTTCATATGTGAATATTTAATTATTAATTGTTGTTAATCTTGAGTAAAATTAGAATTGGACTCTTATTTTTAATTCTTTAATTGTTCTAAGAGTTCTACTCTAATTCCTACTTCTCCCTCTATAAATTGCACCCTTGTTCTCCCCATTCATTCATCACCCAAAATCCCAAACACCAACCCCTCAAAGTGCCGCAAGCCCCTAGCCACAACAAGCATTCGGCCAGAAGCTCCAGTGCACGCCGCACGCCCCAGCTCCAGCAGCTGCCCAGGTTTTGGCCTCACCCCTACTGCCTCCAGCTCACGTTGCTTGTGCGCATCATCTCCTCGCACACTCGACCAACCCGTGGCCTACCTGCCGCAAGGCCTTGCGCCACCTGCTTGCAGCCCCCTCTCGCGTTGCTACTCGCTCCAGCTCCATCAGCCGTGCACCTTGCTGCCTTGTGTGTTTAGGCGGCACTCTTCCTTCACCCAACCTAAGCCAAACGCCTTCAACCTTTCTTTTTAATTTTCCATCTTTTGTTCATTAGTATATTTTATTTTAAGAGTTCTTAATTTTTACAAGAAAGGTGGTAAGAACAATTTTATTTTCCTTATGTTTTAATTTTTATTTAATTATTTAATTTTTCAATTTATTGAAATATTAGTAATTTTTATTAATTAAATTTTTGAGAAAATAATTTTTCCATCTTATGCTCAGGTTAATCATGCCTCGCAAGAGAACTCGTGCCTCCGCCCAAATTGACGAAGCACAAAACAAATTTCACTGTGAAGAAGCCAAAGTAAGATACGAAAGTATCTTCAAAAATAAACAGATGCATCCAGAGAAAGGCTTCACATTGAAGGAAAGCAAATACAGAGACTTTATGGCACGTAATCGTCAAGTTGCTGAAGCCCTAAACTGGGAATTGTTTTGTGAAAAGAGACCAAGTGTGGATGAGGAACTAGTTCGAGAATTCTACGTGAACTTAACCTCAAGCGAATTGACTGAAGTTCCAGTCCGTGGAATCAAGGTACCAATAAATTCGAACGCTATTAATGAATTCTTTGAATTACCTGATTTCGACAACGATGAATATTCTTCTCTGTTGAGCGACATTAAGCTTGAAAATTTGCAAGAGATTCTCGAGGAACTTACAGTTCAGGTTCTAAGTGGACTATGGAATCCACACGTGTCGAAGAGAGTATTTGACACCACTTGCGAAGGTATGGTTCTACTTCATTCGTTTCAGCCTTATGCCTAGTTCGTATGGGAATACAATCTCATTAGAGTGAATGGTCTTATTATACTCGATTCTAACTGGAAAGACCATTGATGTGGGCAAAATCATCCTGAGAGAAATGCAAAATTGTGCCGTTAGACGTTCTGGCCCTGCCTATTTCCCTTTTGCGATAACAATTCTATGCTTAAAAGCAAAACTCCTTACGGACGTGAAGGGGACAGAGTATAGTCAAGGCACAATCACCGATTGGGACCTCTACCGAGTAGCCGGAGATTCTGTTCTACAGCAACGAGTTGAAGAGAGCGAGGATCCCGAAGAAGCAAAAGATGATCCCACAGAAATCCCGCTAGAGCAATCAACTGAAGTCTCTAATGAGGCAGAATCAATGGAACTAGAAGCTGAACCTGATATCGGAACCTCAATGTTTGGAGCTCCACCGCCTAGCCCAGATCTTCGTGATGAGCTGTTAAAGCTGATGGACTTAATGCAACACATGCAATGGCAGCAACAAGCCTATTGGAGATACTCAAAAATAAGAGATGACTCGATGAGGAGTGCCCTCAAGAAAATTTATAATGACCCATTTATTTTTGTGCCTGAGTTTCTAGATTTCATATTTGAACCATGGACGTAATCATCAAAGAAGGAGCAAGGCGATTCGTGTAAAGGCAATACTGATAGAGCAAAAAATGAGTCGAATTCGGAAAGATCGACAAACAAATAAAAAAGGGGAGGATTTCAACTTTAGTTTATTTTTATTTTTAAGTTATTTTAGGATTAGGTTAATTAGGATTTTTTTTTTTTGCACAATAAAACAAGAGATAGGAATCATGAATAAAATCTGAACAAGTCACAAAGGCTAAAGTGTGGCAATAGATATATACATGTCTAGGATTGGATTTTAGAGAGAGCCTGGTACTTAAGCAGTCAATTTGACTCACCTCCTCTTTTCTAAAGATCCTACCTTGTGTATAGTATCTATTCACTTTAAACAATGAGGACATTGTTCACTTTAAGTGGGGGGACCAAAAATTTGAATTAATTCCACTCAGAATAAAATTTTCTTTTAATTATGATTAGGATATATTTTGCTCAATAATTGAAATTTTATTAAGTATACTAAACTTCAGTATTAATAAAGGTTTATTATTTTCAGTAAGTTATTATGTTAGCTAAATAATGATATGAATGTATTTTTAATAAAGCATGCAAATTCATACCATAAAATTTTTAGTTCCCTACGACAAAATTAAGCATGCATGAAAGTTTAAGTCTTTAGAATTGACTTAGTAATTTCTTGAGGCGAAATCCTAGGAAGCATGGAATATTGAAAATGATTTAGGCAACTATTGTTTGGACCATTTGAGCCTTTCAAGCCGGACCTGATAAAATTATCCTTTGAAACCCAAACTTTGAGACTATATGGCCTAATTTTATTTGGGCCTATGCAATATTTAGCCATCAATTTTCTCTTCATTACTTTTAAAATTGTCCCAAACACTAGACTCAGTACTATTCAAAATATCGTTTGAAAGTAAGTTTGGGGGAGTTGAAAAGATGTATCAATTGCTCGAAAAATTGTAGTACATGAAGCAAGTGCTCGAATTTGAGCTTGAATTAAAAAAAAACATGTACTCAAAATAAATGGTCGAAAGAGTAAAAGTTGGTGTATCAAGGGTGAGAATTTCGAAGGTTCGATTTTAAGCTGAGTCTAGGGTTTTTAACCAAAGATTTGTTTATTTTTTACCTACCCCTAAGCCCAGCCACGTTACAACCTTATTAAAGACCTATTCATTCAAAGTTCCAATGTTACCTACATTAGTGGAGAGAAATTACTCTGTTCAACATATGAAGACATCGGTTAAGCTTGATGATTGCAGTTCAATTTTGAATAAGGAATTAAAATCAACTTGGTAGTGAGTAACATGTCTTTATTAAGAAACATTTAGTCTAATTTTGCTAGTATAATAATTGTTGGAGGTAATTTGAACGATATGTATACTTAAGTAGCATAACTATCAAATTTCTTATTTTTGAGCATGAGTATATTACATTCATAATTTTGAGAAGAAAGTTGTTCTGAAGGAGTTTTTCAAAGGTGTTTCCGAGAAAATTCTTTTCAAATTTGTGCATTACTCGGGACGAGCAATGAATTAAGTTTGGGGGTGTGGAAACACATAAATTTATACACTTTTTCATGCCCTTTTTAACTCAAATTTATGCAGTTTTGATTAAATTCTTGTCAGAAATTAGTTAAATATTATAAAATAATTAAATTGTGCTAAAAATATAAACATGATGAATTTTAATTAATTTTATAGTTAATTTTGATTTATTTTGACTATTTTTGACAGATTCGCACAAAGGGCGAAAATTGGCTTGGCAAACACTACTCGAAGAATAAACCCGAGGAGCAATTTGAAGTATCAAGGCGAATTTATTTCCAGCCCAAGACGGTCCAATTATGAATATTTATTTATAATTTAATTAATTTTAATTTATTCCCAATTTAATTTGGGCTAAATAAATTAATCTTAATTAATTATGAAAAAGGCCTAGTTGAACCGCATCAGTTGAACCAAACCGGTTGAACCGAACTGAGCAAGGAGTTGGGCAGCCCAAACCGCCCATATGCTAGCCCAAAATCAGCTTATTAGTTGATTAATTAAGATTGCAAAGAAGCCCTTGAAGACTTTTCAAAGTTGCATTCAAACCCCTCCAAATTTAGTGGCATTGTAGATTTGTCCCATGCTATATTTAGCAAAGTAGAAACCATCAACTTTGCCACATAGATGGCCGGCCAAGGGAGGTCTCTTTGGCCACTACTATTTGCTATTTTTAGCAGCCACAATCAGCTACAAATACCACCCCTTTCTGATCATTCAAACCATCCCTCAATCATCCCTCAATCCTTCATTTCTCATTCACTCTCTCATTCTCTCTTCTCTCCATTTCTCTCCTTTTCTCCACCAAAACCAAGCCTTCTTGTGCCGATTTCCCCTCTTGGAAAAAAGGTGCTTTCTCAGCCATTTTGAGCAGCAAGTGGAGTGTTCATAAGCCACCTTGATCGCCGAGGACAATGGAGAACAAAGAACGGAGAAACATTGAATTTGCTTCTTGTTCCTTATCTCTTTAAATTTCGTTGTTGTTTTAACAAACATGTTTATGAATATTTATACTATTGAAATGGTTATTTTAATCAGCTTAGCTTGAATTTAATTCGTGTTGGGTTGATTGCATTTCATCCTCTTAAATTATTAAAATTGTGTTTATGCTGTTATAGGCCTCGGTAAAATGTTTGATTAAGTAAAATCATGCTTAAGTTATTCTGGCATTATAATTGTTTAGATAACTAAAGAATTAATTATTTAAACGCATTGAAATTGTAATTAATGGACACAATACTTAATCTGTGCATGTTTAATTCTTCTAAGGTAGCCGAAGATTAAATTAGCATTGTATTTGGCAATACATATGCCTTGCATAACTTGCAAGATTTTTGTGATTAAATTGTTTCAAGGTAAGGATACTTCGTTACTTCACATGATCTTTTATATGCTTATCAGGTCGAATTAATCGGTTCAATCACATAGGAATATGCGAGAGATTGTTTAATTTAATAAGTATGTATGTGCAATAACATGTAAATATGTTCATAAGTTAGCAAATTACCGAGTTACCGTGATTTATTCGTAACAAGTATAAGCACAAGTTTAATAATTCTAAGGTAAGAAATGTAATTAATCCAACACAATTATATCATCTTGATTAAAATCAGCTTCTGAAATCGTGCATTAGAACTCTGTTTTATTTTATTTTACTTTTTTTTTTAGTTTTTAAATATTTCTTAAATCCAAATATTTTTCTTTCACCAAAGTGTTTAAAATCATTTTCATAAATAATTCTTTTACAGTCCCTGTGGGTACGATAACTCGACATTTACTTGTCACTTTATTACTTGTTACGATTGTGTACACTTGCACATTTCCACCGTTCCACCCTGTACGAACCATAGGAATAGTAGGATACATATGTCACGACATAAGATTTCGATATAAGTTATCATGTAAGACCACGTTTGGGATGTTGGCATCGATTTGAGATTTACGTGTAAGACCATGTCTAGGACACCGGCATCGTATATGATTTCGTGTAAGACCCTGTCTGGGACAGAGGGATCGATATTTAATTACATGTAAGACCACGTCTGGGACGTTGGCATTGTAAGAGTTTTACGAGCTATCCAAGTATCCTTATTGATTCTGAATGGTTAAACGGCCATTCCGAGATATGATTGAATACGTAAACATGTATCTGTTTCAAGTACATATGGAATTTATATGAAATTTGGCAATGGAAGATAAGTATGAATATGATCATTTGATATGTGAACTACATGAATATGTGATGTGTTTATAAGTATGTGATTATGAACAATTGGACTATATGAGAAAATATGCCATATGTGCAAATGAATTGGGAATAGGTGAAATGAATTTATAACTATGAGGTTTGTGATAGTATTTGGCTATGCATTATATGTATTCTATGATGCATATTTGCCTTAAATGATAAGTTTATTTGTATAAGGCTTACTAAGCTTTTGAAAGCTTACTTCGTGTGTTTTTCAATTGTTTTATAGATTATCGAAGCTACTGAAAGCTCGGGGATCGTCGAGGATTATCACCACACTATCAAATTATATTTTGGTATCTTTTGTTATTATTAATATTGAAGTATGGCATGTATAGGCTAGAGAACTTTGATTATATTTTGAAATGTGTAAATATAGCCATGTGATATGGCTTGATAATGAATGTGATTATGGAGTGAATTTAGTGCATGCTATGTGATGCAAAATTTGGTATGTTTTGATGTGCTCATGAATGGCCAAAAGAAATGGTCAAATTTTGGTAAGTTTCATGGTTGATTTGGGAAATTGATATGATGAGAAATGCTATGAATTGAAATGGATTAATATGATGTATGAATCACATGTTTTTTAAGTGAAGTTGGTACTTTGAATTGGTATGTTTGAGTTGGATTTGTATATGGAAATGAATGATGTTGTTGCGGGTCAAATTGTGCATGATTTGGTATGTTTTTGGTTTCCTTTGGGACATGAATTGATGCTTGTTTGATGATTGTAGGTATGACCCAATTTTGGGTGGCAAATTGGCCTTGCAAATGGCCTATATTTTCCCACACGGTTGAACACACGGGCGTGTGTTTCGACCGTGTCTCTCAATGTTGCAATTCGAAGCAAGTCAGTGTTGCACACGAGCTGAGACGTGGTCCAAGGCACGGCCGTGTGAGGCACACAGCCTAGCCACATGGGCGTGTCCTCTGTTTTGAAAGAAAAATTTTCTAAGTTCTACAAAATTTCCGTATGAGATCGGTTTAGTCTCGAACCTTTTCTAAAGCATGTTTAGGTCTCGTAGACCTTCTAAAGGAACTATATGAGTATGAATTATTATGAAATGATGTTGTATGACTGATGTTGTGAAATGAGCATAAAATGTTCCGATATGCCCGGTAATGCCTCTTAACCCTAGTCCGGCGATGGATACGAGTTAGGTGTGTTACAACGTAGACCCTTAATCATTTGCTGAAGTATCTTTTCCATAGAATTCATAGTTATTTATTTATTCGCTCACAGATTATTCTTGTATTTTTCAGTATTAGTCAATATACATTAATTAATCTTTTGCCTATTACTTCTGGTTGATAATTTGTTAATTTTGATATTTATGCTTTTGAGTCATTCGTCGTAGTTAAGCCCCAAATTTTAGTAATTACCCATAACATAATTAGTAGATTAGTAGTTGCCTAGACTTAGCTTAACATGTCGGTCTTTACTATTAATTTTACTTAGACAATCCTCCCTTGGGTACGGTCCTCGGAATACTCCTTATATTTCATTGTAAATTTATTATATTGCAAATTGACCTACATATTTTTAGACAACCCACTTCACTTAGATATTTCATTGCTTTTTTAGCCCTGGTGCACACACGTCGAGGCGTGGTCAATTGTCTAATGTTTAACTTATACTAAGTGATATTATGTGGTCAGATCGTAATACGAAGTGACATCTTACATTAGTAGACAAACCTAAACATGTCCTTAGTCTAATAAAAAAATAAGCAAATTTCACTACAGCAAAACAGACTTTTAGCGGCGTTTTTAGTGGCGTTTTAAAGAAAAACGCCGCAAATATTATACATTAGCGGCGTTTGAAGGAAACCGCCACTAAAAAATGAGTAATAGCGGCGTTTATTTAACAAACGCCGCTAAAAATGATATATAGCGGCGTTTATTGCTCAAACGCCGCTAAAACTCTGACTTTTAGCAGCGCTTCCACAAAAATGCCGCTAAAAGTCTGACCTTTAGCGGCGCTTCTGAAAAAACGCCGCTAAAAGTCCAGCCTTTAGCGGCCTTCTAGAAAAATACCGCTAAAATTCCGGCCTTTAGCGGCGCTTCTGGAAAAATGCCGCTAAAAGTCTGACCTTTAGCGGCGCTTCTGGAAAAACGACGCTAAAAGTTCGACCTTTAGCGGCGCTTCTGGAAAAAGCCGCTAAAAGTCTGACCTTTAGCGGCGCTTCTGGAAAAACGCCGCAAAAAGTCTGACCTTTAGCGGCGCTTCTGAAAAACGCCGCTAAAAGTCTGACCTTTAGCGGCGCTTCTTGAAAAACGCCGCTAAAAGTCCGACATTTAGCGGCGCTTCTTGAAAAACGCCGCTATAAGTCCGACCTTTAGCGGCGCTTCTTGAAAAACGCCGCTAAAAGTCTGACCTTTAGCGGCGCTTCTTGAAAAACGCCACTATAAGTCCGACTTTTAGCCATGGAAAAGGGGGAAAAAAAGAAAAAGAAAAAACATGGATGGTTTGAAGAAGAAAAGAAAATTAGAGTAGAGAGTAGAGAGAGAATGAAAATAAAAATATTTTAATTTTAATTTTTGATGTAAGAAAATTGGGTTTATAGAAATTATGAGTCCATTTGTTTTATTAAAAAATATTTTATGTATTTTCATATATTTGTTTTATGAAAAATAATTTACTCAACGGAAAATGACATATAAATCAATAGAAAATAAGTTATTTTCCTTGTAAAATAACTTAACCTCTTAAGAAACATAAGTCATTTTCCAAAAATAGCTCATTTATAGATAATTTTATTTTAATATAAAAATTAACTTAAGTCAAGCTTAATATTATTATATAATATAAAAAAATTTAAAAAATTTAAAAAATTTAAAATTAATAAAATATTAATATAAAATATTATGATTTTTAATATTATTAAAGATACATATTTAATTATCTATATCTAATCATATAATAAACTTTTCTTTTAATATTTTTGTTTTTAATAATAAAAAATTTTAAATAATATTCTTCAGACGCCGCTAAAAGTTCGAGTTTTAGCGGCGCTTCTTGAAAAACGCCGCTATAAGTCGGACTTTTAGCGGCGCTTCTTGAAAAACGCCGCTATAAGTCCGACCTTTAGCGGCACTTCTGGAAAAACGCCGCTAAAAGTCCAACCGTTTCTTTAGCCCTTTTTTGGATTTTTTAAATTTATACATTAAATAATTTATTATATAATCGTAAAAGATGTTTATTAATTTGAAAATATTAAATTAATTATCATCATAGTTTAGGGTTTATGGTTTAGCATATATATAGTTTAGAGTGTAAGGTTTAGGAGTTACAATTTTAATGTTTAGGGATTATATGTGGTTTATGATTTGCGGTTTAAGGTTTAAGGGGGATGTGTTAGGGTTTCATGAGTGTTAATAGTTGAACCTAAATTTTCAAATAAGAAAGCAACGAGATTAAACTCCTAAAAATAAAAGCATATTGACCAAATTCCAAATTTGTGAATATAGGAGTACTTATACCAAATTATAATTATATTTTACATTATTTAAAAGATAATAGATAAGCTTTATATATATTAAAATTAAAAAAAAATTATAACCCATGCATCTGTAGAGAAACAAAATTAATTAGTAAATTGAAAATGTTATTTAAATTTATTAAAATATTGAAAGAAATATTATATAATATTCAAAACTTATCTAAATAATTTAAGGTTTAAGGCTATAATATATTAAGGGTACTTTAGTCATTTGTATGGGCTGACTAGGGTTTCGAGTTCAGTATTTCAAGATTTAGAAATTAGGGTTTAGGGTCTGTGGTTTAGAGTTTAGGGTTTCAGGTTTAGGGTTAGTTATGGCTTGGGTTTATGGGTTTATGGGTTTTGTAGGTGTATGGTTTAAGGTTCACAGGTTTAGGGTTTATCGAATGAAGATAGAATATCAAATTTCATTTAATCATTAAGAAATTATAAAAATATATGCTATAAATTAAATCTGATTGTACATCTTTTTATCCCTAAACCCTAAATTATAAACCCTACACGGTCTAAACCCTAAACTCTAAAGAAACAATATTTCCTAAAATATTGAAAGAATATATAATATTAAAATTATAGTTGAAATTATTTAAGAAATAATAGATAAACTTTATATATATTAAAATTAAAAAAAAATGATAACCCATGCATCTCTAAAGAAACAAAATTTCCTAAAATATTGAAAGAATATATAATATTAAAATTTTATCTAATTAATTTAGGGTTTAAGATTTGGAGTTAAAGGTTTAAGGGTTTGTAGTTTATGGGATATGGTTTTGAGTTTAGGGTTCTAATATTTAAGGGTTATGGTTTATGGTTTAGAGTGAGTGTTTTAGAATTTGGTGTTTAGGGTTATAAGGTTTAGGGTTTAGGGTAGATCAAATGAAGACGCGAGTGAACGAGAGGCCAATGCTACTAAAGAACGGTTTGGTCTGTAAATCAGTTAACCGATGTCAATGGAACTGAGCTATTTTTAGTCAAGCCTTTTTCACCCTTATTTGTAGGGTTCTTAGAATGTCATATGTTCGTGATCGTGTTAGAAATCGAACTAATCTAATTAAAATTAATCAGGTCGGTTTGACTAGGTTTTTCGGTTTCTCATTCATTGTTAGGCTGGATAATGATACCATTCTAGAAATCAATTTACTATTTAAATGTTGGTCAATGATGTTTGAACCGGATAATATTGGCTGGTCAGATTGGGAGCTAGCCGGGATTGCTAGTCTGAAGAATGGCTTTAATTCGGTCAGACCAGTAACTGGCCATTTTTTGTAAACATAAAATGACGATATATCAATAATTGTGTTAATAAATTATAGTAATTGGATCGAATTAAAATTTTATGTATAAAATTATATAAAATCAAAGTTTATGTATACAATTGCACATTAAATCAGAATTCATGTATAGTTTTAGGATTTCCCAATATTTTTTGGATTGAAACGTATTTTTGACGGATATTTCCTAAAAGTTAATAAATTATGATATACCATCTACGACGATTTTTTTTGTAAATTTTTAAAAATTTAGGGAAATTTCTTGGCAATTGTTTTGAATTTTTTTACTTCATTAAAACTTTTTGAAATTTAGACTTTTTTATTTTTATTTTCGTCTACCATTAAACTCGTTAATTAAAATAACATAATTTTTTCTCATATTATATAAAAATAAGATTAATATATGTTTTCAAAAATAACATAATTTAACTTAACAAATTTAACTTTTAGTATTTGATCAATACTAAAATTTTAAAATGTAGAAAGTAAATAAACTAAAAATGATCAAATTATAATATAGAAAGTAAATATGGCATAATACAATGACTAATAATAAATTTTAACTTTTATTTTATTATTCAAATATATTAAATTCTATATTAATATTATATATTTTCATGATTATTTTAAGTAACCTTTCTCTTTATCAGTCGACTCTAATCTAACATGATACTATTTATTTTATATGTTAATTTAAAAATTATAAAAATCTTTAAAAATATTTAAAAATTTAAAATTTAATATTTTAATCCATATTTCTGTTAAAAAATTAAATATTCAAAATTTAAAAAATATGAAAAACATATAAACAAATATGTTAAAAATAAAAAAAAAAATCAAAACAAAAACTACGTAGTTTTTAAGGTATAATACTAAAAGAGCTGATAATGGTAATTAAATTTTTAAAATTTAATAATAAAAAATTAAAAATTAAAAATTAATATTTTAGTTAAAATTTTCAATACTCAAAATATGATAAAAAATTCAAAAAAATAATAATCTCAACACAAAAATTTTAAAAAAAAAAACTAAAAAAAATAGGTTAAAATGAAAAAATTAAAATTATATAATAGTGGCGTTTAAAACGCCACAAAAAATAAAGAGATAGTGGCGTTTTTACTAAAAACGCCACAAAAATTCATAGATAGGGTTTCATTTTTTCCCTGCTAAGCCCTATAACCCCGATTTCTATTTCCCCAACCCTAATTTTCCTAAGTCCCAAAATTTTTCCTATATCGTTTCCCAAAATCCCCAAACCAAAATCCCCTAAATCGGTTTTCCCTACCTTTCAATCCAATTTTTCTATATTTTATCTTACCTGCGTTTTTCCTGCTGGAGCTTCATGGTATGTCTTTTTGGTGTTCTCTTACACCTTTTCACTTTTATTTTGTGGTGCTAAGAGTCTGAATGTTCTGGCAGGGGAATGCGTGCTTTAAATCAGCCACAATCGGCCAGTTTAACATGTTGAAATGGACCTTCTAAGCAGAAATCTGATATAGTTAGCAGCACATTCCCATTTCTATCTGCAGTAATGAACACAAATCGGGCTTCACCTATTATTGTTATAGTCATATTTCTTGTAGGTGAACTGAAGAAGACCAAGACTCAAGACCTGCAGCAGCACCTTCCTCAATCTATTCAATTTAGAACAGGTAAACTTGATTGTTTTTATTTTTAATTTCTCATTTTCTTCTTTTTTTAATCCTTGATGGCGTGGGTATTTTATCTTTCTTTCATTTACTCATAATCTGCTTCTATATACAAATTAAATGGTTTTTGAATAGCTGGTAAGATTAGCCTCTTTTTTTTAATAAATCTTGTATATGTAACTCTTCTTTTCCTTTTTCTTTTTTGGGCATGACTTAACACAATCGTTATTCGTTAATTTCTTCCTAAATGGCTGAAAAAAAACCAAGTCTTTGATTTTTTTCTGTTCTTTTAGCCGTGGTTCCTAACTGTCCGGAGCTAGACCGATCGGAATTTAACTTCCATTGTTTTATTGTCGAGAAACTTTGTCTCATCATCGTTGCTTTCTATTAAAGCAACTGTAACTGGAGCTGGTAAAAGGTGGGGGTCATACAACTACAAACAAAATGACAAAAGCTAGACCTTTTTTTTATTCTTCTTTATAAGTGGGGAAGATAGATTAATTTTATTAAATTTAAAATGCAACAAATTATATTTTATTAAGTATCATCACACCCATAAACATTTTTAATTCTTTTAATTTTATAATTTTCTTATATAGTTTATAATTAAAATGAATATCAGGTCTCTTGTGTGGATGGTATTTTTATTAATAAATATTCACATCATGAATTGTCTACCAAATCAATAGTGGATAAGCAACCTCTAGTCTATAACTCATTCTACAATTTTATATTTCGATTTTATCCATTGATTTTCTCTCTCAATTTGTTTTTCTCTCTCTCTATCTCACAGACTCACATTTGTACAAACAAAAATTAACATGTTGATGTATTCCTGTGTCCACAAGTTTTTATCAATAATTTTTATCCTTGCATAGTAGGAAACTATTAAGGACACCAGAATAGGATCAAGTCACAAGGCAATTGATGGGGATGTTGAAATCAATTGTCTTCTCTTTATCTAGTTTCCTGCAATGACCTATTGTGATTCATAGTTTAGCTTATCAAAGGGACATTGAACCCATAGGCCTTGTTAGAGAGAGATCTAGATCTCTTTAGGGTTTTTGATAGAAATTTTGCTTATTTCATACATCCCTTAAATTTATGTCTCTGTTGCCTACCTTAAGGCAAGCAAAATGGAATTATGGAACTTGTTCTCTTCTGTTTCTTATCTGATCTGTTGGCATCCTACTTTACAGGTGCATGCTACACAACTTTGCAGGAAATATTGAGATGTATGGAATTTTGGTTGCAATATAGCTTCTGGCCCTATTGAAGCTCTAACAAGTGAAAACTCAACAATGGTAAGCTGTACTACAGATTTCTTCCTTCAAAATACCATCAAACAGTTATTGAATGTCATAAGATCTGTCTGTTTCACCTTTTATATCAGTAAGCAATTTCTATACAAAGTTGTTCTCATTTGATCATATCCTGCAACATTTACTCTTTTCATGTCAACTTGCATGCCTACATGTACAAGTGTTACATGTCATGCAAATGAGTTTTCTTGGAACTGACTAATACACTTCTGGCCTTTTGATATTTTTCGTGATTTTTTTATATATTTATTTTTATAATATAAATCTGTTTCTGACTCCAATAATTTTGGTTAAGGTTGGCATTGGAATGTCAATGGAAGGTATAGAACAGAATCCAATTGTTTATGATCTCATGTCTGAAATGGCGTTTCAACACAAAAAAGTTGATGTCAAGGTAATTTTAAACTCTTACACGTTGTCTGCAAATCAAATGTGCTATTCACCATTAGTTTTTTAATAAAATATGATGCATGTAAATTTGGTAAAAGTTTCTAGATTTAAACCCAAGTTATGACAATTTTTTCTCTATGTAATAAGACAGATTATGAGTTCTGTTCTATATTAAGATTGTTTATTAGACAAGTCTGTTCTAAAGAAGGGAAAAGTAATCAAGTGGCAGGACAAGAATATGATTACTATTAATTGACCTTGAGCTCCAGAAAGGACAAGCAAGAGGATGCGAAAGGAAGGGTGGAAAAAGAAGAGTGAATAGTTCTTCTAGTTGATTGGATAGAAAACTTGAAGGAATAGTGTGGGAGCCGGGAGACGTGCATTTTCATTGGTGCTTACCAAATTCTAAACTAATCTGTCTCTTAACTAAAATACATCTTTCAGGCATGGATTGAATTGTATATAGCAAGGCGTTATGGACGGTCATCTCCTTTAATAAGAGATGCATGGAATATATTATACCACACAATCTACAATTGCACGGATGAAGCCTATGTAAGTTCTTGGTATTTGCTTTTCTTTATCTCTTTTTTTTGGGGGGGGGGGGTTCTGCTCAAATGTGTATTCTTTATCATCTTCCTATATCCCTCAATTAGAATCAGGTACAGTTAAATTATGAAGTCTCAAATGTTGAAGTTAAATTATGTCAAGCATCCATCTGTGTCAGCTGGAAGAGACACTCAACTTGACAATAATACATGTTCAGTTAGATCTGGAGTGAACCTTAAGGTATGCTCATCAGTTCTGCTTTTGTTGTTATGGATTTCGTCTTTCTAATTTGTATACTCAAATGATTAGAAAGGGAAAAAGGTACTCCTCCAGAGATAACATTACTGCATGCAAATATGAAACTGTGTTTTATTTTAACTGAAACCCACATTTGGGTTGACTCCCAAATTTTATTGTCAGAAATATCAAAGCCATTTAGAGGCTAATAATTTTCTCTACGTTTTGTTGTTGCTGCTGGTATAAGCTATTCATTGGCTTGTACAAATATCAAT
This sequence comes from Gossypium australe, assembly GCA_005393395.2. Taxonomy (NCBI): domain Eukaryota; kingdom Viridiplantae; phylum Streptophyta; class Magnoliopsida; order Malvales; family Malvaceae; genus Gossypium; species Gossypium australe. Next base: position 105,959,930 of record CM016621.1, on the reverse strand, counting down.
TTCAATTCAGAGTAGAATATAGTTATTTTCTCTTAACCTTTTAACATATCTCAATGGTGAAGAAATTTGAATTAATTAATACAAGACTCAGGCTCAGTTTTCTTTGAAATTTTGTTGACTTGATTTGGAGTGTAATATCATAGTTTTCTGGAGTGTAATTTATTTTCTTGGATCTTTTACATTAGATCATAGTTATCGATTAAGATTCAGTGAATATCCTTTGATTATAATAAAAATAATAATAATTATTATGTTTTGGTTAATATATTATTATTAGTAATAATGTTATGAGTAATTCTATTTATTTGTCGCTTTTGCTAAAGTAGATTATGTTTCCGGCACTCCTAACTTGTATTCAATTAATATTGAAATGTTCATTGCCTTTAGGATCTGTTTCATATATATATATATATATATATATGTGTGTGTGTATATATATATATATATATATAGTTTAGCAGTTATCTCATGACATGTTGCATTTCTATTGATTTTATTTCCATTAATTAAAAGGGATTCTTCTTTTCTTTTTATTGTTTAGGCAAGAAGTCTTCCCATTAATAAACTTCGGCCTGCATACTATAGTATCAACAGATTTATCATTTGTTTAAAGATGACTAGTGCATTGAAAGTTAGCAATAACAGTGCCTTATTTAAAATGCATTTCCTCATAAGGAGTAACCAATAGCATAAACTAACTACTTTTTAAATCTTTGTCTTCTTTTGTTGTTGCAATTCACTGTCTGTTTTTTCAGATGAAATCTTTTTGATTTTGAAAAGCAGGAAACAAGAAAACTGTCGTTTTTGTTGTTGCAGTATCTTGATCATAAATGTCATTTTTGTATGACCAAATCGTTAAGTGTGTCATGTTTCAGTTGGTGGACTGCTTGCATTGGAGGGTGCAGAATACCATTGACGATATATTAGCAGTAAGTTAATGTATTCTCAGGTGTTGCATCTAAATAGCAATTGGTTGCTTTTCTAAATAGACTATTGATGATTGTCAAAGCATTTTCTCTATACTTGATGCATGTTTTTCATGCAAAAGCTAGATCTGTATCATTTTGGAATGTGGTAATATAATATAGTTCAATTAAGCTGATATACTTATGGCTATCGTTCAATTTTGTTGTTACAAGCAGTGGGAATAATTGCTGCCATTGGAGATTATTGTGTATTGGTTGAGTTTCTATTTGCTTGTTAAATAGATTTGTGCCCTTGGAACATAAATTGATTTGTATAGGGACTGTTATCAAAGTAATGCTAAAGGATTTGCTTAAGTGGGTACAGGGATAAGAATGGATTTGTATGTAAACTGTTATCCAATTAAAGCTTGTTTGGGTGCTGTGATAATAGTGTTGCTTTTTTATATAATATTTTAATTTTTTTTTAATTTTCATGACTTTTAGCGGCGTTTTTGGAAAAAGCGCCGCTAAAAGTATGATATTTTAATTTTTTATTTTTAATGACCTTTAGCGGCGTTTGCGGGAAAAGCGCCGCTAAAAGTCATGGTTTTTAGCGGCGTTTGTGGGGAAAGCGCCGCTAAAAGTCATGGTTTGTAGCAGCGTTTGTGGATAAAACGCCGCTAAAAGTCATGGTTTTTAGCGGCGTTTGTGTGAAAAGCGCCGCTAAAAGTCATGATTTTATCCAAAAGCGATTAAGGAAGATATAATGGTTACCATAACATAAAATAGGCTCATATTAGGAGAACGAATTTATCCAAAAGAGATTAAGGATATCCTATGAGGGTAACACACTTATGACAAGGTGATTGGACGATTACTAAATGAGTAACATTCGTAATGGTAAGTAATTTGGGCGAGCTTAGTCGCAATAATATAGTGGAATGACTTCGTGACTAAATGAGTTTATAACTAATAGGTGAAAAGCTAGAACTTAATTATAAATCATTTGAGCTCTAAATATAGATGTCCAGCCGATCCCTCTGCTAGTTCGTTGAAACCAAAAATGAATTGCAAGTTGAATTAAATAAACAAAAATGGACAGAAATGATAAAGTTATAAAAGTGTGTTACATTTGGAAATGAATATGGTTTCGCATTAAGTATGGAAACGACCTAAGAATTAATTGAAGTTCTTTGAATTATTATTTAATTAAATAATTGAAATTCGTAAATGGAATTAAATTAATTGGTCATTGTGAATCCATTGAATATGGAAATTAAATATATTTCTCATAGACTCTTTTACGGTAAAGTTGTCATAACTTTAAAGAAATTAGAATGGAGTTGAAAAAACTTATTTAGTTGAAAAATTAATTAATTAAAATTAATTTAATAAATTATATTTATTTTGAGAAATAAAAAAACATGTATTGTGTTGGACTAAATTATAAAGTATTGGGTTAAATGTGTAGGAAGCATGTGTAATTGGAGCCAATAAAGGGGAGGCCAAAACCCCCTATAATAAGTATGAGGGGTGAAAACCCTAGTATAATTAACTAGGGTTAGCTGCCCTTCTCTTCTAGTAGAACTAGGGGACTTGCTTTTCTATCAAAAAAGTATTATTTGTATTTTACTATTTCAATTAGGATTTTTCTATCTCTCTCTATAAATAGATTACACTGGTAGAGCTATTTACACATAAGTTTTAAATATTATTATTTTGTCAAAAATAGTCAAAATTTATTTATAGGTATAAATTCTATTTTATGGCAAAAGCAATTCTACCGATTTCTATTGAGAGAGAGAGATTTGATTTTCTACTAAAAGTAAGAAAATTATATCTGGTTCTATATTTGATTTCCGATTGCTCAAGCCCACACTCAAAGCGATTCATTGTACAAGAATAGCGGGAAAGTTAGTTCTGTTGAAAGTCGGGAATGTCTAGGATCCATATCACACAAAACACAGGTGATTTTTGGAAAACGTTTATTGTTATAAATATCACAAACCGACTCAGTTTTCAAATTTCTAATTTTCCACTGTGAAAAAGAACCGTTTTTAAACAAGATTTTTTCTAACACAACTTACATGTTAACCGTTTATGAACTAATTCATTTAATGAAATTCCTATTTTATACTTTTAAGAATAGCTTCGTAGTTTTATAATATGTTCTTTCAAAACTTTCATTTATATAATATGTTTCTTATATGAACCATGTACTCCATTTTCAGTTCTTTGAACTAAAGTATGCTTGAATTATCAATTTCTTTAATGTCATTTAAGGTGAGTTGATTAGGCCACACACTATTAAAGCAAATTATCATTTTCATCTCAATTCGTTAAGAGTCCTTTAATTTACAGCATATGGTTTTTCTTGTACCATCTATATTCACATTTAAAGCTTATTATCAACATTTAAATTCATTTCCGTCTATAGAAAATTCTAGCAACCCAAGACTAGATACGAGGGATCCCAACCCAAACACACCAAAAATAACACATTAAAAGCACTTACATCTAAAGACATGAAGAAATGGATCCATAATGCACAAGTGTTACACGCAAAACTACTATACCCAAAGTCTTTATACATGGTCAGAATCGTATCCCCTAACACATGCGCGCTAATGACCCTTTATGGCATGCCAATTGTGTCCTTACTAGTCACTAAGTCTAATATGGGATATTATAAACATATTTTCGTATAATCTTTAAGGCCATTTACAAATTGGACAAATATTTTACTTTATCACACATGTTGGCACCAAAGTGCCATATCATTTGCATACATATTTTCACATTTCATTTAACCTTATACATTTGTATATTAATAAAATTGTTCCAAAATATTTCCATTGCTCTTTTACCTTTTACATAAAAAATCTCTTATTTTAAACATAGTATTGACTAAAAGCACAAATCCTTCATGAGCTTTCTCTCACTAGTCATGGTTTCTTTCACTACAAACACCATAAATCCTAACTAAAAAAAAAGATTAAAGAAGATCTCAAGCTCATGGAAGGGGTTTCTAATAACTTTTGTTAAGAAATCAAGGTAACTGAAGAGATTCTTCAAAAAATTTCAATAAAAAGCATGGAAGAACGAAGAAAAAAACCTCTAAAGGGGGGAGTTGGTCGGATGTTCATGGCTGAATAGGGGTTCTTCCCCCTTATTCATCCTTTTAAAATACTCTTTAAAAGATCCAAGGCCCAAGTCCACAAACAAGCCCAATTTTTTAAAAAAGTTTATGTTCCACTTCCATATTTCATTGGCCCTTTGATTCAAAACTTATTTCAATCATCAAATATTTCACCCAAATAATAATTCTCAAATTTAATTATTGAGAAATTATCAAAATGCTCTTTTTGACAAAATTACCATTTTCTCCTTTTTCTTTTTCTTTAGTCATTTTTACAATCCTTTCACAATAACAAGCAATTATTAAAGTCAAATTTCAAAATCCATATAAAACCTTTAATTTTTAATTTATGTACCGTAAAAATTACGTCTTTTCCCTGCAAAATTGAGAAAATTATAATTTTGTCCATATACTTTCACACCATTATATAGTCTAACTTATTTTTGTGCAAATTAATTAATAATATTTCACTTTTCACATTTTGGTCATATTTTCACTTTAATCTTTAAAATTTTTTAAAAATTTCAATTTAACCCTTTTTTCATGTTTGCACTTCCAAAATTCTTTTCATAATTTACTAATTCCAAGATCAAATTTATTTCATAAGAAATTCTCTGTCTAACAAAATTTCCAAATTTTCTTGAAAATTCATTGTTCCAACAAATTTTGGATTGTTAAACTAAGAAAGTGAATCATCTTTCTAAGTAAGACCACACACACTTAATGAAGCAGAACTACATAAACATATCATTATCATTGTATTCATCTTTGTTCTTCATCTCTACCTCAAACAATTCAAACTGATGATAGCATTGTTTCCGCTCAAACATTGTTGCATTTATTGATCTAATCTCTTTCAAAATCTTTTCTCCATCAATCGGTTTTAGTAAATTAATTAGTAAATAGTAATCATAGATGTAAATTTTGCAAATCAACGTATAGAAGACATTGGATTGAAGTACAGTGGGAATTTGAATAATAAAGGACGTGACATATTCTTCTTTACCCAGAAAATGATGGCATATATTGAAAAAAGAAAATGAAAAAGAAAGAAAAGAAAATAATGGCATATATAGTTGTTTTCCGGTGAGAAATTCTGACGAATCACAATTTTTAGCGCTACCATTTCAAGCAATTCATCATATCGCACACTTTTCGGTTGCTACAAATGTGGGTTGCATACCTTAACTTCAAGAAAATGTAAATGATATGATTTCCCTTAGCAAAATCATTCCACATATATATTACCTAGCTATTTGAGTTTTGATATTAAGTAAGCCACAGCTAGACAAAATAAGATAAGATATGCGATATATGAGCAAATGTTCGATCTTTGTTTTGAAAAGCAGCTTCACTGTTCTTTGCTGTTGTCACACTAACATGCTTTGAAGTGAAGATGTTGCACGGATGTGCAGTTTTTAGTTTTTATAGATAGCTTTCATTGAAACATGACCAAAAGCTGTTTTTCTCTTCTTTTTTCCCCTTTTTTTTATTTTTATTTTTTTCTGTTTAACATATACCTCAATAATACAAAGCCCTTTGATCAGTTTTCTTAGCCAAAAAAAGCACAGAAAAGAATCACACATCTGTTTAAGAAATACTCCAAATGGTAAGCCTTTTTCATTCGCAGGCATTCATCGTTTGCACCGAATTATTCCCTCACATTCTCTCTCTCTCTCTCTCTCTCTCTCTCCCCACATGCACACCCAACATCTATTCTTCGAGTTGTTGAATGTTCTTTCAAATGTATATGTACACTTATTCATGCTACTAAGCAAATTAATACTTTTTGAAACCATGACCCATTTATTTATTTTTCAGTCATTTATATGTTTACAGATTATATTTGGTTATTTCCTGTAGCCGCTGATAATCAAACAAATCTCATTACCATTTGTTTCCTATGCTGAGCATTTATGGAACAGTATATGATTTTTTTTTAGAAGAAAAAGGAAAAGTCAAAAGAATAAGATGATTTAGCACAATATAAATTAGAAGATGGAGCATAATATACTTGGTTTTAAACTAGGCATAGAAACTACAATATATAAGAAACTTATGCTTGTGATTAAAAACTTAATGCAAGTCAACAAGGTCTTGTAGAAGATTGAAATGAAAGCCTTGATTGGCTTACATATATATAGTTCATCTGTACAGGCATGCCTCAACTGTTCCAGCTTCCCATTTCCTTTCATTTAGCTAGCTAAGCGTTGGGCCCAAGAGAAAAAAATAAGGATATTATAAAGATATATTAAATAATTAAATAAAGAGCAATTTACCATTGATGCTCTTAATTAAGGTTCACTTGCTTTGAAGCACTGGCAAGACTTCGCATTACATCAACCTGAGCTCGGAGTGATATGATATAATCTAGGGTTTCCTCAATCAAAGAGACGCCATTCATAAATTCTCCCCCAGGGACTAGACTTCTCAAAATTTGCCTTCTTTTCCCAACCAACCTTTTCACAATAGAGCTCGGTCGAGCCGCTTGAGGTGCACATTTTATTGTTCTTCGGATTACGCTACTCCTTTTTAGGATCTTCTTGCTTCTGATCCTCTTGTTGTATGCCATTGCTCCTACTGGAACCTTCTCCGTCGGTTGCCTCTCTGACGCCGGACCCAATATTTTCTCAGCTAGATGTTTGTCAGCATTGCCTTCTTTAACAGCATCGGCAATGAGAGCTCGGCTCCAACAAGTTGTGCCCTTTCTTGCAGAAGCCATGGCTACATCTGCTGACAACTTTATAACCTTTTTTCTCTCGAAGATGCTCATATTCTTCTTTGAGGAACGACATCTTTGGAGACCCAGTATCCATTTCTTCAGAAATTCCTGCTTCAGTGAAAAAGGAGAATGCATCCTGCACAAAGGAAAGAAATTATCAGTTCCAATGTGGTATCAGTACATTTGTTGTATTATATACTACGGTCCTTTCAAATGATAACTATCACCCGAATAGTCACATTTCTCAGTTTCACCTACTGCTTATGTTGAAGTAAAATGGGAAAAGAATATGTCATGAATCGAAGATTTAAGTTTAAAGATAAAGCAAAATACAGGAGGCGAGAGAAGTAGCTAGCTAGGGTTTCAAAGAAGAAAACATCGGTGCAGACAGAAGCGTAAACCAAGAGATCAAGATTGTGACCATACAGTACACTGCACTGCTTAAGCTTAGTTTAGCTGCTGGATAGATTTGCTCAAGGTTAAAGTACTAAATATAAAGTAATATTAAATCAAAGCCAGTACGTACCTTGCACTTGTTCTTGTATAGAAAGAGAAAAGAGCAAAAAATTTATTCTAGAGAGAAGAGGCGGAAACGAAGTTGCAGAGAGGGAAAGCAGTTCAACAGATCCAAGAAAGTGTATCAGAATCCAAGAAAGAGGTTGAGAGAGAGAGGGAGAAGAAATGAGAGAGAAATGTGTAGGAACCCCATTTATTTGCTCAAGTGAAAAGCAGTGGTGGGACTATAAGAGAAAGACACAGCACATGCAAGCACATGGCATACATGGCCCACCGCACAAACCCTAAACGATACATTAAAATAAACTCCTCCTATTTTTATTAGACTTGTAAAGCATACAATATTAGATAAAAAAAGGTTCATCACCTTACTGTAATGCAAACCTAACATTTTTAACCTGCTATGAATACAAACAAAAAATCCTAATATGCACTCGTCATTTCATGGACAACTATAGCTAGCTGGTTTTTCTTTGTGAGGAAATTAAGGAGAAAATTAGATTTTAGCTCAAAGATAAAATTATCCCAAAATGTTGAAAAGAATTCTATAGCAAAATGTTGGCATGTTAATTCCCTGGTAACATAAAAAAACAATAATGCTCATTGATAACTTATATACTAGAATAATGAAGGCTAGGTTTCAAAATAGATTTAAAATAGGATTGCAAAATATTGTGAATTTAAAACTCAATTAATTGAGTGAAAAGAAAAGAAAATTTTCTTATCAAAGTAGCTTTTGAGTCTGATTCTTTAGTGAGATTGATCGCTGTCTAACCAAATCATTCATATGGAATTGATATAGTTAAAAACGGAAACTAAACTACGGTAGTGTAAGTTTAAGACTGAAAAAGATGAGAAGAAAAGTTCAGTGTTACATTCAAGACTGAAATGACTTTTGAGGCTTTTTATTTATTTTGTGGCGATTAATTAAAGCGTACCCTTCCCTCAAAATAGATAAATAAATAAATAAAGCGTACCCGGGAAATGTATCGTGGATCAGAGGGCGTCTGTGCCATTAGTTTTCGGCAGATAATCTAACCTATGTGGTATAGTTTTAGTAGAATGGGTGAATGACAACAAAAATTCATTGAGATATAAGTTCCAATTCGTGTAAAAGAATATAGGAACATTTGAAAGGGGAATATGATAAACCCTAGATCACTTTGGACATTGAGAAGCATTTACTTCTACAAATCTAATACAAATATTGATAACTATAGTAGACATTTGATACTTATAAAATGCATATTTATATTTTTCCTTTTTAATTTCAAACATTACATTCTATTATGCTAATTATCTGTAAGTTATATAGTATAATATATATTTATATAAACATGACGTTCAAAAAAAACTTGAATTGACAAAAATACTCATTATTTTTTATTTTATTACTAAATTCATAATTAAAAATAATTATAGTATTTAATTTAAGATTAATAATTAAAAAAAGTTGAAACAAAATAGAAGTTTTGATAATTGTATTTTTAAAATAATTATAATTTAATAGAAGTAGTGATAACTACACATTTAAAAATAAATAGATTTTAAATTTGTAGTATTAATTTTAAAATTTGTGCTAAATTTAAAATAGAGTTATTATTTGAATAGAATTGTAACACCCCATACTCGATCCGATCGTTGGGTCCTAGCTACGGGATGTCACATTCATTACCGGAGCAACTATGATCAATTTAATAATTCATACATTTGATTAAGTTCATTATATGATCATAACATATTTTACAATTATAATCGAGTTTTAAACGAGATTAAGAAAGCTTTTTTGATAATTTTGAGGTCGTTTGAGGACTAAAATGTAAAATATTCAAAATTTTCAGATTGGCAACATGACGTTGGGGTACCAAGTCGCGACGTTAAAGATTCGTCGTGACAATGTGACATATTGTTTACAAAGTTTCCATATGGTGTGAATCCATTTTAACCGAACCAAAAGTACCTGTTACAAATTTCAAGCACCTGAAAATAATACATAATTCAAATCACTATTTAAGAAATCCTTAAGTAATTTTATTTTAGAGATTCTGGTTTTTTTATGATTAAACTAAGTGAGCAGTTATTTCAATTCGAGATATAAATGATTTAATCAAGATTTCAATAGATAAATTGATTTTAAGTTGATTTTTTGCTTGAAAATGATAGATCTTGTATTACCTAGCTAAGCTTCTGTTTTAATGTGATTTCTAACTCATTTTGATCTAATTAAAAGCTTTTTAATCATGATTTAACAAATCCTAAGTAATTTTAACAAATCAAACATTTTCCCCTTTTAAAAGGTCACATAAGCTTGATTTTTCTAGAAAAATTAGATCGTGTAATTAGATAAAATTGATGGTTTAGATCTATTATTATATGATACTTAGGATGTATGAAGTCAAAATATAAGCTTTGAAACGAGATTTGAGTGGTTGAACACCTATTTCGGCAAAACTAGTTACGTTTTCAGTATAAAGGTTAAAAGGCTTTGTTGCAGTTTGTAATGCATTCATATTATATTTGATGTGTATGTGAAGTGCCAACACATTTGGGAGCCTCCACAAACAAGGACAAAGGCAAAAAAAAAAAAAAAAAATCTTACTTGGGTATTGTTGTGGAAGCAAGTGAGTTAAAGGGGGATTAGGTAATCAAAACATCTGACCTAAGTCCTAGAAATAAGTATTCTTAATTGAGTTTTAATTATTTGATAAATAAGATTATATGTGACATGAATTGCTAAATGTCTGATGTGATTGAATATGTTGAATATGTGACTGAATGTGCCTTGTGGACAGTTGGATTTATGCACACACCTCTGATATGAAAGTGAGTTTCTCTAAATGAGAAATATGTTAGCACTTGTTTAAACCTGTAATTAGATGATATTTAGGATGTATGAAGTCAGAATCTATGCTTAGAGACAAGATTTGAGTGGTTGAACACCTATTTCGACAAAACTAGTTAAATCTTTGGTATAGAGGTTAATGGGCTTTGATTTTTTATCTTAGAATGAATTAATTGTGTTTGTTTCTATTCGTAATGCATTCGTATTATGTTTAATGTGTATGTGAAGTGCCAAATCATTTAGGATGGTTCGCAACCAAGGACAAAGGCAAACAAAAGCAAGTTGCTAAGGTGAGTGGTCTTGTGTGTTATAATTAATACACAAAATAGTGAGTTAAAGGGGGCTTAGGTGATCAAAACATCTGATTTAAGTCCTAGAAGTAAGTACTCTTACTTGAGTTTTGATTATTTGATAAACAAGATTATATGTGATGTGAATGGCTAAATGTGTGATGTGATTGTATATGTTGAATATGTGACTGAATATGTCTTGTGGATAGTTTGATTTATGCACACACATTTGATATGAAAGTGAGTTTCTCTCAATGAGAAATATGTTAGCACTTGTTTAGACCTGTAATTAGATGATATTTAGATGTATAAAGTCAGAATCTATGCTTAGAGACAAGATTTGAGTGGTTGAACACCTATTTCGACAAAACTAGTTAAATCTTCGGTATAGAGGTTAAGGGGCTTTGATTTTTTATCTTAGAATGAATTAATTGTGTTTGTTTCTATTCATAATGCCTTGGTATTATGTTTAATGTGTATGTAAAGTGCCAACTCATTTAGGATCGTCCGCAACCAAGGACAAAGGCAAACAAAAGCTTACTTGAGCTTTGTTTTGGAAGAAAGTTGCTAAGGTGTGGTGTCTTGTGTGCTATAATTAGTACATAAAATAGTGAGTTAATGGGGGATTAGGTGATCAAAACATCTAATCTAAGTCCTGAAAGTAAGTATTCTAACTTGATTTTTGATTATTTGATAAATAAGATTATATGTGATATGAATCGATAAATGTGTGATGTGGTTGTATATAGTGAATATGTGACTTAATATGCCTTGCAGATAGTTTGATTTATGCACACACCTCTAATATGAAAGTGACTATGGCTTACTAAGCAATATGTTAGCACTTGTTTAGATTTGTAATTAGATGATATTTAGAATGTATGAAGTAGAAATCTAAGCTTAGAAGATTTGAGAGGTTGAACAACTATTTCGGTAAAACTAGTTAAGTCTTCGATATAGAGGTTAAGAGGATTTGATCTATGATTTTAGAATGATTTATTGGGTTTGTTGTTGTTTGTAATGTCTTCGTATTATGTTTGATATGTATGTGAAGTGCCAACTCATTTGGGAGCCTCTACAAGCAAGGACAAAGGCAAACAAAAGCTTACTTGAGATTTGTTATGGAACCAAGTTTGTAACACCCTATACCCAGCTCGGTCGTTGAGCCCGAATTCTAGTGTAACAGCCCGATTTTGGGGCTAGTCGGCACAGTGGTTTCGGGACCACTAATCGAGGTTGAGAAAAATTATTTTCATATTGTTTCATGTATTGTAGCATGATTATATGGATGCATGAAAATTTTGGTGCATTAATTTTAGCGATTGAATGCTTAATTGTGAAAAAGGACTAAATCGCATAAAGTGCAAAAGTTCTATTTTACAAGCTAAAGGTGTCTAATAGTTGTAGATTATTAATTGGAAGCCCTAAAAGTGCAATTAGGCCCTCATTAGATGAGTGGCCGGCCAAAGGGGACAAAATGAGGTCAAAATTAGTCAAGTAGGTGGGTTAGGTGGATTAAATTGAAGGAAATAATGTTTTTTATTTCTCTTCTTCTTCCACCGAAATTACACACTCAAGAAGCGCATTGGGAGCTTGAAATTTCAGCAATATATTTTCCTTACTAGTAAGTGATTTTGGTGACTTTATTTGATAAATTTTGTACTTTTGGAGTCCCCAAAGCTCAAGCTAGCTAATGAGGGGACTAAATTGCAATATGGTTGAAAGTCTAGGGACTTGCCATGAGAGAGTTTATGTTGTTAGCTGAGTTTTTATGGAAGAAAATGAATGTTAGGGAGATGTGAAACAACTTTTGTGAAAGTTGTTTGCTGAAAACACCTAAATGGGACCAAGTTGTAAAGATTGAAATTGTGTCATAAATGCATGAAATAGTTGGATTTGTGAGTAGTTGTAAGAGAAATAAATCTTTAGCTAGGCTTGTTTAATGAGAAAATGCATTGAAAAATGATTTACGAGCCTAGGGGCAAAATCATAATTTTACCAAAGTGTAAAGGCAAAGTGGTCATTTTTGTTGTTATAGACCAAGAAGAGCGTGGAATCGACCTTGACAGAGGAAAAGGCAAGGTTACGGAATAGACCGTCGATTAACGCATTTTGCACCGAGGTAAGTTTATGTGTAAACGATGCCTCTTCCATACACCTGTTGTTACTTAATGGTGCGTTGTATGAATGAGAACATGTATGATTCAAGTGGATTGCACTTGGTAGATATTGAATAATTTTCGTATGAATGACGAAATAAATATGTAAATGTGAAATAACATCTGTAGTAATAAATGGTGGGCTAAGTGCGATACCTCCTTATTAATTCTTGATGGTGGGCTAAGTGTGATACCACCTTACTATTCGTTCACGATGGGCTATGTGCAATACCATCGTTTATATTATTATTTGGTGGGCTAAGTGCGATACCACCGTAATTATCCCTATTGGTGGGCTATGTGCGATACCACCCAAATTAAAGATAAATGGTGGGCTAAGTGCGAAACCAGCGAGTGTTGGTATTACCATGAATGGTTTATTGTGAAATTTGTGATGTGTTGTTTTATGTGATAATGTGGTGATAAGTGCAGGAATGTGTGTTAATTAACACGAGCATTTGACTTGTGGTATGGTTGGAATGTGGTAAGACAGGAATCGAGTAAGCATGATCTTGGAATGTGGATTGTTCTTACTTATTATGAAATGCTATTTATTGACTAGCACATGCTATGATGTTATTTGTTTACATGTAAACTTACTAAGCTTAAGGCTTACTCCCCTTTCTTTTCCCTTGTTTTATAGTGTTAAAGAGCCGGGTCGGGATACGAAGATAATTGGATGATCGCCCACACTATCAGCTCATCTCGGTTTATCTGGACTTAGTGTTTTTGAGTATAGCATGTATAGGGGCTAGACTAGGTAATTGTTTTGTTATTTTGGCCAAGAGTGTGTTGGCCCCTTTAATGATAAACTCTTTTGTATATAGCCATAGTTGATGGCTCGTTGTTATTTATGAAAAGATGAAGTTATTCATGGAAGTGTGTATTGCAAAATCTGAGTTATTTGGTGGTATGTTGAATGGATTCATGTTGTGTGAGTTAGAGTGGTGAAAAGAGCTTGGTAAATAGCCTTGTTCTTGTCCACACGGGTAGGCACACGGGCGTGTGCCTAGACCGTGTGTGGCACACGGTCAGTCCCATGGGTGTGTGACTAGGCCGTGTGTCCCCTGCATGATAGTTTTACAAGTCAGTAAGATTTGTAGTAAACACACGGGCAGAGACACGGCCGTGTGGGTGGCACGACCATGGACATGGGATTGTACCCTGGCCGTGTGAAGTCTGCACATGAGCGTGTGCCTTGGTCGTGTGACCTTAGTGAGATGATGATGTCATAAACAGAATGCCAAGGTTTTGGCACATGGGCTAAGACACGGGCATGTCGAGGCCGTGTGAAGGACATGGGCCAAGGACACGGGCGTGTGTCCGGCCGTGTGTCCGACCGTGTGAAAACCCTTGTAGGTTTGAATTGAAAATAAGTCCCACACGTTGTAGGGACATGGGCATGTGTGACCACACGGCCTACCCACACGGGCGTGTGGCCTTTGTTTAGGTGAAAATTTTTAAGATCGCAAAGGTTTTTGGTTGGGTTTCGAAACCCCTCGTATGTATGTTTAAGGCCTCGTAGGTCCTTAATGAGTATGTTGTGATGACAGTAGAGATATGTCGAGTTGGAATTGAAAGTTTATAGACTGAAGTTGTGTGATTAAGTGGATTAAGTCCAGTAATACCTCATGCCCGGTTCCAGCATAGAATACGAGTAAGGAGTGTTACATTTAGTGGTATCAAAGCTATGGTTTAGTCGGTTCTCGGACTATCGTAGTGTGTGTAAGAGTCTAGCTATACATGCCATAAACGTATAATAATAGTGTAGTGGCCTCTAACAATTCTAAACCTTGTTTTTGTATAGTAAATGGATCCCAATCCAGCGGCTGCTAATGATGCAGCTAGTAATGCACAGGCTTCCGCGCAAGGGATCGCGCCTGTAGAAAGTGGACCCGAGACTAGGGGTCAAGGAGAAGAAACCCGGGAAGGCTTTCTACAAATGATGAGTAACTAGTACACGGAGTATGTACGAGCAAACCCTAATGCTCAACCTCCTCCACCTCCTCCTATTCCCCAGCCAGTTCCTGTGGCTCCTAAAGGTATAGATTTGGTGCGAATGACCAAACCCCCGGTAGATAAGATTCGGAAGCAAGGGGCCGAGGAGTTTAGGGCTAATATAGATGATGACCTCGAGAGGGTGGAGTTCTGGCTTGAGAACTCAATGAGAGTATTTGATGAACTCTCCTGTACATCTGAGGAGAGCTTGAAATGTGTCGTGTCATTGCTAAAGGACTCGGCTATCGTTGGTGGAAGACGTTAACTTCGATAGTTCCAAGAGAGAGAGTAACGTGGGACCTCTTTTTGGAAGAGTTCTGGAAGAAGTATATAAGTCAGAGGTTTGTGGACCAGAAACGGAAAGAATTCCTTGAGTTAAAGCAAGGAAAAATGACTGTGGCGGAATATGAGCACGAATTTTTTAGGCTCAGCAAGTACGCGCAAGAATGTGTGTCAATAGAAGCTATTTTGTGCAAGAGGTTTGAAGATGGGCTGAATGAGGATGTCAGACTTTTAGTTGGGGTTTTGGAACTAAAAGAGTTTGTGGTATTGGTGGATAGGGAATGTAAGGCCGATGAACTGAATAAAGAAAAGAGGAATGTGGTGAGTGCGGCTCGAGGTGCAAGAAAAAGACCGATGAGTAAATCATATCAAGCTCAGTCAAAGAAGTGCAAGAAAATAAACCCTCGGACGACTACATCAGTTGGACATTCACATCGCGATCGAGGTAACACCTACTCGGGCTCGAGAGTTCAAGCCACTTCGATGGCAAGTGTGGGCAATCCGAAGTCTAAACCGGAGTGTCCAAATTGTGGAAGACAACACACGGGGGAGTGTTGGGGGAATAATAGAAACTGTTACCTGAGAGGGATGACAAGGAAAGGAAGCAAGAGATAAGATCAAGCAATGTATCTTCAAGAGGTAGGCCACAAAAGAACCCGGGAGGTGGGACTAGTGGTAGAGGTGCACCAAGAGATTCTGCTGTGAGATCGGAGGGTCGAGCACCTGCAAGGACTTATGCCATTCGCGCTCCCGAAGAGGCATCATCTCTAGATGTGATACGGGTACTTTTTCTCTTCATAACACCTTTATTATTGCTTTGATTGATCCGGGGTCTACCCATTCCTATATTTCCATGAGAGTGGCATCTAGTATGAGCATGATTGTTGAGTCTACGAAATTTGTGGTAAAGGTGTCAAACCCGTTAGGTAAACATGTGCTAGTTGACAAGGTGTGTAGAATTGTCCTTTGATAATTAGGGGTCATTATTTTCCGGCAAACCTTATGTTGTTGCTGTTTGATGAATTTGACTTGATTCTTGGTATGGATTAGTTGACTACTCATAGTGTTTTAGTGAATTGTGGTAGTAAATTTATTGAATTGAAAAGTAAAAATGGAGATGTTATTCAGGTTGAATCAAGTGAGTCGGATAGTTTACCGGTGATAATTTCTTCCATGGTGGCTGAGAAATATTTGAGAAAAAGATATGAGTCCTATCTCGCCTTTGTGTTCAATACTCATGAGTCTGAGGTAAAGATTGAAAGAATGCTAGTGGTTTGTGAGTATGCGGATGTATTCCCGGAGGAATTTCCCGGATTACCTCCTGTCAGTGAGGTCGAGTTTGGGATCAAGATAGTTTTGGGACCGACACCTATTTCGGTTGCCCTGTATACGATGGAACCATTAGAGTTGAAAGAAATAAAGGTTCATGATAAACCGTAAAAGTAACATATTTTGATCCCACATTTAGCATACTTTTGGATGATTTATCCCTTGATTTATGTAAAAAGGTACTCTTAATCCTTTCTTTTCATGTTTTATACTCAGGAGAGCCCCCAAGGATGGAAAGAACAAAAAACGGGCCCAAAACGGAGTAAATGAGCCATATCACGAAATCCACACGGCCTGGCCCAAATCCACACGGCCGTGCCTCATTCAACAGGCTCGAACACGGCCTGGCCACGACTTACACGGGCGTGTGCCATAGCCGTGTCCCTGACGCTGGAAAGAAGAGTTTCACTCAGAAAAGGATACTTAGGGGTAAAAAAACCTATTTCGAAAGCCTATATAAACCCCCTAAGTATTACCTAAAAGAGGGCGGTTAGCTAGGCCAAGGAGCCGAGCTGAAAAGGTCAGATTTGTGGGGAACACTCGAAGATAGCCAGTAGATCCATCTCAAGAAGTCAGAATTATACCCAAGATGACGGATCTCTCTTTCAATTCCTTCAGGGGGTTTTAGGGATTTCTTATGTTTTGTTTTATCTTTTCTTTTGAGAAGTTTTCTTTTATTGTTATGAACTAAACCCTTCAGATACCTGAAGAGGATGAAACCTATGATGAATCTTGTTATCATTTGTTGAATTGTATGATAAATATTTGACTTGTTCTTAATTATGTGCTCTTAATTCTTGTGTTGATATTTCTGGGATATTGATTCAAGTGTGATGTGCTTAGGTGGAGGAGCAAAAGTCCCTGCTTAAGAGTAGATCTAGCATAATTAAGTGGTGTTGATCGCACGCCTAGAGATAGGGTGACGAGATTTTGCCAGATTAGGGTGAAACCTAATATGGGAGTCCATAGATTGAGTTAGTGCGATTCTAGGGGTTTTAATTAGAAAGATATTTCAATTAATCAACCTAGGGTTAGACGTTGTCCGCCTCGAGAGAGGGTTTAATATAACTTAGGGAATCTTACGGATCAAGTCAAGTGAATAAATCGTCTGGTTCAGTGTTAGATAACAAGTGAAGTCTAGGTGGATTCTTCCTAAGGGCATCGTCTTAATCAACTGAGTTTTTCCAACAGTATTTCCCCAATTCATTCTTTTTGTGTTTGTGTATTTAGCTTAGTAGTTAGTTAAATTTAGATTAAATAACAACTTCACTTATTTTAGGCTAGATAATAGAAAGAGAGTTAGTATTAGTACTTTTGGTTCCTTTGGGTTCGACATTTCGGTCTTGCCTTAACTATACTACTGTTCGATAGGTGCGCTTGCCTCAAATTGTTGTCAGAGTTGGTTTCTAGGTTCGATCATTCTTATTATAAATTTAAAACTCTGAATTCGACGATCAAGTTTTTGGCGTCGTTGCCGGGGAACTAAAATATTAAGAAAGCTCTATTTTTATTACTTTAGCCATTATTTTTATTTTCCGCAATTTACTTTTATTTTAGGTTAAATTTTGATTTTTCTAAATTTTCTTTCTTTCTTTTCCCTAGCAGGTATCTCTAGTTTATGACTAGAAGGAACCCAAAAGGACCATTAGTATACGACAGTGGTATTGAAGCTACCGCTCGCAGGAATCGCAGAGAAATTAGGTGAGCCCTAAATTACACAGAAGAAGAGCGAGAAGGCAGATCCAATCCTACTGAAGGGATGGATGAGAATAATCCACCACCACAAGATGTGGCAGAAAATAATGCTCTGCGTACTATGTATGATTATGCTAAACCTCATTTAACAGGAGCAGAATCGAGTATTATTAGGCCTGCTATAGCTGCTAATAATTTTGAATTAAAGCCTAACACTATACAAATGATTCAACAATTTGTTCAATTTGATGGTTTACAGGACGAAGACCCAAATACTCATATAGCTAATTTTTTAGAGTTCTGTGATACCTTCAAAATAAATGGAATTTCTGATGATGCCATACGTCTTCTGTTATTTCCCTTTTCATTAAGGAATAAAGCCAAACAGTGGTTAAACTCGTTACCACGAGGGTCAATCACTACATGGGATCAAATGACCGAAAAATTTCTATTAAAATATTTCCCACCGGAAAAAATGGCCAAATTACGGAATAATATCTCTTCTTTTGTGCAGATGGATTTAGAGACATTATATGATGCATGGGAGAGGTACAAGGATCTCTTGAGAAGGTGTCCGCACCATGGTTTACCCTTGTGGCTCCAAGTCCAAACTTTCTATAACAGTGTGAAGCCCTCAACGAGGCAACTAATTGATTCAGCCGCCGGTGGAACCCTGAACAACAGAACTCCTGAAGCAGCCTACGAGTTTATTGAAGAGATGTCATTGAATAACTATCAGTGGCAGGTTACAAGGACAAAACCAACAAAATCAGCCAGAGATTTCAACTGGAACTATAATGATTCAGATATATAGTTTATAATGTTGTTTAGCACATCCAGAAGGAAAAATCGAGGACGTATTGGTACCTGTAGAAAAAATTATTTTTCCTACTGACTTTATTATTCTAGACTTTGAAGCAGACAAAGAAGTGCCAATCATCCAAGAAAGGCCTTTGCTAGCAACTAGAAGGACCCTTACTGATGTGTAGAAGGGCGAGCTTACTATGCTTGTTCAGGACGACCAGGTAACATTTAATGTTTTTATGTCTATGCGATTTCTTGACACAATTGATGATTATTCTCCAGTGTCTGATTTAGAGGAATTAATCATGGAAAAGGAACTCAACTACGTTAAGGACCCATTGGAACAAATTTGACATCAGACCCTCCAAGTGATGAAGAGGATGCCCTGTGCCAGGCTGTGTGCTAGCCCATGTAATAGTCTGACTTGCAACCCTTTGAAAGATAAAAGTGTCACACGACCATGTCACATAGCCGTGTGACACACACGGCTGAGACACACGCCCTTGTCTCTGCCAATGTGGATGAAAATAGGCCATTTTACAAGCTATTTTACTCACCCAATTAGGCATGTACCTAAAATCAACATTGCATATATTTACAAGCCATAACAAGACATCCAAATCAAGCATACACAAGCCATAAACATATGGTATTGTAACACCCCTTACCCGTATTCAACGCCGGAACCAGGTACGAAGCATTACCAGACTTAACGCACTTTAACATACAACTTTGGACTATCAAATTTCATTTCCAATATAAAATTTTTAATTCACATTCATAATATTCTTATTATGGGCCTACGAGGCATTACACATGCAAACGGAGGGCCTCAGAATCAAACCGAGATCCTTTGTATACTTAGAAAAAAATTTGACTTAACAAGGCCACATGCTTGTGTGAACTGGAACACGCCCGTATGGGCAAACCGTGTGGTCACACACTCCCATGTCCCTAGCCTGTGTGAAATTTATTTTCAATTTGAACCTACAAGGACACACGCCCGTGTCCTTGACCCGTGTCCTCCACACGGCCTCGGCACGCTCGTGTCCTCACCTGTGTGTGAAAACCTGGGTATTATGTTTGTGACGTTAGCAACCAAATAAGGGGCACACGGCCTAGGCACACGCCCGTGTGTCTAGCCCGTTGTCGACATTGACTTGCAACAATAACATGCAGGGGACACACGACCTGGTCACACACCCATGGGACGGACCGTGCGTCACACACGGCCTAGAGACACGCCTCGTGTGGACAGGAACAAGGCTATTTGCCAAGCTTTTATCACCCTAACTCATACAACATCAATCACATTCAACCATTTACCAAGCAACTCAATCATGTATCATACACATCCATGAATAACCTCATCATTTCATATATTAATAACAATAAGCCATCAACTATGGCTATTTACAAAGGTTCTTCTTTTAAGAAGCCAACACACTTGGCCAAAATATCAAGACATATCACTAAGCCTAGCCCTTATACATGCCATACACTAAATGCTAAGTCTAGATATACCGATATGAGCTGATAGTATGGATGATCTTCAAATTTTCTTCGTATCCCGAACCGGCTTTTTGACACTATAAAACAAGGGAAAAAAAAGGGAGTAAGCTTTAAGCTTAGTAAGTTTATATTTAAATAATAAGCATCATCACATATGCTAATCAATCAATAACATCACATACTGGGTAAGAACAATTCATATTTCCATAATTATGCTTACTCATCTCATCTCTTACCACATTCTAATCATATAACAATTATATTACTCACAATTAGTTGTGAAACATTTACTTATACCATTTCTTGATGAACCCCTCGAAATAATACAATGTACTCGGTGGTTTTGCACACAGCCCACTATTAATTAATAATAAGGTGGTATCACACATAGCCTACCAACAAGAGTAATTAAGGTGGTTTTGAACACAACCCATCAAATGATAATATAAACAATGGTATCGCACACAGCCCATCGTGAATAAGTAATAAGGTGGTGTCGCACACAACCCACCGAAAAGAATGATTACTGTGTATCGCACACAGCCCACCAATTAATCATTACAGATATTTTTTCGCGCTTACGTATCTATTCCGAGGTTCATACGAGAACTACTCACTATCTATCAATTTCAATCAATCTCAATCGTAATTGATCTCATTCATACAATGCACCAATAAGTAACAATATGTATTAAAGATGTATCATTTACACATAAACTTACCTAGGTACAAAATGTGTTAATCGATGACTTAATCTGTAACCTTGCCTTTTTCCCGATCAAGGTTGTTTCCACGCCCTTCTTGATCTATAATAATAAAATTTACTCATTTAATCACTTTATAATTCATGATACATCAAAATTTCTACTTAGGCAAAAATGACCATTTTGCCCTTATACTTTGGCAAAATTACTATTTTGCCTCTAGGCTCGTAAATCATTTTTCATCACATTTTCTCATTAACCAAGCCTAGCTAAACATTTATTTCTCTTACAAAAACTCACAAAACCAATTAGTTCATGCATTTATTACTAAATTACAACTTTTACAACTAAGTCCATTCTAGGTGTTTTCATGGTAACACCTTTCACAAAAGTTGTTCCTTAACTCACTAACATTCATTTTCATCCTTAAAAACTCAGCAAACAACACAAACACTCTCATGGAAAGTTCCTAAACTTTCAACCATCTTGCAAATTAGTCCCCTCATTAGCTAGCTTAAGCTTTAGGGGGTTCCAAAAGTATAAAAATTATCAAATAAAACCACCAAAATCACTTACTTTTAAGGGTGAGAGGTTGCTGAAAATTTTTGGCTTCCAAAACCCTTTCTTAGCTAATATTTTCGATGGGAAGAATATGAATAAAATGGGTGATATCATTCTTTCTTTATTTTATTTATTTCCTTCAATTTCATCCACCTAACGCAACCACTTGACCAATCTTGACTTCATTTTGTCCCCTATGGCCGGCCACCTATTCGCTATGGGTCTAATTTCACTTTAAGGACAACCAATTTGATATTCTATGGCTATTAGACACCCCTAACTTGTAAAATAAAACTTTTTCACTTTATGCAATTCAGTTCTTTTTCACAATTAAGCATTCAATTGTTAAAATTAAAGCACCAAAATTCTCATGCATTCTTATAATCATGCTATAACACGTAAAATAATGTAAAAATAATTTTCTTCAACCTCGGATTAGTGGTCACGAAACCACTGTTCCGACTAGCCCCAAAATTGGGCTGTTACAGGTATGAAATCATACCACCAATATGATCTTAGGCACCTCAAAATGACTATATATAAACATGTCTAGCCATGTATTCAATGTGACCCAATAATCAACTATCTTGTATACATATTTTCATTAGTACATACCATGTAATTTACTTACCAAAATGCAACCATTTGGTACCAAAATTTCATTCTATAACAAGTATCAAATAACCAATTATATCATGCAAATCAAAGTACCAATTCACAACAAGTTGATAGACTTATACAATATATGCATTCAATTATCATTTCATCTTCCATCATTCAACCATATCAAGCATTTCATCCACCATTTTTAAGCTCCTTATAAACATACCAAACTATACCATTCCATTAACAAAATGCCAAATCACAAGCCAAGTTAAATGGCCAAAACAACAGCCAAAATATATGGTCAACAGTAACAAAAATACCTATACATGCCATTATAACCAAAATTAAACAACCTAATGTACCAAAAGAGTCGATGGATAGTGTAATATAGCTCCGAAAAGCTTCCAACCCGAACGAGCTTTTGATTCACTATAAAATATAGCAAATAACACAGAGTAAGCATTTAAGCTTAACAAGTTCATATAACATAGAACATAACTTACCATTTAGTCACATAATAGGTAAGTAAACATAGCATATCCTAACATAACTTGGCCAAATGCCTAAACACATATACATCAACCATTTTAGTCATGTAAATACATATATAAACCAATAATCATGGATGGGCACAATAATTGATTAAGTTTCATATATATGTATCATCCAATTCATATTTCCTATACCATGTAACAATTTTCCATGGAATCCATATATGTCCCTGTAATTGTCAGTATTGAACTGTTACCAATTCGTATCAGAATATTACCCGTTGAACCATTTAAAATACCGTTAGATACCTGGGATAGCTCACACTTAGTGTGCTAAATCATATAATTGTAATCTGTCAAATCCTGTACATGTATGCTCACATGAGCTGTAAATAGGTATGCTCTTACGATCTATAATCGGTATGCTCTCACGAGCTATAATCGGTATGCTTTAACGAGATGTGGGTCGAAACATAGCTACACGATGCTGCTCACAAAAACTGTGGCGTATCTGTAACACATGCTGGACCTCAGCCCTCGGTAGGACGTTCGAGACTAGAACCCAAATCATGTAAACCCTAATGACATGTCATTTGTACACTAAGTATTCCTATGGTTCAAACGGGGCTCGGTAATTATCGTACGTCATTGGATATGCAGTCAATATATATGTATGACATTTCATAGCACATGTATAATTCAATTAAAAACATATATACATAATTTAATTACACGAACTTACCTCGACGAGTATACGTAGATACGGAGGCAATTAATCCGAGACTTTCTCTTTGCCCCAGTCTAAATCTGTACAAGGTCTATCTTGGTCTATACGAATAAATTTAACTCAATTGAATATATAATTCATTCAATTTAGCCCAAAATCATATTTTGGAAAAATTACCATTTTTCCCCTATACTTTTAATTTCCTTGCAATTTAGTCCCTAGCTCATAAAAATGGAAATTCATGAAATTCCACTACAACCCACTATAGTCGAATATCAATTAGATCCCTAGCAAGCCCTATATTTCATTTATTTCAAAATTTAACCATGTAAAAAATTCTATTTTTTAATTTAATCCCTATTTGACAATTTCATCAAAAATCTCTTTACAAAAATTGTTTATCTAACAAAAACCATCCATTTTCTAACATTAAACATCAAAACTCATGTATATTAGACAATGACAAAACCCTAACTGTTGAACAGTTTCACAAATTAGTCCCCGGGCTAGTTAGATTAAGCTACAACGATCTCGAAAACATAGAAATCATAAAAAACGAAACCTAAATACATACCAATGCAAGGCAAAATAGGGTTTCCGAAACTTAAATTTCCCATGGCTATCCTTTCCTTTTAATTTCGGTTGAGAAAGATGAACAAAAGGTGATGGCTTTGTTTAATTTAATTATTTTTATTATTATTTACCCTTTAACCTTTAAAAACATTAAAAATTACACAATTGCCAAGCCATGTACATCCACTATCACTATTTATGGTCTAATACCTTTAGCTATTAGAACTCAACTTTTTGTAGTTTACATGATTTAGTCCTTTTTATCAAATTGAGCATGTAAACAGTAAAATTTCTTAACAAAATTTTTATACGATATTACTATCATACTGTAGGAAATAAAATAATAATAAAATAAAAAAATTGGCTTCAAATTTGTGGTCCCGAAACCACTATTCTAATTTCACTGAAAACGGGCTGTTACTGTAACACCCCAAACCCGGTCAACACACCACGACCGAATCTAGTATGTTACGGGGAAAATCGTATTTGTGAGAAGATAGGTTTCCGTTTAAAAGTTTGATATAAACACTTCGCTATATTGTGTACTTGTAGAAATCTTGGGCATGATTGCTTAAACCGATGGTGTATTTGAAAACCCGGGAATTTTGAAAACTTAATCAGATATGCAGGTAATACAAGTTTATCTCACTTAGAAAATTCAAGTAGTTTCTTATTGTTACTTCAAACATTTTGAGTTCCAGTTTGGAAAACGTTTGAGTTTCATTTATCTCAAATTACCGTGTGATACCCGATGGTAAAGTTTAAAACATATCGCTTTGTAGTTGAAAACTTTATCTTTCTAAGTTTAGCAAATTTTAACCCAATAATTTGTTAAGGCATATTCAAATCATCTTTAAGCATAAACATAACAAAACATAATTTAAAAGGCCTTGTTACAATCCGAATAAAACCCAAATGGAAATAAAAGAAAATAAAGTACCAAGTTTTAAGTCAATGCAACACCGAATTTATTCATGGCATGAGCACCTTGAGTCCATTCCGGCTCCATGTCCGCAACTAAGTGTCACCTGAAATGTCAAAGGAGAAGGTGAGTCGCAAGACTCAGTGCATAAATCCTCCTCCCGATAATACAACATGCTAACACACATCATAACAGAGTAATACAATTAATGCACCCGATCCTAACCATCCATAACACCTTTTCTACCCCGTGTGGTACCAAACCACTGGTGGTGCCAAACCACTGGTGACCCAAAGTCACGATATCCATCAATGTGGTGCCAAACCACTGGTGACCCAAAGTCACGTATAATCCATCTGTGGGGCCAACCCACGTGTGATACCAAATCACTGGCGACAATCCCGTATCTCAAATGTGGGGCCAACCCACGGTGGTGTCAAACCACAGGGACGAGTCGCTATGAGGTGCCAAACCTCTGGTGTCCCAAAGACACAAGTGTGATACCAAATCACTGGTGACCGTAGTCACGAATCGAATGATGGGACCAACCCATCGTGTGATACCAAATCACTGGCGTCAATCCCGTAATATCAACCGTGGGGCCAACCCACTGTGGTGCTAAGCCACTGGGACGAGACGCTGAGGTGCCAAACCTCTGCTGACCCAAAGTCACAAAATATCATCTGTGGTACCAAACCACTAGAGGTGACAAACCTCTGGTGTCCCAAAGACACGGATATCATATTCCCCCTCCTCTCATATCACCCAAGACATATCATACTAATGCAAATGATATAGATCATGCAATCATGCTAACATGCTCAATATGGCATCTCATAATACATACACCATAAATCATGATATCACATATATCACTGCAGATCTCGTAATGAAACAGACTTACCCGAATCCGTACCCATACCCCATTGGGTATTATATCAATCAACCATACTGTTTCACTTTACACAATCAGGTTATTAAACATATTACTCAGTGATAAGTGTGTTACTTACACACCTGATAACGCAAGTCTTAATCCCAAAGAACCGGTCTAAATCCCTTGATTACCCCGATAACCTTGCTCCTATAATCGGCCAAACATGGGATTAGTCACTTATCTCATTCGGCCAAAACCCATAACTCAAGAGAGCAAACTCTTAAATCCTTACCTTGCAAATGGTTTGGTTTCCTACCAACACCCGAACCAAACAAAGATTCCCTTACCAATCGGCCACACCCTAAAATGAAACAGTTAATCCCTTAATAACTTAGCTTAATGAAAACTAAACGAAATCGACTAAAAGAACCAACTCTTACCACTACTTACCAATTGCTTAACAGAGAAAGAAGGCTCATCTCGATCGTTCCCAAAATCCAGATGTCCTACAATAAAATCGGTTTAAACACAAGAGATTAACACCCTTCAACCAATGCCGAAATCAGCCCTTAATCAAACCCAAATCGATTAAGAACAAGAAAGAGAGAAAATGACCATTCGGCCAAACTCTTACCTTCTTCTGAACTCAAACGAAAACCGAGCTAAAAGAGGTCCACACTACACAACTATTTGGTCAAGATGCAACTAAAGAAAGAAGAGAAATTTCGGCAACACCAGGGAGGGATTCGGCTATCAAGGTTTTCAAACCAAGAAAGAAATATGGAGAGGAGAGAGTTCTATTTTCGGCTTACTCAAATGAAAAAGAAAGAAGAAGTGGAAGGGAGCATTCGGCCACAAGCACAAAATCAAGAAAAACAAAGCAAAATTTCGGCAAAATAAGTGTTTGGACTTTCGGTTTCAAGAAGTAAAGAAAATGAGAGAAAACTCTTTAGAAATTTCGGCTTGTTTTTGACAAAAAGAAGAAATTTGGCTTAAACACATTTGACCGAAAATGCACCAAAATGCAAGGTGAAATTCGGCACTACTCCACTCCCACACTACCAAGCCGTCCACTCCCCCCTTGAAGCATCCCACATTCGGCCACCACCCACAATTGCTCATGGCCACACATTCAAACTAGTTTGAACTAGTCCACCCCTACAATTTACTCTCCACCCACCATTCAAACATTTGACTTGGTCCAACCTCAACCACCTTAGCGTCAAAATGGAGACAAAAAGTGAGCATCCTGTAGCTTGAACACAGTACCTCACCCCTTGCAAGTGGTGTCCCACACACAAGCCTCAAGTGGCGCCTATCCTGCCACTTCACCAGCTCATTTCTTGTGCTAATACTTGCCAATTAAAACCCTTAATCCCCAGCTTCCTCAGCTCCTCTCACCTAAGCCTAAAACTAAAATTTCCTACCTCTCAGGCTCACATCTAGCTTACAACTAAGCCTCAAAACGACAAGAACAATAACATAGCAGGCCAATAACATGCAAACAATGCCAAAATCAAAATAGCCCCTAACCCGGGATATTACAGTTACAACTCCCCCTAAAGGGATTTTCGTCCCAAAAATCTTACCAGAAAAGAGGTTCAGATATTGCTTTCTCATAGCTTCCTCGTGTTCCCAGGTGGATTGTTCTATTTTGTGTCGTTGCCAGAGAACTTTTACTAAAGCTATGTTGTTGTTTCTCAATTCTTTCACCTCTCGTGCCAAAATTCTAATTGATTCCTCACTGTACAACATATGAGGCTAAATCTTGACATCCGTCACTGAGATAGCATGTGAAGGGTCAGATTGGTAACGTCGTAACATAGACACATGAAGGACATTATTAATCTTTTTGAGCTTTGTCGATAAAGC
The DNA here is from genome assembly GCA_005393395.2 of Gossypium australe. Lineage (NCBI taxonomy): Eukaryota > Viridiplantae > Streptophyta > Magnoliopsida > Malvales > Malvaceae > Gossypium > Gossypium australe. The sequence goes on along the minus strand of CM016621.1, from coordinate 105,932,404 downwards.
TAAACGATACTTTCAGGTGATCGGACGAAAGAACTTTCTTCCATGGCGATACTTTCAGGAATACTTTGTTGCTAACTTGGAATTCATTGTCTTTTCGTTTAGGATCCACATACAATTTCTGACGGACTGGAGCTGCTTTCAAACTATCTCGGACCACTTTTACTTTTTCTTCAATCTCACGAATCAAATCAACTCGATATATATTTTTCTCACTGAGCTCAGTCCAGTATAATAGAGTTCGGTATTTATGACCATACAGAGCCTCATACAGTGCCATCTTTATACTCGACTGAAAATTGTTGTTATACACGAATTCAACCAATGGTAAATATTTCTCCCAATTACCTTCGAACTCTAATACACAGCAACGAAGCATATCCTCAAGAATCTGAATTACTCGCTCGGACTGACCATCAGTTTGAGAATGAAATACAGTGCTAAAATGTAACCTCGTACCTAAAGCTTCCTGCAACTTTCTCTAAAATCGTGATGTAAACCTCAGATCTCTATCCGAGATAATGGAAACTAGCACCCCTCGTAATCTGACAATCTTAGAAACATATAGCTCAACTAATCTCTCAAGGAAGAAATCTATACATACAAGAATAAAATGTGCTGACTTTGTCAAACGATCAACAACAACCCAAATGGCATCTTTCTTTCTTAGGGATAAGGGTAAACCCGATACAAAATCCATAGTAACTTGATCCCATTTCCAGTCCGGTATGATCACTGGCTGTAACAGTCTAGAAGGTACCTAATGTTCAGCTTTAACTTGCTGACATACTAAAAATCTTGATACAAATTCAGAAATCTTGCGTTTCATTCCCGGCCACCAATACATCTATTTCAAGTCATCGTACATCTTATTAGTTCCTGGATGAACAGACAAGCTACCACTATGAGCTTCATGCAATATTCTCTGAATAAGCTCGGAATTCTTTGGTACACAAATTCTACCTCGGAAAAATAAGCAATCATCGGGTCTTATCTGAAATTCTGAATCAGAAGTCGATTCACACTGTACCTGTTTAGCTAGAAACTCGTCATCACATTTTTAAGCTTCGCAAATCTGATATAAAAACACCAGTCTAGCTTTCAAATCGGCTATGATCGAGCCATCATCAAATAATGTTAGTCGCATATTCATCGCTTGCATAAAAAATAAAGACCTTCTACTCACAACATCAGCAACTACATTTGCTTTTCCCTGATGATAATCAATGATCAACTCATAGTCTTTTAACAGTTTGAGCCATCTGTGCTGTCTTAGATTCAAATCCTTTTGCAACATTAGATACTTCAAACTCTTATGAAATGTCAATATATGACACTTTTCACCAAACACATGATGTCGATAAATTTTCAATACAAACACTATAGCTGCCAACTCTAGGTCATGTGTCGGGTAATTCTTTTCATTCGGCTTTAACTGTCTGGAAGCATAAGCTATTACTTTGCCTTTGCATCAAAACATGACCTAAACCATTTAAAGATGCATCACTGTAAATCAAAAATTCTTTACTCGATTCAGGCTGAACCAAAATTGGTGCCTCGATTAACAATGTTTTCAACTGATTGAAACTTTGTCGACATTTCTCGGACCATTCAAATTTCACATCATTTTTTAATAGTCTTGCTATCGGTGTAGCTATCAGCAATAACCCTTTAACGAATCTTCAGTAATAACTGGCTAATCCCAGAAAAATTCTAACTTTGAATGCATTTCTCAATGCTTTCTAGTCAACAACTGCCAAAATTTTACTTGGATCAACTCTGATGCCTTCACCCGATACTATATGTCTTAAAAAACTGATTTCTCAGAGACAAAAATCACATTTGCTAAATTTAGCAAAAAGTTGTTTATCTTGCAGGGTTTGCAACACAATTCTCAAGTGTTTAGCATGCTCAAATTCATCTTGTGAATATATCAAAATGTCATCAATAAATACCACAACGAATCTGTCTAAATACGATCTGATAATTCTATTCATCAAATACATAAATACTGCAGGTGCATTAGTTAAACCATACGGCATCACAAGAATTTCATAATTTTTGTACCTGTATCTAAATGCAGTTTTCAGCACATCCAAATCTTTCACTCGTAGTTGATAGTAGCCAAAACGAAGATCAATCTTCGAGAATACAGTGGCACATTTCAACTAATAGAACTGATCGTCAATTTGAGGCAGTGGATATTTATTCTTGACTGTAACCTTGTTAAGCTGATGGTAGTCAATACACAATCTCATCTATCTATCCTTTTTCTTAATGAACAGAACCGGTGCACCCCAATGTGAAAAACTAGGTCGAGCAAAACCCTATCTGTCAACTTTTGCAATTGTGCTTTCAACTCTTTTAACTGGTAGGAGCTATTCTGTAAGGTGCTACCGATATTGGTGATGTTCCCAATATTAGTTCAATAGCAAACTCAACCTCTCTGACTAGTGGTAATGTAGGTAACTCCTCTGGAAACACATCAAGATACTCGCAAACCACTGACACTGATTTAAGCTTTGATTCAATCACTTTAGTATCCAACACATAAGCAAGATAAGCATTGCAACCTTTTCTCACATATTTCTGTGCTGACATATCTGATATAACAACAGGCAACCCACTCAGATTATCTGATTCAATACGAAGCGTTTCACTCTTCTGACATGTCAATACAATAAGCTTTCGTCTACAATTTACAACCGCATCATGTAGAGTTAGCCAATCCATGCCCAAAATCACGTCAAATTCATCAAATGGTAATAGCATCAAATTAGTCGAAAAACTATAACCACAAGTCATCAAAGGACAATTCTTGCAAACTTTATGAACTAGCACATACTAACCTAGGGGGTTCGATACTTTAACCACGAATTCAGTGGAATCAAAAGGTAAATTCTTGCTAAATACTAAATTCATACAAACGTATGAATGTGTTGATCAAAGATCAATCAAAGTAGTAACATCAATATAAAAATAGAGAAAGTACCGGTAATAACATCTGGTGTAGAAGCATCCTCTCATGCGCGTATAGCATAAGCCCTAGTTGTGGTTTATGCTTCGGATCTCACAGCAAAATCTTTAGTTAGACCACAGATACCACTCATATTTCCAGGATTTCGAGGTGGTCTACCTCTCGCAGCTGTGTTGCTCGGTCTCATAGCCTAAACTTTATCTTTCTCAAATTTTTCTGGGCAATCTCTAAGATACTGGTTGAGGAAACCACACCTGAAACATGCTCCGTTCTTCAGTTGACACTCACCATAATGTGGTCTTTTACAGTTCTTACACTTGGGCCAAACATTTCTAACACTAGCCACACTTGTTATAGATGTAGCTTGAGGTTTAGGACTCAAACACCGATTACCTCTGTCTCTACTAGAATACCCCACTAAAATTGTAGAACAGTTGTGATGTTCTTTTGATCTCTTTGATGCCGACTGATATGGTTTCCTAGTCGATCTCTCTCTTGAGTCTCTAGCTTCAAAATCAGGATGTCTTTTCTTTTTACTCAGCTGGTCTACTTTATTTGCTCGGTCGACCAATACAATGAGTTCTTTTAGCTCAAGAATTCCAACTAATAGCTTTATATATTCATTTAAACCTCCTTCAAATCCTTTACGCATAGCAGTCTCGGTTCGAATACACTCTTGAGCTTATTTGCTCAGTCTAACAAATTCCCGCTCGTACTCTGACACAATCATATGACCCTATTTGAGCTCAAGGATTTCTTTACGCTTCGAATCCAAAAACCTCTGACTAATATATTTATTTAGAAACTCAGTTTGAAAGAATTCCCAAGTGATCCTCTCACTCAGCAGTACTAAAATCAACTTGTTCCACCACTAGTAAGCCAAATCTTTCAATAAAGATACTGCACACTTAACACATTCGGCCGGTGAACAAGATAGTTCGTCAAAAACCCTGATCGTATTCTCTAACTAGAATTTTGTTCTCTTGGGATCATCTTCAGCAGTAGTTTAGAATTCTTCAGCCCTGTATTTACGAATCTTATCAACATGTGGCTTACTAACATGTACAGGATCCCAACCTTAAGGAATAATAGGAACCAGTTTAGGAGCAGGAGGGGGTGGAGGTTGTTGAGCAGTCGGGTTCGTCCGTATGAACTCGATAAACCATTCCTTCATCATCTGGAAGAAGGCTTCCTTACCTTCTCCTTCTCGACCCTTAGATACAGGCCTTGCACCTCTCAATGCTACTCCCTGAACAGAGGCTTGGGCATTACTCTCTACTTTATCGAAACCATCTCTGCTAGATGTCATTGATATATAAAAACAGGTTTTAAAATGGTTAGGAGATATCACAGTATCACAGGTTATATAATGGCATGTATAGCTAGACTCGTACACGCTACATTCAGTCTGAGAATTGACTAAACCATAGCTCTGATACCAATAGATGTAACACCCCTAACTCATATTTGTCACCAAAATAGAGTTAAGGAGCATTACCGGAGTTTACAAATCAAAAAACATATTGAAACCAAGTTAAAATATACATATTGCCCTTTATACGATCCCTCGAGGCCCTAAATATGCATTGGAAACAAGTCGGGACTAAATTTGAAACTCAAAGAACTTTTTAGAAAACATTGAAAATTTTCAACACGCAGGGGTCATACGGCCGTGTGACTCACACGGTTAAGAGACAGGCCCGTGTCTTAGGCCATATGGGCATTCGAAGTAGGGACACACAGCTATGTCCCAGCCCATGTTTGTACCTGTCTAACTCATTGACTTGGGTCACACGGCCAAGCCCTACGCCCGTGTGCCAGGCCGTGTACCCTTCGAAGTAACCTCACATGCCTGTATCCCTGGCCGTGCGCTGAGCAGTGTAACAGCCTGACCTGTAGCCCTTTGAAAGCCACAGAAGACACACGACCGTGTCACATGGCTGTGTGTCATACACGGCTGAAACACACGCCCGTGTCTCTGCCCGTGTGGACGAAAAGAGGCCATTTTACAAGCCATTTTTCTCACCAAATTAGGCATGTACCTACAATCAACTTTACATATATTTACAAGCCATAAGAAGGCATCCAAATCAAGCATAAACAAGCCATGAAAATATGGTATAACATCATACAACCAATATACCCTTAGGCACCTCAAATGACAATATATAAACATGTCTGGCCATGTATTCAATGTGACCCAATAGTCAACTATCTTGTGTACATATTTTCATCAATAAATACCATGTAATTTACTTACCAAAATACAACCATTTGGTACCAAAATGCCATTCTATAACTAGCATCAAATAACCAATTAGATCCTGCTAATCAAAGTACCAATTCACAACAAGTTGCAAGACTTATACACTATATGCATTCAACTATCATTTCATCTTCCATCATTCAACCATATCAAGCATATCATCCACCAATTTTAAGCTACTTATAAACATACTAAACTATAGCCTTTCATCAACAAAATGCCAAATCACAAGCCAAGTTAAATGGCCAAAACAACAACCAAAATATATGGCCAACATTAACAAAAATACCGATACATGTCATTATAATCAAAATCAAACAACCGAATGTACCAAAAGAGCTGATGGATAGTGTGATATTGCTCCGACAAGCTTCCAACCCGAACGAGCTTTCGATTCACTAGAGAACATAGAAAATAACCTAGGGTAAGCATTTAAGCTTAGTAAGTTCGTATAACATAGAACATAACTTACCATTTAGTCACATAATAGGTAAGTAAACATAGCACATCCTAACATAACTTGCCTAAATGCCTAAACACATATACATCAACCATGTTAGCCATGTTAATACATATATAAACCAATAATCATGGATGAGCACAACAATTGATTAAGTTTCTTATACATGTATCATCCAATTCAAATTTCATATACCATGTAACAATATTTCCATGTAATCCATATATGTCCTTGTAATAGTTCGTATTGAACTCTTACCATTTCGTATCAGAATATTACCTGTTAAACCATTTAGAATACCGTCAGATACCTGGGATAGCTCACAGTTAGTGTGCTAAATCATATAACTGTAATCTGTTAAACCCTATACATGTATGCTCACATGAGCTATAAATCGGTATGCTCTCACGAGCTGTAATCGGTATGCTATCACGAGCTACGGGTCAAAAAGTAGCTACACAATTCTGCTCACACGAGCTATGGAGTATCTGTAACACATGGTAGACCTCAGCCATCGGTAGGATGTTTGAGACCAGCACCCAAATCATGTAAGCCCTAATGACATTTCATTTGTATCCTACGTATTCCTAAGTTTCAAATGAGGCTCAGTAATTGTCGTACGTCGTTGGATATGCAATTGGTATATATGTATGACATTTCATAACACATTTATAACTCAATTAAAAACATATATACACAATTTAATTACATGAACTTACCTTGACGAGTATACGTAGATACGGAGGCGATTAATCCAAGACTTTCTCATTGCCCCGGTCTAAATCTGTTCGAGGTATCTCTTGATCTATACGGATAAATTTAACTCAATCTAATATATATTTCATTCAATTTAGCCCAAAATCATATTTTTTCAAAATTACCATTTTGCCCCTATACTTTTAATATCCTTACAATTTAATCCCTAGCTCATAAAAATGGAAATTCATTAAATTCCATCACAACCCACTATACAACATTTATTTCACAATTTTGCCATGTACAAATTTCTATTTTTCAATTTAATCCCATTTGACAATTTCATCAAAAATCTCTTTACAAAAGTTGTGTAACAATAACCATCCATTTTCTAAACAACAACCATCCATTTTCTAACATCAAACATCAAAACTCATGTATATTAAACAATGGAAAAACCCTAACAGTTGAATAGTTTCAAAAATTTGTCCTCGGGCTAGCTAGATTAAGCTATAACGATCTCGAAAACATAGAAATCATAAAAAACGAGACAAAAATACATACCAATGTAAGGGAAAATAGGGTTGTCGAAACTTCAAGCTCCCATGGCTATCCTTTGCATTTAATTTCAGTTGAGAACGATGAAAAAATGGTGGGGGCATTTTTTAATTTGATTAATTTATCGTTATTTACCTATTTACTAATTTAACCTTTAAAAACATTAAAAAATTACACAATTGCCAAGCCATGTACATCCACTATCACTATTTATGATCCAATTACTATATAAGGACTTCAACTTTAAATTTCTATAGCTATTTAATACCTTTAACTATTAGAACTCAACTTTTGCACTTTACACAATTTAGTCCTTTTATCAAATTGAGCATGTAAACGGTAAAATTTCTTAATAAAATTTTTATACAGTATTACTACCATGCTGTAGACAATAAAATAATAAAATAAATTTTTTGACTTCGAATTTGTGGTCCCAAAACCACTGTACTGATTTCACTGAAAACGAGTTGCTACAAGTAATGTTAGATTTTATCAAACCTAATGAGGATGAATGAGAGAAGGAAAGTCTGAACGACACAAAACGAGAAAATAACTAGCTAGCCCTTTGACTTAACTTGTGGCGTAAAAGTAGAGAACACCCAGAGCAAGTAATTCCTGCCATAACTAAAATGGTTCCTTCTATTATTAAACCACTTGAATTGGACTTAAACCATTACTTCAACACCTGAAGTATGGATATTTGGGAGAGCAGAACACCTTGCCAATAATTAAAGCTGAAAGAATAACTTTTGAAGAAGAAGGGGCGTTATTGAGCATATTAAAGGTGCAAAAAAAAAAATATTGGGTGGACTATCGCAGATATTAAGGGAATCAACCCCACATCGTGTCAACACAAGATCAGATTAGAAGAAGGGAATAAACCAGTGGTGGACGCACAGTGCTGTTTAAATCTAGCTATGGAAGAATTAGTGAAAAAGGAATTACTTAAGTGATTGGATGCTAGTATTGATTATACAATCTCTAATAGTAAATAGGTGAGCCCAACACAATGTGTTCCAGAGAAAGGAAGATTGACAATCCTTGAGAATGATAAGATTGGTTTGATCCCAACAAGAACGATCATTGGATGGAGCGTATACATTGATTACCAGAAATTAAATGACGCAACTAAAAATGATGATTTCCCTATTCCCTTTATCAATCAGAAGATTGAAAAATTAGCTGGGAAATAATATTATTATTTTCTTAATGGATTCTTTGGATATCATCAAATCCTGGTACATCCCAATTCAAGAGAAAACTATGATCACATGTCCTTTCGACGCATATGCTTTCAAACAAATGTCATTCAGGTTATGTAATGCTCCAACAACATTAACGAGATGTATGATTGTTATTTTTGCTGACAGGCTGGAAGAAGGCCTTGATATATTCATGGATGATTTTTCAATATATAGGTACTCCTTCTGGGAATGTTTAGATAACCTTGAGAAAGTACTGAAAAGATGCGAATAAATTAACTTGGCACTCAAATGGGACAAATGTCATTTTATGGTAAAAGAAAGATTGGTTTTAGTACCTCAAATATCGAGAAAAGGGTTGGAAGTGGACAAAGAAAAAATTGAAGTCATAAAGGATCTTCCTAATCTCACGACGGTCTGGGAGGCATGAAATTTCTTGTGACATGCTGGGTTTTACAAATGTTTTATAAAAGACTCTACTTACATATCCAAGATGTTGAATTGACTTCTTTAGAAGGAAACACCCTTTATATTTAATCACGAGTGCATTCGAGCTTTTGAGGTAATAAAAGAAAAACTTATTTATGTACCTATTATCATCACTTCTTATTGGTCAAAACCTTTTATTATAATGTGTGGTGCTAGTGTTTATCTTGTAGGAGCAGTGCTAGGACAGAAATGGAACAACATATTTTGTGCCATTCATTATGCAAGTAAGACATTAAATTCAACACAACGTAATTACACTACTATTGAAAAGAAATGATTGCTATTGAGTTTGCATGCGAAAACTTTTATCCTTATTTAATAGCAAATATAGTGTACGTCTACATAGATCATTCTGCATTGAAATATTTCGAGAAGAAAAGGAACCAACAACTACATTGATGAGGTGGGTGTTATTGCTTCAAGAGTTCGATTTGTGCATAATGGATCGAAAAGGAACAAAAAATCAAATTGCAGATCACCTTTCTAGAATAGAAAATGATATTAAAGAAAAAAACTCTGAAGAAATAAAAGAATCTTTCATTGAATAATAACTATTTTGGGTAGATATGCATCAGACAGAGTATAAGGATAACAAGATACCATGGTACGTGGATTACGTGAATTATATTGCCGAAGGAGTTTTTCCGACAAATGCATTATGGCAACAAAAGAAAAGAATCATGCATGAGCCAACAATATATTTGGGAAGAACCATATGTATTTTGGTAGTGCGTTGATTAGTTAGTTCGAAGATGTGTGGCTGAGGAAAAAGTAAATGACATCTTACAAGGGTTCCATACTTCACCATCTGGCGAACATTTCAGAGGAAAAAGAACAACCTACAAAATATTGCAATTAGCATTTTATTGGCTAAAGATGAATAGAGATGCTTACAAATTCGTGTAGGGGGTAAGATAGATGTCAAAGGATCGAAGAACATCTAAAAAAATGAAATGCCATAGACGAGAATCCTTGAAGTAGAGGTATTTGATGTTTAGGTAATTGATTTTATGGGACCTTTTCCAAGTTCACTTGGAAATCAGTACATCTTGTTAGTCATAAACTATGTTTCTAAATTCTTTTAGGCAACAACGGTACCTACGAATGATACAAAGTCAGTGGCCAAAATTTTAAGAATAAATATTTTTGCAAGATTTGGAACACCTTGTGCTCTGGTAAGTGACGAATGATCCTACTTCTGCAACAAGCAGTTTGAAATGGCCTTAGCCAAGTATAGCGTAAGGCACTGAAAAACTACAAAATGCATCCTTAGGCTAATGGACAAATAAAGGTGTCTAATCGAAGGGTTAAACATATATTGGAAAAAAATTGTCAATCCAAATAGGAAAGATTGCGCACTAAGATGAGATGATGAATTATGGTCTTACAAAACAACATAGAAAACCCCTTTAGGCATGTGTCCTTACAAGTTAGTGTACGAGAAAAACTATCATTTGCCAATCGAGCTGGAAAATAAAGCGTATTGGGCAATAAATGAATTGAATTTAGATCCTAAACTGTCCAAGAAAGAGAAATTATATTAGTTGCAAGAATTAGAAAAATTCAGATTTATGGCTTAGGAAAATGCAAAACTATATAAAGAAAGGAGGAAATTCCAGCATGATGCTAGAATAAAAAACGGGAGTTCCTACCAGGAAAAAAGGTACTCTTGTTCAATTCAAGATTAAAATTATTTCTCGATAAACTAAAATCAAGATGGACATGATCGTATATTATAAATCAAGTGACACCTCATGGTACGATAGAAATAATTTGAAACGGGGGACAACCTTTTCTCGTCAATGGTCAAATAGAAAAACATTATTTTGGAGGAATGAGGAAAGAAGTTGTTAAAACAAATAACTTAATATGAAGGGAGAAAAATTATGGAAGAAGACTGGAAAATAAAAGAAAAACTTAGAAACGTCAAAACTAATAAGAAGAGAATTGAATTAAGAAAACGACCTAGTTGCAAGAATAATTCCGGTCAGAAACATCTCATTAGGTTGCAACAACAAATGGGTTCTCGTGACACCCCTACGTAACCTGTTCGAGTCTGCTAACTTAGTATGTGTTTGTAGTAGAATTAAGACTAGTAACTTAGATTTTTTTTTATATAAATAGAACCTATAACTCTCCCTTAATCCCTGAATTCTATTATCGACCATATGTAGAAATTTTTAAGCCACGAAAATCACCACTTTTCAAACTTGTGAATTTTGCAGATATTGAAACCAGGGTTTGCCACAATTCATTAAGAGCAACATCACAAGCAATGTAGCAAGATTTTTGAAAAATTCAGGTTTGATTCTATTACAACTCTATTTGAAATTATGAATACATCTGTTGAATTCTAGATAGAAGACATAGACAAATACCTCCAACAGTTGCAACCCAAAACATTCTTTTAAGAACAAGGTTTTGACCTTTTAATGAGAAATTGCAAAGCAATATGGGAAATTGTAACCGAACGTGAATGGACCACCTTCTTACTACTACCAGAAGATTCGAAAATCATACTTGGTGTGCAAGAATTCTATCTAGCATTAAAGGAAAGAGAAGCAACTAGACAATATTACAAGATGCGATCACATGTTACAGCTAGAGGGGTAGATGTTTTGGTCATTAAAGGACATATTTGTAAATTTTATGATGCTCCATACTATTACCATGATTTTATGTTCAAAACAAATCTCAGTAAGTTCAAAACATAGACATGGAGGAAGTAATAACGTCTTTAAATAAAAAAAAAGAAGAATGGACATACCAACCAGTCATTATTCTTTCAGTAACACTCAATCAAGCACTAAGGACTCCGATGTCAAAAATATGGATGAAGTTTATTCGCTCAAGAATTTTTCCTGCATCAAATATAACCAATATCAATCTGTTCTAGGCTATTTTGGTGTACGCAATATTACATAAAAAATAAATATGCATTGGTACATGGATATTTCAGAGTTTGCTTGTATGTGCATGGGATCAATCCGAAGGGACATTCTTCCCACATTTAATAACATCATTATGTAAAGAAGCAACAATACCTATGGAACCAATGGAAAAGTGCATGATTCCTCCAACGGAATTATTAGGAGATAGGATATACAAATAGTTTGTCATACTCCACAAAAAAACAAATTGAAGAAAGAAGAAAACATGGGCTACAAGAGGGGGATGAGCGAGTTAGTTCTTTTTTAAAAAATAAAAAATAAAAAAATCTCCATATATATATATTTATACTCATATTTTCTTTAGAAATTGTAGAAACAATTAATTAGGATGATTTATCTAGGAATAGGAAAAACAGTAGATTTATGCATATTTTTTGTTTTATTTTATATGGGAAAACTTTACAGGAAGAAAAGCACTACTCGTACGAGCTTTCAATGTACAAAGAAGAAAGCACCGACCATAAGGCTAAAACAATGTCACGATCGATTGGGTAAATTCTTTCCTCATCTATTTATGGGCTACATATTAGGGATAATTGATCGTTGAAATCAGAGCTTTAAAATTTATAAAGGAATGATCGAACCTAGAGACTAACTTTGACAATGATTAAAGGCAAGCGTACCTATCGAACAGTAGTATAGCTTAGGCAAGACCGGATTATCGAACCCACAGGAACTAAAAGTATTAATACTAACTTTCTTTTTATTATTTAGCCTTAGAAATATAGTGAAGTTGCTTTAATGTAAATTAACGACTACTAAGATAAAGACATAAGACAAAAAGAACGAATTGGGAAATAACTTGAAGGAAAAACTCAGTTGATCACAACGATGCCCCCAGGAAGAATCCACCTAGATTTCACTTGTTACCTAACACTGAACCATATGATTTCTTTACTTAGCCTGATCCGTAGGAGTCCCTAACCTATATTAAACCCTCTCTCGAGGCGAATAACGTCTAACCCTAGGTTAATTAGTGGAACTCTCGTTCGCTTATAATAACCCCCTAGAATAGCTGTAAATCGATCAATGGACTCCCATATTAGGTTTCACCCTAATCCGGCAAAATCTCGTAACCGTATCTCTAGGCGTTCGATCAACTCCGCTTAATTATGTTAGATCCACTCTTAGGCAGGGTCTATTCCTCCTCCACCTAAGCACATCAGATTTGGATTAAGCAACATAATTAAGAACAAACTAAGGAATTATCATATAATTCAGAAATCAAATAACAAGATTCATCTAGGTTTCATCCCCTTCAGGTATCTGAAGGATTTAGTTCATAACGAATAAAGAAAACATCACAAGAGAAAAGATAAAACAAAACATAAGAAATCCCTAAAACCCCCTGAAGGAATTGAAGGAGAAATATGCTGTCTTGAGTATAATTCCAGCTTCTTGGGATGGATCAACTGGCTATCATCGCGTTATTCCCTAATTCTGACCTTCTCGGCTTGGCTCCTTGGCCTAGCTTTGACGCCTGTTTCGGCTTCTTCCGAACTCCCTTTTCAAGTTGCCCCCTAAGGTGTTTATATAGACTTTGTGATGCCTTACTTGGCCCCTAAGTATCCTAATTTAAGTAGAATTCATAATAGGGTGTTTGAATAGGCTTTGGAATGTGTTTCTTTACCTCCAAGTATCCTTTCCCGAATGAAATTGCTCTTTCCAACGATAGGGGCACGGCCATGACACACGCCCGTGTGGATCGTGGCCAGGCCGTGCTCGGACTTTTAATGAGGCACGGCCGTGTTAGCTTTGGGCAAGGCCGTGTCGATTTCTCTCTTGGCCCAATTTGGTCCGTTTTAAGCCCGTTTCTCGTTCTTTTCATCCTTGGGTGCTTTCTTGAGTATAAAACATGGAAAGAAAGGATTAAGAGCACCTTTTTACATAAATTGGGGGATAAGTCATCCAAAAACAAGCTAAATGTGGGATTAAAATATGTTATAACTACGGTTTATCAAATACCCCCACACTTAAGCTTTTGCTTGTCCTCAAGCAAAATTCTCAACTCATAATTAAAACAAACTTCCTCAATTCAAAATTTTCATCAATAATGTTTCATCATAATTCATAAATAATTCATACATGGATAATTCAACTCAAAGAGTCCTAAAGATTCAAACAATCAAAGTCTTACATTGTAACACCCCAAACCCGGTCAATACGCCACGACCGAATCTGGTATGTCACTGAGGAAAATATTTGAAGAAAAACTAGTTGACGATTAAAATTTTTGTGAAAAACCTATTAAAATTCTATATTTGTAGAAAACAAGTATATAATAAGTTAAAAACTGATAATTTGTTTTTGAAATGCCGTAAGTAAAACTTTTAAAACTTAGTTAAGAAAACATTTATGTCATTTTAAGAAAACTCAAATTATTACTTTGAAAACCACGAGTACTCATGTCTAAAGTCTCGACTTATCTGATTTAAAAGTTTTATGAATTAATCAATATTCCACTTTCTTTAAAGCACAGTTTTATGAAAAGTTTTAATAAGAGATTTCGCGAGTACACCAAACCTATAGTTTTGGGTCTCTAAAGTAGTTCCTACTACTGTATAGTCATATCAATATCACTATAATCATATCATCAAAATCAACAGTTTTGATGTACTTACCAGGGCGGATTGATGCCGGAGACTCGGGGCCATGCCTTTCCAAACATAAAATTTTTAACATTTCAAAAATCGAACTTTAAAACATTTTGGGCCTCGGGCCCACAACCGAGCTTTTGAACTTAGCTCTGATACCAATTTGTAACACCCCAAACTCGATCAATACGCCACGATCGAAGCTGGTATGTCACTGAGGAAAATATTTGAAGAAAAACTAGTTGACGATTAAAATTTTTGTGAAAAACCTATTAAAATTCTATATTTGTAGAAAACAAGTATATAATAAGTTAAAAACTGATAATTTGTTTTTGAAATGCCGTAAATAAAACTTTTAAAACTTAGTTAAGAAAACATTTATGTCATTTTAAGAAAACTCAAATTATTACTTTGAAAACCATTTGCATTTGAATGTAGAAACTTAATATTTGAAAATCGTTTAAATTATCGAAAACACTTAAGTTGTTAAAATTATCAAATGATTTATGTTACCCGATGGCAACGTTTTTAAAAACCATCGCGTTGTGTAATTTAGAAAACTTTGTGCTCAATTTATTATAATAATCAAGAAATTTGTAACCCATATTTAAAACATGTTCAAAACATAAAAATAATCCAAACCATAATTTAGAGAGGCCTTATTACAAAACCATAAAATATAAAACCAAATTTAAATAAATTAAAGTTCACAAACCAAAGTTCACATAGAACCGAAATTTATTGCATGGCCTCCTCGAGTTCATCCGGCTCCTCATCCGCGATCTCACGAATCACCTGAAATGATAAGGGAGAAGGTGAGTCACCAAGACTCAGTGTATATTCCCTCTCCCGGGTAATTACCACATACTTACACAAATTATAACAAAGCAATATATGCATAATGTACCCAACCTAGCCATCCATAACTCCTTTTCTACCCCGTGTGGTACCAAACCACTGGTGGTGCCAAACCACTGGTGTCCAAAGACACAAATGTGATACCAAATCACTGGTGACCAAAGTCACGAATAATCCATCTGTGGGGCCAACCCACATGTGATACCAAATCACTGGCAGACGATCCCATATCTCAAAAGTGGGGCCAACCCACGGTGGTGTTAACCACAGGGACAAGTCGCTATGAGGTGCCAAACCTCTGGTGTCCGAAGACACGAAATGTGATACCAAATCACTGGAGATACCAAATCTCTGGTGTCCAAAGACACAAATGTGATACCAAATCACTGGTGACCGAAGTCACAATCTTCCCCCTCCTCTCATATTGCCCATACCAATGCAATAGATAAACAAATCATGTCAATATACTATGATATGAATCATATAATAAATATATCATAAATCGTAGATCATGATTTCAATCCACATGTGTTAACAACATATCGAAACGGGTTTACCCGAATCCTCATTCATACCATCAAGGTATCATATCCAAAACTCATCGTTTTTCCCACTTTCATAATATGATTAGTTATAAAACACACATGAATACATATATAATCCAAGTTATAAAGTGTGTAAGATACACACCTTTCACCAAAGCAAAAATCTAACTTCCGGAGATCCGATCTATCGCACTAGATCACCTTGTCCTACAATCGGCCAACACTTAAATTATAAACAAAGGCCATTCGGCCATATCACTAAATCCAATGAGTTATCACTTCGAAATACCAAGTCTTACCTAAACTTACCCAAATCGATTGACAAAGAAACGAGGCTTAGTTGATTGCTTCCAACGTCCCGAGAAGCCTAAATGAAATCGATTCCTAGAATGATTAGAACCTTGCAAACCAATGCACAAAGATTCGGCCTATGTCCACAAGAAAGTGATATAGAA
The DNA here is from genome assembly GCA_005393395.2 of Gossypium australe. Lineage (NCBI taxonomy): Eukaryota > Viridiplantae > Streptophyta > Magnoliopsida > Malvales > Malvaceae > Gossypium > Gossypium australe. The sequence goes on along the minus strand of CM016621.1, from coordinate 105,916,356 downwards.
AGGAGAAAGAAATAATAGAAAAAATCGGCCAAGAGTACTTACTCTTTTCCAAAATCGATTGAAAAAAAACCAAAGAGAGTCTACCCTTGAATATTCGGTCAACAAAGACTAAAAGGAAGTAGGGAGTTTCGGCAATTTGGTTATGAGAGAAGAAAATATGTGAATAGAAAAGAGAATGAAAGAGAGAGAGAGAGAGTTCGATTTTAGCAACAATGGAGAAAAGAAAAGGGAGTTTGGAGTGGAGAGATTCGGCCCAAAGGAAGAAAAAGAATAAGAGAGAAAATGGGGTTAAGAGATTCGGCCAACTCCTTGTTTGCCAAAAAGAAAAGTGCACAAAAGTACAAATGTTGTTTCGGTTTCAAAAGGATAAAATAAAGAAAGGAAATGGTATTTGGTTCAAACAAAATGATGTTAAAATCAAAAGCAAAATTTGCACAAAAGCATAAGCTACATTCGGCCAAAAGAAAGCGTTTTTGGAGAGGGAAAAACAAAATGCAAAAAGATGCACAAAAAGAAAAGTTGACCAACTATTCCCCCCAAACCACCTAACCACATTCGGCCACCCTGCTAGACACCCATGCCGTCCACATACAATCACTAAAGGCCTAAGAATACTTTCCAAAACATCATCCTAAAGTCTAGCCTTATGTCTCCCCAACCTTCCTTAACCTTAAGAATCTTATCCCCAATATCAAGCTTTCCTTAAACATATATTCAACTTACCAAAAGATGAAAGTCCAACCTATCATAAACCTAAGTTGACCGTCCATAAATGCTATGATGAAATAAAAATCCTCAAAATGCTTTTCTTGATACTCGAACCACTAACCTCAAGCAACCTTTCAAGAGCCTTAACCATCATGCCACTTATTCATCTTGTGCTTTAATTGAACACTTAAATCAACTTAAGTGTCAAACTCAGTTAATCCACTTCATTAAATAAACCATACTAAAAATTTATTCTAGCTTCCTAAATAAAAACAAGCCTTCACAAGACTATGCTAAGCACACAAACAATACTACCCAAGCTAACACAAGTAACTAGATGACACACAAATTTTTCCTAAAGCCCATGGCCCAATCGGCCCAATCCTATTAGGCCTAATTTCGGGATGTTATAGTTCTACCCTTCTTAAAAATAATTTCGTCCTCGAAATTACTTACTAACGATCAAACGTACAGTCTAACTCACTGCACTACGCTCTTGCTGCGCACTCTGATCTTAATAACACAACTATACTACTAACGACATTTGAATACGTCAACCCACAGCAATCAAAGCAGTTTATGGAAATCCAATGATCAAGAACATATTGGTGATGACGTCCGGTGCGTCGCCCTCCTCTCGACGTCTCGCTGCATACACCAACCCAGGCTGTCTTGCTCAGTGTTGCTTGCACCTCTGCCCGATGCTCCGTGACCTCAACCAGAACCATTACCTCCTCTACTGTTATCACGACCTCTATGCGGTGACGGTCCCTCCTTTCTGAACTGAGCACGATCTTGACCTTCAGATTGATTCCTGGCTTGCTTACGTGGACAGTCCCTCACACGATGATCCAGCGAGCCACACTCAAAACATCCTTTCCCACCGGTATAACATTCGCCCCAATGAAATTTTCCGCATCTGTTACACCGTGCTGGTCCCTAATTAGCAGTAACAGGCCTCCCAGACTGATTCGGCCCATTCTACCTAACCCTTTTTTGAGAATCTTCGTCCGACCCAGATGATTCAAAACCTCTCTTATGCTTATTCCTATCGAAACTCTGCCTTGTAGATTCCTTTATCCCTTCGGCTATCTTAGCCTTTTCAACCAAAGCAGCAAACTCTCGCTCCTGATGTGGAGCAATCAACAATCTCAGCTCGTCCTTCAAACCATCTTCGAATCGGACACATCGCTCGTGCTCCGAAGCCACAATACCTCCAACATACCGGCTCAATCTTAAGAACTCAGCCTCATACTCTGATACAGATTTACTCCCTTGGACCAAACTCAAAAATGCCTTACGCTGTGCATCAACGTAACTAGACCCGATATACTTCTTCTGATACGCTGCCTTAAAGAAGTCCCAAGTGAGATCCTCCGCTGCAGCACCATTCCGAACCGTGAGCCACCACTGATATGACTCGTCACGAAGAAGCGATACAATCCCTTTCAGCTTTTCCTCGGCATTGAGATCCAGATCATCCATAATTCGCTCCGTCGCCTCTAACCAATATTCAGCTGAGCTGGGAGCTACACCCGAAACACCTGGAAATACCTCGGCTCCGTTGGCTCGGAGACGCTCAGGTACTGACTTCCGAGCTCCCGCGCCTCCACCTACTCCAGCTACCCTCTCAAGAACTCGCAGCATCGCCTGAGACACCGCGTCATCCCCCGTTTGATCCTGATGCTCAACTCCAACCGCTGGTGGTGGAACTGGTGGTACCTCATTCTCGGGTCCTTGACCCGACCTCACTGGCTCAGACACAGCCATCCTACCTCGACCACGTCCACGAGTAACACGACCTCGACCACGAGTACTCATGTCTAAAGTCTCGACTTATCTGATTTAAAAGTTTTATGAATTAATCAATATTCCACTTTCTTTAAAGCACAGTTTTATGAAAAGTTTTAATAAGAGATTTCGCGAGTACACCAAACCTATAGTTTTGGGTCTCTAAAGTAGTTCCTACTACTGTATAGTCATATCAATATCACTATAATCATATCATCAAAATCAACAGTTTTGATGTACTTACCAGGGCGGATTGATGCCGGAGACTCGGGGCCATGCCTTTCCAAACATAAAATTTTTAACATTTTAAAAATCGAACTTTAAAACATTTTGGGCCTCGGGCCCACAACCGAGCTTTTGAACTTAGCTCTGATACCAATTTGTAACACCCCAAACTCGATCAATACGCCACGATCGAATCTGGTATGTCACTGAGGAAAATATTTGAAGAAAAACTAGTTGACGATTAAAATTTTTGTGAAAAACCTATTAAAATTCTATATTTGTAGAAAACAAGTATATAATAAGTTAAAAACTGATAATTTGTTTTTGAAATGCCGTAAGTAAAACTTTTAAAACTTAGTTAAGAAAACATTTATGTCATTTTAAGAAAACTCAAATTATTACTTTGAAAACCATTTGCATTTGAATGTAGAAACTTAATATTTGAAAATCGTTTAAATTATCGAAAACACTTAAGTTGTTAAAATTATCAAATGATTTATGTTACCCGATGGCAACGTTTTTAAAAACCATCGCGTTGTGTAATTTAGAAAACTTTGTGCTCAATTTATTATAATAATCAAGAAATTTGTAACCCATATTTAAAACATGTTCAAAACATAAAAATAATCCAAACCATAATTTAGAGAGGCCTTATTACAAAACCATAAAATATAAAACCAAATTTAAATAAATTAAAGTTCACAAACCAAAGTTCACATAGAACCGAAATTTATTGCATGGCCTCCTCGAGTTCATCCGGCTCCTCATCCGCGATCTCACGAATCACCTGAAATGATAAGGGAGAAGGTGAGTCACCAAGACTCAGTGTATATTCCCTCTCCCGGGTAATTACCACATACTTACACAAATTATAACAAAGCAATATATGCATAATGTACCCAACCTAGCCATCCATAACTCCTTTTCTACCCCGTGTGGTACCAAACCACTGGTGGTGCCAAACCACTGGTGTCCAAAGACACAAATGTGATACCAAATCACTGGTGACCAAAGTCACGAATAATCCATCTGTGGGGCCAACCCACGTGTGATACCAAATCACTGGCAGACGATCCCATATCTCAAAAGTGGGGCCAACCCACGGTGGTGTTAACCACAGGGACAAGTCGCTATGAGGTGCCAAACCTCTGGTGTCCGAAGACACGAAATGTGATACCAAATCACTGGAGATACCAAATCTCTGGTGTCCAAAGACACAAATGTGATACCAAATCACTGGTGACCGAAGTCACAATCTTCCCCCTCCTCTCATATTGCCCATACCAATGCAATAGATAAACAAATCATGTCAATATACTATGATATGAATCATATAATAAATATATCATAAATCGTAGATCATGATTTCAATCCACATGTGTTAACAACATATCGAAACGGGTTTACCCGAATCCTCATTCATACCATCAAGGTATCATATCCAAAACTCATCGTTTTTCCCACTTTCATAATATGATTAGTTATAAAACACACATGAATACATATATAATCCAAGTTATAAAGTGTGTAAGATACACACCTTTCACCAAAGCAAAAATCTAACTTCCAGAGATCCGATCTATCGCACTAGATCACCTTGTCCTACAATCGGCCAACACTTAAATTATAAACAAAGGCCATTCGGCCATATCACTAAATCCAATGAGTTATCACTTCGAAATACCAAGTCTTACCTAAACTTACCCAAATCGATTGACAAAGAAACGAGGCTTAGTTGATTGCTTCCAACGTCCCGAGAAGCCTAAATGAAATCGATTCCTAGAATGATTAGAACCTTGCAAACCAATGCCCAAAGATTCGGCATATGTCCACAAGAAAGTGATATAGAAAGGAGAAAGAAATAATAGAAAAAATCGGCCAAGAATACTTACTCTTTTCCAAAATCGATTGAAAAAAACCAAAGAGAGTCTACCCTTGAATATTCGGTCAAAACAAAGACTAAAAGGAAGTAGGGAGTTTCGGCAATTTGGTTATGAGAGAAAAAAATATATGAATAGAAAAGAGAATGAAAGAGAGAGAGAGAGAGAGTTCGATTTTAGCAACAATGGAGAAAAGAAAAGGGAGTTTGGAGAGGAGAGATTCGGCCCAAAGGAAGAAAAAGAATAAGAGAGAAAATGGGGTTAAGAGATTCGGCCAACTCCTTGTTTGCCAAAAAGAAAAGTGCACAAAAGTACAAATGTTGTTTTGGTTTCAAAAGGATAAAATGAAGAAAGGAAATGGTATTTGGTTCAAACAAAATGATGTTAAAATCAAAAGCAAAATTTGCACAAAAGCATAAGCTACATTCGGCCAAAAGAAAGAGTTTTTGGAGAGGGAAAAACAAAATGCAAAAAGATGCACAAAAAGAAAAGTTGACCAACTATTCCCCTCAAACCACCTAACCACATTCGGCCACCCTCCTAGACACCCATGCCGTCCACATACAATCACTAAAGGCCTAAGAATACTTTCCAAAACATCATCCTAAAGTCTAGCCTTATGTCTCCCCAACCTTCCTTAACCTTAAGAATCTTATCCCCAATATCAAGCTTTCCTTAAACATATATTCAACTTACCAAAAGATGAAAGTCCAACCTATCATAAACATAAGTTGACCGCCCATAAATGCTATGATGAAATAAAAATCCTCAAAATGCTTTCCTTGATACTCGAACCACTAACCTCAAGCAACCTTTCAAGAGCCTTAACCATCATGCCACTTATTCATCTTGTGCTTTAATTGAACACTTAAATCAACTTAAGTGTCAAACTCAGTTAATCCACTTCATTAAATAAACCATACTAAAAATTTATTCTAGCTTCCTAAATAAAAACAAGCCTTCACAAGACTATGCTAAGCACACAAACAATACTACCCGAGCTAACACAAGTAACTAGATGACACACAAATTTTTCCTAAAGCCCATGGCCCAATCCTATTAGGCCCAATTTCGGGATGTTACATACATTTATAGCCCTGAAAACGTTAGGTGTTTCCCCTCACCTAAATAATTACCTCTGATTCGAAACCGACAAGAATTGACATCCTCACTAAAGATTCACTTAAATCACTCAAAGTGTTTAAGGTTCAAAATTAAGCACTCAAAAGTCGAACATGAAAAGTTAATCCCATAGGCTTGCCTGAAAATCAAATCTCCACAACTGTAAAATGGGATGATACACAAATAAAAAGGTCTTTAACAAGGTTGTAATGGGGCTTAGGTTAAGGTTGTGGATAAAGGCTGAATTAGAAGGTTAGAACCGAGATCGAATTTGACAATTTACCTAGCTAGAAAAATGAACTAATCTTAAATAATTACATCAATTGAACTTACTACTACGAGCTTTTTCTTCAAGACTTGAAATTTACATGCATAAGCTCATCTATCATAGAACTAATAATGAATATACTTCGTTTTTTTAAGAACAAACTATTATAATAATAAGAAAGAGTTTTTACAACTGAAATATAGAACAAAGTTAGGAAACTATTCAAAATCAAATCTCGACAAAAAGGGTAGTTAAAAAGGAATGGTGATAACAAATACAAAGGGTTTTGGGTTAATATTAGTGGGTGAGTCAAAAAAGGTTGTTAGGATCAAAGGGGTTCACTAGGGGTTAATTATTAAGGTAGGCTTTTTAGTGGAGTGAGTGGGTTAGATCCTAAGTGCCTTTATCATCTCTGTATATCAAATCAAAGGTGTGGTCTTAACATGTATAATAGAGGCAAGTTCTAGAATAACAAATCAATGTTGACGCACTCATAATAAAAAGTGCGCATTAAAGGATGTATGCTCTAACAGGCTCAAAATCTCACAAAAATTATGGGTATTTTGATGTCAACCTCGTAAATTTCAAACTTCAAAGTAACATTCAGATTCAGGTAGACAACCTAATTTTTTTTTTGAAAAATAGACTTTATCATGCTTGATTCTCTAATATCCTTCAAATTTAATCATCAATGCACAATTATCAATGACTTACTCCAAAACATATCAACAAAGATTATAAATCATAGGAAATTTCATTCTAATCATAATATGAGAGACTTTACCTTTGAACAAGGCATAATTCAGGGATTTTCAAATAATACTATAGTTAACCCCCCCACACTTAAGATGTACATTGCCCTCAATGTACAAAGATAGATAATAGAAAAATAATCATAAAAATCATAAGATGGGGAGAGAAGTGAAACTTCCTGAATTTTGGATGAAGTCAATGAAAAGAAATCGGATAGGATTAGAGGTGAGCATGGGGAAGCGTCCCGAACCGTTTGAAATTGAATCCTCGAAGCAGCCGGTCTGATTTTATTGTATCCTAAGCTAAATCTAAATATCATAAAGAATAAGAAGAAGAAAATAAAATAAAATAAAGTAAAAAAGTAATGAAATGAAAATAAAATTAAAATAGAAATAAAAATAAATAATGGAAAATGAAAGACAACTAGAAAAAGGGTGAATGAGGATTAAATAGAGATGTAGCCCGTGTTTTGGGATTTTGAATTTTGGGCTCGTTTAGGGAGTTCGAGCACGGCCGTGGGTGTAGTGGCACGCCCGTGTCTTTCTTCACACGGTCATTTAATACGAGTGTGCTCCTCCCGTGTTCGATAAGTCAAAATGTTGGCACGGTTGGAAGGCACAACCGTGTTTAGCCTGTGCTTAACAAGTCAATAACCTCGCACGTGGCGTCGACACGAGCGTGGACTATTATCGCCACCCGTGTTGGGAAAAGAGATTTTTCTATGTTGTGCTCGACTATTGGCACGCCCATGGTTCATCCCTTAGCTTTCTCACGGCTACGAGCATGCCCGTGTGTAGGGCCGTGTGACCTAGAAATCTGCTCTTTTGTTAGTTTATGGTTAGGTGCTAAAAGGAAAAAGAAAAAAAATGGGGTTAGTGCTCGGGTTGCCTCCCGAGAAGCGTTCGTTTATAGTTTTAAGACTTTACCTCTCATTTGTATGGTCATGGTGGTTTGAGGAGGTGAAAATCCTTTCCCATGCGATCACTTCGGTTATGGATATATAGTTTAAGTCAAGTAATGTTTACCTTAAAAGTGTCGAATTTAGGATTGCTTACCTCGATTGTGCCGTATAGAAGGACATTAAGTACCTCAAAAGTGATTTCTTTGTTTGTATTGAGGTCTGAATTGGTGATTCGAGGGTCTTCCTTATTCAACAATACCTAATCTGCTACTGTGAAGTGATTCATTGTTCCTATCAGCTCGTCTAGGGGCTCCTTCAGATTCACTTCGTATGGTCCGGTTCTTCTTTAAGTTGTGTTTTCCACTCTTCTAATTTGTCGACCCTAAGGCTTCGTTCCTCGTACAATTCTTCTTTGTCGGCACGAGGTCTAAGATCTAGCTTAGCTAGGTGATTTCGTGATGCTTCCTGTAAAGAATGTTGAACCAAATAGTTATCAATAGAATTAACGTTCATACTTTTATTACTCGATGTCCTAGCTGAGTCAAGATCTTGAAGAGTGATTGTTTCATCGTCTACATGAAGTGTAAGTTCACTAAATTCTTCCCTTGTGTGATCTTTCTTTACTGCATCGGGATATGGCACACAAGCTTGGTACGCTGTATTTACCGAGTTTGGTAAATCATGGCTTACCTCAACCTTACCTTCACTTACCACAGGTTCTTGCCTTGGGTCAGATTCCACTAACAATTCACTGTTATGAGCTTGTACGGCTTGGGGCCCATGATTCGGCTCAGGTTTGTAGCCTTGTGGTGTTTCCTGTGGTGAAAGTTGAACAATTTGATTATCAACTGAATTTACTTTCTCACCTTCATCACTTGATGTCTTGGTCGAGTCAAAAGCTTGTAGACTGATTGATTCATCACCTACACGAAGAATGAGTTCTCCTGTACCAACATCAATTTTAGTCCTGGCAGTTGCTAGAAAGGATTTTCCTAAAATTAAAGGAATCGAATTGTCCTCATTCATGTCTAAGACAACAAAATCTACTGGGAATATGAATTTATTAATTTTGATTAGAACATTTTCTATTATACCCCTAGGAATTCTGATAGTGTTATCAGTTAACTGAATGCTCATCCTAGTTTGTCTGGGTTTCCCTAGACCTAGTTGTTTAAACGTTTTGTAAGGCATAACATTGATGCTTGCCCCTAAATCAGCTAAAGCATTACCAATAGATAAACTACCAATTAAACATGGAATTATAAAACTCCATGGATCTTTTAATTTCCGTGGCAATTTATTTTGTAGAATTGCTGGGCACATTGCGTTTAGCTCCACATGCGATGCCTCGTCTAGTTTCCGTTTGTTTGTCAACAGCTCTTTTAAAAATTTTCTATAATCGGGTATCTGCGAAAGAGCTTCGAGAAACGGTAAGTTAATATGTAATTTCTTTAAAAGTTTAAGAAACTTGCCAGACTGTTCCTCTGTATCGTCTCTCTTAATCGATTCGGGATAAGGTATGCGGGGTTGGTACTCTTTGATTACTGGTTTTGGCTTTTCTTGTGTTACCTCAACTTTACCTTCGTCTACCTTGTTTTCTTGTATTGGATTGGGTTCATCTAACCCTATACTATCATAAGTTGTGATGGCTTGGGTTTGCTCCTTCGGGTTAATCTCGGTATTGCTTGGTAGACGCCCTTGCGATTGTTTGGACACTAATTTTGCAAGTTGTTCGACTGCCTTAGTGACTTCCCCTACTGACTTAGTAAGTTCCCCGACTCGGTTCTTGGTCTCTTCAACCGATGTTCGTTGGGTTGTTTTAGTGTCTTGGAAACGATTTTCTGTGGCTGCCATGAATTTTGTCAGTATCTCTTCAAGGTTCGACTCCTTTTCCTGTTGCTGAGGTGGTTGTTGAAAATCTGGAGGAAGTTCCGGACTTTGGCTATTTTGATCATCCCGCGAGAAATTGGGATGGTACCTCCAACCTGCATTATAAGTGTCACTATAAAAATTATTTTGAGGTCTAAAATAGTTACCCATATAGCGGACTTGTTCGTTCTCCATGCCATATCCGTAGGGTGGGTACTCAGGATTCGCCACGCCTCTTAGATTCGAGTCATATTGCATTATTGGGTGTACCTACGAGAGACTACATAAACCATCAATCTTTTTATTCATCATCTCTAGCTGGTTAGATAACCTGGTGACCACGTCGAGGCTGAAAATACTGGCTGCTTTATTTGAAATTGTCCTCATGTCTTGCCACTGATAATTATTCAGTGCCATCTTCTCTTTAAAATTATCTGCCAAAAGCAAAATAGAGGAAAAATTAGCGAAGTAGAAAAGAAAAAAAATAACAAAAATAAAAATAAATTACAGAAAAATGGCTAAAATAATAAAAATAGAGCTTTCTTAATATTTTAGTATTGTAGTATAGTGGTAAGTATTCCCGCCTGTCACGCGGGCGACCTGGGTTCGATTCCCGGCAACGTCGCCAAAAACTTGATCGCTGAAATCAGAGGTTTAAAATTTATAAAGGAATGATCGAACCTGGAGACTAACTCTGACAACGATTAAAGGCAAGCGTACCTATCGAACAGTAGTATAGCTTAGGCAAGATCGGATTATCGAACCCACAGGAACTAAAAGTATTAATACTAACTTTCTTTTTATTTTTTAGCCTTAGAAATATAGTGAAGTTACTTTAATCTAAATTAACGACTACTAAGCTAAAGACATAAGAAAAAAAGAACGAATTGGGAAATAACTTGAAGGAAAAACTCAGTTGATCACGACGATACCCTCAGCAAGAATCCACCTAGATTTCACTTGTTACCTAACACTGAACCATATGATTTCTTTACTTAGCCTGATCCGTAGGACTCCCTAACCGATATTAAACCCCCTCTCGAGGCGAATAACGTCTAACCCTAGGTTAATTAGTGGAACTCTCGTTCGCTTATAATAACCCCCTAGAATAGCAGTAAATCGATCAATGGACTCCCATATTAGGTTTCACCCTAATCTAGCAAAATCTCATAACCCTATCTCTAGGCGTTCGATCAACTCCGCTTAATTATGTTAGATCCACTCTTAGGCAGGGTCTATTCCTTCACCACCTAAGCACTTCAGATTTGGATTAAGCAACATAATTAAGAACAAACTAAGTAATTATCATATAATTCAGAAATCAAATAACAAGATTCATCCAGGTTTCATCCTCTTCAGGTTTCTAGAGGATTTAGTTCATAACGAATAAAGAAAACATCACAAGAGAAAAGATAAAACAAAACATAAGAAATCCCTAAAACCCCCTGAAGGAATTGAAGGAGAAATTCGCCGTCTTGAGTATAATTCAGGCTTTTTGGGATGAATCAACTGGCTATCCTCGCATTATTCCCTAATTCTGACCTTCTCGGCTTGGCTCCTTGGCCTAGTTTTGACGCCGATTTCGGCTTCTTTCGAACTCCCCTTTCAAGTTGCCCCCTAAGGTGTTTATATAGACTTTTTGATGCCTTACATGGCCCCTAAGTATCCTAATTTAAGTAGAATTCCTAATAGGGTGTTTGAATAGGCTTTGGAATGTGTTTCTTTGCCTCCAAGTATCCTTTCCCGAATGAAATTGTTCTTTCCAGCGATAGAGGTACGGCCATGGCACACGCTCGCGTGGATCGTGGCCAGGCCGTGCTTAGACTTTTAATAAGGCACGGCTATGTTAGCTTCGGGCAAGGCCGTGTCGATTTCTCTCTTGGCCCAATTTGGTCCATTTTAAGCCCATTTCTCGTTCTTTTCATCCTTGGGTGCTTTCCTGAGTATAAAACATGAAAAGAAAGGATTAAGAGCACCTTTTTTACATAAATTGGGGGATATGTCATCCAAAAACAAGCTAAATGTGGGATTAAAATATGTTATAATTATGGTTTATCAATAATCTATTATCTAAAGTGTGCGGGTAACATAGGAAGTTTTGTGTAACAATTCAATTTAGGGCCTAGTTAGAATAGTGGTTACGAGACCACAAATCCGAGGTAGAAATATGTGTTTTATGGCTTTTATGAAGTCTATAGCATGTTTGCATAATTGTGTGAAAAATTCATGTAGAAATTTTATGAACTAGTGAACAATTTGTCTATTAGGACTAAATTGTAAAGATTGGAAAATATGAGATTCTAGAAGATTTAAGTATGAAATAGCATCATAAAAATTATTAGAAGTCCTTATTTAGCAATTAGACCAATATATGTCAAGATGGACAAAAATAGACATGGGAAGGAAAAAATCTCAAGAAAGGGCCTTAAGGGCATTTTTGTCATTTGGTTAATAAAAGAATTAAAAGGGAAAAAGAAGTCAAAATTCATGTCCATCTTCTTCCTAAGTGCCGAAATTTTCAAGCTCTCCATAGCTAGGGTTTCTTCATCTTCCAAGGTTGATTGTAAGTACCTCCTAGCCCAGTTTTTAATGTTCTTCGTATTTTTGAGATCCTCGTAGCTCGATTTAGCTATTTCTAGCTATATTTTGAGCTAGGGTTTATGCTGAAAAATTTACCCATGTATGACATGCATGTATTTTGATGATTTATAGAAGAACATGAAAGTTTTATGCATGATAAACATCTTTTTCTAAGTGATTTTCATGAGAAATTCATGAAAAGAGCTAAATTGTAAAAGTCATGAAAATGGTCATACATGAGTGAAATAGTCAAAATTGGGGGTTGTTGTAGTTATGAAAATGAGTTGGCTAGGCTTAAAATACAAGAAAGTTGGATAAAAATCATTATGCGAGCCTGGGGGCAAAAGTGTAATTATGTGAAAGTTTAGGGCAAAATTGTAATTTTGCCAAAGTATGATTCATGGATCAATTCAGTCAATGTGAGTATTAAACAGGTGAAATTATTATTATAGATCAAGAAAAATGAAGCCCGAACCGAAATAGAGGCAAGAACAAGGTTGTGGACTAAATCGAATATCTACACACATTTTGAGTACCGAGCTAGGTTTGTGTGAAATTAACGTTACATAATGTTTTTATATTTTTAATTGCTTGATATTATGTGAAATGAATATTGTTTCTATGATTGATTAATGATGCCTTGATGAAAGTGTAAAGAGATTATGTTAAGTTGAAGTCTCGGTTGAATATTTGGAATAACAAAGATACCTATGTCACGACATGAGATAAGGAAGGTCCCGTATAAGACCATGTCTGGGACATGGCATCGGCACCGAATAAGGAAGGTCCCGTATAAGACCATGTCTGGGACATGGCCTCAACACCAAAGAAAGATCTAGTGTAAGACCATGTCTGGGACATGGCATCGACATCGAGATATGAGATACCGCATAAGACCATATCTGGGATATGACATCGGCATCGAGATGTGATTCCATGTAAGACCATATCTAGGATATGACATTGACATCGTGATACATGTATGATGAGATTGAGTATCCTTTGATATTCCGAGTAGTTCAACGGGCAAAGAACTAAGTTTATGTACCAATGACAAAGAGTTAAGTCTATGTTTAAAGAGTATAAAAGTGCTAAAGTCATGTGGTGAAGTGTTACAGATACCCATGAGTAACTTACGAGAAATGAATGCAAAATGTTGTATGTAAACTGGTAAGAGTATCCATGAGTAAGTTATGTTGATGTGTTTGAGAAATTGTGTATTATTCAATAAGATGAATGGATGCTATTATAAGTATTGACGTTGCTATTTATTTCATGCAAACTTACTAAGCTTTATGCTTACCCCTCTCCTTTCTCTTTTCCTTGTAGTATCGCCAAGCTAGCTCGGGGATCGTAGGGAATTGGAGCTCGGATCACACTATCAATCATTCTTTTTGTATAGTAAAGTTGATTTATTTTGGGTATAACATGTATAAGAACTTCGTCATTTTGTTATGTCATATTCGTTAGCCTAAGTGTTGGCTATTAATGTTAACCATCCATTTTGTAAATGGCCATTGAGAATTGGTCAATACTTGTTAAGTTTCATATATTTAATGAGGATAAGTTGTTTGAAGTGAAAGTTCATACAATTGATTGAGTAAAATGCAAAATGTATGCATGATGAAGTAGTGATCTTTCATAGTGTATTATTATTATGTTATGTGTTGCTTGAGGTGGTATAAGTGTGTTTACTTTTCAGGGTGGCAATTGGCTTGGAAAATAGCCTTACAATTGTCCATACGGGTAGACACACGAGCGTGTGTCTAGGCCATGTGTGACACACGGTTAGCCCCATGGTTGTGTTGATAGGCCGCGTGTCCCCTGCATCAAATTTACGAGAATTCCATTCGTCACATGGGCCAGTACATGGTTGTGTGACTAGGCCGTGTGCCCCTAAGTGTTTGCTGACATCATAAATAGAATACCCAGGTTTTCACATACAGGTGAGGACATGGGCGTGTCTAGGCCGTGCGAGGGACACGGGCCATAGACATGGGCTTGTGCCCAGCCGTGTGGAAACCCCTATAGGTTAGAAATGATAAATAAAATCCACACGGGCTAGGAATATGGGCGTGTGTGACCATACAGCCTGCCCACACGGGCGTGTTCCATTTCACACAGGCATGTGGCCCTGCTTTAAGCAAAAATTTTCTAAGTGCGCAAAAGTTTTCGGTTAAATCTCGAATCATCTCATATGTATGTTTAGGGTCTCATAGACCCATAATAGGTACGTTATGAATATGAATGAAAAAGTTTTAAGTTAGAACGAAATGTTATGGCCTGATGTTGTATGTTTGAGTAAGTTAAGTTTGGTAATGCCTCATATCTGGTTCCAGCGTTGAATACCGGTAAGGGGTGTTACATTTTGTTTTTACTTCTATGCTTTTGTATTATTTTTCTTGTCAAAGTGTGTTTGAACTTGTAGAAATACAAGTGATTGGTTAGAAGCATGTTTATAGGATTGATTGTGTTTATTCTAAATTGGGCATGATAGTAAATGATTTTAAATTTTCAATTATTAGACTACTAAGTTCTATATATTATACTGTAAATAAGCATTAAGTAATTGAATATACATAAGACATAGAAAATGTAGGGAATCGAGCATGCTAGTATGGATGATAAATAGTTCATTTTGCGATTACTTGATTGATTATGTGACACTTCAAACTCGACCGGGATGGACTGGCTCGAATTCGAAGTGACTCTCCAGCTCAAGACCACCCAAAACACACCCCATCCTTATAACACCTCAATTATAACTAATTAACTATCTAATTTTAATTCGAAAGTGATTTTGTGAACCATTTTTAAACTATTTCTAATTATTTATCACTAATGGTATTTCGATTATTTTACCATCTACAGTATAATAAACTACTCCTTGGCAAGCTACAATTAAGCTATGTTAGTATAAAAAACATGCTTCAAACACCATGTTCTCAATCACCATATGAACTCATCAACATACCATAAACCACACAACAATTAAGAATAAAATTCAAGCTTTAAAGTAATTATAATATCACCAAAATAAAAGTCCAAATAAATGTCCGATGTCCATTACAATTGAATTAAATCTAGTCCAAATAAGTACCACAATGCCCCCTATTATTTCTAAAGAAGAATCCTTAAGCTACTATCGAGCCCTAATCTTGGATCGGCCTTATGCTTGCTCCTCAACTCCTCAATCCGATAAACTCTATGCACAAAGGTGTAAGGGTGTGAGCTTAAAAAGCTCAGTGAATGATCGTAAAAAAAATAAGTAAATCACACCCAATTCACGCATAAAACCAGGAAAATTAAGCATTAAAATTTCAGTCACAATATCACATATTATAGTCATAATAACATATGCTATTCCATGAATAAAATTCCAATTTAATATGGCATATGAAATCATAATTTAAGTTATAAACATACACTTATATTGGCATAATACATCCATGGCAACATTCTCCAAATTCCTACATATCAGAAACAGTCTCGGGTTGAGTAGATCGAAGCCACATTCTCCCTTACATCGCCTCACAATCCCGTTCAGTTGAGACACAAGCTCAACACTCCCTTATTTACTCCAAAAATCAAAACTTCTTATCCACATGCTCACAAATAACACATATAATAGTGAGTACTCAAAAATCCTATCGCATGCCATGTAACACCCCTAACCCATACCCGTCGTTGAAATAAGGTTTACAGAGCATTACCATGAAAACAAAACTCTAAAACATATATTTCAAGCCTCAACATAAACATATCATAAAGCATTCATATACATGCATAACATCCCTTAATCGATCCTTCAAGGCCTTAAAAACACTTTAGAAATAATTCGAGACTAAATTGGAATAAATCAGAAAGTTCCGGAAAAAGTTAGAAAATTTTAACTGCAAGGGTCACACAGCCGTGTGGCCAGGCCGTGTGACTCACACGGCTAAGGCACATGCCTGTGTCTTAGGCTGTGTAACATTCGAAGTAGTGACACATGACCGTGTCCCAATCCTTGTCTGTGCCCGTGTAACTTTCGAAATGGCCTCACACGCTCGTGTGTCAGGCCATGTAAAAGCCTAACTTGCAAACCTTAAAACCTACAGACACACGGCTGAGTCACACGCCCATGTCTCAAGCCGTTTGGACATGAAAAAGGCTAAAATCAATTCATTTCCATTACCAACCCAAATATATACCTACAAGCATTTTGTGCACAACTTCAAAGCTTTAAAACCTTACCAAAACATGTATGAATTGACCAATTCAAAAAGACCAAATCCGTACAACCAATATTGCATACAAGGCACCTCATAAGAAAACATACAACAAGCCTAAACATAAGTATATTTGACCATTTTTCATTCATACACATCTAGATCAATAGCTTTCCAAATCATATCCTATCTTGACCACATTGAAATTAATCCATCACATACCATATTGGCCATTGAAATCATGCATCAACTTAGCCATATTAACACACATCAACAAGGCATCAAAAGTACCAAAAGTACATCAACCAAAATAATATATATACATGCCAAACTTATCAACTAACATTCAAACACAAGTCCACCTATACATGCCATTATTGTAATAGCCCGGTTTAGACCCTAGTTGGAATAGTGGTTTTGGGACCACAAATCTGAGGTTAGAAAAATATTTGAATATTATTTTTAGTGTTTACAGTATGTGATTGTGTGAAAATTCTGTGTGAAAATTTTGTCGATTATGTGCCGAATTGTGAAAAAGAACTTAATCGCATAAAATGCAAAAGCTGTGTGCTAATTGCTAAAGAGCTTAATTGTCATGGCTTATTAAATAAGAAGTCCTTATGTTGTAATTAGACCCTTGATAGTGGGGATGGACAATTATGGTCATTAGTTAGTGGAATTTAAATGTTATATATTAAGGTTAAAATGGTAATTAGATTATTAAGTTAATATTAAGTAAAATAAAGCCAAATACTTTTCTTTTTCATGCATTCATCTTGCCGAAAATCACAAGAAAAGAAAAGAAAAAGACTAAGCTAGGGTTCGGCTAGAAGTTGGCTTAATTAAGGTATGTTTTTGCTTCAGTTTTTGATAATTTTTTCGTTTTAGTGATCGTTGCTTTGTGTTCTAGCTAGTCTGTAACAGCCAGATTTTGGGGCTAGTCAGAACAGTGGTTTTGGGACCACTAATCCGAGGTTGAGGAAAATTATTTTGATATTATTTTGTGTTATAACATGTTTATAATGATGCATGAGAATTTTGGTGCTTTAATTTTAGCAATTGAAGGCTTAATTGCGAAAAAAGACTAAATCGCATAAAGTGCGAAAGTTTCAAATTTCAAGCTAGAGGTGTCTAATTGTTAAAGGACATCAAAATGGAGGTATTTAAAGTAAAATTAGGCCATTTGATGTGTGTTGGATGGCCATATAGACTAGAGGGATAAGAACATTAAATTTTAGTCAAAATTGGTGATTTTAGGTGACTAAAATGAATAAAAAAAGGCAAAGAAAGATGAGATATCATCTTTTACTATTCCCATTTCTTCTTCCACTGAAAACTGAAGAGGAAATAGAGATTTTTGGAGCTTAAACTTTCAGCCAAGCTATCTCCTTGCAAGTAAGTAATTTTGATGGTTTTAGTTGATATTTTTGTACTTTTAGAACCCCCAAAGCTTAAGCTAGCTAATGAGGGGACTAATTTGCAATATGGTTACAAGTTTAGGGACTTGCCATGAGAGTTTTCATGATGTTTTCTGAGTTTTTATGGAAGAAAAGGGATGTTAGTGAGTCAAGGGACAACTTTTGTGAAAGGTGTTACCATGAAAACACCTAAATGGGACTAAGTTGTAAAAGTTGAAATTGTGTAATAAATGCATGAAATGGTTGGAATTATGAGTAGTTGTAAGAGTAATAAATGTTCAACTAGGCTTGTATGATGACAAAGTGTGATGAAAAATGATTTACGAGCCTAGGGGCAAAATCATAATTTTACCATGGTACAAGGGTAAAATGGTCATTTTTTGCGTAAGTAGAGATTATGATGCATTATGATTATAAGATGATTGAATGAGTAAATTTTTGTTATTATAGACCAAGAAGAGCGTGGAATCAACCTTGACCGAGGAAAAGGCAAGGTTACGGAGTAGACCGTTGATGAACACATTTTTCACCGAGGTAAGTTTATGTGTAAACGATGCATCTTAAATACACATGTTGTTACTTATTGGTGCATTGTATGATTGGGAAAATTTACGATTTAAATGGATTGAATTCGGTAGATAATGAATAATTTATGTATGAACGTTGAAATAGATATGTAAATATGGAATATTATCCGTAGTACTTAATGGTGGGCTGCGTGCGATACCACCTTAATTATTCTTGTTGGTGGGCTATGTGTGATACCACCTTATTACTAATTCACGATGGGCTGTGTGCGATACCATCGTTTATATTAACATTTGGTGGGCTATGTGTGATACCACAGTAAATACTCTTGTTGGTGCACTATGTGCGATACCACCGTAAATATTCTTGTTGGTGGGCTATGTGCGATACCACCCTGTTAAAGATTAATGGTGGGCTAAGTGCGAAACCATCGAGTGTTTTGTATTACTATGAATGGCCTATTGTGAAATTGTTAAGTGTTCTTTCATGGGATCATGTGGTGATAAGTGTAGGGATGTATGTTAAACAATGTGAGCATTTAGCTTGTGATGTGGTTGGAATGTGGTAAGAGATGACATGAGTAAGCATGATCTTGGAATGTGGAATGTTCTTACTTATTGTGAAATGCTATTTATTGATTAGCAAATATTATGATGTTTATTGTTTACATGTAAACTTACTAAGCTTAAAGTTTACTCCTTTTCTTTTCCCTTGTTTTGTAGTGTCAAAGACCCGAGTCGAGATACGAAGATAATTGGAAGATCACCCACACTATCATCTCACCTCGATATATCTAGACTTGGTATTTTGAGTATGGCATGTATAAGGGCTAGACTAGGTGAATTGTTTTGTTATTTTGGCCAAGTATGTATTGGCTCCTTTAAAGATGAACTCTTTTGTGTATTGCCATAGTTGATGGCTCATTATTACTAATTTATGAAAATATGAAGTTATTCATGGAAGTGTATGTTGTAAATTTGAGTTGCTTAGTGATTTGTTGAATGGAATTATGTTGTGTAAGCTAGGGTGATGAAAAGAGCTTGGCAAATAGCCTTGTTCTCATCCACACGGCTAGGCACATGGGCGTGTGTCTAGGCTATGTGAGACGCACGGGCAGTCCCATGGATTTGTGATGAGGCCGTGTGTCCCCTGCATGTTAGTATTGTATGTCAATATTAACCACGGGCTAGCCACACGAGCGTGTGCCTAGGCCGTGTACCCCATATGAGGTTGCTAATGTCACAAATAGAATACCTAGGTTTTTATACACGGGTGAGGACACGGGCGTGTCTAGGCCGTGTGGAGCACACGGGATAAGAGCATTGGCGTGTGTCTGGCTGTGTGAAAACCCCTGTAGGTTCAAAATAAAAATAAATCCTACATGGGTTAGAGACATAGGCGTGTGTGATCACACGGCCTGCCCACACGGGCGTGTCCCATTTCACACGGGCGTGTGGCCCTTATTTAGACAAAAAATTTAAATGCAAAAAATTTCCCGATTGGTTTCCGAGACCCTTCGTATGCTTGATTAAGGCCTCGTAGGCCCTTAATAAGAATGTATTGATTGTAAATGAGAAATGTTAAGCTGGGATGAAGTTGTATAACTTAAAGTTGTTTGACCAAGTGAGTTAAGTATGGTAATGCCTCGTACCCGGTTCCGGTGTAGAATATGGGTAAGGGGTGTTACATTTAGTGCTATCAAAGCTATGGTTTAGTCGGTTTTCGAACTACCATAGCGTGTGTAAGGGTTTAGCTATACATGCCAAAAGCGTATATTGATAGTGTGGTGGCTTCTGGCAATTTTAAACTTTGTTTTTATATAGTAAATGGATCCCGATCGAGCGGCTGCTGATGACGCAGCTAGTAACGTGTTGGCTCCCGTGGAAGGGACCGCGCTTGTAGAGAGTGGACCCGAGCCTATGGGTCAAGGAGAAGAGGCTCGGGAAACCTTTCTCCAAATGGTGAGTAATTGGTACATGAAGTATGTCTGAGCAAACTCTAATGCTCAACCTCTTCGACCCCCTATACCTCAGCCAGTTCCTGTGGCTCCTCAAGGTATAGATTTAGTGAGAATAACCAAGTCCCCGATAGATAAGATTCGGAAGCAAGGGGTCGAGGAATTCAGAGCTAATATATACGATGACCCTGAGAGGGTAGAGTTCTGACTTGAGAACTTAATGAGGGTATTTGATGAACTCTCCTGCACATCTGAGGAGAGCTTAAAATGCGCCGTGTCTTTGCTGAGGGACTCGGTATACCATTGGTGGAAAACGTTGACGTCGGTGGTTCCAATGGAGGGAGTGACGTGGGACTTCTTTTTGGAAGAGTTTCGAAAGAAGTATATAAGGTAAAGATTTGTGGACCAGAAACAGAAAGAATTCCTTGAATTGAAGCAAGAAAAAATGACTGTGGTAGAATATGAGCGTGAGTTTGTTAGGCTTAGCAAGTATGCACAAGAGTGTGTGTCTATAGAAGCTATCTTGTGCAAGAGGTTTGAAGATGGACTGAATGAGGATATCAGACTTCTAGTTGGGATTTTGGAGTTAAAAGAGTTTGTGGTGTTGGTTGTTAGGGCATGTAAGGCCGAAGAACTGAATAAGGAAAAGAGGAAAGCTGTGAGTGGGGCCCGACATGTAAGAAAAAGGCCAATGAGTAAATCATACCAAGCTCAATCAAAGAGGTCTAAGGAGTTGAACCCTCGAACGACTATATTAGTTGGGTATTCACATCGAGATCGAGGTAATACATACTCAAGCTCGAGAGTTCAAGCCACCTCGATGGCAAGTGTGGGCAATCCAAAGTCCAAATCGGAGAGCCCAAATTGTTGAAGGCAACATACTGGGGAGTGTTGGGGAAATAACCGAAACTATTACAAGTGTGGTTCACCCGATCATTTTATCTGAAATTGCCTTAAGAGGGATGACAAGGAAAGGAAGTAAGATTAAGATCAAGCAATGTATCTTCGAGGGGTAGATCAAAAAAGAACCCGTGGAGGAGGGACTAGTAGTAGAGGTGCGCCTCGAGATTCTGCTGTGAGAACGGAGGGTCGAGCACCTGCAAGGACTTATGCCATTTGCGCTCGCGAAGAGGCATCATCTCCAGATGTGATAACGGGTACTTTTTCTCTTCATGACACCTCTGTTATTGCTTTGATTGATCCGGGGTCTACCCATTCTTACATTTGCATGAAACTGGCATCTAGTATGAGTATGATTGTTGAGTCTACGGAATTTGTAGTAAAGGTGCCAAACCCGTTAGGTAAACATGTGCTAGTTGACAAGGTGAGTAGGAATTTTCTTTTGACAATTAGAGGTCATTGTTTTTCGGTAAATCTTATGTTGTTACCGTTTGATGAGTTTGACTTGATTCTTGGTGTGGATACTCATAGTGTTTTAGTGAACTGTGGTAGGAAATTTATTGAATTGAAATGTGAAAATGGAGATGTCATTCGGGTTGAATCAGGTAGGTCAGATAGTTTGCCAGTGATAATTTCTTCTATGGTAGCTGAGAAATATTTGAGAAAAGGATACGAGTCCTATCTCGCCTTTGTGCTAAATACTCAAGAGTCTGAGGTAAAGATTGAATCAGTGCTGGTGGTATCTGAGTATCCAGATGTATTCCAGGAAGAGTTACCTAGATTGCCTCCAGTTAGAGAGGTCGAGTTTGGGATTGAGTTAGTTCTGGGAATGGCACCTATTTCAGTTGCTCCATATAGGATGGTGTAACACCCCAAACCTGGCCCAGAAGTTAGGCGCTGAATATGGCGTGTCACATTGAAGTGTTTTTTGAAAACCATGTTTTCACTGGAAACCCTCCTTAATATTTAAAAACTAAAGACTCGGTTTGCGTTCGTTCAACTTCAAAACATGATTCATTGAAAAGTTAATCACTTTTAAAATCGTTACTAACTTCGTTAAAAACTTCTTTTAGTTACGGAAGCTAATTTAAGGTAAAGAAGTTTAAAACTTATGTTTTTTTTAAAAAAAATAATTGGGTTGAAAACTCATCTACGTCTAGCAGATATCAAACGTAACAAAATCCCAAATTCAGAATTAAATCTAGAGAGGCCTTATTACATGAATTAAAACCCAAATCAAAATTTAAAACATGTATAAAGTTCAAAGCATAACAGCCGTAGTCGTGTGGTCACCTCCGAGTCCCTCGCAGCACCGATCCTCCTAACACTGGGGATTACCTGCATAGTTGAAAATGGGGTGAGTTTACGAAAACTCAATGTGTAATCCCCTTACTAGTGTAACAGTTAGTATACAAAAACAGAAACCGAAATAGTCTGGGCCAAAGTCCTTTAACAGTAATAGTACAGTCTAGTTCAGCGCATACGTGGGCCAAAACCCACTACAATATCATTTGGGTCACAGCCCATAACAGAATCAATTGGCCCAGCCCAAGCCAATACAAAACAAGTGGCCCTAGGCCCAGTACAATGACAAATCTCATAAACAAATATGCAACAGTATGAGGATGCATCCCACCCAGTCCAGCCAACACACCACCCGTACCAACCCTACACTTACACGGGGATAAAATCGACCCACCCAGCCAACACACCAAGCTTAACACCGGTTGTGGCACTAAGTCAACAGAACAGCTCGACACCATGGACAAAATGGCTAAAAGCCATAAATATCGTAGCAACGCTGCCAGTTAACAGAACGGCTAAAAGCCATAAACAGAATGGTTATAAACCATAATCAGGATGGCATAGAGCCATATTCAGGATGGCACAAATCCGTCGGTAACTGTAATAAGTTTGACACATAGCTATCAGCGACGGTAATATAATTGGCACACAGCCACGGGTAATTATGATCGACACAGAGTCATCAATATATATGTTAGGCACATAGCCACGGGTAAATACGACAGGGACAAAGCCGTAATCAAGATGGCACAGAGCCATAATTAGGTTGGCACAGAGCCAAAATTAGATTACGCGGCTTTAAGCCATCTGTCGGTCTACAGTCGTCTCATGCGACCCGTGCGACCTTAACAGATCAATACTGGATCCACAGTCGTCTCATGCGACCAGTACGACCCTATCAGAACTTCCTCCGTATCAATGTCCCAACCCCATGCAATATGTCGTGTATGTCATGCTCAATCATTACACCTGTAAGCAAAATGGCCATGCTCAGTAACAATCATTTAAACCTATATTAAAAGCATATCAGTCACATGACCACAGTCAAGTTAGTTAAAACACAGTCATACGATCACAGTCAAATCAGTCAAATTCATAGTCTAAGTCAGTCATTTACCCACAAGGGCAAAACAATCGTTTTACCCTATAAGATTATTTCAAAAATCCTACCCTTCAGGGGTATTTCGGTAATTCTACCCTACAGGGGTATTTCGATAATTCTACCCTACAGGGGTATTTCGGTAATCCTACCCTACAGGGGTATTTTAGTAATTCTACCCTATAGGGGTATTTCGGTAATTCGATAATTCTACCCTACAGGTGTATTTCAGTAATCCTACCATACAGGGTATTTAGGTAATTTTGCAAACTAGGGGTATTTCAGTAATTTCACAAATCGAGGGTATTTCAGTAATTTCACAAATCGAGGGTGTTTCGGCAATTTCACAAATCGAGGGTATTTTAGTAATTTCACAAATCTATTGTATTTCGGTAATTTTACAAATTGGGGGTATTTCAGTAATTTCACAAATCGGTCGTATTTCGGTAATTTCACAAATCGGGGGTATTTCGGTAATTTTATAATCTGGGGCTTAACGACCCAACAGAAGGTCCACATCGCCTCGAGTGACTTAAGTAACCTAAATAGACACAACGCTGTAAATAGGCCTAAGACCCATTACTCGGCCCAAGTGGGCCCATACACTAGTGTGGCCCATTTAGCCCAGAAACAGCCACAGTTATGCAAACGTCACAGTCCAACAACACTTACCACATCACATACATTTTATCCACGTGGGCCCATAAGCCCACTGGGCCCATAAGCTTGTGGTGGCCTCTACAGACTAACATCCATGTTTGTGGGCTCGGTTCACCACACGCACGATCACACGCTCGTGTAGCATCGTACGCCATATTTCTGGCTTTTCGGCATTTTGCCGATCTACAGTCATAGCAGTGTAAACAACACATACTTTCGGCTTTTCAGCCGATCATTAAATACCGCATACAAATGCACACTCTATCGACTTTCTCACCGACTATCGAATATAGGGTACTATTACACACCTTTGTTGCGGAGAAAGCGAATAATCCTTGAGCACCAAGACCTACATCGATTCCCAACACACGATTAATCACATGTTGATAGGGATACAACCAACCTTAATAGTTACATTAACATACCACCTTCTTAATACTTAGCCCCAAAACATTCACCACCCTTACCTTGATTGAGTGAGTGCCTCCAGTCCTCTAAGATAGCTAAGTATGATAGATCACACGCCTTGCCGACAAACTGCACTACAATAGATCTTTGTTAGGTAGTACTGATCATAGATGCAACCTACAACCCAAATTTTACTTTGCAAACCCATAGGGCCTAATCGGTCTATACCCAAAGAGTAAGATAACAAATTACCTTAATTAGACGATGAGAGAAAAACCTTGACGGCCTTAGCACTATAGAACTTCTTCGCTCCTTAGATTTGACTAGCCCCCAATGAGCATCATATCGCGCAAGAGAATCAAGAGCATAATTAGAGTCCAAAAGAACAGAAACATTCGGCTTCCAAAGAAATACTAAAAGGGATCAAATTTTAGTGTAAAGGAGAAAGTATAAACACCTACCCTTTAGTCATGAACACTTCCAGAACCGATTAACAATACCAACAGTGGAGCATAGAAATATTCGGCCAAGGATAGGGAGAGAAGAAGGTTGAGTACCTTCGGTCTACCAACAGAAGAAAGAAAAGAGGGAAAAAGGAATAGAGAAGGGAAAACGAATGAAGGCAGAGAAAGAAAGGTTGAATTCGGCTCGCATTAAGAAGAATAGGAAACAAGGAGAAGAGAATAAAGAAAACTAAAATGGGAAAAACACCAAAAAGATCTATGGCAATATTTGGCACTATAGATAGAAGAGAGAAATTAAAACAAATAGGAATAGAAGAAAGCAATTGCCAAAAATGTACCAAATGCACTCCCTAGCCGAATTTGCCTAAACAAAATTCCCCCCAATTGGCTCTAACTTCTCCCATTTCAAAATCCTTCAAAAACTCCACCAATCCCTCCACCGAATTTTCTCCTTGATTTACTCCAACTCCCTATTCAAATTCAATTCAAATTCTTATGACCAATTCAACCACAGAGTTCCAGTCCAGTTCCAACACCTCCCTAGCACAAGCAGCAAAATAAACATACAATTTCGCACGCCAAGCCTTGAACCTCAAACTCCTTGCCACACATGTCGCGCCACAACCACTGCCCCAACAGATTCTTTGTGTCACATTTTACCTTTAATTAATTAAGAGGTCTAAAGGCCAAAGTCCAGGTTCCTTTAAAAGAAAAACTAAAATAATTTGCAAGAGCCAAGACTTGAACCCAGGCTCCCTTGCAACCTTAATGACGCCACAACCACTAGACCACATGCTTCCTTGTCTCATTTTTTTGACACAATAATTTAAAAGGCCTACATGCAAGCATCCAGGGTTTTATCCACTTAAAACCAAAATTTTTGCTAAAGCCCAAGTTTGAACTCAGGACTTCTCCAACTCTTTTCAGGACCCTTAACCACTGAAGCAGACATTTAATTGTGTCATTTCCTTACATAATTAAATACTTATGTACAACCTCCTTACTGATCCATACACGAGGCCTAATACTTCTAGGCCCAAAATTCAGGGCATTACAGATGGCTCCTGTACTTTTTGTAAAGAAGAAAGATGGGTCGATGAGATTGTGCATAGACTACAGACAACTCAACAAAGTGACAATGAAGAATAAGTATCCTTTAGGATATATGATTTATTTGACCAACTGAAGGGAGCTACAGTGTTCTCTAAGATAGACTTAAGGTCTGGCTATTACCAGTTGAGGGTTAAGGAGCAAGATGTGCCAAAAACTGCATTCCGGACAAGGTATGGCCTTTATGAATTTCTTGTCATGCCATTTGGTTTAACAAATGCTCCTGCGATTTTTATGAATTTAATGAATCATGTTTTCCGATCATATTTAGATAAGTTTGTTGTTGTCTTTATCGATGACATACTAATTTATTCTCGGGATGAGAGTGATCATGCAGAGCATCTGAGAATTGTTTTGTAGATTTTAAGAGACAAACAGTTGTATGCTAAATTTAGCAAGAGTGAGTTTTGGCTCCGAGAGCTTGGATTCCTAGGACACATTGTGTCGGGTGATGGTATTAGAGTTGATCCGAGTAAGATATCGACTATAGTGGAGTGGAAATCGCTAAGAAATGTGTCAGAAGTCAGAAGCTTTTTGGGGTTATCGGGGTACTACAGACTATTCATAAAGGGGTTTTCCATGATTGCTACCCCGATGACAAAACTGTTGCATAAGGATGTCAAGTTTGAATGGGCTGAGAAATGTCAACAAAGTTTTAGGAGATTGAAAACATTGTTGACTGAGGCGCCAGTTTAGTACAGCCTGAATCGGGGAAAGAGTTTGTGGCCTACAGTGATGCGTCATTAAATGGTCTCGGTTGTATGCTGATGCAAGAGGGTAAGGTAGTAGCTTCTTCCTCGAGACATCTAAAACCGCATGAGAAGAATTATCTGACTCATGATTTGGAGTTGGTTGCAATTGTTTTCACTTTGAAGATTTGGCACCATTATTTATATAGTGAGAAGTGCCAAATCTTCACCGATCATAAGAGTTTAAAGTACATGATGGATCAAAAGGATTTGAATTTGCGACAACGACGGCGGCTCGAATTATTGAAAGATTATGAGCTAGTAATTGATTACCATCCAGGGAAAGCGAATGTGGTTGCGGGTGCCTTGAGTAGGAAATCCCTGTATGCTTTGAGAGCTATGAGTACTAGCTTAGCATTTCTGAGGATGGATGGTGCTATATTAGCTGAGTTGAAGGCTAGACCAATATTTATTCAATAGATGTGTGAGGCTCAAAAGAATCATAATGAGATGCAAGCTAAGAGAGCTAAGTGTGAATCGGGAAATGATTCTGATTTTCGAGTGAGTTCAGGTGGTTGTTTAATGTTTCATGATAGGATTTATGTACCTAAAGATGATGAGTTGGTCCGAAAAATTTTACATGAAGCACACAGTGGTTACTTGATAGTACATCCGGGTAACACGAAAATGTACAATGATTTGAAGAAATTTTATTGGTGGCCGGGTATGAAAAGAGACATCTCTGAGTTTGTGACAAGATGTTTGATTTGTCAACAAGTAAAAGCTGAACATCAAGTACCTTCGGGACTACTTTAGCCGTGATGGTTCCTGAGTGGAAGTGGGATCGGATCACTATGGATTTTGTAACGGGGTTGCCTATGACTCCGAAAAAGAAAGATGCTATGTGGGTTATTGTTGATAGACTAATGAAGTCATCTCACTTTGTACCGGTGCGAGTGGATTATTCACTTGATAAGCTGGTTGTGTTGTACACTGCTGAGGTGGTAAGATTACATGGGGTGCCTATATCTATTATCTCGGATAGAGATCAGAGATTTACTTCGAGATTTTGGAAGAAGTTGCAGGAAGTCTTAGGTACAAGGTTGAATTTTTGTACTGCGTTCCATCCTCAAACTGACTGCCAATCTGAAAGAGTGATTCACGTTCTTGAGGATATGCTCAGATGTTGTGTGTTAGAGTTCAAAGGTAGTTGGGAAAAATACCTACCTTTGGTTGAGTTTGATTATAACAACAGTTATCAGTCGAGTATACAGATGGCACTGTACAAAGCTTTATACGGTCGCAAGTGTACTTGGGTTTGTGATAAATTGTAAAATACATATGCTTGTGAGAGGGAGGATAAGTCACAAAAAACTTTTTCATTTTTATTTCTAATAACTCCCTTGTATTGGACCGGGCTTAGTGAGAAGCAAATTCATAGGGTCGATCTAGTTAAAGAGACCGAGGAGAAAGTGAAAGTGATCCGTGATAGTCTGAAAGCTGCTTTGGACCGACAAAAGTCGTATGCAGATTTGAAAAGAAAAGAAATCGAGTTTCAAGTGGGCGACAAAGTATTTCTAAAAGTATCCCCATGGAAGAAAATATTGAGATTTGGTAAAAAGGGAAAATTGAGTCCACGATTCATAGGGCCGTACGAGGTTACCGAAAGGATTGGTCTAGTGGCATACCGGTTGGCTTTGCCGGCAGAGTTAGAGAAAAGACACAACATGTTTCATGTATTGATGTTGCAGCGATATCGTTCTGATCCTTCGCATGTAATCCCTCCATTGGAAATTGAGATACGATCGGACATGACTTATGAAGAGGAGCCAATTCAGATTATGGCTCGAGAAATGAAACATTTGAGGAATAAGAGCATAACCTTAGTAAAGGTGTTGTGGCAAAAACACGGTGTAGAATAGGCTACGTGGGAACCGGAAGAAACCATGAGAGAACAATATCCAAACCTTTTTACGATAAGACTTTGGAAGGCGAGAATCTCTAAATGAGGGGAGAGTTGTAACAGCCCGATTTTGGAGCTAGTAGGAACAGTGGTTTCGAGATCACTAATCTGAGGTTGAGGAAAATTATTTTGATATTATTTTATGTGTTATAGCATATTTATAATGATGCATGAGAATTTTGGTGCTTCAATTTTGGCTATTGAAGGCTTAATTGCGAAAAATGACTAAATCGCATAAAGTGCGAAACTTTCAAATTTCAGGCTAGAGGTGTCTAATAGTTAAAGGGCATCAAAATGGAGGTCTTTAAAGTGAAACTAGGCCATTTGACGTGTGTTGTCTGAGAATAGGGGGACAAGAACATTAAATTTTGATCAAAATTGGTGATATTAGGTGACTAAAATGAATAAAATAAGGCAAAGAAAGATGAGTTATCATCTTTTACTATTCTCCTTTCTTCTTCCACCAAAAATTGAAGAGAAAATAGATATTTTTGGAGCTTAAACTTTCAGCCAATCTATCTCCTTTCAAGTAAGTAATTTTGATGGTTATAGTTGATGATTTTTGTACTTTTGGAACCCCCAAAGCTTACGCTAGCTAATGAGGGGACTAATTTGAAATATGGTTGCAAGTTTAGGGACTTTCCATGAGAGTGTTCATGATGTTTGCTAAGTTTTTATGGAAGAAAAGGGATGTTAGTGAGTCAAGGAATAACTTTTGTGAAAGGTGTTACCATGAAAACACCTAAATGGGACTAAGTTGTAAAAGTTGAAATTGTGTAATAAATGCATGAAATAGTTGGAATTATGAGTAGTTGAAAGAGTAATAAATGTTCATCTAGGCTCGTATGATGCGAAAATGTGATGAAAAATGATTTACGAGCCTAGGGGCAAAATTGTAATTTTACTGTGATACAAGGGCAAAATGATCATTTTTGCCTAAGTAGATATTATGATGTATTATGATTATAAGATGATTGAATGACTAAATTTTTGTTATTATAGACCAAAAAGAGTGTGGAATCAACCTTGACCGAGGAAAAGACAAGGTTACGGATAGACCGTTGATTAACACATTTTTCACCGAGGTAAGTTTATGTGTAAACGATGCATCTTAAATACACATGTTGTTACTTATTGGTGCATTGTATGATTGAGAACATTTACGATTTAAACGGATTGAATTCGGTAGATAATGAATAATTTTCGTATGAACGTTGAAATAGATATGTAAATGTGGAATATTATCCGTAGTAATTAATGGTGGGCTATGTGTGATACCACCTTATTACTTATTCACAATTGGCTGTGTGTGATACCATCGTTTATATTAAAATTTGGCGGGCTATGTGCGACACCACCGTAAATACTCTTGTTGGTGCGCTATGTGCGATACCACCGTAAATATTCTTGTTGGTGGGCTTTGTGCGATACCACCGTAAATATTCTTATCGGTGGGCTATGTGCAATACCACCCTGTTAAAGATTAATGGTGGGCTAAGTGCGAAACCACAGAGTGTTTTGTATTACTATAAGTGGCTTATTGTGAAATTGTGAAGTGTTGTTTCATGGGATCATGTGGTGATAAGTGTAGGGATGTATGTTAAACAATGTGAGCATTCGGCTTGTGATATGGTTGGAATGTGGGATGTATGTTAACCAATGTGAGCATTTGGCTTGTGATGTGGTTGGAATATGGTAAGAGATGAAATGAGTAAGCATGATCTTGGAATTTGGAATGTTCTTACTTATTGTGAAAGGCTATTTATTGATTAGCACATATTATGATGTTTATTGTTTACATGTAAACTTACTAAGCTTAAAGCTTACTCCCTTTCTTTTCCCTTATTTTATAGTGTCAAAGAGTCGAGTCGAGATACGAAGATAATTGGAAGATCACCCACACTATCAGCTCACCTCGATATATCTAGACTTAGTATTTTGTGTTTGGCATGTAAAGGGGTAAGACTCGGTGAATTGTTTTGTTATTTTGGCCAAGTATGTATTGGCTCCTTTAAAGATGAACTCTTTTGTGTATTTCCATTGTTGATGGCTCATTATTAATAATTTATGAAAAGATGAAATTATTCATGAAAGTGTATGTTGCAAATTTGAGTTGCTTAGTGATTTGTTGAATGGACTTATGTTGTGTGAGCTAGGGTGATGAAAAGAGCTTGGAAAATAGCCTTGTTCTCGTCCACACGGGTAGGCACACGGGCGTGTGTCTAGGCCGTGTGAGAAACACGAGCAGTCCCATGGATGTGTGACAAGGCTGTGTGTCCCCTGCATGTTAGTATTGCAAGTCAGTGTCGACCACAAGTTAGCCACACGGGGGTGTGCCTAGGCCGTGTACCCCATATGAGGTTGCTGACGTCACAAACAGAATACCCAGGTTTTTACACATGGGTGAGGGCACGGGCGTGTCTAGGCTGTGTGGAGCATACGGGCCAAGAGCAAGGGCGTGTGTCTGGCCGTGTGAAATCCCCTGTAGGTTCGAAATGAAAATAAATCCCACACGGGTTAGAGACATGGGCACGTGTGATCACACGGCCCACCCACACGAGCGTGTCCCATTTCACACGGGCATGTGGCCCCTGTTTAGACAAAATTTTTAAATGCACATAATTTCCCGGTTGGTTTCTGAGACCCTCCGTATGCTTGATTAAGGCCTCGTAGGCCCTTAATGAGAATGTATTGATTGTAAATGAGAAATGTTAAGCTGGGATGAAGTTTTATAGCTTAAAGTTGTTTGACCAAGTGAGTTAAGTACGGTAACGCCTCGTACCCGGTTCCGGTGTAGAATACGGGTAAGGGGTGTTACACAGCCCATGTCTTAATTTTTGAATTTGTGGGTGATTTTGTAAGATGCCATTGATGAATTTTGGAGCTTTTTGATAGTTGATGATGAATAATGAATAATTGTTGATAGATTTTAATATTTTGTAAAGTGATTTTTGATAAAAATGTCAAAAATGGGCTAAATTGTGAAAATGAGAAATTGGAGGACAAAAATGTGAAATAAATGAAACATGTGGGCTTGTATGAACATAAGGAAGATTCGGCCTACGCATAGTATACTGAAATTATGTGTATTTGTTGATTTTAAGAAATTGGGACTAAAATGTGAGGGCTATTTTGTAAAATACTTAAAATATGTGTTGGTGGATTAAATTGAATGATTTGGTGAATGAATGAGCTAAATTTGAATATGTATAGATCAAGAAAAGAGAGATTCAAATCGAGATCAAGGCAAGAATAAAGTGATCGATTGATCGACATGTATCGTGCTCTACATCTGAGGTAAGTTCGTGTATAATACGAACTGTTTTAATCATGTTTATATGTTATGTAATGAATGAATATGTGGTTGATGAATTTGTAATGTTAAAAGTGAGTTTGAAGAACTGTGGCACTAAGTGTGCTTGAACAAAACCGATACAATGATGTATTGCACTAATTGTGTGAATTAAAGAAAGCATTGACTATATTAGTTGGCACTATGTGTGCGATACCGAGACATCATCGGTATACTGTGATGGCACTAAGTGTGCGATAATATTGTGGCTTCGGCTAATTGTATGGCACCGAGTTTGCAAACTCATCGAATGTTTAAAGATGATCGAATGAGTAATGGTTTGGAGCATTGAATGGTAAACGTGGTAGTTAAATACGTATTGGTACAGGTACGTACAGAACCTATGTGGTTGATGAAGTTGTGTATGAGATAAATAGATAGATATGTGAATTAATGATGGAAAGAGTTAGATTGAGTAGCTTGGTAAATGTTTGTACATTGAATATATAGTTATGTATGATAGCGAGGAATTGTTATGGATGAAAATTGAGTATTGAGATGAATTGAACTAGGTGTTGGTAGTTTTGCATATTTAATTTGAATTATTGAGTTAATTGTGTTATATTACGAACTTACTAAGCTTTAAAGCTTACTGTGTGAAGTTTTCCTCTGTTTTACATTTTTATTAAAGCTAGCTCGGATCTGGGTCGTCAGCGACTCAATCACACTATCGTCCATCTACTTTAGTACTTTTGGAAGTTGTATATTTGGTATATGACATTTATAGGCTAGTAATTATGGAATATTTTGAGATATATAGTTCTTTCCAGGTGATATGGCTTGAAAGTTGAATGTTTTTAGTATATGTTTTGGGTATGTGAAAATGACGGTTATATTAGGTATATATGGTTTATGTGAATGATGATTGTGGTACAAATTGGTTTGAATGGAAATGGTAAGTTTTATGCTTGAATTGGTTGATGGAATGGTGGTTAAAATGTATGTTTTGTGATATGGTAATTGAGCGTGTAGGTGACCCAAAATTTGGGTGGTAAATTGGCCTTGCAAATGGCCTATATTTTCCCACACGGTTGAGCACACAGGCGTGTGTCTCGACCGTGTCCCTTAAGATTGTAGTTCGAAACAAGTCAGACTCGCACACGGACAAGACACACGGGCGTGTGACAGGCCGTGTGAACTAAGTCAGTGTTGCCCACGGGTAAAGCACACGGGCGTGTCCTATGCCGTGTGGACAAGTCAGTATGTATGACCTGTTTTGCCACGGCTTGGACACACGAGTGTGTCTGATGCCGTGTGAGGAACACAACCTGATCGCAGGGGCGTGTGACCTCTGAAACTTTGGAAAATGTTAAGTTTTCAAAAAAAATTTGTAAGTGCCCGGTTTAGTCCCGACCCCTTCCTAATGCATGTTTAAGGTCTTGTAGACCTTCATAAGGGACTTTGTGACAATGATAGTTATGAATTGGTGAAGTATGAATTATGGATGTTTAAATGTTATGATTTGTTCGGTAATGCTTCTTAATGTAACACCCCTTACCCGTATTCAACGCCAGAATCGGGTACGAGGAATTACCGAACTCATCTTGCATGAACGTACAACTTTGAGTTATAAAATTTCATTCCAACTTAAAACTTTTCAAACACATTCATATCACTCTTATTATGGGCCCCCGAGGCCTTAAACATGCAAACGAAGCGTCTCAGAATCAAATCGGGAACATTTGTAGACTTAGAAAAATTTTGCCTTAGCAAGGCCACATGCCCGTGTGGGCAAGCCGTGGGGTCACACACGCCCATGCTCCTAGCTCGTGTGGAATTTATTCTTCATTTCGAACCTACAGGGGTTTTCACACGGCATGGCACATGCTTATGTCCTCCACACGGCCTAGACACACCCATGTCCTCACTCGTCTGTGAAAACTTGGTTATTCTGTTTATGACATTAGCAACCTTATAAGGGGCACATGGCTTAGGCACACACCCGCATGTCTAGCTCGTGGTCGACATTGACTTGCAACACTAACATGCAGAGGACACACGGCCCAGTCACACACCCATGGGGCTAACTGTGTATCACACGGCCTAGACACACACCCATGTGGACAAGAACAAGGCTATTTGCCGAGCTCTTTTTATCACCCAAACTCCTACAACATAAATCACATTCAACCATTAATCAAACAACCCAATCATGCATCATGCACATTCATGAATAACCTTATATTTTTATATATTAATAATAATTAGCCATCAACTATGGCTATATACAAAAAGTTCATCTTTGAATGAGCCAACACACATGGCCAAAATAACAAGACATTTCACTAAGTCTAGCCCCTATACATGCCATACTCAAAATGCTAAGTCTAAATATACCGAGATGAGCTGATAGTGTGGGTGATCTTCTGATTATCTTCGTACCCCAGCTGGCTTCTTGACACTATAAAACAAGGGAAAAGAAAGGGAGTAAGCTTTAAGCTTAGTAAGCTTACGTGTAAACAATAGGCATCATGACATTTGCTAATCCATCAATAAAATTACATACTAAGCAAGAACAATACACATTTCCATAGTCATGCTTACTCATTTCATCTCTTACCACAATCCAACCATATATCAATTATATTGCTCACATTTACTTGTACACATTCCCTGCACTCATCACCTCAAAGCAACATGAAACATGTACTTAAACAATTTCTCGATAAACCCCTCAAAATAATACTAAATACCGATGGTTTCGCACACAGCCCACCATTAATCAATAATAGGGTGGTATTGCACATAGCCTACCAACAAGAATATTTACATTCGTTTCGCACACAGCCGCTCGTGAATAAGTAATAAGGTGGTATCGCATATAGCCCACTAAAAAGGATAATTACGGTGGTATCGCACACAGCCCACCAAATAATTATGACGGACATTTTCCCGAACTTACATATCTATTCCGAGGTTCATACGATAATTACTCACTATCTATCAGTTTCAATCAATCTCAATCATAATTGATCTCATTCATACAATGCACCAATAAGTAACAACATATGTATTAAAAATGTATTGTTTACACATAAACTTACCTCGGTGCAAAATGTATTAATCGATGGTTTAGTCCGTAACCTTGCCTTTTCCTCGGTGAAGGTTGTTTCCGCGCTCTTCTTGATCTATAATAATAAAATTTACTCATTCAATCACTTTATAACTCATGATACATCAAAATTATACTTAGGAAAAAATGACCATTTTGCCCTCATGATACATCAAAATTTCTACTTAGGCAAAAATGACCATTTTGCCCTTATACTTTGGCAAAATTACGATTTTGTCTCTAGGCTCGTAAATCATTTTTCATCACATTTTCTCATTAAGAAAGCCTAGTTGAACATTTATTTCTCTTACAACAACTCACAAAACCAATTATTTCATGCATTTATTACACAATTACAACCTTTACAAATAAGTCCTATTTAGGTGTTTTCATGGTAACACCTTTCAGAAAAGTTGTTCCTTGACTCACTAACATTCATTTTCTTCCATAAAAACTAAGCAAACAACATGAACACTCTCATGGAAAGTCCCTAAACTTTCAACCATTTTGCAAAATAGTCCCCTCATTAGCTAGCTTAAGCTTTGGGGGTTCCAAAAGTACAAAAAATATCAAGAAAGACCTCTAAAATCACTTACTTGCAAGAGAATGGCTTGGCTGAAAGTTTGAACTCCAAAAACCTCTAACTCCTCTTCAATTTTCGGAGGGGAAGAAGCATGAATAGTGAAAGATGATATCTCTTTTATTCTTCATTTTTTTCACCTAATTTCACCAAATTTTGACCAAAATTTAATGCTCTTGCCCCCTTGTCTCTATGGCCAGCCAACACACTCTTAATGACCTAATTGCAATTTAAGGACCTCCAATTTAATATTCTATAGCTATTAGACACCTTTACCTTGTATAATAGAACATTCGCACTTTATGCGATTTAGTCCTTTTACATAATTAAGCATGAAATCACCAAAATTAATGCACCAAATTTTTCATACATCCCTATAAAAATGCTATAACACATAAAATAATATCAAAATAATTTTCTTCAACCTCGGATTAGCAGTCCCGAAACCACTTTTCTGACTAGCCCCAAAATCGGGTTGTCACAGCTCTCCCCCCTTTAAAGATTTTCGTCCCCAAAAATCTTACTGGTAAAAAGGTTTATGCCACAACACTTTTACCAATGCTATGCTCTTATTTCTTAATTGTTTAGCCTCTCGAGCCAAAATTTTAATTGGTTCCTCTTCATAAGTCATGTCTGGTCGTATCTCAATTTTTGTTGGAGGGATCACATGCGAAGGATCGGAACGATATCGCTGCAACATCGATACATGAAACACGTTGTGTATTCTTTCTAACTCTACCAGCAAAGCCAACCGGTGTGCTACTGGCCCAATCCTTTCAATAACCTCATACGACCTTGTGAATCGTGGACTCAATTTGCCTTTTCGATCAAATCTCAATATTTTCTTACACGGAGATACTTTCAGAAATACTTTGTCGCCCACTTGAAACTCAATTTCTCTCCTTTTTAAATCTGCGTATGACTTTTTTCGGTCCGAAGCAGCTTTCAGACTATCACGGATCACTTTCATTTTCTCCTCTGTCTCTTTAACTAGATTGACCCCGTGAATTTGCTTCTCACTAAGCTCGGCCCAATATAAGGGAGTCCGACACCTGCGACCATATAAAGCTTCGAACGGTGCCATCTGTATACTCGACTGATAAGTATTGTTATAGGCAAACTCAACCAAAGGTAGATATTTTTCCCAACTACCTTCAAACTTCAACACACAGCATCGAAGCATATCCTTAAGAACTTGAATCACTCTTTCATATGGGCCATCGGTTTGAGGATGGAATACTGTACTAAAATTCAATTTTGTACCCAAGGCTTCTTGCAACTTCTTCTAAAACCTCGAAGTAAATCTCAGATCTTTATCGAGATGGTAGATATAGGCACCCCATGTAATCTCACCACCTCAGCAATATACAACTTGGCCAACTTATCAAGTGAATAATCCACACGCACTGGTATAATGTGAGCCAACTTCGTTAATCTATCACCAATAACCCACACAACATCTTTCTTTCTCGGAGTCATAGGTAACCCTGTTACAAAATCCATGGTGACTCGATCCCATTTCCACTCGGGAACCATCACTAGCTGAAGTAATCCCGAAGGTACTTGATGCTCGACTTTCACTTGTTGACAGATCAAATATTTTGTAACAAACTCGGAGATGTCTCTTTTCATACCCGGCCACCAACACAATTTCTTCAGATCATTGTATATTTTCGTACTGCCCGGATGTACTGACAAGCAACCACTGTGTGCTTCATATAAAATTTTTAGGATAAACTCATCATTCTTAGGTACACAAACCCTGTCATGAAACATCAAACAACCATTTCAACTCACCCGAAAATTAGAGTAATTTCCCAATTTGTACTGAGCTCTCTTAGCTTGCATCTCATTATCATTCCTTTGATCTTCACATATCTGCTGAATAAATAATGGTCTAGCCCTCAACTCGGCCAATATAGCACCATCATCGAAAAACGCTAAGCTCGTACTCATAGCTCTCAAAGCATACAGGGATTTTCTGCTTAAGGCATCTGCAACCACGTTCGCTTTCCCTGAATGGTAATCAGTTACTAACTCATAATCCTTCAATAATTTGAGCCACCGCTGTTGCTGGAAATTCAAATCCTTTTGGTCCATTAAGTACTTCAAACTCTTGTGATCGGTGAAGATTCGACACTTCTCACCATATAAATAATGACGCCAAATCTTCAAAGCGAAGATGATTGTAGCCAACTCTAAATCATGAGTTGGATAATTCTTCTCATGCAGTTTTAGCTGTCTCGAGGCGTAAGCTACTACATTACCCTCTTGCATCAACACATAGACAAGACCATTTAATGACGTATCCCTGTAGACCACAAACTCTTTCCCCGACTCAGATTGTACTAAAACCGGCGCCTCAGTCAATAGTGCTTTCAATTTCTTAAAACTCTGTTGGCAATTCTCAATCCATTCAAACTTAACATCTTTATGCAATAGTTTTATCATCGGGGTAGCAATCATGGAAAACCCATTTACGAACCGTCTGTAGTACCCTGCTAAACCCAAAAAGCTTCTAATCTCTGACACGTTCCTCGACAGTTTCCACTCTACAGTAGCCGAGATCTTACTCGGATCAACTCTAATACCATCACTTGACACAATGTGTCCTAAGAATCTGATCTCTCGAAGCCAAAACTCACTCTTGCTGAATTTAGCATACAACTGTTTGTCTCTTAAAGTCTGCAAAACAATTCTCAAGTGCTCTGCATGCTCACTCTCATCCCGGGAATAAATTAATATGTCGTCGATAAAAACAACTACAAACATATCCAAATACGGTCAGAAGATACGGTTCATTAGATCTATAAAAATCATAGGAGCAATCATTAAACCAAATGTCATGACAAGAAACTCATAATGGCCATACCTCGTCTGAAATTCAGTTTTCGGCACATCCTGCTCCTTAATCTTCAACTGGTAATAGCCAAACCTTAGGTCTATCTTAGAGAACACCGTAGCTCCCTTCAATTGATCAAATAAATTGATAAACCATAATTTACACATATTTTAACCCCATGCTTGGCTTAATTTTGGATGAGTTTCCATTGAATTTGATGAATTCGATGCTCCCAATCTCTTAATTACATGTTTTATACTCAGGAGAGCTTAAGGAGTCAAAAAGAACGAGAAATGGGCCAAAAAGGGACAAAATGGGCCTACGCAGCTCGAACCACCCCACATAGGCAAATCCACATGACCGTGTGCGGCAAGCCGGGTTGAACACGGCCTGGGCTATCGACCACGGGTGTGCATACAGGCGTGTCCCTGCCGAAATTAGGATGAATTCTATTCTAAATAGGATACTTGTGGGCCAAGAAAGGTATCTCGAAGCCTATATAACACCCTAGGGGGCAACCTAAAAGGGGGTTTGATAGGACGTCGAATAGACGCCGAGTAGAAGGAGAAAATACTCCAAGACAGCCGTTGAGATCAGCTTAGAGGAAGGATCTCCATCAAGACTGAGGACCTCCCATCAAGTTCTTTAGAAGTTTTTGGGTTTTCTTATATTTTGTTGTTTTCCCTATTCTAATATGTTTCCCTATTCTAGTATGAACTAAACTCCCCAAATATCTAAGGGGGTGAAGCCTAAGACGAATCTTATTATTATTTGATTTATGAGATAAATACTTGTGCGTATTCTTAATTGTGAGTTCTTATTCTTGTTTGATAATTTAGGTTATTGATTCAAGTCGAATGTCCTTATTAGTCGAGCAAAAGTCCCTATTTAAGAGTAGGTCAACACCATTAAACGGAGTTGATTGCAACCCTAGTGATAGGGCGACGAAAATCTGCCTGATTAGGGTCAAACCTAATAAGGGAATCCATAGATCGAGTTAATGCGACAATAGGGGTTTTAATTAGAAAGTGATTTCAATTAATCAACCTAGAGTCAGTTATTTAGGGATTTCTACGGATTAAGCTAAGTGAATAAATCGCATGAATCAAAAGTAATATGTGAAGTCTAGGTGGATTCTTCCTTAGGTATTGCCTATCTCATATAAATTGTCCA
The DNA here is from genome assembly GCA_005393395.2 of Gossypium australe. Classification (NCBI taxonomy): domain Eukaryota; kingdom Viridiplantae; phylum Streptophyta; class Magnoliopsida; order Malvales; family Malvaceae; genus Gossypium; species Gossypium australe. The sequence continues at coordinate 105,876,548 of CM016621.1, read as the reverse complement.
AAAGTATTTTCCCAATTTACTCTCTGTCGCTTAGTTAGTTAATTTTAGATTAAATACCAAATTCCCTTAATTATTAGGCTAGATAATAAAAAGATAGTTAATACTAGTACTCTTGGTCCTTGAGGATACGATATTCCAGACTCACCACAGCTATACTACTGTTCGGTAGGTACGCTTGCCTTTGTCGAAATAATTGTTAGTTTCGAGCTCCATCAAGTTTTTGGTGCTGTTGCTGGGGAGTAAGATATTAGGAACACTAAATTTTTATTACTTTAGCCATTCTTATTTTTATTTGCAATTTATTTTGCTATTTAACTTTGCTAATTTTTCTTTGCTTCTGGCAAGTAATTCTAGTTTATGACTAGAAGGAACCATTCAAGACCATTACTTTTTGACAGTGAAATTGAAGGTAGCATTCGCAGAAACCCCAGAGAAATAAGGCGAAGCTTACGATACATAGAAAAAGAGCAAGAAGACGAAACCAATATTTCCAGAGAGATGGCTGTTAATAATCCGCTACCTCTTGTGGTTGCCGCAAATTCGGTTAATCAAAATCCTGCTCCTCGTACTATGTATGATTATGCTAAACCTAATTTTATAGGAACTGAGTCAAGTATTGTTAGACCTACTATTGCTGCAAATAATTTTGAACTGAAACCTAACACAATTCAGATGATACAGCAATTTGTTCAGTTTGATGGTTTGCAGGATGAAGATCCAAACAATCACTTGGCGAATTTTCTAGAATTTTGCGATACCTTCAAAATAAATGGCGTTTCTGATGATGCCATTCGCCTTCGATTGTTTCCCTTTTCGTTGGGGAACAAAGATAAACAGTGGTTGAACTCGTTACCATGGGGATCAATCACTACATGGGAACAAATGACCGAAAAATTTTTGTTAAAATATTTTTCGCCGGCTAAAACGGCTAAGTTGAGGAGTGATATCTCTTCTTTTGTGCAGATGGATTTAGAGACACTTTATGACGCATGGGAGAGATACAATGATCTGCTAAGGAGGTGCCCTCACCATGGGTTACCCTTGTGGTTACAGGTTCAAACCTTTTACAATGGTGTGAACCCCTCAACCAGTCAGTTGATTGATTCAGCCGTCAGCGGAACCCTGAATAACAAAACCCCTAAAGTGGCTTATGAGTTTATAGAGGAGACGTCACTGAATAACTATCATGGCAAGTCACGAGGACAAAGCCAACAAAAGCCGCCGGTGTTTTCAACCTCGACCCAGTAACCATGCTATCAAATCAGGTAGAACTTCTTAGTAAGAAAATTGATGGTTTGTGTTGTTCTTAGTAGGTACATCCAGTGATGTAGTGTGATACGAATGGAGGGGAATGAACAACACGGAATATCCTTCCTACAACCCTGGCATAGAAAGAGAACAAATGAACTATATGGGTAACAATTCTAGATCTCAAAATAATCCTTATAGTAACACTTACAATCCAGGTTGGAGGAACTACCCCAACTTCTCAGGGGGTGGCCAAGGAAATCAGAGACAACAACAACATCTCCCAGTCTTTCAACAGCAACCCTACTTGCAAGAGAAAAACCCAAACCTTGAAGATATGCTAGCAAAGTTTATTTCAGCGCCAAAAACTCATTTTCAGAATACTGAAATGACGTTGAATAATCAGCAAACATTAATTCAAGGGCTTACAAATCAACTAGGACAGCTGACCAAGTTAGTTTCCGAAAGGCAACCAGGTCGTTTACCTAATAATACTAAACTTAAACCTCAAGAGCAAGTGAAGGCAGTAACATTAAGGAATGGGAAGGTATTGGTTAAAGTGGAAAAGAAGATGCCACAAGAAACTAATAAAGAAAAAGTGAGGAGGTAGAGAATATAACACTGGTATATGAAGAATATAAACCACCGATCCCATATCCGATAAAGTTGAAGAAAGATCACTTAGACGCACAATAAGGTAAATTTCTTGAACTTTTTAAACAGTTACATATTAACTTACCTTTTGTTGAAGCTATTTCGTAGATGCCGACATAAGTAAAATTCCTAAAAGAGCTTCTAACAAATAAAAGTAAGTTTGAAGAGATATCAACCGTGGAACATAATGAGGAATGTTCAGCCAAAATAAGCTACCAACCAAATTGAAAGATCCAGGAAGTTTCACTACTCATTGTTTAATTGGTAGTTTAAACATTAAGAAAGCACTAGCTGATTTAGGTTCCAGTATTAACTTAATGCCTTATAAAATGTTAAAGCAGCTTGGTCTTGGGGAACCAAAACCCACTAGGATGAGTATTCAATTAGCTGATAGATTTATTAAATATCCTAGGGGAATTATTGCAGATATTCTGGTAAAAGTTGATAAATTTATATTCCCTGTTTATTTTGTTGTGCTTGACATGGATGAGGACGTTGAGGCACCTTTAATTTTGGGACGCCCCTTTTTAGCTACTGCTAGGGCTGTTATTGATGTAGGTGATGGTAAACTAGCGCTAAGGGTAGGCGACGAGGAAATTATTTTTTAAATTTACGATGCTATGCGGTATACTAGAGAGCAAGATGATTCCTGTTATTTTATTGATGCCATTGATCATTTTATTCAAGATTCTTTGCAGGAAATCATACATGATGACACGTTGGAACTGTGTCTTAGCCAAGGTGAGGGGGCAGATGATGATACTAATGAGTTGAATTCTAATACATATTCCCCTAGACAAAAGAAAGAGAGGGCATTGAAATAAATGACGAACTAAAATAAAGACCCTATATTGAAGAACCACCTAAATTTGAATTGAAACAGTTACCAAATCACTTAGAATATGCATTCCTTGGAGATAATTCTACACTCATAATAATCAACTCTTTAGAACTGGAACCCAAAGAGAAAGACGAGTTGTTGTAGGTACTAAAGGAACATAAAAGAGCCATATCTTGGAAAATTTCTGACATTAAGAGGATAAGTCCATCATTTTGCAACCACAAAATTTTAATGGAAGATGAGTATAAACCATGTGTGCAACCTCAAAGACTATTGAATCCCAACATGAAAGAAGTTGTTAAAGCTGAGGTAATTAAACTTCTAGATGCTGGAATTATTTATCCTATTTCTGACAGTACTTGGGTGAGTCCTGTGTAGGTTGTTCCAAAGAAAAGAGGCATGACTGTTGTAGCTAACGAAAAGAATGAATTGATTCCTACAAGAACAGTCACAGGTTGGAGAGCCTGTATTGACTATAGGAAGCTGAACGATGCCACGAGAAAAGATCACTTCCCTTTACCTTTTATTGATTAGATGTTAGAAAGATTATCTTGGCATATGTACTACTGCTTCCTAGACAGACTCTCTGGCTACTTCCAAATCCCAATAGCTCTTGAGGATCAAGAAAAGACAACATTTACATGTCCATGCAGTACGTTTGCTTATCGTAGAATGCCTTTTGGATTATGTAATGCTCCTGCTACTTTTCAGCACTGCATGCTAGCCATCTTTGATAAACTCATGGAAGATATTATGGAGGTATTTATGGATGACTTTTCAGTATTTGGTAATTCTTTCCATCTTTGCCTTAAAATTTAAAACGAGTTCTAATGGGATGTGAGGAAATGAACCTTGTGCTTAATTGGGAAAAGTATCACTTTATGGTTCAAGAGGGGATTGTGTTATGCCACAAAATTTCTAGTAAAGGGACTGAGGTTGATAAAGCAAAAGTTCAAACCATAGAAAAATTACCTCCTCCTAGTTCAGTTAAGGCTATTCGAAGCTTTTTAGGACATGATGATTTTATAAAAGATTTATTAAGGATTTTTCTAAAATAGCTAAGCCTTTAACAAAACTACTAGAAAAAGATGTGCCTTTTGATTTTGATTAGGAATGTTTAGATGCATTTAATACCCTCAAAAATAAATTGATAAATGCTCCAATTATAATTGCATCTGATTGGAATTTAACCTTTGAACTAATGTGTGATGCGAGTGACTTTGCAGTAGGTGCAGTTTTGGGACAGCGAAGAGACAAGCATTTTCAACCGATCTATTATGCTAGCAAAGCATTGACGGCCGCACAAGAAAATTACACCACCACAAAAAAAGAATTGCTAGCTGTGGTTTTCGCATTTGATAAATTTAGACAATCTTTGATATTATGCAAAGTTGTCATTTACACTGACCATTCAACACTTCGTTATCTTTTAACTAAAAACCTCGACTCATAAGATGGATTTTACTCTTATAGGAATTTGAGTTGGAAATTGAAGATAAGAAAGGAGCTCAAAATCTTGCGGTAGATCATCTTTTTAGGCTTGAAAATCCACATATCGAAGAACTCGATAAGAGTGAGATAAATGACTCGTTTCCTGAAGAAAAACTATTTGCTATATCTGAATCCGAGGTGCCTTGGTTTGCAGACATTGCAAATTACTTAGCTGCTAACATCCTACCAAAAAGGTTAACACATCATCAAAAGAAGTGATTCTTTGCTGATGCGAAAAACTATTTTTGGGAGGACCCTTTTCTTTTCCGTATATATGCAGATCAAGTAATTCGGAGATGTGTTAGAAAGGCAGAAGCAAGCAAAATCTTAGAACATTGCCATTCAGGACCCTCAGGAGGACATTATAGCAGGATTAGAACAACACATAAAACGCTCAAATCAGGTTTTTATTGGCCCACCCTGTTCAAAGACGCTAACAAATATGTTGCTTCGTGTAATAGATGTCAGAGAACAGGTAATATCTCTAAACGCGATGAAATGCCTCAAATATATATGCTATCATGTGAAATATTCGATGTATGGGGTATTGATTTTATGGGTCCATTCCCTAGCTCATTTGGGAATAAATACATCTTAGTAGCAGTGGACTATATGTCAAAATGGGTGGAAGCTCAAGCTTTACCAACTAATGATGCCAGAATGGTAGTGACAATTCTTAAGAAACTCTTCTCTCGATTTGGAACACCCAGAGTAATTATTAGCGATAGGGGTACTCATTTTTGTAATAATCAATTTCACAAGGTCTTAAAGAAATATGGAGTACACCACAGAACAACTACCCGTTATCACCCTCAAACCAGTGGACAAGTGGAAGTAGCAAATCGAGAGCTTAAGCGTATTCTAGAGAAAACAGTTGAATCAAACAGGAAAGATTGGGCATTAAAAGTAGATGATGCTTTATGGGCCTATAGAATAGCATTTAAAACCCCCATAGGAACATCCCCATACAGATTTGTCTACGAAAAAAATTGTCATCTACCATTTGAATTAGAGCACAAAGCTTTTTGGGCTATAAAATTCTTAAATTACGATCTTAAACCTGCAGGTGAGAAAAGAATGATGCAGTTGAACGAGCTAGATGAGTGGCTAGCTAATGCCTACGAGAACTCACGTCTATATAAGAAGGCAACAAAGCGACGCCATGATGCTCGTTTAATGCAACCGAAGCAATTCGAAGTAGGAGATCTAGTTCTACTATACAATTCAAGGCTCAAATTATTTCCTGGAAAGCTGAAATCAAGATGGTCAGGTCCATTCGTAATCAAAACTATTTTTCCCTATGGCACAATCGAGGTAACTCATCCGACTCGTGGCACATTCAAGGTAAATGGTCAGTGACTGAAAATTTAAAATGGTGAAGATTTTAGGGATATAAGAGAGGAGCTTCAGCTCCGTGAACCTTCATTTAGGAATGAAAACAGGGTAAGTCTAGCTTAAGACTTTAAACGAGCGCTTCTCGGGAGGAAACTCGAGCACTAATCTCACTAATATCCATATTTTTTGTTTTAGCATCTAACTAAGAACTAACCAATTTAACAGACGCAGGATTTCTCATCTGCACGGCATAGCACACGGGCGTGTCCGTGGCCGTGTGGAAACCACGGGAAGAGACATAGGCGTTGTAGATGCCGTGTGAGTCAAGAAAGAAAAACTTTTCCCCAACACGGGATGCGATAAAAGGGCCACGGCCATGCGATGCAGCCGTGGTCGATTCTGAGTAAATGACACATGCGTGCGACACGCCCGTGCCTCAAGGTCGTGGTCGAGACTGATTAACGACCACGGGCGTATGATCATATGCACGTGCATGGGAGAAGCGAACGAAGACGCACATGGACGTGTGATTCGGCCGTGTCACACAACACGCCCGTGGGACACGGGCATGGAACACGACTCAGACGCGCCCTAATTCAAAATTTACGAAACACAAGAGCTGAACAGTAAGGTACATGGTCGTGTTCCCTAACCGTGTGCCCCTATTTCTATTTAAACCGACCCTCTGTTCACTTCCCCCCAAAATCCCCCTCCCAAAAGTCCTAGCCACCCTCTACCCTCTAAACTCAACTCCTATAGTCTGGCCACCACCATTAACTCGACCGTCGCTCTTTCCATCTCCCTTCACCCTATTTTTCTCTTTCCTTTATCTTCTCCATGCACACCACACACAGTCCACGCTCGTGCGAGATCGACACGCCCACGCACCACCACCACGCCCGTGTTCCGACCATTGCTCTCCATCGATCACCTTTCCTTTTTCCCTCCATTTTATTTCATTATTATCATTGTTATTATATCTCTTTTCTTTAGTCTAGAACTATGTTTATCTTTATCATTAATATTTCTAATCTCATTATTAGATTGTTAGTTTATCCTTCCTTTCTTGTTTAGTAATAGCAACTAATATATATGCTGATTTATTACAGAAAAATTTCATTCTTCTTGGCATCAGAATTAATAGAATAATACATGTTTTGGATGTCAATGATATGTGATTTATTGAGAATTTTGTACATTTTCAGGTACATAATGACTCCCCCACGTGGGAAAAAGACCGCCATCCCTGCCGCTAAAAAACGGAAGGGACGCGGTGCAATTTCCTCGAGCGCCTCCACCGAAGTGCGCCATCCATTCCTACGGTTTCCTCCAAGATCCCAGGAAGACCTTTTCACATACTTCGCCCGTGACCCCTCGACGTGGGGAGGTGCATTGATTGGGCCGCTTTGGAGCAGGTCCAACTAGCCGACGAGTCTGAGCCCTCTTGACTATCAACCCATGGGGCCAATTCTTCGAGATCATCGAGCCCACATACTTAGAGCTCACTTTGGAGCTCTGCTCCACGTTCCACCTCCAGACGGTGATGACGAATCACGATGACTACAACGACCTGAATTTGGGCCTAGTAGAATTGGGCCCATTGGGCCTTTGGCACGGGAGCGTTTAAAATTTTAGAGAACAAGAGAACGACACTAATGCAAGTTGGACCTATTAGGTGAGTGATTTTGGAAGGTTAGGGGGCTTCCATGATGTCCCGGGATCAAACTTAGACTTTAGGAAAATTTTGGTTTTAGGTTAATAAAATCCTGGGAGTTAGTAAGTAGGCTTCAAGAATAAAATATGGAGAAGAATGACACAAAAAGGGTTGTGGTCTAGCGGCAAATGACACCACATGTGAGACAGGGGAATGACGCCACACAAGGAAGCAAGGGGTCCAAGGTTCAAGTCTTGGCGCTTGCATTTCATTTTGATTTATTTTTTTAAGTGAACTTAGACGTTGGCCATAGACTTATAGCGCATTATTTTAGACATAAGAGGAGCTTGTGGCCTAGTGGCTAGCGGCGTGGATTAAGTTACAGGGGAGCCTGGGTTCAAATCCCATCGCAAGAAAAAAGGGATATTTATTTTGCTAAGTTGGGACGGCCAGAGTTTGTGTTGGAATTAAACTCTGCCGAAGGAGGGATCCCACATCGGGAAGCTAGCAAGAGGGAAGGTGAGAAGCTGGCTTTAAATAGAGCAATCTATGAGGAGAGGAGGGATACCTTGGTTAGTGTTGGGCATAGGAGTGGTCGGAGCGCGGATCAACTCCAGATTCCTATCAGGTGTGTATTTCGCACTACTCTAGTTGTAGAGCGGCAAATGCCGAAATGCCGGTCACACGGTGATGGTAGCCACACACGAGCGTGCAAGCGCACATGTGGGAGCTTCAACGCGATAGTTGAGGCCATCATGAGTGTTCTTGTGGGTTAGGCTGTTTGGGCCTCAATGGGCCATGTGGGGCCAATGGGCCCGTGGGCCCATATGAATAAATTGTATGATTTGTAGTAGATAGTGAACTGGTCTATGTGAATCATATATCTGTGGCTAGATTTGGGCTAAATGGGCCACATGAGCGCGTGGGCCCATTTGGCCCGAGAATGGGCCATAGGCCCATTCCCATCGTTATCTCTGCTTAGAATACCTCAGTTTACAAAATTACTGGAATACTCTTGGTTTACAAAATTGCTGAAAAACTATCAGTTTGCGAAATTACCGAAGTACCCCCAGTTTGTAAAATTACTGACATACCCCTAATTTGTGAAATTACCGAAATACCCCTGATTTGTGAAATTACTGAAAGACCCTTGATTTGCAAAATTACCGAAATACCCCTAATTTGCAAAATTACCAAAATACCCTTGGTTTACAAAATTACCGAAATACCCCCAGTTTGTAAAATTACCAAAATACACCTAGTTTGCAAAATTACTGAAATACCCCCAGTTTGCAAAATTACTGAAATACCCCCAGTTTACAAAATTACGGAAATACACTCGGTTTGCAAAATTACCGAAATACCCCTGTATGGTAGAATTATCGAAAGACCCCTGAAAGGTAGGATTACCGAAATACCCTTATAGGCTAAATGACTATTTTGCCCTTGTGAGTAAATGACTGACTTGTACTATGATTTGACTGATTTGACGTGATCGTATGACTGTGTTTTAACTGACTTGACTGTGGGCCTGTGACTGATATGCTGTTAATATGTGTTGAAATGACTGTTACTGAGCATGGCCATTTTGCATACACGTGTAATGATTGAGCATGACATACATGACATATTGCATGGGGTTGGGATATTGATGATCAGAGGAAGTGTAATCTGGTGGCTCTTCCACATATTCTGGTGGCTCTGCCACAATCTGTATAGTGGTTGTGCCACGTATATTCTGTTATTCTGGTGGCTTCACCACACATTTTGTGATTAGCAGCTTGTCTGCCATATTGGTGTGTAGCGGATGGGTCGGTCGATTTAGAAATCCCCACAGGTGTGTTGGGCTGGTACGGGTGGTGTGTAGCGGATGGACTATTAGTTTTGGGTTGGGCTGCATACTCTATTTGCATATCTGTTATGAGATCTGTTATTGGTTTGGGCTAGGCCCAATTGGTTCTGTTATGGGTTGTGACCCAAATGATATTGCAGTGGGCTTGGCCCACGTATGCTCTGATTTGTACTGTACTATTACTGTTAAAGGGCTTTGGCCCAGACTACTTCGGGTTCTGTTTTTGTATACTGATTGTTACTCTAGAAAGGGGATTACACACTAAGTTTTCATAAACTCACCCCGTTTTTAACTGTGTAGGTAATCCCTAGCCTTAGACAGTTCGGAGCTGCGAGGGACTCAGAGAAGACCACACACTGCTTATGTTTTCCGTTTTGATTATCTACTTTGAAATATTTTGATTTGGGTTGTAATAAGGCCTTTTAAAGTTTTCGCACTTTAAATGTTAGATCAGATTTATTTTAATTAATATCTTTTAGAAGTAAATCATAGCTTTCCGAAATGTTAACTGTTTTAAAACAACACTATGTTTTTGCGACATTTTTTTAAATGGTTTTACGATTTAATCTTTTCGTAAATCAATTACCTTCAAAATTGGCTCCCGCAACTAAAAAAAATGTTTTGGGAATAAAACTAACGTAATTGGAATTTTACTTAAGCTTTTAAACAAGAAGGGTTTTCAATGAAAACATGGTTTTCGAAAAACACTTCAATGTGACACGCCAGATTAGGGCCTAACTTTTAGGCCGGGTTTGGGGTGTTACAATGACCCAGGCACAGTCCAATTCTGTCTCAGAGGCATAGTACGTGAGCTCAGTGTCCTATAGTTTGGGGCCGCCTTGGGACTCTACACCGACAAATTCATGGAGGACAATGATCTCGAGAACATCCATGACCACATCCATAAACCCCCTTCTAGGTGTTGGAAAAACTTAGCCCCCGTCTAGGCCACTATGACCCCAGTCGCTCCGAGGCGACAGCTCTCGCCCCATCCCTGAGGTACTTACACGCCATCTTAGCTCATACACTGACAGGAAGGTGAGAGAGTACTAGCGTCATGAACATTCACGACGCCTACTTTCTATGGTGCATGGGAACGGGCACGTCTTCGACTTAGCCTACTTCTTAGCTCGCACCATTCAACATCAAACGGAGCAGCATAGGAGAGGGTTCATCTCCATGGGTCCCTGCATCACACGTCTGGCTCGGTATTTTGGGCTCCTCAACACCGCAGCCCAGTCCTCCTCACTCACTCTAATAGGAAAGATGTCCCAACAGAGCATCTGGACGATGCTCCACATGAGGATGATTAAGTGTTGTCGTAGGTCCGATCCTCCCCAATATAGGCTATCACAAGACACCAACGACCCAGAGACATTACTAATGATGTCCCTCCACAGCACGAGGAACCACCTTCGGCACCACAATCCCCTCGCCGACCAGTTCATGCAGCTGCTTCACTTTCAGACATCTCTGAGTGCCTCACTCGATTCGAGTAGTACTGTACTCAGCAATTTGACAACAACACTCGACGGTTTGACAGCATTGAGGCGACACTTCATTAGATTTGTCAGCATTTTCATATATTGCAACCACCACCACCTAGCGACCCAGCTGATGATGAGGACCTTTGAGTCCCTCTATTTTTATATTTATTATTTTTTTATTTCTATCTTCAATTTTATTTTTAATTACATTTGTTTGTTCAAATCTTTACCTTTCTTGTTTATAACTTTTATTAGTATAATTCGATTTCTTTTATCTCCTGCTGTCTAATTCTCGAGTATATATAACAACATCCTCTGATAGAACGCCCTAAAAATTTACTGATGACTTCGCAGTTTACAAAGGTTCAAGGTGCCACTAAAGGAACGAACACATCATCGGAGTATTTTCCCCCACCTTTATCTCTGCTTAGTTATCATGTTCACCATTGGTTATTTTCTAAGGTTTCATCCATAATTCAGGAATTTTCACTTTTCTCCCTCTCTTATGATTTCTAACTTTATTTTTATTACCCATCTTTGTACATTTAGGACAATGTACATCTTAAGTGTGGAGAGGTTATTGATTTCATTACCAGAAAATCCCTGAATTACATCTTATTCTTAAAGTAGTTTTCTCATATTTACTATTAGAATGAAGCTTCCATTGATTTATGATTTTTGTTGATATGTTTCGGATTAACTCATAGGTAATTGTGCATTGATGGTTAAAACTTTAAAGATATTAGAGAATCAAGCATGATAAGTCTATTTTCAGAATTAAAAATTTACTAGGTAGTTTCCCTAACCCTAAATATTACTTTAAAGTTTGAAATTTATAAGGTTGATATTAAAAACCATAGTTTTTGTGAGATTTTAAGCCTTTTAGAGCATATATCTTTTCTTGCTCACTTTATTGATTATGAGTGAGTCAACATTGATTTTTTATTCTAGAACTTGCTTCGATTATACATGTCGAGACCATATTTTTTATTTGATATAATGAGATGATAAAGGCACCTAGGTTTTAACCCACTTACTTCATAAAAAGCCTACCTCCATAATAAACCCATAGTAATCCGCTTTTAGCCTAATAAACCGTTTCTTGACTCACCCAATAATATTAACCTAAAACAAAATTTTTACTTTCCCTAATCTTTTGACGCCCCTTTTTGTCGAGATTTTATTTAAGCAGTTACCTAACTATGTTCTCTACTTCCCTTTTTAAGTTCTTTCATATTAATTGTAGGTTTTTATTCTTAAAAAAAGAGTTGAAAGTATATTCATTATTAGTTCCATTTTTTATAAGAGTAAACAGTTAAATTCACATCTCTAGAAGAAGCTCTTGTTATTAATGTAATTATTCATCATTAGTTCATTGTTTCTAGTTAGGTAATTTATCAATTCAACCTCGATTCTAACCTTCTAATTCAGCCTATATCTACACCTTTAACCCAAGCCCCATTACAACCCTTTAAAGACCTTTTGATTTGTGTATCATCTCATTTTATAGTGGTGGAGATTTGATTTTCATGCAAGCCTATGGGATTAACTCTTCATGTTGACTTTTGAGTGCTTAATTTGAACCTTAAACACCTTGAATGATTTTAGTGAATCTTTAGTGAGGATGTCAAATCTTGTCGGTTTTGAATTAGCGGTAATCATTTAGGTAAGGGGAAACACCTATATTTTCGTGCTATAAAATTTATAACTTAGATTGTTTGAATCTTTAGGACTCTTTTTGTTAAATTATCAATGTATGAATTATCTATGAATTATGATGAAACATTATTGATAAAGATTATGAATCAAGAAAGTTACGGTTAATTGTGAGTTGAGAATTTTGCTTGAGGACAAGCAAAGGCTTAAGTGTGGGGATATTTGATAAACCATAATTTACAAATATTTTAACCCCATGCTTGGTTTAATTTTGGCTGAGTTTCCATTGAATTTGATGAATCCGATGCTCCTAATCTCTTAATTACATGTTTTATACTTAGGAGAGCTTAGGGAGTCGAAAAGAACGAGAAACAGGACAAAACGGGACAAAATGGGCCTTCACGGCCTGGACCACCGCACATGGGCAAATCCACACAGCCATGTGTGGCAAGCCGAATCGAACACGGCCTGGGCTATCGACCACGGGCGTGTCCCTGCCGAAATTAGGATGAATTCTATTCAGAATAGGATACTTGTGGGCCAAGAAAGGCATCTAGAAGCCTATATAAACACCCTATGGGGCAACCTAAAAGGGGGTTCAACAAGACGTCGAATAGACGCCGAGAAGAAGGAGAAAATAGTCCAAGACAGCCGTCGAGATCAGCTTAGGAGAAGGATCTCCATCAAGACTGAGGATCTCCCATCAAGTTCTTTAGAAGTTTTTCGGTTTTCTTATGTTTTGTTATTTTCCCTATTCTAATATGTTTCCCTCTTCTAGTATAAACTAAACTCCCCAAATATCTAAGGGGAATGAAGCCTAAGACGAATCTTATTATTATTTGATTTATGAGATAAATACTTGTGCTTATTCTTAATTGTGAGTTCTTATTCTTATTTGATAATTCAGGTTATTGATTCAAGTCGAATGTGCTTATTCAGTGGAGCAAAAGTCCCTGTTTAAGAGTAGATCAACACAAATAAGTGGAGTTGATTGCAACCACAGAGATAGGGTGACGAAAATCTGCCAGATTAGGGTCAAACCTAATAAGGGAATCCATAGATCAAGTTAATGCGACAATAGGGGTTTTAATTAGAAAGAGATTTCAATTAATCAACCTAGAGTCAGTTATTAGTAGCCTCGAGAGAGGTATTAATATAAGTTAGGGATTTTTACGGATTAAGCCAAGTGGATAAATCGCATGAATCAAAAGTAATAAGTAAAGTCTAGGTGAATTCTTCTTTAGGTATTGCCTATCTCATATAAGTTGTCCAAAAGTATTTTCCCAATTTACTCTCTGTCGCTTACATAGTTAGTTAATTTTAGATTAAAAACCAAATTCCCTTAATTATTAAGCTAGATAATAAAAAGATAGTTAATACTAGTACTATTGGTTCTTGAGGATACGATATTCTGGACTCACCACAGCTATACTACTGTTTGATAGGTGCGTTTGCCTTTGTCGAAAAAATAGTTAGTTTCGAGCTCCACCATAAATCATCTATCCTTGGAAAAGGATACTTATTCTTCACCGTCACCTTATTGAGTTGTCTGTAATCTATGCATAACATCATCAACCGTCTTTCTTCTTCACAAAAAGTACCGGAGAACCCCATGGTGAATAGCTGGGTCTTGCAAATCCTTTGTCCGTTAACTCTTGCAACTGAACCTTTATCTCTTACGGAGCAACCGAAATAGGTGCCGTGCCCGGGACTAACTCTATCCCAAACTCGACCTCTCTAATTAGAGGCAATCCGGGTAACTCTTCCAGGAACACATCTGTATACTCGCATACCACCGGCACTGATTCAATCATTACCTTTGACTCTAGAGTATTTAGCACAAAGGCAAGATAGGAGTGATACCCTTTTCTCAAGTATTTCTCAACTACCACAGATGTAATCATTGCAGTCAAACTATCCGATTTCCCTGATTCAACTCGAATAACATCTCCATTTACACATCTCAATTCAATAAACTTACTACCACAGTTTACTAAAACATTATGAGCAGTCAACCAATCCATACCAAGAATCAAGTCAAATTCATCAAATGGCAACAACATGATATTTGCTGGAAAAAAATGACCTCTAATTGTCAAAGGACAATTCCTACACACCTTGTCAACTAGCGCATGTTTGCCAAACGGGTTTGACACTTTTACTACAAATTCTGAGGACGCAACAATCATACTCATGCCAGATGCCAATTTCATGCAAATGTAAGAATAGGTAGACCCCGGGTCAATCAAAGCAACAACAAAGATATCATGAAGAGAAAAAGTACTCATTATCACATCTGGAGATGATGCCTCTTCGCGAGCGCGAATGGCATAAGTCATTGCAGGTGCTCGACCTTCCGATCTCATAGCAGAGTCTCTAGGTGCACCTCTACTACTAGTCCCACATCCTGGGTTCTTTTGTGATCTACCCCTCGAAGACATATTGCTTGATCTTATTTCTTGCTTTCTTTCCTTCTCATCCCTCTCAAAACAATTTTGGATAAAATAATCGGGTGAACCACACTTGTAACAATTACGGTTATTCCCCCAACACTCCCTAGTGTGTTGCCTACCACAATTTGGACACTCTGGTTTATTAGACTTTAGATTGCCTACGCTTGCCATTGAGGTGGCTTAAACTCTCGAGCCCGAGTAAGTATTACCTCGAGTTCGATGTGAATATCCATCTGATGCAGTTGTTCGAGGGTTCATTTCCTTGGACCTCTTTAATGGAGTTTGGTACGATTTACTCATTGGCCTCTTTCTTGCATCTCGGGCCTCACTCATGGATTTTCTTTTTTCCTTATTCAGCTCATCAGCCTTGCATACCCTATCAACCAACACCACAAATTCTTTCAATTCTAAAATCCCAACTAGAAGTCTGATATCATCATTCAGCCCATCTTCGAACCTCTTGCACAAAATAGCTTCCACTCTTGTGCATACTTGCTGAGCCTAATAAACTCGCGCTCATACTCTGCCACAGTTATTTTGCCTTGCTTCAATTCAAGGAATTCTTTTCATTTCTGGTCCACAAATCTCTGACTTATGTACTTCTTTTAGAACTCTTCCAAAAAGAAGTCCCACGTTACTCTCTCCCTTGGAACTACTGACGTCAATGTTTTCCACCAACGCTATGCCGAGTCCTTCAGTAATGACACGGCACATTTCAAGCTCTCCTCAGGTGTGCAGGAGAGTTCATCGAATACCCGCATTGAGTTCTCAAGCCAGAACTCCGCCCTCTCGAGGTCATCATCTATATTAACTCTAAATTCCTCGACCCCTTGTTTCTGAATCTTATTAACCGGGGATTTGGTCATTCTTACTAAATCTATACCTTGAGGAGCCACAGGAACTGGCAGAGGTATAGGAGGGGGTGAAGGAGGTTGAGCATTAGGGTTCGCTCATACATACTCCGTATACCAATTACTCATCATTTGGAGAAAGGCTTCCCGGGCCTCTTCTCCTTGACCCATAGTCTCAGATTTACTCTCTACAGGCACGATCCCTTGCACGGGAGTCGGCGCATTACTAGCAGCGTCATCAGCAGTCGCTTAGTCGAGATCCATTTACTATATAAAAACAAAGTTTAGAATTGTCAGAAGTCACCACACTATCAATATACGTTTATGGCATGTATAGCGAGACTCTTACACGCTATGGTAGTTCGTGAACTGACTAAACCATAGGTCTGATACCACTAAATGTAACACCCCTTACCCGTAGTCAAAGCGGGAATCGGGTACGAGGCATTATCGGACTCATCTTGCTTGAACGTACAACTTTGAGTTATAAAATTTCATTCCAACTTAAAACTTTTCAAACACATTCATGTCATCCTTATTATGGGACTTCGAGACCTTAAACATGCAAACGTAGGGTCTCGAAATCAATCCGGGAACTTTTGTAGAATTAGAAAAATTTTACCTTAGCAGGGCCACATGCCCGTGTGGTCACACACGTCCATGTCCCTAGCTCGTGTGAAATTTATTTTTCATTTTAAACCTACAGGGGTTTTCACACAGCCGGACACAAGCCCGTATCCTCCGCACAGCCTAGACACGCTCATGTCCTCACCCGTGTGTGAAAACCTAGGTATTCTCTTTACGACGTCAGTAACCTTAAAAGGGGCACACGACCTAGGCACACGCCCATGTGTCTAGCCCGTGGTCGACACTGACTTGCAACACTAACATGCAGGGGACACACGGCCCAGTCACACACCCATGGGGCTGACCGTGTGTCACACACGCCCGTGTGCCTACCCTTGTGGACAAGAACAAGGCTATTTGCCGAGCTCTTTTTATCACCCAAACTCCTACAACATAAATCACATTCAACCATTAATCAAACAACCCAATCATGCATCATTCACATTCATGAATAACCTCATATTTTTATATATTAATAATAATGAGCCATCAACTATGGCTATTTACAAAAAGTTCATCTTTGAAAGAGTGAACACACTTGGCCAAAATAACATGACATTTCACTAAGTCTAGTCCCTATACATGCCATACTCAAAATGATAAGTCTAAATATACTGAGATGAGATGATAGTGTGGGTGATCTTCTGATTATCTTTATATCCCGAACTGGCTCCTTGACACTATAAAATATGGGAAAAGAAAGGGAGTAAGCTTTAAGCTTAGTAAGCTTACATGTAAACAGTATGCATCATAACATATGCTAATCCATCAATAACATTGCATATCATGCTTACTCATTTTATCTCTTACCACAATCGAACCATATATTAATTATGAGCGCATTTCCTGCACGCATCACCACAAAGCAAGATGAAACATTTACTTAAAAAATTTCTCGATAAACCCCTCAGAATAATACTAAATACCGGTGGTTTCGCTCACAGCCCACCATTAATCAATAATAGGGTGGTATCGCACATAGCCCACCAACAATAATATTTACAGTGGTTTCGCAGATAGCCCACCAAATGATAATATAAACGATGGTATCACACACAGCCGATCGTGAATAAGTAATAAGGTGGTATCGCACATATCCACTAAAAAGGATAATTACTCACTATCTATCAATTTCAATCAATCTCAATCATAATTGATCTCATTCATACAATGCACCAATGAGTAACAACATATGTATTAAAAATGTATCGTTTACACATAAACTTACCTCGGTGCAAAATGTATTAATCGACGGTTTAGTCCCTAACCTTGCCTTTTCCTCGGTCAAGGTTGTTTCCGTGCTCTTCTTGATCTATAATAATAAAATTTACTCATTCAATCACTTTATAACTCATGATAAATCAAAATTTCTACTTAGGAAAAATGACCATTTTGCCCTTATAATTTGGCAAAATTACGATTTTGCCCATAGGCTCGTAAATTGTTTTTTCATCACATTTTCTCATTAAACAAATATAACACCCCCAGACTCGACCCAGACGTTATGGCCGAATTCAGAAATGTCACATCAAAGGCATAATTCAAAACGATTTTGCTGAGTTAAAATTTAAGACCCAAAAGCCCAAAATCCTTGAGTCTTGCTAAGTAATGATAAAAGCCCATTTAATTATTTTAAGTATTCCAAAAACCATGTTTAAACATAAGAAATTTACTCAGTTTTAATAATTAAGTAAACAGTTGAAACAACAAAACTCAAAATCCAAAGTCAAATTGGAGTACAAGGCCTTGTTACATCCAACGAAAACAAGTAATTAAAATCATGTCTTTTGAGACAAATAAATAAAACTTCTAAGTATCTTGTAGTGTGGCCATCTCCGAGTCCTCTTCCATGTTGAGCCGTTTACTGAGGGTCACCTGAAACAATTAATAAAAAGGAGGATGAGTTTCGAAACTCAGTGCGTACAACCCTTGGTAATCCAATCAACATACAATTATCACATTGGGCCTAAGCCCTATCAAAAACGGTGGTCTTGGGCCTTAGCCCACAATGACCTCATATCACATCAGTATCACATGAATGCAATGCACTCATCCCAAATCCAACCCTGCACTCCATTTCCCTTCCATCCCTACACTCCTGTGGGGACATAAATATCAACCTACCCATCCCTACACTCCAAAGGTAGCACCAGCAGCGGCACTACTCAACGTTGCAGCAAAGCTACTATAATGGGCTTAAAGCCACCGGTGGATCCACGGTTATCAAGCGACTATGCGATCCTCAAATCTTCCTCCGTATCATCAAAACCTACCCAAGTGCAACATATATTTCATGAATGCAACATACACATTTTCACACATTTGGATCTTAGGGGTATTTCAGTCATTTCACTACCCAAGGGTATTTTCGTAAATCTACTCTACAGGGGTATTTACGTAATTTTACAAAATAAGGGTATTTTGAAAATTTTTTGTAAATCAAGGATATTTTGGTAATTTTGTAAATCAAGGTTATTCTGGTAATTTTACAAATCAGGGGTATTTTAGTAATTTTGTAAATCTAAGGATATTTTGGTAATTTTCAAACTAGGGGTATTTGGTCCCTTTCGGGTTTTAGTTATGAACTTTGGCCCATTAACAGGTCCTTGCGGCTAAAGTGAACAGACACTATGCACTAGGTAGGATTCCAGAGAAGAGGAGGTGGGCCACTAGGACCGCTTAAGTACCAAGCTCTCCCTAGATCCAATCCTAGACATGCATATGTCCGTTGCCACACTCTAACCCAACGACTTGTCCACGGACATGTTTAATTATTAGATTAAGTCTTATGCAGTTTAAGAGTTGTTCAGAACTAGGACTAAAGTCCATTAAACCCTAGCATACTTGTCAACGTCCCCATAAAGCCCATCAAGCCCATTTCATGTTCATATAGCCCATTATGCCCAAATCACATCCTTGTGGCCCATTAGGCCCAGATCTCATTCATATGGCCTATTAGACCCAAAACAATTCCAGATCATGTGACATGCATCACTAACTCAATTCATATAACCAAATCAATCAATTTTATCGAACTTAGCCTCATGGCCCACTGAGCCCATTTAGCCACTTTCAGCTTTTCAGCTTTCCAGCATTGCCGATATCATGTGTGTTGTGTTTGTACACACCTGGTTACAATGACGTGCTATACTATCCTTGGTCTTAAACCTACAACCAACCAACCTTCAATCAATCATGTAACACCCCAAACCCGGCCTAGACATTATGACCGGATCTGGTATGTCACATGGGAAGGTTGTTTAAATGAACCTCGCGTTTGCTTAAAAATTTCGAGTTTTGATTCCCTTTTAAAAATCAGACTTGATTTAACGTTCCTTGCAAAAGGTTATAAATATTACTAGTAGCCGAAAACTTGTTTTATAATACGAGAATCGAAAACCAGCAGATTTTAGTATGTGACGTTTTTGAAAATAGTTATTGTGGTTTAAGAAAATCCCGAATTTAATTATCCATAGTTTGTGATCCACTCCTTAATGTTTTGGGAAACGGTTATTTAAGTTTTTAGGAAAAACCACGTATTAATCGATTCATAATAGATAATAAATGCGTAAAAATAAAAACCAAATTAAAATCACAGTGGCCTTATTATAGAACATAATCCCAAATTTAAAATAAATTTAAAGTAATTTAAAACAGAGTTTACTAGGAAACAATGCATGGCCACCACAGAGTCCGCCTCGGCTCCAAATCCGCAAAGCTAGGAATTACCTGCGAAATTAAGCAGAGGGGTGAGTTACGAGAACTCAGTGTGTAATTCCCCACACGATCAATAACTGGGCCCGAACCCATTCAGATACCAACTGGGCCTTAGCTGTAACACTCCAAACCCGGTCAACACACCACGACCGAATTTGGTATGTTACGGAGTGAAAACATTTGGAAAACATAAGTTGTCGATTAAATCTTAAGAAAAACCTTTTCTGTCGCTTAAAAGAAGTTCAGAAATCCCTTTTTGAGGTGATATTAAAATCGTGTAATGATTTCTTTAAAATGTATGCTTGAAAACCCACTTGTTGTTAGAAATTTCAGAAAATAGGCGATACTAGTTAAGAACGGGGTGTGTTGAGTATTATCAAGTATAAAACCTTTTGTATTTGAAGTGGTTTTGAAAAGTTAGAGAAAAACATTCAAGTTACCTTTGTTATCATCTTATAGGTTGTGTTACCCTTTGGTAACGATTTAAAAACCCAAAAGAGCTATAGTTTTGAAAACATTGCTTTTTACTGGTTAATTTAACAAGTTCATTAATCCAATATAATCAAAATAAAAGCAAGTCATTAAAACCCAAAATTTAACTTAGCTGCCTTATTACAACCCAAATACCAAATTATACTAAAGTAAATAAAATCGAAATAGCAGTTTAAAGTTCCAAAACCAAACTAAAATGCATGGCCACCTCGAGTCCTCCCCGACTCCATATCCGCGATCTATGCCTCATCTGCAAAATATAAGGGAAGGGGTGAGTCACCGAGACTCAGTGTATAAATCCCCAACCCGATATTTCAACCACTTAAACAGATCATTAGCAAAATATGCAAATCATGCAACCCCATAACCTAACCATCCAATCTCCTTTAACTATCCCGTGTGGTCAAAACCACTGGTGGTCAAAACCACTGGTGACCGAAGTCACAAATACATATATATCGATGATGGGGCCAACCCATCGTGTGGTCAAAACCACTGATGACAATCCCGTACTATATAATGTGGGGCCAACCCACTGTGGTACCAAACCACTGGGACGAGTCACAATAATCCATGTGTGGTCAAAACCACTGGTGGCCGTAGTCACAAATATCAATCGTATGGTCAAAACCACTAGGACTTAGTCACAAATAATGTGGTCAAAACCACTGGTGACCGTAGTCACAAATGGAATGATGGGGCCAACCCATCTTGTGGTCAAAACCACTGGTGACAGTCCAAATAATTCATCCCCCTCCTCACAGCAATCCCATCATCATCATGCTCATATCATACATGTCATAATATCAAGTATCATGCAATAAGGCATAGTATAGCATTATCAACTCGTGATAACATACATCGAAAATCACATAACAGGGGACTTACCCGGAATCCAAGCTCATGCCCACAAGACAAGGTCACTAATACCAGAGGTTATACAGTAACATAATAAGCATCATTAACTAATAAAGTGTGTAAGAGTTTACACACCTGGCTATTCGTAAATCTAAGCGAATCCCGAAACTACGCAAACTAACGAGATCCCGAATGTTACTCCCTCCTTAAGCCGATTTGGTTTCCAACCAAATCCCGAAGCCATACAAAGAGCCTCCTTGCAATCGGCCACACACTGCTGCACATAAACGATTAGCCTTCGGCTTTTGAACGATTAAGAAATGGATCTTGAAACGTTAAGACCTTACCTAGATCGACCACCAAATCCCAAAGACACACTGCAATCGGCTATAGTCCTCCTTGAAATCGGTTTCAACACAACTCTTAGAACCCATAGACCATTCGGCCATAACTTAAATCCCGAAACCACATGAGTTGTCGCACACTTACTTTACTGATAGATTCGACTTGAACAAACACCAATGTTCGGCACCCTTAAATGATCATGAACAGAATTCTAACACTTAGATCTATAAGGAAAAAAAGATAAAAAGGAAGTGGGTTTCGGCATTACCCACCTTGATCAAGAAAAGAAAACGAATAGGAAGTTCACTTACCAGAGTTTCGGCTATGATCCACAAAGAAGAGAAAAGGAGAAATCGCAAGAGAGGGAGAGGGTGATAGTTTCGAATAGGAGAAGAAAAGAAGATTTGATTAAGTCCTGAGGAGGTTCGGCTAATGGGGTTTTCAAGAAAAAGATAAAACAAAAATGGAAAGGGAGATAGGTATGGTGTTTTCGACTTTTGAGAATAGTCAAGATGAAGAAGAGAAAGAGAATGGGGAAAGGAGAATTCGGCAAGGTGAATGAAAAGAGATTTCGGCACAAGGTGTTTTGAAAGAGAAGATGCCGAATGGGGGGTGAGGTTATTGGTTTCGGCCTTGAGCAAAAGAAGAAGAAGAGAAGATGGGTGAAGGTGATTTCGGCAAAGGCTAACTAAAAAGAACCGAAAAGAAAAGAGAAGAAAGACCCCTTTGGGTTCGGCTTAAACAAGGAAAATCAAAGATGAGAGCACCTTGGTGTTTCGATTTCGGCACAAATGGTGAGAGACCACCAAAGCACATTCGGCCACTACCCAAAAGACCCCAAAATCGATTGCCCCTTAGCTCAAAACACCCCTTGCCAATTTCGGCTGGACACTTCCTTCCCCTGAGTTCAAATTCGGCCATTATAAAACATCCAGTTATGTAGTGCGAAACAAGTGGAGGCATGGCGAATCCTGAGTACCCACCCTACGGACAGGGCATGGAGAGCGAACAAATGAAATATATGGGTAACAATTTTCAATATCAAAATAACCCTTATAGTAACACTTATAATCCAGGTTGGAGGAACCACCCCAATTTTTCATGGGGTGGTCAAGGAAATCAAAGATAACAACTAACCCAAAACTTCCAACAACAGCCCTACCCACAGGAAAAGAAGTCGAACCTTGAGGAGATGCTAACAAAATTCATAGCAGTCTCAAAAACATGTTTCCAAAATACCGAGACAACACTTAAAAATCAACAAGCATTGATTCAAGGGATCGAAAACAAGTTAGGACAACTTGCTAAGCTGATCTCTGAAAGACCATAAGGAAGCCTACCAAACAATATCGAGACTAACCCAAAGGAGCAAATTCAAGCCATAATAGCTTAAGAAAGCGAAGGGTCAGACGAGCCCAGCGTAAGGTAAGAAATTTTGGTAGAAGAAGGTAAGGGTGAGGTAAGTAATGATAAATCAAAACTGGTAATCAAATAGTACCAACCTCGCATACCATACCCCGAAGCAATGAGGAGAGACGAGACAGAGGAACAATTCGGTAAGTTTCTTAAACTTTTAAAAAAACTACATATTAACTTACCGTTTATTGAATCTCTTTCACAGATGCCAGATTCAAGGAAATTTTTATAAGAACTTCTAACAAACAAGCGAAAGTTAGACGAGGAATCACATGTGCAACTAAACGCAATGTGCTCGGTAGTCTTGCAAAATAGACTACCACAGACATTAAAAGATCCAGGGAGTTTTACAATTCCATGCTTAATTGGTAGTTTACCTATTGATAATGAGTTAGCTGATTTAGGGGCAAGCATAAATGTCATGCCTTATAAAATGTTTAAACAACTAGGTCTAGGGAAACCTAACCAAACTAGGATGAGCATTCAATTAGCTGATAAAACTATTAGAATTCATAAGGGTATAATTGAAGATGTTCTTGTGAAAATTGATAAATTTGTATTCCCAGTGGACTTTGTCGTTTTAGTCATGGATGAGGACAATAGTATCCCCTTAATTTTAAGAAGGCCCTTTTTAGCAATTGCCAGGACTAAAATTGATGTCGACGCAGGTGAACTCATACTTTTTGTAGGTGAGGAGGAATCGCATGTGGAACTAAATGCAATGTGCTCGGTAGTCTTGCAAAATAGACTACCACGAAAATTAAAATATCCAAGGAGTTTTACAATTCCATGCTTAATTGGTAGTTTACCTATTGATAATGAGTTAGCTAATTTAGGGGCAAGCATAAATGTCAAGCCTTATAAAATGTATAAACAACTAGGTCTAGGGAAACCTAACCAAACTAGGATGAGCATTCAATTAGCTGATAAAACTGTTAGAATTCATAGGGGTATAATTGAAGATGTTCTTGTGAAAGTTGATAAATTCTTATTCCTAGTAGACTTTGTCATTTTAGACATGGATGAGGACAATAGTATCCCTTAATTTTAGGAAGGCCCTTTTTAGCAACTGCCAAGACTAAAATTGATGTCGACGCAGGTGAACTCATACTTTTTGTGGGTGACCAGACAGTCACTCTTCAAGCTCTCGATACGAATAGGACATCGAATAATCAAGGTGAGAACGTACACTCTATCAATAAACATTTGGTTAAACCTTCTTTTCAGGAAGCACCACGAAAAAACACAACTGAACCCGATCTTGGACCCCGTGCCAACAAGAAATAACTCAAGAGGAACGAATGTTTCAGATCGATGAACTAGACGAATGGAAGATGTATTTGAAGGAAAAACTAGGGATACACGAAGCAGAACCAAAGCCACTCCACGAGACAGACAAGTTCAAAATCAGAGATCAGGTATTGTTAGATAAAGCAGACCCTCAAATATCTCCTCCTGATCCTAATACAAACAAAGAAATCCCTTTTAAGGTAATCAATGTTTACAGTCGAGGTAAGTAATCCTATATTCTGCACTTTCAAAATAAATGCTACTCGACTTGAACTATATACTATTAGTAAGACAGATAGCATAAGAGAGGATGTTTAACTCTTCAAACCACCATGAATATGCGAATGAGAGGTAAGTCTAGCTTAAGACTATAAACGAGCGCTTCTCGGGAGGCAACCCGAGCATTAACTCTATTAACTTTTACATTCCTAGTTTTATTTCTACTTCAGCATCTAATCATCAGCTAACCAAAAGTACAGATTTTCATGCCACACGGCCTTGCACACGGCTGTGGCCGTGGTCGTGTGGGCACCACGAATCTCCGTACTGACAGGGCAGAGATGGTACGAGTCAGAACGAATCATATTTTTGAGCCACGGACTCCAACTACCATGCCACAGCCGTACGATACGGCCGTGCCCGACACTGTTAAATCATACACGGGCACCTGAACATGGGTGTGGGAGAAGTAAATGAAGCACAACACGGCCGTGTGATACGGTAGTGTGACACAACACGCCCATGGTACATGGGCGTGGGGATGTACCAGACCCCAAAATTCTATTTAAACCACCCCACCCCTCCCTCTTCTTACCTACTCCCCATCTCTTTTTCCATACCATTTTCTTTCCCTTTTCTTTTTCAGATCTTTCCCCTTCCATATTATTCTTCTAACCCTTGATCTCCACAATACCTATGTCGAAGAAGTGGAAGGATCCAAGTACAGTCTCCCTGTGGGAGATCTATCTACATAAGTTCATGTCGGACGCTTCATCCACTCGACAAGCCAAGGGTCTTTGAGGCCATTTAACTTTTATTTCTCTTTTCTCGTTTTTTTATTTTCTTTATCTTTACTTCTCTTCTACTAAATTTAGTTTCTCTTATTTTAGTTTCTGGGTTTTAGGTTCTAAAGGCTACTAGCGAATCACCACGACCACGACCATAGCCACCCCACTGCAGCCTTAAAAATCACACCCACCTCGTGAACCATCCAACAATAAGGACTTTTCAGTCCATTCATCTTTTCTTCTAGTTTATTTCAATTTTTACACTATTTCTCTTTATCCTTCTTGTCTTTAAATATATATTTAGTATATTTTGAATTATTATTATTATTTCCTGGCTATTTCTTCACGAGCTTCCCAATTTCTTCATCTAGCGCAGAGCTCGAGAGCAGCCACCACACCTCGGGACTTCCAACTCAAGGAAACCATCCAAATTCATGAAGTTTCACCTCTCCCTCTCTCTTAAATTTCATATATATATTTGTACATTGAGGGCAATGTACATCTTAAGTGTGGGGGGTGAATATTTATTTTGAGAAAGTGCCTAACTTTCTGCATTATTCTCAAATCCCTGAATGATATATTGTCTTTAAGTGATTTTCTCATATTATGATTAGAATGCAATTTCCTTTGATGTATGATTTTTATTGATGTGTTTTGGATTAAGTCATAGTTAATTGTGCAATGATGATTAAATTTGAAGGATACTAGAGAATCAAGCATGATAAGTCTATTTTCAAAAATTAAAATTTTGGATAGGTTGTCTACTTGAATCTAAATATTACCTTGAAGTTTGAAATTTACAAGATTGACATCAAATACCCATAATTTTTGTGAGATTTTGAGACTTGTAGAGCATATATTCTTTTTCGTGCTCACTTTTTGATTATGAGTGTGTCAACATTGATTTGTTATTCTAGAACTTGCATTGATTATACATGTCGAGACCACACCTTTGATTTGATATACAGAGATGATGAACGCACCTAGGTTTTAACCCACTTACTCCACTAAAAGCCTACCTTTATAATTAACCCCTAGTGAACCCCGTTGATCCTAACAACCCATTTATTGACTCATCCACTAATATTAACCCAAAACCCTTTGTATTTGTTATCACCATTCCTGAACTCCTTTTTTGTCGAGATTTGATTTTGAACAGCTTCCTAACTATGTTCTATATTTCAGTTGTTAAAATTCTTTCTTATTATTGTATTGATGTGTTCTTAAAAAAATATATAATAATAAAATCGAAGTATATTCATTATTAGTTATGAGATTAAATGAGCTTATACGTTTAAATTC
Source organism: Gossypium australe (assembly GCA_005393395.2). Classification (NCBI taxonomy): domain Eukaryota; kingdom Viridiplantae; phylum Streptophyta; class Magnoliopsida; order Malvales; family Malvaceae; genus Gossypium; species Gossypium australe. Next base: position 105,849,972 of record CM016621.1, on the reverse strand, counting down.
CAATTGTTGAAGAAGAAGCTCGTATTAGAGTATTACTATTAGTAGTACAAATTTTCAAATAATGTAATTATTTATATTCAGTTCGTTATTTCTGGTTAGGTAATTTGTCAGGTCAATCTCGATCCAAACCCTCTAATTCAGCCTTTATCCACACCTTTAACCCAAGCCCCATTACAACCTTGTTAAAGACCTCTTGATTTGTGTATCAAGGTTCAAGGGACACACGACCAGGCTACACGCCCAAGAAACAGACCGTGTGTCACAGACGGCCTAGACACACGCCGGTGTGCCTACCCCTGTGGACAAATATAAGGCTATTTACCAAGCCATTTGCCACCCTGAAAAGTAACTACACTTATACTATTTCCAATAACACATCTCTAATACCCACAATCAAGACATCCACACCTTAATTCACATTACGTTCATCATGCATATACTTCATACATAAGTCATTCAATTGCGCAAGCTTGCACTTCATGAATTTCATTATCATTGAATATATATATATAACTTAACTAGTATTAGCCAATTCCAATGGCCATTTAGAAAATGAATAAGTAACATTAATAACCAACACATTGTTCAACCAATATGCCATACAACAAAATGACCAAGTTCCTATACATGCCATACTTAAAATAATTGAACTTTACTATACCTAAAAGAATAGCTTGATAGTGTGAATCGAGCTCCGGCGTCCTACGATCCCCGAGCTAGCTTGGCGATACTACAAGAAAAAGGAAAGGAGAAGGAGTAAGCATAAAGCTTAGTAAGCTTGCAGTAATAAATAACAACATAAATTCTTGGGAAAAACATCCACACATTACAATATCAATGAACGTAAAATTCTCAAGCAACATTGACATGGCTTACTCATGCTCTCTTACCAACCACTTATCACATATCAGACTCATTTCTCGTGAGTTTCGCATATGTACCTGTATCACTCCATCACATAACTTTAGCCCTGTTTTTTCCATCTTTATCATAAACTTAAATACTTTACTCCATTGAACCACTTGGAATATTGAAGGATGCCCGAAAATTGTCATACACGTATTAAGATGCCAATGCCATACCCTTGATATGGTCTTACATGGGATTACATGTCGATGCTGATTCCATATCCTATATATGATCTTATACAGGATCTCATATCGATGTCAACGCCATATCCCAGATATGGTCTTACACGAGATCGTATGTTGATGCCATATCCCAGACATGTTCTTACACGATTTTCATAACGAAGCCAGGTCCCAGACGTGGTCTTACACGGAATCACTATTTGATGTCGATGCCATATCCCAGATATGGTCTTAAAGGGGATTTCAATTCAGTACCGAGGTCATATGTAACAGTCTGATTTAGACCCTAGTCAAAATAGTGGTTTCGAGACCACAGATCTGAGTCAAAAAGTATTTTAATATTATTTTCTATGCTTGCAGTATGTTATTAAGCTTATGTGAAAGTTTCATCAATTAATTTTCGTTTGTGTGTTTAATTTGATAAAAGAATTAAATTGTAGAAATGTAAAGGTTGCATTCTCTATGTTTAATGTGCTAAATTGGCATGTTTTATTAATGTGGAAGTCCTTAAGTGGAAAATATACCTTTGTTTATGCTAGTGGACATTTATGTCCATATTTTACTTGATTTTTATATGGTTTTATAAAGGTTAAAGCTGTAAAGTAGTTAATAAGTTATAAATAATTAAAAGACAAAGCCAAAATATGTTTTTATTCATCACCCACCACCAAAAATTGAAAGAAAAAGAAGAGTTTTAAGCTTTGTGATATTCGGCCCTTGTTCCTCTTGATTGAGGTATGTTTTTGAGTCTTTTTTGATAATTTCTATGTTTTTGTAATCGTTGCTTCGAGTACTACAAAACCCATGTCTTAATTTTGGAATTTTATGAAGAATTTGAAATGTGTCATTGATGAATGCTTGAGCTTTGTGATGTCAGTTGATGAAATATGAAATATATGTGTTAGATTAACATGTTTTATCTTTGGATTTTTGGTGAATTTGAGTAATTTGGACTAAATTGAGAAAATAATATTTTAAGGGACTAAAATGTGAATAAATGAAATGTATGGACTTGTATGATCATGTTGAAAATTTGGCTAAGCATGGGTACAAGAGAATTATGTGTATTTTATGATTTTGTGAAATAAAGACTTAAATGTCAAAATGTGAAAATGTGAGAGCTAATTTGTAAAATGCCCTATACGTGTATTTTTGGATTGAATTGAATGATTTGGTGAATAAAAGAGTTAAATTTGAATATGTATAGATCAAAAACCAAAGAAAACAAATTTAGATCGAGGAAAGTCGAAAGTGATCGAATAGTCGAATCTGTCCGTCTATATTCGTACGAGGTAAGTTTATATACAAATAAATGTATTCAAGTTGAATTATTCATGTTCATTTAATATTGAATTGTGATGAATGGCTTTGGATGATATATAGGTGAAATCCGAGAAAGTATCGACAATGTGTCAAAGTTTGAAAAGTCCCATACAAACCTTAGGAAAAGATAGGATTCATATGTCATGACATAGGGATTCCGATATGTGATATCTTGTAAGACCACGTCTGGGATGTTGTCATTGATTTGAGATTTACGTGTAAGACCATGTCTGGGACATTGGCATTGTATTTGATTCATGTAAGACCCTGTCTGGGATAGTGGCATCGATAGTGGATTACATGTAAGACCACGTCTGGGATGTTGGCATTGTACGAGTATTCCACGTATCTGAGTATCCTATTTGATTCCGAATGGTTCAACGGGCAATTCTGAGAAAAGAAATACTATGTAAAATGTGTGACTGTTTCAGGTACGTTTGAAGTATATGCTATGATTGAGTATGAAAGGTAAGTATATGTGAAGGTGCATAAGTGAGATATGTGCATAGACTTGTTGAGACAAATGTGATATACATATGATTGTGCTATGATCAAAAAAGATAATGTGAATTGTTGATAAGTAATGGTTACACAAATGAGCCAAAGAAGAGTTATGAATTTGCAAATGAGTTATATATTAATGATATTGTATTTGATATGAATATGATTGCTTTTATGTTAGGTTTATTTGTATATGGCTTACTAAGCTTTTGAAAGCTTACTCTGTATGTGCTTTCATTGCTTGATAGATCGTTAAAGCTATGGAAGGCTCGAGGATCGCCAAGGATCATCACCACACTATCAATCTCTATTTTGGTACCTTTTCAAAGTGTATATATTAAAGTATGGCATGTATAGTCTAGTTGAAGTGGTTAATGTTTTGAGTTGTATATATAAGCTATGTGATATGGCTCGTAAATGGAGGTGCAAATGGTAGTATTTGATCTATCTTTTGTGATGCAAAGTTGGTATATTATAGATGAAAAGATGTTATAACGAATTGGTAAGTTTGTGGATGGATTATGCTTAGAAATGTTTCTGATTAGATTGAGCTAAATGGCACATAAGTTGGTGTGTTTGAAATGTTCTTGAATGGTTAGAAAAGATGGTCATTTTGGTATGTTTTGTATGCATTGGACATGTGATTTGAATTGGTATAATGCTTGTAAGTATAAACCAAAGTGTGGGTGGCAAATTGGCCTTGCAAATGGCCTATATTTGCCCACAGGATTGAGCACACAGGCGTGTGGCTCGACAGTGTCCTTCGTGGTTGTTTTTCAAAACAAGTCAGTTTCAACCACGAGCTGGACACACGGGCGTGTGACTGGCAGTTTCAACCACGAGCTGGACACACGGGCGTGTGACTGGCCGTGTGGTGCAATTCAGTGTCGACCATGGGTGAGGCACACGGGCGTGTCTCAGGCCGTGTGGACAAGTCAATATGTATGCCCTATTTTGCCACAGCTTAGACACACGGGCATGTCTAAGGTCGTATTTATGGATCTGATGAACAGAATTTTCAGACCGTATTTAGATCAATTTGTTGTTGTATTCATTGACGACATTTTGATTTATTTGAGTGATGAAATTGAGCATGCTGAACATCTGATAATTGTGCTACAAAAGATAAGCAATTTTATGCAAAGTTTAGTAATGTGAATTCTGGTTGCGTGAAGTTGGATTTCTGGGTGCCTGCCCACACAGGCGTGTGACCTTTATAGCTTTGAAAAATGTTTAATTTTTAGAAATTTTCGTATATGTTCGGTTTAGTCCCGACCTATTTCTAATTTATGTTTAAGGTCTCGTATACCTGTTTAAGGGACACTTTGATTTGATTGGTTAAATTATGACATGAAATGTTTGTATAAGATCTGATTAGTCCGGTAAAGCCTTTAACCCTAGACCGGCAATGGTTACGGGTTAGGGGTGTTACATCATATCCCAGATACTATCTTATACGGGACCTTACTAATCTCATGTCGTGACAAGGGGATCCTTTCTATTCCTAATGCTCAACCGAGACTTCGACATAATAAATCTTCATCATATTTTCATTGAAACCTCATTAACAAGTTTCTTAGAAAGAATATACATCTTACGTAATATCAAGCATTTAAAAACATAATAACATGATGTTGATTTATTACACACAAACTTACCTCGATACAAAAATATAGATAGTTGTTCAATCTAGTTGATAAACTGTAATATAAACATATTTTAATCCCACATTTAGCATACTTTTTGATGATTTAAGCCTTGAAGTGTGGAATTTGGTGCTCTTAATCCTTTGTTTTCATGTTTTATACTCAGGAAAGCACTTGATGATGAAAAGAACGAGAAACAAGCCCAAAACAAAGTAAATGGGCCATATCACGAAATCAACAAGGTCTGGGCCCAAGACTACACGACTGAGCCTCATTAACGGACCCGAACATGGCCTGGCCATGATTCACACGGGTGTGTGCCATGGGCGTGTCCCTTTCGTGACAAAGAAGAGTTTCATTCGGATTAGTGTACTTAGAGGCAAAGAAAGCCATTCCAAAAGCTTATATAAGCACCCTAGAGGCCAACCTTCAATGGAGAGTCCAGTTAGGGGTCCAGTTAGGCCGAAGAACCAAGTGAGAGAGGCCAGAATTGAGGAATTTACTCGAAGAAAGCCAGTTGATTCATCTCAAGAAGTCAGAGTTATACTCAAGACGGAAGATCTTCTCTTCAATTCCTTCTGGAGGTTTTAGGGTTTTCTTATGTTTTGTTTTATATTTTCTTCTGAGATGTATTCTTTTATCATTATGAACTAAACCTCTCAAATACCTGAGGGGGATGAAACCTAAGACTGATCTTGTTATTATTTTCTGAACCATATGATAAATACTTGATTTTTTTTCTCAATTATGTGTTTTTAATTCTTGCTTTGATATTTCGGGATATTAATTCAAGTATTGATGTGCTTAGGCAGTGGAGCAAAAGTCCCTGTTTAAGAGTAGGTCTAGCATAATTAAGCCGAGTTGATTGCAACCCTAGAAACAGGATGACGAAAATCTGTCAGATTAGGGTCAAACCTACTATGGGTGTCCATAGATCAAGTTAATGCAATTCTAGGGGTTTTAATTAAAAAGAGATTTCAATTAATCAACCTAGGGTTAGACGTTAGTAGCCTCGAAAGAGGTATTAATATAAATTAGGGAATCCTACGGATCAAGTTCAAGTGAATAAATCGTCCGGTTCAGAGTTAAATAACAAGTGAAGTCTAGGTGGATTCTTCCTCGGGTATTGTCTTAATCAATTGGTTTTTCCCACAATTATTTTCCCCAATTCATTCTCTTTGTCTTTGCATCTTTAGCTTAATAGTTACTTAATTTTAGATTAAATAACAATTCCCTTAATTCTTAGGCTAAATAATAAAAAGAAAGTTAGTATTAGTACTTTTGGTTCCTTTGGGTTCGACAATCTAGTTTTGCCACTAAACTATACTACTGTTCGATAGGTGCACTTGCCTCCATCATTGTGATAGTTAGTTTCTATTATTTTTATAAATTTTTAAGACTCTGACATACGATCAAGTTTTTGGTGCCGTTGCCGGGGAACTAAAATATTAAGAACGCTCAATTTTTATTACTTTAGACATTTTTATTTTTGCTATTTAGTTTTATTTTTATTTTGCTTTTAACTTTACTGATTTTTCTTCTTCCTTTGTTTTTTGCATGTATCTCTAGTTTATGTCTAGAAGAAACCTAACAGGAACACTAATTTACGACAGTGATATTGAAGGTACTGTTCGCAGAAATCGTAGAGAAATAAGGTGAAGCTTAAATTACATGGAAGAAGAGCAAGAAGTCGAAATCAATACCACTGAAGAGATGGCTGAGAATAATCTGCTACCTCTAGAGGTGGCCGACAATCATTCTCCTCGAACTGTGTATGATTATGCTAAACCTAATTTAATAGGAACTGAGTTAAGTATTGTTAGACCTGCTATTGCTGCAAATAATTTTGAACTGAAACCTAACACAATTCAGATGATACGGCAATTTGTTCGGTTTGATGGTTTGCAGGATGAAGATCCAAACAATCAGTTGGCAAATTCCCTAGAATTTTGCGATACTTTCAAAATAAATGGCGTTTCTGATGATCTCATCCGTCTTTGGTTATTTCCCTTTTCATTGAGAAATAAAGCCAAACAGTGGTTGCATTCTCTTCCACGAGGATCAATCACTACAAGGGATCAAATGACCGAAAAATTTCTGTTAAAATATTTTCCGCCGACCAAAACGGCCAAATTGAGGAATGATATCTCTTATTTTGTGCAGATGGATTTAGAGACACTTTATAATGCATGCGAGAGATACAAAGATCTTTTGAGAAGGTGCCCACACCATGGATTACCCTTGTGGCTACAGGTCCAAACTTTTTACAACGGGGTAAATCCTTCAACGAGGCAATTGATCGATTCAACCGCCGGCGGAACCGTGAATAATAAAACACCTGAGGCTGCCTATGAATTCATTGAAGAGATGTCACTGAATAACCATCAGTGGCAAGTCACAAGGACTAAGCCAACAAAAGCAACCGGAGTTTTTAACCTCGACGCAATATCCATTCTATCAAATCAGGTAGAGACATTAAATAAAAAGGTTGATGGTTTATGTAGTTCTTTGCAGGTACGTCCGGTAATACAGTGCGAAACAAGCGGAGGTGTGGCGAATCCTGAGTACCCACCGTACGGACATGGCATGGAAAGTGAACAACTGCTATATGGGTAACAATTTCAAATCTCAAAATAACCATCATAGTAATTCTTATAATCCAGGTTGGAGGAACCACCCCAATTTTTCATGGGGTGGTCAAGGAAATCAGAGACAACAACCCCCTCTGAACTTCCAACAACAGCCCTACCTACAGGAAAAGAAGTCGAACCTTCAAGAGACACTAACAAAATTCATAGCGGTGTCAGAAACACGTTTCCAAAACACTGAGACAACACTTAAAAATCAACAAGTATCGATTCAAAGGATCGAGAACCAATTAGGGCAACTCACTAAGCTGATCTTAGAATAACCACAAGGCAGCTTGCCAAGCAACACTGAGACTAACCCAAAGGAGCAACTTCAAGCCATAACAGCTCAGGATAGTGTAGGGTTAGATGAACCTAAATTAAGCCAAGAGAAGTCGATAGAGAATGGTAAGTTTGAGGCAAGTCACGAAAAGCCAAAACCGGTAATTAAAGAGTACCAACCTCGTATACCTTATCCTGATGCGATGAAGAAGGACAACAGAGACGAACAATTTAGTAAATTTCTTAAACTTTTAAAGAAATTACATGTTAACTTACCGTTTCTTGAAGCTCTTTCGCAGATGCCAGATTCAAGGAAACTTTTAAAAGATCTTTTAACAAACAAACAGAAGTTGGATGAAGAATTGCATGTGGAGCTAAACGCAGTGTGCTCGGTAATGTTGCAAAAGAAACTACCACGAAAATTAAAAGATCCAGGGAGTTTTACAATTCCATGATTAATTGGTAGATTATCTATTGATAATGCTTTAGCTGATTTAGGGGCGAGCATCAATATTATGCCTTATAAATTGTTTAAACAACTAGGTCTAGGGAAACCCAAACAAGCTAGGATGAGCAATCAACTAGCTGATAAAACTGTTAGAATTCCTAGGGGTATAATTGAAGATGTTCTTATGAAAATTGATAAATTCGTATTCCCAGTAGACTTCGTTGTTTTAGGCATGGATGAGGACAATAGTATCCCCATAATTTTAGGAAGACCCTTTTTAGCAACCGCCAGGACTAAAATTGATGTTAGCGCAGGTGAACTCATACTTTGTGCAGGTGACGAATCAATCAGTCTCCAGGCTCTCAACTCCACTAGGACAGCGAATAATCAAGATGAGAACATAAATTCTATTAATAACCACTCGGTTAAACCTTCTTTTTAGGAAGCACCACAAAACTACACAACTGAGCCAGACCCTAGACCTCATACCAACAAGGAAATAGCTCATGAGGAACGAAGGCTTCAGATCAATGAACTAGACCAATGGAAGACACAATTCAATGAGAAATTAGGAATACATAAAGCAGAGCCAACACCAGTCCATGGGACAAACGAATTTAAGATCGGAGATCAGGTATTGCTAGATAAGGTAGACCCTCGAATACCTCCTCCTGGCCCTAATACAAAAGAAGAATTCACTTTTAGGGTACTTAGTGTTTTCCCATTCGGAACAGTCGAGGTAAGTAATCCTATATTCGACACTTGTAAAGTAAACGCTACTCGGCTCGAATTACATACTGACAAGAGGACTGATAGCATGAGGAAGGATTTTCAACTCCTCAAACCACCATGATTGTGCGAATGAGAGGTAAGTCTAGCTTAAGACTATAAACGAGGGCTTCTCGGGAGGTAGCCCGAGCACTAACCCCATTAATTTTCATATTTTTATTTTTATTTTTACTTTTCCCTTTTAGCACCTAACTATAAACTAACCAAGTGCAGATTTCCCTACCACACGGCCTTGCCCACGGCTGTGGCCGTGGCCGTGTGGAGGCTACGGATGTACGTACTGACATGGCAGAGATAGTACGACACAGGACGAAAAATATCTTCAAGCCACGGACCCCAACTGAACACCGTGACCGTGCGATGTGGCCCTATTACAACCCTTTCTAAAAGACCTTTTGATTTGTGTATCATCTCATTTTACAGTGGTGGAAATTTGATTTTCAGGCAAGCCTATGGGATTAACTTTTCATGTTCGACTTTTGAGTGCTTAATTTTGAACCTTAAACACTTTGAGTGATTCGAGTGAATCTTTAGTGAGGATGTCAACTATTGTCTATTTTGAATTAAGGTTAGGTAAGGGGAAACACCTAACGTTTTTCGGGCTATAAATGTATGACTTTGATTGTTTGAATCTTTAGGACCCTTCTACTTAAATTATCAATGTATGAATTGCCTTTGAATTATGATGAAACATTATTGAAGAATATTATGAATCAAGGAAGTTCATTTTAATTGTGAGTTGAGAATTTTGCTGGAGGACAAGCAAATGCTTAAGTGTGGGGGTATTTGATAAACCGTAATATAAACATATTTTAATTCCACATATAGCATACTTTTGGATGATTTAAGCCTTGAAGTGTGGAATTCAGTGCTCTTAATCCTTTTTTTTCATGTTTTATAGCCAGGAAATCACCGGATGATGAAAAAAACGAGAAATGGGCCCAAAACGAAGTAAATGGGCCATATCACGAAATCAACACGGCCTGGGCCCAAGACAACACGGTCGTGCCTCATTAACGGATCCGAACACGATCTGGCCACGATTCACATAGGCGTGTGCCATGGACATGTCCCTGTCATGACAAAGAAGAGTTTCATTTGGATTAGGGTACTTAGAGGCAAAGAAAGCCATTCCAAAAGCCTATATAAACACCCTAGAGGCCAACCTTCAAGGGAGAGTCCAATTAAGGGTCCAGTTAGGCCGAAGACCTGAGCCAGAGAGGCCAGAATTGAGGAATTTACTCGAAGAAAGCCAGTTGATTAATCTCAAGAAGCCGGAGTTATACTCAAGACGGAAGATATTCTCTTCAATTTCTTCAAGGGGTTTTATGGTTTTTCTTATGTGTTTTATATTTTCTTCTGAGATGTATTCTTTTGTCATTATGAACTAAACCTCTCAAATACCTGAGGGGATGAAACCTAAGACGGATCTTGTTATTATTTTTTGAACCATATGATAAATACTTGATTTGTTCTGAATTATGTGTTCTTAATTCGTTCTTTGATATTTCAGGATATTAATTCAAGTATTGATGTGCTTAGGTAGTGGAGCAAAAGTCCCTGTTTAAGAGTAGATCTAGCATAATTAAGCCCAGTTGATCTCAACCCTAGAAATAGGATGACGAAATCTGTCGAATTAGGGTCAAACCTAATATGGGAGCCCATAGATCGAGTTAACGCAATTCTAATGGATTTAATTAGAAAGAGATTTCAATTAATCAACCTAGGGTTAGACGTTAGTAGCCTCAAAAGAGGTATTAATATAAATTAGGGAATCCTATGGATCAAGTGAAGTGAATAAATCTTCCGGTTCAGAGTTAAATAACAAGTGAAGTCTTGGTGGATTCCTCCTCGGGTATTGTCTTAATCAATTGGTTTTTCCCACAAGTATTTTCCCCTGTTCATTCTCTTTGTCTTTGCATCTTTAGCTTAATAGTTAGTTAAATTTAGATTAAATAACAATTCCCTTAATTCTTAGGCTAAATAATAAAAAAAAAGTTAGTATTAGTACTTTTGGTTCCATTGGGTTCGACAATCCGGTCTTGCCACTATACTATACTACTGTTCGATAGGTGCACTTGCCTCCATCGTTGTCATGGTTAGTTTCTAGGCTCGATCATTCTTTTTATAAACTTTTAAGACTCTGACACACGATCACTAGTCCACCACCTTGTTCTTTCCTCGATTTAGGTCTGGACTTCGTGTTTCTTGATCTATAACAACAATTTTACTTATTTAATAATCACATTCACTGAACCAGTCCATGAATCCCACTTTGGTAAAAATTATAATTTTGCCCCTAAACTTTCACATATCTGCAAAATGGTTCTTACGCTCGTATAATGAAATGTACTCATTTCCTTGGTCCCAAGCCTGGCCAAACCTCTCTTAAGCTTATAATAGCTCACACTTTCCTTCAAAACCGATTTTTACCACACATTTTATCACCTTTACAAATAGGTCCTATTTAGGTGTTTTCCATGAAAATCACTTAGAAAAAGATGTTTATCACGCATCAAACTTTCATATTCTTTCATGAAACATCAAAATACATGCACGTCATACATAAGTAAATTTTTGAACATGGGCTCTAGCTTATAATATGGCTAGAAATAGCTAAATCAAGCTGCGGGGATCTCAAAAATACGAAGAACATAAAAAACGGGGCTGGGAAGCACTTAGTTGGAGCTTGAAAATGAACAAAACCCTAGCTATGGCTTGTTCTCAAATTTCGGCACATAGGGAAGAAGATGGGAACCATTTTTTACTTCTTTTTCCCTTTTTATTAATTTATTAACCATATGATCAAAATGCCCTTAAGGCTCTTTCCTTGAAATTTTTCCTTCCCATGTCCATATTTGTCCATCCTAAGATATAATGGTCTAATTACTAAATAAGGACCTCTAATAAATTTTCTAATGCTATCTCATACTTGAAACTTCTAGAATCCCATATTTTTCAATTCTTACAATTTAGTCCTAAAGGATAATTTGATCACTAAATCATAAAATTTCTTCATGAAATTCTCACAAAATCTTGCAAACATGTCATAGACCTCATAATAACCATAAAACATATTAATAGGCAGACCCTAAACCTTTAATAATTTTGCAAATTAGTCCCTGGTCTATGTATATTAAGTAACAACGACTCCCAAAACATATAAATCATTAAAAATCGAGTAAAAAATAATACCATGGAAAGAACTTGAATGGTTGAATGCTTAAGCTACTTCAGTGGAGTTTCCTAGCTCAATTTTCGATGGAAGATGATAGAAAATTAAAGATGATATTATGTTTCTGTTACTTTTACTAAGTTATTTAATAATTTACTATTTTAACCTTGGTAATAAAACATTAAAATCACTTAATACATGTCCAAGAATGTCCACTAAATTTAAAAATGGGCTAATTACCACATAAGGACCTTAACTTTAATATTCCATAGCTATTAGACACGTTTAGCTAATAGAGCACAAGTTTTACACTTTACGCGATTTAGTCCTTTATATCAAATTGAACATCCAAACGATAAAAATTCTTAACGAAATTTTCACACAATCATACCATCATGTTGTAGACATTAAAATAACAATAAAATAATTATTTCAACCTCGGATTTGTGGTCTCAAAACCACTGTTCCTATTTGACTAAAAATAGGTTGTTACAACTCTCCCCCTTAGGAATTTTCGTCCCCGAATATCTTACCAGAAAATAGGTTAGGGTATTGTTTTCTCATAGCTTCCTCAGATTCCCATGTAGCTTCTTCATCACCGTGTCGTTGCCATAGAACCTTCACCAAAGCTATGCTTTTATTTCTCAATTGTTTAATCTCTCGAGCCATAATTCTAATCGGTTCATCGTTATATGTCATATTAGGCTAAATTTCAATCTCTGTGGGAGAAATGATATCCGATGGATCCAATCGATATCGTCGTAACATCGAAACATGAAATACATTGTGAATATTTTCTAATTTTGAAGGTAAAGCTAGTCGATATGCCACTGGCCCTATTCTTTCGATAATCTTATACGGCCCGATAAATCGAGGACTTAATTTTCCTTTGCAACCAAAAGGAAGAATCTTCTTCCACGAAGATACTTTCAAAAATACTCTGTCACCGATTTGAAATTCAATGTCTTTACGTTTCAAATCCACATACAATTTCTGTCGATCTGAAGCTGCTTTCAAACTGTCACGAATTACTTTCACTTTCTCTTTGGTCTCTCTGATCAAATCAACCCCGTAAATCTTTTTCTAACTAAGTTCGGTCCAGTACAACAGAGTTCAACATTTTCGACCATTCAAGGCTTCATACGGTGCCATGTTTACGCTCGAGTGAAAACTATTCTTATATGCAAATTCAACCAATGGTAAATATTTCTCTCCGTTGCCTTCAAACTTTAAAACACGGCAACAAATCATATCTTCGAGAATCTGAATTACTCTCTCAGACTGCCCGTCAGTATGGGGATGAAATACGATACTAAAGTGCAACCGCGTACCCAAAGCTTCTTGCAATTTACTCCAAAATCGTGACGTAAACCTTGGGTCTCTATCCCAAATAATAAAAACTGGCAACCTGTAACACCCCAAACCCGGCCTAGAAGTTAGGCCCAAATTCGGCGTGTCACATCAAAGGCATAATTCAAACAATTTTGCTAATTAAAAATTTAAGGCCCAAAAGCCCAAAATCCTTGATTATTGTTAAGTAATGGAAAAAAAACCCATATTATAATTTTAAGTACTTCAGAAACCAAGTTTAAACGTAAGAAATTTACTTAGGTTTAATAGTTAAGTAAACAGTTCAAACAACAAAACCCAAAGTCTAAAGTCAAAACGGAGTACAAGGCCTTATTACATCCAACGAAAATAAGCAATTAAAACTATGTCTTTTGAAACAAATAAATAAAAATTTAAACATTTTGTAGTGCGGCCATTTCCGAGTCCTCTCCCATGTCGAGCCATTTACTGAGGATCACCTGAAACATTAAATAAAGGGTGTGAGTTTCGAAACTCAGTGTGTACAACCCTTGGCATTCAATTCAATATATAATTATCACACTGGCCTGAGCCCTATCAAAATCATTGGTCTTGGGCCTTGGCCCACAATGATCTCATATCATATCATATCATATGCAAAACAAGGTAATGCAAAACCCTCCCCAAAAATCCATCCGCTACACACCATTTCCCTTCCAACCCCACACACCTGTGGGGATTTCTAAATTGACCCACCCATCCTCTACACACCAAAGGTAGCACTCACAGCGGCATTACTCAACGTTGCAACAAAGCTGCTAATCATATAATGGGCTTAAAGCCACCGGTGGATCCATGGTCGTCAAGCGACTATGCGATCCTCAAATCTTCCTTCGTACCAAAATTCCCACCCATATGCCTCCTAATCAAAATATCATATGGATGCAACATGCACATGAGTAACATCCACAAAACTCATACTCATCACATAAGGGTATTTTCGTCATTTCACAACCCAAGGGTATTTCCGTAAATCTACTTTACAGGGGTATTTAGGTAATTTTTCAAAACAGAGGTACTTTGGAAATTTTGTAAATCAGGGATATTTTGGTAATTCTGCAAACCAAGGGTCTTCTAGTAATTTTAGAATTCGGGACTATTTTAGTGATTTTGTAAATCTAAGGATGTTTTGGTAATTTTTTTCAAACTAAGGGTATTTTGGTTATTTTCAAATTAGGGGTATTTTAGTAATTTGGCAAACTGAGGGTATTTCAGTAATTTTACAAACTGAGGTATTTCGGTAATTCCACAAATCGGGGGTATTTTGGTAATTTCATAAACTGGGGGTATTTCGGTAATTTCATAAACTAGGGGTATTTGGTCCCTCTCAAGTTTTAGTTTTGAACTTTGGCCCATTAACAAGTCCTTGCGACTAAAGTGAACAGACACTATGCACCAGGTAGGATTCCAGAGAAGAGGAGGTGGGCCACTAGGACCGCTTAAGTATCAAGCTCTCCCTAGATCCAATCCTAGACACGCATATGTTCGTTGCCACACTCTAACCCAGCGACTTGTCCATGGGTTATTCAGAACTAGGCCTAAAGTCCATTAAACCCTAGCATACTTGTCTACGTCCCCATAAAGCCCATCAAGCCCAAATCAGATCTTTATGGCCCATTAGGCCCAAATCTCATCCATATGGCCTATTAGGCCCAAAATAATTCCAGATCATGTAACATGCATGATTAACTGAATTCGTATAACCAAACCAAACAATTTCATCAAACTTAGCCTCAGGGCCCACTGGGCCCATTTAGCCACTTTCGGCATTTTTGGCTTTCCGACATTGCCGATTTCGTGTGTGTGTAGTGTTTGTACACACCTAGTTACTGCGACGTTCTATACTATCCTTAGCCTCGAACCTACAACCAACCAACCTTCAATCAATCACTAAATCAAAACATTTACCAAAAGCCAAAGCCTTACCGTAACCTTACCGTGTGCCACCGAGTTCTAATAGTCCTTCCTTATCTACTAATCAGGAGTATCCCCTAAATCTGCACTCACACATACACCATCAAAATCTGAGTGACTCATAATCCACACAAGTCACCCCTATAGATCATACACACATTCGACCATTCACTTAAACCATAATCGAGTTGAGTACACTTACCCTTGCTAACGATCCTACCACGCTTGCGATCTTTGAATCTTATCCTTGTTATCACAGAGTTAACGACAAAACAGTTAGATAGCCTTTCAGCTTTTAGCAAAACGTACAAAAGAAGTTAACCGAATACTTACAAACTCCACTTTCGATCCTGCAGCCTAAATTTGGGTTTTGAGTTTAGTATGGTGACAGAGACAATTCGACACCAATAGGAAGAAGAGGAGAAGTGATCGGGTAGAACTAAAGGTGAACAAGAGAATAAATTTAAGAAGAGAAGGTATGGGAAATTTGGCTAGAGAGAAAACCAAAATTTTTCGGCAAAGGAATGATGGGTTTTTTTTTCGGCAAACGGAAGAATTCAGCTAAGGGGAGAAAAAGAAATGTAATGGAACCCAAGGAACCTATTAAACGAATTCGGCACCTCCTTTTATAGCCAATAGCTGAATCCTACCTTCCCCCACAGTCCAATTAGGCACCAACTCTTTCCACCTCTCATCTCCTAATTTTTCTCCATGATACCTCCCTTATCTCATCCAAAATTCCCTCCTTTATCAGCTCACAAGACCAATTAAAGCACTTCAACAAAAGAGTTCATATTCCACACAACTCTGGCCATCCACTATGCAAAATAAACACTCCAAAAACACCTTACCACTATTCGAACCTTGGACCTCTTCACACCACCTTGTAGCTCCCCTAGTGACGCCACCTTGCCACTGGACCACAAGCCTATTTGTGTCCTATTTTCTCCTTAATCTACTTAATAGGCCTAACGCCTGAGACTAGGGTCCACTAAAGAAAGAAAAATAATTTTTTCCCTATGGTCTTCCCTATCTCTAAGGCTTCAAATAATCCTGATAATACCTTAAAATTAATATTCTAAGTGTTACTCCTACATACCAACCTCAGTGCACGGAAATTTAGAGCCTCAGGATTTTTGGAGCGTTACAACCCAATAGGCCCAAATTCGAGGCGTTACACAACCCATACAATTCAGCTAATCTATCAAGCGAAAAATCTGTACGTACCAGAATGAAATGTGCCAATTTCATCAAATGATCAACAATAACCCAGATAACATCTTTCTTTTTCGAATATAGGGGTAATCTTGGTACGAAATCCATCGTAATTCTATCCTATTTTCACTTTGGTATCATCACTAACTGTAGTAGTCCTGAAGGCACTTGATGTTCAGCTTTAACTTGTTGACAAACCAAGCATCTCGACACAAACTCTAAAATGTCTTGTTTCATGCCTAACCACCAATATAACTGTTTCAAATCATTGTACATTTTAGTGCTCCCCAGATGAATAGATAAACAACCACTATGTGCTTCATGTATAATTTTATGAATAAGCTCGGAATTTTTTGGTACACAAATTCTACCACGGAACATTGAACAATCATCGGATCCAATTGGATAGTCTGAATCAGCAGTCAACTCGCATTGCACTCTTTTAGCTTGCAATTCATTATCACACTTCTGAGCTTCACGAATTAGATGAAGAAATAACGGTTTAGCTTTTAATTCAGCAAAAACCGATCCATCATCAGACAAGGTTAATTGTGTTTTCATCGACCACAAAGAAAATATAGATTTTCTACTCAGAGCATCCGCGACTACATTCGTTTTTCCCTGATGATAATCGATTACTAACTCATAGTTTTTCAACAACTCGAGCCAACTTTCTTTGTCGCAAATTCAAATCTTTCTGAGACATTAAATACTTCAAACACTTGTGATCGATAAAGATGTGGCACTTCTCACAAAATAAATGATGTCACCAAATTTTCAATGCGAACACAATAACAGCCAACTCTAAATTGTGTGTCAGATAATTCTTTTCATGTGGTTTCAATTGTCTGGAAGCATAAGCTATCACTTTTCCTTCTTGCATCAAAACACATCCCAAACCATTCAATTATGCGTCTTTAAAAATCACAACCTCTTTACCTGACTTAGGCTGAACTAAAACTGGTGCTTCAGTTAACAATGCTTTCAACTATTAAAAACTCTGTTGGCATTTCTCGGACCAATCATGTAACAGTTCGAATTTGACCCTAATCGGAACAGTGGTTTCGGGACCACGAATCTGAGTCTGAAATATATTTAAATGATATATTCCATGCTTATTATATGTGCTTTAATGTGTGTGGAAGTTTCGTAGAAAAGTTTAATCGTTTGTGTATTTAATTTAGAAAAAGGACTAAATCGCGTAAAGGGTAAAAGTTACATACTATAGTGAAAAGTGCCCAAGTGTTAATGGCTTTTTAATATAAGGCACTAAAAGGGCAATTAGCCCATTTTCTAAGATAGTGGATGGCATAGGACTAAAATGCCCTTATATTATAATTTAGTTTTGTTATTATTAAAAGGTTATATTAGTACTTCATAAATAAAACATATTATATGTTAAATAAAACAAAATGAAGGTCACTATCATCTTTTACATTGTTGGCCGAATATTGAGAAAAGAATAAGGGTTAGAGAGCTTTGAATTTCGGCAATCAATTTGCTTGATTAAGGTATGTGTGATTTTCGGTTTTTGATAATTTTTACGTTTTTGAGATCGTTGCTTCGTATATTACCCGACCCATGCTAGAATTTTTGAGATTAGCATGTATGTGAGATTCGGCCATTGACATGTTTATGTGGTTTTAGATGTTTGATGATTTTATATCAATGATATGATAAAGATTAGTATGTTTTGTATTGGAAATTTTGGTGAATTTGAGTATTTTGGGCTAATTTGTAAAAATGAATTTTTGAGGGGGCTAAAATGCAAAATAAATGAAAGAATGGACTTGTAGGGTCCCTATGAATATTCGGCCCTTGAGTAGATTAGTGAAATTTTGTGTATTTTGTGTTTTATGCCAATAGGACTAAATTGTAGAAATGTGAAACATTAGGGGCAAAATGGTAATTTGCCTATTTAAGTGTTTTGGGATTAAATTGAAATGAAATGTGTTTGAAAGAGCTCAAATTGAATGTGTTTAGATCAAGAACAAAGAAAAACGGACTTGGATCGGGGAAAGGTGAAAGTTAACGAATAGCTGGTACTCGTCGTCCGTCGATAGTCGAGGTAAGTCCTTAAGCAAATATAAGTTAAAGACTTATTTGTGAATATAATAAATGATGAAATTTAAATATTTTTAGCATAAATATATCATATGGCCGAATGTAGGGGTATGAAATTGGATTGAATTTTATTTGTTAAAAGTAAGGTGTAATAGATATGCTTGGTTGTTATGTGAGAGTGATAAGCATTACATAGGTTGTTTGAGATGCTAATGTTGAGAAATGTACATTGAACGATTTGTTATGTTGATATTTCGGGCTTCAAGCCTAGCAGGCCTTGTGCCGGTGACTTATTTCGGGCTTACAGCCTAGCAGGCTTAATGCCAGTGTTTATACTTCGGACCTTTGGTCTAGCAGGCTTAATGCCGGTGGGAAATTCGAGCTTGAATGCCTAGCAGGCTAAATGCCGGTGATTCGCTATAAATGAAGAAATCGAGAATGAAATGAGGTATGGCATATTAAATGATATGTGTTAGAAGCTCAGGTAAGAATTGACTTATTGTATTAGTAAGAAATGAAGTAGCTCAGTTCATTACCATTATACATAAGTATGGTGTGATGAAATGAATGATTCATTAAGTATTTTATTTAGTGATGATGATCTTATCATTAACATGTATAAACACTTAATATGTGTGAGGTTAAGATATATATATATAACACATGTAAGATTCAATTTTTAGTGAAAAGATGAATGAGAGAAGTGTTTGAAAGTATTTGTAATTGAATTTGTTTGACTCGAAACTTATGAATAAGCATAATACTCAATGATTTGTTGGTATATGCGTTTATGATAAACAGGTGCTAATATTTAAGTCAAAGTATTACTAGTATTCGGTTAAGCAAAATTTACATGTTGGAATGATTAAATTCAATGTCGAAAGTATGGAGATTAATATGTTTAAATGTTCGTTTATGCATTAATACTTGCTTGAGACTTACTAAGCTAGTAAGCTTACTTTGTGTGTTTTAATGTGTTGTTATATAGATTTTAGGTCTGCTACGGGTTCAGAGGATCTTCGAAGAAGTCAACTACACTATCAACTCCTTTGGTACTTATAAACCTAGTTTGATTCGAAAGGCATGTATAAGCTAGGCTGTGTTGTTATTAATGGTATTTAATCTTATATATATATATGTATAGCCTTGTGAAATGGCTATTACTTTTAGTTAAACTTTACTTATGGATTTGATAGATTGGTTGTATAATTGTTCTTTGTTATATGCTTCTTGTTATGTTTTAAGTTTAATTTGAAAGCATATAATATGACATTTATATTGAGATGTTGGTTATAAGTCGATGATGATAGTGAAAATGATTATGTATGTATATTCGACTAAGTCTATGTGCTATAGTCAAACGTAGTTAACATGCTCAAAGAACTAGTTGATTGGGTTTATGTTCGGGTATGGAAATGTGCATAACCATATTATATGCATAAATGGTTTGAGAGATTGGTTAAATTTTATCGAATGCATGAAACTACCAAATTCAACTTATGTTAGGTAATAAATATGAAATATCATAAATGGGACCTTGTTTATTCGGTCAAACACTTAAATTTGTAAGTGATGTGTACTAAGTTGTATGTGTTCGATTATGTGGAAATTGTATATGTGGTTGATCTAATGATAGGTTTGTAATGATAAAGATGATGAGTTTATAATTCATGTTATAATGAGCACATTGGATTTAATTGTATCTGTACAATTTATATATTTATGTATCTTGATACACATGCGTTAATTTCTATTATCTTAAAGAGGAAATTTTATGGAGTAGGTTATGTTAAATGCGAACCTTGATTGAGTTTTTTTTTCGTAAGTGCATAGATATACCATAGAGTGCTATGAGAGTTTATGATTAAGTATGTATGTGCGTATGAGTTATGAAATGACAAGGTGATAGTTGAGTAAGTAATAGATGTATTTATGTTACTACATGTGCATAAAGTGATAGGTGCTTACTCAAACTTATGATAAACATTTGAATAGCTTATATTCGATAATTCAATGGTTAATATGTACAAATATATAATAAATCTCTTTGAGGTTAATAAATGTATGAATTGTGATAAATGGCTGTGATGATCTGAGTTGAGTCCGGTAATGCCTTATAACCCTAGTTCGGTGATGAGTACGGGTTAAGGGTGTTGCAAATCAAACTTTATATCTTTCTATAGCAATCGAGTTATCGGTGTAGCAATCATCGAGAACCCTTTTACAAAATGTGGATAGTAGCTAGCTAATCCCCAAAAACCTTTGACTTCAGATACCTTTCTTGGTGGTTTCCAGTCAACAACTACTGAAATTTTGCTTGGATCAACTCGTATACCTTTCGCTGAAATAATATGCCCCAAAAATCCAACATCTCGGAGCCAAAACTCGCATTTACTAAATTTAGCAAACAATTGCTTATCTCTCAAAGTTTATAATACAATTCTCAAATGTTCAGTATGCTCAGACTCATCTCGGGAATAGCTTAGAATGTCATCAATGAATACAACAACAAATCTGTCTAACTATGGTCTAAAGATTCGATTCATCAAATACATAAAACTGCAGGAGCGTTAGTTAATCCAAAAGGCATAACAAGAAATTCATAATGCCCTTACCTTGTTCTAAACGCAGTTTTTGGTTGTAACACCCCAAACCCGGTCAAACGCTATGACCGAATCTGGCATGTTACAGGAAAGGAAAATTTTAGAAATCGAGTTGAAAATCATGAGTTGAGGAAAATCTTTGCACATCACTGTGCCTTTTTGGTGAGGATTTAAAGGCAATTGTTTACTTAAGTCATGGTACAGTTCAGGTTTCGAAATCCAAAGTTGAATTTTAAAGAAAAACTATATTGAGCGATCAGTTGAAAAATATTTTTGGTCTTGGCATGAAAATTTGAGATTGATTTGTTACTAAAAACCCGATCTTTTTAAGCCGATTATTAATCTTAAAATTAATGTATTTAACTTGTAGGAAAAACGTCCACTTAAGTTATTATTAGGCATGTCATAACAATTGAATCAAAAACTGAAAGAACAAAACCAAGTTAACGTTTAAAAGGCCTTATTACAACACCAAAATCCAAATTAAAATAGTAATGATCCCGAAATAATTATTAAAGTAAAATCACTCAAAACGTTATGCATGGCCACCTCGAGTCCACCTCGACTCCATATCCGCTGTCTAAGGATTACCTACAAAAGTTAACGGAGGGGTGAGTCACCGAGACTCAGTGTGTAAATCCCCCGTCCAAATGGGCTTTGGGCCCTCACACAATTTCATATATGATGCAAATATGCAATCCAGCCCAACCAACCTATAATGTTCAGTCTCCATATCTCCTGAATCTACCCAAATCTGTGGCACCTAGGCACTGGTGGTACCTAACCACTGGTGGTTCCAAACCACTGGTGACAAATGTCACAAAATAAAATACGTGGGGCCGAACCACTTGTGGTACCAAAGCACTGGTGACAATCCCGTAATAGATATATATGTGGGGCCAACCCACCGTGGTACCAAACCACTGGGACGAGTCACAAAATAACATATATGTGGTACGAAACCACTGGTGGTTCCAAACCACTGAGACTTAGTCACAAGATATAAGATTTTGTGGGGCCAACCCACTTTGTGGTACCAAACCACTGGTGACAGTCTAAAAGATCATGTTTCCTCCCTTTTCTCCTCATATCCCAATTTCATGTTCATGTTTAACAGTTAATGTGGTATGATCATGCTTAACGATTAACTAACATGGCATACTCAGGCTTTTAACACATGCATTCATTGATAATCAACACATAGTAGATCTTACCCGGAGTCCTCGCTTTTACCCACAAAGGTATTTTAGTGACCAACAACGTCACTTTGGCTTTCAGACATAATAGTTATAACAAAATAACATACGAAGTTTGTGAGAGTTACACACCTGATAACACGTAATATCACGCCCTCTACGTCGACACTATCGCTAATCGAAACCACTGTTATCTGCCTATGACTCTGCTCGGAAGCTGGCCCACAACCCGGTGGCCAATCCCGAACTGCTGACACTACTCGCTTCTTAAACTTAGGGGCTGGGTTTACGGGTCCAACCTCCTCCTTAGAATTGCTGGCATTCGAGTCCATGGAATAGATCTTGGTCAGAAGACCGAGTTAACACATAGAGTAAGATATGAATAGATTAACACGTTAGCTGAATAGATCTCCTTACCTAGATCGATAAAAGCCGAAGCTTTAGGCTTGATTCACAAGTCAAGCAAATCCCGAAAATCTCTAAACAGAATGCGACACCACCTTAACTTCTAGCAAATAACCCCCCCGAGGATTCGGCTTGCGCTCCCGACAAAAAGGGTGATTCAATTTGCCCAAATCAACAATTGTCCCAATAATGAATCGGCAGAACAAGGAGTATTCGGCACTAGATTGAAATAGGAAAAGTAAGAGTTGATGAAAAAGAAGAAAGATTCTGGTAGATTTGGCTAAAGAAGAAAATGAATATCAAATGGCCTTGATAGATTCGGCTAACACAAAGTATGGATGAAGAAGAGAAAAGAGGGAGAAAAGAAGAGATTCGGCAAGGGGGGTGGTCTCAATGAGTTTCGGCTAAAGAAGGAGGAATAAAGGAGAGAATAAAATGAGAAGAACGAAAATGAGAAGAGAACAAAGAGTAAATGAAGGTTCGGCTATGACTTAATGAAATAAGAAGGAATATGTGACCGAGAAAGAAAAAGAGAATTAAGAGAATGGGGTTTCAGCACAGATATAGGGAAGAAGAGAGAATTATTTTGCTTAAACTCAAGGTGTTTGCCGGAAATGAAAAGAAAGAACTATATGCACCTCCACATTCGG
Source organism: Gossypium australe (assembly GCA_005393395.2). Lineage (NCBI taxonomy): Eukaryota > Viridiplantae > Streptophyta > Magnoliopsida > Malvales > Malvaceae > Gossypium > Gossypium australe. Next base: position 105,826,675 of record CM016621.1, on the reverse strand, counting down.
CTTTCTACTCACTCCCACAAATGAAATAGCATAAACGGCACTATGCTAACCACAAGTGACCGAAAATACACACAAAGAGAAAAACAAAGCTCTCAACCACAAGAATTTCGGCACACCCCTAAGCTAACACCCAAAACCGAATGCTCAACCCCACCTAGCTCCTTTCAAAATTCAGCTAACACTCACACCTCTTCAATCCCTTCTTTCTCTCCTTAATTCCCTCTCCTCCACTCATTCAAACAAGTTTGAATGATCCAAACTCCTTAAAACCCTCTCCACCATTCCTTTGAATTATTTGACTCAATCAACTCTCCCCTTTTCAAGCATCCCAGCCGACCTCCACCTCTGCTCCCCTTTGATGCCAAAAAGAGTTCTCCAAAATGAGGAACACGTGACTTGAACCTGCTACCTCCAGCTCCCTTGTGGTGTCACCCACCTCAACCTTTAAGTGGCGCCCCCTTGCCACTTTACCAAGGCACTTCTTTGTGTCATCCAACACAAACAATATCCCTTAAGGCCTAATTCAGCTAGCTTCCCTCAAAAGTGCTCAAAAGAAAATTTTTACCTAGACTCCGCCTTACCCCTAAATCATTTCTGGACCCTAAAGTACCCTAAACTAGCATGACAAACATAGCATTCACACACAAACACATGAAATGCAAAGGCCCCAATTCAGGATGTTACTTTGGTACATCTGAATCTTTAACTCTCAACTAATAATAGCCAGATCTCAGAACAATCTTCAAAAATATTGTTGCTCCTTTCAACTGATCAAACAAATCATTAATTCTCGGCAAAGGATACTTATTCTTAATTGTAACCTTATTGAGCTAACGATAATCAAGACACAATCTCATCGATTCATCTTTCTTCTTTACAAACAAAACTGGTGCACGCCTGGGCAAAAAAATAGGTCGCGCAAAACCTCTATCTGTTAATTCTTGCAACTAAGATTTCAACTCTTTCAATTCCATCAAAGCCGTTCTGTATGGAGCTATCGATATCGGTGATGTTCCCTGTACTAATTCAATAGATAATTCAACTTCTCGGATCGGTGGCAAACCAAGTAATTTCTTTTGGAAACACATCTGGATAATCACAAACCATTGGCACTGATTCAATCTTCGATTCAGATACTTTTGTATCAAGCACATAGGCAAGATAAGCGTCGCAACCCTTTCTCACATATTTCTAAGCTAACATCGACGATATCACAACAAGCAATCCACTCGACTCATCAGATTCAATTCGAAGAATTTCATTATTCTAATATTTCAATTCAATAGTCTTTCATCTACAATACACAACAGCATCATGCAGAGTCAACCAATCCATACCCAAAATTACATCAAATTTATCAAACGATAAAAGCATCAAATTTGTCAGAAAACAGCAACCCCAAGTCATCAAAGGACAATTCTTGCAAACTTTATCAACTAGGACATACTTGTCTAAGGGGTTTGATACTTTAATTACAAATTCGATAGACTCAGCAAGCAAACTCTTACTAGACACTAAATTCGTACTGATATAAGAATGAGTCGATCTAGGATCAATCAAGGAAGTTACATTAGTGTCATAGAGAGAAAATGTACCAGTGATAACATCTAGTGATGACGCATTTTCACGAGCGCGAATAGCGTAAGCTCTGGCTGGTGCTCTAGCCTCAGACCTCACAGCTGAGTCCTTTGTCACTCCTTTCCTACTGGTCACATTTCTTGTATTTCTAGGTCGTCTCCCTCTAGTAGCTGTGTTACTCGGTCTTGCATTCTGAAATTTGTCTTTCTCAGTTAACCCAGGCCAATCCCGATTAAAGTGATCTAGCGAGCCACATTTGAAACAACCTTTGTTATTCATCCAGTAGTCTCAAAACTGCAGTCTTCCACACTGTTGACACTCAGGTTTGTCGGTTCTAACTGATAAACTGTAAAAGTAACATATTTTAATCCCACATTTAGCATACTTTTGGATGATTTATCCTTTGATTTAGGTAAAAAGGTGCTCTTAATCCTTTCTTTACATATTTTATACTTAAGAAAGCACCCAAGGATAAAAAGAACGAGAAAAGGCTTAAAAGGACCAAATTGGGCCAAGAGAGAAATCGACACGGCCTGGCCCAAATAGCACACGGCCTTGCCTCATTAAAAGTCCGAACACGGCCTGGCCACGATTCACACGGGCGTGTACCATGGCCGTGTCCCTGTCGCTGGAAAGAGAAATTTCATTCGGGAAAGGATACTTGGAGGCAAAGAAACACATTCCAAAGCATATTCAAACACCCTATTAGGAATTCTACTTGAATTAGGATACTTAGGGGCCAAGTAAGGCATCACAAAGTCTATATAAACACCCGAGGGGACAACTTGAAAGGAGAGTTTGGCAGAATCCGAAGGCATCAAAGCTAGGCCAAGGAGCCAAGCCGAGAAGTACAGAGTTAGGGAATAACGTGAGGATAGCCAGTTGATCCATCCCAAGAAGCCGAAGTTATACTCAAGACGGCGGAATTCTCTTTCAATTCCTTCAGGGGGTTTTAGGGATTTCTTATGTTTTGTTTTATCTTTTCTCTTGAAATGTTTTCTTTATTCATTATGTACTAAACCCCTCAGATACCTGAAGGGGATGAAACCTAGACGAATCTTGTTATTTGGTTTTTAAGTTATATGATGAATTGCTTAGTTTGTTCTTAATTATGTTGCTTAATCCAAATCCAATGTGCTTAGGTGGAGGAGGAATAGACCCTGCCTAAGAGTAGATCTAACATAATTAAGCGGAGTTGATAGAACGCCTAGAGATAGGGTTATGAGATTTTACCAGATTAGGGTGAAACCTAATATGGGAGTCCATTGATCGATTTACTGCTATCCTAGGGGGTTATTATAAGCGAACGAGAGTTCCACTAATTAACTTAGGGTTAGACGTTATTCGCCTCGAGAGAGGGTTTAATATAGGTTAGGGAGTCCTACGAATCAAGCTAAGTAAAGAAATCGTATAATTAAGGGTTAGATAACAAGTGAAGTCTGGGTGGATTCTTCCTGAGGGTATCGTCATGATCAATTGAGTTTTCTTCAAGTTATTTTCCAAATCGTCCTTTTTGCCTTTGTGTTCTTAGTTTAGTTCTTGTCAATTTAGTTTAAAAACCACTTCACTCCATTTTTAAGGCTAAATAATAAAAAGAAAGTTACTATTGGTACTTTTAGTTCCTTTGGGTTCGATAATCCGGTCTTGCCTAAGCTATACTACTGTTCGATAGGTACACTTGCCTTTAATCATTGTCAGAGTTAGTTTCCAGGTTTGATCATTGTTTTATAAATTTTAAAGCTCTGATTTCAGCGATCAAGTTTTTGGCGCCGTTGCCGGGGAACTAAAATATTAAGAAAGCTTAATTTTTATTACTTTAGCCATCTTTTTATTTTATTATTGCATTTTTTTTATTTGTTTTATTTTTAATTTGCTAATTTTTCTTTGCTTTGACAGGTAATTGTAGTTTAAAGGAGATGGCACTAAATAACTATCAGTGGCAAGTTATGAGGACAACGCCAACAAAAGCCGCCAGTGTCTCCAACCTCGACGTGGTCACCAGGTTATCTAACTAGCTAGAGATGATGAATAAAAAGATTGGTGGTTTGTATAGTTCCTCGCAGGTACACTCAATAATGCAATATGACTCGAATCTAGGTGGAGTGGCAAATCCTGAGTACCCACCCTACGGATATGGCATGGAAAACGAGCAAGCTCACTATACGAGTAACTACTCTAGACCACAAAATAATTTTTATAATGACACTTATAATTCAGGTTGGAGTTACCATCCCAATTTCTCATGGGATAATCAAAATATCCAAAGACCGGAACTTCTTCCAAACTTTCAACAACCACCTCACCCACAGGAAAATGAGTCGCACCTTGAAAAGATGCTGATAAAATTTTTAGCAGACACAGAAAAACGTTTACAAGAAACTGAAAGAACAATCAGAAGAAACGAGAGCCAAATCGTGGAAATTACTAAGTCAGTCAAGGAAGCCACTAACGTAGTCGAACAACTTGCAAAGCTGATGTCAGAACGACCGCAAGGGCATCTACCTAGTAACACGGAGATTAACCCTAAGGAGCAAAATCAAGCCATCACCGCTCAGGACAGTAAAGGGTTAGATGAACCCAATGCAATACCAGAAAATAAGGTAGACGAAGGTAAAACAGAGGTAACACAAGAAAGCCAAAACCGGTAATCAAAGAGTACCAACATCGCATACCTTATCCCGAAGCAATGAAAAGAGACGATTCAGAAGAACAATTCGGTAAGTTTCTTAAACTTTTAAAGAAATTACATATTAACTTACCTCTTCTTAAAGCTCTTTTTCAGATGCCAGGCTCGAGGAAATTTTTAAGACAGCTCTTAACAAACAAACGCAAATTAGACGAGGAGCACCACGTGGAATTAAACGCAGTATGCTCAGTAATGTTACAGAATAGACTACCGCAAAAGCAAAAAGACACAGGGAGTTTTACAATTCCATGTTTAATTGGTAGTTTATCTATTGATAATGCTTTAGCTTATTTAGGGGCAAGCATCAATGTTATGCCTTATAAAATGTTTAAACAAACTAGGTCTAGGGAAACCCAGACAAACTAGGATGAGCATTCAGTTAACTGATAAAACTATCAGAATTCCTAGGGGTATAATAGAAAATGTTCTAATCAAAATTGATAAATTCATATTCCCAGTAGATTTTGTTGTCTTAAACATGAATGAAGACAATTCAATTCCTTTAATTTTAGGAAAATCCTTTCTAGTAGCTGCCAGGACTAAAATTGATGTTGGTACAGGAGAACTCATTCTTCGTGTAGGTGACGAATCAATCAGTCTACAAGCTTTTGACTTGGCCAAGACATCAAGTGATGAAAGTGAGAAAGTAAATTCAGTTGATAATCAAATTGTTCAACTTTCACCACAGGAAACACCACAAGGCTACAAACCTGAGCCGAATCATGGGCCCCAAGCCGTACAAGATCATAATAGTGAATTGTTAGTGGAATCTGACCCAAGGCAAGAACCTGTGGTAAGTGAAGGTAAGGTTGAGGTAAGCCACGATTTACCAAACACGGTAAATACAGAGTACCAAGCTCGTGTGCCATATCCTGATGCAGTAAAGAAAGACTACACAGGAAGAAATCGGTGAGCTCACACTTCGAGTAGGCAATGAAACAATCACTCTTCAAGCTATTGAATCAGCTAGGATATCGAGTAATAAAGGTACGAACGTTAATTCTATTGATAATCTTTTGGTTCAACCTTCTTTACACGAAGCATCACGAAATCACTTAGCTGAGCTAGATCTTAGACCGAGTGCCTGTAAGAGTATGCCCAAAGATCAATCATGAGATGGTTGTAATAACATACTTAATTTACCATGTTTATTAATATAAAGCGTTGTCATTATTATTTCAGTTTTTCTTTCTGTGTGTATAGATAAACTGTTTTATAATAATGTCCTGAGAATAATATGATTATTCTTAAAAGATCCTTAGTCGAGTATTATTGTTGACTAGGACAATAATAATGCATTAAGACTAACATGTAGTTGATTGATGATAAAGAGTTGTCATTGATATGGAGTGTCAAAATCAATGCATGAATATGTGTGTTAGAGAACAACATATTGGATTGACCCGCTATGAGTATGTTTCTTGGATTATTATGTAATTGTCACAACATTACTCATAGTGATTAATATGTATATGATCCTCAGACTTGAGATCATTATTATCCCAGCATCGTGAGTTGTATATTTTGATACATTCAAACGTACACCGTAACAGGTTGTTCTATAAAGGCTGATGTTGGATATACCACAATCTATGTAGAGGGATATGGTTGATCAATAAAGGATAAGTCCCTCCTACATAATAAGAGTAATATCTTAGGCCACTTGATTGAGTGAGACTAGAAATGTATGGCCATGCTCAAATAAGTTGATATGAGATGTCATACTAATTTGTATATCATAGTCTACTCAAGATATCAAGAAACATGGGATGGATTATGCAAGTGTGACTATCCCATGACTTGTATCCGTTCCAGAGATAAAGGACTTAAGGATTAATGCATGAAAGGTTAATCACGAAAGGTTATGTCGAATCATGACTTCTTGTAACTTAGGTAGCAATGATGCATTGCTAGATGCCACTCATTGTCTGTGACAATAGAATCGTTCTAGTATTACTGCTAACGTTGCAAGAACCTACAGGGTCACACCCTATGGTTGAAATGAACGGAATAAAATATAGTTGGTATTGTGCTTGGTTGTCACATAATTAAATTAATTAAAGAATTAATTTAATTGGGCAATCAAATATTGAACATATTATATGTACAAGGATGTTGTACACATAATGATAACATAATTTTATTAATATATGAATTTGATTCATATATAAATTTAAATAAATATAGTTTACCGGAATCCTTATTATAATTAATGTAATTATAATTTTCAGATATAATTAATGTAATTATAATTTTCGGTTAAAAACTTTATTGTATTTATTTAATCTTGTAATACATTCAAGAGATACCAATTATAAAAGGCCCAATTAAGAGGATACCTATTATAAAAGGTCCAATGAGAAAGGCACCCATTATAAAAGGTATTAAAAGGAGACAAAACCAAATATGATAACCCTAAGTGATTGCTTGTTAGGTCTAGCAGCCGTCAAGCAAATAAGCCTCCAAAACAGTTTTAGAGATTTCTTCCGTTCATAGTCAAACCGGGTGGATTACGTAGAGGCCAACATCGGAAAATGTTGAGGCTTGATTCAACAGTAGATCAAAACTCTTGTTGCCAAGGCGTCGCTGTCTACTCAGATTGAAGTTTTGGTAATTTTGAAACCTTTATTTCACCCCGATTCGTTCCTCACACATGGATCCATGATTTGGATCGCCGGATCTAATTTTATTCTGCTGCGCCATGGGGTACCGGCGTTCCAACAGTGCCAACAAGGAATAAAAACATAAGGAACAAAGCCTTAGGATTGACAAACTAAAAGAGCAGGAAACACAAATCAGAGAGGAACATGAGTTGTACGAATTGAAACCGAAGGAGACCCCAGACAAGCTGATAGGAACAACAAATCACATCAAAATAGAGGATCAGGTATTGTTGAATAAGGAAGACCTTCAAATCACCAATTCAGACCTCAAGGCAAACGAAGAAATCACTTTTGAGGTACTTAATGTCTTCTTATACGGCACAGTCGAGGAAAGCAATCCTAAATTAGACACTTTTGAGGTAAACATTACTCAACTTAAACTATATATCCATAACCGAAGTGATCGCATGAGAAAGGATTTTCACCTCCTCAAACCACCATGACCATACAAATAAGAGTTAAAGTCTAGCTTAAGACTATAAACGAGCGCTTTTCGGGAGGCAACCCGAGCACTAACCCCATTTTTACATCTTTTTAATTTGTTTGTTTATTTATATTTATTTATTTATTCTTTTCTTTTTCCTTTTAGCACCTAACCATAAACTAACAAAAAAGCATATTTCTAGGCCACACGGCCCTACACACGGGCGTGCCCGTGGTCGTGTGGAAGCTAGGGGATGAACCATGGGCGTGCCAGTAGTCGTGCACGACATAGAAAAATTTCTTTTCCCAACACGGGTGGCAAGAATAGTCCATGCCCGTGCCGACGCCCCGTGCGAGGTTTCTGACTTGTTAAGCACGGACTAAACACGGCCGTGCCTTCCAACCGTGCCAACATTCTGACTTATCGAACATGGGAGGAGCACGCCTGTATTAAAAGACCATGTGAAGAAAGACACGGGCGTGCCACTACACCCATGGCCGTGCCTGAGCACCCTGAACGCGCTCAAAAATTCAAAATCCCAAAACACGGGCTACATCTCTATTTAAACCCCGTCCTTCCAATTTTTTTCTTTTCTTTTCCAAATTGGCTTTCTTCTTTCGTTTTCCATTATTTACTTTTATTTTTATTTTTATTTCCTTTATTTTTTTTTCTTATTCTTCATTTAGATTTAGCTTAGGATACAATAAAATCAGACCGGCTGCTTCGAGGACTCAATTGCAAACGGTTCAAGACGCTTCCCCACAGTCATCTCCAATCCTATCCGGTTTCTTTCCATTGACTTCATCCAAAATTCAGGAAGTTTCACTTCTCTCCCCCATCTTATGATTTTTATGATTATTTTGCTATTATCTATCTTTGTACATTGAGGGCAATGTACATCTTAAGTGTGGGGGGCTTAACTACAGTATTATTTGAAAATCCCTGAATTATGCCTTGTTCAAAAGTAAAGTCTCTCATATTATGATTAGAATGAAATTTCCTATGATTTATGATCTTTGTATATATGTTTTGGAGTAAGTCATTGATAATTGTGCATTGATGATTAAATTTGAAGGATACTAGAGAATCAAGCATGATAAGTCTAATTTTTAGAAATTAAAAAAAAAAAATTCTAGGTTGTCTACCTGAATTTGAATATTACTTTGAAGTTTGAAATTTACGAGGTTGACATAAAAAAAACCCATAATTTTTTGTGAGATTTTGAGCCTTATAGAGCATATATTCTTTTTCTTGCTCACTTTATTAATTATGAGTGTGTCAACATGGATTTTTATTCTAGAACTTGCATTGATTATACATGTCGAGACCACACTTTTGATTTGATATACAGAGATGAGAAAGGCACTTAGGTTTTAACCCACTTACTCCACTAAATAGCCTACCTCTACAATTAACGCCTAGTGAACCTCGTTGATCCTAACAACCCTTTTTATTGACTCACCCACCAATATTAACCCAAAACCCCTTTGTATTTGTTATCACCATTCCTTGACTACCCTTATATCGAAATTTGACTTGATTAGTTACCTAATTATATTATTTCATAAGTTGAATTTATCCTTTATTACTTGATTTATTCTCTAAAAAAATGACGAAGTATATTCATTATTAGTTCTATGTTAGGTGAGCTTATGCATGTAAATTTCAAGTCTTGAAGAAAAAGCTCGTATTAGAGTATTAGTATTACAAATTTTCATTTAATGCAATTACTTATCATCAGTTTGTGTTTCTAGTTAGGTAATTTGTCAGGTCAATCTCGATTCTAACCTTCTAATTCAGCCTTTATCCATACCCTTAACCTAAGCCCCGTTACAACTCTGCTAAAGACCTTTTGATTTGTATATCATCTCATTTTATAGTGGTGGAGATTTGATTTTCATGCAAGCCTATAGGATTAACTTTTCATTTTTGACTTATTGAGAGCTTAATTTTGAACCTTAAACACTTTGAGTAATTTGAGTTAATCTTAAGTGAGGATGTCAACTCTTGCCGATTTTGAATCAGAGGTAACTATTCAGGTAAAGGGAAACACCTATGTTTTCATGATATTAATGTATGACTTTGATTGTTTGAATCTTTAGGACTCTTTGAATTGAATTATCCATGTATAAATTATCTTTGAATTATGATGAAACACTATTGATGAATGTTATGAATCAAGGATGTAACACCCCAAACCCGGTCAAACACCACGACCGAATCTGGTATGTTACGAGGAGAAACGTTTTTGAGAAGTTAAATTTTTCGCTTAAAAGTTTGATGAAAACTCTTTGAGAGATTTGGAGTTGTAGAAATCTTGGGCTTGATTGTTGAAAACTTCATATGTCATTTTGAAAACATTTTAAGAAGTTAAACAAGTTTATTACATTTGGAAATTCAAGTTGCATCTCCTTGTTACTAAAAACCTTTTGACTTAGTAGAAAATCGAGTCTTGATTTGAAAATCATTTGAGTTTTTTTTTTTAAATATCAAATCATAGTGTGATACCCGATGGTATAGTTTAAAAACACATTGCGCTATAATTTTGAAATCATTGTCTTCCTAAGTTTTTAGCATATTTAAACTCAAATCGTTTGTTAAAACATATTGCAAATCTACTTTAAACATAACATAGCAAAATATAACTTAAAGGCCTTTTACAACCCAAAATAAAACCAAATAATAATGATAATAAGCTAAAGTATCAAATTTATTAAGTCTGAGCAAATCTTTATTAAGCATGGCATGGGCACTCCGAGTCCATCCCGGCTCCATGTCCGCGTCTAAGAGTCACCTGAAAAGTCCAAGGAGAGAGTGAGTCGCAAGACTCAGTGTATAAATCTCCCTCCCGATAAAACAACATGCTAACACACATCAAGTCATAACAACATGGTCAATGCACCCCGATCCTAACCATCCGTATCGCCTTTTCTACCCCGTGTGGTACCAAACCACTGGTGGTGCCAAACCACTGGTGACCCAAAGTCACGATATCCATAAGTGTGGTGCCAAACCACTGGTGACCCAAAGTCACGAATAATCCAATGATGGGGCCAACCCATCGTGTGATACCCAATCACTAGCGACAATCCCGTATCTCATAAGTGGGGCCCACGGTGGTGTTAACCACAGGGACGAGTCGCAATGAGGTGCCCAACCTCTGGTGTCCCAAAGACACATGTGATACCAAATCACTGGTGACCGCAGTCACAATCCGATGATGGGGCCAACCCATCGTGTGATACCCAATCACTGGCGTCAATCCCGTATAATCAACCGTGGGGCCAACCCACCGTGGTACTAAGCCACTGGGACGAGACGCTGAGGTGCCAAACCTCTGGTGACCCAAAGTCACAATAATCAATCTGTGGTACCAAACCACTGGAGGTGCCAAACCTCTGGTGTCCCAAAGACACAGTGTCCCAAAGACACGGATATCATCATCCCCCTCCACTCATATCACCCATACATGTCATACTAATGCGTATCATGTAAGTCATGCACTCATGCCAATATGTTTAACATCATATCACATACATCCATAATCATAATATCATATAGATCATCAGTGAGCTCACAATAACACTGACTTACCCGAGTCCGAGATCACACCCAATAGGGTATCATATCAATCCTTCAAACTGTCTTGACTTATTAATCAAACAGATTGTTAACACATATTACTAGATACAAAGTGTGTTAGTTACACACCTGAAATAACGAAGGTCTACCCAACGAAACGATCTACGATCCTTAAACCCCTTGCTCCTAGAATCGGCCAAACATAGGGGTTAGTAACCAAGACCATTCGGCCAAAGACTTTTAAGCCAACAGGAGTCATTATCAATCCTTACCTTCACTTGATTTGGTTTCCTACCCAACCCGAACCAACAATGGTTCTTTGACAATCGGCCACCACCTTAAAGAGAATAACTGTTAATCCTTTGTCATCCCTGACTTAATCGAACTAAACAAATAACCAATAATAACAGAACCACTCACTTACCACTGCTTACCAATCGGTTACAAAGAAGGAAGACTCCTCTTGATTACTTCCAAAATCCGAAGGCCCTATCATGAATTCGATTCCAACATAAAAGGTTAACTCCTTTCAACATATGCCCAAAATCGGCTATTAACCCAACCAAAACCGATAAATCATAAGAGAGGGAAGAAATGGCCATTCGGCCTAGCACTTACCAAACACCAACCAGTATTCGGCCTACACAACCACCAGGAGAAGGGAGATATTCGGCTAAGTTAAAGACTAATAGAAGAGAAAAGAGATTCGGCTAGAATAAGCAAAAGAATTTTGTGCCCAAAAGAAAAAGAGAATTGGCCAAGGTCTTGAGAAGAGAAGAAAATGGAAAAGAGAGATAGGTGCCTTTCGGTTTTGGAGAAAAAGAAATGGAATAGATGAATGAAGATTTCGATTTAGGGACAAGGTAAGTTTCGACACAAAAAGAATGGAGAAGATGAATGGAGAATTCGATTGAGAAGGAAATGGTAAGTTTCGGCTCTTATGAAAATAAAGAAATTATGAGAGGGAGAGAAGAGAGCATTCGGCTATATTGGAATTAAGAGAAACAAAGGCAAGTTTCGGCTAAGGTGTATGTTGCTTACACTTTCGGTTTCAAGGGAGAAATGGAAGACTTACTTGAATATTGGTAACAAAGAAGAAACTCTCTGACATTCGGCTAACAACTTGACCAAAAGGGAGAATTTTAGCTAGACATACCAAGACCGAAAATGAAAGAAAAACACTAGAAATGCCAAAAGCATTTTCGGCATAGCCACTTCTCACACCAAGCCGTCACTCCCCTCCCCCAAACTCCTCCTAAAAATTCGGCCAAATCTCCCCATTCACTCACCACCACTCCTTCAAACTTGCTTGACCAAGTCTTCCTCCTAAACTCCCTCTCCACCATCCATTCGAATGTGAAGACCAAGTCCAAGGAAGAATTCGAATTGCCTTCTACCTCTTCCTCCATGCCGTCCAAAATGAGTGACAAAATAGGGGATCTCTGCGACTTGAACTCAGGATCTCTCCCCCTTGTAGATGACGCCACACTCAGCTCCAAGTGGCACATGCCTTGCCACTTTGCCAACCTCATTTTTGTGTAACAAACTACCAAATAAAATACATATCCCTCAGCTCCAACAGCTCCCTACACCTAAGGCTCAAAAACTAAATTTTCCCATTCACTCAGGCATACTCCTAGCCTACAACTAAGCCCTTAAGACATAGAAATAGCAATATAGCACACCAACACCTGCAATATCATGCAACAACAAAATAGCCCCTAACCCGGGATATTACAAAGGAAGTTCGTTTTAATTGTAAGTTGAGAATTTTGCTTGAGGACAAGCAAAAGCTTAAGTGTGGGGGTATTTGATAAACCGTAAAAGTAACATATTTTAATCCCATATTTAGAATACTTTTGGATGATTTATCTTTTGATTTATGTAAAAAGGTGCTCTTAATCCTTTCTTTTCATATTTTATACTCAAGAAAGCACCGAAGGATAAAAAGAACGAGAAACAGGCTTAAAACAGACGAAATAGGGCCAAGAGAGAAATCGACACGGCCTGTGCCTCATTAAAAGTCCGAACACGGCCTGGCCATGATTCACACGGGTATGTGCCATGGCCGTGTCCTTGTCACTGGAAAGAGCAATTTCATTCGGGAAAGGATACTTGGAGGCAAAGAAACACATTCCAAAGCCTATTCAAACACCCTATTAGGAATTATGCTTAAATTAGGATACTTAGGGGCCAAGTAAGGCATCACAAAGTCTATATAAACACCCGAGGGGGCAACTTGAAAGGAGAGTTCGGCAGAAGCCGAAGGCATCAAAGCTAGGCCAAGGAGCAAAGCCAGAAGGTCAGAGTTAGGGAATAACGTGAGGATAGCCAGTTGATCCATCCCAAGAAGCCGAAGTTATACTCAAGACGGCGGAATTCTCTTTCAATTCCTTCAGGGGGTTTTAGGGATTTCTTATGTTTTGTTTTATCTTTTCTCTTGAAATGTTTTCTTTATTCATTATGTACTAAACCCCTCAGATACCTGAAGGGGATGAAACCTAGACGAATCTTGTTATTTGGTTTTTAAGTTATATGATGAATTGCTTAGTTTGTTCTTAATTATGTTGCTTAATCCAAATCCAATGTGCTTAGGTGGAGGAGGAATAGACCCTGCCTAAGAGTAGATCTAACATAATTAAGCGGAGTTGATAGAACGCCTAGAGATAGGGTTATGAGATTTTACCAGATTAGGGTGAAACCTAATATGGGAGTCCATTGATCGATTTACTACTATCCTAGGGGGTTATTATAAGCGAACGAGAGTTCCACTAATTAACTTAGGGTTAGACGTTATTCGCCTCGAGAGAGGGTTTAATATAGGTTAGGGAGTCTTACGAATCAAGCTAAGTAAAGAAATCGTATAATTAAGGGTTAGATAACAAGTGAAGTCTAGGTGGATTCTTCCTGAGGGTATCGTCATGATCAATTGAGTTTTCTTCAAGTTATTTTTCAAATCGTCCTTTTTGTCTTTGTGTTCTTAGTTTAGTTCTTGTCAATTTAGTTTAAAAACAATTTCACTCCGTTTTTAAGGCTAAATAATAAAAAGAAAGTTAGTATTGGTACTTTTAGTTCCTTTGGGTTCGATAATCCGGTCTTGCCTAAGATATACCACTGTTCGATGGGTACACTTGCCTTTAATCGTTGTCAGAGTTAGTTTCCAGGTTTGATCATTGTTTTATAAATTTTAGAGCTCTAATTTCAGCGAACACTAACACTACCAACGCTCGATACTGAAGTGGCTTGAGCTTTAGGATTCGTGTATTGCTTCCCACGATCTCTATTTGGATAGCCCACTGAAGCATTCGAACGACTATACGAATCCTATGATTTTTTTGAAGAAAATTGATAGGGTTTACTCATCGACCTCTGTCTCGAGTCTCTAGCCTCTAAATCAGGTTTTCTCTTTTCTTTGCGAAGTTCTTCGGCTTTGCAAGCTCTGTCGACTAACTCAATAAATTCTTTCAATTCTACAATCCCAACTAGAAGTCTAATGTCTTTATTCAAGCATTCTTCAAATCTCTTACACATAATTGTCTCAGTGAGAACACATTCTCAAGCATATTTTCTGAGTCTCACAAACTCTCTCTCATACTCGGTCACAGACATTCGACCCAGTTTCAGTTCCAAAAATTTTTTGCGCTATTAATCAATAAATCGCTGGCTCATGTATTTATTTCCGGACTCGGTTTGAAAGAATTCTCACGTGACCCGTTCTCTCAGCACCACAGATATCAAAGTACTCCACCAATGATCTGCAGTGTCTCTCAGAAGTGATACAGTGCATTTTACACATTCAAATGGCGTGCAAGGTAGTTCATCAAACACTCGAATTGTATTCTCAAACCAAAACTCAGCTCTGTCAAAATCATCATAAACGGTAGCTCTAACCTCTTCAGCCCCATACTTTCAAGTTTTATCCACAGGTGGCTTACTCAACCGTAAAGGTTCCTAACCTTGAGGAGCTACGGGGACCAGTTGGGGAATATGTGGGGGTAGAGGTTGCTGAGCAGCATGATTAGTTTGGACAAACTCAGTGAACCATTTGTTCATCATTTGGAAAAAGGCTTCTTTGGCCTCTCCTCCCTGACTACCTGATACAGGTCTCGACTCAGACTATGATACTCTGTGAACGGAGGCGGGTGCATTACTCTTAACATCATCAACCACTGCTCGATAGGGATCCATTGCTATATGAAAACACGATTTAAACAGTCAGGACATATCACACTATCACAGGTTATATATCGAACGTATAGCTAGACACTCACATACGCTATGTTAGGCCACCAATCGACTAAACTGTGGCTCTGATACCAATAAATGTAACACCCCTCACCCGTATTCAACTCCGGAATAGGTGATCGCTGAAATCAGAGCTTTAAAATTTATAAAACGAATGATCAAACCTGGAAACTAACTCTGACAACGATTAAAGGCAAGTGTACCTATCGAACAGTAGTATAGCTTAGGCAAGACCGGATTGTTGAACCTAAAGGAACTAATAGTACTAATACTAACTTTCTTTTTATTATTAGCCTAAAATAAAGTGAAGTTGCTTTAATCTAAATTAACGAATACTAAGCTAAAGACGCAAAGACAAAAAGAACGAATTGAGAAATAACTAGAAGAAAAACTCAGTTGATCACGACGATACCCTCAGGAAGAATCCACCTAGACTTCACTAACACTGAACCATACGATTTATTCACTTAGTTTGATCTGTAGGACTCTCTAACGTATATTAAACCCTCTCTCGAGGCGAATAATGTCTAACCCTAGGTTAATTAGTGGAACTCTCGTTCTCTTATAATAACCCCCTAGAATAGCAGTAAATCGATCTATGGATTCCCATATTAGGTTTCACCCTAATCCGGCAAAATCTCGTCACCCTATCTCTAGGCGTGCGATCAATTCCGCTTAATTATGCTAGATCTACTCTTAATGTAACATCCCTAACCCGTATCCGTCGCCAGATTAGGGTTACAAGGCATTACTAACTAAAGCACATCTCTGAACAGTTATAATTCACATGCTTTAAAACTCCTCCATTCGAATCATATATGTATACTTCTCATTTATGGCATTCGAATAATCAAAGTACAAAATAATTTATTATTTACAATTTATAAGCACATACTTTAAACATGCAAACATATATCATTTCATTTCATATCAACTAATGTTTAAATTCATATGCAACTTTAGTGCACTCAATTACCAAACCAGATTATAAATATCTAACCTATCATCTCACTTTTTATTCAGCTTGCTAATTTAACCTATCATTATGACATTTGTACACCTACCGCAGCAAAACATATCACAAATGTGTATATAAATATTTTACTTAGCATGCCGAATATACCATTAACTTAACCTTTTTAGTTACCTAAATAAACTGACCAAAACATTCAAATAGTAAATTCATTATTATCATTTTTAAACCAATTTACTCATACCAGCTTGCCATTTCAATCAAACACAAAAAGCACATTCCCTAATCAAGTTTTGATAGCCTAACTTAGTCCACAAGTCCAATACCATAATTTTAACATTAACATAAAATAAACATTTAATGACATAATTTAAGCACCATTGCCGAATCATAAATAGCTTATAACCATCAACTATATTACATCATTTGAACCATACTCAAAATGTAACAAATAAATTATTTACGATGTCAAACAACCTTAACCTTTTTTCTACTTGAAATAAACCTAAACCAACCATTTCAGGAATACAACCATGAAACATATTTCGGCATCATCTCGAAACATGACTTACTTAACACAAACATTGGCATTACAACCAAACAATTATATAGAACACATGATACATAATCTTGAATAAAAGAAACAGACCATAGTTGGATTGTTGGAACCAAACATATTAATCACATAGCCAAGAACAAATAGAGCCGAACTTAAAACGAATGGTTAAGCCATTTTCGCATGGCTATGATACATGTGAACAAAACATCTTTCAAACATTTAGCTAGCCTATACATGCCTTTTAATTCGAAACTAGTTTGAAAGTACCAAAAAGGGATGATAGTGTGGTTGACTTAACCAACGATCCTCCGAGCCAGTAGCTTGAATCAAAGATCTATAAAACAGAGGTAGATAAGAACACACACACGGTAAGCTTGCTAGCTTAGTAAGTCTTAAGAAAACATATACTTCTATATATATAAAACATACATACAACCATTCAATTCAATACCTTCTATCACCAATTCAGACATAAATAACACATAACTTCTTTTACCTATAAAGCCGAAATAATTAATATCATTGATGCATTTAATACAAAAGCTTTACCTTTCTTATTCATATACACCAATCATCAAGTATATCAAAGACATATGTACATATCATATGCTTATCCAATCGACTTAATCCATTCATGCTTTCAAATATTTACTATCACACGATATAACATGTATATACATATTCATTCATCTCTAATGAATCAATGTATAAAACATTCACTTCCTCGTGTACTTGTTCATCATTTTATTGAGTAACATGACTATAAAATACGTACTTCTCTGTTGAATTTATACGAATCATGTTTCAAAGCCGAAATTTTTTAATATGCTCGTAACTCGATTCTCATGCACTTATAGCTCAAAACACATTCACCGGCACTAGGCCTGCTGGACTCAAGGTCCAAAGTAAATCACCGGCATTAAGCCTGCTAGGCAATAAGCCCGAATTGTTTCACCGGCACGTGGCCTGCTAGGCTAAAAGCCCGAATAACACACCGGCACAAGGCCTGCTAGGCTAAAAGCCCGAATAACACATCAATAATTCATCAACTTAAAAATCTTAACACTTATATCGTTTCCAATTCATGTACATAAACCACAATCACTTATCATATCACATGTACTAGTTTTTATTTCACATTCAAAACACATTTAGTCCAATATATGCCCCTAACATTCGGCTATCATCTATTTCACTACTCAAATGAATCAAATAATATCATTCAACAATTTCATAATTATCTCTTTATTGTACTTAAACTTAAGAACTTACATCGACTATCGACGAACCGCGTATACCGACTATTCGATAACTTTCGACTTTCCCCCATCCAAATCCGTTTTTCTTTGTTCTTGATCTAAACATATCAAAAATAATCTCATTCAAGTACATTTCATTTCAATTTAGTCCCAAAACACATAAATGGGAAAATTACCATTTTACCCCTAGGGTTTCACATTTTTACAATTTAGTCCTATTTGCACAAAACACAAAATACACAAAATTTCACTACAACACCTTAGGGCCGAATGTTCACAAGGACCATACAAGTCCATTTCTTTCATTTATTTTGCATTTTAGTCCCCTCAAAATTTCATTTTTGCAATTTAGCTCAAATACTCAAATTCACTAAAATTTCTAATACAAAACATACTAATCTTTAACATAGCTTTAATTTAAAATCATCAAACATCAAAAACCTCATGAACACATCAATGGCCAAATGTCATATACACACTAATCTCAAAAATTTTAGCATGGGTCGGATAGTATACGAAGCAACGATCACAAAAACGTAAAAATTATCAAAAACCGACTAGAAATGCATACCCGATTTAGCTTGAATGTATGACCGAATGCTCAAAACCTTTAAACTCTTATTTCCTAGCTCACATACGGCAATGAAGAAGAAAAAAACAAATATGATGGCTTTTAATTTCATATTATTAAACATATAATAACATTTTTAATGTTTTACTATTTTAACCTTTAATAAAAATAAAAGAAACAACATATAATTTAAGGTCAATCTTGTCATATGCCACCCACTAACTTAAAAATGGGCTATTTGCCCTTTTAATACCTCATATTAAAAAGCCATCATCATTCTAGCACTTTTCACTATAGTATGCAACTTTTACTCTTTACGCGATTAAGTCCTTTTGTCAAATTGAACACACAAACGATAAAATATTTCTACGAAATCTTCACACACATTAATTCACGCATAATAAGAACAGAATATAATATTTAAATATCTCTCAGACTCGGATTCGTGGTCTCGAAACCACCGTTCCGATTAGGGTCAAATTCAGACTGTTACAACTCTTCCCCCTTAGGGATTTTCGTCCCCGAAAATCTTACCGTTAAACAAAGTCGGATACTGTTGCCTCATTGAATCCTCAGGCTCCCACGTAGCCTCTTCAACTCCTTATCGTTTCTATAATACTTTCACTAATGAAATTTTCTTGTTTCTCAATTCTTTTATCTCCCGGGATAAAATACAAATCTGTTCCTCCTCGTATGTCATATCGGATCGGATTTCAATTTCAGACGGAGAAATCACATGTGATGAATCTGATCTGTATCTACGGAGCATCGAAACATGAAACACATTGTGTATCTTTTCTAATTCAGAAGGCAACTTGAACCTATAAGCTACTGACCCGATACATTAGATGATTTCATACGGTCCGATGAATCTCAGACTCAGTATGCCTTTTCGACTAAATCGAAGTATTTTCTTCCATGGTGAAACTTTCAAAAATACTCGATCTCCGACCTGAAACTCAATGTCTTTATGTTTCAAATCAGCATAAGACTTTTGGCGATCTGATGCAGCTTTCAAACTATCTCTGATTACAGTCACTTTCTGTTCAGTCTCTTTAATCAATTCAACCCCATGTATCTTGTTTTCACTGAGCTCAGTCCAATACAACGGCGTACGACACTTTCGGCCCTAAAGAGCTTCGTATGGTGCCATTTTGATACTAGATTGAAAACTATTATAATAAGCAAATTCAATCAAAGGTAAGTATCTTTCCCACGTACCTTCAAACTCAAGGACGTAACATCTCGACATGTCCTCAAGTATCTGAATGGTTCGTTCAGACTGACCGTCTGTCTGCGGATGAAAGGCTATACTAAAGTGGAGTTTAATACCCACAGCATCTTGCAACTTTTTCTAAAACCGTGATGTGAATCTCGGGTCTCCGTCCGAAACACTAGAACTTGGCACACCATGTAACCTCATAATCTGTGATACATACAATTCAGCAAGTTTATCGAGTGAATAGTCTATACGAACTAGTACAAAGGGAGCTGATTTGGTCAATCTATCCATTATAACCCAGACTGCATCATTTTTGCTCGGTGTCGTAGGCAAACCGAATACAAAATCCATAGAAGTTTTATCCCATTTCCATTCAGGTATCATGATTGGCTGAAGTAACCCAGAAGGCACTTAATGCTCGGCTTTTACTTGTTGACAAATTAAGCACTTGGAAACAAATTCAGATATATTCCGTTTCATGCCAGGCCACCAATAAAACTGTTTCAAATCATTATACATTTTTGGCTACCCAGATGTACCGACAATCGACTATTATGAGCTTCTTTCAAAAAGAATCATCTGAACCAAATCCACATTCCACATTCCTCGGAACACATATACGATCTTTGAAGTTTAAACAATCATTTTCATCAATTCGAAACTCTGACTCTGTATCACTTTCACACTGAACTCGTCTAGCTATCATATCTTTGTCAATTTTCTGTGCATCACAAATTTGCTGAATGAACAGTCTTGTTTTCAACTCGGCTATGATCGAACCGTCTCCAAACCTAACCATATGTGCGTTCAACGCACATGGAGCAAACAATGATTTTCGACTTAAGGCATCTGCAACACGTTGGCTTTCCCTGGATGGTAATCAATCACCAATTCATTATCTTTCAACAGTTCTAAGCATTTACGTTGTCTCAAGTTCAGGTCTTTCTGAGTCATCAAATACTTCAGACTTTTATGATCCAAATAAACATGACATTTCTCACCGAATAAGTAATGACGCCAAATTTTCAATGCGAAACAATGGTTGCTAATCCCAGAGCAAGAGTCGGATAATTTCTTTTATGAGGTTTCAACTGTCTCGAAGCATAGGCTACTACTTTACTTTCTTACATTAGTACACAACCCAAACCGTTCAAAGAAGCATTACTGTATACAACGAATTCTTTACCCGATTTAGGCTGAATTAACACTGGAACTTCGGTCAATAAAGCTTTAACTCTTTCAACTCAGGAGGTGCCATCCGTTACGAAGCTATTGAAATTAGAGTCATTTCTGGCATTAATTCAATGCCAAACTCAATCTCCTGAACTAGTGGCAAACCCGATAATTCTTCAGAAAACACATCTGGGTATTCACACACAACTGATACGGATTCAATCTGCTTTTCAAACACTTTATTATCCATCACATAGGCCAGGTAAGTTTCACATCCTTTTCTCACATACTTACGAGCTAACATCGAGGATATTACTGCTAATAACCCATCAGATCATTAAATTCCACCCGAATGATCTCACCATTCTGACATCTCAAATCAATGGTCTTTCTTTTGCAATTCACCACAGCATCATGCAAGGTTAACCAGTCCATTTCCAAAGTTATGTCGAACTCATCGAAAGACAATAACATTAAATCAGCTAGAAAGCAGGAATCTCGAATCATCAACGGGCAGCCTTTACACACTTTGTCAATAAGTACACATCGACCCAAGGGGTTGGACACACGAATCACAAACTCAGTAACTCAACAGGCCAAGTCTTACTAGATACTAAAGTTTCACACATGTATGAATGAGTCGAACCAGGATCAATCAATGCAATCACAGTAGTATCATAAAGAGTGAAAGTACCAGTGATAACATCTGGGAAAAAACATCCTCTCTGATACGAATAGCATATGCTCTAGCTGACGCACGAACCTCCGATCTAACTGCAGTGTCTTTAGTTCCTTTGTGACTGCCACTAACATTTCCCGAATGCCTAATTGGTTTGCCTCACACTGACACATTGCTCGGTCTGATATTCTAGGCCGTATTTTGCTCGGCTAACATCGGGAATTCTCTGAGAAAGTGATCTGACAATCCACATTTAAAGCAGGACCGATCATGGAATCTACAACTCTCAGAATGCCATTTACTACAATGCTTGCATTCAACTCTATTTTAGTGGGCATTATCAACACTGACTATCGAAGTAGCTCGAGAACCCACTGGAGATTGATCCCGTCTAGACATATCTGAAGTAGCTTTATGTCGACCAAAGTCATTTCAGAACTTCTTGGATATAGATTAAAATGTCTTACTCGATGATCTTTTACGAATGTCTTTAACTCCCATTTCAGCCTTTCTTTTCTCTTTCCCAAGTTCTTCAGCTTTGTAAGCTCGCTCGACAAGTACTACGAATTCTTTAATTTCAATAATGTCAACAAGCAACTTTATGTCTTCATTCAGACCGTCTTCAAATCTTCTACACATAATGGCTTCAATCTAATAAATTTCCGCTCATATTCAGTCACAGTCATACGACCCTGTTTCAGTTCCAGAAATTCTTTCCGTTTCTGATAGATGAACCTCTGGCTAATATATTTCTTACGGAACTCGATTTGAAAGGAATCCCAAGTCACTTTTTCTTTTGGGACCACCGATACCAGTGTATTCCACCAGTGATATGCAGTGCCTCGAAGTAAAAAAAATATATAGCACACTTCAGGTATTCATCTGGAGTACAGGATAGCTCATCGAGTACCCGAATAATGTTATCAAGCCACATCTCAGCTCGCTCTGCATCATCATCATCATTAGCTTTGAATTCTTCAGTCACATATTTCCTGATTTTATCAACGGAAGGCCTACTGAATCTCATCGAAACTATTATCAGAGGTGATGAAAGTACCGGAGTTGGATTATTCGGGGGTGGAGGTTGTTGTACAGCCGGGTTAGTATGAATAAACTGGGTAAACCACTCATTCATCATCTGGTAGAAGGCTTGCTTAGCCTTTCCCTCATGGCTACCCGAGACAAACCGAGAGTCTACTGGCACTAACCCGATTGCGAGATCAGGCGCTACACTCTCTACATCATCTGCTACGGCTCTATCAGGATCAGGATCCATTTACTTTATAAAACACAATTTGAAATGTCAAAAGTCGCCACACTATCGTTTATATAATAAAAGGCATGTATAGCTAGACTCTCACGCTCTACGGTAGTCTTAGAATCGACTAAACCGTAAGCTCTGATACCAATCAAATGTAACACCCCTAACCCGTATTCGTCGCCAGATTAGGGTTACAAGGCATTACTAACTAAAGCACATCTCTGAACAGTTATAATTCACATGCTTTAAAACTCCTCCATTCGAATCATATATGTATACTTCTCATTTATGGCATTCGAATAATCAAAGTACAAAATAATTTATTATTTACAATTTATAAGCACATACTTTAAACATGCAAACATATATCATTTCATTTCATATCAACTAATGTTTAAATTCATATGCAACTTTAGTGCACTCAATTACCAAACCAGATTATAAATATCTAACCTATCATCTCACTGTTTATTCAGCTTGCTAATTTAACCTATCATTATGACATTTGTACACCTACCACAGCAAAACATATCACAAATGTGTATATAAATATTTTACTTAGCATGCCGAATATACCATTAACTTAACCTTTTTAGTTACCTAAATAAACTGACCAAAACATTCAAATAGTAAATTCATTATTATCATTTTTAAACCAATTTACTCATACCAGCTTGCCATTTCAATCAAACACAAAAAGCACATTCCCTAATCAAGTTTTGATAGCCTAACTTAGTCCACAAGTCCAATACCATAATTTTAACATTAACATAAAATAAACATTTAATGACATAATTTAAGCACCATTGCCGAATCATAAATAGCTTATAACCATCAACTATATTACATCATTTGAACCATACTCAAAATGTAATAAATAAATTATTTACGATGTCAAACAACCTTAACCTTTTTTCTACTTGAAATAAACCTTAACCAACCATTTCAGGAATACAACCATGAAACATATTTCGGCATCATCTCTAAACATGACTTACTTAACAAAAACATTGGCATTACAACCAAACAATTATATAGAGCACATGATACATAATCTTGAATAAAAGAAACAGACCATAGCCGGATTGTTGGAACCAAACATATTAATCACATAGCCAAGAACAAATAGAGCCGAACTTAAAACGAATGGTTAAGCCATTTTTGCATGGCTATGATACATGTGAACAAAACATCTTTCAAACATTTAGCTAGCCTATACATGCCTTTTAATTCGAAACTAGTTTGAAAGTACAAAAAAGGGATGATAGTGTGGTTGACTTAACCAACGATCCTCCGAGCCCGTAGCTTGAATCAAAGATCTATAAAGCAGAGGTAGATAAGAACACACACACGGTAAGCTTGCTAGCTTAGTAAGTCTTAAGAAAACATATACTTATATAAATATATATAACATACATACAACCATTCAATTCAATATCTTCTATCACCAATTCAAACATAAATAACACATAACTTCTTTTACCTATAAAGCCGAAATAACTAAATATCATTGATGCATTTAATACAAAAGCTTTATCTTTCTTATTCATATACACCAATCATCAAGTATATCAAAGACATATGTACATATCATATGCTTATCCAATCGACTTAATCCATTCATGCTTTCAAATATTTACTATCACACGATATAACATGTATATACATATTCATTCATCTCTAATGAATCAATGTATAAAACATTCACTTCCTCATGTACTTGTTCATCATTTTATTGAGTAACATGACTATAAAATACGTACTTCTCTGTTGAATTTATACGAATCATGTTTCAAAGCTGAAATTTCTTGATATGCTCGTAACTCGATTCTCATGCACTTATAGCTCAAAACACATTCACCGGTACTAGGCCTGCTGGACTCAAGGTCCGAAGTTACGAGCATTGACACATGTATTGGATCAAATTTCAATCTCAGTCAGAGTAGTTACATGTGACGGATCGGATCGATATCTATAAAGCATTGACACATGAAATACATTATGAATCTTTGCTAACTCAAAGGGCAATAACAATCAGTACGCAACTGGCCCAACATGCTCAATGATCTCATACGGTCCGATGAACCTCAAACTCAACTAGCCTTTACGTCCGAATCGGAGTATTTTCTTCCACGGAGACACTTTCAGAAACACTTTATCGCCGATTTCAAAATCAATATCTTTTCTTTTCAAATCTGCATAGGACTTCTGACGATCAGATGCTACTTTCAGACTATCACAGATCACTTTCACTTTCTGTTCAGTGTCTTTTATCAGGTCGATCCCTTGCATCTTATTTTCACCGAGCTTAGTCCAATATAGAGGTGTTCGATATTTACGTCCGTACAAAGCTTCATAAGGTGACATTTTGATACTCGACTGAGAACTATTATTATACGTAAATTTGATCAATGGCAGGTACTATTCCCACGTACCATCAAACTCAAGAATGCAGCATCTCAACATATCCTCGAGAATCTGAATGAATTGCTCGGACTGACCATCCGTATAACGCCCCAAAAATCTTGAAACTTTAAATTTCTATTCATTGAGGTTGGTATGTATGAGTAGCACTTAGAATATTAATTTTAAGGTATTATTGGGATTATTTGAAGTCTTAGAGATAGGGAAGACCATGGGGAAAAATTTATTTTTCTTGCTTTAGTGGACCCTAGTCTCAGGCGTTAGGCCTCTTAAGCAGATTAATAGAAAATAGGACACAAATGGGCTAGTAGCAAGTGGCGCCACTTGGGGAGCTATAAGGTGGCGTGTTGTCAGCTGTTGAGGTCCAAGGTTCGAGCATTAGGAGTGGTATTTTTGGGGTGCTTTATTTTGCATAGGTGGATGGCCAGAGTTGTGTTGAATATGAACTCTTACGTTGGAGTGTTTGAGTGGTAAGGGGAACTGATAATGGAGGGAAATTCGGATAAGGCTAAGGTGTTATCAGGGAGGAAAGTTAGGAGATGAGGAGGGGGAAAAATTTGTGCCGAATGGGACTGTGGGGAAAGGGGTATTCGGCTTGTGGCTATAAAAGGAGATGGCCGAATGCTTTGAAAGGTTCTTTAAGCTTTCATTAGTTTTTCTTTCCCCCCTTAATCGGTTTTCCTATAGCCGAATTCTCCCTATTGCCAAAATCTCCTATAGCTGAATTCTTTTTGCCGAATTCTCTTATAGCCAAACTCTCCTATTGTCGAATTACCATCAGCCTTCCTTGCCGAAATTCCTATTTGTGCCAAACCCTTGTTGTTTTCCTCCATCACAAATCGATTATTATCTATTATTAGTCAAGGTTAAAAGCTGAATTTAGGTCGCAAGATCAAAAGTGGATTTGGTAAGTATTCGGTTACCCTCTCTTGTACGTTTTGCTAAAAGCCGAAAGGCTATCTAACTGTCCTATCGTTAACTCTGTGATAACAAGGATAAGGTCCAAAGATCGCAAGTGTGGTAGAATCATTAGCAAGGGTAAGTGTACTCAACTCAATTATCGTTTACGTAAATGGCTGAATGTGTGTATGATCTATAAAGGTGACTTGTGTGGATTATGAGTCACTCAGATTTTGATGGTGTATGTGTGAGTGCAAATCTAGGGGATACTCCTGATTAGTAGCTAAGGAAGGGCTATTAGAACCCGGTGGCACACGGTAAGGTTACGGTAAGGTTTTGACTTTTAGTAAATGTTTTGATTTAGTGATTGATTAAAGGTTGGTTGGTTGTAGGTTCAAGGCTAAGGATAGTATAGCACGTCGCAGTAACCAGGTGTGTACGAACACTAAACACACACGGTATCTGCAATGCCAGAAAGCCGGAAAGTCTAAAGTGGCTAACTGGGCCCGGTGGGCCCTAAGGCTAAGTTTGATGAAATTATTTGTTCGGTTATATGAATTGAGTTAATCATGCATGTTACATGACCTGGAATTGTATTGGGTCTAATAGGCCAAATGGATGAGATTTGGGCCTAATGGACCGTAAGGATGTGATTTGGGTTTGATTGGCTTTATGGGGACGTAGAAAAGTATGCTAGGGTTTACTGGAATTTAGGCCTAGTTCTAAACAACTCTTAAACCACATAAGACTTAATATAATAATTAAACATGTACATGGTCAAGTCGTTGGGTTAGAGTGTGGCAACGGACATATGCATGTCTAGGATTGGATCTAGGGAGAGCTTGGTACTTAAGCGGTCCTAGTGGCCGACCTCCTCTTCTCTGGAATCCTACCTGGTGCATAGTGTCTATTCACTTTAGCCACAGGGACTTGTTAAGGGGCCAAAGTTCATAACTAAAACCCGCGAGCGACCAAATATCCTTAGATTTGTAAAATTACTAAAATACCCCTGATTTGGAAATTGCCAAAATACCCTTAGATTTATAAAATTACTAAAATACCCTTAGTTTGAGAATTACCAAAATATCCTTAGATTGGCAAAATTACTAAAATACCCCTAAATAATTACCAGAATACCCTTGATTTGGAAAATTACCAAAACATCCCTGATTTACAAAATTTCCAACATACCTCTGTTTTGCAAACCTAAATACCCCTGTAGAGTAGATTTATGAAAATACCCCTGGGTAGTGAAACGACTAAAATACCCCTAAGTGCCGAATGGGTGGAAATATGTATGTTGCATTCAAGGAATATATGTTGCACTTGGGTGGGTTTTGATGATACGGTGGAAGATTTGAGGATCGCATAGTCGCTTGACGACCGTGGATCCACCGGTGGCTTTAAGACCATTATAGCAGCTTTGCTGCAACTTTGAGTAGTGCCGATGCTGGTGCTACCTTTGGAGTGTAGGGATGGGTGAGTTGATATTTATATCCCCACAAGTGTGCAGGGTTGGATTTGGGATGGGTGCATTGCATTCATGTGATACAGATGTGATATGAGGTAGTTGTGGGCTAAGGCCCAAGACCACCGATTTTGATAGGGCTTAGGCCCAATGTAATATTTGCATGTTGATTGAATTGCCAAGGGTCGTACACACTAAGTTACGAAACTTACATTTTTTTATTAAATGTTTCAGGTGATCCTCAGTAGACGGCTTGACGTGGGAGAGAACTCGGGGATGGCCACACTACAAGATACTTAGACATTTTATTTAATTTTTCAAAAGACATGATTTTAAATTGCTTTATTTTCGATGAATATAATAAGGCCTTATACTTCGATTAGACTTTAGCTTTTGAGTTTTGTTATTATTGTTTCAACTGTTTCCTTAGTTATTAAACCTGAGTAAATTTCTTATGTTTAAACATGGTTTCCAAAATACTTAAAATAATAAAATGGGCTTTTATCATTACTCAACAAGATGTTTAAGGATTTTTAGGCTTTTAGGCCTTAAAATTTAACTTAGCAAAATCATTTTGAAATATGCCTTCGATGTGACATTCCCGAATTCGGCCATAACGTCTGGGCCGGGCCTAGGGGTGTGACAATCCGTTTGCAGATGAAAAGCTATACTGAAATGCAATTTCGTGCCTAAAGTTTCTTGCAATTTCTTCCAGAACTGTGAAGTGAACCTCGGATATCTGTTAGACACAATGGATAGTGGCAGCCCATGCAACCATACAATCTCAGAAATATAAAGCTCAACTAATCTATCAAGTGAGTAATCAGATCATACCAGAATAAAATGGGCATATTTTGTTAATCGATCAACTACTACCCAAATCGCATCTTTCTTTCTCAGAGTCAGAGGCAATCCCGAAACAAAATCCATTGTCACTCTATCCCAATTCCATTCAGGAATCAAAATCGATTGTAACAAACCAGACAGAACCTGATGTTCAGCTTTAACTTGCTGGCAGACTAAACATTTCGAAGCAAAGTCAGAAATATCTTTTTTCATACTAGACCACCAATAATGTTATTTCAAATCATGATAC
This sequence comes from Gossypium australe, assembly GCA_005393395.2. Taxonomy (NCBI): domain Eukaryota; kingdom Viridiplantae; phylum Streptophyta; class Magnoliopsida; order Malvales; family Malvaceae; genus Gossypium; species Gossypium australe. The sequence goes on along the minus strand of CM016621.1, from coordinate 105,797,912 downwards.
ATCTTTGTACTTCCAGGATGAACAGATAGACGACTGTTGTGTGCTTCATTCAAAATCAACTGAATCAACTCTAGGTTTCTCGGAACACATATTCGATCTCGAAATCTCAAGCAATCATCAACATCAACTCGAAATTCAGAATCAGAGTTCAAATCATACTGAGCTCGTTTCGCTAACGTTTCATTATCAATATTCTGAGCATCACATATTTGCTGTAAAAACAACGATTTCGCTTTCAATTCAGCCAACACTAAACTATCATCAGACAAATCTAATTTAGCATTCATACCACACAATGCAAATAATGATTTCCGACTCAATGCATCATCTACGACATTTGCTTTTCCCGGATAATAATCTATCACAAGCTCATAGTCTTTTAACAGCTCTAACCATCTTCTCTGTCGCAGATTCAAATCATTCTGAGTCATCAGATACTTCAAACTTTTATGATCTAAAAACACGTGGCATTTCTCACCGAAGAGAAGAGATAGTAACGCCAAATCTTTAATGCGAACACAATTGCAGCTAGCTCAAGATCGTGTGTCAGATAATTCTTTTCATGAGGTTTCAGTTGTCTTAAGGCATAAGCTATAACTTTGCCTTCTAGCACCAATACGCATCCCAGACCATTTAATGAAGCATCACTATATATAACGAACTCTTTGCCTGATTCTGGCTGTATCAACACCGGAGCTTTGATCAAAAGAGCTTTCAACTGATCAAAACTTTTCTGACATTTATCGGACCTTTCAAATCTTACATCTTTCTGAAGCAATTTAGTCAACGGAGTAGTTATCATCGAAAATCCTTTTACAAACCTTCGATAATAACCAGCAAGTCCTAGAAAACTACAAACTTCAGACACATTCTTCGGGGGCAAAAATCTTGCTCGGATCAACTCGTATTCCAGAGGTCGATACAATATGTCCCAGAAAATTGACTTCTCGCAACTAGAATTCGCATTTGCTGAATTTTACATACAATTGCTTTTCTCTTAGGGTTTGCAAAACAATTCTCAGATGTTCAACATGTTCAGTTTCATCAGATCCATAAAGACAGCATGAGCATTCATTAGTCCAAAAGGCATAACTAAAAACTCATAATGCCCGTACCTCATTCTGGAAGAAGTTTTCGGAATGTCTGAAACTTTCACTCTCAACTGGTAGTATCCCAATCTCAGATCAATCTTAGAAAACACAGTGGCTCCTTTTAACTGATCAAACAAATCATCAATCCTAGGCAACAGATATTTGTTATTTATAGTCACTTTCTTCAACTGACGATAATCAATGCATATTCTCATCGTGCTTAACAAACAGAACAGGAGCACCCCAAGGCGAGAAATTCGGTCTTGCGAACCCTCTATCTGTTAACTCTTGCAACTGAGACTTTAACTCTTTCAATTCTGTTGGTGCCATTCTATACGGAGCTATCAAAATAGGAGTTGTACTAGGCAACAAATCTATACCAAATTCAACTTCACGTATCGGAGGTAATCCCGGCAATTCTTCAGGGAATACATCAGAAAACTTACAAACAACTGGCACTGATTCAACTTTCTTTTCAGACACTTTCGAATCAATAACATGTGCAAAATATGCCTCTTATCCCTTTTTCACATATCTTTGAGCTTTCAACAAAGATATTACAACAGATAACCTAGTCAAATCATCAGGCTCAATACGAACTATTTCATCATTCGTGTAACGCCTCAAATTTTTGGGCCTAGTAGAATTGGGCCTATTGGGCCTTGGGCACGGGAGCATTTAAAATTTTTGAGAACAAGAGAATGGCACTAATGCAAGTTGGACATATTAGGTGAGTGATTTTGGAAGGTTAGGGAGCTTCCATGAAGTCTAGGGTTCAAACTTGGGCTTTAGGAAAAATTTTGGTTTTAGGTGAATAAAACCCTGGGAGTTAGTAAGTAGGCTTTAAGAATAAAATGCGGAGAAAATGACACAAAAGGAGTTCTGGTCTAGTGGAAAATAGTGCCACATGGGAGACAAGGAAGTGATGCCATAGAGGAAGCAAGGGGTCCAATGTTCAAGTCTTGGCGCTTGCATTTCATTTTGATTTCTTTTTAAGTGAACTTAGACTTTGGCCCATAGACTTATATTTATTTGCGCATGTTTTAAGTCACAAAAAGAGCTTGTGTTGTGGTGGCATGTAGCGTCTGGAGCATAGGAGAGGGCAAGGGCTCGAATCCCATTGCAAGCAAAAAGGGATATTTATTTTGCTAAGTTGAGACGATAGGTGGTTGTGATGGAATTAAACTCTGCTGAAGGAAGGATCCCACATCGGGAAGCTAGCATGATAGTAGGCGAGAAGCTGGCTTTAAATAGAGCGATTTATGAGGAATGTAAGCATACCTTGGTTGGCGTTTGGGCATAGGAGTGTTCGTAGTGTAGATTAACTTTAGATTCCTATCAGGTGTGTATTTCGCACTACTCTAGCTGTAGAGCGGCAAATGTCGAAATGCCGGTCACACGACGAGCACACGTGTGGGAGCTTCGACGTGATAGTTGAGGCCATCATGAGTGTTCTTGTGGGTTTAGGTTGTTTGGGCCACGATGGGCCAACAGGGGCCAGTGGGGCCAATGGGCCCGTGGGCCCAATTGGATAAGTTGTATGATTGTGTAGTAAATATTGGACTGGACTATGTGAATCTCATATCTATGGCTAGATTTGGGCTAAATAGGCCACACGAGCGTGTGCACCCATTTGGGCCGAGAATGGACCTAGGCCCATTCGCATCGTTATCTCTGTTTAGAATACATTGGTTTATAAAATTACTGAAATACCCCAAGTTTGCAAAATTACCGAAATACCCCCAGTTTGTGAAATTACCAAAATAGCCCTGACTTGCAAAAATACTAAAATACCCCCGGTTTGTAAAATTACCGAAATACCCTAGGTTTGCGAAATTATGAAAATACCCTGGTTTGCAAAATTACAGAAATACCCTTGATTTGTGAAATTACCGAAATACCCCTGGTTTACAAGATTATCGAAATACCCTCGATTTGTAAAATTATCGAAATAACCTTGATTTGTAAAATTATCGAAATACTCTCAATTTGTGAAATCACCAAAATACCCCTGTATGGTAGAATTACTAAACTACCCCTGTAGGGTAGAATTACCGAAATACCCCTGAAGGGTAGGATTACCAAAATACCCTTATAGGGTAAAATGACTATTTTGCCCCTGAGGGTAAATGACTGATTTTTTGCCATGACTTGACTGTGATCGTATGACTGTGTTTTAACTGCTTGACTGTGGTCGTGTGATTAATATGGTTGTAATATATGTTAAATGACTGTTACTGAGTATGGTCATTCTGCATACACCTGTGATGATTGAGCATGACATTCACGACATATTGCATGGGGTTGGGACAAAGTTACAGAGGAAGTGTACAGCCCATTGCCGTTCTGTACAAGGCTTTCAGCCTTTCTGCGATATTTATGGCTTTTAGCCGTTCTGTTAATCGGAAGCAATGCTGCGATATTTATGGCTTTTAGCCATTCTGTTAACCGGCAACGATGTTGCGATATTTATGGCTTTTAAGCCATTCTGTTCATAGTGCCAAGCTATTCTGTTCACGGCGCCGAGCCGTTCTGTTGACTTAGTGCCGCAACCGGTACTAAGCTTCGTGTGTTGGCTGGGTGGGTCGATTTTATCCCCACATGGTTTGTTGGATGGTACGGGTGGTATGTTGGCTAGATCGAGGTGGGATGCATCCTCATACTGTTGCGTATCTATTTATGAGATCTGGCACTGTACTGGGCTTAGGCCACTTGTTCTGCTATTGGTTTGGGCTGGGCTCAATTGGTTCTGTTATGGGTTGAAACCCAAATGATATTGTAGTGGGCTCTGACTCACGTATGCTCTGATTTCTACTGTACTATTACTGTTAAAAGGGCTTTGGCCCACACCGTTTCGGGTTCTATTTCTGTATACTGACTGTTATTCTAGTAAGGGGATTACATACTGAGTTTTTGTAAAATCACCCCATTTTTAACTGTGTATGTAACCTCGGCCTTAGAGGGATCGGTGCTGCGAGGGACTCGGAGAAGACCACACACTGTTTATGCTTGCTGTTTCGGTTATTTACTTTTAAATATTTTGATTTCGGTTGTAATAAGGCCTCTCTATTTTTAACTTATAATTTGTGATATTTCTTTATGATGTTTTCTAACTGCTAAAAGTGGAATACTATTACCAAAATGATGATTGTCTTCAAAACACTACGTTTCTGCAATGTTTTCAAAATGCTTCTGCAACTCAATTTTAAAACATCACATTTTCGTAAATTGTTTGTTTTAAATATGCTTTCGCAACAGATAAGGTTTTAAAAGTAATTACGTTTTAAATTGATTAACAAAATGCTGGTTTAACATGAGTTCTACGAAGAGGCTTTAACCTCCTAACGAGTTTTTTTTCAACAAGGAAAAAAAAGGGTTTCCAAAAAGCACTCGAATGTGACACCGGCAGATTCGGGCCTAACTTTTAGCCCGGGTTTGGGTGTTACAATTTGGACATCTCAAATCCATAGTCTTTCTTTTACAGTTCACAATAGTATCTTGAAATGTCAACCAGTCCATACCTAGAATGATATCAAACTCATGAAACGGTAATAGCATCAGATCAGCAGGAAAATAGATATCTCGAAACATTAACGGACAGTTCTTGCATACTTTATCAACTAGAACACTTTTACCTAAGGGGTTTGATACTTTTATAACAAACTCAGCAGACTCTACAGGCAAAGTCTTACTGGATACCAATTTCATGCATATATACGAATGAGTAGAATTAGGGTCTATCAATGCAATCACAGAAGAATCATAAAAAGTAAAAGTAACCCATTATAACATTAGGAGACAAAGCTTTCTCACGAGCTCGGATGGCATACGCTCTGGCAGGCGCCCTAGCTTCAGATCTCGCTACAGTGTCTCTTGTAGTTCTTTGATTACCACTGACATTTCTTGCATTGCGAGATGATCTACCTCTAACTGAAGCATTATCGGATCTTGGATTCTGGGCAATCTGTTGCTCAACAGATTCTGGGCAGTCACAGATAAAATGATCCAACAATCCACATCTGAAACAAGCTCGATCATTTAATCTACAACTTCGCGGATGTCTTTACCACAATCTGAAACGGCTATGTTCATCTTTAAATTTTTTTGAAGCAGACTGAAATGATTTACTCGAAAATCTCTTTCTCGCATCTCTAAATTCAGACTCAGGTTTTCTTTTATCTTTCTCAAGCACTACGAACTCTTTTATCTCTAAAATCCCAACTAGCAAGCGAATATTTTCATTGAGGCCATCTTCAAATCTTTTGTACATTATTGCTTTGGTTGATACACATTCCCGAGCATACTGACTTAGTCTCACAAACTCTCGTTCGTATTCTGTAACAAACATGCAACCTTGTTTCAATTCAAGAAATTCTTTTCGTTTCTGATCAATGCATCTCTGGCTAATGTATTTCTTTCGAAACTCAGACTGAAAGAAATCCCAAGTGACCCGCTCTTTCGGAACAACATAAATCAAAGTTTTCCACCACTGATAGGCTGCGTCTCGTAACAAAGAAACAACACACTTTATGCATTCTTCGTGACTTAGTGACATCTCATCAAATACCTGGATTGTGTTCTCTAACCAAAACTCGGCTCTCTCAGCATCATCATCACTGGTAGCCCTAAACTCTTTAGCCCATACTTGCAAATTTTATCAAGCAGAGGCTTATTCAACAGATTTATACCCATTACCGGAGGCACAACTGAGGTTTGAGGGGGATTGGACGGGGGCAGAGGTTGTCAAACAGCCAGATTATTTCTTACAAATTGAGTGAACCACTCACTCATTATTTGGAAGAAACTTGTTTAGCTTCTCCCTCTTGACCGCTCATAGTCGATCTCAAATCAGAGAGCGCTGTCCCTTGAGTGGGAGCAGGCGCATTGCTTTCTACGTCGTCAGCTACGGCTCTTTCGGGATCCATTACTATACGAAAATACATTTTACACGTCAGGATTCATCACACTATCACTATTCAGAAATATGGCATGTACAGCTAGACTCTAACAGGCTACATTAGTTCGAGAATCGACTAAATCGTAGCTCTGATACCAACCAAATGTAACACCCCAACCTGTATCTGTCGCCATATTAGGGTTAAAGGCATTACCAGACAAATTGAAATATTTTACAAACATTTCATAATATAATTCATTCAATGCAATCAAAGCATCCCTTAATTAGGTCATCGAGACCTTAAGCATATTTTCAGAAAAGGGCCGGGACACGCCTGACTTATCCATACGGCCACCAGACACGCCTGTGTGTCACGGTCGTGTGAAAATATGCTAGCTACTTACTTGGTCACACGGCTACCAGGCACGCCCGTGTGCTACAGTCATGTAACCTGCCCAGGCACACATCGAAGTTGCATTTGAGCCACATGGTAGAGACACACGCCCGTGTCCCTTGGCCATATATGCAAAATAGGCCATTTGCAAGGCCAAAATGCCACCCACACTTTGGTCATACCTACAAACATATACAAGTCTAATTCCACAATCAATTGTCAACCAAATACATGACAAATGCTCAACATATCATCTCATTTCTACACATGCCAATTTGCAAAATCAATTCACATGTATATCCAAGCTAATTCATTCACAACTTCACTAAATCACTATAGCATCAGTCTATCAATAAACTTACCATTCATAAGGCCATTCATTTCCATCAAAGTATATCAAAACATGCCTCATATACTATATTCACTCATGCATATTACCAACATTTATCTAGCCAAATCACATGGCTATTTACATCTCAAACATATACCAAATGACTAGCCTATATATGCCATATTTAGCTATATACACATTCAAAAGTACCAAAACAAGTTTGAGTAGTGTGATGACGATCCTCGACGATCCCTGCGCCTCTCGTAGCTTTAACGATCTATAAAACAGAGCAAACACACACATAAAGTAAGCTTTCAAAAGCTTAGTAAGTCATATACAAATAAACTTAGCATATAATGTACATAATCATATTGATACAATGACAATAGTGGTTCTCATAGCAAATTCATCACATATTCTTTGGCTCATATACTTAGCCACATATACACATAGCTCATTTAAGCATGTTTTCACATATCATTCCATCATTCCATTGCACATATTCATCTTAGTAAGTTCATATAGACACTTACCTTTCATACACACTTAGTGTAAATATTAAACATACCTATAATCATTTGTATCTCGGACTTGCCCGTTGAGCCAAAATCTAATAGGATACGCAGAGTGCTCAAAATAGTCGTAAAATGCCAACGTCCCAGACGTGGTCTTACATGTAATCAGATGTCGATGCCTTTCTCCCAGACAGGGTCCTACACGAATCATTACGATGCCAATGTCCCAGACATGGTCTTACACGTAAATCTCATATCGATGCCAATGTCCCAGACGTGGTCTTACACAAAATCTCGAATCAATGCCAACGTCCTAGATGTTGTTTTACATGATATCACACAATAGACACCTATGTCATGACATAGTTAATCCTATCTATTCTTAGGTTCAGACGGGACTTCTCGAACATTAACGCTATCTCGATTCTATCTCAGAATTCATGTACGCAACATCTCATACACATTCATCATTATAGGTAGTCATATGAACATACTTAATTCTCAACCGAATACATTTATTTGTATATGGACTTACCTCGGATTCGGATATTCGATCGAACTCGGTTATTCAACTACTTTCACTTTCCCGCGATCTAAGCCCGTTTTCTTCGGTTCTTGATCTATACATATTCAAATTTAATCTATTTATTCACTAATTCAACAAATTCAATCCAAAAATACATATTTTTGGCAATTTGCAATTTCGCTCTCACATTTGCACATTTTAACAATTTAATCCATTTTTATCAAAACATCAAATATACAAAATTTGTTCATACACATGCGTAGCTGAAATTGCCTAAGGACCATACAAGTCCATATTTTTCATCAAATTCACAATTTAGCCCTCCGAAATATTATTTTCACAATTTATCCCTAATTAGCTAAATTCATCAAAAATTCAAGAACAAAACATGTTCATTAAACACATATCTTTCATTTAACACCAATATTCATCACAAAGCTCACCATTTCATCAATGATACATCTCATACACATCATCAATTCTTCAAATTACAACATGGGTTTTATAGCATACGAAGCAACGTTTACGAAAATGTAGAAATTATCGAACACCAAAGCAAAACATACCTTAAAATTGGACCAAACCTAGCCGAAACCTTGAAGGTTCTTTTTCTTTTTTTTATATTCGGTCAAATGAAGGAATAAAAGATGATCACTTTTATTTTTTTGTTTTATTATTCTAACATTAACACCTATTTTACTAATTTACCCTTTTAATATAACATATAAAACATATGTACTTAAGGTCATAAATGTCTTTTAATCATCCACTATCTAAATATTGGCATAATTGCCTCATAAGGCCACAACATTTAAAAGTCACAACACATAGATGCTTCTGACGTATAGCATGCAAATATTGCATTTAATGCAATTTAATCCTTTTCTCAAATTATACATACAGACGGATAAATTTTTATATGAGACTTCCACACATGCTTACTCACTTACTGCAGGCACAGAAAATGATAACATGATTATTTTGCATGATTTCTTGTATTTAATTCGGTGTATTTCTGAAATTAATCCCTGCTAATTTGCATTTTTATGATTTAATTCTTGTTAGGGACGCAATTGATCGGAAACATGCTGAAAAGGGCCAAATTGAAAGAAAATCATGGAAATAGGGCCAAAACAAAAAAAGATGGAGGAAGCTAAGGACTCGTCAAGCAATTTGACTTTGTAAAAAGCCAAAATTAGAAAATTCTGTTTTAAGTTTTTTTTAATTTTATTTATTTTTAATTTTATTAATATTTTAGATTTTATGTTAATTAATTTAGGCTATTTTTAGTAAACTCCATTAGTATAAATAGGGGTTAAATGTAATTGGAAAATCAATCAATAAATTCTCTCTTTTTCTATTCCTATTTGGAGTTGTTTTTCTCTCTTTCCCTATTGCAAATTAGAATAGGATTTCTTTTTCCTTCAAGCCAACGTCAACATTCTGCCATTTTCCAATCCAATTGTTGGTTTTTCCAAAATTGGTTTAATTACCTTCCAAACCCCTTTCCTTTCCCAAATTCCATCATCCATTACAAAAACCCAAACATCTTCCACAACCTTCAAGCATGAGTGAAATCATGCCACACTAACCCCCTTTTCAGCCTTAAGCCAGTATTAACCCCGTCAAAAAACCCGTGAGTTACGAACCCGAGCTATTCAACTCCCGATTTTCGATACTTATTATTTTTCCGGATTAAGAGTATGACTTCGTCAGCTCATAAAGTCAAGTCGTACTAAGTAAAACAAGACGTCCTTTGAGTTAGCACGACTAGACGTACAGTTGGAATTCCGAAAGGATCGATTGTCTAATTGGTCTTCCGTGAACACATTGGCGTGCCAAGTGGGGATTGCTGTTTGGTTTCGTCAAGGGAAATAGTAACCGAATTTAAATGTCCCAACGTTTGAGGGCATTGGTTCGAGCTAGGCTCTTCTAGAACGCAAAGCTGCCGAAGTTCTAAACCACTAACGTTTCGTAGGTTGTTCGATCAGTAAGGGTTAGTTATAGGACTTTCCATAACTAATTTACACAAGGAAGAGTTGGTGTCCGAGGCGTCCTTGGTAGCTATAACTAGCTTATCGGAAAAGACGAGTTCATCTAATTTCGAGGATCGGGTCAAAGAAGGAAAAACCCGTGCTTGAGGCTGAGCTAAGTTTTATCGATTTCTTTTCAGACTATTTCAATTTATTTTCTTATTTAATCTGTTGCTTTTTACGTTTTTTTTTTCTGTGTCTGTTTCAGGTTTAACAATTTACTCCCCCCAAACGTCGCGGGCACGACAATTGCCCAGACACTAACCTGGTCAAAAGATAGACGATTTTTCAATAAAACCAGTCTCTGTGGGATCGACCCTACTCCCTATACTGCTGAAATTTGCACTAGGTGTAGGTTTATATTGGTGGAATTGACAGCCATCAAAGTTGGCGCCGTTGTCGGGGACTGGCAACACTTACTATTGTTTAATCGTATTCATAACCAGATCTTCATCAGGAAGTCTCGAATACGACCCAGAAATCGAGAAATTAGCGCGAGCGCGACGAAAAGAGACAGAAGCTCTTAAACGCCCAGGTAAAGCAGAAGCTGAACTAGGACAAGGGATCCTAGAATCTGATGTCAAAAAATTGAGCGAAGCAATTCGTACAGAGGCAATTCGACGTGGGAAACAAGTCGAAGTGGTTGGAACTGAGACCGAACCACTTTTTAAAACAAAGTAAGCAAAAGGCAACCTCGATGAACCAGTAAGGATGGCGAACCGAACCATTCGTCAACTAGCCGCTGCTCCCAACGAGCAAACACCGTTATGCATCAATTATCCAACCGAAGGAACCCCGTTCGAGCTGAAATCAGGCTTGATTCACCTTTTGCCCACCTTTCGAGGCCTGAAGAATGAAAATCCGCACACCCACTTGAGAGAATTCCACATGGTCTGCTCAAGCATGAAACCGCAAGGAGTACCCGAAGATGAAATCAAACTTCGGGCCTTTCCTTTTTCTTTAGTTGATACAGCAAAAGAATGGTTATTTTACTTATCCCCCGTCTATCACAACATGGGATGACTTATCTCGTGTCTTTCTTGACAGGTTCTTCCCAGCATCACGAGTAGCTGAACTTCGGAGGGACATAGTAGAGATTCGCCAGATGGAGAATGAATCGCTCTACGACTATTGGGAGCGGTACAAAAAACTATGTGCAAGTTGCCCTCAACACCGGTTGACCGAACAATCACTCCTTCAGTATTTCTACGAGGGATTGCTCCCTATGGAAATGAAAATGATCGATGCTGCTAGTGGAGGGGCGCTTGTCAATATGACTCCTCAAAGGGCGAGAGAACTGATATCCACCATGGCAGCAAATTCGCAACAATATCGGCCAAATTCAGAACCCACAAGACAGGTTCATGGGGTAAACGTTTCATCTTTAGAAGATAAGTTGGATAAGCTTACCAATGTTGTTCAATGTTTGCTTACAGAGAAAAAGAATCTGACCCAACTATGCGGAATTTGCGCTACATCTGAACATCCGACGGATTCATGCCCAATCCTTAACGACAATTCAATGGCACATGTTAATGCTGTCGGAGGTTTTCCGGGACCTCCTCAAAGACGTTATGATCCTTTCTCCAACACCTACAATCCTGGGTGGAAAGATCACCCCAACTTGAGTTACGGAGGTAATCCCTAATATAATCAATCGTACCAACCGAGACCTCTGCAACCACCACAACAGCAACCCAAGCCATCTCTAGAAGCTATTGTGGAAAGACTTGCCGCCGATGCTGCAAAATATCAACAGAGGACAGACGCATTAATACACGAGTTGACTAATCAGGTTAGTAAACTCTCGTTGGCAGTTAATCATTTGGAATCTCAAGGTAAATTACCTTTCCAGACAGAGCCGAATCCTCGACAGAATGTAAGTGCAATAACTATTCGTAGCGAAAAGGTTCTGGAAACAGTGCCAGCCAAAAGTCGTAGGCAAGACAAGGAACGGGAAAAGCAAACCTCGGATCCAACAGTGAGGCCAGAATCGGAAATTCAGAAACCAATTGTGATGCCACCTCCTTTTCCAGGAAGGCATGCAAATGATAAGAAAGAGAAGGAGGAAAAAGAAATCCTCGAGACATTCAGGAAGGTGGAGGTAAATATCCCTTTACTCGACGCTATCAAACAAATCCCTCGTTATGCGAAATTCTTTATAGAATTGTGTACTAGCAAGAGAAGGTTGATAGGGAATGAAAGAGTAAATGTAGGAGAAAATGTCTCCGCAGTTCTGCAAAAGAAAGTTCCGCCCAAATACAAGGACCAAGGTATGTTTGCTATTTCTTGTGAGATAGGTAATGTAGGCATTAAGAAAGCAATGTGTGATTTAGGGGCTTCAATTAATGTTATGCCTTATTCTACTTATAAGTTGATTATCGCGGGTCCTTTAAAAGAAACAGGAGTAATAATCCAGTTGGTGGACAGGTCAGTTGTCTATCCCGAAGGGCTGCTTGAAGACGTCCTTGTTAAAGTTAACGAATTAGTTTTCCCTGTATATTTCTACATTATTAATATGGAAGATGATAGCTCAACTAATTCGTCTGACATTTTGCTTGGAAGACCGTTCTTGAGTACCGCGCGAATGAAAATTGACGTTTGGAGTGGAACACTCACCATGCAATTTGATGACGAAGTGATTAGATTTAATGTTTATGAGGATATGGGACATCCTAATGATAAGTTAAAAACTGTGCCTTGCAGGAATGTTGATCTTGATGTTAAGCAAAAGGAATTATCGATAATCCAAAAACTAGTACGTGAAGCTGTCATGACAGCCTCGAAGTTAGAGTTGAAATCAGTTCTAGAACGTGCAAGTATTCCGACAGTGAAAAATGCAAACTTGAATGAAGAAGCTCAAAGACTCCTCAATCCACTAATGATAGGGGAACCCGGGAAGGGCTTCAAAGATAATGGAAAAAGGTCGAAACCTTTCTGCAATGACATCCAAGTGCACAAGATGGAGAAATTAATTCTCAATAAGCCAAACGGATAACATTTAAGGTCGTCGAGCTAATGACGTTAAACGAAAGCGCTTTTTGGGAGGCAACCCAAATTTCTTTTCATTTATTTAATTTAAATTTTAGTAGATCTAGGGTGTAAATAAATAAATTTTTACTTAGTTTAATTAGTTTGATGTTTTCAGGAATCCGTCACCATCGCAGCACCCATCACCGTCGCCATCGCACTACCATCACCGACGTCACTGTACCACCGTCGTCGTCTTTCCCCCTCTTTGATATAAGGTTAAAGTGTGGCGATGGGTATATGCATGTCTAAGATTGGATCTAGGGAGAGCTTGGTACTTAAGCAGTCTTAATCACTCACCTCCTCTTCTCTGGAATCCTACCTGGTGCATAGTATCTGTTCACTTTAATCAAGTCTCCACAATCCTTGAAATCCTACAAAACTGTTACCCCCAACATCGACAAAATCATTGAAGACACACATGGGAGTACTCTGAACTTTTATTATTCTGAGCTGCTGATTTTTTTTCTCCCTTTATTTATCTATACTATGAACATACATGCTTGAGGACAAGCTTAGAATAAGTAGGGGGATGAATATATATGAATATAGTAAATATGCATGGATGGTTGATTGGTTCTTGCTACATGTTCTCCTTTGCATATGTTCAATCTTGCATTGAATTCATTCAACAATTTATTTTGACGATGAGCCTTTAATCTCATACTTAGTCAAATTGGACAATTGGGTAAAATTTTTTGAATTTAAATGCTCAAGTATATAGATTAATCGACACTTGTGTTTTAAGGTTGATGTATGTAACTAGATTTTTCATGAATTGATTGTTTGAAAAATATTTCTTTGTGCATGGAAAACAAATATAAAAAAAAAGAAAAAAAAGAGAAGAAAAAAATAATAAATAAATAAAGGCTCAAGTTATGAGTGAAAGTCTCGAAAATGTGACCGGATTGAGTAACCGGGGTGAGGTGCTTGGGTTGTCATCTTATCTCGCATAAAAAGGTTCGAGTGACAAGTCGATGGCTTCATAACACTCCGCTAACAGAGCCCAATAATAAAGGCTGCTTGAACTGAGTAACTGGGATAGGGTGCTTGGGTTGTCATCCTAGTTCGCGTAAAAAGGTTTGGCCGTGGCTAGTTTATTTTTCTAAAGTACAGTTAATTAATAATGCCTTGCAATTTATTGGATTCAAACTCAATCTAATTATGTAGTTCGCATACTTCTATTTTTATGACACTAGTTTTGTTGATTAAACTATATGTTCTGAGCATTTATTTAATTTTTTTACCTTTGTTGTCTATATTGAGTATGGATGTGGAAAATAGGCTCGGTTCTAAATAAATTGTGGAATTAATTTTAATGTTTGAAAGAACAACATGCTTGAGGGTAAGCATGAGCTAAGTAGGGGGGATTTGATAACATGATTATTTTGCATGATTTCTTGTATTTAATTCGGTGTATTTCTGAAATTAATCCCTGCTAATTTTCATTTTTATGATGTAATTCTTGTTAGGGACGCAATTGATCGGAAACATGCTGAAAATGGCCAAATTGAAAGAAAATCATGGAAATAGGGCCAAACCAAAAAAAGATGGAGGAAGCTAAGGACTCGTCAAGCAATTTGACTTTGTAAAAGCCAAAATTAGAAAATTCTGTTTTAAGTTTTTTTAATTTTATTTATTTTTAATTTTATTAATATTTTAGATTTTATGTTAATTAATTTAGGCTATTTTTAGTAAACTCCATTAGTATAAATAGGGGTTAAATGTAATTGGAAAATCAATCAATAAATTCTCTCTTTTTCTATTCCTATTTGGAGTTGTTTTTCTCTCTTTTCCTATTGCAAATTAAAATAGGATTTCTTTTTTCTTCAAGCCAACGTCAGCATTCTGCAATTTTCCAATCCAATTGTTGGTTTTTCCAAAATTGGTTTAATTACCTTCCAAACCCCTTTCCTTTCCCAAATTCCATAATCCATTACAAAAACCCAAACTGTTGGTTCGTCGGTACCCCATGGCGCAACAGAATAAAATTAGATCCGGTGATCCAAATCATGGATCCATGTGTGAGGAACGAATCGAGGTGAAATAAAGGTTTCGAAATTACCAAAACTTCAATCTGAGTAGACAGCGACGCCTTGGCAACAAGAGTTTTGATCTACTGTCGAATCAAGCCTCAACCTTTTCCGATGTCGGCCTCTACGTAATCCACCCGGTTTGACTATGAACGGAAGAAATCTCCAAAACTGTTTTGGAGGCTTATTTGCTTGACGGCTGCTAGACCTAACAAGCAATCACTTAGGGTTTTCTGTTGAGTTTTGTCTCCTTTTAATACCTTTTATAATGGGTGCCTTTCTTATTGGGCCTTTTATAATAGGTATCCTCTTAATTGGGCCTTTTATAATTGGTATCTCTTGAATGTATTACAAGATTAAATAAATACAATAAAGTTTTTAACCGAATATTATAATTACATTAATTATATCTGAAAATTATAAAAATTATAATAAGGATTCCGGTAAACTATATTTATTTAAATTTATATATGAATCAAATTCATATATTAATAAAATTATGTTATCATTATGTGTACAACATCCTTGTACATATAATATGTTCAATATTTGATTTCCCAATTAAATTAATTCTTTAATTAATTTAATTTATGTGACAACCAAGCACAATACCAACTATATTTTATTCCGTTCATTTCAACCATAGGGTGTGACCCTGTAGGTTCTTGCAACGTTAGCAGTAATACTAGAACGATTCTATTGTCACAGACAATGAGTGGCATCTAGCAATGCATCATTGCTACCTAAGTTACAAGAAGTCATGATTCGACATAACCTTTCGTGATTAACCTTTCATGCATTAATCCTTAAGTCCTTTATCTATGGAACGGATACAAGTCATGGGATAGTCACACTTGCATAGTCCATCCCATGTTTCTTGATATCTTGAGTAGACTATGATATACAAATTAGTATGACATCTCATATAAACTTATTTGAGCATGGCCATGCATTTCTAGTCTCACTCAATCAAGTGGCCTAAGATATTACTCCTATTATGTAGGAGGGACTTATCCTTTATTGATCAACCATATCCCTCTACATAGATTGTGGTATATCCAACATCAGCCTTTATAGAACAACCTGTTACGGTGTACGTTTGACTGTATCAAAATATACAACTCACGATGCTGGGATAATAATTATCTCAAGTCTGAGGATCATATACATATTAATCACTATGAGTAATGTTGTGACAATTACATAATAATCCAAGAAACATACTCATAGCGGGTCAATCCAATATGTTGTTCTCTAACACACATATTCATGCATTGATTTTGACACTCCATATCAATGACAACTCTTTATCATCAATCAACTACATGTTAGTCTTAATGCATTATTATTGTCCTAGTCAACAATAATACTCAACTAAGGATCTTTTAAGAATAATCATATTATTCTCAGGACATTATTATAAAACAGTTTATCTATACACACAGAAAGAAAAACTGAAATAATAATGACAACGCTTTATATTAATAAACATGGTAAATTAAGTATGTTATTACAACCATCTCATGATTGATATTTGGGCATACTCTTACACAAACATCTTCCACAACCTTCAAGCATGAGTGAAATCATGCCACACTAACCCCCTTTTCAGCCTTAAGCCGGTATTAACCCCGTCAAAAAACCCGTGAGTTACGAACCCGAGCTATTCAACTCCCGATTTTTGATACTTATTATTTCTCCAGATTAAGAGTATGACTTCGTCAGCTCATAAAGTCAAGTCGTACTAAGTAAAAAAAGACGTCGTTTGAGTTAGCACGACTAGACGTACAGTTGGAATTCCGAAAGGATCGATTGTCTAATTGGTCTTCCGTGAACACATTGGCGTGCCAAGTGGGGATTGCTGTTTGGTTCCGTCAAGGGAAATAGTAACCGAATTTAAATGTCCCATGTTTGAGGGCATTGGTTCGAGCTAGGCTCTTCTAGAACGCAAAGCTGCCGAAGTTCTAAACCATGAACGTTTCGTAGGTTGTTCGATCGGTAAGGGTTAGTTATAGGACGTTCCATAACTAATTTACACAAGGAAGAGTCGGTGTCCGAGGCGTCCTTGGTAGCTATAACTAGCTTATCGGAAAAGACGAGTTCATCTAATTTCGAGGATCGGGTCAAAGACGGAAAAACCCGTGCTTGAGGTTGAGCTAAGTTTTATCGATTTCTTTTCAGACTATTTCAATTTATTTTCTTATTTAATCTGTTGCTTTTTACGTTTTTTTTCTGTGTCTGTTTCAGGTTTAACAATTTACTCCCCCCAAACGTCGCAGGCACGACAATTGCCCAGACACTAACCTGGTCAAAAGATAGACGATTTTTCAATAAAACCAGTCTCTGTGGGATCGACCCTACTCCCTATACTGCTGAAATTTGCACTAGGTGTAGGTTTATATTGGTGGAATTGACAGCCATCAGAAAATAATATTAAAATATTATTCTAACTCGAATTTGTGGTCTCAAAACCACTATTTTGACTAGGGTCTAAACCGAATTTTTATAGGTTAACAGTCTAGGGTTTTGCCGTATGAGTATTCATGTTGATTTCTAAAATTTTATGGATGAAAATGAATCTTAGTTGTTAAATACACCACTTACATGAAAGGAGTCACCATGAAAACACCTAAAAGAACCTCTTTGTAAAGGTTGTAAAATAGGTGGTAAAGGTGTGAAATAATTGGTATTGTGAATTGCTTTAAGAGTAATAAATGTTCAGCTGGGCTTCTTAAAGGAGGAAATTTGATTAGAATCAATTTACGAGCCTAGGGGCAAAATTATAATTTTGTAAAAGTCTAAGGGCAAAACAGTAATTTTTCCAAAGTATGAATTTTGAAATGTCTTGATCAATGTAGTGATTAAATGAGTGACTTTGTTGTTATAGATCAAGAAGAACGTGGAACTAACCTTGACCGAGGAAAAGGCAAGGTTTTGGACTAGAATTTCAAATTGGCATATTTTGGTACCGAGGTACGTTTGTGTGTAATAATTCAACATCATGTTATTAAATGTTTGACATTTCATGAAGATGCATATTATTTCTATAAAATTGATCAATGATGTTTCGATGAGAATATGATGAAAATTACGATGTTGAAGTTCCGGTTGAACCTTAGGAAGTGAGAGGATACCATCGTCAAGACATGAGATTTGTAAGGTCCCGTATAAGACCATGTATGGGACATGGCCTTGACACCGAATTGAAATCCTGTATAAGACCATATCTGAGATATGGCATCGGCATCGAATAAGAAAATCGTGTAAGACCATGTCTGGGACATGGCATCAATATACGATCTCGTGTAAGACCATATATGGGATATGGCATCGTCATCGATATGAGATCCTGTGTAAGACCATATCTGGGATATGGCATCGGCATCAAGATGTGTTCCCATGTAAGGCCATATCTGGGATATGGCGTAGGCATCGTATTACGTGTATGACGAGTTTGAGTATCCTTCGATATTTCAAGTGGTTTAAAGGAATAAAGAGCTAAGTATATGTTCAAGAGAGTAAAAGTGCTAAAGATATGTGATGAAGTGATACAGGTACCCATGAGTAACTTACAAGAAATGAATGCAAAATGTGATGTGTGATTTGGGAAGAGTAAGCATAAGTAAGTTATGCCGATGTGCTTGAGAACTTGTGTTATTATTTAGTGTGATGAATGGATGTTATCATAAACTTTTATGTTGCTATTCATTGCATGCAAACTTACTAAGCTTTATGCTTACTCCCTCTCTATTCCATTTTTTTATAGTATCGCCAAGCTAGCTCAGGGATTGTAGAACGTCGGAGCTCGATTCACACTATCAAGCTATTCTTTTGGTATAGTAAAGTTTTATTATTTTGGGTATGGCGTGTATAGGAACTTGGTTATTTTGTTATATGTCATATTGGTTAGCCAAGATGTTGGCTATTAATGTTACTGAATTTATTTTGTATCTAACGCCCCGAATTTGGGCCTAGTAGAATTGGGCCTATTGGGCTTTGGGCTTTGGGTCTCAGAAAATTTTTAAGTGAGCAAGAAAATGACAATTGGCATGTGGGCTTTGAGGGTTATTGAATTTGGAGTGTTTAGGGGTGTTGGAGATGTTCTGAGATCAAGTAAGGGTATAGGAAAAATTTTGGTTTATGCCCCAATAATCCCGAAACTCTAAATTTTTGTGCATTGAGGTTGGTATGTATGAGTAGCACTTAGAATAGTAACTTTAAGGTATTATTGGGATTATTTGAAGTCTTAGAGATAGGGAACACCATAGGGAAAACTTTATTTTTCTTCCTTTAGCGAACCCTAGTCTCAGGCATTAGGCCTCTTAATCAGACTAAGAGAAAATAGGATACAAATGGGCTTGTGGTCCAGTGGCAAGTGGCGTCACTTGTGGAGCAATAAGGTGGCGTGTTGTCAGCTGAGGAGGTCCAAGGTTCGAGCATTAGGAGTGGTATATTTAGAGTGTTTTATTTTGCATAGGTGGACGGCCAGAGTTGTGTTGAATATGAACCCTTGCGTTGGAGTGTTTGAGAGGTAAGGGGAACTGATAATGGAAGGAAATTCAGATAAGGCTAAGGTGTTATCAGGGAGAAAAGCTAGGAGCTAAGAAGTTGAAGATTTGGTGCCGTTTTGGGAAGTGGAGAGTGTATAAATTCAGCTTAGGAAGGTAGATGAGTGTCGTTTTTGGGTCTTTTAGGGGGTATTACGATTTTTCATTGTGGCTTTCGGTATTTGGAGAGTTTTATAAAAAGGTCAGTCTTTCTTTTCTTTACCGAAAACCTTTGAAAGTTCTTTGGGTTTCCATTAGTTTTCTTTTCTCCCCCTCAGCCGAATTCTTTCATTTGCCGAAAAGAAAACCCATCATTCTTCTTGCCAAAATTCCTATTAGAGTTGTGTTCTTCTTCTTTCTCTAAAAGCCAAATTCCCCTATAGCCAAATTGTCTTCTTTGCCGAATTACCATCATCCTTCCTTACCGAAATCCCCATTAGTGACGAATCTTTGTTGTTTTTCTCTATCATAAATCAGTTGGTAGCTACTCTTAGTCAAGGTTAAAAGCCGAAACTCATTCTGTAGTTATCTAAGCCGCAGGATCTAAGGTTGGATTCGGTAAGTATTCTGTTAACTCCCCTTAGTATGTTTTTTTAGAAGCCGAAGGGCGATCTAATTTTTCATTATCTGTGATCTTGTATTAACAAGGGTAAGGATCGGAGATCGCAAGCGTGGTAGGACCATTAGCAAGGGTAAGAATACTCAACTCGATTATGGTTGAAGTGAATGGCCGAATGTATGGATGACTTGTGTGGATTACGAGTCACCTGAATTTTGATGGTGTATGTGTGAGTGCAGATCTAGGGAACACTTGTGATTAGTAGCGAAGGAAGGGCCATTAGAACCCGGTGGCACACGGTAAGGATACGGTAAGGTTTCAGCTTTTGAGTAAATATTTCGATTAAGTATGAGTGGTTGATTGAAGGTTGGTTGGTTGTAGGATCAAGGCTAAGGATAGAATAGCACGTCACGGTATCCAGGTGTGTACGAACACTATGCACACACGAAATCGGCAATGCCGAAAAGCCGAAAAGCTGAAAGTGGCTAAATGGGCCTGGTGGGCCCTGAGGCTAAGTTTGATAAAATGGTTTGATTTACTTATATGAATTGGGTTATGCAAGCATATTACATGATCTGAAATTGTTTGGGGTCTAATGGGCCATATGACTGAGACTTGGGCCTAGTGGGCCATAAAGATGTGACGTGGCCATTATGGGTTATATGAATGTGAAATGGGTTTGATGGGCTTTATGGGGACGTATACTAGTATGCTAGGGTTTTATGGACTTTAGGCTTAGTACTAAACAACTCTTAAACCACATAAGACTTTATAATAATTAAACTTGTCCGTGGACAAGTCGCTAGGTTAGAGTGTGGTAACGGGCATATGCATGTCTAGGATTGGATCTAGGGAGAGCTTGGTACTTAAGTGGCCCTAGGGAGAGCTCTGGAATCCTACCTGGTGCATAGTGTTTGTTCACTTTAGCCGTAAGGACTTGTTAATGGGCCAAAGTTCATAACTTAAACCCGAGAGGGACCAAATACCCTAGATTTGTAAAATTACTAAAATAACCCTGATTTGAAATTACCAAAATACCATTAGTTTGAAAAATCACTAAGATAGCCCCGAATTGTAAAATTACCAAGATACCCTTAATTTGCAGAATTACCAAAACATCTCTGATTTACAAAATTTCCAAAGTACCTCTGATTTGCAAAATTACCTAGATACCCCTGTAGAGTAGATTTACGGAAATACCCTTCGGTTGTGAAATGACGAAAATGCCCCTATGTGATGAGTATAAGCTTATGGATGTTACTTATGTGTTTGATGTATTCATATGATATTCTGCTCAGGATGCATATGGGTGGGAATTATGGTACGGAGGAAGATTTGAGGATCGCATAGTCGCTTGACGATCGTGGATCCACCAGTGGCTTTAAGCCCATTATATGATTAGCAGCTTTCCTACAACGTTGGGTAGTGTCGCTGAAAGTGCTACCTTTGGTGTGTAGAGAATGGGTGGGTCAATTTAGAAATCCCCACAGGTGTATAGGGTTGGAAGGGAAATGGTGTGTGTAGCGGATGGATTTTTGGGAGGGTTTTGCATTACCTTGTCTTGAATATGATATGATATGACATGATATGATATGAGGTCATTGTGGGCTAAGGCCCAAGACCACCTATTTCGATAGGGCTTAAGCCCAATGTGAATATTTGTTTGTTGATTTGATTGCCAAGGGTTGTACACACTAAGTTTCGAAACTCACACCCTTTATTTAATGTTTCAGGTAATCCTCAGTAAACGGCTCAACGTGGGAGAGGACTTGGAGATGGCCACACTACAAGATGTTTAAATTTTTTTTATTTACTTGTTTCAAAGGACATGGTTTTAGTTGCTTTACTTTCGTTGGATGTAATAAGGCCTTGTACTTTGATTTGACTTTAAATTTTGGGTTTTGATGTTTTAACTGTTTACTTAATGATTAAACTTAAGTAAATTTCTTATGCTTAAACTTGGTTTCTGAAATACTTAAAGCTATAAAATGAGTTTTTATCATTACTTAACAAGACTCATGGGTTTTGGGCTTTTGGGCCCTAAAATTTAACTTAGAAAATCGTTTTGAAATATGCTTTTGATGTGACACGCTGGATTCGGGCCTAACTTCTAGGCCAGGTCTGAGCTAATACATTGTATAAGGCCACGGTTGATGGCTAATAGTCATTATTGTTATATGAAAATGACGATGTTTTTCATGGTTGAGTATTTGGTATATTATTGCATGAATGAGTAGGTTGTTTGATGTGACTTATGTTGGTGCAATTAAGGGTGACAAAAAGGGCTTGGTAAATAGCCTTGTTCTTGTCCACACGGGTAGACATACGGACGTGTGTCTAGGTTGTGTGTGACACATGTTCTGCCCCATGGGCGTGTGGTTTGGCCTTGTGTCCCCTTGCATCCTATGTTGGCAAAACAGAATGCCCAGTAGTAACCACACGGGCTGAGACACAGCCGTGTGTCTCAACCGCGTGAGAGACACAGCCATAGGATATGGGCATGTGCCCAGGCCGTGTGACCTTGATGGGATGATGACATCTGAGATAGAATGTCAAGGTTTCCACACACGGGAGAAGACACGGGCGTGTGTCAGGCCGTATGAAAACCCCTGTACGTACGAATTGAGAAATAAATCTACATGGGTGTGGAACACGGACATGTGATATGTCACACGGGTGTGTCCCTTCTTCCACACGGGCGTGTGGACTGTTTGATGAGAATTTTTCTAAGTTTTTCTAGAGATCTTCTAAAGAACTCGATTTGATCTTGAAACGTTTCTATGATGTGTTTTGGGCCTCGTAGGCCTATATTAACGTTGTTAAGAGGAAGTTTGAAAAGTTTTAAAATTGAACAAACTTTTGGGATTCGGAATTGTATGTATGCATGAGTTTAAGTTAGGAAATGCCTCGTACCCTATCCCAGTGTCGGATACGGGTAAGGGGTGTTACGTTTAGTGGTATCAGAGCTACAGTTTAGTCGATTCTTAAACTAACATAGTGTATACATGAATCTAGCTATACATTCCATACGTATGAGTATTTACATAATGATAGTGTGACGACTCTAGACAATTTAAATTATGTTTTCATATAGTAAATGGATCCCGATAGAGCAATGGCGGATGATGTAGAGAATAACACGCAGGCCCCTGCCCAAGGGACGATGCCAACTGAAAATGAGAATAGACCAGCAACTTTAAGTTAGAGAGTAGGAGAAGAGGCTAGGGAAGCCTTTCTCCACATGATGAATGCTTGGTATACGGAGTTCGTTCGAACTAACCCGAAGCGTAACCCCCTCCACCTCCAACTATTCCTCAGCCTACCCCTGTAGCTCCCCAAGTTGTAGAAGTAGTAAGAAGGGAAAACCCCCTGTTGATAGAATCCGAAAGCAAGGAGCTGAGGAGTTTCGAGCTAATAAAGATGATGATCCAAAAATAGCATAATTTTGGCTTGAAAATACCATCAGGGTATTTGATGAACTGTCTTGCACACTTGAAGAATGCATGAAATGTGTGGTGTCTCTCTTAAGAGATTCGACTTATCAGTGGTGGAACACCTTTGTGTCAGTTGTACCAAGGGAGAGAGTAATTGGGAATTTTTCCAAGAAGAGTTCCGAAAGAAATATATTAGCCAAAGGTTCATCGGCCAGAAAAGAAATAAATTCTTTGAGCTAAAGCAAGGTTGAATGACGGTAATCGAATATGAGCATGAGTTCATAAGCCTCAGTAAATACACTCGAGAGTGTGTATCCATTGAAGCCATTATGTGCAAAAGGTTTGAGGTCGGGTTAAATAAGGATATCCGATTGTTTGTTGGTGTCCTAGAATTAAAAGAGTTTGTTGTGCTAGTAGATAAAGCTTGCAAGGCCGAGGAGTTGGCAAAAGAGAAAAGAAAGGCTGAAATCGAGTCTCGTGACTCAAGGAAAAGACATTTGAGCAAGTCATTTCAATCCTTATCGAAGAAATCAAGAGAGTTTACTACTCGATCAACCACTTTAGCTGGGTTTTCAAACAGAAGTAAGGGTAAACAGTACTCGGGGTCTAAAGCTTAGACCACTTCGGTTGCTAGTGTTGGTAACGCTCGACCCAGTAGACCGGAATGTCCATAGTGTGGCAGATGTCATCCCGGTGAGTGTCAAGCAAATGAGAGAGCTTGTTTCAAGTGTGGATCCCCAGATCATTTTATTAGAGATTGCCCCGAAATGGGTGAGAAAGAGTAATCTTAGAGTGCAAGATCGGGAAGTACTACTAGAGGAAGGTCACAAAGAAATCTGGGAAACAGAAGGAGTAGTAATAATACACCTAGAGAGCAGACTGCAAGATTTGAGGGTAGAGCGCCTATGAGGATGTAACATCCTGAATTTTTGGGCCTATGCGTTTAATGGGTGAATATGTGTAATGAGTTAATCTGAGTATTAGGGGTCCAAATTGGGCTCAGGATTGGGCTGAAGCCTTAGTAAAATTTTCTGTTTGGGCACTCTAGTGGAGAGCCTGTTAGAATGAGGTTTAAAAGATATTAATTGTAAAAAAAGACGCAGATGGGCTTGTGGCCCAGTGGTCAGTAGCGCCACTTAAAGAGCAAGGAGGTGGCGTCAACTGAGGAGGCCCAAATGCAAGTTTCATAGAGCCCAATTCTTTTAATTTAAGTTAGCTAATTTTCGGCGTTAGGGTTAGGTGGAGTGGACGGCAACAAGGCTCAAAAATAGGAGGATTTATGTGAATAGGATAATGTAGATATTATAGTTGATAATATGGAAGATAAAGGAGAAAAGATAGGAATTATCTGCAAGGCTAAGTGGTGGCCGAATTTCAAACTCTGAGGGGGAGTAGAAATCAGTTTCTGATATGGCTAAGGGGTGCCGAAATTTCCCTTGCTAATTAACTGGTTTTAGTTGTCAAAAGAGGGCAATTCTGGCTTTTGGATTAGTAGGAGTGACGAAACTTTAAATAGTCAGGTGAGGGTTCTCTTCTTTATTTTTCGGCATTTAGGGTTTCCATCTTTTCTTTTTCTTCTTCTCTGAGTAAAAGCCGAAATTCATAACCTTATTCCCTCATCTTCACTTTGATTCAAAAGCTAAAACTCCATTGTTCTTTTCTCTTCTTTCTTCTAAAAGCCGAAACCTCATAATCCTTTTTCTACATTCTTTTCTTTTGATCTTTGCTAAAGCCGAACCTACCTCTAGTCTACCGAAATTCTCTTTTCTTCTTCCTACCGATTTCTTCATTAAAAGTCGAATCACCATAGACTTCTTTGAATCATCTTCTCTTCCTGATTTTCACAAAAAGTCAAAACCCTCTGGGAGTAGCCGAATCTTCTCTAGCAAGGTAAGTGTCGACTCTTGTTATTCCTTAAGATCTCTTTCGGTTTTTGGAAGACAAAGCCGAAAAGCTAATGGTTTAATGGTTTTATGTATTTTCTCGTTGGGCGACATCGGGAATTGAAGTAGATCTCTTAGATCTAAAAGCCGGAAACACTACTCCCTGCATCTCATATCACTTTTTGGGACTTCAAGGTAAGGATTTCAATTTTCCTTGAGATGATCAACTGTTTTCTTTTCGTTAGTTGTGCCTTAACCTAATGTTTCGTTACCGGCTACTGAACAACACCTTAGGCAGATAGCGGTGGTGTCGGCTACGGATAGCGTCGACTTAGAGTGTCTTGTTCTAACAGTAATCAGGTGTGTAGATCTCTAAAACACTAGTTAACTGTAATATATATATGTTATGGGCTAAAAAGCCGAAAAGAGGATGGACAGGGTTCGAGCAATAAGGGAAGCATTTTGGAGGGTTCTTTTTGACGTTAATGAGAGGAAGAGTTGTAGTTGGCGTGGGCACTTCATGGATGAGGTGTGGATTGGGTCAAACAGCTCAAATTTTCGGCTAAGGAGGGAGATGAGAGTTTGACTCATTCAAACTCTTTTGAATGAGAGGAGGGGAGGAAAAAGTGGAGAAGAATAAGGGATAGGAGAGGAGGAAGGGTGGTGGCCGAATGTGGGACTCTTGAGGGATGCATATTCGGTTTTGGGAGCTTCAGAGGGGGTGTCGTATGTGTGCTAGTGGGTGGGGGCATCTTCCTAGTTTATTTCTTTTCTTGTAGCTCTTTGCCGAAGTTGGTCCTCTCTTTTTCTCCCTAGTGCCGTCGCATATTTTTGATCTATTGACCGAAACTGCATAGACCAAGCATTTCATCTTTTTTCTCCTCTAATTGTTTTCTTTTAGGCCGAATCTATTTTTCTCCCTACCTCTCTTCTTTTTCTCTTTTTTGTTTAGCCGAAACATCTCTCCCTCTCTCATTCTCCCCATTTCCGAAACTCCTTAAACCCCAAACCTGTTTTCTTCACTCACTTGTTGAAAGCTGAATGCACACATTGATCTAGCCGAAATTCTCTAAGTCTTCATCTTTCTCTCATTTTCGTTCTCTACTTCTCCATCTCCATTAAATCAAACCCTTTCTCTTTGTAACTCTCTGTAGCCGAATCTCTAATTGAGCCTCACCATTGTTCTTTTCTCCTTTTTCAAGTCCTCAAAAGCCGAATAACCTTTCTTCTGTGGCCGAATCTTCCGGTGTTTCTAAGGGGGTGTTGTCGATCTTACTGTGCCATCTGCTCAACCGATTTCAATATTGTGGTAAGGGTTATTTGTCATCCAATCTCTCTTTCTTTTGCTATTGGTTAGCCGAAATCAGTAAATCTAATCCTATTTATTCCTTTGATCGAAACCATGGAAGCTGTTCGGGATTTCTTATAGCCAACGTTAAGAGGAGAGCTTTCGGGATTTGAACAAGCAAGGTAAGGGGATAGTGATATTCAGTCAAAGGCCATATCTTTTAAGTGTTAGCCGATTCTAACTATGGTATTATAGGAAGGGTTCGACAAAGGTAAAGGAGGAGTCTTCGGGATTCGAATCTATTTCGTGGAGGAGAGAAAGGGTAGTCCCTACCCCTAGATTCAAGAAACGTTTGGTTTCTGCCGTACGTGACTGGCCACCGGGTTGTGGGCCAGCATCGGAAAGGGATAAGCAAATCGTGGTGATCCCTGCAAGTGAGGGTGTCAGTGAGATCAAGAGTGTCGTTCTCCGTGTTTCCAGGTGTGTAACCCTACACTTTTTCCCGATAGATTAATAATATTAAATATGTGTTAACAAGATTTTGAATAACCATGGCTAAGGGTACCATTCATTGGTACAGTTTGCTCAGGTACGTTACATCTAACCCTTGTTTACAGTGGTTACAATCATTGATATGAAAGCATGTGTGTTTTCGATATGGGCTTGGGATAAGCATATAGCATGATACCGGTAATACTATGTATGTTGCATGGGCACGAGGGTTATGATGAAAAGGGGAAGTGTTCTGGTGGTTTTACCATATTATTTGGTGACTCACGTCACAATATTACGATTCGGTGACCTTGTCACATTATCCAGTGGTTATGCCACGTATTAAGGGCGATGAGCAGTTGACTGCAGCGACTGCCTTCGAGGGTGTGTAGCGGATGGAGTGTCGATTTAGTAATCCCCATTGGTGTGACTGGCTGGTACGGGTGGTGTATAGAGGTTGGATATCTAGGTGGGGTCGGGTTGCATCATTGTATAAGTATATATATGTGATTTAATATGCTATGATATGGGCTTATGGCGGTTTATGATTGAGGATGGGCCTTGCCCAAAATGTTTGGAATAAAGGCTTTAATCGGTTGGGAATCGATGTTGGTTGTTGCACATTGAGTCTGGTTACTCACCCTTCGTGGGCTGACATTTTGCAGGTGATACATAGTGCTATGGACTGGAACGGCATGGACTATGAGGTGGCCATGCTCAGCAAAATTTCGGGTTTTCATATAATTGAACTCTTTTTATTTTCTTTAGTATGTTTTCTTTCGGGATTTATTTTGGGTGTTTAATTTGTAATAAGGCTACTACTTAACTATTTTTTTTAAGTTTTGCGTTTAGATTTCATGTCCATGCGATGGTAAACAAAAGAGTAATTAAATACTTTCCTTAAAGCAACTTCAAATGTTTTATCACCTACTCAACTTACGGTTTTCAACTTAATGAGCTCTAAAATCTGGCAAATCTTTTAATTTTTGAAGTATGAAAGGAACGGTTTTAACAAACACAAACCTGAATGGCGACTTGGTTTCCAACTCGTTAAAATTACCAACTTATTTTGGAATTGACTTATTTTATAAGAAGATAAAATGAGATTAAGATGAGTTTTCTTGAAGAACATGTCAGATCCGGTCGGGGCTTGTGGGCTGGGTTTGGGGTGTTTCAATTTGGTATCAGAGCCCAGTTTTAAACATTCGGCCTTGGGTTTTGAGGCCCACAACATTTTTCAAAGTTGAACTAAAAATGGTTTCTTGAAATTCTTCATGAAATGGTCTTATGGAAGCATGGCACTCGAGTTCTCGGCCCAGGTCCACCAGGTAAGTTCTTTGAATGATAAATCGACTTGTGTGAATTTATGTATGCTACTGTAGGTGGTAGGACTAGGAAACTATACTATAGAGACAAGAACCCCTAGGTATGTGTGTACTTCTGCGGAAAAACTGTTAAATCTCTCTTTGCATAAAACTCCTCTTTAAACAAGAAGTGAAAAGAAGCTAATGCATAAAACTTGTAAAAACAGATAAAATGCGACGGTAGAAATGAGTACTAGGGGACGTGGTCACAATACGCGCGGACGTGGCAGAGGCAGAATCACTGTGTCTGAACCAGCAGGGTTTGGACACGGGTCTGGGAACGAGGTACCGGTACCACCGGTTGGAGAAGTAGAATTTCAGGGCCAAACCGGATGAGATGACGCGATATCCCAGGCGATGTTACGAGTATTGGAAAGAGTTGCTGGGGCAAGTCTAGGTGGAGGGGCTCGGAAGTCAGTGCTTGAACGACTGCGAGCAAACGGAGCTGAGGTGTTCAGGGGGTCTCTGGGGTGGCCCCAAATGTTGCTGAATATTAGCTAGAAGCAGTTGAAAGAATCATGGACGACCTGGACTGCACGGCTGAGGAAAAACTGAAAGGAGCGGTGTCACTACTTCGGGATGAGGCGTACCAGTGGTGGCTCACTGTTAAAGAGGGTACCCAGTGGACCCGATTGATTGGGAATATTTCAAGATAATGTTCCAAGGGAAGTACGTAGGAGCGAGTTATGTGGATGCTCAGAGGAAGGCATTCCTGAACCTAGTACAAGGGGGCAAATCTGTAGCCGAATATGAAGCAGAATTCCTTCGTTTGAGTCGATATGCTCGGGGAATCATGGCGACCGACTATGAGCATTGCGTAAGGTTCGAAGATGGGCTTCGAGATGAGTTGAGGGTGTTAATAGCTCCACAGCGAGAGAGGGACTTCACGGTGTTGGTTGAAAAAGCGAAAATAGCCGAGGAGGTGAAGCGTACCGAGAGACAGAACCGGGACAGAGGTCAGGGTAAGAGTAAGAGGAGTTATGGGTCATCAGGGTCATTCGGGAATTTTCAGAAAAGACCTAGAGTTGATGGGTCGCGAGGTCAGCAGGTTGCTGTGGGAGGTCAGTATCGTACATGCGCTCAATGTGGAAAGATGCACCCGGGGGAGTGTTGGAAAAAGATAGGGGGATGTTTCAAGTGTGGGTCCAAAGATCACATGATTAGGGACTGTCTTGTGGAAACAGATAGGAGCCGACCAGCAGGTCAGGATTTTAATCAGGCTGGCAGAGGTGGACAGCAGCCGCCGAGGGGTCGTGGTCTGATTGGCAGAGGTAATGGTTCTGGTATAGGTCGCGGGGCACCGGGTAGAGGTGTCGGTAATGCAGAGGCGAGGCAACCAGGTTTGGTGTATGCAGTTCGTCGGAGGGAGGATGGTGACGCGCCTGATGTCATAACGGGTACGTTCCTTATTTCTGGATTACCCTTTATTGCTCTAATAGATATTGGGTCGACTCATTCTTACATCGCTAGCCAAGTGTCTGGAACTCTGAATGTGAACTTTGAGACTGTCCCTAGAAAGATGACTGTACTTAGTCCTTTAGGGCAATCAGTAGGGGTAGACAAACTCTTTAGGGAAGTGCCTTTAGAAATTCAGGGGGCGTAGTTTCCGGCTGACTTAATGGAGCTGCCATTTGGGGAATTTGACTTAATCTTAGGTATGGACTAGTTAGTGAGGTACCGTGTAAATGTGGACTATGCTGCTAAGCGTATGTCGTTGAGGACTTCTGATGACAATGAGATTGTGGTGATGGGTGAGAGGAGGAATTACCTGTCGAATGTAGTGTCTGCTCTTAAGGCAGAGAAGATGGTAAGGAAGGGATGTATGGCTTTTCTGATGCCTGTTAGTGCCTTGGAGGCTAAGGAAGTAGCTGTAGAAGGGGTCAGGACGGTAAAAGAGTTTGTGGATGTCTTTCCGGAAGAACTTCTAGGGTTGCCTCCGGATCGCGAGGTGGAATTTGGGATTTACTTGTTGCCAGGTACAGCGCCAGTATCTATCGCTCCGTATAGAATGGCACCAAAGGAGTTGGTAGAGCTGAAGGCCCAGATCCAAGAATTACTCGATCGTGGGTTTATCCGACCTAGTGTGTCTCCATGGGGAGCACCGGTCCTATTCGTGAAGAAGAAGGACAGGACTATGCACATGTGCATAGATTACCGGCAGTTGAATAAGCTGACGATCAAAAACAAGTACCCGCTACCGAGGATAGACGACTTGTTTGATCAGCTTAAGGGGGCTGCGGTATTTTCAAAGATAGATCTAAGGTCGGAATATCATCAGCTTAAAGTGAAGGAAGTAGATATCCATAAGACAGCTTTCTGGACTAGATACGGACATTATGAGTTCCTAGTAATGCCGTTCGGATTGACGAACGCTCCAGCTGCATTCATGGATATGATGAACCAGGTTTTCCAATCCTACTTGGATCAGTTCGTCGTTGTGTTTATAGACGAAATCCTGATATATTCCAAGTCTGAGGAAGAGCATGATGCGCATCTCCGGGTAGTGCTGCAGGTGTTAAGGGAGAAGCAGTTATATGCCAAGTTTAGCAAGTGCAAATTCTGGTTGAAGGAAGTTGTGTTTTTAGGACATGTGGTGTCTGTGGAAGGGATAAGGGTGGATCCTCGAAAAATTGAGGCAGTGCTAGATTGGAAACCACCTAAGTCTGTGGCAGAGGTTCGTAGTTTCTTGGGGTTAGCAGGCTACTACAGGAGATTTGTTGAAGGGTTCTCGTCAGTAGCAGCACCTTTGACGAAATTGTTGAGAAAGGATGTACCTTTCGTGTGGACGGATAAGCAACATGAGAGTTTTGAGAAGCTTAAGAGAGTATTGACAGAGGCTCCAGTTTTGATTCAGCCTGAGGCGGGGAAAGATTTTGTGGTGTATTTTGATGCTTCTCATACAGGATTGGGATGTGTTCTGATGTAGGACAGGAAGGTGGTCGCTTATGCGTCTCGACAATTAAGGCCACATGAGGTTAACTATCCGATGCATGATCTGGAGTTGGCTGCGGTGGTGTTCGCTCTAAAAGTGTGGAGGCACTGTTTGTATGGAGAAAAATCGGTGATCTACACGGACCACAAGAGTTTGAAATATCTGCTGACTTAGAAGGAACTGAATTTGAGACAGCGAAGGTGGGTGGAGTTGTTGAAAGACTATGATTGTTCAATAGAGTATCACCCGGGTAAGGCGAATGTGGTGGCAGATGCCCTAAGTCAGAAAGTAGTGTCGGATCTGAGGGCGATGTTTGCACATCTTAGCCTTTATGACGATGGAAGTGTGCTAGCAGAGTTGCAAGTGAAGCCGACATGGTTAAGGCAGGTGAAGGAGAAACAGTTGGTAGATGACGACCTGAGTGCTAAGCTACGACAAGTGAAAAATAGGGGATTGGAAGGCTATGGTATAAACAGCGACGGAGTGTTGTATTTCCAAGGTAAGGTCTGTATGCCGAAGGATGAGGAACTAAGGCGGAGAATTCTTCGGGATTCGCATAGTAGTCCTTATACTATGTATCCTGGAGGAAATAAGTTATACAGGGATCTACGGGATCAGTTTTGGTGGCCTGATCTTAAACGGGAAGTTACAAAATTTGTAGGGAAGTGCTTATCGTGTCAGCAGGTCAAAGCTGAACACTAGGTACCGTCGGGGTTGCTTCAACCAATTAAGATTCCGCAGTGGAAGTGGGAGAGAATCACTATGGACTTCGTTAGTGGGTTTCCCCTTACACCGACTAAGAAAGATTCGTTACGGGTGATAGTGGATCGGTTGACAAAGTCTGCACATTTCATACCAGTGCGGGTTGACTATTCGCTGCAAAGGTTGGGAAAGTTGTATGTGGCAGAAATTGTGAGACTGCACGGGGTGCCGGTGTCGATTATATCGGATAGGGATCCGAGGTTTACGTCTCAATTTTGGAGAGCATTGCATCAGGCATTGGGCACCAGTTAGACTTCAGTACGGCATTTCATTCGCAGACGGACGGCCAGTCTGAACGGGTAATTCAAGTGTTAGAAGTATGTTGAGGGGTTACGTGATTGACTTCAGAGGAAGCTGGGAGGAGTTCTTGCCTTTAGCGGAGTTTGCGTACAACAACAGCTATCAAGCAAGTATTCGGATGGCACCGTATGAAGCACTGTATGGACGGAAGTGTCGCACTCCTACGTGTTGGATAGAATTGGGGGAACGTCATGTTTTGGGTCCAGAGATTGTGGCAGAATCGGAAGAAAAGGTTAAGGTGATTCGGGCACGGTTGAAGGATGCATCTGACAGACAAAAGTCGTATGCAGATCTCAAGCGGAAAGAGATAGAGTTTGCAGTAGGGGATTAGGTGTTCTTGAAAGTTTTGCCATGGAAAGAGGTGATGAGATTTGGACGTAAAGGTAAACTGAGTCCCAGGTTTATAGGGCCTTATCGGGTTTTGAAGCGGGTTCGACCAGTGGCATATCAGCTGGAGTTGCCTGTTGAATTAAAATAGATGCATGATGTGTTTCACGTTTCGATGCTATGGCGTTACCGATCGGATCCATCGCATGTGGTGCCAGTGGAAGAAGTGGAGTTGAGATCAGACTTGTCTTACGAGGAAGAGCTGATTCAGATTTTGGAACGGGATGTGAAGGTATTACGAAGGAAATCAGTTCCTCTAGTCAAAGTGTTATGGCGGAACCATGGATCGGAAGAAGCTTCGTGGGAGTCGGAGGAAGCAATGCGACATCAATACCCTCACTTATTTTGATTAGGTAATTTCGAGGCCGAAATTATTTTAAGGGGGTAGAACTGTAATATTCGGGATTTAGGGGTTATGCGTTTTAAATCATATGCATGTGGTAGGGTGCTTTGTGTGACGTTTGTATGTGTTTGGTGGCTTCGGGAACCTTGGGGTGCAAGTAGAGGCCTTAGAAAAATATTTGACTTTAAGCCTTAGGGGAGAGCTAGGAGAGCTAGGCCTTAAGGAGGTTAGTGTGTGGGTTATGACACAAGAGGTCAAGAAGTAAAGTGGCAAGGGAGGCACTACTTAGTGCTTAGGGGAGTGACGCCTCAGGGAGCTGGATGGACAGGGTTCGAGCAACAAGGGAAGCATTTTGGAGGGTTCTTTTTGACGTTAATGAGGGGAAGAGTTGTAGTTGGCATGGGCACTTCAGGGATGAGGTGTGGATTGGGTCAAACAGCTCAAATTTTCGGCTAAGGAGGGAGATGATAGTTTGACTCATTCAAACTCTTTTGAATAAGAGGAGGGGAGGAAATAGTGGAGAAGAATAAGGGATAAGAGAGGAGGAAGGGTGGTGGCCGAATGTGGGACTCTTGAGGGATGCACATTCGGTTTTGGGAGCTTGAGAGGGGGTGTCGTATGTGTGCTAGTGGGTGGGGGCATCTTCCTAGTTTATTTCTTTTCTTGTAGCTCTTTGCCGAAGTTGGTCCTCTCTTTTTCTCCCTAGTGCCGTCGCATATTTTTGATCTATTGACCGAAACTGCATAGACCAAGCATTTCATCTTTCTTCTCCTCTAATTGTTTTCTTTTAGGCCGAATCTACTTTTCTCCCTACCTCTCTTCTTTTTCTCTTTTTGTTTAGCAGAAACATCTCTCCCTCTCTCATTCTCCCCATTGCCGAAACTCCTTAAACCCCTAACCCATTTTCTTCACTCACTTGTTGAAAGCCGAATGCACTCATTGATCTAGCCAAAATTCTCTAAGTCTTCATCTTTCTCTCATTTTCGTTCTCTACTTCTCCATCTCCATTAAATCAAACCCTTTCTCTTTGTAACTCTCTATAGCCGAATCTCTAATTGAGCCTCACCATCGTTCTTTTCTCCTTTTTCAAGTACTCAAAAGCCGAATAACCTTTCTTCTGTGGCAGAATCTTTCGGTGTTTCTAAGGGGGTGTTGTCGATCTTACTGTGCCATCTGTTCAAACGATTTCAATATTATGGTAAGGGTTATTTGTCATCCAATCTCTCTTTCTTTTGCTCTTGGTTAGCCGAAATCAGTAAATCTAATCCTATCTATTCCTTTGATCGAAACCATGGAAGGTGTTCGAGATTTCTTGTGGCTGACGTTAAGAGGAGAGCTTTCAGGATTTGATCAAGCAAGGTAAGGGGATAGTGATATTCGGCCAAAGGCCATATCTTTTAAGTGTTAGCCATTCTAACTATGGTGTTATAGGAAGGGTTTGACAAAGGTAATGGAGGAGTCTTCGGGATTCGGATCTATTTCATGGAGGAGAGAAAGGGGTAGTCCCTACCCCTAGATTCAAGAAACGTTCGGTTTCTGCCGTACTGACTGGCCACAGGGTTGTGGGCCAGCATCGGAAAGGGATGAGCAAATCGTGGTGATCCCTGCAAGTAAGGGTGTCAGTGAGATCAAGAGTGTCGTTCTCCGTGTTTCCAGGTGTGTAACCCCACACTTTTTCCCGATAGATTAATAATATTAAATATGTGTTAACAAGATTTTGAATAACCATGGCTAAGGGTACCATTCATTGGTACAGTTTGCTCAGGTACGTTACATCTAACCCTTGTTTACAATGGTTACAATCATTGATATGAAAGCATGTGTGTTTTCGATATGGGCTTGGGATAAGCATATAGCATGATACCGGTAATACTATGTATGTTGCATGGGCACGAGGGTTATGATGAAAAGGGGAAGTGTTCTGGTGGTTTTACCACATTATCTGGTGACTCATGTCACAATATTACGATTCAGTGACCTTGTCACATTATCCGGTGGCTATGCCACGCATTAAGGGCGATGAGCAGTTGACTGCAGCGACTGCCTTCGAGGGTGTGTAGCGGATGGAGGGTCGATTTAGTAATCCCCATTGGTGTGATTGGCTGGTACGGGTGGTGTGTAGAGGTTGGATATCTAGGTGGGGTCGGGTTGCATCATTGTATATGTATATATATATGTGATTTAATATGCTGTGATATGGGCTTATGGCCGTTTATGATTGAGGATGGGCCTTGCCCAAAATGTTTGAAATAAAGGCTTTAATCGGTTGGGAATCGATGTTCGTTGTTGCACATTGAGTCTGTTGACTCACCCTTCGTGGGCTAACATTTTGCAGGTGATACATAGTGCTATGGACCGGAACTGCAGGGACTATGAGGTGGCCATGCTCAGCAAAATTTCGGGTTTTCATATAATTGAACTCTTTTTATTTTCTTTAGTATGTTTTCTTTCGGGATTAATTTTGGGTGTTTAATTTGTAATAAGGCCACTACTTAACTATTTTTTTTTTTCAAGTTTTGCGTTTAGATTTCATGTCCATGCGATGGTAAACAAAAGAGTAATTAAATACTTTTCTTAAAGCAACTTCAAATGTTTTATCACCTACTCAACTTACGGTTTTCAACTTAATGAGCTCTAAAATCTGGCAAATCTTTTAATTTTTGAAGTATGAAAGGAACGGTTTTAACAAACACAAACCTGAATAATGACTTGGTTTCCAACTCGTTAAAATTACCAACTTATTTTGGAATTGACTTATTTTATAAGAAGATAAAACGAGATTAAGATGAGTTTTCTTGAGGAACATGTCAGATCCGGTCGAGGCTTGTGGGCCGGGTTTGGGGTGTTTCAACCAAGTTAGAAACTGTCCGCAGCAACGAGGCAGTGAAGGGGACACGGGCCAAGGGAATGCACATCCGGGAAGAGGAGGTCAACAACCACCAAGGGGTCGTGGTCAAGTCAATGGTGGCAATGGCACAGGACATGGTCGTGGAGGTGCAGGTTATGCTGAGGCAAGGCAGCCAGCCTTGGTCTATGCAGCACGTCGCCAAGGTGATGAGGATGCTCTAGATGTGAATACCGGTGCGTACTCTACCATAGTATACTAAGTGTTTCTTTTGGCTTCAGAATTAGAGTGCGCAGCGAAAGCATAGTGGTGAGACTTGGGTAGTACGATTAGTAGTTAGTTGGAAATTTCGAGGATGAAATTTCTTTAAGGGGGTAGAACTGTAACATTCTGAATTTTTGGGCCTATGCGTTTAATGGGTGAATATGTGTAATGAGTTAATCTGAGTATTAGGGGTCTAAATTGGGCTCAGGATTGGGCTGAAGCCTTAGTTAAATTTTTTGTTTGGGCACTCTAGTGGAGAGCTTGTTAGAATGAGGTTTAAAAGATATTAATTGTAAATAAAGACGCAGATGGGCTTGTGGCCCAGTGGTCAGTAGCACCACTTAAAGAGCAAGGAGGTGGCGTCAACTGAGGAGGCCCAAATTCAAGTTTCATGGAGCCCAATTCTTTTAATTTAAGTTAGCTAATTTT
Organism: Gossypium australe; assembly: GCA_005393395.2. NCBI lineage: Eukaryota > Viridiplantae > Streptophyta > Magnoliopsida > Malvales > Malvaceae > Gossypium > Gossypium australe. The sequence goes on along the minus strand of CM016621.1, from coordinate 105,761,233 downwards.
CGGCATTAGGGTTAGGTGGAGTGGACGGCAACAAGGCTCAAAAATAGGACTTATGTGAATGGGATAATGTAGATATTATAGTTGATATTATGGAAGATAAAGGAGAAAAGATAGGAATTATCTACAAGGCTAAGTGGTGGCTGAATTTTAAACTCTGAGCGGGAGGAGAAATCAGTTTCTGATATGGCTAAGGGGTGCCGAAATTTCCCTTGCTAATCTACTGGTTTTAGTTGTCAAAAAAGGGCAATTCTGACTTTTGGATTAGTGGGAGTGCCGAAACTTTAAATAGTTAGGTGAGGGTTCTCTTCTTTATTTTTTGGCAATTAGGATTTCCATCTTTTCTTTCTCTTCTTCTCTGAGTAAAAGCCGAAATTCCTAACCCTATTCCCTCATCTTCACTTTGATTCCAAAGCCGAAACTCCATTGTTCTTTTCTCTTCTTTCTTCTAAAAGCTGAAACCTCATAATCCTTTTTCTACATTCTTTTCTTTTGATCTTTGCTAAAGCCAAACCTACCTCTGGTCTGCCGAAATTCTCTTTTCTTCTTCTTGCCGATTTCTTCATTAAAAGCCGAATCACTATAGACTTTTTTGAATCATCTTCTCTTCCTGATTTTCGCAAAAAGCCGAAACCCTCTGGGAGTAGTCGAATCTTCTCTAGCAAGGTGAGTGTCGACTCTTGTCATTCCTTAATATCTCTTTTGGTTTTTGGAAGACAAAGCCGAAAAGCTAATGGTTTAATGGTTTTATGTATTTTCTTGTTGGGCGACATCGGGTATTGAAGTAGATCTCTTAAATCTAAAAGAAAGAAACACTAGTCCCTGAACCTTATATCACTTTTCAGGATTTCAAGGTAAGGATTTCAATTCTCCTTAAGATGATCAACCGTTTTCTTTTCGTTAGTTGTGCCTTAACCTAATGTTTCGTTACCGGCTTTTGAACAATACCTTAGGCAAATAGCGGTGGTGTTGGCTACGGATAGCGTCGACTTAGGGGGTCTCGTTCTAACGATAATCAGGTGTGTAGATCTCTAAAACACTAGTTAACTGTAATATATATATGTTATGGGCTAAAAAGCCGAAAAGAGGCTGTGTAGACAGTCGAATAAAACCCTAAAAGGGTTAGGCAAAGGATGCCAGGTACGTAATCATAGAAATCTCTATGTGTATCGATATTTATATATATATGAAAGCCTGTTTTCTTCCAAATGTATGATGTTTTCAATTTTTCCTGTGTGTATGCATGGGGTGGGATTATGATAATGAAGGGGAAGTGCATGATAGGTCACTGGGTGATCGGTGGTTAAACCACAAATTCAAATGTTAGGTCACATAGTGATCGGTGGCTGAGCCACGTTAAATATATTATGAGATCACATAGTGATCGGTGGCTATGCCACGTTTAATGATTCCCGAATAATAGGAATAGGCAGTACGGCTGTCGTTATGGTGTGTAGCGGATGGAGGGTTGATTGTAGAAATCCCCAAGGTGGGATGGTTGGTATGGGTTGGTGTGTAGAGGATGGAATTATAGGATGGGTTGGGCTATTCATTCTCTATCATCTATTATGTAATTATGTTTGTTGCCATTGTGTATGGGCTAAGGCCCATAATGTGTTTGTGGGCCCAAGCCTTATATGTGTTTTCAGGATTTGCACACTGAGTCTTGGTGACTCACCCTTTTATTTTCCTTGACTTTTCAGATGAGTAGTAGATCGTGGACATGGGAGCCGAGACGGACTCGAGGGGCCATCAAGTTTTATTTCTATAGTTTATTTTTGATTTTTCCTTTAAGTTTTTATTTTGGGAATATTTATGTAATAAGGCCCCATGGTTTATATTCATCTAAGTAGTTTTATTATTTGCAACTTATGAAATTAGGTCAAAGGTTTAATTATACAAAACGATAATAATACAAGGTTTTTCTTCAAATGTCATTTTTTTCAAATATTGTCTAATTAACTTACGATTTCCAAAACCAACAAAGCAAAAGTTTTCAAGGTACAACTCGTAGCATACCAGATCCGGTCGAAACGTATGGGTCAGGTTTGGGGTGTTACAGAGGACTTATGCTATTTGTGCTCGCAAAGAGGCGTCATCCTCTGATGTGATTACGGGTACATTTTCTCTTTATGATACTCATGTTGTAGCTTCAATTGATCCAGGATCTACCCACTCATATGTTTGCATGAAACTAGTATCTAGTATGAATATGCCTGTAGAGTCTACAGAATTTGTGAGAAGAGTGTCAAATCCCCTAGGTAAATGCGTGTTTGTTGATAAAGTATGCAAAGATTGCCCTTTGATGATTAGAGGTCATTATTTTCTAGCAAATCTCATGTTATTACCATTTGATGAATTCGATGTATTTCTTTTTATGGATTGGTTAACTACTCATGATGTGGTAGTAAATTGTGGAAAGAAAATTTTTGAGTTAAACTATGAAGATGGGGATATTCATCGTGTTGAATCAGATGAACAAGACAGATTACCTGTAGTGATTTCTCATATGTCTGCTCAGAAATATGTAAGAAAGGGATATAAAGCTTATCTTGGCTTTGTGATGAATGCCAAAGAGACCGAGTTAAGAATTGAACCAGTGCCTATAGTATGTGAGTATCTAGAAGTATTTCCGGAAGAATTACCAGGGTTGCCTCCAGTGAGAGATATCAAATTTGGTATTGAGTTAGTCCCTGGTACTGCCCTTATTTCAATTGCACCGTACAGAATAGCTCCAACTGAGTTGAAAGAATTGAAGGCACAGTTACAAGAGTTAACAGATAAAGGTTTAGCAAGACCAAGTTAGTCTTTGTGTGGTGCTCCCGAATTATTTGTGAAAAAGAAAGATGGTTCCATGAGGTGATGTATAGATTATTGACAACTTAATAAGGTAACCATAAAGAACAAGTACCTATTACCGAGGATCGATGATTTGTTTGACCAATTGAAGGGAGCCACTGTGTTTTCCAAGATAGACTTGAGGTCTGGATATTATAAGTTGAGAGTCAAAGACTCAAATGTGCTGAAAATCGTGTATCAGACAAGGTATGGTCACTATGAGTTTTTAGTCATCCATTTCGGTTTACCAAATGCCCCTGCCGTGTTTATGGATTTAATGAACCTCATCTTTCGGCTATATTTGGATAAATTTGTTGTAGTCTTCATTGATGATATATTGATTTACTCTCGTGCTGAGAACGAGCATATGGAGCATTTGAGGACTGTCTTACAAATTTTACGGGATAATCAATTATATTCCATGTTTAGTAAAAGTGAATTTTGGCTTAAAGAAGTCAGATTTTTGGGGCACATTCTCTCGGGAGATGGAATTAGAGTTGACCCGAGTAAGATTTCAGTAATTGTGGATTGGAAGTAACCAAGGAACGTATCCGAGGTTAGAATTTTTCTTGGCCTAGCTGGGTATTACAGACAATTTGTCAAGGGAATTTCCATGATAGCTACTCCGATGAAGAGACTGTTGCAAAAAGATGTGAAGTTTGAGTGGACAGAAAAGTGCCAACAGAGTTTTGAGAAATTGAAGGCATTGTTGATTGAGGCTCCAGTTTTAGTACAACTCGAACCAGGAAAAGAATTTGTGGTCTATAGTGATGCATCCTTGAATGGATTCGGTTGTGTACTCATGTAAGAAGGCAAAGTAATAGCTTATGCCTCTAGACAGTTAAAGTCACACGAGCAGAATTACGCGACCCATGATTTGGAGCTAGCTGCCATCTTGTTTGCATTGAAGATTTGGAGACACCATTTGTATGGTGTGAAATGTCGGGTGTTTACTGATCATAAAAGCCTAAAGTACTTGATGACTAAAAAGGAGTTGAACCTAAGGCAACAAAGATGGTTAGAGTTGATAAAGGATTACGAGCTAGTGATTGACTGCCATCCAGGAAAGGCGAATGTGGTCGCTGATGCCTTGAGTAGGAAATCCTTGTTTGCATTGAGAGCCATGAATACACGGATGGCTTTGTCAGATGATGGTTCTATTCTAGCCGAGTTGAGAACTAGACCGATGTTTCTCCAAGAGATTTGTGAATCTCAGAAAGGCAACAGTGAGTTACAGGCCAAGAGAGTTCAGTGTAAGTTGGGTGTTGAGTCAGACTTTCGGATTAATTCCGAATGATGTTTGATGTTTTGAGATAGGGTCTGTGTACCATAGATGATGAGCTTATTCAGAAAATTTTGCACGAAGCACATAATGGATGTTTATCTGTGCATCCAGGCAGCACAAAAATGTATAATGACTTGAAAAAATGGTATTGGTGGCTGAGTATGAAGAAAGATATTTTCGAGTTTGTATCGAGATGCTTGATTTGTCAGTAAGTGAAAGCTAAACGCCAAGTACCTTCCGGTCTACTTCAGCCTATTATGGTTCCCGAGTGGAAGTGGGACCATATTACTATGGACTTTGTGACGTGTTTGCCTTCGAAAAAGAAGGACGCCGTATGGGTTATAGTTGATAGACTTACAAAGTTAGCCCACTTTATACCGGTACGCATTGACTATTCACTTGATAAGTTGGCAGATTTGTATGTGTTAGAAGTTGTGAGATTACATGGGGTACCATTGTCGAATATCGGATAGAGATCCGAGATTTACCTCACAATTATGGAAAAAGTTGCAAGAGACTTTGGGCACGAAGTTAAGTTTTAGTACAGCTTTCTATCCGCAAACCTACGGGCAGTTGGAGAGGGTAATACAGATACTTGAAAACATGCTTCGATGTTGTGTTTTGGAATTCCAGGGTAGTTGGGAAAAATACTTTCCGCTAGTGGAAATTGCCTATAATAACATCTCTTAGTCAACTTTGAAAATGGCGCCTTATGAAGCATTGTATGGGCGTAAGTGTCGAACGCCATTATATTGGTCTGAACTTAGAGAAAATCAAATTCACAGGGTCGACCTGGTCATAGAAACTTAGGAGAAGGTAAAAGTAATTCGTGATTATTTAAAAGCTGCATTGGATAGACAAAAGTCCTACGCAGATTTAAAACGGAAAGAGATTGAGTTTCAAGTAGGTGATAAGGTATTTTTGAATGTATTACCATGAAAGAAAGTTCTCAAATTTGGCTGGAAAGGCAAATTAAGTCTGCTTTTTATCGGATCGTATGAGATTACCGAGAGGATAGGGCTGGTAGCTTATAGTTTGGCTTTGCCATTTGAGTTGGAAAAGATTCATGATGTACTCCATGTGTCTATGTTGCGTCGCTACCAATCAGACCCTTCGCATATGATTGTACCAACAGAGGTAGAAATTAAACCGGACATGACTTATGGCGAAGAGCCAGTTAAGATTTTGGCACGAGAAGTCAAACGGTTAAGAAATAAAAGTATAGTTCTTGTGAAAGTACTATGGAAAAAACATGGGGTAGAAGAGACTACATAGGAGCTCGGGGAGGCTATGAGAAACTAATATCCCAACCTTTTTACCGGTAAGATTTTCGGGGACAAAATCCCTAAGGGGAGAATTATAACAACCCGATTTTGGGGCTAGTCGAAACAGTGGTTTCGGAACCACTAATCCGAGTAGGAGAAAATTATTCTAATATTATTTTATAAGCTATAGCATGATTATATGAGTGTATGAAAATTTTTGTGCATTAATTTTAGCGATTGCATGCTTAATTGCGAAAAAGGACTAAATCGCATAAAATGTGAAACTTTTAATCTACAAGCTAAAAGTGCCAAAGAGCTATAAAACCTTAAATTGGAGGTCGTTAATGTGCAATTAGACCCTTAGGAAAGGGTTGGCTGGCCATAGGAGACAAGAAAATAAGAAATTGGTCAAAGTAGTTGGAATTAGGTGGCTTAAATTGAGGAAATAAAGTATAATAAGGAGAAAAATGATAACATCTTTTTCATCTTCATACTTCCACCAAAAATATCAGCCTGGGTTTTGAAAGCTTAAAATTTTCAGTAACTTCTCATCCTTGCAAGGAAGTCATCTTGATGATCATTTTTTATGATTTTTGTGTTTTTGGAACCTTTAAAGCTTAGTCTAGCTAATGAAGGGACTATTTTGCAAAATGGTTAACAGTCTAGGGTTTTTCCATGTGAGTATTTAAGTTGATTTCTGAAATTTTATGGAAGAACATGAATCTTAGTTGCAAGGAAGTCATCTTGATGATCATTTTTTATGATTTTTGTGTTTTTGGAACCCCTAATGCTTAGTCTAGCTAATGAAAGGATTATTTTGCAAAATGGTTAACAGTCTAGGGTTTTTCCATGTGAGCATTCAAGTTGATTTCTGAAATTTTATGGAAGAACATGAATCTTAGTTGTTAAATAAACCACTTATACGAAAGGAGTCACCACGAAAACACCTAAAAGGACCTTTTTGTAAAGGTTGTAAAATAGGTGGTAAATGTGTGAAATAATTGGTATTGTGTATTGCTATAGGGGTAAGAAATGTTCAGCTAGGCTTGTTAAAAGAGGAAATTTGATTAGAATCAATTTACGAGCCTAGGGGTGAAATCAGTAATTTTATGAAAGTCTAAGGGCAAAACGGTTATTTTGCCAAAGTATGACTTTTGAAATGTCTTGATCAATGTAGTGATTAAATAAGTGACTTTGTTTTATAGATCAAGAAGAACGTGGAATTAACCTTGATCAAGGAAAATATAAGGTTTCGGACTAGAATTTTAAATTGGCATATTTTGGTACCGAGGTAAGTTTGTGTGTAATAATTCAACATCATGTTATTATGTTCTAAAATGCTTGACATTTTGTGAAGATGTATATTACTTCTATAAAGTTGATCAATGATGTTTCGATGAGAATATGATGAAAATTTTAATGTTGATGTTCCGATTGAACCTTAGGAAGTGAGAGGATACCATCGTCAAGACATGAGATTTGTAAGGTCCCGTCCCGTATAAGACCATGTCTGGGACATGGCCTTGGCACCGAATTGGAATACCGTATAAGACCATATCTGAGATATGGTATCAGCATCGAATAAGAAAATCGTGTAAGACCATGTTTGGGACATGGCATCGATAGACGATCTCGTGTAAGACCATATTTGGGATATGGCATCGACATCGATATGAGATCCTGTGTAAGACCATATCTGGGATATGGCATCAGCATCGAGATGTGATCCCATGTAAGACCATATCTGGGATATGGCATTGGCATTGTATTACGTGTATGATGAGTTTGAGTATCCTTCGATATTTCAAGTGGTTCAACAGAATAAAGAGCTAAGTCTATGTTCAAGAGAGTAAAAGTGCTAAAGATATGTGATGAAGTGATACAGGTACCTATGAGTAACTTACGAGAAATGAATGGAAAATGTGATGTCTGATTTTGCAAGAGTAAGCATGAGTAAGTTATGCCAATGTGCTTGGGAACTTGTGTTATTATTTAGTGTGATGAATGGATGTTATCATAAGCCTTTAAGTTTATATTCATTGCATGCAAACTTACTAAGCTTTATGCTTACTCCCTCTCTTTTCCCTTTCCTTGTAGTATCGCCAAGCTAGCTCGGAGATCGTAGAATGTCGGTGCTCGAATCTCACTATCAAGCTATTCTTTTGGTATAGTAAAGTTTGATTATTTTGGGTATGGCATGTATAGGAACTTGGTTATTTTGTTATATGTCATATTGGTTAGCCAAGATGTTGGCTATTAATGTTTATCAATTCATTTTGTGTAAGGCCACGGTTGATGGGTAATACTCATTATGGTTATATGAAAAAGATGATGTTTTTCATGGTTGAGTATTTGGTATATTATTGCATGAATGAGTAGGTTGTTTTATGTGACTTGTGTTAGTGCAAGTGAGGGTGACAAAAAGGGCTTGCTAAATAGCCTTGTTCTTGTCCAAACGGGTAGACATACAGGCATGTGTCTAGGCCGTGTGTGACACACAGGTCTACCCCAATGGCCGTGTGGGTTGGCCGTGTGTCCCCCTACATCCTAAGTTGGCAAAACAGAATGCCCAGTAGAAACCACACAGGCTGAGAGACAGCCGTGTGTCTCAACCGTCTAAGAGACACGACCTTAGGATATGGGCATGTGCCCAGGCCGTGTAAAATCTGCACATGAATTTAGGAATTTAATTTGCCACACAGTCTAGGGACACGGACGTGTGCCTTGGCCGTGTGACCTTATTCGGATAATGACATTAGAAACAGAATGTCAAGGTTTTCACACAAGGGAGAAGACACGGGTGTGGAACACAAGTATGTGATATGTCACACTGGTGTGTCCCTTCTTTCACACAGGCGTGTGGAGTGTTTGATGTGAATTTTTATAAGTTTTTCTAGAGATCTTCTAAATAACTCAATTTGATCTTGAAACATTTCCATGATGTGTTTTGGGCCTCGTAAGCCTATATTAAGGTTGTTAAGAGGAAGTTTGAAAAGTTTTAAATTTGAACGGACTTTTATGATTTGGAATTGTATGTATGCATGAGTTTAAGTTAGGTAATGCCTCGTATCCTGTCCTAGCATTAGATACGAGTAAGGGGTGTTACATTATGTGTTCATCCATAGCCGAAATTAGAAAAGAAAAAGAAAGAAAGAAGAACAACAAGGTTCGATCACTTCTAAGTTTAATTCGGGTATGTGTTTTGCTCGATTTTTGATAATTTTTACGTTTTTTGAGATCGTTGCTATGTAATCTATCAAGCCCACGTTTCAATTTCTGAATTTGATGAAGATTTTGAGATATGTCGTTAATGAAATTGTGAGCTTTGTCATGTTAGTTGGTGAAATATGAAAGATATGTGATAGATTAATATATTTTGTATTTGAATTTTTGATGAATTTGTGTAATTTGGGCTAAATTGTGAAAATAATATTATGAGGGACTAAAATGTGAAATAAATGAAATATGTGGACTTGTATGATCTAGGTGAATATTCGACCAAGATATAGTGTAATGAAATTATGCATATTTTGTGTTTAGTAAAATAGGGACTTAATTGTGAAAAATATGAAATGTCAGGGGTAAAAGTGTAATTTTCCTATTTATGTGTTTTTGGACTAAATTGAATGAATAAGTTAATAAACAAGATAAAATTTGTATTAATTTAGATCAAGAAAATAGGAAATCAGAATTGGATCAGGGAAAATCTAAAGTGGTTGAATAATCGTCCCGTTTCGTCCATCGTTATCCGAGGTAAGTTCATAAGTAAATAATCATTGTTAAATTTATATGAAATTGTGTTTATTATGCTGAATTGAATTTTAGTATAAAATATATGTGTATGCCGAATTGCTTAAAGTATGGGAGAATTGTTTACGAGCCTGAATCGATCGAGTCACGACGCCCAAAAGCCCCGTACAAACATTAGGAATAGTTAGGATACATATGTCATGACATAGGATTTCCGATATGTGTTTACGTGTAAGACCACGTCTGGGACATTGGCATCGACTTGTCATTTACATGTAAGACCACGTCTGGGACATTGGCATCGACTTGTCATTTACATGTAAGACCATGTTTTGGACATCGACATCATATTTGAATCGTGTAAGACCCTGTCTGGGACAGTGGCATCGATATGTGATTACATGTAAGACCACGTTTGGAATGTTGGCATTGTATGAGCTTTTGGACTATCTGAGTATCCTTTTTAATTCTGAATGGTTCAACGGGCATTAACGAGTTATGATTGAATGTGAAGTCGAGCTAAAAGGTTCAGGTTCGTGCAAAGTTTAATGTTAATGAAGATAAGGTAAGCTTGTTATTTGAAATGGTGATATAAATTATACATGATACAAAGTGAACTATATGTATATGAATGCTCATATTCGGTCAAATGATGTATATGTGATATTAAAAGTGAGAATTATATATGCTCATGAGTATTTGTGCATTCGACCATATGATGTTAAAATGCTAATGTATATTTGATGATATACGAATTTGTGAGTGTGATATATGTACATTTAGTTAAGGTTTGGATTGATTCGCTAATTGAATATAATGTTAATGTTCATTTGGAAAATTATTTTCTTATGACTTACTAAGCTATGAAAGCTTACTCTGTGTGTATTTGTTCATTGTTTTATAGATTTTGGAAGCTAGTTACGAGCTCAGGGATCGTCAAAGAAATCCGTCACACTATCGATCGTTTTTCGGTACTTATAAAAATTTGAACTTTGAACCTATGGCATGTATAGGCTAGCTTATGTTTTAATTAGTTTTGAGGTTGTAAATATAAAGCCATGTGAAAACGGCTAGCTATAATGCCTAAGTTATATAATTTCGGTCATGGTATATTTATGTGTGATTTGTTTAGTATGCTTTGCTAATGATTGTCTGAATTTAGTCATGGTTTAAGATTGTATCGAAAGTAACTATGTTTAGCTATAAGGTATGGAAGAACATGTGTATATTCGGTCATGATCTAGACCTGTTTTGGAAGTGTGTTTTATGCTATAAATTGGTGAATGGATATAGTTTTGGAAAATGTGAAGTGATATGTATGATTTTATTATGTGAATTGATATGAGTTGAAACAATGAGTATGTATTGAAAAATAATTTGGTGTAGTACATGATGTGTGAAATTGATATGATTTGAAAATGAAGTGGCATATTTTGGGTTGTGATTTGATGGCTAAAACTTGTACTATTTATGTGGTTAATTTTGGTTGTCGATTTGTAATGAAATAAATTAGTAAGTATATGTAATTTTTTGACATAATAATTAGTATGTAATTGAAGTATATTATAGTTTGTATTCGTGTTTGTATAATGGTTTATATGGATAAGCTAAAGTGAATATTAAATAAACAGCATCAAAGCATGTTCGGCCTTATGAAATTGTTACTAAAGTTGTATATATGTTTGGTCAATGAATGGTGAATAATGGGTTGTTTGGTTTATAACTTGCGCACATGTTGTGTTAAGGAAATGTTAGGTTTGTTATTTAGTAAATGTATAGGCATAATGGCATATACTTTATGTACGAATGAAATAATACATATTGGAATGATATGTGCTCTAGTAGCCACACGCATAATTACTTAAATGGAATTATAAGTATGCTTGACCATGTTGTAGTTAACTAAGGCCATGCATAATAATGCATTTTATACTGTGTAAGAAATTTGAAAATTTTAGTATGGTTTGTGTATACAATGTGATTAATAATGCATGCTTGATAATTAAATTAGCTAATCACTTTGTATATTTATATAATTTCAAATATGCTATAAGTGATTATGTGAATGAATGAAAGTTGTGTTTTGTCCGGTAATGCCTTGTAACCCCATTCCAGCGACGGATGCGGGTCAGGGTGTTACATTTAATTGGTATCAGAGCTACGGTTTAGTCAATTCTAGGACTAACGTAGCGTGTGTGAGTCTAGCTATACATATCATATATATCAACTGCGAACGTGTGATGATTCCTGGCAATTGAAACGTGTTTTCGTATAGTAAATGGATCCCGATCAAGCTGTAGTTGATGATGTAGAAAGTATAGCGCCTGCCCTTGCTCAAGGGCCAGCGCTGGCTGAATCTCGACTGACTTCGAGTAACGAAGAGGGAGAGGCTAACAAGCCTTTTATCTAATGATGAATGAATTGTTTACTCAGTATATCCGGACGAAGCAAGCTGTTCCACAGCCTTCTCCCCCACCGATTCCTCCTCAAATACCTATTATGCCACATGTAACACCCCTTACCCGTATTCAATGTTGGAATCGGGTACGAGGCATTACCTGACTTAACTTGCTTGAACATACAACCTTGGGCTATAAAATTTCATTTCCAACTTAAGACTTCTCAGACATATGCACAACATCCTTATCATGGGCCTACGAGGCCTTAAACATACATTCAGAAGGTCTCGGAATTAAACTGGAAACTTTTACTCACTTAGAAAGCTTTTGCCTAAACAAGGGGCACACGCCCGTGTGGGCAGGCCGTGTGATCACACACGCCCATGTTCCTAGCCCATGTGGAATTTATTTTCACTTCGAACCTACAGGGGTTTTCACACGGCCTGGCACACGCCCGTGTCTCTGGCCCTTGTCCTTCACACGGCCTAGACACGCCCGTGTCCTCACCTGTGTGTGAAGACCTAGATATTCTGTTTATGACGTTAGCAACCTTATAAAGGGCACACGGCCTAGGCACACGCTCGTGTGTCTAGCCCGTGGTCGACACTAACTTGCATCATTAATGTGTAGGGGGCACATGACCCCGCCACACACCCATAGGACTGACCGTGTGTCACACACGACTTAGAACACGCCCGTGTGTCTACCCGTGTGTACCAATTCAAGGCTATTTTCCAATAAATTTAGCCACCCTCACTTGCACACATTCACATATCATCACATATCATTCTCAAATCATCAATTGTAATACTTAGATTCTCACATTTAAACCATGAAAACCAAATTATCTTTCCATATACGACACAGTACTATCACTAGCACAAATACAATAGACATAAGCAATCATCCATGGCTATACACCATCGAACCATAAACTATTTTAGGCCAACTCATTTGGCTACATTAAATATGACTTAATTAAACAAAAGATAAGATCCCTATACATGCCATATATCGAGAAGACTTGAAAACTTATACCCAAGCGACTGCTCGGTAGTGTGAGGGCATCTCTAGCGATCTCCAACCTAAGCTAGTTAAGTTAACCTAAAAGGGATAGGAAAGGAAGAGGAGTAAGCAATAACTCTTAGTAAGTTCATATGAAAATATAAATCAACTATTGACATTCATTTATTTTACTCAACCACAAAGGTATTATAATAAGATTTACATTTAAGCTCATGGTTACCTAATCAATCGCTCATAATCCTTACTCATTTCATGTCTTACCACATTCCTACCAAATAACAAATATAATTCTCCCATTTACTTAGTAAAGTTTCTCGACAACAACTCGGAATAATAATAATTACTCGATGATATTGCACACAGCTCACCATTGATAATAAGTACGATGGTATCGTACACAGCCTATCGATAACAACGATAAGGTGGTATCGCACATTGTCCACCATTGATAATAAATACGAAGGTATTACACACAGCCCACCATTTAATTACACATTCATAGATATTTATCCACATTCATTTTCCTATTTCGAATGCTCATCTACAGTAATCATTCGCATTCACACAATGCGTTAATAAGTACAACATATGCAATCAAGAGGCATTGTTTACACATGAACATACCATGGGTTCATCACATACCAAATTCATTTCAAATGAGTTCTGGGCATATACATGTACATCTCATGACATGTCCACATACTTTCTCTTTTTCAACATAACTGTTGAATCATTCAAAATGCTAAAGGATACTCTCGAGTCTCATACATTTAGTATTATATCAAGATCATATCCCTGATAGGGTCTTACACGAAATATCATATCAATGCCATGTCCCTGACATGGTCTTATACGAAATCTCACACCAAGGCCATATTCCAAATATGGTCTTACATAGGACCTTAATTATCGTAGTAATCTGATATTTGCCTTCCATTCTATACTTAAGTTCAATTGGAGATTTTCATAAATAATATATTTCATAAAGACAGTTTACATTTCATACAATGTTAAAATATCAAATACCTCACGTAAGGTTGCATTATTTGCACACGAACTTACCTCGATACCAAAAGGGTAAAAAGGGACATATTTGCCCATATCTCTCTTTTTTCCCGTTCTAGGTCCAAATCTCGTTTGCCTTGATCTATAACAATAAAATTTACTCATTTAATCATTACACTAATCAATATGTTTTAAAATTTCTACTTTGGCAAATTTACCATTTTGCCCTTGAACTTGGCAAATTTACAATTTTTCCCCTAGGCTCGTTTATCGATTTTTATCCAATTTCTTTGTTAATCAAGCCTAGCTGATTCACATTCCCTCCTATAGCAACTCAAGATTTCAACTATTAAACACATTTGCCACTTATTTCACAACTATTACAAAAAAAGTCCTTTTAGGTGTTTTCATGGTAACACCTTTCACAAAAGTTGTTCATCTAACAACTAAGACTCATTTCCTTCCATAAAAATGCAGCAAACAACTTAATTGCTCTCATGGAAAAACCCTAGACTTTTAACCATTTTGCAAAATAGTCCCCTCATTAGCTAGCTTAAGCTTTAGGGGTTCCAATAGTACAATTTTTATCAAGAAATGATCACTAGAACACTTACTTGTAAGTAGAAGAGTGTGCTTAAATTTTCAAGCTTCCATGGCTGTTTTTCTTGAAAACAATCAGTGGAGAGAAGGGAAGGAAAAGATGATATATTTTCTTCGCTTTATTTTATTATAAAAATCAATTTTTATCACCAAATTTCACCCAACCAAATGACAAAGTCTATTCTTTGTCCCCTATGGCCGGCCATCACTCCCCCATGGTCTATTTGCACTTTAAGGACCTCCAATTAATATTCCATGGTTATTTGGCACCTCTAGTAATTACAATAGAACTTTCACATTTTATGCGATTTAGTCCTTTTTCTCGATTAAACATGAAATTGCTAATATCAAAGCACCAAAATTTTCATGCACCCTTATAATCATGCTATAACTCATAAAATAAAATTAAAATAATTTTCTCTGACCTCGGATTAGTGGTCCTGAGACCACTTTCCGACTAGCCCCTAAATCAGGCTGTTACGATTCTCCCCCCTTAGGGATTTTTGTCCCCGAAAATCTTACTAGAAGAAGTTGCTTTCAACTTTCATGAAATGTTTCCACCAACTTTTCAGAATCACAAATCGATTTATTCTCGTATCTCTTGCTAATAAACTTTAGTACTCAATATTGAAGCACATCTTTAAAATCTAAATTACTCTCTCTCTAGGGCATATATACTCAGTAATCTATCAAATCTGAACTCTGCACATGCTAAAATGATCATCCAGATCTTTACCAAATAATTTACTACAATCCAAATGACAAAAATCTTATCCGACCTAAATTTTAACATTAGAAGTCAACTCATTCTAACTCATTTAGATTACCATTCATTATCACACTTCCGAACTTCTCTGTTTCGCAAGGAAAAACTCGCTTTAGCATTTCACATCGCTAAAATGTGGATATTATCAGTTGAGGTCAATCGAGTAACCGACTCGCATTGACTAAATGAGGAATTTCCACCCTAACATATGTACTATATCTGCTTTCTGAAAAGTGATTCAATAGCTACATATACCCTGGTAATAACTCAAGCCATTTCACTGTCTTACATTCATATTTTTCTGTAAAATTAGATACTTTAACTCATCATGAATCAGGAAGCACATGACATCTTCCATAGATCATACTATATCATCAAATTCACAATACAGCCATAAGAGTGATCGTCTCTGGATCACCAGTCTAACAATTCTTTTTGATGTAGCTTTAACCATCTAGAGATATAAACTACCTCTTTACACTCTAATATTAAAACATATTCCAATTTATTCATTAGCGCTTCACTAAATATCATAAATTCTCTTTTTTTTCGATTCAAACTAAACTCAGAACTAGACCTTTCAGTTAATAATACCTTCAATAGCTTTCGATTTTGCTAACCTGCAACGTACTATTTAGACTTTCATAAAGGTGATAACTTTTTAATTAAAACAACTCCAACTTGTAATTAACATCATCCGGTTAAAATATTTCAATAGATATATTTCTGTATTATGCTTCCAAAAATCTAATTTCCTCATTCAGACTATTTGTCTTCATACTCATGAATACACAAAAAAATTCTCTTTGTTGAGGCATGCTTAAATATATACATAACTTGAATCATATCTCAACAAATCAATCTACTCTTTTCTTCATACCAAGAATACAATTCAAATACAATCTCTTGAAATCCTCATGTTATGCTAATCAAAAACCTTTACTATCGCCTTAGCTCAGAGTAATAAGGATATCTAAATTAAATGTATTGACTTTATTCTGCTTCCCTGAAAAATCCATCGTACAACTTGGAACTTGCGATTTCACCACTTATACTCTTGTCATTATTAACTTCTTATACGAAAATTAAAGGTATCCAAATACTAGAATCATCACTTTTCTATGATCGAACTAAAAGCATATCCATAGTAAAGATAGCTATCGCATGCTGAAGAATACATTTTAAAGATAACCATGATCAGCAGAAACATAAGAAATACCGATCACGAACCAACCAAATCGACATCAAATTCGTATAATTTTACAGTGAGCTAACATTCTCACACGATCATAATTTCATAAAAATGAACAACCACATAATCCCTGAAGGGAAGTAGATATCTATATAGAATACTTGAAGAGATCGTTATAATCTATTCAACCATGATTGTCAAGGTCAAACATTTTTACAGCTCGAGTATTGTTTTTCTAACCATTTTCGTCATCATAAACCCTTTATTATTCCATTCACTAATGAACATCAATTCAGGAAGATCTCGGTAAGTACATACATTAGGCTTCCTACTCAATTGATTCGAATAGTCGAGACTAGCTTTTTCTTTACTCGTAACATTGCATAATCAGTGTAATCTTTAAAACATTTTAATATTCTTCCCAAAACTGTTTTCCCTTTCCAACTAGTTTCCATCTCTATATACATTACTGATTGTTTCACCATTGAACTCTTTAGTTTCACACTTATGAACTTATTCAACTCGACTCTCATAAAAATCTCGTTATAAATCAACAATGGTAAGGGGGCGAGGTCGTAAAGCCCCTAACTTGCCTCTCATGACTACACACATATGACTTAAAATTCATCATTAACGAAATATCATCGTAATCACACAACTCGCTCCAAGAGAATTTTTCACACTTACTCATGTTACAAACGTTTCTATGACCCATAATTTCAAACAGTGATTTTACTTACTCAATCTCCATATTAATATCTATTCAAGTACTCAAAATTTAACCCCAATTTTTCTTACCATCGTTTATCAAATTAGAGAATGTCTTACGGGGCTTGAGTACATCATTTACTTGATTTCCATAGTCCAACTATGGTCTTAGTCATACAACAGTAACATAGCACTGTTATAATCTTACATGTAGTCATGATGCCATAGTCTCTCTATGGTTTTCCACGAAATTTTATATCGATACCAATGCCATATCTCAGATACGGTATTACATGGAAACACATGTTGATGCCGATGCCATATCCTAGATATGGTCTTACACGGGGTCTCATATCGATGTCGACGCCATATCCCAGATATGGTCTTACATGATTTCATGTCAAAGTAAGTTCCCAGACATGGTCTTACACGGAATCACTATTCGATGTCAATGCCATATCCCAGATATGGTCTTACACGGGGTCATGTATTGATGCCAATGCCATGTCCCAGACATGGTCTTATATGGAATCACATGTACTGCCATGGTCCAACCATGGTCTTATTATCAATTCATTATTGGACAATCGTACTCATCTCCTGCGTTCTACTTAATTTTACATTCCAATTCAACTCACATGCTATTATAATACTCATGGCATCATAACAGAGTCATAAAATAAAACATTGTATATTATTCAAACAAATGTACATACACACATATCCCGTTCATTGGGTAAGTTTACTCATCATATTCACTTACTCAAATACGTTGAGCATATAACACTGTATGCAAGTCGGACCGACATGGATGAGCTTCTCACTATATAACTTTCATTTCATTCCACGTTTTCACATTTCTCAACTTATGATTATCTCATTTCGTACCTTATTACACACATGTCATGAACTTCTATTCACACCTTTCTGAATTTCGTCACATCATAGGCATGTTTCAATTATCTCATTACCATTTTCGAAATTATCGAAAATAGCTCGGTTGGGAATCATATCTGCCTTAAGAAAACAATTTCGTTAGAGCCGGGAGATATCACACTATCATGAGTAGTAATATGGCATGTATAGCTAAACTCTCATACGCTAGGTTAGTCCGAGAATCGACTAAGCTATAGCTCTGATACCAAAAAATGTAACACCCCTTACCGGTATTCAATGTCGGAACCGGGTATGAGGCATTACCGGACTTAACTTGCTTGAACATACAACCTTGGGCTATAAAATTTCATTTCCAACTTAAGACTTCTCATACATATGCATAACATCCATATCATGGGCCTACGAGGCCTTAAACATACATTTGGTCTCAGAATTAAACCAAAAACTTTTATGTACATAGAAAAATTTTGCCTAAACAGGGGTCACACGACCATGTGAAATGGAACACGCCCGCGTGGGCAGGCAGTGTGGTCACACACGGCCATGTTCCTAGCCCATGTGGAATTTATTTTCACTTCGAACCTACAGGGGTTTTCACACGGCCAGGCACACGCCCATGTCTCTGGCTCGTTTCTTCACCCATGTGTGAAAACATGGGTATTTTGTTTATAACATCCCAACCTCATAAGGGGCACACGCCCGCGTGTCTAGCCCGTGGTTGACAATGACTTGCATTATACACGACCCCACCACACACCCATGGGACTAACCGTGTGTCACACACGGCCTAGATGCACGCCCGTGTGTCTACCCATGTGGACCAATTCAAGGCTATTTTCCAAGCCATTTTTCCACCCTCACTTGCACACATTCATACATCATCACATATCGTTCTCAAATCATCAATTGTTATACTTAAATTTTCACATTTAAACCATGGAAACCAAACTATCTTTCCATATACGAGAGAGTACTATCACTAGCACAAATACAATAGACATAAGCCATCATCCATGGCTACCATCGAACCATAAACTATTGTAGGCCAACTCATTTGGCTACATTAACTATGACTTAATTAAACAAAAGATAATATCCCTATACATGCCATATCTCAAGAAGACTTGAAAAATTATACCCAAGTGACTACTCGATAGTGTGAGGGCATCTCCGACGATCTCCAACCCGTGCTAGTTAAGTTAACCTATAAGGGATAGGAAAGAAAGAGGAGTAAGCAATAATGCTTAGTAAGTTCATATGCAAATATAAATAAACTATTGACACTCATTTATTTTACTCCACCACAAAGGTATTATAATAAGATTTACATTTAAGCTCACGATTACCGAATCAATCGTTCATAATGCTTACTCATTTCATGTCTTACCACATCCCTACCAAAAAATAAATATAATGCTCACATTTACTTAGTAAAGTTTCTCGATAACACCTCGGAATAATAATTACTCGGTGGTTTCGCACATAGCCCCACTATTTAATAATTAATAAGGTGGTGTCGCACACAGCCCACAATTCGTACCGATCACGATGGTATCACACACAGCCCATTGATAACAAATAATGTGGTACCGCACATAGCCCACCATTGATAATAAATACGATGGTATCGCACACAGTCCATCGATAACAACGATAAGGTGGTATCGCACATAGCCCACCATTGATAATAAATACGATGGTACCACACACGCCCATCGTAAATAAATATTAAGGTGGTATCGCACACAGCCCACCATTTAATTACACATTCACAGATATTTATCCACATTCATTTTCCTATTTTGAATGCTCATCTACAATAATCATTCACATTCACACAATGCGTTAATAAGTATAACATATGCAATCAAGAGGCATCGTTTACACTTGAACTTACCATGGGTTCATCACATACCGGATTCACTTCAAATGAGTTCTAGGCACATACTTGTACCTCTCATGACATGTCCACATACTTTCTCATTTTCAACATAACTGTTGAATCATTCAAAATGCTAAAGGATACTCTCGAGTCTCATACATTTAGTATTATATCAACATCATATCCCCGATAGGGTCTTACATGAAATATCATATCGATGCCATGTCCCTGACATGGTCTTATACGAAATCTCACACCGAGGCCATATTCCAAATATGGTCTTACATAGGACCTTAATTATCGTAGTATTATGATATTTGCCTTTCATTCTATACTTAAGTTCAATTGGAGATTTTCATAAATAATATATTTCACAAAGACAATTTACAATTCATATAATGTTAAAATATCAAATACCTCACGTAAGGTTGCATTATTTGCACACGAACTTACCTCGATACCAAAAGGGTAAAAAGGGACATATTTGCCCACATCTCTCTTTTCTCCCGTTCTAGGTCCAAATTTTGTTTGCCTTGATCTATAACAATAAAATTTACTCATTTAATCAGTACACTAATCAATATGTTTTAAAATTTCTACTTTGGAAAAATTACCATTTTGCCCTTGAACTTTGGCAAAATTACAATTTTTCCCCTAGGCTCATATATCGATTTTTATCCAATTTCTTTGTTAATCAAGCCTAGCCGATTCACATTCCCTCCTATAGCAACTCAAGATTTCAACTATTAAACACATTTACCACTTATTTCACAACTATTAAACCCATATCTCTCTTTTCTCCAGTTCTAGGTCCAAATCTTGTTTGCTTTGATCTATAATAATAAAATTTACTCATTGAATCATTACACTAGTCAATACGTTTTTAAAATTTCTACTTCGGCAAAATTACCATTTTGCCTTTAAACCTTGGCAAAATTACAATTTTGTCTCTAGGCTCGTATATTGATTTTTATCAAAATTTTTTGTTAATCAAGCCTAGGCGATTTACATTCACTCCTATAGCAACTCAAGATTTCAACTATTACACACATTTACCACTTATTTCACAACTTTTACAAAAAGGTCCTTTTAGGTGTTTTCATGGTAACACCTTTCACAAAAGTTGTTCATCTAACCACTAAAACTCATTTCCTTCCATAAAAATGTCGCAAACAACTTAATTGTTCTCATGGTAAAACCCTAGACTCTTAACCATTTTTCAAAATAGTCCTCTCATTAGCTAGCTTAAGCTTTAGGGCTTACAAAAGTACAATTTGTATCAAGAAATGATCACTGCAACACTTACTTGTAAGGAGAAGAGTGTTCTAAAATTTTCAAGCTTCCATGGCTATTTTTATTAAGAAAATTAGGTAGAGAGAAGGGAAAGAAAAGATGACATCTTTTCTTCTCTTTATTTTATTATAAAAATTAATTTTTATCACTAAATTTCAACAAGCCAAATGAAAATTTCTATTCTTTGTCCCCTATGGCCAGCCATCACTCCACCCATGATCTATTTGCACTTTAAGGACCTCCAATTAATATCCTATGGCTATTTGGCACCTCTAGCAATTAAGATAGAACTTTTGCATTTTATGCAATTTAGTTCTTTTTCGCGATTAAGCATGAAATTGCTAAAATTAAAGCACTAAAATTTTCATGCACCCTTAAAATCATGCTATAAAATTAAAATAATTTTCTCTGACCTAGGATTAGTGGTCGCGAGACCACTTTTTCGACTAGCCCCTAAATCAAGCTATTACACCACAAGTTACTGATCCAATGCGAATGAATAAGCCATCGGTTGATAAAATTAGAAAACCTGGGGCTGAAGAATTCAGAGCCACTACTGATGATGATGCTGAGCGAGCTGAACTCTGGCTTGATAATATGATCCATGTGTTTGATGAAATATCATGTACCCTTGACGAGTGTATTAAATGTTCTGTATCCTTGCTTCGAGATCCTGCGTATCACTGGTGGAGTACACTGATATCCGTAGTTCCGAATGAATGCGTTATGTAACACCCCAAACCCGGCCTAGACGTTACGACCGGATCTGGCATGTCACATGAAAGGAATGTCTAAAAAAACTGTGCGTACGTTAAAAAGTTCGTATTCTTTTTGAAACTCCACGTTTTGTGGTTTGTTTATAAAAGCCGATTCATTTCAAGGCCCATTTTACAAAGTTGTTATTAATTTGAATAAAATTGTATTTGTTGTGAAAATCGAGCTTAAGTAATTTTGAATAAAAACGGTTTATTATCATTTTAGGAAAATCCCATATTGAACATTTAATAATAAACAGTAACCAAATTGAAAGCTAAAACCAAATAAAATACCAAAGGCCTTATTACATAACAAAATCCCAAAATTAAAAGTAGGTTTAAATAAAAGAATCGAGTTTACGAGAAAACATTGCAGGGCCACCACAAGTCTGCCTCGGCTCCCAAATCCGTGATCTACTGATTACCTGAAACATTTAAAAAGAGGGGGTGAGTTTACGAAAGCTCAGTGTGCAATTCCCCTTACGAGTGATAACTGGGCCTAAGCCTACAAAAGCAGATTGGGCCTTAGCCCTCACAATAACATACTTGGCCGAAGCACACATAAATCGAATCAGGCCGTAGCCCTAACATCACAGTATAGCATATAACACATGCCAAATGATGCAAAACCCAATCCCAGCCTAAATATCCATTCGCTACACACCACCCGTACCTGCCAATCACACCAGTGGGGATTACTAAATCGACCCTCCATCCGCTACACACCCTCGAAGGCAGTCGCTGCAGTCAACTGCTCATCACCCTTAATACGTGGCATAGCCACCGGATAATGTGACAACGTCACCGGAAACATAATATTGTGACATGAGTCACCAGATTAATGTGGTAAAACCACCGGAACACTTCCCCTTTTCATTATCATATCCCCAACCCCATGCAAACATAATAATTCGTGTATGCAGTATGTCATGTATGCAAAACATATACCAAATATAATAATAGCATGAATTACCATCATAATCAGATAGACATAAAACAACAAAATCAAGCTAATCAATCTCTAAGGGTATAATCGTAATTTTACCTACTAAGGGTATTTTCGTAATTTACCCACCAAGGGTATTTTCGTAAATTTGCACCTGCAATGGCCTTTCCGAAGGCCTAATGTCGCCACTAGCGACTCAGCTACCATTTTCGGTTGTACCGGACGATTGGGCCTAAAACCCGATTTCGGCCCATCCGGGACCACACGCTCGTGTGGCCCACCTAGCATAAATCTAGCCACGTATATAAGTTCCACCTAGTCTAGTTCAACATATACTAACCAATCATACAATTTACTCATATGGGCCCACGGGCCCATTGGGCCCACTTCGGCCCATCGAGGCCCAAGCAGCCCCAACCCACAAGAATACTACTGATGGCCTCAACTATCGCGTCGAAGCCCCACACGTGCGCTCGCACTCTCGTGTGGCTACTAATGTCGTGTGACCGGCATTTCGGCATTTTATCGCTCTACAGCTAGAGTAGAGAAGTACACACCTGATAGGACTCTGGTGTTAATCCGCGCTCCGACCACTCCTGTGCCCAGACGCCCTCCAAGGTGTGTTAACCCTCCTCCTGGAATGCTCTTTATATAGCTAGCTCTTCACCTTCATTCTTTGTATCTTTCCGATGTGGGATCCCTTCGTCAGTAGAGTTTAAATTCAACTGAAACTCTTGCCGTCCAATCCGCAAAATAAATACTCCTTTGCTTCTCACGAAATTCGAACCTAGGCTCCCTTGCAACATAATCCACGCCGCTAACCACTTGGCCACAAGCTCCTCTTGTGTCTTAAACCATGCGCAACTAAATATAAACTATGGCCCAAATTCTAAGATCCAAGTAAAAATAAACCAAAATGCAAAAGCCAAGACTTGAACCTTGGACCTCCTTCCTTCCATGTGGCATCACCCCCTTGTCTCTTATGTGGCGTCACTTTACCACTACACCACACACTCCACTTGTGTCATTTTCCTCCACTTTTTATTCTTAAGGCCTACCTGCCAACTTCCAGGGTTTTTTTCCACCTAAAACCAAAATTTCCCTAAATTCAAAGTTTGATCCCGGGACTCAATAGAAGCCCTCTAACCTTCCAAAATCACTTACCTAATAAGTCTAACTTGCATTTAAGCCAATCTCTTGTTCTCCGAAAATTTAAACGCTACTACGCTCAAGGACCATTTGGCCCAATCCTACTAGGCCCAATTTTAGGATGTTACAAATCTACCCTCCTTAAAGAAATTTCGTCCTCGAAATTTCCAACTAACTAACAGTCGTACATCCTAACTCAGCACACTACGCTCTTGCTGCGCACTCTGATCTTAATAAAACTAATATACTTTCTAACTAAATCTTGGAACCCTTCACATAACCAACTATCTAACACCGGAGCAAACAAATATTTTTCCCACATACATACAATTCCTATATTCAAGCATCACACCCACACATCGCAGAATATAGTAAAAAGGAAACATACAGATTTGGTGCCGGAGACTCGGGCGCCACACTTCCAGAACACAGATATATATTTTTCTAAACCATTTTCCAAACCATCATTTGAAAACATTTTTGAACCCAAACTCACAGCCGAGTTTTTGAACCTAGGCACTGATACCATAATTGTAACACCCCAAACCCGGCCTAGACGTTACGACCGAATCTGGCATGTCACATAAAAGGAATGTCTAAAAAAACTGTGCATACGTTAAAAAGTTCGTATTCTTTTTGAAACTCCGCGTTTTGTGGTTTGTTTATAAAAGCCAATTCATTTTAATGCCCATTTTACAAAGTTGTTATTAATTTGAATAAAAATGTATTTGTTGTGAAAATCGAGCTTAAGTAATTTTGAATAAAAACGGTTTATTATCATTTTAGGAAAATCCCATATTGAACATTTAATAATAAACAGTAACCAAATTGAAAGCTAAAACCAAATAAAATACCAAAGGCCTTATTACATAACAAAGTCCCAAAATTAAAAGTAGGTTTAAATAAAAGAACCGAGTTTACGAGAAAACATTGCTGGGCCACCACAAGTCTGCCTCGGCTCCCAAATCCGCGATCTACTGATTACCTGAAACATTTAAAAAGAGGGGGTGAGTTTACGAAAGCTCAGTGTACAATTCCCCTTACGAGTGATAACTGGGCCTAAGCCCACAAAAGCAGATTGGGCCTTAGCCCTCACAATAACATACTTGGCCGAAGCACACATAAATCGAATCAGGCCGTAGCCCTAACATCACAATATAGCAGATAACACATGCCAAATGATGCAAAACCCAGTCCCAGCCTAAATATCCATCCGCTACACACCACCCGTACCTGCCAATCACACCAGTGGGGATTACTAAATCGACCCTCCATCCGCTACACACCCTCGAAGGCAGTCGCTGCAGTCAACTGCTCATCGCCCTTATAATCGTGGCATAGCCACGAGATAATGTGACAGAGTCACCGGATTCATAATATGTGACATAAGTCACCGGATTCATAATATGTGACATAAGTCACCGGATAATGTGGTAAAACCACCGGAACACTTCCCATTTTCATTATCATATCCCCAACCCCATGCAAACATAATAATTCGTGTATGCAGTATGTCATGTATGCAAAACATATATCAAATATAAGAATAACATGAATTACCATCATAATCAGATAGACATAAAACAACAAAATCAAGCTAATCAACCTCTAAGGGTATTTTCGTAATTTTACCTACCAAGGGTATTTTTTGTAATTTACCCACCAAGGGTATTTTCGTAAATTCACACCTGCAATGGCCTTTCCGAAGGCCTAATGTCGCCACTAGCGACTCAGCTACCATTTCCTGTCCTTATCGGACTATTGGGCCTAAAACCCGATTTCGGCCCATTCGGGCCCACACGCTCGTGTGGCCCACCTAGCACAAATCTAGCCATGTACATAAGTACCACCTAGTCTAGTTCAACATATACTAAACAATCATACAATTTACTCATATGGGCCCACGGGCTCATTGGGCCCACTTCGGCCTATCGTGGCCCAAGCAGCCCAACCCACAAGAATACTATTGATGGCCTCAACTATCGCGTCGAAGCCCCACACGTGCGCTCGAACGCTCGTGTGGCTACTATTGTCGTGACCGGCACTTCGGCATTTGTCGCTCTACAACTAGAGTAGAGAGAGTTACAAACCTGATAGGACTCTGGTGCTAAACCGCGCTCCGACCACTCCTGTGCCCAAACGCCCTCCAAGGTGAATTAACCCTCCTCCTGGAATGCTTTTTATATAGCTAGCTCTTCACCTTCATTCTTTGTATCTTTCCGATGTGGGATCCCTTCGTCAGTAGAGTTTAAATTCAACTAAAACTCTTGCCGTCCAATCCGCAAAATAAATACTCCTTTACTTCTCACGAGATTCAAACCCAGGCTCCCTTGCAACATAATCCACGCCGCTAACCACTTGGCCACAAGCCCCTCTTGTGTCTTAAACCATGCGCAACTAAATATAAACTATGGCCCAAATTCTAAGATCCAAGTAAAAAGAAACCAAAATACAAAAGCCAAGACTTGAACCTTGGACCTCCTTCCTTCCTTGTAGCGTCACCGCCTTGTCTCTTATGTGGCGTCACTTTACCACTACACCACACACTCCACTTGTGTCATTTTCCTCCACTTTTTATTCTTAAGGCCTACCTGCCAACTTCCAGGGTTTTTTTCCACCTAAAACCAAAATTTCCCTAAATTCAAAGTTTGATCCCGGGACTCCATAGAAGCCCTCTAACCTTCCAAAATCACTTACCTAATATGTCTAACTTGCATTTAAGCCAATCTCTTATTTTCCGAAAATTTAAACGCTACTACGCTCAAGGCCCATTTGGCCCAATCCTACTAGGCCCAATTTTAGGATGTTACAAATCTACCCTCCTTAAAGAAATTTTGTCCTCGAAATTTCCAACTAACTAACAGTCGTACATCCTAACTCACCACACTACGCTCTTGCTGCGCACTCTAATCTTAATAAAACTAATATACTTTCTAACTAAATCTTGGAACCATTCACATAACCAACTATCTAACACCGGAGCAAACAAATATTTTTCCCACATACATACAATTCCTATATTCAAGCATCACACCCACACATCGCAGAATAAATACAATCATTGAGCATATAAGAGAATATAGTAAAAAGGAAACTTACGGATTTGGTGCCGGAGACTCGAGTGCCACACTTCCAGAACACAGATATACATTTTTCTAAACCATTTTCCAAACCATCATTTGAAAACATTTTTGAACCCAAACTCACAGCCGAGTTTTTGAACCTAGGCTCTGATACCATAATTGTAACACCCCAAACCCGGTCTAGACGTTACGACCAGATCTAGCATGTCACATGAAAGGAATGTCTAAAAAAACTGTGCGTACGTTAAAAAGTTCGAATTCTTTTTGAAACTCCGCGTTTTGTGGTTTGTTTATAAAAGCCAATTCATTTTAATGCCCATTTTACAAAGTTGTTATTAGTTTGAATAAAATTGTATTTGTTGTGAAAATCGAGCTTAAGTAATTTTGAATAAAAACTGTTTATTATCATTTTAGGAAAATCCCATATTGAACATTTAATAATAAACAGTAACCAAATTGAAAGCTAAAACCAAATAAAATACCAAAGGCCTTATTACATAACAAAATCCCAAAATTAAAAGTAGGTTTAAATAAAAGAACCGAGTTTACGAGAAAACATTGCAGGGCCACCACAAGTCTGCCTCGGCTCCCAAATCCGTGATCTGCTGATTACCTGAAACATTTAAAAAGAGGGGGTGAGTTTACGAAAACTCAGTGTGCAATTCCCCTTACGAGTGATAACTGGGCCTAAGCCCACAAAAGCAGATTGGGCATTAGCCCTCACAATAACATACTTGGCCGAAGCACACATAAATCGAACCAGGCCGTAGCCCTAACATCACAGTATAGCAGATAACACATGCCAAATGATGCAAAACCCAGTCCCAGCCTAAATATCCATCCGCTACACACCACCCGTACCTGCGAATCACACCAGTGGGGATTACTAAATCGACCCTCCATCCGCTACACACCCTCGAAGGCAGTCGCTGCAGTCAATTGCTCATCGCCCTTATAATCGTGGCATAGCCACGAGATAATGTGACAGAGTCACCGGATTCATAATATGTGACATAAGTCACTGGATTCATAGTATGTGACATAAGTCACCGGATAATGTGGTAAAACCACCGGAACACTTCCCCTTTTCATTATCATATCCCTAACCCCATGCAAACATAATAATTCGTGTATACAGTATGTCATGTATGCAAAACATATATCAAATATAAGAATAACATGAATTACCATCATAATCAGATAGACATAAAACAACAAAATCAAGCTAATCAACCTCTAAGGGTATTTTCGTAATTTTACCTACCAAGGGTATTTTCGTAATTTACCCACCAAGGGTATTTTCGTAAATTCGCACCTACAATGGCCTTTCCGAAGGCCTAATGTCGCCACTAGCGACTCAGCTACCATTTCTGGTCCTTATCGGACTATTGGGCCTAAGACTCGATTTTGGCCCATTCGGGCCCACACGTTCGTGTGGCCCACCTAGCACAAATCTAGCCATGTACATAAGTTCCACCTAGTCTAGTTCAACATATATTAAACAATCATACAATTTACTCATATGGGCCCACGGGCTCATTAGGCCCAGTTCGGCCTATCGTGGCCCAAGCAGCCCAACCCACAAGAATACTACTGATGGCCTCAACTATCGCGTCGAAGCCCCACACGTGCGCTCGCATGCTCGTGTGGCTACTATTGTCATGACCGACACTTCGGCATTTGCCGCTCTACAACTAGAGTAGAGAGAGTTACACACCTGATAGGACTCTGGTGCTAAACCGCGCTCCGACCACTCCTGTGCCCAAACGCCCTCTAAGGTGTGTTAACCCTCCTCCTGGAATGCTCTTTATATAGCTAGCTCTTCACCTTCATTCTTTGTATCTTTCTGATGTGGGATCCCTTCGTCAGTAGAGTTTAAATTCAACTAAAACTCTTGCCGTCCAATCCGCAAAATAAATACTCCTTTGCTTCTCACGAGATTCGAACCCAGGCTCCCTTGCAACATAATCCACGCCGCTAACCACTTAGCCACAAGCTCCTCTTGTGTCTTAAACCATGCGCAACTAAATATAAACTATGGCCCAAATTCTAAGATCCAAGTAAAAAGAAACCAAAATGCAAAAGCCAAGACTTGAACCTTGGACCTCCTTCCTTCCTTGTGGCGTCACCCCCTTGTCTCTTATGTGGCATCACTTTACCACTACACCACACACTCCATTTGTGTCATTTTCCTCCACTTTATATTCTTAAGGCCTACCTGCCAACTTCCAGGGTTTTTTTCCACCTAAAACCAAAATTGAAGACTTAGTAGATATGCCCGAGAGTGTGTATCGACTGAAGCAATAATGTGTAAAAGATTTGAAGACAGATTGAATGAAGACATCAAATTGTTAGTTGGGATTCTTGAAATAAAAGAGTTCATCGTACTTGTTGAACGAGCGTGTAAAGTTGATGAGCTCAGGAAAGAAAAAAGAAAAGCTGACTTTGAAGCTAAGGATTCACGTAAGAGGTCATCGAGTAAGTCATTCTAGTCGGCATCAAAGACATCTCGGGATGATTCTAGCCATTCAAAGGCTACTGCAGGTTATTCTAAACGTGATCGGGACAGATAACCTATGAGTTCAAAAGCTACCTTAGTAGCTAGTGTTGGTAACGTCAGACCAAATCAACCGGAGTGCAAAGATTGTGGTAAACGACATTCCGGCAGTTGTAGATTAAATGATCGAGCCTGTTTCAAATGTTGATCATTAGATCATTTCGTGCGTGAGTGCCCTGAATTAGCTGAAAAAAACACAGTACAAAATGTGAGATTGAGTAACATGTCAGCTCGAGGTAGACCACCCAGAAACACGAGTAATGTGAGTAGCAGTCAGAAAAGAACTGAAGACACAGCTGTTAGATCTGAGGCTCATGCACCTGGTAGAGCTTATGCTATTCGCGCTCATGAAAAGGCTTCATCCCCAGATGTTATTACCGGTACTTTCACTCTCTATGATCCTAGTGTTGTTGCATTGATTGATCCTGGTTCGACTCATTCTTATGTATGTGAGACTTTAGTATCTAGTAAGACTTTTCATATAGAGTCTACTGAGTTTGTGATTAGAGTATCGAACCCCTTAGGCCAGTATGTTTTGGTTGATAATTTGAGATTCATATTTTTCGGCTGATTTGATGTTGTTGCCATTCAATGAGTTTGATATAATTCTGCGTATGGATTGGTTAACATTGCATGATGCTATTGTGAACTGCAAATGGAAGACTATTGATTTGCAATGTTAGAATGATGAGATTATTCGGATTGAGTCTAATGATCTGAATGGTTTACCAACAGTGATTTCTTCGATGTTAGCTCAAAAATATGTGAGAAAGGGTTTTGAAGCCTACTTTGCTTATGTACTCGATTCTAAAGTAACCGAAAAGAAGATTGAATCAATACCAGTTGTGTGTGAGTATTCGGATGTGTTTCTTGAAGAATTGTTAGGTTTGCCGCCGATTCGAGAGGTAGAGTTTGTATTGAGTTAGTGCCGAGGATGACTCAAATTTTGATAACTCCGTACAGAATGGCACCAGCTGAATTAAAAGAATTGAAAGCTTAGTTGCAAGAATTGACGGATAGACGCTTCGCGTGGCCAAGTTTTTCTCCTTGGGGTGCACCGGTTTTGTTTGTGAAAAAGAAAGACAGAACTATGATAATGTGCATCGATTACTGACAGCTCAATAAGGTGACTATAAAGAATAAATATACTTTGCCACGGATTGACGACTACTTCGATCAACTGAAAGGGGCTACTGTGTTTTCTAAGATAGATTTGAGATCGGGGTACTATCAGTTGCAAGTTAAAGACTCCGACGTGCCAAAAACTGCTTTCTGAACGAAGTACGGACATTATGAGTTTCTAGTTATACCTTTCGGACTTACTACTGCCCCTACTGCTTTTATGGATCTTATGAATCGGGTCTTCAGATGACATTTTAATCTATTCCCGTGATGAAACCAAGCATGCTGAGCATTTGAAAATAGTGTTACAGACTTTAGGCGACAAGCAATTGTATGCAAAGTTCAGTAAATATGAGTTCTGATTACGAAAAGTCAATTTTTTAGGACATAATATGTAACAGACCGAAATTTGACCCCAATCGGAACGGTGGTTTTGGGACCACGAATCTGAGTCTGAGAAATATTTTAATATTATATTTTGTGTTTATTATATGTGAATTAATGTGTGTGAAAGTTTCGTAGAAAAATTTTATCGTTTGTGTGTTTAATTTAGAAAAAGGACTTAATCGCGTAAAAGGTAAAGGTTGCAAACTATAGTAAAATGTGCTAAAATAATGGTGGTTTCTTCACTTGGGGTATTAAAAGGGCAATTAGCCCATTTTATAAGTTAGTGGGTCGAAAATACCAAGAGTAACCTTAGTGTTATTTGTTTTTATATTTAAGTAAAAAGGTTAGTTTAGTAATTCAACAATTACATAATATATGTTAATTAAAATACAAACAAAAAAAGCATGTTTTATTCCATCTTTTGTTGGCCGAATGTATGTTTATGAAGAAGTGAGAAAAGCCAAGCTAGATTCGGCACTTATCAAGTCTAATTAGGTATGAATTTTAACTCGGTTTTTGTTGATTTTTACGTTTTTGAGATCGTTGCTTAGAGTATTAGCTGACCCATGTTGAAATTTTTGAATCTAAGCATATTTGATATTCGGCCATTAATGTGTTCATGTAGTTTTTGATGTTTGATAACTTCATTTCAAAGATATGTTAAAGATTAGTATATTTTGTATTGGAAATTTTAGTTAATTTGAGTATTTTGGACTAAATTGCAAAAATGAAATTTTTGAGGGGCTTATTTGCAAAATAAATGAAACAAATGGACTTGTAAGGTCCTAGGAAGATTCGGCCCTCGAGTACCATTGATAGATTTTGTGTATTTTGTGTTTTAAACAAATAGGGCTAAATTGTAAAAATGTGAAACCTTAGGGGTAAAATAGTAATTTGCCCATTTATGTGTGTAAGGACTAAATTGAAATGAAATGTACTTGAACGAGCTGATTTTTATGTGTTTAGATCAAGAACAAAGAAAAATAGATTTGGATCGGGGAAAGACGAAGGTTATCGAATAGCCGGTCTACGCGATCCGTCGACAGTCGAGGTAAGTTCTTAAGTTAAAGTTCATTAAGTTGATAATTAAAAATGTATGAAATCAAATTATGAGATTAATTTGGGGTAAATAGCATGTGATAGCCGAATGTGAATGTTTCATTTTGGAATGAATATGTTTTTAAATACAATGTGAATTAGTATATTTGACATGGCAGGTGAATTGGTTTTGAGAATATGAATTGATAGTAATGTATGTGTTAAGAAATGTGAGTTTATGAATTGAGTTGGTAAACATTTCGGGCTTTAAGCCTAGCAAGCTTAGTGCTGATAACTCATTTCAGGCTTTGTGCCTAGTAGGCTTAGTGCCGGTGACTTATTTCAGGCTTTGTGCCTAGCAGGCTTAGTTCCGGTGACTTATTTCAGGCTTTGTACCTAGCAGGCCTTGTGCCGGTGTTGTATATCAGGCTCCATGCTTAGCAGGCTTTGTGCCGGTGTTACATTTCAGGCTTTGATGCCTAGCAAGCTTGATACCGGTGATGCGTTTTTTTTTAATGGAGAAAACTTAAGTTACTCAAGGTGAAACGCAGTTAATGTATCGAGTAAACGCTCGGGTAAACGTAAGTCCCTTTTTCATTTACCGAGAGTAAGGTAAGTTATGTTTTATATCAATTGAATTTGAATAATATGGTACAAATGGTATTATGTGAAATTGAACTTATGATCAAAGAGTATGAGTAGTATGTGATTGAAATTGAGATTGAATACAATACTTTGGTAGATTCGATTATGAATAGAAATGTTTAAGGTAATATGATTTTGATTGGGATAACATAGACAATGTGAATGATGGATTTATATGATTTGAAACAATGTGAATAATGTAATACATATACCTTGTATTTTGATAAAATATACGTTTAAGGTAACAAAGTGAAACCAATTAGGTTAATGAACTATGGTATTCGGCCTTATATGAATTTGTATATTGAAATGTTTACTTTTCATTGTTAATGGTAACTATTATATATGTATAAGTGTTTGGACGTTGTATTACCATTAACTTAAAACTTATTAAACTAGTGAGCTTATTCTGTATATGTTTGTCTTTCTGTTTTATAGATCGTTGATTCAGCTACGGACTCAGGGGATCATCAAGAAAGTCGACCACACTATCACTCTCTTTGGTATATATGTTTACTTTTCGAATCAAAGGCATGTATAGGCTGAATTATGACTTGAATGAATGATGTTCGGTTTTGTAAATGCATATATATATGGCCTTGTGAATAAGGCTATTACTTATGGTTAAGCATCGTTTGTATGGTTGATATAATGGTTTGTTTAATCTTTGGTATAAGAGGTGTGCATATTATGCTTGGAAGTTTAATGTGGTTATATACAAATAATCATATATATGTATATATATATATATATATATATATGTATAAGTATGCATATTATGTCGAGTAAATTTTTCTACTTAAATTATTATGTGGTTGGTTATAATTCAGAGATGATCATGAAAATGTGTATACTTATGTTTTGGGTTGATCATTGGAGTTTCAAATTGAGGACTGAATATATGGTCAATGGATTGGTTATATTTATATAATTTGGACTAGTCACATATCATACGTGTTTGGTAGGTTATTCAATAATCTTTGTATCCATTAACCAATAAGGTAGGATGAATTGATAATTATGGTTTGACATGGCTTTTGTTTTAGGGACATTGCGCATATTATGATAGCATGATGTGTACTTTTGGTTATGCTATAATGTTCGAATGTCACATATGTGAATGAAAAGATAATAGAGTATCACGGACCTATTTGTTTTAATATGCATATTTGTAGAAGGTATAAAATGATATGTTGATATTCGACTAATGAAATAGATGTATTTATATATGTTTAATATATGAAATTTGGTGTTGTTATGTGAAAGCTTGATTCGAAACTTGTATAGATTATGAGTTATGATGTATTGCATTATGAAACATGGTTGTTTGTAACGTAAGTATTGATCCTCATTTGTTGATATGGAAAATTTAAATATGCGTATTGGGTTTATTCCATATAAGACTGTGCTAAACTGTGTCTAGTTCGGTACCGCCTCATAACCCTAATTTGGCGATGGGTACGGGTTAAGGGGTGTTACATTTTATTGGTATCAGAGCTACGGTTTAATCGATTCTAGGACTACCGTAGTGCGTAAAAGTCTAGCTATACATGCCTTTGAATTGTATATATGATAGTGTGGTGACTTCTGACAATTTCAATTGTATTTTATATAGTAAATGGATCCCAATCCTGATAGAGCCGTAGCTGATGATGTGGAGAGCGTTGCGCCTGGTCTCGCACATGGATCAGCGCCATTAGACTCTCGACCAGTTTCGGGTAGCCATGAGGGGGAGGCTAAACAAGCCTTTTATCAGATGATGAACGAATGGTTTACCCAGTTTATTCAGACTAATCCGGCTGTACAACATCCTCCACCCCCGAATAATCCAACTCCGGTACCTTCAGCACCTCCAATGATAGATCCGATGAGATCTAGTAGGCCTCCCGTTGATAAAATCAGGAAGTATGGGGCCGAGGAATTCAAGGCCAATGATGATGATGACGCCGAGCGAGCTGAGATGTGGCTTGATAACACTATTCGGGTACTTGATGAGCTATCTTGTACTCCAGATGAATGCCTAAAGTGTGCTATATCTCTACTTCGGGACACTACCTATCATTGGTGGAACACACTAGTATCAGTGGTTCTGAAAGAAAAAGTAACTTGGGACTTCTACCAAATTGAGTTTCGTAAGAAATATATCAGTCAGAGATTCATCGATCAGAAACGAAAAGAATTTCTGGAATTAAAACAGGGTCGTATGATTGTGACGGAATATGAGTGGAAGTTTGTCAGATTGAGCCGTTATGCCCGAGAGTGTATATCTACTGAAGCCATTATGTGTAAAAGATTTGAAAACGACCTGAATGAAGACATAAAGTTACTTGTTGGCATTCTCGAAATCAAAGAGTTCGTGACATTAGTCGAGCGAGCTTGTAAAGCCGAGGAGCTCGGAAAGGAGAAAATAAAAGGTGAAGTGGAAGCTAGAGACACTCGAAAAAGATCATCGAGTATAATTTTCCATTCACTGCATAAGAAATTCAGAGATGACCCCAGTCGATATAAAGCCACTTCAGACTTGCCTAGACCTGATCGACCTCCAGTGGGTTCCCGAGCCACTTCGATAGCTAGTGTTGGTAATGTTCCACATAACCGGGCCGAGTGTAAACATTGTGG
Source organism: Gossypium australe (assembly GCA_005393395.2). Lineage (NCBI taxonomy): Eukaryota > Viridiplantae > Streptophyta > Magnoliopsida > Malvales > Malvaceae > Gossypium > Gossypium australe. Next base: position 105,726,029 of record CM016621.1, on the reverse strand, counting down.
AAAATGGCATCCTAGGAGTTGTAGAGTTCGCGATCTGTTCTGCTTTAAATGTGGATCGTCGGACCATTTTATTCGAGAGTGCCCGATGTTAGTCGAGCAAAATGCGACTCAGAACACTAGACCGAGCAGTGTGCCAGCATGGGGTAGACCACTCAGACATTCAGGCAATGTAGGTGGCAGTCAGAGAGGGACAAAGGACACCGCAATACGATCAGAGGCTAGAGCTCCAGCTAAAGCTTATGCTACACGAGCCAGAGAGGATGCTTCTTCCTCCGATGTCATTACCGGTACTTTCACCCTTCATGATACTGCTATGATTGCATTGATTGATCCTGGTTTGACTCATTCATATGTGTGTGAAACTCTAGTATTTAGTAAGACTCTGCTAGTTGATTCTACTGAGTTTGTGATTCGTGTGTCCAACCCTTTGGGTAGATGTGTATTTGTTAATAAAGTGTGTAGAGGTTGCCCGTTGATGATTCGGGATTTTTGCTTCCCAGCCAATTTAATGTTGTTGCCTTTTGATGAGTTCGATATAATTTTGGGAATGGACTGGTTAACTTCGCATGATGCAGTGGTGAATTGCAAAAGAAAGCTTATTGATTTAAGATGTCAGAACGGTGAGATTATCAGAATTGAATCTAGTGATTTAAGTGGGTTACCTACAATAATATCCTGGATGTTAGCCCGGAAGTATGTGAGAAAAGGGTGCGAAACTTATTTGGCCTATGTACTGGACAATAAAGTGTCTGAAAAACAGATTGAATCTGTACCGGTTGTGTGTGAATACCCAGATGTGTTTCCTGAAGAATTACCGGGTTTACCACCAGTACGAGAGATTGAGTTTGGCATTGAATTACTACCGGGGACGACTGCAATCTCGATAGCTCCGTATCGGATGTCACCTACTGAGTTAAAAGAGTTGAAAGCACAGTTGCAAGAGTTAACTGATAGGGGCTTTGCACGACCGAGTTTCTCTCCTTGGGGTGCACCAGTTCTTTTTGTGAAAAAGAAAGATGGAACGATGTGAATGTGTATTGATTATCGGCAACTGAATAAAGTAACTATAAAGAATAAGTACCCGCTACCTCGAATTGATGATTTGTTTGATCAGTTGAAAGGGGCTTTAGTATTTTCGAAGATAGATTTGAGATCGGGTTATTATCAGTTGCGAGTCAGAGATATAGATGTGCCAAAGACTGCATTTCGGAGGAGGTACGGACATTTTGAGTTTTTGGTTATGCCTTTTGGACTCACTAATGCACCTGCTGTTTTTATGGATCTAATGAATCGGGTCTTCAAACAGTTTTTGGATCAGTTTGTAGTAGTGTTTATTGATGATATACTGATCTACTCCAAAGATGAAACCGAGCATGCTGAGCATTTGAGATTAGTGCTACAAACTTTGTGAGATCAACAGCTGTATGCAAAGTTAGTAAATGTGAGTTCTGGATGAATGAAGTCAGCTTCTTGGGTCATGTTGTTTCAGCCTCAGGTATTCGGGTGGATCCAAACAAAATAACGGCTATACTCGATTGGAAACCACCAAAGAATGTTTTCGAGATTCGAAGCTTTCTAGGCCTTGCAGGATACTACAGACGGTTTGTTAAAGGTTTTTCTGTGATAGCTACACCTTTGACAAAGCTACTACAGAAAGATGTCAAGTTTGAGTGGTCAGAAAAGTGTCAGAAAAGTTTTGATCAGCTGAAAGCCCTTTTGACCGAAGCTCCAATGTTAGCTCAGCCTGAATCAGGTAAAGAATTTGTCGTTTATAGTGATGCTTCTTTGAATGGTTTGGGTTGCATTTTGATGCAGGAAGGCAAAGTTATAGCCTACGCTTCGAGACAATTGAAGCCGAACGAAAGAAATTACCCGACTCACGATCTGGAATTAGCAGCCATTGTTTTCGCATTGAAAATTTGGCATCATTATTTATTCGGCGAGAAATGTCACGTTTATTCGGATCATAAAAGCCTAAAGTATTTGATGACTCAGAAAGATCTGAACTTGAGACAACGCAGATGGTTAGAACTGTTGAAAGACTATGAGTTGGTGATTGACTACCATCCGGGGGCAGCTAACGTTGTTGCAGATGCGTTAAGTCGAAAATCATTGTTTGCTTTTCGTGCGATGAACGCACATATGGTTATGTCTGCTGATGGTTCGATCATAGCCGAGTTACAAGGAAGACCGGTGTTTATTCAGCAAATTTGTGATGCACAAAAAATTGACAAGGATTTGATTGCTAGACGAATTCAGTGTGAAAAAGATGCGAAATCAGAGTTTCAGATTGATGCAAATGACTGTTTGAACTTTAAAAGCCGAATGTGTGTCCCGAAGAACTCGGATTTGATTCAGATGATTCTGAGTGAGGCTCATAGTAGTCGATTATCGATACATACGAGTAGCTTGAAAATGTACAATGATTTGAAACAGTTCTATTGGTGGCCTGGCATGAAACGGGATATATCCGAATTTGTTTCAAAGTGCTTAATCTGTCAGCAAGTAAAAGCCGAGCATCAAGTGCCTTCTGGGTTGCTTCAACCGATTATGATACCTGAATGGAAATGGGATAGAATCACTATGGATTTTGTATCTGGTTTGCCTATGACACCGAGCAAGAAAGATGCAGTCTGGGTTATAGTAGATAGACTGACCAAATCAGCTCATTTTGTACCGGTTCGTACGGACTATTCACTCGATAAACTTGCTGAGTTGTATATATCTCAAATTGTGAGATTACATGGTGTGCCAAGTTCTATTATCTCAGACAGAGACCCGAGATTCACATCGCGATTTTGGAAGAAGCTGCAGGATGCTTTAGGTTCTAAACTTCATTTTAGCACCGCCTTTCACCCGCAGACAGACGGTCAGTCTGAGCGAACCATTCAAACACTTGAGGATATGTTGAGATGTTGTGTTCTCGAGTTTAAAGGTACGTGGGAAAAGTACTTACCTTTGATTGAATTTGCTTATAATAACAGTTTTCAATCAAGTATCAAAATGGCACCCTACGAAGCTCTATATGGCCGCAAGGGTCGTACGCCATTGTACTGGACCGAGCTCAGTGAGAATAAGATGCAAGGGGTTGATTTGATTAAAGAGACTGAACAGAAAGTGGCTACAATCAGAGGTAGTTTGAAAGCTGCATCGGATCGACAAAAGTCTTACGCTGATTTGAAACGTAAAGATATATAATTTCAAGTCGGAGATAGGGTATTCTTGAAAGTATCTCCGTGGAAGAAAGTACTTCGATTTGGTCAGAAAGGCAAACTGAGTCCGAGATTTATCGGACCGTATGAAATTATCGAACGTATTGGGCCTGTTGCTTATAGATTGAAGTTGCCCTCTGAGTTAGAAAAGATACATGATGTATTTCACGTTTCGATGCTTCGTAGATACAGATCAGATCCGTCACATGTGATTGCTCCATCTGAGATTGAAATCCGACCCGATATGACGTATGAGGAAGAACCGATCCGTATTTTAGCTCGGAAAATGAAAGAGTTAAGAAACAAAAGACTTCCATTAGTGAAAGTACTATGGAATTGGCACGGAGTTGAAGAGGCTACATGGGAGCCTGAGGATTCAATGAGGCATCAATATCCGACGCTGTTTAACGTAAGATTTTCGGGGACGAAAATCCTTAAAGGAGGGAGAGCTGTAACAGACCGAATTTGACCCTAATTGGAATGGTGGTTTTGGGACCATGAATCCGAGTCTAAGAAATATTTTAATATTATATTTTGTGTTTATTATATGTGAATTAATGTGTGTGAATGTTTCGTAGAAAAATTTTATCGTTTGTGTGTTTAATTTAGAAAAAGGACTTAATCGCGTAAAAGGTAAAGGTTGCAAACTTTAGTAAAATGTACTAAAATGATGATGGTTTCTTCACTTGGGGTATTAAAAGGGCAATTAGCCCATTTTATAAGTTAGTGGGTGGCAAATACCAAGAGTAACCTTAGTGCTATTTGTTTTTATATTTAAGTAAAAAGGTTAGTTTAATAATTCAACAATTACATAATGTATGTTAATTAAAATACAAACAAAAAAAAACATGTTTTATTCCATCTTTTGTTGGCCGAATGTATGTTTATGAAGAAGTGAGAAAAGCCAAGCTAGATTCGGCACTTATCAAGTCTAATTAGGTATGAATTTTAACTCGGTTTTTGTTGATTTTTACGTTTTTGAGATCGTTGCTTATAGTATTAGCTGACCCATGTTGAAATTTTTGAATCTAAGCATATTTGATATTCGGCCATTAATGTGTTCATGTAGTTTTTGATGTTTGATAATTTTATTGCAAAGATATGTTAAAGATTAGTATATTTTGTATTGGAAATTTTAGTTAATTTGAGTATTTTGGACTAAATTGCAAAAATGAAATTTTTGAGGGGCTTGTTTGCAAAATAAATGAAACAAATGGACTTGTAAGGTCCCTAGGAAGATTCAGCCCTTGAGTACCATTGAGAGATTTTGTGTATTTTGTGTTTTAAACAAATAGGGCTAAATTGTAAAAATGTGAAACCTTAGGGGTAAAATAGTAATTTGCCCATTTATGTGTGTAGGGACTAAATTAAAATGAAATGTACTTGAATGAGCTGATTTTTATGTGTTTAGATCAAGAACAAAGAAAAACAGATTTGGATCGGGGAAAGACGAAGGTTATCGAATAGCCGGTCTACGCGATCCGTCGACAGTCGAGGTAAGTTCTTAAGTTAAAGTTCATTAAGTTGATAATTAAAAATGTATGAAATCAAATTATGTGATTAATTTGGGGTAAATAGCATGTGATAGTCGAATGTGTATGTTTCATTTTGGAATGAATATGTTTTTAAATACAATGTGAATTAGTACATTTGACATGACAGGTGAATTGATTTTGAGAATATGAATTGATAGTAATGTATGTGTTAAGAAATGTGAGTTTATGAATTGAGTTGATAAACATTTCGGGCTTTAAGCCTAGCAAGCTTAGTGCTAATGACTCGTTTCAGGCTTTGTGCCTAGCAGGCTTAGTGCCGGTGACTTATTTCAGGCTTAGTGCCGGTGACTTATTTCAGGCTTTGTGCCTAGCAGGCCTTGTGCCGGTGTTTTATATCAGGCTCCTGCTTAGCAGGCTTTGTGCCGGTGTTACATTTCGGGCTTTGATGCCTAGCAGGCTTGATGTCGGTGATGCGTTTTTTTGTTTTTTAATGGAGAAAACTTAAATTACTCAAGGTGAAACGCAGTTAATGTATCCAGTAAACACTCGGGTAAACGTAAGTCCCTTTTTCATTTACCGAGAGTAAGGTAAGTTATGTTTTATATCAATTGAATTTGAATAATATGGTAGAAATGGTATTATGTGAAATTGAACTTATGATCAAAGAGTATGAGTAGTATGTGATTGAAATTGAGATTGAATACAATACTTTGGTAGATTCGATTATGAATAGAAATGTTTAAGGTAGTATGATTTTGATTGGGATAACATAGACAATGTGAATGGTGGATTTATATGATTCGAAACAATGTGATTAATGTAATACATATACCTTGTATTTTGATAAAATATACGTTTAAGGTAAAGAAGTGAAACCAATTAGGTTAATGAACTATGGTATTCGGCCTTATATGAATTTGTATATTGAAATGTTTATTTTTCATTGTTAATGGTAACTATTATATATGTATAAGTGTTTGGACGTTGTATTACCATTAACTTAAAACTTATTAAGCTAGTGAGCTTACTCTGTATATGTTTGTCTGTCTGTTTTATAGATCGTTGATTCAGCTACGGACTCAGGGGATCATCAAGAAAGTCGACCACACTATCACTCTCTTTGGTATATATGTTTACTTTTTGAATCAAAGGCATGTATAGGCTAAATTATGACTTGAATGAATGATGTTCGGTTTTGTAAATGCATATATATATGGCCTTGCGAATAAGGCTATTACTTATGGTTAAGCATCGTTTGTATGGTTGATATAATGGTTTGTTTAATCTTTGGTATAAGAGGTGTGCATATTATGCTTGGAAGTTTAATGTGGTTATATACAAATAATCATATATATATGTATAAGTATGCATATTATGTCGAGTGAATTTTTCTACTTAAATTATTATGTGGTTGGTTATAATTCAGAGATCATCATGAAAATGTGTATACTTATGTTTGGGTTGATCATTGGAGTTTCAAATTGAGGACCGAATATATCGTCAATGGATTGGTTTTATTTATATAATTTGGACTAGTCACATATCATACGTGTTTGGTAGGTTATTCAATAATCATTGTATCCATTAACCAATAAGGTAGGATGAATTGATTATTATGGTTTGACATGGCTTTTGTTTTAGGGACATTGCGCATATTACGATAGCATGATGTGTATGTTTGGTTATGCTATAATGTTCGAATGTCACATATGTGAATGAAAAGATAATAGAGTATCACGGACCTATTTGTTTTAATATGCATATTTGTAGAAGGTATAAAATGATATGTTGATATTCGACTAATGAAATAGATGTATTTATATATGTTTAATATATGAAATTTGGTGTTGTTATGTGAAAGCTTGATTCGAAACTTGTATAGATTATGATTTATGATGTATTGCATTATGAAACATGGTTGTTTGTAACGTAAGTATTGATCCTTATTTGTTGATATGGAAAATTTAAATATGCGTATTGGGTTTATTCCATATAAGACTGTGCTAAACTGTGTCTAGTTCGGTACCGCCTCATAACCCTAATTCGGCGACGGGTACGGGTTAAGGGGTGTTACATAATATATCAGCATCGGGTATTCAGGTTGATCCGAACAAGGTTTCAGCTATACTAGATTGGAAGCCTCCTAGAAATGTATCTGAAGCCTCCTAGATTGGAAGCATCGGTTCGTAAAAGGTTTCTCCGTTATTGTAACCCTAATGACGTGACTACATTAGAAAGATGTTAAGTTCGTGTGGTCAGAAAAGTTTCGATCAGTTGAAAGCTTTGTTGACCAAAGCTCCAATGCTAGTTCAGCCATAATCGAGTAAAGAATTCATTATCTATAGTGATGCATATTTGAACGGATTAGGTTGTGTTTTGATGCAGGAAGGAAAACTTATAACTTATGCCTCAAGACAGTTAAAGCCACACGAAAAGAACTATCCGACACACGATCTAGAATTGGCATCTATTGTGTTTGCATTGAAAATTTGGCGCCACTATCTGTTCAATGAGAAATGTCACTTCTATTCTGATCACAAAAGCTTAAAATATTTGATGACTCAGAAAGATCTGAATTTATGACACCGAAGATGGTTAGAGTTGTTAAAAGATTACGAGCTTGTAATTGACTACCATTGGGGGAAAGCCAATGTTGTTGCTGATGCTTTGAGTCAGAAATCGTTGTTTGCCCTTAGTGCGATGAATACTCAGTTAGCTCTATTCGATGACAATTCGATAGTAGCTAAATTAAAAGCAAAACCGTTATTTATTCAGTACATTTGTAAGGCTCAGAAAGTTGATAACGAATTGATAGCAAAACGGGCTCAATGTGATGGGAATACTAATTCAGAGTTCTGATTTGATACTGAAGGTTGTTTGAGGTTCAAAGACCGAATGTGTGTTTTGAGAAATTTAGAGTTGATTCAGATGATTTTGAATGAAGCTCATAGCAGTCGGTTATATGTTCACCCGGGTAGTATGAAAATGTATAATGATTTAAAATAGTTTTACTGGTGGTCTGGTATGAAACAAGACATCTCTGAATTTGTTTTGAAATGTCTAATTTATCAACAAGTTAAAGCCAAGCATCAAGTACCTTCTAGGTTACTTCAGCCGATTATGATACCCGAATGGAAATGGGACAGAGTTACGATGGATTTTGTATTGGGTTTACCTTTGACATTGAGCAAGAAAGATGCAAACTGGATTGTTGTGGATAGTTTGACTAAATCGGCTCATTTCATTCCAGTTCGCACAGATTATTCACTTAATAAGCTTACTGAGTTGTACATTTCTCAGATTGTGAGATTGCACGGAGTACCTATTTCTATTGTTTTGGATAGAGATCCAAGATTCACAGCGCAGTTTTGGAAGAAACTATAAGATGTATTAGGTACAAAATTACATTTCATCATTTCTTTCCATCCGCAGACAAATGGTCAGTCCGAACGAATCATTCAGAAACTCGAGGATATGTTGAGATGTTGCATTCTCGAATTTGAAGGTACGTAGGAACGATACCTACCATTGATTGAATTTGCGTATAATAATAGTTTTCAATCGAGTATCAAAAATGGCACCTTACGAGGCTTTGCATAGTCGCAAATATCGAACACTATTGTACTGGACTGAGCTCAGTGAGAATAAGATACATGGGGCCAAGTTTATCAAAGAGACGGAACAGAAAGTAAAAGTGATTCGCGATAGTCTGAAAGCAGCATCAGATCGTCAGAAATCATATGCAGACCTGAAATGAAAAGATGTTGAGTTTCAGATCGAGGACAAAGTGTTTTTGAAAGTCTCACTGTGGAAGAAAATATTTCGATTCAGTTGTAAAGATAAACTGAGTCCGAGATTTATTGGGCCTTATGAGATTATTAAGCGTATCAAGCCGGTTGCTTATAAACTGTTGTTGCCACTTGAGTTAGAAATGATCCATAATGTATTTCATGTTTTGATGCTTTGACAATATTGATCTGACCCATCGCATGTAATTTCCCCGTCTGAGATTGAGATTCGATCCGATATGACATACGAGCAAGAACCAATCCAGATTTTAGATCGCGAAGTGAAAGAATTGAGAAATAAGAAAATTTCTTTAGTAAAAATCTTATGGCATCGACACGGGGTTGAACAAGCTGCGTGGGAGCTCGACAATGCTATGAGAGAACGTTACCCAAACCTATTCGCCGGTAAGATTTTCGAGGACGAAAATTCTTAAGGGGGGAGAGTTGTAACAGTCCAATTTACACCCAAATCAGAATAGTGGTTTCGAAACCAAAAATCTGAGTCAAAAAAATATTTAAATATTATTTTCTGTGTTTATAATGTGTGAATTTATATCTGTGAAATTTTCGTGATTTAATTTTAACGTTTGTGTGCTTAATTTAATTAAAAGGACTTAATCGCGTAAAATGTAAAAGTAGCTAACTATTTGTTAAAGTGTTAAATTGCCTTGTTCTTTTAATGTGGGGTCCTTATGTGGCAAATGGACCATTAGAAAATAGCATGGACAGTTTTAGGTTTGAAGTATATGGTTTATTAAATAAATTAATAAGGTTAATTTTGTAAATATGTTAATTATGTTATTGTGATAAAACATAAATTAAAAGCCATGCATTATGTGTTCATCCATAACCGAAATTAGAAAAGAAAAAGAAAGAAAGAAGAACAAAAAGGTTTGGCCACTTCTAAGTTTAATTCGGGTATGTGTTTTGCTCGATTTTTGATAATTTTTATGTTTTTGAGATCGCTGCTATGTAATCTATCAAGCCCATGTTTCAATTTCTGAATTTAATGAAGATTTTGAGATATGCCATTGATGAAATTATGAGCTTTGTGATGTTAGTTGTTGAAATATGGAAGATATGTGATAGATTAATATATTTTGTATTTGAATTTTTGATGAATTTGAGTAATTTGGGCTAAATTGTGAAAATAATATTATGAGGGACTAAAATGTGAAATAAATGAAATATGTGGACTTGTATGAGCTAGGTGAATATTCGGCCAAGGTATAGTGTAATGAAATTATGCATATTTTTGTGTTTTGTGAAATAGGGACTAAATTGTGAATAATGTGAAATGCCAAGGGCAAAAGTGTAATTTGCCCATTTATGTGTTTTTGGACTAAATTAAATGAATATGTTAATAAACAAGATAAATTTATTTTAATTTAGATCAAGAAAAGAGGAAATTGAAATTGGATCAGGGGAAATCTAAAGTGGTTGAATAATCGTCCCGTTTCATCCGTCGTTATCCGAGGTAAGTTCATAAGAAAATAATCGTTGTTAAATTTATATGAAAAATGTGTTTATTATGCTGAATTGAATTTTATTATAAAATATATGTGTATGCCAAATTGGTAAAATTATGGGAGAATTGGTTATGAGCCTGAATCGATCGCGTTACGACGTCTGAAAGCCTCATACGAACCTTAGGAATAGTTAGGATACATATGTCATGACATAGGATTTTCGGTATGTGTTTACGTGTAAGACCACGTCTGGGACGTTGGCATCGACTTGTGATTTACGTGTAAGACCATGTCTGGGACATCGGCATCGCATTTCATTCGTGTAAGGCCCTGCCTGGGACAGTGGCATCGATATGTGATTACATGTAAGACCAAGTCTGGGACGTTGGCATTGTACGAGCTTTTCGACTATCCAAGAATCCTTTTTAATTCCGAGTGGTTCAATGGGCATTAACGAGTTATGATTGAATGTGAAATCAAGCTAAAAGGTTCAGGTACATGCCAAGTTTAATGTTAATGAAAATAAGGTAAGCTTGTTATTTGAAATGGTGATATAAATTATACATGATACAAAGTGAATTATATGTATATGTGAATGCTCATATTCTGCCAAATGATGTATATGTGATATTAAAAGTGAGAATTATATATGCTCATGAGTATTTGTGCATTCGACCATATGATGTTAAAATGCTAATGTATATTTGATGATATACGAATTTGTGAGTGTGATATATGTACATTTAGTTAAGGTTTGGATTGATTCGCTAATTGAATATAATGTTAATGTTCATTTGGAAAATTATTTGCTTATGACTTACTAAGCTATGAAAGCTTACTCTGTGTGTGTTTGTTCATTGTTTTATAGATTTTGGAAGCTAGTTACGAACTCGGGGATCGTCAGAGAAATCCATTACACTATCTATAACACCCCTTACCCCTATTCAAGCCGAAACAGAGTTTGAGGCATTACCTAACTAACCTTATTTAAACATCCTAAACAAGGTTGTAAAATTTCGTTTAAACTCATCACTTGCACATGCTCGACCTAAGAAGCCCTAGACATACGTCTGAGAGGTATCGGAACTATTTTGGAAACTTTTACGAGTTCAAGAAACCTTCCAACAAAATAGGGGCCACACGCACGTGTTGGTCTAGAGACACGCCCGTGTCCCATGAGGCATGCCCGTGTCTTACCCCCGTGGTCGACACTGACTAAATTCGCACGGCCTTACACGTCCGTGGCCCTGGTCCGTGTGCCAAACCTTGGCATTCAGACTTATCCACACGGTCTATGCACACGTCCGTGTGCTCTAGCCGTGTGATGATTTAAATTCCAAGTGCAAGGTGCAGACTTCACATGGCCTGGGTATACGCCCGTGTGCTAGCCGTGCCTCACACACGGTCTAGACACACGCCCGTGTGTCTACCTATATGGACAATTATCAGGCTATCTACCAAGCCCTTTGCCACTCTACATTGCACAAACATATACACCAACGCAATTCAACATAATTAGTAACCTAAAGGCACATCTGAATACTCAATTCCATATCTATACACAAGGGCATACACTTCAAGAAAATCACTTTCATTTTTTTTAACATAAGAGTTTGCCAAATATCGGCCTAACTTAATAGACCATTACAAAAAGACTTCAATGATTACAAAGCTAACACTTTGGTCAACAATTACGACCTAACAAAATACTCGAGTTCTATACATGCCATACTCAAAATAAGTCTAAGTTGTTATACCAAAGTGATGTTGATAGTGTGATTTCCGAACTCCTACGACCACAATCCTCGAGCTATCTTGGCAATGCTACAAGGAAAAATGGCAATGAAAGAGGGTAAGCATAAAGCTTAGTAAGTTTACATGAAACTCGTATGGCAATATATTAATTTAGTATAACTCAACCATATCGAGATAAACGCAACATAAATTACAAGTGCATGGCTTACTTACTCCTCAAAAGTTACTTAATAGTTTCATATTGCATTATAATCATGGTACATGTGTCACTTGATAAGATAAATTAGTACAATTTGCTGATGCAAAAGTAAACTTAACTTTCATCTTTCTTATCATGAAATTGAAACACCCCAAACCCGGCCCACGAGCCTCGACCGGATCTGGTATGTTCCTTGAGTAAAACATTTCGAAAACTTGTTTGTTATTTTGGAAAGTTTGGGTGGTTTGAAATAAAAATCGATTTGTGTTGTGTTGTTCAAGAAGTCTAGATTTTAATAAAACTTTATTAAAATGTTTCAAAGTTATAAGTTGAAAGAAATACCGAGTTTTTATAATTTATCATTAAATTGAAAATCGTTAGAGTCTAGGTGACAAAACATTTAGAATTTATTTTAAAGAAAATTTTATTTGACCTTTGATTTGATAATAATTGTATCTTAACAAACTTAATAAAATGCATGCTTAAAACAGTTAATAGCAATGGCCTTATTACATCAAAACAAAACCAGAAATAAATCCAAAATACTTAAATATAAAGATTTAAAATAGAATAAATGCTGAGCTGAGCATGGCCACCCCTAAGTTCCTTCTGGCCCGGTCCATCTACTGAGTGTCACCTGAAAAGATATCCCACAACGGGGTGAGTCAACAGACTCAATGTGTAACCACCACGCAAACTCCCAAACGATTTAGGCATAAACAATTCATACATATAACAAATATAATAATGATGCAATCCCGAACCCAAACCTAGATAACCATCCTCTACACATCACCCGTACCAACCAATCACACCGTGGGCATTACTAAATCGACCCTCCATCCGCTACACACCATCGAAGGCAGTCGCTGCAGACGACTGGCACATCGCCCATATAAATTGTGGCATAGCCACCAGATAATTATATGTGACATAAGTCACCACATTTAGATTTTGTGACATGAGTCACCAGATATCGTGGTAGAAACCACCAGATCACTTCCCCTTCACATATTCACCCATATGCCCATATGTCATACAAAACATGCATAAATCATTCCATATTCCTTATTTCATATTTGTACCAATTCTCATATATGTCACATTCAATGTTCATAAATCTTTTAACAGAGCTTTAGAGAATAACGTACCTGAATATGCCGTACCTTCGAATGGTACTTTTAGCCAGATCTTTCATATTCTTATTAACACATGCATTAAATTATTACTGTAAATCTATTAAGAATTGGTGTAGGGCTACACACCTGGTTACTAACGTGTTTACTGAAATCCCGTAAGTCTCGATCTAATGCTCTAGATCCCTAGTTCCTACATTCGGCCAACACTAAGCATTTTAACAAAAAGCCATTCGGCTAAATAATCAAATCCCGAAGGATTATCGCAACCAATATCCTTACCTTGCTGCCGATTTAGTTGCTAATCAAATCTCGAAACTTCGTGATGTTTCCCCCTTGCAATCGGCCACACACTAGATCACTTAACCAGTTAGTTTTCGACTTTTGAACCGATAAGAAACAGATCTGAATCACTAAATATGGCCTTGGCCGAATGTTCATGTTCACTTACCTTGTGAATCTTAAATCCCGAAATTGCTACTAGGTTGTGGTATCTGTCGAAATTTCTATAGGCATATGTTAGATCCAATTCTAACATTCAAACACAATAAATGGCATTCGGCCTAAAACCACACTTGCTTACCTTAAATCTCAAAATCCCGAAGATCTCCCCCTTGTAGTCGACAAAGCCAAATCCCGAAACCTCCTTCAAAGTTTCGGCCACAGAGAATAATAGAGATCAAAATCTTGATTTTCGGCTAAGCCATAAGAAAAAGAAAGAAACTGAATGACAGTTGGTCCTTACCCCAACTACTAAAATCGACAACACCCTTGCTTGAAGCCCCAAAGAGATTCGGCTATCTAGGCTAGATAGTGATCAACAAGTTTCGACTTTTGGATGTTTAATGAACCAATCGGCTAGGAGTCCCTTGAGTATTCGGCTTTTGATTGAGTTTGAAGAAAGAAGAAGAGAAAAGGGTTGAGCAATTCGGCAAGGAAGATTCGGCTAGCACAAGGAGTATTTCGGCTTTGACAAAATAAAGGAAGAAGAGAAGGTTTGCTAAAGAATTCGGCAGAGGCACAAATGAGAATAAAAGAAACAAATGGCCTCACTCTCCTCCCTTTTGCCGAAAATATCATCCCCAAAGCCCCATATTCAGCAAACTCCTACTCTCTCTATCCCATCCCTTGTTAATCTCCTATTTTCTCTCTTCCTTACCCATACAAAATAATTTAATTAAATCCACAATTGTCCCCTTAGCTTAGCCGAATTTTTAAGTGGATTTAACCAAGTCTAATCCTCATCTACTTAAAGTCCCTATGCCGTCCATTACTACTCCTTTTTGCCGAAAAATAAAACCCCAAAATGTTGCTTGTGCTGCTCGAACCTAGGCCCTCCTTGCACTGCTTATGGCGTCATTTACCAAAGCCTTAAGTGGCACCTTCCTGCCACTTTACCAAGCTGATTTTTATGTCTAATTTCCCCTACAATTTCTCTTAAAGCCTATCAGGCTTAGCTCCCCTTCAAGACTTAAAATCAAATAATTTCTAAGGCATTCACCTACACTCTAAAGTTCTCAAAATTCATAAAACACATTCACAACACACATAAGCATGCTACTTCATACATATAAGCAAAAATGCACAAGCCCTAAACCCCGGATATTACAGTTCTACCCCCTTAAAATAATTTCGACCTCGAAATTACCTGGCAAAAATAAGTGAGGGTATTGCTGTCGTATTGCTTCTTCCGGCTCCCATGAAGCTTCTTCCGATCCATGGTTACGCCATAACACTTTGACTAGAGGAACTGATTTCCTCCGTAGCACTTTCACATCTCGTTCCAAAATCTGAATCGGCTCTTCCTCGTAGGACAAATCTGGACTTTGTTCCACCTCTTCAACCGACACTACATGAGATGGATCCGATCGATAACGACGTAGCATAGAAACGTGGAATACATCGTGCATCTGCTTCAACTCCGAAGGCAACTCTAACTGGTATGCCACTGGTCCAACTCGCTTCAATACCCGATAAGGTCCTATAAACCTTGGACTTAACTTCCCTTTGCGACCAAATCTCATCACCTTCTTCCAAGGCGAAACTTTAAGAAATACCTGATGTCCCACGGCAAATTCTATTTCTTTCCACTTAAGATCTGCATACGACTTTTGCCTATCAGATGCCTCCTTCAACCGTGCCCGGATTACCTTAACTTTCTCTTCAGATTCTATTACTATCTCTGGACCCAAAACTTGTCTTTCCCCCAATTCCGTCCAACATGTAGGAGTGCGACACTTCCGTCCATACAGCGCTTCATACGGTGCCATCCGAATACTGGCTTGATAGCTGTTATTATAAGCAAATTCTGTTAAAGGCAAATATTCTTCCCAACTTCCTCTAAAGTCTATCACACAACCCCTTAACATATCATCTAATACTTGGATCACTTGCTCAGACTGCCCGTCCGACTGTGGATGAAATGCCGTACTGAAGTCTAATCTGATACCCAGCGCTGGATGTAGCGCTTTCCAAAACCGAGACGTAAACCTCGGATCCCTATCCGAAATAATCGACACCGGCACTCCATGCAACCTCACAATTTCTGCCACATACAATCTTGCCAACTTCTGCAAAGAATAGTCAACCCGCACTGGAATGAAATGCGCTGACTTTGTCAATCGATCCACTATTACCCATACCGAGTCCTTCTTAGTAGGCGTAAGGGGAAGCCCACTAACGAAGTCCATGGTGATTCTCTCCCACTTCCACTATGGAATCTTTATCGGCTGAAGTAATCCTGACGGAACTTGGTGTTCAGCCTTGACTTGCTGACACGTTAAGCACTTCGCTACGAACTCTGTAACTTCCCGCTTAAGACCAGGCCACCAAAACTGTTCCCTTAGATCTCTATACAACTTACTACCTCCAGGATGCATAGCATAAGGGCTACTATGCGATTCCTGAAGAATTTTCCACCTTAACTCCTTATCCTTAGGCATACAGACTTTACCCTTGAAACACAATACTCCATTACTGCTAACACCATAATCCTCCAACTCCCCATTCTGCACTTGCCGCAACTTAGCACTTAAATCATCGTCTACCAACTGCCTTTCTCTTACCTCATTCAACCATGTCAGCTTAACTTGCAACTTCGCTAACAAACTTCCATCGTCATACAAGCTAAGATGTGCAAACATTGCCCTCAGATCTGAGACAACCTTTCGACTTAGGGCATCCGCCACTACATTCGCCTTGCCCGGGTGATACTCTATCGAACAATCATAGTCCTTTAGTAACTCCACCCACCTTCGCTATCTCAGGTTCAACTCTTTCTGAGTTAATAGATACTTAAGGCTCTTGTGGTCTGTGTAGATCACTGACTTTTCTCCATAAAGATAATGCCTCCATACCTTAAGAGCAAAAACCACTGCCGCCAATTCCAAGTCATGCGTCGGATAATTAACTTCATGTGGCCTCAATTGTCGAGACGCATAAGTGACTACCTTCCCGTCTTGCATCAAAACACATCCTAATCCTGTGTGAGAAGTGTCACAATACACAGTGAAATCCTTCCCTGCCTCAGGCTAAATCAAAACTGGAGCTTCGGTCAAGACCCTCTTAAGCTTCTCAAAGCTCTCCTGTTGCTTATCTGACCATACGAAAGGTACTTCCTTTTTCAACAACTTCGTCAGAGGTGCAGCTATTGATGACAACCCTTCCACGAACCTTCTGTAGTAGCCTGCCAATCCCAAGAAACTACGAACCTCAGCCACAGACTTAGGTGGTTTCCAATCTAACACCGCCTCAATCTTCCTAGGGTCCACCCTTATCCCTTCTGCAGACACCACATGCCCTAAAAACGTAACTTCCTTAAGCCAAAATTCACACTTGCTGAATTTGGCATAGAGCTTCTTCTCTCTTAACACTTGCAACACTATCTGGAGATGCTCGTCATGTTCCTCCTCAGACTTGGAATACACTAGGATGTCGTCGATGAACACAACAACGAACCGATCCAAGTAAGGTTGAAAAACCCGATTCATCATATCAATGAATGCAGTTGGGGTGTTCGTCAATCCGAACGGCATTACTAAGAACTCATAATGCCCGTATCTTGTTCGAAAAGCTATCTTATGGATATCCACTTCCTTCACCTTAAGCTGATGATATCCAGACCGTAAATCTATCTTTGAGAAAATCGCAGCCCCCTTAAGCTGATCGAACAAGTCGTCTATCCTTGGCAAAGGATACTTGTTCTTGATGGTCAGCTTATTCAACTGACTATAATCTATGCACATGCACATAGTTCCGTCCTTCTTCTTCACAAACAAGACCGGTGCTCCCCATGGAGACACACTGGGTCGAATAAACCCACGATCAAGCAACTCTTGAATCTGAGCCTTGAGCTCAACCAACTCCTTTGGTGCCCTTCTATACGGAGCAATTGACACAGGAGCTGTACCAGGTAGCAAGTCAATTCCAAACTCCACCTCCCTGTCCGGGGGTATTTCAGGTAACTCCTCCGGAAAAACATCCACAAAATCCCTTACTGTTCTAACTCCACTGACTCCCTCTTCCTTCGCATCCAGCGCACTAATGAAGGCCAAGAATTCCTTGCACCTTTTCCAAACCATCTTATCAGCCTTTAACGCGGAGACCACGTTAGACAAATAGTTCCTCCTTTCCCCTATCATAATTATCTCCTCATCCTCCAGTGTCCTTAACTCCATTCGCTTAGCTGCACAATTCAATATAGCCCGATGTTCCACTAGCCAATCCATGCCAAGAATGAGATCAAATTCTTCGAAAGGTAGTTCCATCAAGTTGGCAGGGAATACCACTCCCTGAATCTCTAGAGGTACACTCTGAAATATCTTATTCACCACTACAGTTTGTCCTAACGGGCTTACTACAGTCATCTCCCTATTAGACAGTTCAGAGGCTATGCCTAGTGTTTCAACTACTATACAGGCAACATAAGAATGGGTCGAGCCAACATCAATTAAAGCAAAGTAAGGCTTGCCAGCTATAAGGAACGTACCAGTTATGACGTCCGGTGTGTCTCCATCCTCTCTTCGGCGAACTGCATACACCAGACCCGGCTGTCTTGCCTCTGTATTACCAACACCTCTGCCCGGTGTTCCCTGTCCTCTTCCAGCACCATTACCTCTTCCATTTGGACACGACCCCGCGGTGGCTGCTGTCCACCTTTTCCAGCCTGATTAAAACCCTGAGCTGCAGGTCGATTCCCATCCGGTTTCATAGGACAGTCCTTAATCATGTGATCATTGGATCTACACTTAAAACAGCCCCTATCTTCTTCCAACACTCCCCTAGATGCATCTTTCCACACTGAGCACAAGTATAGCACTGCCCTCCTGCAGCAATCTGCTGACCTCGTGGCCCATCAACTCTAGGCCTCTTTTGAACGTTTCCAGATGACCCTGACGATCCATAACCTCTCTTTCGCTTATTCTGATCCGTATTCTGCCTTATAGAGTCATTAATCCCTTCGGCCACCTTAGCCTTTTCTACCAACACGGCAAACTCCCGGTCCTGCTGTGGAGCTATCAACAACCTCAGGTCATCCCTCAGTCTGTCCTCAAACCGAACACATCGTTCATGCTCCGTAGCCACGATCCCTCGAGCATACCGGCTCAACCTTAAAAATTCAGCCTCGTACTCCGCTACGGACTTGTTCCCTTGAACCAGCCCCAGAAATGCCCTCCTCTGCGCATCAACATAACTAGTCCCAACATACTTCTTCTGATATGCCGCCTTAACATACTCCCAAGTGAGATCCTCAGCTGTAGCACCATCCCAAACTGTGAGCCACCACTGATATGCCTCATCGCAAAGTAGCGACACCATTCCTTTCAGCTTCTCCTCAGCAGTCAGATCCAGCTCGTCCATGATTCGCTCTGTCGCCTCCAACCAGTACTCAGCCGTACTGGGTGCCACACCAGATACACCACGGAACACCTCAGCTCCATTGGCTCGGAGTCGCTCGGGTACAGATTTTCGAGCTCCCATACCTCCACCGGCTCCAGCCACCATCTCAAGAACCCGCAGCATCGCCTGCGATACTGCACCATCCCCCGTCTGATCCTGATGCTCAACTCCAGCAGTTGGTGGTGGGGGTGGTGGTACCTCATTCTCGGACCCTTGACCAGACCTAACGGGTTCCGATACGGCCATTCTGCCCCTACCACGCCCTCGCACAGTACGACCACGTCCCCTAGAACTCATGTCTACGATTGTGATCTAGTTAAAAAGTTTTATGCATTAGTCTTTGTTCCACTGATTACCCGCGAATAAGTTTTATGTAAAGAAGTTTTAATAGTAGTTCTTTCGATCAATCAAAGTTTTAGTTCCAAGTCTTCTATCCTAATTCAGAGATAACACATTCATTCAATAGTTCTTACTACGCACATTCACCACTCAAGCATTTTCGTCCGTTTCAATCCCAGGGGTATTTTCGTAATTTGTCCTACAGGGGTATTTTGGTAAATTTCCAAATTAGGGTACCTTGGTATTTTGTAAAATGAGGTTTTTGGTATTTTTGTAAAGTAAGAATATTTTAATAAAAGTCGAGGGTAATATGGTCATTTTATAATACAAGGGTATTTTAGTAATTTTGTACAACCCAGGGGTATTTGGGTAATTTTGTAAATCGGGAATATTTTGGAAAAAATTTTAGAAATAATTTTTCTACAAATCAAAGGGGTAATTTGAGGATTTTTTTAAAACTAGGGTTTTTATAAAACAGTATAGCTAGTCCCTTTCGGGTTTTAATTATTGAGTTTAGCCTACGTATGAGTCCTCTTGGTTAGGGTGAACCGTCACTACGCACCAGGTAGGATTCGAGTGGAGAGAAGGTGAGTCACTAGGACTGCCTAAATACCAAGCTCCCACCGAAACCAATCTTAGACATGCGCACAATGGTTGCCACACCCTAGCTCGGCGACTCACTCACAGGTTTGTTTAATTAGGCTTTAAGTTTTATGTAACTCTGTGTTGGAGTAAACTAATCCTAGGGTTCAATAGTTCCTAGTGTACTAATCTACGTTCCCTTTATACCCACATACAAATCATACCATAAATCACACCACAGTTAGGGGTACTTACCTGGTGGACTTTGGGTCGAAGACTTAGGTGCCATGCCAGAAAACCTGCTTAATTCCAAAACTTTTCACAAAATCTTAATTGGGATCTATTTTGAAAACTTTGTGGGCTTTAACCCCAAGGCCGAGAGTTTAAAATCGGGCTCTGATACCAAATTGAAACACCCCAAACCCGGCCCACGAGCCTCGACCGGATCTGGTATGTTCCTTGAGTAAAACATTTCGAAAACTTGTTTGTTATTTTGGAAAGTTTGGGTGGTTTGAAATAAAAATCGATTTGTGTTGTGTTCGTTCAAGAAGTCTAGATTTTAATAAAACTTTATTAAAATGTTTCAAAGTTATAAGTTGAAAGAAATACCGAGTTTTTATAGTTTATCATTAAATTGAAAATCGTTAGAGTCTAGGTGACAAAACATTTAGAATTTATTTTAAAGAAAATTTTATTTGACCTTTGATTTGATAATAATCGTATCTTAACAAACTTAATAAAATGCATGCTTAAAACAGTTAATAGCAATGGCCTTATTACATCAAAACAAAACCCGAAATAAATCCAAAATACTTAAATATAAAGATTTAAAATAGAATAAATGTTGAGCTGAGATGGCCACCCCTAAGTTCCTTCCGGCCCGGTCCATCTACTAAGTGTCACCTGAAAAGATATCCCACAACGGGTGAGTCAACAAACTCAATGTGTAACCACCACGCAAACTCCCAAACGATTTAGGCATAAACAATTCATACATATAACAAATATAATAATGATGCAATCCCGAACCCAAACCTAGATAACCATCCTCTACACATCACCCGTACCAACCAATCACACCGTGGGGATTACTAAATCGACCCTCCATCCGCTACACACCATCGAAGGCAGTCGCTGCAGACGACTGGCACATCGCCCTTATAAATTGTGGCATAGCCACCAGATAATTATATGTGACATAAGTCACCACATTCAGATTTTGTGACATGAGTCACCAGATATCGTGGTAGAAACCACCAGATCACTTCCCCTTCACATATTCACCCATATGCCCATATGTCATACAAAACATGCATAAATCATGCCATATTCCTTATTTCATATTTGTACCAATTCTCATATATGTCACATTCAATGTTCATAAATCTTTTAACAGAGCTTTAGAGAATAACGTACCTGAATATGCCGTACCTTTGAATGGTACTTTTAGCCAGATCTTTCATATTCTTATTAACACATGCATTAAATTAATACTGTAAATCTATTAAGAATTGGTGTAGGGCTACACACCTAGTTACTAACGTGTTTACTGAAATCCCGAAAGTCTCGATCTAATGCTCTAGATCCCTAGTTCCTACATTCGGCCAACACTAAGCATTTTAACAAAAAGCCATTCGGCTAAATAATCAAAACCCGAAGGATTATCGCAACCAATATCTTTACCCTGCTGCCGATTTAGTTGCTAATCAAATCCCGAAACTTCGTGATGTTTCCCCCTTGCAATCGGCCACACACTAGATCACTTAACCAGTTAGTTTTTGGCTTTTGAACCGATAAGAAACAGATCTGAATCACTAAATATGGCCTTGGCCGAATGCTCATGTTCACTTACCTTGTGAATCTTAAATCCTGAAATTGCTACTAGGTTGTGGTATCTGTCGAAATTTCTATAGGCATATGTTAGATCCAATTCTAACATTCAAACACAATAAATGGCCTTCGGCCTAAAACCACACTTGCTTACCTTAAATCTCAAAATCCCGAAGATCTCCCCCTTGTAGTCGACAAAGCCAAATCCCGAAACCTCCTTCAAAGTTTCGGCCACAGAGAATAATAGAGATCAAAATCTTGATTTTCAGCTAAGCCATAAGAAAAAGAAAGAAACCGAATGACAGTTGGTCCTTACCCCAACTACTGAAATCGACAACACCCTTGCTTGAAGCCCCAAAGAGATTCGGCTATCTAGGCTAGATAGTGATCAACAAGTTTCGGCTTTTGGAAGTTTAATGAACCAATCGGCTAGGAGTCCATTGAGTATTCGGCTTTTGATTGAGTTTGAAGAAAGAAGAAGAGAAAAGGGTTGAGCAATTCGGCAATGAAGATTCGGCTAGCACAAGGAGTATTTCGGCTTTGACAAAATAAAGGAAGAAGAGAAGGTTTGCTAAATAATTCGGCAGAGGCACAAATGAGAAGAAAAGAAACAAATGGCCTCACTCTTCTCCCTTTTGCCGAAAATATCATCCCCCAAAGCCCCATATTAGGCCAACTCCTACTCTCTCTATCCCGTCCCTTGTTAATCTCCTATTTTCTCTCTTCCTTACCCATACAAAATAATTTAATTAAATCCACAATTATCCCCTTAGCTTAGCCGAATTTTTAAGTGGATTTAACCAAGTCTAATCCTCATCTACTTAAAGTCCCTATGCCGTCCATTACTACTCCTTTTTGCCGAAAAATAAAACCCCAAAATGTTGCTTGTGCTGCTCGAACCTAGGCCCTCATTGCACTGCTTATGGCGTCATTTACCAAAGCCTTAAGTGGCACCTTCCTGCCACTTTACCAAGCTGATTTTTATGTCTAATTTCCTCTACAATTTCTCTTAAAGCCTATCAGGCTTAGCTCCCCTTTAAGAATTAAAATCAAATAATTTCTAAGGCATTTACCTACACTCTAAAGTTCTCAAAATTCATAAAACACATTCACAACACACATAAGCTTGCTACTTCATACATCTAAGCAAAAATGCACAAGCCCTAAACCCCGGATATTACAGAAATAATGCTTTATATTAACCTTGTATAACTTAACTTAGTACTATCTTTACTTACCTAGCTTTCTTGCTTGGTTCATTTGTCTGATGAATTACCCGAAATAATTGAGGTTACTCAGTCTCATCAAACATAGGTCTCGATGCCAATGCCATGTCCCAGAGATGGTCTTATATGGGATCACCTCATGATGCCAATGCCATATCCTAGATATGGTCTTACATCCCTTAACTTAATGTCGATGCCATGTCCCAGACATGGTCTGACATGAGACCTTCTTTTGATGCCGAAGCCATGTCCTCGACATGGTCTTACACGGGACATTCCTTGTATGGTGTTGATGCCATTTCCCAAACATGGTCTTACACGAGACCTTCCTTCTTTGATGCTGATGCTGTGTTCCAGACATGGTCTTAAACAGGATCTACGTTTGGTGCCGATGCCATGTCCCAAACATGGTCTTATACGGGACCTACATTCCTTGAGTGTCAATGCCATGTTTTGACATGGTCTTACACGGACTTTCCTTGTCTCATGTTGTGATATTAGTATCCTTATTATTCCAGGACTTCAACCGAGACTTTCTCTTACATATTCTCATTTACTATTCTCATCATAATATCAATAATCATAACTTCATGGAAATAGTGTATATTATACAAAATGATAAGCAATTTATTGAAAATACACATGAAACCTTAAATTCATACAAACTTACCTCGGTATTCAAAATGAACTAGCTCGACGGTCTAGTCCGAGACTTTGTTCATTCCCCGATCAAGTCAGATTCTCGATTCTTCTTGCTCTATAATGGCAAATTAGCTCATTTCAATACTCACTTTAAATAAAGCATTTTCATAAACATGCTTTGGAAAAATTACTATTTTGCCCTTAGACTTTGGCAAAATGACCATTTTGCCCCTAGGCTCGGAAATAAATTCTAATCACATTTCTACCTTCAACAAGCATAGGTGAACATTTAATACTCTTATAGCTATCATCAAAACTCAACATTTCACATAATTACCACAAATTTGTAACCTTTTCATCAAGGTCCAATTAGGTGTTTTCAAGACAACACCTTTCACAAAAGTTGTTCATGTAACAACTAAGACTCAATTTCTTCCATAAAGATGCAGCAAATAACAATGATAGCTCTCATGGAGAAACTCTAACCTTTACAGCATAATACACAATAGTCCCCTCAATTGAAAGCTTAAGCTTTAGGGGTCTCAAAAGTACAATTATTACTAAGAAAAATCATCAAAATCACTTACTAAAATGGAGGAGAGCTTGCTAAAAATTTAAGCCTTCAAAACCTGTAACACCCCAAACCCGGTCCATACACCACGACCAAATCTGGTATGTTACGGGGAAAAATGTATTTGAGAGGTTTAGGCTTACGGGAAACAGTTTGAGAAAAACCCTTTTTGTACATTTTATTCTGGTAAAAATCTTGGGCATGATTATTTAAAACTTCATGTGTCATTTTGAAAACGTTTTAAGAAGTTAAACAAGTTTACTACATTTGGAAATTCAAGTTGTTCCTTATTGTTACTTAAACCATTTGACTTAGTAGAAAATCGAGTTTTTGGTTTAAAAATCATTTGAGGTTCCTTAATGCCAAGTTAAAGTGTGATACCCGATGGTATCGTTTAAAATACATAGCGTTATAGTTTTGAAATCATTGTCTTTCCCACTTTTAGCAGAATTTCAACCCAATTATTTTGTTAAGGCATATCAAAAATCTACCTTAAGCATATCATAGCAAAACATAATTTAAAGGCCATTTACAATCCAAAATAAAACCCAAGTAGCAGTAAATAAGCTTAAGTACCAAATTTTATAAAGTCTGAGCAAAACTTTATTTAAGCATGGCATGAGCACCTCGAGTCCATCCCGGCTCCATGTCCGCATCTAGGAGTCACCTGAAATGTCAAAGGAGAGAGTGAGTCGCAAGACTCAGTGTATAAATCTCCCTCCCGATAAAGCAATATGCCAACACACATCAAATCATAGCAACATAATTAATGCACCCCGGTCCTAACCATCCATATCACCTTTCTACCCCGTGTGGTACCAAACCACTGGTGGTGCCAAACCACTGGTGACCCAAAGTCACGATATCCATAAGTGTGGTGCCAAACCACTGGTGACCCAAAGTCACGAATAATCCAATGATGGGGCCAACCCATCGTGTGATACCAAATCACTAGCGACAATCCCGTATCTCTCAAGTGGGGCCAACCCACGGTGGTGTCAAACCACAGGGACGAGTCGCAATGAGGTGCCAAACCTCTGGTGTCCCAAAGACACAGTGTGATACCAAATCACTGGTGACCGCAGTCACAAATCCGATGATGGGGCCAACCCATCGTGTGATACCAAATCACTGGCGTCAATCCCGTATAATCAACTGTGGGGCCAACCCACCGTGGTACTAAGCCACTGGGACAAGACGCTGAGGTGCCAAACCTCTGGTGACCCAAAGTCACAAAATATCATCTGTGGTACCAAACCACTGGAGGTGCCAAACCTCTGGTGTCCCAAAGACACAGTGTCCCAAAGACACGGATATCATACTCACCCTCCTCTCAAATCACCCAACAACATACCATACTAATGCAGATGACATAAATCATACAATCATGCTAACATGCTCAAATAGCATCTCATAATATTTTCATCATAACTCATGATATCTCATACATCATTACAGATTTCGTAAATAAACTGACTTACCCGTATCCGTGCTTATACCCCATCGGGTACCAAATCCATCAATCATATCGTGTCACTTTAATAAATATACAGGTTATTAATCACATTACTAAACAGAAGTGTGTTAGTTTACACACCTGGAATAACGAAGGTCTACCCAACGAAACGATCTACGATCCTTAAACACCTTGCTCCTAGAACAATCGGCCAATTAGGAGTTAATCACTTTAAACCATACGGCCAAGACCCTTAAACCAAAGGGTTTACTGAAGAGCCCTTACCTAAAACCCGATTTGGTTTCCTACCAAATCTCGAACCAAGCAGCGGTTCTTCTGATAACCGGCCAACACCTAACAAGAACACAGTTAATCTTTAATAATCTTGACTTAAAGAAACTAATCGATTAGGCTAAAAGAATCCACCCTCACCATCACTTACCAAACAATCAACAGAAATGAAGGCTCCTCTTGCTTGCTTCCGAAATCCAGAATACCCTATGATACAATCAATTCCAACACACAAGATTAACCTCCAACCACAAAGCCAAAATCGGCTATTAACCAAACCACAAACAACAAAGAACAAGAGAGGGGACAATGGCCATTCGGCCACCCACTTACCTTGTTCAAAGATTGAGCCACCAACCAAGATCAACCCTTCACTGATATTCGGCCAAGGGAGACTACTAGGAGAAGGGAAGATATTCGGCTAAGTTGGAAACAATAGAAAGAAGAAATCGGCACTAGGTGTTTAACACTTCTGTTTTCGGCTTTGAGGGAAAAGACAATGTGAAATGGAAGCAGAGTTTCGGCAATTATGCTTAGGAAAAGAAAATAAAAGTTTGAGAAACAAAATGGTTGTAGTTTCGGCACAAAAGAAATGAGGAGAACAAATAGGTAATTCGGCTATCACGGTTTCAAGAAGAAAAAGAGAATTTGAGTAAGGAAGAAACTAGTTTCGGCTTACCTACATGAAAAGAAAAGGGAGAGAGAGAGAGCATACGGCTACCAAAATAATTGAGAGAAAACGAAGCACAAAATCAGCAAAGTTGCTTGGACTTTTCGGTTTGAAGGAGAAAATGTGAAGAAACTGGCTTGAAATTCGGCTTAGGCTAAAGACAAAAAGAAGAAGTTTGCTCCCTCACTTTTGACCGAAAACATCAAAATGCCAAAAGCATTTTCGGCACATCCCTCTCCCATGTTTACCAAACCGTCCACTAACTCCACAAGCTTCCCAAGTTTCAGCCAACACCTCCAAACACCCCAAAAAATTCGGCCACAACCCCCCATTAACTCCCAACCATACATTTCAAACACTTTGAACAAGTCTTCCTCCACTATTTGCTCTCCACCTTCCATTCAAATGGGTAGACCAAGTCCAAGGCAGAGTTTGAACTGCCTACAAACTCTTCCTTCCATGCCGTCAAAATGGAAGCCAAAATGGGGATCTCCGCAGCTTGAACACAAGACCTCTCCTCCTTGCATATGACGCCAACTTCAAGCTCCAAGTGGCACATGCCTTGCCACTTTGCCAGCTCACCTTTTGTGCAATAAAACACCAAATAAAACTCATATATCCCAGCTCCATCAGCTCCCCTGACTTAGGCCAAAAACAAAAATTTTCCTACCTGCTCAAGCTTACTTCTAGCTCACAACTAAGTCCCGAAACTATACAAACATCAACATAACAGGCCATAATCATGCAAACAATGTCACAACAAAAATAGCCCCTAACCCGGGATATTACAGTTCTACCCCCTTAAAATAATTTCGACCTCGAAATTACCTGATCAAAAGAGTTGCGGGTATTGCTGTTTCATCACATCCTCGGGTTCCCACGTAGCTTCTTCCATGCCATGATTCCGCCAAAGTACCTTAACCAAAGGCACAGACTTTCTACGCAGAACCTTCACATCCCGGTCTAGAATCTGCACAGGTTCTTCTTCCATAGTCAAATCTGGATTTACCTCGATCTCTTCCACTGCTACCACATGCGATGGATCCGAACGATACCGCCGAAGCATCGAAACGTGAAATACGTCGTGAATCTGACTTAGCTCTGCTGGCAACTCAAGCTGATATGCTACTGGTCCCACTCGTCTCAGAACCTTATACGGCCCAATAAACCTCGGACTTAGCTCGCCTTTCCTTCCGAACCTCAACACTTTCTTCCACAGCGAGACCTTCAGAAAAACTTGATCCCCCACCGCAAACTCTATGTCTCTCCGCTTAAGATCGGCATAAGACTTCTGCCGGTCTGAAGCTTCCTTCAATCGAGCCTGAATCAACTTAACTTTGTCTTCGGTCTCAGCAACCAACTCGGGTCCCAACAACTGACGTTCACCCAACTCCATCCAACACGTAGGTGAGCGACACTTCCTACCATACAACGCCTCAAACGGTGCCATCTTGATGCTCGCTTGGTAACTGTTGTTGTAGGCAAACTCAGCTAATGGCAGAAACTCCTCCCAACTACCTCTGAAATCCAGAACACAACCTCTCAGCATATCTTCTAAGATCTGAACGACCCTTTCCGATTGCCCGTCAGACTGCGGGTGAAAAGCTGTGCTGAAATCCAAATGAGTACCCAAAGCCTGATGCAACGCTTTCCAGAACCTTGATGTAAACCTGGGATCCCTATCCGAGATTATCAAAACTAGCACACCGTGCAACCTCACTATCTCTGACACATACAGCTTCGCTAGCTTCTGAAGTGAGTAGTCAACCCTCACCGGAATGAAGTGAGCTGATTTAGTCAGACGATCCACCATTACCCAAACTGAATCTTTCTTGCTTGGCGTAAGCGGTAATCCACTGACAAAATCCATGGTTATCCTTTCCCACTTCCACTGAGGAATCTTCACTGGCTGAAGCAAACCTGACGGCAACTGATGTTCAGCCTTGACCTACTGACATGTCAGACACTTTCCTACAAACTCTGTCACTTCCTTCTTCAGACCCGGCCACCAAAACTGCTCTCTAAGATCCCTATACATCTTACTACCTCCAGGATGCATAGCATATGGACTGCTATGAGCGTCCTGAAGAATCTTCTACCTCAGCTCAACATCCTTAGGCATACAAGCTTTACCTTAAAAACATAGCACCCCATCACTAGATATACTGTAACCTTCCAAACCACCCCTCTGCAGTTGCAACCTCTGCGCACTCAGAACCTCATCCACTAACTGTTTCTCTCTGATCTGCTCAACCCAAGTAGGCTTAACCTGCAACTCTGCCAGAATACTTCCGTCGTCATACAAACTCAAATGGGCAAACATCGCTCTTAAGTCTGAAATAACTTTACGGCTCAACGCGTCTGCTACCACGTTAGCCTTGCCCGGGTGATACTCAATCGAACAATCGTAATCTTTAAGCAACTCAACCCATCTGCGCTGCCTCAAATTCAAATCCTTCTGAGTCAAGAGGTACTTCAGACTCTTATGATCGGTGTAGACTATCGATCTCTCTCCGTACAAGTAGTGCCTCCAAATCTTTAAGGCGAAGACTACAGCCGCTAGCTCCAAATCGTGCGTCGGATAATTGACCTCATGTAGCCTCAGCTGCCGAGAAGCGTAAGCCACAACCTTTCCTTCTTGCATCAACACACAACCCAATCCCGTATGTGATGCATCGCAGTAGACTGTGAATTCCTTACCAGCCTCAGGTTGAATTAGAACCGGAGCTTCTGTCAGAATCTTCTTAAGCTTATCGAAACTCTCCTGCTGTTTTTCAGTCCAAACAAACGGAACCTCTTTCCTTAACAACTTGGTCATCGGCGCTGCGATCAACGAGAAACCCTCTACAAACCTTCGGTAGTATCCGGCCAAACCTAGAAAACTTCTAATCTCAGCCACTGACTTCGGTGGCTTCCAATCCAAAACTGCCTCAATCTTCCGAGGATCTACTCGAATCCCCTCAGCTGACACTACATGACCCAAGAAAGTCACTTCTCTAAGCCAGAACTCGCACTTACTGAACTTAGCATAAAGCTACTTCTCCCTCAAAATCTGCAGCACCACTCGTAAATGCGCATCATGCTCTTCTTCTGTCCTTGAGTACACCAGAATGTCGTCTATAAAAACCACAACGAACTGATCCAAATACTGCTGAAACACCCTATTCATCATATCCATAAATGCTGCCGGTGCGTTAGTCAACCCGAACGGCATTACCAGAAATTCGTAGTGCCCATACCGAGTCCGAAACGCTGTCTTATGTATATCAGCCTCCTTAACCTTCAGCTAGTGATACCCAGACCTCAAGTCGATCTTCGAAAATACCGCTGCACCCTTCAGCTGATCAAACAAGTCATCTATCCGGGGCAGCGGATACTTGTTCTTAATCGTCAGCTTGTTCAACTGGCGGTAGTCTATACACATCCGCATCGTACCATCTTTCTTCTTGACAAAGAGTACCGGCGCTCCCCAAGGCGAAACACTTGGCCTGATAAAACCTCGGTCCAACAACTCCTGGATCTGAGCCTTAAGCTCCACTAACTCCTTCGGCGCCATCCTATACGGAGCAATAGATACTGGCGCAGTCCCGGGTAACAGATCTATCCCGAACTCTACCTCGCGATCCGACGGCAAACCTGGAAGCTCCTCAGGAAACACATCAACAAATTCCTTAACTGTTCTGACCCTCTCTACAGCAGTCTCTTTAGCCTCCAAGGCATAAACATGAACCACATACGCTTCGCAGCCCTTTCTGACCATCTTCTCCGCTTTCAGAGCAGATACCACATTTGATAAGTAATCTCTCCTATTACCTATCATAGCCACTTCATCACCCTCAATCGTCTTAAGAACCATGCGCTTAGCCGCGCAATCCAACCTCGCCTGGTACTTGACCAACCAGTCCATCCCAAGAATCAGATCGAACTCCCCAAACGGCAGTTCCATCAGATCAGCAGCAAACACTACCCCTTGGAGTTCTAGGGGTACATCTCTAAACAGTTTATCTACTACCACAGAGTGACCTAAAGGGCTAATCACAATCATCTGCCTAGAAGATATCTCAGAGTCTAAATCCATGGTCTCTACTATACTACTAGCCACGTAAGAATGCGTCGAACCCACATCAATCAAAGCAGTAAATGGAGAACCAAAAATCAAGGACGTACCGGTTATAACGTCCGGTGTGTTGCCCTCCTCTCGGCGCCTCGCTGCATACACTAGTCCAGGCTGTCTGGCCTCAGAACTACCCGCACCTCTGCCCGGTGCTCCACGGCCCCGACCAGAACCATTACCTCCTCTGCCATTACCACGGCCCCTCTGCGGTGGCGGTCCATTACTCCTGAACTGATTACGGCCCTGACTCTCAGACTGAATCCTGGCCAACTTACGCGGACAGTCTCTCACGCGATGATCCAAAGAACCACACTCGAAGCAACCCTTCCCACCGGTCCAGCAACCTCCCCAATGATACTTCCCACAGTGGTTACACCGCGGCGGTCCCTGACTAGCAGCAACAAATCTACCCGCCTGACTCGGCCCACTCTGTCTAGCCCTTTTCTGAGGATTAGCCGATGATCCAGAAGACCCAAAGCTCCTCTTATGCCTGTTTCTGTCCATACCCTGCCTCACTGACTCCTTGACACCCTCGGCTACCTTAGCCTTCTCAACTAGCACAGCGAACTCGCGCTCCTGCTGTGGAGCGATCAGCAGTCTCAACTCGTCTCTCAGACCATCCTCAAAACGAACACACCTCTCGTGTTCAGTGGCCACAATACCCCTGGCATACCTACTCAGCTTCAAGAACTCAGCCTCGTACTCAGAAACAGACTTACTCCCCTGGACTAGCCTCAGAAATGCTTTTCGTTGGGAGTCAATATAACTAGCTCCAATGTACTTCTTCTGATATGCAGCCCTAAAATAATCCCATGTTAGATCCTCTGCTGCCACACTGTCCCGAACCGTGAGCCACCACTGGTATGACTCATCCCGAAGAAGCGATACTATGCCCTTCAGCTTCTCTTCAGCAGTCAAGTCCAGATCATCCATGATCCGCTCTGTTGCCTCCAGCCAATACTCAGCCGTGCTGGGAGCAACACCAGAAACACCTCGAAAGAATTCAGCCCCGTTTGCCCGGAGTCGCTCAGGCATAGATTTCCTAATTCCTGCACCACCCCCTACTCCAGCTACCCTTTCCAACACTCGCAGCATCGCCTGAGACACTGCATCGTCCCCATTCTGATCTTGGAACTCACCACCTCCAGCTGGTGGCGGTACCGGCATCTCGTTTTCTGACCCCTGACCAGATCTTACGGGTTCAGAAACTGTCATCCTACCACGACCACGTCCACGACCGCGTCCACCTCGAGCACTCATGACTAAACTTTCTACGTATCTGTTTTAAGAGTTTTATGCATCAGTAATTATTCCACTTGTTTTAAAGCAAAGTCTTATGAATATTAAAGAAACTTTGTTTTCGCGAGTTCACAGAATCCTATCAATCTCAATCTCTAAAGTAATACACTATTGCTAATCATCCAATCATATTATATCCAACAAATCACAAGCAATAGTAAGGGGTACTTACCTGGGCGAACTGGTGCCGGAGACTCGGTGTCATGCCTTTCAAACCACGCTTTCAAAACATACCACTTAAAACAGACTTTTGAAAACATTTTGGGCCTCAGGCCCACAACCGAGCTTTTGAACTTGGCTCTGATACCACAATTGTAACACCCCAAACCCGGTCCATACACCACGACCAAATCTGGTATGTTACGGGGAAAAATGTATTTGAGAGGTTTAGGCTTACGGGAAACAGTTTGAGAAAAACCCTTTTTGCACATTTTATTCTGGTAAAAATCTTGGGCATGATTATTTAAAACTTCATGTGTCATTTTGAAAACGTTTTAAGAAGTTAAACAAGTTTACTACATTTGGAAATTCAAGTTGTTCCTTATTGTTACTTAAACCATTTGACTTAGTAGAAAATCGAGTTCTTGGTTTAAAAATCATTTGAGGTTCCTTAATGCCAAGTTAAAGTGTGATAACCGATGGTATCGTTTAAAATACATAGCGTTATAGTTTTGAAATCATTGTCTTTCCCACTTTTAGCAGAATTTCAACCCAATTATTTTGTTAAGGCATATCAAAAATCTACCTTAAGCATATCATAGCAAAACATAATTTAAAGGCCATTTACAATCCAAAATAAAACCCAAATAGCAGTAAATAAGCTTAAGTACCAAATTTTATAAAGTCTGAGCAAAACTTTATTTAAGCATGGCATGAGCACCTCGAGTCCATCCAGGCTCCATGTCCGCGTCTAGGAGTCAACTGAAATGTCAAAGGAGAGAGTGAGTCGCAAGACTCAGTGTATAAATCTCCCTCCCGATAAAGCAATATGCCAACACACATCGAATCATAGCAACATAATTAATGCACCCCGGTCCTAACCATCCATATCACCTTTCTACCCCGTGTGGTACCAAACCACTGGTGGTGCCAAACCACTGGTGACCCAAAGTCACGATATCCATAAGTGTGGTGCCAAACCACTGGTGACCCAAAATCACGAATAATCCAATGATGGGGCCAACCCATCGTGTGATACCAAATCACTAGCGACAATCCCGTATCTCTCAAGTGGGGCCAACCCACGGTGGTGTCAAACCACAGGGACGAGTCGCAATGAGGTGCCAAACCTCTGGTGTCCCAAAGACACAGTGTGATACCAAATCACTGGTGACCGCAGTCACAAATCCGATGATGGGGCCAACCCATCGTGTGATACCAAATCACTGGCGTCAATCCCGTATAATCA
Organism: Gossypium australe; assembly: GCA_005393395.2. Lineage (NCBI taxonomy): Eukaryota > Viridiplantae > Streptophyta > Magnoliopsida > Malvales > Malvaceae > Gossypium > Gossypium australe. The sequence continues at coordinate 105,692,648 of CM016621.1, read as the reverse complement.
ACTGTGGGGCCAACCCACCGTGGTACTAAGCCACTGGGACAAGACGCTGAGGTGCCAAACCTCTGGTGACCCAAAGTCACAAAATATCATCTGTGGTACCAAACCACTGGAGGTGCCAAACCTCTGGTGTCCCAAAGACACAGTGTCCCAAAGACACGAATATCATACTCACCCTCCTCTCAAATCACCCAACAACATACCATACTAATGCAGATGACATAAATCATACAATCATGCTAACATGCTCAAATAGCATCTCATAATATTTTCATCATAACTCATGATATCTCATACATCATTACAGATTTCGTAAATAAACTAACTTACCCGTATCCGTGCTTATACCCCATCGGGTACCAAATCCATCAATCATATCGTGTCACTTTAATAAATATACAGGTTATTAATCACATTACTAAACAGAAGTGTGTTAGTTTACACACCTGGAATAACGAAGGTCTACCCAACGAAACGATCTACGATCCTTAAACACCTTGCTCCTAGAACAATCGGCCAATTAGGAGTTAATCACTTTAAACCATACGGCCAAGACCCTTAAACCAAAGGGTTTACTGAAGAGCCCTTACCTAAAACCCGATTTGGTTTCCTACCAAATCTCGAACCTAGCAGCGGTTCTTCTGATAATCGGCCAACACCTAACAAGAACACAGTTAATCTTTAATAATCTTGACTTAAATAAACTAATCGATTAGGCTAAAAGAATCCACCCTCACCATCACTTACCAAACAATCAACAGAAATGAAGGCTCCTCTTGCTTGCTTCCGAAATCCAGAATACCCTATGATACAATCAATTCCAACACACAAGATTAACCTCCAACCACAAAGCCAAAATCGGCTATTAACCAAACCATAAACAACAAAGAACAAGAGAGGGGACAATGGCCATTCGGCCACCCACTTACCTTGTTCAAAGATTGAGCCACCAACCAATATCAACCCTTCACTGATATTCGGCCAAGGGAGACTACTAGGAGAAGGGAAGATATTCGGCTAAGTTGGAAACAATAGAAAGAAGAAATCGGCACTAGGTGTTTAACACTTCTGTTTTCGGCTTTGAGGGAAAAGACAATGTGAAATGGAAGCAGAGTTTCGGCAATTATGCTTAGGAAAAGAAAATAAAAGTTTGAGAAACAAAATGGTTGTAGTTTCGGCACAAAAGAAATGAGGAGAACAAATGGGTAATTCGGCTATCACGGTTTCAAGAAGAAAAAGAGAATTTAAGTAAGGAAGAAACTAGTTTCGGCTTACCTACATGAAAAGAAAAGGGAGAGAGAGAGAGCATACGGCTACCAAAATAATTGAGAGAAAACGAAGCACAAAATCAGCAAAGTTGCTTGGACTTTTCGGTTTGAAGGAGAAAATGTGAAGAAACTGGCTTGAAATTCGGCTTAGGCTAAAGACAAAAAGAAGAAGTTTGCTCCCTCACTTTTGACCGAAAACATCAAAATGCCAAAAGCATTTTCGGCACTTCCCTCTCCCATGTTTACCAAACCGTCCACTAACTCCACAAGCTTCCCAAGTTTCGGCCAACACCTCCAAACACCCCAAAAAATTCGGCCACAACCCCCCATTAACTCCCAACCATACATTTCAAACACTTTGAACAAGTCTTCCTCCACTATTTGCTCTCCACCTTCCATTCAAATGGGTAGACCAAGTCCAAGGCAGAGTTTGAACTGCCTACAAACTCTTCCTTCCATGCCGTCAAAATGGAAGCCAAAATGGGGATCTCCGCAGCTTGAACACAAGACCTCTCCTCCTTGCATGTGACGCCAACTTCAAGCTCCAAGTGGCACATGCCTTGCCACTTCGCCAGCTCACCTTTTGTGCAACAAAACACCAAATAAAACTCATATATCCCAGCTCCATCAGCTCCCCTGACTTAGGCCAAAAACAAAAATTTTCCTACCTGCTCAAGCTTACTTCTAGCTCACAACTAAGTCCCGAAACTATACAAACATCAACATAACAGGCCATAATCATGCAAACAATGTCACAACAAAAATAGCCCCTAACCCGGGATATTACAAAACCCCTATTTTTGCTTGCAATTTTGGTGGAAGAGATGAACAAGAAAGATGATATTTTCTCTTTCTTTATTCTAATATTAAACTAGTCAAATTAGTTACCAACTCTTACTAACTTTGACCAAATTTTGTCTATCTTTGTCTCCCATTAGTCTATGGCCAGCCAAGCAATTAAAAGGGGCTAAATTGCCCTTTAACAACCTACGGCTATTTGGTACTTTTAGCAATTAAAATGGAAATTTTGCACTTTTTACGATTTAGTCCTTTTTCGCGATTAGACATGAAATCACTAAAATCAAAAGTACCAAATTTCTCATGTACATATACCATCACGCTTTGACTTATAAAATTACATAACAAATAAATTTCTCTAATCTCGGATTAGTGATTCCCGAGATCATTGTTCTGACTAGCCCCTAAAGCAGGCTGGTACACTATCGATCATTTTTTGATACTTATAAAAATTTGAACTTTGAACCTATGGCATGTATAGGCTATCTTATGTTTTAATTAGTTTTGAGGTTGTAAATATAAAGCCATGTGAAAATGGCTAGTTATAATGCCTCAGTTATATAATTTCGGTCATGTTATATTTATGTGTTATTTGTCTAGTATGCTTTGCTAATGATTGTCTGAATTTAGTCATGGTTTAAGCTTGTATCGAAAGTAACTAGTAATTTGCATATGTATGTTCGGCTATAAGGTATGGAAGAACATGTGTATATTCAATCATGATCTAGACCTATTTTGGAAGTGTGTTTTATGCTATAAATTGGTGAATGGATATAGGTTTGGAAAATGTGAAGTGATATGTATGATTGTATTATGTGAATTGATATGAGTTGAAACAATGAGTATGCATTGAAAAATAATTTGGTGTACTACATGATGTGCAAAATTGTTATAATTTGAATATGGAATGGCATTTTTTGGCTTGTGATTTGATGGCTAAAACTTGTCCTATTTATGTGGTTGCTTTTGGTTGCCAATTTGTCATGAAATAAATTAGTAAGTATATGTAAAATTTTTTGACATAATAAATAGTAAATAATTGAAGTATATTATAGTTTGTATTTGTGTTTTTATAATGGTTTATATGGATAAGCTAAATTGAATATTAAATAAACAACATTAAAGCATGTTCGGCCTTATGAAATTGTTACTAAAGTTGTATATATGTTTGGTCAATGAATGGTGAATAATGGGTTGTTTGGTTTATAACTTGCGCACATGTTGTGTTAAGGAAATGTTAGGTTGGTTATTTAGTAAATGAATAGGCATAATGGCATATACTTTATGTATGAATGAAATAATACATATTGAAATGATATGTGCTTTAGTAGCTACAGACATATTTACTTAAATGGAATTATAAGTATGCTTGACCACATTCTAGTTAACTAAGGTCGTGCATAATAATGCATTTTATACTGTGTAAGATAATTTGAAAATTTTGGTATGGTTTTGTAACAGCCCGGTTTAGACCCTAGTAGGAACAGTGGTTTTGGGACCACAAATCTAAGGTCGTAAAAATATTTTAATATTATTTTTGATGTTTATAATATGTGGTTGAGCATGTGTGGAAATTTGGTGTGGAATTTTTATCGATTGAGTGCTTAATTAGCAAAAAAGACATAATCGCATAAAATGTAAAAGTTGTGTGCTTATTGTTAAAGTGTTAATTTGGCATGGCTTATTAAAATGTTTGTCCTTATGTTGTTATTATTCCATTGACAAATTGGATGGACATAAAAGCCTATGGATAGTGAAATTGGAATAAGAATAAAAAGGCTAATAAGGTAAATATGATAATATATGATACTAAATAAAACATTAAGTAAAATACATGTTTATTTCATCTTTTCTACCACCGAATGTTGAGGAGAAGAATAGCCACGGAAGCATTTTAGGTTTCGGCACATCCATAGCTTGATTAAAGGTTCGTTTTTGTTCGGTTTTTAATAATTTCTACGTTTTTGTGATCGTTGCTTAGTGTAATATCAATCCCATGCTTTAATTTTATAATTTGAGGATGATTTTGAGGTATGCCATTGATGAATGTTTGAGCTTTTTGATAGTTGGTGATGAAATATGAAAGATATGCAATAGATTAACATATTTTGTCTTTGAATTTTTGGTGAATTTGAGTAATTTGGGCTAAATTGAGAAAAGTGTAAATTGAGGGGCTAAAATGTGAAATAAATAAAATATTTGGAATTGTATAAGTATAGTGAGAATTCGGCTAGGCATGGGTACAAGTAAATTATGTATTTGATAATTTTATGAAATAGGGACTAAAGTGTCAAAAAGTGAAAATGTGAGGGCTACTTTGTATGATAGATATTGAATTAGAAAGGTAATATATGAAATTGAGAAATGAGGCACTAAGTGTGCATAATTGAATTGAGACAGAGTTGAATGGCACTATGTGTGCAAAGTATTGAAAGCTTTGGTTTTCTTGATTTGCACTGTGTGTGCGATACCAAATTAAGTTCAGTTTTGTATCGAGGCACTAAGTGTGCGATGTTAATTAAGCTTCGGCTATGTTTTGGGCACTAAGTGTGCAATTGAGTTGAAAAGATATTGATTAATGAATGAGACATGGTATCGAGCATCGAATAGCAAGTACGTATGCTAACTAAGTGTTGGCAAATGTATGTTTGAACCTATGTGGTTGATAACAGTTTAAAGATTGAATGAATGGAATTTCGAGCATAGGGTTGAGGATGATATTATGTTTAATTGTGTATCTATCTATGTGATGGTTCAATTGTATATTGATGTTTTATTATTGAGTAGTATGTATTATATTTCGAACTTACTAAGCTCTTAAGCTTACTGTGTGATTTGTTTCTCTGTTTTACAGTGTTTAGTAAAGCTAGCTCGAATTTGGGGATTGTCAACATCTCTATCACACTATCGGCTATCTATTTTGGGTACTTTTGAAAGATGTATATATTTGGTATATGGCATGTATAGGCTAGTTGATATAGTATATTTTGAGATGTTTGGTCTATGCCATGTGATATAGCTTGGGAATTTAATAATGTTCTACATATATGTAGGCTATGAATATGATGAATGAGATATGAAATAGTGAGATTGGAAATGGCATATATTATGCTTGAATTGGTTGATGAGAATGATGGATAAAATGTGAACTTGAGGTATGGTTTTAATGAAGTTTGGTTAACATGATTTGAATGTGTGGATGATAAGTTAAATTGACTTGTTAAGACGGATTTGTATAGGAAGATGAATGATGTTGTTAAAAAATTAAATTGAGTATGTTTTGGTATGTTTGAATGCCATTTATAGTATGAAATTGAATTGGTTTATTCTTATAGGTGTGACCCTAAATGTGGGTGGCAAATTGGTCTTGAAAATGGCCTATAGCTGCCCACACGGTTGATCACATAGGCATGTGGCTCGACCGTGTCATGCAGGTTTGTAATTTGGTGCAAAAAAGACTCAACCAAGGGCTGGACACACGGGCGTATTGTTGGCCGTGTGGTGCAAGTCAGTGTCGACCACGGGTGAGGCACACCAGCGTGTCTCAGGCCGCATGGACAAGTCAGTATGTATTCCCTGTTTTGCCATGGCTTGGACGCATGGGCTTGTCCGAGGCCGTATTCACACGGGCGTGTGACCTCTGTAACTTAGAAAAATGTTTGAATTTTAGAAATCTTTGTATGTGTTCAGTTTAGTCCCGGCTCTATTTTAAAGCATGTTTAAGATCTCGCTGACCTATTTAAGGGACTATATGAATGAGAATTATTATGTTTGGAGGCAGAATGATATGAAATGTTCGGAAATGATTAGTATTACCTCTTAACCCTAGTCCGATGACGGTTAAGGGTTAGAGGTGTTACATTTTATTGGTATCAGAGCTACGGTTTAGTCAATTCTCGGACTAACGTAGCGCGTGTGAGTCTAGCTATACATGCCATATATATAATTGTGATAGTGTGATGAATCCTGACAGTTAAAAATGTGTTTTCATATAGTAATGGATCCCAATCGAGCAGTTACTGATGATGTTGAGAGTAACGCGCCTGCTCCCGCTCAAGGGATAGCGCCGGCCACATTTAGGCCTAATGATGGTAGCCAAGAGGGAGAGGCTAAGTAAACCTTCTTTCGAATGATGAGTGAGTGGTTTTCGGAGTTTGTTCGAACGAATCCGGCTGGTCCACAACCTCCACGCCCACAAGTGCCTGTTATGCCACAAGTTGCAGATCCGAATCGATTGAATAAACCTCCTGTGGATAAAATTCGAAAGTACGAGGCCAAAGAGTTTAGGGCTACAGTTGATGATGATGTCGAGCGAGCTGAGTTTTTTCTTGAGAATACAATCCGAGTGTTCGATGAGATGTCGTTGACCCCTGATGCATGAATTAAGTGTGCAGTTTCCTTGTTAAGAGATACGACTTATAATTGGTGGAAAATGTTGATATCTGTGGTTCTGAGAGAGAGAATTACTTAGGATTTCTTTCAAGTTGAATTCTAAAATAAGTATATCAGTCAACGATTCATAGATCAGACATGTAAAGAGTTTCTAGAGCTGAAGCAAGGCCGCATGTCTGTTACTGAGTATGAACGGGAATTTATGAGACTGAGTCAGTATGCGCGGGAATGTGTTTCAACCGAAGCTACTATGTGTAAACGTTTCATTGAAGGGCTGAATGAAGACAGTAAACTGTTGGTTGGAATACTTAACATAAATTCATTTGTTGTGTTAGTCGAAAGAGCCTGCAAAGCCGCGGAGCTTAGTAAAGAGAAGAAGAAAGCATATTCCGAGGCTAGAGATGAAAGAAAAAGATCAATGGGCAAGTCATATCAAAATCCATCAAAGAGATTCAAAGATGCAAGCAATCGTTCAAATGCTTCGTTGGGACATCCAAGTAGAGATCGTGCGAGACAAAGTGTTGATCTAAGAGCTCAAATTCCAATTGAATAAAGTGTTGGAAGTGATAAAAGCAACAGAACTGAGTGTAGACTGTATGGGAGATGACACGTGGGAAAATGTTGGGGTAAATACAATAATAGAACTGGTTATAAGTGTGGATCCTGAGATCATTTTATTCGAGATTGTCCAGACTTGGCTGAGAAAGACAAAGTTCAGAGTGCAAGACCGAGCAATACAATCTCTAGGGGTAGCCCACCCAGAAATACTGGAAATGCGAATGGAAGCCAAAGAGGGACTATGGATACAACTGTGAGATCCGAGGCGAGAGCACCTGGCTGAGCTTATGATATACGCGCGTGAGAAGAAGCGTCATCTCTAGACGTCATCACTAGTACTTTTACTCTATTTGATAATGATGTGATTGCATCGGTAGATCTAGGTTCTACTCATTCCTATGTGTGTGTGAATTTAGAATCAAGTAAGATTCTACTTGTTGAGTCTACTGAATTTGTGATTAGAGTATCGAACCCCTTAAGAAAGTGTGTCTTAGTGGATAAAATGTGCAAGAACTGCCCATTGATGTTTCGGGATATATGATTTCCGGCTAATTTGATGTTACTACCATTTGATGAATTTGATATCATTCTGGGTATGGATTGGCTCACTTTGCATCATGCTATTGTGAATTGTAAACGGAAGAGTATTGATTTGAGAAGTCAGAATGGTGAGATGGTTCGAATTGAATCCAGTGACTTCAATAGGTTACCAGCTGTTGTATCTGCGATGAAAGCTTTGAAATATGTGAGAAAGGGTTGCGAAGCTTATCTAGCATATGTGATTGATACATAAGTGACAGAAAAGAAAGTTGAATCTGTGCCTGTGGTTTGTGAGTTCCCGAACATGTTTCCTGAAGAATTACCTGGACTACCTCCGATACGGGAAGTTGAATTTGGTATTGATTTATTTCTAGGAACTGCTCCTATCACAATAGCTCTGTATAGAATGGCACCAACAGAATTGAAAGAGTTGAAATCTCAATTGCAAGAGTTGACTGATAGAGGATTTGCACGACTGAGTTTCTCGCCCTGGGGTGCTCCTGTGTTGTTTGTGAAAAAGAAAGACGGCACTAAGCGTAACACCCTTAACCCGTATCCGTCGCTGGATTAGGGTTAAGAGGCATTAACGGAAAAACAAAATCTTTTACGGACATTTCATAATATAATTCATCCAATGCAATCAAATCGTCCCTTAAATAGGTCAATGAGACCTTAAGCATGCTCTAGAATAAGGTTGGGACTAAACCGAACACATACTGAAATTCTCAGAAATTTAAATATTTTTCTATGTTACAGAGGTCACACGCCTGTGTGGGCAAGTCGTGTGCCTCTTACGGCCTTAAACACGCCCGTGTGTCTAAGTCGTGTCAAAATAGGGCATACATATTGACTTGTCCACACGGCCGTGGACAAGCCCGTGTGTCTCACCCATGGTCGCTACTGACTTGCACCACACAGCCAGTCACACGCTCGTGTGTCTTGCCCGTGGTCAAACCTGACTTGCCTTGAATTTCAGCCACGAGGGACACAGTCGAGCCACACGCCCATGTGCTCAACCGTGTTGGCATTTATAGGCCATTTTCAAGGCCAAAATGCCACCCACACTAGGTCATCCCTACAAGTTCAAACAGGCAACATCCCATACACATTTGGCAACCAAAATCATGTCAAATGTTCAACATATCATCCCATTCAATTACATTTCTAGACATGCCAACTTGTATGCCAAATAGTACAACTAAATTACATGTAAAACCAAGCATGATTAATCCACAATTTCACTAAATCACTATGGCATCAATACATCAATAAACTTACCATTCTTAAGACCATTTCATTGCCATCAAGCCATACCAAAACATACTTCATATACCATAATCACTCATGCATATTAACAACATTTATCCAGCCACATCACATGGCTATTTACACATCTCAAACATGTTCCAAAATAGTTAGCCTATACATGTCGTATTTAGCTATATACACATTCAAAAGTACCAAAGTTGAGTTTGATAGTGTAGTGATGATCCTCGATGGTCCCCAAGCCTTCAGTAGCCTTGACGATCTATAAAACAGAGTAAACACACACAAAGTAAGCTTTCAAAAGCTTAGTAAGCCATATACAAATAAACTTATCACAAATTCATTCATAAACATAGCAATTTAGATTCATTACCATATCTTCATTTCAAAACACATAGATATCTCTTTGGCTCAATTGGTTCGCCATTGCATACCAATTCATCATATCTCAAACATTTCATTTGCTCATATCTCAAACATACATATTTCTCAAATGTTTCTTTGCATCAATGCACATACTTACTCACCTTTCATGCTTATACAAAGCATACATATCAGCGTACCTAAAACGGATGTACAATTCACATAGTCATTCATTTCTCGGACTTGCCCATTGAACTGTTCAGAACTAAATAGGATACTCAGAGTGCTCGGAATAGTTGTACAATGCTAATGTCCCAGATGTGGTCTTACATGAAATCAGATATCGATGACACTGTCCCAAACAGGGTCTTACACGAATCAATACGATGCCAATGTCCCAGACATGGTCTTACACGTAAGTCTCATGTCGATGCCAACATCCCAGACGTGGTCTTACATGAAATCTTTAATCAATGTCAATGCCCCAGACGTGGTCTTATATGATATCACATATCAGACACCTATGTCATGACATACGCAATCCTATCTATTCCTAGGTTCAGACGGGACTTCTCAGACATTGATAACTTATCAATACATACATTCTCTGATTTCACATACATTTTATCTCGAGCATTATGCATAGCAATCCAAGTTTCATAGATGCGCAAATAACTCAAATCAAATACATTTATTTGTATATCGACTTATCTCATATTCGATTAACATACAGACTCAACTATTCGACCACTTCTGACTTTCCACGATCTAAGCCCGTTTTCTTCGATTCTTGATCTATACATATTCAAATGTAACCCATTTATTCACCAATTCATTCAATTCAATCCAAGAACACACATTTAGGGTAATTTAAAAATTAGCCCTCACATTTTCACATTTGGACATTTTAGTTCCTATTTCACAAAATCACAAAATACAAAAAATCTCATGTCACTCACGTCTAGCCGAATTTTTACATGCTTCATACTAGTCTATACATTTCATTTATTTCACAATTTAATCCTTCAAAATATTATTCTTTCAATTTAATCCAAATTACTCAAAATCATCAAAACTCCAAAGTCAAGCTATGTTATTCTATCATATATAATTCATATTTCACCATCAAACATCCCAAAACTCATATGTTCATCAATGGCACATTACAAAATATTCATCAATTCACAAAATTGAAGAATGGGTTTTGAAGTATACAAAGCAACAATTACAAAAACATAGAAATTATCAAAAACCGAGTAAAAATCATACCTTAATTAAACTTTAAAGTAGTCAAATGTCATGGAAGCTTAACCATTCTTTTTCTTTTCTACACTCGATGGATAATGGCCACCATTTTATTTTTATTTTAATATAATAACATTAATATACATTTTACCAAATTACCATTAATGAAAGCATTCAAAATTCATATAATGTATGGCCATTTTTGTCCATTACCTTCCACTATCTTTTAAAATGGTTTAATTTCCTTATAAGGCCTCCTCATCTAAAAGCTACATCAATTAGTCCATTAATCAAATAGAAAGCTACTTTTACGATTTACGCGATTTAGTCCTTTGCTCAAATTAGGCACACAAATAGAAAAATTAATTCACAAAACTTTGGCACATGCTTAATCACATATCACAGGCACATAAAATAATTTTAAAATATTATTCTAACTCATATTTGTGGCCCTGAAACCACTGTTCCGACTAGGGTCTAAACTGGACTGTTACACTATGAGGATGTGTATCGACTACCGACAGTTGAACAAAGTGACGATAAAGAACAAATATCCGTTGCCATGTATTGGTGATTTGTTTGATCAATTGAAAGGAGCTACAGTGTTTTATAAGATAGATTTGAGATCGGGCTACTATCAATTGAGAGTTAAAGAATCAGATGTATCGAAAACTGCTTTAAGGACGAGGTACGGACACTATGAATTCTTAGTTATGCCTTTTGGACTAACAAATGCTCTTGCAGTGTTTATGGATTTGATGAACCGGATATTCAGACCGTATTTGGATCATTTTGTTGTGGTGTTCATTGATGATATTCTGATTTACTCATGTGATGAGATGCAACATGCCGAGCATTTGAGAATTGTGTTACAGACTCTGCGTGAAAAGCAATTGTATGCAAAGTTTAGCAAATGTGAGTTTTGGTTTCGTGAGGTTGGTTTTCTGGGCCATGTTGTATCAGCTGTGGGAATACGAGTTGATTCAAGTAAGATCTCAGCTATTTTAGAATGAAAGCCTCCGAGAAATATGTCTGAAGTCTGTAGTTTTCCGGGACTAGCGGAATATATTATAGACGGTTTGTGAAAGGTTTCTCAATGATTGTGACTCCATAGACGAAATTGCTACAGAAAGATATTAAATTCAAGTGGCCAGAAAAGTGCCAGCAGAGTTTTGAACAGTTGAAAGCATTATTGACAGAGGCGCCATTGTTAGTTCAACTGAAATCGGGTAAAGAGTCATAGTTTACAGTGATGCATCGTTGAATGGTTTGGGCTGTGTGCTGATGCAAGAAGGTAAAGTCATCGCTTATGCTTCGAGGCAGTTAAAATCGCATGAAAAGAACTATCCAACGCATGATCTTGAATTACTGCAATTGTATTTGCATTGAAGATTTGGCGTCACTACTTATTTGGTGAGAAATGTCATGTTTTTACGGATCACAAAAGCTTGAAATATCTGATGACTCAGAAAGAATTGAATTTGCGGCAAAGAAGATGGTTAGAATTGCTGAAAGACTACAAGCTTGTGATTGATTATCATCCGTGCAAAGCTAATGTTGTTGCTGGTGCTTTGAGCCTAAAGTCTATATATGCTTTGCGAGCTATGAGTACTCAAATAGATCTACGTAATGATAGTTCAATTTTAGCTGAGTTAAAAGTGAGGCCGATGTTCATACGTCAGATTTGTGATGCTCAAAAGTTTGATGGAGAGATGATGACAAGACGAGCTCAATGTGGATTGAATTCTTATTCAGAATTTCGGATTGATAATGATGATTGTTTGAGTTCCGAGGAATTTAGAGTTGATTCAGTTAATTTTGAACGAAGCTCATAATAGTCGTTTGATTTTTCATCCGAGGAGTACGAAAATGTATAACGGTCTTAAACAGTTTTACTGGTGGCATGATATGAAACGGCACATCTTAGAGTTTGTTTCAAAATGTCTAGTTTGTCAGCAAGTTAAAGCTGAACATCAGGTTCCATCTGGTTTGTTACAATTGATTATGATTCCTGAGTGGAAATGGGAGAGAATCACGATAGACTTTGTGTCGGGATTGCCCTTATCTGTGGGAAAGAAAGATGCAATTTGGGTGATAGTTGACAGATTGATGAAATCAGCTCATTTTATTCCGATAAGAACAGATTATTCACTTGATAAATGGGCTGAATTGTATATTACTGAGATTGTGAGATTGCACGGGGTGCCATTTTCTATTGTATCTGACAGAGATCCGAGATTTACTTCGCGGTTTTGGAAGAAATTACGAGAGGCTTTATGCACAAAATTGCATTTTAGCATTGCATTTCATCCGCAAACGGATGGTCAATCTGAGCGGATCATTCAAGTTCTCGAAGATATGTTGAGAAGTTGTATTCTTGAATTTGAAAGTATGTGGGAAAAATATTTGCCGTTGATTGAATTTGAGTACAATAATATTTTTCAATCTAGCATTAAAATGGCACCGTATGAGGCTCTTTACGGTCAAAAATGTCAAACTCCATTGTATTGGACTGAGCTAAGTAAGAATAAGATTCACGGGGTTGATTTAATAAAAGAGACTGAGTAGAAAGTGAAAGTGATTCGTAATAGTTTTAAAGCAGCTTCAGATCATCACAAGTCTTCTGCAGATTTGAAACGAAAAGATATTGAATTTGAAGATGGTGACAATGTGTTTTTGAAAGTGTCTCCGTGGAAGAAAATACTTCGATTTGGCCGGAAGGGCAAGTTGAGTCCGAGGTTTATTGGGTCTTATGAGATAATTGAACGAGTTGGGCCGGTTGCTTATAGATTGTTGTTACCACCTGAATTAGAGAAAATTCATAATGTATTTCACGTATTGGTGCTTCGATGATACAAATCAGATCCATCGCATGTGATTGCTCCTATTGAGGTTGAGATTCAGTCAGATTTGTCGTATAATGAGGAACTGATTCGAAATTTGGCATGAGAGACCAAAGAGTTGAGAAACAAAAGAATTTCTTTAGTGAAAGTGTTGTGGTACAAACATGGAGTAGAAGAGGCTACGTGGTAGCCTAAAGATGTTATGAGAGAGCAATATCCGAACCTATTCACTGGTGAGATTTTCGGGGACGGAAATCCCTAAGGGGGGAGAGTTGTAACAGCCCGGTTTAGACCTTAGTAGGAATAGTGGTTTCGAGACCACAAATTCGAGGTGAAAAAAATATTTTAATATTATTTTTGATGTTTATAATATGTGATTAAGCATGTGTGAAAATTTGGTGTGGAAATTTTATCGATTGATTGCTTAATTAGCAAAAAGAACTTAATCGCATAAAATGTAAAAGTTGTGTGCTGATTGTTAAAGTGTTAATTTGGCATGGCTTATTAAAATGTGAGTCCTTATGTTGTTATTATTCCATTGACAAATTGGATGGACATAAAAGCCTATGGATAGTGGAATTGGAATAAGAATAAAAAGGCTAATAAGGTAAATATGATAATATATGATATTAAATAAAACATTAAGTAAAATACATGTTTGTTTCACCTTTTCTACCACCGAATGTTGAAGAGAAGAATAGCCATGGAAGCATTTTAGGTTTCGGCATATCCATAACTTGATTAAAGGTCCGTTTTTGTTCAGTTTTTAATAATTTCTACATTTTTGTGATTGTTGCTTAGTGTATTATCAAACCCATGCTTCAATTTTAGAATTTGAGGATGATTTTGAGGTATACCATTGACGAATGTTTGAGCTTTTTGATAGATGGTGATGAAAAATGAAAGATATGTGATAGATTAACATATTTTGTCTTTGAATTTTTGGTGAACTTGAGTAATTTGGGCTAAATTGAGAAAAGTGTAAATTGAGGGACTAAAATGTGAAATAAATAAAATATTTGGAATTGTATGAGTATAGTGAGAATTTGGCTAGGCATGGGTACAAGTAAATTATGTGTATTTCATAATTTTATGAAATAGGGACTAAAGTGTTGAAATGTGAAAATGTGAGGGCTATTTTGTAAAATACCCTAAATATGTGTGTTTGGATTAAATTGAATGAGCTAAATTTGAATATGTATAGACCAAGAAAGGAGAGATTTGGATCGAGATCGAGGCAAAGACAAAGTACTCGATTAACCGGTTAGTTTCGATATTTCGACGTCTAAGGTAACTTCAGATACAGTACAAGTTGTTAATTTACTATCTATGTGATGTGAATTTTACGATAGATGTTGAATTAGAAAGGTAATATATGAAATTGAGAAATTGTTTGAATTTTAGAAATTTGTGTATGTGTTCGGTTAAGCCCCAGCTCTATTTTAAAGCATGTTTAAGGTCTTGTTGACCTATTTAAGGGACTATATGAGTGAGAATTGTTATGTTTGGAGGCGGAATGATATGAAATGTTCGGAAATGATTAATATTACCTCTTAACCATAGTCCGGTGACGGTTACGGGTTAGGGGTGTTACAGGTTTGTGTATACAATGTGATTAATAATGCATGCTTGATAAGTAAATTAGCTAATCACTTTTTATATTTATATAATTTCGAATATGATATAAGTGATTATGTGAATGAATGAAAGTTGTGTTTTGTCTGGTAATGTCTCGTAACCCCATTTTGGCAATGGATACGGGTTAGGGTGTTACACTTTCAGTTGGTCAAATAAATCATCAATCCTCAACAAAGGATACTTGTTCTTAATGGTTACCTTATTGAGCTGTCGATAATCTATACAAAGTCTTATATTCCTGTCTTTCTTTTTTACGAACAACATTGGAGCACCCCAGGGAGAATAACTTGGTCTCGCAAAACCCTTACATGTCAACTCTTGCAACTGAGTCTTTAACTCTTTCAATTCGGTCGGAGCCATTCTATAAGGAGCAATCGATATTGGTGAAACACCAGGGACTAAGCAATCGATATTGGTGAAACACCAAGGACTAACTCAATACCAAACTCAACTTCTCTAATTGGAGGCAATCCTGGAAACTCCTCTGGAAAAACATCCAAATATTCACACACCACCGGCACCGATTCAATTTTCAATTCATACTCTTTCGTGTTTAACACATAGGCTAGGTAAGCTTCACACCCTTTGCTTATACATTTTTGAGCTAACATTGAAGAAATCACTATAGGCAATCTATCTAACTCATCTGATTCAACCTGAAGAATTTCACCATTTTCACGTTTCAATTTAATAACTTTCTGTCTACAATTTAGTATAGTATCATGCAACATCAGCCAATCCATACCCAAAATGACATCAAACTCATCAAATGGCAACAACATCAAGTCAGCCGGAAAATAGTGATATCTAATTATCAAAGGACATTTCTTACATACTTTGACAACTAAAACATGCTTGCCTAAATGGTTTGACACCTTAATCACAAATTCGGTAAACTCAACAGGAAATTTCTTATTATTTACCAAATTAATACAAACATATGAATGAGTAGATCCAGGGTCAATCAATGCAATAACGTCATTATCATAAAGAGAAAAAGTACCAGTAATAACATCGGGAGATGTCGCTTCTTCGCGAGCACGGATGGCATAGGCCCTAGCAGGTGCTCAAGCTTCGGATCTCACTGTGGTTTCTTTCGTTACACCTTTACTACTGGATCCATTTCCAGTATTCCTCGGGGGTCTTCCTCTAGAAGCAGTATTACTAGGCCTTGCACTCTGAAATTTCTCTTTCTCTGCCATCTCCGGGCAATCTTTGATAAAATGATCTTGAGAACCACACTTAAAACAAGCCCGATCATTCATTCTACATTCGTCGAGATGTCGTCTTCCACAATGTTGACATTCAGGCCTATTATATTTTACATTACCCACACTTGCCATCGAAGTAGCTTGAGATTTAAAACTCGAATGTTGTTTCCCACGATCTCTGCGTGAATACCCTGCTGAAACATTCGAATGGGAATACATCTCTTTCGATTTCTTAGACTGAGATGGGAAGGACTTATTCATCGGTCTTTTCCTTAAGTCTCTAGCTTTAAGATCAGCTTTCCTCTTCTCTTTGTTCAATTCTTCGGCCTTAAAAGCTCGTTCAGCCAATACCACAAACTCTTTCAGCTCTAAGATCCGACTAACACACAAATATCTTCATTTAATCCATCCTCAAATCTTTTGCACATAATAGCCTCCGTAGAAACACGTTTTCGAGCGAATTTGCTCAGTCTAACAAATTCCCGCTCATATTCAGTCACTGTCATACGACCCTATTTCAGCTCAATAATTTTTTTTATGTTTCTAGTCAATGAACCGTTGGCTAATATACTTCTTTCAGAACTCCTCTTAAAAGAAGTCCTAGGTGACCCTTTCTCTCGGAACTACAGATACAAGTGTATTCCACCAATGGTATGCAAAATCTATCAAAAGTGAGATAGCACACTTTAAACATTCATATGGTGTGCAGGACAACTCATCAAATACCCTGATGGAGTTTTCGAACCAAAACTCGACTTTTTCGGGATCATCATCCACATTAGCTCAAAAATCTTCAACCCCGTGCTTTCAGATTTTATCAACCGAGGCCTTATTCATCCTTACAAAGTCCATACCTTGTGGGGCTACGGGAACCAGTCAAGCAATGGGTGGGGGTGGAGGAGGTTGGGCATTCGAATTTGTTCAAACAAATTCCGTATATCACTCATTTATCATATGGAGAAAGGCTTCCCTGCCTCCTTCTTCTTGACTAACCGTAGTGGGTCTACTATCAGACGACACTGCCCCTTTAGCGGGAGCCGGCACATTACTTTCGACTTTGTCAGCCTCAGCTCAATTGTGATCCATTACTATATGAAAACACAATTTAAAATTGTCAGGAGTCATCACACTATCACAATTCATTTGTGGCATGTATAGCTAGACTCTTACACACGCTACGTTATTCCGAGAATCGACTAAACCATAGCTCTGATACCACTAAATGTAACACCCCTTACCGAATCCGATGCCAGGATAGGGTACAAGGCATTACCGGGCTTATTCGCAAGCAAACATTCAAAATCAAGTCATGAAATTCCACTCAAATTTAAAACTTTTCAAAAGCATTCATAACGTCCCTAAAACAAGCCTACGAGTCCCAAAACATGCATCGGAAGAGGTTTGGGACTAAACCAAAAACTTTGGAAACTTTTGGGAAACTTAAAATTTTTTTCATAAAAGGTGGTCACAAGCCCGTATGGGTTCGGGACATGCCCGTGTGACCCTATGACACGCCCATGCTTCAGGCAGTGTTCAAATTAGGGAGCATTTTGTTTATTACATCATCATCAAATTGAGGTCACACGCCCGTGTGCTTAAGCCGTGTGATCGATTAAATTTTTATAATTTTTCATAAAATAGGTGCAGACTTCACACGGCCAGGGCACACGCCCGTGTTCGAGGTCGTGCCATCCACACGACTGAGATACACGCCTGCGTCTCTGCCCGTCTACTCATTACTGAGCATTCTGTTTTGCAACAATTAAGGTGCAGGGGACACACGACCGAATCACATGCCCGTGGGGCAAACCATTTGTCGCACACGGCCTAGACACATGCTCGTGTGTCTATCCGTGTGGACAAATAGAAGGTTATTTACCAAGCCTTTTTTGCACCCTTCCATGCACCAACCTACACAACAAAACATAGCACCAATCCAAGCATATACTTTCAACCCAATCAGCCATGCACAAGGCATCCACATATCATTTACATACTATCATTTATCACATACAAACATCACCTACTTAGCATCTCAAATCATGCAATTTCTCACATTCATGAGAACATCATCATATGTATATATACTTAACCAATATTAGCCAATATCAAATGCCCATTTACAAAATGAATTATCAACTATTGAAGCCAACACATATGGTCAAATCAATTATGACACATAACAAAAAGACCAAGTCCTTATACATGCCATAACTCAAAATAATGTAATCATAAGTACCCAAAATGATAATTTGATAGTGTGAATGGATTTCCGACCGTCTTCGACCCCGAGCTGGCTTGCTGACACTATAAGACAAGAGAAAAAGAAAGGGAGTAAGCTTTAAAGCTTAGTAAGTTCCTATGCAAATAATAAGCATCATACACACTTTAACATATATTTAACATAAAGTAAATTAACATAAATGTCATTGTGAATTCACAATCAAGCTTAGCATAGATGTTATTAAAATCTTAACATCATAACTTACTCGATCGAACCAATTCGAGGTTTCATCACATATCAAGCTCATTAAGCATAAGTTTTATGTACATACCAGTACCAACTTGCAACTTACCATAATCTTTCACATCATACCATAGTCTTTCACAACATAAATTTTTCGATAATTTTCCCGTTGAACCACTTGGAATACTAAAGGATACTCGTGAAATTTCACACACATAGTACTATACCAATGCCATATCCCAAATACGATCTTACATGGGATCTCATATCGATGCCAATAGCCCAGCTATGGTCTTACACGAAATCTCATATCGATGACATATCCCAGATATGGTCTTACACGTTATCTCAACTAACCCTAATGTCATGACATTTGTATCCTAACAATTTCTGAGGTTCAACCGGGATTTGTTTCTCGCTTGTCGAACTTTTTCGAATTCATTCAAAGAGTAAATCACAATTCATACAATAATAACACAATTAAAGCATAAATAATAATGCATTATTTACATATTAACTTACCTCGGTACAAAAATAGCAGAAATGGACCTAATCGTCAATAACCTTGTTTTTACCCCGATCAAGGTCCGAACCTCGTCTTTCTTGATCTATAATAGAAAATTTAACTTATTTATTATTCACATTATTTAATTCAGTCCAAAATCACATTATAGAAAAAATTACATTTTTGCCCCTAAACTTTAACATATTTACATTTTTACCCTTAGACTTGAAAAATGAAATCTATTCAATTTCTTCGATTCCCAAGCCTAGCTGATCCTCTTTTATACTTATAGTAGTCCACATTTTTCATTTAATCACACTTTTACAAACATTTTATAATCTTTTTATAATTAGGTCCTTTTGACATTTTCATCAAAAACCACCTAGCAAAAGTTGTTTATCACACCTCAAACATTCTTAATCTACCATTAGACATCAAAATACATAAAATATCAAACAAAGGCCAAACCCTTTACCTTGATCTTTCCATAAATTAATGGTAGAAATAGATAGATCGGATGATAACGACTTCAAAAACATAAAGAACATTAAAAATGAGGCTAGGATGTACTTACAATCAAGCTTGAAAGATGACAAAACCCTAGCTATGGTGTTCTTATGAAATTCGGCCAAGGTAGAAGAAAGATGAGCAAATTTTGGCTTTATTTTCCCTTTTTATTCTTTTATTAACCAAATGACGAAAATGCCCTTATTGCCAAACTTTAAATTTTTATCTCACCATTTCCATTTCTGTCCACTATCTTAAGAAATGGTCTAAGTATCATATAAGGACCTCTAATTTAAAATCCCATAGCAATTAGACACCTCTAACATGTAGAATTCAACTTTTGTACTTTTTACAATGTAGTCCTTTTGACTAAATTGAGTGCCCAAACGTCAAAATTTTTGAACGAAATTTTCACGAGATCATTCCGTGAAACTGTAGACCATAAACATGTAATAAAAATGAACTTTACTGTGTCAGATTTGTGGTCCCGAAACCACTGTTTCGACTAGGCCCAAAATCGGGCTGTTACAATACCAATACCATATCCCATATATGGTCTTACATGGGTTCTCATATCGATGCCAATAGCCCAGCTATGGTCTTACACGAAGTCTCATATCGATGCCATATCTCAGATATGGTCTTACACGAAATCAATAACCCTAATGTCATGACATTTGTATCCTAACTATTCTTAAGGTTCAACCGGGATTTTCTCACTTGTCGAACTTTGTTGATTACGTTCAAGGAGTCGATTATAATGAATACAATATTAAAGCATTTCGAACATAAACAAAACAATGCATTATTTACATACGAAATTACCTCGGTACAAAAATAGTAGGAATGGGACTTAATCGTCAAATACTTTGTTTTTCCTTCGATCTAGGTCCGAACCTCGTTGCTCTTAATCTATAATAGCAGATTTAACTCATTTATTATTCACATTATTCAATTCAGTCCAAAAATCACATTATGGAAAAATTACATTTTTGCCCTTAAACTTTGACATATTTAAATTTTTGCGCCTAGGCTCGAAAAATAAAGTCTATTTCAATTTCTTCGATTCCCAAGCCTAGCCAACCCTCTTTTATACTTATAGTAGTCCACATTTTTCATTTAATCACACTTTTACACACATCTTATAATCTTTTTACAAATTGGTCCTTTTGACATTTTCATTAAAAACCACCTAGCAAAAGTTATTTATCACACATCTAATTTGCATAATCCACTTTAGACATCAAAATACACAAATATCCAACCTGGTTCAAACCCTAAACCTTGATTATTCCTTAAATTAATGGTAGAAATAGGTAGATCGAGTGATGACAACTTCAAAAATGTAAAGAGCATTAAAAATGAGGGAAGAATGAACTTACAATCATGCTTGGAAGCTTGACAAACCCTAGCTATGTCTCGTTCTTGTAATTTTCAGCCAAGGGGTTGAAGATGAACAAAAATTGGATTTTAATTTGATTATTAATTCATTTAATTAGCCAAATGACCAAAATGCCCTTAACTTAAAACATAGAAATTCTCTTACTTCATGTCCATATTTGTCCACTAACTTAAGTAATGGTCTTATTACCATCTAAGGACATTCAATTTAAAATTTCATAGCAATTAGACACCTCTAACATGTAGAACTCAACGTTTGCACTTCTTACAATTTAACCCTTTTGACTAAATTGAGTGCCCAAACGTCAAATTTTCGAACAAAATTTTCACAAAATCATTCCGTGAAACTGTAGACCAAAAAAATATAATAAAAATAATTTTTTCTACATCAGATTTGTGGTCTCAAAACCACTGTTCCGACTAGGTCCAAAATCGGGTTGTTACAGAAGCTATCTCAATCTCATATCTCATATAAGGCTCACTCTCGAGCTATCAACAGGTCTGCTCCCACAAGCTGACGGTCATGCCGTAGCTACATGGTACTGTTCACACAAGCTGATGAGAATTCGCACACATGTCGGATAACTCATCCACCGGTAGGACGTACAGACCAACACCCAAATCACATAACCCCTAATGATATGTCATTCGTATCCTAATATATTCCTAAGGTTCAACCGGGATTTCACATTGCTGAATCTTCGTCGAACTTATTCGTAAGGTCGTATTCATAATTAATTCAATAATACAGCATTGAAAAAACAAATAAATTTATGCTTATTAACATACGAACTTACCTTGATCGCAAAAAGAACGAAATGGATCGACTAGTCCAATACTTTGTTTTTCCCCAGATCTAGATCCTCACCTTAATGGGTTGATGACGTCAGAAACAGAATGTCAAGGTTTTTGAACACGGGCCAAGACACGGGCATGTCATGGCCGTGTGAGGGACACGGGCCATGGACATAGGCATGTGCCAGGCCATGTGAAAACCCCTGTAGGTTTTAATTGAGAAATAAATCCACACGGACATGGGATACGGGTGTGTCCCTATATGCTTAGGCCTTGTGAGCTACATGGTCCTTCAACATGGCCATGTTATCAGGTCACACGGGCGTGTAGCCCTTCCACACGGGCATGTGCCCCTGTTTTTAGTGACATTTTCCAAAGTTTTTCTAAAGAACTCGATTTGGTCCCAAATCGTTTCTAAAGTGTGTTTTGGGGCTCGTAAGCTCATATTGGGGATTTTAAGACAAAGTTTGAAAGGTTTTAAATCTGAATGAAATCTCATAACTTGGAATTGTTTGTATGCATGATTTTAAGAAAGGTAAACACCTCATACCCTGTACCGGTGTCGGATATGGGTAAGGGGTGTTACATTTAGTGGTATCAAAGCCATGGTTTAGTCGATTCTCAGACTAACCTAGCGTGTGT
The DNA here is from genome assembly GCA_005393395.2 of Gossypium australe. Taxonomy (NCBI): domain Eukaryota; kingdom Viridiplantae; phylum Streptophyta; class Magnoliopsida; order Malvales; family Malvaceae; genus Gossypium; species Gossypium australe. The sequence continues at coordinate 105,670,212 of CM016621.1, read as the reverse complement.
GTAAGTCTAGCTATACATGCCATATATGAATTATGATAGTATGACGACTTCTGACAATTTAAAATGTGTTTTTATTTAGTAAATGGATCCTGACGGAGCAGTGGCGGATGATGTAGAAAGTAATACACCGGCTCTCGCAGAAGGGACCGCGCCAGTCGAGAGTGGGCCCATGACACTGAGTCAGGGCGGAGGGGCTAGAGAAGCCTTCCTCCATATGATGAACTGGTATTCAGAGTTTGTTCGTGCAAACCCGAACGCTCCACGTCCTCCACCCTCTCTAATTCCCCAACTTGCCCCTACAGCTCCCCAAGTAGTGGAAACGATTAGAAGAGAAAAACCTTCGGCAGATAGAATTCAAAAGCAATGGGCTGAGAAATTTAGAGCGAATATAGATGATGTCCCAGAAAGGGCAGAGTTCTGGCTAGAAAATACCATTAGGGTATTCGATGAATTGTCTTGCACACTTGAGGAGTTCATAAAGTGTGTTGTGTCACTCCTGCGACACTCAGCCTACTAATGGTGGAACACCCTTATGTTAGTTGTACCAAGGGAAAGGATTACATGGGAGTTTTTCCAAGAGGAATTTTGAAAGAAGTATATTAGTCAGAGGTTTGTAGACCAGAAGAGAAAGGAATTTCTGGAATTGAAACAACGCCGAATGACAGTAACAGAATCTGAGCGTCAGTTCGTGAGACTCAGCAAATACGCTAGGGAGCGCGTATCTACTGAAGCCATCATGTGCAAGAGATTGGAAGACGGATTGAATGAAGACATCTGATTATTAGTTGGTATCTTAGAGTTAAGAGAGTTTGTGGTGCTTGTTGAAAGAGCTTGTAAGGCCGAGGAATTGGCCAAAGAGAAAAAGAAACCTGATATTGAGTCTCGTGACTCAAAGAAAAGACAATTGGGGAAGTCGTTTCAATCCTCATCCAAGAAATCAAGAGAGTTCACTACTCGATCCAATGCTTCAGTTGGATTCTCAAACTGAAATAAGAATAAGCAGTACACGGCGTCTAAAACTCAAACCACTTTAATTGCGAGTGTTGGTAGTGCTCGACCTAAGACTGGAATGCTCACAGTGTGGTAGGCATCATTTCGGTGAACGTCGAGGAAATGAAAGATGTTGTTTCAAATGTGGGTCACTAGACCATTTTATTCGAAACTGTCCTAAGATGGATGAGAAAGATAGAAAGCAAGATGTGTGAGCGAGTAATGCTCATTCTAGCGGCAGACCACAGAAGAACCCGAGAAGTGGAGCTAGCAGTAGAGGTGCGCCTAGAGATTCCACTGTGAGATCAGAGGGTAGAGCTCCTACAAGGACATATTCCATTCGCACTCACGAAGAGGCATCATCCCCAAATGTGATTACGGGTACTTTTTCTCTTCATGATATTTCTGTTGTTTCTTTGATTGACCCGAGGTCTACCCATTCCTGTATTTGTATGAAACTGGTGTTTAGCATGAATATGCTTGTTGAGTCTACAGATTTTGTGATAAAAGTGTCAAACTTGTTAGACAAGCATGTGATAGTTGACAAAGTGTGTAGAAATTGTCTTTTGATGATTAGAGGACATTGTTTTCCGGCTAACCTCATGCAACTACCGTTTGATGAATTTGACCTAATTCTTAGCATGGATTGGTTGACTGTTCATAACGTGTTAGTAAATTGTGGTAGTAAGTTTATTGAACTGAGATGTGAAAGTGGGGATATTATTCGGGTTAAATCAGGTGAATCGAATAACTTACCTGTACTGATTTCTTCTATGACTACTGAGAAATACATGAGAAAAGGGTATGAGTCCTATCTTGCATTTTTGTTGAATACCCAAGAGTCAAAAGTAAATATTGAGTCAGTGCCTGTGGTGTGCGATTATCTGGACGTGTTTCTGGAAGAGTTACCTAGATTGCCTCCAGCTAGGGAAGTTGAGTTTGGTATTGAGTTGGTCCCTGGTACGGCACCTATTTCGATTGCCCCGTATAGGATGGCACCATTGGAGTTAAAATAATTGAAGGCTCAGTTACAAGAGTTAATGGATAAAGGTTTTGCAAGATCGAGTTATTCTCCGTGGGGTGCTCCCGTACTTTTTGTAAAAAAGAAAGACGGGTCGATGAGACTGTGTATAGACTACCGACAGCTCAACAAGGTTACAGTTAAGAACAAGTATCCTTTGCCAAGGATCGATGATTTGTTTGACCAATTGAAGGGAGCCACAGTGTTTTCTAAGATAAATCTGAGGTCTGGTTATTACCAGCAGAGAGCTAAGGAACAAGATGTACCGAAAACTACATTTTGGACGAGGTATGGCCATTATGAGTTTCTCATTATGCCCTTTGGCTTAACAAATGCTCCCGCCATGTTTATGGATTCAATGAATCATATTTTTTTACTGTACTTGGATAAGTTCATTGTTGTTTTTATCGATGATATATTAATTTATTCTCGTGATGAGAGTGAGCACGCGGAGCATTTAAGAACTATTTTGCAAACTTTAAGAGATAAGCAGTTGTATGCTAAATTTAGCAAAAGTGAATTTTGGCTACGAGAAGTCCGATTCTTAGGACACATCATGTCGGGTGATGGAATTAGAATTGATTGGAAACCACCGAGGATGTGTCAGAAATTAGAAGCTTTTTGGGCTTAGCGGGATACTTCAGATGTTTTGTTAAAGGATTCTCCAAGATTGCTACACCGATGATGAGGTTGCTACAAAAAGATGTTAAATTCAAATGGACAGAGAAGTGTCAATAGAGTTTTGAGAAACTAAAAGCATTATTGACTGAAGCCTCAGTTTTAGTGCAACCAGAACTGGAAAAAGATTTCATAGTGTATAGCGATGCATCCTTAAATGGATTGGGGTGTGTGCTTATGCAGGAAAGCAAGGTAATAGCAAATGCCTCGAGACAACTTAAACCACATGAGAAAAGCTATCCGACTCACGATTTAGAGCTGGTCGGCATAGTGTTTACACAGAATATTTGGAGACACCATTTGTATGGCGAGAAATGCCGAGTATTCACTGACCATAAAAGTCTGAAGTATTTGATGACTCAAAAGGAACTGGACCTTCACCAACAGAGATGGCTAGAGCTCATAAAAGATTATGAACTGGTGATTGACTATCACCTGGGAAAGGCGAACGTGGTTGCCGATACTTTAAGTAGGAAGCCATTGTTTGCCTTGAAGGCTATGAACACTCAGTTGTTAATAACTGACGATGGTTCAATTTTAGCCAAGTTGAGAGTGAAACCAATGTTTTTGCAAGAGATTTGTAAAGCTTAGAAAAGTGATAAAGAGTTGCAAGCTAAGATAACTCAGTGCGAGACGGGTATAAAATTAGACTTTCTGATTGGTTCAGATGGATGTTTAATATTTTAAAACAGAATTTGGATACCCAAAAACGACGAGCTTATTCAGAAGATTTTGCATGAGGCACATAGCAGTTGTATGTCTATCCATCCGGGTAGTGTGAGAATGTAGAAAGACTTGAAGAAAATGTATTGGTGGTCGGGAATGAAAAGAGACATCTCAGAGTTTGTCTCTAAGTGTTTAATTTGTCAGCAAGTGAAAGCCGAACACCAAGTACATTCGGGTTTACTTCAGCCCTTGATGGTTCCAGAGTGGAAATGAGACCGTATTACCATGGATTTTGTGTCTGGTTTACCGTTGACGCCAAGGAAGAAAGATGTCATTTGGGTTGTGGTTGACAGGCTAACTAAGTTGGCTCATTTTATACTGGTGCGTACCGATTATCCACTTGAGAAATTGGCTGAACTATATGTTTCTGAAATTGTGAGGCTTCACGGAGTACCTTTATCGATCATTTCGGATAGAGATCCGAGGTTCACATCACAATTTTGGAAAAACTTGCAAGAAGCTTTGGGGACAAAGTTGAATTTTAGCATGGCTTTCCAACCCACAAATCGACGGTCAGTCAGAAAGGTAATTCAGATTCTTAAAGATATGTTGCGGTGTTGCGTTCTTGAGTTTCAAGGCAGTTGGGAAAAGCACTTACCATTGGTAGAGGTTGCCTACAACAACAGCTATCAGTCGAGTTTGAAAATGGCGCCTTATGAGGCTTTGTATGGGTGTAAGTGTCGAACGTCCTTATATTGGACCGAACTCAGAGAAAATCAGATACACGGGGTTGACTTAGTCAGAGAAATAGAAGAGAAAGTAAAAGTAATTCGTGATTGTTTAAAGGCCGCTTCTGATAGTCAAAAATCCTACGCGGATTTGAAACGAAAAGAAATTGAGTTTCAAGTCGGTGATAAGGTGTTATTGAAAGTATCTCCGTGGTAGAAAATCCTCAGATTTGGTAAGGAAAGGCAAATTAAGTCCGCGTTTTAATAGACCTTATGAGGTGATTGAGAGAATTGGACCGGTTGCTTATCGATTAGCCTTGCCATCCGAGTTAGAAAAGATCACGATGTATTCCATGTGTCTACATTGAGTCGTTATCGTTCTGACCCATCGCATGTGATTTCACCAACAGAGGTTGAGATTTGTTCAGACACGACCTATGGTGAAGAGCAGGTTAAGATTTTAGATCGGTAGGTCAAGAAATTGAAGAATAAAAGTATAGCACTTGTGAAAGCACTATGGCATAGACATGGGGTTGAAGAGGCCACATGGGAGCCCGAGGAAACTATGAGAGAGCAATACCCGAACCTTGTTGCTGATAAGATTTTCGGGGACGAAAATCCCTAAGGGGGAGAATTGTAACAGCTTGATTTTGAGGCTAGTCGGAACAGTAGTTTCGGAACCACTATTTTGAGGTTAGAGAAAAATTATTCTAATATTAGTTTATATGTTATAGCATGATTATATGAGTGCATGAAAATTTTGGTGAATTAATTTTAGTGATTGCATGCTTAATTATGAAAAAGGACTAAATCGCATAAAGTACAAAAGTTTTGTTCTACAAGCTAAAGGTGTCAAATAACTATGGAACCTTAAATCTGAGGTCCTTAATGTGCAATTAGGCCCTTAGGAGAGTGTTAGCCGGCCATAGGGGACAAAGAAATTGAAATTGGTTAAAGTTGGTGGAATTAGGTGACTAATTTGATGAAATAAAATAAAATAAGAGAAAGTTTTCATCTTTTTCATTCTCTCTTCTTCTCCACTGATTTTTTTTTTCACTCAAGAAAAGGGCATGGAAGCTTGAAAATTTCAGCAACCTTTAATCCTTGCAAGTAATTCATTTTAATTGTCATTCTTGATAATTTTTGTACTTTTGGGACCCTTGTAGCAAAATCTAGCTAATGAGGGGACTATTTTGCAAAATGGTTGAGAATCTAGGGTTTTACCATATGAGTCTTCATGTTGTTTGCTGAAATTTTATGGAAGAAAATGAATCTTGGTTGCTAAATAAACAACTTTTGTGGTAGGATTTTTCATGAAAACACCTAAAAGGGCCATTTTGTAAAAGTTATAAAATTGGTAGTAAACGTGTGAAATAATTGGAAATATGAGTTGCTATAAGCATAAAATAGATTCGGCTAGGCTTGGTTAATGAGGAAATTTGATGAAAATTGTTTTCCGAGCCTAAGGGAAAAATCATAATTTTTTGAAAGTCTAAGGGCAAAACGGTAATTTTGCCAAAGTAGAAACTTTGGAATGTCTTGATTAATGTGATGATTAAATGAGTGAATTTTATCATCTTAGATCAAGAAAAACAGAGTCCGGACTTAGACCGGGGGAAAGTCAAGTTATTAAACTAAATCGAACAAGTTGCCCATATTTTGTATATTGAGGTAAGTTGTATGTAAATAATACAATGTTATTGTATTTATGTATTAATCAATTGATATTGCATAAAATGTTTGATTATTGCTATGATTATGCATGACGAAAGTTGATGAGATATACTCCCAGTTGAACCTTAGGAATAGATTGGATACCTAAGCCACGACATTTGAGTGATATGTGCGCTAGTGTAAGACCATGTCTAGGACATGGAATCGACCACATTATGAAAGCCAGTGTAAGACCATGTTTGGGACATGGCATCAGCGATGATATGTGCGCTAGTGGAAGATCATGTCTGGGACATGGCATCAGCCACATTATGAAAGCCAATGTAAGACCATGTCTGCGACAAGGCATCAGCGATGATATGTGTGCTAGTGTAAGACCATGTCTAGGACATGGCATCAGCCTTGATATGTGAGCCAGTGTAAGACAATGTCTGGAACATGGCATCGGCCTTAATATGTGAGCCAGTGTATGACCATGTCTAGGACATGACATCAGCATTCTACCCTCTTGTGTGAGGCTTGTCGGGTATCCTTTAGTATTCCAACTGGTTCAAGTGGAAATTTAGAGCTGGTGTTAAAAGTGAGAAAAGTTACGACTATGTTGTAAGTGATACAGGTACCCACATGAGAATTCATGAGAATTGAGCTCGAGTTCTGTTGTATGATTAGTAAGGGTGAAAATGAGCAAGTTTATGTTTTTAATCATTCGAAAATTTTGTGCAAGTTTATAAGATGATATGAGTATGATAATGCATGGTAATTGTTGTTAATTATTTACCTACGACTTACTAAGCTTTGTGCTTACTCCCTTTCCTTTCCATTTTCTTATAGTAAACCAAGCCAGCTCGAGGACCAAAGGACATAGGAGGCTCGATCACACTATCAATTGAAACATTTGGTATAGTTAGATTTATCATTTTGAGTATGGCATGTATAAAGACTTGGTCTTTTGTCAAGTGTCATATTGTTTTGGCTAAATGTGTTGGCTTGTCTTGAAGATGAATTCATTTTGTATAAGGTCATGGATGATGACTAATACTTATTATTGATATATGAAAATGATGATATTTTTCATGGATGAACAAATTGCATGGTTGAGTATTTGGTATATTAATGCATGAATGAGTAGGTTTTTTTTTTTTTTAATGTGGCTTATTTTGGTGTGAGTAGGGTGGCAAAAAGGGCTTGGTAAATAGCCTTGTTATTGTCCACATGGGTAGATACACAGGCATGTGTCTAGGCCGTATGTTATACACAGTCTATCCCATGGGCATGTAGTTCAGCATGTGTCCCCCTGCACCCTAAGTTGGCAAAACAGAATACCCTGTAGTAACCACACGGGCTGAGGCACGGCCGTGTGTCTCAACCGTGTGGAAGACACGGCCATAGGACATGGGCATGTGCCTAGGCCCTGCGAAGTCTGCACTTGAATTTAGGAATTTAATTCGCCACACGGCCTAAGGACATGGGCGTGTGCCTTGGCCGTGTGACCTTAATGGGTTGATGACGTTAGAAACAGAATGTCAAGGTTTTTGCACACGGGCCAAGACACGGGAGTGTCATGGCCGTTAGGGACAAGGGCCATAGACACGGGCGTGTGCCAGGCTGTGTGAAAACTCCTGTAGGTTTGAATTGAGAAATAAATCCTCACGGACATGGGACACGGGTGTGTCCCTATATGCTTAGGCCGTGTGAGCTACACGGTCCTTCAACATGGCCATGTTATCAGGTCACACGGGCGTGCCGCCCTTCCACAAGGGCATGTGCCCCTATTTTTAGTGACATTTTCCAAAGTTTTTCTAAAGAACTCGATTTGGTCCCGAACCGTTTCTAAAGTGTGTTTTGGGCCTCGTAGGCTCATACTGGGGATTTTAAGACAAAGTTTGAAAGGTTTTAAATCTGAATGAAATCTCATAACTCGGAGTTGTTTGTTTGCATGTTTTTAAGAAAGGTAACGCCTCGTACCCTGTACCGGTGTCGGATACGAGTAAGGGGTGTTACATTTACAATTTAGTCCTTAGCTCATAAAAATACAATTTCATGCAATTAAGTTCCTACCCATGCTAGCCGAATTTCTCTTATTACCATAGTAGCCCATATTTTTCATTTATTTCACATTTCTACCACAAAATTTTCAAATTTCTCAATTAAATCATTAATTGACAATTTTACCCAAAATAACTTTACAAATGTTGTTTACCTAACAACAACAATACATTTTCTATCATCAAACATCAAAATACACATTCATTCATCAATGGCAAAACCCTAAACCTTTAACAGTTTTGCAAATTAGTCCTTGGGCTAGCTAGATTAAGTTACAACGACTCCGAAAACATAGAAATAATTAAAAACCGAGTCAAAAATCATACCATGCAAAGAACTTGAATGGCTGAATGCTTAAGCTCCTTCAATGGAGTTTCCTAGCTCAATTTTCAGTGGAAGATGATAGAAAATTAAAGATGATATTATGTTTCTAATACTTTTACTAAGTTATTTAATAATTTACTATTTTAACCTTGGTTATAAAAAATTAAAATCACTTAATACATGTCCAAGAATGTCCACTAACTTTAAAAATGGGCTAATTACCACATAAGGAACTTCACTTCAATATTCCATAGCTATTAGACACCTTTAGCTAATAGAACACAAGTTTTATACTTTACGTGATTTAGTCCTTTATATCAAATTGAAACATTCAAACGATAAAATTTCTTAACGAAATTTTCACACAATCATACCATCATGGTGTAGGCATTAAAATAATAATAAAATAATTATTTTAACCTCGGATCTGTGGTCTCGAAACCACTATTTTAATTTGACTAAAAATTGGCTCTTACATCCTTTTTCAATCGAACCCTCTTACTCTTGCCTTAGGATCTAACCGTCTTGTTGTTCTCTATCCTCTTGAGGTCTCCTTCTTTGGCCTTTTATAAGCAAGTGTACTAGGGTTTAGCCAACAACCCAAGATTATTGTTTCTCTTTTTAAATTCTTTTTGGTTTAAAAATTACTTCCTTTTGGGTTGGTGGTTATCAGTTCATTATCTAATGATTTTTTTCCTCTTTTTAAATTATTTTTCTCTAAGATAAAACCAACAGCCCAAGATTTATCTCCCCCTCTTTTTTAGGTAGATTTATCTAGTACAAGTAAAGTTGGCTAAAACTAGTACGTGTTGACTATTGACTTGGTCATCTTCCCAGAATCGCGAATTGCCACGGCATACATGTTGGCAAACTATCCATCGTTTTGCCTCGACAAACCTTCACTACTTTATTTCTCATTCCTTATCCTACACCTGCAAAACCACCAAAACAACCCTTCCAAATGCAATTAAAAGTAACAAATTACAATATTTAAGCACCATCCAAGCTACTTATGCAATGTTCTAAAAAATACTAAAATAACATCCTAAAATGCAACTAAATGTACCTAAGTACAGACAGTTAGCTAGATTTAAAGGCATGAAATATAACTCTTTCCAAGAGTTATCAACTATCTTGTTGTTTTATTGGGAAGATTGGTAGTAATTGACTTAGTATTTTAACAAGTCTCAACTTGTATAGGTGATGTAAAATTAGATAGCACTTATTAATGTTTATTGTGGAGCATTTCTTTAGAGTGCTAAGTGTAAAATCAGGTGTGTTACTTGATTTTTGCCATAAGTGTTTAACGGAAAAACTTAGAAGAGAGTATCTAGATCTTGGGTGCCAAAGTGAAATTATATTCTGGTGAGTGTTAAAGCTGGTAATCACTTGTTGTACAAGGTACTAAGATAGTGTGTTATCTCTTTAGTAATGACCTCGCAGATGTAGAGAAACTGAATTACGTAATTATATCAATGTGTTCCTTTTTGTTCTTCATTAGTACTTGAAGTAATTTTCATTGCTCTTAGCATTGCTTTCGGTACTACTTCATTTATTTGCAAATATCAATTTAGTTCTTTCAAAGGCATTATTTTATGTAAAATATCTCTATTAAATATATATGATTTATTCTTTTTATAAGGCGAATTTGAATTGTGCTATCGTCATATACAAGTCATTGTTGGAACGGGTAACTATGAACCCCAAATGTAATCAATAAAATAGAGGGTTTTTTATCAAAATAATACAAAAAAAAAATCAAAAACACCAAATTGGGGTGCACTTTTCAGAAATTACCAAAATAGTATGTCAGGGGTGGTGCCGCCTATTGCAGAGGCGTGACCACCCTATGACACCCTATATTTTTTTTAACAGGGAAAAAAAAGCTGACATAAAAAAAATACTGACACATGGGTGCAGCCTCTGCCACAGGCGGCACCGAACGTGCCTCTGGCAGAGGCGGCACCGCTTTGAGGTGACAAGACAGGCCTGGTTCGTCGGTTTGTGGGTGGCTTGGGGACCATATAATGGTCCCCAAAATGCAAGTGAAGCAGGAGCATAATCGGTGAGAAAAGGAAAGGAGGAAGAAGAGAAGAAGAAGAAGTAGAAGAAGAAGAAGAAGAAGAAGAAGAAGCATACCCCGGTGCTGGAAAAAGAAGAAAAAAAGAAGAGAAAAAGAAGAAAAAAAGAAGAAAAAAAAGAAGCAAAAATTAGTAGAAGTAAGTAATTTTTTTTTAAATATGAATGATTATATAATGTTAATATTATTTTTGTTGATTATTGTTAGTTTTAGTTTAGGTTAGTTAGTTGTATTATTAGTTTAGTTTAGTTAATGTTAGTTTAGTTTAGGTTAGGTTAGTTTAGTAACTAGTTATATTATTCGATTAGTTTAGTTTAGGTTAGTTTAGTTATTGTTAGTTGTATTTTTAGATTAGTTTAGTTATTGTTAGTTTAGTTTAGGTTAGGTTAGTAAAAAACAATGCTAGTTAAAAACCTTAAATATGATTTTAGTTAGTTAGTATTATTATTGTTGTTAGTCAAAATTATTATTGTTAGTATGGCCTACCTGCCTTGGTTATTAATAATCAATATATATATGTATAGTACTAAATAAATAATATAAAATAATAAAAGACTAAAAATATATATTTACATTAAGTAATAGACTAAAATTTTATTTTATTTATATAGTTAGTAAAAATATTATTATTGTTAGTATTACTTACTTACCTACCTTAGTTATTAGTAATAATAATCAATAGGTATATATAGATATAAAAAAATAGTACTAAATAAATAAAAATAATAAAAATTAATAAAAAATTCTTTATATATTTACATTAACTAATAGAGTTTGGAAATAATAAAATACAAAGAAAGGGCTAAATAAGTGGTTTTTACTAAATTTATATTAAAAAAAGTAAAATAGGATAAATTAAATTATGTTATATTTTTTTTATATTAAAATATGTTATGTTTTTGTTATATTATTTTTATTGGCATGTTATTTATTTGTGTTTTAATATAAATTTAAATTTTTTATGTAGGTTAGAAATCAAATATCTGAGACGGCAATGGCGCAATTGATTTGTACAGCTCCACACATATCTGCCGCAGCTAATGATTTGGTAATATATTAACAAAATAGGTACGTAATAATTTATGTTATAATAATAATTTTTTTCTGATTTAACACTTTCAGGACTCGTACCGTGTACTAAGGGCCCGTGTGAATGGGTTAAGAAATCCCCCGGATGAACGATTGGTACCGTATATTGAGCAAGCTGGATTTGGGTCAGCAGCACTGATCCGGACGTTTGACTTGCGGTATGATTTAATATCCGCACTAGTCGAGCGTTGGCACCCGGAGACCCACACTTTTCATTTCCCGTGTGGAGAGTGCACAGTCACTCTAGAGGATGTTGCAGTGCAGCTTGGGCTCCCAATTGACGGGAGTCCCGTTACGGGCGTCAGTGCGATAGCTGACCCATTTACACTTTGTCAGAGCCTACTAGGGGACCCGTACGGCAATGGCGAAAAAAATTTTACGAGCTTGAAGTTTACATGGCTGAGAGCGAAGTATGGACAGTTATCACCTGGTGCCACTGCAGCCGAGTTGATGTGCGCTGCTCGAGCGTACATTATGCACATCATAGGGGGGTGTACTTATGCCCAATGCAAATAACAATACGGTTCATATTCAGTACCTACCCCTATTGGCTGATTTCGACACTGCTCGCTCGTATAGTTGGGGCTCTGCTGTTCTTACGACGTTGTACCGTGAGCTTTGTCGGATGACAGATCCAGGGACCTCAGACATAGGCGGATGCCTTACGCTATTGCAATCATGGGCTCTTTATCGGATGCCATCCTTGGCATCAGTTACGCACCAACCATATGTATATCCACTAGTAAACAGGTGATAAAATATAACTTGTTCTTAATTGATAATTTCTTTATATTAATTATATTTGACTAGAATTTTATTTTTGTAGGTGGAGTAATTATCCGGGTATCGGGAGGTCGTACACTGTCCCTATTTACCGGCTTATGATTGAGCAACACGCCGGGGAAGGGGGTAAGTGATTCCAATATTAGTTACTTGTTAGTTTGTATATCTTACGCACACCGTGTTAAATTTTGACAATGTTATTAATCGTGCAGTTTATATAGACGCCATATCGTCGACCGGAAATTGCAGCCGTCATACCCCCTTCCGCTTATATTCAGTCGTACATGTGGTGCACAAATGCACCAATTGTGTGTTTCCATGTTGTCGAGAGGTATCACGCGGACCGAGTGCTGCGGCAATTTGGTTGCGTCCAATACATCCCCGATCCACCATGCCAGGTGGGAGAGGTTCATGGTGAAAATAAGAGAGGGAAACAAGGCTTGGATTGGGGGGTTAAGCATAGGCAATTTATTACGATGTGGAATGACCGCATGTCCCGTATACCCCGGATGGATATGGCTTCCGATTTTCAACCTTCATTAGAGTACATACAATGGTACTCTAGTATGGGGAAGCCATATATACTCGGGGGACAGTCGACTGTAGTCCCCCAACACATGTAGCGACATGGGGCAGATGAGGCAGTGGCTGATATGGAGGCCGAGGCAGCTGCAGATCCTGATCCCGAGGCGGAACCCGAGTAGGACCCAGAGCCGGAGCCCGAGCAATCACATTCACATTCAGATACACATGCGTATCATCCGGATGTGCCGTGCTATGACACCTTCCCGGGCTCGTATCTAGTGCATCAGGGCACTCCTTCTGGCTCGAGTTCATCTGTGCCGTTCGATCCACAGGATTTTTCGACCATGTTTAGCACACCCCCACCTGGACCCCCACCGGATGCTGAAGAGGATGTTGCTCGTCATGAGCACCCACGACGTGATCGTCGACCACCGCAGAAGTACACACCTAGGACCACACCATCAAACCATCAATTTTAGGTGTTTCTTGTGGTTTTGGTTTTCCTCTATTTTGTATTTGTAAATTGAATATGTGATTATTTAGATGATATTCATATGGTTAAATATTGAAGCCTGATTTGTACATGTGAAGTGACAAGAAAAAGTATGAATTGATTTTGGCACAAAATATAAATCCATAAATGTAATTTTTTTTTTCATTTAAGTTCCTAAATTTATCTATTTTTTTCAATTTAACCCAAATTAATAAAAATCACCAAAGATATGAATACAAAACATTTATTTCAGAATAATGTCAATTCCCACTCCCTCGTGATGATTGGCCGACATGATAGTTTCGTTGCGAGCATTTACTTTGATTATGACCACCTAACCTGCATATTCCACAGCGCATATCGTCGGATTTCTCCCTAAGGTCCATTTCATTATGGATTCTGGATGATTTTGGATGACCTCTCAGATTCCTGCGTAACCCTCTATCCGGGACAAGCTCGAAAGTCGTCCAAGGCACCTCCCATATAGACAGGTCGGGCAGGACAGGGAACTCATTTTCCCAGACACGCAACGTACGCTCGAGCGTGTACACATCATTCACAAATTGTTCGACATTAAGGTTCGCTTTAGCACAAGCTGCCACGACATGTGCACACGGATAATGAAGTGTTTGGAACCTCCTGCATTCGCACTGTCTGTTCCGAAGATCGACTCCATAAGACCTAGGTGGCAAACCAGGTCGACGACCGATAGACTCCGTAACTCAAAAATTTCCATACGTCGGGAGTATATTTCTACAGTCATCGACCTCGCAGTCCGACGGTTTGCAATCAATGCATCCCTGACATCTTCCACAAATACGTGTCCCGCATTCATCTGGTTGACTTGCTGTTCACCCATTCTTGGCATCAAGGTCACCAATCTGTAGAATGTAGCCGAGAAGACAGATGAAATCGGAAGATGTCGTGTTTTTAACAACACAGCATTGACCCCCTCCACCAAGTTCGTGGTCATTTGACCATAACGAAAGCCCTCGTCAAAACTTTGAGCCCATTGCCACGGCTCCATTGTACCCAACCACTCTCGAAAAGATTTGTTCATTTGACCTTCCATGTCACTCTCAAGTCGAGTCATTCTTTGCCGAAAAATATGTGGCTCTAACTCGTACGCTGTATATGTTTTAATAAAAGATAAGTTACGGTAACTAGATAACATAAAAACTTTAAACTTATATTGAAAATTTAAGGTTATCCTTTACCCAATTTCACCACTTGTCTCTTCCAGACTGCATTCTTATACTCTCGAAGGAAGTTAGCCGCAATGTGACGGATGCAGTAAACGGATCTCCATAGCACACCGAAACGCCTAATTGAGGCAATTAATCCTTTCGCTCTATCGGAGATGATGCAAATATTATCGTTGCTAATAACATACCTCCGTAGGTTGGTAAGGAAGAACTCCCAAGATTCCATATTCTCCTGATCTACAATGGCAAACGCTATTGGGAGCACGTTCCTATTGTCGTCTTGAGCAACCGCAATAAGTAATATCTGTGTATATTTTCCGTATAGCCATGTACCATCCACCTGCACAAACGGCTTGCAGTGTGGAAATGCCCGCACACATGGATCAAAATCCAGGATCCGATGAAAATTCTTTCCCCGGCTGTAATTGATCATCTGGGCCGTAATAAGCTCGTGTCTGCAACTCAATCACTGTTCCCGGTACGTACTCCCTCATAGCTATCCATCCCTGCAGCTCGTTATACGATGAGTCATAATCTCCATACAGTTGCTCCATTGCCATCTGTTTAGCTATCCACGCTTTTCGGTACGATACTCGATACTGAAATCGTGCTTGTATTTCAGCAATCAGTACCGAAACTTTAATAGTTGGCATATCCTTCACCATTGGCAAGATAGACGTACAGATAGTTTTGGAATCAAGTTTTTTATGATCTTCTCTCATACGTGTCGATCTGCATGTATGCGGTCCAACCAATTTCCGTATCTCCCACATCTGCGAATTTTGAATGAATGCAGCCCGTACCCGCCAATTGCAGCCTTCCACAGCCTTCCAACACTCCCCAATATAAAGCGTCGGTTTAGACACTGCGACTTTATAATCCACTGATATATCCATGCTATACAGTTTAATAGCAGATACGCACTCTTCTTTACTTTCGAATCTCTGGCCTACGAATAACTCATGCTCAGAATTTACGGCCAGCCGGTGCGCAGGATATATTTCAGGGTACTCGGGGAACTCAGCTACACGAGCTGCGTCGGGGTCTATGAGCGACATGTGTGGCCCAGGATTATTGTGTATCATAATACATCCCATCTGGTTCCCGATCAAAGACGCGCTAATGTTTCCATCGTCATTCACGTCTTCATCGTCAATATCATCAGGTACATCGTCCATATCGGGATCACTGTCACTATCGACCTCTTCCTCACAATGATCACTACTGGCGTGTCCATCATCACCAACCACATCAATATCTGGTGTACTATTAAGATTGATATCGATCCCACGTATATTCGAATCGGCATCAACGTATGATATTGGAGGCACTATGCACTGTTCTTGAGCTCTATGTTCTTCACCATATGCATTGATGTCTTCATTTGTCTCGATACCAATACCCGTAAACTCAGCAAATAAGTGAATCGGTGCATTTCTGTTACTCCCATTCCCACAGTAAAGAGCGATCATTGTCTCAACATCTTCGTCGTCTACAAGTTCCATTTCTGTGAATTTGATCGGATCTGCCGAAATTGGAAACTTGTAGAAAATTCTTGAGATCGTTCTCCCACAACGTCTAACAATTTTTGCGTTTATCCTTCGCTTCATATCATCCAATGAGACATTTCTATTAAATCTCATTGCTATTTGTTGTCGACATTCAAATATGCATCCAACGCTTGTTGTCAAGATGATTCCATCGAAATAAACACATACGAAAACTGATCATCCATCTGTAATATTCAAGTTAAAAAATAAACAAAATTGCTTACAAATAAACAATATTCAATCTATTACATACTAAAACAACAATATACTAACTATGTACATATTAAATAAAATATTAATATACTAACATATTATTAATATACTAACAATATATTATTTTAGGGTTTAGGATTTTTAACTAACATATTAGTCTAACAAGATACTAACTAACTAACATATTAACTAAAATATTAATAGTAGAAACTAATATTTAATTACACTACTAACAATATATTATTATTGTTATATGGTTTTTAACTATCATATTCATATACTAATAATTTAGTAACTAACGTATTATATTAACTAACATATGATATTATAATAACATATTAATACACTAATACTATTAAAATTTTAGGGTTAATAACAATATACTAACTACTAACTAAAATATCATTTTAGGGAACCCTAATTAAAAATAATAATAACTAACTATCTATATTATTAACCTAGTTCTAATTCACAATAGTTATAAACTAACTAACAACAATAATAAAAATAAAAATCAATGATAAATCATATAACAACAAGAATAACTTCCTTATTAAAAAAAATTTATACATACTCTTATTTTTTCTTCTTTCTTTTTCCTCCTTTCTCTTCTTCTTCTTCTTCTTCTTCTTCTTCTTCTTCTTCTTCTTCTTCAACTCAGCTGCTAAAATTCTGATAAACAAACCCTACAGCAGCAAATGGGGCGCTTAAAAGGGGGAAGGGAAGCTGGTGATGCCTCCGCCAGTGGCACCATTGGTGCCGCCTCTGCCAGAGGCACGACCGGTGCCGCCTGTGGCAAAGGCGTCACCAGCCTTTGCTTTATTTTTTTTCGTTTTCAGTGTTTTTTTTTATGTCAGCTTTTTTTTTCCCTGTTAAAAAAAATATAGGGTGTCATAGGGTGGTCACGCCTCTGCAATAGGCGGCACCACCCCTGACATACCATTTTGGTAATTTTTGAAAAGTGCACCCCAATTTGGTGTTTTTGATTTTTTTTTTGTATTATTTTGATAAAAAACCCATAAAATAGACATGAAGTATACCAAAAAAAATCATATAAAAGTAGAACGAATTTTTAGATTCTAAATTAAAATATTTGTAACTTAAGATTTTTAAAATTATTTTAATCCATCAGTGCTTCACAAGCCCGAATCAAAATCAAAGCTCAACAAAAACTGAATCCAAAAGAGCTCAAGACCAAAAAATCCCAACCTTATGTAATTCAAATCTAAAAACAAAAACGAAAAACCTCGATTCTAATCTACCATAAACCGCGTGTTTGCCAAGTTTACAAGCATAGCTTGAGTGCAAACGCAGTAGGAAACCAGTCATATGTTTTATAATCTCGGGGAACTGAATTTAAATTATAATTATACAAGGTCTGAATACTTCCAACCTGGAAACAGATTAATGACAGCCAAATTCATATCTAGATCGCTAGCTTTCACCAATATGAAAAAGAATACCGTACATTGCAAGACATGAAATTTGGTTCTTGAGATAGACAACGTCGTACATTTCAAAACATTACCAAAGGGCGAAGAGTTACATCCTGGAAAAGGTACCGTTTCCGGAAATATGTAATGCATACTCGAGTGTGTCTAATATTATCCACTTTGTATTTTGATGTCTGGGATTTAAGCTTATCAACTAGTTTCAGAACCTAGTTGTTGATACACGTCAACTATGTTATTCGGTCTAATCCATCTGAACCATAATTTTGATGCACGGGAATTTAGATTTAATTTTATTAAGTGATAAATCTTTTTTTATTTATGGTTGTAATTTTTTTTTTTACAACGTCTTAAAATCTTTTCTTTTTTTTTTCAGTCGTCTACAATCCATTTGCAAATTTGAAATTTTAAGCTTTTAGTCCATTTTGTTTAATGAAGCAGAAACGAATTCAAAGAAAGTAAAGTTTTCAGCCAAATTATCATAAATCATTACGCAATGCTCTATTATAGTAAATCTTAAAACTTTAATAAAATAGACAAACATGCTAATAGATTTGGATCTTCCATTGCATCTCCATTAACAAATTTCTAAAGTTTGATTACATATATGTTAGTAGATTGACCCAATACTAAGCATGCATAATTTCCTTCAAATCCTCCATTTACTTTCCCGGCCCGTGACGGATAACAAAGCATCGTTTCAGTATCATTGATTAATCATAGAGAAAGTATTAAAAGTAACTCAAAGAAAACACCAGTAAAGTATCATCTTAGATTCTTGAAAATAGAAAAACATTTAAGCTCTTGATGCTATAATAATAAGAAACCAGGTTTAATTAAGTCCATTTCTAATATTAACGAAGAAATTCAAGAACAAAATGCTTCTGACCAGTCTTGTCGACTATGAAAGGAATAGGACACTTCTGAGAATAGTAACTAAGCATTATTTATATACAGTTGATGCTCTTTACTACTACATTATTTCACAAAATAACAAATGGAACCTTGTCAACCAGAAGAAAAGGCCGAAAAAGCCATGTCATCTAGAATGACAGCAAGGCAATCCACAATAAGATTGAAACGGTATGTAATGAAGCAGTTCATGTGGTGAAGAATGTGACCTGACACCGATGATGAGCGACAGTGTTGTTGAACCATGTGCTTCGCCGTTTCTCCATGCCCTACTGTTCGCTATTTGTCAGAGGTGCTCATACCAGGGCAACTGTCTTTACAATGTTACACTTCTCTGCTATTACATTAGTTCTCTCAACACTCTGATCAAAGGCAGCGAACATAATATTCGAAGTGATTAACCTTTTGAAAGCAATAAGCAAAGATATATTGTGTGCCTGAGTTGTACTGCCAATGAATCACAAACACTTTAATGACCCTTTTCATAATGAGAATTTTTATATAGACAAATAAATAGTACATTCTGGTGTAATTATCTCTTTAATACCGCTGAAAGTTAGGGAATCAACTTTATCTTTGTTATCTATAAAATAAGCACTGTAGAAGTTACTCACCCGCAAAATCTTTCGTAGAGGTTGCCTAATATATTTCTTATTACCTTCCCGAATAAACTCTCGCCCAACCCAATGAGGGCTAAAGACTACAATCATTAGTCTAACATTATTAGTTTAAGTAAATATACGAACATGTTTATGTAGCTATCATCACTTTCATACCATTTCAAGTGGCATTATGTTTGCTTGCTTTGTCGTTACCATAACTACATGTCTGGTTTTCCATTGTTCAAAGTTCTCCCATAAGAGTATGGTTATACTAGATAAATTGTTTTAATTTTACTGCATCAATTAATTTTTATATGAAATTTTAATAACTATAATTGTTACATTTTTTTTTACAAACATCGTGAGTGTACCCTAAATCTAGTCTATATTAAATATTTCTCTAAGTTGATTTCACAAGTTAACAGGACACTAACTCAGATAAATAATAACTATAAAATAACTTTTTAAGGAAGTAATAAATATGAATATTATGGTATTTTTGTCTTTTAATATTTGTGTATAAAATCTTTAACCAAAAAAAAATTAATACTTAAAACCAATAAATACTTGGAACAAGTGGACTTCTTCCCTAATCATTTGAAACAAGTTGAAATCCTAAAGTTGACATTACCTAGGGTTTTATCTAAATATCATCCCTGACTTTAATAGGATTATTCTCGAACTATAAAATAAATGAGAACAGCTGTAATTATAAAAAGAAAGGCACTACTTAAAATAAATCATATAAGAGACCAAACCCTAAATTAGTAAAATTTTATATATAAGACAATATGATTTAGGTGAATTAATTAATGAATAAATATTTTATAAATATTTTTTATATACAGTTTTTCAGCCTACATTATGTAAGTTTGAATTAATCTAGTTTTGCATTTTTTAAAGATATGAAATAATAAATTTAATAGTAATGAAATATGACTTAAACATCTTTATCACACATTTAAGAAGATTTCTAATTAATGCTATCAGAATAGCACAAATCTTAAATCAGTCAGTAGCCAAGACACCAACATATACCTCTTCGTTTAAAAAAGATTTTAAACTCAAACGATATAGCTACAGGACATGAAATCAAGTAAAAGTACCATATGAGTATATAACTGTCTGGCTTTCCTTTTGACAAAAAAAAAAATCCAAAAATAAGAAATGGTAACAGGCTATGATTTATTTTTTTATTTGCTCAGCCATAACAATTATAAAAAACAGAGTCTGAAACTGCAAAAGAACAGCTCCAACGCCCAGATGCACTAAAATCTCACAAATATAAATAGAATCAGACAGCAAACTTTCAGGATATTCAAAACCACGCCCGAAAACAATAAGGACTTATTTAGACTGTCGAAACCAATTTTTTGGTTGAAAAACGGGTCGACTTTAAAGAATGAAAATGGAGTCGTCACTAACCTTTTTTTCGAAGTGTGATCGGATCACCTTGAGATTGATTATTAAAACATTTTGATTTATTAAAATAATGATTTTAGCCTATAAAATTTGAGAAAATGGGTTCGGGAGTCGGTTACGCATGAGGAAGGATTAGCACCCTCGTAACACCCAAAATTGGTATCGAATTGATTGATTAATATCTTAATGTCGAAAATTTGAAAAGATTTTAAAATATGATCCTCTTTGTTTAAAAAAAACTTGAATAAATTAAATTGGATGCTGAGACCATCTTATTTCGAAGAAGTATGAGTTAAGATACGATATTTTGAATCCTCGAAATTAAACTTGTCTTTTGACTTTTAAAATTAGTGCATTTAAATTCAAAAAGGATATTCGGTCATTTGGGTCAAATGAAAAATCGAAATCCAGTAAGTTAAGGCACAATTTCTCAAAATTCCTAATGCAGAATGTTACCTTTGTTTTTTAGAAATCCTTATCTCGAGGTAACAAAATGTCACATCCAGTGAGTTAGGAAACAACATTTTTGAGCTCCCGAGAATAAGTTTTTATTTAGCTTATGCTTTGATTTTAAAATGATTGGTTCTTTAGACTCAACGAGAAAAATCGAAACCCAGTAAGTTAGGGTACGATTTCTCGAATCTCGAATTACGAAAAATTGTTTACTAAAAACAACCTTTTTGATGTATCGAATAAAATGTAACACGATTTTATAGTAAAGTGTAAAATGAATTACAGTGCTAATATGTGTAACGAAATAATGATGATGACAATAATAAATAACAATAACAATAACAATAAAGTTAATAATAATAATGAATAGTCGAAATTTGAAAGTATGTATAACAAAATATAAATACGTAAATAAATAGATAATGAAATGACAGTAATAAGTGTAAAAGTTAAAATAAAACAAACCAAAAAAAAAGGAATAATAAGAGTAAAATAAAAATAAGATACATAATAAAAACAAATAAAAAACAAATAAAAAGTAAAAAATAAAACAAACTAATTATATAAACAAAATAAGTAAGTAAATAAATGAAAACTAAAAAATAATTAAAAATTTAATAGTGAACCAACAAATAAATAAACGAATGAATATTAGGCAAAACTGTTTAAAAATAATAATAATAACAATAATAATAATAGTAAAATAATAATAATAATATTAGTAATAATAAAAGTAATAGTAATAGTAATAATAATAATAATAAGGAAAGTAATAATAATAAATACAATAATAGTAATAGTAATATTAAAAATAATAAAAATAATACTAAAATGATGGTAATAATATTAAAATTAATTAATTTAATAGTAAAAATAACAAAAAGGACTAATTTGAACTTAAAATAGAAATTTGGGGGTAAATTTGCAAATAAATAAAAAGAAAAGGACCGAATCGAGTGCACGAATAACAATGAGGGACTAAAGGGGAAAATATCCCCGCCCTCCAAAACGCAGCATTTTACACAAGGCTAAAATTAAATCAAAACAAAATTTTAGGGCGAAATTAAAAAAACAAAGAAAACAGAACTGGACTTAATCACAAAGCGCAACAAAAGAGGAGGGACTCGCAGCACAAATAGTCCCAAATATAAAAAAACGCGGATCCCCCTTTACACGGGTCGAGTAATTGGGTCGCCCCTCCCCCCCAAAACGACAGCGTTTCGAGCCTTAGGGGGGCTGATCAAAACGGCGCCGTTTTATCAGGCTATAAAAGCCAAAGTTTTTGCAAAAAATTCATTCTGTCACCGAACAATAAAAAAAAAAAAGAAAGGAGATTCCCCTTTTCCTCTCTCGGTTTACCCAGACTTCCGCCCAGAAGCCGATGAGTCTCCGTCGCAGCTCCGTCGCGTATCTACCGTGTATGGCGGTCGGGTGCCCAAGTATATATTTTTTTCTCTTTTATATATATATATATATATATATATTAATGCATGTGTGTAGTTTAAAAAAAAAAAAAATCTTTACATGTATACATGAATGATTTCGAAAAGAAAAAATGAAAGAAAATAAAGAAAAAGACGATAAAAAGAACCTCTCTGATTTGTTTCTTGCTTTGTATTGATTCTGTTTTTTCCTTTTTTTTCTCCTTTTCGTCTCTGTGTGTAAAAAAAAAAAGTGGTTTCTTTTCGGGTTTTTTATAGCCGAAATCGAAAAGAAATAAAAAAATGAAATACAATGTTTTTTTCTTCTGTTTTTATTGATTTGATGTGTTGTATGTCTGTTTTTGCAGGTGCAGAGCGAACATGGCGGTGTACGGAGGCGCGGCGGCGGCGAGGCTAACTTAAGGTTAAGGTTTCTCTTTTTTTTTTTTCTATTTTTGATTTAAGTTTGGGCCATTTAGGCCTAGGATTGGTGTTTAGGTTTGTTAGGTTTAATTTATTTGGGCTGCTGTAATTGGGTAGTGGATTTGGGCTTTAATTGGGTCCGTAATGGACTATTAAAAAAATGGACTTTATTAATGTTTTTTATTTGATTTTTTTAAAGTTTGGTTAATTGCTTATGGGCCCCGGGCAAAATAGGCCCATTACAGCTGCCCCTGTTTGCTCATTGACGTGTAACATGAATAGAGCAAAGACTTTAAAAGGGCCAATTTTGCCCGGCCTCGCTGAGTCTCTACTTGTTTTGGTGCCTTTCTTCTTCGAGTATCGTCATTCCATCCCACTGCATCTTCAGAGGCATAGGAACTAGCGCTTCGATCCAATTTAAGGAGATTAGACTTGTAGCATCAATCTGCTCTACCGCAACTTCAGAGAGATAAAATTTGCTATCTCCAGTATGCTCCACTGCAACTTCAGGGGGCTAAGATTTGCTATCTTCAGTCTGCTTCACTACAATTTCAGGGAGATAAGGTTTGGTCTTGGTAAATTTGATCTGACCTACTGCAACTTCAGAGGTATAGGATTTGTAACTTTAATCTTTTCCATTGCAACGTCAGGGAAATAAGACTTGTTGCTTCAATCTGCTCCATTGCAACTTCAAGGAGATAAGATTTGCCATGATAGATTTGTCCGACCTACTGCAACTTCAGAGGTATGGGACTTGTAAATCGTAGCTTTAATCTGTTCCACTGCAACTTCAGGGAGATAAGATTCGCTATCTTCAGCTTGCTCCACTGTTAGCTCAGGGAGATAAGGTTAATGGCTTCAATCTGCTCCACTGCAACTTTAGGGAGATAAGATTCTCCATG
The DNA here is from genome assembly GCA_005393395.2 of Gossypium australe. Taxonomy (NCBI): domain Eukaryota; kingdom Viridiplantae; phylum Streptophyta; class Magnoliopsida; order Malvales; family Malvaceae; genus Gossypium; species Gossypium australe. Next base: position 105,646,561 of record CM016621.1, on the reverse strand, counting down.
ATAGATTCGATTTGACCTACTACAACTTCAAAGGTATAGGACTTGTGGATTCATCAATCTTGCTACACTGTCCTCTGGGGACATAACCTGTAGAATCGATTTTATAGACCTATGTTTATGCATAATGATTAGGATGTAGTGATCAGGATGAATCGAGTACTCCTAACTAGATGTGTTATGGATGATATTTGCATGAATGCAGAATGTCATAAGAATGATCCCCCTTTTTTAATGTTTGGGTTGTCATTGCTCATTGTTCTTCAAGGTTGCATCACTGATGTAATATCATGTTTTCTTGTTCAGCCGATATTTTTTGACAGAAAAATCTGAAGAAATAGTCACTATCTAGAGTTTCTTTCTCAAATATTTCCAACCCTTAGGCTTGGTGAGTTCTAAATAATAGTCTTGTTTCAGGTTCTCGTACTATTTAGAAGTTTCCAAAGTAATATGCAAAACTCCTTTTGTGAAAGTATTATTAGTCCATTAATCGTTACTTCGATGCAAAATGCTTGAAAATAATCATAATGACAGGAACAAAATCTGAAAAGAATGGGTTAATTAAAGAAAGCAAACATTGCTGGAATACAAAATAATGAGAGGAAAAGATAGGTGCCCCAAATATCGCAGCTTGAGCTTCTCTGTACGGACTTTCTGAAGACCATTTTAAGCTTAATATGTGTTTAGGAGATCTAGAGTACTTTGTCGATGCCCCAAGATGTTGCATACCCTCTTTTCGTTAATTCAGGTATAGCAAGATCACCGAATGCCCCATCTTTTATCACAATTTGAGCCACCCTTTTTGGATTTTCGACTCAAAACCCCTTTGGTCTTAAGGTGCCCTTTGCGGGTTTTCACCTTGGCCTCTCTGTTTTTTTTAAAGAATGTCTCAAAGCGCCCTTTGTAGGTTTTCACTTTGGCCTCTTTTCTTCTTTAAGTGTAGTACTTCTTGACTGAATCTGAATTTACGTGATTGGGTAAGTTTTTCCCATCCATTTCGATTAAAATCAGTGCTCCCCCGGAGAAAGCCTTTTTTACCACATAAGTTCCTTCCCAATTTGGCATCCATTTCCCTTTGAAATCCTTTTGTATGGGGATGATCTTTTTCAATACCAGGTCCCCTCGTGGAATTCTCTTGGGCGAACCTTTTTGTCATAAGCTCGCATCATTCGTTTTTGGTACATCTGACCCTAACGAATAGCCTTTAGCCTCTTTTCCTCAATCAAATCCAACTGATCGTATCAAGACTGGATCCATTCTGCTTTATCTAACTTTAGCTCTGACAAAACTCGAAGGGAAGGTATCTCTACTTCAATGGGTAAAACCGCCTCCATTCCATAAACCAATGAGAAAGGCTTTACCCCGATGGAAGTTATAATACACGTTCGATAAGCATAGAGGGCAAATGGTAGCTTCTCGTGCCAATCTTTATAAGTTTCAACCATTTTCCCCACGATCTTCTTAATGTTTTTATTGGCTGCTTCCACTGCACCATTCATTTTTGGACGATACGGTGATGAATTGTGGTGTCTGATTTTGAATTGACTGCAGACATCCACTATCGTGCTATTGTTCATGTAATATCCCGAAATAGGGGTTGCGAGTTTTGTTAATAACTCGAGTGTATTAGGCCTCAAGAGTGGTTCTGATGTGTTTTTGGAGTTCCTAAAACTCCCGAATTAAAATGGGACACTTTTGAAAATTTTGAATATTTAAGGGTTAAAAATGGAATTTGGCTGAGGAGGCCTTAAGTAAAAATTTTGTAAGATTGAGGCATATAAAATGCCCTGGCCGAGTGGCTTCTATGCGCCACTTTGGGGCTTGGACATAACTCCATAACGTCTGGAGTTCGAGTCGAAGGCGCGGCATAAGAGTTTTGTTTTAGAAAATGGTATTGCTTTAAAGAAGGTTTTAAAAGAATTTTCAACGCGTCCATTAGCATAAAATGAACATTGGCTGAGTGGTTAGGATGCTTGCAGCCAGGGTATCTTCGCGAGAACCTGCGTTCGAGACGCGTTGGAAGCGCGGGGTGAGTTTTTATTTTTTTGAATAAAGGGAAGCTAATGGAAAAAGGGTTTAAAAGAAATTCGCAATGCATTATGTCATGAAATTTAAACTGGCCGAGTGGTTAAGGACTTGGCTTGAGAGCTGCGTCAAAGGGACTCGCGTTCGAGTCCTGGAGTTCACACTTAAAGAATTCTATTTTTGCTCTTAGCGTTTAAGCTTGCGGAACCAGCGAAAGTAAGACTTAAAAGGGAGCGTGCCGCAATATTGTCATGAAAGACAATTTGGCCGAGTGGCTGAGGCGTTGGGGAGTCTTCCCCAGGTCTCGGGTTTGAGACTTGGGGGCAGCGTCTGGAGAATGCACATGGAGCTCTCCTTTTTGTGCCGGCGGGAAGGGCCTGCATGGCCCATGCTCGCATGCAATTTTGGGAAGAACCATGCACGCATGCAGCAAAGAGCTGCTACTTGTGTTATTTTTTTTTATTGTTTTATTAATTTAATTGTTTTGAAGTATGTAGCTTCAAACTTTTATATTATTGTTTTTATTTATTAATTGTTGGTTATTTTCAAGGCTGCAAAAGCATGGTTTTAAACCATTATATTCTATTATTTTGTTTGCTTAGAATTATGGGAAAGTTTATACATTATTATTATTATTATATTATGTATTGGAATGGGTAAGGTGATGGAAATTGGTATTTGAATTTAGCAAAAAGGAGAGGGGCATGGCCGGCAATGACATAGCAAGCTTGGACATTAGTCTTTTATTTATTTTATAATGTATAGAAAATGATGAGCTATGGGTTGTATTTTAGTTTATTTTATTATGGACGAATGATGGAATTATTATTATTATTATTATTATTATTATTATTATTATTAGTTTATGCAAATATGGGTTTTGGCTTTGGGGAAAGGAAGCATGTGCGGCATGGGTTGGTTATTTTTATTGTGTTTTAATAATTTTTAATGAATGGGAAAAAGGATTAGGCATGGTGATTTTGAAAATGGATTTGGCAAAAGAGAGAGAGCATAACCGTGGAGATGAGGCATGCTTAGGGGATTTTCTTTGGCCGGCCTTGTGTTTGAGAAAGGATAGCCAAAATTCTTTGTTTTCTTTGCTTATGGTGCATGACCAAAATTGCATTTTTTGTCTTGTTTCCCTCCCATTTTGATCATGGCCGAATGAGCTCATTGAAACCTTGTTAATCGGCCTAGTGTGTAGCATAGAGAACTTGGCCGAGATTCTTGTTTTGCTTTTGATTTTTCTTTCCAAATTCTTCATGACCGAATCTCTTAGATTGTTTTTGGTTCCTTTCCAAGTAAGCATAGCCGATTGTGGAGCTCCTTAGTGACCATTATACTCGATTTTGAGCTTAGCAAGGATGGCCGAATGCTTCTCTATGTCTTCCCTTTCCCCCATTCTTGTGCATGGCCGATTAGAGCTTGCTTCAAGGTCTAGCATGTTCAGTTTTCGGGTAACACGTGAGGTGGCCATTGTGTTGCTTGTTTCCTCTTCTTTTCTTCTTGTGTTCTTGACCGAGAGAGAGAGAATGAAAGAGCAAATTTGAGCTTTGGTCTTGATGAAGCTAGAGAGTATTTTGGCTAGCAAATATTGCTTGCCTTGTTGTTGTCCGCACGTTTCATTTACACTGGAACTATAGCCAAATCTTTAAAGGTAAGTAATTGTTGATTTTCGGCCATAATCTATATTTTTGGGTTTGGAGATAACCTAATATTGAGTTTGGCTTTAGAGATGGCCGAATATGTATAAAACCATAGTGATGTACTCTTTTTGTGTAGCTAGTGTTAAGGAGCATGAAAAAAGTCTTTCGGGAGTTGAAGTGCTCAAGGGACTTTGTTGAACAAGATAAATGGACTTTCGATAACTTCGAGAGCTAATCGACAAGAACAAGTGGTGTTTCGGGGTCAAAATAAGCTAGGTAAGTGGTTGTGGAATTCGGCCTAAGGCCATGATATTGATACTATGGGTGACCGATTTCGGTTATGTGTTATAGGGGCTAATCGATAAATAGTAACAGAAGCTTTCGGGACTTTAGTGGATATTAGAGTCGATAGATCAGGATCTCGCTAAAGTCAGGTGCGTAGTTATCGCACTGTACTCATGTTTGTTAATTGTTATATGTGTCGTATGTGTTATTTGATGTAAACGTAAATGTTATGCATGCTAGCCGAAATAAAAGCTAACAGTATGGATACTAAGGTAAGTGATCGAATAATCAAGTTAGTGATTACGATATTAACTTGTCAGTGATTTGCGTTAATAATTGATTATTGAAGAATGTATAATAAAGTGATGACATGTAATGTATATTGTTATGAGTAATATGTGACCATGGTATAAAATATACATATTTGTTTCGTACGAAATGTTGTTATGGTACATATACGTACACATGAGACTTGTGATGTGACTATTGGAGAAAAGGTGTACACTATGTGAGTGTTCTAATGCTAGCCTCGTGCTACATTCGTGATTGTTGATTTGTGAACCGTTTGATATGTGAGATTTTTATGGGATCGGTGGCTTAGCCACGGCTTTAAGAAATAATGTGCAAAAGAAAAATATGTGGATCACTTTGTGGAATGGACTTCGTAATTGTATTCATGATCATATTTATAATAGTGTATTCATAATTGCATTTTTATAATTGCATGTTGTATATATGAATTGTGTGGATATGGGCCAAGCCCATATATGAGGACGTGTGTATTAACTATGCACTGAGTCTTGATGACTCACTCTATTTTTATTAACCCCTTTTAGGTGGCGCGTAATGCTTGGACCGGGTTTGGAGCGGGTACAAAGGTGGCCATGCAAAAGTGGATTTCCATGCAAAGGAATCTCTTAATTAATGAATTAAGTATCGATATTTTCAGTATTTTTGTTTAAGTATGTATTGTAAGAAGGCCCACTAAAGTACTTCAGTTCTCTTTTTAAGTATCTTTATTATGCCCTATTATGGATGGATGATTTAAAGGTGAATTGTAAATGGTTTTATTTTCTCAAGTAAAGCTTGATTCCGATATTTTATAACAAACTTTGATTTTTACTGGGGATATTATAAGTCACGAAAATGTTTTATCAAAGGAAACAAATTTTTATCGGTTTTACTCTTAAGTAAGAATATTTTTCGAAAGTGTTCCGCAGTGGCATTTCAAATTCGGTCGGATTAAATGGGCCGGGTTTGGGGTGTTACATTTTGGTATCAGAGCCAGGTTCAAAACTCGGCTTTGAGGTTTTGGGCCCGAAAACAGTTTTCAAAAGTGGGCTTTTCAAAATGTGAACTTCTATTTTGGGCTTGTTCTGGCATGGCACCTGTACCTCCGACCCGAAGTCCACCTGGTAAGTACCTCTGACTATTGAGGTATAGTGAATATGTGAACTGTATGGGCATAATTGGGCTTGTAAATTAGAAAATTTGGGCTATCGAAATCCTAAGACTAGTCTACTCAAAAACAGTGCATAAGACTTAAGAACTGAAATGACCATAAGAGTGTAGTAAAGGAATGTGTCCCTGCCTATGAACATGTATGTGACTCTCTGAATAAGAAGTAGAGAACTTGAATTGAACCTATGTGTGATCGAAAGAACCACTTCTAAATACTTTATTCCATAAAATTGTTCGCGAATAATCAGTGGAACAAATTCCTAATGCATAAAACTTTTAAGTCAGATTGTGCGAAAAGAGATGAGTCCTAGAGGACATGATCGAGGCAAAATGGTCGTATCAGAACTCGTTAGATCGGGTCAAGGGTCTGATAATGAGATATCACCTCCACCACCAACTTTTGATAATGAGCAGCAAGATCAGACGAGGGACAATGCTGTATTGCGTTGCAAGTTTTAGAGATGGTGGCTAGAGAGGGAGAAATATGAGAGCTTGAAAATTTGTTTCCGAGCGACTTTGAGCCAATGGAGCGGATTTGTTCTGTGATATATCAGGTGTGGCACCCAGTGTAATTGAATAATAGTTGGAAATAACCAAGTGAGTTATGGATGAGCTCGTTTTGTGCCCTGAGGAAAAAGTGAAAGGAATGGTAGCGCTACTTTGCGACGAGACGTATCAATGGTGGCTTACAGTTCGAGATAGTGTCACAGCAGAGGACCCCACTCGGGAGTATGTCAAGATGACATACTAGAAGAAGTATGTCAGTACTTATTACATTGATACTCAGAGGAAATGTGTTTTTGGGGCTGGTTCAATGGAACAAGTCCATGGCGAGATACGAGACTGGATTCCTAAGGTTAAGCCAATATGCTCAAAGAGTAGTGGCTACAAAACATGAACGATGTGTCCGATTTGAGGACGTATTAAGAGACGGCCTGAGACTGTTGATAGTTCCTCAACAGGAACGAGAGCTCATTGTGTTAATTGAAAAAGCTAAGATAGCTGAAGAGAGTAAGGACTCGATGAGATAAAATCGAGATAAGGATACGAACCGTGATAAGAGAAATTTTGAATTGTCTAAATTATCTGAGGGCCTTCGGAAAAGACCGAGGCTTGAAAGTTTAGCTAGTGTGATTAAGCCAGCTATGGGAAATCGGGACCGTCCGTGTGCTCAGTGTGGAAAATACCATGTCGGCAAATGTCGGAACCAGAAATTGAGAATATTTTAAGTATAAATCTATAAGTAATTGAATATTGTTAAGGTTAGTTATAACCTTGTGCACATGTGGGATTATGGAATCCTGGTCATAAATATAGTGAAAGCCGACTGTGGATAGACTTTCTATCATGAAATGTTACTGAAATGATAAATACAAGTGATATGTGGATAGACTTTCTATCATGAAATATAATTGAAGTGATAAATACAAAGTGATGTGAATTATATGGTTTATAATTCTGGTCAGCTTGTAATGTGATTCAAATGGTGTATATTTCAGGCTTTGATACCTAGCAGGCTTTGTGCCGGTGTATATTTCAGGCTTTGATGCCTAGCAGGCTTTGTGCCGGTGTATATTTCAGGCTTTGATGCCTAGCAGGCTTAATGCCGGTGATGTGTTACAAAAGAGAATTCATGAATCACTTACAAGATGGAACATGTTTGATATCATAAGCTAAATGCTCGGATAAGTGCAAGTCTTTCGTACTTACAAGGAATAAGGAAAGTTGGTATATTCCCATTTGAACTAAGTAAGATGTGGTATAGTCGAAGCTTCGGTAAGACTTTTAATATGTGCAATTGATCTTACCATTGATGTGTATGATATCCGTAATGGAAATTAAGCTTGAATGCTTATGAAGAAGTGGCCATATGTGAAAATACTAAATGTGAAAGAGGTTGGATATGTTTGCATATGTGTATAATTGGGAATATGTGATTAATATGTGGCGAATTGAAATGTACAGATGTTCGTTCATAAGTAATTTCGAGGACGAAATTATTTTTAAGGGGGGTAGAATTGTAATATCCCGAAATAGGGGTTGCGAGTTTGGTTAATAACTCGAGTGTATTAGGCCTCAAGAGTGGTTCTGATGTGTTTTTGGAGTTCCTAAAACTCCCGGATTAAAATGGGACACTTTTGAAAATTTTGAATATTTAAGGGTTAAAAATGGAATTTGGCTGAGGAGGCCTTAAGTAAAAATTTTGTAAGATTGAGGCATATAAAATGCCCTGGCCGAGTGGCTTCTATGCGCCACTTTGGGGCTTGGACATAACTCCATAACGTCTAGAGTTCGAGTCGAAGGCGCGGCATAAGAGTTTTGTTTTAGAAAATGGTTTTGCTTTAAAGAAGGTTTTAAAAGAATTTTCAACGCGTCCATTAGCATAAAATGAACATTGGCTGAGTGGTTAGGACGCTTGCAGCCAGGGTATCTTCGCGAGAACCTGCGTTCGAGACGCGCTGGAAGCGCGGGGTGAGTTTTTATTTTTTTGAATAAAGGGAAGCTAATGGAAAAAGGGTTTAAAAGAAATTCGCAATGCATTATGTCATGAAATTTAAACTGGCCGAGTGGTTAAGGACTTGGCTTGAGAGCTGCGTCAAAGGGACTCGCGTTCGAGTCCTGGAGTTCACACTTAAAGAATTCTATTTTTGCTCTTAGCGTTTAAGCTTGCGGAACCAGCGAAAGTAAGACTTAAAAGGGAGCGTGCCGCAATATTGTCATGAAAGACAATTTGGCCGAGTGGCTGAGGCGTTGGGGAGTCTTCCCCAGGTCTCGGGTTCGAGACCTGGGGGCAGCGTCTGGAGAATGCACATGGAGCTCTCCTTTTTGTTCCGGCGGGAAGGGCCTGCATGGCCCATGCTCGCATGCAATTTTGGGAAGAACCATGCACGCATGCAGCAAAGAGCTGCTACTTGTGTTATTTTTTTATTGTTTTATTAATTTAATTGTTTTGAAGTATGTAGCTTCAAACTTTTATATTATTGTTTTTATTTATTAATTGATGGTTATTTTCAAGGATGCAAAAGCATGGTTTTAAACCATTATATTCTATTATTTTGTTTGCTTAGAATTATGGGAAAGTTTATACATTATTATTATTATTATTATATTATGTATTGGAATGGGTAAGGTGATGGAAATTGGTATTTGAATTTAGCAAAAAGGAGAGGGGCATGGCCGGCAATGACATAGCAAGCTTGGACATTAGTCTTTTATTTATTTTATAATGTATTGAAAATGATGAGCTATGGGTTGTATTTTAGTTTATTTTATTATGGACGAATGATGGAATAATAATTATTATTATTATTATTATTATTATTATTAGTTTATGCAAATATGGGTTTTGGCTTTGGGGAAAGGAAGCATGTGCGGCATGGGTTGGTTATTTTTATTGTGTTTTAATAATTTTTAATGAATGGGAAAAAGGATTAGGCATGGTGATTTTGAAAATGGATTTGGCAAAAGAGAGAGAGCATAGCCGTGGAGATGAGGCATGCTTAGGGGATTTTCTTTGGCCGGCCTTGTGTTTGAGAAAGGATAGCCAAAATTCTTTGTTTTCTTTGCTTATGGTGCATGACCAAAATTGCATGTTTTTGTCTTGTTTCCCTCCCATTTTGATCATGGCCGAATGAGCTCCTTGAAACCTTGTTAATCGGCCTAGTGTGTAGCATAGAGAACTTGGCCGAGATTCTTGTTTTGCTTTTGATTTTTCTTTCCAAATTCTTCATGACCGAATCTCTTAGATTGTTTTTGGTTCCTTTCCAAGTAAGCATAGCCGATTGTGGAGCTCCTTAGTGACCATTATACTCGATTTTGAGCTTAGCAAGGATGGCCGAATGCTTCTCTATGTCTTCCCTTTCCCCCATTCTTGTGCATGGCCGATTGGAGCTTGCTTCAAGGTCTAGCATGTTCAGTTTTCGGGTAACACGTGAGGTGGCCATTGTGTTGCTTGTTTCCTCTTCTTTTCTTCTTGTGTTCTTGACCGAGAGAGAGAGAATGAAAGAGCAAATTTGAGCTTTGGTCTTGATGAAGCTAGAGAGTATTTTGGCTAGCAAATATTGCTTGCCTTGTTGTTGTCCACACGTTTCATTTACACTGGAACTATAGCCGAATCTTTAAAGGTAAGTAATTGTTGATTTTCGGCCATAATCTATATTTTTGGGTTTGGAGATAACCTAATATTGAGTTTGGCTTTAGAGATGGCCGAATATGTATAAAACCATAGTGATGTACTCTTTTTGTGTAGCTAGTGTTAAGGAGCATGAAAAAAGTCTTTCGGGAGTTGAAGTGCTCAAGGGACTTTGTTGAACAAGATAAATGGACTTTCGATAACTTCGAGAGCTAATCGACAAGAACAAGTGGTGTTTCGGGGTCAAAATAAGCTAGGTAAGTGGTTGTGGAATTCGGCCTAAGGCCATGATATTGATACTATGGGTGACCGATTTCGGTTATGTGTTATAGGGGCTAATCGATAAATAGTAACAGAAGCTTTCGGGACTTTAGTGGATATTAGAGTCGATAGATCAGGATCTCGCTAAAGTCAGGTGCGTAGTTATCGCACTGTACTCATGTTTGTTAATTGTTATATGTGTCGTATGTGTTATTTGATGTAAACGTAAATGTTATGCATGTTAGCCGAAATAAAAGCTAACAGTATGGATACTAAGGTAAGTGATCGAATAATCAAGTTAGTGATTACGATATTAACTTGTCAGTGATTTGCGTTAATAATTGATTATTGAAGAATGTATAATAAAGTGATGACATGTAATGTATATTGTTATGAGTAATATGTGACCATGGTATAAAATATACATATTTGTTTCGTACGAAATGTTGTTATGGTACATATACGTACACATGAGACTTGTGATGTGACTATTGGAGAAAAGGTGTACACTATGTGAGTGTTCTAATGCTAGCCTCGTGCTACATTCGTGATTGTTGATTTGTGAACCGTTTGATATGTGAGATTTCTATGGGATCGGTGGCTTAGCCACGGCTTTAAGAAATATTGTGCAAAAGAAAAATATGTGGATCACTTTGTGGAATGGACTTCGTAATTGTATTCGTGATCATATTTATAATAGTGTATTCATAATTGCATTTTTATAATTGCATGTTGTATATATGAATTGTGTGGATATGGGCCAAGCCCATATATGAGGACGTGTGTATTAACTATGCACTGAGTTTGTAGCGTCTTCTTCAGTAGCTGCCACATACATTAGTTCTTCATTGGGAAAATCAAAGTTCAGAGGTGTAACAGCTCGATTTAGGGGCTAGTCGGAACAAAGATCTCGGGATCACTAATTCGAGGTTAGGGAAATTTATTTTCATGTTATTTTATGTGTTAGAGCATGATTTTAGAAATACACGAAATTTTGGTAATTTAATTTTAGTGATTTCTTGCTTAATCGCGAAAAAGGACTAAATCGCATAAAGTGCGAAAGTTCCATTCTATAAGCTAGAGGTACTAAATAGCCATAGATTGATAATTGGAGGTCTTTAAAAGGCAATTGGACCCCCAATATATGCTTGGCCGGCCATAGGAGACAAGAATTGACCAATTTGGTCAAAGTTTGTGATGTTTGGTGGACTAATTGGTAGTTTAATATTATAATAAAGAAAAGATGTCCATCTTTCTTGTTAATCTCTTCCACTGATTATAGCAAGCAAAATAGAGGTTTGAAAGCTCAAAATTTTTAACAAGCTCTCCTCCATTCTAGTAAGTGATTTTGATTATCTTTCTTAATAATAATTGTACTTTTGAGACCTCTAAAGCTTAAGCTTTCTAAAGAGGGGACTATCTTGCATTATAGTGAAAAGTTTAGAGAGTTTCCATGAGAGATTTCATTACTATTTGCTGCATTTTTATGGAAGAAAATGAGTCTTAGTTGTTAGATGAACAAATTTTGTGAAAGGTGTTGTCTTGAAAACACCTAATTGGACCTTGATGAAAAGGTTATAAAATTGTAGTAAAAATGTGAAATGTTGAGTTTTGATGATAGCTATAAGAGTATTAAAAGTTCACCTAGTCTTGTAGAAGGTAGAAATATGATTAGAATTCATTTCCAAGCTTAGGGGCAAAATGGTCATTTTGCCAAAGTCTAGGGCCAAAATTGTAATTTTGCCAAAATATGAATTATAAGTCGATTTAGTCAATGTGTGAATTTAACAAGTGAAATTGTTACTATAGATCAAGAAACGCAGAGCCCGGATTGAAACCGAGGCAAGAATAAAGTCGAGGACTAACTTACATCTTTACACACATTTTGAATATCGAGGTAAGTTTATATGAATTAAAGTTTACGTGTATTCTCATTCAATTACTTATTATGTTGTATAATGTATATTATTTCTATGAAGTAAAATTATTGATATTATGATGAGAAAAGTAAATGAGAATATGCATGAGAAAGTCTCGGTTGAAGTCTCGGAATAATAAGGATACTATTATCACAACATGTGATAAGGAAAGTCCGTGTAAGACCATGTCAAGATATGGCATCAACGTAAGGCAAGGATATAATGTAAGTCCATGACAAGTCATGGCATTGAAAAGTTATTATGAGGCAAAGGTCCCATGCAAGTCCAAGCCAAGGCTTGGCATTGTTGAATTCATAAGGCAAATATGTCATGTAAGTCCATGTCAAAACATGGCATTGATAAGATTCATAAGGCAAGGATACCACGTCAGCCCATGTCAAGACATGGCAATGGTAAGTTTCCAAAGGAAACACATAAGGAAGGTCTCGTGTAAGACCATGTCTGGGACATGGCATTGGCATCGAGATACATGTTTGATGAGATTGAGTAACCTCAATTAATTTGAGAAATTCAATGGGTAAAAGAGCTAAATATGAAAGAGGCAACAAGAAAGTCAAGTAAGTAAAGATAGTACTAAGTTAAGTTATATAAGGTTAATATAAAGCATTTTTCATGTTAAGAAAGATGAAAGTTAAGTTTACTTTTGCATCAGCAAAATGTACTAATCTATGTGATCAAGTGACACAGGTACCATGATTATAATGCAAGTATGAAATTATTATGTATCATGTGAGGAGTAAGTAAGCCATGCACTTGAGTTTTATGTTGTTCTTAACTTGAAATGGATGAGTTATAATGAGTTAATATATAGCTATATGAGTTTCATGCAAACTTACTAAGCTATATGTGTAAGAACCCAATTTTGACTGGGCTGGAATAAAACCAAAACAAAAAAATAAAATTAAAGTCCCTTTTCAGTCCATTTACAAAACCAAGACCCATTACCAAATTAGCCCAACAAATTAAACCCAAAGCTAACTACACCCTTGACCCAGACCTAAAACTTAAACAGACCCAATACCCCATTACTCCGAGGCCTAAACGGACGACCCAAACCGAAAGGCCCAGACATTAAGCCAGAGTCAGAAAACCTAGGGTTTCCTGACTACCTTCGCGCCGCAAACCAGTATCCCAAAGGTCGCGCCTTAACCGTCGCCTCCATCAGCCCTCAGTCACTCCGCCATCAACATTGTTAGTTCCTTGCGCTTTTGTCTCTCACCTGCAAACATGGAAAGGAAATAGACAGCAAGCAAATAGGCAAAAACAAGAGATTTATTTCCTTTTTGTCTTTCATTTTTTGGGTTATAAAAACCCATGGATTAAACTTGTAAAAGGGGTAAAAAAATACACTGTTACACACGAAAATAGAGGACACGAATACAGAGAGACGCAGGCAAAATATACTAAAATATAAAAGTACAGAAAGTTTTTAACAGCAAAGGTGTTTTTTTATTTTCTTTTCTATTCTGATTATTTTTCTTTTTTCTTTCGATCTATATACTATTTTTTTTAAATATACTGACTTACCTTTCGTCGACGTTGAAAAGGCTGAAGTTTGGCCTCCGGCCACCACCCGTGGTAGCGCGTGTTGCGCGTGAAGGAAGAAATTCGGGGGTCCAGTGACCCATTCGGGACAGAGGCAAGAGAATTTCAAGGTTTTCTTAAGTTTTTTTTTAAAACAGATGTTGAAATGATTTTTTTTATTAAAACTGATTTTTATAATAAAATTGAAACGGCGCCGTTTTAGAGGTCAAAGATCCGCGCGTCGACCCGACCCGGCCCTCAGGATCCGCGCGTTTTATGAAAATGGAAAATTTATCCATTTAGTCCTTCCGTAATTTCATTGTTTTTAAATCAGTCCAATTCGCGTTTTTAGTTTTTTATAAAATTAACCCTAAAATTTGTTTTTATTCCAATTTAGACCCTGGGTTCATTTTAAAGGCTAAATCTATTACGACGTCGTTTTAAAACTTGGAGTAATTGCCATTTTAGACCTTGCAGTTTAATACGCGTTCTAATTTAATCCTTTTAATCTGTTTTAATTACTATTTTAACCTTTCTTTCTTTATTTTTTTATTTTATTTTATTCTAATACTGTTTTTAATTATTTTATTATGTTAAAATATATATTATTCTTATTATTTGTATATTAATCTATTAAATTTATATATCTTATTACGTATTGTTCTTCTTTTAAAAAAAACTATATTTATTTATTATTTGATTATTTATTTAGATTAATATATTGGTTATCATATTATATAATATTATATCTTATATATTTTAAAAAATTTTATTTTATCTAAAATCATTTATATATAATATATTATTTATTTTTAAATATAGTTTTATATGTATTAAATTATTATAATATATTTTTATAAATTATTTATTTATTTTTAAAATATATTTTTCTTTTCCTTTTCAATATATATGTATACATTTTTTACATGTATGATTATTATTTTTTTTATATATATATATTTTTTGCCATTTATTTATAATTGCCCTAATATGATCATTTCTTTGTTTTGTTATTTTATATTTTTATTGTTTGTATTAAGATGATATTTTCGTAGGATCATCATTTTAAAATAAAAATGTATTTTGCAAAGTTATTATACTTTATATAAATGTTTTAAAAAAGATAAGGCAATGTTTAGGTATTTAGAAATTCGGAAAATAATGCCCTAACGTGTTGGATGCGGTTTTCCGTTTGGCTAAATAACTAAATATCCTTTTAACAAGTTTTGTAAATTGTGAGACGATTTTGATTACAAAGGTTTTAAAATATCATGTCCTAACGTGTTGGATGTGATGTTTATATTCCTTTGGAACAAGAAAATCTCAAATTTTAACTTAAAGTGCTCAAAGTTTTTTTAAAGAAATCATATTTTTGAATACTTTTAAATTTCAAACATTTGGACATGATTTTATCGATTAGGTACCAATTTTTGGGCGTTATGAGGGTGCTAACCCTTCCTCATACGTAACCGACTCCCGAACCTATTTTCTCGTTTTTGCAGACCAAAATCAAATGTTTTAAAATGAAACGTTTTACAAGGTGATTCAATCACACCTAAGTAAAAAAGGATTGGTGGCGACTCCATTTTCGTTTTTAAAGTCGATTCCCATTTTTCAAAACCCGATTTAAAAATGGTTTCGACAGCTTGGCGACTCCACTGGGGACCAATAAGAGAGTCAAGCCGTAAAATCAATAATTTCATGTCCTTTTGTTTGAATTTAAAATTCTGATTTTAAAAATATGATCCTTTTATCGCACGTGGTTTTAATATACATATTTCTGCATTGCACCGCATGACCGTCGTGGTCACACCCTTAAGTGGGAGCAAGAAGCTATGCCTTCGTGAGGTTTTCACTTCCGCATGGGCTAGTGGATTGCTTCCAGAATACATCCGTACCTATGTCTTCGTGAAGCTTTCACTTCCGCATGGACATAGGGAAATGTATTCCCCTGAACCGAACTCGGTCCATATGAGCCTATAATGGGTGAGGATCGAGGAATCTGCTGGTTCGGGTACCTCAACTTTAGAACTAAACCGCATATAGTGAATCCTAAGAACCCACCTTAGGTAGAGCTATGCCAAACTTTAGTAGTTACCCAGATAGGTGTGCATTATTTCACTTACTTTATATCTTATTCTGTGGTACTAACTCACTGTGTTTTATTTTGGTGCATATCATTTCTTACATTATGAGGTGTCGATTCACGATCAGTTTCTAAGTTAGAAAGCTGGTTATGGAGAACGGGTTCCTTGATAAAGTGGAAGACAATGCAATCGTTCATATATAGTCAAAAACAGTTAGAGAAAGAATGGTATAGATTCGTTAGAAGGAAATGGGGCAGCACTGGAATCCCTGCCTTTTCTACCATCTGTGCTTCCTGATGTCATTCCAGAATTAGATCCGAAGAAGACACCTTATGGCAAGGCGTGGTGTTGGAATTAAAGGGCGAGAAGGTAATTATACTCACCAGTCACCGCAAAGTGAGCGTGGGGAGTAAGGATGGACACTACTACCATTACATCATTTCTCTTTCATATAAAGATGGTCACCCTGTGGATGGTAAGGGTATTGGAAAGAAAGTGATCAACAGAGTGCATAAGACCTACAAAAGTGACGGAAATGAGGATAAAAAAGTGTCTGTTACCAAACAACAAGCTTGATTTTACTGTTGTACTTAAGGATGTTGCACCTACCAGAAACAATGTAAATGCAAGCCCTGATGGCCAAATGGACATGAGAAAAAGAGATTTCGAAGACTGTATCATTCAAAGACCTTTAAGGTTGAGATTAGCTATACTGTGAAGATACCCATACAAGCAATTCAAAAATGCTCGGCGCGGGCAGGAAACTGAAAACTTTCAAGAAGTACTAAGGGTGCTGAATATCATTTTAAGGTAGCCTACTTGTTCGCCAATCTTTCAAGATAATCAGAACAACTTCATAGACATCGAAGGAGGTGCCTTTGGCTATAGGAGTTTCCATACAAGTTTCAGAGCCACTCAAGAAGGCCTTTTACTAAATATCGATGTATCAACTACCATGATAATTCAGTTTGGTCTGGTAGTTGATTTGCAAATCAGAATGCTAGAGATCCTTATTGAAACAAGGCAAAATAGGTGCTGAAGAATCTGAGGTTAAAAATTAGTCCGTCTAATCAAGAGTACAAGATTATTGGCTTGAGTGAACAATATTGCAAGGGATTTGACTCAGAGAAATGAAAGGAATTCATAGTGATCCCTCATTTGATATACTTAATGAGATGAACCAGAATAGACGTCTTTCACCTGTGGTTATAGTTGAAAAATGTTTGAATAGATACATCTCTCTGAGTATGTCGCTGGCTAGGGTGAATGATCAATACTTTTCTGAAGATCAATGCTAAACTTGGACAGTCTCTTCACTATCATCGAGACTGTAATTCTGCAATCGAGTTAAAGTCAAGTCTGAACAAGATTGAGGAAGTGAAAGGTAGGATCGAAGAGTTAGAATCAGTATTACACAGTTGTGAACTTTTGATTAAGCTTCTTGAAACAAGAGAGGAGCATTGGAAAGAAGAGCTTTACTATTCCCATGACCAACTAAGAAGTTGGGATTATCTCATAGGTGAAGCAATAGTTCAGATTCGTGAGGTAGCTGATCATCTACAGATTTTCGGATCATAGGTTGATGCGTGGAGCATGAAGTATGAGCTACAGTTCGATCGTAGTTGAGGGCTAGCTCCATTGCTTTGGAAAATCAAAACTTTAGGATTTAGGGCGAAAGCATATAGTAGTCCGTTTTATGTAAAAGAATTTGTTTTCTAATAAAGTTTTCTACAATGAAGTTGATCAGAATCGATACCTCTTTACATTCATGCATTTGCATTACATCACATCATATGCATTTAAGTCCATAGAAAGAGTCTAATTAATTGAAATTATAACAGAGTTGGGGAAATAGAAGGGAAATCTGGAAGCTGAACACCCTTACGGTACACGAGCTAAGTCAAGGAAAATGGACCAGAGAATGGAGCAATTCCAAAGAGATATGCAAGACCAGATGCAGGAACAGATGGCAAAACTCCAACAAGAGATGAGAGAACAGATATTGGAAGCCCAAAAGAACATGATGGCCCAAGTGGCCCAGATGATGAATGGGATAATGAACAAAGCAAAAGGTCCCACAGTCAATGCTGAAGACAATGAGGACTTTCCTAGGGGATTCACTCCACCACACATACAAATACAGCCTGAGGAATATCTCCAAAGGCCACCCATCACGATTAAGCCTCAACAGGGACAAGCTAATCCTAGACCACCCATGAACTTTCAAGTGGGCTCGGGATCTAACCCAGGAGACAACACTGCCAACCCCGTGATCTTTGATTTGGACATAGAAAAGAGAGAAGGAATAAGGATTGAATCTTCAAGGAAGTTGAAGATCGCTGTAAGTGGTTAGAAGAAAAGTTCCAAGCTTTGGAAAATACTGACTATCATCATGGTATTGACGCTAAGGACTTGAGTTTGGTCCCTGATCTGATACTTCCTCATAAATTCAAGATGCCAGAATTTGAGAAGTATAATGGAACTACTTGTCCTGAAGCCCACATCACGATGTTCTGTAGACGCATGACTGGTTATGTGAACAATGATCAACTTTTGATTCATTGTTTCCAGGATAGTTTGACGGGTGCAGCTTCTAGGTGGTACAACCAACTCAGTCGTGCTAACATTAGCTCCTGGAGGGACTTGGCCCAAGCCTTCATGAGGCAGTACAATCATGTCACAGATATGATGCCTGACCGAATCATGTTACAAAACATGGAAAAGAAATCAAACGAGAGTTTCAGGCAATACGCACAAAGATGGAGGGAAATGGCCATGCAAGTCCAACCACCTCTCCTGGAAAAGGAAACCACCATGTTGTTTATCAACACTCTAAAGGCACCTTTTATCACCCATATGATAGGAAGCACCACTAAAAGCTTTGCGGATATAGTCATGGCGGGTGAAATGATAGAAAATGCCATAAGGGGTGGCAAGATTGAAGCGGGAGAAACTACTAGAAGATCCACTCCTAGGAAAAAAGATGATGAGGTGAATAATGCGAGTACATACAATAAAGGGTACTCAAAGGCAGTGGTTACGACTGGACAACAAGGGTCGACGAGAGAAGAATCAGGCCCTAGACAAAATTTTGAAAAGCTCCAGTTCACACCAATTCCAATGACATATAAGGAGCTATATGATACTTTATTAGAGGCACGTATAGTGTCCCCATATTATCTGCATCCGTTACAACCCCCATATCCTAAACGGTATGACTCCAACGCTCAATGTGATTACCACGCAGGAGTAACGGGGTATTCAATAGAGAATTGTACTGCCTTCAAAAAGGTAGTAGAGAGACTTCTTAAGATGGGACATTTCAAGATTGATGATACACCCAGTGTGGAGAACCCATTATCCAATCATGGAGACAAGAAAGTTGTGATCCTTTGATGAAATTGAAAGCGAAGAGGAAATCAGAGAACAAAGTTTACAAACCCTTGTGTACTTGGGAGTGTTTTGAATAATAAGACTGTGGAAGAAATCTTTGTACTTTTAGGGCTAATCTAGAGTAATGTTCAAAACAGACTTGTTGTCTTGGGCCTAGAGGCAAGAACTCTTTTGTGAAATAAGCTTATGTTCAAAATTTTATTTCAATAAAATGCATCTGTTTGAGCACATATTCTTATTCTTTCTATTTTAAATTGTACATTCTTTGGTTTTTATTCTTTCATTCTTTATTCATGACCATATCAATAATCATCCTTAGAATCATTTATTCTTTGGATCTGTCCGTCTTCGTACCTAGGTCTCCAGATATCAATGTCATGAGCGACGTTGTTACTGATTCCCTTTTTGAACAAGATATGGGTCTAGGGGATCTCAGGATTTTGAATATGCAGAGATTGTGACATATCTTCTGATTTGTTAAGAATGATTTAACAAGATAAAAAAATAGACCTTACTTTACATAGGGTCAATGGATATGGCGAGCCTAGGAAAGGGGAAGACTGAAGCCTAGCTCACCACAAAAAATAAGGCAAGACATCATTGAGTTGTTTTCAAGAATTCAAAGATGTTTTTTGCACAATTATATCAGGACATGCCTTGGCTAATAAGAAGCAGGCTAACCAAGGAGGATCGGGCACTATTGATTCACCATGGAAGGGGATTGCACCAGTCATATCGCAAATACGAAATTAAAGAAGACAAGATTCAGTTCTTCACAAATTTTCCATATGTGGGGCATGGATATGATGGGGCCAACCTCGTCAAAAGTTTTTCGTCAATATCGACTCATCGGCATAGTTATCGTTTACTTCACTAAGAGAGTGGAAGTAGCTTCATATGCCAATGTTACAAGGTCGAAGTCATCAAATTCATCAAAAAAAAAAACAAAAAACAAAAAAATGAAGGAAAAGATCAAATGCCATAAAGGATCGCGTTCAAATAACTGTACAAAGTCAAAATCTACAGTTTGTCCAAAGATCAGGCAGCATATCACAGTGCGACAAAAAAACGAAATGAAAGGTGGTTAATACTTGTAAAGATTGGCATAAGAAGCTATCACTACTCTCTATGGTTATCAAACGTTGGCTAGGACCTTTGCTGGGGCAATACATTTCTCATTGGAATAGAAACAGTTTTACCAATTGAATCTAATTGAAGAAAAGGATAAAAGATATCCATCACAGTCAGATGATGTGAGATTACTTGATGGTGAAAAAGATTTTTCCTCTACAAAACGATTTTAGAGGAAAGCATATGCCAAACTGGGAAGGACTTATGTAGGGCCTGTTCTAGAGGTGCATTGATATTGATCGAGATGAATGGAGAAGACATGCCTAATCCGGTGAATTCAGGTTTCAACAAGAAGTATTTTGCCTGAAAGGGAAAAGGGTCAAGGTGAAAACCCGCAAAGGGCGCTTTGAGTCAAAAAGAAGAAGAAGAAGAAGAAGAAGAAGAAGAAGAAGAAGGAGAGGCCAAGGCGAAAACTCGCAAAGGGCGCTTTGAGACCAAAAGGGCTTTGAGTTGAAAACCCGAAAAGGGCGGCTCAAATTTTGAATAAAGGTCGGGCATACAGTAGTCTTGCTAGGTCTGAATTAGCAATGTGGAAGTATGTTACGCCTTGGGGCATCGGCAAAGTACTGAGGATCCCCTAAACACATATTGAGTTTAAAATGGTCCTCAAGAGATCAGAATAGAGAAGCTCAGACTGCGATATCTGGGGCACCTAGTTTCCCATTTTACCCATTTTCTATTTTTTGATTACTTTATTCTTTTCAAAGAAACACCCTAATCAATTTTCTTTTATAGCTTTTGCTATCTTTGCTTACTTTACTCTTTTAAGATACACCAACCAATTTTCATTTATTGCCTTGGTTATCTTTGATTAGCTTATTTGCTTCGAGCTATACTCCTGATTAATTTCTTTCATGTTCATGGTTGTGATCTTTTTCAAAAATTTTATTGAAATAAATGGACTAATAACACTTTCATAAAAGGAGTTTCGCATATTACTCTAGAAGCTTCTAAATGATATGAGGAATCTGAAACATGACTATTGTTTAGAACTCACCAAGCCTAAGGGCTGGAAACATCAAAAATGATTACTTCTTCAAATTCTCTTTGGGTAAGACAATTTCGTTGGTGACACCATATCGGCAAATGACGAATAAAGTCAATCCAAGTGTGAAAGGGAATCATTGTCGGGATACCTTGTATTCAGACACATACATCTGGTCATTACACCCAGGGAATGGTGTAACAAATCAAATATCATTCTTCTGAAGATGTAGTGGGAGATATCAATTTCATGTCTCAAGATCCAAGCGGGGATAACTCAGAAATTACATTGGGGCAAGCTGGTTGAGTAGAACATGGTTGATGAACAAAAATGAAAAACAAATGAGTAATAATACCTAGAATAGGAATCATACTCATAACATTTCTGTATCATAGCAAATTTCATTAGGAGCATTTGATTCATTTCGGTCATTGCATCCTAATCCTTTAAAAGGAGTCATCTTCATAATATATATATATATAGCTAGAAGCATTTGATTCATTTATGATCATAGCATCTTAGTCATAAGGTATGTCATAGAACCAAGTCTACAGGACATGTCTTTCAGTGGACGGTGTAGCAATATCAGATTGAAGACATCAATTCGGTGATCCCTGAGTTTGTAGGGATCAGATTGAAGATAGCAGATTTGATCCCCTTGAAGTTGCAGGGAGCAGATCGAAGATATCAGTCTGGTGATCCCTGAGTTTGTAGGGATCAGATTGAAGATAGCAGATTTGATCTTCCTGAAGTTGCAGAGAGTAGATCAAAGACATCAATCTGGTGATCCCTGAGTTTGCAGGGATCAGATTGAAGATAGCAGATTTGATCTTCCTGAAGTTGCAGGGAGCAGATCAAAGACATCAATCTGGTGATCCCTGAGTTTGCAGGGATCAGATTGAAGATAGCAGATTTGATCTTCCTGAAGTTGCAGGGAGCAGATCAAAGACATCAATCTGGTGATCCCTGAGTTTGCAGGGATCAGATTGAAGATAGCAGATTTGATCTTCCTGAAGTTGCAAGAAGCAGATCAAAGACATCAATCTGGTGATCCCTGAGTTTACAGGGATCAGATTGAAGATAGCAGATTTGATCTTCCTGAAGTTGCAGGAAGCAAGTCAAAGACATCAGTCTGGTGATCCCTGAGTTTGCAGGGATCAGATTGAAGATAGCAAATCGAATATGTCAGTCTGGTGATCCCTGAGTTTGCAGGG
This sequence comes from Gossypium australe, assembly GCA_005393395.2. Lineage (NCBI taxonomy): Eukaryota > Viridiplantae > Streptophyta > Magnoliopsida > Malvales > Malvaceae > Gossypium > Gossypium australe. The sequence goes on along the minus strand of CM016621.1, from coordinate 105,624,480 downwards.
ATCAGATTGAAGATAGTAGATCGAAGACATCAGTCTGGTGATCCCTGAGTTTGCAGGGATCAGATTGAAGATAGCAGACCGAATACGTCAGTCTGGTGATCCTTGAGTTTGCAGGGATTAGATTGAGGATAGCAGATCGAATACGTCAGTCTGGTGATCCCTGAGTTTGCAGTGATCAGATTGAAAATAGCAGATCAAAAGATAGTGGATACTGCCTTCATGAAGTTGAAGCTATCAAACTTACTGAAATCAAGATTAAGATCCAATGCTGTTGAAGTTGCAGTTCGGATTGGAAGTCATTTGAAGAAAGCAAGGATCAAGAGGTCGAGGTTTGGCCAAAACCGGTCAAAATTGGTCCTTTTATAGTCTTTGCTCTATTCTCGTTACACAACAATGAGCAAAGAGGGGCAGCTGTAAGAGCCCAATTTTGACCGGGCTGGAATAAAACCAAAACAAAAAAATAAAATTAAAGTCCCTTTTCAGTCCATTTACAAAACCAAGACCCATTACCAAATTAGCCCAACAAATTAAACCCAAAGCTAACTACACCCTTGACCCAGACCTAAAACTTAAACAGACCCAATACCCCATTACACCGAGGCCCAAACGGACGACCCAAACCGAAAGGCCCAGACATTAAGCCAGAGTCAGGAAACCTAGGGTTTCCTGACTACCTTCGTGCCGCAAACCAGTATCCCAAAGGTCGCGCCTTAACCGTCGCCTCCATCAGCCCTCAGTCACTCCGCCTTCAACACTGTTAGTTCCTTGCGCTTTCGTCTCTCACCTGCAAACATGGAAAGGAAACAGACAGCAAGCAAATAGGCAAAAACAAGAGATTTATTTCCTTTTTGTCTTTCATTTTTTGGGTTATAAAAACCCCTGGATTAAACTTGTAAAAGGGGTAAAAAAAATACACTGTTACACACGAAAATAGAGGACACGAATACAGAGAGACGCAGGCAAAATATACTGAAATACAAAAGTACAGAAAGTTTTTAACAGCAAAGGTGTTTTTTTATTTTCTTTTCTATTCTGATTATTTTTCTTTTTTTTTTTCGATCTATATACTATTATTTTTAAATATACTGCTATTTAAAAAGTATAAAAAGAAAAGAGACTTACCTTTCGTCGACGTTGAAAAGGCTGAAGTTTGGCCTCCGGCCACCGCCCGTGGTAGCGCGTGTTGCGCGTGAAGGAAGAAATTCGGGGGTCCAGTGACCCATTCGGGACAGAGGCAAGAGAATTTCAAGGTTTTCTTAAGTTTTTTTTTTTAAAACAGATGTTGAAATGATTTTTTTTATTAAAACTGATTTTTATAATAAAATTGAAACAGCGCCGTTTTAGAGGTCAAAGATCCGCGCGTCGACCCGACCCAGCCCTCAGGATCCGCGCGTTTTATGAAAATGGAAAATTTATCCATTTAGTCCTTCCATAATTTCATTGTTTTTAAATCAGTCCAATTCGCGTTTTTAGTTTTTTATAAAATTAACCCTAAAATTTGTTTTTATTCCAATTTAGACCCTGGGTTCATTTTAAAGACTAAATCTATTACGACGTCGTTTTAAAACTTGGAGTAATTGCCATTTTAGACCTTGCAGTTTAATACGCGTTCTAATTTAATCCTTTTAATCTGTTTTAATTACTATTTTAACCTTTCTTTCTTTATTTTTTTATTTTATTTTATTCTAATACTATTTTTAATTATTTTATTATGTTAAAATATTATATTATTCTTATTATCTGTATATTAATCTATTAAATTTATATATCTTATTACGTATTGTTCTTCTTTAAAAAAAACTATATTTATTTATTATTTGATTATTTTATTTAGATTAATATTGGTTATCATATTATATAATATTATATCTTATATTATTTTAAAAAATTTTATTTTATCTAAAATCATTTTATATAATATTATTTATTTTTTTAAATATAGTTTTATATGTATTAAATTATTATTATATTTTTTATTATTTTTTTTTTTTATATTTTTCTTTTCCTTTTCATATATATATATATATTTTTTACATGTATGATTTTTTTTTTTTTTTATATATTTTTTGCCATTTATTTATAATTGCCCTAATATGATCATTTCTTTGTTTTGTTTTTTATTTTTATTTTTGTATTAAGATGATATTTTCGTAGGATCATCATTTTAAAATAAAAACGTATTTTGCAAAGTTATTATACTTTATATAAATGTTTTAAAAAAGATAAGGCAATGTTTAGGTATTTAGAAATTCGGAAAATAATGCCCTAACATGTTGGGTGCGGTTTTCCGTTTGGCTAAATAACTAAATATCCTTTTAACAAGTTTTGTAAATTGTGAGACAATTTTGATTACAAAGGTTTTAAAATATCATGTCCTAACGTGTTGGATGTGATGTTTATATTCCTTTGGAACAAGAAAATCTCAAATTTTAACTTAAAGTGCTCAAAGCTTTTTTAAAGAAATCATATTTTTGAATACTTTTAAATTTCAAACATTTGGACATGATTTTATCGATTAGGTACCAATTTTTGGGCGTTATGAGGGTGCTAACCCTTCCTCATACGTAACCGACTCCCGAACCTATTTTCTCGTTTTCGCAGACCAAAATCAAATGTTTTAAAATGAAACGTTTTACAAGGTGATCCAATCACACCTAAGTAAAAAAGGATTGGTGGTGACTCCATTTTCGTTTTTAAAGTCGATCCCCATTTTTCAAAACCCGATTTAAAAATGGTTTCGACAATATGCTTACCTTTCTCCCTTCTTTTTCGCTCGCAATCTCACCAAGCGAACTCGTGGATCATTGACGCCGGAGCTCGGAGCACACTATCAATCACTATTTTGGTATAACCAGGTTGTTTTTATTAAGTATGGCATGTATAGGAATTATTTCATCTTGATGTAAGTCCTAAGAGGGGCCAAAGTGTTGGCTATTAAGGTTATTATTCTTTTTGTATATGGCTAAATAGATTAGCCAATATTTACTAAGTTTATACATCAATTGATGATGAGTTATGCATTGTTATTCATGTTTTTGATGAAGTATTTGAGTGGTTGGATTGAGTATGTGAATGATCTTGATTTCAAGGTGGCAATTGGCTTGGAAAATAGCCTTTAAGTGTCCACACGGGTAGACACACGGGCGTGTCTAGGCCGTGTGAAGGACACGGCCCATTGACACGGGCGTGTGTCAAGCCATGTGAAAACCCCTGTAGGTTGTAGTAAAAATAAATTGTACACGGGCTAGGGACATGGGCATGTGAGACCACACGAGTGTGTGACCCCTGTTTAGACAAGAATTTTCAAAGAGAGTAAAAGTTTCCGGTTGATCTCTGAAACCATCAAGATGTATGTTTATGGCCTTGTAGGCCCATGAGATGAATGTTATGACCACGAAAAAAGTTTTTAAATCGAAACGAAATTTTATAGCCCGTTAATACATGTTTAAGTAAGGTGAATAATAGTAATGCCTCGTATCTGATCTCGGCACCGGACATAAGTAAGGGGTGTTACATTTAGTGGTATCAGAGCTACGATTTAGTCGATTCTAGGACTAACGTAGCGTAAGCATGAGTTTAGTTATACATACCATACATAAGAGTATTTTTTTTATGATAGTGTGACGACTCCTGACGACCTAAATTGTGTTTTATATAGTAAATAGATCCCGAAAGAGCTGTGGCGGATGATGTAGAAAGCAACACGCCAGCTCCCATTGAGGGGACAGTGCCAAATGAGGATGAGAATAGACCCATTACGATGAGTCAGAGAGGAGGGGAAGAGGCTAGAGAAGCCTTCCTCCACATGATGAATACGTGGTACATAGAGTTCGTTCGTGCGAACCCAAAGGCACAACCGCCTCCACCCTCGCCTATTACTCAACCTACCCCTTCTGCCCCTCAAGTGGTAGAAGTAGTGAGAAGTGAAAAGCCTCTGATTGATAGGATCCGAAAGCATGGAGTAAAGGAGTTCCGGGCTAAAAGGGATGACGATCTGGAAAAGGCAAAGTTTTGGCTTGAAAATACCATTAGGGTATTTGATAAGCTGTCGTGCACACTTGAAGAGTGCATAAAGTGTGTGGTTTCTCTCTTAAGAGATTCTGCTTATCAGTGGTAGAACACCCTTGTGTCAGTTGTACCAAGGGAAAGGATCACATGGGAGTTTTTCCAAGAAGAATTCAGGAAGAAGTACATCAGTCAAAGGTTTACTGATCAGAAAAGAAAGGAATTCCTAGAGTTGAAGCAAGCTAAGATGTCAGTGACGGAGTATGAGTGTGAGTTTGTAAGGCTCAGTAAATACGTTCGAGAATGTGTATCCGTTGAAGCTATCATGTGCAAAAGATTTGAGGACGGATTAAACGAAGACATTAAATTGTTTGTGGCTGTCCTAGAAAGAATTTGTTGTGCTGGTGGATTGGGCTTGTAAAGCCGAGGAATTACTAAAAGAGAAAAGAAGAACTGAGTTGGAGTCTCGTGACTCAAGAAAGAGATAGTGGAATAAGTCATTCCAGTCTTCGTCCAAGAAGTCAAGAGATTTTTCCACCCGATCAGCTACTTCTGTCGGGTTTTCAAGCAGGAGTAAGGGTAGTATTCGGGGAATAAGGCTCAAACTACTTTAGTTGCTAGTGTGGGGAACATTCGAACTAATAGACAGGAATGCCCACAGTGTGGCAGACGACACCCAGGCAAATGTTGAGCACATGAAATTGCTTGTTTCAAGTGTGGTTCCCAAGATCATTTTATAAGAGAATGTCCTGAGGTGATGAAAGAAGAGAAAGCCCAGAGTGCGAGGTCCGGGAGAATTGTTAGAGGAAGACCGCAGAGGAACCCCGGAAGTGGGGTGAGCAGTAAGGGTAACCCCAGAGAGCAGACTGCTAGACCCGAGGGCAGAGCACCTGTAAGGACTTATGCTATTCGCGCTCACGAAGAAGCATCTTCTCTTGATGTTATTACGGGTACCTTCTCTCTTCATGATACTAAAGTTATTGCTTTAATAGATCCCGGATCCACCCACTCATATATTTGCATGACATTAATATCCAGTATGAGTATGCCCATAGAGTCCATAGAGTTTGTGATTAAGGTGTCTAATCCACTAGGCAAAAGTGTGCTAATTGATAAAGTATGCAAAGGTTGTCCATTGATGATTAGAGGTCATTACTTTAAGGCCAACCTCATGCTATTACCATTTGATGAATTTGATATTATTCTTGGTATGGACTGGTTAACTACTCATGATGTGATAGTAAACTGTGGAAGCAAATATATTGAGTTGAGATGTGAAAATGGGGATACCCTTCATGTTAAATCAGATGATCAAGATAGGTCGCCGGTAGTGATCTCTCATATGACGGCTCAAAGATATGTAAGAAAAGGGTATGAGGCGTATCTGGCCTTTGTGATGAATGCCACAGAAACTGAGTCAATGATTGAGTCGGTGCCGATAGTATGTGAGCACCCAGATGTTTTTCCCGAGGAATTACCAGGATTGCCTCCGGTTAGAGAAGTTGAATTTGGCATCGAGCTAGCTCCCGGTACTGTGTCGATATCGATTACTCCTTACAGGATGGCTCCAACTGAGTTGAAAGAATTAAAGACACAGTTGCAAGATTTAACAGACAAAGGTTTCTCTAGGCCGAGTTGTTCTTCATAGGGTGCTCCAGTATTATTTGTGAAAAAGAAAGATGGCTCTATGAGATTGTGCATAGACTACCGACAGCTTAACAAAGTAATAATAAAGAACAAGTACCCATTGCCAAGAATCGACGATTTTGTTCGATCAACTGAAGGGAGCCACCGTGTTCTCCAAGATAGAGTTGAGGTCAGGATACTATTAGTTAAGAGTAAAGGACTCTGATGTGCTGAAGACTTCCTTTCGAACAAGGTATGGGCACTATGAATTTTTAGTTATGCCCTTTGGTTTGACAAATGCTCCTGTGATGTTCATACATTCAATGAACCGTATCTTTCAGCCATACATAGACAAGTTTGTTGTTGTTTTTATTAATGATATACTAATATTCCCGGGATGAGAGCGTGTAACACTCCTAACCCATATCCGTCGCCAGATTAGGGTTACGGGGCATTACTCGACCAAATACAAGTCAGTACACCTTTATAAATACTAACACATTAATTGATGCATAATCAGTTACTACTATCATGATTAATCATGTAATTTCCATTTACATATCAATTACGATAACAAACATACCACAAGTAATGTCACTAAAAACTTATACAAATAAAAATTCATACAAATAGTAGAAGTACTATTCATTTGGTCATTTAGATGTAAGGGCTGAATTGATTATGACCAAGCTCAAATAAGACCTAATCATTCATATAAATGTTTCTCATACTACAATTTAAAGTTTCCAACTAAAACAATGTCATGGCCAAATATTTACAATAAGTTTGTTTTCATTCAATCATTTATAAATCGAATTCATTTATGACATGCATAAATTACATCCTATTTCTTTCATGGCTTATAACATACCATCAACTAAATTGTACTTTGTTCCTTATTCAAACAAAAAATTTTCCCATACTCAAATTTCTCATAGCATAATATGAAATAATTCCTAGCTAAGCTTATAAGTCATTCCATAAATATGCATTTATACTATATGGATAACTTACCTTTCATGATCTCATGAAAACACACTTACCATAATAAGTTTATGAAATGACCGAATATGCACATACATAGGCAACATCTCAAGCATATTTAGTTAACTCAAACATAGAAATAAAGCCATTTTTGCATGGCACTTATATACATACACACATACATCATTTGAGTCAACTCCAAAGCAGTTTAGCCTATACATGCCATAGACTTTAAGTTCAAACATGAAAGAGGTACCCAAAATATCGACGATAGTGTGATGAACTTCAAAGATGATCCCCGAGCACGAGATGAACACCCAAAAGAGATCTACAATACACAAACAACCAAATTAAAAATAAGCTTTCATAGCTTAGAAGTTTTAAGCATTTAACTCACATATACGTTTTGTCATGATTTAATAAATTATTTCATTTACAACTTCCTTGCCGAATAGTCAAACATACTAAAATAGATTTCATAGCACATATGCATATAAATATGTATATATCCATACACCATCTTCACATGATAAAATAAACAACATATGCCTCTTTTACTTACCAAATTTCTACTTAGATTTCAAGCCACCATCAATCACAAGTTGTTATAAATAATACATACCTTTTGGTTATTTACCTCTCCAACCTTAACCACCTGAGCATAACATATGACTGTATACTCGAACATTTTATTATCCTTATCAACATTAATAATACGAGTCTATTAAAAAGCATCAAACCTGTATATCTGTTACAAGAATTTAGTAACGTATCGCACACATAGTGTCGTTACTATAACATTCCGCACACTTAGTGCCAAGTTTCCGTAACGTATCGCACACTTAGTGCTGTTACTTTAAAAATTCGCACACATAGTGCCTTGTAACTGATTTCGCACACTTAGTGCTCGGTTATAAGCTCGCACACTCAGTGCCTTTCATAACTTGCCATTCATTCGATTGTACATTTACATATACAAGATCCAATCCACAACTTCACATATAAACGCATACACATAGGTATAACTTTATTATTTTCTATCCAAGTCTATATCATATTCGGCCAAGACATTTTCATGTAACTAACCTTTCTTTTAGATATATTCATATCCTAGTTTAGTATCTGTCATATCTATTTGCATCATTAACATGTAAATATCCATTTCATGCAATTAAATCCAACCTCCAAGCAACCTCACATTCGGCCGAATTATACCAAGTTCATACATACATTCGGCAATGTGACATTTAACATACTTACTTCCATTTAATGAAGGCATATAATATAGAGTTAAATTTGATTTAACTCAATTGCTTAAAACTTACCTCGGAAATCAACGGATTAGGGTTTCCCGGCTATTCGTTCAATTTCGCCTTTCCCCGATCCAATCCCATGTCTTATCTTGATCTAAATAAATTCCAATTAAATTCATTCAAAGATATTTTCATTCATTTTAATACAAAAATCACATAAATGGGCAAATTATCATTTTACCCATGACATTTATAATTTTTACAATTTAGTCCCTAATACACAACTCACAAATTACTCAAAATTTGGCTACCATTCTTTAGAGCCAAATTTTCCTAGGGACTATATAAGTCCATATTTCTCATAAATTTTGCAATTTAACCCTCTAAAATAATATTTTCACAAGTTAACCTTGAAACACCCCAAACCCGGCCCACGAGCCTGACCGGATCTGGTATGTTCCTTAAGTAAACTGGTTTTCAAATTCTTTGCTACTTAGAGAAAATTTGTAAATTTTAGAAGATATTGTTTTGGATTGGGCTTAGGTTGGGAAACCCATTTAATTAATTTAAAAAAAACCCAATTTTATTAAGGTGACAAAAATAATTTTCTTTAGTTTATAAATATTTTCACTTAAATTTAATCCAACAATCATTTGTAACAAAATAATTAAAAAAAAAAATAAGCAGAAATAAAGAATCCAACATGGGCCTTATGGCCTTATTACATCAAATAAAACCCAATATTAAAATTAAATGTTCTAAAACGAAATAAGGTCCAAAATAAATAAAATCTTCAAATTGATGCATGGCCACCTCAAGGTCTACCGTCCCGGTCTGTCACTGTTCATCACCTGAAAATGTTCCCACAACGGGGTGAGTCAACAGACTCAATGTGTACATCATACTAACATCCAACAAATCAGGCATACATGTTCATGTCAAATTCATATTCATATCAAAATAAATGATGCAACCCAACCCAAGCCTAATGGTCCATCCGCTACACACCACCCGTACCTGCCAGTCACACCGTGGGGACTACTAAGTCAACCCTCCATCCGCTACACACCATCGAAGGCAGTCGCTGCAGTCGACGTGCTCATCTCCCATACGTTGTGTCATTAGACACTATAGTCAAATTTATACGTTGTGTCATTAGACACTATAGTCAATATTGTAACCGAAGTTACCAAAATTCCGCAATGTGACCGTAGTCAACATATTTCGTTGGTGAGACCGTAGTCATCACCTTCAATTCTCCCTTCATATATCCCGAATGCCCCAAATTATTTTTATAACATATTCAGTATACTTAAATTTCATTCATGTTACTGTTCACATGTTCAAGTATATCACATTCATAATCCTAACAGAAGTAGGAAACGTACCTGGGTACTTTTTTTGCCACATTTGTGGCACTTAGCCACATTTTCATTCTTATGCATATTCATATATTAAAATAACCATTGCCATAATATATTGAAAATTAGTGTGAGTACACACCTGATTCGCTTAATAGGTTCCTTGAAATCCCGAAGAGTGATCTACTGCCTTAGATCTTTATCTCCTATATTCGGCCAATTATTAAAACATATTAACAAACCTATTTGGCTTAAAAACCAAATCCTAGTAGGATTTGTATTACTTACCTTGTTGCCGAATTGAATGATTGTAAATCAAATCCCAAAATTGCTAGTACCCTTTTCCTTGAAATCGGCTAACACTAATTCATGTAACCATGTGAGTTTTTGGATTTTGAAATAATGAAAAATAATTCCAAATACCAAAATTAAGCCTTTGCCGAATATCATTTACCATACAAATTCCAAATCTGAAGAGGATTCCTTGCCCTATATGTCTGTCGAAATCTTCATGTTAGATCTAATCTAACATATACATCATAACCTTTAATCAAATAAATTTATCTTACCTTAGATCCTTGATCCTTGTATTCGACAGTTGAAGAAACCCTTTTAATGTTGTAGTTGATTGCTCCTTTACTTAGAATCAACAAAGATTCGGCTTTGACCAGTAGAGAAGAAAATAGAAGAAGAAAAGATGGATTTTGCTTGAAGAAAAATTCGGGCAGAGAGGGGGAGAGAGCTAGGAAAATTTCGGCAAAGAGGAAGCAAAAGTGAATGAGTAGCCCTCCTGCCCTCCTTTTATAGCCAAAGTTATCAGCCTAGGAGTCCCTTACTTGGCCACCACTCCTCTTTTTGATAATATTATCTCTTTTATTTAAAAGATAAAAGCCTTTAATCCATCAATTATCTCCTCAATTATCTCCTTAGAAAATAATCCTTTATTTATCTCTTATTATTCACATATTTATGTGAATAAAACTCCTTTATTTATCTCTTATTACTCACATATTTATGTGAATAAAACTCCTTTATTTATCCCCTAATTAATCAAATATTTATGCAAATAAAACTCTTCTTTTTCTAGAAACCCATGCCGTCCACCTCAACCTTCTGGAAGCAAAAATTAAACTTATTTATTTGCTTCCCAAGTGACTTGAACCCAGGCCCAACAGCTCTTGCACATGGCGCCATTTCCATAGGCCCTAAGTGACACCTTCAAGCCACTTTTCCAAGCCTGATTGTGTGTCAAACTTCTCCAACTTTTTCTTTTAAGGCCCTCTAGCCCTTATTTCCTATTTTGAACTTTAAAATTTTACATTTCGGCATCATTTCTAAGTTTCCTAAAATTTTCGATCGGCTCTGTAACTTGCCATTTTTCTTACATTTCCAAGTTTCCAAAAATGTTCACTTTCCATTTTTGAATCATTTCCTTCCATTTCCAGGTTTCCAAAAATGTTCATGTCTATGCATTTCTAGGTTTCCAAAAATGTTCATGTCCATGCATTTCCAGGTGTCCAAAAATGTTCATTTCCAAATCATTTCCAATCATTTCCGGGTTTCCAGAAATGTTCGAAATCTATTCCTAGTACATAAAACATGTCACTTCGTACAATTAAACCGAAAATGCATAGGCCCTTTCCAGGATGTTACAGTTCTACCCTCCTTAAAAATAATTTCGTCCTCGAAATTACTTATTAACAGTCGTACAATCCTTCTCACCGCACTATGCTTACGCTGCGCACTCTGATCTTAAAAGAACCATCATACTTTCTAGGCACAAATTCTAAGTTCACGTCCCCTAGAACTCATTTCTAACGTTGCGATTTAATCCGATTACAAAGTTTTATGCATTAATCCTTGTTTCACTTATTACCCGCGAAGAAGTTTTATGAACAGAGTTTTTAGAAGTGGTTCTTTCGTATTCATACATACACACAGTCTTTTCATTCACACATTCATCCATCAAACAATTATGAACTTCCGTTCATTCAGAGAAACATTGTAGTTTTCATTGTTGTTGTTTTTCCACTACCCAGGGGTATTTTCGTAATTTTGTCCTACAGGGGTATTTTCGTAATTTTTCAAAGAAAACGTTCCTTGGTGCCGGCCCACGAGCCTGACCGGATCTGGTATGTTCCTTAAGTAAACTGGTTTTCAAATTCTTTGCTACTTAGAGAAAATTTGTAAATTTTAGAAGATATTGTTTTGGATTGGGCTTAGGTTGGGAAACCCATTTAATTAATTTAAAAAAACCCAATTTTATTAAGGTGACAAAAATAATTTTCTTTAGGTTTATAAAATATTTTCACTTAAAATTTAATCCAACAATCATTTGTAACAAAATAATTAAAAAAATAAAGTAGAAATAAAGAAATCCAACTTGGGCCTTATGGCCTTATTACATCAAATAAAACCCAATATTAAAATTAAATGTTCTAAAACGAAATAAGGTCCAAAATAAATAAAATCTTCAAATTGATGCATGGCCACCTCAAGGTCTACCGTCCCAGTCCGTCATTGTTCATCACCTGAAAATAGTTCCCACAACGGGGTGAGTCAACAGACTCAATGTGTACATCATACTAACATCCAACAAATCAGGCATACATGTAAATGTCAAATTCATATTCATATCAAAATAAATGATGCAACCCAACCCAAGCCTAATGGTCCATCCGCTACACACCACCCGTACGTGCCAGTCACACCGTGGGGACTACTAAGTCAACCCTCCATCCGCTACACACCATCGAAGGCAGTCGCTGCAGTCGACGTGCTCATCGCCCATATACGTTGTGTCATTAGACACTATAGTCAAATATTGTAACCGAAGTTACCAAAATTCCGCAATGTGACCGTAGTCAACATATTTCGTTGGTGAGACCGTAGTCATCACCTTCAATTCTCCCTTCACATATATCCCGAATGCCCCAATTATTTTATATCATGCATAACTTATTTCTTATTCGTGTTACTTATTCAAAATATATCACATTCATAATCCTATCAAAAGTTGGAAACGTACCTGGTACTTTTTTGCCACATTTGTGGTACTTAGCCACATTCTCATTCTTATGCACATTCATATATTAAAGTAATTATTGCCATAATATATTGAAAGTTAGTGTGAGTACACACCTGATTGGCTTAATAGATTCCTTGAAATCCCGAAGAACGATCTACCGATCTAGATCTTTATCTCCTATATTCGGCCAATTATTAAAACATATTAACAAACCTATTTGGCTTAAAAAACCAAATCCTTGTAGGATTTGTATTACTTACCTTGTTGCCGAATTGGATGATTGTAAATCAAATCCCAAAATTGCTAGTACCCTTTTCCTTGAAATCGGCTAACACTAATTCATGTAACCATGTGAGTTTTTGGCTTTTGAAATAATGAAAAATAATTCCAAATACCAAAATTAAGCCTTTGCCGAATATCACTTACCATACAAATTCCAAATCTGAAGAGGATTCCTTGCCCTATATGTCTGTCGAAATCTTCATGTTAGATCTAATCTAACATATACATCATAACCTTTAATCAAATAAATTTATCTTACCTTAGATCCTTGATCCTTGTATTCAACAGTTGAAGAAACCCTTTTGATGTTGTAGTTGATTGCTCCTTTACTTAGAATCAACAAAGATTCGGCTTTGACAGTAGAAACAGAGAAGAAAATAGAAGAAGAAAAGATGGATTTTGCTTGAAGAAAAATTCGGCAGAGAGGGGGAGAGAGCTAGGAAAATTTTGGCAAAGAGGAAGCAAAAGTGAATGCGTAGCCCTCCTGCCCTCCTTTTATAGCCAAAGTTATCAGCCTAGGAGTCCCTTACTTGGCCACCACTCCTCTTTTTGATATTATCTCTTTTATTTAAAAGATAAAAGCCTTTAATCCATCAATTATCTCCTCAATTATCTCCTTAGAAAATAATCCTTTATTTATCTCTTATTATTCACATATTTATGTGAATAAAACTCCTTTATTTATCTCTTATTACTCACATATTTATGTGAATAAAACTCCTTTATTTATCCCCTAATTAATCAAATATTTATGCAAATAAAAATCTTCCTTTTCTAGAAACCCATGCCGTCCACCTCAGCCTTCTGGAAGCAAAAATTAAACTTATTTATTTGCTTCCCAAGTGACTTGAACCCAGGCCCAACAGCTCTTGCACATGGCGCCATTTCCATAGGCCCTAAGTGACATCTTTAGGCCACTTTTCCAAGCCTGTTTGTGTGCCAAATTTTACCAACTTTTTCTTTTAAGGCCTCCTTGCCCTAATTTCCTATTTTAAACTTTAAAATTCGACATTTCTAGGTCATTTCTAAGTTTCCTAAAATTTTCGATCGGCTCTGTAAACTTGCCATTTTCTTACATTTCCAAGTTTCCAAAAATGTTCACTTTCTATTTTTGAATCATTTCCTTACATTTCCAGGTTTCCAAAAATGTTCACTTTCCTCTTTTAAACTTAACATTTCCATACATTTTCAGGACATTTCCCTACATTTCCAAGACAAGACATTTCTTTACATTTCCTTACATTTCCTTGCATTTCCTTACATTTCCTTACATTTCCGTACATTTCCATACATTTCCTTACATTTCCGTACATTTCCATACATTTCCTTACATTTCCTTACATTTCCATACATTTCCTTATTTCTAGAATTCACATAACACATTCATACATAACTCATAAAACATGCCATTTTACCACATGGTTCCTTGTGTCATGCTTCACACGGAGTTTCTTTTCAAGCCTCATTTACCTAGCTTCCCTTTTTACTTAGAAACCAATAATTTTTCTAAGCTTTCTCTTCCATCCTAGAATTTTAAAAACCCATAATACACTTCCAAACATTGCCAAAACCTACTAACTCATGAATTATGCACAAACGCATAACCCCTAATCTAGGATGTTACAGTTCTACCCTCCTTAAAAACAATTTCGTCCTCGAAATTACTTATTAACAGTCGTACAATCCTTCTCAACGTACTATGCTTACGCTGTGCAACTCTGATACCATAACCCATAGGTCCCAGGATCGAAACCTGGCTCTGATACCAAACTGAAACACCCCAAACCCGGCCCACGAGCCTGACCGGATCTGGTATGTTCCTTAAGTAAACCGGTTTTCAAATTCTTTGCTACTTAGAGAAAATTTGTAAATTTTAGAAGATATTGTTTTGGATTGGGCTTAGGTTGGGAAACCCAATTAATTAATTTTAAAAAAAAACCCAATTTTATTAAGGTGACAAAAATAATTTTCTTTAGGTTTATAAAATATTTTCACTTAAAATTTAATCCAACAATCATTTGTAACAAAATAATTAAAAAAAATAAAGCAGAAATAAAGAAATCCAACTTGGGCCTTATGGCCTTATTACATCAAATAAAACCCAATATTAAAATTAAATGTTCTAAAACGAAATAAGGTCCAAAATAAATAAAATCTTCAAATTGATGCATGGCCACCTCAAGGTCTACCGTCCCGGTCCGTCACTGTTCATCACCTAAAAATAGTTCCCACAACGGGGTGAGTCAACAGACTCAATGTGTACATCATACTAACATCCAACAAATCAGGCATACATGTAAATGTCAAATTCATATTCATATCAAAATAAATGGTGCAACCCAACCCAAGCCTAATGGTCCATCCGCTACACACCACCCGTACCTGCCAGTCACACCGTGGGGACTACTAAGTCAACCCTCCATCCGCTACACACCATCGAAGGCAGTCGCTGCAGTCGACGTGCTCATCGCCCATATACGTTGTGTCATTAGACACTATAGTCAAATTTATACGTTGTGTCATTAGACACTATAGTCAAATGTTGTAACCGAAGTTACCAAAATTCCGCAATGTGACCGTAGTCAACATATTTCTTTGGTGAGACCGTAGTCATCACCTTCAATTCTCCCTTCACATATATCCCGAATGCCCCAAATTATTTTTATAACATATTCAACATACTTAAATTTCATTCATGTTACTGTTCACATGTTCAAGTATATCACATTCATAATCCTAACAGAAGTAGGAAACGTACCTGGGTACTTTTTTTGCCACATTTGTGGCACTTAGGCACATTCTCATTCTTATGCATATTCATATATTAAAATAACCATTGCCATAATATAGTGAAAATTAGTGTGAGTACACACCTGATTCGCTTAATAGGTTCCTTGAAATCTCGAAGAGTGATCTACTGCCTTAGATCTTTATCTCCTATATTCGGCCAATTATTAAAACATATTAACAAACCTATTTGGCTTAAAAACCAAATCCTAGTAGGATTTGTATTACTTACCTTGTTGCCGAATTGGATGATTGTAAATCAAATCCCAAAATTGCTAGTACCCTTTTCCTTGAAATCGGCTAACACTAATTCATGTAACCATGTGAGTTTTTGGCTTTTGAAATAATGAAAAATAATTCCAAAATTAAGCCTTTGCCGAATATCACTTACCATACAAATTCCAAATCTGAAGAGGGTTCCTTGCCCTATATGTCTGTCGAAATCTTCATGTTAGATCTAATCTAACATATACATCATAACCTTTAATCAAATAAATTTATCTTACCTTAGATCCTTGATCCTTGTATTCGACAGTTGAAGAAACCCTTTTGATGTTGTAGTTGATTGCTCCTTTACTTAGAATCAACAAAGATTCGGCTTTGACAGTAGAAACAGAGAAGAAAATAGAAGAAGAAAAGATGGATTTTGCTTGAAGAAAAATTCGGCAGAGAGGGGGAGAGAGCTAGGAAAATTTCGGCAAAGAGGAAGCAAAAGTGAATGAGTAGCCCTCCTGCCCTCCTTTTATAGCCAAAGTTATCAGCCTAGGAGTCCCTTACTTGGCCACCACTCCTCTTTTTGATAATATTATCTTTTTATTTAAAAGATAAAAGCCTTTAATCCATCAATTATCTCCTCAATTATCTCCTTAGAAAATAATCCTTTATTTATCTCTTATTATTCACATATTTATGTGAATAAAACTCCTTTATTTATCTCTTATTACTCACATATTTATGTGAATAAAACTCCTTTATTTATCCCCTAATTAATCAAATATTTATGCAAATAAAACTCTTCCTTTTCTAGAAACCCATGCCGTCCACCTCAGCCTTCTGGAAGCAAAAATTAAACTTATTTATTTGCTTCCCAAGTGACTTGAACCCAGGCCCAACAGCTCTTGCACATGGCGCCATTTCCATAGGCCCTAAGTGACACCTTCAAGCCACTTTTCCAAGCCTGATTGTGTGTCAAACTTCTCCAACTTTTTCTTTTAAGGCCCTCTAGCCCTTATTTCCTATTTTGAACTTTAAAATTCGACATTTCTAGGTCATTTCTAAGTTTCCTAAAATTTTCGATCGGCTCTATAAACTTGCCATTTTCTTACATTTCCAAGTTTCCAAAAATGTTCACTTTCCATTTTTGAATCATTTCCTTCCATTTCCAGGTTTCCAAAAATGTTCATGTCTATGCATTTCTAGGTTTCCAAAAATGTTCATGTCCATGCATTTCCAGGTTTCCAAAAATTTTCATTTCCAAATCATTTCCATTCATTTCCGGGTTTCCAGAAATGTTCAAAATTTATTCCTAGTACATAAAACATGTCACTTCGTACAATTAAACCGAAAATGCATAGGCCCTTTCCAGGATGTTACAAACCTAAATTAGCTAAATTCATCAAAAACTCAAGAACAAAATATGTTCATCTAGCTCCAATCTTTCATTTAACACCATAAATCATCACAAAGCTCAACATATCATCCATGGTATATCTCACAAACATCACCAATGCACAAAATTAATACATGGGCTTGATAGTAGAGTGAACAACAATCTCAAAAATATAAAAATCATCAAAAATCTAAAGCCAAAACTTACCTAATTTTGCTTGATGAGTGCCGAAACCCTTGTTTGTTTTTCTCTATTTTTTCTCTTTTGGTTTCGATCAAGAAGGGATAAAATGATGAACATGCAATGGCTTTCTTTCTTTCTTTTTTTTTATGTTTTATTATTTTATGCTTATAAAATATATTATAACATTAATATATATTTAACACATAAAACAAACATATAATATATATAAAGCCATATTGTCATCCACTATAATTATAATAGGGGTAATTGCAACATAAAACCCCTTTATTAAAAAGACACATTGATTTAACCTTTCAATGAAGCAAATAGCTAATTTCGCCACTCTTGCAATTTAATCTTTTTTTTTTTTGAATTGAACATACAAACAGTCAAATTATCCCACGATTTAACAAATGCTCAAACATATATCATAGACATCAAATATAATATTAAAATATTTTTCTAACTCGGATTCGTGGTCCCAAAACCACAGTTCCGATTAGGGTCATAATCGAGCTGTTACAGAGTGAGCATGACAAGCACTTAAGGACAGTTCTACAGATTTTACGGGACAATCAGTTGTACGCTAAGTTTAGCAAAAGTGAGTTTTGGCTTAACAAGGTTGGATTTCTAGGACATATTGTCTCGGGAGATGGAGTCTGAGTTGACCCAAGTAAGATATCAGCTATTGTGGATTGGAAACCGCAGAAAAATGTATCTGAAGTTAGAAGTTTTCTAGGCCTAGCTGGCTACTACAGGCGATTCGTTAAGGGGTTTTCCATGATAGCGACCCCAATGACAAAATTGTTACAGAAAAATGTAAAGTTTGACTAGACGGAAAAATGCCAACAGAGTTTTGAGAAATTGAAGGCAATGTTGACAGAGGTTCTAATCCTAGTCCAACCTGAGTCGGGAAAGAATTCGTGATTTACAGTGATGCTTCCTTAAACGGATTAGGCTGTGTACTTATGAGAGAAGGCCAGGTGATAGCATATGCCTCCAGACAACTAAAGCCTCATGAGAAGAACTATCCGACGCATGACTTGGAGTTAGCTGCCATAGTTTTTGCACTGAAAATTTGGAGACACCATTTGTATGGTGAAAAATGTTAGATATTTATCGACCACAAAAGTTTAAAGTACTTGATGAGTCAAAAGGAATTGAACTTGAGGCAGCGATGATGGTTAGAGTTGATAAAAGATTATAAGTTGGTTATTGATTACCATCCGAGAAAGGCGAATGTAGTTGTTGATACTTTGAGTAGAAAGTCCCTATTTGCATTAAGGGTTTTGAATACGCGTGAATTTGACAGAAAATGGTTGTATTCTAGCTGAATTGAGGGCTAGACCGATATTTCTTCAAGAGATTTTTGAGGCTCAGAGAAGTGATAGTGACTTACAAGTCAAGAGAGCTCAGTGCGAGTCAAGCGTTGAGTCTGATTTTCGGGTTAATTCCGATGGATGTCTGATGTTCAGAAATAGAGTTTGTGTACCGAGGAATGATGAGCTTATTCGGAGGATTTTGCATGAGGCACAAAGCAGACATTTATCTGTACATCCAGGTAGCACCAAGATGTATAATGACTTGAAGCAACGGTATTGGTGGCCGAGTATGAAGAAGGATATTTCAGAGTTCATGTCGAAATGTTTAATTTGCCAACAAGTGAATGCGGAACACCAAGTACCTTCAGGTCTGCTTCAACCTATCATGGTTCACGAGTGGAAATGGGACCGCATTACTATGGATTTTGTAACAGGTTTGCTGTTAACATTGAGCAAGAAATATGCCGTGTGGGTTGTGGTCGATAGACTTATGAACCCAGTCCATTTCATACCTATGCGAGTTGACTACTCACTTGACAAGTTAGTGAACTTGTATATTTCTGAGATAGTAAGGCTTCATGGAGTGCCCTTTTCGATTATATCGGATAGGGATTCAAGATTCACATCTAGATTTTGGAAAAATTTGCAGGAGGCTTTGGGTATAAAGTTGAGTTTTAGTACAGCTTTTCATCCCCAAACTGACAGTCAGTCGGAAAGATTAATACAAGTACTCGAGGATATGCTCCGGTGTTGTGTTCTTGAGTTTCAAGGTAGTTGGGAAAAGTACCTTCCATTGGTAGAATTTGCCTACAATAATAGTTTTCAATCAAGTTTAAAGATGGCACCTTATGAGGCTTTATACGGGCGTAAGTGTCGAACACCGTTATACTAGACTGAACTCAAGGAAAACCAGATTCACGGGGTTGATTTGGTCAGAGAAACTGAAGAGGAGGTGAAGGTGATCCGAGATTGTTTAAAGGCTGCTTTTGACAGAAAAAAATCCTACTCAGATTTAAAAAGGAAAGAGATCGAGTATCAAGTTGGTGATAAAGTGTTCTTGAAAGTATCACCTTGGAGGAAAGTCCTCGGATTTGGCTGGAAGGGAAAATTGAGTCCACTATTTATCGGACCTTATGAAGTTACCGAGAGGATAGGACAGGTAGCTTATCGGTTGGCCTTGCCACTTGAGTTGGAAAAGATTCATGACGTCTTTCATGTGTCCATGTTGCGCCGATACCATTCGGACCCTTCGCATGTCATAGTACCGACAGAGGTTGAGATACAACCGGACTTGACTTACAGTGAAGAGCCGGTTAAGATTTTGGCGCGAGAGGTCAAATAGTTAAGGAACAAAATCATAGCCCTTGTGAAAGTATTATGGCAAAGGCATGGAATAGAATAGGCTACATGGGAGCTCGAGGAAACGATGGGAAAAAAATATCCCAACCTTTTCACCGGTAAGATTTTCAGGGACGAAAATCCTTACGGAGGGAGAATTGTAATAGCCTGATCTAGGGGCTAGTCGAAACAATGATCTTGGAATCACTAATCCGATGTTAGGGAAAATTATTTTCATGTTATTTGATGTGTTATAGCATGATTTTAGAAATACACGAAAATTTTGGTATTTTAATTTTAGCGATTTCTTGCTTAATCGCGAAAAAAGGACTAAATCGAATAAAATACGAAAGTTCCATTCTATAAGCTAAAGGTACCAAATAGCCATAGATTGATAATTGAAGGTCTTTAAAAGGAAATTAGACCCCCAATATATGCTTGGCCGGCCATAGGGGACAAGAATTGACCAATTTGGTCAAAGTTGGTGATGATTGGTGGACTAATTGCTAGTTTAATATTATAATAAAGAACAGATGATGTCCATCTTTCTTGCTCATCTCTTCCACCGATTTTAGCAAGCAAAATAGAGGTTTGAAAGCTCAAAATTTTCAGCAATCTCTTCTCCATTCTAGTAAGTGATTTTGATGATCTTTCTTGATAATAATTGTACTTTTGAGACCCCTAAAGCTTAAGCTTTCTAAAGAGGGGACTATCTTGCATTGTTATGAAAAGTTTAGAGAGTTGCCATGAAAGCTTTAATTACTATTTGCTGCATTTTTATGGAAGAAAATGAGTCTTAGTTGTTAGATGAACAACTTTTGTGAAAGGTGTTGTCTTGAAAACACCTAATTGGACCTTGATGAAAAGGTTATAAAATTGTAGTAAAAATGTGAAATGTTGAGTTTTGATGATAGCTATAAGAGTACTAAAAGTTCTCCTAGGCTTGTAGAAGGTAGAAATATGATTAGAATTCATTTCCGAGCCTAGGGGCAAAATGGTCATTTTGTAAAGTCTAGGGGCAAAATTGTAATTTTGCCAAAATATGAATTATAAGTCGATTTAGTCAATGTATGAATTTAACAAGTGAAATTGTTACTATAGATCAAGAAACATGGAGCCCGGATCGAAACCGAGGCAAGAACAAAGTCGAGGACTAACTTACATCTTTACATACATTTTGAATACCAAGGTAAGTTTGTATGAATTAAAGTTTACGTGTATTCTCATTCAATTACTTATTATGTTGTATAATGTATATTATTTCTATGAAGTAAATTATTGATATTATGATGAGAAAAGTAAATGAGAATATGTATGAGAAAGTCCCGGTTGAAGTCTCAGAATAATAAGGATACTATTATCACAACATGTTATAAGGAAAGTCCGTGTAAGACCATGTCAAGACATGGCATCAGCGTAAGGCAAGGATATCATGTAAGTCCATGACAAGTCATGGCATTGAAAAGTTATTATGAGGCAAAGGTCCCATGTAAGTTCAAGCCAAGGCTTGGCATTGGTGAATTCATAAGGCAAAGATGTCATGTAAGTCCATGTCAAGACATGGCATTGATAAGATTCATTAGGCAAGGATACCACATAAGCCCAAGATAAATTAAATAGGACTTGATAGATGCCCAAAATTCACATTTACTAAATTGACTTGATAGATACCCAAAATTCACATTTACTAAATTGACTTATAATTCACATTAGTGAAACACTTCGAGTTAGGTGCGTGGACTGTAAGAAAAAAAAAGAGATTGCAATTTTCTAGGGCTGCAGTCTTGTTCTGTGAAGCATGTTAAGGTACGTCCAAACATTCCGACTTGAGAATATTGCAGAAGGCGTCATCCGGGTGAATGCTGGAGGAAGTCAGGAGCATGTTTCAGATGCGGGTCTGATGAGCATAAGGCTCGAGATTCTTCAATTACCATTAAGTCGGGTATGTTTTATGTGGATGCGATATTTTTAGGTATAGAACTTGTATGCGTTTAATGTTTATGTGTTATTAAATCAGAGTGCGAAGCGAAAGCATAGTGGTGTGGCTTGAGCAGTGCGTTTAGTAGTTAGTTGGAAATTTCGAGGATGAATTTTCTTTAAGGGGGTAGAATTGTAACGCCCCGAATTTGGGCCTAGAAGAATTGGGCTTATTGGGCTTTAGGTCTCATAAATTTTTTAAGTGAGCAAGAAAATGACAAATGACATGCCAACTTTAAAGGTTTAATGAATTTGGAGTGTCTAGCTGTGTTGGAGAAGCTCTGGGTTCGAGTTTTGTGGTGGAGAATTCTTAATTTAATTAATTAAGGAATCATGGTTGTGAGTAGTGGGCTTTTAAATAAAAATAAGTGAAAAATGGCACAAGGAAGCCTGTGGCGAAGTGGCTAAGTAATGCCACTAGGGTGTAGAGAGGTGGCGACATATGCATACAGGAAGGTCTGAGGTTCGAGTGCTAGCTTAGTTTTATTTTGGAGTTTAATTTTAGGCTTCTGGAAGGCTAGAAGTGGCGTGTAGAGGGACTCTAAGGAGAAGTGATCAGTAGAGAGGATTTAGGAGAAGGATAAGGGAGATATCATGGAGAAAAATTAGGAGATGAGCAGTGGATGAAGTGGTGCCGAATTGGACTTTAGGGGTGGCTAAGTTTCGGCTATAGGCTATATAAATGTGTGTGTGACGAATCTGGGGCCCTAGGTAATGCAAAAATTTCCATTCTTTTTCTTTTCCTTGCCGAAACCTTATTTTTCCACAATCGGAAATACCTTGCCTTGTTGCCGAAATCTCCTATAGCCGAATCCCTTTTTGCCGAATTCTCTCATAGCCAAACTCTTTCATTGCCGAAGTATCATCATCTTCTCTTGTCGAAATCCCTATTAGTGCCAAATCTTTTTTGTTTTCCTCCATCACAAATTGATTGCTACCTACTATCAGTCAAGGCTAAAAGCTGAATCTCGTTCAGTAGTTATCTAGGCAGCAGGATCAAAAGTGGATTCGATAAGTTTTCAGTTAACCCCTTAGTGTGTTTTGCTAAAAGCCGAAGGGCTATCTAACTTCTCATTGTTGTTAATCTTGTATTAACAAGGGTAAGGTTCAGAGATCGCAAGCGTGGTAAGGATCGTTAGCAAAGTGTAAGTGTACTCAACTCGATTATGGTTTAAGTAAATGGCCGAATGTGAGTATGATCTATAGGGGTGACTTGTGTGGATTATGAGTCACTCGAAGTTTGATGGTGTATGTGTGAGTGCAGATCTAGGGGATACTCGTGATTAGTAGCTAAATAAGGGCTATTAGAACCTGGTGGCACACGGTAAGGTTACGGTAAGGCTTCGGCTTTCGGTAAATATTTTGATTAAGTATGGGTGATTGATTGAAGGTTGGTTGGTTGTAGGTTCAAGACCAAGGATAGTATAGCATGTCGCAGTAACCAGGTGTGTACAAACACTACACACACATGATATCGGCAATACCGAAAAGCCGAAAGTGGCTAAATGGGCTCGGTGGGCCCTGAGGCTAAGTTTGATGAAATTGATTGATTTGGTTATATTAATTGAGTTAGTGATGCATGTTACATGATCTGGAATTATTTTGGGCCTAATAGGCCATATGAATGAGATATAGGCCTAATGGGCCATAAGGATGCGATTTGGGCTTAATGGGCTATATGAACGTGAAATGGGCTTGATGGGCTTTATGGGGACGTAGACAAGTATGCTAAAGTTTAATGGACTTTAGGCCTAGTTCTGAACAACTCTTAAACCACATAAGACTTAATCTAATAATTAAACATGTCCGTGGACAAGTCGCTGGGTTGGAGTGTGGCAACGGACATATGCATGTCTAGGATTGGATCTAGGGAGAGCTTGGTACTTAAGCGGTCCTAGTGGCCCACCTCCTTTTCTCTAGAATCCTACCTGGTGCATAGTGTTTGTTCACTTTAGCCGCAAGGACTTGTTAATTGGCCAAAGTTCATAACTAAAACCCGAGAGGGACCAAATACCCCTGATTTGAAAATTACCAAAATATCCTTAGATTTGCAAAATTACTAAAATACCCCCGATTTGTAAAATTACCAGAATACCCTTGATTCACAGAATTACCAAAATATCCCTAATTTACAAAATTTCCAAAATACCCCTATTTTGCAAAATTACCTAAATACCCCTGTAGAGTAGATTTACGGAAATACCCTTGGGTAGTGAAATGACTAAAATACCCCTAAGTGTCGAATGTGTAAAAATGTGTATGTTGCATTCATGAAATATATGTTGCACTTGGGTGGGTTTTGATGATACGGAGGAAGATTTGTGGATCGCATAGTCCCTTGACGACCGTGGATCCACCGGTGGCTTTAAGCCCATTATAGCAGCTTTGCTGCAACGTTTGGGTAGTGCTGCTGCTGGTGCTACCTTTGGAGTGTAGGGATGGGTGGGTTGATATTTATATCCCCACAGGAGTGTAGGGTTGGAAGGGAAATGGAGTGCAGGGTTGGATTTTGGAAAGGTGCATTGCATTCATGTGATATTGATGTGATATGAGGTCATTGTGGGCTAAGGCCCAAAGCCATTGTTTTTGATAGGGCTTAGGCCTAATGTGATAATTGTATGTTGATTGGATTACCAATGGTCGTACACAATGAGTTTCGAAACCCACACCCTTTTTATTAAATGTTTTAAGTGATCCTCAGTAAATGGCTCGACGTGGAAGAGGACTCAGAGATGGCCACACTACAAGATACTTAGAAGCTTTATTTATTTGTCTCAAAAGACATGATTTTAATTACTTATTTTCGTTAGATGTAATAAGGCCTTGTACTCCAATTTGACTTTGGATTTTGAGTTTTGTTGTTTCAACTATTTACTTAATTATTAAACCTGAGTAAATTTCTTATGTTTAAATATGGTTTTCGGAATACTTAAAATAATTAAATGGTATTTTATCATTAGTTAACAAGACTCAAGGATTTTAAGCCATTGGGCCTTAAATTTTAACTTAGCAAAATCGTTTTGAATTATGCCTTTGATGTGACATTCCCGGATTCGGCCTTAACGTCTGGGCCGGGTCTGGGAGTGTTACACATATGGAGGGGTACAAGAATGCAAAACATGACTCATCTACTTCACTAAGGCAAGTGGGAGATTGTTGGATCTGGTGGCCTAAGTGTAATATTTTAGTCTATGTACACTAGTAATTGTTTGAACAAATTGGTTAATAAAACTATTCATGAATTACATTAATACTTCGTATATTGTCCTCACATGGTTTTGCACACAAAGCAAAATGGAAGCAAATGTTGCTCACTGATTGTCTATTGTTTAACTAATATTTAGTTGTATTACATGGTCGAATCGTAATACAGAAATACAACTTGTATTAGTAGACGAACCTAAACATGTCCTTAGTCTAATCGAAAATGAACAAATCGATTGAAAGACTAATATGTCATCTATCAAGTCCAATTGGTGAGATACTTTGTCTTGGGCATCGAAGCCATGTCAATAGTAAATGTGGGTCTGGGAGTGTTACACATATGGAGGGATACAAGAATGCAAAACATGACTCATCTACTTCACTAAGGCAAGTGGGAGATTGTTGGATCTAGTGGCCTAAGTGTAATATTTTCGTCTATGTACACTAGTTATTTTTTGAACAAATTGGTTAATAAAACTATTCATGAATTACATTAATACTTTATATATTGTCCTGACATGGTTTTGCACACAAAACAAAATGGAAGCAAATGTTGATCACTAGTTGTCTATTGTTTAACTAATATTTAGTTGTATTACATGGTCGAATCGTAATACAGAAAACAACTTGTATTAGTAGACGAACCTAAACATGTCCTTAGTCTAATCGAAAATGAACAAATCGTTTGAAAGACTAATATGTCATCTATCAAGTCCAACTGGTGAGATACTTTGTCTTGGGCATTGGTGAGATACCACGTGAGCCCAAAATTCACATTTACTAAATTTTGCATACAGTTGTTTTTCACGCAGAGTTTGTAGCACTATTCATAAATGATCAGGATGTTCATTTTCATCTCGAGAATATACTAGGATATCATCAATAAATACCACCACAAATATGTCTAAATATGATCTAAAAATTCTATTCATCAGATCTGTAAACACTGCAGGTTCATTAGTCAAACCGAACGGCATCACAAGAAACTCATAGTGCCAGTACCTGGTTTTGAAGGTTGTCTTCGGTACATCAGAGTCTTTTACCCGTAGCTGATAGTAACTGGAATGAAGATCAATCTTCAAAAATACAGCGGCACCTTTTAATTAGTCAAACCAATCATCAGTATGAGGAAATAGATACTTGTTCTGTAACACCCCTTACTCGTGTTTGGAACCGGATATTAGGCATTACCTAACTTAACTTGCTTAAACATAACACATCGGGCTATAAAATTTTGCTGCAGCTCAGAAACTTTCCATTTAAACTCATAACCTACTCATTTTGGGCCTACGAGGCCCTAAACATACTTCCGGGAGGTTTCAGAATTAAACTGAAAACGTTTACGCGCTTAGAAAATTTTTGCCCAAACAAGGGCCACACGCCCGTGTTGTTCAAGGGACACGCCCATGTACCCCTGAGACATGCCCGTGTTCTTCACCTGTGGTCGAAACAAACTTATTTCACACGGCCAGACACACACCCGTGTCCCTAGCCTGTGTCCCTCACACGGTCTCGACACGCCCATGTCATAGCCTGTGTGATAAAACCTTGGCATTCTGCTTATGATTTCATCACCTCACTAAGGTCACACGGCCAAGGCACACACCTGTATCCTTAGGCCGTGTGACTAATTAAATTCCTAACTTTAGGTGCAAACTTCACACTGCCTGGGCACACACCCATGTCTAAGGTCGTGCCTCTCACACGGCTGAAACATACGGCTGTGTCTCTACCCGTGTGTTTACTATTGAGCATACTGACATGTAAACCTAGCTCATAAGGGGACACACGGCCGATCAACACGCCCATGGGGCTGACCGTGTATCACACACGGCCTATACACACGCCCATGTGTCTACCCGTATGGACATTAAAAAGGCTATTTTCCAAGCCAAATGCCACCCTACATAGCAACCATACTTACAGCAACTCAAATCAAGCATAAACTTCATGATTCATTCTTAATGAATTTATATATATGTATAAGAACTAGTCAAGTATTGGCCCAACTTTAATGACCATTCATAAAATGAATTGAAACAACCATAGTAGCCAACACATTTAGCTTGTAAATATGACATAACCAAAACATTCAAGTCCTATACATGCCATACTCAAAATAAGTCTAATTTTCCTATACCAAAAAAGTAGTCGATAGTCTGATCTCCAAATCTGACGTTCGCGAATTCTCGAGCTAACTTGGCAATACTACAAGGAAAAGGGCAATTAAAGGGGTAAGCAGAATGCTTAGTAAGTTTGCATGGAAATAAATGGCAACAATAAGCTCATGACAATATCCATCCATGGCATTAAATAACCACACACAAAGTCATAGGCTCCTTGCCATACTTACTCATACTTGCCCTTATCTAGCACACAACATGCCACATATCATAAATGTTCTTCGTGAATTACTCACGGGTACTTGTGCTAACTCAATCACATAGCTTTAATACAATTCTCATTTCTATTTCTAAGCTGATCTATTTATCCCAATAAATCATTAGGGATACTCAAAGATACATATTCATTATCATTAGCATAAACGCGAAGCCAATGCCATATCCCGAATGTGGTCTCACATGGATCATCTCTAAATACCGATGCCATATCCCGAATATGGTCTTATACGGAACCTCACATTAATACCGATGCCATATCCCGGATATGGTTTTATACAATTTTTCATATTCAATGCCGAAGCCATATCCCAGATATGGTCTTATACGGGATCTCAATTCGGTGCCTAGGCTATGTCCCCGACATGGTCTTATACGGGACCTCATCCATCTCATGTCTCAATAATAGTGTTTTCACATTCATTATAGTCTAACTAGGACTTCAAGATCTCAACTTACTCGTTCAACATCAAATACTCAATTTAGTAGAATATCACATATCATCATAATATCAAACATTCTCAAACATGCTGGTGTAATTGTTGAATTTATCACATACAAGCTTACCCCGTTTTCAAAATAGGCTAGATTGTCGGTCTAGTCCGATATTTTTTTCTTTCCCCGTTCGAGGTTGATTTTTGGTTCTTCTTGCTCTATAATAGCATATTAGCTCATTTTAATCATCACATTAACAAATGCATTTCAATAATCATACTTTGGAAAAATTACTATTTTGCCCTTAGACTTTGGAAAAATGACCATTTTACCCTTAGGCTCGGAAATTAATTCTAATCAAATTTCTACCTTCAACAAGCCTAGGTGAACATTTATTCCTCTTATGACCACCATCAAAACTCAACATTTCACACATTTACTACATATTTTACAACCTTTACAAAAAGGTCCTTTTAGGTGTTTTCATGGTAACACCTTTCACAAAAGTTGTTCATTTAACAACTAAGACCCATTTTCTTCCATAAAAATGCAGAAAATAAATTAAAAGCTCACATGGAAAACTCTAAACTTTCAACCATTTTGCAAGATAGTCCCCTCTTTAGAAAGCTTAAGCTTTAGGGGTTCCAAAAGTACAAATATTATCAAGAAATGATCACTAAAACACTTACTTGTAAGGATAAGAGTTTGCTGAAATTTTTGAGCTTTCAAAACCCCTATTTGCTGCTAATTTTTTATGGATGAGTGAAGGAGAAAATTGATATCTTTTCTTTCTTTATTTTATTCGATTTCATCAATTTAATCCACCTACTACACCAACTTTGACTAATTTTGACTTCTTTGTCCCCTTATGGCCGGCCACCTCTTAAAACAAGGCATAATTGCACATTTGGGACCTCCAATTGATATTCTATGGCTATTAGGCACCTTTAGCTTGTAAAATTGAACTTTCGCAGTTTATGCAATTTAGTCCTTTCTCGCGATTTAGCATGAAATCGCTAAAATTAAAGGTTGTTACAATTCTCCCCCTTAAGGATTTTCATCCTCGAAAATCTTATCAGTGAAAAGGTTGGGGTACTAGTTTCTCATAGCCTCCTTGGGCTTCCATGTAGCTTCTTCTATTCCATGTCTTTGCCATAGCACTTTCACAAGGGCTATACTTTTATTTCTCAATTGTTTGACCTATCGCGCCAAAATTTTAATCGGCACTTCGCCATAAGGCAAGTCCAATTGAATTTCTACCTCTGTTGGTACTATCACATGTGAAGGGTCCGAACGGTATCACCGCAACTTGGATACGTGGAAAACATCATGAATCTCTTCCACCTCAGGTGGCAAGGCCAAACGATAAGATACCGGTCCTATCCTCTCGGTAACTTCATAAGGTCCGATAAAGCGCAGACTCAACTTGCCTTTCCGGCCAAATCTGAGGTTTTTCCTCCAAGGTGATACTTTCAGAAACACTTTATCACCTACTCGGAACTCAATCTCTTTCCTTTTTAAATTCGAATAGGACTTTTGTCTATCTAAGGCCGCTTTCAAACATTCATGTATCACTTTTACTTTCTCTTCAGTTTCCCTGATCAATTCGACCCCGTAAATCTGTTTCTCTCTGAGTTCTGTCCAATACAAAGGCGTTCGACACTTACACCCAATACAAAGCCAAAAGGTATGACCAAAAATTCATAGTAGCCATACCTCATTCGAAATGCAGTTTTTGGCACATCCAAGTCCTTGACTCTCAACTGATAGTACCCGGACATCAAGTCTATCTTGGAAAACACCGTGGCTCCCTTCAATTGGTCAAATATATCATCAATTCTTGGCAATGGGTACTTGTTCTTCACAGTTACCTTGTTGAGTTACCGATAATATATGCATAACCTCATAGAACCATCTTTCTTCTTTACAAATAATATGGGAGCTCCCCACGGAGAGAAACTTGGTCTTGCGAAGCCTTTGTCTGTTAGTTCTTGCAATTGTGCTTTCAATTCTTTTAGCTCCATTGGAGCCATTCTATACGGAGCAATAGAAATGGGGGCAGTACAGGGAGCTAACTCAATCCCAAATTCAACCTCCCTAACTGGGGGTAACCCTGGCAATTCCTTTGAGAAAACATCTGAATACTTGCGTACTATGGGTACCGACTCAATTTTCAACTCAGTCTCTTTAGCATTCATCACAGAAGCAAGGTAAGCTTCGTACCCCTTTCTAAAATACTTTTGAGTCAACAAGGAAGATATCACTACTGGTGATCTGTCTTGCTTATCTGATTCAACACGAAAAAGATACCCACTTTCACATTTTAATTCAATAAAGTTCTTTCCACAATTCACAATTACATCATGAGTAACTAACCAATCCATCCCGAGGATGACATCAAATCATCAAACGGCAATAACATAAGATTAACTGGAAAGCAATAACCTCTAATCATCAAAGGGCAACCTTTGCATACTCTATCAACCAACACATACTAATTCTTTTAGTTCAAGGACTCCAACATATAAACGGATATCTTCATTTAACCAGTCCTCGAACTTTTTGCACATTATGGCCTCGGTAGACACGCACTCCCGGGCATACTTACTAAGCCTTACGAACTCACGTTCGTATTCAGTCACCGTCATTCAGCCTTACTTTAGCTCTAAGAACTCTTTCCTCTTCTGGTCAATGAATCTTTGGCTGATACACTTCTTCCAAAATTCCTCTTGGAAGAATTCCCTATTAACTCTCTCCCTTAGTACCACCGACACAAGGGTGTTCCACCACTGATAGGCCAAATCTCTCAAGAGAGATACCGCACATTTTATGCACTCTTCAAGCGTGCATGACAACTCATCGAATACCCTGATGGTATTCTCGAGCCATAATTCCGCTCTCTCTTGGTCATCAAGCTTACTAGCTCAAAATTCATCGGCTCCTTGTTTCCAGACCTTATCGACCGGAGGCCTTTCTCTTCTCACTACCTCAACCACTTGAGGAGCTACAAGAGCGGGTTGAGGAATAGGTGGGGGTGGTGGGGGTTGAGCATTAGGGTTTGCTCAAATGTACTCAGTGTACCAGTTGCTAATCATGTGGAGAAAGGCTTCTCGGACCTCTTCTCCCTGACCCAAGGACTCGAGCCTACTATCTTCTAGCACAGCCCCTTGTGCGGGAGCCGGTGCATTACACGCAGCATCATCAGCTGTAGTTCAGCCGGGATCAGGATCCATTTACTATATAAAAACACAATTTAAAACGTCAGGAGCCATCACATTATCATTACATAGGTACTCTTACGTATGGCACACTCATATTTACGCTACGTTAGTCCTAGAATTGACTAAATCGTAGCTTTGATACCAATAATTGTAACACCCTTTACCCGTGTTCGAAGCCAGAACCAGATATGAGGCATTACCTAACTTAACTTACTTAAACATAACACATCGGGCTATAAAATTTTGCTTCAGCTTAGAAACCTTCCATTTAAACTCATAACCTGCTCATTCTGGGCCTACGATGCCATATCCCGGATATGGTCTTATACGATTTTTCATATTCAACGCAGAAGCCATATCCCATATATGGTCTTATACGGGATCTCAGTTCGGTGCCGAGGCCATGTCCTTGACATGGTCTTATACGGGACCTCATCCATCTCGTGTCTCAATAATAGTGTTTTCGCATTCATTATAGTCCAACTAGGACTTCAACATCTCAACTTACTCGTTCAACATCAAATACTCAATTTAGTAGAATATCACGTATCATCATAATATCAAACATTCTCAAACATGCTGGTGTAATTAGGATATATGTGTTTGAATCTATCTATGAATTGGAAACAAACTTTGAATGTACATGTATGAATTGAAGGATAGTTTGAAAGAAGAATTTGTATTCTTAAAGACTCTGATGTATGTTTTCCGAATGAGGTACGGACACTATGAGTTTCTAGTTTTGCCTTTCGGACTTACTAATGCACCTACTATTTTCATGGATTTGATGAATCAAATCTTCAGATAGTATCTTGATCGGTTTGTGGTATTATTTATAAATGACATTTTGATCTATTCCCGTGATGAAACCGAGCATGCCGAACATCTGATATTTTTGTTACAGACTTTGCAAGATAAACAGTTGTATGCGAAATTCAGTAAATGTGAGTTTTGGTTACGCGAAGTCCGTTTTCTAGGTTATGTTGTATCCGCATCGGGTATTCGGGTTGACCCAAGTAAAATTTCAGCTATACTTGATTGGAAACCTCCGAAAAATGTCTCTAAAGTTCAAAGTTTTCTGGGACTTTTTGGTTATTACAGACGGTATGTGAAAGGCTTCTCTATGATCGCGACACTTATGACGATACTGTTACAGAAAATGTTAAGTCCGAGTGGTCAGAAAAGTTTTGATCAGTTGAAAACTCTATTGATAGAAGCTCCAGTGTTAATTCAGCCAGAATCGGGTAAAGAATTTGTTATTTACAGTGATGCATCTTTGAGTGGTATGGGTTGTGTTTTGATGCAGGAAAGCAAAGTTAGAGCTTATGTCTCGAGACAGCTGAAGCCATACGAAAAGAACTATCCGGCACATGATTTGGAGTTAGCAGCTATTGTGTTCGCATTAAAGATTTGGTATCACTATCTGTTCGGTGAGAAATGTCATGTTTGTTCTGATCATAAAAGTCTGAAGTATTTAATGATTCTGAAATATCTGAGTTTGAGCCAACATCGATGATTAGAGTTGTTAAAACACTACGAGCTAGTGATTGAATATCATCCGGGAAAGGCTAATGTTGTTGCTTATGCTTTGAGTAGAAAATCATTATTTACTTTGTGTGCAATGAATACGTATATGGTGATCTCTGATGATGGCTCGATAATAGCCGAATTAAAAGCAAGACTGTTATTTGTTCAACAAATTTGTGATACTCAGAAAGTTGATAATGAATTGTTAGCAAAGCGAGCTCAGTGTGAAACGATTATTAAATCTAAATTCTGAGTTGATAAAAATAATTGTTTAAGGTCCAGAAACTGAGTATGTGTTCAGAGAAATTCAAAGTTAATTTAGATGATTTTGAATGAAGCTTACAACAGTCGGTTATCTGTTCATCCGGGTAATATGAATATGTATAATGATTTGAAACAGTTCTATTGGTGGTCTGGTATAAAACGAGACATATCTGACTTCGTTTCGAAATGCTTAGTCTGTCAGTAAGTAAAAGCCAAGCATCAGGTACCTTTTGGGTTACTTCAGCCGATTATGACACCCGGGTGGAAATAGGATAGGGTCACAATAGATTTTGTATCTAATTTACCATTGACACTGAGCAAGAAAGATGTAATCTGGGTTATTGTGGATAGTATGATTAAATCTGGTTTACCTTTGATTGAATTTGCTCATAATAGTAGCTTTCAATTCAGAATCAAAATGACACCCTACGAGGCATTGTACAGTAGTAAATATCGTACACCATTGTATTGGACCGAGCTCAGTGAAAGTAAGATACACGGGGTTGACTTGATCAAAGAAACAGAACAGAAAGTGAAAGTGATCGTGATAGCTTGAAAGCTGCATCAGATCATCAAAAGTCATATGCATATTTGAAATGTAAAGATATTTAATTTCCGATCGGAGATTAAGTGTTTCTGGAAGTTTCATCGTGGAAGAAAGTACTCTGATTCGGTCGTAAAGGTAAGTTGAGTCCGAGATTCATTGGGCCGTATAAGATCAAAGAGTGTTATCCAAATCTATTCACTGGTAAGATTTTCGGGGACGAAAATCCCTAAGGGGGGAGAGTTGTAACAGCCCAATTTTGACCCTAATCGGAATAGTGGTTTCGGGACCACAAATCTGAGTCTGAAAAATATTTTAAAATTAATTGCAGTATTTATTATGTGTGAATTTGCTTGTGTTAAATTTTCGTGTTTGAATTTTGTCATTTGAGTGTCTAGTTTAATAAAAGGACTTAATCGCGTAAAATGAAAACTTGATGGTTAGTTGTGAAAGTACCTAATTATTATTGTCTTTTTAATATGGGGGATTTATGTTGCAAATAGCCCATTATTTATTTAGTGGACGACATATTGGTTGTATATATATATAGTTTTATATGTTATTTTAATTATAAAAGTTAAATTATAATAATATATAATATAATAGAACAAATCATAAAAATGGCCATTTCATGCATCTATGTTGCCGAATGTGAAAGAAAAAGAAAGAAAGAAAACCATATTAGGTTCGGCCTTGATGTTCTTTGATTAAGGTAAGATTTTTGTTCGGTTTTTGATAATTTTTACGTTTTTGAGATCGTTACTTTGAGTACTTTCCGACCCATGTCTTAATTTTTTATTTTGATGATGATTTTGTGTTTTTCCATTGATGATACCTTGTGGTTTTTGTTGTTTGATGATGAAATAAGAAATATATATGTTTGATTAACAAGTTTTGTCTTTGAATTTGTGATGAATTTGAATAATTTGAACTAAATTGCAAAAATAAATTTTGGAGGGACTAAAATGTAAAATAAATGAAATGTATGGACTTTTATAAACATAGGTAATATTCGGCCAAGCATGGGTAATGTGAAATTTTGTGTATTTTGTGCTTTGTGCAAAAAGGACTAAATTGTAAAAAGTGTGGAATATAGGGGCAAAATTGTAATTTTCCCATTATGTGTTTTTAGACTAAATTGAATGGAATGGTGTTTAAATAAGCTTAATTTGAATATGTTTAGATCAAGAACCAAATAAATCAGATCTGGACCGAGGAAAAACGAAAGTAGTTGATTAGTCGATTTTACTGACCGGTGACATCCAAGGTAAGTCCTTAAGCAATAAAACATTGTAAATTATGTACGTAACTTAGTATATGCTGATTTGGTAATTTTGTAACTATAATGTTGAGTAGCCGAATGTGATTATACCTAGAATTTGATATGATCAAGTTTAGTTCAGTTGAGATATGATGTTTGAAAGTTCATACAGGAATTATGAAATGCATATAAGTTCGATATATAACTGTGTGTGAGACAATTTTATAGTATCGTTATCCAGGTCGTGGGCCTAGCAAGCCTTGTGCTAGTGAACTTAATCGAGCTTCGTGCCTAGCAGGCTTATTGTCGGTGAATAAATATCAGACCGTGGGTCTAGCAGGCTTTGTGCCGGTGGATAATATCAGGCTTTATGCCTAGCATGCTTTATGCCGGTGATTTATTATAAGTGTATGCTTCAATAGATTTTTAACGATGTGGAATTTATTTACGGCAAATGAGCTCAACGTTCAGGTACGTGTAAATCTAATGGTTGTGAGAGATAAGGTAAATTAGTAAATTGCTATTTGATACTAGTTATATGTGATACAATTGAGGAATATATGTAAATTTTAGTAAGTGTATTCGGCCTTATAAATGAATAGTATGACATTATGGAATTGATTTTAGATATTAGCATAGATGAGTCTTTTATATTCAGCCAAATTGGTAAATGCATATGTGATGTATATTGAGCAAGAAAGTTGACAAAATGCTCTTCTATATGTGAAAATAAGGTAAGTCAGTTGTTGAATTGATTATATAAATGCTAAAGTTACAAATGTGGGAAATGTGAATGTATATGTGATTGTGTATATGTGGCCAAATGGGGTATATGTGATTTTAATAGTGAGATTTATATAATTTCATGTGTATTTGTATAATTAGCCATATGGTACGCGATTGAAAGATTTGAATGATAACCTTGTATTTGAGAACATGTATATTCGGTTTTGTTAACTTTGTGTTAATATATAATAGTTGGTATATATATATTTGCTTATGACTTACTAAGCTTAAATAGCTTACTCTGTGTGTATTCTTGTTTACTTCTGTTCATAGATTTGGATATACGTTACGAGCTCAGGGATCGTCAGCAAGACTACTCACACTATCGACAGTTTCTTCGGTATTTTACTAAGTGATTTTGGTTTATGGCATGTATAGCATAGATGAAGTATTTGAGTTTGATTTTTGGGACTTGTATATATGTATAGCCATGCGAAAATGGCTTAATCATTATGTTTAGATTCAATTAAATGAGTTCATGTTTAAGTGTTTAATGTGTTTGGTTTTATCATTTCGACCATGGCTTATTTATATGCGGTATATGGTTGCTATGTTTAGTTAAATATTGCGGTAGAGGTTTTGATATATATATATATATATATATATATATATATAAATTTAATATGTATGGTATGCTTGGATTTGGTATTTAAGTGAGTTTGGTTAGGTCTTATAAAATGAACTATGTATATAAAGGTTAGAAGATATTTATATGTCTGAATGTGTATGGATTCGATGATTGTAAGTCCGCATGTGTATAGGTTATATTGATTAGGTTTGAATTGGCAGTGTATGTATATATATATCATGCTTGAATGATTGGCTAAATAGGTACGGTTGGTAATAGATAAATAATGAATGGCCTATTGTTTGGTAAGTATAAGATGATAGATATGTTTGAATTTATAAAGATTAGTATGGTTTGGTTTAAATAGAAAATGTGCAATCTCATTCTGTTTGGATGATTCAATACATAAACGCTAGCTTTAATTTGAATGTTAAGTATATGTCTTTGATCTGAATGTAAAGTATGTGAATATAATATGTTATGTATTGATTATTTTTACTCTTAAATGTACATGATATGTTTATAAAAAAAATGCCTGTTCTGAGTGATGTCTTATTTGGTAATGCCTCGTAACCCTAATCCGTCGACGGATACGGGCTAGGGGTGTTACACAACAAATAAAACCGGTGCACCCTAAGGTGATGAACTGGGTCGAGAAAAACATTTGGCTGTTAGTTCTTGCAACCGCGTTTTCAACTCCTTTAGATTTGTAGGAGCCATTCTGTAGGTTGCTATGGATATCGGTGTTGTCCCCAGAACAAGATCTATAGAAAATTCTACCTCTCTAACAGGTGGTAAACCAAGTAATTCTTCTGAAAACACATCAGGAAATTCACAAACAACTGGCACTGACTTAATCTTCGATTCAGCTACTTTAGTGTCCAACATATATGCAACATAAGTATCGTACCCTTTTCTAATATATTTTTGTGCTGATATAGCTGAGATTACATTAGACTACCCGTCCAATTTATCAGATTCAATACAAAGTAATTCACCATTCTGGCATTTTAAATCAATGTACTTCTGTTTACAAGTTACCACTGCATCATGCTGAGTTAACAGTCCATACCTAGAATTACATCAAATTCATCAAATGGAAACAACATTAAATCAGCCTAGAAACAATAGCCACATACCATTAACGGACAATTTTTACAAACTTTATCTAGCATCACATACTGGTCCAGGGGATTTGAAACTTTAACCACGAATTCAGTGGACTCAATAGGTAAATTTTTAACAGACACTAAATTCGTGCATATGTATGAATGTGTTGAACCAGGATCAATTAAAGCAATAATATCAGTATCCAGAACAAAAAATGTACCAGTAATACCGTCAGGTGCAGAAGCATCCTCACGTGCACGTATAGCATATGTTCTGGCTGGTGCTCGTGCTTCAGATTTAATAGTTGAATCACCTCGACTATCACTAACATTGCCAGGATGACGAGGTGGTCTACCTCTCGAGCCAGGGTTACTTGGCTTCGAAGTCTGAACAATACCTTTTTCAAGCCTTTCTGGGCAATCTTTAAGATTGTGGTCGAGAGAACCACATCTAAAGCAGGCTCTGCTTCTCATATGACACTCCCCAAAATAAAATTTATTACATTGTTTACATCTAGGTTTGGATTACCAACACTTCCAGCACTTGCTACTAATGGAGATGGAGATATCATATTAGAACATTGAGAGCCGCAATCTTTTCTAGAATACCCAATAGATGAAACAGAACGATCTTGATATTTCTTTGATTTCTTTGAAGTCGACGATTGTGATTTCCCCATAAATCTTTTACTCGAAGTTCGAGCTTCCATCTCTGCCTGCCTCTTTTCTTTATTTAATTCTTCAGCTTTATGTGCTTGGTCAGCCAGTACAACAAATTCTTTTAATTCCAGAATTCCAACTAACAACTTGATTTCTTCATTTAATCCCTCTTCAAACTGTTTACACATAGCAACTTCAGTCGGGATACATTCTCTAGCATATTTACTTAATCTGACAAATTCTCGCTCATACTCGGATATTGTCATATTCCCCTGTTTAAGTTCTAAAAATTCCTTCCTTTTCTGATAAAGGAATCTCTAACTAATGTACTTCTTTTTGAATTCTTTCTGGAAAAATTCCTATGTAACATTTTCCCACGGTACAACAGAAATTATGGTATTCCACCATGGTAGGCTGAGTCTTTTAGCAGAGATACAGCACATGTCAAACATTCTTCGGGTGTACAAGACAATTCATCCAAAACCTTGATTTTATTTTCTATCCAAAATTTAGCCATTTCTGAATCATCATCGGCAGTAGCCCTGAATTCTTCTGCCCCATATTTCTGAATTTTATCTATCGGAGGCTTACCAGTTCTAACAGGTTTAGTACCTTGTGGCATATCGGGAACCGATTGAGGAGTAGGAGGTGGAGGTTGTTGTACAACAGGATTTGTTCTTAATATTCAGTGAACCACTCATTCATCATTTGAAAGAAGGCTTTTTTTGCCTCCTCACTTCGACCCTCAAATACAGGCCTTCTACTACTACTAGATGCAGCTCTTTGAAATGAAGCTGGAGCATTGCTCTCAGCTTCCTCAGATTCAGCTCTACCTCGGTTGGACGATATTACTATATGAAAAACACATTTAAAATAGTCAAGAGATATCACACTATCACAAATTATATAATGGCATGTATAGCTAAACTCGTACTTACTACATTAGTCTGAGAATCGGCTAAACTGTAGCTCTGATACCAATAAATGTAACACCCCTAACCCGTATCCATTGCCGAAATAGGATTACAAAGCATTACCAAAGTTTACAGAACAAATACAAATAATTCATGTCTTTTACTATTCATATCTGAAATAAATCATGATTTAATCATGTTGTCCCTTAAATGGACTCTGGAGGTCCTATTTATACATTAGGAACAAGTCGGAACTAAATCAGGTGCTCAGAGAATTTTTTGCGAAATTTCAAAATTTTTCTTAACTGCAGGGAACATACGCTCATGTGGTTAGTCTGTATGACTCACACGACCAGGTAACACGCCCATGTCTTAGACCTTGTGGGCATTCGATGTGAGGCACACGATCGTGTCCCAGTCTGTGTTCAAATTAAGGTAGCTACTGACTTGGGTCACACGACCAGCCACACACCCGTGTGCTAGGCCGTGTGGACAATTTAATTTTCAAAAATAGGTGTAGGATTCACACGGCCAAGACACACGCCCGTGTGTTGGGCCGTGTGTTTCATACGGTTGAGACACACGCCCATGTCTCTGCCCATGTAACCAATTTTGAGCATTCCGTTTCTCAATTTTAAGATGCAGGGGACACACGGCCAAACCACACGCCCGTGCATATAGTCGTGTGTCACACACGGTTGAGGCACACGCCAATGTCCCTACCCATGCGGACAAAATAAGGCTATTTCCAAGCCTTATTTCACACCCAAATTTTGCCTTGTACCTACAT
The DNA here is from genome assembly GCA_005393395.2 of Gossypium australe. Taxonomy (NCBI): domain Eukaryota; kingdom Viridiplantae; phylum Streptophyta; class Magnoliopsida; order Malvales; family Malvaceae; genus Gossypium; species Gossypium australe. The sequence continues at coordinate 105,585,043 of CM016621.1, read as the reverse complement.
TAATACCTGCATACATATACCAACCAATTCAAGATGTTAAAACCAAGCCAACATTAACATTATAATTGATATATCATCATATGTATTCAAACATACCTACTGAAAGACATATATGTTTGCCATTATACAATCTAACCATACCAAGCACACATATATTAACCATATTATAAACTCAAGTATATATTCACTAAATATACCATTACAAGCCATTCCAATGGCTAGATAACAAACAACCATTTACATGCCAACATTGGCCAGGTTAGCCTATACATGCCATTATACCAAAATAAGTTTGCTAATTATACCAAAACATGCTGAAGGATAGTGTGATGATGCTCCGACCGATTGCAAGCTTTACGTGCTTCCGAGCACTATAAAGCAGAGAAAAGAAAACCAAATAAGCATTTCAAATGCTTAGTAAGTTCGTATAACAAGAATTTAACTTACTAGTCATGTACATTCAAAATAAGTACACAAACATGCATCCAAATCATTATGGCCATTTGCCTAAACACACATGATCTCAAGAAACTTGTTAGTCATGTATATCATGTAAATATAAAAAAAATCATAGATGAGCTCATCATGTAATAATTTTCATAAACATGTGCTTTTCATATCATATTTTCATATAACATGTGCATTTTTATAATAAATCATCTTAAGTTCAATTCAACTATGTCAAAACTATTCCCGTTGAATTTATTTGAAATATCGATGAATACACATGTAGTACACTCAAAGTGTAGAAAACTGTAAACCATCAAATCATATTCAGGGATACCCGATAGGGCACATAATCAGGAAGCACTCTCTCGAGCCATATAACAGGATGCTCATCTGAGCCATGTAACAGGAAGCTTATCTGGGCTAAATCAGGAAACTCATAAGAGTTTAGAACAGAAAGCTCATTGAGCTTAACAGGTGACTTCGAAGAGCTATTATCAGGGAGCTCTGAATAGCAATATGACAGGATGTTCAAGCGAGCCATGTCAGGAAACTCACAAAGAGCCTATATCAGGACGCTCATAAAGAGCTGCGTTTGTGTCCGCAATATATGCAGGATCACAACCGATCATATAACTGGACGCTCATAAAAAGCTGTGGTAGTCTGCAACACATGCAGGATCATAACTGATTAGGATGCTCATAGGAACCATGTATCAAGAAGCTCGAAAGGGCTTATAACAGGATGCTCATAAGAGCTATAGTGTTTCCACAACATATGCAAGACCACAACCAATTGGGAAATCCTGTATCCATCGAACTCCATTATTCAAACGGGACTTATCATGTATCAGCTTTGTTGGACTTATTTATTTCATACTCATGAAAATGATACAATTCACATACATATTATTTAATTTAAAACATATAGATACACAAATTAGTTACACGAACTTATCTCGTCACTTGTTCGTATACGGTAATCCAGTAATCTGACACTTTTTCTTTTCCTCAACCTAACTTCGTATTTTAATTATTCGGATCTATATAAATGAATTTAACATCAATTTAATCGATTTCATACTCAATTTAATTCAATTCACACCCTAGGAAAAATTACCATTTTGTCCCTATACTTTCCATAAATGACGATTTCATCCCTAGGCTCGGAAAATGAAATTCATGCAATTTAATCCTTATTCCAAGCCTAACTGATTTTTAGACATAACATTTACAGTACATATATTTCATAAAAATCAGAAATTTTCCATGAATTTTACATCTTTACAATTTAGTGCCTAAATCACAATTTCATGAAAATTCACTTTACAAAGTTTTTTATCTATCAACAACCTTTCATTTTCTACCATAAATTTCAAATTTTCAGCATATTCATCCATGGAAAATTTCAATACTTTAATGTCTTTTCAAATTGATCCCCAAAATAGATAGATTAGGTTATTCCCATCTCAATTATAAAAATTACTAAAAACGATACAAGATTACTTACCCAATTAAGCTTGCTTGATTTTCTTTCTCTTTCCTAGGGTTTCCATAAAATGTGGGGAAGAAGATGATATAAAATGATGATATTTGATATTTATTTTATTTATCATCTTTTATTTATTTTAATTTTCATTTTAGTCATTTTCTTTTTCTAATTTTCCATGGATGAATCATCAAAAATATCTACTAACTTTTCTTAATGGTGTAATTGCCATATAAGGACCTCAAGTTTTGAATTCCATAGCTATTTGATACTTGTAGCTATTATAACTCAACTTTTCATTTTATGCAATTTGGTCCTTTCCATTATTAAACATGAAAGTGGTAAAATTTTCTTATCGATTTTTTCATACGTCTTTCCTATTATGATGCAGACCATGAAATAATTTTAAAATAAATTTTCTTTCTAACTCGGATTTGTGGTCCCAAAACCACTATTCCGGTTTCACTGAAAACGGGTTATTACAATGTCATTATTGTGACATCTCTTTCTCCCCAAGCTCCTCTCCTTTAGTTATTGTTCTTCAAACCTCAATTCCATTGCTTCCCTTCATTCTCATAGCATTAATCTTCATAAATCTTCAAGAAAATATCCTAAAACCTAATTAATTTCATCATCATCTTCAAGAGTGGGTTTTCTTGGATTTGTGTCAAAGTTTGTTTTTCTTCCATCGAAGGTAACCATTCATCTTTCTATTAGTTATAATTGATATCTAGACTTTTAAATCGAATTTGTAGCCATTAAAACACATGTTTTAAAAAAAAGCCAAAAAGTTAGTTGTTAATGGTGAATTTTGGGATTGTGGATTAAAATGTGGTTTCAAAGTGTTTTTAAACTTTTTTCACATTATTAGAAGGTTTTTAAAGTTATTTTGAAGTTTCGTTAAGAATTCCTCGAGTTTTAATGAATATTCATCATAATGGCCAAAACTTGTCAAAAAATGTTAATACCTTGAAACGTGTAGTTTTATGTAGGTTAAAGGTTAGGGACTCATCGTAGATGAACATGTAGATTAGCAAAACTTCTTTCATGTGAAAAGATTAAGTGTAGGCTGAGATGTTCGAATTTAAAGTTTCTATGTTGAAGGTTTCAATTAAAAGAGAATGTAAATTAGGATGTTGCTTTTACTATTTAAGGTAAGTTAATGATTGATTATTGATTGTATTTTTGTGTGTTTTGTCTTCTTGAAATGTTAGAGTCAATAGGACCTTCAACGAGTAGAGACAAAGGCAAAGAAAATCTAGTCTAAGCTTTCGGCTTCCAACGAAAGCATATTTTGGTGAGTGCTTTGGAATCGCTGCTCATAGATGATTCATTGTGTAAATTTGGAATTTAGAGGTAGCCTAAACCCCTACTCTAAATTCTGAGTGTAAGTGTTCTCACACCTATGATTAAATGTGATATATGTGTGATTGTGCAACTTTGAAAATAAAAACATATATGAGATGCTACGACATGTGCTATAAGCTTGTGATGACTGTTATGGAAGAGAATATATAGGTATGTTGTTCATGCCATGTGACAGTAAATATATGAGTATGTTTTCATACCATGTGACAATGATTATAATGTGATAATGATGTGAATATCTGTAACATCCTAAAAATATGAGTATCGATATCTTGCATGTTTTGGTGCTTAGCTTGTGAATGATTAAATTTGTGTGCTTAATATAGTCTTGAGAAGGCTCGAGTTTATTCGGAATTAGAATAAATTTTAGTAATGAGTACTTTATTGAAGTGGAACAAGTGACCCTGATGCTTAAGATAATTAAGTGGTAAAATATAGCATAATTGAGCTATTGGACAAGAGGATTTGCGCTACATGTATGGTCTTAAGGGGAGAGGTTCCAATCCCCTAGTTTGCATATTTGTGAACTTTTTTTTTTTTTTTTGCTCTTCCTTAGCAAGTGTCGGCCAAGCTCTATTCTGGGTAAGGATGGACTAATTTTTTTTTGGTAAGGTGGCTAAAGGTTATGGCAAACATGAATTTAGGGAATGAATTTGCTTGATTTTGGGGATAGGATTTCTAAACTTTTGGAAGGTGGAGGAACATAAGGCACCTCTTAAGGGAGAGTGTTTTGGAAAGTTAAGATGGCCAAGTTTGACCATGTATTTGGACGATTTAGGGGGCCAAGGGGGAAAGGCCGAATTTTAGTGATAGGTTTTGTATGGTTAGTAGCTTTTGGGTAATTCCATTTGGTCACTTTTGCTTTTACAAGACATTTTTTTCTTTTTTCATCTCATGCTCTCAAAAACCGAATGTGTTTTGGCTAGGAAGAATTATCTTTGCTTCACCTTTTTGGTCATATTTTGTCAATTCAACTTGTGTCTCTTTTCTAGTGCCTAAAACATCAAAAACAAACATCATCTCTTCCTTCTCTCCCATGGCCGAATGCATCATTGTTTCAAACCCTCTCTCTTTGTTTTTCTCTTATCTTTGAAAATTTAAATCATAAACCTCACATCCTCATTCTTTTTCTTTCTTCATTTATTTTCTTTTCAACCATAATTCCTTCATCATTTTTCTCACATGGCCGAATGTTAGACTACCTCTATAGTCGAACCATTCTTTTCTCTCCTTTGTTTTTATCAAAGTCAAATCTTCTCTTCATCTGTATTGTTTTGTTGATTATTCTTTCAACCTTCATTTAAGCAATCGGTAAGAACTCTTTTCGAATCTTTTCTTTTCTCTTCTTTTTCTTAGCCGTATATATACAAGTTTGGGAGGGTCTTATGACCGATAATAATGTTCTTTTCTCTTAGACAATCTTTCATTTTTTTATATAGTGTTATAAAGAAGGCCGAACTCAGAGTATTTGTTATCTTAGTGACTCGCTAGAAATCGAGTTGAAGTGTTAAGGTAAGGGTTCCTATCAAGGATTTCTATATTACTCGTCATATCATTATAGAAGGACTACTAATCGATTTCATCTTAGGGGACGTTATCGCTTGATTCTCATTTCGAGAACACAAGGATATTTATTTTTGTGGTAATCAAGATAGGGACGAAAAGGGTGGTGAATAGTGTTCGGAAGAGGGGTGGTTCCGCTATTCCCCCTAAATTCAAACGAAGGGCTGTTTTGGCAATCCGAGATTTTCCACCGGGTTGTGGACCCTCATCCGGCGAAAATCAATTATTTGAAGTCATTCGTACTCCTGAGCCTTTGACTGTTTGTGGTTCTTCATCGGGTTATGAACCATCAATCGGGGAGAAATCACAAATAGCTGTTGTTCGAGATTCCGAGGGTAAAGATCTAGATCGTTTATCATTAGAATAGTTTTATATTAAATATTAGTGTTCTAATCAAGCATGATAAATATATAGGTATCGACGAGCGGGAAAGTATAGTTCTCATCGTAATCAGGTGTGTAACTTCACACTTATCTCACGAGTTATACTATGCCGTAGTAATAGAATAAAAATCGTAAATTCGATAAAATTGGAAAATACTGTATATTAGCACTTTTTGGTGTGAATGCATGAAACCGGTATTAAGGTTGTGGAAAAATTACAGATTTTCCCTTAATGGGCTATATTGTTAAAAAGTGATATTTTGGGCCATATGATTAGTTTGATAAGTTGGCCAAGTGTGAAAATTGTGAAAAAAGCCTCATGTGTTAAATGGGCTAAAATTTGCTAGATCGTTAAATGGGCCAAAATTTGCTAGATCGTTAAATGGGCCAAAAGTTTGCTAGATCGTTAAATGGGCCAAAGTTTGCTAGATCGTTAAATGGGCCAAATTGCTATTTTGACTAATGGGCCAAATTGATAACTTGTAATATGGGCTTTTTGTTGAAATTTACCTTATGAATATATCGTTATGCATTATATATATATACATGACTGCATGGGTTGGGATAATTGACGAAGAGAAGAAAGGCCTGTTGCCAAAATCTAGTTCGGTGGCTCTGCCACAAATATTTTAATTGGCATAATGCCTCTAGATCGGTGACTCTGTCACAATCTAGTTCGGTGGCTCTGCCACAAATATTTAAAATGGCTTAATGCCTGTGATTGGTGTGTTGGCGGGGTGGGTTGACTTGATCCCCACAGGTGTGATGGTTGGTACGGGTGGAGTGTAGCGGATGGAAATTAGGCTTGGTTGGGAATTGCATATCACATGCATATTTATTTGATTTATATATTGTACATTTGTAAATGGGCTCAAGCCCAAATGAAATGCTTAAATGATTTTGGACCAGTGAACAAGGTAAGTGGGTTACACATTGAGTTCTAAGTAACTCACCCTGTTTTTCTTACTCATCTCAGGTAATGACAATTGATGGAGGCTTGGGCCGGGGATGACTTCGTGTGGATGCCATACTACGAATGATGGTTTATAAAAACTTGAACTTCTTTTAAGTATTTTTTATTTAAGTACTATTATAATTGCGATGTAATAAGGCCTCTGTTATTATTTTTATGGATTTTTATGCGTGGATGAATTTTAATATGTTTTAAATAATAAAAAGGGACTATTTAAAATTTTATAATGTTTTTCTTAATTTTTCGTATAAAAAGGGATTTTTCTTAAATATCACTTACTCGTAAAATTTTTGTGGAAACTCTTTTATAAATTTATTTTAACCAATTATTTCTATGAAAATCAAATTGTAAACTCTTATGTTTTAAAATCATGGTTTTTAAGTAAATCTCGATTTTTGATAAACTCCATCTTCATAATCGTTTTGAAGAATTGTTTTCATTAAAAGCATTGATGACTAGATGTAAGTTCGATTTGTGTGGCATGCCAAGTCCGGTCTTAACGCATAGACCGGGTTTGGGGTGTTACAATATCCAGTGAATATGTGCAAAAAATCAGTAAGTATTAATGTGATAATAATGTGGATATTTTGGCCTTGTGATATTATGAGACTGTTGGATATAGTTGGCATGTCATAGGATTGTGAGTACTCACCTTTGTGATGTGATTATGGGGTGTTAAGGCCTAGGGACAGTAATGTGAGCTAAGCTCCATCCACCGAGATATGTGTGTTTGGTGTATTGGAGAGTGTTAGCTATATGCTTCACTTATGGGACATGTTTGACTCTATGAGTCATTTTGGTGTGTTGGAGATCCGTGTATCCGATGTGTTGTGATAGAGTCCATATTATGTTTCATAACCTCAAGAGCCAAACTATCATACAATGTGACTGAATGTGATTAAATATGTTTTATATGTGCTATTATATATGCTTAAATAATCATGTGGTTAATGTGATAAATGTGTAATAGTATGAATAGAAGATGATTAAACATGTGAAATATGATATTAGAGTTAAATATGTTATGAATATGTGAGATGCTTGCTTAGTCGATGCATAATGACTTGTTTGCGTAGTGGTTGTACTAAGCATTCATTGAGCTTGTTAAGCTCACTCACTCCTTTTTAACCATTGTAGATAAATAGTGTCGATGTGGTTTTGAACGGTGATCGAAGCCAAGTACTTTAGTTGCTATTAGTAGGTGCTCTTTTAATTATTTGTGTTTTGGGAATAATAGGCAATGTGGTAGTTGTTATGGTGATTTTGCTATGATTTTTGGTTGTTTGCATGCCTATTGTGCTTAAGTACTTTGTGGACTTTAAATATGGTGTTTGGGACTATTATTTGAGATATTTCGATGTTTATTTTATGAGACAATTGATGTATGATGTTTAGAACCTATTTGGAATGATCTAAGTGATGATATATGCTATGTTTTTAAGGTATGGAATAAAGGTATCAATATTAGGGTTTTAAAAAAGATACCTTTTCAATTTTCAAAGTGGAGGAAGTCAGTTTCGCTAGTTGGTATCGATATTTTTCCACGAGTATCAATACTTAGGGTAAAATTATTGATACATTTTCTATGGTACCGATATTTTTTGAAAGTTGGGTTTTTAAGACGAGAAATAGTAAGTTAATTCAGTATCAATTTTCTAAGCGGTATCGATACCACTTGAGAGACTTATCGATACCACTCTACCAGTATCGATACCTACGTAACTATTTTGGGAAATTTTGCTAGATGGTCCTAATGTTTGTTTGGTGCATATTTTATGATTGTACAATGTATGTTAGCACGTTTTATACACCCTAGATTAAGTATGTTTACAATTGGTATGAATGCCATAATAATAAAGGAAACAAAAAATGTATGTTTAATAATATGTTAACTTATGTTGTATGCGATGTGAAACAGTGGTGTACCATCCTGTTCTCGGGCTCAACAACCGAGCTAGGTATATGGTGTTACAAGATCTATGGAACCGGGGTTCATAAACCACACTGTCTGACACCACTGACTTTTTAGTAGTTACACACCATCCACTCAGGATTTAACTATGAACGTCACAAGTGAATAAATACATAAACAGATTCAGGATCTATTATGCTTGGGTCCTATCCGATGTACTGTCAGTCTAATAAGTCACACATATGTCTCTATCTTCTTGGAGTCATCTGCTCCGATGCCCAAGACAAGGCATCTCCCCAATTGGATTTGATAGACGACATGTTAGTTTTTCAATCGGTTTGCTTATTTCCGATTAGACTTCTGTATTATGATTCAACCACATAATACCGCTTAGTATTAGTTAAAATTAGATAACTAGTGAGCAACATTTGCTTCCATTTTGCTTTGTGTGGAAAAACCATATGAGGACAATCATACGAATATATTAATGTAATTAATAATTTGTTTCATTAACCAATGTTCGACAAATTACAAGTGTACTTAGAAGAAAATACTACACTTAAGGCACCAGATCCAACAATGCATCCTTGAATAAGGTTGACCAAAAGAAATTAGCTTGCAGTACCTTGGTCGCAATGTGTGAACCTCTAAAATGTCCTCCACTTGGGGATGAATGATAGTGATACAAGATTTCGATTACCTCACTCTTAGCTACACATCTTATGATCATTTGGTCTGCTCATTGCTTGAACAAGTATGGCTCCTCCCAAAAGTAGTACCTCGTATTATGAAGGAACTACTTCCTTTGTTGGTACGTCATCTTGGGCGGCATGGCTAAAAACTTAGCATAGTCAGCAAACCAAGGAATTTCATGAACATGACTTACCTCAAAGATGTGTTCATTTGGAAAATGCTCATTAATAGGAACTAGGGAGTGTGTTTCGTCTTGTTGCTCCAATCTGGACAGATGATCTGTCACTTGGTTTTCTACCTCCTTTCTATCCTAAATCTCAAGATCAAGTTCTTGGAGTAAGGGTTTGTTTGTTTGAGTAAAAATGGTTTCTGGAAAATGGTTTACTTTTTTGGAAAGCTAATATATTCTAGTGTTTGGATGAATTTGTGTAAAATATTTTTCTATTGTTTAGCAGATTTCCTAAAAATATTTCATAATAGTTGTTTTAAATGAAACAAACATACATATGAGAATTGATTGTATTTTCATTGTTTAATTGAGTTTTTTTATATCTATTAAAATTATATTTTACATTGTTTTGCATATTTTTGCAATTATTTATTTATAAATAAATTCATCAAATTAAATATACAATAGTAATAAATTATTAAGCAATATATGGGTCATTATTGCTCTTTAGTCTATCAATTAAAGTCCTTCCGAGATTCTCTATCTCTTTCGCATACTGGAGAGCCTTGTAATTGGCTTGGCACCATAGCCTTTGAATGGAGTTTGGAAGGTCATTATTAGCAAGCCTTGAATTTGTATGCGTGAACTTGATCAACTTGTGTCAGTTTAGTAATGGGAACACTTCCCTCCTGTAGTAATTATCTTGCAAATGAAGCCATCTAAGACACATTTCAAAAAGTAATAAACCAAATGGAATATCACCATTCATTTAACACCAAATTTCGATCCTTTCAATACCTTAGACTAGGAAATAGGGACCTTTACCAGGAGTTTTATTGTTGAGTACTTAACGGGAAGATACTCAACAATATCAATATCATCTTTCAATACATTAATGAAGTTCCTCCATTCAAAAATATCCTTGAAACCATTATGCACAACGTATTCAAAACATTAATGAAGAGTCAGAAAAATAGGTCGGGTGCACTGGTATGCCTGAGTGTTGCATAACTGAACCCCTTTAGCCCTATGCGAAATCTCATTTGGAACCGATGTTGCTCCACTCGTCGCACTCACTATTCAAGTTGAAAGCATCTTCCTATCAAATAATTCAAGGTCTATTTATAAAAAGCAAATGCAATTCATTTGACATAAATGTAGGATATACATACATCTTGATTTCACAGACCATAACATTAAAATATCCCTCTAGATTGAGTTTCACTGATCATCTAAATTAGACTTAGTTGACAGAAAATGTTTCCAATAATAGTATCTTAAGGGTAGTGCAGGCGTATAACTATACTACCAACATAGATAATCTTGCTTACCATTTAACAATGGTAGTTTATTGAGTTAACAAAAAACTACTACCATTGCATGTCTCGCATTTAAGTAAGCCACGAGATTCATAAGTTGCAGAAGGTATCTTTCCCTTTCCATCACATCTTGTTCATCTGCATAGATATAATTAATCATCAGTGAAAAAAATGGATCATTTAAAGAACTCATACCTCAACAATATACGTTTGGAAAAAAAAAGAAATTCACGAGAAACCAAATATCAAACTAATGTTTACAAAGTTCAATATGGGGATCATTAGAAAAAAATTTAACTTAAAACACCCTGATAGCAAATTAGGAAGGCAAATTCCACGCAAATATGGTTCCTTCAAATAATGAATAGTTGTGAACTAGTAGCTCAACCATTTTAGTTATATGTTGGAACCAATAACTAATTATCTTGGATAATAAATATAGGTTACGTCTCTCTTCTCACTTCCCTTTCTTCTAACAAGTTTCAAGAGTTTCCACATAAATATTGCATCCTCAACAGCACAAATCTTCTAGGTACAAGCACGGCGACTCCCCCAACAACATCGATGACCGATATGATCAATGAGAAACTCTCTTATCTCTACCTCATCCAATAATTGCCTACACTTAGATGACACATTTTAATCAATACATGCTAATACCTGATGCTTAAGAATTCACATTGATAATTCACACTTAGAGAACACATTCTAATATGTTCAAAAATAGGTGAGACCAAGATTTAGAGACACTTTATATTACTAGGATAAAATGTTGATTTTGTCCTAGGTCCTAATTCAAGAACATATGACAACACTGCAAATTAACATAAGGGAGTCCCGAATTTCATCGAGCCATACCTCTAAAAATCATTGGAGTATGTGCCATAATCTGTTGCATAAGGATTCTGGTGAGGAATAGATTGCTCTAAGAAATTCAATAGAACCAGTCAATAGTAAGAGTTCATAATTTAAAATCTACATTGACAACTCAATCCCAATTCTCAATTATGGAAACAATTTTCTTGCATCCACTAAAAAGACCAAAATTGAAAATTCCCAACTATAAACCAAAAAGTTATAAAACCATTTAACGAAAGAGACTGAAATACTAAAAATAACCAAGTACTAAAAGAAGTGGCTTGTATTAAAGATAACATTAGGAAGGGGCTTAGGGGAGCATATCAAAGGAGCATGAATGGATGGTGGGTAAGGAGTAGAAAAAGAAGTGATTGATCGAATCTCTTCGATGTTAATATCCTTACCAATCAACGAAGCTGTTGGAATCACTGACCTTGTTTTGCCAACAAACTTATACGAGCTGAGCCTTACGTTGTCATCAATTTCACTTCTTTTCTCTTCTAAAACCCAAGATTAATGCAAGATGACTCGATTACAATCATCATCGAAAATATCTAAAAATATGAAAATGGAAATAAAGTGGAAGTAAGAAATGAGGTACCTAAGAGAAGAGGTTGTTCCATAGTTTTTATTTAACAATAGCAAAACTGGAATGGTATGGATAAGTTGAAGAACTAAAGATAAATTCTATTAACTTCGTTAGCAAGGAAGAAAGTTGAAGAAGATCATTGAACTAATGTTGGGGATGTGAAGAGGAGAAAGATTTGAAAATGTCTTATGGAATAAAAAAGGGGGTAAGACATTTCCCCAAAAGAAAGCCTCATTTTCTCGTGTTTTGGATAATGATTTACAGTGGGAGTTTATTTTCTACAAAAAAACATGGGAAAATAATGAAAATATTTTTTTGTAAAACCTTTTACAGGTAAACAAATAGACCGTAAAAGTACCCATCGAATCAATTTTGGCTTACCATCTTTCTTAGCGAGCAGATACTAGATCTTTGAGTCATCCATATAAATCGTTACTTTAGTACATACAATATAAGAGTAGAATTTTTGAAAAGCGAAAACAATAGTAAGTAATTCTTTTACTCTTACTGTATAATTCAATTGTGCTACTGTCAAAGTTCGACTTGCATATTATATAGGATGAAAAATTTTATTCCTCTGTTGTCCCATTATAGCTTCTACTGTGAAGTCGCTTACGTCACGCATTAACTCAAAAGGAGATCCCTAATCTGTTGTGACAATTATTGGTGCTGATACTAGACAAATTTTCAAATCGTCAAAAGCTTTCAAGCACTCCTCATCAAATTTGAATGTCGTGTCTTTCTCCAATAATCTGCAAAATGATTTGGAGATTTCAGAGAAGTCCTTGATGAACTTTTGATAGAACCCAACACTTCCCAAAAAACTCTTAATGCCTTTAATAGACATCAGCGGTGAAAGCTTCTCAATAATATCTATTTTCACCTTGTCAACTAGTATTCCTTATCTTGTTATTAGATGCCCCAAAATGGTATATTCCCTTACCATGAAATGGCACTTCTCCTAGTTAAGGACAAGGTTCGTTTCTTCGCATTGTCTTTGTACCTTCGCCAAATTATCTAAGCATTCATCATAAGAGTTTCTGAACACTGAAAGTCATCCATAAATACTTCCAAAATTTTTTCAACAATGTCAATAAAAATAGTCATCATAAACCTTTGAAATGTCGTAGGTGAATTGCACAAACCAAAAGGAATTTCCTTTAAAGCAAATGTAACGTACGGGAAAGTGTGTAACACCCTTAACCCATATCCGTTGTTGAAATAGGGTTACGAGGCATTACCCATCAAATCACAACATACAACATACATTTGTGCATCCATTCTCAAACACCATTTAATCATAATCACATTGTCCCTTATAAGGGCCTATGAGGCCTTAAGCATGCTTTAGAAATGTTTCAGGACTAAACCGATAACATACGAAAATTCTTGAAAACTTAGAAATTTTTCAAACATGAGCAAGCATGCTCATGGTTTTATTTGAACGAATAAACAACCAAAGAACATAGAAACATCAACAGAGTATTAGTAACATAAGTTAAGGGATTGCAATCAATCTAACGTTAACAGGGTTAAGTTATTATCATTAAATTAAAAGCAAAAGAGTACATAATAATCATGTATACCAACTTTGAACAAAATAAAAGATTAATAGGAAAGAAACTAGAAGCCAATTTTAGTGATTTTTCGTGGCGTTGCTCATGTTTCTTTCCCTCTTTGCTTCTCCTTTGTTCTTATGCACAACTACTTTCAAAGTGTCAAATTTTGGCTGCCCTAGAAAAACCTCTGAGTTGCTCTTTCAAAGTCGTGTGTTGCTCTCTCAAATGTGGTGTGAGTGCATGAATGATTGATGAGTGAATAACCCTAAGTTCTTGCCCCTATTTATACTTGTTTAAGCCCCCTATTTTAGCATGTCATCCCCTGAATTTCTCCATGTAGGTGGCCGATCCTTGATTTGTGGAGAAGTAGTGGATGGCATGCTTGTTTTAAGGGGAGGAAGTTGTTTGAATTGTGGAGGGAGGTGGACAGTTGCTTGATTTGTGGAGCACGGAGATCCTTGATTCTCTCCATGCTGATTTGGTGGTTGAATTATGTGAATACAAGTCCCATGGACAGTTTTGGCACCTCAAGTGAACGGCTGGGCTTCTTCCTCCCTTAGTGGGCTATCCAGATTTGTTAACCCACTTTAGAGTTGGGTCAAGAGGAGTTCTAAGGTCCAATAACCATCTTTTGGGCATCCAAAGATGGCACCACATTAACCCATCCCGTAGGGCTTTTGCTGCAACATTGAGCATCCATAAGCAAGTTTCAAGTCCATTTTTCCTTCCAGTGCACCAACTATCTTTAAAACTACAAAAAATCATGTGTTTAGCATATAAATTGATCATGATAATAAATCTACCTTAACATTAACCAACAGGACATAATTATAATAAAAACTACGAAATTTGTTATCAACCACTCAAAATTCTCATGAATTATTAGTTTAAAAGTACTTAAGATAACTCTATATTCTAAAGTTATCATTTTCTTTGTATCTAAATCTGTTTGGTTCTTCTTTCAGATCAAATTTGATCTCTTTTCGAGTCGAACAACTTGAATACGATCTTGATTTGTTGTCCTTATCATTAGTCTTCTAGTGATTACACTTTCATTCAATTACTTTATATTGTCCAAATAAACCCCTATTTAATTCCAAAATACAAATTAATGAGACTAATTCACTACCATATCCAGTCTTGGAAATGTTTCGGTTAACTTTTCTGAATGACTCGATTTAAAAAATCGGACTCAAAATCGAATTTTATGACATGGATAAAAATAAGTTGAAATTGGTTTGGTAGTATGCTGATACACAGCATCAAGTCCAATTTTTTTATTCAATATATTGATATGTGGTTTTTCTCACAGTTAACTGCCATCTAACCTGGAAGGAAATGTCCTATTCTTTTAAATAATCTAAAGGGTGACTTAGATTTCTAAATAATTTTTTTCATTAGGTATATGTATATATATTAAAAAAATCATTACATAATTTTCTAAGGTGCAAGAGTTGCGAAGGGGCTAGGAACCATATAAAAGTTGTTTAGAAGGTTACAGTACTTAAGTTGAATATGAAACCCAACATCCTTGAACTAAGGAATGCATACATAAAACCACCATTCTATCAGTTTATATCCACGGTCATATATCATTTAAGTATACTTGGACTGATATTAATGTTTTAGGAAAAATGCCACTTGTAAAACAACATCCGTGGATGGTTATGCTAGAAATTCCATAGCACGCGAAATAACGAACAAACAAACGAGAGGTAGCGGTAAGCTCTACAATCTGACGGTATCGTTTAATCAACAGTAAATACCCGCTTGACAAACGATGCAATTCCAGTTTTTATCTAAAATTTTACTCCCCGTTGTCTAAGAAAGACGGTAGTTCAATTTCTAATGATTTTCAAATCAAAATATACATAGCAGTGTTACGAAACCCAAAGGGTAATACAATCAGTATTCGCTTCGTAGCAATATATAGTATCTTGACAATCTTAAAAAAATGGCATTAACATTAAGGTTTAAAATTCGAAATTCATTTTCTTTGCTTTGTTTTGTTTGCTTCTTGTTTGTTTCATGACAATTTACGACAAGGAACATTGCTGGTTTACATGCTTGACACTGGCCTTAAACCATGCTTGAGAGCAGCTTTCCAGACAATATCGATTCTATCGACATCAATTGCCCCAACTTCGTGATGGGTCCAGCCTTCTAGCTGATGAACCACGCCCCCTGCATGGCATGCGTGCACTACTCCTCTTTCCATGGTGTACTGCCCAACATCCACCAATACTTATAGTTAGAAAACTGAACTTGTGAGAAAGCATGCATGTGATTATAATATTAATGATGGTAATAAGAAAATGGATGATTAAAGAAAAGATTGGTTACCTCACAACTTCCAAGGCCTTCAACATCATCAGGCAATCTCATGGCAGCCAGATCACCGTAAGTGCAGTCTCTTCTGAAGGCCAGGATAGGTGGCACCACAAATTGATGAAAGTGTGTCCCCGATGGAGCCCAACTTTGCTGCCTTGGTGTTATCCACTTACCCACGATCCATGTCTATTTCATAACAACATTTCATTCATGTTTTATATATTCTTTAAGTTTCTGCTCCAAGTCAATGTTATTGAGCTGCAATTTATGTGTTTCAATGAACTAAAAAAAACAAGCCGATGAGACCGGGATTTGCATCTCGTACCTTACAATTTTGAGCAGCCTGGTACTTGGTGACCTGGACGAGGTAATTCTGGCAATCCGCAGGGGCTTCCGTTTGTATTTTTTGAAACCTCTCGGTTGATAAAGTCAACATCTGGTACATTATGTCCAAACCCATAAGCAAACAATTTCAATTGGCACTAAACCCCAGCCTCACCGAATTGAAGGACACAATATTATTAGGTCCAACCATATACTACTCCTATGGTCCGCATGCATTTGTCGATTAAAAATAATGCTACTAATATATAATATACAATTCGTAAAATAAATTTCTCCCGATATTTGCTTTATTATCTATTAAATAAAATGAATTTCATCTTTGTTTCCGAACTCTATTTCAATACACTAGCTTGCAAAAATGGAACTATGGTAATGGCACAACCATCAATATTATTTAACCAATCTATAGATGGCAACTAAAAGGAGACCCTAGGCAGCAAATAGTTAATTGCGTGCGTTCCCTACAAAATTAAATTGCAAAGATACAGTGAACCACGCGCAGAAGCGCAATCAGTTTGTAGAAACCAAGGGTGTCCCCCCTTGGGCATTGCTTTGCCACTGATCACGTGCTATATGCTAATCAAAACAGTGAATAAATAAATGAAAAGATTTGAAGTATAGACTTACAAGAACGCGTACTCTCCTTCGACAAAGGTAAAGGGCAATAGCTCTGCCGAGCTTGGAAGTAGCTCCTGTTAAAAACACTTCTTCCACGTCCTTGGGAATTTCGTTTAGAATAACAGCAGCCGTCAAGGTGTTACCATGGACAACTCTGACTTTTAGGTCCGGATGCTTTTCAACAAACAGTGTTCCTCCTCCATTCAGAGCCTCGTTCTGCAAGCATTGCCCAATTAAACCCCTTTTTTGAATTGATTATTATTAGCAACACTGCTGGGATAGTTAAACCTAATAATGGTTATCCATTTACTTCACGGAACATTTAGCCCTGCTGTGGAAATGGTATGGACAGATACCACTGACTTGTTTTAACTTTTAACCATAGTATATGGGAGACATTAAACCCTTCTTTCCCCAAATTTATATGGAGAGAGAGAGAGAGAGAGAGAGGCATGGTTGAGAAGTTTGTAAGGTTAAAATGGGTCCTGTTAGGAATAGAGGATACTGAGTTCTGATTGGAGTACAGGTTCAAGAAAAGGATGTTTTTCCGTTAAAAGAAAGGAGTAAAAGACTGAGCAAATACGGAGGTGGGTTCATGATTGCAGGAAGCAGAGAACTTTTGGTGTAGCATTTCTGAAATATATACACACAAGTTTTCGATCTATGAACTTGGATATTCCAGTCCAACTGAGACGTAAATGATAGTGAGATGCTTTTGACAGATGCTAAATTGCCAGAAATGGTGCTAAGAAATTAAACTGTGAAGTGAAAGGTCCACAATGGTTTTAAATGAAGGAGATGAGGCTGATTCATGTCTCATATTTATTCCTCCCAACTACCATCATCAGATAACTCAAGGGCCAATTAAAGAACTTAAAAAAAAAAAAAAAGTGGAAGACAAGTTTAACAATAAAATAAATAAACTAAATACCGACCTTATTTAATGCAGCAAGGCTGATGACCTTCACCCCTATCCTATCAGCCCTTAGAATGGCCTCCTCTATGCGCTTATTGATGCCCTCCATTGCAAATGGTAAGAAATACTGCAAAAGATCGTGATGCTCTAGATGATTAATCGGCTTGCAATAATGATTGTGGCCAAACTTGTTTAATTTAAAATCAAAAGCGAACCTGAAAGCCGAATCTAGGAACAACCCATGTCTGGTGCAAATGGCCTCTAAGATTGTAGAAACTGACGAGGAAGGTCTTAGACCAAGCCCACATTATTAACATAACCAAAAACGCCACAGGCAACAAAGGCAGAAGAAAGATCCTGGTGGAGAATGGTACGGATGCGAATGATCTGAAAACGAATGGGGCATGCATCGATGAGGTTAAGTCCACCCCATGTGCTAGGAACACAAAATCTGGCACCCTCCCATTCTTTGCTGCATTCACAAAAATTCAAAGTTAATTTCATATTAGACTCTGTACCATACAAGTTAGGTCATGCAATAACCGTGCAGATAAAGAGTGGTTTTCAGTGTCATGTACTTGAATCATTATAGGTTCTAATCCAACGGTTCAGCAGAAGAATTTCTAATATATTGGATGGTAAACCCCAGAAAAACAAGTGCAACTACCTGAATCTGAACTAATTTTCTTGTGTAGCTGCCACGAGTTGCGGCTAAGCGTATTCCCCATAGCGTCAAACAGCGGCATGAAGAGACAGAAGTTGGTCCCCATCTCTGTGTGGTGCAGGCTATGGTACCTGACAATTTTTTAAAATCCATTAACAAAATTAGCCAACAATCAATTCATGCATTTCGTTTCGTTAAAGAAAAAATGCATTGCAAGTCGCATGTTATGCTGTTAAAAATCTCGATTATCATGCTAGCTACCTCGTCAATAAGAAATTTCCCTGTTTTACCTAACACAAAATTAATGTTCACGTACCTCATTAGCTGCTATTTTGGAGCAAACGTTTTAGATTAAGTAATAACAACACCTTATTCAATATGAACTAATTTGTCATTGTACCTCTAACATCTAACTAACTCCATTGCCTTGTTTCTCAAAAGTAAACTAACTTCCTGGAGGAAATCTCCAAATGAGCATTCCTTCTCAAGTAATTGGAGCTTGCAAGTTTCTCGACAATTTAATGAAATAACATCATATCTATCTGTCTGCCATAAATTCCTGTTTCGTGGAAGGGGTTCTAATGAGTGATAAATATGGCACTAAAATTAATACCTATTTTCCAAGTCTGGAAATAGATTTCGGTACCGTCTAAAAGCGAAGAAGCTATAAAGGAAAGAAACTGTTGAAGGTGTTATTCTGTAGATGTGTTTGGCTAATTACATTGCTCACTCATTAATTCATTGGTTGAGGGTTGATGGTATTAATTGTGATTTATACAACTACCTAATTTTAATTTAAAAAAAGTATTCCACAATATTAGTACTAATGAAGTTAATAAGAAAAATAAACCTATTAAGCAAATTTATATGATTATTTTATATTATTTTATCATTTCATATTTATTGTGTTATTTTTTCTTTAAAACTTATCATATACCTATTAATATGTCATTAACCAAAATAATATATAATTATATTTTAAAAATAAAGTATAGGTGGTTAACGCGTATATAAATTACAAACAATTATTAACCGATTTATATTTTCAAATCTCGGGAAAGAAAATTTTGATACACATTAATTGCATGAGCATGAGAGAAGGGGTATTGCTTACGTGGGGGT
Source organism: Gossypium australe (assembly GCA_005393395.2). Taxonomy (NCBI): domain Eukaryota; kingdom Viridiplantae; phylum Streptophyta; class Magnoliopsida; order Malvales; family Malvaceae; genus Gossypium; species Gossypium australe. The sequence goes on along the minus strand of CM016621.1, from coordinate 105,565,725 downwards.
ATAGAGGAAATATTTGAGGAAAGGTAGCTTGATGAAAACTTCATGGGGAACAACCTCAACATTGGAATGCCCCAAGCATCTGAGAAAATCAAAGGCCGAAACATAACCATAAACCATGCTTGTTGATCCATACCCCATCATAATAGAACCCGCCATCGGAATTCCAATCACTACACATAATATAAGATGCTCTAGAAAAGTTGCATGCCCAGCTGCAGCAGAAAGAAATTTATCATAAGCAGAGAAGTTAATCTGGATTGAAACGAAGAAGAAGGAAAATGGGGTCTGGGTCAGTGATTTTTTTTACCTGTATAGGGATGGGTTACAGAAGATGAATGGTGAAGTGAATGATAATGGGTGAAAAGGTAGCCTTCATGGAAATACCTATGCGCCCAGTAATATAAGGGCTCCGAAACGGTGACATGTAGAAACAGTAAAGTAATAAATCCTTTTGGGTTCCAGAGAGGAAGATCATCCAAGGATGGAAAGATCAAGCAGGCCATGTAAGCCAACAGTGCGTGAAGGATTAGGAAATTATCCCTGAAAGATCACATCAATAACAAGTGTTCATGAAATCATATAATTTCGGAGGAACAAGAACAGATAAGTCATAAATATATATTATATATTATATTACCAGTCCCATTCTCTGTCAATCTGCTTGAAATCAACTCCTTCCTGCTTAATCCGGCGATTTCGAGTTAGGAAAAGCGTGGTACTGTAAGAGCTCCATAGCTGGTGAATAAATCCTCTCAAAGCACAAATAACGAGTATATGAAGACACCACAGATCCTTAATGGTATCCTCATAGATCCATGAATACAATACTTTTGCAGCTAAAGGACCGTATAGCAGATACTACGAGGAGAAGAAAAAAAAACAAGTGGATTCAGACATTACATCTGGAAACAAAATTAAAAACTAATATGAACCGATCAAAGTTAAACAAATACAACGAGGTTACACTTCTTGGCACCTTGAAAACTCCCAAGTTCTCCCAGGGCCAAGCTGACAGAGGTGCAACCATCTTTTCTTTCCCTAACACAGCTACTCTGCTTTCTCTGTCCTTGGGAATTTTTTAGAAACAAACAGTATTCTTTTGCTGTTCCGAAGTTTTGCCTCTTAGCTAAAACAAATGCTAGCAATATGGAGGGAAATAGCAGACAAACAAATGCTGAGTTCTGTTTTAAGCTTTTCTATTGGGGACTGAAAAACAGCTAAAGAGTAAAGACCTCTTGCAAATGAGGTGCTTGGAATGCCGCCCTACTTATAGCCCGAAGAGAAACGACCCCTCAACAAAGGGTTTGCTGATAAAACAAAAAATACAGTTAAGGCTCTTAATCAAATTGAAATCTCGGACGATGTTTTTGACTGGCAGTTGCCACCAAGGATAGGGGCGGTCGTCAATCATGATACTCTAAGTCCAACACCTTAACGTGTTCTCATTTCTCTGGTTCGATCTGGGCACAGCTGTAATGCTTTCAGGAATTAATGGCTGGTATGGTTGGGAGTAGGGGGTAGATAGAGGGCGCGTCTGCTAATGTCCAACTTGTAACTTTCCGTTCATCTTCAAATTTTTAGGGTAAATCCTTAAATTAGGACCCCAAGTTTTAAGCCCAGATTTTTTTAAAATGCTCAAATAATGGTCAAAATTTTTTAAAAGGGTTCAAATAAGAACAAAATTTTTTAAAAGTATTCAAATATAGTTATCAAGTCTCAAATTATACTTTTATTATTATTTTTATTTTTAAGTGATATCTAATTTAACTATGGTGTATTTTAATCTAAATATATTAGAATTTATTTAATTTTACTTAAATTAAATTGAATTACGTGAAAAATCTTTATTTTAATATTTTTATAAAGATTATTATATGAACAATTTTAAAAATTTATCCCTTATGCAAGCAACCGGTAAAAAGTTGAATTGATTAAAATATTGAACTAATGTTTTATATCATATTTGAAGAAATTTTCTTGATAAGAGCAGAGATAGAAATTATTCATATATTCAGTTTAAGTTTTATGTTTTGACTCTTAATTTTGTTTAACACTTTTATCTATAATTCAATAGAATTCTTAAAATTTTATAGCCATCAAACTAATTATTAATTATTACTTTAAATATTAACATGTATTAAAATTAAATAATTCCATTACTTGAAAGAAAGTAGGTCATTTAGTATGAGAAAAGTGACATAAATGTTTAAAATCCTACATTTCCGCATTTCTGTTAGTTAGGTTATACTTTTTTGATATATAGGTTATAGTTACATTTGCAAAGGGAACGCACTTTTTATCTGAATGATATCCTCATTACTATCTCCAAAAGGAAAAAGTATACTCATTACTCCTACTCATATAGTCCAGATCCCTAAAATCACTAACCTAAGAAATTTGACTTAGCATGGGCTTATTAGTTTTTATGTTCTTTACAAGATTATTATTAAAGTGCTGACTAAAAAATTTAAGTTGTTTCTTGACAATTATATCGATAAGACACAATGTGTTATTGTTATGGGTATTAACTTTTTTTTATAATATATTGGTGGTTTATAAAGTCATTGTACCTTTTGAAGATACATACATGTTCGAAAAATATGATAATTCATGCTTAAATTTGATATGAGCAAAATTTATTATTGAAATAAGTAAAATTTTGGAAGGTATGCCAATTTAGTTGGATTTTGCACAATCTTGGTTTACCTCTTAATGACTTGTGCTCAAATTGTTTCTTATTTAGTTGTTTTTAATGGTAAATGTTTCTCAAACTTTTTGCGTAAGAAAAGATTTCAACGGGATTGCCCTCTATCACCTTATTTATTCCTAATTTATAGTGAAGGGTTTTCTTATCTCTTTAATATGGCTAAGTTTGAAGGGATCGATAAGAGGGCTCGTGCTTTTTTTTTTGTTTAATAATAATTTCATTCATAAGAAAGGATTACAAGAGGATTTTGAGATCATTAGGAATGGAGAAATTCCAAAATAGGCGACAAGAGCCTAACTTAGTTCTCTTTGCCAGTCAACCACTTTATTTCTTGATCTCAATACATGATTGAAGCAAACAAAACCTAAAGAAACAGTTTGTGAAATGATATTGCCAACTATATGGGAAACATCCCATGTAGTTTGGGATAAGCCTCTTAACATTCCGATGACAATATATCATATTAGGGCTTGTGCTAGTTGAGGTGAAACAGAAGTGCAACTTCCACTAATGAGAGAACCTCCAACATTTTGAAAGATTTGTTGCAACATAAAAGTGAAACATGCTCTTCAAAATTCAAAGACGATAATCAAGCATATAACACTATGTTTGCTTTCACTCTAATAGGTGGTGTGGTTGATAATAGCATACAAGCATATAACACTATGTTTGCTTTCACTCTAATAGGTGGTGTGGTTGATAATAGCATACACAATAGAGGTGGCCCCTTACATTTTCATAATTAGTGGTCAGAATCATCTCAAGGTCAGATCCCTACTTCCTGACAAGAGTTTTAGGCTTAAGTTTGTGTTGATTGAGATTGAAAGTATTATGAACAGGGTGTTGGAAAAATTGGTTAAAAAGCAATGTTTGTAGAACACCGAAAATTTAAATTTTTTTTAAATTTTAAGTCTTGTGGTATTTATAATAATATAAACCTTAGACCAAATTAGTACTTATGCTTTCAGTGAGGCGGTCTAGATCGTTTCATGGCTTTCTACCAAACAATCTTCTCCACTATTTTCGAACCCTAGCTTGTTTAAAGTGTGGGCTTTAACTACACAAAACAAAAACACAAAATAAAAACTTAGATTAATATTCAGTGGGAAATTTAATTCTTTTTATAGGAAACTGATTTTTTTGAGATTTCAATAAAATAGAATTCATTCTGTAAATAAATTTCCTTTATTTTTTGACAGAGTAACATCACTCAAAATATGAATAAATCATTACATCTTCATTCATGAAAATGTCAATTACTATCAAATAGTAATTAAATCATATTCCTTAGACAAAAGACCCGTGGCCATGTTACTTTCCCATCTATCATGTATTGCCAATGAGAGTATATCATTTACCCTTTAACTAAACTATGTCATGCAAAAGTCATAAACCCAACGTACCAGATTTCAATACATTAGTTATGTAACAATCTATTTTTCAGTGGTCCTAGAAACGGTGGTTTCAAAACCCTATTTTTTAATGATTGAGTCCATAAATATTACTAATTAATATTTACAAGTATATAGATTTATATTTAATTTTAGTTCAATCGTTTTATTGAACAGTTAGTAATTAAGGTTAGCTAATATGTTTAGCAAAAGGAAAACTCAAAAAGAAAATCAAAACGAGTAGAAAAAGTACTTGAAAAACAAAAGCATTGTGAGTGAGATGTATGAAAAAGATCAAAAAGTCACAAAAGTAGAAAAACTCAATTATTGATACACAAAAACTCATGAGCTAGTTGTAGTTGCTATATTATGTTGTGACTTCCTACGTGGATAAATAAGGAAGGTGAAAGAATGAGAAATAAGGCAGTGAGCAGGCAAGGGTCACTAAAGGGAAGAATAGGGAACAATACAATGTGCCAAACTATTTTTGTGTTTGAAACTATTTTGATGCTTCCTGTTCTTGAATTCTATACCCGCCCTAAGCCTCATAACGTTACAAGTCGAAAAGCTCTATGTGATCTAGGTAGACTTATTCATGAATAGACATCACATTAAGTAATTGTATTTACGACTGTTTGTATTCTTCTAAGATAATCAAAGTACCTATATAATTTGTTGATGGATGCATATGTTTGAAAACCTTAATACTTGTATACTTTGTAAGGTGTTTGATATTGAAAGTGGTAAGTTATTTATATATCATGCTAGAATTATGCGTAAATACGAAAGTACCTAGTTATGTACTCCAAAATCAATCTTTGTACTATACTTGTTCAAGGGTCATCTGTTATGATTTTGTTTTTGTCTGACTTTGTTTAAGGATAAGCAATGAATTAAGTGTGGGGGAGTTTGATTTGTAGTAATTTGGTGTAGCAAATTAAACTAGTTTTCGTACTTGAGGAGCCTAAATATAAGCAATTTAGTATGTTTTATTTATATTTTCTTAGTTTAGTTAAATTTAATAAAAAGTGCATTTTGAGTTTTTTATTGATCTTAGGGGCTGGATTAGGCCTAAAGGCGAGATGACATACTTAGTAAGTGTGCACGAGACCATTCAAAGGCATAAGAACTGAAAGTAGGTCACTATGTTGCAACACGAGAAGCCCGATGTCGCAACATAGGAAGCAGAATCGTAACAACCCGATTTTGGGTCTAGTCGAAACAGTGGTTTCGGGACCACAAATTTGATGCATTAAAATTTGTTTTTATTATATTGTTATGGTCTAAAGTTGTATGGAATGATTTCGTGAAAATTTCGTTCAAAAATTTTGACGTTTGGGCACTTAATTTGGTTAAAAGGACTAAATTATAAAAAGTGCAAAATGTGTGTTCTAGAAGCTAGAGGTGTCTAATTGCTATAAAACTTTAAATTGAAGGTCCTTAGATGGTAATTAGAACATTGGTTAAATTAGTGGACAAAAATGGACATGAAGTAAGAGAATTTTTATGTTTTAAGATAGGGGCATTTTGGTCATTTGGCTAATTAAATGAATTAAAAATCAAATTAAAAGCCAAATTTTGATCATCTTCTACCCCTTGTCAGAAATTTACAAGAAGAAGACATGGCTAAGGTTTTTCAAGCTTCCAAGCTAGATTGTAAGTCCGTTCTAGTCCAGTTTTTAATGATTTTTATGTTTTTGAGATCCTTGTAACTCGATCTACCTATTTTTAGTACTAATTTGAAGTATGATTAAGGTCTAGGGTTTGACCCATGTTAGATATTTGTGTATTTTGATGTTTGATGGTAGATTATATAAATTTGAGGTTGGATAAACAACTTTTGCTAAGTGATTTTCGGTAAAAATGTCAAAAAGGACCTATTTGTAAAAGTTATAAAATATGTAGTAAAAGTGTGATGTAATGAAAAATGTGGGCTGGTATGAGCATAAAAATAGTTTTACTATGCTTGTGTATTAAAGAAATTGAACATATTTCATTTTACGAGCCTAGGGACTAAAATGTAAAATGTCAAAAGTTTAGGGGCAAAAATTTAATTTTTCCATAATATGAATTTTGGGCTGAACTGAATAATTAGATGATTGAATGAGTTAAAATTGTTATTATAGATCAAGAAAAATAAGGTACGGATCTAGACCGGGGGAAAAACAATGTAATTGACGATTATGTTAAATTCTACTATTTTTGTACCGAGGTAAGTTCGTATGTAAATAATGCAATGTTATATTTGTATTTTAATATTTTGATATTGCATGAAAGGTATGATTGATTCTATGAGCATATTTGACAAAGTTTCGACAAGAGAGAAATCTCGGTTGAACCCTAGGAATAGATTAGGATACAAGTGACATGTCACTAGGAACCCATGTGATTATGTGATTTATGTGTTCCGGGTGTTGGTCCTGTATGTCCTACCGGTGGCTGGGTATATCGGCATATGTTGTAGATACTTGACAGCTTATGTGAGCAGCACCACGTAGCTATGTCTCAACTGACAGCTTGTGTGAGTAGGCCAGAGGATAGCTCGAGAGTGAGCTTATATGTGTTATAAGATTTGTGGTAGCATTGGCTACATATGTGGCACTTATGTGCAAAGATTTTTGTGTATCCGATAGTATTCCAAGTGGTTCAACGGGTATGAAAAATATGAGAAAGTATGTGTGTAACACCTTTTACCCGCATTCAAGCTAGAACCGGGTTTGGGGCATTACCTAACTAACCTTGCTTAAACGCCTCGAATAGGGTTATAAAAATCTCGTTTAAACCCATCACTTGCACCTACTCGGCCTAAGAGGCCCTAAACATACCTTATAGAGGTTTCGGAACTATTCCGAGAACTTTTACAAACTCGAGAAACATTTTAACAAGCCCGTGTTGGTCTAGGGACACGCCCGTGTGCCCCTAAGACATGCCCGTGTCTTCCACCCATGCTCGATTCTGAGTAAGGTCACACGGCCTTGACATGCCTGTGGCCCTAGCCCGTGTGCCAAACCTTGGCATCCTGACCTATCCACACGGTTTATGCACACGTCCGTGCGCTTCAACCGTGTGGCAATTTAAATTCCATGTGCAAGGTGCAGACTTCACACGGCCTGGGCATACGCCTATGTGCAAGCCGTGCCTCCCATATGGTCTAGACACACGCCCGTATGTCTACCCATGTGGAAGATTAGCAGGCTATTTACCAAGCCCTTTAGCCACCCTACAAACATAATCTAGTAAGTTTTACTCCATGGTCTAGACACACGCCCGTATGTCTACCCATGTGGAAGATTAGCAGCCTATGTCCAAGCTTAGTAAGTTTGCACGAAACTCTAGGATAACATATTTACTCCAACTACAAACATTCATTCCATGGAACAATGGCAACATAGACTCAAATGAATAAAAGTACTTACTCGTGCATATTCACGTTTACTCTTACCCACCTCATGTCAACATAATCTAGTAACTTTTAATTACTCGTGTTACCTGTATCTATAAATCACATTATTTAGCACATATGCTAACATAACCATAAATTCACATCTTTAACATTCATATCATGAGCTTTACTCAAGGCCATCCAATAACAAATTTGGATCTAGGCCAACTCACATACTCAACTCTTTTGCTTATAAATAGATCGGCTCATCATGAATTATTAGAACTTATCATACATAAGTTTTGATACCAACACCATATCCCGGATATGGTCTTATATGGGATTATTCTTTGATGCCGATGCCATATCCCAGATATGGTCTTATACGGGATCTCATAACTCGATGTCGATGCCGCATCCCAGACATGGTCTTATACGAGATCGTACTTAGATGTCGATACCATGTCCCCGACATGGTCTTATACGATATCTTTCTTTGGTGCCGAGGCCATGTCCCAGACAATGGTCTTATACGAGACCTTCCTTGTCTCATATGAATGCATAATATGATCCTTAGTCCAAAACCTGATCCGGGACTTAAACTTAACTTATTCACACCATTTACCTATCAAGACTTCATCGCTCGAGTTTAACAGTAATAACGCACAAAACCATAATATCAAACAATTTCAAATATCGAACATTATGAAACACCAATTTCATACAAACTTACCTTGGTATTCAAAATGTATGTAGATATGCAATTTAGTCCTCAACTTTGTTCTTGCCTCGGTTTCGATTCAGGCTTCGTATTTCACGATCTATAATGATAATTTAGCTCATTTTAATCATCACATTAATAAAACATTTCGATAATAATGCTTTGGCAAAATTACTATTTTACCCCTAGACTTTGGCAAAATGGCCATTTTGCCCCTAGGCTCGGAAATGAATTCTAATCGTATTTCCATCTTCAACAAGCCTAGGTGAACATTTATTTTTCTTACAACTACTCACAATTCCAACTATTTCATGCATTTATGACACAATTTAATCTTTGCATTCAAGACGTATTTAGGTGTTTTCATGCTGACACCTTTCACAAAACTTGTTTCTCTAACAAATAAGACTCAATTTCTTCCATAAAAATGCAGCAAACAACAATGATAGCTCTCATGGAAAAACTCTGAACTTTTCACAATATTGCACAATAGTCCCCTCATTTGAAAGCTTAAGCTTTAGGGGTCTCAAAAGTACAATTATTTTCAAGAAAAGATCACTAGAACACTTACTAATGAAGATATGAGTGTGCTGAAATTTTTGAAGCTTTCAACCCTTATTCCTCTTGCAAATTTTGGTGGAAGAAGTGAAGAAGAAAGATGGACATCATCTTTTCTTTATTTTAATATTAAACTATTAATTTAATCCACCAGACATCACCAACTTTGACCAACTTGGTCAATTCTTGTCCCCTATGGCCAACCAAGCCTATATTCGGGGTTTAATTGCCTTTTAAAGACCTTCAATTATCAATCTATGGCTATTTGGTATCTTTAGCTTATAGAATGGAACTTTCACACTTTATGCGATTTAGTCCTTTTTCGTGATTAAACAAGAAATTGATAAAATTAACGTACCAAAATTTTTATGTAATTCTAAAATCATGCTCTAACACATAAAATAATATGAAAATAATTTCCCCTAACCTTGGATTAGTGATCTCGAGATCACTGTTATGACTAGCCCCTAAATCGGGCTGTTACAATGTGATTATGTTACAAGTTGGTACAGGTATGTACGAAAAACTCAAAGGAAATGGATTCGGTATATGATGCACTGTTGGTAAGAATGTGATTGAGTATGTTATGTACATAAAGTTTTAATGACATTTAGGTTGATATACAGATGTTACTTATATGGCAATTGTATGGTTAATGTTGTTTATTATTTGTATATGAACTTACTAAGCTGTAACATCCTAAAAATTTGAGTATCATCTTGTTACTTGTGTTAGCTCGAGTATGATTTTTATTATGTGCTTAGTATAGTTTTGTGAAGGCTTGGAATTATTAGTTAAGCTAGAATAATTTTTAGTATTGAAAATTTAGTGAAATGGATTAGGAAATCCTGACACTTAAGTTAATTTAAGTGTCTAAATTTAGCACATGAGGAGTTAGTGGCATGATGGTTATGGTGCATGAAGGGTTGCTTGAGGGGAGTGGTTCGAGTAGCATGGATTGCATTTGGAAGACTTTATTTTTATGCACTTTGCATTAAGTGTCGGTCAAACTATACATATGGTAAGTTAGACTTTAAATTTTATGGCAAGTTGAATAGTAGATTAGGAAAGCTTGTATTTTGGGATAAGAATCTTATGGATTAAGGAAGGATAGGGAGACAAAAGGCTTGAATGTTGGAGAGTTGTTTTGGAAACTCTTCTATGGCCATTAGTCCATGTATGTGGATGGCATTTTGGTCTAGGGGAGGGGTTGACCGATTTTTGTTGGAGGCTTTGGTAGGTTGGTAGCTAGTTGGCCATTTTTCCTAAGCATTTGAGCAATTTTTTCTTTTCTCTCCACAAACACTCTCTATAGCCGAATATGTTCTTGGCAAAAAGGTGAATTTTTGTTTTAGTTTTGGCCTTCATTATTTGTTTTGTGTCATAACCAAAAACCCTTTGAGTTTTGCAAATTTCTCCCTAATGCACCAAAGTAAAACAAAAACCGAAACCATCATAGTGCTTGGCCGAACCTCTCTTGTTCACAACTTTCTTTTCCATTCTTTTCATACTTGTTCAAAACCCACATTTCTTTTTACTTTCTCTTGGCCGAATCTTCCTCCTCCCCAATTCTCTTTTCTTTCTTTCACTTTTGCTCAAAGTTAAAAACATCCATCCCCCATTCTATTTTCTTCTTTCTTCATTTCCGAATCCTCCTTCTCCTATTTTTACTTTTATTTTCCTTTCTTTTTCTCCACTATAGCCGAATCTTTTTCTCTCTTCTGGTGTTATCTTGGCCGAATATCATCAAGGGTAGATTTTCTTCGGGTTCACCTATAATCAGTTTTGAAGATAGGTAAGTGTCTTGGCCGAATTTCCTTATTCCTTCTCTCTTTTCTATGTTGTTTTTCTTGAGAGCCAAGGCCGAATTTTCGGGCATTTGTTGCAAGGTTCTAACTATTCATAGGAATTTATTTCTTCTAGACTCTTCGGGACTTTGGAAGCAATCGATCTAAGCCCTATTTCTCTAGCAATTGAAGTTGGTAAGTCAAGTGGTAAGGATTTATGTTGGTTCATTAATCTTTAAGTGGATGTAAAGCCGAAGGCTATTGAGACTAAGGTTTATTGTTGGCCGAATGGTCTGTGTTATTAATCTAAGTGTTGGCCGAATGTAAGACAAGGAGATCTAGTGCGGTAGATCGGGTCTTCGGGATTTAGTGATTTCGCTAGTGACAGGTGTGTACCTTACACACTTCATAACTCGTTAATATAAATATATAAATATTCTAATCATGTTGTTAAAGCCGAAAACTATGAGATTCTCAATATGATACCGTAAGGGTATGAGCAAGGAATCGGGTAAGTCCGTTTGATATGACTTTTGCAATACGATGCATGATGATACGATTTATGATATATTTGCTAAGTGATTCCTAATAAGTATAATGGCATGATTTGTTTAAATGTTGCATTGGTATGGGTGATATGAGAGGAGGGGGAAGGATTTGATATCCGTGTCTTTGGGACACCAGAGGTTTGGCACCTCCAGTGGTTTGGTACCACAAGATTATTTCGTGTCTTTGGGACACCAGAGGTTTGGCACCTCATAGCGACTCGTCCCAGTGGCTTAGCACCACAGTGGGTTGGCCTCACATTTGATATTACGGGATCGTCGCCAGTGATTTGGTATCACACGTGGGTTGGCCCCACAACTTGATTATTCGTGACTTTGGGTCACCAGTGGTTTGGCACCACATTATTGGATATCGTGACTTTGGGTCACCAGTGGTTTGGCACCACCAGTGGTTTGGCACCACACGGGGTAGAAAAGGAGTTATGGATGGCTAGGTTGGGTGCATTATATATATATTGCTTGGTTATGAATTGTGTAAGAATGTTGCATTAACCGGGGGAAGGATTTATGCACTGAGTCTTGGTGACTCACCTTCTCCCTTATCTTTTCAGGTGATTCATAGATCGCGGATGAGGAGCCGGATGAACTCGAGGAGGCCATGCAATAAAATTCGGTTTTACATGAACTTCGATTTGGGTACTTTATTTTATTTTAATTTGGTTTTCATCTTTATTTGAATTTGTAATAAGGCCTCTTTAATTATGTTTTTGGATTATTTATATGCTTTGGACTTGTTTTAAACATGGCTAAATAAATATCATGGTTGATTTAATAATTGAGCCCAAAGTTTTCTAAACTATAAAAAAAAATGCAACAGTTTTCAAAATCTTACCATCGGGTAATATAAATCGTTTGATAGTAAAATTACAACTTAAGTGTTTTCGACAACTTAAATGATTTCCAAATTGAAGTTTCTACACTAAAATGCAAACGATTTTCAAAGTAATAATTCGAGTTTTTCTTAAAATGGCATAAATGTTTTCTAACCTATGGATTGACAACTAAGTTTTAAAGTTTTATTTATGGAATTTCAAAGTAAATTATCAGTTTTTAACTTATTATACACCTGATTTCTACAAACATGGAATAACAAAGAGTTTTTCACTAAAATTTAATTGTTAACTCGATTTTCTTCAAAACGTTTTCCTCTGTGGCATGCCAGATTCGGTCATGGCGTATTGACCGGGTTTGGGGGTGTTACAAATTGGTATCAGAGCCAAGTTCAAAGGCTCGGCTGTGGGCCCGAGGCTCAAAATGTTTTAAAGTATGGTCTTAAAATGTTTTTGTTTGAAATTATTTGAAAAGCATGGCACCGAGTCTTCGGCACCGATCCGCCCAGGTAAGTACTTCAAACTGTTGATTTTGATGATATGATGATGATGGTATGACTGTATAGTAGTAGGAACTACTTTAGAGACCCAAAACTATAGGTTGGAAGTACTCGCGAAACAACCTCTTATTAAAATTTTTTCATAAAACTGTGTTTTAAAGATAGTAGAATAATGATTAATGCATAAAACTTTTAAATCAGATAAGTCGAGACTTTAGACATGAGCACTCGTGGTCGGGGTCGTATTATGCGTGGACGTGGTCGGGGTAGGATGGCTGTGTCTGAACCAGTAAGGTCTGGTCAAGGATCCAAAAATGAGGTACCACCACCCCCACCACCAGCGGTTGGAGTTGAGCATCAGGATCAAACGGGGGATGACGCAGTGTCTCAGGTGATGCTGCGAGTTCTTGAGAGAGTAGCTGGAGTAGGTGGAGGCGCGAGAGCTCTGAAATCCGTACCTGAGCGACTCCGAGCCAATGGAGCTGAGGTATTTCGAGGTGTTTCTGGTGTGGCTCCCAGTACGGCTGAGTATTGGTTAGAGGCGACGGAGCGAATCATGGATGACTTGGATCTGAATGTTGTGGAAAAGCTGAAAGGGATAGTGTCGCTTCTTCGGGATGAGTCATATCAGTGGTGGCTCACGGTGCGAAATAGTGCTGCAGCGGAGGATCTCACTTGGGACTATTTTAAGGCAGCGTATCAGAAGAAATATATTGGGTCTAGTTACATTGATGCGCAACGTAAGGCATTTCTGAGTTTGGTCCAGGGAAGTAAGTCCGTATCGGAATATGAGGCAGAGTTTTTAAGATTGAGCCGGTATGCTGGAGGTATCGTGGCTTCGGAGCACGAGCGATGTGTTCGGTTCAAGGATGGATGGAGGGACGAGCTAAGATTGCTGATTGCTCCACATCAGGAGCGAGAGTTTGCTGCGCTGGTTGAAAAGACTAAGATAGCTGAAGGGATAAAGGAATCTATAAGGCAGAGTCACGACAAGAATAAGCATAAGAGAGGTTTTGGATCATCCGGGTCAGCCGGTAATTCTCAGAAGAGGGTTAGGCAGAGTGGGCCGAATCAATCTGGAAGGCCTGTTACTGCTAATCAGGGACCGGCACAGTGTAACCGATGTGGAAAATTTCATTGGGGCGAATGTTGGACCGGAGGGAAAGGATGTTTTGAGTGTGGCTCGCTGGATCATCGTGTGAGGGATTGTCCACGTAAGCTAGCCAGGAATCAGACTGAGGGTCAAGGTCGTGCTCAGTTCAGAAAGGAGGGACTGTCACCGCAGAGAGGTTGTGGTAATGGTAGAGGAGGTAATGGTTCTGGTCGAGGCCGCGGAGCATCGGGCAGAGGTGCAAGTAACACTGAGGCAAGACAGCCTGGTTTGGTGTATGCAGCGAGACGTCGAGAGGAGGGCGACGCACTGGACGTCATAACCGGTACGTTCTTAATCTTTGGTGTACCATATACTGCTTTGATAGATGTGGGTTCGACGCATTCGTATGTTGCTAGTAGTATAGTAGAGACCATGAACCTAGACTCTGAGACTACTTCTAGGAGGATGACAGTACTTAGCCCTCTAGGTCACTCTGTAGAAGTAAATAAGCTGTATAGGGATGTACCCCTAGAACTCCAAGGGGTAGTGTTTGTAGCTGATCTGATGGAACTGCCGTTTGGGGAGTTCGATCTGATTCTTGGGATGGACTGGTTGGTCAAGTATCAGGCAAGTTTGGATTGCGCTGCTAAGCGCATGGTTATGAAGACAACTGAGGGTGAAGAGGTGGTCATGATAGGTAATAGAAGAGATTATCTATCCAACGTAGTATCTGCATTGAAAGCTGAAAAGATGGTCAGGAAGGGTTGTGAGGCATTTGTGGTTCATGTGTGTGCGTTGGAGGCTAAGGAGTCTACTGTGGGGAATGTCCGAACGGTAAAGGAATTTGCTGATGTATTTCTAGAAGAACTTCCGGGACTGCCTTCGGATCGTGAAGTTGAATTTGGTATAGATCTATTACTCGGAACTGCGCCAGTGTCTATCGCTCCGTATAGGATGGCACCGAAGGAATTAGTGGAATTGAAGGGTCAGATTCAGGAGTTGTTGGATCAAGGTTTTATCCGACCAAGTGTTTCGCCTTAGGGAGCGCCGGTACTTTTTGTCAAGAAGAAGGATGGTACGATGCGGATGTGTATAGATTACCGCCAGCTGAATAAGATGACGATAAAAAACAAGTATCCTTTGCCGAGGATAGATGACTTGTTTGATCAGCTTAAGGGGGCAGCGGTTTTCTCCAAGATTGATTTAAGGTCTGGATATCATCAGCTAAAGGTGAAAGAGGCTGATATCCATAAAACGGCATTTCGCACTCGGTATGGGCACTACGAGTTTCTGGTAATGCCGTTTGGGTTGACTAACATGCCGGCAGCATTCATGGACATGATGAATCGGGTATTTCAGCAGTTTTTGGATCAGTTTGTCGTAGTATTTATAGACGACATTTTGGTATACTCAAAGTCAGAGGAGGAGCATGATGCGCATTTGTGAGTAGTGTTGCAGATTCTGAGGGAAAAGCAGCTTTATGGTAATTTAGTAAGTGCGAGTTTTGGCTTAGGGAGGTGACTTTCTTGGGTCATGTAGTATCAATGAGGGGATTAGAGTGGATCCTCGGAAGATTGAGCCAGTGTTGGATTGGAAGCTGCCTAAGTCAGTGGCTGAGATTCGGAGTTTTCTAGGTCTCGCGGGGTATTACCGAAGATTTGTAGAGGGGTTTTCTTTGATAGTAGCACCGATGACTAAGTTATTGAGGAAAGGAGTTCCATTTGTATGGATCGAGAAGCAGCAAGGAAGTTTCGACAAGTTGAAGAAGATTCTAACTGAAGCTCCGATTTTGATTCAACCTGAGGCAGGCAAGGAATTCACGGTTTATTGTGATACATCATATACTGGCTTGGGATGTGTGCTGATGCAGGAAGGGAAGGTAGTGGCTTATGCATCTCGATAGTTGAGACCACATGAAGTTAACTATCCGACGCATGATTTGGAATTAGCCGCAGTGGTTTTCGCTTTGAAGATTTGGAGACACTATTTGTACGGAGAAGTCGATAGTCTACACGGATCACAAGAGTCTTAAGTATCTTTTGACTCAGAAGGGTTTAAACTTGAGGCAGCGTAGATGGATTGAGTTGTTGAAGGACTACGACTGTTCGATTGAGTATCATTCGGGCAAGGCTAACGTGGTGGCAGACGCGTTGAGCCGTAAGGTTGTATCAGACTTAAGATCGATGTTTGCTCGTCTTAGTTTGTATGACGATGGGAGTCTTTTGGCTGAATTGCAAGTCAAGCCGACTTGGCTAGAGCAGATCAAGGAAAAACAGTTAGAGGATAATGGTTTGAATGATCGGAGGTTGCAGGTTCAGAATGGTGGTTTAGAGGATTATAGTTTGTCCAGTGATGGAGTATTGTATTTCCAAGGGAGAGCTTGTATGCCAAAGGATGTTGAGTTGAGGTAAAGGATTCTCCGGGACGCACATAACAGCCCATATGCTATGCATCCTGGAGGTAGCAAGATGTATCGGGATTTAAGAGAGCAGTTTTGGTGGCCAGGTCTGAAGCGGGAGGTAACTGAGTTTGTGGGTAAATGTCTGACGTGTCAACAGGTCAAGGCTGAACATCAGTTGCCGTCCGGGTTACTTCAGCCGGTGAAGATTCCACAGTGGAAGTGGGAAAGGATCGCTATGGACTTTGTCAGTGGATTACCTCTTATACCTAGTAAGAAAGTTTCAGTTTGGGTGATTGTGGATCGTTTGACTAAGTCAGCTCATTTTATTCTGGTAAGGGTGGATTACTCGCTTCAGAAGTTAGCTAAGTTGTATGTGGCGGAGATAATGAGGTTGCATGGTGTGCCAGTGTCGATCATCTCAGACAGAGATCCTAGATTTACGTCGAGGTTTTGGAGAGCGTTACATCAAGCTTTGGGTACGCGGTTGGATTTCAGTACGGCATTTCATCCACAGTCTGACGGACAGTCGGAACGGGTTATACAGATTTTAGAGGATATGTTGAGAGGTTGTGTTTTGGATTTCAGAGGTAGCTGGGAAGAGTTTTTACCATTAGTTGAGTTTGCGTACAACAATAGTTTTCAGGCAAGCATTAAGATGGCACCATATGAGGCGTTGTATGGTAGGAGGTGTCGCACCCCTACATGCTGGACAGAGTTGGGTGAGCGTCAAATGTTAGGACCAGAGTTGGTTGCAGAAACTGAGGATAAGGTGAAGTTGATTCAAGCTCAGTTGAAGGAAGCTTCGGATAGGTAGAAGTCATATGCCGATCTCAAGTGGAGGGATATAGAGTTTGTAGTGGGTGACAAAGTTTTTCTGAAGGTCTCGCCATGGAAGAAAGTGTTAAGATTTGGGAGAAAAGGCAAGTTAAGTCCAAGGTTTATTGGGCCGTTTAAGGTGTTGAGACGAGTGGGACCAGTAGCTTATCAGCTCGAGTTGCCAGTAGAACTGAGTCAGATACATGATGTGTTTCATGTCTCCATGCTTAGACGCTATCGTTCTGATCCATCGCATGTTGTGGCAGTAGAGGAAATAGAGGTGAGTCCGGATTTGACGATAGAAGAAGAACATGTGCAAATTCTGGATCGAGATGTGAAAGTTTTGCGTAAGAAGTCAGTTCCATTAGTGAAGGTTTTATGGCGAAATCATGGCGTAGAAGAAGCTACGTGGGAACCGGAGGATGTGATGAGGCAGCAGTACCTCAACTCTTTTGATCAGGTAATTTCGAGGACGAAATTATTTTAAGGGGGTAGAATTATAACATCCTAAAAATTTGAGTATCATCTTGTTACTTGTGTTAGCTCGAGTATGATTTTTATTATGTGCTTAGTATAGTTTTGTGAAGGCTTGGAATTATTAGTTAAGCTAGAATTATTTTTAGTATTGAAAATTTAGTGAAGTGGATTAGGAGATCCTGACACTTAAGTTAATTTAAGTGTCTAAATTTAGCACATGAGGAGTTAGTGGCATGATGGTTATGGTGCATGAAGGGTTGCTTGAGGGGAGTGGTTCGAGTAGCATGGATTGCATTTGGAAGACTTTATTTTTATGCACTTTGCATTAAGTGTCGGTCAAACTATACATATGGTAAGTTAGACTTTAAATTTTATGGCAAGTTGAATAGTAGATTAGGAAAGCTTGTATTTTGGGATAATAATCTTATGGATTAAGGAAGGATAGGGAGACAAAAGGCTTGAATGTTGGAGAGTTGTTTTGGAAACTCTTCTATGGCCATTAGTCCATGTATGTGGATGGCATTTTGGTCTAGGGGAGGGGTTGACCGATTTTTGTTGGAGGCTTTGGTAGGTTGGTAGCTAGTTGGCCATTTTTCCTAAGCATTTGAGCAATTTTTTCTTTTCTCTCCACAAACACTCTCTATAGCCGAATATGTTCTTGGCAAAAAGGTGAATTTTTGTTTTAGTTTTGGCCTTCATTATTTGTTTTGTGTCATAACCGAAAACCCTTTGAGTTTTGCAAATTTCTCCCTAGTGCACCAAAGTGAAACAAAAACCGAAACCATCATAGTGCTTGGCCAAACCTCTCTTGTTCACAACTTTCTTTTCCATTCTTTTCATACTTGTTCAAAACCCACATTTCTTTTTACTTTCTCTTGGCCGAATCTTCCTCCTCCCCAATTCTCTTTTCTTTCTTTCACTTTTGCTCAAAGTTAAAAACATCCATCCCCCATTCTATTTTCTTCTTTCTTCTATTTCTGAATCCTCCTTCTCCTATTTTCACTTTTATTTTCCTTTCTTTTTCTCCACTATAGCCGAATCTTTTTCTCTCTTCTGGTGTTATCTTGGCCGAATATCATCAAGGGTAGATTTTCTTCCGGTTCACCTATAATCGGTTTTGAAGATAGGTAAGTGTATTGGCTGAATTTCCTTATTCCTTCTCTCTTTTCTATGTTGTTTTTCTTGAGAGCAAAGGCCGAATTTTTGGGCATTTGTTGCAAGGTTCTAACTATTCATAGGAATTTATTTCTTCTAGACTCTTCGGGACTTTGGAAGCAATCGATCTAAGCCCTATTTCTCTAGCAATTAAAGTTGGTAAGTCAAGTGGTAAGGATTTATGTTGGTTCATTAATCTTTAAGTGGATGTAAAGCCGAAGGCTATTGAGTCTAAGGTTTATTGTTGGCCGAATGTAGGACAAGGAGATCTAGTGCAGTAGATCGGGTCTTCGGGATTTAGTGATTTCGCTAGTGACAGGTGTGTACCTTACACACTTCATAACTCGTTAATATAAATATATAAATATTCTAATCATGTTGTTAAAGCCGAAAACTATGAGATTCTCAATATGATACCGTAAGGGTATGAGCAAGGAATCGGGTAAGTCCGTTTCGATATGACTTTTGCAATACGATGCATGATGATACGATTTATGATATATTTGCTAAGTGATTCCTAATAAGTATAATGGCATGATTTGTTTAAATGTTGCATTGGTATGGGTGATATGAGAGGAGGGGGAAGGATTTGATATCCGAGTCTTTGGGACACCAGAGGTTTGGCACCTCCAGTGGTTTGGTACCACAAGATTATTTCGTGTCTTTGGGACACCAGAGGTTTGGCACCTCATAGCGACTCGTCCCAGTGGCTTAGCACCACAGTGGGTTGGCCCCACATTTGATATTACGGGATCGTCGCCAGTGATTTGGTATCACACGTGGGTTGGCCCCACAACTTGATTATTCGTGACTTTGGGTCACCAGTGGTTTGGCACCACATTATTGGATATCGTGACTTTGGGTCACCAGTGGTTTGGCACCACCAGTGGTTTGGTACCACACGGGGTAGAAAAGGAGTTATGGATGGCTAGGTTGGGTGCATTATATATATATTGCTTGGTTATGAATTGTGTAAGAATGTTGCATTAACCGGGGGAAGGATTTATGCACTGAGTCTTGGTGACTCACCTTCTCCCTTATCTTTTCAGGTGATTCATAGATCGCGGATGACGAGCCGGATGAACTCGAGGAGGCCATGCAATAAAATTCAGTTTTACATGAACTTCGATTTGGGTACTTTATTTTACAGTTTTTGCACAGCCTAACACACGGCCTGGCACATGGGTGTGTAATGCCATTTCAAAGGGCACATGAGCCAGTCACACAGGCATGTGGTTGGTCGTGTAACCGAAGTCAGAGAGTTACACGGGGTTGGACAGGGCTGGGACCCGGCCATGTGATCCCATTTTGAATGTCTACAAGGCCTATGACACGGGCGTGTATCCCCTGTATTTTGAAAATTTTTCCAAGTTTTCTGAAAATTTCCAGAGTTATAGGTTTAGTCCCGAACCACTTATAATGCATGTTTTGGGCCTCGTAGGCTCATATTAGAGACGATATGAATGATTGTGAATGATTTCTGTTTGGAATGGAAAAATGCATGAGAAATGTATATTCGTTTAAGTAATAAGTCCTGTAATACTCTGTAACCTTATTTCGACTATGGATACGGGTTAGGGGTGTTACAAATAGTCTCCCAATGACTTGGGAAGCTAAAGTGACGGCAATAGAATAATCAAAGGATCTCAACTCACTCTCCCTTGATGAGCTCATTGGTTCCTTATTGACATATGGAATTAATATCAATCACAATGCACAAGAAATCAAAGAACCTCCAAAAAAAGAGGGAGTTTCCTTCAAATCAACAACTTGTGCAAGAAAGGATGAAGACTCTAGTAATGATGGGGAGGAGGAGGGTACGGCTATGTTTGCAATGAAATTCAAAAAAATCATGAAGTTTAACAAAACCAAAAGATTCTCAAGAAGAGACATCATTAAGGGTGAACCCAGAAAGAAGGAAAATGACCTAATCATTTGCTATGAGAGCAAAAATTCGGGTCACAATACATATGATTGCCCACAATTAAAGAAGAAAGGGGCATAAAAACAAAAGAAGAAAGCCATGATGGCAAGTTGGAGGGATAGTGATTCATCTGATAATGATGAGGACAATGAAGTTGCCAACTTATGTCTTATGGCTATTGAAAAACCAAAGGTAATCCTGATTCTAGTGAATTAAATGAATATACATTTGAAGAATTAAAAGATGCCTTTGATGAATTAGCTTAGAGTTTGAGACTATAAACTCCAAATATAAGAAAATTATTTCAAAATTAAAGGAGGAAAATACGAATTTAATCATAGCTAAAGAGGAAATAGAAAAGAAATTTAAGGATATGCAAGCTCAAATTGATGATGTGATTTTAAAGAATAAGAACTTGCATAATTACTTTTCTATGTTGCATATGGGGCAACAAAAACTAAATGATATGCTTGAATCTCAGAGAGCCTTTTTTGACAAGAGTGGCTTAGGTTTTGTAAATTTACAAAGAGAAAGCAAATTTAAAAATTTCTTTGAGAAACCAAGCTATATTTATGATACCTCACTCTCATACACACATTGTCACATAAAGGGGCACAATAGACAAGTATGTTCTCTAAGGAGGCTTAGATCTAGGAGCAAACTCACTAAGAGTGTGTGGATTCCAAAAGAATTAAACACATCACAAAATGAGGATGCTTTAAAGAAGTGGATTCCTAATGGGACAAAAATTGTTAAGACTAATGCTAATGGACCTAAGAAAGTTTGGGTACCAAAATCCAAAGTTTAACTTTGTGCTTATAGGAGGAAGAGCATTGCTTCAAGGCAAGCAACTATAAGAAGAACTCATGGTACCTTAATAGTGGATGCTTTAGACACATGATGAGTGACAAAAGCCTTTCATGGAACTAATGCCAAAGAATGGAGGAGAAGTTACATTTGGTGATAACTCCAAATGGCTTATTGAAGGTATTTGTTCTATAGGTATAAATTCTTCCACTCTGATTGAAAATGTGCTTTATGTCAACGGTCTTAAGCATAACCTCCTTAGCATTAGTCAACTTTGTGACAAAGGATTCAAAGTAATATTTGAGTCTAATGGGTGCAAAGTCGTAGATATTGTAAATAATAGGAATCTTTTTATAGGACATAGGGTAGGTAATATTTTTATGGTGAATCTTAATGACATATCTTCCTCTAATATTTCCTGTATGGCTAATAATGAAAATGTATGTTGGCTATGTCATAGAAGATTAGGACATGCAAGCATGAGTGTTTTTTCAAAGCTTATTAAAAATGAACTTGTTGTTGGCATGCCTAACTTTCCTATTGACTTTAATAAAGTATGTGATGCATGTGCTAAAGGTAAACATGGGAGAGTATCTTTTAAGTATAAAAATATAGTCTCTACATCTAGAGTAGTCCATCTTATTCATATTGACCTTTTTGGACCCACTAGATCTAAGAGTTTAGGAGGTAAACAATATGGATTTGTTATTGTTGATTATTCTAGATATACATGTGTTTTCTTCTTGTTTCCAAAAGATGAAGCTTTATAAAAATTTATTACTTTTTGTAAAATGATTCAAAACCAAGTGGGATATTCAATTTCAAGTGTAAGAAGTGATCATGAAAATGAATTTGAAAACCTTGGTTTTGATAATTTTTGTAATGAACATGGTATTAGTCACAATTTTTCGGCACATAGAACCCCTCAACAAAATGGAGTTGTTGAGAGGAAAAATAGGACCTTAAAAGAAATGGCTAAAACCATGTTATGTGAAAATAATTTGCCAATATATTTTTGGGTGGAAGCCATAAACACTTATTGCTATATTATAAATAGAGATATGGTTAGGCCATTTTGAAGAAAACACATTTTGAACTTTTTAAAGGAAGAAAGCCTAACATAAGCCACTTTCATCCATTTGATTGCAAATGTTTTGTTTTGAATAATGGAAAAGAAAATTTAGTAAATTTGATGCCAAAAGTGATGAAGTTATTTATCTTGGATATTCCACAAATTCTAAAGCTTGTAGAATTTTTAACAAGAGAACCCTTGTTGTAGAAAATATATACATGGTATTTTTTTTATGAATCTAACTCTCATTTTAGAAAGGAATCTATTGATTTTGATGATGTAGAAATATATCAAGTTGAGCAAAATCAAGCATCACATGTAGATCAAGGCGTAAGTAAGTTGGTTCAAGAACTCAAAATTGATGAACTCCAAGAACCAACTCACGTTGAAAGAGAATCTAGTCACCCAAGAGAGCTTTCATATGTTAAGGATGGACACGTCATTGGTGATCCATCTAAAGGGGTAATTACTAAATCTTCAATTAGAAATACTTGTAATTTTGTTGCATTCATTTCTTGTATAGAACCTTGATAAACCATAATTATAACATATTTTATTCCCACATTTAGCTTAGTTTTGGATGATTTATCCCTTAATTTATGTAAAAAGGTGCTCCTTAATCCTTTCTTTTCATGTCTTATACCCAAGAAAGCACTCGAGGATGAAAAGAACATAAAACGGGCCCAAAACGGAGTAAATGGGCCATATCACAAAATCCACACGGCTTGGCCCAAAGTCCACACAGCTGTGCCTTAACATCCCTCTAGAACATGGCCTCTCCCCCGATCTACACGGTCGTGCCTCAACTTAGAAATCCGAACACGGCCTGAAGATGAGTCACACGGGCGTGTGACATGGCCATGTCTCTGTCATGGAAATGAACAATTTCATTCGGATTGGATACTTTGGGGCAAAGAAACACATTCCAAGAGCCTATATATATCCCCCAAGTGCCACCTTTGAAAGGGCGTCAAAGCTAGGCCAAAGAGCCAAGCCGAAAAGGTCAGAGTTGAGGGAATCACTCGAAGATAGCCAGTTGATCCATCCCCAGAAGCCGGAGTTATCCTCAAGACGGTGGATTTCTCCTTCAATTCCTTAAGGGGGTTTTAGGGATTTCTTATGTTTTGTTTTATCTTTTCTCTTGAGATGTTTTATTTATTTGTCATGAACTAAACCCTTTAGATACCTTAAGGGGATGAAACCTAGATGAAACTTGTTATTTGAATTTTGAATTATATGATAATTACTTAGTTTGTTCTTAATTATGTTGCTTAATCCAAATCTGATGTGCTTAGGTGGAGGAGGAATAGACCCTGCCTAAGAGTAGATCTAGGATAATTAAGCGGGGTTGATCGAACGCCTAGAGATAGGGTTACGAGATTTTGCCGGATTAGGGTGAAACCTAATATGGGAGTCCATTGATCGATTTACTGCTATTCTAGGGGGTTATTATAAGCAAACGAGAGTTCCAATAATTAACCTAGGGTTGGACATTATTCGCCTCGAGAGAGGGTTTAATATAGGATAGGGAGTCCTACGAATCAAGCTAAGTAAAGAAATCATATGGTTCCATGGTAGGTAACAAGAGAAGTCTAGGTGGATTCTTCCTGAGGGTATCGTTGTGATCAATTGAGTTTTTCTTCAAGTTATTTTTCGATTCGTTCTTTTTGCCTTTGCGTCTTTAGCTTAGTAGTCGTTAAATTATATTAAAACAACTTCACTTTGTTTTTAAGGCTAAATAATAATAAAAAAGTTAGTATTAGTACTTTTAGTTCCTTTGGGTTCGAGAATCCGATCTTGCCTAAGCTATACTACTGTTCGATAGGTACACTTGCCTTTAATCGTTGTCAGAGTTAGTTTCCAAGTTTGATCATTCGTTTTATAAATTTTAAAGCTCTGATTTTAGCGATTAAGTTTTTGGCGCCGTTGCCGGGGAACTAAAATATTAAGAACGCTCTATTTTTATTACTTTAGCCATTATTTTTATTATTATTTTTCGCAATTTTATTTTTAGGTAAAATTTTAATTTTTGCTAACTTTTCTTCCTTTCTTTCTTTTCCTAGCAAGTACCTCTAGTTTATGACTTGAAGGAACTTGAGAGGACCTTTAGTATACGACAGTGAGATCGAAGCTACCGCTCGCAGGAATCGTGGAGAAACCCGGCGAGCCCTAGATTACACAGAAATAGAGGAAGAAGGCAGATCCAATCCTACTGAAGGGATGGACGAGAATAACCCACCACCACGGGATGTGGGGGAAAACAATGCTCCTCGCACAATGTTTGATTATGCGAAACCACATTTAACAGGAGCAGAATCGAGTATTGTTAGGCCTGCTATAGCTGCTAACAATTTTGAATTAAAGCTTAAAACAATAAAAATGATTCAACAGTTTGTTCAATTTGATGGTTTGCGGGACGAAGATCTAAACACTCATATAGCTAACTTTTTAGAGTTCTGTGATACCTTTAAAATAAATGGTGTTTCTGATGATGCCATATGTCTTCGGTTATTCCCTTTTTCATTAAGGAATAAAGCCAAACAGTGGTTAAACTCATTGCCACGAGGGTCAATCACTACATGGGAACAAATGACCGAAAAGTTTCTATTGAAATATTTCCCACCGGCCAAAACAGCTAAATTACGGAATGATATCTCTTCTTTTGTACAGATGGATTTAGAGACATTATACGATGCATGGGAGAGATGCAAAGATCTCTTGAGAAGGTGTCCACATGGTCTACCCTTGTGGCTACAAGTCCAAACTTTCTACAATGGTGTAAACCCTTCCACGAGGCAACTAATTGATTCAGTCGTTGGTGGAACTTTGAATAACAAGACTCCAGAAGCGGCCTACGAGTTCATTGAGGAAATGTCACTGAATAATTATCAGTGGCAAGTTAACAGGATGAAACTGAAAAAATCAGCCGAAGTTTTCAACATCGATGCATTGATCGTGCTATCAATACAGATGGAGATAATGAATAAAAAGATTGATAGTTTGTGTTCTTCATAGGCACATCCAGTCATGCAGTGCGACGCAAGTGGAACCATGGCGAATCTTGAGCACCCACCCTACCAACCTAAAGCAGAGAACGAATAGATGAATTATATAGGTAACAATTTCAGATCCAATAATAATCCTTATAGTAATACTTACAATTAAGGTTGAAAGAACCACCCAAAATTTTCATGGGGAGATCAAGGAAATCAAAGACAACAACCTCCTCAAAACTTCCAAAATCAGCCCTATCCACAAGAGAAAAAACCAACCCTCGAAGAGATGCTGACAAAATTTTCGGCAGACACAGAAAAATGTTTCCAAGAAACTAAGAAAACAATCTAAAGCAAGGAGAGCCGAATCATGGAAATCACTAAGTCAGTCAAGGAAGTCACCAATGCAGTCGAACAACTTGCAAAGTTGATGTTAGAACGACTGTAAGGGCGTCTACCTAGTAACACAGAGATTACCCTAAGGAGCAAATTCAAGCCATCACAGCTTAGGACAGTAAAGGGTTAGATGAACCCAATATAATACCAGAAAACAGGTAGAAGGTAAAATAGAGGAAACACAAGAAAGCCAAACCGGCAATTAAAGAGTACCAACCTCGCATACCTTATCCCGAAGCAATAAAAAGAGACGATTCAGAGGAACAGTTCGGTAAGTTTCTTAATCTCTTAAAGAAATTACATATTAACTTACCTCTTCTCGAAGCTCTTTTTCAAATGCCAGACTCGAGGAAATTTTTAAAATAACTCTTGACAAACAAACGCAAAATAGACGAAGAGCACCACGTGGAGTTGAACGCAACATGCTTGGCAATGTTACAAAATAGACTACCCTAGAAGCTAAAAGATCCAGGGAGTTTTACAATTCCTTGTTTAATTGGTAGTTTAACTATTGATAATGCGTTACCTGATTTAGGGGTAAGCATAAATGTCATGCCTTATACATTGTTTAAATGACTAGGTCTACGGAAGCCCACACAAACTAGGATGAGTATTCAATTAGTTGATAAAACTGTTAGAATTCCAAGGGGCATTATTGAAGACGTTCTTGTAAAAATCGACAAATTTGTTTTCCCAGTAGACTTTGTTGTCTTAGACATGGATGAGGATAATTCAATCCTCCTAATTCTAGGAAGACCCTTCTTAGCAACTACCAAGACTAAAATTGATGTTGCCAGAGGAGAACTTATACTTTGTGTAGGTGATGAATCAATCAAGCTTCAAGCTCTTGACTCGGCCAGGACAACAGACGATGAAGGTAAGAAAGTAACTTCAAACGATAATCAAACTTTTCAACTTTCATCGCAGGAAACATCGCAAGGACACAGCCCTGAGCCGACTCATAAACCCCAAAACGACAAAGAGAAATTACATAAGGAATAAAGCCTTAAGGTTGACAAATTAGAAGAGCAGAAGACTTACGTCAAGGAAGAACCGGAACCACACGAAGTAAAATCGAAAAACCACCAGAAGAACTCGTAGGAACATCAAATCACTTTAAAATAGGAGATCAGGTACTGTTAGACCATACAAATCCTCATATCATCATAGCATACCTGAAAAAAAAGGGAGAAACTCCTCTTAAGTTACACAATATCTTCCCCCACGGAATAGTCGAGGTGAGCAATCCAACATTTGAAACTTTTAAGGTAAACACTTCTCGACTTAAACTTTATCAAGAAAACAGACCTGTAAGCATGAGGGAAGATATTCAAACCTTTAAACCTCCCTGATTTCTACAATTACAAGGAAAAGTCTAGCTTAAGACTATAAACGAGTGCTTCTCGGGAGGCAACCCAAGCACTAACATTATTTTCTTTCAAATCTGTTTTCAGTTTCTTTATTTCCCTTATTTCTTTTCTTTTAAACTAACCAAAAGTGCAGAATTTCAAGGTCACACGGTCTTACACACGGCCGTGTCTGTGAACGTGTGGACCACCAAAATCTTCGTACTGACATAGCAGAGGCCGTGTAAACCAGTTCAATCACTCCTCCAGGTCACGGATCCAACCACTCTCCCCTACGGGCACCGAGAGAAAGGCACGCCCGTGCCTTTAAACCGTGTAAAACTACTGACTTCTGACACACGGGCGTGGTTGGCTGCACCACAAACATGGCGACTCAACACGACAAGACACATGACCGTGCGAAACAGCCGTGTAAATCGACACGCCCTAAGTCCACAGGCATGTAAACGTGGCAGATTTGAACCCCTATTTAAACCCCACAACCCTTCCCCTTCTCCCCATTCAATTCCTTTCTTTTCTTCTTTTCCACCTTCTACCTCTCAAACGTTTCACTCCATATATCAAAACTCTATATCCTTGAGCCATCCCACATCATGTCAAAGAAGCGAAAAAGGCCAACAATAGTCTTCTCAAAGAAGAACGATCAACAGGAGTTCATGCCAGCAGCTTCGTCTCAACACCAAGCCAAGGATCTTTGAGACCAATTAGTGTTTCTTTTTCTTTTCTCTTTTGCTTTAATTTTCTTCTCTTTGACAATCTTATGCTTAGTTTAGTTTAACTTATTTTAGTTTCTTAGTGTCAGGTTCACCAGGCTGCTAGGGAATCACGCCGACCACCATGATAACCACACCACTTCCGCCACCGCCACCACCACCACTTCCGCAGCCCTAGAAGTCACACCCACTTCGCGAACCATCCATCAATAAGGACTTCTCAGTCCATTAGTATTTTCTTTTCATTTCAGTTTTCTTCTTAGTCTCCTTCCCTTTAGCTTGCTTTTCTTTATATTTATAATTTGCTTATTTTAATTATGTCTTGACAAACCATGGCTAATCCTCTACGAGCTCCCCAATTTCTTCATCTAGCACAAAGCTCGTTAGCAACCGCCCTACCAGCAAGACGGCACCACCCACGGCAAGGATACCATCCAAAATTCAGTGAGTATTCCTTCCCCTTCTCTTTTTATTTATCCCATGAATGCTATAACTATCTTTGTACATTGAGGATAATGTACATCTTAAGTGTGGGGGGTGAATACTTATCTAAAAGAAGGGCCTAACTTTCTGCATTAGTCTCAAATCTGGCCAAACTTTTTTCATTATTCTCAAATCCCTGCATTTAGTCTTGTTTTTAAGAAAATTTTTCATATTACTAATTAGGATGAAATTTCTGATAATTTATTTTTATTAACATGTTTTAGATTAAGTCATTGATAATTGTGCGTTGATGATTAAATTTTAAGATACTAGAGAATCAAACATGATAAGTCTAATTTTCAATAATTAAAAAAAAAATTTGCTAGGTTGTTAACCTAAATTTGAATATTGCTTTGAAATTTGAAATTTATGAGATTGATGTCAAAACACCCATAATTTTTGTGAGATTTTGAGCCTTATAGAGCATATATTCTTTTTCGTGCTCACTTTTTGATTATGAGTGTGTCAACTTTGAACTGTTATTCTAGAACTTGCCTCGTTTATACATGTCGAGACCACATTTATGATTTGATATACAGAAATGATAAAGGCACCTAGGACTTAACCCACTTACTCCACTAAAAAGCCTACCTTCATAAATTAACCCCTAGTGAATCCCGTTGATCCTAACAACCCTTTTTATTGACTCACCCTTTAATAACCCAAAAACCCCTTTGTATTTGTTATCACCATTCCTTTTGACTACCTATAAATCGAGATATGATTTGATTAGTTATCGAATTAGGCTATGAGTTGAATTCATCCTTTATTATTAATTTGTTCTTAAAAAAATTCGAAGTATATCCAGTATTAGTGGTGAGCTTATACACCTAAAGTTTATTTTCCGAAAGAAAAGCTCGTATTGTTAGGATTATTATTATCAGTTGATGTAAAGATTATTTCAGTTTTCATTAAGTAGGTACTTGTCAATTCAATCTCGATTCTAACCTGCTAATTTCAGCCATTATCCACACCTTAACCTTAGCCCCGCTACAACCCTAACAAAGACCTTTTGATCTGTTTATAACCTCATTTTACAGTGGTGGAGATTTGATTTTCAGGCAAGCCTATGGGATTAACTTTTCAGGTTCGACATATGAGTGCTTCTTGTTATAACCCTTAAACACTTTGAGTGATTTGAGTGAATCTATAGTGAGGATGTCAACTCTTGTCAATTTCGAATCAAAGGTAATATTTCAGATAAGGGGAAACACCTACGCTTTCAATTACAAATGAATGACTTATCTTTGTTTAAATCTTTAGGACTCTTTGAAATTGAATTATCCATGTATGAATTATCTATGAATTATGATGAGGCATTGTTGATAAGAATTGTGAATTATGGAAAGTTCATTTTAATTGTATGTTAAGAATTTTGCTTGAGGACAAGCAAAAGCTTAAGTGTGGGGGTATTTGATAAACCATAATTATAACATATTTTAATCCCACATTTAGCTTACTTTTGGATGATTTATCCCTCAATTTATGTAAAAAGGTGCTCTTAATCCTTTCTTTTCATGTCTTATACACAGGAAAGCACCCGAGGATGAAAAGAACATAAAACGGGACCAAAACGGAGTAAATGGGCCATATCACGAAATCCACACGGCCTGGCCCAAAGTCCACACGGCCATGCCTTAACATCCCTCGAGAACACGACCTCTCCCCCGATCTACACGGCCGTGCCTCAACTTAGAAATTCGAACATGGCCTGAAGACGGGTCACACGGGCTTGTGACATGGCCGTGTCCCTATCATGGCAATGAACAATTTCATTCGGATTTGGATACTTTGGGGCAAAGAAACACATTGCAAGAGCCTATATATATCCCTCAAGTGCCACTTTTGAAAGGGCGTAAAAGCTAGGCTAAAGAGCCAAGCCGGAAAGGTCAGAGTTGAGGGAATCACTCAAAGATAGCCAGTTGATCCATCCCAAGAAGCCGGAGTTATACTCAAGACGGCGGATTTCTCCTTCAATTCCTTAAGGGGGTTTTAGGGATTTCTTATGTTTTGTTTTATCCTTTCTCTTGAGATGTTTTATTTATTTGTCATGAACTAACCTTCAGATACCTGAAGGGGATGAAACCTAGATGAAACTTGTTATTTGAATTCTGAATTGTATGATAATTACTTAGTTTGTTCTTAATTATGTTGCTTAATCCAAATCTGATGTGCTTAGGTGGAGGAGGAATAGACCCTGCCTAAGAGTAGATCTAGAATAATTAAGCGGGGTTGATCGAGTGCCTAGAGATAGGGTTACGAGATTTTGCCAGATTAGGGTGAAACCTAATATGAGAGTCCATATTCGATTTACTGCTATTCTAGGGGGTTATTATAAGCGAACGAGAGTTCCACTAATTAACCTAGGGTTAGACGTTATTCGCCTCGAGAGAGGGTTTAATATAGGTTAGGGAGTCCTACGGATCAAGCTAAAGAAATCATACGGTTCAGTGGTAGGTAACAAGAGAAGTCTAGGTGGATTCTTCCTGAGGGTATCGTTGTGATCAATTGAGTTTTTCTTCAAGTTATTTTCCGATTCGTTCTTTTTTGCCTTTGCGTCTTAAGCTTAGTAGTCGTTAAATTAGATTAAAGCAACTTCACTTTGTTTTTAAGGCTAAATAATAAAAAGAAAGTTAGTATTAGTACTTTTAGTTCCTTTGGGTTTGAAAATCCGGTCTTGCCTAAGCTATACTACTGTTCGATAGGTACACTTGCCTTTAATCATTGTCAGAGTTAGTTTCCAGGTTTGATCATTCGTTTTATAAATTTTAAAGCTCTGATTTTAGCGATCAAACCTAAAAACACTGATGATGCTTTAAATGATGAATTCTGGATAACGATTATGAAAGAATAATTAAATCAATTTGAAAGAAATCAAGTATGAAATTTAGTTGATAGACCTAGTGATCATCCAACTATAGGAACTAAATGGGTCTTTAGAAGTAAGCTTGATGAAAATGGTAACATTTTTAGAAACAAGGCTAGATTAGTTGCCAAAGGATATAGCCAAGAGGAAAGTATAGACTATAATGAAACTTATGCACTGGTAGCTAGGTTAAAAGCCATTAGGATGTTATTAGATTTTGCATCTTCAAACCTTTTCAAATGGATGTCAAAAGTGCATTTTTAAATGGTTTCATAAATGAAGAAGTTTATGTTGAACAACCTCCTAATTTTGAAAATCCAATTTTCCCAAATCATGTTTTCAAATTGTCCAAAGCTCTATATGGTTTGAAGCAAGCTTCTTGAGCTTAGTATGAAAGGCTTTCAAAGTTTTTAATTAAAAATGGCTTTAGAAGAGGCAAAGTAGACACCACATTGTTCTTAAAAACTAAAGACAAAAACATTTTAGTAGTACAAATTTATGTTGATGATATTATATTTGATGCTACTAATTAACTTCTTTTTCAAGAATTTTCTAAGATTATGCAAGGTGAATTTGATATGAGCATGATGGGTGAGCTCAAATTATTTCCGGGGCTTAAAATCAAGCACACTCAAAATGGCATCTTCATCATCAAGCCAAATACATTAAGGAAATGCTTAAGAAGTTTAAAATGGAGGACTTGAAGCCCTAATCAACACCAATGAGCACATCAAAAAAGGTTGATAAATATTGAGGTAAATGTGTTGACACTAAATTTTATAGGTCAATGATATGATCATTGCTTTATCTTACCACAAGTAGACTGGATATAATGTTTAGTGTTTGTTTATGCTCTAGATTTCAATCATCTCCTAAGGAGTCACACATACAAGCCATTAAGAGAATCGTTAGGTACCTTAAGTACACTCCAAACCTAGGACTTTAGTATCCCAAAGATCCATCATTTAGTTTGCATGCTTACTCTAATGCGAATTTTGGAGGATGCAAGTTGGATCGAAAAAGCACTTCTGAAACATGTCAATTCTTAGGAAACATGATTGTTTCTTGGTTCTCTAAAAAACAAAATAGTGTAGCTTTGTCCACAACCGAAGCAGAATATGTTGCTGTAGGTCGTTGTTGTGCTCAAATTCTTTGGATGAAGCAACAAGTAGTTTACAATGGAATTGATATGGATCACATTCTTATAAGGTGACATAACACTAATGCTATTTGCTTAACCAAAAATCTTTTCATTTTCAACAAGCTTTCTACCAAAAGTTCACACATTTTCCTCATTTCTCACATTTTTAAGGTAAACCCTAAACTTTTTAAATTTTTTATTTTTAAATATATATTAGTTTTAAAAGAACATAGTTGGGGGTTAGTCCTTTTAGGTATATTTTTATAGATATTGTATGCTATTTTTTTTAGGTTTTTATAAAAAAATAACTAAAAAAAACTCATTACATGCATCAATTTTTTTTTTTTAATTTTGCATCTACTATTGGGGATACCATTTGTTCGTATTACAATTTTTTTCTGCAAGTACACTTTTTAAACCGACCCTTTAAACCTTAGTCTACCAATCCTTTGATAACATGCCTCCCCATACATCCCGTAAGCATCCCACGCCTAAACGCGCTAGAGGTGAGTCCTCTTCCTCTCCCTTAGGCCACCCTTCGCTAATTGAATGTTTCTGTAACAGCCTGTTTTTGGTCAAATCAGAATAGTGGTTTTGAGACCACAAACCTGATGTCAGAACATTTATTTTATTATTAATCTAAGGTTTACAGCATGATTGAATGATTGTGTGAAAGTTTCGTTTAGCAATTTTATCGTTTAAATGGTCAATTTGAGAAAAAGGACTAAATCGCGTAAAATGCAAAAGTGATGTTCTATTAGCTAAAGGTGCCTAATAGCTATGGATCTTAAAAGAGGAGGTCCTTATGTTGTAATTAGACCATTTTAATTGTGAGTGGACAAATATAGGCATGCATTATAGGTTTTTAATGAATAATAGTTAAGGTTAAATTGGTAAAAGATAAATAAGTTATAATTAAATAAAACAAAAGCATAAAATTTGATGTATTCATCTTCATTAGCCGAAAATACAAAGAAGAAGAAACCATAGAAGTTGTTTTATGGTTCGACACTTGCAAAGCTAAATTGGTAAGTGATTTTGACTCGGTTTTTAATGATTTCTATATTTTTGAGATCGTTGCATCTAGTACTAGCTAGCCCAGGGACTATTTTGCCAAACTATTAAATATATTGAATGATTCCATTGATGAATACATGATTATTTTGACGTTTGATGATAGATTATGAATATTGGTTGTTAGTTATACAAGTTTTGTTAAGTGATTTTTAGTGAAAATTTAAAATAGGGATTAAATTGAGAAGTACTGAAACTTTGTGATTGAAATGTGAAATAAATGAAAAATATGGGCTGCTAGGGGTATTATAGCAATTCGACTAGCATGGGTATAATTGGAATTTCATTAATTTGTGATTTTATAAAATAATGACTAAATTGTGAAAATGTGAAAGTTTAGGGGCTAAAGTTTAAATGTGCCTTAAAGAGTGTTTTGGATTAAATGGAATGAATAGATGATTAAATAAGTTAATTTTGAATATATTTAGATCAAGAAAAGTGAAATATGAACTTGGATCGGGGAAAAGATAAAGTTATAGACTAATTGACTCGATTCACTGTTTTAACATTCAAGGTAAGTTCGTACGTTATAATTTCATTTCAAATGTATTTTATATGCTTTGATATAGCATGAATTGTGATTATGTGATTACGGACGAGTTCAGAAATGATTTAACGAAGATCCGACAGTTGGAAATCCCGGTTGAAGCTTAGGAATAGTTTAGGATGCTAGTGACATGTCATTAAGTACACTTTGAATTGGCTTCGGGCCATGTTATTAGCACTTTGGGTGCGAGATACACCGATTTGGCTTCGGGCCATGATATCAAAATTTTGGATAAGTTACCTTGATTTCGCTTCGGGCCATGGTATAAGTACTTATCGTGTGAGACCTTGAGTATCCGATTTCTATTCCGAATGGTTCAACGGGTAAAAGAAGAATGTGGTTGATTATGAGATTGGTACGAGATGGTACAGGTACATAAGGAAATGAATTGAGTATTGAAAACTATGAAATTGATGAGTTCCTTGGTAAGATATATGAATGATCATTTGATAGCTTGAGATTTAATAGAATTGTTTCACATTGTTTTCTATTATATGAATGATTAATGAATGATGATAGTTGCTCATTGTTAACGTACGAGCTTACTAAGCTATATAGCTTAATTTGTTACTTTTCCATGTTTTATAGTGATTTCAAAGCTAGCTCAAATTCGGGGATCGTCGGAGACTTCACCACACTATCCATTGACTCTTTGGTACTTTTGAAACTATGTTTTGAATATATGGCATGTATAGGTATTTTGAGTCATTTTGATTATGGATTGATAAAGATTTTGGTCATTTATAATAGCTTGTAAATGTATGTTTTGGTTTGTAAATATAGCCATAAGATTTGGTTTAATTTGGTGGATTTGGTTATGTGTGCCTTTGACGGATATGTGAATGACCATATTATGAAGTTTGTGAAATTGGTACCTTGTGTAGCACCCCTTACCCATATTCGACGCCGAAACAGGGTACGAGGCATTACCGGACTCACATCAAAAGCAATCACACGATTCTTAGTCATAAAATTTGCATACAAATTAAAACCATTCATATTGGATCATGAAGTCCCTATTACGAGCGTACGAGGCCCAAAACATGTATTGTAAGTGGTTCGGGACTAAACCGAGAACTTTAGAAAATTTTACAACCTTAGAAATTTTTTGCTAGATGCAAGGCTCACACGCTTGTGTGATCCAAAGGACACGTCCGTGTGACCCTGGGACACGCCCGTGCTTCAAACCGTGTTCAAATTAAGGTGCTCTCTAACTTGTACCACATGCCCATGTCACAAACCCGTGTCTCTGCCCGTGTGCACAATTCTAGACATTCTATTTTGCAACAATTAAGGTGCTGGGGACACACGGCCAGAACACATGCCTGTGGGGCAGACCGTGTGTCACACACGACCTAGACAATGCCCATGTGTTTACTCATGCCAAGCCATTTGCCACCCTTATTCACGCATACACTTAGACCAATTCAAGGCACAAACATAACATATTTAGGCAACCAAAACATCCACAATTATGGCCAACACAATAACAACATCTATTATAATAGCCATTTTTAGGGGCTAGTTAGAACAGTGATCCCAAGATCACTAATCTGAGATCATATAAATTTATTTTCATGTCATTTTATGAGTCAGAGGATGATGGTATATTTACTTTTGAATTTTGGTACAGTAATTTTAGCGATTTCTTGCTTAATCGCGAAAAAGGACTAAATCGCATAAAGTGCGAAAGTTCCATTCTGTAGGCAAGGTACCAAATAGCCATTGATTGATAATTTGAGGTCCTTAAAAGGTCTAGAGCAAGGCCTAATGGAAAATGAATCGAATTATTGGTTGTGTCATAAACACCCTTATGCCCCCGCCCCAATGTCCTCCCGGAGGAATATGTGCTTTTAAAATATCTTTTTTACTGTGACCAATTCCGAAGTTAGTTCTATACATGCGACCCACTATTAGGAAAAGAATTGCAATAGCTAAATGATGCAATTTAGCCCTTTTTAAATGCTTGGCCGGCCATAGGTTATCATAGGAGACAAAGATGGACAACATTGGTCAAAGTAGTTAACAGTTGGTGACTAATTTGACTAGTATTAATAAAATAAAGAAAGAAAAGATATCATCTTTTCTCCTTCACTCTTCCACCGAAAATTTGCAGCAAATAGAGGGCAGAAAATTTCAAAAATTTCAGCACACTCATCTCTTCACAAGTAAGTGTTCTAGTGATCTTTTCTTTAAAATAGTTGTACTTTTGAGACCCCTAAAGCTTAAGCTTTCAAATGAGGGGACTATTGTACAAAATGGTGAAAAGTTTAGAGTTTTACCATGAGAGCTATCATTGTTATTTGCTGCATTTTTATGGAAGAAATTGAGTTTTAGTTGTTAGATGAACAACTTTTGTGAATGGTGTTGTCTTGAAAACACCTAATTAGACCTTGATGAAAAGGTTACAAATTTGTAATAATTATGTGAAATGTTGAGTTTTGATGATAGCTATAAGAGTATTAAATGTTAACCTAGGCTTGTTGAAGGTAGCAATGTGATTAGAATTAATTTCCGAGCCTAGGGCCAAAATGGTCATTTTGCCAATGTCTAGGGGCAAAATAGTAAATTTTCCTAAGCATGATTATTGAAATGCTTTTATTAATGTGGTGATTAAAATGAGCTAAATTACTATTATAGAGCAAGAAGAACAGAGAATCTGCCTCGATCGGGGAAAGAACAAAGTCTCGAACTAGACCAACGAGTTAGCTCATTTTGAAATCGAGGTAAGTTTGTATGTGATAGATTCAACATTTATGTTAGCATGTTTGAGAATGCTTGACATTATATTGATGCATGATGCTCTACTAAATTGAGTAATGTTGAATGAGATGTTGAAGTCCTAGAGGACCAAATTGAAAATAGAAATGCTATCATCAAGTTATGAAATAGATAAAGTCCCGTATAAGACCATGTCCAGGACATGGCCTCGGCACCGAGTTGAGATCCCGTATAAGACCATATCTGGGATATGACTTCGGTAATGAATATGAAAATCGTATAAGACCATATCCGGGATATGGCATTAGCATTTAGAAGTGACTCCAGGTAAGACCACCTGGGGATGTGGCATTGGCTTCGTACCTACATGAATGACAATAAATATGCATCTTTAACTATCCCTAGTGATTAAGGGGTTAAGTAGATGAGTTTAGAAGTAGAAATGAGAATTGGACTAAAGTCATGTGATTGCGTGCAACTAGGTACTCGTGAATGAGTCACGAAAAATCGATTACGATCTGTGGCACAGTATGTGCTAATTAAAGGCAATTGTAAGTAAGTATGGCAAGAAACCTATAACTTGTGTATGGTTAGTTAATGTCATGGATGGATTATAGTATGAGCTTATTGTTGCTATTTATTTCCATGCAAACTTACTAAGCTTTATGCTTACCCCTTTCATTGCCCTTTTTCCTTGTAGTATTGCCAAGATAACTCGAGAGGTTGCGGACATTGGAGTTCGAAAATCACACTCTCGACATCAGTTTGGTATAACAATTTAGACTTATTTTGAGTATGGCATGTATAGGACTCAATTATTTTGTTAGGTCGTAACTGTTGGCAAAAGTGTTGGCTCTGTAAGGTATTAACGTCTTTTTGTAATGGTCTATCCGATACTTGGCTAACTCTTATGCTTAATGAAAGTGATTTTCTTGAAGTGTATGCCCTTGTGTATGGATGTTGAATTGAGTATTTAGATGTGCCTTTGGGTTATGAATTATGTAGAATTGAATTGGTGTATGTATGTGCGCAATGTAAGGTGGCAAAAAGGGCTTGGTAGATAGCCATTTAATTGTCCACACGGGTAGACACACGGGCGTGTATCTAGGCTGTGTGTTACACACGGTCAGCCCTATAGGCGTGTGGATTGACCGTGTGTCCCTTGCATGCTTGAATTTCAAGTGAGTATGCCTTGTAGTAAATGCACGGGCAGAGACACGGCCATGTGTCTCAACCGTGTCGGAGACACGACCTAGGACATGGGCGTGTGCCCAGGCCGTGTGAAGTCTGCACATTAATTGTGGAATTTAATTCAACACAAGGGCTAAGGACACGGGCGTGTGCCTTAGCCATGTGACCATAGTAAGATGATGACGTCATAGTCAGAATGCCAAGATTTTGGCACACGGGCTGAGACACGGGCGTGTCGAGGCCGTGTGTGGGGCACGGGCCAGGGACATGGGCGTGTGTCCGGCCGTGTGAATTAAGTCAATGTCGACCACGGGTGGAAGACACGGGCATGTCTTAGGGGCACACGGGTGTGTACCTAGACCAACACGGCCGTGTGGCCCCTATTTCGATGAAAAGTTTTCCAAGTTCATATAAGTTCCCGATTAAATCTTAAAACGTCTCGGAGGTATGTTTAGGGCCTCGTCGGCCGGGAATGAGCAAAAGACAGGTCTAAATGAAATTTTATAGACCATTATTTCATGTCCAAGCAAGGTTAGCATGGTAATGCCTCATCTTCGGTCTCGATGTCGGACACGAGTAAGGGGTGTTACATTTATTGGTATCAGAGCTACTATTTAGTCGATTCTATTACTAACATAGCGTAAGTACGAGTCTAGCTATACATGTCATATGTAAGAGTGTCTGAGTAATGATAGTGTGACGACTTCTAAATTTTAAAAATCGTGTTTTATGTACTATATGGATTCTGATCCAGACCGAACTACAGTTGAAGATGCTGCAAGTAATGCGCAGGCTCCCGCTCAAGGGACCGCGCTAACTAATAGTAGGCCCGAGACATTGGGTCAGGGGGAAGAGGCCCGAGAAGCCTTTCTCCACATGATGAGCAACTGGTATACCGAGTATATCCAAGCAAATCCTAATGTTCAACCCCATCCACCCCACCTATTCCTCAACCCACTCCAGTAGCTCCTAAAGTGGTTGAGGTAGTGGGAAGAGAAAGGCCTCCAGTTGATAAGATCCAGAAAGAGCGGAATTCTGGCCTGAGAATACCATTAGGGTATTCGATGAATTGTTGTGCACACCTGAGGAGTGCCTAAAGTTTGCACCTGAGGAGTGCCTAAAGTTTGCAGTATCTCTATTGAGGGATTCAGACTATCAGTGGTGGAACACCCTTGTGTCGGTGGTACCAAAGGAGAGGGTTAGCCGGGAATTTTTCCAAGAGGAATATTGGAAGAAGTACATCAGCCAGAAGTTCATCGACCATAAGAGGAAAGAGTTCTTGTAATTGAAGTAATGCTGTATGTCAGTTACTGATTACAAACGGGAGTTCGTAAGGCTTAGGAAGTATACCCGGGAGTGCATCTCTACCGAGGCCACCATGTGCAAGAGATTTGAAGACGGGTTAAATGAAGATATCCATTTATACGTGGGAGTCCTCGATTTAAAAGAATTTGTAGTGTTGTTAGATAGAGCCTATAAAGCCAAAGAGTTGGCTAAAGAGAAGAGAAGAGCTGAGAATGAGTCCCGAGACCCGAGAAAAAGGCAGCTGAATAAGTCACTCCACTCATCATCTAAGAAATTGAGGGATTTCGCTCCCCGATCAGATACCTCAGCTGGGTTTTCAAACCGAAGCAAGGGCAAACAATTTTCGGGGCCTAAAAGGCAGACCACATTAGTTGCTAGTGTGGGCAACGTTCGACCGAGTAGACCGAAATGCCCGCAGTGTGGCAGGCGCCATTCTGGTGAGTGCCGAGCAAATGAGAAAACTTGTTTTAGATGTGGGTCCTTAGACCACTTTATTAGAGATTGCCTTGAGGTGGGCGAGAAAGAGAAGTCTTAGAATACGAGACCGGGAAATGCTGTTAGAGGAAGACCATCGAGATACCCGGGAAATGAAATGGGTAACAAGAATCCATCCAAAAAGCAAGCTGTAAGAGTCGAGGGTAGAACACCAGCGAGGACATACGCCATTCGTGCTCGTGAAGAGGCATTTTCCCCCAACATAATCACGGGTACATTTTCTCTTTATGATACTCATGTAATAGCTTTAATTGATTCGGGATCTACCCACTCATACATATACATGAAATTAGTCTCTAGCATGAGCATACCTATAGAGTCTACTGAATTTGTAATAAGAGTGTCTAATCCCCTTGGCAAGTATGTGGTAGTTGATAGAGTTTGTAAAGAATGCCCTTTGATGATTAAGGGTCATTGTTTCCCGGTTGATCTTATCCTATTGCCGTTTGATGATTTTGATGTCATCCTTGGGATGGATTGGTTAGTTACTCATGGAGTAATTGTGAATTGTGGGAAGAAGCATATTGAGTTGAAAAGTGAAAATGGGGATTTTATTCGTGTTGAATCAGACAAGCAAAATAGATCACCAGTAGTGATATCGACCTTGTTGACTCAAAGGTATTTGAGGAAGGGGTACGAGGCTTACCTTGCCTTTTGATGAACACTAAAGAGACTGAGTTGAGAATTGAGTCGGGACCCATAGTATGCGAGTACCTAGATGTTTTCCCGGAAGAGTTGCCAGGAATACCTCCATGTAGAGAGATTGAATTTGGAATTGAGTTAGCTCCAGGTACTGCCCCGATTTCTATTGCTCCATATAGAATAGCCCCAATTGAGTTGAAAGAGTTGAAAGCACAGTTGCAAGAACTAATGGATAAGGGTTTCGCGAGACCGAGGTTTTCTCCGTGGGGTGCTCCCGCTTTATTCGTGAAGAAGAAAGATGGTTATATGAGATTATGCATAGATTATCGGCAGCTTAACAAGGTAACAGTGAAAAACAAGTACCTATTGCCTAGAATCGATGATCTATATCATCAATTGAAGGGAGCCACGGTATTTTCCAAGATAGGTTTGAGATCAGGGTACTATCAGCTGAGAGTCAAGGACTCGAATGTACCGAAAACCACATTTAGGACTAGGTATGGCCACTATGAATTTTTGGTCATGCCTTTTGTTCTAATTAATGCCCCTGCGATCTTCATGGATTTGATGAATCACATTTTTCGGCCATACTTGGATAAATTTGTCGTGGTCTTCATCGACGACATACTGATCTACTCTCGAGATGAGAATGAACATGCCGAGCATTTGAGTATGGTTCTGCAAGTTCTGAGAGAAAACCAATTGTACGCCAAATTCAGTAAGAGTGAATTTTGGCTCAAGGAAGTGGGATTTTTGGGGCACATTGTCTCGGGAGATGGAATTAGAGTAGACCGGAGTAAGATTTCAGCAATTGTTGAATGGAAACCGCCAAGGAGTGTAACTGAAGTAAGGAGTTTTCTAGGCCTAGCCAGCTACTATAGACAATTTGTGAAGGGGTTTTCCATGATAGCTACCCCGATGACGAAAATTTTGCAAAAAGATGTGAAGTTTGATTGGACAAAAAAGTGCCAACAGAGTTTCGAGAAACTGAAGACACTGTTAACCGAAGCTCCAATTTTGGTGCAACCTATATCAGGAAGAGAATTTGTAGTTTACAGTGATGCATCCTTGAATGGATTTAGAGTTGACCGCAATCGTGTTTGCGTTGAAAATTTGGTGACATCATTTATATGGTGAAAGGTGTCGGATTTTCACCGACCACAAAAGCCTAAAATATTTGATGACTCAAAAGGAATTGAATTTGAGGCAACGAAGGTGGTTATAGCTAATTAAGGATTATGAGTTGGTAATTGACTACTGTAACACCCCTTACCCGTATACTACGCCGGAACCGGGTACGAGGCATTACCAGACTTAACAATACATTCTACGAAATCCTGAGCCACAAAATTTCACTTATAATTTAAACTTTAACAAACACATGCATACACAAGCATTATAACTCCATGACCAATATGAGACACAACTCGTGGCTAAATACAGAATAATCTTTATTGTCGTTATGAAGCAATACGTTTAATCAAATTAATTAACACATATACAAAATGACTTAGTCAAGCCCCTATACATGCCATAACTTAAATCATTTATAAATAAAGATACCCATAGATAGCTTGATAGTGTGAAGCGATCTCTGATGACCTTCAGCCTAAGCTTGTTTAATAGGACTCTGAAACATGGGAAAGAAAAGGGGGTAAGCTTATAAAGCTTATTAAGTTCACATGTAAAAATAATAAGCATTAGCAATGAATTTAGCTTACTAATAAGCTGTCATAACTTGCATAAATAATGCTAAGTTCTTACTTTCTCAACTTACTCATTTGTAGCCTTACCAAAGCCTCAACGAAACAAATCCTCACAACAACTTCTCTAATTGATAGAATCATTAAATCACATGCTTATACCTTATTACTCATGTTCACATTAATCGGTCTACTTGAATTGCTGTCACTAAATTATTTATTTCTTGAACTACAGAGCTCCAAATTACAAACCGCTAATTTTTCTTGAAACTAGGCTCACATATCTTCATACCATGAAATTTCTAGAATTTTTGGTCTTTCCAATTATTACAGTTTATTCATTAAAATTTCC
Organism: Gossypium australe; assembly: GCA_005393395.2. Classification (NCBI taxonomy): domain Eukaryota; kingdom Viridiplantae; phylum Streptophyta; class Magnoliopsida; order Malvales; family Malvaceae; genus Gossypium; species Gossypium australe. The sequence continues at coordinate 105,523,549 of CM016621.1, read as the reverse complement.
CCTGTTTCACTATTCGTCTATTCTGACCTCTCTTCATTACGAATCTATTATCTCCTTGTACAGAATTCATATTACCTTATTATTTAGTTTATTTGAAACTATACTCATTCCGAATTTTATGAATATAAATTATATCACATAATTATTTTTGTACAATTTTTAATGATTTTTCCAAAACAGAACAGGGGATCACGTAGTCATTCTGAACCAGTCTCACAAAACTTTAAATATCTCAAATTATACAAATCCCTTGTTTACTTTGTTTCTTTTATATGAAAGTAGACTCAATAAGCTTTAAGCCAATACCTTATCCAACTTATAATTCAATTTATACTATTTTTGGTGATTTTTCAAAATCACATAACTGCTGCTGTCCAAAATAGTTTTATTTGTAAATTTTTGCTCTCACTCACTTTAGTTGTATTCATTACTTACCTATAACAATCTTTCTAATTTCCGATTACATATCGAGCATATTGCTCATACGTTACACATGCATATACCTACACTTATCACTACAAGCCACACATAATTTCACTTAATCGATTTTCCCAGTGAACTCATCGGTAACCTTACCAAAGGCTCAGAACACAAAGGGCACCTTACTTAATAGCTTGCTTACATACCTGCAACATTCTCACTTAACACATGAGTACTCTTTCATAATATAGGCATATTGCCAATCATGTCATAAAGTGTCACAAGCATAATTGAAAACTCATCACTTACTTAATACTTGATAATCTCAATTACTTACAATCTCAATATTAAATAAACCTTAAATGCATACCTGTACTCATACCTGTACTCTTTCTTCATGTTATCACCTTGTCATTTCTTTGACTTACTCATTGTACTACTCGGGAACCTTTTCCTTTTTGAACTTACCATTGCCATGTCTTGACATGGTCTTACGTGGTATCCTTACCTTATGAACTCACCAATGCCATGCCTTGGCATGGTCTTACATGGGACCTTTTCCTTATAGTAACTCATCAATGCCATGTCTTGACATGGTCTTACATGATTTCCTTGCCTTATAGAACTTATCAATGCCATGCCTTGGCATGGTCTTACATGATATCCTTATCTTACCAAATGCCATGTTCCAAACATGGTCTTACATGGTATCCTTGTCTTACCAAATGCCATGTTCCAAACATGGTCTTACATGGTATCCTTGTCTTAGTGCCAATGCCACATCTTGATGTGGTCTTACATGGAGTCCTTAATCAATGTCGATGCCATGTCTTGACATGGCCTTACACGGGATCCTTGCCTTACCAATGCCATGTCTTGACATGGTCTTACATGGTATCCTTAACTGTCAATTCCTCCTTAAATTCCATGTTATGAACATGGACTTTTCCGTCAATTCTTCCTTAATTGTCATGGTATAGCCATGGACTTTGAGATATCAATGCCTTGTTAAGTCATAGCTGAAACATACGTGCTCAAATTCTCAAGGTTAGTCGCGCAACTCAATAATAACATTACTAATAACAATAATTGCATAATAATAAAATGCTACTCAACTTACATACTTACATTCTAAATCTCATCATATCATCAACTTAACTTATTCTCATCAAACTATGCTAGTCAACACTTTCTTGTTATCATACAAAGCCATAATACAAAATATGGTCTAAAATATAAATTATACAAGTTCTCTTTCCAATATCGAATTATTATCGAACATTAATCATTATATCTGAAACTCAATACTATAGTATTTATGGACAAAATATCAATTTATCATTCAAATATGCATAATTAAATGCTTATTAAGCACATGAACTTACCTCGATACCAAAACAGTCATTTTACCAACTTTCCCGACTTTCGATTTTCCTCCCGTTCTAGGTCCAAATCCCATTTTTCGGGGTCTAAGACATCACATTTCACTTATTTAATTAATGTACTACTCAAAACAGTCCCTAACTCAAACTTTGGCAAAATTACAATTTTGCCCCTAAACTTTTGCATAATTATGATTTTTCCCCTAAGCTCAAAAATCAAACTTCATCCCTTATTCTTATGTTTTACAACATGCTAATCATTTTTCCATTCTATGGCAACATCAAATTCTTGCTCTAACATGCACTTATGTACATTAGGTATTTTTACCGATTATGTCATTTTACTCGTTTTCACTTAAAATCGCTTAGTAAAAGTTGTTTAAAATAATTCTAAGCTTCATATTCTGCCATAAAACATCAAAATTAATACATCTCACCTATGGGTATTTTTCCAAATATGAACCCTAGGTTAAATTATTGCTAGAATAAGCTAAATCAAGTAATCGGGACTCCAAAAACGTAAAGAACATGAAAACGGGGCTAGAATGGACTTACCATGAAGCTTGGAAAGTTTGAAAACCCTATCCATGGCTTCCCACATGTTAAATTTGGCCTAAGCTTGAAGATGGACAAATTTGGCATTTAAATTTTGTTTTTAATTCACTAAATTACAAAAATGCCCCTTAAAAAAAATCTTTTGAAACATACCCATCCATGTCCATTTTTGTCCACCAACTTAACCAATGGCCTAATTATCATTTAAGGACCACCAATTTAAAATTTCATAACAATTGGACACCTCTAACATATAGAACTCAACTTTTGCACTTTTTACAATTTAGTCCTTTTGACTAAATTGAGTGTCTAAACGTCAAAATTTTCGAATGAGATTTTCACAAAATTATTCTGTGAAATTTTAGACCATAAAAATATAAATAAAATAAATTTATCAACATCGGATTTGTGGTCCCGAAACCACTGTTCCGACTAAGCCCAAAATCGGGCTGTTACAACTACCATCCGGGAAAAGCGAATGTAATCGCTGATGCCTTAAGTAGGAAATCATTGTTCGCACTGAGAGCCATGAGTAATCAGATGGCTTTGTTGAATGATGGTGCCATTCTAGCCGAGTTGAAGGCTAGACCATTGTTTCTTCAAGAGATTTGTGAAGCTCAGAAAGAAGATAACAACTTGTAAGCCAAAAGAGTTTTATGTGAGTAGAATATTGGGTCATACTTTCGAGTAAGTCCTGATGGATGTTTGACGTTTTGAGATAGGGTCTGTGTACCCAAGAATGACGAGCTTATTCATAAGATCTTGCATGAAGCGCATAGCGGATGTTTAGCTGTGCACCTTGGGAACACAAGGATGTACAATGATTTGAGGAAATGGTATTGGTGGCCTGGTATGGAGAAAGACATTTCTGATTTTGTATCAAGATGCTGATTTGTCAGCAAGTGAAGGCTAAACATCAAGTACGTTTGGGTTTACTTCAGCCCATTATGGTTCCTAAGTTGAAATGGGACCGTATTACCATGAACTTCGTGACAGGCTTACCATTGACTCCAAAGAAGAAAGATACGGTATGGGTCGTAGTTGATAGACTCACAAAGTCATCCCATTTCATACCTGTGCCAATCGATTATTCGCTTGATAAATTGGCGGACTTGTCCGTTTCAGAGATAGTAAGACTTCATGGTGTACCGTTGTCAATCATTTTGGATAGAGATCCGAGATTCACATAACGGTTTTGGAAAAAGTTGCAAGAGGCCTTGGGCACGATATTGAGTTTCAGTACAACCTTCCATCAACAAACCGATGGGTAGTTGGAAAGGGTAATTCAGATACTCGAAGACATGCTTCGATGTTGTGTTTCGGAATTCCAAGGTAATTGGGGGAAATACTTACCGCTGGTGGCATTCACCTAAAACAACAGTTTTCAGTCAAGTTTGAAGATGGCGCCTTATGAGGCATTGTATGGGCGTAAGTGTCGAATGCCCTTGTATTAGTCAGAGCTCAAAGAGAAATAGATACACGAGGTTGATTTGGTTAAGGAAACTGAAAGAAAGTAAAAGTGATACGTGACTGTCTGAAAGTCGCCTCAGATAGAAAAAAGCTATTCGGATTTGAAAAGGAAAGAGATTGATTTCAAAGTCAGTGATAAAGTGTTCTTGAAAGTATCACCTTGGAGGAAAGTCCTCAGATTTGGTCGGAAGGACAAATTAAATCCGTGATTTATCGGACCTTATAAAGTTACCAAGAGAATAGGGCCGGTAGCTTATCGGTTGGCCTTGCCACCTAAACTAGAAAAGATTCATGACGTCTTTCATGTATCCATGTTGCGCCGATACCGTTCAGACCCTTCACATGTCATAGTTCCAACAGAGGTAGAGATACAACAGGATTTGACTTATGGTGAAGAACCGATTAGAATTTTGGCGCGAGAGGTCAAGCAGTTAAGAAACAAAAGCATATCCGTAGTGAAAGTATTATGGAAAAGGCACAGAATAGAAGAGGCTACATGGGAGCCTGAGGATAGGATGAGAAACTAATATCCTAACCTTTTCACCCGTAAGATTTTCGGGGACAAAATCCTTAAGGGGGAATATTGTAACAGCCCGATTTAGGGGCTAGTCGGAACAGTGATCTCGGGATCACTAATTTGAGATTATAGAAATTTATTTTCATGTCATTTTATGAGTCAGATCATGATGGTATATGTACATGAGAATTTTGGTATTGTAATTTTAGCGACTTCTTGCTTAATCGCGAAAAAGGACAAAATCGCATAAAGTGCGAAAGTTCCATTCTATAGGCTAAAGGTACCAAATAGCCATAGATTGATAATTTGAGGTCTTTAAAAGGCAATTTAGCCCTTTTTAAATGCTTGGTCGGACATAGGCTATCATAGGAGACAAAGATCAACAAAATTGGTCAAAGTAGCTGATAGTTGGTGACTAATTTGACTAGTATTAATAAAATAAGGAAAGAAAAGATATCATCTTTTCTACTTCTCTTCCACTGAAAATTTGCAGCAAATAGAGGGTAGAAAGCTTCAAAAATTTTAGCACACTCATCTCTTCACAAGTAAGTGTTCTAGTGATCTTTTCTTTAAAATAGTTGTACTTTTGAGACCCTTAAAGCTTAAGCTTTCAAATGAGGGGACTATTGTACAACATGGTGAAAAGTTTAGAGATTTACCATGAGAGCTATCATTGTTATTTGTTGCATTTTTATGGAAGAAATTGAGTTTTAGTTGTTAGATGAACAACTTTTGTGAATGGTGTTGTCTTGCAAACACCTAATTGGACATTGATGAAAAGGTTACAAATTTGTAGTAATTATGTGAAATGTTGAGTTTTGATGATAGCTATAAGAGTATTAAATGTTCACCTAGGCTTGTTGAAGGTAGAAATGTGATTAGAATTAATTTTCGAGCCTAGGGGCAAAATGGTCATTTTGCCAAAGTCTAGGGGCAAAATAGTAAATTTGCCAAATTCTAGGGGCAAAATAGTAAATTTGCCTAAGCATGATTATTGAAATGCTTTTATTAATGTGGTGATTAAAATGAGCTAAATTGCTATTATAGAGCAAGAAGAACCGAGAATCTGCCTCGATCGGGGAAAAAACAAAGTCTCGGACTAGACCGACGAGTTAGCTCATTTTGAAATCGAGGTAAGTTTGTATGTGATAGATTCAACATTTATGTTAGCATGTTTGAGAATGCTTGACATTATATTGATGCATGATGCTCTACTAAATTGAGTAGTTAATGTTGAATGAGATGTTGAAGTCCTAGAGGACCATATTGAAAATGAAAATGCTATCATCAAGTTATGAAATAGATAAGGTCCTGTATAAGACCATGTCCGGGACATGGCCTCGGCACCGAGTTGAGATCCCGTATAAGACCATATCCGAAATATGGCTTCGGTAATGAATATGAAAATCGTATAATACCATATTCAGGATATGGCATCAATACTTAATGGGAAAATCCATATTAGACCATATCCGGGATATGGCATTGGCATTTAGAAGTGAGTCCAAGTAAGACCACCTTGAGGATGTGGCACTGGCTTCGTACCTACATGAATGACGATAAATATGCGCCTTTGACTATCCCTAGTGATTAAGGGGTTAAGTAGATGAGTTTAGAAGTAGAAATGAGAATTGGACTAAAGTCATGTGATTGAGTGCAACCAGGTACACGTGAATGAGTCAAGAAGAAACGATTACGATCTGTGGCACGGTATGTGCTAAATAAGGGCAATTGTAAGTAATTATGGCGGGAAACCTATGACTTGTGTATGGTTAGTTAATGCCATGGATGGATTATAGTATGAGCTTATTGTTGCTATTTATTTCCATGCAAACTTACTAAGCTTTATTCTTACCCCTTTCATTGCCCTTTTTCCTTGTAGTATTGCTAGGATAACTCGAGAGGTTGTGGATGTCAGAGTTCAGAAATCACACTATTGACTTCAATTTGGTATAACAATTTAGACTTATTTTGAGTATGGCATGTATAGGACTCGATTAATTTGTTAGGTCGTAATTGTTAGCAAAAGTGTTAGCTCTGTAATGTATTAAAGTCTTTTTGTAATGGTCTCTTAAGTTAGGACGATACTTGGCTAACTTTTATGCTTAAAAGTGATTTTCTTGAAGTGTATGCCCTTGTGTATGGATGTTTAATTGAGTATTTAGATGTGCCTTTGGGTTATGAATTATGTAGAATTGAATTGGTGTATGTATGTGTGCAATGTAGGGTGGCAAAAAGGGTTGGTAGATAGCCATTTAATTGTCCACACAGGTAGACACACGAGCATGTGTCTAGGCCGTGTGTGACACACGGTCAGCCCTATGGGCTTGTAGATCAACCGTGTTTCCTTTGCATGCTTGAATTTCAAGTCAGTATGCCTTGTAGTAAACACAGGGGCAGAGACCCAGCCGTGTGTTTCAGCCGTGTGGGAGACATGGCCTAGGACATGGGCGTGTGCCCAGGCCGTGTGAAGTCTGCACATTAATTGTGGAATTTAATTTGACACACAGGCTAAGGACACGGGCGTGTGCCTTGGCCGTGTAACCATAGTAAGATGATGATGTCATAGTCAGAATGCTAAGGCTTTGGCACACGGGCTGAGACACGGGCATGTCGAGGCTGTGTGAGGGACACGGGCCAGGGACACGGGTGTGTGTCTGGCCGTGTGAATTATGTCAGTGTCGACCACGGGTGGAAGACATGGGCATGTTTTAGGGGCACACGGGCGTGTCCCTAGACCAACACAGGCGTGTGGCCCCTTTTTCGATGAAATGTTTTCCAAGTTCATATAAGTTCCCGATTGAATCTCGAAACCTCTCGGAGGTATAATTAGGGCCTCTAGGCCGAGAATGAGCAAGAGACGGGTCTAAATGAAATTTTATAGACCATCATTTCATGTCCAAGAAAGGTTAGCATGGTAATGCCTTGTATCTGGTCTCGACGTCGGACACGGGTAAGGGGTGTTACATCTATCATACTCACAACAACTATTAAGCCAGAATTGACTACTTTAAAGGTACCTAATTGTACACCAATTTATCATCTCATCAATAAACCACATTGCCAAACATTTCACATTCATGTCATAAACCACATTTCTATCATTCACCAAGTATACCATGACCATATCACCAAAGAGATTAACACACATATATATACATAGGCTTACAACCATGATAGCCCAAATAAACCAATCTACATGGCCAATAATCAAAACAAGCCTTTTATAATCACAAGCCAACACAATGGCTACGATCACAATGACACATTTAACAAAATGACTAAGTCTCTATACATGCCATAGACTTAAAATACTTGAATTCATCAATACCCAAAGTGATAGCTTGATAGTGTGATAGGATCTTCGGCGAACTCCTATCGACACTATAAAACATGGGAAAGGAAGGGGGTAAGCTATATAGCTTTGTAAGTTCATATGAAAATAATGCAAAACATTATTCATACATCTGGCATATAAGTAACTTAACATATATTAACATAAATGTCATTATAACTTCATTATAACATATAAGTAACTTACTCAATCACATTCTTACCAACAACTCATCATATGAATAACATAACATGGATCAACATAAATTTCATTAAACTTCATGAGCATAACTTACTCAATCATATTCTTACCAGTAGATCATCATATAACAAATCTATTTCCTTTGAGTTTTTCGTACATACTTGTACCAACTCGTAACATAATCACATACTTTCTCATCCTTGACATACCCATTGAACCACTTGGAATACTATCGGATACACGGAAAACTTTGCACATAAGTGCCATATATGTAGCCAATGCTACCAAAAATCTCATAACACATATAGCCTAGCTCTAGAGCTATCCTCGGGCCTGCTCACACAAGCTGTCAGTCGAGATGTAGCTACGCGGTGCTGCTCACACAAGTTGTCAGGTATCCAAAACATATGTCGGTATACCCAGCCATCGGTAGGTGATTGCTGAAATCAGAGCTTTAAAATTTATAAAACGAATGATCAAACCTGGAGACTAAATCTGACAACGATTAAAGGCAAGTGTACCTATCGAACAGTAGTATAGTTTAGGCAAGACCGGATTGTCAAACCCAAAGGAACTAAAAATACTAACACTAACTTTCTTTTTATTATTTAGCCTAAAATAAAGTGAAGTTGCTTTAATCTAAATTAACGACTATTAAGCTAAAGACAAAAAGACAAAAAGAACGAATTGGGAAATGACTTGAAGAAAAACTCAGTTGATCACGATGATACCCTTAGGAAGAATCCACCTAGACTTCACTTGTTATTTAACACTGAACCATACGATTTATTCACTTAGTTTGATCCGTAGGACTCCCTAACGTATATTAAACACTCTCTCGAGGCGAATAACGTCTAACCCTAGGTTAATTAGTGGAACACTCGTTCTCTTATAATGACCTCCTAGAATAAGAGTAAATCGATCTATGGATATCCCATATTAGGTTTTACCCTAATCCGGCAAAATCTCGTAACCCTATCTCAAGGCGTTCGATCAACTCCGCTTAATTATGCTCGATCTACTCCTAAGCAGGGTCTATTCCTCTTCCATCAAAGCACATCAGGTTTGGATTAAGCATGCATAATCAAGAGCAAACTAAGTATTTATCATATAATTCAGGAAACAATAACAAGATTCATCAAGGTTTCATCCCCTTCAGGTATCTTAGGGGTTTAGTTCATAACAGATAAAGAAAACATCTCAAGAGAAACGATAAAACAAAACATAAGAAATCCCTAAACCTCCCTGAAGGAATTGAAGGAGAAATCTGCCGTCTTGAGTAGAATTCCGGCTTCTTGGGATGGATCAACTGGCTAACTTCGAGTAATTCCCTCAATTCTGATCTTTCCGGCTTGGCTTCTTGGCCTAGCTCGACGCCTCCTTCATCGGTGGGACTTAGGGGGTTTATATAGGCTCTTGGAATGCGATTCTTTCTCCCTAAGTATCCTTTTCTGACTAAAATTGTCTAAAGCTATGACAGGGGCACGACCATGTCACACGCCCGTGTGGTTCGACTTCAGACCGTGTTCGGATTTCTAATTTGAGGCTCGGCCGTGTAAGTCAGGGTGAGGCCGTGTTCTAGATGCATGACAAGGCACGACCGTGTGCTCTTTGGGCCAGGCCGTGTGGATTTCGTGATATGGACCATTTACTCTGTTTTGGGCCCATTTTGTGGTCTTTTCATCCTTGGGTGCTTTCCTGGGTATAAGACATGAAAAGAAAGGATTAAGAGCATCTTTTTACATAAATTGAGGGATAAATCATCCAAAAGCATAAAATATGGGTCTAAAATATGTTATAATTATGGTTTATCAAATACCCCCACACTTAAGCTTTTGCTTGTCCTCAAGCAAAATTCTCAACTTACAATTAAAACAAACTTTCCATAATTCACAATTTCTATTAACAATGCCTTATCATAATTCATAGATAATTTATACATGGATAATTCGATTCAAAGAGTCCTAAAGATTCAAACAATGATAAGTCATTCATTTGTGATTTGAAAACGTAGGCCTTTCCCTTTATCTGAATAATTACCTTTAATTCGAAATTGATAAGAGTTGACATCCTCATTATAGATTCGCTCAAATCACTTAAAGTGTTTAAGGTTTATAAAAAGAAGTATTCATACGTCAAACTCGAAATGTTAATCCCATAGGCTTGCTTGAAAATCAAATCTCCACTGTAAAATGAGATGATAAACAGATCAAAAGGTCTTTGTTAGGGTTGTAACGGGGTTCGGATTAAGGTGTGGATAAAGGCTAAATTTAGAAGTTAGAATCGAGATTGAATTGACAAGTACCTACCTAATGAATACTTGAATTAATTTTTTACATCAACTGATAACAATATTCCTAATAATACGAGCTTTTCTTTCGGAAAATAAACTTTAACTGTAAAAGCTCACTATTCATATTGAATAAACTTCGAATTTTTTTTAACTAAGAACAAACTAATAATAAAGGATGAATTTAACTCATAGCATAATATAATTCGGTAACTAATCAAGTCATATCTAAATTAAAGGGTAGTCAAAAGAAAGGGTGATAACAAATACAAAGGGGTTTTTGGGTTATTAATAGGTGAGTCAATAAAAAAGGGTTGTTAGGATCAACGGGGTTCACTAGGGGTTAATTTGTGAAGGTTGGATTTTTAATGGAGTGAGTGGGTTAAATCCTAGGTGCCTTTATCATCTCTGTATATCAAATCATGAATGTGGTCTCAACATGTATAAACAAGGCAAATTCTAGAATAACAGTTCAAAGTTGACACACTCATAATCAAAACGTGAGCAGAAAAAGAATATATGCTCTATAAGGCTCAAAATCTCAAAAAAATTATGGGTGTTTTGACATCAATCTCATAAATTTCAAATTTCAAGGCAGTACTCAAATTTAGGTTAACAACCTAGCAAAAATTTATTCTGAAAATTAGACTTATCATGCTTGATTCTCTAGTATCTTAAAATTCAATCATCACTGTACAATTATCAATGACTTACTCAAAAACATGTCAATAAAAGCCATAAATCATTAGAAATTTCATCCTAATTAGTAGTATGAGAGATTTACTTATGAATAAGACTAAATTCAGGGATTTGAGAATAATGAAAAAAAGTTTGGCCGGAGTTAAGAATAATGCAGAAAGTTAGGCCCTTCTTCAGATAAATATTCACCCCCCACACTTAAGATGTACATTGCCCTCAATGTACAAAGATAGATATGTCATTTATGGGATAAATCAAAAGAGAAGGGGAATGAGTACTTCCTGAATTTTGGATGGTGTCCTTAGAAGATGTCGAATGTCCGTGGGTGGTGCCGTCTTGCTGGTGGGGCGGTTGCTAACGAGCTCTACGCTAAATTAAAAAATTGGGGAGCTCGTAGTGGATTAGCCATGGTTTATTGAGACGTAATTAAAATAAACAAATTATAAATATAAAGAAAAGCAAGCTAAAAGGAAGGAGACTAAGAAGAAAACTGAAATGAAAAGAAAATACTAATGGACTGAGAAGTCCTTATTGACGGATGGTTCGCGAGGTGGGTGTGACTTCTAGGGCTGCGGAGGTGCTGGCGGTGGCGGAAGTGGCGTGTTTATCGTGGTGGTCGGCGTGATTCCCAAGCAACCTGGCAAACCTGACACTTAGAAACTAAAATAAGTTAAACTAAACTAAGCATAAGATTGTCAAAGAGAAGGAAATTGAAGCAAAAGAGGAAAGAAAAATAAAAACTAATTGGTCTCAAAGACCCTTGGTTTGGTGATTAGATGAAGCTGCCAGCATGAATTCATGTTGATCGCTCTTCTTTGAGAAGACCATGGTTGGCCTTTTTCGCTTCTTCGACATGATGTTGGATGGCTCAATGATCTAGAGGTTTATTATAAAGAGGAAAAAGTCTGAGAAAGAGAAGGGAGAAAAGAAAAGAAAGAATAAATCAGATGGGAAGAAGGGGAAGGGCTGTGGGGTTTAAATAGAAATTCAAATCTACCACGTTCCCACGCCCGTGGACCTAGGGTGTATCGATTTACACGGACATCTTGCACGGCCGTGTGTCTGTGCGTGTTGAATCTCCCTGGTCGTTCTTCTACTAACCACGCCCGTGTATGTAAAGTCAGTATGTTAGCACGGTTGGGAGGCACGGGCATGTTCTGCCCATGGTCGACTAGTCAGTAACCTCGCACGGTTGTGGGGAATGGGCATGTTCTGCCCGTGCTGTGCAAGTCAGTAGCTTCACACGGCTTAAAGGCACGGGCGTGCCACTTTTATGGAGCCCGTGGGGTAGTGGTTGGATCCATGACATCCAAAAGTGGTTGGGTCTGATCCGTACGGGCTCTAATAAGTCAGTACGGAGATTCTGGTGGTCCACACGGTCACAGACACGGCAGTGTGTAAGACCGTGTGACCTTGAAATTCTGCATTGTTGGTTAGTTTAAGAGAAAAGAAAGAAGGGAAATAAAGAAACTAAAAATAAAATTGAAATAAAATAATGTTAGTGCTCAGGTTGCCTCCCGAGAAGCGCTCGTTTATAGTCTTAAGCTAGACGTTTCCTAGTAAAAATCAGGGAGGTTTAAAGGTTTGAATATCTTCCCACATGCTTACAGTTCTGTTTTCTTGATAAAGTTTAAGTCGAGAAGCGTTTACCTTAAAAGTGCAGAATGTTGGACTGCTTACCTCGACTATTCTGTGGGAGAAGATATCGTGTACCTTAAAAGGTGTATCTCCCTTTGTTTTCAGGTCTGTTATAATGATGTGAGGATCTGTGTAGTCTAATAGTACCTGATCTCCTATTTTGAAGTGATTTGATGTTCCTACGAGCTTTTCTGGTGGTTCCTCTGGTTTTACTTCGTGTGGTCCTGGTTCTTCTTTGACGTGTCTTCTACTCTTCTAATTTGTCAACCCTAAGGCTTTGTTCCTTATGTAATTCCTCTTTGTCGAATTGGGGTTTTGGCTCAGGGTTATACCCTTATGGTGTTTCATGTGATGAAAGTTGCACAAATTGATTATCAAATGAATTTTCTTTCTTACCTTCATCGATTATTGTCCTAGCCGAATCAAGGGCTTGAAGACTGATTGATTCGTCACCTACACAAAGTATGAGTTTGCATTTGGCAACATCAATTTTAGTCTTGGCAGTTGCTAAGAAGGGTCGTCCTAAAATTAAAGGGATTGAATTATCCTCATCCATGTCTAAAACAACAAAATCTACTGGGAAAACAAATTTATCGATTTTGACAAGAACATCTTCGATAATGCCCCTAGTAATTCTAACAGTTTTATCAGCTAATTGTATACTCATCCTGGTTTGCTTGGGCTTCCCTAGACCTAGTTGTTTAAACAATGTATAGTGCATGACATTTATGCTTGCCCCTAATTCAGCTAACGCATTATCAATAGTTAAACTACCAATTAAACATGGAATTGTAAAACTCCTTGGATCTTTTTGCTTCTGTAGTAGTTTATTCTGTAACATTGCTAAGCATGCTGCGTTTAATTCCACATGGTGCTCTTCATCTATTTTCCGTTTTTTTGTCAAGAGCTGTCTTAAAAATTTCCTCGAGTCTGGCATCTGAAAAAGAGCTTCAAGAAGATGTAAGTTAATATGTAATTTCTTTAAAAGTTTAAGAAACTTACCGAATTGTTCTTCTGAATCATCTCTTTTCATCGCTTCGGGATAAGGTATACGAGTTTGGTACTCTTTTCTTATTGGTTTCAGCTTTTCTTGTGCTACCTCTATTTTACCTTCGTCTACCTCTTTGTTTGGTTTGTCTAACCCTTTGCCGTCATGATCTATGATGGCTTGAATTTGCTCTTTAGGGTTAATTTTGATATTGCTTGGTAGACGTCCTTGTGGTCATTCAGATATTAGCTTTGCGAGTTCATCGACTGCATTAGTGACTTCCTTGACTGACTTAGTAAGTTCCCCTACTCGTTTCTCGTTGTCTTTAATTGTTCTCTCAGTCTTGTGGAAACGGATTTTCGTGTTTGCCATAAATTTTGATAGCATCTCTTCGAGGTTTGGCTTCTTCTCTTGTGGATAAGGCTGATTTTGAAAGTTTTGAGGAGGTTGTTGCCTTGGATTTCCTTGATTTCCTTGACCTCCCCACGAAAAATTTGGGTGGTTCCTCCAACCTGGATTGTAAGTATTACTATAGGGATTATTATTAGATCTGAAATTATTACCTATGTAATTCATCTGTTCGTTCTCTGCATCTGGTTGGTAGGGTGGGGACTCAAGATTTGCCACGGTTCTACTTGCGTCGTACTGCATGACTGGATGTGCCTGCGAAGAACACAAACTATCAATCTTTTTATTCATCATCTCTATCTGTGTTGATAGTGTGGTTATTGCATCGAGGTTGTAAGCTCCGGCTGATTTTGTCAGCTTCGTCCTTGTCACTTGACTGATAATTATTCAATGACATCTCTTCAATGAATTCGTAGGCTACTTCAGGAGTCTTGTTATTCAGAGTTCCACCGGCAGCTGAATCAATTAGTTGCCTCGTGGAAGGGTTTACACCATTGTAGAAAGTTTTGACTTGTAGCCACAAGGGTAGACCATGGTGTGGACACCTTCTCAAGAGATCTTTGTATCTCTCCCATGCGTCGTATAATGTCTCTAGATGCATCTGCACAAAAGAAGAGATATCATTTCGTAATTTGGTCGTTTTGGCTGGTGGGAAATATTTCAATAAAAACTTTTCGGTCATTTGATCCCATGTAGTGCTTGACCCTCGTGGTAACGAGTTTAACCACTGTTTGGCTTTATTCCATAATGAAAAAGGGAATAACCGAAGACGTATGGCATCATCAGAAACGCCATTTATTTTGAAGGTATCACAGAACTCTAAAAAATTGGCTATATGAGCGTTTGGATCTCCGTCCTGCAAACCATCAAATTGAACAAACTGTTGAATCATTTGTATTGTGTTAGGCTTTAATTCAAAATTATTAGTAGCAATAGCAAGCCTAACAATACTCGATTCTACTACTGTTAAATGCGGTTTAGCATAATCAAACATGGTACGTGGAGCATTATTTTCCCCCACATCATGTGGTGGTGGATTATTCTCGTCCATCCCTTCAGTAGGATTGGATCTGTCTTCTTGATCTTCCTTTGTGTAATTTAGGGCTCGCCTGATTTCTCTGCGAGTCCTACGAACGGTAACTTCTATTTCACTATCGTCTAACAAAGGTCCTGTCGGGTTCCTTCTAGTCATAAACTAGAGGTACCTGCTAGGAAAAGAAAAAGAAAATCTGGAAAAAGTTAAAAATTAACCTAAAAAGATAAAAATAAAAATAAATTGCGAAAAATAAAAATAATGGCTAAAGTAATAAAAATAGAGTGTTCTTAATATTTTAGTTCCCTGACAACGGTGCAAAAGACTTGATTGCTGAAATCACAGCTTTAAAATTTATAAAACGAATGATCAAACCTGGAGACTAACTTTGACAATGATTAAAGGCAGGTGTACCTATCGAACAGTAGTATAGTTTAGGCAAGACCGGATTGTCGAACCCAAAGGAACTAAAAATACTAATACTAACTTTCTTTTTATTATTTAGCCTAAAATAAAGTGAAGTTGCTTTAATCTAAATTAACGACTACTAAGCTAAAGACACAAAGACAAAAAGAACGAATTGGGAAATGACTTGAAGAAAAACTCAGTTGATCATGACGATACCCTTAGGAAGAATCCACCTAGACTTCACTTGTTATTTAACACTGAACCATAAGATTTATTCACTTAGTTTGATCCGTAGGACTCCCTAACGTATATTAAACCCTCTCTCGAGGCGAATAATGTCTAACCCTAGGTTAATTAGTGGAACTCTCGTTCTCTTATAGTAACCCCCTAGAATAGCAGTAAATCGATCTATGGATATCCCATATTAGGTTTCACCCTAATCTGGAAAAATCTCGTAACCCTATCTCTAGGTGTTCGATCAACTCCGCTTAATTATGCTCGATCTACTCTTAAGCAGGGTCTATTCCTCCTCCACCTAAGCACATCAGATTTGGATTAATCATGCATAATCAAGATCAAACTAAGTATTTATCATATAATTCAGGAAACAATAACAAGATTCATCAAGGTTTCATCCCCTTCAGGTATCTGAGGGGTTTAGTTCATAACAAATAGAAAAAACATCTCAAGAGAAAAGATAAAACAAAACATAAGAAATCCCTAAAACTCCCTGAAGGAATTGAAGGAGAAATCCACCGTCTTGAGTAGAATTCCGGCTTCTTGGGATGGATCAACTGGCTAACTTCGAGTAATTCCCTCAATTCTGATCTTTCTGACTTGGCTTCTTGGCCTAGCTCGACGCCCCCTTCATCGGTGGCACTTAGGGGTTTATATAGGCTCTTGGAATGCGATTCTTTCTCCCTAAGTATCCTTTTCCGACTAAAATTGTCTAAAGCCACGACAGGGGCACGACCATGTCACACGCCCGTGTGGTTCGACTTCAGACCGTGTTCAGATTTCTAATTTGAGGCACGGCAGTGTAAGTCGGGGTGAGGTCGTGCTCTAGATGCATGACAAGGCACGACCGTGTGCTCTTTGGGCCAGGCAGTGTGGATTTCGTGATATGGCCTAAATGGCATGTTACCTATGCAAGTGGACTAAGGTTAGGATCTTGGTGGAGGCAAGGGAGTATTTATTTTGCTGCTGTGCCGTGGGGGGAGTTGTAGTTTGACTGAAACACTAAAGTGGTTGAGAAGAATTCAAATTGAGTGGTTGAGGGGAGGTGTGATTGGGTGGAGATTTGAGGAGGGATTTTAGGAGAAAATCAAAGGAAATAAGGGGAGAGGGAGTGTTGTGCCAAAATTGGACTCTGGAACTCAAGAAATTCGACCAGAGTGGTATATTACTCATTTCGGTTTTGCTTGGGATTTGCTTTTCCTGTGTTGCTTGAAGGCCGAATGTGGTAGGGGTTCTATTTCACCTAGTTTGTTTTCTTTTGATAACCATTTCTTTGGCCAAATTCTTCCTCTTTCAATTGCTTCTTCTTCGTTTCTTGTCCCTTCTTTTTCTATTGTTGGCCGAATATACCATCTTCCCCTCCTTCGTGTTCTCTTCTCCTTTCTCCCCTAAAACGTTTCTCTTCTTTCTCTCCCTCTAGTTTTGTGTTGCCGATTTCCCAATTCTAATAACTGCCAAAACCATTCCTCTTGCTCTGCCAATTGACTTTGCTCATTTCTTCTCTCAAACGTTCTGAGCCTCCATCTTGTTCAGCGATTTACCGCACTTTTTCGATAAGTGAGTATGGCACTTGAAGTTCGAATTTTGAGTTACTAAATTGGGATTTTGTTTAACTATTTTTGACAGCTATAAACCGAGGGTAAGGGGTTGTGCTAGTGTCGAATCCTTCCACAATTCGATTCTCTTGCTCTCTTTTGGTAAGTGCTATAGACGAATCATTATTCCCTTTCTTCTTCTGCCTTAAGTGGTAACTGATAGCAATTGTATGGCAGTTAAGGAAGGATTCAGGGAGCTCCTAATCAACGCTAGAGACTAAGATTTGTAGGAATCACAGTGGTTCAATTGAAGGTAACTTTACTCTATTCTAAGAATGGATTGTTGGTTTCAGGTTGCATTTTAACCGTAAAGTAGGACAGATGGTGGTGTTTGATTGGCCAAATATAGGTTGGTGAGTGCTTGAGCGACTGTTCAAGATGAATCGAAACAAGGTGGGTAAACACTGCCCAAATCGTAAACCGGCAAAAGCCGAAAAATATGACAATTGACACTACACGAGCGTGCGCTCGCTCGTGTGGTAATCCAAACACATAAAACGTGAGCGTTAGGCTATTGAGGCCACCATGAGCGATTTCGTGGTCTTAGGCCTTTTTGGGTCACGTTAAGCTGAAAGGGTCGTATGGGCCCAATGAGTTTATGGGCCCCACACAGGTAAACCACACAAACGTGTAGAATATTCTGCCAAACTGTGTAATGTTCGTGACCAAGAGCAATTTTGGGCTATGTGGGCCACATGGGCCTGCACTATGCAATTGGGCCCAGTTTCACTGTTTGACTGTTAAGGTTCCACGGGTCGCCCGAGACAATTGTGGACCTACTGATGGGTCGATAAGTATACCTAGACGCCCAAACTGTTATAAAATGACTGTTATGCCGCTATGATATGAAATGACTGTTATGCCCCCATAATATAAAATGACTGTATGCTTTATGTTATTTATAACTGTATATGAGCATGCCACGATATATATGTTGCATACATGTGTGATATGTTGCATGGGGATGGGATTATTATGATTGGAGGAAGTGTACTGTACTGGCAGCTCTGCTACAAATACTGTTTAGTGCCGCAACCGGTGCTAATTTTTGGAGTGTAGGGATGGGTGGGTGATTTTATCCCCACATGGAGTGTAGGGCTGGAAGGAGTGGAGTGTAGAGGCTGGATGGGTAGGATTTTTCATTGCATGCCTAAACTGTTACTGTCACTTAAATGGGCTAAGGCCCACACTAATACTGATACTGATACTGTATTAGGCTAAGGCCCAACTGAACTGAACTGTTATTGATTTGGGCTTAGGCCCAGACTATAATTGCCTATGGCATGATTGGCATTTTGCTTATATGGGGTTACACACTGAGTTTCGTAAACTCACCCCTTTGTTTATCTATACAGGTAATCTCCAATCTTAAGCGGATCTGTGCTGCAAGGGATTCGGAGGTGGCCACACAATCGTACTTGCTTTTATATTTGACTTTTTGATTTACAAGAAATTTAATTTGGGTATTTATTTTAAAATAAAACCTCTTTAAATTTTAACTTTTAATTTGGGAATTTTACTTAGTTAAATTCACATCTGAGAGTAGTAGGGCGCGGATTTTTGCAAAAGATAAATGATTTTCAAAACACGACATTTTCGTAACGTGCTATAAAAGCTTCCGCATCAAATATTGTTTTAAAGTATAGTAAGAAACTAATATGATCAACGTTATGCTAAAAACAACTTGAGTTTTAAAAGAACAAGACACCCTAAAATTTCCGTTAAAGATCATAAATGAGATTTGATAATAATAATGGATTTTCCAAAGAAACTATGTTTTCGAAAAACATTCAATATGATATCGCCAGATTCGGCCATAATGTTTGGGTCGGTTTTGGGTTGTTACATTCCTAGTGGCATGTCACCTATATCCTAATCTATTCCTAAGGTTCAACTGGGATTTCTCTCTTGCCGAAACTTTGTCGAATATGCTCATAGAATCAATCATACATTTCATGCAATATCAAAACATTAAAATACAAATATAACATTGCATTATTTACATACGAACTTACCTCGGCATAAAAACGGTAAAAACGACTAAATCGTCAAATACTCATTTTCCCCCCTTTTTTCTCGATCTAAAATATCACATTTAGCTTATTTAATCATTATACTATTCAAATCAGCCCAAAATCACATTATAGAAAAAATTACATTTTTGCCCCTAAAGTTTGACATTTTTACAATTTAGTCCCTAGGCTCATAAAATGACATTCATTCAATTTATTCAAAACCTAAGCCTAGCCAAACCTATATCATACTCATAACAGCCTATATTTCTCATTTAATTACACTTTTCTACTCATTTTACAACTTTTACAAACAAGTCCTTTTAGTCATTTTTACCGAAAATCACTTAGCAAAAGTCATTTAACAAACAATAAACATGCATTTTCTACCATCAAACATCAAAATACATACTTGTTCAATGGGTAAAATTTTAGACTTTGACATCTCTTCAAATTGGTGGTAGAAATAGATAGATCATGTTACAAGGATTTCAAAAACATAAAAATCATTAAAAACGGGGCTAGAACGGACTTACAATCGAGCTTGGAAACTTGAAAAACTCTAGCCATGGTTTCCCCTTGCAAAATTCGGCCATGGGAGGAAGATGGGCAAAAATTGGCTTTTAATTTGCCTTTTTAATTCATTTTAATTACCAATTTACTAAAATGCCCTTAATGAAAAACTTTAGAAACATACCAAACCATGTCCATTTTTATCCACCAACTTAACCAATGGTCTAATTACCATTTAAGGACCTTTAATTTAAAATCTCATAGCAATTGGACACCTTTAACATATAGAATTCAAGTTTTGCACTTTTTGCAATTTATTCCTTTTGACTAAATTGAGTGCCCAAACGTCAAAATTTTCGAACGAAATTTTCACGAAATGGTTCCATAAAATTGTAGACCATAAAAATATAATAAAAATAAAATTTTCTTCGTCAAATTTATGGTCTCGAAACCACTATTCCGACTAGACCCAAAATCAGGCTGTTACAACTCTCCCCCTTTAGGGATTTTCGTCCCCGAAAATCTTACCGAAATATAATTCGATCCCCACGTAGACTCCTCTATCTCGTGACACTGCCAAAGAACTCTCACTAAGGTTATGCTTTTATTTCCCAACTTTTTAATCTTTTGTGTCAAAATTCCGATCGATTCTCCGTTATACAACACATCGACAGAATCATAATCCCTAACGGAGAATTCACACTCAAAGAGTCCAATCGATACCATCGCAACATAGATACACAAAACACATTTTGAATCTTTTTCCAAGGTAATACTTTCGGAAGCATGCTATCGCTAAACGAGAGTTTCATATCCTCATGTTTCAAATTCACATACGTTTTCTGACAATCTGAAGTGGATTCTAAACTGCCACGAACCACTTTTACTTCTTGTATGATTTCTGATCAGATAGTCTCTGAAACATATAACTCAACTAATCTATCATGTTACATACCTGGTCACCAGAACACCTATTTCAAATAACTGTACATTTCATTACTCCCTGAATGAACAAACGAGCTACTACTGAGCTTCGTACAAAATTTTTGCATAAGATCTGAATTACTCAGTGTGCAAATTTTATCTCGGAATAATGATAACAGTCATCAAGTCCTACCTGAAATTGTAACAATCAGATTTTGGGTCTAGTCGGAACAGTAGTCTCGGGACCAGAAATCTGACATGATAAAATTAATTTATTATTATATTTTTATGGTCTACAATTTTATGGAATTGTTTTGTGAAAATTTCGTTTGAAAATTTTGACGTTTGGGCACTCAATTTAGTCAAAATGACTAAATTGCAAAAATTGTAAAACTTGAAATCTATATGTTAGAGGTGTCCAATTGCTATCGGATTTTAAATTTGATGTTCTTAAATGGTAATTAGACCATTGGTTAAGTTGGTGGACAAAAATGGACATGGTCAGGTATGTTTTCAAAGTTTTTCATTAAGGGCATTTTAGTAATTTGGTAATTAAATGAATTAAAAAGCCAAATTAAAACCCAATTTTTGTCCATCATCTTCCTCCTGGCCTAAACTTGCATGGAGAAGAAATAGCTAGGGTTTTTCAACCTTCCAAGCACGACTGTAAGTCCGTTCTAGCCCCATTTTTAATGATTTTTACATTTTTGAAATTCTCGTAACATGATTTATCTATTTCTACCACTAATTTAAGACATAATCAAAGTCTAAAATTTTACCCATGATGGATATATGTACTTTGATGTTTCATGGTAGAAAATGCATGTTTATGGCTTGTTAAACGACTTTTGCTAAGTGATTTTTGGTGAAAATGCCTAAAAGGACTTGTTTGTAAAAGTTGTAAAATATGTAGTAAAAGTGTGTTTTAATGGAAATTGTGGGATGTTATAGTTATGAAAATGGTTCGACTAGGCTTGTATATTAGAGAAATTGATTAGATTTCATTTTATGAGCCTAAGGACTAAATTGTAAATAAGTGAAACTTTAGGGAAATAATGTAATTTTTTCCATAATGTGATTTTGGGTTATTTGAATAGTGTAGTGATTAAATAAGTTAAATGTGATGTTATAGATCAAGAAAAAATGAGGATCAGAATTAGAACGGGGAAAAAACGAGTATTTGACGATTAAGTCCCTTTTTGCCTTTTTGATGCCATGGTAAGTTCGTATGTAAATAATGTATTGTAACACCCCAAACCCGGCCTAGACGTTATGACTGAATCTAGCATGTCACATAGAAGGGTTGTTTAAAACTGCGCGTTCGTAAAGAAAATTCATATTCTTTTTGAAATTTCGAGCTTTGTTGTTTGTGAAATTCAGATTTGTTTTTAGGGTTTTCTCGTAAAAACATTATTGTTTTTATTATCTCCAAAAACCTTGTGTATAACAGAAATCAAATTCAGTGAATTGCGAAGGTGGGATATTTTGAAAACAGTTGGTGTCGTTTTAAGAAAACCACGTATTTATAAATTTAACAGTTATTAAAGAAAACTTAAAAGAAAATAAACCAACGACCTTATTACAAAAATATTAACTCAAAATAAATTAAATTAAAATAAAGCAAAAATGAAAATTTACTAAGTTTCCGAGAAATATTCCCGATGTATGGCCACCTCGGAGACCTCCGTAGCTCCAAATCCTATAATGTTAGGGATCACCTGCAAGGTTAAAGCAGAGGAGTGAGTTACGAGAACTCAGTGTGTAATCCACTAATCGGTCACTAACTGGGCCCGAGCCCATACAAAAGTAGACGGGCCAAAGCCCATACAGAAGCAGTCTGGGCCGAAGCCCTATTTGGTAACAATCTGGGCCTTAGCCCTATAACATATTAATGCAAACAAAGTATGCAGCCCAACCCAATAATCCATCCGCTACACACCCCCGTATCGACCCTACACACCTGTGGGGACCAAGTCAACCCACCTAGCCCTACACACCAAGAACGCACCCGAGCTGCCAGAATATAAGCAGCTTAAAGCCGTCGGTACATCCACAGTCGTCTCAGGCGACCCGTGCGATCTTAACAATCAAATCGGTGGGTCCACAGTCATCTCGGGCGACCTGTTCGACCCTAACAATTGAATCGGTGGGTCCACAGTCGACTTCGAGCGACCCATGCAACCCTAACAGAACTATCACTTCCTCCAAATACCAAATCCCAATCCCATGCAGAATGTCATGTATGCAAAGCCCGTATCAAAATGATGTATGAAATAAATTACCATTGTAAATAATTACACAGAATACACACGATAATACTAATCAACCTTTAAGGGTATAACAGTCATGTTCACCCCTTTGGGGTATTTCAATAATCCTACCTATCGAGGCATTTTGGTAATTCGCCCACTAAGGGCATTTTGGTAATTTTACCCACCAAGGGTAATTCGGTAATTTTGCCCACTAAGGGCAATTCGGCTTTTGGTCGATTCACAGAATAATGCATAATATAACAAGTAGGGGTGTGAGATTACACACCTGATTACGTAGAGTACTAAATAATCATAAGCGCCTTCACCTATACAAAACATAACACACAATTAACACATTCCACACTAGTACTACCACGAGTGTACAAAGGTCATTTGTCGTTTAGGGGTAAAACGATAATTACACACTAATGGTATTTCGATAATTTTGCAATTCGAGGTATTTCGGTAATTTCACAAATCAAGGGTATTTTAGTAATTTTACAGTCTGAGGGTATTTTGATAATTTTGTAATCAGGGGTATTTCGGTAATTTTGCAAATCAAGGGTATTTCAGTAATTTTTCAAATCGAGGGTATTCCGGTAATTTTGCAAACCAGGGGTATTTCGGTAATTTCGCAAACTAGGGATAATTAGGTAATTTTGCAAACCAAGGGTATTTCAGTAATTTTGTAAACCAAGGGTATTTCAGTAATTTATAAACCAAGGGTGTAGGCCCAAATGGGTCCACACACTCGTGTGGCCCGTTTAGCCCAAATCTAGCCACATATATGAGATTCACATAGTCTAATCCAACATCCACTACATAATTGTACAACCTAATCATTTGGGCGCACGGGCCCATTGGGCCCACTTAGCCCCTTTCGGCCCATCGCGCCCAAACAACATCAACCCACAAGAATACTCATGGTGGCCTCAACTATCGCGTCGAAGCTCCCACACATGCGCTCGCACGCTCGTGTGGCTACCATTGCCGTGTGGCTGGCATTTCAGCACTTGCCGCTCTACAACTAGAGTAGTGCGAAGTACACACCTGATAGGAGTCTGAAGCTAACCCGCGCTCTGAATGCTCCTATGCCCAAACGCCCATCGAGGTACGCTTCCTTTCCTCATAGACAGCTCCATTTATAGCCAGCTTCTCACCTTCCCTCTTGCTAGCTTTCCGATGTGGGATCCCTCCTTCAGTAGAGCTTAAATCCAACACAACTCAGGCCGTCCAATCCGCAAAATAAATACTCCCTTGCTTGTCATGAGATTCGAACCCAGGCTCCCCTGTAGCATAATCCACGCCGCTAGCCACTTTACCAACTAGCTCCTTGTTGTCTTAAAACATGCGCAACTAAATATAAGTCTATGGCCAAATTCTAAAGTCCATTTAAAAAGAAAATCAAAATGCAAGCACCAAGACTTGAACCTTGGACCCCTTGCTTCCTTGTGTGGCGTCATTCCCTTATCTCCTATGTGGCGTCATTTGCCACTAGACCACAACCCCTTTTCTGTCATTTTTCTCCAAATTTTATACTTAAAGCCCAAGTTTGATCCCAGGACTTCATAGAAACCCCGTAACCTTCCAAAATCACTTACCCACTAGATCCAACTTGCAATAATGTCGTTCTCATATTCTCAAAAATTTTAAAACGCTGCTACGCTCAAGGCCCAATAGGCCTACTTCTCCTAGGCCCAATTTTGGGGCATTACAAGTATTGTTTTATTTATGTTTTAAATGCTTTAATATTGTATGAATTATGATCAACTCCTTGAACGTAATCGAAAAAGTTCGATAAGCGAGAAAATCCCAGTTGAACCTTAGGAATAGTTAGGATACAAATGTCATGGCATTAAGGTTATTGAGATTTATTGTAAGACCATATCTGGGATATGGCATCAATATGAAATTTTGTGTAAGACCATAGTCGGGCTATTGGCATCAATATGAGATTACATGTAAGACCATATCTGGGATATGGCATCGGTATGGTATTGTATATACTAGATTCCCGAGTATCCTTTAGTATTCCAAGCGGTTCAACGGGAAATTCAACGGGTATGTCAATGAAGAGAAAAATTATGTGAGTATTATGAATTGGTACAGGTATGTACGCAAAGTTTATAAGCATTAACTTCATGAAATTGTGAGTTCATGATTTCCACGAGAATGATTTTTTGAAAACCTTGTGATTATGGGTCAATACTTGTGATGAACGAAATACACAGTAAATTCGATTGACGATTTTGTGATTGGCTTTCGGGCTAGATTGAGTTATGATATAGCATGTTGTATTCATGCAATTGTGCTTTATTGGGTATGAGATAAAGGAAAGATTGGGAAAATTGCCTAATAAAATAATTATGGAAGCATGGAAAGATAAGAGTTTAGGCAATTGAAAGATGAAAGAGTATATGCTTGAAATGTAAATGCTCATAATTAATGTGTATGTTTTATGTGAGGTTTGAAATGGTTTGTTGATTGTGGTAAATGATATGTTATTCTTATGATTGAGCAAGATGTGCTCATTAAGCTTAATGTCATTTATGTTAGTATAAGTTATGTTATTAGTATGATTGTGAAAGTTATGCTCATGAAGTTTAATGACATTTATGTTAGTATATGTCATGTTATTCATATGACAATGTATAATTAATGTTGTTTATTATTTGCATATGAACTTACTAAGCTATAATTAATGTTGTTTATTATTTGCATATGAACTTACTAAGCTATATAGCTTACCTTCTTCCTTTCCCATGTCTTATAAGGTTAATAAGCTAGCTCGAGTTGGAGATCGCCGGAGATCCTATCACACTATCAAGCTACCATTTTGGGTATATATAAATTCAAGTATTTTGAGTTATGGCATGTATAGGGACTAGGTCTGTAATACCCCCAGACCCGGCCCAGACGTTATGGCCGAGTCTGGGTGTGTCACATCAAAGGGATAATTCAAAATGATTTTGCTAAGTTAAAATTTAAGGCCTAAAAGCCCAAAATCCTTGAATCTTGTAAGTTAGGTTGGGAGTCCATGTTTTAAGTTATAGCCATTTCGAAAACCATGTTTAGACTTCAAAAAAATTATTTATTCAAGTTTTATATTTTAACAGTTGAAACATTAATAACAAAACTCAAAATCTAAAGTCAAATCGGAGTACAATGCCTTATTACAACTCAACAGACATAAAGTAATTTAAAACTAAGTCTTCCAAAACAAATTAAGAACTGCTTGCAGTGTGGCCACCTCTGAGTCCTCTTCCACGTCGAGCCATCTATTGAGGATCACCTGAAACATTCAATAAAAAGGGTGTGAGTTTTGAAACTCAGTGTGTACGACCCTTGCTAATCCAATCAACATACAATTATTACATTGGGCCTAAACCCTATCAAAAACGGTGGTCTTGGGTTTTAGCCCACAATGACCTCATATCACATCAGTATCACATGAATGCAATGCACCCATCTCAAATCCAACCCTGCACTCCATTTCCCTTCCAACCCTACACTCCTGTGGGGATATAAATATCAATCCACCCATCCCTACACTCCAAAGGTAGCACCAGTAGCGGCACTACTCAAACGTTACAGCAAAGCTGCTATAATGGGCTTAAAGCCACCGGTGGATCCACGGTTGTCAAGTGACCATGCGATCCTCAAATCTTCCTCCGTATCATCAAAACCCACCCAAGTGCAACATATATTTCATGAATGCAACATATACATTTTCACACATTCGGCACTTAGGGGTATTTTAGTCATTTCACTACCCAAGGATATTTCTGTAAATCTACTCTATAGGGGTATTTAGGTAATTTTGCAAAGCATGGGTATTTTGGAAATTTTGTAAATCAAGGATATTTTGGTAATTCCACAAATCAAGGGTATTCTGGTAATTTTACAAATCAGGGGTATTTTAGTAATTTTGCAAATCTAAGGATATTTTGGTAATTTCCAAATCAGGGGTATTTGGTCCCTCTCGGGTTTTAGTTATGAACTTTGGCCCATTAACAAGTCCTTGCAGCTAAAGTCAACAGACACTATGCACCAGGTAGGATTCTAGAGAAGAGGAGGTAGGCCACCAGGACCGCTTAAGTACCAAGCTCTCTCTAGATCCAATCCTAGACATGCATATGTACGTTGCCACACTCTAACCCAGTGACTTGTCCATGGACATGTTTAATTATTAGATTCAGTCTTATGCGGTTTAAGAGTTGTTCAAAACTAGGCCTAAAGTCCATTAAACTCTAGCATACTTGTCTACGTCCCTATAAAGCCCATCAAGCCCATTTCACGTTCATATAGCCCATTAAGCCCCAAATCACATCCTTATGGCCCATTAGGCCCAGATCTCATTCATATGGCCTATTAAGCCCAAAATAATTCTAGATCATGTAATATACATGACTAACTCAATTCATATAACCAAATTTCATTAAACTTAGCCTCCGGGCCCACCTGCCCATTTAGCCACTTTCAGCTTTTCGGCATTGTCGATATCATGTGTGTGAGCCTCAGGGCCCACCGGCCCATTTAGCCACTTTCGACTTTTTGGCATTGTCGATATCATGTGTGTATAGTGTTTGTACACACCTGGTTACTATGACGTGCTATACTATCCTTGGTCTTGAACCGACAACCAACCAACCTTCAATCAATCACCCATACTTAATCAAAATATTTACCAAAAGCCAAAGCCTTACCCTAACCGTACCGTGTGCCACCGGGTTCTAATAGCCCTTCCTTAGCTACTAATCACGAGAATCCCCTAGATCTGCACTCACACATACACCATCAAACTTCGAGTGACTCATAATCCACACAAGTCACCCCTATAGATCATACTCACATTCGGTTATTTACTTAAACCATAATCGAGTTGAGTACACTTACACTTTGCTAACGATCCTTACCACGCTTGCGATCTCTGAACCTTACCCTTGTTAATACAAGATTAATGACAATAAGAAGTTAGATAGCCCTTCGGCTTTTAACAAAACACACTAAGGGGTTAACAGAACACTTACCGAATCCACTTTTGATCCTACGGCCTAGATAGCTACTGAATGAGATTCGGCTTTTAACCTTGACTGATAGTAGATAACAATCGATTTGTGATGGAGGAAAACAACAAAGATTCGGCACTAATAGGGATTTCGGAAAGAGAAGATGATGATACTTCGGCAATAAAAAAGTTTGGCTGTGAGAGAATTTGGTAAAAAGGGATTCGGTTATAGGAGATTTTGGCAACAAGGCAAGGTATTTTCGGTTGTGGAAAATATAAGGTTTCGGCAAGAAAAAGAAAAAGAATGGAAAATTCGGCATTACCTAGGACCCCAAATTCGACACAAATACATTTATATAGCCTATAGCCAAAACTTAGCCACCCCTAAAGTCCAATTCGGTACCACTTCATCCACTGCTCATCTCCTAATTTTTCTCCATGATATCTCCCTTATCCATCTCCTAAATTCTCTCTATTGATCACTTCTCCTTAGAGTCCCTCTACACGGCACTTCTAGCCTTCTAGAAGCCTAAAATTAAACTCCAAAATAAAACTAAGCTAGCACTCGAACCTCAGACCTCCTTGCTTGCATATGTCTCCACCTCTCTACACCTTAGTGGTGTCACTTAGCCACTTCACCACAGGCTTCTTTGTGCCATTTTTCACTTATTTATTTAAAAGCCCACTACTCACAACCATGATTCCTTAATTAATTAAATTAAGAATCCTCCACCACAAAACTCAAACCCAGAGCTTCTCCAACACACCTAGACACTCCAAATTTATTAAACCTTTAAAGCCGTCATGTCATTTGTTATTTTCTTGCTCACTTAAAAATTTTATGAGACCCAAAGTCTAATAGGCCCAATTCTACTAGGCCCAAATTCGGGGCGTTACAAGGTCAATTGGTTATATATGTCTTTATAATTGTAGCCAATATGTTGGCTTGTAATCGTCAAAAGCTTGTTTGCTAGTTGGCCATGTAAGTTGGCTTATGTTGGCAACATGGTAGTATGCCTAAGCATATTCATATATGTGAATTTAGCCGTCTGAAAGCATAAACTATCACTTTACATTCTTGTATTAAAACACATTCCAATCCGTTCGATAGTGCATCGTTGAAAAATCACAAATTCTTTACTCAATTTAAACTGGACCAAGAATCAGTGCTTCGGTTAACAATACCTTCAACTATTTTAGGTAATAAATATGAAATATCATAAATGGGACCTTGTATATTCGGTCAAACACTTAAATTTGTAAGTGATGTGTACTAAGTTGTATGTGTTCGGTTATATGGAAATTGTATATGTGGTTGATCTAATGATAGGTTTGTAATGATAAAGATGATGAGTTTATAATTCATGTTATAATGAGCACATTGGATTTAATTGTATCTGTATAATTTATATATTTATGTATCTTGATACACATGCGTTAATTTCTATTATCTTAAAGAGGAAATTTTATGGAGTAGGTTATGTTAAATGCGAACCTTGACTGAGTTTTTTTCGTATGTGCATAGATATACCATAGAGTGCTATGAGAGTTTATGATTAAGTATGTATGTGCGTATGAGTTATGAAATGACAAGGTGATAGTTGAGTAAGTAATAGATGTATTTATGTTACTACATGTGCATAAAGTGATAGGTGCTTACTCAAACTTGTGATAAACATTTGAATAGCTTATATTCGATAATTCAATGGTTAATATGTACAAATATATTCTAAATCTCTTTGAGGTTAATAAATGTATGAATTGTGATAAATGGCTGTGATGATCTGAGTTGAGTCCGGTAATGCCTTATAACCTAGTTCGGCGATGAGTACGGGTTAAGGGTGTTACATTACCCCCTTCCTTTCCCATGTCTTATAAGGTTAATAAGCTAGCTCGAGTTGGAGATCGCCGGAGATCCTATCTGTAACAGCTCGATTTAGGGCCTAGTCAGAATAGTGGTTGTTGGACCACAAATCTGAGGTAGAAATATGTGTTTTATGGCTTTTATGAAGTCTATAAAATGTTTTCATAATTGTGTGAAAAATTCATGAAGAAATTTTATGAACTAGTGAACAATTTGTCTATTAGGACTAAATTGTTAAGATTGGAAAATATGAGATTCTAGAAGATTTAAGTATGAAATAGCATCATATAAATTATTAGAAGTCTTTATTTAGCAATTAGACCAATATATGTTAAGATGGACAAAAATAGACACGGGAAGGAAAAATCTCAAGAAAGGGCCTTAAGGGCATTTTTGCCATTTGGTTAATAAAAGAATTAAAAGGGAAAAAGAAGTCAAAATTCATGTCCATCTTTTTCCTAAGTGCCGAAATTTTCAAGCTCTCCATAGCTAGGGTTTCTTCATCTTTCAAGCTTGATTATAAGTACCTCCTAGACCCGTTTTTAATGTTCTTCGTATTTTTGAGATCCTCGTAGCTCGATTTAGCTATTTCTAGCTATATTTTGGGCTAGGGTTTATGTTCAAAAATTTACCCATGTATGACATGCATGTCTTTTGATGATTTCTAGAAGAATATGAAAGTTTGATGCATGATAAACATCTTTTTCTAAGTGATTTTCATGAGAAATTCATGAAAAGGACTAAATTGTAAAAGTCATGAAAATGGTCATACATAAGTGAAATAGTGGAAATTGGGGGCTGTTGTAGTTAATAAAATGATTCAGTTAGGCTTAAAATACAAGAAAATTGAATAAAAATCATTTTACGAGCCTAGGGGAAAAAGTGTAATTATGTGAAAGTTTAGGGGCAAAATTGTAATTTTACTAAAGTTTGATTCATGGGTCAATTTAGTCAACGTAAGTATTAAACAAGTGAAATTGTTATTATAGATCAAGAAACACGAAGTCCGGACTGAAATCGAGGGAAGAACAAGGTTGTGGACTAAATCGAATATCTACACACATTTTGAGTACCGAGGTAAGTTTTTGTGAAATTAAAGTTACATAATGTTTTTATATTTTTAATTGCTTGATATTTTGTGAAGTCAATATTATTTATATGAATTGATTAATGATGCCTCGAAGAAAGTGTAAAGAGATTATGTTAAGTTGAAGTCCCGGTTGAATATTCGGAATAACAAGGAAACCTATGTCACGACACCGAATAAGGAAGGTCTCGTATAAGACCATGTCTGGGACATGGCATCGACACCGAATAAGGAAGGTCCCGTATAAGACCATGTCTGGGACATGGCATCAGCACCGAAATAAGGAAGTTCTCATATAAGACCATGTCTGGGACATGGCCTCGGCACCAAAGAAAGATCTAGTGTAAGACCATGTCTAGGATATGGCATCGTCATCTACATACGATCTCGTGTAAGACCATGTCTTAGACATGGCATCGACATCGAGATATGAGATACCGTGTAAGACCATATCTGGGACGAAAATATCCAAACCTTTTTACCGGTAAGATTTTCAGGGACGAAAATCCATAATGGGGAGAATTGTAACAGCCCGATTTAGGGCCTAGTCGAAATAGTGGTTGAAACACCACAAATTTGAGGTAGAAATATGTGTTTTATGGCTTTTATGAAGTCTATAGCATGTTTGCATAATTGTGTGAAAAATTCATGAAGAAATTTTATGATCTAGTGAACAATTTGTCTATTAGGACTAAATTGCAAAGATTGGAAAATATGAGATTCTAGAAGATTTAAGTATGAAATAGCATCATAAAAATTATTAGAAGTCCTTATTTAGCAATTAGACCAATATATGTCAAGATGGACAAAAATAGACATGGGAAGGAAAAATCTCAAGAAAGGGCCTTAAGGGCATTTTTGCCATTTGGTTAATAAAAGAATTAAAAGGGAAAAAGAAGTCAAAATTCATGTCCATCTTCTTCCTAAGTGCCAAAATTTTCAAACTCTCCATTGCTAGGGTTTATTCATCTTTCAAGCTTGATTGTAAGTACCTCCTAGCCCCGTTTTTAATGTTCTTCGTATTTTTGAGATCCTCGTAGCTTGATTTAGCTATTTCTAGCTATATTTTGAGCTAGAGTTGATGTTCAAAAATTTACCCATGTATGACATACATGTATTTTGATGATTTATAGAAGAATATGAAAGTTTGATGCATGATAAACATCTTTTTCTAAGTGATTTTCATGAGAAATTCATGAAAAGGATTAAATTGTAAAATTCATTAAAATGGTCATACATGAGTGAAATTATGGAAATTGGGGGATGTTGTAGTTAAGAAAATGGTTCTGCTAGGCTTAAACACGAAAGTTGAATAAAAATCATTTTACGAGCCTAAGGGCAAAAGTGTAATTATGTGAAAGTTTAGGGGCAAAATCATAATTTTGCCAAAGTATGATTCATGGATCAATTTAGTCAATGTGAGTATTAAACAAGTGAAATTGTTATTATAGATCAAGAAACACGAAGCTTGGACTGAAACAGAGGCAAGAACAAGGTTGTGGACTAAATCGAATATCTACACACATTTTGAGTATCAAGGTAATTTTGTGTGAAATTAAAGTTACATAATGTTTTTATATTTTTAATTGCTTGATATTATGTGAAATGAATAAGATTTCTATGAATTGATTAATGATGCCTCAACGAAAGTGGAAAGAGATTATGTTAAGTTGAAGTCCCGGTTGAATATTCGGAATAACAAGGATACCTATGTCACGACATGAGATAAGGAAGGTCCCGTATAAGACCATGTCTAGGACATGGCATCGGCACCCAATAAGGAAGGTCTCGTATAAGACCATGTCTGGGACATGGCATCGGCACCGAATAAGGAAGGTCCCGTATAAGACCATGTCTGGGACATGGTATTAACACCGAAATAAGGAAGGTCCCGTGTAAGACCATCTCTGGGACATGGCCTCGGCACCAAAGAAAGATCTAGTGTAAGCCCATGTCTGGGACATGGGATCGACATCTACATATGATCTCATATAAGACCATGTCTGGGACATGGCATCGACATCGAGATATGTGATACCGTGTAAGAGCATATCTGGGATATTACATCGGCATCAAGATGTGATCCCATGTAAGACCATATCTGGGATATGGCATTGGCCTCGTGATACATGTATGATGAGATTGAGTATCCTTCAATATTCTAAGTAGTTCAACAGGCAAAGAGCTAAGTTTATATACCAATGACAAAGAGTTAAGTCTATGTTTAAAGAGTATAAAAGTGCTAAAGTCATGTGATGAAGTGTTACAAGTACCCATGAGTAACTTACGAGAAATGAATGCAAAATGTGGTACGTAAATTGGTAAGTTTATGCATGAGTAAGTTATATTGATATGTTTGAGAAATTGTGTATTATTCAATGAGATGAATGGATGCTATTATAAGTATTAACGTTGCTATTTATTTCATGCAAACTTACTAAGCTTTACGCTTACCCCACTCCTTTCCCTTTTCCTTGTAGTATCGCCAAACTAGCTCGGGGATCGTAGGGTGTTAGAGCTCGGATCACACCATCAATCATTCTTTTGGTATAGTAAAGTTGATTTATTTTGGGTATGGCATGTATAAGAACTTGGTCGTTTTGCTATGTCATATTCGTTAGCCTAAGTGTTGGCTATTAATATTACTCATCCATTTTGTAAATGGCCATTGAGAATTGGCCAATACGTGTTAAGTTTCATATATTTATTGATGATGAGTTGTATGAAGTGAAAGTTCAAGCAATTGATTGTGTGAAATGCGAAATGTATGCATGATGAATTAGTGATCTTTCATAGTGTATTATTGTTATGTTATGTGTTGCTTGTGGTGGTATAAATGTGTTTACTTTTCAGGGTGGCAATTGGCTTGGAAAATAGCCTCACAATTGTCCACACGGGTAGACACACAGGCAATCCTAATATAAGTCCTCTTGAGCATATGTTATGGATTGGATTTAGCCCGGACGGGCAATCCAGATCAAGCTCTTTAGTTCATATGTCATAAAAAGGATTTAGCTTGGACTGGTAATCCTGTTGTATACATGTGTGGCTTGAGAGTGCACTCTTTGAAATTATACCTTATGGGTATTAATGGACATGGATTAACGGGTTCTGAATTGTACACCTCGAGTGTACTACCGATGTATCCATCGATATTCCAGAAAGATTCAATAGGTAAAACTCTTAACATGAGAAGATATGAATAATAAATGAGTTACTACATGTATCTACTTGAAATACACAAAAATGATGATATGTGACAATTGATACATGGAAATATGATATGATAATATTTGTACTTGGAATTTGATTGATGAGTATAAGCTCATTCTTGATTATAGACCCGTACACCTTGGGTGTACTACTACTGTTGTGACCTTAATATTCAAAAATATGAGTAAGGTCTTGACATGAAATAAGTTGAACTCGAAACGAACTACTATGAAACTATACTTGTAATAATAAGAGATGATTTATACATGATAAATGAGTACATGTTGCGGAAAGCATACATGCTTGGAAACTTAATTGTTGTTGAGCTCATACATGTCTTGTTGTTATTATGAATTATATGACTAACAAGGGCAATGAGGATGTGTGTAGGGCTTGAGGTCAAATTGATTGAATATGCCTTACATAGTTACCTCAAAATAGGATGAATGGTAAGCTAAGTACCATGTTATACGAACTTATTAAGCATGCAATGCTTACGCCGTTTTATTTTTTTCCTATTTTAGAGTAAATCGGAAGCTCGTTGGATTAGAAGCTCGGTAGAAATCACTCAGACTATCCATTGGCCCATGTTGATACATTATGGTAAATCAATTATGGTTGTAATGGCATGTATAGGTTATATTGGCCATGTTGACATGTAAATATAAATGATGCTTGTAATCTAGCCATTGGAATGGCTAGTAATGGTTTGATTTGATATATTTGTAATGTCATACTATGGAAGCTACACATGTGTTAAGTAATTGATCAAATTATGGCTATCATATAGACTAAACCAAGGCAAGATAATAAACATGTATGCATATAATGGTATACCATGTTGGATGATAGAATTTGCTTGATTTGAATGCTTGAAATAGTTGATATTTGAATGTGATTTTAAGTGCAAGTCATTGGTGTGACACAATACCTAGAAATGGCTTTATTTTGTCCACACGGGCGGACACACGGGAATGTGTCTAGATCGTGTGTGACACAAGCCCTACCCCACGGGCGTATGGCCTGGCCGTGTGTCCCCTGTACCTTCAATTCGGGAAAACAAAATGTTCAGAATTGAGCATACGGGCAGAGACAAGGGCGTGTGTCTCAGCCGTGTGGGAGACATGGTCTTGAACACTGGCGTGTGTATTGGCCGTGTGAAACCTGCACCTAATCCGAATTGATTTAATTAACCACAGCCTAGCACACGGGCATGTGGCATGGCCGTGTGGCGCAAGTCAAAGAGCAATCTAAATTGAACACGGCCTGTAGCATCGGCATGTCTTAGGGTCACACAGGCGTGTCCCTTGGACCACACGAGCATGTGAGCCCTGTACCTTGAAAAATTTTTGAAATGTCATAAAAAAAATTTAGAGTTTCCATTTAAATCATGACTCTATTCAAATGCTCATATTGGGCCTCGAGGGTCCATCTAAGGGACGTTATGAGTGACCTCAGTTAATGAATAGTGATTTACATGAGAAAATTCAATCGCAACAATAAAAACTCATATTCCAACACATAGAATCCAAGGTGGAACCAACATCCTAACTTCAGTTGGAGTAATCCAGGGGTGGGCAATTCCAGCAATGCTACACCTGGATATAATCAACTCATGTCACGGTAAAATGTTCAACAAAATTTAGCTTCAAGTTCCTCCTCGATGGAGGATCTATTGGAAGAATACATGACCAAGAATGATGCTATCATACAAAATCAAGCTACATCTTTAAGAGCTTTAGAGAATCAAGTGGGGCAAATTACCAAAGCATTAAGCTCAAGACCGCAAGGAGCACTACCAAGTGATACCAAAAAATCATGATCTCAAGGAAAGGAACTGTGTAAAGATATTACGTTCAGAAATGGTACTGATGGAGCTCGAAACTAACTATTATTTCGACAAAGGCAAGTGCACCTATTGATCAGTAGTATAGCTGTGGTGAGTCTAGAATATCGTATCCTCGAGGACCAAGAGTACTAGTAATTACTATCTTTTTATTATCTAGCCTAATAATTAAAGGGATTTATTTTTAATCTAAAATTAACTAATTAATTTAACTAACTATGAATGCGACAGAGAATGAATTGGGAAAATACTTTTAGACAACTTATATGAGATAAGCAATACCTAAGGAAGAATCCACCTAGAATTCATTTATTACTTTTAATTCATGCGATTTATTCTCTTGACTTAATCCGTAGAAATCCCTAAATTATATTAATACCTCTTTCGAGGCTACTAACAACTGACTCTAGGTTGATTAATTGAAATCTCTTTCTAATTAAAACCCATATTGTCGCCTTAACTCGATCTATGGATTCCTTTATTAGGTTTGACCCTAATCCAGCAGATTTTCGTCGCCCTATTTCTAGGGTTGCAATCACCTCCGCTTAATTATGTTGATCTAATCTTAGGCAGGGACTTTTGCTCCACTGAATAAGCACATTCGACTTGAATTAATAACCTGAATTATCAAACAAGAATAAGAACTCACAATTAAGAATAAGCACAAGTATTTATCTCATGAATCAAAGAATAATAAGATCTGTCTTAGGTTTCATCCCCTCAGGAATTTGAGGGATTTAGTTCATACTAATGAGGGGAAACATATAAGAATAGAGAAAACAACAAAACATAAGAAAACCTAAAAACTTCTAAAGAACTTGATGGGAGATCCTCAGTCTTGATGGAGATCATTCTCCTAAGCTACTCCCGACGACTATCTTGGAGTATTTCCTGCCTTCTACTCGGTGTCTATTCGACGTCCTGTCGACTTTTCCTTTTAGGTTGCCCCTAGGGTGTTTATATAGGCTTTGAGATGCATTACTTAGCCCACAAGTAGCCTTTTCCGAATAGAATTAATCCTAGGGATGGTAGGGACACGCCCGTGTGACACGCCCGTGGTGGACTCCTTCGGCCATGGTTGAATCTGCTCGCCACACACGACCGTGTGATCTGTCCGTGTCCAATGGTCCAGGCCGTGTAATTTCTGATGTAGGCTCATTTTGTCCCTTTTTGGCCCGTTTCTCATTCTTTTCGACTCCCTAAACTCTCCTGAGTATGTGTTAAAATATGTGTAAATTATGGTTTATCAGGTACATAGCTATTAAGAGTTGTTAATGACACCACTATTGAAGAAAGTAGTTCAGATTTTACAAAAAAGAAGAATTTAAAACCAGTAGTGAAGCAAGCTACAAAGGAAAAAAACAACTAGAAAAATGTTGAAGCATATTCACCTTGCATTGCAAATAAAATTACCACGGCAAAACAACCTCAACAAATGGAAGGAAGACCACCACAGCCTTTTTTCTCAGTGTTTCCAAAAATCTAAGTAAGATTTTCAATTCAAGAAATTCTTGGATGTCCTGAAGCAATTACATATCAACATACTGTTGGTGGAAGCATTGGAACAAATTCCCAAATATGTAAAATTCATGAAAGATATCTTATCAAAGAAGAGACGATTAGGGGAGTTCGAGACTGTTGCTCTCACTGAAGGATGTACAGCAATGCTGAGAAATAAATTGCCTCCAAAACTGAAGGATCCAGGGAGTTTTACTATACCTTGCTCTATTGGAAACCATTATGTGGTAAAACACTATGCGATTTAGGTGCAAGTATAAATCTAATGCCTATGTCTGTTTTCAGGAAGCTGGGGATAGGGAAGGCAAGACCTACAATTGTGACTTCGCAATTAGCTGATCACTTATATGCACATATAGAAGGTAAAATAGAAGATGTGTCGGTAAGAGTTGACAATTTTATTTTTCCAATAGATTCTATTATTTTGGAATGTGAGGTAGATAAAGAGGTACCAATCATTAATTGATGTTCAAAAAGGTGAATTAACTATGAGAGTTGATGATCAGTAGATAACTTTTAATGTTTTCGATGCTATGAAGTATGTAGATATAGATGAAGAATGTCTCACTGTGGAGATAGTTGACATAATAGTTCAGGAAGAAATTGCAGAGCTTTATCACAATAACTATAATGCTAATGTAGATTTGATTGAGTTGATTACAATAGAACTGATTGAAGAGCTTGATGAACTGATGGATGTTAAGCAAATCGAGAATGGAGTGAGGAGAAGTTCTGAACCATTAAACTCATCGAACCATTTTTTTAAACTTCCTCGTCCGTCCATAGAAGATCCCCCTATGTTGGAATTGAAGCCTTTGCCAACATATCTGAAGTATGCTTACTTAGGAGACAACAACACATTGCAAGTAATTATTTCCGTGGCATTGACATTAGTTTAAGGAGCTCAATTATTGAAAGTTTTGAAAAAATCTAAGAAAGCATTGGGATAGACGATTGCGGATATCAGAGGAATCAGTCCAGCAATCTGCATGCACAAAATATTACTAGAGGATTGCCATGGCAAATCTATCGAGCAGTAGAAAAGCGTAAATCCTATTATGAAGGAAGTTGTCAAGAAGGAGATTATCAAATGGATGGATGCTAGAATCATATACCCAATGTCAGATAGTTCTTGGGTGAGCCCTGTTCAATGTGTAACTAAAAAAGAGGATGTCACTGTGGTAAGCAATGATAACAACGAAGTCATTCTTACTCGTATTGTCATAGGATGGAGGGTTTGTATGGACTATTGGAAACTCAACAAAGCAACAAGGAAGGACTATTTTCCTCTGCCATTTATTGATTAGATGTTAGATAGATTAGCAGAGAAATCCTTCTATTGTTTTATAAATGGTTATTCGGGGTATAACCAGATTACCATAGCTCTTACTGATCAAGAGAAGACCACATTCACACGTCCTTATGGAACTTTTGTGTTTCGAAAAATGTCATTTGGATAATGCAATGCCCTTGCAACATTTTAGCGTTGCATGATGGCAATATTTTTAGACATGGAGAAATTTTTAAAAGTTTTTATGGATGACTTCTCAGTGTTTGGCGATACATTTGAAGATTGTTTAAAACCATCTAGAATTAGTTCTTTGTTGCTGTGAAGAAACCAACCTTGTTATTAATTGCGAAAAATGCTACTTCATGGTCTGTGAAGGCATTGTTCTAGGACATAAAATTACACAGCAAAGGAATTACCATCGACAAATAAAAAATTGAAGTTGTTGAGAAATTGCCACGACCCTCCACTGTTAAAGGTATTTGCAGTTTTCTGGGCCATGCAGGATTCTATAGACGATTCATCAAAGATTTGTTGAAAATATCAAAACCCGTGTGTACATTGATAGAACACAACAAATCTTTTAATTTGGATGATCAGTGCTTACAAGCATTTGTAACAGCCTAATTTTCAGTGGTGTCGAAAACAATGATTCGAGATCACTAAATCCAATGAGTGAGATCAAAAATTTAGTAAATTAATATTTATAAGTCACGTGTGAATTTAAAAGTATTCTTGAATTAGAGAATGTTGTGATTCAAAAGAAATTATTAGGTAAACTGGGTTAAAATGAGGTATCGAGACCTCAAATTTATAAACCAAGCCATAAATATTTTTAGAAATATTTTATGGAGTGTTATTGAGTTAATATTAAAGTTTCGTTAGGAAATTTTAACGTTTCGATAGTTAATTAATTAAAAAGGACTAAATTATAAAAGGTACAAATACCTTTAACTGTGGAGGGTGGTGGCAATTAAATGGGTTGGACGGTATGGGCAAAGAAATAAGTAAGAAAATAATGGGATATAAGAGTAAAATTGGAAACTTTGCAAATTGATTAAATAAAACAAAGACTAAATTGAAAAATCTAGAGATCTCTTCACTTTTCTTCAGCCAAAACGCCATAGAAGGTCGAAAAGAAGCTGGTTTTTCATATTTTTTCACCATGTGAGTTAAATTCTTGCTTTTTCTTTGAAATTTTGATGTTTTTGTGACTTTTACAATTAGGTCCACCTATTGAATTCATTAGTTTTTGATTCTATGGGTGATTTTGAAAGTTGCCATGGATGAGTGATGTATGTTTATGATAAATTACCATGAATTTGAAGCTTTAATTTTATTATATGATGATTTTATTAAGTGGTTTTAATAGAAACTGACTTTTAGGACCTAATTGTGAAAAAGTTTAGAATTAGGGTTTGATGTTGAAATTCTGAATGCCAAAGGGTATATAGTAGTTTAGAATGATGGAATAAAGTGTTAACTGAGAAAAATAAGCTCAATTGATGGGCTAATTGATTAGGGACTAAATTATAAAAATTGTAAAATTTAGGGTAAAAGTGTAATTTCAAAAATTGAAGGGCATAAATTGTGAAGTGAATTAAAATCAAATTAGATGCTAATGAATGGACAATTTTACATTATAGATCAAGAATCAAAAGATAAACGTGAAAAAGAGAAAATTGTCGATTAGTCCCTGAATCCCTACAACTTCTACGAATTGGCCCAGGTAAGTTCATATGGTTGAATTTTATGATTGATTGTTAAAATTAGAGATTATATAATGTATTATTTCATATCTTTGTTATGGAATTATGATTATCGTGATAAAATGAAAATCAAAGCCAATGTTCAAATTAAGTAGAACGCTGGATTGAGTACAATCGTACAGTGTCAAGTGAAGTGATAAGTGATGAATTGATGGATAAGTCATGTTATAACCATGGCAAAGTGTAAATGTGAGACCATAGTTGGGCTACTGCATTTCAATGTAAAGTCCATAACTGAGTTATGGCACAGTGAACGTAAGACCGTGGTTGGAACATGGCAGTAAGTGTACATGTATAAGACCATAACTGGGTTATGGCATCATGAGTGAAAGATCATGGTAGGGCCATGGCAATATTTATGTACGACTATAGTTGGACTATGGCATCAAATCAACGATGTACTTAAATCCATAAGACATTCACTAATTTGACAAAGTCTAGTAAGTGTTACATGAATTAATATGATAGAACTTTAGTAATTATTGGTACTGAGCTCAATAAAGTGAATTCATCATTTGGAATTGTGAATGATGGGAAATGTTAGCAAAATGTTAGTTAAATGATTTATTAAAGTATGGTCGGTAAGATTAACATTTTATGCCTATGAACTTACTAAGCTTTCATAAGCTTACTCCTGTGTGTTTAATGTTTTGTGTAGATTAACAAGATTTCGGAGGATTGGATCAACACATCGGGCCACACTATCCAGATTTTCTCCAGTAGATTTTTATATTACGACTTATGGTTTATATGGCATGTTTAGGATTGAATGGTAAAAGGTTAAACTTAAACTAAGAGTGTGAATGATGTATATGTAAAAATATGAATGCATGTTAGTATGTTTATACTTAGAAGTTTATTATAGTATAATAATGAATGAGATTATATTGGTAAGTTTGGCTAAACAAGTTTTATGATGGTTTATTTTGAGGAAAATAAGTATGTTAATTTGTATTGGTTGTTGGATTGGAGTATATTGGTATATGAAAGTGTTTTGTGCAGGTTAAATGCATAAAGGGTGAGAAAAGTGGCCTTAAAATGGCCTATTATCGTCCACACGAGTAGACACACAGGCTGTGTCTTGACCATGTGAGACACATGGCCTGGCACATGGGCATGTGATTTGGTTGTGTATCCTCTGCATCTTAAATTTGAGAAACATAATGCTCAGGATTGGGCACACGAGCAGAGACACGGGCGTATGTCTCAGCCATGTGTGCCACATGGCCTAGAACACGAGCGTATGTCTTGGCCGTGTGAAAATTGCACCTTCACTATTTGCAAGTCAGAGTGTTAGGCGGGTTAGGAACACGACTGTGTGACCTGTGTCACTTGGCCGTGTGAACCACATGGCTTACCCACACAAGCGTGTGACCTCTGTATATGAGAAAATTTTTAAATTTCTCGAAAAATTTCCTATGTTCCTGATTTAGTCCCAACTCGATTTTAATATTCATATTGGGCCTCGAGGGTCCATTTAAGGGAAATTATGAATGATTTTGAAAATGATTAGTAATTGATCTGAATTATCTACAATTGTTCTAAAATTTTTAGTAATGCTCCGTAACCCTATTTCGGCGATGGATATAGGTTAGGGGTGTTGCAGCGTTTGAGTTGAAAAAGCGGCTAGTCACGGCGCCAATAGTCACAGCACCAAATTAGACTCTGCATTTCGAACTTACGTGTGATGCTAGTGACTTTCTCGTAGGGGCAGTACTTGGGCAAAGAAAGAACAAGGTATTTCATGCTTTCTACTATGCAAGTCGTACGTTGACTAATTCACAGCTAAATTAAACTACCACTGAGAATAAGCTATGAGCTATGGTATTTGCCTTCGAAAAATTCAGAGCTTATTTAGTAGGCACCAAAGTTACAGTTTATACTGACCACTCTACTATTAAATATGTGGTGACAAAGAAAGATGCCAAGCCCAAATTGATTGGATCGATATTGTTATTGCATGAATTTGATCTGGAAATTAGAGATAGAAAAGGCACAAAAAATCAAATTGCTGATCACTTGTCTCAAATTGAAGCAGGAAATGAATACGGTAATATTCAGCGCATTCAGGATGATTTCCCAAATGAGCAACTGTTAGTTGCCATGGCATTACCATGGTATGCTGATATCGTAATTTTTTGGTTAGTGGACTGCTGACACTTGACCTCACAAATCAAAAACGGAAAAAATTTCTCCATGATGCCATACAATATTATTAGAATGAGTCATTTTGATTCAAACATTGTGCAGACCAGACAATTCAGACATGTGTTCCAGATGATGAGATTCAAAGTATTTTATTTTATTTTCATTCAGCACCGTCTGAAAAGCACTTTAGAGGCATGAGAACTGCGGCAAAAATTCTCCAATCAGGTTTTTATTGGCCAACTATGTTTAAAGATGCTCATGAATTTTTCCAAGCTTGCTATCATTGTGAAAGAACTTCAAATCTATCAAGGAGGTATTAGATGCCCTTACAAACTATTTTAGAAGTGGAACTATTTGATGTCTAGGGAATTGATTTCCATCTTCTTAGGGCAACGCATACATACTTTTAGCTATTGATTATGTCTCCAAGTGGGTTGAGGTTATTGCTTTACCAACAAATGATGCCAAATCAGTATTAAAATTTCTCCATAAGAATAGTTTTACAAGGTATGGTACTCATTGTGCTCTAAATAGTGATGAAGGCTCACACTTTGATTGCAAATCAGTTGCTAATGCTCTGAACAGGTATAGAGTTAAACATAAAATTTCCACGGCATACCATCACTAGACAAATTGGCAGGCAGAAGTCTCTAATAGAGAGATTAAACAAATTTTAGAGAAGGTAGTCAATCCCAACCGAAAAGATTGGTCATTTAGATTGGATGAAGCTTTATGGGCATATCGCACTGCATTCAAGACACCATTGGGGATGTCACCCTTCAAGCTTGTTTATGGGAAACACTATCATTTTCCCATTGAACTTGAACAAAAGAAATATTCGATAATTAAGAAATTGAATATAGATTGGAGTGTTGCTGGTACCAACTGCCTATTGGAGTTGAATTAGATGGAAGAATTTTGAGCACAAACATGTGAAAATGCCAAGCTGTATAAAGAAAAGATTAAGCGATGGCATCACAAAAAAATTTTTCCACGGCAATTTGCACTTGGACAATAGGTCCCGTTATTCAATTCCAAACTTAAATTATTTCTTAGCAAATTGAAATCTCGTTGGTCAGGTCCATTCAAGATAGTGCATGTTTTTCCTCATGGACCTGTGGAAGCTAAAGATAGCAAGACTGGTTCCATTTTAAATTATTTCGTGCCCCTATTTGTACTTCGATACCCCTGAATAGCACCTATGTTCCCTGTTTACACTCCGATAACTTTGAATCGAGTAAAATATGAGTTGTATTCAATTGTTTTTAAGTTTAACAATAAACTATGCTCTTACTAAGCTCTATAAGCTTATTCATTTTTGTGAATTATTTTGTAGATCGTTGTTATTGACGTTTGGATGGATCGAATCTACGGCTCACACTATCCTTTGATGTTGGTAGTTCTTGTGTCCCTTAGGCTCGTGGCATGTATATGTGGCTATATAGGTTATTTTGGTACAATATGACAATATCCTAACCAAGTTGACAGGTATCTTTTTGTATAGTTAGAATGGTATGAAATTGCACGCTTGTGAATTGTTTTGGTTTGTGAGTGAATTAAGTGTTATGATAGAAATGGATCGAGGTTTATATGTTTTAGATGTTCATGTTGAATTTAATAGTGGTGCCTATGAAGGCACATCAATTGATTGTTTTTAGGTCATTAAAATGGTATGTTATGTTAAGTTGCTTGTGATCTCA
Organism: Gossypium australe; assembly: GCA_005393395.2. Classification (NCBI taxonomy): domain Eukaryota; kingdom Viridiplantae; phylum Streptophyta; class Magnoliopsida; order Malvales; family Malvaceae; genus Gossypium; species Gossypium australe. The sequence continues at coordinate 105,479,232 of CM016621.1, read as the reverse complement.
ATTGTGGTATGCTTTAAGATGATATTGAATTAGTAGTGTATGCTTTTAGTGTAGTAATGCATAAGTTTAGATATGTTGGATGGTTTGTGATTGAGGTGCCTTATTAGGATATTGGCTATACGGATTAATGGTATAGTGAATTGGTCATTTTATGCATGTTTTGGGCATGTTTTAATGTCTTGGTCATATATGCAAATTGTATTTAGGTACATGCTTGAATTAGGTGAAAGGAATAGCTTGATTTTGGCTAATTACTTGTCCACACGGGCTAAGACATGTGCGTGTGTCTCAGTTGTGTGTCACACACGGCTATGCGACATGGCCATGTGTCCTCTGTAGGTTTTAAATACTGCAAGTCAGGTTGTTACACGGCCTAGCACATGGCCTGACACATGGGCGTGTGGCTTTCCTGTGTGACCCAAGTCAAAGAGTTACACAGGCATGGACATGGGCTGGGACACAATCATGTGTCCCTATTTCGAATGTTACAAGGCTTGAGACACGGGCGTGTGTCTCAGCCGTGTGACCCCTACAGTTTAAAATTTTCTATCTTTTTCATCAATGTTTCAAATGATCTCAATTTAGTCTCGAATCGTTTCTAAAGTGATTCTAAGGCCTCAAGGGCTCGATTAAGGGAAAATATGCATGTTTATAAATGGATAATGCTATGTTTAATGAAATGCTTGAAAGTGAATGATTTTAGGTTACGTTTATTCGGTAATACTTCGTAACCCTATTCCAGCAACGGATACGGGTTAGGGGTGTTACAGAAACCTTATAGAGTTGTAAGGTTAAACATTGTCCTCAAAGGTTAATCAAATTAGTGAATTTGGGAAAATCCTTAGTAGTGTAAAGCTAAAGTAGTGGAGTAGGCAATTGGGGCCGAACCACTCTAATCATTGTGTTTAATTGTTCTATATTTTCTTTCAAGCTTTCACAAAATTTTAAAAGTCAATTCACCCCCTCATGGTAATTTCAGATTTATTAATCGAGCTAACACTAGTGTATTCGAATGTATAATTGTTTTAACGAAACAAAGATAAATTACAAAGTTACTCTTTTAAGTTTTGATTTAATTTTAACTGACCATTCTAATATAAATTGTAATTACACAATTAAATAATTTTAAATCTAAAAAAATATTAATTATTATCAATAATACTTGAAAAAAAATCTCTAAACAAGTAACAAAATCTAAAATCAAATCAATATATAATACGTTAGTTCAAAAAATATTTGATAATACTATTACTAATTAAATTAACAAAAAAAAGTAAATATCATATGCATTTTTATCTAATTACTCTAACATTCCTTATTGCCAATTATTCGTTAATATTAAGCATATATGCATTTTTATCATCTATTAGTTCTTAACCAAGTATAAATAATTAATAATAAATACAATGTAATTTAATTAATTATTTAGTAGGAAAATGAATAGAAGTTATCTATGTCAATAAAAATTTCAAATTACTTAAATGAGATTAGTAAAATAAAGTATATTATATTCAATATATATATATCCTAAAACTAAATGGAAAAATCTCAAAATTATACATGAACTATGATTCAATGTGCAATTTGGTACATGGACTTTGATTTGGAGCAATTATATACATGAAACTTTGATTGTGATTCAAATATATACATGCAACTTTCATGATGTGATCCCAAGTCCAAGCTATGTGGAAGGCCTTGGGGCTTATGCAAAAACGTTGGAATCAAGCCCAAATTGGTCATGCCCAAGTTGGGTCCAGCCCAACTCCCATGCGAGTCTAAATCATTCAAATTTTGGACGAATTCTTTAAAGGGCCTGATTGATTAATCAGTCAATTCTAAGACTTTTTATCATAAGTTTATTTTAATAAGTTTGTGCTTTGATTTAATTCCATAGATTTTATCATGCATTTTGTCTATTTGTGTGTTGCTCACTTTACGATATTGTGTTTTATTGCATGTTCCTTGTAAATATATATACGTGTTATCATGTCTTTTATGTCTAAATTGCTAAGTTGTTAATTATTAATAGCATGTATGTGTGTGTGTCTTGTGTTTATATGATATATGCGTGTGAGTCAAGTGTCTAGTTTATTTTTTCTTTTAGTCTTGGCCGAATATATAGTGTGAGATGTTGAAAATGGCTGATGCATATTTATACTTGCTATAGATGACTATTTGTGTGGGCCAAGATTGACCAATCATTTGCCGAATACACGTACAAGATAAGCTTCCAGAACCAACCTTTAATGTGGGTTCATTGCGACCGATTGTATGTTGCCTCAATTCATGTCACCAGCTTGTCTTAAGGAGGAAGAATTCCAACACTTAATGGAGATACATGGACGATGAAGGAATTTCTAGAAGCATGTTTCCATCCATGCATCACAAGCTCATTAAGGCATCATTTAAGAACATGCATGCCCCATGAAAAGAAATATTTGGTCAAGGGGAGATTAAGGGAATTAATGGCGGAACATTCATGGAATAAGGAGATTACTTAAGGCTAAGAATGCATTAATGCGCCAAGGGAAACAACATGTCTTTTCGGCCAAAACATGCACTACCCTTAAAAGCATGAACCGAATTTATTAATTGTATGTGAACATATTGATATTAAGTGTGAATATGTTTATGGTGTTTGTGAACACAATAGGTGTCGAATTTGAATGTTCATTTTAGGTGCTATACAAACCGTGTAAAATGACATTTGAAGGCTACCATATTTTAGAATAAAAAATATACTTTGTGAGATTTTCTCTCTAAGTTCTTAACCGAATTGCTTGGACTTATCAAATTATTTACGAGTTTGTGGCGTTCACCCCTTATCTTGTCACTTCATTTCCTACCATGGAGTGTGGTGACTTTACATACCAAGGTTCGAATATTTGTGTATAAAATTACACATTACACCAAAGTTCATATATAGTTTCGAGATTTATCCTTAAAACTAAAACACTACTATTATTGTATAAAAATAAATTTTAAAACTCATATCATATATGGACATGTTTAGAAAGTTATATGGTAAATGAATGTTTGTGTAATTGTTTGTTTACCCTTTCTCCCTTAAGAATTAAAGAGTGCAATTGAGCATCTCAAATTACACTGGATCCAATAATACTCAATAATTACAATGATTATTCGAAAATGTTACATATGTAATATTAATAGATAACTTTATAAATCTAACTTTAATAATTGAATTTTAATATAATTATTTGTAATTAGGCTAAAAATAAAAATGCCTACAAATCAAATGAGATACGATTAATTTCCAGCTAAATAAACTGTAAATTAACTGAGAAAAGTGCTAATTATAAATGCCCGCTTTTTTTTTTTTTGGAACCATTAAAACATTAGTTATACCCAAAAGAAAAGAAAAGAAAAGAAAGTGTAATTATATTGATTCTGGAATTTTCCGCTAATCATCCCCAATATTAAATAGTGGGATGGGAGATGGTGACATTATGGTATAGTTGGGGATAGGTAAACGAAACTGACAAGCTAATCAAAAAAATTGATGCGGTCCATGGGATAATACATTATTAGAGAGGTATAATTTTCCTAGTAAAATCTAGTTCAATATTTTTGTAAGTTTCGTTCGATAGATACCTTTATTTTAAAACCATTTTCTATTATTTTTATTTTTAAAAATCTTATGAAAACCCTCATAAATTAATGTATAAGGTAAATTATACTATTAGTTACTATAATATAATTATTTTTGGTTATTTAATTAAAAAAAGTTACAATTTAGTCATTGAATTATTCAAAATTTTTCATTTAAGTTATTAGACTATTAAAATCGATACTATATGACTTTCCAAATACGCAGAATATCATCAATGAATATCGCAACAAATCTATCCAAATACGGTCTGAATATTCTATTCATTAAATCCGTAAACACTGCAGGTGCATTTGTTAAACCAAACGGCATCACAAGGAATTCATAATGTTCGCACCTTGTTCTAAATGCTGTTTTTGGCACATCCTACTCTTTCATCCCTAACTGATAATAACCAGGACGAATATCAATCTTCAAAAACATTGTTGCACCTTTCAATTGATCAAACAAATCATCAATGCGAGGCAGTGGATACTTATTCTTGATTGTAACTTTGTTGAGCTGTCAGTAATCAATATATAATTTCAACGATCCATCCTTCTTCTTAAAAAATAGAACCGGTGCACCCCAAGGTGAAAAACTAGGTCGAGCAAAACCCTTGTCAGTTAGTTCTTGCAACTGTGCTTTCAACACTTTTAACTTTGTAGGAGCCACTCTATATGGTGCTATCGATATTGGTGTTGTTCCTGGTACCAGATCTGTAGCAAATTTAACTTCTCTAACCGGCGGTAATCCAGGTAACTCCTCTGGAAACACATCAAACACTGGCACTGATTTAATCTTTGATTCAGACACTTTAGTATCTAATAGATAAGCAATGTAAACATCATAACCTTTTCTCACATATTTCTATGTTGACATGGCTGATATTACATTAGACAACCCATCCATTTTATTTAATTCAATACAGAGCATTTCACCATTCGGACATTTCAACACAATATGCTTTTGTTTACAATTTACCACGGCATCATGCTGTGTTAACCAATCCATGCCCAGAATCACATCAAACTCATCAAACGATAATAGCATCAAATCAGTCGGGAAACAATAACCCCGTACCATTAACGGGCAATTCTTGCAAATTTTATCAACCATTACATATTGGCCTAGGGGGTTCGATCCTTTAACCACGAAATCAGTGGACTCGACAAGTAAATTTTTACTAGAGTAGTTACATCAATATCAATAAGAGAAAAAGTACCAGTAATAACATCTGGAACAGAGGCATCTTCACGTGCAAGAATACCATAAGTCTTAGTTGGTGCTCGTGCTTCAGATCTTACAGTGGAGTCTTTTGTCACACCATGACTACCAAATTTCCAGGATTACAAGGTTGTCTACCTCTCGCAGCTGTATTGCCCGGCCTCGAAGTTTGAATAGTATCTTTTTCAGGTTAATCTGAGTAGTCTCTAAGATAGTGGTCAAAGGAACCACATCTGAAACATGCTCCACTCTTCATTATACACTCACCAAAATGTAGCTTTGTAATATCCCGGGTTAGGGGCTGTTTTGTTGTTGCATGTTATTGCATGTGTTAGTGTGCTGTGTTGCTATTTCGGTGTTTTAGGGGCTTAATTGTAGCCTAGGTGTATGCCTGAGTGAATGGGAAAATTTTGGTTTTTGGGTGTTAAGTCAGGGGAGCTGTTGGAGCTAGGGTATAAGGGTTTTCTTTGGTGTTTTATTGCACAAGTGAAGAGCTGGCAGAGTGGCAAGGGAGGAGCTTGGTGTGGCGTCATCTACAGGTGAGGGAGGTCCAGAGTTCAAGTCGTAGAGTTTCCATTTTGGTTCCTATTTTGGACGGCATGGAGGGAGAGGTAGAAGGCAACTAGAACTCTTGCATGGACTTGGTCTTCACTTTCAAATGGAAGGTGGAGAGCAAAATTTGGAGGAGGACTTGTTCAACTCATTTGAAATGAGTGGCTTGGAGGAATTGGGGGGATGTGGCCGAAAATTAAGGAGTGGTTGAGGTGTTGGCCGAAACTTGGATGCTTCATGGGGGAGTGTTCGGTTTTGGATGGTTAGTGGGGAGTGTGCCGAAAATGCTTGGTGCATTTTGGTGAATTTTCGGTCACCCTTTGTCAAAGCAAATTCTTTCTTTTCTCTTTTGAAATCGAGAGTTCAAGAGCATACAACCGAGCCTGTTTTCTCCTAAGCTTTCTTGGTAGCCGAATATTTCCCTCTTCATGATCTTTTCTTGTTGTCATTTGTGGGAACCGAAACTCAACCTCTCTTCTTGCATTCTTTGTTTTCTTTCATTCTTAAAAATATTGATAGCCGAAACTAATACCTTCTCTTATCATATTTTCATTTCTTTCCTTTTGATACACTAGTGCCGAATTCACATTGCCTCTTAGCCAATTTTTTCCATCTATTTTCTTCCATTTCTTGAAGCACCTGAGCCGAATTTCTTCATTCATCCTTTCCATCTCTTTTGTGCCGAAACCACAATCTTTTGCACCTCAGACTTTTATTTTCTTTTCTTATACATTCTTGCCGAAACCCCATTCTCATTTCACATCTCTTTTTCTCTTTCTTTCCTGTGGAATCCGAACCCAAGGGTGTTAATCCCTAGGAGCCGAATATTAGGGTGTTGTGGACATCTTGGGTGTGGTGTACAATCGGGTTTAGGACAAGGTAAGTCAGTCAAAGTTTCAATCCTCTTTTCTCCCTTGTACGCTATTAATTTTGATGTTGTTAAGAGCCGAATATGGCAACCATTGATGGGTGTTATTCTCTTTTGTTAAAACCGATTCCTTGTTAGGGCATTCGGAATTTCGAAGCAATCAAGTGAGGCCTTTACCTGTTAGGGACCGGTTGGTAAGTAGGGGTAAGTATTTGGTATTGTTATTATTTCAATCTTTTAGGTTCGATTAAGGCAAGGGTAACAAGGTTTAATTGTTCTCTCTTGAAGGGTAGCCGATTGTTGGAGGGAGAACCTTTGTGGTTCGGGTTTGATAAGGAATCAAACCAATAGCAAGGTAAGGGTGATTCGACAAACCCTTTTGGTCTAAATGGTGTTGGCCGAATGTTATGGATGCCTAACCCCTATGTCTTGGCCGATTGTAGGAGCTAGTAATCGTGGGGCTTAGATCGTTTTCGTCGGGATTCTAGACTCGTATTTACCAGGTGTGTAACTAACACACCCATACTTAGTGATATTATTATTAAACCTGGTTGCCTATTAAAAACATGGCAGTTTGATGGATTGATATGATACCCTTTTGGGTATGATCTTGGACTCGGGTAAGTCAGTATTGTTACAAGCTTACCGATGATCTATATGGTATCATGACTATGTATGTATGTGATATGGGGTATGAGTCAAACATATTAGCATGATAAGCATGATTTGTATGATATGCATGATCACATGAGTATGGTATGTTGATGGGTGATATGAGTAGAGGGAGCAGTGATATTTTGTGCTGACGAGCACCAGTGTTTTGGTAACACAACTTTGTGACTTTGGGTCACCAGAGGTTTGGCACCTCCAGAGGTTTGGCACCTCATTGCGACTCGTCCCTGTGGTTTGACACCACCGTGGGTTGGCCCCACTTGAGATATGGGATCGTCTGCTAGTGATTGGGTATCACACAATGGGTTGGCCCCATCACTCGATTATTGTGACTACGGTCACCAGTGCTTTGGTAGCACATTTGTGTCTTTGGGACACCAGAGGTTTGGCACCTCATTGCGACTCATCCCTGTGGTTTGACACCACCGTGGGTTGGCCCCACTTGAGATATGGGATCGTTTGCTAGTGATTGGGTATCACACGATGGGTTGGCCCCATCATCGGATTTGTGACTTCGGTCACCAGTGCTTTTGGTAGCACAAACGTGTCTTTGGGACACCAGTGGTTTGGCACCACATTGACGGATATTGTGTCTTTGGGACACCAGTGTTTTGGTAACACATTGTGACTATATGTCACCAGTGGTTTGGCACCACCAGTGGTTTGGTACCACACGGGGTAGAAAAGGAGATACGGATGGTTAGGATCGGGTTGCATTGATTATGTTGCTATGTATGTTGTGTGTTGGCATGTTGATTTATCGGGAGCGGGATTTATGCACTGAGTCATTCGACTCACCCTCTCCTTTGACATTTCAGGTGACTCGTAAACGCGGACATGGAGCCGGGATGGACTCGGGGTGCTCATGCCATGCTGAATAAAGTTTTACTCAGACTCTTTAATTTGGGTACTTTAGTTCATTTAATTTTTACTTGGGTTTATTTTGGGTTGTAAGAGGCCTATTAAATTATGTTTTATGATGTTATGCTTTAAGTTAGATATTTTTAACATGCTTTAACAAAATAAGTTGGTTTGAATTTTACTAAAATCTGGAAAGACAATGATTTCAAAACTATAACGCAACGTGTTTTAAATTATATCGTCGGGTATCACACTATGTTTTCGTATTAAGCAAATTCAAATGATTTCCAAATCAAACTCAATTTTCTACTAAGTCAGAAATGTTTTAAGTGACACTAAGAAACTACTGAAGTTTAAATGGAATAAACTCGTTTTAACTACACATTTTGGTTAAGTTTTCAAAATTTCCGGGTTTCAAATACACCATTTGATTTCAAACAAGTCTACTCCAATTTTCTTCAAGTTCACTATGTTTTCACCCCACGAAAAATCTAAACCTCTTAAGTACGTTTTTCCCCGTAACATACCAGATTCGGACGTGGTGTCTTGTCCGGGTTTGGGGTGTTACAAGCTTATTACAGTGCTTGCACCTGGGTTTGGTGTTTCTAACACTACCCGCACTTGCTACAGATGTAGCTTGAGATTTTGGGCTGAAGCGTCGAGTACCTCTGTCTCTACCTAAATATCCTGCAGAGGTAGTAGAATGGTCTTGGTATTTCTTTGATTTCTTTGATGCAGGCTGGTGTGACTTTCCCGTAAATCTTTTACTTGAAGTTCTGGCTTCAATCTCAGCTTGTCTTTTCTCTTTACTCAGTTCTTTAGCTTTCTAAGCTCGATCAACCAGTACAACAAATTCTTTTAATTCAAGAATCCCGACTAACAATTTTATGTCTTCATTCAAACCCTCTTCAAACCGTTTACACATTGCGGTTTCAGTGAGGATACATTCTCTAGCATATTTACTCAGTCGAACAAATTCCCGTTCATATTCAGATACAATCATTTGACCCTGTTTAAGCTCCAAGAATTCTTTACGTTTCTGGTCAAGAAATCTCTAACTGATATATTTCTTTCGATACTTAGTTTGGAAAAATTCCCAAGTGACCGGATCTTTTGGCACCATAGGAATTAATGTGTTCCACCATTAGTAAGCTGACTCTTTTAACAGAGACACTACACAATTAAGACATTCAGCCGGTGTACAAGATAGTTCATCAAGAACTAGGATTGTATTTTCTAACCAGAACACAGCTCTTTCAGGATCATCTTCAGCGGTAGCTCGAAATTCTTCTGCACCGTAGTTGTAGATTTTATTAACAGGAGGCTTACTAGGCATATCGGGAATCAGTTGAGAAACAGGAGGGGGTGGAGGTTGTTGCACAGCCGTATTTGTTCTTACAAATTTAGTAAATCATTCATTCATCATTTGGAAGAAGGCTTCTTTAGCCTCTCATCCTCGGCCCTTTGATACGGGTCTTCTACTACTCGAGGTTGCTCTTTGCACAGAGGCTTGAGCATTACTTTCAGCTTCTTAGGAATCAGCTCGGTTGGATGACATAGCTAGACTCGTATATTCCAGTTAGTCTGAGAATCGACTAAACCGTAGCTCTAATACCAATAAATGTAACACCCTTAACTCGAATCCATCGCCAAAACAGGGGTACGGAGTACTATTGAAATTTATGGATCAAATAACAGAAATTTCATATCATTTAACACTCGTATCAGAAACAAATCCAAATCCATCATATTGTCCCCTATGTGATCCCTCGAGGCCCAAAATACATGTTAGAAATAAGTTGGGTCTAAACCGGGTACTCAAAGAATTTTTCAAAAAATATCAAAATTATCCTAAGGTACAGGGGACACATGCCCGTATGGCGAGGCTGTGCGTCTCACATGGTCAAGAGACACACCCGTGTCTCAGGCCGTATGGACATTTGAAATAGGGACAAATGACTGTGTCCCAGCCCGTATCGAAACTTATGAGATCTTTGACTTGAGTCACACGGCCAAGCCACACGCTCGTGTGCTAGGCCGTGTGAGCATAATGACTTGCATTAATAAGGTGCAGGAGTCACACGGCCAAGCCACACGCCCGTGTGCCAGGCTGTGTGAATAATTTGAGCATTCTGTTTTGCAATTTATAAGATGCAGGGGACACATGGCCAAACCACATGCCCCTGTTCTAGGCCATGTGAACAATTTTGAGTATACTGACTTATGCAAAAAAAAAAAAAAAAAAATACAAGGGACATACGACAGTGTCACATGGCCATGTGTCACACACGGTTGATACACACACCCATGTCTCTACCCGTGTGGATGAAAATAGGCCATTTTCAAGCCATATTTCTCACCCATTTTGGTCTCAACCTAAACACATCAATTTGCACATTCACAAGCCAAAACAATGCAACCAAAACAAGTCAAAGTCATGTCTTAAACATGACATATTACCACATATATCCAAGTATCCAATCTGACAAATTAACTTAATAAACATATATGCATATTTTACGAAATATACTATCTCAAACCAATCATCAATATGCCTATATGTTTTCCATCTATTAACTACTTCAAACACACATCAAACATGTTAAGGCCACATATATAAATATCAAAATATACCAATCACAAGCCATACCAATGGCTAGTTTCAACCAAACATTTACATGCCATCATTGGCCAAATTTTGACTATACATGCTATTATAACCAAAATTGATTTACTATGTATACCGAAATGGGCCGATGGATAGAGTTAGCTTCGACCAGCTTTTAACTTTAACGAGCTTCCGAGTTACTTTAAAACAGGGGAAATATAACAGTGTAAGTATTTAAGCTTAGAAAGTTCGTATAACATGGAATTTAACTTACCACTTAATCACAATTAAGGTTAGCATTTAAGGCATAATCAAACCAAACTGGCCAAAAGCCCTAACACGTATCCTCATCAACCATGTTCGTCATGTATTTCATATGAAAATCAAGAAACATGTATGAGCTCATCAATAATCAAATTTCCATATACATATACTTTCCATATCATGTGTTCATATAACATGTACAAATTATATCTATGTATTTTAAGTATATACCTATAATAATTTGTCTCGAATTCATATTATCTCATGTTAGAACTTTTCCCGTTGAATCATTCAAAATATCGATGGATACACGGGTAGTACACACGAAGTGTACAAATCTATAATTTGTCAATTCATATACAGGTATGCCCATACGAGTATGTAATCGAGAAGCTCTTTCAAGCCATGTAACAGGAATCTCATGTGATCCATGTAGCGAGAAGCTCTTGTGAGCCAATTATCAGAAAGCTTATACGAGCCATAAACGGGTAGCTCAAGAGAGCCAAATTTTGGAAAGCTCAAGAGAGCCAAATATCGAGAAGCTCCGGAGAGCCATTAATCAAGAAGCTCATAAGAGCCGTAATCGAGAAGCTCATGCCAGTCAATATTGGGAAGCTTGTGAGAGCCATGTAATGAGATGCTCATAAGAGCTAAATAATGGGACGCTCTTTCGAGCTGTGGAGTGTCTGCAACACATGAAGGACCACAACCAATTGGGAACCCTTAATGACAATGTTAATTGTATCCATCGAATTTCTTAGATTCAAACAGGATTTAACACTTCTCGCATATCTTTGGATATGTGATCAATATTTATACATTTCAAAAACATAACATTCAATTTAACATATAAACATATAATTTAGTTACACGAACTTACCTCGACAAGTGTTCGTATACACAAAAGCTACTAATCCAATACTTTCACTTTTCCTCGATCTAACTCCGTATTGTGTCTATCTGGATCTATACGAATGAGTTTAACTCAATTTAATACAATTCATATTCAATTCAATCGAATACACATCTTTGTCAAAATTACTATTTTCCCTTATACTTTTGATTAATTACAATTTCATCCCTAGGCTCGAAAAATGAAATTCATACAATTTAATCCTTATTCCAAGCCTAGATGATTTTCATATGTCACAATAGAAGCCCATGTATTTCATAAAATTCAGAATTTTCCATGAATTTTCCATATTTTCAATTTAGTCCCTAAATCATAATTTCATCAAAATTCTCTTTACAAAAGTTGTTTATCTATCAACAAGCTTTCATTGTTTACCATAAAACTTCATAATTCAATTATACTCATCCGTGGAAAAACCCTAATACTTTAATATTTTTACAAATTAATCCCTAAGATAGCTAGATTAAACTATTACAATCTCAAAAACATAAAAAAAAAATCATTAAAAACATGACAATAATACATACTTAATTAAGCAAAATAAGCTTGCTTGAACTTAGGTTTCCATGGCTAGGGTTTCATATTTTATTTTAGGAAAGCTGATGAAAATAATGGTATTTTATTATTTATTTATTTTATTATCATTATTTTATCATCTTTCCAATTTAACCCTTTACTTAATTTAATTTTCCAATGATGAATAATCATCCTTTTCTACTAACTCCTCTATATGGTCTATTTTTCATATAAGGACCTCCAATTTTGGATTCCATAGCTATTTAGTACCTTTAGCTACTAGAATTAAACTTTTGCACTTTATGCAATTTGGTCCTTTTCATCAAATTAAACATGTAATAGGTAAAATTTTCTTAACAAAATTTTCATAGGATATTGCTATATTACTGTAGACCATACAATAATATTAAAGTAATTTATTTCTTCTGACCTCAGATTTGTGGTCTTAAAACCACTGTTTCGATTTCACTGAAAACAGTTTGTTACATGCGATGATAATAACAATGCAACGACAATGTTTACTAACAAAATGAAAATTACAACTACATGTAATGCATGAATACTACAGCTAAAACGTAAAATAAACTAACTCTGTAACACCCCTAACCCGTAACCATTGCCGGTCTAGGGTTAAAGGCATTACCGGACGAATCAGATCTTATACAAACATTTCATGTCATAATTTAACCAATCAAATCAAAGTGTCCCTTAAACAGGTCTACGAAACCTTAATCATGCATTAGAAAGAGGTCAGGACTAAACCGAACACATACAAAAATTTATGAAAATTAAACATTTTTCAAAGCTACAGAGGTCACACGCCCGTGTGGGCAGGCCGTGTGCCTCACACGGCCTCAGACACGCTCGTGTGTCTAAGCCGTGGCAAAACAAGGCATACATACTGACTTGTCCACACGGTCTGAGACACGTCCGTGTGCCTCACTCGTGGTCGACATTGACTTGCACCACACGGACAGTTACACGCCCGTGTCAGCCCGTGGTCAAAACTGACTTGTTTTGAAGTGCAACCACGAGGGACATGGTCGAGCCACACACCCGTGTGCTCAACCGTGTGGGCAATTATAGGCCATTTGCAAGGCCAATTTCCCACTCACACTTTGGATTACACCTACAAGCACAAATAAGCATCATTCCATCATCAAAATCAACCAAAACATACCAAAATGATCATCTTTACTACTCATTTAAAAGCATACCAAGAATCACAACTTATGTACCATTTAGCTCAATCTAAACACAAACAATTTCTAAGCCAAAATTCAACCACAAACATACCAATTCAATTTGACATCTTTTCATTTATAATATACTAACTTTGCAATCATCAGCTTAACATACATTTGGCCATTTCATTAGCCAACCATTATCCATCCAACCATACCAAACTATGCATCTTATGGCATGAACTACTCATTTACACCATATTCAATATCTAGCCATATCATATGGCTATTTATACACTTTTCAAAACATAATAAAAAACTCACTAGCCTATAAATGCCATACTTTAATATATACACTTCCAAAAGGTACCAAAATAGAGATTGATAGTGTGATGATGATCCTTGACGATCCTCGAGCCTTCTGTAGCTTTAACGATCTAAAAATAATGTAAAGACACACAAAGCAAGCTTTCAAAAGCTTAGTAAGCCATATACAAATAAATTTAACATATAACATTCATAATCATGTCAAATATAAGATTAGTAATATATATATATCAATTTCAAATTCATAATTCTTCTTTGGCTCATTTGTTTAGCCATTGATTACTAATAATTCATGCCTCAAAGTATCACTTTTGCCCATACCACAATCATACGTATACCACATTTTGTCTCATTGAATCTATGCACATATCACACTTGTGCACAATCACATATACTTACCTTTCATACTCCATCATAGTATACATTTCAAACATACTTGAATCGATTACATATTTCACATAGTCTTTCATTTCTCAGAATTGCTCGTTGAACCATTCGGAAATAAATAGGATACTCGGATAACTTAGAATAATTGTACAATACCAACGTCCCAAACATGGTCTTACATGATATCACATATCGTAATCCCTATGTCATGACATATGAATCCTATCTATTCCTAAGGTTTGTACGGACTTTTCGGACCTTGACACATTGTCGATACTTTCTCAGATATCACACGAATATCATCCAAAACCATTCATCACAATTCAATATTAATTGAACATGAATAATTCAACTTAACTACATTTATTTGAATATAGACTTACCTCGTATTAGGAATAAATGAACGGGTACGACTACTCGATTACTTTCGACTTCCCTCGGTCTAAATACGTTTTCTGTGGTTCTTGATCTATACATATTCAAATTTAACTCTTTTATTTACCAAATCATTCAAATCAATCCAAAAATACACATTTAGGGCATTTTACAAATTAGCCTCACATTTTCCCATTTTGACTTTTAAGTCCCTATTTCACAAAATCACAAAATACACAAAATTCCCTTGTACCCATGCTTAGTCAAATTTTCATCATGATCATACAAGTCCATACATTTCATTTATTTCACATTTTAGTCCCTCAAAATATTATTTTCTCAATTTAGTCCAAATTACTGAAATTCACCAAAAATCCAAAGACAAAACATGTTAATCTAACACATATATTTCATATTTCATCAACTAACATCACAAAGCTCAAGTATTCATCAATGGCACATCTCATAATATTCATCAAATTCCAAAATTAAGGCATGGGTTTTGTAGTATTCGAAGCAACGATTACAAAAACATAGAAATTATCAAAAACCGAAACCAAAACATACCTTAATTGAGCTAAATGAGTGCCGAATATAACAAAGCTTCCAAGCCCTAGCTATTTTCTTATTTTCGGCTAAAGAATTGAGAAAAGATGAACATTCAAATGGTTTTGTTTTATTTGATCTTTAATAATTTAGCTAATTACCAAATTAGCCTTTTTATTTCCATTTATAATCCACTACCTTAAGGCTTTTTTGTCCATAAAAAATTCATAAGGTTTAATAACCACATAAGGACTCTATATAATAAAAGCCATAACAATTCGGTACTTACACATTAATAGCCAACCTTTGCATTTTATGCAATTGAGTCCTTTTATCAAAGTAAGCACACAAACAATAAAATTAATTCATGAAACTTTCACACATGCTCAATCACATACTGTAAGCACAGCAAATAATATTAAAATATTTTTTGACTCAGGTTTGTGGTCCCGAAACCACTATTCTGACTAGGGTCTAAACCGAACTGTTCCAAACTCAGTTTTCCTCAGCCATCAATGTGGTTGCACGATGTTTCTTTTTCCTCCTCTTTTTCTCCTCCTTTTTGCGCTTTTTGTCTTTAGAGCGCTTTCTCTTCTTTTCTTTAGGCTTTACACGGTCCTTGGATTGCTCCTCAAGTTTCGGTTCTGCCCTGGCATCATCGGTTGCTTCTTGTGTAGGAGGGGTCACCTTGAGTGGTTTGGTATAGACCACTATCGCTAATGAATTGTGATGCTCCTTACTTGTACCTCTGCAACTTCCGCCGGTCTAGCTACATCTCACTCCAGATTATCAGTAGTTGTACCTACAAACTCAGATGCATTGTCAATGTCCTCAGTAGATTCTTTCTCAGCAACTTCTTTCTCAGCAGCTTCTTTCTCAGTATTTTCTTCCTCCGCCTTTTCGTTCACAACATCAACACGGACGTCCTCCTTTTCCACAACAACTTCCTCTTCCACAGTAGATGCCTCTTTACCAGCAATGACTTTACCCTCAACCAGGCTATCAATCCTTCTCATGCACTCCTCAATGTCCCTTGATTCCTATTCTTTCTCAACATTAGAGACGTACACAATGGGAGGGGATTCCACCGATCTATCTCGGTCCCTTAGGACATCTTCTTCGAAGGAGGCTTCATATTCTCGGATAATCGGTGGGAACACTGGAAATTCTAAGAGTGGGGCCTGGCTTAACTAATGTAATTTGGCTACAATAGAGTTGTTATAGGCCCTGGTATAAGCGTAGAACAAATTTTGTGATCTGTCCATATCCTCTATTGTAGCAACAAGCCTAATCTGCTTATTGCTGATGGAATTGGCCAACTTCTCGATATCCTTCATTTTGCACAGATGTGATGTCTCTACCGTCAAGTTTCTTCCCTTGCTTTCTACTTTGGATTTGCCCTTCCTTGTCTTGCTGGTCTCTGCCTCATTCATTGTCAATGTATCTTTGCCATGAGTTATTCTTTCCATAGACGCTTCATTAATCAGGCCCTTGTTTTCCAAGATCTCTTTATTATCATGGGGCACAATCCCTTTTTGTTGGTATAGTAGCATCACCAACAACGGGAAAACCAAAATTTGATTTTGCCTTCCGACACAGTCACTAATTTCATGGTGGAATATTGCACCGACATCAATCTTTCTACCCTTGACAATTGAATGTATTAGGCACATTCTATCCAAGTTGACTGTGGTGCTGTGAGTGGAGGGTAGTAGCCTGCATTTAACAAAATGAAACCAGATTTTGCTTTGTAGTGTTAGAAAGTGGCGGTGCATCATATAATTCTTTTGATGTGAACCCGTCCACAATGCTTTTTTGACATAAATCCTTCATCAATAGGTCCCTTTTTTCGTATGTGATATCTTCAATAAACTTGGAATGTTCATCGACATCCACCTTACTATTGTACAGCTCATTGATTTTTGTAGCATCCCATGGGATTAAACCTTCTCGAACAAAGATAAACTCCAACTCATGGTCATAAAGACTAGCGTAAAACTCACGTATCAATAAAGGAGAATAGCTTCCAGGATGCATGCAGAAAGTCGCCCACTTCAACTTAAAGATGGTTCTGGAGATTTGTTTGCCCAAATCTTGTTTTTGCGAAAGAAGAATACCCTGTTCTTGGTGGAAGTTTCCCTTTAGGATGTTGTTTTGAAATCGGTCTTTTCCCTCTTTCGTTAAAAAGATCAGCGGCTCCTTTTTCTCCATTGGCATGGAGGATTTCGACTCATAAACTACAACTGTAGAAGATGAGTGTTCTTCAACAGGCTTGGTGGCTTTCTTGACTGATCCACTCGTTCTTGCCATATTTTGCTTATTTTGTGGAGTGAAGATGGTTTAATGTAAAGGTATGAACTTGGGGAAGAGAAAGTGAACAAAACTTGTTGCTTGGGCGTTTCACAGTCGGCACAGTGAAGAGGGGTTTATAGTGAGTGAAAGAAGAAGATGGAAAGACGTGATTTTCTGAAGGGAAATAAAGCTGGCAGGATTAATTACATCCAATGAGAATTGCGCCACTCAGATAGATCGGACGATTAGGTTACTTTTGATCAAATGGTGAGATCTGAAATTTCTGATCTGCCCTCATTCTTGCTGAGTCAGAAGTGACAGTACAATAGTACGAACTGTGTTGACAATAAAGCCCAAGTGTGTCAACAATGGTACCTAATTATTCTGCAAAAATAAAAATAAAAATAATAAAACAATTTTAAATAGAAGGAAAAATAAAATAAAATTACCTAGTAATAAATTGTAGAAAAAAGAAAAAAAGAAAAACAATTAAAATTGTTCGACCAATTTAATGGTCTCTACCTTCTTTTGATCAATATTTCCAAGATAATATTTCAACCGTTGACCATTTTCTTTAAATTGGTGTCCATCATGTAAATCTTTGATTGTCACTGCACCATAAGGAAATACTTTGACAACTTCGAAAGGTCCAGACCAACGAGAGCGCAATTTACCCGGGTGCAGTTTCAGTCTAGAATTGAATAATAAAACTTGTTGACCCGTAATAAATTGACGTTGCAAAATAATTCTGTCATGCCAGCATTTGGTCTTTTCCTTGTAAATTGCAGCACTTTCATATGCATTTCGCCTAATCTCCTTTAGTTCAGTGATATCCAATAACCTTTTTGTAACACCCCTCACCCATATTCAACGACAGAATAGGGTTACGGAGTATTACCAGACATACAACACATTTAAATATATTTTTCTCATACATTTAATCAATACATGTAATCATCATTCAATCTCAATCACTTTGTCCCTAATACGAGCCTACGAGGCCCTAAACATGCATTGGGAGTGGTTTGGGACTAAACTGATTGTAACATCCCTTACCCGTGTTCAACGCCAGAATAGGGTACGAGGCGTTACCGGACAATAACACTTGCAACTGATCAAAATCAAGGCATAAATTTTTGTTTAAAACTTAAAACTTTTATCTTATAACATCAAGTCCCTAAAATGGGCTTACGAGGTCCAAAACATGCTTTGTGAGCGATTCGGGGTCAAACCGAAAACTTATAAAACTATTGGAACATTTAGAAAATTTCCTTCTTTTGGAGAGTCACACGTCCATGTGGGCAGGCCGTGTGGTTACACCCTCCCGTGTGGCCCAAGACATGCCCGTGTCCTCCACCTGTATAACTCTCTATTTGTGATGTCATCTTTCATTTTGGATCACACGACCAAGTCACACACCCATGTGCTAGACCGTGTCCTCCACATGGCTGAGACACACGGCCGTGTCTCTGCCCATGTGGTCAAGAAGTTGGCTATTTTCCAAGCCAATTTCTACCCTATCATGCCCATACTTGAGTATAACTTGAATGACACATTTCATGACATATTAAAGCTACCAAAACATCCACCACACACACGTAACAAGTTATAGCATACAATTTACTCAACCATGGAATGCATCCTCATGAGTTTATAGCATAACCAATTTATTGGTCACATTAAATGGCCTTATACAACAATGAACTCCGAATATCATGGGTCATTATTCTAGGACAACTCATAGTAACATATACACATGACCAAGATCCCTATACATGCCATAACCTTAAGTATAAAATCATCGATACCTAAATTGTAAGTTTGATAGTGTGATAGGTTATCCGGCAACTTGCAACCTGAGCTAACCGGAGTACATTATAAACACGAAAAACAACGGAGTAAGTTGGTAAGATTGTAAGTATGTATGTAAATAATAAACAATTGATTACCATGCTTTTAACAATCCTCATTATAAGCTCTCAGGATAAAACCATCATTATTGCATAAAATTTCGCAATTCATTTATGTTCATCTTGAGCTGTTTACTCCAGTTACAATCACTAAATTATTTTTATCCAGATCTATGGAACTCCAAATTAAGATCCGCTAATTTTCCTTAAAACTAGAGTCACGTATCTTCTTATCATAAAATTTCCAGAATTTTTGATTCAGCCAATCAGTACAGTTTATTCTTTAAAGTCACCCCTGTTTCGTTGTTCGACAGTTTCGACCCCTCTTCACTAAAAATTAATTATCTCGTTGTACAGAACTCGAATTACATTCACGTTTGTTTCTACTGAAAATAGACTCATTAAAAAATTGAAGCATATAAATTTATCCCATTATTATTTTTGTACAGGTTTTAATGAATTTCCCAAATCAGAATAGGGGATTTCGAAATCATTCTAACTCTGTCTCATAAAAATTCAAATATCTTAGAATGTGAAATTCTTTTGCTTAGACCGTTTCTTTTATGTGAAAATAGACTCAATAAACTTCAATTTCATATCTTATTCAACCTCTAATTTCCACCATTTTTGGTGATTTCTCAAAGTGATACAACTGCTGTTGTCCAAACTATTTTATTGCTGATTTTACTCTACCATGTTTTCTTTATATTAATTTTTCATTTACACAAATATAACACCAAAGTATATACATGGTTAGCCATTCCAACAACTAGTCATTATCAAATATTTACAAGCCATTCATTGGCCAATTTAATCTTTACATCAACAACAAAGACTTTAACATATCATTTCTCAATTTAATTTGGATTAAAAGCCTCACACATAATCATCAATCACATTTACCACATATTCATATATCATAAGCATGGATTTATAATCACAAGGTCAATTTCATAGGTATAACTTACGCATTTATGTTCTTACCAAAATTTGATCACATACCGAGCACATTGCTCATGAGTGTATACATACATATATCTGCACTTAATCGTCACATAATCACATTCATTTACACTTAGTCCTTTTTACATCTTTAACATAAACTTTAATTCTTTACCCCGTTAAACCACTTGGAATATCGAAGGATACTCGAAAATTGTCATACACGTGGTAATATGCCAATGCCATATCCCACATATGGTCTTACATGGGATCACATGTCGATGTCGATGCCATATCCCAGATTTGGTCTTATACAGGATCTCATATCGATGTCGACGCTATAACCCAGATATGGTCTTACACGAGATCATATGTCGTTGCCGATGCTATATCCAAGATATGATCTTATATGGGATCTCATATCGATGTCGATGCCATATCCCAGATATGGTCTTACACGAGATTGTATGTCGATGCCATGTCCCAGACATGGTCTTACACGATTTCATACTGAAGCCAGGTCCCAGACGTGGTCTTACACGGAATCACTATTCGATGCCGATGCCATATCCCAGATATGGTGTTACACGGGACCTCAATTCAGTGCCGAGGCCATATCCCAAATACGATCTTATACTGGACCTTATTAATCTAGTGTCGTGACAAGGGTATCCTTTCTATTCTTAAGGTTCAACCGGGACTTCGATATAGTAAAACTTCATCATTTTTTTCATCGAGACCTCATTAACCAATTTTAATAAAAGTAATTTACATTTCATGTAATATCAAGCATTTAGATACATAATAACATAATGTTGATTTATTGCACACAAACTTACCTCGACTTAAAATGGCGAGAGGGACTAAGTCGTCCAATATTCGTCTTTCCGCCGTTCTAAGTTCGAAACTCGTTTTTCTTTATCTAAAATATCACATTTGACTTATTGAGTTATTGTACTATTCAATTCAGTCCAAAAATATATTATGACAAAATTATATTTTTGCCCCTAAACTTTGTCATATTTATACTTTTGCCCCTAGGCCCGTGAAATGATTTTTATTCAATTTCCTTGTATTTTAGGCCTAGAAAAACCATTTTCATAACCATAGCAGTCCACAATTTGCATTCATTCACACATTTTCATACATTTTTCAACTTTTTACAAACTAGTCCTTTTATGAAATCATTACTTAGCAAAAGTCGTTTATTACACACCGAGTATTCATATTCTTCCATTAGAGATCAAAATACATGCATGTCATCCATGGGTAAATTTTTAAACACAAACCCTAGCTCAAAATAATGGTAAAAATAGCTAAACCGAGTTACGGGGATCTCAAAAATGTAAAGAACATTAAAAACGGGGCTTGGATGCACTTACTATGGAACTTGGAAAGCTTAAACAAAACCCTAGCCATGGATTCCATTGTATATTCAGCCAAGGCATGAGAAATAGAAGATGACATCTTTTTCTCATGTTATTTTGGCTTTATTAGATAAAAGGATAAAATACCCTTAATGAAAAACAATTTAAAACATACCTTACCATGTCCATATTTTTCCACAACTTAACTAATGGTCTAATTACCATCTAAGGACCTCCAATTTAAAATTTCATATCAATTGGACACCTCTAGCTTCTAGAACTCAAGTTTTGCACTTTTTATGATTTAGTCCTTTTGACTAAATTGAGTTCCCAAACATCGAAATTTTCAACCAAAATTTTCATGAAATCATTTCATGAAATCATAGACCATAAAAATATAATAGAAATAAATTTTCTTACGTCAGATTTGTGGTCCCAAAATCACTGTTCTGACTAGGCCCAAAATCGGGCAGTTACAACTCTCCCCCTTTAGGGGTTTTTGTCCCCGAAAATCTTACCAGAAGAAGTTGTTTCCAAATCGGGCTATTTCATTAATTTTGCAAACTGGGGGTATTTCAATAATTTCGTAAATTGGGGGTATTTCAATAATTTTTCAAACTAGGGGTATTTCGGTAGTTTTGCAAATCGGGGGTATTTCAGTAATTTTGTAAACTAAGAGCATTTCAATAATTTTGTAAACCAAGGGTATTTCAATAATTTTGTAAACCGAGGTATTCTAAGCAGAGATAACGATGCGAATGAGACTATGGCCAATTCTCGGCCCAAATAGATTCACACGTTCGTGTGGCCCATTTAGCCCAAATCTAGCAGCAGATATGAGATTCACATAGACCAGTTCACTATCTACTACACAATCATACAAATTATGCCTATGGGCCCACGGGCCCCATTACGGCCCATTACGGCCCAAACAGCCTAACCCACAAGAACACTCATGATGGCCTCAACTATCGCGTCGAAGCCCCACATGTGCGCTCGCACGCTCGTGTGGCTACCATTGTCGTGTGACCGGCATTTTGGCATTTGCCGCTCTACAGCTAGAGTAGTGCGAAATACACACTTGATAGCAGTCTGAAGCAAATCCGCACTCTGAATGCTCCTATGCCCAACGCCAACCAGGTATCCTTACTCTTCTCATATATTGCTCTATTTAAAGCCAGCTTCCCTCTTGATAGCTTTCTGATGTGGGATCCCTCCTTCAGTAGAGTTTAAATCCAACCCAAACTCTGGCCGTCCAATCCGCAAAATAAACACTTTTTTGCTTGTCATGAGATTCGAACCCAGGATCCCCTGTAGCTTAATCCACGCTGCTAGCCAGTAGGCCACAAGCTCCTCTTGTGTCTAAAATCATGCGCAACTAAATATAAGTCTATGGGCCAAAGTCTAAGTTCACTTAAAAAAATAAATCAAAATGAAATGCAAGCACTAAGACTTGAACCTTGGACCCCTTGCTTCCTTGTGGCGTCATTCCCTTGTCTCCTATGTGGCGTCATTTGCCACTAGACCACAATTCCTTTTGTGTCATTTTTCTCCACATTTTATTCTTAAAGCCTACTTACTAACTCCCAGGGTTTTATTCACCTAAAACCAAAATTTTCCTAAAGCCCAAGTTTGATCCCGGGACTTCATGGAAGCCCCCTAACCTTCCAAAATCACTCACCTAATAGGTCCAACTTGCATTAGTGCCGTTCTCTTGTTCTCAAAAATTTTAAACGCTCCATGGCCAAGGCCCAATGGGCCCAATTCTACTAGGCCCAAATTCGGGTCGTTACAGAGGTCATATCCCAGATACGGTCTTATACGGGACCTTATTAATCTAATGTCGTGACAATGATATCCTTTCTATTCTAAGGTTCAACCAGGACTTCGATATACTAAAACTTCATCATTCTTTTCATCGAGACCTCATTAACCAATTTCATAGAAGAATTCACATTTCATGTAATATCAAGCATTTAGATACATAATAACATAATGTTTATTTATTACACACAAACTTACCTCGACTTAAAATGGCGAAAGGGACCGAGTAATTCAATATTCGTCTTTCCCCCGTTCTAAGTCCGAAACTCATTTCTCTTTATCTAAAATACCACATTTGACTTATTTAGTTATTATACTATTCAATTCAGTCCAAAATTCATATTATGGCAAAATTACATTTTTGCCCCTAAACTTTGTCATATTTACACTTATGCCCTAGGCTCATGAAATGATTTTTATTCAATTTCCTTGTATTTTAGGCCTAGCAGAACCATTTTCATAACTATAGCAGTCCACAATTTGCATTCATTCACACATTTTCATACATTTTCAACTTTTTACAAACTAGTCCTTCTATGCGATTTCATCGAAAATCACTTAGTAAAAGTCGTTTATTACACACCGAGCATTCATATTCTACCAATAAACATAAAAAAACGCATGTCATCCATGGGTAAATTTTTAAACACCAACCCTAGCTCAAAATAATAGTAGAAATAGCTAAATCGAGTTACGGGGATCATAAAAATGTAAGGAACATTAAAAATGAGGCTTGGATGCACTTAATATGGAGCTTGGAGAGCTTGAACAAAACCCTAGCCATGGCTTCAATGGTATATTCGGCCAAGGCATGAGAAATGAAGAAGATGACATCTTTTTCTCATGTTATTTTGGCTTTATTAGCCAAATGACTAAAATAACCTTAATGAAAAACAATTTAAAACATACCTTACCATGTCCACATTTGCCCACAACTTAACTAATGGTCTAATTACCATCTAAGGACCTCCAATTTAAAATTTCATATCAATTGGACACCTCTAGCTTCTAGAACTCAGGTTTTGCACTTTTTACGATTTAGTCCTTTTGACTAAATTGAGTGCCCAAACATCGAAATTTTCAAATAAAATTTTCACGAAATCATTTCGTGAAATCGTAGACCATAAAAATATAAAAACTAAATTTTCTTACGTTAGATTTGTGGTCCTGGAACCACTATTCTGACTAGGCCCAAAATCGGGCTATTACACAGATAACCCGGGAAATTTTTCAACACTTATAAATCTTTTTTTCACCAACACAGGGGACACACGCCCATGTGACCAAGCCATATGGACATTCTAAATGTAACCACATGGCCGTGTCCCAGCTCGTGTCATACCCCGTGTCCAAACAAGTGAGGTTACTGACTTGGGTCGCACGGCCAACCACACGCCCCTGTGTGTAACCCGTGTGCCCTTCGAAGTGGCCACACCTGTAGGGTATATTGACTTATGCTACACAGCCAAGTCACACGACCGTGTGCAAATTAGGGAGTATACTGACTTGTGCCACATGGCCAATCACACACTCGAATGTGAGACTGTGTGGAGTATACTGACTTCATTTCAATTTCAACACCAGGGGACACACGGCCGTGTAACATGACTGTGTGTCACACATTGTTGAGACACACGCCCGTGTCTCTACCCGTGTCGACAAAAAATAGGCTAATTACAAAGCCATTTTGCCATCCTATTTTGTGCACACTTACACACCATTCAATGACACCAACACCAAACATAATAGGCATTGATTCACTTCAACCAAGTATCATTTAGACCATTTCAATAACATCAATATACAAGATACACAATATTTCAATTTACCATCTAATTCACACCAAATATCATTTTCTTCAAACATAAAAAATGACCAAGCTCAAATGTACATTATTTAGCCTAATTTCACAAGCATACAAATATTCACAAATCATCCATTTAACACTCAATATACCTATTACCTTCAATCATTACAGCCAACTCAATATACACAAGACATAAGCATATATACATTATTCAAACATACCAAACAGACCATAATGTTCCATTACACGTGGCTATATATACATACCAAACATAAACATTTACAAGCCAATTCATTTGGCCAAAGTCATTACCAAACATAACCAAAATGAGTCAAAGTCCTTATACATGCCATATGACCAAACCATAAGTTCAAAAGTACCAAAGTAACGGTTGGATAGTGTGACGATGTCTCTGACGATCCCTGAATCCGAGCTAGCTTTGAGTTCACTATAAAACACGGGAAAAATAAACAAAGTAAGCTATAAAGCTTAGTAAGTTCATACTAAATATGTTCAACGAATCATAATACACAAATCATCAATTTGAACTATTTAACATATAATTCATGATAACAACAAACCTTTCTCATGCTTAATCATATGCTTATATGCAAATTCATAACTTCTTCTATTCGAATATCATACTTTACATGTACATACCTGTACAAATTCGGAACGAACTCATACCTTTCGGAATACTGTCGAATACTTAATATTTCACACACTAAGTGCCATTATGCAGCCGAAGCTATTATAATCTCGCACACTAAGTGCCTTACATAGCCGAAGCTATCTCGGTCTCGCACACTAAGTGCCATATATAGCCGAAGCTATTCTGAGTTGCACACTAAGTGCCATATATAGCCAACGCTATCTCAAATCGCACACTAAGTTCCATATATATTGAATCATAGTCAAACATGACTATATTCTCATATAAACAATTTATGTAATATCAAAGCATTTAAATCATAATTGTAACAATACTTATTACATACGAACTTACCTCGGATGTGAAAACGATGACACGATCAACTAACCCAAAATCTTTTTCTTTCCTCGATCTAAATTCGTATTCTGCTTTTCTTGATCTAAATAATATCAAATTTAACTTATTCAATCACTGCCTTATTCAATTAAGTCCAAAACACACATTTAGGCACATTTACACTTTTGCCCCTAAAGTTTCACATTTTTATAATTTATTCCTCAATACACAAAATCACAATTCATGCAAATTTCACAACACCCATGCTTAGAGGAATTACCATAAGGCCCCTAGAATCCCATATTTTTCCTTTTTTCACATATTTAACCACACATTTTCACATTTTCACAAATAAATCCCTATATTTCATTTTTACTCAAAATCACTTTACAAAACTTGTTTAACTAACAACAAACATTCAGAATCTATCATCAATCATCAAAACTCACACATATTCATCAATGGAAACATTCAAAATCTTTAACAATTTTGCAAATTAGTCCTTGGGCTAGTTAGTACTAGCTACAATGATCTCAAAAACATAGAAAGCATTAAAAACGGGACAAAAATTGTACCTTAATGAGCTAAGAAAGCTTGGCCGAATGAAAACCTAACCATGGCTATTCATTCCTTCACAATTTCGGCTAAGGAAGATGAATGGATGGAAATTTTATGTTTTTGTTTTAATTATTATCAGTTATTTGCTATTTTACCTATTTACCCTTTACTAAAACATTAACATTTCATATAAACCATGTCCATCTTTATCCACTTATACTATTAATGGTCTAATTTATAACATAACAACCTTGACTTTAAGATTCCATAGCTATTGAATACCTTTATCTAATGGAACTCCACTTTTACACCTTACGCGATTTAGTCATTTTTATCACATTAACTAATCAAATGATAAAATTTCTTAACGAAATTTTCACACAAACATATTATCATGTTGTAAACATTAAAATAATAAAATAAATATTTTGACATCAGATTTGTGGTCCGAAAACCACTATTCCGATTTGACTAAAAAATAGGTTGTTACAACTCTCCCCTAGGGATTTTCGTCCCCGAAAATCCTACCAGTGAATAAGTTAGGGTACTGTTTTCTCATAGCTTCCTAAGGCTCCCACGTAGCCTCTTCGACACCGTGTCGTTGCCAAAGTAGTTTCACGAGAGCTATACTTTTATTTCTAAATTGTTTAACTTCACAAGCTAAAATTCTGACCGGTTCTTCGTTATACGTCATATCGGGTTGAATTTCGATCTCAGTCGAAGAAATCATACGTGATGGATCTGATCGATAATGGTGTAACATCGACACATGAAATACATTATGAATCGTTTCCAACTCTGATGGTAAAGCTAGTTGATATGCCACTGGCCCTATTCTTTCGATGATCTCGTACGGCCCGATGAAACACAAACTTAGTTTGCCTTTATAATCAAATCATAGTGTTTGCTTCCACGGAGATACTTTTAAAAACACTATATCACTAATCTGAAATTCAATATATTTCTATTTTAAATCTGCATACAATTTCTGACGATCTGAAGTTGCTTTCAAACAATCACGAATTACTTTCACTTTCTCTTATGTTTCTCTAATTAAATCAACCTCGTGAATCTGTTTCTCGCTAAGCTCGGTCCAATATAATGGAGTTCGACATTTGCAGCCATACAAAGCTTCGTACGGTGCCATCTTTATGGTCGATTAAAAGCTGTTATTATATGCAAATTCAACCAACAAAAATATTTTTCCCAATTGCCTTCGAACTCTAAAACACAACATCTAAGCATATCTTTGTGAATCTCAATTACTCTCTCAGACTGACCGTCGATTTGTGGATGAAACGCTATACTAAAATTCAACTTTGTACCCAAAGCTCCTTGCAATTTCTTCCAAAACCGTGATGTGAATCTCGTATCTCTATCTGAAATAATCGAAACTGGCACCCCATGCAATCTAATGATCTCAGCAATGTACAATTCAACTAATTTATCCAGTGAATAATCAGTATGTACAGGAATAAAATGTTCTGATTTCATTAATTGATCAATGACAACCCAAATAACATCTTTCTTTTTCGGAGACAATGGCAATCCCGATACAAAATCCATCATAAATCTTTCCCATCTCCATTCTGGTATCATCATAGGCTGAAGTAAACACAAAGGTACCTAATTTTCTGCTTTGACTTGTTGAAACACTAAACATTTCACTACAAATTCAAAAATGTCTTGTTTCATACCCGACCGCCAATATAATTGGTTCAAATCATTGTACATTTTAGTATTTCCAGGATGAATGGATAAACAACCACTATGTGCCTCGTGTAAAATTTTCTGAATCAACTCTGGATTTTTCGGTATGTAGATCCTATCTCAAAACATCAAACAATCATCAAATCCAATTTGGTACTCTGAATCACTAGTCGACTCGCATTGCACTCTTTTAGCTAGCAATTCACTATCACATTTCTGAGCTTCACAAATTTGATGAAGAAATACTGGTTTAGCTTTTAACTCAGCTAGTATCGAACCATCATCGGATAATGTCAACTGAGTATTCATTGCTCTCAAGGCAAACAATGATTTTCTACTTAAAGCATCCGCGACTACATTCACTTTTCCCGGTTGATAATCAATTACTAGCTCATAGTCTTTTAGTAGCTCGAGCCATCTCCGTTGTCGCAAATTCAAATCTTTCTGAGTCATAATATACTTTAATCTTTTATGATCGATAAAAATGTGGCATTGTTCACCGTACAAATGACGACGCCATATTTTTAGTGCAAAAACTATAGCGGCCAACTCGAAATCGTGCATCAGATAGTTCTTTTCATGTGGTTTTAACTATCTGGATTCACAAGCTATAATTTTTCCCTCTTGCACCAACAAGCAACCCAAACCGTTCAATGATGCGTCGCTGTAAATCACGAATTCTTTACCTGACTCAGGTTTAACCAACATTGGTGCCTCAGTTAACAATACTTTCAATTGATCAAAACTTTGTTGACATTTCTCGGGCCATTCAAACTTAACATCTTTCTGTAGCAGTTTGATCATCGGTGTAGAAATCATCAATAATCCTTTTACAAAATGTCAATAGTTACCAACCAATCCTAGAAATCTTCTAACCTCAGATACATTTCTAGGTGGTTTCCAATCAATAACTGCAGAAATCTTGCTCGAATCAACTTGAATGGCATCCGCTGAAACTATATGTCCCAAAAATTTGACTTTCCAGAGCCAAAATTCATATTTACTAAATTTAGCATACAGTTGCTTATCTCTCAAGGTCTGCAACACAATCCTCAAATGCTCGGCATGTAACACCCTTTACCCGTATCCGACGTCGAGATAGGGTACGAGGCATTACTGGACTTATTCGCAAGCAAACATTCAAAACTGAGACATGAAATTCCACTCAAATTTAAAACTTTTCAAAAACATTCATATTGTCCCTAAAACGAGCCTACGAGGCCCAAAATATATATAAAAAATGGTTCGGGACTAAACCGAGAACATTGGAAACTTTTGGAGGACTTAGAAAATTTTTCATGAAAAAGGTGTCACAAGCCTGTGTGGGTTCGAGACATGCCCGTGTGACCCTATGACACGCTCGTGCTTCAGGCCGTGTTCAAATTAGGGAGCATTCTGTTTATGATGTCATCATCAAATTGAGGTCACGCGGCCAAGTCATACACCCGTGTACTTAGGCCGTGTGATCGATTAAATTTTCATAATTTTTCATAAAATAGGTGCAGACTTCGAACGGCCAGGGCACAAGCCTGTGTTCAAGGCCGTGCCGTCCACACGGCTGAGACACACATTCGTGCCTCTGCCCATGTGCTCATTACTGAGAATTTGTTTTGCAACAATTTAGGTGCAAGGGACACACGGGTGAAACACATGCCCGTGGGGCAGATCGTGTGTCGCACACAGCCTAGACACACGCTCGTGTGTCTACCCGTGTGAACAAATATAAGGCTATTTACCAAGTCTTTTTGCCACCCTTGTTCACACATACACTTACACCAATTCAATAGCACAAAACATATCATACTTAGGCAACCAAACATCCACAATTATGACCAACACATGCCAATACATTATCAAAGTCTATCATACTCACAACATTTACTAAGTCACAATTGATACTTTCAAGATACGTAATTTTACACCACTTTATTATCTCATCAATAGACCATATTTCCAAACATCTCCAATTCATGTCATAATTAACATTTCTATCATTCACTAAGCATATCATGACCATATCACCAAAGATATTGACACATGTATGAATATACTTAGACTTACAACCATGTTGCCAACATAAGCCAACTTACATGGCCAAATAGCAAACAAGCCTTTGACGATTACAAGCCAACATATTGGCTACAATCATAAAGACACATATAACCAATTGACTTAGTCCCTATACATGCCATAACTCAAAATACTTGAAGTTATATATACCCAAAATGGTAGCTTGATAGTGTGATACGATCTCCGGCAAACTCAACCTCGAGCTTGCTTATTAGCCCTATAAGACATGGGAAAGGAAGGGGGTAAACTATATAGCTTGGTAAGTTCTTATGCAAATAATAAACAACATTAATTATACATTGCCACATGAATAACATAACATATACCACAATCAACAAACCACTTCACACCTCAAATAAAACATACACATTAATTATGAGCATTAACATTTCAAGCATATACTCTTACATCTTACAATTGCCTAGACTCTTATCTTTCCATGCTTCCATAATTATTTTAATAGGCAATTTTGCCAATCTTTCCTTTATCTCATATTCGATAAATCACAATTTCCATGAATATAACATGCTATGTCATAACTCACTCTAGCCCAAAAGCCAATCACAAAATCATCAATCGAATTTACTATGTATTTCATACATCACAAGTATAGACTCATAATCACAAGGTTTTCATAAAATCATTCTCGTGGAAATTATGAACTCACGATTTCATGAAGTCAATGCTTATAAACTTTACGTACATACCTGTACCAATTCGCAATACTCACATACTTTTTCTCTTCTTTGACATACCCGTTGAATTTCCCGTTGAACCATTTGGAATACTAAAGGATACTCGGGAATTTCGTACATACAGTACCTTACCAATGCCTTATCCCAGATATGGCCGTACATGTAATATCATATCGATGCCAATAGCTCAACTATGGCCTTACACAATCTAATATCGATGCCACATCTTAGATATGGTCTCACACGTAATTTTTGATAACCCTAATGTCATGACACTTGTATCCTACCTATTCATAAGGTTCAACCGAGATTTCTCGTTTGTCGAACTTTGTCGATTTCATTCAAGAGTAAACCACAATTCATATAATAATAAAACAATTAAAACATAAATAACAATGCATTGTTTACATACAAACTTACCACAGCATCAAAATGGCAAAAGGACTTAATCGTCAAATACTCGTTTTTCCTTCGTTCTAAGTCTGAACCCCGTTTTTCTCGATCTATAATATCACATTCATCTCGTTTAATCGTTATACTATTCAAATCAACCCATATTTTTCATCAAATTAGATTTTTACTACCCATTTTACAATTTTTTACAAACAAGTCCTTTTTATACATTTTCATTAAAAATCACTAAGTAAAAGTTGTTTATCACACCTTAAACAATCAATATGTTCCATCAAACATCAAAATACATGCATGTTACACATGGGTAAATTTTTAAACATGAACCCTACTTCAAAATAATGGTAGAAATAGGTAAATCGAGTTACGAGGACTTAAAAATGTAAAGAGCATTAAAACGGAGCTAGGATGTACTTATAATCAAGCTTGAAAGTTGAAGAAAACCCTAGATATGGTGTCTTGTAAAATTTGGCGAAGGAGAGAAGGTGGACACCAATTTTTGATTTGATTTATCCCTTTTTATTCTTTTATTAACCAAATGACCAAAATGCCCCTAAAGCCTTTCTTTGAAATTTTTCCTACACATGTCCATTTTTGTCCATATAAATAGAAATTGGTTAAATTGCTATTTAAGGACCTCTAATTAAGAATCCATAACTATTTCATACTAAAAGCTTTTAGAACACACATTTTGCAACTATTGCAATTTAGTCCTAAAAGTCAATTCGGACACTTTACCAACAAAATTTCTCAACGAAACTTTCACACAATCAAGCAATCATATCATGAACCTTAAAACAATCATAAAATAAATATTTCTACTTTGGATTAATAGTCTGGAAACCACTATTCTGACTAGACCCTAAATCAGGCTGTTACAACTCTCCCCCCTTTTGGAATTTTTGTCCCCGAAAATCTTACCGGAATATAAATTTGATTTCCACGTGAACTCCTCTATCTCGTGACACTGCCAAAGAACCTTCACTAAGGTTATGCCTTTATTTCCCATCTTTCAAATCTCTCGTGTCAAAATTCTATTCAATTCTTCGTTATACAACAAATCAGTTGAAACTTAATCCCTATCGGAGAATTCATACTCAAAGAGTCCAATCGATACCATCGCAAGATAGATACACAAAACACATTTTGAATCTTTTTCCAAGGCAATACTTTCGGAAGCATGCTATCGCTGAACGGGAATTTCATATCCCCATGTTTGAAATTCACATACGTTTTCTAGCAATCTAAAGTGGATTCTAAAATGCCACGAATCATTTTTACTTTCTGTACATTTTTTGATTGGATAGTCTTGAAAACATATAACTCAACTAATCTATCAGGTTACATACCCAATCACTAGAACATCTATTTCAAATAACTGTACATTTCATTTGTAACACCCCGGACCCGGTCAACACACCACGACCGAATCTGGTATGTTACGAGGAAAATCGTAACTTTGAGAAGATGGGTTTGCGTTTAAAAGCTTGATAGAACACTTTGCTTGTATTTTATACTTGTAGAAATCTTGGGCATGATTGTATAAAAACCGATGATGTATTTTGTAAATCCAGAAATTTCGAAAACTTAATCAGTTATGAAGTTAAAACATAATTATTGACTTAGTAGAAAATCGAGTTTAAGTTTGAAAAATGTTTGAGTTTCCTTTATCACAAATTACAGTGTGATACCCGATGGTATAGTTTAAAACATATCGCTTTGTAGTTTTGAAATCTTTATCTTTCTAAGTTCTAGCAAATTTTAACCCAATTAATTTGTTAAGGCATATTAAAAATTGACTTTAAGCATAAACATAGCAAAACATAATTTTAAAGGCCGTTTACAATCCAAAATAAAACCAAATAGTAATAAATAAACTAAAGTACCAAATTTTATTAAAGTCTGAGCAAATCCTTATTTAGGCATGGCATGAGCACCTCGAGTCCATCCCGGCTCCATGTCCGCATCTAAGTGTCACCTGAAATGTCAAAGGAGAGGGTGAGTCGCAAGACTCAGTGCATAAATCCCCCTCCCGATAATACAACATGCTAACACACATCATAACAGAGCAATACAATTAATGCACCCGTTCCTAACCATCCATAACACCTTTTCTACCCCGTGTGGTACCAAACCACTGGTGGTGCCAAACCACTGGTGACCCAAAGTCACGATATCCATCAATGTGGTGCCAAACCACTGGTGACCCAAAGTCACAAATAACCAACTGTGGGGCCAACCCACGTGTGATACCAAATCACTAGCGACAATCCCGTATCTCTCAAGTGGGGCCAACCCACGGTGGTGTTAACCACAGGGACGAGTCACAATGAGGTGCCAAACCTCTGGTGTCCCAAAGACACAAGTGTGATACCAAATCACTGGTGACCCAAAGTCACGAATCGAATGATGGGGCCAACCCATCGTGTGATACCAAATCACTAGCGTCAATCCCGTATAATCAACTGTAGGGCCAACCCACTGTGGTGCTAAGCCACTGGGACGAGACGCTGAGGTGCCAAACCTTTGGTGACCCAAAGTCACAAAATATCATCTGTGGTACCAAACCACTGGAGGTGCCAAACCTCTGGTGTCCCAAAGACACGGTGTCCCAAAGACACGGATATCATATTCCCCCTCCTCTCATATCACCCATACATGTCATACTGATGCAAATCATGTAAATTATGCAATCATGCCATTATGTTTAATATCGCATCTCATATCACATACATCAGCAATCATGATATCATATACCAACAATAGAACTCGTAATGAAACGGACTTACCCGGATCCGTTCACATACCCCATTGGGTACCATATCCGTCAACCATATTGTTTCACTTTACACAAACAGGTTATTAACATATTACTAGGAAATCAGTGTGTTAGTTTACACACCTGGTAAATCGCAAGTCTATATCCCAAAGAACCCGTCTAAATCCCTCGATCACCTCGACAACCTTGTTCCTAAAATCGGTCCAACATGGATTAGTCACTCATACCATTCGGCCAAGACCAAATAAACCAAAGGGTTATCATCCGAACCCTTACCTTGCAAACGGTTTGGTTTCCTACCAAACCCTAACCGACAATGGTTCCTCTTACCAATCGGCTACACCCTAAAAAGAAAATGGTTAATCCTTTGAAACCTTAGACTTAATCGAAACTACAAGAATACACCAAAGAACTGCTTCTTACCACCACTTACCGACCGATCACTCAACAAAAAGGCTTCACTTGATGACCTCCAAAATCCAATGGTCCTGTAATGGAATTGGTTTACACAAAACAAGAGATTAACCTCTCTCACCAATCACCACAATCGGTTCTTAGCCAAACCAATAACAACAAAGAACAAGGGAGAAAAGAAATACCCTTCGGCTATGGACTTACCCTCCTCGACGATTGGAAGAAACAAACAAGATCAACACTGCACCAATGTTTGGCCAAAATAAACACCACTAGAAGAGAGGGAAGGTTCGGCCAACTCTTAAAACAAGATGGAAAAGCAAAGTTTTAGGGGGTTTGGTCTTTCGGTTTCAAGAAGAAAAGATGAAGGAGTTTTCTCTAGAAAAATTCGGCTAACTATGACAAAGGGGAGAATTCTGCTTACCAACACTTGACCGAAAATGCACAAAATGCCAAGTGCATTTCGGCACTAGCCCTCTAGCTTACTCACCCAACCGGCCACTCCCCAAAACTCTCCTAAAATTCGGCCACATCTCCCCCAACCACTCCACACCATCACTTCAAATCACCTTGACCAAGTCCACCTCCACAATTTACTCTCCACCCACCATTCAAGTCATTTGACTTGGTCTTAGGCAGAGTTTGAACTGCCTACAACTCCTCCCCTCCATGCCGTCAAAATGGAACAAAAAGTGGGCATCCTGCAGCTTGAACTCAGGACCTCACCCCTTGCAAGTGGCGTCACACCCACAAGCCCTTAGTGGCGCCTTTCCTGCCACTCCACCAGCTTATTTCTTGTGCAACAATTTACCAAATAATATTTATTAACCCCAGCTCCTTCAGCTCCTTTCACCTAAGCCTAGAAACAAAAATTTTCTCTACCACTCAGGCTTACACCTAGCTCATAACTAAGCCCCCAATACACCAAAACAACAACATAGCACACCAGACACAAGCAAACAAAGTCATAACAAAAAATAGCCCCTAACCTGGGATATTACAGTTCTACCCCCTTAAAATAATTTTGACCTCGAAATTACCTGATCAGAAGAGTTGCGGGTATTGCTGTCTCATCATATCCTCGGGTTCCCACGTAGCTTCTTCCATGCCATGATTCCGCCAAAGAACTTTTACCAAAGGCACAGACTTCCTACGCAGAACCTTCACATCCCGATCTAGAATCTGCACAGGTTCTTCCTCCATGGTCAAATCTGGATTCACCTCGATCTCTTCCACTGCTACTACGTGCGATGGATCTGAACGGTAACGCCGAAGCATCAAAACGTGAAATACGTCGTGAATCTGACTAAGCTCTACTGGAAACTCAAGCTGATACGCTACTGGTCCCACTCGTCTCAGTACCTTATACGGCCCAATAAATCTTGGATTTAGCTTGCCTTTCTTTCTGAACCTCAATACTTTCTTCCATGGCGAGACCTTCAGAAAAACTTGATCCCCCACAGCAAACTCTATATCTCTCCGCTTAAGATCGGTATAAGACTTCTGCCGGTCCGAAGCCCCTTTCAATCGAGCCTGAATCAACTTAACCTTGTCTTCGGTCTCTGCAACCAACTCGGGTCCCAACAACTGACGTTCACCTAACTCCGTCCAACACGTAGGTGAGCGACACTTCCTACCATATAACGCCTCGTACGGTGCCATCTTGATGCTCGCTTGGTAACTGTTGTTGTAGGCAAACTCGGCTAATGGCAGAAACTCCTCCCAACTACCTCTAAAATCCAGAACACAACCTCTCAGCATATCCTCTAAGATCTGAATAACCCTTTCCGATTGTCCGTCAGACTGCGAGTGAAAAGCCGTGCTGAAATCCAAACGCGTACCCAGAGCCTGATGCAACGCTTTCCAAAACCTTGACGTAAATCTGGGATCCCTATCCGAGATGATCGATACTGGCACACCGTGCAGCCTCACTATCTCTGACACATACAGCTTCGCTAACCTTTGAAGTGAGTAGTCAACCCTCACCGGAATAAAGTGAGCTGATTTAGTCAGTTGATCCACAATTACCCAAACTGAATCCTTCTTGCTTGGCGTAAGCGATAATCCACTGACGAAATCCATGGTTATCCTTTCCCACTTCCACTGAGGAATCTTCACTGGCTGAAGCAATCCTGACGACAACTGATGCTCAGCCTTGACCTGCTGACAAGTCAGACACTTTCCTACAAACTCTGTCACTCCCCTTTTCAGACCAGGCCACCAAAACTGCTCTCTAAGACCCCTATACATCTTACCTGCAACCTCTGTGCACTCAGAACCTCATCCTCTAACTGTTTCTCTCTGATCTGCTCAACCCAAGTAGGCTTAACCTGCAATTCTGCCAGAATACTTCCGTCGTCATACAAACCCAAATGGGCAAACATCGCTCTT
This sequence comes from Gossypium australe, assembly GCA_005393395.2. Classification (NCBI taxonomy): domain Eukaryota; kingdom Viridiplantae; phylum Streptophyta; class Magnoliopsida; order Malvales; family Malvaceae; genus Gossypium; species Gossypium australe. The sequence goes on along the minus strand of CM016621.1, from coordinate 105,442,164 downwards.
AAGTCCGAAACAACCTTACGGCTCAACGCGTCTGCCACCACGTTAGCCTTGCCCGGATGATACTCAATCGAACAGTCGTAATCTTTTAGCAACTCAACCCATCTGCGCTGCCTCAAATTCAAATCCTTTTGAGTCAAAAGGTACTTCAGACTTTTATGATCTGTGTAGACTATCGATCTCTCTCCGTACAAGTAGTGCCTCCAAATCTTCAAGGCGAAGACTACAGCCGCTAGCTCCAAATCGTGCGTCGGATAGTTAACCTCATGTGGCCTCAGCTGCCGAGATGCGTAAGCCACCACCTTACCTTCCTGCATCAGCACACAACCTAATCCCGTATGTGATGCATCGCAGTACACTGTGAATTCCTTACCAGCCTCAGGTTGAATCAAAACCGGAGCTTCTGTCAGAATCTTCTTAAGCTTGTCGAAGCTCTCCTGTTGTTTCTCAGTCCAAACAAATGGAACCTCTTTCCTTAACAACTTAGTCATCAGCGCTGCGATCAACGAGAAACCCTCTACAAACCTTCGGTAGTATCCTGCCAAACCCAGAAAACTCCGAATCTCAGCCACTGACTTCGGCGGCTTCCAATCCAAAACTGCCTCAATCTTCCGAGGATCCACTCTAATCCCCTCAGCCGACACTACATGACCCAAGAAAGTCACTTCTCTAAGCCAAAACTCGCACTTACTAAACTTAGCATAAAGCTGCTTCTCCCTCAAAATCTGCAGTACCACACGCAAATGCGCATCATGCTCTTCTTCTGTCCTCGAGTATACCAGGATATCATCTATGAAAACCACGACGAACTGATCCAAATACTGTTGAAACACCCTATTCATCATATCCATGAATGCTGCCGGCGCGTTAGTCAACCCGAACGGCATTACCAGAAATTCAGAGTGCCCATACCGAGTCCGAAACGCTGTCTTCTCCTTTACCTTTAACTGATGATACCCAGACCTTAGGTCGATCTTCGAGAATACCGATGCACCCTTCAGCTGATCAAACAAGACATCTATCCGTGGCAACGGATACTTGTTTTTAATCATCAGCTTATTCAGCTGGCGGTAATCTATACACATCCGCATCGTACCATCTTTCTTCTTGACAAAGAGTACCGGCGCTCCCCAAGGCGAAACACTTGGCCTGATAAAACCTCGGTCCAACAACTCCTGAATCTGAGCCTTAAGCTCCACCAATTCCTTTGGCGCCATCCTATACGGAGCAATAGACACTGGCGCAGTTCCGGGTAACAAATCTATCCCAAACTCTACCTCACGATCCGGCGGCAACCCCGGAAGCTCCTCAGGAAACACATCAGCAAATTCCCCAACTGTCTGAACTTTCTCTACAGCAGACTCTTTAGCCTCCAAGGCTTACACATGAACCACATGCGCTTCACAACCCTTTCTGACCATCTTTTCAGCCTTCAGAGCAGATACCACATTAGATAAGTAATCTCTCCTATTACCTATCATAGCCACTTCATTACCCTCAACCGTCTTAAGAATCATACGCTTAGCCGCGCAATCCAACCTCGCCTGGTACTTAACCAACCAGTCCATCACAAGAATCAGATCGAACTCCCCAAACGGCAGTTCCATCAGATCAGCAGCAAACACTACCCCTTGGAGTTCTAGGGGTACATCTCTAAACAGCTTATCCATTACTACAGAGTGACCTAAAGGGCTAATTACAGTCATCTGCCTAGAAGATATCTCAGAGTCTAAATCCATGGTCTCTACTATACTACTAGCAACGTAAGAATGCGTCGAACCCACATCAATCAAAGCAGTAAATGGAGAACCAAAGATCAAGAACGTACCGGTTATAACGTCCAGTGCATCGCCCTCCTCTCGGCGCCTCGCTGCATACACTAACCCAGCCTGTCTGGCCTCAGAACTACCCGCACCTCTGCCCGGTGCTCCACGACCCCGACCAGAACCATTACCTCCTCTGCCATTACCACGACCCCTCTGCGGTGACGGTCCATTATTCCTGAACTGAGTACGGCCCTGACCCTCAGACTGAATCCTAGCCAACTTACGCGGACAGTCCCTCACACGGTGATCCAGAGAACCACACTCAAAGCAACATTTTCCACCGGTCCAGCAGCCTCCCCAATGAGATTTCCCACAACAGTTACAATGCGGCGGTCCCTGACTAGCAGCAACATTCCTACCAGACTGATTCGGCCCACTCTGCCTAGCCCTTTTCTGAAGATTACCCGACGACCCAGAAGACCCAAAGCTCCTCTTATGCCTGTTCCTGTCCATGCCCTGCCTTACCGACTCCTTAACACCCTCGGCTACCTTAGCCTTCTCAACCAGGACAGCAAACTCACGCTCCTGCTGTGGGGCAATCAGCAACCTCAGTTCGTCTCTTAGACCATCCTCAAAACGAACACACCTCTCGTGCTCTGTAGCCACAATGCCCCTAGCATACCGGCTCAGCCTCAAGAACTCAGCCTCATACTCTGACACAGACTTACTCCCCTGGACTAGCCTCAGAAATGCTTTTCGTTGCGCCTCGATGTAGCTAGCTCCAATGTACTTTTTCTGAAAAGCAGCCCTAAAATAATCCCACGTAAGATCCTCTGCTGCCATACTGTCCCGAACCGTGAGCCACCACTGGTATGACTCATCCCGAAGAAGCGATACTATGCCCTTCAGCTTCTCCTCAGCAGTCAGGTCTAAATCGTCCATAATCCACTCGGTCGCCTAAAGCCAATACTCAGCCGTGCTGGGAGCAACACCAGAAACACCTCGGAAAACCTCAGCTCCGTTTGCCCGAAGTCGCTCAGGCACAGATTTCCTAACTCCTATGCCTCCACCTACTCTAGCTACCCTTTCCAACACTCGCAGCATCGCCTGTGACACTGCATCATCCCCAGTCTGATCTTGAAACTCACCACCTCCAGCTGGTGGCGGTACCGATATCTCATTTTCTGACCCCTGACCAGATCCTACGGGTTCAGAAACTGTCATCCTACCACGACCGCGTCCACGACCACGTCCACCTCTAGCGCTCATGACTAAAATCTCTACGTATCTGATTTAGAAGTTTTATGCATCAGTATTTATTCCACTGTTTTAAAGCAAAGTCTTATGAATAGTAAAGAAGCTTTGTTTTCGCGAGTTCACAGAATCCTATCAGTTTCAGTTTCTAAAGTCATCTTACTATTGCAAATCATTCAATCACATCTCATCAATATCAAAATCACAAGTAATAGTGAGGGTTCTTACTTGGGCGGATTGGTGCCGGAGACTCGGTGCCATGCCTTTCAAACCATGCTTTTTAAAACAAAATTCTTAAAACAGACTTTTAATACATGTTGGGCCTCAGGCCCACAGCCGAGCTTTTGAACTTGGCTCTGATACCACAATTGTAACACCCCAGACCCGGTCAACACACCACGACCGAATCTGGTATGTTACGAGGAAAATCGTAACTTTGAGAAGATGGGTTTGCGTTTAAAAGCTTGATAAAACACTTTGCTTGTATTTTATACTTGTAGAAATCTTGGGCATGATTGTATAAAAATCGATGATGTATTTTGTAAATCCATAAATTTTGAAAACTTAATCAGTTATGAAGTTAAAACATAATTATTGACTTAGTAGAAAATCGAGTTTAAGTTTGAAAAACGTTTGAGTTTCCTTTATCACAAATTACAGTGTGATACCCGATGGTATAGTTTAAAACATATCGCTTTGTAGTTTTGAAATCTTTATCTTCCCAAGTTCTAGCAAATTTTAACCCAATTAATTTGTTAAGGCATATTAAAAATCGACTTTAAGCATAAACATAGCAAAACATAATTTTAAAGGCCGTTTACAATCCAAAATAAAACCAAATAGTAATAAATAAACTAAAGTACCAAATTTTATTAAAGTCTGAGCAAATCCTTATTTAGGCATGGCATGAGCACCTCGAGTCCATCCCGGCTCCATGTCCGCGTCTAAGTGTCACCTGAAATGTCAAAGGAGAGGGTGAGTCGCAAGACTCAGTGCATAAATCCCCCTCCCGATAATACAACATGCTAACACATCATAATAGAGCAATACAATTAATGCACCCGTTCCTAACCATCCATAACACCTTTTCTACCCCGTGTGGTACCAAACCACTGGTGGTGCCAAACCACTGGTGACCCAAAGTCACGATATCCATCAATGTGGTGCCAAACCACTGGTGACCCAAAGTCACAAATAACCAACTGTGGGGCCAACCCACGTGTGATACCAAATCACTAGCGACAATCCCGTATCTCTCAAGTGGGGCCAACCCACGGTGGTGTTAACCACAGGGACGAGTCGCAATGAGGTGCCAAACCTCTGGTGTCCCAAAGACACAAGTGTGATACCAAATCAATGGTGACCCAAAGTCACGAATCGGATGATGGGGCCAACCCATCGTGTGATACCAAATCACTGGCGTCAATCCCGTATAATCAACTGTAGGGCCAACCCACTGTGGTGCTAAGCCACTGGGACGAGACGCTGAGGTGCCAAACCTCTGGTGACCCAAAGTCACAAAATATCATATGTGGTACCAAACCACTGGAGGTGCCAAACCTCTGGTGTCCCAAAGACACGGTGTCCCAAAGACACGGTGTCCCAAAGACACGGATATCATATTCCCCCTCCTCTCATATCACCCATACATGTCATACTGATGCAAATTATGTAAATTATGCAATCATGCCATTATGTTTAATATCGCATCTCATATCACATACATCAGCAATCATGATATCATATACCAACAATAGAACTCGTAATGAAACGGACTTACCGGGATCCGTTCACATACCCCATTGGGTACCATATCCGTCAACCATATTGTTTCACTTTACACAAACAGGTTATTAACATATTACTAGGAAATCAGTGTGTTAGTTTACACACCTGGTAAATCGCAAGTCTATATCCCAAAGAACCCGTCTAAATCCCTCGATCACCTCGACAACCTTGTTCCTAAAATCGGTCCAACATGGATTAGTCACTCATACCATTCGGCCAAGACCAAATAAACCAAAGGGTTATCATCCGAACCCTTACCTTGCAAACAGTTTGGTTTCCTACCAAACCCGAACCGACAATGGTTCCTCTTACCAATCGGCTACACCCTAAAAAGAAAATGGTTAATCCTTTGAAACCTTAGACTTAATCGAAACTACAAGAATACACCAAAGAACTGCTTTTTACCACCACTTACCGACCGATCACTCAACGAAAAGGCTTCACTTGATCACCTCCAAAATCCAATAGTCCTGTAATGGAATCGGTTCACACAAAACAAGAGATTAACCTCTCTCACCAATCACCACAATCGGTTCTTAGCCAAACCAATAACAACAAAGAACAAGGGAGAAAAGAAATACCCTTCGGCTATGGACTTACCTTCCTCGACGATTGGGAGAAACAAACAAGATCAACACTACACCAATGTTTGGCCAAAATAAACACCACTAGAAGAGAGGGAAGGTTCGGCCAACTCTTAAAACAAGATGGAAAAGTAAAGAATTCGGCTAGGGTGATTTATAATAACCAAACAAGATTCAGTCAGAGTGAAAGAAAAGCGAAACCGAAATGCAAAAGGATAGGGGTTGATATTCGGTCAACAATAGAAATGGGAAAAGAAGAAGAAATGAAAAGGTATAGGAGGGTGAGGTTTCGGCTTGCAAGAGAAGGAATAGAGAAGGTGTTTTGGAGAATGGAGTTTCGGCTTACAAGGTTTCAAGAAGAAAAAAGAAAGTTTGAGAAGAGGAGAGACTAGTTTCGGCTCAACACAAATGAACAAAAAGAAACAAGTGAGAGGGAGAATTCGGCCACACACAAAATTTTATGAAACACAATGCAACATTTGGCAAGTTTTAGGGGGTTTGGTCTTTCGGTTTCAAGAAGAAAAGATGAAGGAGTTTTCTCTAGAAAAATTCGGCTAACTATGACAAAAGGGAGAATTTTGCTTACCAACACTTGACCGAAAATGCACAAAATGCCAAGTGCATTTCGGCACTAGCCCTCTAGCTTACTCACCCAACCGGCCACTCCCCAAAACTCTCCTAAAATTCGGCCACATCTCCCCCAAACACTCCACACCATCACTTCAAATCACCTTGACCAAGTCCACCTCCACAATTTACTCTCCACCCACCATTCAAGTCATTTGACTTGGTCTTAGGCAGAGTTTGAACTGCCTACAACTCCTCCCCTCCATGCCGTCAAAATGGAACAAAAAGTGGGCATCTTGCAGCTTGAACTCAGGACCTCACCCCTTGCAAGTGGCGTTACACCCACAAGCCCTTAGTGGCGCCTTTCCTGCCACTCCACCAGCTTATTTCTTGTGCAATAATTTACCAAATAATATTTATTAACCCCAGCTCCTTCAGCTCCTTTCACCTAAGCCTATAAACAAAAATTTTCTCTACCACTCAGGCTTACACCTAGCTCATAACTAAGCCCCCAATACACCAAAACAACAACATAGCACACCAGACACAAGCAAACAAAGTCATAACAAAAAATAGCCCCTAACCCGGGATATTACATCATTACTCCCTAAATAAACAAACGAGCTACTACTGAGTCTTGTACAACCTTTTCTGCATAAGCTCTGGATAATTCATTGCACGAACTCTATCTCGGAGTAATAATAATAGAAATCAGAATCAAAATTCGTATCACACTATACTCGTTCAATTTACCACTCACTATCACATTCCTAAGGTTCTCAATATTGCAAAGAAAACATCATTTTAGCTTCTAACTTAGCTAGATACAGGCCATCATCAATTAAGATTAATCATGTATCCAATACTCACAAAATATTTAAAGGCTTTCTGTTCAAGCATCCGCAACTATATATACTTCCTCAAAGGTTAATCGTTAATTATTCACAATCTTTCAACAGTTCAAGCCATCAACATTGCCTTAATTTTAGATTTTTCTGTAACATTAGATACTGTATACTATTGGGATCAAGAAGCATATGACGTTTTTCGTCGAACAAACGATGTCATCCATTTCTCAACACAGACATACTAGCGGCCGACCCTAAGTCACTTGTCGAACAATTCTTCTAATGAGACTTTAACCGTCTAAAAGCATAAACTGTCACTTTACATTCTTGTATTAAAACATATTCCAATCTATTCTATAGTGCATCACTGAAAAAGTACGAATTCTTTACTCAATTCAAATAGAACCCAGAGCCAGTGCTTCGGTTAATAATACATTTCAACTGTTTTCTACTTTGCTAATACTCAATAGACCATTCAACTTTCATAAATGTGTTACCTTTATCAATTAGAACAGCTTTAACTCATAATAACATCGTCTGATTAGAACAAATCTATTAGGTAAATCTTTGTATCATATTGTCTAAAATATAAATTCTTCCTTTAGACTGTCTGTCTAATTACTCATGAATGCACAAAATTCATTTTCATACCCGAGGACAATTTAAATGCGTATGACTCAAATAACCTTTCAACTGGTCAGCTCGCTCAGATAAAAAAACTGAGTCGATCTCAACTATCAAATAATATCATATCAAAATACTTCCTCTTTCATGCTGTTAAAACAACTCAAACATACACTCTTTCCAAATTTTCCTCATATGCTAGTCAAAAGATCTTTACAACTGCATTAGCTCAAGAAAACAAAATATCCTGATGGAACTGATTGACCTTAATTAAAATTAACTGAGAAAAGAAAACCATAGTACAAATTGAGCTTGAGCTTCCATTATCTACACCTTTGCCGATGTCAATTCCTTTCACGAAAATTAGAGAAATCCTGATACCAGAATCACTATGTTCCCATAATCAAACCAGGAATACACTCATATTTGACATAGTTATCAAAAACCACAAAACACACTTTAAAGATGAGACATGATTGATAATTTATGAAATAATGATGATAAGGAAATCGAGACAAAGAAATCCAAGATGCGATATCATACTAGAAGTTTGAGAACATAACTCATATGAAAATAATAAAGATCTTGATGATTCCTTAGAGAAAATCAGATGAAGAACAATGTTATACGCTCTAGAATCAATTGTAACAGAGATAATATATTTTCCAACTATGTATATAAAACAAAGCAACATTCAGTAGAAATAGAAAAATAGCCTCACATAATTTTTCACCATCAACTTTTATTCTCAACATAAATAGAATAGAATCCCACAGAGAGATAAGATATGTTGATCATAAACAAACCAGACCAACAGTGCTTTCGTCTAACATTAGAGTTAGATAGCATTCTCATATGATAAAAATTTTATCAGAGAATGAACAATTACATAAAGCCCAAAGGACAAACGAATATATAGAATATTCAAGAGAGATCATCATAATCTATACACTATAATTGTTACACACACACACATCTTTACAACTCACGTGTCATGTCTCGGACTAATTCTATCATCATTAATCCCATATTATTCCATTCACTAACGTAAATCAATCCGGAAGAAATTCTAGCAAATACATGCTTTAGACATCATACCTAAATGAGTCAATTAACTTAGACTAACTTTTTCTTTAAATGTGACATTACAAAATTCGGATGTTCTTTAGAAAAACCAGGCATCTTTTCCAAAATTGTATTCAACTTGCCAAACTATTTTCAACTCTGACCACATTATTAGTTATTCCGCTACTGAACTCTTTAATCTCTCACTTGTGAGCTCATTCAACTTAAATCTTGTGAAATTTCTTTATAAAATACCACATTGGTAAGGGGGTGAGGTCGTAGAGCCTTTAACTAGACTTTCATATATACACACATGTGACTCAACATTCATCATTAACATCATATCTTCACAACCATATAGTTCACCTTAAGCTAATCAACATACATATTTATGTCACACGAGCCTTTCGATTATCTTTATTCAAACAAGTGTACTTAAACATACATTCCATAGATTTTGAGTAAGATTACTTATCGCATTTTGAGTAAGATTACTTATCGCATTCACTTGATCAAACAACTTAGGCACATAACATCATATGAATGCAAAACAAACATGGATGAGCTTATCACAATATAAACTTCCATTTCATTTCACCTTTCCATATTTCAAGAATAATTCCCATTGAACAATTGTAATTTCGATGGATACTCGGGTAGTATACTCAAGGTACACTTGTCAATAGTTCATCAATTCATATTCAAAAGTGCCCTTTTGGCACATATTCATAGAGCACAGTCTCAAGCCTCATATTACATAACAGGATTGCCAGTCCAGGCCAAATCCATTTCATAACATATGCTCGAGAGGGCTTAATTCAAGATTACCTTTCCGGGCTAAATCCTATTTGTAACATTTAAAAAATTTCATTCATTTCATAAAATCACCATAATCCATCGAAATACGATGTTTATCCGGGGCATTAACATTTTATCCTTATTTCTTAACTTATGTTTATTTCATTTTGTACATCATCACATACATATCGTGAGCTCTTATTCATACCTTTCCATGTTTTGACTCATCATCAAAACCTTTCAAATATCTTAGTATCACTTTTAGTGTTTTCAAAAATAGCTCGGTTGGAAAGCATTTGTCTCAACAAAACAATTTCATCAGAGTCAGGAGATATCACACAATCACAGGTGGTCTATAGCATGTATAGCTAGACTCTTACACATGCTAGGTTAGTCGAGAATCAACTAAACCATAGCTCTGATACCACTAAATGTAACACCCCTTATCCGTATCCGACACCGGGATAGGGTACGAGGCATTACTGGGCTTATTCGTAAGCAAACATTCAAAATCGAGAAATCAAATTCCACTCAAATTTAAAAATTTTCAAAAACATTCATATTGTCCCTAAAATGAGCCTATGAGGCCCATAAGATGAATTAGAAGTGGTTTGGGACATAAATCTGCCGTATTAGAGTCAAATCTAATAAGGGAATCTATAGATCGAGTTAATGCGACGATAGGAGTTTTAATTAGAAAGAGATTTCAATTAATTAACCTAGAGTCAGTTGTTCTTAGTCTCGAAAGAGATATTAACATAATTTAGGGATTTCTACAAATGATAAACCGTAAAAGTAACATATTTTAAGCCCACGTTTAGCATGCTTTTGGATGATTTAAGCCCTGAATTGTGTAATTTGGTGCTCTTAATCATTTTTTTCATGTTTTATACTCAGGAGAGCACCCAATGACGAAAAGAACGGAAAACAGGCCCAAAACGGAGTAAATGGGCCATATCACGAAATCCACATGGCCTGGGCCCTAGCCACACGGCCGTGCCCCATTCAACAGGTTCGAACACGGCCTGGCCACGACTTACACGGGCGTGTGCCATGGGCGTGTCCCTGCCATAGGAAAGAAGAGTTTCACTCGGATTTGGATACTTAAGGGAAAAGAAACACATTCCGAAGCCCATATAAACACCCTAAGTATGACCAGAAAAGGGGGAACCAGAGGATTTAGTCAGGGGGCATCCGATTAGGGTAGAGGAGGCAGATTTGTGGAGATTTAGTCGAAGAGAGCCAGTTGATCCATCTCAAGAAGCCGGAGTTATACTCAAGATGGAGGATCTCTCCTTCAATTCCTTCAGGGGGTTTTAGGGATTTCTTATGTTTTGTTTTATCTTTTCTTTTGAGATGTTTTCTTTCATTATTATGAACTAAACCCTCGGATACCTGAGGGGATGAAACCTAAGATGAATCTTGTTATCGTTTACTGAACTATATGATAAATATTTGATTTGTTCTTAATTATGTGTTCTTAATTCTTGTGTTGATATTTTCGGGATATTAATTCAAGTGTGATGTGCTTAGGTGGAGGAGCAAAAGTCCCCGCCTAAGAGTAGATCTAGCATAATTAAGCGGAGTTGATCGCGCGCCTAGAGATAGGGTGACGAGATTTTGCCGGATTAGGGTGAAACCTAATATGGGCGTCCATAGATCGAGTTAATGCAATTCTAGAGGTTTTAATTAGAAAGAGATTTCAATTAATCAACCTAGGGTTAGACGTTAGTCGCCTCGAGAGAGGGATTAATATAACTTAGGGAATCTTACGGATCAAGTCAAGTGAATAAATCGTCTGGTTCAGAGTTAGATAACAAGTGAAGTCTAGGTGGATTCTTCCTTGGGTGTCGTCTTAATCAATTGGTTTTTCCTCAAATTATTTTTTCCAATTTCATTCTTTTTTGTCTTAGAGTCTTTAGTTTAGTAATTAGTTAATTTTAGATTAAATAAAGATCACTTTAATTCTTAGGCTAAATAATAAAAGAGAGTTAGTATTAGTACTTTTGGTTCCTTTGGGATTCGACATTCCGGTCTTGCCTTAACTATAATACTGTTCGATAAGTGTGCTTGCCTCAATGAGTTGTCATATTTAGTTTCCAGGTTCGATCATTCTTTATATAAATTTGTAAGACTCTGACACGCGATCAACAAATCAAGGCAAGTGAATAAATCATTTAATTCAGAGTTAGAATAATAAGTGAAGTCTAGGTGGATTCTTCCTTGGGTATTTTCTTTATTCATTGGTTTATTCAATTACTTTCTTCACTCTCTGTCGCGTTCATAGTTAATTATTAGGCTAAATAATAGAAATACAGTTATTACTAGTACTTTTAGTCCTTGTGGATACGATATTCTAGACTCACCATAGCTATACTATTGTTCGATAGGTGCGTTTGCCTTTGTCGAATTATTAGTTAGTTTCGGGACCACCAAGTTTTTGGCGCCGTTGTCGGGGACTAAGACATTTTAATTTTTATTACTTTAGCCACTTTTATTCTTATTGCAATTTATTTGTGTTTTTATTTTAATTTTCTAGCTTTTCTTTAATTTGCTTTTGACAGGTATTTTTTAGTTTATAACTAGAAGGAACCCGTCAAGACCATTGCTTTTTCACAGTGAGATTGAAAGCACAGCTCGCAGAAATCGTAAAGAAATAAGGCGAAGTCTACAGTATATAGAGGAAGAGCAAGAGGACCAATACTACCGAAGAGATGGCTGATAATAATATGCTACCTCCTGTGGTTGCCGCAAATTCGGTGAATCAAAATCCTGCTCCTCGTACTACGTACGATTATGCTAAGCCCAATTTAACTAGGGCTGAAACGAGTATTGTTAGACCTGCTATTGCAGCAAATAATTTTGAGCTGAAACCTAACACTATTCAGATGATTCAACAGTTTGTTTAGTTTGATGGTTTGTAGGACGAGGGTCCAAATACTCATTTGGCCAACTTTCTAGAATTTTGTGACACTTTTAAGATTAATGGCATTTCTGATGATGCCATTTGCCTTCGGTTGTTTCCTTTTTCCTTAAGAAATAAAACTAAACAGTGGTTGAACTCGTTACCACGAGGTTCCATCACTACTTGGGAATAGATGACCGAGAAATTTTTATTAAAATATTTTCCACTGGCTAAAATGGAAAAGTTGAGGAATGATATCTCTTCGTTTGTTCAGATGGATTTAGAAACTCTTTTCGATGCATGGGAGAGGTATAAGGACTTATTGAAAAGGTGCCCTCACCATGGGTTATCACTATGACTACAGTTTCAAACTTTTTACAATGGTTTGAACCCCTTAACTAGGCAACTGATTGATGCAGTCGTCGGTGGTACCCTAAATAATAAAACACCTGAAGCAGCTTATGATTTTATAAAAAAGATGTCACTAAATAACTATCAGTGGCAAGTCATGAGAATAAAGCCAACAAAAGCCGCTGGTGTCTTCAACCTTGACGCGGTCACCATGTTATCAAACCAGGTAAAGCTCTTAAATAAAAAGATTGATGGTTTATGTGTTTCTATGCAGGTACATCTGGTGATGCACTGTGACATAAATGGAGGAGGGATGAGTAACTCAAAATATCTACCCTATAATCCTAGCATGGAGAACGAGCAACTGAATTTTATTGGTAATAACTCTAAACCTCCAAATAGTTCTTACAGTAACATATATAATCCATGATGGAGGAACCACCCAAACTTTGCATGGGGTGGTTAAGGGAATTAAAGACCACAACCCCCTCCAGGTTTCCAACCACCCTACCAGCAAGAGAAAAAGCCGAACCTTGAAGATATGCTAGCAAAATTTATTTCAGTGTCAGAGACTCATTTTCAGAATACCGAGACTGTATTGAAAAACTAGCAAGCATCGATTTAAGGGCTTGAAAATCAAATTGGACAGCTGGCTAAGTTAGTTTCTGAAAGGCAACCAGATAGTTTACCTAGTAACACCGAACCTAACCCAAAAGAACATGTGAAGGCAGTTACACTAAGGAATGGGAATGTGTTGGATGAAGCTGAAAAGAAGATGCCACAAGAAACTGACAAGGCGAAGGGTGAGGAAGTAAATGAGAATGTGGCACCGGTACTTAAAGAGTATAAACCACCGATCCCATATCCAGCAAAGTTGAAGAAAGACCGCATGGATGCACAATTTAGTAAATTTCTTGAACTTTTTAAACAATTACATATTAACTTACCTTTTGTTGAAGCCATTTCGTAGATGCCTACGTATGCAAAATTCTTAAAAGAGCTTTTAACAAATAAAAGGAAGTTTGGAGAGCTATCAACCGTGGAACTTAATGAGGAATGTTCAGCTATTCTCCAAAATAAGCTACCAACCAAATTGAAAGATCCAGGAAGTTTCACTATTCCCTGTTTAATTGGTAGTTTAAATATTGAGAAAACATTAGCTGATTTTGGTGCCAGTATTAATTTGATGCCTTATAAAATGTTCAAGCAGGTTGGTCTTGGGGAACCAAAACCCACTAGGATGAGTATCCAATTAGCTGATAGATTTGTAAAATATCCTCGAGGAATTATTGAAGATGTTTTGGTAAAAGTTGATAAATTCATACTCCCTGTTGATTTTGTTGTGCTTGACATGGATGAGGATGTTGAGGTGCCTTTAATTTTAGTTCGCCTATTTTTAGCTACTACTAGGGCTGTTATTGATGTAGGTGATGGTAAACTTGTGCTTAGGGTAGGTAACGAGGAAATTATTTTTAAGATTTATGATGCTATGCGATACTCTAAAGAGCAAGATGACTCCGGTTATTTTATTGACTCTATTGATCATTCTATTCAAGATTCTTTTCAGGAAATCATACATAAAGACACGTTGGAACTGTGTCTTGTCCAAGGTAAGGAGGATGACGATATCACTGAGATAGGGGTGATAAAAATTGAGTTCAACTCTAATAATTCTTTCCCAAGACAAAAGAAATATGAGGGCATTGAAATAAACAACGAATTAAAACAAAAACCCTCTATTGAAGAACCTCCCAAATTGGAATTGAAATAGTTACCATATCACTTAGAGTATGCATTCCTCAGAGATAATTCTATGCTACCAGTAATTATTGGAAGATGAATTACTACAGGTACGAAAGGATCATAAAAAAGCCATATCTTGGAAGATTTCTGATATTAAACGGATTAGCCCATCATTTTGCACTCACAAAAATTTAATGGAAGATGAATCTAAACCATGTGTGCAAGCTCAAAGATGATTAAATCCCAACATGAAGGAAGTTATTAAAGCTGAGGTAATTAAACTTCTAGATGCTGGAGTTATTTATCCTATTTTTGACAGTACTTGGGTTAGTCCTATGTAGGTTGTTCCAAAGAAAGGAGGCATGACTGTTGTAGCCAACGAGAAGAATGAATTAATTCCAGCAAGAACAGTCACAGGTTGGATAGTTTGCATTGACTATAGGAAGTTGAACAATGCCTAGAGAAAAGATCACTCTCCCCTACCATTCATTGATCATATGTTAGAAAGATTATCCGGGCATATGTACTATTGCTTTCTAGATGGACTCTCTGGCTACTTCCAAATTCCAATAGCTCCTGAGGATCAAGAAAAGACAACATTTACATGTCCATATGGCACGTTTGCTTATCATAGAATGCCTTTTGGATTATATAATGCTCCTACTACTTTTCAGCGTTGTATGTTGGCCATTTTTGATGAACTTGTGGAAGATATTACGAAGGTATTTATAGACGGCTTCTCGGTATTCGATAAATCTTTCCACCTTTGCCTTAAAAATTTAAAACAAGTTCTAATGAGATGTGAGGAGACAAACCTTGTGCTTTATTGGGAAAAGTGTCACTTCATGGTTCGAGAAGGGATTGTGTTAGGTTACAAAATTTCTAGTCAGGGGATTGAGGTTGATAAAGCAAAAAATTGAAACCATAGAAAAAGTACCTCCTCCTAGTTCAGTTAAGGCTATTAGAAGGTTTTTAAGACACGCTAGATTTTACAGAAGATTTATTAAAGATTTTTCTAAAATAGCTAAGCTGTTAACGAAACTATTAGAGAAAGATGTGCCTTTCAATTTTAATCAGGAATGTTTAGAAGCATTTAAAACCCTTAAAGAAAAATTAATCAATGCTCCAATTATAATTGCACCTGATTGGAATTTGCCTTTTGAACTAATGTGTGATGCGAGCGATTTTACAGTAGGTGCAATTCTGGGACAGCGAAGACACAAGCATTTTCAGCCGATTTATTATGCTAGCAAGACATTGACGGCCGCACAAGAAAATTATACCACCACAGAAAAAGAATTGCTAGCTATGGTTTTTGCATTTGATAAATTTAGATAGTATTTGATATTATCTAAAGTTTTCGTTTACACTAACCATTCAGCTCTTCGTTATCTCTTAACTAAGTTTGATGCAAAACCTCGACTCATACGATGGATTCTACTTTTGCAGGAATTTGATTTGGACATTCAGGATAAGAAAGGAGCTGAAAATCTTGCAGCAGACCACCTTTCTAGGCTTGAAAATCCACATCTCAAAGAACTCGATGAGAGTGAGATAAATGAATCATTTCTTGAAGAACAACTCTTGGCTATATCCGACTCTGAGGTACCTTGGTTTGCAGATATTGCGAATTACTTAGCTGCTAACATCCTAACAATAGGGTTGACACATCATCAAAAGAAGCGATTCTTTGCTGATTTGAAAAACTATTTTTGGGAGGATCCTTTTCTTTTTCATATATGTGCAGATCAAGTAATTCAAAGATGTGTTACAAAGTCAGAAGCAAGCAAAATCCTAGAACATGGCCATTCAGGACCAACAGGAGGACATTACAATGAGACTAGGACAACACATAAAATGCTCGAATCAGGTTTCTATCGGCCCACTTTGTTGAAGGACGCTAACAGGTATGTTACTTTGTGTGATAGATGTCAGAGAACATGTAATATCTCTAAACATGATGAAATGCCTCAAACATATATGCTATCATGTGAAATATTTGATATTTGGGGTATTGATTTCATGGATCCAATCCCTAGCTCATTTGGGAATAAATACATCTTAGTAGCTGTTGATTATATGTCAAAATGGGTGGAAGCTCAAGCTTTACCTACTAATGATGCTAGAGTGGTAGTGAGATTTCTTAAGAAACTCTTCTCTTGATTTGGAACACCTAGAGCAATTATTAGTGATAGGCGTACTCATTTTTTTAATGCTCAATTTGATAAAGTCTTAAAGAAATATGGACTGCACCACAGAACAGCTACCCCTTATCACCCTAAAACCAGTGGACAAGTTGAAGTAGCCAACCGAGAGCTTAAGCATATTCTAGAGAAAGCCATAGAATCAAATAGGAAAGACTGGGCATTAAAAGTAGACGACGCTTTATGGGCTTATAGAATCGCTTTTAAAACTCCCATAGGAACATCTCCATACAGACTTGTTTACGGGAAAAGTTGTCATCTACCATTTGAATGAGAGCACAAAGCATTTTGGGCTATAAAATTCTTAAACTATTATCTTAAACTTGCAGGTAAGAAAAGATTGATGTAGTTGAACGAGCTAGATGAGTGGCGAGCGAATGCTTACGAGAACTCACGATTATACAAAGAAGCGACAAAGTGATGCCATGATGCTCGTTTGAAGCAACCTAAGCAATTTGCAGTTGGAGATCTTGTTCTACTATACAATTCAAAGCATAAATTGTTCCCTGGATAGCTGAAATCAAGATGGTCAGGTCCATTCGTAATCAAAACCGTTTTTCCCTATGGCACAATAGAGGTAACTCATCCGACTTATGACACATTTAAGGTAAACGATCAACGACTTAAACTTTATAATGGTGAAGATTTTAGGGATAATAGAGAGGAGTTTCAGCTCCGTGAACCTTCATAAAGTGATGAACATAAGGTAAGTCTAGCGTAAGACTTTTAACAAGCGCTTGTCGGGAGGCAACCCGAGCACTAACCCTACTAATTAGTCTATTTTTACTTCCATTCATGCTTTAATGCTGGTTTTTGACCCACACGGCCTGGACACACAGGCGTGTCCTCGGCCGTGTGGATCTTGGGACTTAGTTTTTAAGTCTTAAAGAAATCGATAGTGAGGTACACGGCCTGGACACACGGGTGTGTCCTTGGCCGTGTGGATCCTGGAGCTTAAAATCCCCAATAATTGACAGAGACACGACCTATATATAGTCCATACGGGCGTGCGACATCGCCATGTGGACCACACGGCCTGGACACATGGGCGTGTCCTAGGCCGTGTGAAAACTGGAGCTTAATTTTTCAAATTTTAAAATTTAAATCAAGTTAGGGGGCTCCATGAGAAATACACACAACCGTGTGTTAGGTCACACAAGCGTGTCAAAATTCCACACAAGCGTATGACACGACCGTGGGGACCACACGTCCTCCACACACGAGCGTGTCCTAGGTCGTGTGAAAACTAGAGCTTAATTTTTCAAATTTTAAAATTTACCACAAGTCAGTGGGCTCCATGGGCAATACACACGGCCGTGTGTGAGGTCACACGGGAGTGGGAGAAGCGAGGGACTTCACACACGACCGTGCGACACAGCTGTATGGACCACACGACCTAGACACACGGGCGTGTCCAAGGTCGTGTGAATACTGGGCTATAAAAAGTCACGACGAACACGGGCTGGGGGCTATATCAGACGGGCATGTGACATGGCCGTGTGGCTCAACACGGGTCGCTACACGACTGTGTCACCTATTTAACCCCTTTTTCTTTTTCTTTTCTTCTCCTTTCTTTTTCCTAAACTCCCCAAACCCTAGCCACTGCCTTCCATCTAAGCTCCGACGCACCTGTCGGCCACCGTCTACCCCCTCCCACTCCTTTTTTCTTTTCCCTTTCTTCTTCCCCAACTGAAACCCCCCACCTCTTCTCCTTTCCCCTCCCCCTCTTCCCTTGCACAGCCCCACAAACCCACCCCCGTCGGCCTCCTTGCCGCCCCTCCCCAAACCCGCCCTTCATGCCCACCACCCGTCGACCCCCAACTCAACGCGCCGCTACTCCATTGACCACCGCGCCTCTCGCCATTGTCACGATCAGTACATTATGACGAATACTCGTGGCAAGACTAAGGCCGCTGTCCCCGCTTTGAAAATGCGGAAGGGTCCTGGCGCGACCTCCTCCAGTGCCTCCGCTGAAGTTCGCCATCCTTATCTTCGATTTTTCGCGGACCCACCAGAGGACTTATTTTAGCTCCTTCGCGTACGACCCCTAAGTTTGGGCCGATGCATTGACCGGGCCGCGTTGGAGTAAGTCTGCCTCGCTAATGAGGTTCGGGCCTTCATTATCACAGCCCCATGGGACCGTTTCTTCAGTATCATTGAGCCCACATATATGGAGCTTACCTTAGAGTTTTTCTCGATGTTTTACCTTCAAAGCGTCATATCGGTCCATGACGAGCCGGGCATCATCACTTTTCGCCTTGGCGGTTTGGTGCGCCACATGAGCATCCCAGAATTCGGTGCTGCTTTGGGACTTTATACAAAAGAGGTCATGAGCGCCGAAGGCTTTCTTCAGCTCTATCGCTATATTCGTTACTGGCCTTCGCGTTGTTGGACTGACCTCACGGGTGGCCTGACAAACTATGACGCTATTCGCTTGAAGGCGACTTCTCTCTTTCCCGCTCTAAGGTATATTCACGCTCTTTTAGCTCATACTTGGCAGGATGAAGAAAGAGCACCAGAGTTGTGAGCACACACGATGCATCTTACTTATGGAGCATGGCCCACGCCCATATTATCGATTTGGCATACTTCATTTCTTTATCTTTCCACCATCAGACTAACCGCCACAAGAAAGGCCCCATCAACCTAGGCCCTTGTGTGACTCACCTCGCTCGACACTTCGGTCTCCTCGACACACTAGAGCAACCCTCCACACTCACGCTTGTTGGCCAGATGTCCCCTCAAGTCATCTCGAGCATGCTATATATAAGGATGATCGAGTGGCATTATGGATTTGATCCTCCCCAGTACTAATTTTCTCATCCTGATGAGCAGGAGGATCCCGAGGACATCACTGATGATGTTCCTCTACCTTATGAGGATCCACCTCATCCTCCACCTCTGAGTCACCGACCTCATTCTTCTGCTGCTACTTTGAACGACATATCCGAGCTTCTCACTCTCTTTGAGCAGCAGTGCTATCAGTGGTTCAACAGTCTCAAGGCCACATTGCAGCAGATCTGCCACCATCTCCTTATTTCATCTTCGGCACCGCTACCTCGAGACGCGTCTGACGATGAGGACCTTTGAGTCCATTTATTTTATTTTTGTTTTTTATCTTTATCTTTATTTTTCTTTTCATTTTTAGTCTATTTTCCTTTATGTTTCTTGTCATATTTTCAAAAGACTTATCTTTTCTATTTTGAGCTATATTTTAGTTTTTTATGATTGTTCCTAATCGAGTAATCCCTTAATCTTCTTCCACAGTTGTGTTTATTTTCTTAATAGTTGCTCAGAATCATGCAATTCACTTTGCTATATCCACAATTCTGCATTCACTATTCAACGAATTTCATCCAAAATTTAGGAAGTTTCTCTTCTCTCCTTCTCTTATGGTATTCTCTTTATATTGTTATTCTCTATTGTGGTACATTGAGGACAATGTACATCTTAAGTGTGGGGAGGTTAATTATATCATTATTAGAAAATCCCAAAATTATGTCTTATTCTTAAGTAATTTTCTCATTTTACTATTAGAATGAAACTTCTACTAACTTATGATTTTTATTGATATGTTTTGGATTAAGTCATTGGTAATTGTGCATTGATTGTTTAAACTTTAAGACATTAGAGAATCAAGCATGATAAGTCTATTTTCAGAATTAAAATTGCTAGGTTGTTTCCCTAAATTTGAATATTACCTTGAAGTGTGAGATTTATAAGATTGACATCAAAAACCATAATTTTTGTAAGATTTTGAGCCTTTTAGAGAATACACTTTTCTTGCTCACTTTATTATTGGTTTTGAGTGTGTCAATATTGATTTGTTATTCTAGAACTTTCTTCGATTATGCATGTCGAGACCACACCTTCGATTTGATATATTGAGATGATAAAGGCACTTAGGTTTTAAACCACTTATTGTATTCAAAACCTACCTTTATGATTAACCATTAGTGAACCCCTTTGAGCCTAATAAACCCTTTCTTGACTCAACCATTAATAGTAACCCAAGACTCTCTTTTTTTTATTCGTAATCCCCATTTTTTTCGAGATTTGATTTGGTTAGTTTCTTAACTATGTTCTTTTCAGTTGTTAAATTTTTTCTTATTATTGTAAAAAAAAGTGAAAAAATATATATATTCATTTATGTTGATTATTAGTAGTTCTTTAGTTTGAGCTTAAGTAGTTAATTTCATATTCTGAGAAGAAGCTCGTGATATTTCGATTGATGTAATTATTCAGTACTAGTTTATTTTTCTAGTAGGTAATTTATCAATTCAACCTTGATTCTAACTTTCTTTTTCAGCTTTTATCCACACATTTAACCCAAGCCCCATACAACCCTTTTTAAGACCTTTTGATTTGTGTATTATCTCATTTTATAGTGGTGGAGATTTGATTTTCATGCAAGCCTATGGTAATAACTTTTCATGTTTGACTTTTGAGTGCTTAATTTTTGAACCTTAAACACTTTGAGTGATTTGAGCGAATCTTTAGTGAGGATGTCAAATCTTGTCAGTTTTGAATCAAAGGTAATTATTTAGATAAGGGGAACACCTATGTTTTCATGCTATAAAAATGGGTGACTTGGATTGTTTGAATCTTTAGGACTCCTTTAGTTAAATTATCAATGTGTGACTATTTTTGAATTATAATAAGACATTATTGATGAGAATTATGAATTGAGGAAGTTTAATTTTAATTGTGAGTTGAGGATTTTGCTTGAGGACAAGCTGTAACAGCCTGATTTCAACCCTAATCGGAATAGTGGTTTCGGGACCACAAATCTGAGTCCAAAAAATATTTTTAAAATTATTTTTTGTGTTTATTATATGTGAATTTGATTGTGTTAAATCTTCGTGATTTAATTTTGTCATTTAGGTGTCTGATTAAATAAAAGGACGTAATTGCGTAAATGCAAAAGTAACAAATTAATGTGTAAAGTGCTAAATTGATAGTGGCTTTTTACTATGGGGTCCTTGAAGGGAAATTAGCCCATTTTTATTGGTAGTTGTAGCACCCCAAACCCGGCCTAGAAGTTAGGCCCGAATTTGGCGTGTCACATTGAGGTGTTTTTTGAAAATCGCATTTTCATTAAAAACCCTTCTAGATATTTAAAAGCTAAAGTCCCAGTTTGCGATTGTTATTAATAATCAAAATTTATTAAGAAGTCATTACCTTCAAAACCTTGTTCGTTGCGGAAGCCTAATTTAAAACAATTGACTTATGAAAACGTGATATTACAACTTAGTTGCGAAAGCGTAGTGTTTGAAAAGAGATATTGTTTTGGAAAACCGTGATTCAATATTGAGCAGATTTAAAACATAATAAACTAAAAATCCAAAACTAAAAACCGGAATTTAAGAGAGACCTTATTACAATAATATTAACCCAAATTAGAGAAAAGTAAAATACAAAAATCCAAAACTACTCTTAGTGTGGCCACCTCCGAGTCCTCCAGTACGTCGAATTACCAACTAAGGGTTACCTGAAACATTTAAAAAGAGGGGCTGAGTTTACGTAAACTCAGTGTGTACACCCTCATAAGTAAGAACATGTATCAAATCAATCCGGGCCCAAGCCCATTAAAGTAACGGTGGCAATTAGGCCTTAGCCCAAAATAGCCTCGGTTGGGCCTTAACCCATATCAAATGTCTCATATCATATATATAAATCTGGTCCTAAGCCCATCTCAGTAATATAATCCATATATGCAATGCATTAATGCCCATACCAGTCGAACACTCCATCTCCTGTCCAACCGTGCACTCCTGTGGGGATTTAATAGACCCACCCATCCGAACACTCCTTATGTAACACCGGTTGCGGCATTACCTTAACGGTGCAGCATAGCTGCTCGGTGGCTAAAAAGCCTTCGGTGGATCTACAGTTGTCAGGCGACCATGCGGTCCTATTTGCACTTCCCTTTTCAAATAATTCCATCCCCATGCAACATAATATCACATGAATGCAACGCTTCAAAATTAAACATATGATGACAATTATAAATCGCATACAAAAATAACCATATAACATATAGGGGCATTTTCGTCAATTTTTCCCTTCAGGGGCATATCTGTCATTTTACCCATCGAGGGTATTTCAGTAATTTCGCAACTTGGGGTACTTTAGTAATTTACCCTCTAAGGGTATTTTGGTAATTTTGCAACCCAGGGGTATTTCGATAATTTTACAAACCAGGGGTATTTTGGTAATTTTACAAACTAGGGGTATTTTGGTAATTTTGCAAACGAGGGGTATTTCATTAATTTTGTAAACCAGGGGTATTTCGGTAATTTTGCAAACAAGGGGTATTTCAGTAATTTTGCAAACCATGGGTATTTCGATAATTTTACAAATCAGGGGTATTTTGGTAATTTTACAAATGAGGGGTATTTTAGGAATTTTACAAACCAGGGGTATTTTGATAATTTTACAATCTAAGGGTATTTTGGTAATTTCACGAATCAAGGGTATTTCAGTAATTTTACAATCTGAGGGTATTTCGGTAATTTCACAAATTAGGGGTATTTTGGTAATTTCACAAACCTGGGGTATTTCGGTAATTTTGTAAATCGAAGGTCTTTCAGTAATTTTGTAAACCAAGGTTTGCTAGATAGAGAAAACGATGCGAATGGGCCTAAGGCCCATTCTCGGGCCAAATAAGCCCGCACGCTCGTGTGGCCTATTTAGCCCAAATCTAGCCATAGATATGAGATTCACCTAGTCTAGTCTAATATATACTACACAATCATACAATCTACTCATATGGGTCCATGGGCCCATAGCCAGCTTCTCACCTTCCCTCTTTGTATCTTTCTGATGTGGGATCCCTCCGCTAGTAGAGTTTAA
The DNA here is from genome assembly GCA_005393395.2 of Gossypium australe. Taxonomy (NCBI): domain Eukaryota; kingdom Viridiplantae; phylum Streptophyta; class Magnoliopsida; order Malvales; family Malvaceae; genus Gossypium; species Gossypium australe. The sequence continues at coordinate 105,418,815 of CM016621.1, read as the reverse complement.
ATCCAACTCAAACTCTAGTTGTCCAATCCGCAAAGTAAATACTTCTTTGCTTGTCATGAGATTCGAACCCTTGCTCCCTTCAATAGCTCAACACGCCACTTGCCACCAAGCCACAAGCTTCCTTTGTGACTAAAATCATGCGCAGCTAAATATAACCCTATGGCCAAAGTCTAAATTCACTAAAAAAATAAACCAAAAAAAAAATGCAAGTGCCATGACTTGAACCTTGGACCTCCTTCCTTCCTTGTGGCGTCACTTTGTCACTACACCACACACTCCACTTGTGTCATTTTTCTCCACATTTTATTCTTAAAGCCTACTACTAACTCCCAGGGTTTTATTCACCTAAAACCAAAATTTTCCTAAAGCCTAAATTTGATCCTGGGACTTCATAGAAGCCCCCTAACCTTCCAAAATCACTCACTTAATAGGTCCAACTTGCACAAATGCCGTTCTCATGTTCTCAAAAATTTTTAAACGCTCCCGTGCCCAAAGCCCAATGAGCCCAATTCTATTAGGCCCAAATTCGGGGCATTACAGTAGTGGACGGCAATAGGCATATTATATTAAGATTTCATATTATTTTATAAAGGGTAAAAAGGTAATATACATATTATTATGTAATAAATAAAATAAAACATAAACAACCATGCATTTTGTTCATCTTTCTTGGTCGAATATTAAAGAAAAGAGAAAGTAAAAACTTAAGCTACATTCAGCACTTTGAAGCTTTGATTTAGGTATGTGTTTTGTTCGGTTCTTGATAATTTTTACGTTTTTGAGATCGTTGCTTATCACACATCAAACTTTCATATTCATCTATTAAACATCAAAATACTGCATGTCATACATGGGTAAAGTTTTGAACATAGGCTCTAGCTTAAAATATGTCTAGAAATAGCTAAATCAAGCTAAGAGGATCTCAAAAATATGAAGAACATAAAAAACGGGGCTAGGAAGTACTTACATGGAGCTTGAAAATGAACAAAACCCTAGCTATGGCTTCTTCTCAAATTTCGGCGCTTAGGGAAGAAGATGGACACCATTTTTGACTTCTTTTTCCCTTTTTATTAATTTATTAACCATATGACCAAAATGCCCTTAAGGCCCTCCCTTGAGATTTTTTCCTTCCCATGTCCATTTTTGTCCATCCTAAGATATAATGGTCTAATTACTAAATAAGGACCTCCAATAAATTTTCTAATGCTATCTCATACTTGAAACTTCTAGAATCTCTTATTTTTCAATTCTTACATTGTAGTCCTAAAGGATAATTTGATCACTAAATTATAAAATTTCTTCATGAAATTCTCACAAAATCATGCAAACATGTCATAGACCTCATAATAACCATAAAACATATATTTCTACCTTAGATTTATGGTCTCGCAACCACTATTCCGACTAGGCCTTAAATCAGGCTGTTACAATTCTCCTCCCTTAGGGATTTTCTTCCCCAAAAATCTTATCGGTAAAAAGGTTTGGATATTGGTTTCTCATAGCCTCCTCAGGCTCCCATGTACCCTATTCTACCCTGTGTCTTTGCCACAACACTTTCACAAGAGCTATACTTTTATTTCTTAACTGCTTGACTTCCCGTGCAAAAATCTTAACCGGCTCTTTGCTATAAGTCATGTTAGGTTGGATTTCAACCTCTATTGGCACAATCACATGTGAAGGGTCCGATCGGTAACAGCGTAACATAGACACGTGGAACACATCATGGATTTTTTCTAACTCAGATGGCAAAGCTAACCAATAGGCTATTGGCCTTATCCTTTCGGTAATCTCATACGGTCCGATAAAGCACGGACTCAATTTGCCTTTTCGGCCAAATCTGAGAACCTTCTTCCAAGGTGACACTTTCAATAATACCTTATCACCAACTTGAAACTCAATCTCTTTCCGTTTCAAGTCCCGCGTAGGATTTTTGTCTATCTGAAGCAGCCTTTAAACAATCACTAATCACTTTAACTTTCTCTTCGGTTTCTCTGACTAAACCGACTCCATGAATCTGATTCTCTCAGAGTTCGGTCCAATACAAGGGCGTTTGGCACTTACGCCCATATAATGCCTCATAAGGCACCATTTTCAAAGTCGACTGAAATTTGTTATTGTAGGCAAATTCTACCAACGGTAAATATTTTTCCCAATTTCCTTGAAATTCTAAAACACGGCATCGGAGCATATCTTAAAGTATTTGTATTACCCTCTCTATCTGTCCGTCGGTTTACGGATGGACAGCCGTACTCAAATTCAACTTTGTGCCCAAGGCTTCTTGTAACTTTTTTTTCCAAAATCATGCTGTAATTCTCGGATCTTTATCCGAAATAATCGACAATGGTACTCCGTGAAGTCTCACGATTTCAGAAACATACGAATCCTCTAGCTTATCAAGCAAATAGTCAATGCATACTGGTATAAAATGAGCCAATTTCGTAAGTCTATCAACCACAACCCAAACGACATCCTTCATTTTTGGAGTTAAAGGCAAACCTGTCACAAAATCTATAGTAATTCTGTCCCACTTCCACTCGGGAACCATCACTGGCTGAAGTAAACCCGAAGGTACTTGGTGTTCAACTTTCACTTGCTGACAAATCAAGCATCTCGATATGAACTCAAAAATATCTTTCTTTATACTCGACCACCAATACCATTTCTTCAAGTCATTATACATCTTTGTACTACCTAGATGAACAGATAAGCATCCACTATGTGCTTCTTGCAAGATTTACTGAATAAGCTCATCATTCCTCGGTATATAGACCCTATCTTGGAACATCAAACATCCATCAGAACTAATTCAAAAGTCTGACTCCGTACCCGTTTCACATTGAACTCTTTTGGCTTGCAATTCACTATCGTCTTTCTGAGCTTCACAAATCTCTTGGAGAAACATCTGTCTAGCTCTCAATTCTGCTAGAATAGAACTATCATCTGATAAAGCCAACCATTTATTCATGGTTCTCAATGCAAACAAAGATTTCCTACTTAAGGCATCGACGATCACGTTCGCCTTTCCCGAGTGGTAGTCAATCACTAACTCTTAATCCTTTATCAACTCTAACCATCTTCGTTGCCTTAAGTTCATTTCTTTTTGAGTCATCAGGTACTTTAGACTTTTATGATCAGTGAATACCCGACATTTCTCGCCATACAGATGGTGTCTCCAAATCTTCAATGCAAATACAATGGCGGCTAATTCCAAATCATGGGTCGGATAATTCTTCTTGTGTGGCTTTAACTGTCTAGAGGCATAAGCTATCACCTTGCCATCTTGCATAAGTACACAACCTAATCCATTCAAGGGTGCATCACTATAAACCACAAATTCTTTTCCTGATTCAGGTTGCATTAAAACTGGTGCATCGGTCAACAATGCTTTAGTTTCTCAAAACTTTGTTGGCACTTTTTTGTCCATTCGAACTTAACATCTTTTTATAACAACCTCGTCATCGGAGTAGCTATCATGGAAAATCCTTTGACAACTGTTTGTAATAACTCGCTAGGCATGGAAAACTCCTAACCTCTGATATGTTCTTCAGTGGTTTCCATTCAACAATGGCCAAAATCTTTCCTGGGTCAACTCTAATGCCTTCACCCGAAATAATGTGGCCCAAAAATCTGACTTCTTTAAGCCAAAATTCACTTTTACTAAACTTGGCATATAACTGTTCATCCCGTAAAATTTGTAAGACCCTCCTCAAGTGCTCAGCATGCTCGTTCTCATCACGAGAGTAGATCAATATATCATCAATAAAGACTACAACAAATTTATCTAAATATGGCTGAAAGATACGGTTCATTAAATCTATAAACACAGCAGGGGCGTTGGTTAAACCAAAAGGCATGAGTAGAAATTCATAGTGACCATACCTTGTCTGAAATGCAGTTTTCGGTACATCTGAGTCTTTGACCCTCAACTGGTAATAGTCAGATCTCAAGTCTATCTTAGAAAACGTAGTGGCTCCCTTCAATTGGTCAAACAAATCATGGATCCTTGGCAAGGGATACTTGTTCTTTATGGTTACCCTATTAAGTTGCTGATAATCTATACATAACCTCATGGAACCATCCTTCTTTTTCACAAATAATACGGGAGCACCCCACAGAGAATAACTCGGTCTTGCGAAACCTTTATCTGTCAACTCTTGTAACTGAGCCTTCAATTCTTTCAACTCGGTTAGAGCCATCCTGTACGGAGCAATTGAAATAGGCGCAGTACTAGGGGCTAACTCAATACCAAATTCAAATTCTCTAATCGGAGGTAACTCGGGCAATTCTTCCAAAAATACATCTGGATACTCACATACTATCAGCACTGAGTCAATTTTTTAACTCAATCTCCTTGGCATTGATCACAAAGGCAAGGTAGGCTTCACAACCCTTTCTTATACATTTCCGAGCAGCCATAGAAGAAATCACTACAGACAAGCTATCTGATTCATCTGATTCAATTCGAAGAATATCAACACTTTCACATTTCAACTCAATAAATTTTCTTCCACAATTTACTACCACATCATGAATGGTAATCCAATCCATACAAAGAATTACATCAAATTCATCAAACAGAAAAAGTATAAGGTTAGATGGAAAACAGTGACATCTAATCATCAAAGGACAGTTCCTACATACTTTGTCTACAAACACAGTTTTGCCTAGGGGATTTGACACCTTTATCGCAAATTCTGTAGACTCTACAGGCATGTTCATATTAAATACTAATTTCATACAAACATACTAGTGGGTAGATCCCGGATCAATTAATGCAACAATGTGAGTATCATAGAGAGAAAATGTACCCGTAAGTACATCAGGAGATGACACCTCTTCACGAGCGCGAATGGCATAAGTTCTCGTAGGTGCTCTACCCTCAGATCTCACAGTCTATTCTCTAGGTGTATTCTTACTACTCGTTCCATTTCTCGGATTTCTCTATGGCCTCCCTCTATTAGTGTTGCCTGATCTTACACTCTGGTTTCTATCTTTTTCAACCATCTCGAGGTAGTCTCTAATGAAGTGGTCTTGGGAACCATACTGTGAACATTCCGATTTACTTGGTCGAGCATTACTGAAACTAGAAATCGAAGTGGTCTGAGCTTTAGAAGCCGAGTACTGTTTACCTTTACTTCTATTTGAGAACCCAACTGAGGCGACTGATCGAGTAGTGAACTCTTTCAATTTCTTGGATGAGGATTGAAATGATTTACCAAATTGTCTCTTTCTCGAGTCACAGGACTCAATTTCTGCCTTTCTTTTCTCTTTGCCCAATTCCTCGGCCTTGCAAGCTCTCTCTACCAGCACCACAAATTCTTTTAATTCTAGAATACCAACAAACAATCGAATGTCCTCATTTAATCCGTCCTCAAACCTCTTACACATGATGGCTTCATTGGATATGCACTCCCGAGCGTATTTGCTGAGCCTTACAAACTCTCGTTCATATTCGGTTACCGTCATTCAGCCTTGTTTTAGCTCAAAGAATTCCTTTCTTTTCTGATCGATAAACCTTTGGCTAATATACTTCTTTCAGAACTCTTCTTGGAAAAATTCCCAATTAACTCTCTCCCTTGGCACAACCGACACAAGGGTGTTCCACCACTGGTAAGCTGAATCTCTCAAGAGTGACACAACACATTTCATACACTCTTCAGGCGTGCAAGACGGTTCATCAAATACCCTGATGGTATTTTCACGCCAGAATTCTGCTCTCTCTGGATCGTCATCTTTATTAGCTCAGAATTCCTTAGCTCATTGTTTACAGATTCTATCAACCGGGGTTGTTTCCCTTCTTACCATTTCTACAGCTTGGGGAGCTACAGGGGTAGGCCGAGGAATAGGTGGGGGTGGAGGGGGTTGAGCATTCGGGTTCATTCTAACGAACTCTGTATGCCAAGCATTCATCATATGGAGAAAGGCTTCCCTAGCCTCTTCTCCTCCTCTTTGACTCAAAGTCATTGGTCTATTTCCATTTTCAGTGGCACCGTCCCTTGGGCGGGGGCCGACGCGTTACTTTCTACATCATTCACCATGACTCGGCCGGGATCCATTTGCTATACGAAAACATATTTTAAATCGTTACGAGTCTTCACACTATCATTATGTATATACACATACGTATGGTATGTATAGCTAGACTCGTGCATACGCTACGTTAGTCCGATAATCGACTAAATCGTACCTCTGATACCACTACATGAAACACACTTACATTTTCCCACCTTATTTTGTGCACACTTACACCACCATTCAATGGCACCAAAACTAAACATAATAGCCATTAATTCACTTCAACCAAGTATCATTTAGACCATTTCAATAACATCAATATACAAGATACACAATAATCCAATTTACCATCTAATTTGAACCAAATATCATTTTCTTCAAACATAAAAAATGACCAAGCTCAAATTTACATTATTTAGCCTAATTTCACAAGCATACAAATATTCACAAATCACCCATTTAACACTCAATATACCTATTACCTTCAATCATCACAACCAACTCAATATACACAAGACATAAGCATATATATATACATTATTTAAACATACCAAACAAACAATAATGATCCATTACACATGGCTATATATACATACCAAACATAAACATTTACAAGCCAATTCATTTGGCCAAAGTCATTACCAAACATAACCAAAATGACTCAAAGTCCCTATACATGCCATATGACAAAACTATAAGTTCAAAAGTACCAAAGTGACGGTTGGATAGTGTGACGATGTCTTTGACGATCCCTAAATCTGAGCTAGCTTTGAATTCACTATAAAACACAGGAAAAATAAACAAAGTAAGCTATAAAACATAGTAAGTTCGTAATAAATATGTTCAACGAATCATAATACACAAATCATCAATTTGAACTATTTAACATATAATTCATGATAACAACAAACCTTCCTCATGCTTAATCATATGCTTATATGCAAATTCATAACTTCTTCTATTTGAATCTCATACTTTATATGTACATACCTATATAAATTTGTAACAAACTCATACCTTTTTGGAGTACTCTTGAATACTCGATATTTCGCACACTGAGTGCCAATACGTAGCCGAAGCTATTATAATCTTGCACACTAAGTGCCTTACTTAGCCGAAGCTATCTCGGTCTCGCACACTAAGTGCCATATATAGCCGAAGATATTCTGAGCCGCACATTAAGTGCCATATATATTTGAATCGTCTTCAAGCATGACTATAATTTCATATACACAATTTATGTAATATCAAAGCATTTAAAGCATAATTGTAACAATACTTATTACATACAAACTTACCTCGGATGTGAAAACGATGACACGATAAACTAATCTAATATCTTGTTCTTTCCTCGATCTAAATCTGTATTATGCTTTTCTTAATCTAAATAAAATCAAATTTAACTTATTCAATTACTACCTTATTCAATTAAGTCCAAAACATACATTTAGGCACGTTTACACTTTTGCCCCTAAAGTTTCACATTTTTACTGTTTAGTCATCAATACACAAAATCACAAGTTCATGCAAATTTCACAACACCCATACTTAGCCGAATTACCATAAGGCCCTTAGCAGCCCATATTTTTGATTTATTCACATATTTAACAAAACATTTTCACAAATAAATCCCTATTTTTCATTTTTACTCAAAATCGTTTTACAAAATTTATTTAACTAAAAACAAATATTCAAAATCTATCATCAATCATCAAAACTCACACAAAATTCATCGATGGCAACATTCAAAATCTTTAACAATTTTCCAAAGTAGCCGCTCGGCTAGTTAGTACTAGTTGCAATGATCTCAAAAACATAGAAATCATTAAAAACGAGACACAAATCATACCTTAATGAGCTAAGAAAGCTTAGCCAAATGAAAACCTAACCATGGCTATTCATTCCTTCACAATTTCGGCTAAGGAAGATGAATGGCTGGAAATTTTATGTTTTCATTTTTATTAGTATCATTTATTTGCTATTTTACCTATTTACCTTTTACTAAAACATTAACATTTCATATAAACCATGTCCATCTTTGTCCACTGGGACAATTAATGGTCTAATTACAACATAAGGACCTTGACTTTAAGATTCTTGTAACACCCCAAACCAGCCCAGAAGTTAAGCCCGAATCTAGCGTGTCACATTGAAGTGTTTTTCGAAAACCATGCTTTCATTGCAAACCGATCCTCACAGTACCAATCCTCCTAACATGGGGATTACCTATACAGTTAAAAACGGGGTGAGTTTACGAAAACTTGATAAACCGTAATTATAACATATTTTAGACCCACATTTAATATGTTTTTGGATGATTTATCCCTCAATTTATGTAAAAAGGTGCTCTTAATCCTTTCTTTTCATGTCTTATACCCAGGAAACCCCCTAGGATGAAAACAACGTAAAACGGGCCCAAAACGGAGCATATGGGCCATATCACGAAATTCGCACGGCCTGGCCCAAAGAGCACACGGCCGTGCCTTGTCATGCATCTAGAACACGACCTGACCCCAATTTATACGGTCGTGCCTCAACTTAGAAATCCGAACACGGTCTGAAGTCGAACCACACGGGCGTGTGACATGGCCGTGCCCCTGTTGTGGACTTAGATAATTTCAGTTGGAAAAGGATACTTAGGGAGAAAGAATCACATCCCAAGAGCCTATAAATACCCCCTAAGTACCACCGTTGAAGGGGCGTCGAGGTAGGCCAAGAAGCCAAGTCAGAAAGGTCAGAATTTTGGGAATCAGTCGAAGTTAGCCAGTTGATCCATCCCAAGAAGCCGAAATTCAACTCAAGACGGCGGATTTCTCCTTCAATTCCTTTAGGGAGTTTTAAGGATTTCTTATGTTTTGTTTTATTTTTTTCTCTGGAGATGTTTTCTTTATTTGTTATGAACTAAACCCCTCCGATACCTGAAGGGGATGAAACCTAGATGAATCTTGTTATTTGTTCCTGAATTATATGATAAATACTTAGTTTGTTCTTAATTATGCATGCTTAATCCAAATCTAATGTGCTTAGGTGGAGGAGGAATAGACCCTGCTTAAGAGTAGATCTAGCATAATTAAGCGGAGTTGATCGAATGCCTAGAGATAGGGTTACGAGATTTTGCCGGATTAAGGTGAAACCTAATATGGGATATCCATAGATCGATTTACTGCTATTCTAGGGGGTTATTATAAGAGAACGAGAGTTCTACTAATTAACCTAGGGTTAGACGTTATTCGCCTCGAGAGAGGGTTTAATATACGTTAGGGAGTCCTACTGATCAAACTAAGTGAATAAATCATATGGTTCAGTGTTAAATAACAAGTGAGGTGTAGGTGGATTCTTCCTGAGGGTATCGTCGTGATCAACTGAGTTTTTCGTGAAGTTATTTCCCAATTCGTTCTTTTTGTCTTTACGTCTTTAGCTTAGTAGTCGTTAATTTAGATTAAAGCAACTTCACTTTATTTCAGGCTAAATAATAAAAAGAAAATTAATATTAATACTTTTAGTTCCTTTGGGTTCGACAATCCAGTCTTGCCTAAGCTATACTACTGTTCGATAGGTACACTTGCCTTTAATCGTTGTCAGAGTTAGTTTCCAGGTTCGATCTCATTCATTATAAATTTTAAAACTCTGATTTCAACGATCAAGTTTTTGGCGCCGTTGCCGGGGAACTAAAATATTAAGAGTGCTCTATTTTTATTACTTAAGCCATTATTTTTATTTGTCGCAATTTATTTTTATTTTTTTGGTTAAATTTTAACTTTTGCTAAATTTCCTTTCTTTCTCTCTTCCTGAAGCAGGTACCACTAGTTTATGACTAGAAGGAACCCGAGAGGACCTTTGGTATACGATAGTGAAATTGAAGCTACCGTTCATAGGACCCGCAGAGAAATCAGGCGAGCCCTAAATTACACAGAGGAAGAGCAAGAGGCAGATTCAATCCTATTGAAGGGATGGACGAGAATAATCCACCACCACATGATGTGGGGGAAACCAATGCTCCACGTACAATGTTTGATTATGCTAAACCGCATTTAACAGGAGCAGAATCGAGTATTGTTAGGCCTGCTATAGCTGCTCACAATTTTGAATTAAAGCCTAACACAATACAAATGATTCAACAATTTGTTCAATTTGATGGTTTGCAGGACGAAGATCCAAACACTCATATAGCTAACTTTTTAGAGTCCTGTGATACCTTCAAAATAAATGGTGTTTCTGATGATGCCATACGTCTTCGATTATTCCCTTTTTCATTAAGGAATAAAGCCAAATAATGGTTAAACTCGTTACCATGAGGATCAATCACTACATGGGAACAGATAACCGAAAAGATTTTATTGAAATATTTCCCACCGGCCAAAACGGCCAAATTACGAAATGATATCTCTTCTTTTGTGTAGATGGATTTAGAGACATTATATGAGGCATGGGAGAGATACAAAGATCTCTTGAGAAGGTGTCCACACCATGGTCTACCCCTGTGGCTACAAGTCCAAACATTCTATAACGGTGTAAACCCTTCAATGAGACAACTTATCGATTCAGTAGCCGATGGAACTCTGAACAATAGAACTCCTGAAGCAGCCTACGAGTTCATTAAGGAGATGTCATTGAATAATTATCAGTGGCAGGTTACAAGGACGAAACCGACAAAATCCACTAGAGTTTACAACCTCGATGCGATAACCACACTATCAACACAGGTAGAGATGATGAAAAAAAGATTGATAGTTTCTGTTCCTCGCAGGCACATCCAATCATGCAGTGCGACGCAAGTGGAACCGTGGCGAATCCTGAGTACCCACCTTACCAACCAGAAATAGAGAGCGAACAGATGCATTACATAGGTAATAATTTCAGATCCAATAATAATCCTATAGTAATACTTACAATCCAGGTTGGAGGAACCACCCAAATTTTTCGTGGGGAGGTCAATGAAATCAAGGAAATCAAAGGCAACAAACTCTTCAAAACTTCCAAAATCAGCCCTATCCACAAGAAAAGAAGCCAAACCTCGAAGAGATGCTGACAAAATTTATGGCAAACACGAAAAACCACTTCGAAGAAAATGAGAGAACAATTAAAAATAACGAAAACCGAATGGGGGAACTTACTAAGTCGGTCAAGGAAGTCACCAATGCAGTGAACAACTCACGAAGCTAATGTCTGAATGACTGTAAGGACGTCTACCAAGTAACACCGAGATTAACCCTAAGGAGCAAATTCAAGCCATCACAGATCATGATAGCAAAGGGTTAGACGAACCAAACCAAGAGGTAGACGAAGATAAAATAGAGGTAACACAAGAAAAGCCAAAACCGGTAATCAAGGAGTACCAACCTCGCAGACCTTATGCCGAAGCGATGAAAAGAGACGATTCAGAATAACAGTTCGGTAAGTTTCTTAAACTTTTAAAGAAATTACATATTAACTTACCTCTTCTCGAAGCTCTTTTTCAGATGCCAGACTCGAGGAAATTTTTAAAATAACTCTTGACAAACAAACACAAAATAGACGAAGAGCACCACGTGGAGTTGAACGCAACATGCTTGGCAATGTTACAAAATAGACTACCCTAGAAGCTAAAAGATCCAGGGAGTTTTACAATTCCTTGTTTAATTGGTAGTTTAACTATTGATAATGCGTTAGCTGATTTAGGGGTAAACATAAATGTCATGCCTTATACATTGTTTAAACGACTAGGTCTACGGAAGCCCACACAAACTAGGATGAGTATTCAATTAGTTGATAAAACTGTTAGAATTCCAAGGGGCATTATCGAAGATGTTTTGGTCAAAATCGATAAATTTGTTTTCCCAGTAGACTTTGTTGTTTTAAACATGGATAAGGATAATTCAATCCTCCTAATTCTAGGAAGACCCTTCTTAGCAACTACCAAGACTAAAATTGATGTTGCCAGAGGAGAACTTGTACTTTGTGTAGGTGATGAATCAATCAATCTTCAAGCCCTTGATACGGCCAGGACAACAATCGATGAAGGTAAGAAAGAAAATTCATTTGATAATCAAATTGTAGAACTTTCATCACAGGAAACACCACAAGGATATAACCCTGAGCCAAAACCCCAAATTGACAAAGAGGAATTACATAAGGAACAAAACCTTAAGGTCGACAAATTAGAAGAGCAGAAGACACATGTCAAAGAAGAACTAGGATCACACAAAGTAAAACCTGAGGAACCACCAGAAAAGCTCATAGGAACATCAAAATCACTTCAAAATAGGAGATCAGGTACTGTTAGACTACACAGATCCTCCCATCGTCATAGTAGATCTAAAAATAAAGAAAAAAACTCCTCTAAAGGTACAAGATATCTTCCCCCACAGAATAGTCGAAGTGAGCAATCCAACATTCGGCACTTTTAAGATAAACGCTTCTCGGCTTAAACTTTATCAAGAAAACAGAATGGTAAGCGTGAGGGAAGATATTCAAACCTCTAATCCTCCCTGATTTTTACAATTACAAGGAAAAGTCTAGCTTAAGACTATAAACGAGTGCTTCTCGGGAGGCAACCCGAGCACTAACATTATTTTCTTTCAATTTTATTTTCAGTTTCTTTATTTCCCTTCTTTCTTTTCTTTTAAAACTAACCAAAAGTGCAGAATTTCAAGGTCACACGGTCTTACACACGGCCGTGTCTGTGACCGTGTGGACCACCAGAATCTCCGTACTGACTTATCAGAGGCCGTGCAAATCATTCCCAACCATTTTTCAACATCACGGATCCAACTACTACCTCACAGGCTCCGTAAAAGTGGCACGCCCGTGCCACTCGACCGTGTGAAGCTACTGACTTACACACCACGGTCTGAACACGCCCGTGCCTCTCAACCGTACGAGGTTACTGACTTATCGACCACGGGCAGAACACGCCCGTGCTGCCCAATCGTGCTAACATGCTGACTTTACATACACGGCCGTGGTTAGCAGAAGAACGGACAAGAAGATTCAACACGAACAGACACACGGCCGTGCGAGACGACCGTGTAAATCGACACGCTCCGGGTCCACGGATGTGGGGACGTGCCAGATTTGAAACCCTATTTAAACCTCACAGCCCTTCACCTTCTTCCCATCTGATTTCTTCTTTCTTTTTTTTTCCCCTTCTCCCTCTCAGACTTTTTCCACTTTATAATAAATCTCCAGATCCTTGAGCCATCCAACATCATGTCGAAGAAGCGAAAAAGGCCAACCATAGTCTTCTCAAAGAAGAACAATCAACATGAGTTCATGCTGGTAGCTTCGTCTACTCACCAAGCCAAGGGTCTTTGAGACTAATTAGTTTTTATTTTTTTTTCCTCTTTTGCTTCAATTTCCTTCTCTTTGACAATCTTATGCTTAGTTTAGTTTAACTTATTTTAGTTGCTTCAAGAATTGTGGGAATCACTCGAAGTTAGCCAGTTGATCCATACCAAGAAGCCGTAATTCTACTCAAGACGACAGATTTCTCCTTCAATTCCTTCAAGGAGTTTTAGGGATTTCTTATGTTTTGTTTTATTTTTTTCTCTTGAGATGTTTTCTTTATTTGTTATGAACTAAACCGCTTAGATACCTGAAGGGGATGAAACCTAGATGAGTCTTGTTATTTGTTCCTAAATTATATGATAAATACTTAGTTTGTTCTTAATTATGCATGCTTAATCCAAATCTGATGTGCTTAGGTGGAGGACGAATAGACCCTACTTAAGAGTAGATCTAGCATAATTAAGCGGAGTTGATCGAACGCCTAGAGATAGCGTTACGAGATTTTGCCAGATTAGGGTGAAACCTAATATGGGATACCCATAGATCGATTTACTGCTATTCTAGGGGGTTATCATAAGAGAACGAGAGTTCCACTAATTAACGTAGAGTTAGACGTTATTCGCCTCGAGAGAGGGTTTAATATATGTTAGGGAGTCCTACGGATCAAACTAAGTGAATAAATCGTATGGTTCAGTGTTAAATAACAAGTGAGGTGTAGGTGGATTCTTCCTGAGGGTATCGTCGTGATCAACTGAGTTTTTCATGAAGTTATTTCCCAATTCATTTTTTTTTTGTCTTTGGGTCTTTAGCTTAGTAGTCATTAATTTAGATTAAAGCAACTTCACTTTATTTTAGGCTAAATAATAAAAAGAAAGTTAGTATTAGTACTTTTAGTTTATTTGGGTTCGACAATCCAGTCTTGCCTAAGCTGTACTACTGTTCGATAGGTACACTTGCCTTTAATCGATGTTAGAGTTAGTTTCTAGGTTCGATCTCATTCTTTATAAATTTTAAAACTCTGATTTCAGCAATCAAAACTCAGTGTGTAATCCCCTTCCTAGAGTAACAGTCAGTATATTGAAACAGTCTGGGCCAAAGCCCTTTAATAGTAACAGTACAGTCCAATTTAGAGCATACGTGGGCCAAAGCCTACTACAATATCATTTGGGTCACAGCCCGTAACAGAATCAATTGAACCTAGCCCAAACCAATAACAGAAAAAGTGGCCTAAGCCCAGTATAGTGCCAGATCTCATAAACAAATATGCAACAGTATGAAGATACATCCCACCCCGATCCAGCCAACATACCACCCGTACCAACCCTATACTTTTGTGGGGATAAAATTGACCCACCCAGCCAATACACCAAGCTTAGCACCGGTTGTGGCACTAAGTCAACAGAACGGCTCGACACAATGGACAGAATAGCTTGACACCGTGGACAGAACGGCTAAAAGCCATAAATATCGCAACACGCTGCCAGTTAACAGAATGGCTAAGAGCCATAAACAAAATGCTTAAAAACCATAATCAGGATGACATAGAGCCATAATCCGGATGGCACAAAGCTATCGGTAACTGTAATAAGTTTGGCACATAGCTATCAGCGCCAGTAATATGATCGGCACACAGCCATGGGTAATTATGATCGACACAGAGTCATCAGTATATATGTTAGGCAGATAGCCACGGGTAAATATGATTGGCACAAAGCCATAATCAAGATGGCACAGAGCCATATTTATATTGGGACAGAGCCATAATCAGATTACGCGACTTTAAGCCATCCGTCGGTCCACAGTCATCTCATGCGACTCATGCGACCCTATTGGAACGCTGGCACCCCCATGGCGCAGCAAAATAAAATTAATTCCGGTGATCCAAACCATGAATCCATGTGTGAGGAATGAATCAGGGTGAAATAAAAGTTTCAAAATTACCGAAACTTCAATCTGAGTTGACAGCGACTCCTCGGCAACAAGAGTTTTGATCTACTATCGAACCAAATCGTAACCTTTTCCCGATGTCGGCCTCTACGTAGTCCACCCGGTTTGACTATGAACGGAAGAAATCTCCAAAAATGTTTTGGAGGTTTATTTGCTTGACGGCTGCTAGACCTCACAAGTAATTTTTAGGGTTTTATTTCTTCTTCTTCTACTCAAATCTGTCTTAACCTATTCCCTTTTATAATTGGTATAATGAATCATAATTAACAATAAATAAATATAATAATGTTTTAACCGAAAATTATAATTACGTTAATTATATCCGAAAATTATAATTACATTAACTATAAGAAGGATTTCGGTAAACTATATTTATTTAAATTTATTTACGAACCAAATTCATATATTAATAGAACTATGTTCTCATTATTCCTTTCGATAATTGATTAAATGTTAATCATGGTGTTTTGGCCTATTCAGTTTTATGTTATTACTGTTAACTATTAGCAGATCTGTAATGATGCAACGGTGGTGTTTACAGTTTCCAGTAAAAGTTAACTGGCTAGTGGAACAAGGGTTGTTCCGATATGAAACCTCAAGGATTAAAATCCTGAAAACACGATTCTGTTGATAAAAGTTATCAATCGTGAGGTTTCCCATCTTCTTATAGTATGTTTTGTTAATAAAAATTAATAAAAGAAAACTTGATGGGCCACAAAAGGATGAAAGGATATTTTATAATTCACCTTAGCAAAAACGTTGAATTATGTATGCTATTTTTGACATGCACGGTGTTTGAAATGAATAGTTATAGCCCAATGACCCATTTGATAAAAGGTTGTAATTTTATATATATAATTACGGCCTACGTGTCGTGCCTTACTACTATTCTCTTGTATTTCCCTTCTTATCTTACTCCCTCATATATAAAACGAGTTTCTGTATATTGTAATTTGCAAGAGTTGTTGTGGGCTAGACGAGAAGGAAGATGGGACAACTAGTGTGGAACGATAGCTTGTGAAACGGCTTACACCTTTAGGTTTCCTTTTGGTTCTCCCATTAGCTTGGGTTGAATCACCTTAGTTTATGGGCTATAACTATTGCATTTATTTATTGCTTTATTTATTCATGTATGAGATGCTATGGATGTCTAAAGCATGCCAATTTTTATATATTAAAATTTGATAATAATAAACCCCATCAATTGATGAGATCAATTAAAAGATTAAATGGAGTAAAGTAGACCATAATTGGTGAGATGCAACAACCTTAATAAAATCCCTCTATTAAAATATTAAGTCAAGATGGCCTTCCAATTTTGCCCTCGTTAAGGCCTTGATCAATACTATGTAGGTTCTGCCAAAGCGAAGTACTAGTATTTATCTTGGTTAAACACGAAGAATAAACAAGTGATATTCGCTGGTTAAAAATTGGTTAATGACTTAACTAGGTTACTCTAATAGGATTAGAAACCTAGAAGCAAGTAAATTGGATAAATCATAAGATGATTAGAACAAGAGTTTTTCACCAAATATTAGGAGTTACATATATGTAATTAGCAAATGTTGCTTACCTAAATAACCATATTCTTAAGAGTAAAGCCAATGTTGACTTAAGAGGAGGTGAAATATGGATCCTTAACCCACTAGAAATACCTTTGAGAAAGTTTTTCCGAAATTAATATATGAGGGTTATTCATTTTGAAATAAAATAGTGGGAACATCATTTAATAAATTCTTTTTAATGATTGATATAAAATTGGTAAATTTACTCACACGCATATTTAATTGTTGTAGATATATTATGGCTGCAAACACTAGCGCACTCTCATTGCGATCGGTCCTTGAGAAAGACAAATTGAATGGTTTGAATTTTCTTGACTGGTTCCGTAACTTGAGGATTGTCCTCAAACAAGAACGGAAATTATATGTCATTGAACAACCACTTCCTAATGAACCACCCGCGAATGCCTCAAGGACTAATAGGGATGCTTACAAGAAGCATCCCGATGACATGGTAGATGTTGGATGTCTTACGCTTGCCACTATGAATCCTGAGCTTCAGAAGCAAAATGAGGACATGATTGCTTATGATATGATCGAGCACCTGAAAGAACTTTATCAGGGGCAAGCACGGCAAGAGAGGTTCGATATCTCTAAGGCCCTATTCCAATGTAAGCGGGCTGAAGGAAGCCCATTAGGACCTCATGTCCTTAAGATGATTGGCTACATTGAAAGCCTGTCTAAGCTTGGGTTTCCATTGAGCCAAGAGTTGGACACTGATGTTATTCTGCAATCGTTTCCGGATAGCTACAGCCAGTTTGTCCTCAATTTCAATATGAATGCAATTGACAAGACTCTGCCACAGTTGCTTAGTATGTTACGAACTGCTGCAGGAAACATGAAAAAGGTTGGACCCAAGCCCAAATTGATGGTCCGTAACAACAAGGGCAAGGGCAAGGGAAAGGCCAAAGTTCAGACAAAGCCCAAGGGAAAAAGTAGGCCCAAGCCTGGAAAAGGAAAGGCTGCACTGAAACCTAAAGGTGGGGTGTCTAAGGAAGGAAACTGCTTTCATTGTGGTGTGACTGGACATTGGAAACAGAACTGCCCTATCAAAATATACAAGAACCTACAGGGTCACACCCTATGGTTGAGATCAACGGAATAAAACATATTTGGTATTGTGTTTGGTTGTCACATGAATTAAATTAATTAAAGAATTAATTTAATTGGGCAATCAAATATTGAACATATTATATCTACAAGGATGTTGTACACATAATGAGAACATAGTTCTATTAATATATGAATTTGGTTCGTAAATAATTTTAAATAAATATAGTTTACCAAAATCCTTGTTATAATTAATGTAATTATAATTTTCGGTTAAAACATTATTATATTTATTTACAAACCAATTTCATATATTAATAGAACTATGTTCTCATTATGTGTACAACATCCTTGTACATATAATATGTTCAATATTTGATTGCCCAATTAAATTAATTCTTTAATTAATTTAATTCATGTGACAACCAAACACAATACCAACTATGTTTTATTCCGTTCATCTCAACCATAGGGTGTGACCCTGTAGGTTCTTGTAACGTTAACAGTATTACTAGAACGATTCTAATGTTACAAACAATGAGTGGCATCTAGCAATGCATCATTACTACCTAAGTTACAAGAAGTCATGATTCAACATAACCTTTTGTGATTAACCTTTCATGCATTAATCCTTAGGTCCTTTATCTCTGGAATGGACACAAGTCATGGAATAGTCACACTTGCATAGTCCATCCCATGTTACTTGATATCTTGAGTAGACTATGATATACAAATTAGTATGACATCTCATATCAACTTATTTGAGCATGGCCATGCATTTCTAGTCTCACTCAATCAAGTGGCATAAGATATTACTCCTAATATGTAGGAGGGACTTATCCTATATTGATCAACCATATCCCTCTACATAGATTGTAGAATATCTAACATCAGCCTTTATAGAACTACCAGTTACGGTGTACGTTTGACTGTATCAAAATATACAACTCACGATGTTGGGATAATGATGATCTCAAGTCTGAGGATCATATACATATTAATCACTATGAGTAATGTTGTGACAATTACATAATATTCCAAGAAACATACTAATAGCGGGTCAGTCCAATATGTTGTTCTCTAACACACATATTCATGCATTGATTTTGACACTTCATATCAATGACAACTCTTTATCATCAATCAACTACATGTTAGTCTTAATGCATTATTGTTGTCCTAGTCAACAATGATACTTGACTAAGGATCTTTTAAGAATAATCATATTATTCTCAGGACATTATTATAAAACAATGCATTTGTACACACAGGAAAAAAAACTGAAATAATAATGACAATGCTTTATGTTAATAAACATGGTAAATCAAGTATGTTAGTACAACCATCTCATGATTGATCTTTGGGCATACTCTTACACCAACCCCATGCAATATGTCGTGTATGTCATGCTCAATCATTACACGTGTATGCAAAATGGCCATGCTCAGTAACAATCATTTAGACATATATTAAAAGCATACCAGTCATACAACCACCATCATGTCAGTTAAAACACAGTCATACAATCCCAGTCAAATCAGTCAAATTCATAATCTAAGTCAGTCATTTACCCACGAGGGCAAAATAGACATTTTACCCTATAAGGGTATTTGGTAGGATTACCCTTTAGGAGTATTTCAGTAATTCTACCGTACAGGGATATTTCAGTAATTTCCCAAATTGGGGGTATTTAATTAATTTCCCAAATCAAGGGTATTTCAATAATTCCACAAATTGAGGGTATTTCGATAATTTCACAAATCGAGGGTATTTCAGTAATTTCACAAATTAACGGTATTTTGGTAATCTTTCAAATCGAAGGTATTTCGATAATTTCACAAATTGAGGGTATTTCAGCAATTTCATAGATTGAAGGTATTTCGATAATATTACAAATCGAGGGTATTTCAGTAATTTCACAAATCGAGGTCTTAGCGGCCCAACAAAAGGTCCATCGTCGCCTCGAGCGACTTAAAGAACCTAAATAGTCACAACAGTGTAAATGGACCTAAGGCCCATTACTCGGCCCAAGTAGGCCCACACGCTCGTGTGGCCCAATCAGCCTAGGAATAACCTCGGCTATATGAACAACATTGTTCAAACCAATAGAACCCATATAACATGCATTTTATCAGTGTGGGGCCCACTAGCCTAGTGGGCCCACACGGCCTATTACCCTAAACGACCCTATCCATGTGGACTACACGGCTCGATTTAACATTTACCACAATGCAAATTTAATTCGTGTAGGGCCCACAGGCCCATTAGGCCCACACGGCCCATTTCAGCCCCAACGCGGCCCAAGACGACCTAAGCCCATGAGAACGCTCATGGTGGCCTCAACCATCTTACGTCCATGTTTGTGGGCTCTGTCCACCACACGTGTGATCGCACGCTCGTGTGGCATCATTCGCCGGTATTTTGGCTTTTCAGTATTTTGTCGATCTACGATAGAAAGGAGTGTGGTTACACACACTCTATCGGCTTTCCTGCCGACTATCGAATACAGGGTACTGTTACACACCCATGTGGCCTCAATAGTTGTATTTCTAGTTTTTCAGCATTTCAGCTGTTGCCATTCCACAACTTGAGTAGTGTGTGTACACACCTTCGACTTATCAGCCGACTATCAAGTACAGAGTAAAAATACACACCTGATTGCGAACGTAACCCAATCAGAAACTTCATTTAGTGGCTTATCAATCAATTGAAGAGAACCTTAACCCAAAACTCCTTTTCGGAGGCTTACCTATCACACGCCTTAATCAATCTCACTCAGGCCGTCGCAGGAGATCATTTCACTTCAAGTCCTTAAAAAAACACTACCTGCATCCCATTCACGACTCAATAACTAATATCACATATGCAAATAATTGAACCAGGAGTATCACAACTTACCCAAACTATGGAATTAAGACTGAGAGACAGAAGTATTAAGCCACCACCACAACACACCCTTAAATCGAGGCACGAGAAGAAACAATCGAACTCCCCTGATACCAAGTATTCGACTAGCACAGAAGTTTAGAGGTTATTCGACTCTAGCAAAAGAGGAGGGAAATGAGAAAAGTCGAAAGAAGGAAGAGAGGAGATAACAATGTGTTTGGCCAACAACACATCAACCAAATGAGAAAGAAAAGAAATATTCGGCAAAAGTGTGAAGAGGTAGAGGAGAGAAAAAGAATCGGTTTGACAGGAGATTTGCATAGGAATGCAAAGTAGAGAGCAGAAGAACCCGAAAGGTATTCGATATGACCAAAAATGAAAAGATACTGCCCACACTCTTAGCGTAAATCGGCCTCCAAGAAAGAAAAAAAAACCAAAATGTTTCAAGCCACCGAATTAGAGAGTAAAAGACTACTCAAAGCCAATTTCCGATAAGTCAGAATTCTCATTCGGCACACACCCCTCTTTCCATTAAAAATTCTGAATTTTCCTCCCCAAATCACTGAAACCATCCACCACCCTTAATCCACTCCTAAAATACCTCCTCCAACCTCTCCACCATCCAATTCAAATTCCTCTTTTTCCTCCTACATTTTCTCCATGACCGATTCAAACTTCACCCTTTTACCAAGTCCGCAACAACCTTCCAGAGTTTCCATCCAATTAAACCACTTACCATCCCCATGTAGCAAAATAATTGTATTTTGCTTGCAAGGGGATTCAAACCCAAGCCCCCTCAATAGCTCAACACGCCACTTGCCTCCTTGCCACAAGCTCTTTTGTGTCACAAAATATCTTCAATTAATAAAAAGGTCTATAGGACAAAGTCCAGGTTCCTTTAAAAGAAAAACCAAAATGAATTGTAAGAGCCAAGACTTGAACCCAGGCTCCCTTATAACCTTAATGACGCCACAACCACTAGACCACATGCTTCCTTGTGTCATTTTTTTAACACAATAATTTAAAAGGCCTACTTCCAAGCATCCAAGGTTTTATCCACTTAAAACCAAAATTTTGGCCAAAGCCTAGGTTTGAACCCATGACTTCTCCAATACTTCTTAGGACCCTTAACCACTAAAGCAGACATTTAATTGTGTTATTCACTTGCACAACTAAATTCCAATTCCTCCGATACACAAAGCCCATTTCTTCTAGGCCCAAAAGTCGGGGCGTTACAATTCCATAGCTGTTGAATACCTTTAGCTAATGGAACTCCACTTTTACACCTTACGCGATTTAGTCCTTTTTATAAAATTAACTAATCAAACGATAAAATTTCTTAACAAAATTATCACACAAACATATTATCATGCTGTAAAAATTAAAATAATAATAAAATAAATATTTTGACCTAAGATTTGTGGTCTCGAAACCACTGTTCTGATTTGACTAAAAAATGGGTTGTTACAACTAGGTCCTTATGTTATAATTAGACCATTATTAGTCTAAGTGGACAAAGAAGGACATGGTTTGTATGAAATGTTAATGTTTTGGCAGAGGGGAAATAGGTAAAATAGCAAATAAATGATAATAATTAAAACAAAAACATAAAATTTCCATCCATTCATCTTCCTTAGCCAAAATTGTGAAGGAATGAATAGCCATGGCCAGGTTTTCATTTGGCCAAGCTTTCTTAGCTCATTAAGGTACGATTTCTGTCCCGTTTTTAATGATTTCTATGTTTTTGAGATCGTTGCAGTTAGTACTAACTAGCCCAGGGACTAATTTACAAAACTATTAAAGATTTTAAATGTTGCCATTAATGAATATGTGTGAGTTTTGATGATTGATGATAGAATTTGAATGTTTTTGTTAGTTAAACAAGTTTTGTAAAGTGATTTTGAGTAAAAATGAAAAATAGGGATTTATTTGTGAAAATGTGAAAATGTGTGGTTAAATGTGTGAATAAATGAAAAATATGGGTTGCTAAAGGGCGTTATGGTAAGTCGACTAAGCATGGGGGTTGTAAAATTTGCATGAATTTGTGATTTTTTGTATTGAGGACTAAATTGTAAAAATGTGAAACTTTAGGGGCAAAAGTGTAAACATGCCTAAATGTGTGTTTTGTACTTAATTGAATAAGGTAGTGATTGAATAAGTTAAATTTGATATTATTTAGATCAAGAAAAGCATAATACAGATTTAGATCAAGGAAAGAACAAGATATCAGATTAGTTGATCGTGTCATCATTTTCACATCTGAGGTAAGTTCGTATGTAATAAGTATTGTTACAATTATGCTTTAAATGCTTTGATACTACATAAATTGTGTATATGAGATTATAGTCATGTTTGATAATGATTCAGATATATATGGCACTTAGTGTGCGACTCGTAATAGCTTCAGCTATATATGGCACTTAGTGTGCGAGACTGAGATAGCTTCGGCCAAGTAAGGCACTTAGTGTGTTAGATTATAATAACTTCGGCTACGTATTGGCACTCAGTGTGCGAAATATTGAGTATTCGACAGTATGCCAGAAAAGGTATGAGTTCATTACGAATTTGTACAAGTATGTACATGTAGAGTATGACATTCAAATAGAAGAAGTTATGAATTTGCATATAAGCATATGATTAAGCATGAGGAAGGTTTGTTGTTATCATGAATTATATGTTAAATATTTCAAGTTGATGATTTGTGTATTATGATTCATTGAACATATTTAGTACGAACTTACTAAGCTTTATAGCTTACTTTGTTTATTTTTCCCGTGTTTTATAGTGAATTCAAAGCTAGCTCAGATTCGGGGATTGTTAGAGACATCGTCACACTATCCAATGGTCACTTTTGTACTTTTGAACTTATGGTTTGGTCATATGGCATGTATAGGAACTCTGAGTCATTTTGGTTATGTTTGGTAATGACTTTGGCCAAATGAATTGGCTTATAAATGTTTATGTTTGGTATGTATATATCGCCATGTGTAATGGATCATTATGGTTTGTTTGGTATGTTTGAATAATGTATATATATGCTTATGTCTTGTGTATATTGAGTTGGTTATGATGATTGAAGGTAATAGGTATATTGAGTGTTAAATGGATGATTTGTGAATATTTGTATGCTTGTGAAATTAGGCTAAATAATGTAAATTTGAGTTTGGTCATTTTTTATGTTTGAAGAAAATGATATTTGGTGTGAATTAGATGGTAAATTGGAATATTGTGTATCTTGTATATTGATGTTATTGAAATGGACTAAATGATACTTGGTTGAAGTGAATTAATTCCTATTATGTTTGGTGTTGGTGTCACTGAATGGTGGTGTAAGTGTGCACAAAATAGGGTGGTAGAATGACTTTGTAATTAGCCTATTTTTTGTTCACACAGGCAGAGACACGAGCATGTGTCTCAACCGTGTGTGACACACAGTCATGTTACACGGCCATGTGTCCCCTACTGTTGAAATTGAAATGAAGTTAGTATGCTCCACACGGTCTCACACACGGGCGTGTGATCAGCCGTGTGGCACAAGTCAATATACCCCCTAATTTGCACACGACCTAGCACATGAGCATGTGACTTGGCCTATAGCATAAGTTAGTATACCCTACATGTTTGGCACGGCCTAGCACACAGCCTGGCACACGGGCATGTGTGGCCACTTGATACGAATCGTCTCGGGTTTGAAAACGAATCGTAAATGTTGCTCGATTGTAAATTAGGTAGCTTTTCGTTTAGATAACAAAAGGGGTAATTTTATTGATAATATCTTTTGAAAGATAAAGATAGGTAAATGGTTGAGGTAGATACGAATTTGAAACAAGAAAGAACCTTTAATAAAAATTAAAGACCCGAATCTTATAAGCTTCAAATTGATGAAAGGAGTTTTGAATAAAAAACCGAGACCCACTATCTAGCAAGATAGGAACCAACGGTATAGATAAATGAACGCCAAACCCGAAAGGATGATAAGTTCGAAACAAGGATAAAACGACGCCACTAGGAACAAGATAAGTCAATTCAAACCTTGAAGAATTAGGAGAGTGAATTAAACTCACTTTACAAATCCCCTTTACAAATAAAAATAACAAATATTTATAGCCTAAAGCTAGGTAGCCAAATGTTCAAAACAATTTTTAAAACCCACTCTTCAGAATTGTTGCTGTCCAAGCTTCCATTAACACACACAGGCACTTGTAATACTTTACCCCAATGCCGAATGTCCCCCATTAAAATTCAGCAAAGTGCAGCAAATTATGTACCCACTAGTGACTAAAAATCAACATATTAAATTGGGTAAATGGCCACCATTAATTCGGCTGAATGTTGGCATTGTTTAATCTCCCACCTTGTTATATTGCTTGGCCGTTCATGCTAGTTATTTTAAAGAAACCACTTCATGACTTTTGATCCACCTTTGCCGTCCAAGTGGTTAACCTTCGCTCACATGTTAATTGTTTATTCCAAGCCACACGCCTAGGAGAGAATTCAGCCCATGCTCCTTATTCCTTATTTAATCTTTATCATACACCAAGCCTTCATGCCGTCCACCAATGTCTTTGTGATTTTATTCCTTTGATTATTCCCACGCATGGAAATAAGAGATGGCATGAGATTCCTTTGTATCATGCTTTGTATATTTTAATTTCAACCATTATGCTCCATGCTTTACCGTCCCATACTTCTATATTTTAGTAATCTGAAATGCTCCCTATTGTTGCCGTCCCATGCCTTGTGAGTCAAATAGTGGCCATGTAATTTCCAATCCCTTTGCCGTCCACTTACTCACAAGAAGACAAGGATTTCAACTTGTTTTGCTTGATTATTTTATCCCCATGCTTCTAAACATTCCCATCTTTTACTCCATCTTTGTAGCTAGTGCCACATGCTCCTTGGTGTGCCATTATGTTGATTAAATTATTCCAACCACATACCTTGTGCCTTCCATTTGTTGTCGTTTGTTCCACTAGTGTCCATTTCAAGCTAGCCGTCCATCATGGTTTAATCCATCATCCAACTTGCATCAAAAACATGGAGCAAACTACAAAACATATAAACCAACATTATTATTAAAATCTGGCTGACCATAGTTAGCACAAATTTTAATTACTTTATTTAAACACTAGGTAAAACACACTAACATTCAACTTCGACAAAGGACATATTAAAAACTTGTACTACCTAGATAAATTAACACGATCTAAGAAAATGCAGTAAACTAATTAAATGACTGAAAGTAAATCAAACATGTGTAATAATGTGTTAAATAAACTAGCAGTCGGACTAGCTAGTATATTCAACTTCAAATAAATTGTAAGAGTTCAGCATGTTCTTGGGCTCTTTTCTATCTATATTCCAAATTTGTGCCACCAAAGCCGACGTGGCATCTTTGAATTGTTTAGCACGGGCGCACGTAATTGGCCCATTAGGTAGCTCGATTGGGTCTTGGTTGACTTTCGTCACAGGCTTCTTAGGTGAGTTCGTATCATCCCCTCCTTCTTTAAGTTGATTCGTTCTCGAATCATCACCTACATCGAAAGGAGACAGATCAGAGACATTAAAACTTACACTCACATTATACTCACCTGGTAAGTCCAATTTATAAGAGTTGTCATTTATTCGCTCAAGGACTTGAAATGGACCATCTCCCATCGGAAGAAGTTTGGCTCGTCTTTGCGCGGGAAACCTTTCTTTTCGCATATGAACCCAAACCCAGTCCCCCGGTTCAAAGCGAATGTGCCTACGGCCTTTGTTGGCTCGTTGCTCGTACTCCTTAGTTTTTGCCTCTATGTTGTCCCTAACCTTTTGGTGCAACTGTTTAATATATTCGGCCTTGCGTTTTCCATCTACATGCACAAGTTGGTTAGAAGATAAAGGTATTAGATCAAGCGGTGTTAATGGATTAAAACCATACACAACTTCAAATGGGGAAAACTTAGTAGCAGAGTGTATAGAGCGATTGCAAGCAAACTCCACGTGTGGTAGGCAATCTTCCCATGTTTTTAAATTCTTCTGAATGATTGCTTGTAGCAATGTTGAAAGAATTCGATTTACCACCTCGGTTTGACTGTCCATTTGCGGGTGGCAAGTGGTAGAGAATAGTAACTTGGTTCCTAATCGTCCCCACAGTGTCCTCCAAAAATGGCTAAGAAATTTTGTGTCTCGGTCGGACACGATCGTCTTAGGCATGCCATACAACCTAACCACTTCTTTAGAAAAAAAGATTAGCAATATTCACAGCGTCATCAGTTTTATGGCAAGCTATAAAGTGAGCCATTTTAGAGAATCTATCCACAACCACAAATATCGAATCTCGTCCATTCTTGCTTCTTGGTAAGCCTAGTACAAAATCCATAGAAACATCAGTCCAAGGAGTTTCAGAAATGGGTAAAGGCTAATACAAACCATGTGGATTTGTTTAAGACTTAGCCCTTTTACAGGCAACGCATCTCCCACAATATCATTCTACATCTCGTCGCATCTTAGCCCAAAAGAAGCATTCTTGAAGGGTGGCTAAAGTTTTAGCAACTCCTAAATGTCCCATCAATCCGCCACTATGAGCCTCATCTACTAGCACCTCTCGTACAGATCCTTGTGGAATGCATAGTTTACCTTCTCGAAACAGATATCCGTCATGGCAGTAGTATTTCTCGTAGGCTCCCTTTTCACATAACTTGAAAAGTTCACCAAATTCAGTATCATTCGCGTATAGGTCCTTAAGAAATACAAACCCCATCAATTTAGAATCCAACACATTTAACAAAGCATACCTTCAGGATAGTGCATCCGCTACTACAATTTCTTTACCTTTTTGTATTTAATGACATAAGGAAATGATTCGAGAAATTCTACCCACTTAGCGTGACGCTTGTTGAGTTTATGCTGCCCCCTTAAATACTTCAATGACTCGTAGTCGGTGTGAATCACGAATTCTTTGGGCAGTAGGTAGTGTTGCCATGTCTCCAAGGCTCGAATTAGAGCATATAATTCCTTGTCATATGTCGGGTAGTTTAAGACAACACCGTTGAGCTTTTCGCTGAAGTACGCAATGGGGCGTCCGTCTTGCATGAGTACGACGCCAATACCTAACCCTGAGGCATCACATTCTAACTCGAAAGTTTTGTCAAAGTTTGGTAAAGCCAATAATGGTGCTTGAGTCAAGCAGTCTTTAATTTTCAAAAATGCTTTCTCTTGTTCTTCTCCCAAAACAAAGTTAGAATTCTTACGGATTACTCCGGTCAATGGTGCAGCCAATGTGCTGAAGTTCGGTACAAACCATTGATAAAAACTAGCCAGTCCATGAAAGCTTCGAACTTGGGAAATATTTGTCAGACGAGGCCATTCTTGGATGGCCTTAACCTTCTCTTGATCAACTTCAAGGCCTTCCGAACTGACAGTAAAACCTAAAAACACAATTTTGTTAGTACAAAAATCACATTTCTATAAATTTGCATGTAAGGTCTCTTTTCGCAAAACTTCCAGGACAGACTTTAAATGCTTCATGTGCTCATCTAAAGTTTTACTATAGACAAGTATGTCGTCAAAGTATATGACACAGAATCTACCGATGAATGATCGTAACACGTGGTTCATGAGTTGTATGAATGTGCTTGGGGCATTTGTTAGCCCGAATGGCATAACGAGCCATTCATAGAGTCCTTGCTTCGTCTTGAAAGCAGTCTTCCACTCGTCACCCTCGCGCATACGTATTTGATGATATCCGCTTTTAAGGTCGATCTTTGAAAATAAGCTCGCTCCACTTAATTCGTCGAGCATGTCATCCAACCGCAGGATAGGGTGTCGGTACTTGATCGTGATCTTGTTGATGGCCCGATAATCTACGCACATCCTCCATGTTCCATCTTTCTTGGGAACTAACAAGACGGGCACAGCACAAGAGCTTAAGCTCTCGCGTACATACCCCTTTTCAAGAAGTTCATTCACTTGTTTTTGAAGTTCCTTCATCTCTTCCGGATTGCTTCGGTAAGCTGGTCTATTTGGAATTGCGGCTCCCGGCACAAAGTTTATTTGGTGTTCTATTCCACGAATAGGGGGCAATCCACTTGGAATCTCTTCCGGGAATACGTCTCGGAATTCCTGTAATAAAGACAAAACAGGGGAGGGTAGCTTGTCATCAAAATCGTTAGTTCCAAAGAGACTTTCCTTGTACATAAGTACCAACAGAGGCTGTTTTAACAACATAGACTTCCGGATTTCTTTTTCTTTAACATAAAAACTTTCTTTTTCACTCTCGTCTTTTGTTTTCTTTTCTTTTTGTTCCCTCTCTCTTTTTATTACTCATTTTCTTGCCCCTCTTTTTTTCTAAATTATTTTCTTTTTCTTTCTCATTTTTCCGCCCACTTTCTTTTGATTTTTTAATTGATGCTTTCATCTTCAATTGATCTTTGTACACTTTCTTGGGTGTTAGCGGAGCTAGTGTCACATTCCGGCCCAAGTATTTGAAAGTGTACCAATTAGTGTAGCCATCATGGATCGCTCGCTTGTCAAATTGCCAAGGTCGCCCAAGCAGGAGATGTCCCGCTTGCATCGGTACCACATCGCACAAGACCTCATCTTGATACTTCCCTATTGCAAAGGAGACCAAAACTTGTTTTGTGGCCTTAAGTTCTCCCCCGTCGTTAAGCCATTGCAGTTTATACGGATGGGGATGCTTGGAGGTAGTCAATCCGAGCTTCTCCACCAATATGTTGCTGGCCACATTAGTACAGCTTCCTCTGTCAATAATGACGCAACAAATCTTCCTTTGTACTTGGCAACTCGTATGGAAGATGTTTTCGCGTTGTTGTTCATTTTGGACGCCTTGTAAGCTGAGACTCCTTTTTACCACTAAAATCTCTCCATTTTCGGCTTGTTCTATTTCTTCCTCGTCTTGGGATGTCTCACTAGCATCATCTTCCCTTTCACTTTCGGATTCAATCTCGCCATTATCTTGAATAAACATAGTGTTTCAGTTTGGACATTGACTTGCAATATGGCCTCGACCCAAATATTTGAAACACTTAATGTCTCGGGATCGATTCGGAATAGCTTACACTTTGCCCTTGCTCGTATCACCGATTGGCTTGTTAAACTTGGGTGCACCACTTGCTTCTTTGGCTCGGCTCGGTATGTCTCGTTTGTTGGTCACTTGCCCCCACTTAGATGTTGAAGCATGATTGGGGATTATTCTAGACGTAGCTTTGCGTTTTAACTGCTGTTCGACCTTTATTGCCATGTGAACCATATCGATGATATTGATGTAATGGTGTAGTTCTACAACATTTGCGATATCTCGATTAAGGCCAGCGCTAAAGCGTGCCATTGTGGCTTCTTGTTGTTCCTCTACATTGGCTCAGATCATGGCCACTTCTATTTCCTTGTAATCTTCCACACTACGATGGCCCTGAGTTAGGCTTTTCAACTTTTGATGTAATTCGCGGTGATAGTAGGTTGGGATGAACCTTTTCCGCATTAGTGCCTTCATTTTCGCCCATGTAGATATTGGAAATTCACCATTCTGTCTTCGGCTCGTTGTTAATTGACCCCACCAAATAATGGCATAATCAGAAAATTCGATGGCGGCAAGTTTCACCTTCTTATTTTATGAGTAATTACGGCATTCGAAGATTAACTCCACCTTCTTTTCCCACTCAAGGTGGGCCTCCGGATCGGACCGCCCTTGGAAAGCAGGAATCGCCATTTTAATATTTTTCAAGTCGTCATCAGCCCATTCTCGATCTCTTCGCTCACGGACTCGTGGACCTCCTCTCCGTTCATTGTGTTCGAAAGCTGGATTGCTATCAGCTTCAGTCGGTTCGTAGATGTCGTTGTCATGCAGTCAAGGTTGTTCTCGTCCCCTTCTCGAAATTGGAGGGGTGTTTGTTCGAGGTCTCTGTCCATTTCTTTGGCCCAATCGCTCGTTGATTGATTGGAACAAATGTGTGATTTCTCACATTACGGTTTGCAAATTAGGATCTCTTCCTTCAGGATCATTCCTTCGGGGTTGCAATCCTCTTCCACCCCCGGCGGCATCTGATGCTTCGTCGCTTACTATTCATCATTCGGGACTCCTAGACATGTTAAACAGGATTAATGAATCCTCACTTGTTCACTCACAAAGAAATTATTAACACTCACACTCGTGTTTTCACTCAATTTCTGGCTTTTCTTTCAATGTAATCTCTCTCGCCTTTTACCGCTCGAATTCACTCTTCTAGATTCTAGGAGGTTGTCTTCAACTTACTAGCAACTTGTAGGTCATTTCAAAGAGTTAAAAGGGTAAAATTGTTTCGAAAAAAAAAAAGGTAGGTTTTAAAAGGGTAGAAGGTTGGTAGGTGGTGTCGGAAAGTAAGGCTCGATAGTAGAGGTGGTGAATTATGAAGAGTTTGAAAAATCTAGATATTACAACAATTTTTTTTAACTTACTCGAAAAAAACTCGAGATGATCAAAATGTGCCTAATTTAATTGGCTCTGATACCAACTGATACGAATTGTCTCGGGTTTGAAAACGAATCGTAAATGTTGCCCGGTCGTAAATTAGGTAGTTTTTCATTTAGATAACAAAAGGGGTAATTTTATTCATAATATCTTTTGAAAGATAAAGATAGGTAAATGGTTGAGGTGGATACGAATTTGAAACAAGAAAGAACCTTTAATAAAAATTAAAGACCCGAATCTTATAATGAAAGGAGTTTTGAATAAAAAACCGAGACCCACTATCTAGCAAGATAGGAACCAACGGTATAGATAAATGAACGCCACACCTGAAAGGATGATAAGTTCGAAACAAGGATAGAACGACGCCACTACGAACAAGATAAGTCAATTCAAACCTTGAAGAATTAGCAGAGTGAATTAAACTCATCAAGAAAAATATTCATTCCCAAAATAAAAAAAAAAACAAATCCCCTTTACAAATAAAAATAACAAATATTTATAGCCTAAAGCTAGGTAGCCAAATGTTCAAAACAATTTTTAAAACCCACTCTCCAGAATTGTTGCCGTCCAAGCTTCCATTAACACACACAGGCACTTGTAATACTTTGCCCCAATGCCGAATGTCCCCCATTAAAATTCAGCAAAGTGCAGCAAATTATGTACCCACTAGTGACTAAAAATCAGCATATTAAATTGGGTAAATGGCCACCATTAATTCGGCTGAATGTTGGCATTGTTTAATCTCCCACCTTGTTATATTGCTTGGCCGTTCATGCTAGTTATTTTAAAGAAACCACTTCATGACTTTTTCTCCACCTTTTCCGTCCAAGTGGTTGACCTTCGCTCACATGTTAATTGTTTATTCCAAGCCACACGCCTAGGAGAGAATTTAGCCCATGCTCCTTATTCCTTATTTAATCTTTATCATACACCAAGCCTTCATGCTGTCCACCAATGTCTTTGTGACTTTATTCCTTTGATTATTCCCACGCATGGAAATAAGAGATGGCATGAGATTCCTTTGTATCATGCTTTGTATATTTTAATTTCAACCATTATGCTCCATGCTTTGCCGTCCCATACTTCTATATTTTAGTAATCTCAAATGCTCCCTATTGTTGCCGTCCCATGCCTTGTGAGTCAAATAGTGGCCATGTAATTTCCAATCCCTTTGCCGTCCACTTACTCACAGGAAGACAAGGATTTCAACTTGTTTTGCTTGATTATTTTATCCCCATGCTTCTAAACATTCCCATCTTTTACTCCATCTTTGTAGCTAGTGCCGCATGCTCCTTGGTGTGCCATTATGTTGATTAAATTATTCCAACCACATACCTTGTGCCTTCCATTTGTTGTTTGTTCCACTAGTGTCCATTTCAAGCTAGCCGTCCATCATGGTTTAATCCATCATCCAACTTGCGTCAAAAACATGGAGCAAACTACAAAACATATAAACCAACATTATTATTAAAATTCGACTGACCATAGTTAGCACAAATTTTAATTACTTTATTTAAACACTAGGTAAAACACACTAACATTCAACTTCGACAAAGGACATATTAAAAACTTGTACTACCTAGATAAATTAACACGATCTAAGAAAATGCAGTAAACTAATTAAATGACTGAAAGTAAATCAAACATGCGTAATAAAGTGTTAAATAAACTAGCAGTCGGACTAGCTAGTATTTTCAACTTCAAATAAATTGTAAGAGTTCAGCATGTTCTTGGGCTCTTTTCTATCTATATTCCAAATTTGTGCCAGCAAAGCCGACGCGACATCTTTGAATTGTTTAGCACGGGCGCACGTAATTGGCCCTTTAGGTAGCTCGATTGGGTCTTGTTGACTTCCGTCACAGGCTTCTTAGGTGAGTTCGTATCACCACTTTGAAGGGAACACGGGCTAGACACACGGGCGTGTGGTTGGCCGTGTGACCCAAGTCTGTAACCTCACTTGTTCAGACACGGGGTAGGACATGGGCTGGGACACGACCATGTGGTTCCATCTCAAGTTCACACGACCTGTGTTACGGAAGTGTCTGGTGGCCGTGTGAGACACACGGCTTGGTCACACGGACGTGTGTCCCTTGTTTTGTGAAAATAATTATAAATGTTGAAAAATTTCCCGATTTATCGGTTTTGTCCTAAACCACTCTCAATGCATGTTTAGGGCCACCTAGGCTCGTATTAGGGACAAAGTGATTGAGATTGAATGATGATTGCATGTACTGATTATGAGAAAAATATGCTTAAATGTGTTGTATGTCCCGTAATACTTCATAACCCTATCCTGGCATTAAATACGGGTGAGGGGTGTTATACTTTTCTTTCCAGAAGCTTCATAGTCCATGTTCACTTGCTTTATTACCCACATTGCTTTGTGTTCCATTTCAACTAGCAAGTGACATGCTTTCCCAAAAATAATTTGATATGCTGACTTCCCTAATGGAGTTTTGTATGCTATCTACAATGCCCATAAAGCGTCAACCTGTCTGGAAGACCAATCTTTCCTCGAAGGGTTCACAACCTTCTTTTTAGTGTAGCTGCCACTTGGTTACAATGAAAGTGTGCACCTTGATCACTAATCAATGCCTTTGGTGTGCCAAAGTGGGTGAGTATATGCTTTTGAAAAAGATTAAGCATTGTCTTTGCATCATCCTTTAGGACTACAACAGCTTCAACCTACTTTAAAACATACGCAATAGCTTCTAATATATAAAGATTTCCAAATGAACATGGAAATGGTCCCATAAAATCCATACCCCAAACATCGAACAATTCAACCTCCAAAATTGGTTTCTGCAACATTTCATTGCATTAAGATATAGAACTTGTGCGCTGACATCTATTGCATTGATTGACAAAATTGTGGACGTCTTTAAATAATGAAGGCCAGTAGAATCCTGATAGGAGAACCTTAGCAGTAGTTCGCATGCCATTGAAATGACCTCCGTAATGAGCATCATGACAGTGCTTCAGGATTGAAAGCATCTCCTCTTCTGGAACACAATGTTGACTAATGTTGTCATTGCATGCCTTGAATAAATATGGCTCGTTCTAGTGATACTTCACTACTTCACGAAGAAATCTTTCTTTTTTATGGCCCGTGACACCCAATGAGAGTTTTCCACATACTAAATAATTAACCAGATCTCCATACCAAGAGGTTGCATCTACAGTAAATAACTTATCATCTGGGAATGTGTCGACAATTTGAAGTATGTTTCCATCTTCCTTGCCAACTTCCAATCCAGACAGGTGGTCTGCAACTTGATTTTTTGAACCCTTACGGTCTTTTATCTCGATGTCGAATTCTTGCAATAGTAAGATCCAGCGTATCAATCTTGGTTAAGTATCCTTCTTCGCAAAAAGATATCTCAACGCTGAGTGACCAGTAAATACGGTAACCTTTGCACCGACAAGATAAGAACGAAACATATCTATAGCAAAGACTACAGCCAACAATTCTTTCTATATAGTTGTATAGTTGATTTGAGCCTCTGTAAGAGTTTTGCTAGCATAATAGATGATGTGAAATATTTTTCCCTTACGTTGTCCTAGAACAACACCCACAACAAAGTTGCTTGCGTCGCATATAACTGTAAAAGGTTGAGACCAATCGAGTGCAACGACAATGGGTGCATTTACTAGCTGCGTCTTCAACTGAATGAATGCATCCATACATGCATTGTCAAAGAAGAATTTTTGATTCTGTTCCAGCAATGAGCATAAGGGTTTTGCAATTTTAGAGAAATCTCTAATAAATTTTCGATAAAACCTCCATGCCCAAGAAAACTACGAATACTTTTCACATTTGTCGGTGGAGGTAATTTTTCAATAATTTTCACTTTAGCTTTGTCGACTTCAATTCCCAGACTAGAGATACATTGGCCTAACACAATGCCTTCTGTTGCCATGAAATGACATTTTTCCCAATATAGAACAAGATGTCTGTCTTCACATCGCTGCAATACTTTATCCAAATTGTCAGTGCAATGATCAAAATTATTCCCATAGACTGAGAAATCAGCCATAAACACCTCTAAAGAGTCTTCAATCATATCTGAGAATATTGCCATCATGCACCTTTAAAACGTGGTTGGTGCGTTGCAAAGACCAAAATGCATTTGAAAAAAAATAAAAGTACCAAAGGGACAGGTGAAAGTTGTTTTCTCTTGATCCTCCGGTGCAATAGCAATCTGATTGTACCCAGAATAGCTGTATAAGAAGCAATAATAGGCTTTTCCAGCAAGCCTATCCAACATTTGGTCAATGAATGGAAGTGGGAAGTGGTCCTTCCTTGGGGCAGCATTAAGTTTGTGATAATCCATACAGACTTGCCATCCCGTAGGAATGCGTCTAGGAATTAATCCATCTTTGTCGTTGCTAACTGTAACAACCCATTTTTAGTGAAATCGGAACAGTGGTTTCGAGACTACAAATTCAGCCAAAAATAAAATTCTGATAACAAAAAGTTTATTGATTATGTACTTAATTACAGGAAGGACCAAATCGCACAAAATGTAAAAGTTGAATTCTAGTAGCTAGAAGGATTAAATAGCTATGGAATTCAAAACTTGAGGTCCTTACATTGTAATTAGACCATTAATCAAAAGTTTGTAGATATTTTAATGATGCATCCATGGAAATTTAGAAAATGGCAAGGACTAAATTGGAAATAGAAATAATTAAAAGATGATAAATAATTAAAAAGAAATTATCATCTTATTTTATCTCATGTTCATCCCCAAAATACATGGAAACCCTAGGAGAGAGAGAAGAATCTTTCTTGGCTTAATTGGGTAAGTTTTATTGTCTCGTTTTTAGTAATTTTGATATTTTTGAAACCGTGATAACTTAATCTATCTATTTGGGTCAATTTGAAAAGTTATCAAAGTATGGAAATTATGTCATGGATGAATATGCTGAAAATTTGAAATTTATGGTAGAAAATGAAAGGTTGTTGATATATAAACAACTTTTACAAAGTGATTTTTGATGAAAACATGATTTAGGGACTAAATTGTAAATTTGTGAAAATTGAAGAAAAATTCTAAATTTTATAGAATATATGTGATGTAAAATTTATAGTGAAATTTAGGTTAGGCTTGGAATAGGGAGTAAATTGCATAAATTTCATTTTCCGAGCCTGGGGACGAAATTGGAATTTATGGAAAGATTAGGGGGTAATTTTGCGTAGCATGTAAATTGAATCCACTTGAATATGAAAGGTGATAAATTGATGAATAAATTCATTTATATAGATCCGGATCACACAAATTTAGAACGAGGAAAAGAGAAAGTTTCAGATTAGTAGATTTATATACGCGAACAAGTGTCGAGGTAAGTTCGTGTAACTTAATCGTGCATGTAAATATGTTAAATTAAATGTCATGTTTGTATGGAATGTGACTTGTAATTATGTGAATTATTTGATTGTTATAATAAAGAAATGAATATATGGTTGAAACGGTGAAAATGGGTAAGTTCCTTTTGAGCATTGAATTTCGATGGATATATGTGATTTCCCGAAATGAATGAGGTCCTGCATTTATTGCTGATGGGATTTAGCTTGGAAGAGTAATCCTATTGGCCTCATTAAAGATATGAATTAGCCCGGACGGGTAATCCTGATTAACCCTCTTGATCAAATGTTACAATTAGGATTTACCCTGGACTTGTAATCCTAATTGAGATCTTTTGAGCATACATTATATAAAGGATTTAGCCTGGACTGGTAATCCTATTATATGATATGTGGCTCGAGAATGTGCTCTCTGATTAAATGCCCTAATGGGTACTTTTGAATATGAATTGACTGGTTATTGAATTGTAAACATTAAGTGTACTATCCCAGAATCCATCGGAATTTCAATGATTCAACGGATAAGATACTTAACATGATATGAGAATTATGAGACGAAATGAATGATGTCTTGAAAGAATATAGTATGATGAGCTCATCTATGCTTACTTGATGCATATATGAACATTTATGTAACTAACTTGTTTGAATGACTGTATGTGTTTAGGTAAATTTCCAAATTGATGAAAAAGCATGTCACTGAATGTTTAATGTTAATAAATGTAAATTGGTAAGTTTTGATTCCTATTATACGAACTTACTCAGCATGTAATACTTACTAGGTTTTATTTTCCCTACTTTATAGTGCTCGGAAGCTCACGAAGGTTGGAGATCGATTAGAGCATCATCACACTATCCACCAGCTTATTTTGGGTATATATAATAAAATCATTTTGATATAATGTCATGTATAGGATAACTTGACCATTAGTGGCTTGAAAATGATGTTTGTAACCTAACTATTAGAATGGCTAGTAATGGTTTATTTTGGCCTTATAAAGTAGGTTATTATGATAAACACGTATGTGTTAAGTATATGTGATCAAATGATGTTTAATGCCTAGGTTGAACGAAGGTAAGATTATAACATGTACGTAAGTAATGTTATACTATATTTAGATGATAGAATTTTCTTGAATCTAATGCTTGAATCGGTTGGGTTATGAATGCAAGTTTTGATGTAGGTTTATGGCAAGGTTTTGGGTGATAAATGAAGCTAGAAATAGCATTGTTTTGTCCACACGTGTAGACACACGGGCGTGTGTCTTGACCATGTGTGACACAAAGCCTGGTACGTGGGTGTGTGGTTAGGTCGTGTGTCCCCTGCACCTTACATTTGGGAAATAGAATGCTTAGAATTGAGCACACGGGCAGAGACACGGGCTATGTCTCATCCGTGTGTGTTACACGGACTAGAACACTGGAGTGTGTCTTGGCCGTGTGAAACATGCACCTAATTTCGAAAAATTTAATGAACCATACGGCCTAGCACACGGGCGTGTGGTCGGCCATGTGGCACAAGTTAGAGAGTTACACGGGGTCAAACACGGCCTGCAGCATGGGCGTGTCCTAGGGTCACATGGGCGTGTTCGTTGGACCATACGGGCGTGTTTGTCCCGTTTCTTGAAAAATTTTAAAAATTTCGTGAAAAATTCTCTGAGTTCTTGATTTAGTCCCGATTCGATTCTAACATTCATATTGGGCCTCGAGGGTCCATTTAAGGGACGTTATGAATAATATTGGAAAATGAATAGATTTTGACATGAATTATTTGTAAGTGTTCTAAAAACTCTAGTAATGGTCCGTAACCCTATTTCGGTGAAGGGCACGGGTTAGGGGTGGTACACTAACCATAGTGATGCTAGTCTTTTTAAGAACACATTGCACGGGACTTATCCAAGTGCTATCAGCAATAGGGTAAATAATTCCAGCATCAAGCCATTTTATAATTTCTTTCTTAACAACTTCCTTCATCTTCTCGTTTAACTTCTTTGTAGCTCAATCGATTGCTTGTCTCCATCTTCCAACTTGATCTTGTGCATGAAAAAAGATGGACTAATGCCTCGGATATCGACAAAACTCCAAGAAATAGCTCGTTTATGTTGCTTAAGAATATGAGACAATTTCTCTTCTTGAGTTACATCTAGTGTTGCAGAGACAATAGCTGGGAAAGTATTGTTATCATTAAGTAAAACATATCTAAGATGTGTAGGCAATGGTTTCAATTCTAGAGTAGGATATTTGTCTATAGATGGCTTAAAAATTGGAGGTATTCTGTTGGCTAAGTCCAAGGAGTTAATTTGCCATCCATGCCTGAGTTCAATATTATTAGCTTCAATCGGCTGTCATAATCAGCTAAGAATTCATCATCCGATGTCACTACAAACTCCTCAGAAAGTATTGTGGTTTGGTCATTGAATTCTTCCTCAATTAGATCATCTAGAAAATTGGCAATATGACATTCTTCTTTATCCTTACATTGAATAGATTCGAAAGCACTGAAGGTAACATGCTCATCATTAAGTCGCATGGTCAGTTCACCCTTGTAAACATCAATAAGAGTTCGTCAGGTGGCTAAAAATGGTCGTCCTAAGATTATGGGAAGCTCATTGTCTACGTCGCAATCAAGTATGATAAAATCAGCCGAAAAAATAAATTTATCCACACAAACTAAGATATCTTTAATTTTCCTTTCAGGTTGAGCCTAAGATCGATTAGCTAGTTGCAATGTCACTGCAGTAGGTTTCATGTGACCAATTCCCAACTTTCTGAGAGTTGGTAGCGGCATTAGGTTGATGCTAGCTCCTAAGTCACATAAAGCCTTGCCTAAATAATGGTTTCCAATGGGTCATGGGATAGTATATTTCCCAGGATCTTTCATTTTGGAGGGTAACATATTTGGCAAAACATCACCACAGCCATCTGTGAGTGTAATAGTGTCCATATCACTGAGCTTCTTCTTATTGGACAAGAGCTCCTTCATAAATTTCCCATAATTTTGAATTTGCAAAAGAGCTTCTACTAAAGGAATATTGACATGAAGTTGCTTCAATGTGTTTAGGAATTGTTGGTACTGCCTATCCTACTCACTCTCCCTGAATCTTTGTGGAAAAGGTAATGGTGGAGATACATTTTCTTGTGCCGGCACCTTTGATTGCGTCGACAGATTTGAGGATCAGACATTAGGAATATGAATGACAATTTGTGGAACTTCTTTGTTTGGTGTACCGACAAGCTTGTCAGATTCAACCTTCTCACCAGGGATAACTTCACTAGTATCTTGAGGTGTTACAGTAAAGTCTGTAATCGGCTCGCCAGTTTTTTTACCACTTCTAAGAGTGGTAGCCTTATAATGTTCTTTTCCCTTCGGACTGGGATTTTTCGTGTCACTAGGTAGTGTGCCCGGTGGTCAAGTATTCAGATTGAAAGCAAGTTTTCCTAATTGTACCTCCAATGCCCGAATAGAAGATGAATTCCCTTGTACAATAGCTTCTGTACGAGTCATATGCTCCCGTATTAAAGCTTCAAGAGTTGCTAACGGGTCAAAAGGAGAAGCATGCATGTACTGTTGTCATCGATGTTCTTGACCATGCTGATTCAGTATTGAAGAATGTTGTGGCTGTGTCTGGGTCTGGTGTGGCTGCATCTGGCCCTGTTGTGGATGCATCTGAGTGTGTTGATTGT
The DNA here is from genome assembly GCA_005393395.2 of Gossypium australe. Lineage (NCBI taxonomy): Eukaryota > Viridiplantae > Streptophyta > Magnoliopsida > Malvales > Malvaceae > Gossypium > Gossypium australe. The sequence goes on along the minus strand of CM016621.1, from coordinate 105,378,593 downwards.
AGTTCTACTATTGAGGATTGTAATTCCCTTATCTTGAATTATAATTTCCTTGAGTGGATATACTACCATATCGAAATGTCGCAGCATTTTGTCCAGCATTTTGAGTTCCCCAAGGCTATTGATTGCATGTGAAATTACTATAAGTGTTGCCATAAGAATTGTTATGGATGTTACTAACACAAAAGGCATTCTCTACATGTTGTGGACAATCTTCATAGATGTGATTATCACCTCAAATCTCACAACAAAAGGTAGGAACATCAACAAAAGGTAGAAACTTGAGCATTAAGTGCATATATTCCGTCCAATTCAATAACTCCCGAAGTAGCTTTTGCTTGTGCAGCTCTGGCGATAGGGTATTGATAATCATTCTGAGCAATTCTCTCAAGAATTCCAATCGCATTATTATAAGTACAATCCAGTAAAGGTCCATTGACTGATGCGTCGAGAAGATTCCTCTTGTAAGTGCAGCCCATTATAAAAAATCTCAATTTATGTTTCCTGTTGAATGCCATCAATGTTGAAGAAAAGATTTATAACACTCTCATGTAGTGTGAAGATTCTCATCGTCCAGCAGATGATAAGTTGTAATGTCATTTCGGAGACGAGCATTCATTGTCCGTGGGTTAAATTGCAAAACAAACTGTGTTCCTAGTGCATTCCAAGAATTAGTTGATCCGACAGATAACCAAAAGAACCATGTATGAGCTCTTTCCTGCAAGGAATAAGGAAATAACTGCATCTTCAAATTGTCATCAGGAACACCTAGTTGACTAAAGGAAGCACAAATCAATAAAAATGACTTTAGATGTTCTCATGCATCTTCATGTGGCAGTCCAACATATTTCCCTTTAAAATTCAGCATTTGGAACATTACTGGCTTGAGTTCAAATTTTCCAGCTTAGATTGCTGGCCTAACTACTCCCGATTGTAAATCATCCAAGACAGGTACTACAAAATCTTGTAGTCTTGTTTTTTATTTGATTGTCTTGCTGCAATGGTGGGTCATTAGCATTTTGGTTCTGCATCAAGGGTATAACTGCATTGTTTCTTGGCAAAGCCATATTCCTTTGTTCTCGAAGTCTTCTCTAAATAGTTCTTTCAATTTCTAGATCAAAATCGACAATAAACTTTGAATAGTTTCGGGTCATACAACACCTAAAATAAAATGTGAAAATAACGACAAAAAGAAAACAAGTTGTAGCAACTATATATTATGAAATAAGAATAAACAAAAATAAACATAAAACAAATGCCATCCCCGTCAATGGCGTCAAAACTTGATCGGCTATTTAACGTCATAGCAATAATGTGCAAGCGTACACTGTCGATGCAAGTATAGTAGACAGATATGAGTCTATCGGATATCGATCCCACGAGGATGGTTGTCTTTTGCCTATTAATGTCAGTGCGATAAATAGATAAAATGAGAAAAATTGTGAGAGTAGTTGTCAAAGCAATAACTTAAAAATAATAAGATAAAATATGATTGTGAGAAACTGGGATCCCCAACGTGAATATTCAAAAGAATGCTAAGTGCTCACAAGGTAAAAAATATAGGTGATTTTCAATACATTAAACTGCAATGAATATCTTACCAAGCTTAACATCTATATTTAATCTAAGACTTAAACATGCACATTAACCGCACCTTCCAATGTTGGAAATGGAGCACTATTAAGAACAAGTGGATTAAATTCCTCTAATCCTCAAGCAACTTCTGTTGTCATGCTTGTTAGCTTGAACTGTCACTGCACCTTCTAGTGTTAGTGATTGTAATAACACTTCCATGCTAAAAACATTCAAACCCAAAGATTAAACTGTAGAAGCAAAATTGAATAAAATAACATTTAACCCGAAAATCATGTGTACTTCCATACTAACATGAAATAGAAAGCAATCACCAGCATTTAGAAAAGAAAAATAAAAGAAACAAATGGAGAATACTATTCCTAGACAACTCAACTTGGATTTGTCTATTCCTCCTTGTGTCACACTCAGGTCTCCTCGTTAAGAGCTGGTCTGCATCCTTTTCACATCGGTTCACTTGTCAGAGCTTAAGCCATCGTAGCCGAAAGCTTCAAGAGGTAAGTTGAAGAAGATGATCTAAAAAGCTCTCCATTTTTTTCTTTTTTTTCTTTTCATGTGAATATCTATATTTTTCCCCAAATAACCTAGATATCCTTTCATCAGAATCATGTTGCCTCTGTACGTACAAGATAGTTGTACCAGATTGGACAGCTCATGCCTTTTTGTTCCTATCTGGATAGCTGTCAGGTGCAGCGACAATTCTGGGTGCAATCTAAAATTACACATGCAGTGACATCAGTACGAAAATATGATACAATTGAGGGTAAATAAGCTAAGATCCACTGAGTCATAAAATGTAAATTATTGAACTGAAATACTCAAATATGTGCTAAAGATAACTACCAATAATTAGGGAGAAAACATATGTTCTTTCTAGTACTATCAAAATGATATTATGTTATTTGTCATATTATGCTTCGACAAAAAATCCAATGACGTTACGACGACTATCGAGCCCCGCTTGAACCATAGGAATATATAGGATAAAAATGACATGCCATTAAGGTTACCATGTAACACTCCTAACCCGTATCCATCACTGAAATAGGGTTACGGAGTATTACTGTAAAAACATAACTTAAAACATTCAATCATATACATTTCATGAATCATATCTAAACTCATTCAAACACATATATATCATCCTTATTTCGAGCCCTCGAGGCCTTAGAAACACTTTAGAAATATTCGAGACTAAATAAAAAACATTTAGAATTTTATAGAAGAAGATAGAAAATTTTACATTGCAGGGTCACACGGCCGTGTTACTTACACGGCTGAGATACACGCCCTTGTCTCAAATTGTGTAGACATTCAATGTAACAGTCCAATTTAGACCCTAGTCGGAACAGTGGTTTCAGGACCACAAATCCAAGTCTGAATAATATTTTAATACTATTTTCTGTGCCATTAATATGTGATTAAACATGTGTTAAATTTTCGTAAGTTAATTTCTCCGTCTGTGTGCTTAATTTGATAAAAGGATTAAATTGCATTAAATGCAAAACTAGCATGATATTTGTAAAAGTGTTTATTTGAGATGGCTTTTAAATAAGGAGGCCTTATGAAGCAATTATGCCAATATTTAGATAGTGGATGATTAAAAGACATTGATGGCCTTATATACATATGTTATATATGTTTTATTATAAGGACAATCTTGTAAATAGATTAATAATATGTTAGTAAATAAAACAATTAAGCATCATAGTGGATTTTATTCATCCATCTATCACCGAAAATTCAAAAGAAAGAAATGAAGAAAACTATCCTAGGTTTCGTCAACTATCAAGCAAAATTAAGGTATGTATTGGCTTTGGATTTTGATGATTTTTATGTTTTTGAGATTGTTGCTTAGTCTACTATCAAGCCCATGTTGTAATTTGAAGAATTGATGATGTTCATGAGATGTGCCATTGATGAAATAGTGAGCTTTATGATGAGCTTAGGTGTTAAATGAAAGATATGTGTTAAATGAACATGTGTTGTTCTTGAATTTTTGACGAATTTAGCTAATTAGGGCTAAACTGTGAAAATGGTATTTTGATGGATTAAACTGTGAATTTAATGAAATGTTTGGACTTGTATGAGATATATGAGCATTCGGCTAAGCATGAGTGTATAGTGATTTTGTATATTTGATGTTTTGAGAAAAATGGACTAAATTGATAAAATATGCAAATGTGAGGGCTAAGTTGCAAATAGCCCTAAATATGTGATTTTGGATTGAATTTGTAACACCCCAAACCCGGCCCATTTGCTAAGACCAAATTTGAAATGCCACTGCGGAAAACGTTTGAAAAACTTTTGACTTAGGATTAAAAACATAAAATTTTGAAACATAAATTGTATAAAGAGAATCCATTTTTGCATGGGCCACCTCGTATCCGCTCCAACCCGGTCCAAGCTTTATGCATCACCTGAAAGGTTTGAGAAAAATTGGGTGAGTCAAACAGAATCAGTGCATAGTTAATACACATGTCCCCACATATGGGCTTGGCCCATATCCACACATCAATCACATATCAAATGATAAGGCATTATATCCACATAATTTCACATGTTGGGCTTGGCCCAATCCACATTGATCCGCATAATTAGTCATGCAAAATGCATAAATATGTAACATGAAGCCCAACACAACCTAGAGTCCATCCGTTACTCCTACCTTAGCAGACTCCCTGCCCAAGGCCGTGGCTAATCCACCGATCACATAGTTATCCACATATCTTACCTTGGCAGACTCGCTGCCCAAGGCCGTGGCTAAGCCACCGATCACATAGTGATCCACATATCTGTATCCACGAGGTGACTCGAGGTCATCCTCAATCTACGGTGATGCACACAGCTATCATCCGCCGAGATGGGCACCTAGCCAACACCTCCCTTGATGGAGCACATAGCCACCATCAAGCGCTAATGTAGCAGAAGGCTAACATCAGACCACGTACATAAAGTACACCCTTTCCTTCGATAGTCACATCCCAAGTCCCATGCATATATGTGTATCATGGCAACATATCACTTGAACAATAATGCATCACATGTCATCACATTTCATATATTTATCAATAATCATTTAATAACGTAAATCACTGACCTGAGTATTCGATCACCCACCACGGGTATTCACAATCTTAGCCCTTAATTCGGCTACCATTAACATCATATCACATATACATAAATATAACACATACACACAATCAAGAGACAGTGCGATAACTACGCACCTTTTTGGCACAGTCGGTTAAATCCCGAAGACCCGATCTACCACACTAGATTCTTGTCCTACAATCGGCCATATCATAATATTTTAATGAAAACCATTCTGCCAACAACATATCTTAATCCAAATAACCTTAGGCTTCCTCAACCAACTTTAAGAGTATAGAATCCTTACCACTTGACTTACCAACTCCGATTTGCTAAAGGAATGGCTTAAATCGATTGCTTCCGAAATCCAATGAGCCTAATTGAATAATCAAATCCTAAAAACGGTTAGAACCTTGCAAACCAATGCCCAACGATTCAGCTTTTATCCACAAGAAATAACATAGAGTCGAAAAAGAATTGAAGGAGAACCGGCCAAGAACACTTACACTTTTCCAAAATCAATTGAAGAAAAACAAAGAGAGTTTCCCCTTGAATAATCGGCCAAAATAACACTAAAAGGAAATATAAAAATTCGGCTATGGTGAAGTGAAAAAGAAAAGAGAAATAGAATGGTAATGGATGTTTAAACTTTGAGTGAATGAAAAGAAAAAATAATGGAATTTGAGATGGGTAAAGATTCGGCCAAGAGAGGATGAAAGAAAATGTGATTGAACAAAAGTCAAATGAAGAAAAGAGATATGTGAGAGAGAGAGATTCGGCCAAACACTATTTTGCCAAAGAAGAAAAATGCACAAAAGTTTCAATGTTGCTTTGGTTTCAAGAGGACAAATGAAAGAAGAGAAATGGTATTTGGTTCACAAAAATAAGGTAAAAACCAAAAAAAAAATTGCACCAAAATACATAATGACATTCGGCCAAAGAGAGTGTTCTTGGAGAGGGAAAACAAAAATGCAAAAAGATGTTCAAAAGGCAAAATTGATCAACTATTCCCCCCAAGCTACTTACAAAATTCGGCCACCCCCCTAGACACCCATGCCGTCCACATACATCCACTAAAGGCATAAGAATTGTTTCCAAAACATTTTCCACAAGCCAAGCCTTTTGTCCCCTCAATATACCATAACTTTAAGATATCCTTCCATAACCTTAAAAATCTTATCCCATAACTTAAGCTTTCCTTAAACAAAAATTCAACTTACCAAAAGTTATTAGTCCACCTATCATAAATAAGTTTGACCTGCCATCAATGCTAATACACAAAAATAAACCTTCAAAATGCTAAACATACCACTCGAACCTCTAACCTCAAGCTACCTTTCAAGCTCCTTAACCAACTTGCCACTTACTCCTCTTGTGCTATAAATGAACACTTAAATTAACTTAAGTGCTAAGCTTACCTAATCCACTTCATTAAAAAAGCCATACTAAAATTTATTCTAACTTCCTAATTAAAATCTAGCCTTCACAAGACTATGCTAACACACAAAATTCATACCCGAGCTAACACAAGAATAAATAATATTCTATTTTTTTCCTAAAGCTCAAGGCCCAATCCTACTAGGCCCAATTTTGGGATGTTACAGAATTGAATGTGTTGTTAAATAAGAGGGTTAAATTTGAATATGTATAGATCAAGAACCAAAGAAAACGGACTTAGATTGCGGGAAAGCGAATGTAGTAGAATAACTGAGTCCGAACGAATATCTGAATCCGAAGTAAGTTAATATACAAATAAATGTAATTGTATTGAATTATGTATGTTGATATGACTATTGATAATGATGAATTCTTATAAGATGTTGTATTCCGAGATAAGATCGACATAGTGTTAACATCCGAGAAGTCCCATACGAACCTAGGAATAGATAGGATTAACTATGTCATGACATAGGTGTCTGTTATGTGTTATCATGTAAGACCACGTCTGGGACATTGCATTGATTCAAGATTTAGTGTAAAACCACGTCTGGGACGTTGGCGTCGATATGAGACTTACGTGTAAGACCATGTCTGGGACATTGGCATCGTATTGATTCGTGTAAGACCCTATCTAGGACAGGGCATCGACATCTGATTACATGTAATATCCTATTAGATTCTGAACGATTCAACAGGCAAATCCGAGCTACGAAGGATTATGTGATTGTATATCTGTTTCAGGTGTGTTTGATATTTACACTAAATGTGTATAAAAGGTAAGTATCTATATGAACTTAATAAGATGAATATGTGCAATAGGATGATGAGATGATATGTGAAATTATGCCTAAATGAGCTATGTGTATATGTGGTATTGAGTTAAAGAATGTGATAAGTTATGGCTAAGCAAGTGAGCCAAATTCTATGTGAGATGTATATGCTATGAGAACCATTACCGTTATTGCATCAATATGGTTATGAGCATTTTATGTTAATTTTATTTATTTATGGCTTACTAAGCTTTTGAAAGCTTACTCTCTGTGTGTGTTTTCTCTGTTTTATAGATCGTCAAAGCTATTGAAGGCTCGGGGACCGTCGAGGATCGTCATCACACTACTCAACTTATTTTCGTACTTTTAAAATATGTTATTAGTTAGATATAGCATGTATAGGCTAGTCCTTTTGAATGATGTTTGAAATGTGTATATAATAACCATAGACATGGCTAGATAAGTACTGGTAATATGTTGGGCATATATGAAAAATGATGCATGTTTTGGTATGGCTAGATAGCTAATGAAATGGTCAAAGTTATGGTAAGTTTATGAATGCATTAAGAGTATGTATGGTTGAGAAAAGAAATGATTATATGGAAGGTAAATTGTGTTTTTAGTTGGGTAAAGTGGTATGATTAGAAGTGAGTTTAAAAATGAAGAATTGTTGATTGTTTGACATGTTTTGGATATCAAGTGTACATGAAATGAATTGGTAATTTGCTTGTAGGGATTGACCATTGTGTGGGTGGCATTTTGGCCTTGTAAATGGCCTATTTTACCTACACGGTTGTGGCACACGGGCGTGCCTAGTGGCCGTTGGATTAAGACAGTAGCTAGCCCAAATGTGCACGGCCATAGTACACGGACGTGCTTGGTAGCCATGTGAATAAGTCAGTATATTGCCTAAGAGTACACGGTCATGACACACGGGCGTGCATGGTAGCCGTGTGGAGAAGTTAGAATACATGCCCTGATTTGGAACGGCCAGGACACATGGGTGTGTCCAGTAGCCGTGGGAGGCACACAGCTTGACCACATGGGCGTGTGACCTTGACAGTTTTGAAAAAGTTTTTAAATTTTTGAGAATTTCTGTATGTGTTTGGTTTAGTTCCGGCCCTACTCTAAAGCATGATTAAGGTCTCGTTGACCTATTTAAGGGACACTATGATAACGTTTGGTGAATGATTGTATGAAATGTCTATAAAAGTTTTGTAACACCCCGAATTTGGGCCTAGAAGAATTGGGCCTATTGGGCTTTGGGCTTTATTTCTCAGAAAATTTTTAAGTGAGCAAGAAAAAGACAATTGGCTTCTGGGCTTTGAGGGTTAATGAATTTGGAGTGTCTAGGGGTGTTGGAGATGTCCTGGGATCAAGTAAAGGCATAGGAAAAATTTTGGTTTTTGCCCAATGGAACTCTGACTTCAGTTAGTAGGCTTTTTAAATAAATGAAGAAGAAATAGGACACAGATGGGCCTATGGTCCAGTGGCAAGGTGGCGTCACTAGAGGAGCTACAATGTGGCGTGAAGAGGTCCCAGGTTCAAGTAGTGGTAAGGTGTTTTTGGAGTGTTTATTTTGCATAGTGGACGACCAGAGTTGTGTGGAATCTGGACTCTTTCGTTGAAGTGTTTGAATTGGTCTTGTGAGCTGATAAAGGAGGGAATTTCGGATGAGATAAGGAAGATATCATGGAGAAAAATTAGGAGATGAGGAATGGGAAGAGTTGGTGCTGAATTGGACTGTGGGGAAAGGTAGGATTTGGCTATTGGCTATAAAAGGAGGTGCTGAATTCCTTTGAGAGGTTCCTGGGGTTCCATTACTTTTCTTTTTGTCCCCCTTAGCCAAATTCTTCCATTTGCCGGAAAAAAACCCATCATTCCTTTGCCGAAATTTTGGTTTTCTCTCTAGCCAAATTCCCCATACCTTCTCTTCTTAAATTCCTTTTATTGTTCACCTTTAGTTCTAGTCGATCACTTCTCCTCTTTTTCTCCCTATTGGTGCTGAATTGTCTCTATCACCATACTAATCTCAAAAGCCGAATTTAAGCCGCAAGATCAAAAGGGGATTTTGTAAGTATCCGGTTAACCTATTTTGTACGTTTTTCTAAAAGCCATAAGGCTATCTAACTGTCCTGTCGTTAACTCTTTGATAACAAGGATAAGGTTCAAAGATCACAAACGTGGTAGGATCGTTAGCAAGGGTAAGTGTACTCAACGATGGTGGATTAAGTAAATGGCCGAATGTGTGTGTGATCTATGGGGGTGACTTGTGTGGATTATGAGTCACTCGAATTTTAATGATGTATGTGTGAGTTCATATCTAGGGGATACTCGTGATTAGTAGCTAATGAAAGGCTATTAGAACTCGGTGGCACACGGTAAGGTTACGGTAAGGCTTCGGCTTTTGGGTAAATGTTTTGATTTAGTGATTAATTGAAGGTTAGTTGGTTTGTAGGATCAAGGCTAAGGATAGAATAGCACGTTGCAGTAACCAGATGTGTACAAACACTACACACATGATATCGGCAATGCCAGAAAGCCGAAAAGTCGAAAGTGGCTAAATGGGCCCGGTGGGCCCTGAGGCTAAGTTTGATGAAATTGATTGATTTGATTATATGAACTGATTTGGGCATGCATGTTACGTGATCTGGAATTGTTTTGGGCCTAGTAGGCCATATGAATGAGATTTGGGCCTTATGGGCCATAAGGATGTGAATTGGGCATAATGAGTTATATGTACGTGAAATTGGCTTAAGGGGCTATATGAGCATGAAATTGGCTTAAGGGGCTATATGAGCATGAAAGTGGCTTAATGGGCTATATGATATGAAATGGGCTTAATGGGCCTTATGATATTGATAAACCGTAAAAGTAACATATTTTAATCCCACATTTAGCTTTCATTTTGATGATTTATTCCTTGAATTGTATAAAAAGGTGCTTGTAATCCTTTCTTTTCATGTCTTAGACCAAGGAAAGCACCCAAGGATGAAAAGAACACAAAACAGGCCTAAAACAGAGTAAATGGGCCTTAGCATGAAATTGATACGACCTGGCCCATAGCCCGCACGGCCGTGCCTCGACGAACACCTAGAGCACGACCTCAACTACGCCTCACACAGTCGTGCCTCACTTTAGAAGTCCGAACACAGTTTGGTCTCGATCCACATGGGCGTGTGACATGGCCGTGCCTCTGTCTCTGGAAAGTGCAATTTCAGTCAGAAAAGGATACTTAGGGAGAAAGAATTGCATTCTAGGAGCCTATATATATCCCTCAAGTACCACCTTTGAAGGGTATCAAAAGCTAGGCCAAGGAGCCAAGCCGAGAAGGTCAAAGTTAGGGAATAACACGAGGATAGCCAGTCGATCCATCCCAAGAAGCCGGAGTTATACTCAAGACAATGGAATTCTCCTTCAATTCCTTCAGGGGGTTTAGGAATTTCTTATGTTTTGTTTTATCTTTTCTCTTGCGATGTTTTCTTTATTCATTATGAACTAAACCCCTCAGATACCTGAAGGGGTTGAAACCTAGACGAATCTTGTTATTTGATTTTTAAGTTATATGATGAATTACTTAGTTTGTTCTTAATTATGTTGCTTAATCCAAATCGAATGTGCTTAGGTGGAGGAGGTATAGACCCTGCCTAATAGAAGATCTAACATAATTAAGCAGAGTTGATCGAACACCTAGAGATAGGGTTACGAGATTTTGTCAAATTAGGGTGAAACCTAATATGGGAGTCCATTGATCGATTTACTGCTATCCTGGGGGTTATTATAAGTGAAAGAGAGTTCCACTAATTAACCTAGGGTTAGGAGTTAGTCGCCTCGAGAGAGGGTTTAATGTAGGTTAGGGAGTCTTACGGATCAAGCTAAGTAAATAAATCATACAATTAAAGGTTAGATAAGAAGTGAAGTCTAGGTGGATTCTTCCTGAGGGTGTCGTTGTGATCAATTGAGTTTCTTCAAGTTATTTTCCAATTCATCCTTTTTGTCTTTGTGTTCCTAGTTTAGTTCTTGTCAATTTAGTTTAAAAGCAATCTTCACTCTAATTTTAAGGTTAAATAATAAAAAGAAAGTTAGTATTAATACTTTTAGTTCCTTTGGGTTCGATAAATCGGTCTTGCCTTTAATCGTTGTCAGAGTTAGTCTCCAGGTTTGATCATTCTTTTAAAAATTTTTAAGGCTCTGATTGTAGCGATCAAGTTTTTGGCGCCGTTGCCGGAGAACTAAAATATTAAGAAAACTCTATTTTTATTACTTTAGCCATAACTTTTTATTTTTATTTCTATTTTTATTTTTATTTTGCTGAAAATGTCTTTCTTTCTTTTTCCAAGCAGGTACTTCTAGTTTATGACTAGAAGGAACCCGAGAGGACCTTTGGTATACGACAGTGATATTGAAGCGACCGCTCGTAGGAATCGTCGGGAAACTTGACGAGCCCTAAATTACATAGAAAGGGAGGAAGAAGGCAGATCCAATCCTACTGAAGGGATGGACGAAAACAACCCACCACCACGTGATGTGGGGGAAAATAATGCTCCACGCATAATGTTTGATTATGCAAAACCACATTTGACAGGAGCGGAATCAAGTATTGTTAGGCCTGCTATATCTGCTAACACAATACAAATGATTCAACAGTTTGTTCAATTTGATGGTTTACAGGACGAATATCCAAACACGCATTTAGCTAACTTTTAGAGTTCTGTGATACTTTCAAAATAAATGGCGTTTCTGATGATGCCATACGTCTTCGGTTATTCCCTTTTTTTCATTAAGAAATAAAGCAAAATAGTGGTTAAACTCGTTACAGCGATGGTCAATCACTACATGGGATCAAATGACCGAAAATTTTTTAATGAAATATTTTCCACCGGCCAAAACAGCCAAATTACGGAATGATATCTCTTCTTTTGTGCAGATGTATTTGGAGACGCTGTACGATGCATGTGAGAGATTTAAGGATCTCTTAAGGAGGTGCCCACACCATGGCCTACCCTTCTGGCTACAAGTTCAAACTTTCTATAACGGTGTAAACCCCTCAACAAGGCAACTGATCAATTCAGCCGCCGGTGGAACCTTGAACAACAAAACTCCAGAAGCATCCTACGAGTTCATTGAGGAGATGTCACTAAACAACTATCAATGGCAGGCTTCAAGGACTAAATCGATGAAATCAGTAGGAGTTTTCAACGTTGATGCCATGACCATGCTATCAACGCAGATCGAGATGATGAACAAAAAGCTTGACAACTTGTGTTCTTCACAGGCACATCCTGTCATGCAATGCGACACAGGTGGAAACATGGCGAATCCTGAGTACCCACCTTACCAACCAGGAGCAGAGGACGAACAGATGAACTATATAAGTAATAATTTCTGATCCAATAATAATTCTTATAGTAACACTTACAATCCAGGTTGGAGGAACCACCCAAATTTTTCGTGGGGAGGTCAAGGCAATCAAGGAAATCAAAGGCAACAACCTCCTTAGAACTTCCAAAATTTGCCCTATCCACAAGAGAGAAACAAACCCACGAGGAGGAATCGACAAATACATAAAAACACCTACAAGATATCAAGAGAACCCTTAAAGATCAACAAGCGATAATTGAAAAATTTACCAAATCATTTCGGGAACTCACTAAAATAGTTGGAATGCTTACGAAAATGGTCTGTGAGATACGAGCTGAATTTTTTCCTAAAGGGACAGAACAGGTAAAAGTAGTCACACTAAAAAGTGGAAAGGAATTAGGAGAACTGAAGAAACAAACCCCAAATGAGAACAGCAAGGCAAGCGATGAGAGGATTGAAGAAGTAACTCCATTACGCAATGAAAACAAACCACCAATTCCATATCCAACAAAGTTAAAAAAGGAACAACTTGATGCCCAATACGGTAAGTTTGTTGAGCTTTTCAAACAAATACATATTGACTTACCTTTTGTTGAAGCAATCTCACAGATGTCGAAGTACGCAAAATTTTTAAAGGAACACTTGACGAATAAGAGGAAGCTTCAAGAAGTGCCAACAGTGGAACTTAATGAGGAATGTTTAGCCATCCTCCAAAATAAGTTACCAACCAAATTAAAAGACCCAGGAAGTTTTACTATCCCTTGTTTAATTGGTAGCTTGACTATTAAGAAAGCATTAGCTGATTTAGGTGCCAGTATTAATTTAATGCCTTACAAAATGTTTAAACAACTAGATCTTGGGGAACCAAAACCTACTAGGATGAGTATTCAGTTAGTAGATAGATCCATTAAATATCCTAGAGGAGTTATCGAAGATGTCTTGGTAAAAGATGATAAATTTAATTTTCCTGTTGATTTTGTTGTGTTAGACATGGATGAAGACATTAATGTTCCTTTAATATTAGGCCGTCCTTTTTTAGCCACTGCTAGAGCTGTTATTGATGTATGTGATGGTAAACTCGCACTGAGGATAGGTGATGAAGAAATCATTTTCCAAATTTATGATGCCATGCGCTATTCTAAAGAACAAGACGATTCCTGTTATTTTGTTGATACTACTGATCATATCATTCAACATTCATTACAGGAAATCATACATGACGTCACGATGGAACTGTGCCTGACTCAAGAAGATGGGGAAGAAGATGAGGACATTGAGTTGAATCTGAATACATCATCATCCAAACAAACGAAAGAAGAAAGCATAGAAAATGATGACGAATTAAAACAGACACCCTTCATTGAAGAGCCCCCTAAATTAGAATTAAAACAATTACCAAAACACTTAGAATACGCGTTCCTCTGGGACAATCTTTGTAACACCCCAAACCCGATCAACACACCATGACTGAATCTGGCATGTCACAGAGGAAAACGTTTTGAAGAAAATCGAGTTACCGAATAAATTTTTGTGGAAAACTCTTTGTTCTCTATGTTTGTAGAAATCAGGTACATGATTAGTTAAAAACTGATAGTTTACTTTGAAATCCCGAAAAATAAATCTTTAAAACTTAGTTGCCGATCCATAGATTAGAAAACCTTTATGTAATTTTAAAAGAAACCCAAATGATTAATTTGAAAACCGTTTCTATTTGAGTTGTCGAAAACGATTAAGTTGTCATTTATTATCAATTGATTTGTATTACCTGATGGTAAAGTTTTTGAAAACCTTTGCATTTTGTAGTTTAGAAAACCTTGTGCTCATATTATTAAATTAATCAAGTAATTTACTTAACCATGTTCGAAGTCTAATCCAAAGCATATGAATAGTTCAAAACATAATTTAAAAGGCCTTATTACAAATCCTAATAAATATAAAAAAATCGAATTTAAATAAAATAAAGTACCCAAACCAAAGTCCGTGTAAAACCAAATTTCTATTGCATGGGCCACCTCGAGTCCACCTGGCTCCTCATCCACGATCTACAAATCACCTGAAAAGATAAGGGAGAAGCTGAGTCACCAAGACTCAGTGCATAATCCCTCTCCCGGTTAATGCAACAAGCTTACACAAATCATAACCAAGCAATATATATATCATGCACCCAAACCTAGCCATCCGTAACTCCGTTTCTACCCCGTGTGGTACCAAACCACTGGTGGTGCCAAACCACTGGTGACCCAAAGTCACGATATCCAACAATAGTGTGGTGCCAAACCACTGGTGACCCAAAGTCACGAATAATCCAATTGTGGGGCCAACCCACGTTGTGATACCAAATCACTGGCGACAATCCCGTCATAACAAATGTGGGGCCAACCCACTATGGTGCTAAGCCACTGGGACGAGCAGCTATGAGGTGCCAAACCTCTGGTGTCCCAAAGACACGAAATATCAATAATCCAAGTGTGGGGCCAACCCACATTGTGATACCAAATCACTGGCGACGATCCCGATATGTCAACTGTGGGGCCAACCCACTACTAAGCCACTAGGACGAGTCACTATGAGGTGCCAAACCTCTGGTGTCCCAAAGAAACGAAATAATCTATGGTACCAAACCACTGGAGGTGCCAAACCTCTGGTGTCCCAAAGACACGGATATCAAATCTTCCCCCTCCTCTCATAACACCCATAACCGTGCAAATATTATGCAAATCATGCCATCATGCTCTAATATGAACATACAACAAGTATATCATAGATCATGGTATTAAACAACATATAGCAAAATCATATCGAAACGGACTTACCCGAATCCTTGCTCATACCCAATAGGTAACATATCAAGATCTACACAGTTTCCGGCTTTTAACAGATTCAGATTATTAACATATTTACTTAGTTATAAAGTGTGTAAGTTACACGCCTGTTACTAATGCAAGTTCTAAATCCCGAAGACCCGATCTACCGCACTAGATCTCCTTGTCCTACATTCGGCCAACACTTAGATCAATAACATAAGCCATCCGGCCAACAACAAACCTTAGTCTCAAAAGCCTTCGGCTTTTCAACCACTTAAAGAATGATGAACCAACATAGATCCTTACCACTTGACTTACCAAAATCGATTGTCAGAGAATAGAGGCTTAGATTTACTGCTTCCAAAGTCTCGAAGAACCTAGGAGAAATCGATTCCTATGAATGGTTAAAATCTTGCTAACAATTGCCCAAAATTCGGCTTTTGCTCACAAGAAAATCGACAGAGAGAAGAGAAAGTAAGAATGGAGTTTTGGCCAAGAACACTTACCCGTCTCCAAAACCGAATAGAGAAGAACCCAAAAGAGATTTACCCTTGTTATGGGAAATTTTGGCAAAATGGTTGAGTGATGAAGGGAGTTTCGGCTATGGTTGATTAAAGACAACAAATAAAATTCGGCTAGAATGGAAAAGAGGAAGAAAAAGAAAGTAAAATGGAAGAGAGGGAATTCGGCAAAGGAAGGTGGAGAGGATTTCGGCACAAGAATTTGAGAGAAGAAAGAAAAAGATGAAAGGGAAGAGATGGTATTTTCGGCTTTGAGCAAAAGAAAATGGAAAAGACAAGGAGAGAGGTTGGGGTGTAGTAGGTTCGGCCTTAGCAAGGTAAAAGAGAAGAAGATGCACAAATGGTTTCGGCTTAAGGTCAAGAAAGAAAATAGTGCACAAGTGATCTCCTATTTCGGTTTCCAAAAGAAAAACACACAAGCTTTCTAGACAACAAAATAGCACAAAAAGAATGCCCAAACCTCACTATGCATATTCGGCCAAGAGGAAAAGATGAGAGAAACACTATTGCTTTTGGGTGAGCAAAAAGACAAAAAAATGAAATTTCTCCCAAACTACCAACTTTTCTCAAAACCCACCACAAAATCGGCTCCTCCCTTAGTCCACAAAACCGTCCATGTTCATGGACAAAATACCATTAAAAAGTTTCCAAACCTCATCCCTTAATCCATGCCTTATGTCCCCTTATCATACCAAAAGCTTAGGATTTCATTACTTAAATAAACACTTGCCTTTTTCCTTAGTCTACTATGCATAAGTGAAAAAGTCCATCTTTACCATAAATAAAATTTGACCAACACATGCCATACAAAAGCAAAAATAAAAGTCACCTTATTGCCATCCATGGGACTCGAACCTAAGCCCCCTCACACTACTTGGGGCGTCACCTTCAAGGCTCTAAGTGGTGCCTCCTTGCCACTTTACCAAGCCAGTTCTTGTGCTAAAATTCCCCACGAATTACTCTTAACCCCTAGCTCCTTCAACTCCCTTTAACTAAAGCTTAAAAATAAAAATTTTCCTACAGCTCGAGCCTACCCTTGGCTTATTCCTAAGCCCTAGAACATCTCACTTAACAACACGACAATCCGAACTCATGCAAAACAATACAATCACAAATAACCCCTAATTTAGGATATTACAATCTTACGCTACCAGTAATCATCACTGCAGAACTAGAACCCAAGGAAAAAGAGGAGTTGATAAAGGTACTAAGAGAGCACAAAAAAGCCATAGCTTGGAAAATTTCTGACATTAAGGGAATAAGCCCCGCATTCTGCACCCACAAAATTTTAATGGAAGAAGAATATAAGCCGTGTGTGCAACCTCAGAGACGGTTAAATCTCAACATGAAAGAAGTTGTCAAAGCTGAGGTAATTAAACTTCTAGATGTAGGAATAATTTATCCTATTTCTGACAGCACTTGGGTAAGTCCTGTTCAGGTAGTTCCAAAGAAAGGAGGAATGACGATAGTGCCCAATGAAAAGAATGAGTTAATTCCCACAAGAACAGTTACAGGTTGGAGAGTCTGTATAGACTATAGAAAGTTGAATGATGCCACTAGAAAAGATCACTTCTCTCTGCCATTCATAGACCAAATGTTGGAAAGATTATCCGGGCACATGTACTACAGCTTTTTGGACAAACTCTCGGGCTACTTCCAAATTCCCATGGCTCCTGAAGATCAAGAGAAGACGACATTTACATGCCCATACGGTACGTTCGCTTATCGTAGAATGCCTTTTGGATTATGTAATGCTCCTCCTACTTTTCAGCGTTACATGTTGGCAATCTTTGACGAACTCGTAAAAGACATCATGGAGGTATTTATGGATGATTTCTCGGTATTCAGTAATTCTTTCTAACTTTGCCTTAAAAATTTAAAACGAGTTCTAATGAGACGTGAGCAAACAAACCTTGTTTTAAACTGGGAAAAATGTCACTTTATGGTTAGAGAAGGAATTGTGTTAGGACATAAGATTTCTAGTAAAGGGATTGAGGTAGATAAGGCAAAGGTTGAAACCATAGAAAAACTACCTCCCCCTAGTTCTGTTAAGGCTATTAGAAGCTTTTTAGGACATGTAGGGTTTTATAGAAGATTTATCAAGGATGTTTCTAAAATAGCTAAGCCTTTGACAAAATTACTAGAAAAATATGTTCCTTTTAATTTCAATCAGGAATGTTTAGATGCATTTAATATCCTTAAGGATAAATTAATAAATGCGTCGATTATAATTGCACCTGATTGGAACTTACCCTTTGAACTAATGTGTGATGCAAGTGATTTTGCAGTAGGTGCAGTTTTGGGACAACGAAGAGACAAGCATTTTCAGCCAATTTACTACGCTAGCAGAACATTAACACTCGTACAAGAAAACTATACCACCACAGAGAAAGAATTGTTAGCCATAGTGTAACACCCCAAACCCGGCCTAAACATTACGACCGAATTTGGTTTGATACAGAGAAAACATTTTGAAACCCGTTTTAAAACCGATTTAAGTTTTGTCGAAAATCTTTCATTTTCAAGTCTCTTGTTAAAAAAAAACCATACTTAGTGTTGTTTAAAAAAAAAATTTATTAAGTCGAGTTGTTTATAGATTTCAAATGTTAAGAAATAGTTCTAAACAAATTAGTCCAAAACATAGAATAATAAAAATATATCTAGGAGGCCTTATTACAACTTAATTAAAATAAAACCAACATTTAAATAAAACAAAATCCAAGTTCATCTAATTATAATTTTCACTGCATGGCCACCTCGAGTCCATCTGGCTCCATCTCCGCGATTTACTCATCTGCGAAATGTTAAGGGAAAGGGGTGAGTCACCAAGACTCAGTGTGTAATCCCCCACCCGGTAAAGTAACTCATACACAAGTCATTAATAAACATGCACATGCAACCCAACCTAACCATCCATACTCCTTTTCTACCCCGTGTGGTCAAAACCACTGGTGGTCAAAACCACTGATGACTTAGAGTCACAAATCAGATGATGGGGCCAACCCATCGTGTGGTCAAAACCATTGATGACCATGAGTCACAATTTATCAAATGTGGTCAAAACCACTGGTGGTACCAAACCACTGGGACTTAGTCGCAAATAATCAATTGTTGTGGTCAAAACCACTGATGACCATAGGTCACAAATAATCTGATGGGGCCAACCCATCTTGTGGTTAAAACCACTGACGACAGTCCATAATTCATCCCCCTCCTCTCATCAATCCCACCATCACATGCTTTTATAACAATTTTCATAAATCATACCGTAGCATTTAATTCATCATGTGATGGCATGCAAATTATATATCAAAAATCACAAGTTAGGGGACTTACCCGGAAACCATGCTTAGCCATAAGCAAATCACTACCACATAGGTGAATAACAACAACAACAACCATGTAAATTAATAAAGTGTGTAGTGAGTTCTTACACACCTGTTACTATCGTAATTCCTATATCCCAAAAAGCCAATCTACGATGCTAGATCTTGACCCTAATGCCTTTGAGTACTAACTACGGCAACCGGTACGCGAATTTGCTTCACTTTCCTACAATCGGTAACCATTAATATAATAGCCTTCGGCTTTGGAATAATTGAAAGAATAAATCCTTAAAATAAATCCTTACCACCTTTAAAAATTCGGCCAAGATACTTCTAAATGGAAGAGAGTTTCGGCACACCCAAAGGAGTATATTCGGCTAATAAAGAAATTATTAAGAAGAAAGGGAAATTAGGGGCTTCGGTTTTGAGAAGAAAATAAAAGAAATGAATGGAAGATGATGGTGTAAGAGATTCGGCCAAAGTTTAGAAAATAAAAGAATGGTTTTTGGTTTTGATTAAAAGTTGAAAAGAGAGTGAAAAAGAATTGACCAAAGGAAGAAAAAGAGAGATGGAAGAAATGGAATTCGGTCAACACAATTTTTACCAAAGAAGAAAATGCACAAAATACAAAATGTAGTTTGGCTAAAAGGGACAATTGAGAGAGGAAGAAAGTGGTATTTTGTTTCAAACAAAAAATAAAGTTGTCATCAAAAGAATTTTGCACCAAAAGTACCTAAAACATTCGGCCAACAATGAGAGCTTTTTGGAGAGGAAAAACAAACACAAAATGATACACAAAACAAAAGATTGGCCAATATCCCTCCCAAACTACCTACCAAAAATTCGGCCACTCCCCCTAGCCTTACATGCCGTCCACATTCATGCATTAAGGCATAGGATTTCTTTCCTAAACATTCTCCACCTTCCATGCCTTTGACCCCTCTTAATACCATAACTTAGGATTTCCTTTCCCCAAGTTCAAGCTTATCTTATCCCAAATACATACTTTTCTAATCTAACATTCAACTTACCAAAAATTGAAAGTCCAAGCTTATCATAAACAATGGTTGACCGTCCATCAATGCTAGAACAAAAATAAAAATAAACTCTTTAAAATGCTAAACATGCTACTCGAACCTCTAACCTCAAGCTACCTTTCAAGCTCCTTAACCAACTTGCCACTTACTCCTCTTGTGCTTTAAATGAACACTTAAATTAACTTAAGTGCTAGGCTCACCTAATCCACTTCATTAAATAAACCATACTAAAATTTGTTCTAACTTCCTAATTAAAATCAAACCTTCACAAGACTATACTAAGCCCACAATAAAAATTATACCCGAGCTAACACAAGTAACAAAATGATATTTAAAAATTTTCCTAAAACCCAATTCCCAATCGGCCCAATCCTACTAGGCCCAATTTTGGGATGTTACAATTCTACCCTCCTTAAAGAAATTTCGTCCTCGAAATTTCCAACTAGCTAACAATCGTACCTTCTATCTCGCCACACTACGCTCTTGCTGCGCACTCTGATCTTAAAGAATTATCATATTTCTAAACACATTCTCCAAGTTCATAATCAAAT
Organism: Gossypium australe; assembly: GCA_005393395.2. NCBI lineage: Eukaryota > Viridiplantae > Streptophyta > Magnoliopsida > Malvales > Malvaceae > Gossypium > Gossypium australe. The sequence goes on along the minus strand of CM016621.1, from coordinate 105,358,100 downwards.
TTTTCCCACACTTCACCAACTCAAAAGAACAAACTAACGTAACCACAAATAAGACAATTGAGGATATTCCGGAAATAAGAACTTACCCGTTGTCAAATCTGGCACATCTTCCTCCTCGCGACGGCCAACTGCATAAACCAACCTTGGTTGTCTCGCCTCTGTACCTTCAGCACCTCGGCCACGCTCGATACCATTATCATTACCTCTAGCTGCACCTCGACCCCTCTGTGGTGGTCTTTCATTTCTAACCTGAGCACGGTTCTGACCCTCTGGCTGATTCTTAGCTAACTTCCGGGGACAATCCCTTACACGGTGATCGAACGATCCACACTCAAAGCACCCTCGATTACCATTCCAACACTCCCCCTTGTGAAACTTGCCACACTTATCACACCGTGGTGGCCATTGAGGATTAGTAGCAGCAGCAGGCCTAGCAGCTTGATTCGACCCATCAAACCTCGTCCTCTTCTATTCATTACCCGAGAACCTTGAAGGTTCAGAGCTCCTCTTATTCCAATTCCGTTCTTGGTTCCGCTTAACAGACTGTCTTACTCCCTCCGCAACCTTTGATTTCTCTACTAGAACAGCAAACTCTCGTTCCTGTTGTGGAGCTATCATCATTCTCAGCTCATCTCTCAGCCCATCTTCGAATCTAACACAACGTTCATGCTCGGTACCCACCATACTACGAGCATACCTACTCAACCGGAGGAACTCGGCCTCATATTCCGCCACTGACTTATTTCCCTGAACCAGGTTCAAGAAAGCCTTTTGCTGCGCGTCTACGTAACTAGTTCCGATATACTTCTTTTGGTAGGATTCTCTGAAGAATTCCCAAGTAAGGTTCTCTGCCACCGTTCCGTCCCTTACGGTGAGCCACCATTGATATGCTTCATCCTTCAGAAGCGACACTGCCCCTTTCAACTTCTCCTCATTAGTTAGGTCAAGATCGTCCATGATCCTTTCTGTTGATTCCAACCAGTATTCTGCTGCACTAGGTGCCACTCCCGACACACCCCGCAACACCTCAGCTCCGTTAGACCGAATTCGCTCGGGAACAGATTTCCGAGCTCCCAAATTTCCACTAGCCCCAGCCACCAACTCAAGGACTCTCAACACAGCTTGCGATACTGCCTCACCTCCCGTCTGATCCTGCTCCTCAGCTCCAAAAGTTGGAGGTGGTGGTGGCTGTGGTACTTCATTCTCAGAACCTTGACCCGACCTAACGGGTTCAGACACGTTCATCCTTCCCCTTCCGCGTCCACGATGACCCCTTCCTCTAGAGCTCATTCTAACTATCGCGCTTTTAATCTATTTAGAAAAATTTTATGGATTAGTACTTTGTTTCACTTGGTTATTCGCGAAGAAAATTTTATGAAGGGAGTTTAATAGAGATTCTTTCGATCACACAAGGTTTTAAGTCCTCTATCCTAGTTCACACAGAGAAGAACATCCATTCCCTAATACCTTTCATTCCAATTCACTCTTCGGACGTTTCTGTCCAGTTTCTATCCCAAGGGTATTTTCGTCATTTTTCCTACAGGGGTATTTTCGTAATAAACTGGAAGAATTTTAAAATTTTAACAAATCAAGACATTTTAAAATCTCCAACTCTGGAGGGTCTTTTCGAAAATTGCCAAATTTAAAGATATGGCAAAATTTTAGAAACCAGGGGTATTTTGGTTATTTTGTCAATCAGGGGTAATTTCGTAAATTTCCAAAAGTTAGGGTATTATTTTGAAATACAAGATTTTTGGCTACTTTTGCAAAGTAAGAAGATTTTATTGAAATCGGGGTAATTCGGTAATTCTAGAACCAAGGGCATTTTCGTAATTTTGCCACTAGGGGCATTTTGGTAATTTTGGTAAACCGGGAATATTTTGAAGATTTTTCCAAAATAAATTTTTCCTAATATCTAGAGAGTACTTAAAAAATTTTAAAACTCGAGTTTTCATGAAAACATGGCTAATCCCTTTCGGGTTTTATTTATTGTGTTTAGCCTATGACCGAGTCCTCTTGGTTAGGGTGAACCGAAGCTACGCACCAGGTAGGATTCCTGTGAAGAGGAGATGAGTCATGAGAACTGCTTAAGTACCAAGCTCTTCCGGATCTAATCCTAGACATGCGTACCAAGGTTACCACACCCTAACTCGGCGACTTGGTCCTAGGTTTGTTTAATTAGGCTTTTAAAGTTTTATGTCCTTGTTGGGGTAAACTAATCCTAAGGTTTAAAGTACTTATTACTATCTATGTTCCATGCTTCCTACCCTTCTACAGAAAATAAATCATACAAAAGTTAGGAGTACTTACCTGGGCGGATAGATGCCGGACACTCGGTGCCATGCTATTCAGAACCAAAAATATTTCTCAAAGGCCTACTAAAATATTTTGGGCCTTGGGCCCCCACAGCCGAGCTTTGAACTGGGCTCTGATACCAATTTGTAACACCCCAAACCCGGCCCAAACATTACGACCGAATATGGTTTGCTACAGAGAAAACATTTTGAAACTCGTTTCAAAACCGATTTAAGTTTTGTCGAAAATCTTTCATTTTCAAGTCTCTTGTTAAAAAAAAAAACCATACTTAGTGTTGTTTTAAAAAAAATTTATTAAGTCGAGTTGTTTATAGATTTCAAATGTTAAGAAATAGTTCTAAACAAATTAGTCCAAAACATAGAATAATAAAAATATATCTAGGAGGCCTTATTACAACTTAATTAAAATAAAACCAACATTTAAATAAAACAAAATCCAAGTTCATCTAATTATAATTTTCACTGCATGGCCACCTCGAGTCCATCCGGCTCCATCTCCGCGATCTACTCATCTGCAAAATCTTAAGGGAAAGGGGTGAGTCACCAAGACTCAGTGTGTAATCCCCCACCCGGTAAAGTAACTCATACACAAGTCATTAATAAACATGCACATGCAACCCAACCTAACCATCCATACTCCTTTTCTACCCCGTGTGGTCAAAACCACTGGTGGTCAAAACCACTGATGACTTAGAGTCACAAATCAGATGATGGGGCCAACCCATCGTGTGGTCAAAACCACTGATGACCATGAGTCACAATTTATCAAATGTGGTCAAAACCACTGGTGGTACCAAACCACTGGGACTTAGTCGCAAATAATCAATTGTTGTGGTCAAAACCACTGATGACCATAGGTCACAAATAATCTGATGGGGCCAACCCATCTTGTGGTCAAAACCACTGACGACAGTCCATACTTCATCCCCCTCCTCTCATCAATCCTACCATCACATGCTTTTATAACAATTTTCATAAATCATACCGTAGCATTTAATTCATCATGTGATGGCATGCAAATCATATATCAAAAATCACAAGTTAGGGGACTTACCCGGAAACCATGCTTAGCCATAAGCAAATCACTACCACATAGGTGAATAACAACAACAACAACCATGTAAATTAATAAAGTGTGTAGTGAGTTCTTACACACCTGTTACTATCGTAATTCCTAGATCCCAAAAAGCCAATCTACGATGCTAGATCTTGACCCTAATGCCTTTGAGTACTAACTACGGCAACCGGTACGCGAATTTGCTTCACTTTCCTACAATCGGTAACCATTAATATAATAGCCTTCGGCTTTGGAATAATCGAAAGAATAAATCCTTAAAATAAATCCTTATCACCTTTAAAAATTCGGCCAAGACACTTCTAAATGGAAGAGAGTTTCGGCACACCCAAAGGAGTATATTCGGCTAATAAAGAAATTATTAAGAAGAAAGGGAAATTAGAGGCTTCGGTTTTGAGAAGAAAATAAAAGAAATGAATGGAAGATGATGGTGTAAGAGATTCGGCCAAAGTTTAGAAAATAAAAGAATGGTTTTTGGTTTTGATTAAAAGTTGAAAAGAGAGTGAAAAAGAATTGACCAAAGGAAGAAAAAGAGAGATGGAAGAAATGGAATTCGGTCAACACAATTTTTACCAAAGAAGAAAATGCACAAAATACAAAATGTAGTTTGGCTAAAAGGGACAATTGGGAGAGGAAGAAAGTGGTATTTTGTTTCAAACAAAAAATAAAGTTGTCATCAAAAGAATTTTGCACCAAAAGTAGCTAAAACATTCGGCCAACAATGAGAGCTTTTTGGAGAGGAAAAACAAACACAAAATGATGCACAAAACAAAAGATTGGCCAATATCCCTCCCAAACTACCTACCAAAAATTCGGCCACTCCCCCTAGCCTTACATGCCGTCCACATTCATGCATTAAGGCATAGGATTTCTTTCCTAAACATTCTCCACCTTCCATGCCTTTGACCCCTCTTAATACCATAACTTAGGATTTCCTTTCCCCAAGTTCAAGCTTATCTTATCCCAAATACATACTTTCCTAATCTAACATTCAACTTACCAAAAATTGAAAGTCCAAGCTTATCATAAACAATGGTTGACCGTCCATCAATGCTAGAACAAAAATAAAAATAAACTCTTTAAAATGCTAAACATGCTACTCGAACCTCTAATCTCAAGCTACCTTTCAAGCTCCTTAACCAACTTGCCACTTACTCCTCTTGTGCTTTAAATGAACACTTAAATTTAAGTGCTAGGCTCACCTAATCCACTTCATTAAATAAACCATACTAAAATTTGTTCTAACTTCCTAATTAAAATCAAACCTTCACAAGACTATACTAAGACCACAATAAAAATTATACCCGAGCTAACACAAGTAACAAAATGATATTTAAAAATTTTCCTAAAACCCAATTCCCAATCGGCCCAATCCTACTAGGCCCAATTTTGGGATGTTACACATAGTTTTTGCTTTTGATAAATTTAGACAGTATTTAATAATGTCTAAAGTTGTCATTTACACTGACCATTCAGCTTTGCGTTATCTTTTAAACAAACCTGATGCAATACCCAAACTCATACGATGGATTTTACTCTTACAGGAATTCGACTTGGAAATACAAGATAAAAAAGGAGCCGAGAATCTTGTGGCAGCTCACCTTTCTAGACTTGAAAATCCATATTCCAAAGAGCTCAATGAAAGTGAAATAAATGATTCATTTCCCGAAGAACAACTCTTTTCTATAACACATTCTGAGGTACCATGGTTTGCAAATATTGTGAATTACCTAGTAGCAAACATCTTACCAAAAAAAATAACACATCACCAGAAGAAGCGATTCTTTGCTGATGTGAAAAATTATTTTTGGGAAGACCACTTTCTTTGACGCATATGCTCCATGAGCCTTCTTTTAGAACCGAAAAAAGGAAAAGTCAAGTTTAAGACTATAAACAAGCGCTTTTCGGGAGGCAACCCGAGCACTAACCCACTAACGTTTTTATTTTTATTCTCCATGTAACAGTTTGAATTTGACCCTAATCGGAACGATGGTTTCGAGACCACGAATCTGAGTTCGAAAAATTTTTAAATATTATTTTTGGTGTTTATTGTATGTGAATTATTATATGTGAAAGTTTCGTATGAAATTTGATTGTTTGTGTGTTTAATTTAACAAAAGGACATAATCGCGTAGAGTGCAAAAGTTACAAACTATAGTGAAAGGTGCTAATCTGATAGTGGCTTTTTAATAGGAGGTACTAAAAGGGCAATTAGCCCATTTTACAAGGTAGTGGACGGCTTAAGACTATAATACCCTTATTATATATGTTAGTTTTGTTTTAATTAAAAGGTTATGTTAGTAATTAAGTAATAAACATAATATATGTTAAAATAACACAAAATAAGCCAACATTATTTTTGCTTCTCTCTTGGCCGAATATTAGAGAAAGAAGAAAGGCTTTGTTTCATTTGATTTTCGGCACCTATAAGCTTAAATCCAAGGTTAGTTTGATTTCGGTTCTTGATAATTTTTACGTTTTTGAGATCGTTGCTTAGAAATCTTCAAGACCCATGCTTTAATTTTTGGGTTTGATGAATATTTTGAGTTGAGCTATTGTTGATAATTAGTTGTTTATGTTGTTTAGGGATGAATTACGAAATATATGTGTTAGATTAATATGTTTTGTCTTTGGATTTTTGATGAATTTGAGTATTTTGGGCTAAACTGCAAAAAAATAAATTTTTGAGGGATTAAAATGCAAAATAAATGAAATGTAGGGACCTATATAGTCGTGAGGAAGATTCGGCCCTAAAGGTGTAGTTCCAAATTATGTGTATTTTGTGTTTTGTTCAATTGGGACTAAATTGTAAAAGTTGTAAATGTCAGGGGTAAAATGGTAATTTTCCCATTTAAGTGTTTTTGGATTAAATTGAAATAAAATGTGTTTGAATGAGCTCAAACTGAATGTGTTTAAATCAAGAACAAAGAAAAACAGACTTGGATCGGGGGAAGGCAAAAGTAATTGAATAGCCGGTTTTTGCTATCCGACGATTTCCGATGTAAGTCTATAAGCAATTTAATATCGTTAATATCATTTATATTCTTGATTATATGCTGAATTATGAAATTATAGTGGTAAAATTTGTTAAAGCCGAATATGGATAATGAATTTGTAATGAAATGTTGTTAAATTTTTAACCGAGATGATATGTTTAAGTAATTTGAATAATGTGTGAATTATGAAATTTTGGACAGCATGTAATGTGTATGAGATGGTAATAATATTGTTATTCGGGCTTTGAGCCTAGCAGGCCTTTTGCCGGTGACTCATATCGGGCTTATAGCCTAGCAGGGTAAATGCCAGTGTTTAAATTTCAGACCTCGGGTATAGCAGGCCTAGTGCCGGTGTGTATTTCAGGCTTTGATGCCTAGCAGGCTTAATGCTGGTGATGTATTATAAATAAAGAATTCATGAATCATTTACAAGGTGGAACGTAATTACTGCAATAAGCTAAATGCTCGGGTAAGTATAAGTTTTCATAGTTGCAAGGAAATAAGGTAAGTTATTATATTACCATTCGAATTAAGTGAGATGTGATATAGTTGAAGTTTTCAGTAAGATTATAATATGTGCATTTGATCTTACCAATAATGAGTATGATATATATATATATATATATATATATATATATTGGAATTTAAGCTTGGTTATGCCTTTGAGATTTGGCCATATGTGTCAATGCTAAATGTGAGAGTGATTGGATATGTTTACATATGTGTATGACTGATTACATGTGGTTAATATGCATGTTATACTTATTTGGTTTGTAATATGCAAATACATATTGTATTTAGGTGTTTCGATGAGTTTGTATGCTTATAGTAAGAAAATGATAATTGTTAGGTTAAGTAAGGCAATGGCATTCGGCCATAATGAACTTATAAGTTAAATTATTTATATTCAATGTCATAAACCAATTGTTTTAAAATGCTTGAATGTTTGAATGCTATATTATAATTGCTTAAGACTTACTAAGCTAGTAAGCTTACATTGTGTGTGTTCATTATTCTGTTTTATAGAGTTTGATCAAGCTACGAGCTCAGGGGATCATCAGCGAAGTCAACCACACTATCATCTCTTTTGGTATTTATAAGCTTAGTTTTTGAACCAAAGGCATGTATAGGTTAGACTAAGTTTTAAAACCAAAGAATTTTAGTCTTGTATATAAGTATAGCCATGCGAAAATGGCTAAGTTATGAAACTATGATCTTAAATGAATGTGACTTTGATGCATGTTCTTCATAGTAGTATAATCGGTAATAGGAGTTGCATGGATGGATGTTCAGCTAATCACCATGACATTCATGTCATTCATTTAATTAGTCATTAACTCATTGTATGATTAAAGTGAGAAATACATTTTTGTTTAGTATAGATATTCATATAGTTGACCTAAATGTTAAGATAGCCATCGAACAAGATTGACTTTGCAAAGTCCGTTAGTTGATTACATTTAAGTAATTAATTTATATATATATATATATATGTGAATGTGTTTGATTCTTGAACTTAGGAAGAAATGTTGTTAAAGTAATTTACTCAAGTTTATACCGAATAGAGGAAGGAATGTTATATGTATATGGTCTGATTGGTTAAAACGTGCAAGCGTAGGTTTTGATGTATGAAATGGCCTATTTGGTTATGGTATAAATAAGTGCATATATATATATATATCATGTTGTATATGTCATGATGTTTGATAGTTAAATGATGGATTCTATCTATGTGAATAAAGTGATAGATAAATTAATAGCGGTATGACTTCATTATTTCGGATATTTGTTCATAAAAATTTTCTATGCCTAGGTATACATTCAATTATAAATTGGTATGATTTGGTTGACCATATAAGTATGGTATGAGTATATATATTTACTTGTATATAGACAATTACTAGTATTTGAGTAAAGCATGAATGTGAAAAGAAATTTGTATGGCATTTATCTTGATAGCCGAATTGGATATGGAACATATGGCAATGTGTATACATGTCTTGTATGATTGGTTAATTCAAAATAGTCAAATACACATAGGATTTTTGTGACTGTTATAATATGCTTAATCATAATATGGATTTGAAGATGAAGTATTTGTTTGTGAACATTAATCCATGTATCGGCATATTCAAAATTATAAAGCAAAGTGATTAAATTGTGTTAAGTAATACCTTGTGACCCCAATCCGGCGACAGATACAGGTTAGGGGTGTTACATTTAATTGGTATCAGAGCTTACGGTTTAGTCGATTCTAGGACTACCGTAGCGCGTGTGAGTCTAGCTATACATGCCTTAATTTTATAATACGATAGTGGGGTGACTTCTGACATTTAAATTGTGTTTTATATAGTAAATGGATCCTGACAGAGTCGTAGCTGATGATGTAGATAGCGCAGCGCCTGATCTCGCACATATGTCAGAGTCGGTAGACTCTCGACTTATCTCGGGTAGCCATTAGGGGGAGGCTAAGCTAGCCTTCTTCCGGATGATGAATGAATGGTTTACCCAATTTATTCAGACTAATCCGACTGTACAACAACCTCCACCCCCGAATAATCCAACTCCGATACCTTCAACACCTCCGATGATAGATCCGATGAGATCTAGCAGGCCTCCCGTTGATAAAATCAAGAAATATGGGGCCAAAGAATTTAAAGCTAATGATGATGACGACGAGGAACGAGCTGAGATGTGGCTTGATAATACTATCTGTGTGCTCGATGAGCTGTCATGTACTCTAGACGAATGCTTGAAGTGTGCTATATCCTTATTACGGACACCGCATATCACTGGTGGAATACACTAGTATCGGTGATTCCGAAAGAAAATGTGACTTGGGATTTCTTTCAGACCGAGTTCTGCAAGAAATATATCAGTCAGAGATTCATTGATCAGAAACGAAAAGAATTTCTGGAATTGAAATAGGGTCGAATGACCGTGACTGAGTATGAACGGAAATTTGTCAGACTGAGCCGATATGCCCGTGAATGTGTGTCAACTGAAGCCATTATGTGTAAAAGATTTGAAGACGGTCTGAATGAAGATATTAAGTTGCTAGTCGGCATATTCGAGATTAAAGAGTTCGTGGTACTTGTCGAATGAGCTTGCAAAGCCGAAGAGGTTGGGAAAGAGAAAAGAAAGGCTGAAATAGAAGCTAGAGACGTTCGTAAAAGATCATCGAGTAAGACATTTCATTCGGTATCCAAGAAGTTCAAAGATGAATCTGGTCGACATAGAGCTACTTCAAACTTATCTAGACGAGATCGACCACCTGTGGGTTCTCGAGCTACTTCGATGGCCAGTGTTGGTAATGTCCAGTAGAATCGGGTTAAATGCAAGAATTATGGTAAATGGCATTCTGGGAGTTGTAGATTTCGTGATCGATCCTGCTTTAAATGTGGATTGTCGAATCATTTTATTCGAGAGTGCCCGATGCTAGCCGAGCAAAATATGGCTCAGAATACAAGACCAAGTAATGTATCAGTGCGAGGTAGACCACCTAGGCATTCGGGAAATGTAAGTGGCAGTCAGAAAGGAACCAAAGACACTGCAGTTCGATGAGAGGCTCGTGCACGTGCTAGTGCATATGCTATACGTGCCAGAGAGGATGCTTCTTCCTCAGATGTTATCACCGATACTTTCACTCTTTATGATACTACTGTGATTGCATTGATTGATCCTGGTTCGACTCATTCATATGTGTGTGAAACTTTAGTATCCAGTAAGACTCTGCCTGTTGAGTCTACTGAGTTTGTGATTCGTGTATCAATCCCCTTGGGTCGATGTATTCTGGTTGATAAAGTGTGTAAAAGTTGCCCGTTGATGATTCAAGATTCATGCTTCCCAGCTGATTTAATGTTGTTGCCTTTCGACGAGTTCGATATAATTTTGGGAATGGACTGGTTAACTTTGCACGATGCTATTGTTAATTGCAAAAGAAAGACCATTGATTTCAGATGTCAGAACGTGAAATTATCCGGATTGAATATAATGACTTGAATGGGTTACCGGCAGTAATATCCTCGATGTTAGCTCATAAGTATGTGAGAAAAGGGTGTGAAGCTTGCTTGGCTTTTGTGTTGGATAGTAAAATTACTAAGAAGCAGATTGAATTCGTACCAGCTGTGTGCGAGTATCCAAATGTGTTTCCTGAAAAACTACCGGGTTTACCACCTGTTCAAGAAATAGAGTTTGGTATTGAATTAGTACCGGGGACGACTCCGATTTCAATAGATCCGTATCGGATGGCACCTACAGAATTAAAAGAGTTGAAAGCACAGTTGCAAGAGTTAACAGATAAGGGCTTTCAAGGACTGAGCTTCTCTCTTTGGGGTGCACCAGTTTTATTTGTGAAAAAGAAAGACGGGACTATACGAATGTGCATCGATTACCGACAGCTCAACAATGTAACTATAAAGAATAAATACCCGTTGCCACAGATTGACGACTTGTTTGATCAGTTCAAAGGGGCTTCAGTGTTTTCAAAGATGGATTTGAGATCGGGCTATTATCAGTTGCGAGTCAGAGATTCCGATGTGCCAAAGACTGATTTTCGAACGAGGTACGAACATTATGAGTTTCTGGTTATGCCTTTTGGACTTACTAATGCACCTGCTGTTTTTATGGATCTGATGAATTGGATTTTCAGACAGTATTTGGATCGATTTGTGGTAGTGTTTATAGATGATATTCTGATCTACTCCAGAGATGAAACCGAGCATGCTGAGCATCTGAGACTGGTGCTACAAACTTTGCGAGATAAACAGTTCTACGCAAAGTTTAGTAAGTGTGAGTTTTGGCTGAATGAGGTCAATTTTCTGGGTCACGTTGTTTCGGCGTCAGGCACACGGGTTGATCCGAATAAAATATCGGCTATACTTGATTGGAAACCACCAAGAAATGTTTCGGAAATTCGAAGCTTTCTGGGACTTGCTGGTTATTACAGACGATTCGTGAAAGGTTTTTCTATAATAGCCACACCTTTGACAAATCTATTACAGAAAGATGTCAAGTTCAAATGGACGGAAACATGTCAGAAAAGTTTTGATCAGTTGAAAGCTCTTTTGACCGAGGCTCTAGTGTTAGTTCAACCTGAATCGGGTAAAGAATTTGTTATTTATAGTGATGCATCTTTGAATGGTTTAGGTTGCGTTTTAATACAGGAAGGGAAAGTAGTAGCCTATGCTTTGAGACAGTTGAAGCCACATGAAAGAAATTATCCTACACATGATTTGGAGTTAGCAGCCATTGTATTCGCGTTAAAGATTTGGCGTCATTATCTATTCAGTGAGAAATGTCATGTTTATTCGGATCACAAGAGTTTAAAGTACTTGATGACTCAGAAAGATTTGAACTTGAGACAACGCAGATGGTTAGAGCTGTTGAAAGATTACGAACTAGTGATTGACTACCATCCGGGGAAAGCCAATGTTGTTGCGGACGCCTTAAGTCGGAAATCAGTATTTGCTCTTCGTGCGTTGAATGCACATATGGTTATGTCTGATGATGGTTCGATAATAGCCGAATTGAAAGCAAGACCGTTGTATATCCAACAAATTTGTGATGCTCAGAGAGTTGACAAAGATATGATGGCAACACGAGTTTAGTGTGAAAGTAATGCAGAGTCAGAGTTTCGTATTGATGAAAATGACTGTTTGAACTTCAAAGGCCGAATATGTGTTCCGAGGAATGTGGATTTGATTCAGATGTTGTTGAATGAGGCTCATAATAGTCGATTATCGGTACATCCGGGTAGCACGAAAATGTATAATGATTTGAAACAGTTCTATTGGTGGCCTGGTATGAAACGGGAAATATCCGAATTTGTCTCGAAGTGCTTAATTTGTCAGCAAGTAAAGGCCGAACATCAGGTGCCTTCTGGGTTACTTCAGCCGATCATGATACCTAAATGGAAATGGGATAGAAATGCTATGGATTTTGTATTCGGTTTGCCTACAACACCGAGCAAGAAAGATGCAGTCTGGGTTATAGTGGATAGACTAACCAAATCAGCTCACTTTGTTCCAGTTCGCACGGACTATTTGCTCGATAATCTTGTTGAGTTGTATGTATCTCAAATTGTGAGATTACAGAGTGTGCCGATTTCCATTGTTTCGGATAGAGACCCGAGATTCACATCGCGGTTTTGGAAGAAATTGCAAGATGCTTTAGGTACCAAACTACACTTTAGCACAGCTTTTCATCCGCAGACAGATGGTCAGTCTGAACGAACCATTCAAATACTTGAGGATATGTTGAGATGTTGTGTCCTTGAGTTTGAAGGTACGTGGGAACGATACTTACCTATGATTGAATTTGCTTGCAATAATAGCTTTCAATCTAGTATCAAAATGGCACCTTACGAAGCTTTGTACGGTCGCAAGTGTCGTACACCATTGTACTGGACCGAGCTCAGTGAAAACAAGATACACGAGGTTGATTTGATTAAAGAGACTGAACAGAAAGTGGCAGTAATCCGAGATAGTTTGAAAGTTGCATTAGATCGCCAAAAGTCATACACGGATTTGAAACGTAAAGACATTGAATTTCAAGTCGGAGACCGGGTATTTTTGAAAGTTTCTACGTGGAAGAAAGTACTTCGATTTGGTCGAAAAGGCAAATTAAGTCCGAGGTTATCGGACCGTATGAGATCATCGAACGTGTTGGGCCTGTTGCTTATAGATTAAATTTGGCCTCTGAACTAGAAAAGATTCATAATGTCTTCCATGTTTCGATGCTTCATAAATATCGATCAGATCCATCACATGTGATTTCTCCATCTGAGATTGAAATCCGATCCGGTATGACGTACGAGGAGGAACCGATCCCTATTTTAGCTCGTGAAATGAAAGAGTTGAGAAACAAGAAAATTTCGTTAGTAAAAGTACTATGGATTCGACATGGAGTAGAAGAGGCTACGTGGGAGCCTGAGGATTCAATGAGGCGACAATATCCGACTTTGTTTTAGGGTAAGATTTTCGGGGACAAAAATCCCTAAGGGAGAGAGTTGTAACAGTCCGAATTTGACCCTAATCAGAACGGTGGTTTTGGGACCACGAATCTGAGTCTGAAAAATTTTTAAATATTATTTTTGGTGTTTATTGTATGTGAATTATTATGTGTGAAAGTTTCGTATGAAAATTTGATTGTTTGTGTGTTTAATTTAACAAAAGGACTTCATCGCGTAGAGTGCAAAAGTTACAAACTATAGTAAAAGGTGCTAATGTGATAGTGGCTTTTTAATAGGAGGTACTAAAAGGGCAATTAGCCCATTTTACAAGGTAGTGGACGACTTAAGACTATAATACCCTTATTATATATGTTAGTTTTATTTTAATTAAAAGGTTATGTTAGTAATTAAGTAATAAACACAATATATGTTAAAATAACACAAAATAAGCCAACATTATTTTTGCTTCTCTCTTGGCCGAATATTAGAGAAAGAAGAAAGGCTTTGTTACATTTGATTTTCGACACTTATAAGCTTAAATCCAAGGTTAGTTTGATTTCGGTTCTTGATAATTTTTATGTTTTTGAGATCGTTGCTTAGAAATCTTCAAGACCCATGCTTTAATTTTTTAGTTTGATGAATATTTTGAGTTGAGCTATTGTTGATAATTAGTTGTTTATGTTGTTTAAGGATGAATTACGAAATATATGTGTTAGATTAATATGTTTTGTCTTTGGATTTTTGATGAATTTGAGTATTTTGGGCTAAATTGAAAAAAAATTTTGAGGGATTAAAATGCAAAATAAATGAAATGTAGGGACTTATATAGTCATGAGGAAGATTCGGCCCTAAAGGTGTAGTTCCAAATTATGTGTATTTTGTGTTTTGTGCAATTGGGACTAAATTGTAAAAGTTGTAAATGTCAGGGGTAAAATGGTAATTTGCCCATTTAAGTGTTTTTGGATTAAATTGAAATAAAATGTGTTTGAATGCGCTCAAATTGAATGTGTTTAGATCAAGAACAAAGAAAAAGGGACTTGGATCGGGGGAAGGCAAAAGTTATTGAATAGCCAGTTTTTGCTGTCCGACGATTTCCGATGAAGTCTATAAGCAAATTAATGTCGTTAATATCATTTGTAATATTGATTATATGCTGAATTATGAAATTATAGTGGTAAAATTTGTTAAAGCCGAATATGGATAATGAATTTGTAATGAAATGTTGTTAAATTTTTAACCGAGATGTTTAAATTTCAGACCTTGGGTCTAGCAGGCCTAGTGCCGGGTGTATTTCAGGCTTTGATGCCTAGCAGGCTTAATGCCGGTGATGTATTATAAATAGAGAATTCATGAATCATTTACAAGGTGGAACATAATTACTGCAATAAACTAAATGCTCGGGTAAGTATAAATTTTCATAGTTGCAAGGAAATAAGGTAAGTTATTATATTACCATTTGAATTAAGTGAGATGTGATATAGTTGAAGTTTTCAGTAAGATTTTAATACGTGCATTTGATCTTACCAATAATGAGTATGATATATATATATTGGAATTTAAGCTCGGTTATGCCTTTGAGATGCGGCCATATGTGTAAATACTAAATGTGAGAGTGATTGGATATGTTTACATATGTGTATGACTGATTACATGTTGTTAATATGTATGTTATACTTATTTGGTTTGGAATATGCGAATACATATTGTATTTAGGTGTTTCGGTGAGTTTGTATGCTTATAGTAAGAAAATGATAATTGTTAGGTTAAGTAAGGTAATGGCATTCGGCCATAATGAACTTATAAGTTAAATTATTTATATTCAATGTCATAAACCAATTGTTTTAAAATGCTTGAATGTTTGAATGCTATATTATAATTGCTTAAGACTTACTAAACTAGTAAGCTTACTTTATGTGTGTTCATTATTCTATTTTATAGATTTTGATCAAGCTACGAGCTTAGGGGATCGTCAGCAAAGTCAACCACACTATCATCTCTTTCGGTATTTATAAGCTTAGTTTTTGAACCAAAGGCATGTATAGGTTAGACTAAGTTTTAAAACCAAAGAATTTTTGTCTTGTATATAAGTATAGCCATGCGAAAATGGCTAAGTTATGAAACTATGATCTTAAATGAATGTGACTTTGATGCATGTTCTTCATGGTAGTATAATCGGTAATAGTAGTTGCATGGATGGATGTTTAGCTAATCACCATGACATTCGTGTCATTCATTTAATTTGTCATTAACTCATTGTATCATTAAAGTGAGAATACATTTTTGTTTAGTATATATATTCATATAGTTTACCTAAATGTTAAGATAGCCATCGAACAAGATTGACTTTGCAAAGTCCGTTAGTTGATTACATTTAAGTAGTTAATTTATTTATATATATGTGTGTATGTGTTTGATTCTTGAACTTAGGAAGAAATGTTGTTAAAGTGATTTACTCAAGTTATATGTATATGGTCTGATTGGTTAAAACGTGCAAGCGTAGGTTTTGATGTATGAAAAGGCCTATTCAGTTATGGTATAAATAAGTGCATATATATATATATATATATCTATATCATGTTGTATATGTCATGATGTTTGATAGTTAAATGATGGATTCTATCTATGTGAATAAAGTGATAGATAAATTAATAGCGGTATGACTTTATTATTTCAGATATTTGTTCATAAAAATTTTCTATGCCTAGGTTTACATTCAATTATAAACTGGTATGATTTGCTTGACCATATAAGTATGGTATGAGTATATATATTTACTTGTATATAGACAATTACTAGTATTTGAGTAAAGCATAAATATGAAAAGAAATTTGCATGGCATTTATCCTGAGAGCCGAATTGGATATGGAACATATGGCAAAATGTATACATGACATGTATGATTGGTTAATTCGAAATAGTCAAATACACATAGGATTTTTGTGACTGCTATAATATGCTTAATCGTAATATGGATTTGAAAATTCAGTATTTGTTTGTGAACATTAATCCATGTATCGGCATATTCAAAATTATAAAGCAAAGTGACTAAATTGTGTTAAGTAATACCTTGTGACCCCAATCTGGCGACAGATACGGGTTAGGGGTGTTACACTCTAACACCACACTAAAACAGCGAATAGAACTGTATTTTTTTAACACGGGTGTGTCCATGGCCGTGTGAAAAACAGGGGACAACCCACGGGCGTGCTAAGGACCGTGCACAAACAGGGAAAATTTTCTATCGACTAAACACGGGCTGCAATACCAGACCACGCCCGTGCCATCTAAGCGTGCAAAGACACTGACTTATCGAGCACGGCAAGCACACGCCCATATGCCACAACCATGCGAAGCTATTGACTTGCACACCACGGGCAAAACACGGTCGTGCTAAACTGCCGTGCAAAGACACTGACTTGCCATGCACTGGATACACACGCCCGTGCGCCTTCACCGTGCCAACACACTGTTTTATCAAGCACGGGCGTGCCCAATGGACACACGGCCGTGCTAAGAAACCTGAACGCGCCCAAACCTAAAAATAGCGAAAAACACGGGTAAATTCAAATTGACACGGGCGTGGCGACGGCCTGTGCCCCCTCCCCTATATATAGAATTTAATCGTCAACCCCCCAAACCAAACCCTAAAATCATTTTTATCCTCCCTTCTTCCAAAATCCAGCCACACATCCAAATCTCTCCACCCAAAACCGCCTCCCTTCGCCGTTTTTCCTCCAAAACAACCGCCCAAAACCAGCCACACGCCCACACCACAACCGTGCTACCAAGCCCCACGGCCACGCCATCACCGTGTTCGTGCCACAAAAGCCCACGCCACCACTGTGCTACGCCCGTGCTGATCGTCTCCCTCACCCCTGGTTCCCTTTTCTTGATTTTATTCTTGTTGAAAATTATGGCATTTGTATTCATTTTCATATTTTGTTAGATTTAGTTTTGAAAAACATAATTTCTTTTTAGTTTAAGTCCCCATAATACTTTGATTGCAACTTTATTTTTTCATTTTGTTTCAAATTAACCCTGATTCTTTTAGTTAGTGATTGTTCTCACAAACATTCATGAATAATTTGATTTTGGTTGCTGATTGATTCCATTCTTAGACATAAAATTTTACATTTTCTTGATAAAAAAGAATCACTGATATCAAATACATATTGATTATAGTTTGATAAGAAATACATTGGTCATAATTTTGATTAAGGAATTTGTTCTTTTTATTATCTGACAATTTTTCAGGTACCATGTCGTCATCACAAACCAAACGATCCGCCCCAAGCAAAAAACGAGGGGCCCAGATCATCGCTCGCAAGTGCCTCCATTGAACTTCGACACCCATTTCTCCGATTCCCTCAATCAACTCAAGACGAAAGGTACAAAGCAATCCGGAGTAGACCCATAGGCACCGGTAGACGCATTGACTGGAACGCAGTGCGGCAAGTTGGGCTCGAAACTGACACTCAAGCACTCCTCTCAACCGAACCATAGGAGAACCTCTTCAATATCGACGAGCACACATATATGGAGCTTACATTAGAATTCTGCACCACCTTCACTTTGCAAGCAGTGACGACTCAATTCGACGACCTAGGTGCTATTCAATTCCGTCTAGGGGGCTCAGTGCATCGATTAAGTGTACCACAATTCGGCACGGCTCTCAGACTTTACACGCCGGACTTCATAAAAGAATACCCACTTGCCAGATTAAACCATGAGCTCCACTGCACCCCGCTCGAATGTTGGCACAGCCCACGCCCCACTACAAGCCAATACGACCCCAGCCGCTCTAAGGCGACGGCACTTCCCCCGGCCCTAAGGTATATTCATGCCATTCTTGCGCATATCATCACAGGTCGTAGAGAAAGCACCGGTGTCGTAAACAAGCACGATGTCTACTTCCTATCATGCATGTCTGAAGGACATGTTTTCGACTTGGCATATTTTATCGCATGCGCGATTCAACATCAGACAGAGCCGCACAGGAAAGGGATTTTGTCAATGGGGCCATACATTACGAGGCTGGCTCGACACTTCAACCTCCTAAACACAGACGGTCAGATCACCTCCCTTACACTGATAGGCAACATGGTACCTCAAGGCATCCAGACGATACTACACATGAGGATGATCAATCAACGTTGAGGTACCAACCCCCCTCAGTACAAACTGTAGACACCCATGAACGAGGGAGAGGACGAGGACATTCCTGATGATGTCCCACCACCATCAGAGGAGGCACCAAATCCGAGCCAGCACTCATACTGAGCAGCAACATCATTAGCAGACATCTCTGCTCGACTTGATCGGTTCGAGATGCATTTCACTGAAAACGTACGACGCTTTGATGGATTAGAGGCGACACTCCACCAAATATGCCAGCACCTCCACATTTCATCACCAGCACCACCACCGACTCCAACCAACGATGAGGACCTCTGAGTCATTTTAATTTGATTTCTTTAATTTTATTTTCTTCATTTTTAAGACTTTATTTTACATTTTTTAATTTGAACTTTTATTGCAAATATTTATCATTGACTATCCAATTATTCAAGCATCCCTAACAACATATCGATGTCATGAAAAAGATCATTAACAAGTGACTTTGCAGAATAAATCATATATTCCACCTACACAAAAGCACAAATAGGCGAAATAAAAATAGTCACCTGATGCCACACACTGTCCACATCCTCAAGGATCTCGTCAGTAAATCCAGGAAGTACACTTGCCCCTCTTATCTCTTTGATTGATCACTAATTGTCATTATCTATCTTTGTACATTGAGGGCAATGTACATCTTAAGTGTGGGGGGTAAATATACCTAACTTTTTACATTATTCTCAAATCCCTGAGGGTAAAAGTGGAATAAAAGTGCCAAACTTTTTTCATTATTCTCAAATCCCTGATTTAGTCTTGTTTTTATGCGAAGTTTTCATATTACTAATTAGGATGAAATTTTTGATGATTTGTAATTTTTATTGACATTTTTTTAAATAAGTCATAGTTAATTGTGCATTGATAATTGAAATTGAAAAATACTAGAGAATTAAGCATGATAAGTCTATTTTTCAAGAATTAAAATTTTGCTAGGTTGTTGACCTAAATTTGAATACTACGTTGAAATTTGAAATTCATAAGGATAATGTCAAAACACCCATACTTTTTGTGAGTATTTGAACCTTATAAAGCATATATATATATATATATATATTTTCATGCTCATTTTTTTTTTTTTGATTATGAGTGTGACAACTATGAACTATTATTCCAGAACTTGCCTCGTTTATGCATGTTGAGACCACATTTTTGATTTGATATTACAGAGATGATAAAGGCACCTATGTTTTAACCCACTTACACCACTAAATAGCCCACCTTTACAATTAAACCCTATTGAACCCCGTTGAGCCTAACAAGACCCTTCTTATTGACTTACCTACTAATATTAACCCAAAAGCCTCTTTGTATTTGTTATTACTCTCTCTTTTGACTATCCCTTAATCGAGATCTGATTTGATCAGTTATCGAAGTTTATTATTCTGATATTTAATTTTTGTATTACTTAGTTTGTTCTAAAAGAAAAATTAATATCAGTGTTGAGATTACCAAATCAAAGTCTAAATTTCAAAAGAAAAGCTCGTATTAGTAGGATTATTACTTTTCAATGGATAATATTTCAGTTTTTAGGTACTCGTCCATTCGATCTCAATTCTAACCTTCTAATTTCAGGCTTTAACCACACCTTTAACCCTAGCCCCGTTACAACCCTAACAAAGACCTTTTGATATGTTTATCATCTCATATTACAGTGGTTGAGATTTGATTTTCAGGCAAGCCTATGGGATTAACTTTTCAAGTTCGACTTATGAGAGATCTTTTCCTGAACCTTAAACAACTTAGAGTGATTTGAGTGAAACCTTAGTGAGGACATCAATCCTTGTCGGCTTTTGAATTGAAAAGGTAGTCATTTAAATAAAGGGAGGCACCTATGTTTTCAAGGTACAAAATCATGACTTATCTCGTTTAAATCTTTAGGACTCTTTGAATTGAATTATCCATGTATGAATTATCTATGAATTATGATGAGGCATTGTTGATAGGAATTGGAAATCATGGAAAGTTCATTTTAATTGTAAATTGAGAATTTTGCTCGAGGACTAGCAAAAGCTTAAGTGTGGGGGTATTTGATAATCCGTAAAAGTAACATATTTTAATCCCACATTTAGCTTACATTTTGATGATTTATTCCTTGATTTGTATAAAAAGGTGCTTGTAATCCTTTCTTTTCATGTCTTAGACCCAGGAAATCACCCGAGGATGAAAAGAACACAAAACAGGCCTCAAACGGAGTAAATGGGCCTTAGCATGAACTTGACACAGCCTGGCCCATAGCCCGCACGGTCGTGCCTTGACGAACACCTAGAGCACGGTCTCAACTCTGCCTCACATAGCCGTGCCTCGCTTTAGAAGTCCGAACACAGTCTGGTCTCGATCCACAGACATGGTGTGCCTCTGTCGCTGGAAAGAGTAATTTCAGTCGGAAAAGGATACTTAGGGAGAAAGAATCGCATTCCAAGATCCTATATATATCCCTCAAGTACCACCTTTGAAGGCTATCGAAAGCTAGGCCAAGGAGCCAAGCTGAGAAGGTCAGAGTTAGGGAATAACACGAGGATAGCCAGTCGATCCATCCCAAGAAGCCGGAGTTATACTCAAGAAGGCGAAATTCTCCTTCAATTCCTTCAGGGGGTTTTAGGAATTTCTTATGTTTTGTTTTATCTTTTCTCTTGCGATGTTTTCTTTATTCATTATGAACTAAACCCCTCAGATACTTGAAGGGGATGAAACCTAGACGAATCTTGTTATTTGATTTTTAAGTTATATGATGAATTACTTAGTTTGTTCTTAATTATGTTGCTTAATTCAAATCTAATGTGCTTAGGTGGAGGAGGAATAGACCCTGCCTAAGAGAATATCTAACATAATTAAGCGGAGTTGATCGAACGCCTAGAGATAGGGTTACGAGATTTTTCCGGATTAGGGTGAAACCTAATATGGGAGTCCATTGATCGATTTACTGCTATCCTGGGGGTTATTATAAGTGAACGAGAGTTCCACTAATTAACCTAGGGTTAGACGTTATTCGCCTCGAGAGAGGGTTTAATATAGGTTAGGGAGTCTTACGGATCAAGCTAAGTAAATAGAACATACAATTAAAGGTTAGATAACAAGTGAAGTCTAGGTGGATTCTTCTTGAGGGTGTCGTTGTGATCAGTTGGGTTTCTTCAAGTTATTTTCCAATTCATCCTTTTTGTCTTTGTGTTCCTAGTTTAGTTCTTGTCAATTTAGTTTAAAAGCAATCTTCACTCTAATTTTAAGGTTAAATAATAAAAAGAAAGTTAGTATTAATACTTTTAGTTCCTTTGGGTTCGATAATTCGGTCTTGCCTAAGCTATACTACTGTTCAATAGGTACACTTGCCTTTAATCGTTGTTAGAGTTAGTCTCCAGGTTTGATCATTCTTTTATAAATTTTTAAGGCTCTGATTGTAGCGATTATATATTTTTAGCAATATATGTTAGGGTTTAATGGACTCTAGGCCTAGTTTGTCAAACTTTTGAATAACGTAAAACTCTTATAATAATCAATCATGTCTGTGGACAAGTCGCTATGTTAGAGTGTGGCAACGGACATATGCATGTCTAAGATTTGATCTAGGGAGAGCTTGGTACTTAAGCGCTCCTAGTGGCCCACCTCCTCTTCTCTAGAATCCTACATGGTGCGTAGTGTCTGTTCACTTTAGCTGCGAGGACTTGTTTATGGGCCAAAGTTCATAACTAAAACCCGAGAGGGACCAAATACCCTGATTTGAAATGTACCAAAATATCCCTAAATTTCTAAAATTACTAAAATACCCCTAATTTGAAAATAACCAAAATACCCGTAGTTTGAAAATTACCAATACATCCTTAGATTCGTAAAATCACTAAAATAGCCCCGAATTGTAAAATTACCAGAATACCCTCAATTTGCAAAATAACCAAAATATCACTGATTTACAAAATTTCCAAAGTACCTCTGTTTTGCAAAATTACCTAAATACTCCTGTAGAGTAGATTTACGAAAATACCCTTGGGTTGTGAAATGAAAAAAATACCCCTATGTGATGAGTATGAGTTTTGTGGATGTTACTCATGTGCATGTTGCATTCATATGATATTCTGATTAGGATGCATATGGGTGGGAATTATGGTACAGAGGAAGATTTGAGGATCGCATAGTCGCTTGACGACCATGGATCCACCGCTGGCTTTAAGCCCATTATATGATTAGCAGCTTTGCTCCAACGTCGAGTAGTGCCGCTGTGAGTGCTACCTTTGGTGTGTAGAAGACGGGTGGGTCAATTTAGAAATCCCACAAGTGTGTAGGGTTGGAAGGGAAATGGTTTGTAGCGGATGGATTTTTGGGGGGGTTTGCATTACCTTGTTTTGCATATGGTATGATATGAGGTCATTTTGGGCCAAGACCACCGATTTTGATCGGGCTTAGGCCCAATGTGAATATTTGTATGTTGATTTGATTGCCAAGGGTTGTACGCACTGAGTTTCGAAACTCACACCCTTTATTTAATGTTTCAGGTGATCCTCAATAGACGGCTCGAAGTGGGAGGGGACTCGGAGATGGCCACACTACTAGATGTTTAAATTTTGTTTTTCTTTTTATATTTTTGTTTAAAAAACACATGGTTTTTAATTGCTTATTTTAGTTGGATGTAATAAGGCATTGCACTCCGTTTTGACTTTAGACTTTGGGTTTTGTTGTTTCAACTGTTTACTTAATAATGAAACCTGAGTGAATATCTTACGTTTAAACTTGGTTTCCTAAGTACTTAAAATTATAAAATGGGTTTTTTTTATTACTTAACAAGACTCAAGGATTTTGGGCTTTTGGGCCTTAAATCTTTAATTATCAAAATCGTTTGAATTATGCCTTTGATGTGACACGCCGAATTTGGGCCTAACTTCTAGGCCGGGTTTGGGGTGTTACATTTAGTGGTATAAGAGCCTGGTTGCAAAGCTCGGGCTGTGAAATGGGCCTAAGATTTTGTGTTTTTGAAACAAGTAGATTAAAAAGTTTTTACAGGATCTTGTAGTGTGGTTCACCGAGCTCTTGACGTCAAGCCAAGTAAGTTTTTTTGTTATTCCACTTGTTTAAATTATTGAACTATATTCCATGGCTTCTCTTGCATTACAGGGCATGAGTGGTTTTGTTACAGAATTGATAGTCTTTTTTGGAATAATTTCCAGCCAAAAATATTTTTTAATGCCAAAAATACTAATTACTTTCGTAATGGCAATTGGAATGATATTAACTCCTATTTATTCATTATTATGTCACGTCAAATATTCTATGGATACAAGCTATTTAATGCTCCGAGTTCTTATTCTTTTGATTTTGGACCCCGAGAGTTATTTGATTCTATCTCTATCTTTCTACCAATAATAGCTATTAGTATTTATCCGAATTTAGTCCATATTGGGCTACTTTAAACAATTGGTTTTTAGAGACTAAAGCCCGTAGGAAACTTAAGCCTATAGTGAATTTACGACCACGAAACAACTTTTAAATTGTTACTTGCATAAGACATGTGCTTTAAACAGTGGAACTATGAACTAATTTCATAAAATTTCTAATCCAGAAATACGAGAATCAACGATGAGTGCTAGAAGAAGTGCAAAGGGCCGCGGTAGAGGCCGTGGAAGTGTGTTAGTGTTATTAAAATTAGAGTGCATAGCGAAAGCATAGTGGTGTGACTTGAGCGGTGCAATGAATAGTTAGTTGGAAATTTCGAGGATGAAATTTCTTTAAGGAGGGTAGAATTGTAACGCCCTGAATTTGGGCCTAGAAGAATTGGGCCTATTGGGCTTTAGATCTCAGAAAACTTTTAAGTGAGCAAGAAAAAGACAATTGGCATGTGGGCTTTGAGGGTTAATGAATTTGGAGTGTCTAGGGGTGTTGGAGATCTACTGGGATCAAGTAAATGCATAGGAAAAATTTTGGTTTTAGCCCAAGGGAACTGTGACTTCAGTTAGTAGGCTTTTTAAATAAATGAAGAAGAAATAGGACACAGATGGGCCTGTGGTCTAGTGGCAAGGTGGCGTCACTAGGGGAGCTACAATATGGCGTGAAGAGGTCCAAGGTTCAAGTAGTGGTAAGGTGTTTTTGGAGTGTTTATTTTGCATAGTGGACGACCAGAGTTGTGTGGAATCTGGACTCTTTCGTTGAAGTGTTTGAATTGGTCTTGTGACCTGATAAATGAGGGAATTTCGGATGAGATAAGGGAGATATCATGGAGAAAAATTAGGAGATGAGGAATGGGAAGAGTTGCTGCCGAATTGGACTGTGGGGGAAGGTAGGATTCGGCTATTGTCTATAAAAGGAGGTGCCGAATTCCTTTCAGAGGTTCCTGGGGTTCCATTACTTTTCTTTTTCTCCCCCTTAGTCAAATTCTTCCATTTGTCGGAAAAAAAAACCCATCATTCCTTTGCCGAAATTTTGGTTTTCTCTCTAGCCGAACTCCCCATACCTTTTCTTCTTAAATTCCTTTTCTTGTTCACCTTTAGCTCTAGCCGATCACTTCTCCTCTTCTTCTCCCTATTGGTGTTAAATTGTCTCTGTCAACATACTAAGCTCAAAAGCCGAATTTAGGCCGTAGGATCAAAAGGGGATTTTGTAGGTATTCAGCTAACCTCTTTTGTACCTTTTGCTAAAAGCCAAAAGGCTATCTAACTGTCATGTCGTTAACTCTGTGATAACAAGGATAAGGTTCAAAGATCGCAAGCGTGGTAGGATCGTTAGCAAGGGTAAGTGTACTCAACTCGATGGTGGATTAAGTGAATGGCTGAATGTGTGTGAGATCTATGGGGGTGACTTGTGTGGATTATGAGTCACTCGAATTTTAATGATGTATGTGTGAGTGCAGATCTAGGGGATACTCGTGATTAGTACCTAAGAAAAGGCTATTAGAACCCGGTGGCACAGAATAAGGTTACGGCAAGGCTTCGACTTTTGGGTAAATGTTTTGATTTAGTGATTGATTGAAGGTTGGTTGGTTTGTAGGATAAAGGCTAAGGATAGAATAGCACGTCGCAGTAACCAGGTCTGTACAAACACTACACACACGGTATCGGTAATGCTGGAAAGCCGAAAAGTCGAAAGTGGCTAAATGGGCGCAGTGGGCCCTAAGGCTAAGTTTAATGAAATTGATTGATTTAATTATATGAACTGAGTTAGGCATGCATGTTACGTGATCTGGAATTGTTTTGGGCCTAGTAGGCTATATGAATGAGATTTGGGCCTAATGGGCCATAAGGATGTTAATTGGGCATAATGGTTTATATGAACGTGAAATTGGCTTAAGAGGCTATATGAGCATGAAATTGGCTTAAGGGGCTATATGAGCATGAAAGTGGCTTAATGGAATTTATGATATGAAATGGGCTTAATGGGCCATATGATATTTTTAGCAATATATGTTAGGGTTTAATGGACTCTAGGCCTAGTTTGACAAACTCTTGAATAACATAAAACTCTTGTAATAATCAATGAATAACATAAAACTCTTGTAATAATCAATCATGTCTGTGGACAAGTCGCTAGGTTAGAGTGTGGCAATGGACATATGCATGTCTAAGATTGGATCTAGAGAGAGCTTGGTACTTAAGTGGTCCTAGTGGCCCACCTCCTCTTCTCTAGAATCCTACCTGGTGCGTAGTGTGTGTTCATTTTAGCCGCGAGAACTTGTTTATGGGCCAAAGCTCATAACTAAAACCCGAGAGGGACCAAATACCCCTGATTTGAAATGTACCAAAATATCCTTAGATTTGTAAAATTACTAAAATACCCCTGATTTGAAAATAACCAAAATACCCTTAGTTTGAAAATTACCAATACATCCTTAGATTCCTAAAATCACTAAAATTGTAATATCCTGAAATAGGGGTTATTTTGTAACTGCATTATTTGCTTGTGTTTGGATTGCGGTGTTGTTATTTATGATGTTTTGAGACTTAGTTGTAAGTCTAGTGTAGGCCTGAGTAGTAGGAAAAATTTTAGTTTTTAGGTTTAAGGTAAAAGGAGCTGAAGGAGCAAAGGGTTATAAGTATTTCAAGTAGGATTTTAGCACATGAAAGAGGCTTGGCAAGGTGGCAAGGAGGCGCCACTTAGAGCCTGTGATTGACGCCACTTGCAGGGGAAGGAGGTCTCAGGTTCGAGCTACAGAAATCCCACCTTTTGCCTTCTATTTGACGTCAAGGAGGGGGAGAAGTTGTGTGCAGTTCAAACTCTGCCTAGTAAGGATGGACCAAGCCAAATTTGTTTGAATGGTTGGCAGAGAGAAAATTTAGGTGTTTGACTAATTCAAATCTGTTTGAATTAGTGGCTAGGAGAGACTTTGGGTGTTGGCCAAATTTTGAACTCCTCTTGCGGGGGAGTGGCCGGTTGTGGTAAGGTGTGTAGGGGGGATGCCGAAACCTCCTAGAGTGTTTAGAGTGCATCCTCGGCCAGCCTTTGTTTAGTGTATCAATAGCCGAGATTCTTTCTTTTTGTTTTAGTAGCTAGCCGAACCTTCAGGTGAGCATTTTCACCTTTTTCTTCTTTGAAATCGAAAACCTTAGGCAACATATACCCTTGACGAAATTTGCACTTGTTCTCTCTTGATTTTATTGTGGCCGAATGCTCTCTTGAGTTCAAAAAATTTTATTTTCATTTTTGCTTTCTTTTCTTCTTATTGATCCTTAGCCGAAACACTTACCCTCTCATTTCTCTCTTTTCTTTTTCCGTTTGTGCTAAGCCGAAAGTACTCATTTTCTTCCTCTTTTACTTTCATTTTCTTGGCTCTTTTCAAACACTTTTGCCGAAACCCCTATCTTCTTTTCACTTCTTTTCTTCCTCTTCTTCCACTCAAACCTAACCTTAACAGCTTGTTTCAAATAACCATAGCCGAATTCTCTTCTCCCTTTTTGTTTAGTTTTGGCCGAAAGTCACAAGCAAGGGTGATCTCTCCTAGTTTTCTCCAATCGGTTTTTTAGAGGAAGGTAAGTGCTCAAGGCCGAATGCCTATTTCTTCTTCTCTCTTTTTATCTGCCGACTTCTTTAAAGGTAGGAGCCGATTTCGGCATTTGATAGCAAGGGTGTTAATTACCCTTTTTGGGAACCGTTTTGTTGTAGGGTCTCCGGGATTTTGGAAGATCGATCCAACCTCTATTTTTTTTGGCAATCAGTTTTGGTAAGTGGTGGTAAGGATCCATTTGTAAGATCATCTGTTCTTTTAAGTATTCAAGCCGAAGGCTATTGATTAGGTGTTTTTGGATTGCCGATTGTAGGGGAGTGAAGCAGATTCACAAAGCGTGTGGTGGCTAGTATTCAAGGGGCGTTTAGGTAAGGTCTCGGGTTTCAAGCATTAACCCTTTGGGTTTATTTGGTTTGGCCGAATGGCCTATGTGGCTAACCTTAGTTATGGCCGAATGTAGGATCAAGGACCTAGTGTTGTAGATCGAATCTTCGGATTTAGGGCTTGCGTTATAACAGGTGTGTGACTTACACACTCTATTACTTAGTAATATATTTTAATAACCTGATAATAATGAAAGCTGAAACAGTATGGATGTTGATATGGTACCCTATGGGTATGTGTACGGATTCGGGTAAGTCCGTTTCGATATGAGTTCTGTTATTCATTATATGATATAATGATTTTATGACTTATATGTGTTATGAGATGTGTACCAAAATATGTTGGCATGATTTGCATGGGTTGCATGATTTACATGAGTATGGCATGATGATGGGTGATATGAGAGGAGGGGGAGGATGATATCCGTGTCTTTGGGACACCAGAGGTTTGGCACCTCCAGTGGTTTGGTACCACAGATTGATTTAGTGACTTTGGGTCACCAGAGGTTTGGCACCTCATAGCGACTTGTCCCAGTGGCTTAGTACCACGGTGGGTTGGCCCCACAGTTGACATATCGGGATCGTCGCCAGTGATTTGGTATCACACGTGGGTTGGCCCCACACTTGGATATTGATATTTTGTGACTTTGGGTCACCAGAGGTTAGGCACCTCATAGCGACTTGTCCCAGTGGCTTAGCACCACAGTGGGTTGGCCCCACAGTTGATATTACGGGATCGTCGCCAGTGATTTGGTATCACACGTGGGTTGGCCCCACAGATGGATTATTCGCGACTTTGGGTCACCAGTGGTTTGGCACCACAATATTGGATATCGTGACTTTGGGTCACCAGTGGTTTGGCACCACCAGTGGTTTGGTACCACACGGGGTAGATAAGGAGTATGGATGGCTAGGGTTGGGGTGCATTACTTATTTTGCTTGGTGATATGTGTGTAAACATGTTGCATTAATCGAGAGGAGGTTTTATGCACTGAGTCTTGGTGACTCACCTTCTCTCTTATCATTTCAGGTGACACCTAGATCGCGAACGAGGAGCCGGGTGGACTCGAGGTGGCCATGCTATGAATAAATACGGTCTTTCATGGATTTGGATTTGGTACTTTATTTCATTTACCTCGATTTGGTTTTGTTGGGATTGTAAAAAGGCCTTTTAAATTATATTTGATTATTTATGTGGTTGGATTTGGTTTCAAATATGACTTAACAAACTATTGGTTAACATCTGATAAAATTTGGAAAAAATAAGGTTTGCTAAAACTACAAAGCAGCATGTTTTAAAACTTTACCATCGGGTACCACTTTAAATTGAAGAGAACTACAACTCAAACGGTTTTTCAAACTTAAAGTTTTACACACTCAATTTAAAAGTTTTAAGCAACTAAAAAGAAACTATTCGCATTTTCAAGTAATATAGAATTGTTTTACTTATGAATTCGACAAACTAGGTTTTAAAGATCCAACCTCGGGTTTTCAAAAATAACAAGAACAGTTTTAACTCATCATGCACCTGCTTTCAACAAAAATAAAAACAACGAGGAAATTTTTACTCAAAACTTGATCCGCTAGCTTGTCTTCTTCAAGATATCTTCCTGTAACATGCTAGATTCGGTCGTGGTGTGTTGACCGGGTTTGGGGTGTTACAATTGTGGTATCAGAGCCAAGTTTAAAGGCTCGACTGTGGGCCCGAGGCCCAAAAATGTTTTAAAAGTTGGTTTTAAGTGTTTTTGTTTCAAAATACATGGTTTGAAAGGCATGGCACCGAGTCTCCGGCACCAATCCACCCAGTTAAGTACCCCTTACTATTGCTTGTGATTTTTGGATGTGATGAGATTGAATGTCTAGGCGATAGTGAATTACTCTAGAAACTGAAACTGATAGGACTCTGTAGAATTGCGCAAACAAAACTCCTTTAATAAGAAATATTCATAAGACTTTGCCTTTAAAGACAGAGGAATAATTACTAATGCATAAAACTTCTAAATCAGATAAGTCGAGGTATTAGTCATGAGCACTCGAGGTGGACGTGGTCGTGGACGTGGTCGGGGTAGGATGACAGTTTTCGAACCAGTAGGGTCTGGTCAGGGGTCAGAGAATGAGATACCGGTACCTCCGCCAGCTGTAGGTGGTGAGTTTCAGGATCAGACTGGGGATGACGCAGTATCACAGGCGATGCTGCGAGTTTTGGAAAGGGTAGCTGGAGTAGGTGGAGGCGCAGGAGCTCGGAAATCTGTACCTGAGCGACTTCGGGCAAATGGGGCTGAAGTAGTTTGAGGTGTTTCTGGTGTGGCTCCCAGCACGGCTGAGTATTGGCTGGAGGCGACGGAGCGGATCATGGACGATTTAGACCTGACTGTTGAGGAAAAGCTGAAGGGGATAGTTTCGCTTCTGCGGGATGAGTCATACCAGTGGTGGCTCACGGTTCGGGACAGTGCTGCAGCGGAAGATCTTACTTGGGATTATTTTAAGGCCGCATATCAGAAAAAGTATATTGGAGCTAGCTATATTGATGCGCAACGGAAGGCATTTTTGAGGTTGGTTCAGGGGAGCAAGTCTGTATCAGCGTATGAGGCAGAGTTCTTAAAGCTAAGCCGGTATGCTAAAGGCATTGTGGCTACTGAACACGAGCGGTGTGTCCGTTTCGAGGATGGTCTGAGAGATGAGCTGAGGTTACTGATTGCTCCACAGCAGGAGCGAGAGTTTGCTGTCCTGGTAGAAAAGGCTAAGGTAGCCGAAGGGGTTAAAGAGTCTGTGAGGCAGAGCATGGATAGGAATAGACATAAGAGAAGCTTTGGGTCATCTGGGTCAGCTGGAAATTCTCAGAAAAGGGCTAGACAGAGTGGACCGAATCAGTTTGGTAGTCTGTTGCTGCTAATCAGGGACCAGCACAGTGTAACCGTTGTGGGAAATCTCATTGGGGAGGATGCTGGACCGATGGAAAAGGGTGTTTTGAGTGTGGCTCGCTGGATCATCGTGTGAGAGACTGTCCGCGTAAGTTGGCTAGGATTCAGTCTGAGGGTCGGAGCCGTACTCAGTTCAGAAATGGAGGACCGCCACAGCAGAGGGGTCGTGGTAATGGCAGAGGAGGTAATGGTTCTGGTCGGGGCCGAGGAGCACCGGGCAGAGGTGCGGGCAGCACTAAGGCTAGACAGCCTGGGTTAGTATATGCAGCGAGGCGCTGAGAGGAGGGCGACGCACCGAACGTCATAACCGGTACGTTCTTGATCTTTGGTTTTCCCTATACTACTGTGATTGATGTGGGTTCAACGCATTCATACGTTGCTAGTAGCATAGTAGAGACCTTGAATTTAGACTTTGAGATTACTTCTAGGCAGATGACAGTGATTAGCCCTCTAGGTCACTCTGTAGTTGTAAATAAGCTGTATAGAGATGTACCCCTAGAACTCCAATGGGTAGTGTTTGTTGCTGATCTGATGGAACTGCCGTTTGGGGAGTTCGATCTGATTCTTGGGATGGACTGGTTGGTTAAGTACCAGGCGAGGTTGGATTGCACGGCTAAGCGCATGTTTCTAAAGACGGCTGAGGATGTCGAGGTGGTCATGATAGGTAATAGAAGAGATTACTTATCCAACGTAGTGTCTGCTTTAAAGGCTGAGAAGATGGTCAGGAAGGGCTGCGAAGCATTTATGGTTCATGTGTATGCCTTGGAGGCTAAAGAGTCTATTGTAGGGAATGTCCGAACAGTAAAGGAATATGTTGATGTGATTCCTGAGGAGCTTCCGGGACTGCCACCGAATCGTGAGGTGGAATTTGGCATAGATCTGTTACCCGGAACCGCGCCAGTGTCTATTTCTCCGTATGGGATGGCGCAAAAGGAGGTAGTGGAATTAAAGGCTCAGATTCAGGAGCTGTTGGACCGAGGCTTTATTAGGACAAGTGTTTCACCTTGGGGAGCGCCAGTACTCTTTGTCAAGAAGAAAGATGGTACAATGCGGATGTGTATAGATTACCGCCAGTTGAACAAGCTGACGATAAAAAACAAGTATCCGTTACCAAGGATAGATGATTTGTTTGATCAGCTGAAGGGTGCAGCGGTATTCTCGAAGATCGACTTAGGGTCTGGGTATCATCAGCTAAAGGTGAAAGCGGCTGATATCCACAAGACGGCGTTTCGTACTCGGTATGGGCACTATGAGTTTCTGGTAATGCCGTTTGGGTTGACTAACGCGCCGGCAGCATTCATGGACATGATGAATAGGGTATTCCAACAGTATTTGGATCAGTTCGTCGTGGTATTTTTAGATGACATCTTGGTGTACTCAAGGACAGAAGCGGAGCATGAAGCACATTTACGAGTAGTATTGCAGATTCTGAAGGAGAAGCAGCTTTATGCTAAGTTTAGTAAGTGCGAGTTCTGGCTTAGGGAGGTGACTTTCTTAGGTCATGTGGTGTCAGCTGAAGGGATTAGAGTGGACCCTCGAAAGATTGAAGCAGTATTGGATTGGAAGCCGCCTAAGTCAGTGGCTGAGATTCGAAGTTTTCTGGGTCTGGAAGGGTATTACCGAAGGTTTGTAGAGGGATTTTCGTTGATCGCAGCACCGATGACCAAGTTGTTAAGAAAAGGAGTCCCGTTTGTGTGGACTGAGAAGCAGCAAGAGAGTTTCGACAACCTAAAGAAGATCTTGACTGAAGCTCCGGTTTTGATTCAACCTGAGGCAGGAAAGGAATTCACGGTATATTGCGATGCATCTCATACGGGTTTGGGTTGTGTGCTGATGCAGGAAGGGAAGGTGGTGGCTTATGCATCTCGGCAGCTAAGGCCACATGAGGTCAATTATCCAAAGCACGACTTAGAGTTAGCGGCTGTAGTCTTCGCCTTGAAGATCTGGAGGCACTACTTGTACGGAGAGAGATCGATAGTCTACACAGATCACAAGAGTCTGAGGTACCTTTTGACTCAAAAGGATTTGAATTTGAGGCAGCGCAGATGGATTGAGTTACTAAAAGACTACGACTGTTCGATTGAGTATCATCCGGGCAAGGCTAACGTGGTGGCAGACGCGTTGAGCCGTAAGGTTGTATCGGACTTAAGAGCGATGTTTGCCCATTTGAGTTTGTTTGACGACGGAAGTATTCTGGCAGAATTGCAGGTTAAGCCGACTTGGGTTGAGCAGATCAGGGAGAAACAGTTAGAGGATGAGGTTCTGAATGCGCAGAAGTTGCAAGTGTAGGACAGTGGTTTGGAGGGTTACAGTTTGTCTAGTGATGGAGTGCTGTGTTTTCAAGGGAGAGCGTGTATGCCGAAGGATATCGAGCTATGGCATATGATTCTTCAGGATGCACATAGCAGCCCATACGCTATGCATCCTGGAGGTAGCAAGATGTATCGGGATCTAAGGGAGCAGTTTTGGTGGCCAGGACTAAAGCGGGAAGTGACGGAGTTTGTAGGTAAGTGTCTGACATGTCAGCAGGTTAAGGCTAAACATCAGTTGCCGTCAGGGTTGCTTCAGCCAGTGAAGATTCCACAGTGGAAGTGGGAAAAGATCACTATGGATTTCATCAGTGGATTACCTCTTACGCCTAGCAAGAAGGACTCAATTCAGGTGATTGTGGATCGTCTGACTAAATCAGCTCACTTCATACCGGTAAGGGTTGATTACTCACTTCAGAGGTTGGCGAAGCTGTATGTGTCAGAGATAGTGAGGTTGCATGGTGTGCCAGTATCGATCATCTCGGATAGGGATCCCAGATTTATGTCAAGGTTTTGGAAAGCGCTGCATCAGGCTTTGGGTACACGTTTGGATTTCAGTACTGCATTCCATCCACAGTCTGACGGGCAGTCGGAAAGGGTTATACAGATTTCAGAGGACATGCTGAGAGGTTGTGTTCTGGACTTCAGAGGTAGCTGGGAAGAGTTTCTGCCATTAGCTGAGTTCGCCTAAAACAATAGTTACCAAGCAAGCATCAAGATGGCACCATATGAGGCGTTGTATGGTAGGAAGTGTCGCTCACCTACTTGTTGGACGAAACTGGGTGAACGTCAGATGTTGGGACCAGAGTTGGTTGCAGAGATTGAAGACAGGGTTAAGTTGATTCAGACTCGATTGAAAGAGGCTTCGGACAGGCAGAAGTCTTATGCCGATCTCAAGCGTAGGGATATAGAGTTTGCCGTGGATGATAAGGTCTTTTTAAAGGTCTCGCCGTGGAAGAAAGTGTTGAGGTTCGGAAGGAAAGGCAAGTTAAGT
This sequence comes from Gossypium australe, assembly GCA_005393395.2. Lineage (NCBI taxonomy): Eukaryota > Viridiplantae > Streptophyta > Magnoliopsida > Malvales > Malvaceae > Gossypium > Gossypium australe. The sequence goes on along the minus strand of CM016621.1, from coordinate 105,324,066 downwards.
CCAAGGTTTATTGGGCCGTATAAGGTACTGAGACGAGTGGGACCAGTAGCTTATCAGCTTGAGTTGCCAGCAGAGCTAAGTCAGATTCACGACGTATTTCATGTCTGCATGCTTAGGCGTTATCGTTCAGATCCATCGCATGTTGTAGCAGTGGAAGAGATCGAGGTGAATCCGGATTTGACCATGGAGGAGGAACCAGTGCAGATTCTAGATCGGGATGTGAAAGTCTTGCGTAGGAAGTCAGTCCCTTTGGTGAAAGTGCTATGGCGAAACCATGGCGTGGAAGAAGCTACGTGGGAACCCGAGGATGTGATGAGGCAGCAATACCATCAACTCTTTTGACCAGGTAATTTCGGGGCCAAAATTATTTTTAAGGGGGGTAGAACTGTAATATCCTGAAATAGGGGTTATTTTGTAACTGCATTGTTTGCTTGTGTTTGGATTGCGGTGTTGTTATTTATGATGTTTTGAGACTTAGGTGTAAGTCTAGTGTAGGCCTGAGTAGTAGGAAAAATTTTAGTTTTTAGGTTTAAGGTAAAAGGAGCTGAAGGAGGATTATAAGTATTTCAAGTAGGATTTTAGCACACGAAAGAGGCTTGGCAAGGTGGCAAGGAGGCGCCACTTAGAGCCTGTGATTGACGCCACTTGCCGGGGAAGGAGGTCTCAGGTTCGAGCTGCAGAAATCGCACCTTTTGCCTTCTATTTTGACGTCAAGGAGGGGGAGATGTTGTGTGCAGTTCAAACTCTGCCTAGTAAGGATGGACCAAGTCAAATTTGTTTGAATGGTTGGCAGAGAGAAAATTTAGGTGTTTGACTAATTCAAATCTATTTGAATTAGTGGCTAGGAGAGACTTTGGGTGTTGGCCGAATTTTGAACTCCTCTTGGGGGGGAGTGGCCGGTTTTGGTAAGGTGTGTAGGGGGGATGCCGAAACCTCCTAGAGTGTTTAGAGTGCATTTTCGGCCAGCCTTTGTTTAGTGTATCAATAGCCGAGATTCTTTCTTTTTGTTTTAGTAGCTAGCCGAACCTTCAGGTGAGCATTTTCACCTTTTTCTTCTTTGAAACCGAAAACCTTAGGCAACATATACCCTTGCCGAAATTTGCACTTGTTCTCTCTTGATTTTATTGTGGCCAAATGCTCTCTTGAGTTCAAAACCTTTTATTTTCATTTTTGCTTTCTTTTCTTCTTATTGATCCTTAGTCGAAACACTTACCCTCTCATTTCTCTCTTTTCTTTTTCCATTTGTGTTAAGCTGAAAGTACTCATTTTCTTCCTCTTTTACTTTCATTTTCTTGGCTCTTTTCAAACTCTTTTGCCGAAACCCCTATCTTCTTTTCACTTCTTTTCTTCCTCTTCTTCCACTCAAACCGAACCTTAACTGCTTGTTTCAAATAACCATAGCCGAATTCTCTTCTCCCTTTTTGTTTAGTTTTGGCCGAAAGTCACAAGCAAGGGTGATCTCTCCTAGTTTTCTCCAATCGGTTTTTTAGAGGAAAGTAAGTGCTCAAGGCCGAATGCCTATTTCTTCTTCTCTCTTTTTCTCTGTCGACTTCTTTAAAGGTAGGAGCTGATTTCGGCATTTGATAGCAAGGGTGTTAATTACCCTTTTTGGGAACCGTTTTGTTGTAGGGTCTCCGGGATTTTGGAAGATCGATCCAACCTCTATTTTTTTTGGCAATCGGTTTTGGTAAGTGGTGGTAAGGATCCATTTGTAAGATCATCTATTCTTTTAAGTATTCAAGCCGAAGGCTATTGATGTAGGTGTTTTTGGATTGCCGATTGTAGGGGAGTGAAGCAGATTCACAAAGCGTGTGGTGGCTAGTATTCAAAGGGCATTTAGGTAAGGTCTCGGGTTTCAAGCGTTAACCCTTTGGGTTTATTTGGTTTGGCCAAATGGCCTATGTGGCTAACCTTAGTTATGGCCGAATGTAGGATCAAGGACCTAGCGTTGTAGATCGACTCTTCGGATTTAGGGCTTGCGTTATAACATGTGTGTAACTTACACACTCTATTACTTAGTAATATATTTTAATAACCTGATAATAATGAAAGCTGAAACAGTATGGATGTTGATATGGTACCCTATGGGTATGTGCACGGATTCGGGTAAGTCCGTTTCGATATGAGTTCTGTTATTCATTATATGATATAATGATTTTATGACTTATATGTGTTATGAGATGTGTACCAAAATATGTTGACATGATTTGCATGGGTTGCATGATTTACATGAGTATGGCATGATGATGGGTGATATGAGAGGAGGGGGAAGATGATATCCGTGTCTTTGGGACACCAGAGGTTTGGCACCTCCAGTGGTTTGGTACCACAGATTAATTTAGTGACTTTGGGTCACCAGAGGTTTGGCACCTCATAGCGACTTGTCCCAGTGGCTCAGTACCACGGTGGGTTGGCCCCACAGTTGACATATCAGGGTCGTCGCCAGTGATTTGGTATCACACGTGGGTTGGCCCCACACTTGGATATTGATATTTTGTGACTTTGGGTCACCAGAGGTTTGGCACCTCATAGCGACTTGTCCCAGTGGCTTAGCACCACAGTGGGTTGGCCCCACAGTTGATATTACGGGATCGTCGCCAGTGATTTGGTATCACACGTGGGTTGGCCCCACAGATGGATTATTCGCGACTTTGGGTCACCAGTGGTTTGGCACCACAATATTGGATATCGTGACTTTGGGTCACCAGTGGTTTGGCACCACCAGTGGTTTGGTACCACACGGGGTAGATAAGGAGTATGGATGGCTAGGGTTGGGGTGCATTACTTATATTGCTTGGTGATATGTGTGTAAACATGTTGCATTAATCGAGAGGAGGGTTTATTCACTGAGTCTTGGTGACTCACCTTCTCTCTTATCATTTCAGGTGACACCTAGATCGCGGACGAGGAGCCGGGTGGACTCGAGGTGGCCATGCTATGAATAAATACGGTCTTTCATGGATTTGGATTTGGTACTTTATTTCATTTACCTCGATTTGGTTTTGTTGGGATTGTAAAAAGGCCTTTTAAATTATATTTGATTATTTATGTGGTTGGATTTGGTTTCAAATATGACTTAACAAACTATTGGTTAACATTTGATAAAATTTGGAAAACATAAGGTTTGCTAAAACTACAAAGCGGCATGTTTTAAAACTTTACCATCGGGTACCACTTTAAATTGAAGAGAACTACAACTCAAACGGTTTTTCAAACTTAAAGTTTTACACACTCAATTTAAATGTTTTAAGCAACTAAAAAGAAACTATTCGCATTTTCAAGTAATATAGAATTGTTTTACTTATGAATTCGACAAACTAGGTTTTAAAAATCCAACCTCGGGTTTTCAAAAACAACAAGAACAGTTTTAACTCATCATGCACCTGCTTTCTACAAAAATAAAAACAACGAGGAAATTTTTACTCAAAACTTGATCCGCTAGCTTGTCTTCTTCAAGATATCTTCCTGTAACATGCTAGATTCGGTCGTGGTGTGTTGACCGGGTTTGGGGTGTTACAAAAATAGCCCCAAATTGTGAATTTACTAGAATACCCTCGGTTTGCAAAATTACCAAAATATCCCTGATTTAAAAAATTTCCAAAGTACCTCTGTTTTGCAAAATTCCCTAAATACCCTGTAGAGTAGATTTACGAAAATACCCTTGGGTTGTGAAATGAAAAAAATACCCCTATGTGACGAGTATGAGTTTTGTGGATGTTACTCATGTGCATGTTGCATTCATATGATATTCTGATTACGATGCATATAGGTAGGAATTATGGTACGGAGGAAGATTTGAGGATCGCATAGTCGCTTGATGACCATGGATCCACCGTTGACTTTGCTGCAACGTTGAGTAGTACCACTGTGAGTGCTACCATTGGTTGTAGAGGATGGGTGGGTCAATTTTTAAATCCCACAGGTGTGTAGGGTTGGAAGGGAAATGGTGTGTAGCGGATGGATTTTTGGGGAGGGATTTGCATTACCTTGTTTTGCATATGATATGATATGATATGAGGTCATTGTGGGCCAAGACCACCGATTTTGATAGGGCTTAGGCCCAATGTGAATATTTGTATGTTGATTTGATTGCCAATGGTTGTACACACTTAGTTTCGAAACTCACACCCTTTATTTAATGTTTCAGGAGATCCTCAATAGACGGCTTGACGTGGGAGCGGACTCGGAGATGGCCACACTACGAGATGTTTAGATTTTGTTTTTTTTTTTTTTTTGGTTTTTGTTTCAAAAAAAAAAAAACACATGGTTTTTAATTGCTTACTTTAGTTAGATGTAATAAGGCCTTGTACTCCATTTTGACTTTAGACTTTGGGTTTTGTTGTTTCAACTATTTACATAATAATTATACCTCAGTAAATATCTTACATTTAAACTTGGTTTCCGAAGTACTTAAAATTATAAAACGGTTTTTTTTTCATTACTTAACAAGACTCAAGGATTTTGGGCTTTTGGGCCTTAAATCTTTAATTAACAAAATCAGTTTTAATTGACAAAATCGTTTGAATTATGCCTTTGATGTGACACGTCGGATTCGGGCCTAACTTCTGGGTCGTGTTTGGGGTGTGTAACACCCCAAACCCGGCCTAGACGTTACGACCGGATCTGGCCTGTCACATGAAAGGAATGTCGAAAAACTGTGCGTTCGTTAAAAAGTTTCTATCCTTTTTGAAATTCCGCGTTTCATCGTTTGTTTATAAAAGTCGATTCATTTAATGCCCATTTTACAAAGTTGTTATTAACTTGAATAAAATTGTATTTGTTGTAAAAATCGAGTTTAAGTAACTTTTGAATAAGAAACGATTTATTATCATTTTAGGAAAATCCCATATTGATCATTTAATAATAAGCAATAACCAAGTTGAAAGCTAAAACCGAATAAAATACCAAAGGCCTTATTACATAACAAAACCCAAATAAAAATAAGCCCAAATAAAAGAAACAAGTTTACGAGAAAACATTGCATGGCCACCACAAGTCCGCCTCAGCTCCCAAATCCGTGATCTAATGATTACCTGCAAAATTAACTAAGGGGTGAGTCATCAAGACTCAGTGTGTAAATCCCCGTCCCAAAGATATAAGCCCTTACGCAGTTTCATATGTAAGTAAGTATGCCATGCAACCCAAAACCTAACCATCCGAGCTCCTGTGTCTACCCCATGTGGTCAAAACCACTGGTGGTCAAAACCACTGGTGACCGACGTCACAAATAATATATGTGTGGTCAAAACCACTGGTGACTGGAGTCACAAATAGTATGTGTGGGGCCAACCCACAATGTGGTCAAAACCACTGATGACAATCCCGTATATCGATATGTGGGGCCAACCCACTATGGTACCAAACCACTAGGACGAGTCACAAAGATAGCAATATGTGGTCAAAACCACTGGTGGTCAAAACCACTGAGACTTAGTCACAAAAATATATATAAAGTGGGGCCAACCCACCGTGTGGTCAAAACCACAGGTGACAGTCTAGAATCATATCTTCCCCCTCCTCTCATCATACCCATGTAATATAACATAATAATTCGTATGCATTATGACATGTATGCAAATCATATATCATAGATAACGTATGAAACGAATTACCATCATAATCAGAATAACAAATACGACATAATCGGGCCAATCAACCTCTAAGGGTATAACAGTAATTTACCTTCTAAGGGTATTTTGGTAATTTACCAACTAAGGGTATTTCAGTAATTTCGTACCTGGAATGGCCTTTCCGGAGGCCCAATGTCGCCTCGAGCGACTCAACTATCATTTTCGGTTTTTACTAGACTATTGGGCCTAAAACCTAATTTTGGCCCATTTGGGCCCACCCGCTCGTGTGGCCCACCTAACACAAATCCAGCCACGTATATAAGTTCCACCTAGTCTAGTTCACTATATACTATACCATCATACATTTTGCACAATTGGGCCCACGGGCCCATTGGGCCCACTTCGGCCCATCGCGGCCCATGCAGCCCTGACCCACAAGAATACTACTGATGGCCTCAACTATCGCGTTGAAGCCCCACACATGCGCTCGCACGCTCGTGTGGCTACTATTGTCGTGACCGGCACTTCGGCTTTTGCCGCTCTTCAACTAGGTAGAGAGAGTTACACACCTGATAGGAATCTGAAGCTGCTAAACCGCGCTCCGAGCACTCCTTTGCCCAACTCCAACCAGGTATGATAACTCTCCTCCTGGAATGCTCTTTATATAGCTAGCTCTTCACCTTCCTTCTTTGTATCTTTCTGATGTGGGATCCTTTCGTCAGTAGAGTTTAAATTCAACTAAAACTCTTACCGTCCAATCCACAAAAGAAATACTCCCTTGCTTCTCATGAGATTCGAACCCAGGCTCCCTTGCAACATAATCCACGCCGCTAACCACTTGGCCACAAGCTCCTCTTGTGCCTTAAGCCATGCGCAACTAAATATAAACTATGGCCCAAATTCTAAGATCCAAGTAAAAGAAACTAAAATGCAAAAGCCAAGACTTGAACCATGGACCTCCTTCCTTCCTTGTGGCGTCACCCCCTTGTCTCTTACGTGGCGTCACTTTGCCACTACACCACACACTCCACTTGTGTCATTTTCCTCCACATTTTATTCTTAAAGCCTACCTACCAACTCCTAGTGTTTTTTTCGCCTAAAACCAAAATTTCCTCAAAGCCGAAGTTCGATCCTGGGACTTCATAGAAGCCCTTTAACCTTCTAAAATCACTTATCTAATAAGTCTAACTGGCATTAATGCCGTTCTAAAAAATTTTAAACGCTACTACGCCTAAGGACCATTGGGCCCAATCCTACTAGGCCCAACTTCGGGATGTTACAAATCTACCCTCCTTAAAGAAATTTCGTCCTCAAAATTTCCAACTAACTAACAGTCACACCTCCTAACCCACCACACTACGCTCTTGCTGTGCACTCTGATCTTAATAAAACTAATATACTTTCTAACTAAATCTTGGAACCCCTTCACATAACACCGAAGAAAACAAATATTTTTCACACATACATACAATTCCTATATTCAAGCATCACATCCACACATCACAGAATAAATACATTCATTCAGCATACACTAAAATATAGTAAAAAGGAAACTTACGGATTTGGTGACGGAGACTCGGGTGCCATACTTCCAGAGAAGAGATATATATTTTTCTAAACCATCCTTTGAAAACATTTTTGAATCCAAACCCACAGCCGAGTTTTTGAACCTAGGCTCTGATACCATAATTGTAACACCCCAAACTCGGCCTAGACATTACGACCGGATCGGCATGTCACATGAAAGGAATGTCTAAAAACTGTGCATTCGTTAAAAAGTTTCTATCCTTTTTGAAACTCCGCGTTTCATCGTTTGTTTATAAAAGCCGATTCATTTAATGCCCATTTTACAAAGTTGTTATTAACTTGAATAAAATTGTATTTGTTGTAAGAATCGAGTTTAAGTAACTTTTGAATAAGAAACGATTTATTATCATTTTAGGAAAATCCCATATTGATCATTTAATAATAAGCAGTAACCAAGTTGGAAGCTAAAACCGAATAAAATACCAAAGGCCTTATTACATACCAAAACCCAAATAAAAATAAGTCCAAATAAAAGAAACAAGTTTACGAGAAAACATTGCATGGCCACCACAATTCCGCCTCAGCTCCCAAATCCGCGATCTAATGATTACCTGCAAAATTAACTAAGGGGTGAGTCATTGAGACTCAGTGCGTAAATCCCCGTCCCAAAGATATAAGCCCTTACACAGTTTCATATGTAAGTAAGTATGCCATGCAACCCAAAACCTAACCATCCGAACTCCTGTGTCTACCCCGTGTGGTCAAAACCACTGGTGGTCAAAACCACTAGTGACCGAGGTCACAAATAATATATGTGTGGTCAAAACCACTGGTGACCGGAGTCACAAATAGTATGTGTGGGGCCAACCCACAATGTGGTCAAAACCACTGATGACAATCTCGTATATCGATATGTGGGGCCAACCCACTGTGGTACCAAACCACTAGGACGAGTCACAAAGATAGCAATATGTGGTCAAAACCACTGGTGGTCAAAACCACTGAGACTTAGTCACAAAAATATATATAAAGTGGGGCCAACCCACCGTGTGGTCAAAACCACTGGTGACAGTCTAGAATCATATCTTCCCCCTCCTCTCATCATACCCATGCAATATGACAAAATAATTCGTATGCATTATGACATGTATGCAAATCATATATCATAGATAACGTATGAAACGAATTACCATCATAATCAGAATAACAAATACAACATAATCGAGCCAATCAACCTCTAAGGGTATAACAGTAATTTACCTTCTAGGGGTATTTTGGTAATTTACCAACTAAGGGTATTTCAGTAATTTCGTACCTGGAATGGCCTTTCCGAAGGCCCAATGTCGTCCCGAGCGACTCAACTATCATTTTTGGTCTTTACCGGACTATTGGGCCTAAAACCTAATTTCGGCCCATTTGGGCCCACCCGCTCGTGTGGCCCACCTAACACAAATCCAGCCACGTATATAAGTTCCACCTAGTCTAGTTCACTATATACTATACCATCATACATTTTGCTCAATTGGGCCCATGGGCCCTTTGGGCCCACTTAGGCCCATCGCGGCCCAAGCAGCCCCAACCCACAAGAATACTACTGATGGCCTCAACTATCGCGTCGAAGCCCCACACGTGCGCTCGCACGCTCGTGTGGCTACTATTGCCATGACCGGCACTTCGGCATTTGCTGCTCTACAACTAGAGTAGAGAGAGTTACACACCTGATAGGAATCTGAAGCTGCTAAACCGCGCTCCGAGCACTCCTTTGCCCAACGCCAACCAGGTATGATAACTCTCCTCCTGGAATGCTCTTTATATAGCTAGCTCTTCACCTTCCTTCTTTGTATCTTTCCGATGTGGGATCCCTTCGTCAGTAGAGTTTAAATTCAACTGAAACTCTTACCGTCCAATCCGCAAAATAAATACTCCCTTGCTTCTCATGAGATTCGAACCCAGGCTCCCTTGTAACATAATCCACGCCGCTAACCACTTTGCCACAAGCTCCTCTTGTGCCATAAACCATGCGCAACTAAATATAAACTATGGCCCAAATTCTAAGATCCAAGTAAAAGAAACTAAAATGCAAAAGCCAAGACTTGAACCTTGGTCCTCCTTCCTTCCTTGTGGCGTCACCCCTTTGTCTCTTATGTGGCGTCACTTTGCCACTACACCACACACTCCACTTGTGTCATTTTCCTCCACATTTTATTCTTAAAGCCTACCTACCAACTCCCAGGGTTTTTTTTTGCCTAAAACCAAAATTTCCCCAAAGCCGAAGTTCGATCCCGGGACTTCATAGAAGCCCTCTAACCTTCCAAAATCACTTATCTAATAAGTCTAACTTGCATTAATGCCGTTCTCAAAAATTTTAAACGCTACTATGCCTAAGGCCCATTGGGCCCAATCCTACTAGGCCCAACTTCGGGATGTTACAGGGTGCTACAAGTTTTTCTATTTGTCCGGTAACGCTTTTAACCCTAATTTTGTGACAGATACGGGTTAGGGGTGTTACATTTGAAGTAGGGACACAGCCGTGTCCCAGCCTGTGTCCATGCCCGTATAACTCTCTGACTTGGTTCAACGGTCAAGCCACATTCCCGTGTGCCAGGTCGTGTGCTAGGCCATGTAACTGCCTGACTTGCAACCTTTTAAAACCTACAGGGGACACATGGCCTTGTCACGGCTGAGACACACGCCCGTGTCTTAGGCCATGTGGACAAGAAATAAGCCATTTTCAAGCCTTTCTTTCACCCAATCCATCCTCACGCCCTCAAGTCATTTACACAAACAAGCAAGCTTAAAAGCATACCTAAAACATGCATAAGAAAGCTAGATCAATATGGTATCTATCCATACAACCAATATGCCAAAAGACGCTTCAATCACAAATCATCAAATCAACCAAAACATAAACACATTTGGCATAAATCAACCACAGACAACAACCTAATTTCATGCCAAGCCATAGCACAATTAACCATATGCCAAACACATCTAAACATACCAATTTGGTCACTCAAAACATATCATCACTTAACCATTTTAACATTAGCCATCGTAACACCAAAATGCCAAAATGTCATCAACAATGTAACCATATATTTACATACCAAACATAACAACTAGATCATCAAACATAATTCACCTATACATGCCATTGTAACTGATAAACCGTAATATGAACATATTTTAATCCCACATTTAACATACTTTTGGATGATTTAAGCCTTGAATTGTGGAATTTGGTGCTCTTAATCCTTTGTTTCCATGTTTTATACTTAGGAAAGCATCGGAGGATGAAAAGAATAAGAAATGGGCCTAAAATAGAGTAAATGGGCCAAATCACGAAATTGACACGACCTAGGCCCAAGACTACACGGCCGTGCCTCATCAACAGACCCGAACACGGCCTGGCCACAATTCATACAGGCGTGTGCCACGGGCGTGTCCCTACCGTGACAAAGAGGAATTTTACTCGGATTAGGGTACTTAGAGGCACAGAAAGCCATCCCAAAAGCCTATATAAACACTCTAGAGGCCAACCTGAGGGGGCGTCCAATTAGGCATCCAGTTAGGCCGAAGAGCCAAGCCAGAGAGGTTAGAATTGTGGAATTTACTCGAAGAAAGCCAGTTAATTCATCTCAAGAAGCCGAAATCATACTCAAGACGGAGGATCTTCCCTTTAATTTCCTTCAGGGGGTTTTAGGGTTTTTCTTATGTTTTGTTTTATATTTTCTTCTAAGACGTATTCTTTTATGATTATGAACTAAACCCCTCAAATACCTGAGGGGGATGAAACCTAAGACGGATCTTGTTATTATTTTCTGAACTATATGATAAATACTTGATTTGTTCTAAATTATGTGTTCTTAAATCTTGTTTTGATATTTTAGGATATTGATTCAAGTATTGATGTATTAGGCAGTGTAACACCCCTTACCCGTATTTAACGCTGGAATAGGGTACGAGGCATTACCAAAACACAGACACTTGTAAACGTATTAAACTGAGTCATAAAATTTCATCCAAATTATACAAAATGAACTGCTAAATATTAAAGGCCAACATTTTAAGCCAAACCAATTATAACATATACAAATGACTAATTCCCTATACATGCCATAAACTTAAGAGGTTTGTATTCACTTTTACCCCACGATGATAACTTGATGGTGTGATTACATCCCCGGCGATCTCCAACTCGAGTTAGCGTACAACCCTATAAGATATGGGAAATGAAGGGAAGTAAGCTACAAAGCTTAGTAAGTAAGTATGTAAATAATAAGTGATTTATTAACAGGATTTTATAAATCTTCACAATATGTTCTCAAGATAATACAATCATATTTGCACATAGTTCCACTTTTTATTCATGTTCATATCAAGCTGTCTACTCGAGTCACAGTCACTAAATTATTTATATCTTTAGCTACGGAACTCCAAATTAAGATTCAATAATTTTCCCTAAAACTAGAATCAAATATCTTATTACCATAAAATTTTCATAATGTTTGGTTTAGCCAATTAGTACAGTTTATTCTTCAAAGTCTCCCCTGTTCTGTTGTCCAACAGTTCCTACAATTCTTCGCTAAAATTTAATTATCTTTTCGTACAGAATTCAAATTATGTTCTAGTTTATTTTTGATAAAAATAAACTCAATAAGGAATCTAACCATATAAATTATGTTCCAAATATTATTTTTGTACAATTTTCAATGAGTTTTCCAAGTCAGAACAGGGGAACTTTAAATCACTCTGGACCAGTCTCAAAAAAATATAAATATCTCATCATATACAAATCATTTGCTTTCTCTGTTTCTTTTATATGAAAATAGACTCAATAAGCTTTAAATCAATATCTCATCCAACATATAATTCAATTTCTACTGTTTATGGTTATTTTCAAAATCACGTAACTGCTGCTATTTCAATCTATTTTACTAAAAATTTTACTCTCCCATGTTTTCTTTATATTACTTCCATATATGCACACATAACACCAAGCATGTTCAATATTAGCCATACAAATGAATAATCATTACCAATATTTACGAGTACTCATTGGCACTCACACCATATCAGCCTTACCACAATTTCAATCACGTATCACATATCAACCACATTTTGCACATATACACATAGTCACATGCACCCTTGCTCACACGTACATTTGCCACATTTCTCAATTGATCACATCCACTCTTACACTTATTCATAACATGATCACACCAATCACCATTACTAATTTATCTCGTTGAACCCCTTCGAAAAACACTCGATACTCGGTGGTCTCAGCACATAACTCGAGTTAGCATACAACCCTATAAGATGTGGGAAATGAAGGGAAGTAAGCTACAAAGCTTAGTAAGTAAGTATGTAAATAATAAGTGATTTATTAATAGGCTTTTATAAATCTTCACAATATGTTCTCAAGATAATACAATCATATTTGCACATAGTTCCACTTTTTATTCATGTTCATCTCAAGTTGTCTACTCGAGTCACAGTCACTAAATGATTTATATCTTGAGCTACAGAACTCCAAATTAAGATCCAATAATTTTCCCTGAAACTAGACTCAAATATCTTATTACCATAAAATTTTCAGAATTTTTGGTTTAGCCAATTAGGACAGTTTATTCTTCAAATTCTCCCCTGTTCTGCTGTCCAACAGTTCTGACCATTCTTCGCTAAAATTTAATTATCTTTTCGTACAGAATTCAAATTATGTTCTAGTTTGTTTCTTATAAAAATAAACTCAATGAGGAATCTAACCATATAAATTATGTTCCAAAAATTATTTTTTGTACAATTTTCAATGAGTTTTCCAAGTCAGAACATGGGATCTTTAAATCACTCTGAACTAGTCTCACAAAAATCTAAATATCTCATCATATACAAATCCTATGCTTTCTCTGTTTCTTTTATATGAAAATATACTGCTGCTATTTCGATCTATTTTACTGAAAATCTTACTCTCCCATGTTTTTTTATATTACTTCCATATATGCACACATAACACCAAGCATGTTCAATACTAGCCATACAAATGAATAATCATTACCAATATTTACGAGTACTCATAATGGCGCTCACACCATATCAGCCTTACCACAATTTCAATCACGTATCACATATCAAACACATTATGCACATATACACATAGTTACATGCACCCTTGTTCACACGTACATTTGCCACATTTATCAATTGATCACATTCACTCTTGCACTTATTCATAACATGATCACACCAATCACCATTAGTAATTTATTTCGTTGAACCCCTTCGGAAAACACCCGATACTCGGTGGTCTTAGCACATAGCTCCACCTACACATAACTCAGCTTTCTTGTACACATGGTGAAGGCCTCTTATCACCCATGTGACCTAGCCATTCCATCTCGTAGCTTTCTTGTCTACATGGTGTCCAACACTAGGAACCACTCTTGTGACCTAGCTACTCATAACCCGTAACTTTCTTGCACACATGGTATACACACAGTATTACACATGTGACCTAGTTACATATGAAATTATTATCCCGTAGCTTTCTTGCACATATGGTGAAAGTCCATTATCATCCATGTGGCCTAGCTACATATCAAATTTTGCCATCTCATTCTTGTGCACACGGTGAAGGTCCCTTATCACTCGTGTGACCTAGCTACATATTGTCCGTATCTCTCGGTTTTCCGAAGGTTCAATCGAGAACTTCTCATTCCATACATTTTCATATTTTAGTTATCACCCAATGATTTCCATAATATCTAGCAAAATAATTATTGAACAAGTAAAATAAATGCATTAGTTACATATCAACTTTCCATTTCACATAATAACCATAGTCATAGAAAACACCTTTAAGCACAACATTATTATTAAATCAATTCACCAACATAATATACAAATCATGTAATTCAACAAAATCAATTTAATACCACAATTTAGGTTTCAAACATACATTACTACATTATTGCATTATTATTTACACACCAACTTACCTCCGATCCAGAAACGGCAATTTATCAACTTTCTCGATTTTTTATTTTCCTCTCGTTCTAGGTCCAAAACTCGTTTTTCGGGGTCTAAAACATCACATTTCACTTATTTAATTAATGTACTACTCAAAATAGTCCCTAACTCAAACTTTTGTAAAATTACAATTTTGCCCATAAAATTTTACATATTTACACTTTTGCCCCAATACTCGAAAATTAAACTTCAGCCCTTATTCTTATGTTTTATAACATTCTGATCATTTTTTCCTTCTATGGAAACATCAAATTCTTACTCTAACATACACTTATGGACATTAGGTATTTTTACCGATTATGTCGTTTTACTCGTTTTCACTTAAAATCGCTTAGTAAAAGTTGTTTAACATAATTTCAAGCTTCATATTCTACCATAAAACATCAAAATACACACCTTTCACCTATGGGTAATTTTCCAAAGGTGAACCCTAGCATGAATTATTGGTAGCATAAGCTACATTGAGCTACCGGGACTCTAAAACCGTAAATAATTTGAAAAATGGGGCTAGAACGGACTTACCATGAGCTTGGAAAGTTATGAAAACCCTAACCATGTCTTCCCTTGGTAAATGTCGTCCATATGAAGAAGATGGACAAATTTGGCATTTTAATTTTGTTTTTAATTCATTTAATTTACAAAAAGACTAAAATGCCCTTAAAAAATATCTTATCTAACATATACCATATCCATTTTTGTCCAAAAATTTAACCAATGGGCTAATTACATTTAAGAACCTCTACTTTAAATTTTCATAGCAATTTGACACCTCTAACTTCTAGAACTCAAGTTTTGCACTTTTTACAATTTAGTCCTTTTGACTAAATTGAGTGGCCAAACGTCAAAATTTTCGAACGAAATTTTAACGAAATTGTTCCGTGAAATTGTAGACCATAAAAATATAATAAATTTTTTTTTTCTTACGTTGGATTTGTGGTCCCGAAACCACTGTTTCGACTAGGCCCTAATTCGGGATGTTACAGGCAGAGGAGGAATAGACACTATCTAAGAGTAGATCTAGCATAACTAAGTGGAGTTGGTCGCAACCCTAGAGATAGGATAATGAAAATCTGTTGGATTAGGGTCAAACCTAATATTGGAGTCCATAAATCGAGTTAATGCAATTCTAAGGGTTTTAATTAGAAATAGATTTCAATTAATCAAACTAGTGTTAGACGTTAGTAGCCTCGAGAGAGGTATTAATATAAATTAGGGAATCCTACAGATCAAGTGAATAAATCGTCTGGTTCAGAGTTAAATAACAAGTGAAGTCTAGGTGGATTCTTCCTTAGGTATTGTCTTAATCAATTGGTTTTTCCCACAAGTATTTTCTCCAATTCATTCTTTTTGTCTTAGCATCTTTAGCTTAATAGATAGTTAATTTTAGATTAATTAATAATTCCCTTAATTCTTAGGCTAAATAATAAAAAGAAAGTTAGTATTAGTACTTGTAGTTCCTTTGGGTTTGACAATCCGGTCTTGCCACTAAGCTATACTATTGTTCGATAGGTGCGCTTGCCTCCATCGTTGTCATAGTTAGTTTCTAGGCTCGATCATTTTCTTTATAAATTTTTAAGACTCTGACACACAATCAAGTTTTTGGCGCCGTTGCCGGGGGACTAAAATATTAAGAACGCTCAATTTTTATTACTTTAGCCATTTTTATTTTTGCAATTTATTTTTATTTTTATTTTGCATTTAAATTTGCTAATTTTTCTTCTTTTATTTGTTCTTAGGAGGTACCTCTAGTTTATGACTAGAAGGAACCCAATAGGACCCCTATTTTACGACTGTGATATTGAAGGTACTGTTCGCAAAAATCGTAAGAGAAATAAGGCGAAGCTTAAATTACATAGAAGAAGAGCAAGAAATCGAAACTAATACCACCAAAGAGATGGCTGAGAATAATCTGATACCTCCGGTGGTGGCCGAACATCATGCTCCTCGAACTATGTATGATTATGCTAAACCTAATTTAACAGGAACTGAGTCAAGTATTGTTAGACCTGGTATTGTTGCAAATAATTTTGAACTGAAACCTAACACTATTCAGATGATACAATAATTTGTTCAGTTTGATGGTTTGCAGGATAAAGATCCAAACAATCACTTGGCAAATTTCCTAGAATTTTGCGATACTTTCAAAATAAATGGTGTTTCTGGTGATGCCATCCGTCTTCGATTATTTCCCTTTTCTTTGAGGAATAAAGCTAAACAGTGGTTGCATTCTCTTCCACGAGGATCAATCACTACATGGGAACAAATGACCAAAAAATTTTTATTAAAATATTTTCCGCCGGCTAAAATGGCCAAGTTAAGGAATGATATCTCTTATTTTGTGCAGATAAATTTAGAAACACTTTATGATGCATGGGAGAGATACAAAGTTAAGAAGGTGCCCACACCATGGATTACCCTTGTGGCTAAGGTCCAAACTTTTTACAATGGTGTGAACCCTTCACGAGGCAATTGATAGATTCAGCCGCCGGCGGAACCTTAAATAACAAAACACCAGAGGCTGCTTACGAGTTCATTGAAGAGATGTCGCTGAATAATTATCAGTGGCAAGTCACAATGACAAAGCCAACGAAAGTAGCCAGTGTTTTCAACCTCGACGCAGTAACCATGCTATCAAATCAGGTAGAGATGTTAAATAAAAAGGTTGATGGTTTATGTGGTTCTTTGCAGGTACATCCAGTTATGCAGTACGATACGAATGGAGAGGGATGAACAACACAGACTATCCACCTCACAACCCGAACGCTGAAAATGAGCAAGTTCACTATATGGGTAACAATTTCAAATCTCAAAATAACCCTTATAGGAAATCTTATAATCCAGGTTGGAGGAACCACCCCAATTTTTCATGGGGTGGTCAAGGAAATCAGAGACAACAACCCCCTCCAAACTTCCAACAACAGCCCTACCCATAGGAAAAGAAGCCGAACCTTGAAGAGATGCTGATAAAATTCATAGCAGTATCAGAAACACGTTTCCAAAACACTGAGACAACACTAAAAAATCAACAAGCATCGATTCAAAGGATCGAGAAACAATTAGGGCAACTGGCTAACCTGATCTTTGAACGACCACAAGGAAGCTTGCCAAGCAACACTGAAACTAACCCAAAGGAGCAACTTCAAGCCATAACAGCTCAAGATAGTGTAGGGTTAGATGAGCCTACAGTAAGCTAAGAGAATGTGGTAAAGGAAGGTAAAGATGAGGTAAACCATGATAAGCCAAAATCGATAATTAAATAGTACCAGCCACGTACACCGTACCCCGATGCGATAAAGAAGGACAACACAGACTAACAGTTTGGTAAATTCCTTAAACTCTTAAAGAAATTACATATTAACTTACCATTTCTTGAAGCTCTTTCGCAGATGCCAGATTCAAGGAAATTTTTAAAAGAGCTGTTAACAAACAAAAGGAAGTTAGACGAGGAATCGCATGTGGAACTAAACGTAGTGTGCTCAGTAATGTTGCAAAACAAACTACCACAAAAATTAAAAGATCTAGGGAGTTTTGCAATTCCATGTTTAATTGGTAGTTTATCTGTTGATAGTGCTTTAGCTGATTTAGGGGCAAGCATCAATGTTATGCCTTATAAATTATTTAAACAATTAGGTCTAGGGAAACCCAAACAAACTAGGATGAGCATTCAATTAGCTGATAAAACTGTTAGAATTCCTAGGGGTATAATTGAAGATGTTCTTGTGAAATTTGATAAATTCGTATTCCCAGTAGACTTTGTCATTTTAGACGTGGACGAGGACAATAGTATCCCCTTAATTTTAGGAAGACCCTTTTTAGCAACTGCCAGGACTAAAATTGATGTCAGCGCAGGTGAACTCATACTTTGTGTAGGTGACGTATCAATCAGTCTCTAGGCTCTTGACTCAATTAGGACATCGAGTAATCAAGGTGAGAAAATTAATTTTATTAATGGCCATTCGGTTAAACCTTCTTTTCAGGAAGCACCAAGGAACAACACAACTGAACCAGACCCTAGACCTCATGCCAACAAAGGAAATAACTCATGAGGAACGAAGGCTTCAGATCGATGAGCTAGACGAGTTGAAGACACACTTCAAAGAGAAATGAGGAATACACAAAGCAGAACCAACACCATTCCGGGGGACAAGCGAATTTAAGATCAGAGATCAATTATTGTTAGATAAGGCAAACCCTTGAACACCTCCTCCTGACCCTAATACAAAAGAAGAAATCACTTTTAGGGTACTCAATGTTTTCCTATACGAAACAGTCAAGGTAAGTAATCCTATATTCAGCACTTTTAAAGTAAATGCTACTCGACTTCAGCTATATACTGATAAAAGGACTGATAGCATGAGGAAGGACTTTCAACTCCTGAAATCACCATGAATGTGCGAATGAGAGGTAAGTCAAGCTTAAGACTATAAACGAGCGCTTTTCGGGAGGCAACCCGAGCACTAACCCCATTAATCTTCACATTTTTTATTGTTTCTTTAATTTTTCCTTTTTTTAGCACCTAACTATAAACAAACCAAGTATAGATTTCCATACCACACGGCCATGGCCGTGACTGTGTGAATGCTACGGATGTACGTACTGACATGGCAGAGATAGTACGAAATAGAATGAAAAATATCTTCAAGCCACGGGCCCTCAACTGAGCACCATGGCCGTGCGATGCAGCCATGGCCGACACTGTTTTAGCAACACGGGCGTGGCGACCTGCACATGGTCGTGGGAGATACGAACGGAGTATAACACGGCCGTGCGACATGGTCGTGTGATTCGACATGCCCACGGTACACGGGCGTGGGGATATACCAGACCTGAAATTTCTATTTAAACCACCCCTCTCTTCATCTGACCTACTCTCAACCCTTCTTCTTCCTTTACACTCCCGTTCTTTTTCATTGTCATTCTTCTTGATTCCCCTTAACTTTAGATCTAACCACATCCATGTCAAAGAAACGGAAGAATCCTCGCACAGTCTCCCTCTGTGAGACCGATCTACATAAGTTCATGCCGGCCGCTTCATTAACTCGACAGGAAAAGGACCTTTGAGTCCATTTAACTTTTCTTCTTAGTTTCCCTTTTCCTTTATTTTCCTTTCCTTTATTTTCCTTTTACTTAGTTTAATCTATTTTATTTCGTTTTCTTTGATTTAGGTTCTAAAGGCTGCTAGGGAATCACCACAACATGACCATAGCCACCCCACCACAGCTTTAGAAATCACACCCACCTCGCGAACCATCTATCAATAACGACTCTTCGGTCCATTAATCTGTTCTTTTAATTTTATTTTACTTTCTATTTTCTTTCTCTTTATCTTTCTTGTCTTTAAATATATATTTAGTATATTTTGAATTATTATTATTATTTCCTGGCTACTTCTTCACGAGCTTCCCAATTTCTTCATCTAGCACAAAGATTATCGGCGGCCACCACACCACGACACTCCCAACTCAAGGAAGCCATCCAAATTCAGGAAGTTTCACCTCTCTCTTTCTCTTAAATTTCATATATATCTTTGTACATTGAGGGCAATGTACATCTTAAGTGTGGGGGTGAATATTTATTTCAAGAAAGTGCCTAACTTTCTGCATTATTCTCAAATCCCTGAATTATACCTTGTTCTTAAGTAATTTTCTCATATTATGAGTAGAATAAATTTCTTTTGAATCATGATTTTTATTGATATGTTTTCGAATAAGTCATTGATAATTGTGCAGTGATGATTTATACTTTAGGAGACTAGAGAATCAAGCATGATAAGTTCATTTTCAAAAATTAAAAATTTGCTAGGTTGTCTCCTCGTATCTAATTAATACCTTGAAGTTTGAAATTTACAAGGTTGATATCAAAAACCCATAATTTTTGTGAGATTTTGAGCCTTTTAGAGCATACATTCTTTCGTGCTCACTTTTTGATTATGAGTATGTCAACATTGATTTGTTATTCTAGAACTTGCTTCGATTATACATGTTAAGACCACATTATTGATTTGATATACTAAGATGATAAAGGCAATTAGTATTTAACCTACTCACTCCACTAAAAAGCTTACCCTCACAATTAACCCCTAGTGAACCCCTTTGATCCTAACAACCCTTTTATTGACTCAGCTACTAATATTAACCCATAACCCATCTTGTATTTGTTATCACTATTCCTTGACTCCCTTTTTGTCGAGATTTGATTTTGAACAGTTTCCTAACTAGTTCTATATTTTAGTTGTTAAAGTTCTTTCTCATTATTGTAATGATTTGTTCTTTAAAAAAATCGAAGTATATTCATTATTAGTTCTTTAATTAAGTGAGCTTATATGTTTAAATTCCATATCTTGAAGAAAAAGCTCGTATCAGTAGTATTACAAATTTTCAATTGATGTAATTATTTAAGATTAGTTCATTTTTCTAGTTAGGAAAATTGTCAATTCAATCTCGATTCTAACCTTCTAATTCAGCCTTTATCCACACCTTTAACCCAAGCCCCATTACAACCCTTTTTAAAGACCTTTTGATTTGTGTATCATCTCATTATACAGTGGTGAAGATTTGATTTTCATGCAAGCCTATGGGATTAACTTTTCATGTTCAAATTTTGAGTGCTTAATTTTGAACCTTAAACACTTTGAGTGATTTGAGTGAATCTTTAGTGAGGATGTCAACACTTGTCGTTTTTGAATTAAAGGTGATTATTTAGGTAAAGGGAAACACCTATATTTTTATGCTACAAAAACTATGACTTTGATTGTTTGAATCTTTAAGACCCGTTACTTAAATTATCAATGTATGAATTATCTTTGAATTATGATGGAACACTACGGATGATTATTATGAATCAAGGAAGTTCATTTTTAATTGTGAGTTGAGAATTTTTCTTGAGGACAAGTAAATGCTTAAGTGTGAGGGTATTGGATAAATCGTAATATGAACATATTTTAATCCCACGTTTAACATACTTTTGGATGATTTAAGCCTTGAATTGTGGAATTTGGTACTCTTAATCCTTTGTTTCCATGTTTTATACTTAGGAAAGCACCGGAGGATGAAAAAAACAAGAAACGGGCCTAAAACAGAGTAAATGGGCCAAATCACGAAATCGACACGGCATGGGCCCAAGACCACACTACCGTGCCTCATCAATAGACCCGAACACGACCTGACCACGATTCACATGGGCGTGTGCCATGGGCGTGTCCCTGCCTTGTCAAAGAGGAATTTTACTCGGATTAGAGTACTTAGAGGCAAAAAAAGCCATCCCAAAAGCCTATATAAACACCCTAGAGGCCAACCTAAGGGGGCGTCCAGTTAGACCGAAGAGCCAAGACAGAGAGGCCAGAATTGTGGAATTTACTCGAAGAAAGCCAGTTAATTCATCTCAAGAAGCCGAAATCATACTCAAGATGGAGGATCTTCCCTTCAATTTCCTTCAGGGGGTTTTAGGGTTTTTCTTATGTTTTATTTTATATTTTCTTTTGAGATGTATTCTTTTATGATTATCAACTAAACCCCTCAAATACCTGAGGGGGATGAAACCTAACACGGATCTTGTTATTGTTTTCTGAACTATATGATAAATACTTGATTTGTTCTTAATTGTGTGTTCTTAATTCTTGTTTTGATATTTCAGGATATTGATTCAAGTATTGATGTGCTTAGGCAGTGGAGGAATAGACCCTGTCTAAGAGTAGATTTAGCATAATTAAGCAGAGTTGAGATAGGATTACAAAAATCTACCGGATTAGGGTCAAACCTAATATGGGAGTCCATAGATCGAGATAATGCAATTCTAGGGGTTTTAATTAGAAAGGGATTTCAGTTAATCAACCTAGGGTTAGACGTTAGTAGCCTCGAGAGAGGTATTAATATAAATTAGGGAATCCTACGGATCAAGTCAATTGAATAAATCGTCTGGTTCAGAGTTAAATAACAAGTGAAGTCTAGGTGGATTCTTCCTCGGGTATGGTCTTAATCAATTGGCTTTTCGCACAAGTATTTTCCCCAATTCATTCTCTTTGTCTTAGCATCTTTAGCTTAATAGATAGTTAATTTTAGATTAATTAATAATTCCCTTAATTCTTAGGCTAAATAATAAAAAGAAAGTTAGTATTAGTACTTTTAGTTCCTTTGGGTTCTACAATCCGATCTTGCCGCTAAGCTATACTACTGTTCGATAGGTGCGCTTGCCTCCATCATTGTCATAGTTAGTTTCTAGGCTCGATCATTCTCTTTATAATTTTATAAGACTCTAACACACGATCAGTATCCTTTTCTCAAAACATCAAAATATACGGAAATAGTCGCAGGATAGTGTGATAGGTCTTCGATGAGCTTCCAAACCGAACGAGCTTGTATAGGTTATGATAAATCACTCACACTATTAATCGGCCTATTTCGGTATATATAGTAAATCAAATATTGTTATAATGGCATGTATAGGTTATGTAGTCAATAATGGCGAGTAAATATTTTGAATGAAACTAGCCATTGGACACTTACCATATCCTTTCAAATTCATGCCCATTGAACCGTTAGAATATCATTGGATACGCGGAATAGCTCACACGAAGTGTGCTATTCATAAAATTGTAATATTTTCTATCATATATATAATTTCTCATACGAGTTGTGCCAAAATGTATGTTACACGATGCTGCTCACACGAGCTATGGAGTATCAGTAACACTTGCCAGGCCTCAACCATCGGTGTCATTTGTATCTTATGAATTCCTAAGGTTCAAACGGGGCGCGATAGGCGTCATAACAATCATTGGATTTGCATCAATCATTTACATAACAATCCATAATTTACATATAGCTCAAAAGATAGCATTAAAACATTACATAATTACACGAACTTACCTTGACAATAAAGGTGTAGAAACGGAATCGACTAATCCAAAGCTTTTTCTTTACCCGATCTAAAGTCGTACGAGGTCAATCTTGATCTAAATAAAAAAATTCAATCTATTTAATAACCATTCTATTCAATTCAATCCAAATTCATATTTTTGCAAAATTACAGTTTTGCCCCTATTATTTTTATTTTACTACAATTTAGTCATTAAGTTCGTAATTTAAAATTCATGCAATTTCATCCCTACCCAAGCTAGTCTAATTTCATATAGGGCCATATCAAATCATACAATTCGTTATTTCACAATTTTCACCATGTATTTTACACATTTTACAATTAAATCCCTGTTTGACATTTTCAACAAAATCACTTTACAAAAGTTGTTTATCTATCAACAAAGATTCATTTTCTTCCATAAAACATAAAAAACCACATGAATATATTCATGGCAAAACCCTACCCTTTTAACAGTTTTGTAAATTAGTCCCTGAGCTAGCTAGATTGAGTTACAACAACTCCCAAAATACAAAAATCTTTAAAAATGGGATGAAAAATGCTTACATGCAAGAGGAAGAGATGACTGAATGCTTCAAAGCCCTAAGTGTTCTTTCTTTTTTCTTCAATTTCAGTGGTATCACCCAAGGTTGAAGATGATACATCTTTTACTTAATTTTAATTATGATACATCTTTCCTAGGGTCTTCATGCAAAATCTCTAGGGAAGATGATGATAAATGATGATGTTTTCATCTTTTTATTGTTTATCATATTTTTTCTTCAATTTCAGTGGTATATAGCGGCTTCGAGCTTGTGATTTGGGCCTAATGAAATTGACATGGGCCTAATGGGCCATATGGATATGATTTGGGTCTAATGGGCTATATGAATGAGATTTGGGCCTAATGGGCCATATAGATGTGATTTGGGCCTAATGGGCCATATGCATGGGATTGGGCTTAGTGGGTCGTTTGCATGTATGTAGGCTTATTTGGGCTTTGTACATGGGTTTGATCTTAGTATCTGAAAACTGCTAAAACATACATAAAACTTAAACACAAAATTTCAACCGTGGACAAGTCATAAGGTTGAGGTGTGGTAATGGGTATATGCATGTCTAGAATTGGATCTAGAGAGAGCTTGGTACTTAAGCGGTCTCAAGGACCCACCTCTTCTTCTCTAAAATCCTACCTGGTGCATAGTGCCTGCTCACTTTGACCAATAGGGACTTGTTAACGGGCCCATGTAGGTACTGAGTCCATAAAACTTAAGAATAATTGAAATGCCCTTAAGGAAGAAAATGACTAAAATACCCCTGGTCTGGAAAATCACCAAAGTACCCCTCATTTTCCTGAATTATCAAAAATACCCCCGATGCAGAAATTTACGAAAAAAACCTGTAGGGTAGAATTACGACAATAGCCCTAGGTAGTGAAATGACTAAAATACCCCTAAGTGCTTAATGTGTGAAAATGTGTGTTGCAATCATGAAAAGTATGTTGCACTTGGGTGGGTTTTGATTATACGGAGAAATATATGTGAGGATCACATAGTCGCTCGATGACCGTGGATCCACCGGTGGTTTTAAGCCCATTATAGCAGCTTGCTGCAATGTTTGAGTAGTGCCGCTACTAGTGCTACCTTTTGAGTGTAGGGATGGATGGGTTGATATTTATATCCCCACATGAGTGTTGGGTTGGAAGGGAAATGGAGAGCAGGGTTGGATTTGGGATGGGTGCATTGCATTATTGTGATATTGTTTTGATATGAGGTCATTGTGGGCTAAGACCTAAGACCAAAGAATTTGATAGGGCTTAGGCCCAATGTGATATTTTCATGATTTGATTGGGTGACCAAGGGTCGTACACACTGAGTTTCGAAACTCACACCCTTTTATTTAATGTTTTAGGTGATTCTCAGTAGACGGCTCGACGTAGAAGAGCACTCGGAGGTGGCCACATTGCAAGTAGTTTTATTTAGTTTTGAAAGACTTAGTTTTAATTACTTCATTGTAATAAGGCCTTGTATCTCCGATTTGACTTTAGATTTTGAATTTTGTCATTGTTTCAATTGTTTACTTAATTGTTAAACTTAGATAAATTTCATAAGTTTAAACATGGTTTTCGAAATACTTAAAACATGGGCTTTTATCCCAACTTAATAAATTTCAAGGATTTTGAGTTTCTAAGTCTTAAATCTAGATTTTTAACTTAGTAAAATTGTTTTGAATTATTCCTTTGATGTGGCATTCCCAGATTCGGCCATAATGTCTGGGTCGGGTCTGTGGTGTCACATTTAGTGGTATCAGAGCCCGGTTGCAAAGCTGGGGTTGTGAAATGGGCCTTAGATTTTGGGTTTTTAAAACGAATAGATTAAAAAGTTTGTGCAGGATTCTTGAAGTGTGGTCCATCGAGCCCTCGACGTCGAGCCAAGTAAGTTTTTTCGTTATTACACTTGTTTAAATTACTGAACTGTATTTAGATATTGGGATACTTTAAACAATAGGTTCTTAGAGACTAAAGCCAGTAGGAAACTTAAGCTTGTAGTGGATTTACGACAGCGAAACAACTTTTAAATTGTTACTTGCATAAGACATGTGCTTTAAGTAGTGGAACTATGAACTAATTTCATAAAAATTTTAATCCAGAAATACGCAATGATGAGAGCTAGAAGAGGTGCAAGAGGCCGTGGAAGTGTTAGGGCTGGGTCGTCGGCATCGGGCCATATGCCCAACATTGGAGTAAGGGAGGCTCTGGCATCACCAATAGCTGAAACAGGACCATATGAACGGGCTGCCGCTACAGAAGATGCAGTATCGCAGGTCATGTTAAGGATCTTAGAAAGGATCGTCGGGCCCAATAATGATACGGGAAGTCGTGGAGCGACTCCGAGCTTGTAACACCCCTATCCCGTGTCCGTCGTCGGATTAGGGTTAAGAATGTTACCTGACAGATTGAAAACTAAATCAGACATTTCATCAAGTATCTCATCAATTACCATCATAGTGTCCCTTCAGTAGGTCCTCGAGACCTAAAGCATGCTCAGAAATGGGGTCGGGACAAAACCGGAACACATACAGAAATTCTGAGAAATTTAAAACTTTTCTAAGTTTCAGGGCTTACATGCCCGTGTGGGTAGACCGTGTGCCTCCCACGGTTGGTAGACACACCCGTGTGTCCTTCCCATGGTTGAAACTGACTTTACTTCCACGGCCACTAAGCACGCCCATGTACTCTGGCCGTGGTCGATCCTGTCAAAAATCACACGGCTACTAGGTACGTCCGTGTGGCAAGGCCGTGTACTCCTATGCTAGCTACTGACTTAGCCCCACGATCACTAGGCACGCCCGTGTGCCACAACCGTGTGGCAAAATAGGCCATTTGCAAGGCCAAAATGCCACCCACATGGGTCTTACCTACAAGCAAAATCATTAAGACATCTCATGCTTATTTGGCAACCAAGAACATAGCAAAATAACCATCCAAATTACAAGACTAAAACTCATCTCATCACAAGCATAATTCATTCATTTGCCTAATCAAAACTTGACCATTACATGTATCAACTAGCCATGCCAAAAACATACTTCACATATCACATTCATTCAAGCAAATTCTCAACTCATAACTAGACAAATCTAATGGCTAAGTTCATATAACAAACTTATATCAAATACTAGCCTATACATGCCATATCTAGCTATATACATTTCCAAAATGTACCAAAATGAGTTTAGTAGTGTGATGACGATCCTTGACAGCCCCAAGCCTTTAGTAGCTTTGACGACCTATAAAACAGAGAAAACACACACACAGAGTAAGCTTTCCAAAAGCTTAGTAAGTCATAATACAAAGAAACATAGCCACTCATATCACAGACTTGCCCGTTGAACCGTAAGGAATCTAGTAGGATACATCAGAAAGCATGGACTAGTCGTACAATGCCAACGTCCCAGACGAGGTCTTATATGCACTCAGATATCGATGCCACTGTCTCAGACGGGGTCTTACACGAATCAATACGATGCCGATGTCCCAGACATGGTCTTACTCGTAAAGATAATATCGATGCCAACATCTCAGACATGGTCTTACACGTAAAGATAATATCGATGCCAACGTCCCAGACGCGGTCTTGCACAAAATCTCAAATCAATGCCAACGTCTTAGATGAGGCCTTACATGATAAAACAGAACAGATACCTATGTCATGACATAGCTAATCCTATCTATTCCTAGGTTCGTACGGGACTTCTCGGACATTGTCACTAAGTATTCATGAATAAATCATATCATAAGTATTCATCGATAACAATAATCATAAGAACGTACATAATTCCATACGAATACGTTTATTTGCATAATGACTTACCTCGAGTTCGGTTTAACAGAAACGGAGACGGCTACTCGGTTACTTTCACTTTCTCGCGATCTAAGCCTGTTTTCCTCGATTCTTGATCTATACATATTCAGAATGAACTCTTTTATTCACTAACTTATTCAACTCAATCCAAGGACACACATTTAGGGCTATTTGCAAATTAACCCTCATATTTGCACAATTTATCAATTTAGTCCATTTTTCTCAAAAAATCAAATTCACAAAATCATTACATACTCAGGCTTAGCCGAATGTTCATACATCACATACAAGCCCATATTTTCCATCAAATTTGTAATTTCGTCCCTCAAATTGCTATTTTTTCAATTTAGCCCTAATTAGCTAAATTCATCAAAAATTCAAGAACAAAGTATGTTCATCTAGCTCAAAACTTTCATTTAATAGCTAAACTCATCATAAAGCTCAACATATCATCAATGGCATATCTCACAAACATCATCAATGCACAAAATTGAGACATGGGCTTGATAGTAAACTAATCAACAATCTCAAAAACATAAAAATCATCAAAATCCAATTCAAAATCATACATTAATTTGAGCTTACAATGGCCGAATAACCTAGCTTCTTTCTCTTTTCTTTTCTTAGAAATTTTTGGCACTCATAAAAGATAATAACATTCATCTTTCCATTAGTTATTTTATTACAAACATAATAATATGCATTTTACCAAATTAGCCATTTAATGAACATTTAAAACAATTATACAATATGGGCATTTAAGACCTTTATCCATCCACTATCTATAAATTGGCATAATAACAACATAAGGCCTCCATCTTAATAAGCCAGAACACATAGGCACTTTAACAAATATCATGCAACTTTCACATTTTATGCAATTTAATCCTTTTGTCAAATTAAACACACTGACAGACAAATTAGCATACGAAACTTTACCACGTGCTTAACCACTTATCAAAGACACAAAAAATAATATTAAAATATTATACGAACTCGGATTTGTGTTCCCGAAACCACTGTTCTGACTAGGGTATAAACCGGACTGTTACAATTCTCCCCCCTTAGGGATTTTCATCCCCGAAAATCTTACTGTTAAACAGATTCGGATATTGCTGTCTCATTGAACCTTCAGGCTCCCACGTAGCCTCTTCTATTCCGTGTCGATTCCATAGTACTTTCACTAATGGAATTTTCTTGTTTCTCAACTATTTCACTTTATGAGCTAAGATACGGATCTGTTCCTCTTCATATGTTATATCTGATCGGATTTCAATTTCAGATGGGGCAATCACATGTGACGGATCAGATCTATATTTACGGAGCATCGAGACATGAAATACATTGTGGATCTTTTCTAGCTCAAAGGGCAACCTTAATCTATATGCAACAGGCCCAACACGTTTAATAATTTCATACGGTCCAATGAACCTCAGACTTAACTTGCCTTTACGTCTGAATCGAAGCACTTTCTTCCACAGAGACACTTTCAGAAATACTTTGTCACCAATCTCAAATTCTATATCTTTTCGTTTCAAATCTGCAAAAGACTTCTGACGGTCAGATGTTGCTTTCAAACAATCTCGAATCAGTTTCACTTTCTGTTCTGAGTCTTTTATCAAATCGACCCCGTGAAGCTTATTTTCACTGAGTTTGGTCCAATACAGAGATGTACGACATTTACGTACCTACAAAGCTTCATAAGGTGCCATTTTAATGCTTGACTGAAAACTATTATTGTACACAAATTCAATCAATGGCAGATACTGTTCCTACATACCGTAAAACTCAAGTGTACAACATCTTAGTATGTCTTTAAGAATCTGAATGATCCGCTCAGATTGACCTTCTGTTTGCGGATGAAAAGCTGTACTGAAATGCAGTTTCATGCTTAAAGCTTCATGTAATTTCTTCCAGAACCTCGAAGTAAACCTCGGATCCCTATCTGACACAATAGATAGTGGCACCCCGTGCAATCTAACAATCTAAAAAATATAAAGCTCGGCTAATCTACCAAGTGAATAGTCAGATCTTACTGACATAAAATGGGCAGGTTTCGTCAATCAGTCAACTATGAACCAAATCGTATCTTTCTTTCTCGGAGTCTGAGGCAACCAGAAACAAAATCCATTGTCACTCTATCCCATTTCCATCCTGGAATCAGAATTGGCTGTAGCAAACCAGACGAAACTTGATGCTCGGCTTTCACTTGTTGACAGATTAAACATTTCGAAACAAAGTTAGAAATGTCTCGTTTCATACCATACCACCAATAGTGTCATTTAAAATCATGATACATTTTCGTATTCCCCAAATGAACAGATAGACGACTGTTCTGAGCTTCACACAAAATCAACTGAATCAACTCTAAATTTCTCGAAACACACATACGACCTCGAAATCTCAAGCAGTCATCAATAACTCGAAATTCAGATTCAGAATTCAAATCACACTGAGCTTGTTTCAATAACAACACATTATCAACTTTCTGACCATCACGTATATGCTGTATAAACAGCGGTTTCGCTTTTAATTCAACTATCACAGAACTATTATCAGAGAAATCTAACTGAGCATTCAAAGCACTTAGTGCAAACAATGATTTTCTACTTAAGGCATCAGCAACAACGTTTGCTTTACCCGGATGATAATCAGTCACAAGCTCATAATCTTTTAACAGTTCTAACCATCTTCTTTGACGCAGGTTCAAATCCTTCTGAGTCATCAAATATTTTAGACTTTTATGATCTGAAAACACGTGACATTTCTCCCCATACAGATAATGGCGCCAAATCTTAAGTGCAAACACAATCGCAGCTAGCTCAAGGTCGTGAGTCGGATAGTTATTTTCATGAGGCTTCAATTGTTTCGAGGCATAAGCTACAACTTTACCTTCTTGCATCAAAACACATCCCAGACCGTTTAATGAAGCATCACTGTAAATCACAAATTCCTTGCCCGATTCTGGTTGTACTAATACTGGAGCTTCTGTTAACAGAGTTTTCAATTGATCAAAACTTTTCAGGCATTTATCAAACCATTCAAATCTAACATCTTTCTGAAGTAGTTTATTCAATGGAGTAGCTATCATCGAAAAGCCTTTTACAAATCTACTGTAATAACCAGCAAGTCCCAGAAAACTACATACTTTAGACACATTCCTCGAAGGTTTCAAATCTAGAATAGCAGAAATCTTGCTCGGATCAACTCGAATTCCAGAAACTGACACAATATGCCCCAGAAAACTAACCTTGTGTAACCAGAATTCACATTTGCTGAATTTTGCATACAATTGCTTATCTCTCAGAGTTTGCAACACGATTTTCAAATGTTCAACATGCTCATTTTCATCACGTGAATAAATCAAGATGTCATCTATGATTACCACAACAAATCGATCTAGATACGGTCTAAAAATTCTGTTCATCAGATCCATAAAAACAACAGGAGTATTGGTTAGTCCAAAAGGCATGACTAAAAACACATAATGCCCATACCTTGTTCTAAAAGCAGTCTTTAGAATGTCTTAATCTTTCTCACTCAATTGGTAGTACCCCGATCTCAGGTCAATCTTAGAAAATACAGTAGCTCCTTTTAACTGATCAAATAAGTCATCAATTATGGGCAACGGATATTTATTCTTTATTGTCACCTTATTCAACTGACGATAATTAATGCACATTCTCATCGTGCCATCTTTCTTTTTCACAAACAGAACAGGAGCACCCCAAGGCAAAAAACTTGGTCTAGCAAACCCTCTATCGGTCAATTCATGCAACTATGACTTTAATTCTTTCAACTCTGTTGGTGCCATTCTATACGGAGCTGTCGAAATAGGTGTTGTACCAGGCAATAGATCAATACCAAACTCAACTTCACGAATCGGAGGCAAACTCAGTAATTCTTCAAGGAATACATTAGAAAACTCACAAACAACAGGCACTGATTCAACTTTCTTTTCAGTCACTTTCGAATCAACCACATAAGCAAAATATGCCTCATAACCCTTGTTCACATATCTTTGAGCTTTCAATACAGATATCATAGCAAGCAATCCATTTAAATCATTAGACTCAACTCGTACAATCTCATCATTTAGACATCCCAAATTAATAGTCTTTCTTGTACTGTTCACAATAGCATCATGCAAAGACAACCAATCCATACCCAGAATAATATCGAACTCATCAAATGGCAAAAGCATCAGATCAATTGGGAAACAGATATCTTGAAACATTAACGGACAGTTCTTGCATACTTTGTCAACAAGGACACTTTTACCTAACGGGTTCGATACTTTTATAGCAAACTCAGTAGACTCTACAGGTAAATTTTTACTGAATACTAAATTCATGCATATATATGAATGCGTAGAACCAGGGTCTATCAATGCAATCACAGAAGTATCATAAAGTGTAAAAGTACCCGTTATAACATCTGGAGATGAAGCTTCCTCTCGAGCTCGGATAGCATACGCTCTGGCAGGCGCTCTAGCTTCAGACCTGGCAACATTGTCTCTCGTAGTTCTCTGACTACCACTGACATTTCTTACATTCTTCGAAGGTCTACCTCTCACAGGTGCATTATCAGATCTCAGATTCTGAACAGTATCTGGCTCGACAGACTCAGGGCAATCACAGATAAAATGGTCAAGTGATCCACATTTGAAGCAAGCTCTGTCATTAAGTCTACAACTTCTCGGATGCCTTTTTCCACAGTGCTTACATTCAGGTTTCTCGGATCGAACATTACCAATACTCTCTACTGAAGTCGCTGGAGTTTTGGAACTCATTTATGATCTAGCTCGATTTTTATTCAAATGTCCCACATTATCTCTTGAACGACTTTGATCATCTCTGAATCTCTTCGAAGAAGATTGGAATGATTTGCTTGGAAATCTCTTTCTCGTATCTCGGGCTTCAAACTCAGCTGTTCTTTTATCTTTCCTGTGTGCCTTAGCTTTGCACGCTCTATCAACGAGCATAACGAACTCTTTTATTTCTAATATCCCGACTAAAAGGCAAATACATTCATTAAGACCATCTTCGAATCTTTTGCACATTATAGCTTCAGTTGATATACATTCTCGGGCATACTGACTTAATCTCACTATAACATCCCGAAATAAGGCCTAAACAGAATAGTGGTTTCGGGACCACAGATTCGATGTTAAAAATTTTATTTTATTTATATTTTTATGGTCTACAATTTACGGAATGATTTCGTGAAAATATCATTCGAAAATTTTGACGTTTGGGCACTCAATTTAGTCAATAGGACTAAATTGTAAAAAGTGCAAAAGTTGAGTTCTACATGTTAGAGGTGTCCAATTGTTATGAAATTTTAAATTGAAGTAGGGGTCCTTAAATGGTAATTATACCATTAGGCTTTGATGGACAAAAATGGACAAATATAGGTAGAAAGAACCAAAGTTTTTAATGAAGGGTAATTTAGTCATTTGGTAATAAAAAGGAAATTAAATGGGAAAAAGATGGAAAAAGGTTGTCATCTTCTTCCTTAGGCTAACATTTCAAGGGGGACTCCATAGCTAGGATTTTCAAGCTTCCAGGCTCCATAGTAAGTCAATCCAAGCCCCGTTTGTCATGTTCTTTACGTTTTTGTAATCCCGGTAACTCAGTTTAGCTTATTCTAGCAATATTTTAACCTAGGGTTCATATTTGGAAAAGTACCCATAGGTGAAATGTGTTTATTTTGATGTTTTATGATAGAATATGAATGTAATATCCCGGGTTAGGGGGCTATTTCGATGTTGCATGTTATTGCATGTTTGTAGTGTGCTATGTTGCTATTTTTATGTTTTAGGGGCTTAAGGGTAGCTTAGGGGTATGCCTGAGTAAATTAGAAAAATGTTGGTTTTGGGTATTAGGGGAAGGGAGCTGAGGAAGCTGGGGTTTAAGAATTATTTTTGTGGTTTTATTGCACAAATAAGGAGCTGGCAAGAGTGGCAAGGGGGAGCTTGGTATGGCGTCACATGCAGATGGAGTGGAGGTCCAGTGTTCGAGCTGTAGAGCTCTCCTTTTGGCTCTCATTTTGGGACGGCAAGGAGAAGAGGCAGAAGGCAAGTGGAACTCTAACTTGGACTTGGTCTTCTCATTCAAATGGAGAGTGGAGAGGGATTTTAGGAGGTTGACTAGTTCAACCAATTTGAATGTGTGGATGGGAGTTGATTGGGGGATCATGGCCGAATTTGGGAGAGTTTGGGGGGAGGAATGGACGGCATAGTGGGGTGAGTAGGTAGCCGAAATGCATTTTGGCATTTTGGCACTCTTTTTGATTGTTTTCGGTCACATTTGGTAAAGGAGAGAAAGCTCTTTTCTAGTCTTTTTGGAAAGCCGATTTTCTTCAACAAAGTAAGTCTTCCATTTCTCTCTTGAAACCGAAAGTGTAAGCAATCTATACCATAGCCGAAACTTGACTTTGATTCCTTTAATTTCATCATAGCCGAATGTGCTCATTCATCACCCTTTTTCTTTCAATTGTTTAAGCCGAAACCTATATCCCTTCTTCTCATACTTTTTCTTCTTTTCCTTCTTGAAACACTAAAGCCGAAATTCCTATTCATCCCATCCATTTCTTTTCTTTCTTAAAACCGAAACACACCTACCATTTTTCCCATTTTTCTTTCTTCTCTTCTCAAGACCTCGACCGAATCTTTTATTTTTTCTTTTGGCACAAGTCTTGGCCGAATCATTTGTGGCTCTCTTCTAGTGTGGGGTGGCCGAATATAGAGTGTTGGGTTCTTGCTCCAACCGTTTGGAGGTTGGTAAGTTCATTGCCGAATGGTCATTATTTTCTTTCTCTTCTCAATCGATTTCGGTTTATTTAAGGGCCGAATATGGTCATTTGGGATGGATTCTAATTTCTTCGTTATAGGATCAGTGGATTGTGGAAGCAAGCAGGAGGAGCCGTTTCCTTCTATCAATTGTTGGTAAGGGGTAAGTGATTGGTTGTTGATTAGTTTAATCACCTGGTTTCGATTAGGCCGTGTTTGATAAAGGATTAACTGTATTCTTTTCAAGGTGGTGGCCGGTTGTCTTTAAAGGACCATTGTGATTCGGGTCTGGTAGGAAACCAAGCAATAGCAAGGTAAGAGTGATTCGACAACTCTTTTGGTCTATTGGTGTTGGCCGAATAGGCTTAGTGCCTAACCCCTAATGTTTGGCCGATTGTAGGATCTTGTAATCGAGGGGCTTAGATCGTTCTCGTTGGATTTTAGACTCGTAGCTATCAGGTGTGTATACTAACACACTTATATTTAGTAATATCATTATTAAACCTGTAGCCTATTAAAATTATGGCAGTTGATGGATTGATATGATACCCAATTGGGTATGGGCTTGGATTCGGGTAAGTTACTATCAATATTATTATGAGTTATTGATGAC
Source organism: Gossypium australe (assembly GCA_005393395.2). Lineage (NCBI taxonomy): Eukaryota > Viridiplantae > Streptophyta > Magnoliopsida > Malvales > Malvaceae > Gossypium > Gossypium australe. The sequence continues at coordinate 105,289,314 of CM016621.1, read as the reverse complement.
GTATATGATATAATGGCTATGGATATATGTGATATGGGATATGTGGTTAGACATATTGGCATGATGTGCATAATAGTATGATATGCATAATTACATGAGTTTGACATGTTGATGGGTGATACGAGAGGAGGGAGCAGTGATATATTGTGCTGACGAGCACCAGTGCTTTGGTAGCACACTTTGTGACTTTGGGTCACCAGAGGTTTGGCACCTCCAGAGGTTTGGTACCTCAGCGTCTCGTCCCTGTGGTTAATACCACCGTGGGTTGGCCCCACTTGTGAGATACGGGATTGACGCCAGTGTTTTGGTAACACACGATGGGTTGGCCCCATCACCAGATTTGTGACTACGGTCACCAGTGCTTTGGTAGCACACTGTGTCTTTGGGACACCAGAGGTTTGGCACCTCATTGCGACTTGTCCCTGTGGTTTGACCACCGTGGGTTGGCCCCACTTGAGATATGGGATCGTCTGCTAGTGTTTTGGTAACACACGATGGGTTGGCCCCATCACCAGATTTGTGACTTCGGTCACCAGTGCTTTGGTAGCACAATTGTGTCTTTGGGACACCAGTGCTTTGGTAGCACATTGACGGATATTGTGTCTTTGGGACACCAGTGCTTTGGGAGCACATTGTGACTATATGTCACCAGTGGTTTGGCACCACCAGTGGTTTGGTACCACACGGGGTAGAAAAGGCGATATGGATGGTTAGGGTCGGGTTGCATTAATCATGTTGCTATGTATGATGTGTGTTAGCATGTGTTTCTTCGGGAGCGGGATTTACACACTGAGTCACTCGACTCACCCTCTCCTTTGACATTTCAGGTGACTCGTAGACGCGGACTTGGAGCCGGGATGGACTCGGGGTGCACATGCCATGCTGAATAAAGTTTTACTCAGACTCAGTAATTTTTAGTACTTTAGCTTATTACTTTAAATTGGGTTATTTTGGTTTGTAAAGGCCTTTTAATTTATGTCTAAGTTGGTTGATGTTTTAATTAGACCTAATATGCCTTAACAAAATAAGCCGGTATAAATTTTTACTAAAACCTGGAAAGATAATGTTTTCAAAATAATAACGCGACGTGATTTTAAACCATACCATCGGGTATCACACTAAGTCTTTTGACAAACAAATTCAACTGGTTTCAAATTCTAACTTGTGAATCACCTAAGTTCAATAGTATTTTATGTATCACTAAGAACCTAATGAGGTCTTCAATGACTTAAACTCGTTTTAACTACAAATTCTAGCTAAGTTTTCAAAATCTCCGGGTTTTAAACACATCAAAAGTTTTGCAAACAAGTCTACTCAAATTGTTTTCAAGCACACGGTGTTTTCACGCAGTTTTCAAACGAAAAATCTGAACTTCTTAGAAACGTTTTTCCCCGTAACATACCAGATTCGGACGTGGTGTCTTGTCCGGGTTGGGGTGTTACAATGAAAGCTGAAATTATGTTAAACAACTTTTGCTAAGCGATTTTACGTAAAAATGAGTAAAACGACATAATCGGTAAAAATACCTAATGTTCATAAGTACATGTTAGAGTGAGAATTTGATGTTGCCATAGAAGGGAAAAATGTTCAGCATGTCCTAAAATGTAGGAAAATAGGATGAAGTTTAATTTTCGAGCCTAGGGGCAAAATCGTAATTTTGTGAAAGTTAGAGGGCAAAAATGTAATTTTTTCATAGTGTGATTTTTGACTAAATTGAATAATGTGAGTATTAAATGAGTTAAATATGTTATTATAGATCAAGAGAGACGAGGAATTGACCTTGATCAGAGAAAAGAAAAGGTTAAGGACTAAATTGCAAATTTCGCCATATTTTGCACCGAGGTAAGTAATATGTAAATAATTCATTATTTTTATTGATGTTTTATAATTCAGGATGTTTGATGTATTGTATCTAATTTTTGAATCATAATTAACTATTGAAAGAATGAAATAAAGTGTTAAAAAGTGAGTTATTTCCTGTTTGAACCTTCGGAATCGAAAGATGTAATTGGCATGTAGCTAGGTCATATGAGTGGTACTAAGTGTAGGCCACTATGTGCACAAGAGTGCTACAAGAGATTTTGTATACGTAGCTAGGTCACATGTGTAGTACCGAGAGTACGCGATGTGTACAAGAAAGCTATATGTAGCTAGGTCACATGTGTGGTATATGGTGTGAGCCACTATGTGTACAAGAGAGCTACGAGAAGGCTAGGTCATATGAGTGGTGCTAAGTGAAGGCCACCATATGTACAAGAGAGCGAGAATTATGAGTACAATCGAGCTAGGTCACATGAGTGGTATTGAGTGAAGGCCACTATGTGTACAAGAGAGCTTCGATTCCAAAGGTGGGCTTTGTGCGAAACCACCGCATATTCGTTATTATTCTGAAGCGTTCAACGGGAAAACTGACTAAATGAAATTATGTGAGATGTTTTAGTGATAAGTATATGTATATGTATGTGTAATGCATGAGAAATATGCTCCATATGTGATTGGAAATTGGAATGATTATTATAGGTAAGTAATGAATACAACTAAAGTGAGAGAAAGCAAAAATTTATAATAAAACTATTTTGGACAGCAGTAGTGACGTGAATTTGAAAAATCACCAAAAATGGTAGAAATGGAATTATAAGTTGTATGAGATATTTAGTTAAAGCTTATCGGGTCTATTTTTATATAAAAGAAACAGAAAAAGTAAAGGAATTGTATAGTTTGAGATATTTAAACTTTTGTGAGACTGGTTCAGAATGGTTACTTGATCCCCTATTCTGTCTTAGAAAAATCCTTAACAATTCCACAAAAATAATTAAGGGGTATAAGTTATATGATTGAAATCCTTTGTGGTGAGAAGATAAATGATTTTCTTTTCAGGGAAAATTTAAGGATCTTAATTTGGAGTTTCGGGATCCATTGCTATATGAGAATCACATTTTACACGTCAGGATTCATCACACTATCACAGTTCAGATTTATGGCATGTATAGCTAGACTCTAACACGCTATGTTAGTCTGAGAATCGGCTAAACTGTAGCTTTGATACCAACCAAATATAACACCCCTATCCAGTGTCCATCATCGGATTAGGGTTAAGATTGTTACCTGACAGATTGGAAACTAAATCAGACATTTCATCAAGTATCTCATTAATTACCATCATAGTGTCCCTTCAGTAGGTCTTCGAGACCTTAAGATGCACAGAAATGGGGTCGGGACAAAACTAGAACCCATACAGAAATCTCAGAAATTTAAAACTTTTCTAAGTTTCAGGGCTTACACGCCCGTGTGGGTAGACCGTGTGCCTCCCACGGCTTCTAGACACACCCGTGTGTCTTCCCCGTGGTCGAAATTGACTTTACTTCCATGGCCACTAAGCACGCCCATGTACTCTGGCCATGGCCGATCCTATCAAAAAACACACGGCCACTAGGCACATCCGTGTGCCAAGGCCTTGTACTCTTATGCTAGCTACTGACTTAGCCCCATGGTCACTAGGCACACCCGTGTGGCAAAATAGGCCATTTGTAAGGCCAAAATGCCACCCACATGGGTCTTACCTACAAGCAAAATCATTAAGACATCTCATGCCTATTTGGCAACCAAGAACATACCAAAATAACCATCCAAATTACAAGACTAAAACTCATCTCATCACAAGCATGATTCATTCATTTGCTTAATCAAACCTTGACCATTACATGTATCAACTAGCCATGCCAAAAACATACTTCACATATCACATTCATTCCAGCAAATTCTCAACTCATAACTAGCCAAATCTCATGGCTAAGTTCATATAACAAACTTATATCAAATACTAGCCTATACATGCCATATCTAGCTATATACATTTCCAAAATGTACCAAAATGAGTTTAGTAGTGTGATGACGATCCTTGATGGTCCCAAGCCTTTAGTAGCTTTGACGTCCTATTAAACAGAGAAAACACACACACAGAGTAAGCTTTCCAAAAGCTTAGTAAGTCATAATACAAAGAAACTTAGCGTGGAAGGCATATATGCACATAGGTATATTGTCACATCTTCATTACTTAGCAAAATAGCACATATATGATTTGGTCCATGTACTTGGCCATATTTGCCACATTCATCAATTCAAAAGTCTTATATATACATAGCTCTTTCATGCTTACTGTCACATATCATATCATTATCCCAATATACATAATCATAATAGTAAGATCACATAATTACTTACCTTAAATACACACTTAGTGTATAAATCAATGTACCTGAAACGGATTCACTATTTACATATCCATTCGTATCACAGACTTGCCCGTTGAACCGTAAGGAATCTAGTAGGATACTCAAAAAGCTCAGACAATGCCAACGTCCCAGACGAGGTCTTATATGCACTCAGATATCGATGCCACTGTCCTAAACAGGATCTTACACGAATCAGTACGATGTCGATGTCCCAGACATGGTCTCACACGTAAAGATAATATCGATGCCAACGTCCTAGACGTGGTCTTACACGTAAAGATAATATCGATGCCAACGTCCCAAACGTGGTCTTACACGTAAAGATAATATTGATGCCAACGTCCCAGACGAGGTCTTACATGATAAAACAGAACAGATACATAAGTCATGACATAGCTAATCCTATCTATTCCTAGATTCGTACGGGACTTCTCGGACATTGTCACTAAATAATCCTTATCTCGAAATTCACGAACAGATCATATCATAAGTATTCATCGATAACAATAGTCATAAGAACATACATAATTCCATACGAATATGTTTATTTGCATAATGACTTACCTCGAGTTCGGTTTAACAAAAACGGAAATGGCTACTCGGTTACTTTCGCTTTCACGTGATCTAAGTCTGTTTTCCTCAGTTCTTGATCTATACATATTCAGAATTAACTCTTTTATTCACTAACTTATTCAATTCAATCCAAGGACACACATTTAGGGCTATTTGCAAATTAACCCTCATATTTGCATAATTTATCAATTTAGTCTATTTTTCTCAAAACATCAAATTCACAAACTCATTACATACTCAGGCTTAGCTGAATGTTCAAACATCACATACAAGCCCATATTTTCCATCAAATTTGCAATTTAGTCCCTCAAATTACTATTTTTTCAATTTAGCCCTAATTAGCTAAATTCATCAAAAATTCAAGAACAAAGTATGTTCATCTAGCTCAAAACTTTCATTTCACAACTCACAAAGCTCAACATATCATCAATGGCATATCTCACAAACATCATCAAAGCACAAAATTGAGACATGGGCCTGATAATAAACTAAGCAACAATCTCAAAAACATAAAAATCATCAAAATCCAATTCAAAATCTCATACATTAATTTGAGCTTACAATGGTCGAATAACCTAGCTTATTTCTCTTTTCTTTTCTTTGAAATTTTCGACACTCATAAAAGATAATAACATTCATCTTTCCATTAGTTATTTTATTACAAACATAATAATACGCATTTTACCAAATTAGTCATTTAATGAACATTTAAAACAATTATACAATATGGGCATTTAAGACCTTTATCCATCCACTATCTATAAATTGGCATAATAACAACATAAGGCCTCCATCTTAATAAGCCATAACACATAGGCACTTTAACAAATATCATGCAACTTTCACATTTTATGCAATTTAATCCTTTTGTCAAATTAAACACACTGACAAACAATTTAGCATACGAAACTTTACCACGTGCTTAACCACTTATCAAAGACACAGAGAATAATATTAAAATATTATACAGACTCGAATTTGTGGTCTCTAACCATTGTTTCGACTAGGGTATAAATCGAACTATTACAGAGCTAATGGGCCAGAGATTTTCAAATGAGTAGATGGGGTGGCCCCGAATGTGGCAAAGTACTGGTTGGAAGCGACGAAAAGAATAATGGACGACTTGGATTGCACGACGGAACAAAAGTTGAAAGGGGCGATATCCCTACTTAGGGAAGAAGCTTATCAGTGGTGGTTGACCGTAAAAGAAGGCAACCAACCACAGCAGATCACTTAGGAGTTCATCAAGTCCACTTTCTAGGGGAAGTTTCTTGGAGCAGGCTATGCGGATGCCCGAAGGAAGGATTTTTTGAGTCTGACTCAGGGAGATAAGTCGGTAGCAGAGTACGAGGCTGAGTTTTTGCACCTTAGTTGGTATGCTAAAGGAATAGTCGCAATAGAATATGAGAGATGCGTACGGTTTAAGGATGGGTTAGGAGACAACCTTAGGTCATTTATAGCTCCACATAGGGAGCAGAACTTTGTGGTCTTGGTGGAGAAAGCAAAGATAGCGGATGAAGTAAAGCGCACGAAGCGTCTCAACTGAGAGAAGGAGAAAGGCAAGAACAAATGGAATGTTGAAGCTATGGGGGTTGGACAGAGGCCTACGAGGAGGGCCAGAGTGAATGGGCCAGTTAGAGCTAGGGCCCTGATTGCTGCTGCTAATACCTGCTGTGTGCGAAAAAGGGCATACGGGCAAATGTTGGAGGAGAATAGGAGCTTGTTTGAGCTGCGAATCTATGGAACACATGATTAGAGAGTGCCCGAGAAGGCAAGATCAAGTGCGAGCCGATGGTAGAGGTAATTATTAGCCGCAGAGGGGTGGTCAACAACCACCAAGGGGTCGTGGACAAGCCAGAGGCGGCAATGGCGTAGGACGAGGACATGGAGCACCGGGCAGAGGTACAGAACAGGCAGAGGCGAGGCAGCTAGCTTTAGTCTATGCTGTTTATCGCAGAGCGGAAGGAGATGCACTAGATGTGATAACGGGTACGTTACTTATTCATGAGTTACCTTATATTGCGCTAATTGATGTGGGGTCAACACATTCGTACATTGCATGGAATAAGGCTGAAACTGTAGGGGATGAGTTTGAAACCATTGCAAATGAAATGACTGTGTTAAGTCCTTTAGGGCAGTCAGTGAAAGTTAGTAAGTTGTTTAGGAATGTACCATTGGTAGTTCAATGAGTTACTTTCTTAGCGGACTTGATGGAAGTACCATTTGGTGAGTTCGACCTCAGCTTAGGAATGGATTGGTTAACGAGGCACCAAGCAACTTTAGATTGTGCTGCGAAGCGGATGGTGTTAAGAAATGTGGCAGGTGATGAAGTAGTAGTGATCGGGGAACGACGTGATTACTTGTCGAACATGATTTCGGCTTTAAAGGCAGAGAAGTTGGTGAGGAAGGGCTATGAAGCTTACTTAGCCTCTATCAGTGATTTGGAATCTACGAGTTCTACTGTTAAGGATTTAAAAATAGTAAAATAATTCCATGATGTTTTTCCGGAGGAATTGCCTGGGTTACCTCCCAGTAGAGAGGTAGAGTTTGGAATAGAATTGTCACCTGGTACGACTCCAGTGTCCATCGCACCTTATAGGATGGCACCGAAGGAGCTGGTGGAGTTGAAGGCCCAGATTCAGGAGTTATTAGAACACATATTTTTTAGACCAAGTGTGTCTCCATGGGGAACACCGGTATTATTCGTGAAGAAGAAGGATGGGTCCATGAGGATGTGCATCGATTATCGGCAGTTAAACAAGTTAACCATTACGAATAAGTACCCACTGCATAGGATAGATGACCTTGTCGATCAACTTAGGGGAGCCTCAGTTTTCTCGAAGATTGACTTGCGTTCGGGGTACCATCAACCGAGGGTTAAGGAAGCAGATGTGTATAAGATAGCTATTAGAACTAGTTATGGACATTACGAGTGTTTGGTGATGCCTTTTAGGCTAACGAACGCACCTGCTACTTTTATGGATCTTATAAACCGGGTCTTTCAGTCGTATCTAGACCAGTTCATAGTAGTTTTCATAGATGATACCTTAGTATACTCGAGGACAAAGGATGATCATGATGCGCACTTAAGGAATATGCTGTAGATTCTAAGGGAGAAGCAACTTTATGCTACGTTTAGCAAGTGCGAGTTCTGGCTAAGGGAGGTCACTTTCTTAGGGCATGTGGTCTCAGCTGAGGGGATTAGAGTTGATCCTCAGAAAGTGGAAGCAGTGTTGGACGGTGTTAGAAATTCAGAGTTTTCTAGGCCTGGCAGGGTACTATAGGTGGTTTGTTGAAGGGTTCTCCCTAATCGTTGCACCCTTGATCAAGCTGCTATGGATGGGGGTGTCATTTGTGTGGACTGATAAACAGCAAGAAAGCTTTGAGAAGCTTAATAAGGTTTTAACGGAGGCCTCTATTTTGATTCAGCCAAAGCCTGGGAAGGAGTTTATGGTTTATAGCGATACGTTACATGTAGGCTTGGGCTGTGTTTTGATGTAGGAACGGAAGGTGGTTGCATATGCGTCACGCCATCTTAAGGCTCATGAGCGGAATTACCCAACCCACAATTTGGAGTTGGCAGCAGTGGTATTCACACTTAAGATTTGTAGGCATCATTTGTTTGGGGAGAAGTGCACCATCTATACGGATCACACAAGATGCTGAAGTACCTTTTAACTCAGAAGGAGTTGAACTTGAGGTAGCGCAGATGGATTGAGCTGTTAAAGGATTATGATTGCACGATCGAATATCACCCAGGCAAAGCAAATGTGGTGGCTGATGCATTAGGCCGTAGGGCTATGTTGGACTTGAGGGCGATGTTTGCTCGGTTGAGTTTGTATGACGATGGGGGTTTGTTAGTCGAGTTTCAAGTGAAGCCACTGTGGGTTGAGCAGATTAAAGTTAATCAGTCATTGGATGGAACTCTGGGTTCTCGATTCAAGCAAATTGAGAATGGGGAAACGACGAATTTTGGGTTAAATGGTGACCGGTTGTTGTGTTTTCGTGCTAGAATTTGTGTGCCAAGTTACGAAGAGCTAAGGAAGTCTATACTACGGAAAGCGCATAGTAGTTCCTATGTTATGGACCCCGGATGTAATAAGATGTATCGGGACTTACGAGAGCCTTATTGGTGGCCGGGATTGAAACGCGAGGTTACGGAGTTTGTGGGAAAATGTTTGGTATGTCAGCAAGTGAAAGTGAAACATCAACTACCATCAGGGTTACTCCAGCCGATTAAGATTCCACTATGGAAGTGGGAGCAGGTTACTATGGATATTTTCAGTGGGCTACCCTTGATGCCTGTTAAGAAGGACTCTGTGTGGGTTATTGTGGAACGGTTAATAAAGTCTGCCCATTTTATACCAGTCTGCATCGACTATTCATTGCAGAAGTTGGCAAGATTGTATGTGGCGGAGATTGTGAGATTACATGGGGTTCCAATCTCTATTATATCTGATAGAGACCCTTGTTTAATGTCTCGCTTTTGGAAAAAGTTGCATAAAGCACTGGGTACGAGGTTGGATTTTAGTACAACATTTCACCCTCAGACGGACGGTCAGTCGGAGAGGGTAATTCAAGTTTTGGAGGACATGCTGAGAGGGTGTGTAATTGAGTTTCGAGGAAGCTGGGAGGATTACTTGCCGTTAGCTGAATTTATGTATAACAATAGTTATCAAGCAAGTATTGGAGTGGCACCATACGAAGCACTATTTGGGCGAAGATGTCGTACTCTGGCTTGTTAGATTGAGTTGTGTGAGCGGCGAGTATTGGGTCCGGAGTTGGTAGCAGACATCGAAGATAAGGTAAAGTTGATTCGGGATTGATTGAAGGAGGCGGCGGATAGACAAAAGTCGTATGCTGACCTTAAGCGGAGGGAGATTGAGTATGCAATGGGGGACTTGGAGTTTCTCAAGGTTCCCCTTGGAAGAAGGTGTTATGATTTGGTCGGAAGGGCAAGTTAAGCCCTAGATTTATCGGACCATACTGAGTATTGAAGCGAATTAGGCCAATTGCCTATCAGCTAGAATTGCCTTCTGAACTGAGCCAAATACACGATGTGTTCCGTGTGTCAATGCTAAGGCGTTATCGCTCAGACCTTTCTCACATCGTGTCAATCGAGGATATCGAGGTTGGACCAGACCTAACTTTTGAAGAGGAGCCAGTTCAAATAATTGATCAAGATGTTAAGGTGCTAAGAAGGAAGTTTGTTCCTTTGGTCAATGTGCTTTGGCGTAACCATAATGTCGAGGAGGCTACTTGGGAATCTGAGAAGACGATGCAACGACAATACCCTCACTTGTTTCAACCAGGTAAATTTCGAGGCCAAAATTTTTTTAGAGGGGTAGAGTTGTAACGCCCCAAAAATCCCAAAACTTTAAATTTCTGTGCACTGAAGTTGGTATGTATGAGTAGCACTTAGAATATTAATTTTAAGGTATTATCGGGATTATTTGAAGTGTTAGAGATAGGGAAGACCATAGGGAAAAATTTATTTTCTTGCTTTAGTGGACCCTAGTCTCAGGCATTAGGCCTCTTAAGCAAATCAAGGGGAAAATAGGACACAAGTGGGTCTGTGCTCCAGTGGCAAGTGGCGTCACTTGGGGAGCTATAATGTGGCGTGACTGTCAGCTGAGGAGGTCCAAGGTTCGAGGCTTAGGAGTGGCATTTAGTGGAGTGTTTATTTTACAAAGTGGACAGCCAGAGTTGTGTTGGTTTTGAACTCTTGCCGTGGAGAGTTTGAAGTGATCTGGTGTGATGGATGTGGAGGCAATTTCGGATAGGATTAAGGTGTTATCAGGGAGAAAACTTAGGAGATGAGGAGTGGGAGGAATTGGTGCCGAATGGGACTTTGGGGAAAGGTGTATTCGGCTTGTGGCTATAAAAGGAGAGGGTCGTATGCTTTGAAAGGTTTTTTGAGTTCCATTAGTCTTTTTATTTTCTCCCCTCAATTGGTTTCTCCCATAGCCAAATTCTCCCATTGTCGAAATCTCCTATAGTCGAATCCCTTTTTGCCGAATTATCTCATAGCCAAATTCTCCTATTGCTGAATTACACCATCATCATTCCTTGCCGAAATTCCTATTTGTACCAAACCCTTGTTGTTTTCCTCCATTACAAATCGATTGTTATATACTCTCAGTCAAGGTTAAAAGTCGAATCTCGTTCAGTAGCTATCTAGGCCAAAGGATCTAAGGTTGGATTCGGTAAGTATTCTGTTAACCCCCTTAGTGCGTTTTGTTAAAATCCGAAGGGCTATCTAACTTGTCATTGTCGTTAATCTTGTATTAACAAGGGTAAGGTTCAGGGATCACAAGCGTGGTAAGGATCGTAGCAAAGTGTAAGTGTACTCAACTCGATTATGGTTTAAGTAAATGGCCGAATGTGGGTATGATCTATAGGGGTGACTTGTGCGGATTATAAGTCACTCGAATTTTATTGGTGTATGTGTGGGTGCAGATCTAGGGATATTCACGAATTGTAGCTAAGGAAGGGCTAATGTGTGGCACACGGTAAGGTTACGGTGAGGTTTTGGTTTTTGTTTAACTGTGTATTAAGCCAAGATTAATCGTTAACTGATGACTATTGTAGGTTCGTGATTAAGGGGTTGCAGCACGTGTTGTTACCAGGTGTGTACAAACTCTACACACACATGATATCGGCAATGCCGAAAAGCGGAAAAGCCAAAAGTGGCTAAATGGGCCTGGTAGGCCCTGAGGCTAAGTTTGTGAAATTGTTGATTTGGTTATCTGAATTGAGTTGGTCATGCACGTTACATGCTCTAGAATTGCTTTGGGCATAATGGGCCATATGGATATGATTTGGGTCTAATGGGCTATATGAATGAGATTTGGGCCTAATGGGCCATATAGATGTGATTTGGGCCTAATGGGCCATATGAATGGGATTGGGCTTAGTGGGCCGTTTGCATGTATGTAGGCTTATTTGGGCTTTGTATATAGGCTTGATCTTAGTATCTAAAATCTGCTAGAACATACATAAAACTTAAACACAAAATTTCAACCGTGGACCAGTTATAAGGTTGAGGTGTGATAATGGGTATATGCATGTCTAAGATTGGATCTAGAGAGAGCTTGGTACTTAAGCGGTCTCAAGGACCCACCTTCTCTTCTCTAAAATCCTACCTAGTGCATAGTGCTTGTTCACTTTGACCGATGGGGACTTGTTAACGGGCCCAGGTAGGTACTGAATCCATAAAACTTAAGAATGATTGAAATGCCCCTAAGGGCGAAAATGACTAAAATACCCTTGGTCTGGAAAATCACCAATGTACCCTTCATTTGCTGAATTACCAAAATTACCCTCGATGTGGAAATTTATGAAAAAAACCCATGTAGGGTAGAATTATGAAAATACCCCTGGGTAGTGAAATGACTAAAATATTCCTAAGTGCTTAATGTGTGAAAATGTGTGTTGCAATCATGAAAAGTATGTTGCACATGGGTGGGTTTTGATGATACGGAGGAAGATATGTGAGGATCGCATAGTCACTCAACGACTGTGGATCCACCGGTGGCTTTAAGCCCATTATAGCAACTTGCTGCAACATTTGAGTAGTGCCGCTACTGGTGCTACCTTTGGAGTGTAGGGATGGGTGGGTTGATATTTATATCCCCACAGGAGTGTAGGGTTGGAAGGGAAATAGAGTGCAAGGTTGGATTTGGGATGGGTGCATTGCATTCATGTGATATTGTTTTGATATGAGGTCATTGTGGGCTAAGGCCCAAGACCACCGAATTTGATTGGGCTTAGGCCCAATGTGATATTTGCATGATTGGATTGGATTACCAAGGGTTGTACACACTGAGTTTCGAAACTGACACCCTTTTTATTTAATGTTTTGGGTGATTCTTAGTAGATGGCTCGACGTGAAAGAGGACTCGGATTTGACTTTAGATTTTAACTACTTCATTGTAATAAGGCCTTGTATCTCCGATTTGACTTTAGATTTTGAATTTTGTTATTGTTTCAACTATTTACTTAATTGTTAAACTTAGATAAATTTCTTAAGTTTAAACATGGTTTTTGAAACACTTAAAACATGGGCTTTTATCCCAACTTAATAAATTGCAAGGATTTTGAGTTTCTAAGTCTTAAATCTAGATTTTTAACTTAGTAAAATCGTTTTGAATTATTCCTTTGGTGTGACATTCCCAGATTCGGCCATAACGTCTGGGCCGGGTCTGGGGGTGTTACACGGCCTAAGGCATGGGCGTGTATGCCTTGCACCTAGAGAAATTTTGAGATTTTACAAAAATTTCTCTGAGTACCCGGTTTAGTCCCAACTCGTTTCTAATGCATGTTTTGGACCTTGAGGGTTCATATAAGGGACTTTATGTCTGATTTCTGACATGAATAGTGTATAAAATAAAGCATTTGTTTACTTGATCTGTAGATTCTGGTAACACTTCGTACCCTTGTTCTGGCGACGGATATGGGTTAGGGGTGTTACATTTATAATTGTATGTATAGGTGAATTGTGCTTCATGAGATTGTCGTTATGTTTAGCTTGTAAATGTGGTGTTATGCTTGATGAACTTTTAGCATTTTAATGCTTTGATGGTTGGTGTTGAAATGGTCAACAGAAGTTATGTTTTGAATGGCCAATTTGGTATGTTTGAATGTGATTTTGGCAAGTAGTCACTGTGGTAAGTTTGGTATGGAATTAGGTTATAAATGTATGGTTGATGAATGGCTAAATTATACATATGTTTAAGTGTATTTGATTGTTGTGGTTGAGGTTCCTTTTGGCATATTGGTTGTATGGATAGATGCCATATTGAAGTAGTCCTATTATGCATGTTTTAGGTATGTTTTAAAGCTTGATTGTATGTGCAAATGGCTTGTAAGTGTGAGCTTGATTAGGGTGAAAGAAAGGGCTTGAAAATGGCCTATTTCTTATCCACACAGCCTAAGACACGGGCGTGTGTCTTAGCCGTGCGTGACACACGACCCTGGGACATGGCCGTGTGTCTCATGTAGGTTTTAAAGGTGATTTTTTGAAAGTTATATGGCCTAGCACACAGCCTGGCACACGGGCGTATGGCTTGGCCATGTGACCCAAGTCAGAGAGTTACACGGGCACAGACATGAGCTGGGACACGATCGTGTGTCCCTACTTCGAATGTCCACACGGCCTGAGACATGGGCATGTGTCTCAGCCGTATGAGTCACACAGCTTGGCCAGACAGCCGTGTGACCCCTGCAGTGTGAAATTTTACATCTTTTTTCATAAAATTCTAAATGTTTCTGATTTAGTACCGAATCGTTTCTAAAGTGTTTCTAAGGCCTCGAGGGCTCGAATAAAGCATAATAAGGATATATTTGAATGTTTTTTGTTATGATTACGAAATATTTGGAAATGACTGAATTTAAGTTAAGTTTTCATGGTAATGCTCTGTAACCCTATTCCGGCAACGGATACGGATTAGGGGTGTTACAACAAAGGCAATCATGTAGAATTCAGCATCATGCAATTCATTCAGAGTACGCCACAAAGGCAATTAATTCAGAGTGCATCACAGAGGCTAACAGGAAGCCACCTAGGCACCCCAAGGCTGTCGTGTTTGCAAATATGGATTTTCTTGAACTCACATCGCGTAAGGTTTGCCCATCACCGCCCTAGGACACGTAGAAAACCCTATTAGGTAAATGTCATACATCAGTTTTTTTCTTTCAAAATGGGCCAAGACCATCGACTTGTCCTTCATAATTTCATATCAAAGTTGGTGTTTACTGTCCTAACAGACTTCATCAATTACCACCGCAATGACCCAACTCACTTTACAAACTCATCAAACACAAACGCATCCCAGACCCAATATTTCATATTACTCGTCATATATCCAATAGAACTCATGTTCAAACAGACTAACTTATTTTATTAACCTAATCATAACTAAGTACACATTTCTTCACATATTTAGGCGAACCAGATCTCATATCCAATACACATACCATCTTCAGCAATATATCATGTACTTAATCAATTATAACATAACTTCATTCCTATAATCGTATAAGTATCATATTGATAGTATAGTATCCACGATTTCCAATTCATAGTTTGATCATTTTTAGGTCAATATACTTTAGTATGAACAATATACATGCAAGAGTCAGAGTAGAAACTTACCTAACACTCACTTATAGTAGCTAGAACTCCAAATCCAAATATCCGTCATGAAACAGTAGCAACCACCACTGCTTAGAGGACATAATAATACCATTAAAACTAATTCATACATTATCTACTTACTATTTCAATCGCTAACAACTTAATGCAAAACCCTGAACTTATAGTCTTACTATTCATATACCTCTAATAGACTTACTCAACCCAATTTAAACATGTAGAGCTGCCATACTTACTAAGAGATGGAATAACCATTGTTTAAATCAAGAACCTCAGTTTCCAGTTCAAGAAGGAAGAAATGAAATCGACTCCAAAGAAGAATTAGAGGGTAGCACTTAAATTGAGAGAAGAGAAAAATCCCTCTCCAGGACCCTTCTCACACAAATACAGAATCCAATCTCCCTAACAGAAATTCAACATGTGTCACTTAGATTCAAAATTTGTCTTACTTAGTGGCGTACAGATTTCGATATAATCATTAATGAGAATCCTACATGAATTAATTATCAGTCCCGTTTATACAATTGGATCCTAACCAAATTACCTTACAATTTAACTAGCACAATACTTTTGACTAACACGGCGTACTATACCTTTGGCGTAATCTAAACTTTAATTACTTTTATTTAATACTTATCTCACCTCACCCGTTAGAGTAATCTGACATAGGATCCTTACTTACTTAGACAATGGTTGTTATTCGGCCATGTTATATGCCAAGATAACTGGTTGGGCGGATAGGAGTTTGCAAAACAGATTATTTTTCTTCATATACACCACAACTCGCTCTCGCTAGACCTAGGGTGTTACAAAAAGACTCTAATTTGCCGCAACGAACTGTGGCAGACCAAACTGCCCCTAACTTAACTTGTTGCTTGGCCTTAAGCAACAAAATAAAAACACAAAATAATAAGAAAATAAAACAACTAAATGGTGCTTAAGCATGCTTTATAAATGAAATTAGTTCAGAACATTGTAAATGAGACAATGTGACAGAACATGTAAATCTAGCATGATATGCAATTGACTCCCCATTTTCAATATCAAATACGTTAGTTTACTAAGTTACAAGGTAAAAAAATTCAAGAATGTCAAGCATATTATTCCATCTAAGAAAATACACAAGTACACATTTATGTTCGGAGAATACAAGTGGTTAGAACTGTCAACGTTCATGTAAAACCCCTAACCTATATCCACTGTTGGATTAGGGTTACAGAGCATTACCGTACAAATAGACCATTTAAACAAACATTTCATATAATATCATGAACATATTATAAAACCTTTATATACATGTAGTCCCTAAATCGATCCCTCTAGGCCTTAGAAATAACTTAGAAACAAATAGAGACCAAATTGGAAACATTTGTAAAATCTAGGAAAATGTTTTAAAAATTTAGATATAGGGGTCACACGGCTGTGTGCCTCACATGGCTGAGACACACACCTGTGTCTCAGACTATGTAGCCTTCGAGCTAAGGACACACAGTCGTGTCCCAGCCCATGTCCTCACCCATGTAACTCTCTGAGTAGGGTCACACGATCGTGTGCCAAGCCGTGTAATTCTTGAAATTTCCTCAAACTCTCGTGTGCCAGGTCGTGTGCTAGGCCGTGTTGTAACAGACCGAATTTGACCCTAATTGGAACGGTGGTTTTGGGACCACGAATCCGAGTTCGAGAAATATTAAATACTATATTTCGTGTTTATTATAAGTGAATTAATGTCTGTGAAAGTTTTGTAGAAAAAATTCAATCGTTTGTGTGTTCAATTTAACAAAAAGGACTAAATCGCGTAAAGCATAAAAGTTGCATGCTATAGTGAAAAGTGCCTATTTGATGATGGCTTTTTAAAGTGGGGCATTAAAAGGGCAATTAGCCCATTTTTAAGTTAGTGGGTGGCATTTGTCATAACTAACCTTAGGATATATGTTATGAAATTATATGTTAAAAGGTTAAATAGGTAATTAGTTAAATAACTTAATATATGTTAAAATAACATAAAATAAAGCCATCATCTTTTTCACTTTTTCATAGCCGAATATTGAAGGAAGAAATAAGCTTTCGAGTTCTTTGATTTTTGGCACTTCTAGGCTAAAATTCAAGATAAAGAACAAAGAAAATCGGATTTGGATCGGGGAAAATCAAAGGTTATCGAATAGCCGGTCTACGCGGTTCGTCGACGGTCGAGGTAAGTCCTTAAGCGAACATATGTTAAAAGTTTATTTACGAATCTAATGTATGATGAAATTGGTATAATTATAGTATAAAATCAGGAGTTGGCCGAATGTGATGTTAATAAATTGAATTGGTTGAAATTATATTTAATGTTATGTGAATAAGTGTATTGGTTTTATATGTGAAATGAATATGTGAAATATGGGTCTTTGTGAAGTTAGTATTATGAAATATACATTGAAGGATTAATCATATTGATATTCGGGCTTTGAGCCTAGTAGGCCTTGTGCCGGTGATTTATTTCGGGCTTAATGCCTAGCAGGCCTTGTGCCGGTGATCTATTTCGGGCTTAATGCCCAGCAGGCTAAATGCCGGTGTTATAAATTTCAGACTTTAAGTCT
This sequence comes from Gossypium australe, assembly GCA_005393395.2. Lineage (NCBI taxonomy): Eukaryota > Viridiplantae > Streptophyta > Magnoliopsida > Malvales > Malvaceae > Gossypium > Gossypium australe. The sequence continues at coordinate 105,271,774 of CM016621.1, read as the reverse complement.
AGCAGGCAAGGTGCCGGTGTATGCGATTCAAGATAATGTAAAGCTTGTTCTATGCTGGTAAGTTTTCTATTTCCGGACTTAGTTACAAAGTGACAAAATCATGAAACAAACCAAGGAAGTTAAATTTCATGATAATGAAATTGTGAGTTCGGTTATAAGGTATGCATTGTTCATACTTTAATATTATGTTCAAATTGAAATTTGGATTTAAATGATAATGATCGAATGCTTTAAATACGGTTGTTGCTAGTATTTGACTAAGCATATTATACATGTGAAATAATTTTATTTAATGCTGAAAGCATGGGATTAATATGTTTAAATGTATGATTGTTATATTAATGTTTGCTTGAGACTTACTAAGCTAGTAAGCTTACTTGTATGAAATGTTCCCCTCTGTTTTATAGATCCGGTTAAGGCTACGAGCTCAAAAAGGAATCATCAAGAAAGTCGTCCACACTATCAACCTATTTTGGTACTCTTATATTTGGGTTTTCGGATGAAGGCATGTATAGAAAAGACTGTCATTTTGTTAAGATGATAACTTTTGTCTTTGTATATATTAGCCATGCGAATATGGCTTATATTTAATGTTAGTTGAAGTAGAGATATTCGGCTTATTTAAATGGTCAATTGATGCGCATGGATGAATATTAGTTTTGGATACATTCGACTATAGTCTAGGTGCATATTGTGGATATAGCTTGATCATGATGTATGTGTGTGAAATGATTAGTTACGCATTAGACTAACAAAAGATAGTAGTAACACTTTATAAGTAGTTTGGTAGTAACCTTTTTATATGTTCAGGTCAATTTACCGAATCTTGAATTTATATACCTACAGATCATAATTGTTGCATTGTATGTATGATTTGGTTCATGGGCGATACATGCATTACTTGCTAAAACATGGATCATTTGTAATTATGAAATTTGATTAGTTATATTAACTTGTGTGATTGGTAGGCTAATAGTAATAATTTTTGTGATTTTAAATGTTCATTTTGGTTTTGGCTTAATAAATTCAAAATAGGAATTACATTTTGGATTGTATATGTGTATATTCGGCCATGGTCTTTATTTCAATAATAGGCACAAATGTGGTTTTGTGAAACGACATATACAGTTAGTAAGTATGAAATGTTATATATATATATATATAAGTGTTTCTTATGTTAAAATGCTTAGAACAGTTATAAGTTATTTGATAATCTAGTATTTGAAATAATGTGATATAGTATATGTAAGTTAGGATATGTATGATGTATTGATTTCAGTAAGCGAATTTTGTAAGATATGAACTGTACTTTATGTACTTATAAGTACTATAAGAATTATATAGATATGTGATGCATGTACTTTATAGACATTTTAGATTCAATTGGATACGCAAATGAATTCATGTGAGCTTTGCTTTGATAAAAGAATTAGTTTTGATGAATGCCTGCGACGATCTATGTATAGTTCGGTAATGCCTCATAACTCAAATCCGGTGACGGGTACGGGTTAGGGGTGTTACACGTGTAACTCACGGACTTGCATGCAAAGGAACCTACAGAAGACACACGGTCGTGCTACTAGGCCTCGTGCAACACACAGCTGAGTCACACACCCCTGTCTCAGGCCATGTTGACCTAAAATTTTACCTAAAATAAGCCATTACAAACACCAATTCATGTATAAATGTTAAGGCCTTTTGTGTACATAAACAAAGCATTAAAACACTATCAAAACATACATATAATGACCAATTCAAGAGTCCTACAATCAACTAACCAATATTCCATTCAAGGCACCTCAAATGAGATCCTCAAGATTACCTAAACATGCATATTTTACCATCTACCATTTATTAAATACTAGTTCCAAAAACTTACTAAACATACCTTAATTTGACCATTACTATACCATCACAAAACATGTCATTTGAGCCACTCAAAATATACAACATGAGGTAGATTAATAACACAAACAATCATAGCATCAAAGGTACCGAACCAAGATAACATTTACAAGTTATACAGACCAAATCATCCATCAAACATTCAACTAATCATCCTATACATTTCAACCACAATTCTACTACATATGTTTATACATGCCATTACCCCAAGAGATACAAAAACTACAAATACTGATGGATAGTATGAGCCGATTAATTGATCCGTCCAGAATGTCAACAACAAAGATCTACAAAACAATTCACAAGAACTAATAAGCTTATAGAGCATAGTAAGAACATAGTATAGCACTTAATCTAAAATTATTAGATACAATTCATATACTATTTGATTCAAAGACATCAGAGCGTAAATAGGGGCACAAAAGTACATTCAGGGGTATTGAAGTACAAGCAGGGGCACGTATGTGCAATTTAGGGGTACTGAAGTACAAATAGGGGCACGTATGTAGCAACCCGGTTTAGATCCTAGTCAGAATAGTGGTTTTGAGACCACAAACCCGAGGTCAAAAAAATATTTTAATATTATTTTTGGTGTTTATAGAATGTGATTGAGAATGTGTTAAAATTTTGTGTGAAAAGTTTCTCGACTGTGTGTCGAATTATGAAAAAGGACTTAATCGCATAAAATGTAAAAGCTGTGTGTTAATTGTTAAAGTGCTAATTTGACATTGCTTATTAAAATCTGAGTCTTTATGTTGTTGTTATTCCATTGATAAATTGAATGGACAAATATGCCAAATGGTAGTGGGATTTAAATGTGATTAATAAGGCTAAGTTAGTAATTTAGTAAATAAAAGATTAAATAAATAAAACAATGGTAAAAAAAACATGTATTCATCTTTTTCTAACCGATTATAAGAAACAAATAAGGGTTTAGGAGTTTTGAAGCATTCGACCAACATCTAACTTGATTAAAGGTTCATTTTTGTTCGGTTTTTGATAATTTCTACGTTTTTGTGATCGTTTCTTTGTGTTCTATCAAGCCCATGTCATAATTTTAGAATTTGATGAAGATTCTGAGATGTTCCATTGATGAATATGTGAGCTTTGTGTTGATAGTTGGTGAAATATGAAAGTTTGGTGTTGGGTTAACATATTTTGTCTTTGAATTTTTGGGGAAATTGGCTAATTTGAGCTAAATTGTGAAAATAATATATTGAGGGACTAATATGTGAAATAAATGAAACATGTGGGCTTGTATGAACACCAGGAGAATTCGGGTAGGCATGTGTGAAAAGAAATTTTGTGAAATAGGGACTAAAGTGTCGAAATGTGAAAATATGAGGGTTATTTTGCAAAATGCCCTATGTTGGGATCAAAATTAAATGATTTGGTGATTGAATGAGTTAAATTTGAATATTTATAGACCAAGAAAGGAGAGATTCAGATCGAGATCAAGGCAAAGACAAAGTACTCGAATAATCTCGGTATTCTGATGACCGAGGTAAGTTTGGATATAGTACAAGTTGTTAAATTTATATCTGTGTGATGTGAAATGAATGAATGTATAGTTATTAAATTAGAAATGTTATATATGAGATTGAGAAATGAGGCACTAAGTGTGCGTAATTGAAATCGAGATAGAGTTTAATAGCACTGTGTGTGTGAAGTAGTGGAAGCGTCAGCTTTACTGACTGGCACTGTGTGTGCGATACCGAATTGAGTTCGATTTTATATTGAGGCACTAAGTGTGCAATGTTATTTAAGCTTCGGCTATGAATTGGACACTAAGTGTGCAATTGAATCGAAGAGATAAAGAAGATATCGGAATGTGGTATCGAGCATGAATAGCAAAATTGGTTGTAAACTAGGTGTTGGCAAAGGTATGTATGAAACCTATGTGGTTGGTAAATTTGAAAGTAGATGAATGGATGGCTATGTGAGTATTGTATATATTTGAGCTTGTGTATTTGTTAAAATATCTATTTGATGGTTTAAATTGTAGATTGGTTCAATTCAATGAGTTAACTGTATTATATTACGAACTTACTAAGCTTTAAAAGCTTACAGTGTGATGTGTTTCTCTATTTTACAGTGTTAGTAAAGCTAGCTCGGATTCGAGGATCGTCAGCGACTCAATCATTCTATCGGCTAACTATTGGGGTACTTTTGAAAGATGTGTATATTTGAATATGGCATGTATAGGTTAGTTAATGTAACATGTTTTGAAGTGTCTAAACCTTGGCATGTGATATGGCTTGGTAGAATAATGGTTGATATATGTTTTGAGCTTGTGAAAAGAATGTCTTATAAGTGAAGATGTATACTATATATGAGTGATCATATTTGCATGAATTAGCAATATAGAAATGGTATATTTTATGGTAGGATTGATAAGGAATGAATGTTTGATAGATAACATGTTTTTGGTTGTGTAGCTAATAGTTTGGATTGGTATGTTAAGGTGGAATTGTATAGGAAGTTGAATGTTGTTGTTATGAGTTTAAATTGAATATGATTTGGTGTGTTTGAATGCCAATTGAAGTATGAAATTGGATTGGTTTGTGCTTGTAGGTGTGACACTAAGTGTGGGCGGCAAATTGGCCTTGTAAATGGCATATAATTGCCCACACGGTTGAGCACACGGGCGTGTGGCTCGACCGTGTTATTCAGGTTGATAAATTGAGACAAAACAGACTCGACCGCTGGCTAGACACACGAGCGTGTGACTGGCCGTGTGGTGCAAGTTAGTGGCAACCACGGGTGAGGCACACGGGCTTGTCCTCAGCCATGTGAGATAAGTCAGCTTCGACCAAGGGTGCATTACACGGGCGTGTCTCAGGCCGTGTGGATAAGTCAGTATGTATGCCCTGTTTTGCCACAGCTTGGACGCATCTCACACATGAGCGTGTGACCTCTGTAACTTAGGAAAATGTTTAAATTTTAGAAACTTCCATGTGTGTTCGGTTTAGTCCCGACCCTATTCTAAAGCATGTTTAAGGTCTCGTTGACCTATTTAAGGGACTATATGGATGTGAATTGTTATTTTTGGTTGTGAATGATATCAATTGTTCAGAAATGATTAGTAATGATAACCCTAATCTGGCGACGGTTATGGGTTAGGGGTGTTACATTTTATTGGTATCAGAGCTACGGTTTAGTCGATTCTAGGACTAACGTAGCGCGTGTGAGTCTAGCTATACATGCCATATGTATAACTGTGATAGTGTGATGAATCCTGATAGTTAGAAATGTGTTTTCATATAGTAAATGGATCCCGATCGAGTTGTTGCTGATGATATTGAGAGCAATGCGCCTGCTCCCGCTCAAGGGACAGTGGTGTCCACATTTAGGCCTAATGATAGTATCCAAGAGGGAGAGGCTAAGCAAGCCTTTTTCAGAATGATGAGTGAGTGGTTTTCAGAGTTCATTCGAACGAATCCGGGTGCTCCACAACCTCCACCCCCACAAGTACCTGTTGTGCCACAAGTTGTAGATTCGATCAGAATGAATAAACAGGGGTATCGAAGTACAAACAGGGGCACATATGTGCAATTCAGGGGTATCAAAGTACAAACAGGGGCACGTATGCGCAACTCACAACAATCTTCGAAAAACATAATAATTAAGGCATCATAATATAAGTACACGAATAGAAATTTGTTTACATATTGAAATACTACAAATTTACCTCGACGACTAGGGGAGTAGAAACAAAGTCGAACTAATTTAAGGCTTTAGCTTTTCCCTAATCTAGATCCGTACGTGGTCTATCTTAATTTAAAAAGACAATTGCAATCCATTTAATACCTCTAGTATTCAATTTAGTCCACATTTCATATTTATGCAAAATTATCATTTTGCCCCTAACATTTTAGCTTTTCACAATTTAGTCCTTAAGTGCATAAATTTAAATCTAAGCATTTTAATCCCCCATTCAAGCTAACTGAAGTTATTAGGGACTTATATCAACCCATATAAACCATCATTTCATAATTTTAACATGATTTTTTATCATTTTCACAAATCAATCCCTAAACGAAATTTTCATCAAAAATAACTTTAGAAACTTGTTTATTTATCAACAAGGACTCATAATCTACCATTTAACATCAAGAATCATACAAGAACATTCATAGCATAACTCTCAACCCTTAACAATTTTACAAATTGATCCCTAGGCTAGCTAGATTAAGGTAAAACGACTTCAAAAACATAAAAATCATTAAAAATAGGACAAAACGACATACCATGCAAGGAAAATTATGCTTGGCCAAACAAGCTATCTTCTCTAATGGTGGAAATGACTAGGGCTCCATGAAAAAGATGTTAGTTGTCTCATCCTTTAGTTTATTAACATTTAACTAATTTATCAATTTACTTAATTAACCTTTAAAAACATTCAAAATATCAATAAAACCTTGCCATGAATATACACTTACTATAAAAATGGTCTAATTACCATCTAAGTCCACTCACTTTAAAGTTCTATAGCCATTTGACCCTTTTAACTGATGGAACTCTACTTTTACAGTTTTTTTACAATTTAGTCCTTTTTACTTAATTAATCATGCAAACATTAAAATTTCTAAACGAAATTTTTGATACAACCTTACTAACATCCTATAGACATTAAAATAATAATAAAATAAAAATTTACTCATCAGATTCATGGTCTGGAAACCACCGTTTCGATTTCATTGAAAACGGGTTGTTACAACTCCCCCCTAAAAGAATTTGTGTCCCAAAATCTTACTAGAAAATAGGTTCAGGTAGTGCACTTTCATAGCTTCTTTCGGTTCCCAGGTAGTCTCTTCTATTCCATGTCGTTGCTAGAGAATTTTAACTAAAGTTATACTTTCATTTATCAATTCTTTAACATGTAGAGCTAGAATTATGATCTCCTCTTCATGATATGGTCGTAACATCGATACGTTAAATATATTATGAATCTTTTTCTAACTCTGACGGCTAAGCTAATTGATAAGCTACTGCTCCAATCCACTCAATGATCTCGTAAGCTCTGATAAATCGTAGACTAAGCTTTCCATTTCGGCCAAATCGAATAACTTTCTTCCAAGGGAATATTTTCATAAATACCTTGTCACCAACTTGAAATTCTATATCATTTCTTTTCAAATATGCATAAGAATTCTATCAATCTGAAGCCATTTTCAGACTGCCTCATATCACTTTAACATTTTCTTCAGTTTCTCGAATAAAATCAATATCGAACAACTTTTTCTCACTCAGCTTAGTTCATTACAATGGATTTTGACACTTTGAACCATACAAAGCTTCGTATTGTCCCATTTTAACGCTCGCCTGATAACTGTTATTGTATGCAAATTCAACCAATGACAGAAATCTCTCCCAGTTACCTTTGAACTCTAAAACACAACATCGAAGCATATCTTCAAGTATATGAACTACTCACTCAGACTGATCGTCAGTCTATAAATGAAATGCTGTACTAATATGCAGTCGAGTACCTAGAGTTCATGTAACTTGCTCCAGAACTGAGATGTAAACCATGGATCTTTGTCAGAGATAATAGAAATTGGCACACCGTGCAATCTAACAATCTCGACAATATACAACTACGCAAATCTCTCAAGTGAAAAATCCATACGCACTTGAATGAAATGCTTGAATTTCGTTGAACAATCTACAATGACCTACACAACATCTTTATTTCCTAGAGATAAAGGCAATCCCAATACGAAATCCATCGTAACATGTTCCCATTTCCACTATGGAATCATCACAAGTTGTAACAAACCAGAAGGTACTTGATGCTCAACTTTAACTTGCTGACAAACTAAGCATTTTTATATAAATTCTGAGATCTCCTGTTTCATACCTAGCCACCATACATCTGTTTCAAATCACTGTACATTTTATTGCTACCAGGATGAATTGATAAGCTACTACTGTGAGCTTCCTATAAAATCTTCTAAATGAGATCAGAACGTCTCAAAGTACAAATTCTACCTTTGAAGTAAAAACTGTCGTCTGAACCAATATGAAAATCTGAATCGGGTGTCGACTTAATCTGTTTCCATTTAGTGATCAAATCATCATCACTTTTCTGAGATTTGCAAATTTGTTGCAAAAACATCAGTCTAGCTTTTAATTCAGCCAAAATTGAACCGTCATCATTCAACGTCAACCGTGTTTTCAATGCTCGTAAGACAAATAGGGAATTTTTGCTTAAAGCATCAGCAACGACATTAGCCTATCCCATGTGATAATCGATGACCAAGTTGTAATCTTTCTATAACTCAAGCCATCTTTATTGTCTCAAGTTCAGATCTTTCTGTGACATCAAATATTTCAAGCTTTTGTGATCCGTAAAGATATGATAATTTTCTCAGTATAGATGATGTCGCCAAAACTTTAAAGCAAACACAATAGTTGCAAGCTCCAAATCATGGGTCGGGTAATTCTTCTCGAATAGTTTCAACTGTCGAGACACATAAGCCACTACCTTGCCTTCTTTCATCAAAACATAGCCTAAACCATTCAAGGAAGAATCGCTATAAATTATAAATTCCTTACCAGACTCCGGTTGAACTAACATAGGTGCCTCGATTAACAATGCTTTCAACTGGTCAAAACTTTGTTGACACTTCTCAGAACATTCAAATTTGACATCTTTTTGCAGCAGTCCCATCAACAGATTAGCGATCATTCCAAATCCTTTCAATAATCTTCTGTAATATCTGGCTAAACCCAAAAAAATTTTAACTTCAGATACATTTCTCAGAGGTTTCTAGTCCACTATACTTGAGATTTTATTTGGATCGACACTAATATCATCTATCGATACCATATGTCCCAAAAATTCTACTTTGCGGAGCTAGAATTCACATTTGCTAAACTTAGCAAACAATTGTTTCTTACATTGAGTTTGCAAAATGATTCTCAAATACTAGGCATGCTCAGTGTCGTCTCGTGAATAGATCAATATGTTATCTATAAGCACAACAATGAATCTATCTAAGTACAATCTAAATATTCGGTTCATCAAGTCCATAAACATAGCAGGTGCATTGGTAAAACCAAATTGCGTAAAAAGGAATTCTTAATGTCCGTAATTGGTTCTGAAAGTAGTCTTCGGCACATCCGAGTCTTTAACCTATAACTGATAATAACCTGAATGAAGACCGACTTTTGAAAACACTGTTGCACCTTTCAACTGATCAAATAAATCATCAATGCGCGACAAGGGGTATTTATTCTTGACCGTGACTTTATTGAGTTGCATGTAGTCGACACATAATCGGATTGACCCATCCTTTTTCTTAACAAACAGAATTGGAGCAACCCAAGGAGAAAAGCTGGGTTAAGGAAAACCCCTATCTGTCAATTCTTGTAACTGTGCTTTCAACTCTGTAGGTGTCATTCTATACGGAGCTATCGATATCAGATATGTTCTTAGCAGTAACTCAATATCAAGCTCAACCTCTTTGACTGGCGGTAACCCTGGTAATTCCTCTAGGAATACATCTATGAATTCACGCATAATCAGAATTGATTCTAGTTTCAATTCTAAAACCATAGAATCAACTAAATAAGCAAGATACGCTTGATAGCCCTTTTTAACATATTTTTGTGCCGTCATAGCTGAGATTATATTATATGTACCATCCAATCTATATAATTCAATTTGGATTCGTTTACCATTCTGACATTTTAACACGATATGCTTTCGTCTAAAATTCACAATAGCATCATGTAGAGTCAATCAATCCATACCTCTAATTTTCAATGGACAAGATCTACTTATCTGATTAACTAGAACAAACAAACCCAGGGATTTGTAACCTTGACAGTATATTCAGTGAACTCAACATGTAACTTGTTTTTGTCTACTAATGCAGTTCATATATACGAATGATTTGATACAGGATCAATAAATGCATATACATTAATATCAAATAGAGAAAAACTACCCGCATTTACATCTGGAGCAGTAGTTTCCTTGCGAGCTCGGATTGCATAGGCCATAGCTGGTGTTCTTTCTTCAGACTTTTTATTAATCTTGCTATTATTCCCTCAACCAAGAGTAGTGTTCCTAGCATTTCCAAATCGTTTACCTCTCTGAGAAGTTGTTTCAAGCTTGTTTGATTGATTACAAAAATCATTTTGCTTTTTCAGACAGTCACAAAGGAAATGATCAGTGGATCCATAATAGAAACAAGCTCCCGACTTTGACCAACACTCTCCAAAATGTCTTTTATTTCATTCTTCACAAACATGGACATTTCTCTCAACATTTCTTACACTTCCAACACTAGCCACTGGAGAATTGAGAGACTAAAAATTACTTTGCCTCGGTTTCTCTCTACTCGTGAACTCTGAAGGGCCAACTAATCAACTAGTGTCATTTCTAAATTTTTTCGATGAAGACGTTTGAGCATGCTTGAATAACCTCCTTTTATTATAGTCACGAAATTTCAAATCTGATTGTCGTTTCCTTTTACAAATTTTTTTAACTTTCTAAGCCCGTTCTGAAAGTTCTACAAATTCTCATAACTTTAACGCTACTACGAACATACAAATATTATCATTCAACCAGTCCTTAAAGCTAATACACATTTCCTCTTATTGGATACTATGTTACGAGTATACTTGCTCAACTGTACAAATTCCCGTTCATACTCTACTATAGTCTGATTTCCTTGTTTTAACTCAAGAAATTATTTCTTTTTCCTTTTCAATAAACAATCAACTAACATACTTCTTCTTGAATTCAGTTTGAAAGAAGTCCCAATTAATATGATCATTCAATGTCATCATGCTCAAAGTATCACACCATAAATACGCTTCATCTTTCAGTAATGATACCGCACGTCTCAAACAATCTTCGGGAGTGCACATCAATTTCGCAAAAGCTCTCTTTGTATTCATTAGCCAATACTCGACTTTGGAAGGATCAGCATCTGCCTTAGCTCTAAATTCTTCTACTCCACATTTTTAAATTTTATCTACTGATACTCAGGTAACTGTCACAGGTATAGGGTTTTGAGTATCTATAACACCCCAAACCTGGCCTAGAAGTTAGGCCCAAGTCCGGAATGTCACATTAAAGGTACACTTCAAAACGATTTTACCATTTAACAATTTAAGGCCCAAAAGCCCAAAACCCTTGTATCTTGTTAAGTTACTTTGAAAAGCCCATATTTTAGAAAACATTAATAGGTTAAGTTATTTCAAAAACCATGTTAACTTTAGAAATTTTATGAAATTTATTAAGCGGGCAATTGAAACAATAATAATAAAACCCAAAATCTAAAGTCAATTAGGAGTTACATGGCCTTATTACAATCCAACGAAAAAAAAGTATTTATAAATACATTTGAACAAAATAAAACATTTGATCAGCTTGTAGTGTGGCCATCTCCGAGTCCTCTCCCACGTCGAGCCGTTTATTCAAAATCACCTGAAACATTAAATAAAAGGGTGTACAACCCTTGGCAATCAAATCACATACAAATATTCACATTGGGCCTAAGCCCTATCAAAATCGGTGGTCTTGGGCCTTAGCCCACAATGACCTCATATCATATCATATCATATCGTATCATATACAAACAAGATAAGGCAAAACCCTCCCCAAAAATCCATCTGCTACGAACACCATTTCCTTTCCGACCATAACACACCTGTAGGGATTTCTAAATCAACCCACCCATCCTCTACACACCAAAAGTAGTCCGGTTGCGGTACTACCTAACGTTGCAGCAAAGCTGCTAATCATATAATGGGCCTAAAGCCTCCGGTGGATCCATGGTCATCAAGCGACTATGCGACCCTCAAATCTTCCTTCGTACCATAATTCCCTCCCATATGCATCTTAAGCAGAATATCATATGAATGCATCAAACACATGAGTAACATCCACAAACTCATATTCGCCACATAGGGGTATTTTCATCATTTCACTACCCAAGGGTATTTTCGTGATCTACCCTACAAGGGTATTTTGGTAATTTGGCAAGATAGGGCTATCTTGGTAATTTTTGCAAAATAGGGGTGTTTTGGTAATTTGTAAAATAGGGGTATTCTGGTAATTTTACAAATCCAAGGGTATTTTAGTAATTTACAAATCTAGGGGTATTTTAGTAATTTTATAAATCTAAGGGTATTTGGTCCCTCTCGGGTTTTAGTTATGAACTTTGGCCCATCAACAAGTCCTCGCGACTAAAGCGAACAGACACTACGCACCAAGTAGGATTCCAAAGAAGTGGAGGTGGGCAGCTAGGGCCGCTTAAGTACCAAGCTCTCCCTGGATCCAATCCTAGACAAGCGGATGTCCGTTGCCACACTCTAACCAAGTGACCCGTTCACGAACATGTTTAATTAGATTAAGTCTTATGAAATTTAAGAGTTGTTCAAACTAGGCCTAAAGTCCATAAACCCTAACATACTTGTCTACCGCCCCATCAAGCCCATCAAACCCAAATTACATCTTCACGGCCCATTAGGCCCAAATCACATCCTTATGGCCCGTTAGGCCCAAAGCAATTCCAGATCAAGTATTATGCTTGACAGACTCAATTCATACACCAAACCAAACAAACTCATCAAACCTAGCCTTAGGTTCCACCGGGCCTATTTAGCCACTTTTGGCTTTTCGGCTTTTCGGCATTGCCGATATCGTGTGTGTAGTGTTCGTACACACCTGGTATCCATGGGCGCTGTAAACCCCTTAGTCACGAACCTGCAATCGACATTACTAATGATTAACCAAGGCTTTAACACATACTTATCAAAAATCAAAATCTCACCGTACCCTTACCGTGTGCCTCACGTTCTAGTAGCCCTTCCTTTGCTACTATTCGCGATTATCCTCTAGATCTGCACTCAAACGCCTATATCGTCAAAACCGAGTGACCCATATTTTACATAAGTCACCCCTATGAGCCACATTAGATTCGGCCATTTACTAAACCTTGACTGAGTCAAGAACACTTACCCCCTTGTTAGCAATCCTTACCTACCACACTTGCAATTGTTGAGCATTACACTTATTAATACAGGTTAACGACAAGGATTGGGTTAGATAGCCCTTCGGCTTTTAACAAAACACACTAAAAAATTCAACTAAGCACTTACTGAAATTCTCCTTTGATCCCGCGGCTTAAATCTGGCTTTTGATACTAGTAAGGTGATAGGGACAATTTCGTAATACTAGGGAAAATAAGAAAATAGGTGATTCGGCTAGAACCAAGTGGTGGACCAAAAGGGAATTCGAGAATGGAGAGTATGTAGGATTCGGCTTCTGAACACTTAGAGAGAAAAAAAAAGGTGTTTGGTCAATTGAAGAAATTTGGCCAGAGGGAAAACAAAATTTCAGCATTACTCTAGGAACTTAATTCGGCACCCATATATATAGCCCCTAGCAGAAACTTCCTTCCCCCAGAGTCCAAATCGGCACCACTATATCCACCCCCCAATCCCTATCTTTTCTCCCTTATCTTTACCTTAAATTTCTCTCCTGAACACTCCCTATCAGAGTCCCCTCCAACGCCACTTCCTTTTGTCCAGGCACAAAAATAAAACTCCTTAATTCTCCTCTCTTAGGCCTCTAACCTTGGACCTCTTTAACTGACAAACACGCCACCTTATAGCTCCTAAATGACGCCACCTTTCACTGGACCACAAGCCCATTTGTGTCCTCTTTTCTCTTAATCAGCTTACGAGGCCTCATGCTTGAGACTAGGGTCCACTAAGCACGAAAATAAATGTTTCCCTATGGTTTCCCCTATCTCTAAGGCTTCAAATAATCTCGAAAATCCCTTAATATTATTACTCTAAGTGCTACACATACATATTAACTTCAATGCACAGAAACTAGGGTTTTGAGATTTTTGGGGCGTTACAATTCTACCCCTCTTAAAAAAATTTCGACCTCGAAATTTCCCTGATTGAAACAAGTAAGGGTATTGTCGATGCATTCCCTCCTCAGGTTCCCAAGTAGCCTCCTCAGCATTATGGTTACGCCAAAGTACTTTGACTAAAGGAACATACTTCATTCTTAATACCTTGATGTCTTGATCAATTATCTGAACTGGCTCCTCTTCAAAAGTTAGATCTGGTCTAACCTCGATCTCCTCGACGGTCACGATGTGAGAAGGGTCTGAGCGATAATACCTTAGCATTGACACATGGAAAACATCGTGTATTTGGCTCAATTCAGAAGGCAACTCCAGCTGATAGGCAACCAGCCCAATTCACTTCAATACTCGATAAGGCCTAATGAACCTTAGGCTTAACTTGCCTTTCTGACCAAACCTTAACACCTTCTTCCAAGGGGAAACCTTGAGAAAAACCATGTCCCCCACAACATATTCAATTTCTCTTCGTTTGAGGTCAGCATACGACTTCTACCTATCCGCCACCTCCTTCAACCGATCCCGAACCAATTTCACCTTATCTTCAGTGTCTGCTACCAACTCCAGACCCAAACTCTTCGTTCACCCAACTCAGTCCAACAAGTCAGAGTACGACATCTTCGTCTATACAGTTCTTCATATGGTGTCACTCCAATACTTTCCTGATAACCATTGTTATATGCAAATTTAGCTAACGGTAGGTAGTCCTCCCAACTACCTCGAAACTCAATTACACACCCTCTCAGCATATCCTCCAACACTTGAATTACCCTTTTCGATTGGCCATCAGTCTGAGGGTGAAATGCTGTACTGAAATCCAACCTCGTACCTAGTACCTCATGCAGCTTCTTCCAAAAGCGAGACGTAAAATAAGGATCTCTATCCGATATGATCCAGATCGAAACTCCATGCAATCTCACAGTCTCCGCCACATACAACCTTGCCAATTTCTGTAGTGAGTAGTCCGTGCAGACCGGTATAAAATGGGCAGACTTAGTTAACCGATCCACAATGACCCACACAAAGTCCTTCTTAGTAGGCATCAAGGGTAGCCCACTAACGAAGTCCATAGTAACTCGCTCCCACTTCCATTGTGGGATCTTAATCGGCTGAAGTAATCCCGACAGCAACTGATGTTCCGCTTTCACTTGTTGACATACCAAACATTTGCCCACAAACTCCGTAACCTCGTGTTACAATCCCGATCACCAATAAAGCTCTCGTAAATCTCGGTACAACTTGTTACCTCAAGGGTGCATAGTATAGGAACTACTATGCGCTTCCCATAATATAGACTTTCTTAGCTCCTCGTCCCTTGGTACACAAATCTTACCACGAAAACACAATAACCCATCACCATTCATCCCAAAACTTGCTTGAATCGAGAACTTAGAGTTTCATCCAAAGACTATTTAGCTTTAATATGCTTAACCCACAGTGGCCTCACTTGCAATTCGGCTAACAAACTCCCGTCATCATACAGACTCAACCGAGCAAACATTGCCCTCAAATCCAACATAGTCCTATGGCTTAGCGCATCAGCCACCACATTTGCTTTGCCCGGGTGATATTCGATCGTGCAATCATAGTCCTTTAACAGCTCAATCCATCTGCGCTGCCTCAAGTTCAACTCCTTCTGAGTCAAGAGGTACTTCAGACTCTTGTGATCCGTATAAATGGTGCACTTTTCTCCATACAAGTAATGCCTCCAAATTTTAAGCGCAAAAACTATTGCTGCCTCCAAGTCGTGGATTGGGTAATTCTCCTCGTGAGTCTTAAGCTGGCACGACGCATAAGCAACCACCTTCACCTCCTGCATCAAAACACAGCCCAAGCCTACGTGTGACGCATCGCTATAAATCGTGAACTCCTTTCCGTGCTCTGGCTGAATCAGAACAGGGGCTTCCATTAACCTTCTTAAGCTTATCAAAGCTTTCTTGCTGTTTATCAGTCCACACAAATGACACTCCCTTCCGAAGCAGCTTCGTCAAAGGTACCGCGATTAGGGAAAACCCTTCAACAAACCGCCTATAGTACCCTGCTAGGCCTAGAAAACTCTGAATTTCCGACACCGTCTTAGGTCGTTTCCAATCCAACACCACTTCCACCTTCCAAGGGTCAACTCTAATTCCCTCAGCAGAAACCACATGTCCTAAGAAAGTGACTTCCCTTAGCCAAAATTCGCACTTGCTAAACTTAGCATAAAGTTGCTTCTCCCTTAAAACTTGTAACACAACCCGTAAGTGTGCATTGTGATCAACCTCCGTTCTCGAGTATACCAAGATGTCATCTATGAAGACTACTACGAACTGGTCTAGATATGGTTGAAAAATCCGGTTCATGAGATCCATAAAAGCAGCAGGTGCGTTTCTTAGCCCAAACGGCATTATCAAGAACTCGTAACGTCCATAATGAGTTTTGAAAGCTGCCTTATACACATCGGCTTCCTTAACCCTCAGTTGATGATATCCCGAACGCAAATCAATCTTCGAGAAAATCAAGGCTCCCCTAAGTTGATTGAAAAGGTCATCTATCCTAGGCAGAGGGTACTTATTCGTAATGGTCAACTTGTTCAACTGCCTATAATCGACACACATCCTCACAGACCCATCTTTCTTCTTTACGAATAATACCGGTGCTCCCCATGGAAACACACTTGGTATAATGAATCCGCAGTCCAATAGCTCCTAAATCTGGGCCTTCAACTCCACTAGTTCCTTCGGTGCCATCCTATAAGGTGCGATGAACACTGGAGCTGTACCCGGTAACAATTCTATTCCAAACTCCACTTCTCTATTAGGAGGTAGTCCCGGAAACTCCTCCGGAAAAACATCAGGGAATTCTTTTACCGTTTCCAAATCCTTGATAGTAGAACTCTTCGATTCTGAATCACTGATATAAGCTAAGTAAGCTTCATAGCCCTTCCTTACCAACTTTTCTGCCCTTAATGCTGAAATCACATTCGACAAATAATCACTTCGTTCTCCAATCATTGCCACTTCATTTCCTTCCACAGTTCTTAACACCATTCACTCCGTGGCACAATCTAGAGTTACTTGGGGCCTCGTCAACCAATCCATGCCTAAAATGAGGTTGAACTTACCAAACGACAATTCCATCAAATCCGCTAGGAAAATAACTCCTTGAACCACAAATGGCACATTCCTCAATAGTTTACTAACTTTCACCGATTCCCCTAAAGGACTTAACACAGTCATTTCATTCTGAACTATTTCAAACTCAATCCCTACAGTTTTAGTCCTATTACATGCAATGTACGAGTGTATTGACCCCACATCAATTATCTCAATATAAGGTAGCTCACAAATAAGGAATGCACCCGTTATCACATCTGGTGCATCACCTTCCTCTTTGTGACAAGCAGCATAGACCAACACTGGCTGTCTTGCCTCCACCAGACCTGCACCTCTGCCCGGTGCTCCACGTCCTCGTCCTGCGCCATTGCCACCTCTGGCTTTGACCACGGCCCCTTGGCGGTTGTTGACCACCCCTCTGAGGCTGGAAATTACCTCCACCATTGCCTCACCCCTGATCTAGCCTTTTCGGGCATTGCCTAACCCTATGCTCCAACGATCCACAGACCAAACATGCTCCTATCCTCCTCTAACATTGGCCCGGATGCCTTCTCCCACACTCAGCACAAAGTGGTATTCCGTTATTAACGGTAGCAACAGGGGCCACATCTCTAATCGGCCCATTCACACTGGCCCTCCTCATGGGCCTTTTTCCGGCTCCCATAGGTTCCATATTCCGCTTGTTCTTACCCCTCTCTTTCTCTCGATTGTGGCGCTCCATGCTCTTTACCTCCTCTGCTATTTTTTCTTTCTCCACCAAAACCGCAAAATCTCACTCCCTTTGTGAAGCTATTAGTACCCTAAGGCTATCCCTTAATCCATCCTCGAATCGTACAGATCTTTCATACTATGTTGCTACTATCCCCTTGGCATATTGACTGAGGCGTAGAAACTCAGCCTCGTACTCTACTACTAGCTTATCTCCTTGAGTCAGACTCAAAAACACCTTCCTTCGGGCATCTACATAGGCCGCTCCAATGTATTTCCCCTGAAATGCCTATTTGAAGAACTCTCAAGTGATCTGCTCCGGTTGGTTGCCCTCCTTTACGTTCAACCACCACTGATAGGCTTTTTCCCTAAGTAGGGATATTGCTCCTTTAAACTTTTGTTCAGTAGTGCAATCCAGGTCATCCATTATTCTTTCAGTGGCTTTTAACCAATACTGTGCCACATTCGGGGCCACCCTCGCTACTCCTTTGAAAATCTCAGCCCCATTAGCTCGGAGTCGCTCCACGATCGACCCACGGCTCCTCGTACCATTATTGGGCCCGACGACCCTTTACAAGATTCTTAACATGGCCTACGATACGGCATCCTCGGCATCCCGTTCATACGGTCATATTTCAGCTACTAGCGAGGCTGGAGCCTCCCTTACTCCAACATTGGGCATATGGCCCAACACCGACGACCCAGCCCTAGCACTTCCACGGCCCCTGCCGTGCCCTCTTCCACCTCTTCTAGCGCTCATCGTTGCATATTTCTGAATTAAGAATTTTATGAAATTAGTTCGTAGTTTCCACTGTTTTAAGCGCATGTTTTATGTAAGTAACTACTTTTTAAAGTTATTCCGCGGTCGAGAATCCACTATAGGCTTAAGTTCCCTACGGGCTTTAATCTCTAGAAGCCTATTTTTTTAAGTATCCCATTATCTATACAGTTTCAGAAACTTAAGCAAATGTAGTACAGAAAACTTACTTGGCTCGACGTCGAGGGCTCGGTAAACCACACTTCAAGAATCCTGCTAAAAACTTTTTAAAACCAAAATCTAAGGCCCATTTCACACCCCGAGCTTTGAAACTGGGCTCTGATACAACTAAATCTAGCACCCCAAACCAGGCCTAGAAGTTAGGCCCGAGTCCGAAATGTCACATTAAAGGCACACTTCAAAACAATTTTACCATTTAACAATTTAAGGCCCAAAAGCCCAAAACCCTTGTATCTTGTTAAGTTACGTTGAAAAGCCCATATTATAGAAAACATTCATAGGTTAAGTTATTTCAAAAACCATGTTAACTTTAGAAAGTTTATGAAATTTATTAAGCGGACAGTTGAAACAATAATAATAAAACCCAAAATCTAAAGTCAATTAGGAGTTACATGGCCTTATTACAATCCAATGAAAAAAATGTATTTATAAATTCATTTGAACAAAATAAAACATTTGATCAGCTTGTAGTGTGGCCATGTCCGAGTTCTCTCCCAAGTCAAGCCGTTTATTCAGGACCACCTGAAACATTAAATAAAAGGGTGTACAACCCTTGGCAATCAAATCACATACAAATATTCACATTGGGCCTAAGCCCTGTCAAAATCGATGGTCTTGGGCCTTATCCCACTATGACCTCATATCATATCGTATCATATACAAATAAGATAATGCAAAACCTTCCCCAAAAATCCATCCGCTACACACACCATTTCCCTTCCAACCATAACACGCCTATGGGGATTTCTAAATCAACCCACTCATCCTTTACACACCAAAAGTAGCCTGATTACGGTACTACCTAACGTTGTAGCAAAGCTGCTAATCATATAATGGGCTTAAAGCCACCAGTGGATCCATGGTCGTCAAGTGACTATGCGACCCTCAAATATTCCTCCGTACCATAATTCCCACCCATATGTATCCTAAGCAGAATATCATATGAATGCATCAAACACATGAGTAACATCCACAAACTCATATTGGCCACATATGGGTATTTTCGTCATTTCACTACCCAAGGGCATTTTCGTAATTCTAGCCTATAGGGGTATTTTGGTAATTTGGCAAGATAGGGGTATCTTGGTAATTTTTACAAAATAGGGGTGTTTTGGTAATTTGAAAAATAGGGTTATTCTGGTAATTTTACAAATCTAAGGGTATTTTCGTAATTTACAAATCTAGGGGTATTTTAGTAATTTTACAAATCTAAGGGTATTTGGTCCCTCTCGGGTTTTAGTTATGAACTTTGGCCCATCAACAAGTCCTCGTGACTAAAGTGAACAGATACTACACACTAGGTAGGATTCTAGAGAAGAGGAGGTGGGCCACTAGGGCCGCTTAAGTACCAAGCTCTCCCTAGATCCAATCCTAGACATGCGTTTGTCCGTTGCCACACTCTAACCCAGCGACTCGTTCATGAACATGTTTAATTAGATTAAGTCTTATGAAATTTATGAGTTGTTCAAACTATGCCTAAAGTCCATAAACCCTAACATACTTGTCTACATCCCCATAAAGCCCATCAAACCCAAATTACATCTTTAGGGCCCATTAGGCCCAAATCACCTCCTTATGGCCCGTTAGGCCCAAAACAATTCTAGATCAAGTATTATGCTTGATAGACTCAATTCATACACCAAACCAAACAAACTCATCAAACTTAGCTTAAGGTCCCACCCGGCCCATTTAGCCACTTTTGGCTTTTCGACTTTTCGGTATTGTCGATATCGTGTGTGTAGTGTTCGTACACACCTGGTATCCACGGGCGCTACCAACCCCTTAGTCACAAACCTACAATTGACATTACTAACGATTAACCAAGGCTTTAACACATACTTATCAAAAACTGAAATCTCACCGTACCCTTACCGTGTGCCTCACGTTCTAGTAGCCCTTCCTTTGCTACTAATCGCGATTATCCTCTAGATCTACACTCAAACGCCTATATCGTCAAAACCAAGTGACCCATATTGTACATAAGTCACCTTTACGAGCAACATTAGATTCGGCCATTTACTAAACCATGACTGAGTCGAGAACACTTACCCCCTTGTTAGCAATCTTTACCTACCACGCTTGCGATTGTTGAGCCTTACCCTTGTTAATATAGGTTAACGACAAGGATTGGGTTAGATAGCCCTTCGGCTTTTGAAAAACACACTAAAAATTCAACTAAGCACTGACGGAAATTCACCTTTGATCCCGCGGCTGAAATCCAGCTTTTGAGACTAGGATGGTCATAGGGACAATTCGACAATACTAGGGAGAATAAAAAAAAAGCTGATTCGGCTGGAACCAAGTGGTGAACGAAAAGGGAATTTGAGAAGGGAGAGTATGGAGGATTCGACTTCTGAACACTTAGAGAGAAAAAAAAAAGGTTTTTGGGTATCTCTCAAGTGAAGAAATTTGGCCAGAGGGAAAACAAAGTTTCGACATTACTGTGGGAACTTAATTCGGCACCCATATATATAGCCCCTAGGTGAAGCTTCCTTTCCCCCAGAGCCCAAATCGACACCACTATATCCACCCCCAATCCCTATCTTTTCTCCCTTATCTCTACCTTAAATTTTTCTCCTGAACACTCCCTTCCAGAGTCCCCTCCAACGCCACCTCTTTTTGTCTAGGCACAAAAATAAAACTCCTTAATTCTCCCCTCTTAGGCCTCAAACCTTGGACCTCCTTAATTGACAAACACGCCACCTCATAGATCCTAAATGACGCCACCCTCCACTGGACCACAAGCCCATTTGTTTTCTCTTTTCTCTTAATCTGCTTAAGAGGCCTCATGCCTGAGACTAGGGTTCACTAAGCACGAAAATAAATGTTTCCCTATGGTTTCCCCTATCTCTAAGGCTTCAAATAATCTCGATAATCCCTTAATATTATTACTCTAAGTGCTACATATACATGTTAACTTCAATGCACAGAAACTAGGGTTTTGGGATTTTTGGGGCGTTATAGTATCTGGGGGTGACGGAGGAGGCACAACAAGGGGTGGAGGTAGAGAAGTTGCAAGATTTACTTGCTTGAACTCAATTGAACAACAGGTTCATCATTCCAAGGAATACATTTTCATCTCATCACCAAAGGATTGTGAGATAAACGTACTATTACTTGCTTCAGGATTCGATGCTTGAACATTACTTTCAACTTTATTAAGATTCAACTAACATCTTGAATCTATAAGAAAATACCATATTAGAATGGACCAAAAGCATTACACTATCACAGGGTATATGTGGCATGTATATACTAAACTATACTTCACTACATTTGTCCTAGGACCGACCAAACCTTAGCTCATATACCACTAAATTGACTAAACCATCGCCATATTAGAGTTATAGAGCATTACCATACAAATAGAGCATGTAAACATACATTTCATACATTATCATAACAATATTATAAAACCTTCATTCACATACATATAGTCCCTAAATCGAGCCCTCTAGGCCCTAGAAATAACTTAGAAACAATTTGGGACCAAATTGGAAACATTTGGAAAGTCTAGGAAAAAGTTTCAAAAATTTGGATACAGGGGTCACACAATCGAGTACCCAGGCCGTGTTCCTCACACAACTGAGACACATGCCCGTGTCTTAGACCGTGTAACCTTCGAACTAGGGACACTTGGTCGTGTCCTAGCCCGTGTCCTTACCCGTGTAACATTTTGAGTAAGGTCACATGGCCGTGTCACACGTCCATGTGCCAAACCATGTAATTCTCAAAATTTCCTCGCATGTAACACCCCTTACCCGTATTCAATGCCAAAACAGGGTACGAGGCATTACCGGACATAAACACAAGCAAACATATAAAATCGAGACATAAATTTCCATCCAAGTTTAAAACCTTTCACATACATTCATATCGTCTATATTACGAGCCTACGAGGCCCAAAACATGCATCAAAAGTGGTTCGGGACTAAACCAAGAACTTTGGAAACTTTTGGGAAACTTAGAAAATTTTTCATGTAAAAGGGGTCACACGCCCGTGTGGGTTCAGGACACGCCCGTGTGACCCTAAGACATGCCATGATTCAGGCTGTGTTCAAATTAGGGAGCTTTCTATTTATGACATCATCATCAAATTGAAGTCACACGGCCGAGTCACACGCCCGTGTGCTTAGGCCGTGTGATCGATTAAATTTTCATAATTTTTCATAAAATAGGTGTAGACTTCACACGACTAGGGCACACGCCCGTGTTCGAGGCCGTGCCGTCAACACAGCTGAGACACACACCCGTGTCTCTAGTCATGTGCTCATTACTGAGCATTTTATTTTGCAACAATTTAGGTGTAGGGGACACACAGCCAAAACACACGCCCGTGGGGCAAGCCGTGTGTCACACATGGCCTAGACACACGCTCGTGTGTCTACCTGTATGGACAAAAACAAGGCTATTTACCAAGCCATTTTGACACCCTTCCATGAACATGCCAACCCAACAAAACATAACACCAATCCAAGCATATACATGTAAACGGAAAAATATATATGATTTTTCCTATGTAATTTATCACTTTTTTATTTAAATCCGTTGTTAAAACTAAGTAATTGTTTAATAAATTAATGAAATATGTGAAAATATGAAATTAGAACATAAAAATTATTAAAATGTGATTTTATGCTTTATTATATAGTTTTCATGCAATAAATGGCTTATTTTATATGAATTTGAATATATTATATTTTTTAAGACATAAAGTGGGCCATGCATGATTAAATTAAATAATAAAATATAAATTTATATTTAATAATTCATTTTAAAATAATTCATTAATAATTTGGGTTTTAATTAATTAATTAAATTGGATAAATTTTATTCTTTGGTCCTCTAACTTGTTTATTTATTTTGGACAGGTCTGATAGCTTTGTTGGATTACAAAATTGTCCAAATTGTAGACCAAGTCAACCCAATATTCGGCTACACATGGCTGTCATTTAAACCATTCTTTGGTTTAATTACACAAGGTCCTTGCAGTGTTGAAAAAAATTAGAGATTTGCTCGAAGATTTACGATTGACCGAGTCTCAGTCCTGAGTTGTGTGGTATCCAAAATTGCTCAAAAATCAAGCAAAAATCAAGTCAAAAGCCACTAAGCATGGCCGCCCACAATTTGAGGAGATTTGAAGAGGTTAACATCTACTATTTTTATCAAACTATCCCCCTCTCCTCACCTATAAATAAGACCCTCTCATTCCCTCATTCATCACCCCTCAATAATTGCTCATACATTCTCATCATTCATCATTCTCTCTTCTCTCCAAATTCTCTTAGCCTTTTCCATTCCCACGCCAAGCATCATCTCTTCATAGAGATTTTAGAAATTAAGCCTCTTAAAGAACCCTTGGTTGGTCACCTTGGAGAGTCATCAGCAAAGGAGCAAAGCAAAGGAACGAAGGAGCCTCATCAGTCAGAGTCTTGGGTGACAGCCACTCTGAATTGGGTTTAATATTCCTTTTCTTTAATTTAATCTAAATATTTTTTTCTATGTGTTCTTTGTTCTTGTTCACAACAATGTTAGCTTAATTTTATTTAAGTTAGGATGATTGCTTTGATTAAATGATATTTATTTGATGCATGCTTATAATGTTTGTGCCTCAATCGATCATGTTTTCAATTAAAATCAATTCTGTATTTCGTTCATACATGATTGAAATGCACCTGAATTAGTTGAGCAATCCTGACCAGATGACAGCTAATGGACACATAATTAAAATGTACATGCTCAATTTAGATCCTGACCCGATTAAATTGTAGGTTGCATAACAACTCTGACCAAGCTCTGTTATTTGCCTAGGTTTAAGATTTGTGTGATTAAACTGTTTCAAACCTGACACGTCCCTGTTATCTCATACGAATGCTAAGAAACCCTTAGTAAATAAGAATCAGTAAAATGCATATTTACTAAGTAAAGGATTCCGAAAGGACCTAATTTGGTTTCCAAACTCATGAAAGATCGAGTTGCCATGGAATGTTTTTCTGAATGTTATTAAGCATGTTGATAATAAATTGAGTTTAATTAAAGTAATTGTCCTAGTTTATTTATGTTATAGTTTTTGCAAATTGTGTTTAATCTTGCTAGAATCTATTTCATTCATATAGTTTGCATACTTAGGATAATTTGCATTAGGGATCATTGCATTTAGTTTAATATATTTTAATCACCACTTCTCAACTATATTGTGTTTTTATTTACCAAATTGTTAATATAATTTTGAAAATTAAGTGACTTAGCACAAATAGAATCCTTGTGGAGACGATAACTCGATACTTATTACTTGATAAGGACTATGTACACTTGCACAAACCTACGCGTTAGAAGTTTTTGGCATGTTGTTAGGGATTGTCCACTGTTGCCATAGTTATTTTTTTCGTCAAATTATTTATTTTCAATTTTATTTATTTCTAACATTACTAACTTATTCTTTTTAATTTTTGTGATTTTCTTTTCAGGTGTTTATGAGTATAGATCGAATTATTGATTTACTCCCTATGGACCTTGAAATTGAGTAAACTTTCAGACAAAGAAGACGTGAACGAACAGCTCAAAGACAAGTCGAGATGGACCTTGGAAAATAGAATCAAGACAAAGGTAATGAAGTCGATCATGTATGAAATCCCATCCTTATTGCCGATGATAGGGATCGATGCATCAGACAATATGCTGTGCCACTTTTCAATGAGTTAACCCAGGAATTAGAAGGCTAGATATTGAGGCAACCCAATTTGAATTGAAACCAGTAATGTTTCAAATGCTACAAACGGTGGGCCAATTTAGTGGTATGCCCATGGAAGATCCACTTCTCCACCTTCGATTTTTTATGGAGGTGAGTGATTCGTTCAAGATAGCCTGTGTGACTGAAGATGCACTGAGGTTGAAGTTGTTTACATACTCGTTGTGAGATCGAGCACAAGCATGGCTCAATTCATTGTCACCAAGTTCCATATGTACATGGCAAGAATTAGCAAAGAGATTTTTGGTTAAGTATTTCCCACCTAGCAAAAACACTAAGTTGAGGAACGAGATCTCAACTTTCCAACAATTGGATGATGAGTCTTTGTATGAGGCTTGGGAGCGATTCAAGGAGTTACTTCGTAAGTGTCCTCATCATGGGATTCCTCATTGTATCCAGTTGGAGACATTCTATAATGGTCTCAATGCACATACAATGCTTCCGTGAATGGTGCAATTTAGTCTAAGTCTTATAAAGAGGCTTATGAGATCATCAAGAGGATCACGAGTAATAACTATCAATGGCCAACAAATCGAACAGCTTCAGAAAGATGTGTAGCAGGATTTCATTATGTTGACACCATCACTTAGTTATCAGCTCAGGTATCGTCTATTTCCTCTATGTTAAAACAGTTTACCGCTAATAGTGCTAATAATTTTGTAGCTTAGCCACCAAGTCCGTTTAAAGTAGTTTCCTGTGTGTACTGTGGGGAAGGTCATTCTTTTGAGAATTGTCCATCAAATCCCAAGTCAGTGTACTATGCAGGGAGCCAACATCAAAATAGGAGTGGACAAGGACCCCAGTCCAACTTCTACAATCCTTCATGGCGTAATCATCTTAAGTTTTCATGGAGTAACCAAAGAAATAGACCGAACCACAACTTTTGCAGCATTGACCCAACCAATCTCAAGGGTTTAATTAGCAAGCTCCAAAACCACCTCAAGTTGAGGCATCAAACAGTTTGGAGAACTTATTGAAAGTGTACATGGCAAAGAATGACGCTTTGATCCAAAGCCAATCAGCAACACTTAAAAATTTGGAAAACCAAATGGGCCAATTAGCTACGGAGCTACGTAATAGACCGCAAGGTACCTTGCCGAGCGATACTGAGAATCCAAGAAATTTGGGTAAAGAACATATCAAGGCAGTGGCATTGCGAAGTGGTAAAATTCTAGAACCCCGATTAATTGATGTCAAAGATAAGCCCATTGAGAAGAATCAACCAGCTGTTGAAGTTCCTACACCAAAGCTACAAAGTCTGACAAGGTAAACCCTGACTTAGCAAATTCAGAAAAGTTGTCTGGTTCAACCGAAAGTTCCATCACTTCCATATCTGCAAAGATTGTAGCAACACAAGCATAAACATGAGGTGCAATTCAAGAAGTTTTTGGGTGTGCTGAAGCAGTTACACATCAATATTCTGTTGGTGGAGGCTTTAGAAAAAATGTCGAATTATGTGAAGTTTATGAAGGATATACTGTCCAAGAAGAAATAACTGAGTGAGTATGAGACTGTTGCCTTGACAAAGGAGTGCAGTGCATTCCTACAAAACAAACTGCCACCGAAATTGAAAGACCCGGGAAGCTTTAGTATACCCTGTAACATTAGTGAATCTTATTGTGGTAAAGCTTTGTGTGACTTAGGAGTGAGTATCAACTTGATGCCTAAGTCTATTTTCAAGATGTTAGGGATAGGTGAAGTAAGACCTACAACTGTGACACTTCAGCTAGCGGATCGATCTTTAGATTATCCCAAAGGAAAGATCGAAGATGTTTTGGTAAGAGTCGATAAATTTAGTTTTCCTAATGATTTCAGTGTCTTAGATTTTGAAGTAGACAAGGAAGTGCCGATCATTCTTAGGGGACCTTTTTTAGCCACGGGAAGAACGTTAAGTGATGTACAGAAAGGAGAACTCACCATACGAGTTCAAGACAATCAAGTAACCTTTACCATTCTTAAACCGATGAAATTTCCCAATCCGGCAGAAGAGTGTTCAGTTATGTAAGAGATAGAAACATTGGTTTCTATGGAAAGCAATTTTGAAGAATATCCATTGGAGAAAGTATCAGATCTTGACCCATTGGAGGATGAAGAAGGTAAAGAAAACATAGCTTTGATGGAAGCCAATTCGAGAGTTTTTATTCAATCCACACAATTTGAACCGTTGGAGTTGGAAGTCAGAGAATTTGTGCAACCCAAGTTGTCAATTGAAGAACCACCTAAACTCGAACTAAAGGTACTTCCTTCCCATTTGAAATACGTTTATCTAGGTGACTGTTCTACTTTGCTTGTGATTATTTCAGCAGAACTGACGAAAGATCAAGAGGAGCAACTAATTGTTGTTCTAAAGAAATTTAAGAAAGCAATTGGTTTGACCATAGCTGATATTCAAGGTATAAGCCCTTCTTTTTGCATGCATAAAATCATTTTAGAAGAAGGTGAAAGAGCTCGAATTGATGGGCAAAGGAGGCTCAATCCGTTTATGAAAGAAGTTGTGAGAAAGGAAGTGATCAAATGGTTAGATGCAGGAATCATTTATCCTATTTCAAATAGTTCGTGGGTAAGTCCGGTGCAGTGTGTACTGAAGAAAAGTGGAATCACGATTGTTGAAAATGAGCGTAACGAGTTAATTCCTACGAGAACTATTACCGGTTGGAGAATCTGTATTGATTACAAAAAGTTGAACAAAACCACTCGGAAGGACCATTTTCAATTGCCTTTTATGGATTAGACGTTAGATTGTCTGGCAAGTAATGAATTCTATTTTAGATGGTTATTTTGGATATAACCAAATAGTTTTAGCTCTAGAGGACCAACATAAATGTAACACCCCTAATCCGTATCCGTTGTCGGATTAGGATTAGAGGCATTACCGATAAAACACAACTTATTGACCTTTAACAAATTTGGCGTAAATGACTTCACCATATGGTCAACTATAAATCTTAAACAACATATTCATGTGCGCATTTAACAAGATCATAAATGAGTCCAATTAACTAACTCCTCAAGCAATATATATATTCATTTGCCAAGTCAAACCTAATCAAAATAGTCAATTCACGAACGATTATATCGTAGGCATATGCATTTAATTCAATTAAGGTTAACCATTATAAACATGCATTGTATAACCTAATTCTTATCTCACGAAATGACCAAAACAAATACATACTCATAAGAAATACACGTTACTTAGCTAATATGTTACTTACCATGATTTAAACATGTATCCATCATTTACTTCATTGCTTAAGTCGAATCATATACTATACTTACCATTACCTATTGCCGAATTCAAATGGAATCATTCCACTTCATCAAACTAATGTACACCCTAATAAATTTGCATGCACATAATCAAACCAAAATGATCATATAACTTATTCATTAATATACATTCACCAACTTTTCCTAATTAGCAAACCATTCGGCATATTATGAGCGCATACCATCCCTTTTCAATTAAATCAAAACATCCAAAACAAAATTGAATCTATGATGTTCATTTTTATCCTATTAACTAAGTGAATTTATACCATAATCAAAGACAAATCCATACCAATCATCACGATCATCAAAAATGCTCTAGTCATAAACAATCCACATCATTTCCAAATCAAGCCATATAAGCAATACATTATACTCACATGCTATGTAATATAATTACCCTAAAGAGCTTATAACATGACCGAATATGTACACACCATACCAACATCATGACCCAACCATTTTGACATGGCTTATATACATTAACAAAAAGTCATTCGCACATAAAGATAGCCTATACATGCCTTAAGTTCAAAATTTTAACTTTGTAGGTACCAAAAATAAGTTGATAGCATGGATGACTTCGATGACGATCCCCTGCGCTCGTAGCTTGAACAAAATCTATAAAACATAGCGGAAACATAACACACAAAGTAAGTTAACTAGCTTAGTAAGTCTTAAGCAAATATATAAACTCAATTGATCATTCAATCATTTCAATATCATACATAATATCGTAGAATTTAAAAAAACTTAATACTTATTCAATCTACTTAAGCCGAATGCTAGTACCTCATTTGGCTCAATCATCCTAATTATTTTACCTTTAAACTTCACTTCATTACTCATCATATAGTTCAAATATGAATTAATAACTCTTGTCCAACTACTAATATTTTTGATACCCTTAGTTCAACAGGACCACATAAACACAAGCATAAGGCCGAATATACAGGATCAATTAGTATCATTCACGTTCGACAATTTACCACATATGTATTTACCTTATTAATCAAACATAGAAGGTCAATTTAATGATTTGTAGGCACTTACCTGTATGGCCGAACATACATGTATAACTTGTAATATCTACTTACTATCTTGATGATTACATAGCTAGAAAAGTTTATGTCTTGCAACTTGAAATTTCATCACCAGTTTAGAACATGCTAGGCGTCAGCCTGAATCACACACTGGCACTAGGCCTGCTAGACCAGAGGTCTGAAACTTAATCACCGGTATTTAGCCTGCTAGGCAATTAGCCCGATATAATTCACCGGCATAAGGCCTGCTAGGCAATAAGCCCGATATAGTTCACCGGTACAAGGACTGCTAGGCTCGAAGCCCGAATAACGATATCATTATCATCTCATACACATTACATGCTGCTCAAAATTTCATAAATCACACATAATTCGTATCACTTAAACATATCAACTCTGTAACAACCCCAAACCCGGCCCAAACGCTATGACCGAATCTGGGTTTGTTACGGAGAAACATTTTGAAATCCTTTCAAACCGGTTTAAGTTTTCGATAAAAGATAGCGTTTTGTTAAAACAGTTGAGGTGTATAAAACCCATACTTAGTTTTATTTTAAAAATATTTATTAAATCCAGTTATTATATAAATATAAATGTACTCGATGGTACTTTAAAACATTTTCGAATTTATTTAGAAAAACGTGTGAACTTATTATTAAAATAGTTTAAACTAATATTCCAAAGCAGGTAATAATAACAAAATAATAAAAGGAGTTATTGGAGGCCTTATTACAACCCAATTAAAATCCAACCAACAATCAAAAAAATAAATAAACCAAAATTTAAAGTCTATTAAATTCAAATTCCATTGCATGGCCACCTCGAGTCCATCCGGTCCACATCCGCGATCTACACGCCACCTGAAAAAAAATGTAAGGAAGAATGTGAGTCACCAAGTCTCAGTATGCAACCCTTCCTCCGGTTTAAAGCCACATCATACACATATTATAACAATTAACATGCATCAAATCATGTACCCAACCTAACCATCCGTATCACCTTTCTCTACCCCGTGTGGTACCAAACCACTGGTGGTGCCAAACCACTGGTGACTTAAAGTCACAGATGTGATGCCAAATCACTGGAGGTGCCAAACCTCTAGTGTCCGAAGACACGAATCGATTGATGGGGCCAACCCATCGTGTGATACCAAATCACTGGCGTCAATCCCTTAATATCATCTGTGGGGCCAACCCACTGTGGTGCTAAGCCACTGGGACGAGACGCGATGAGGTGCCAAACCTCTGGAGGTACCAAACCTCTGGTGACAGTAGTCACAGTGTGTTACCAAAACACTGGTGTCCGTCGACACAATGTCACTGCCCCCTCCTCTCATTATCCCATATCAAACAGTCATAAACATAGTTCATACATTTATCACATGTATCAGATAAGCTATGCTTCCCAAAAGCATCAAATAGCAACTCATATTAACAGGTACTTACCTGAATCGCCACTTATACCAATACGGTATTAAATCCAATGCTACATAAATCAGAGTTAGCATTCACAACATTTAGCACGGTTAATAAGTCATAACGTGTGTATGTACACACCTGTCACCACGAGAAGTCTAAATCCCGAGAAGAGAAGTCGGCCACCCTAGATCTACTTGTCCCTATATTCGGCCAAATACATAGTTTAGTATTATGGCTTATTCGGCCAAACCAAATTAATCCAAAGGATCATCCTGTGATCCCGAATCCTTACCTTCAAGCTTTTGGATACTAATCACAACACTCGATTCCCGAATCTGCTTCACCAACTACCATCGGTTAGTAAATAAAGCTAATAGCCTTCGGCTTTGCATACTTGAAAGGATAATCTTATTGAAAGTAGATCCTTACCACCACTTACCACAGTCGACTGTCAGAGAATGGCCTAGATCGCTTGTTCCACCAAATCCCGGGAATCCTATAATCAATCGGTTTCACAAGAGTGTTAACATCTTTTGCTTACAAATATAGAAATCGGCCCCTACTCCTTGTAAAAATCGACAGAGACACTGAAGAGATGGAAAATAGCATTCGGCCATGATTACTTACCCATCTTATGAACCGATTGGAGACGAGTTTAGAGAAGGTTACCTTTGCTTGATATTCAGCCAAGGTGCTTCAAGCTAAGAGAAAGAAATTTCGGCACTAAGATGAGATGTATATTCGGCTAGAGAGAGTTTAACAGGAAGAAAAGTAATTTCAGCAAAGAGTAAGGTGTAGGTTCGGCTATGGTTGGTTTCAATATTAAACAAGGCTTGATCTCGAGTGAAAAGGGAATGAAAAAGGAGTGGGAGGGGAGTTTCGGCCAAGGTCTTGAGAGAATGGAAAAATAAAAGAAAGCAAAGAAGGGAGGGGTTTAGGGATTTCGGCACTTAACAAAAATGACAAAAAGAAAAGCAAGGTGAAAAAGTTGATGCTTTTATAGGCATTCGGCACCCCCCTAAAGCTTGCCGTCCACCTTCTCATGAGGAGTTCAAAATCTATCAATTTCCTTGAAATCCTCCTAGCCACTCACTCAAATAATTTTGAATACTCAAATATTATTCAAATAAAAATACTATAATAATCCAAATAAAAATCAACTAATATCTTTATTATCTCTTATCATCTTATTATCTTAATAAATAATAAAAAGAGTTTAAAGAGAGAAAATCTCTCCCTCCCTATGCCGTCCATAACAAGGTGCAAAAGAGAGAATTTTGTGACTCGAACCAAGGCTCTCCCTCGCCCATTAAGGCGTCACATGTAGCTCCTAAGTGGCCCTCCTTTTGCCACTTTTCCAAACTGATTTTTATGTCAATAAGTCCTCTATTTATTCTTGTAACCCCTACCTGCTAAGGCTCCTTACCTTTAAAGTTCCCAAATAAAAATTTCTACTATCTCGAGCCAACTTAAGACCCTTAATTAAATCTTATCATTCCATAAATAATACCATAACAATTCAAACACAAGGAAAATCATTTAATCACAAATAACCCCGGTTCTAGGATGTTACAGTTCTACCCCCCTTAAAAAGAATTTCGTCCTCGAAATTACCTGATCAGAAGAGGTGGGGGTATTGCTGCCGTATCACATCCTCGGGTTCCCACGTAGCTTCCTCTGCACCATGGTTCCGCCATAGCACTTTCACTAAGGCTACTGACTTCCTACGTAGAACCTTCACATCTCTATCTAAGATCTAAACCGGTTCTTCTTCAAAGGACAAATCTGAGTTCACCTCAATTTCTGCCACAGGCACCACGTGCGATGGATCTGATCGATATCGCCTAAGCATCGACACGTGAAAAACGTTGTGGATCTGACTCAACTCTGCCGGCAGCTCAAGCTGATAAGCTACCGGTCCCATTCGCTTCAACACTGTGTATGGGCCAATGAACCTTGGGCTTAGCTTCCCTTTTCGCCCAAATCTTAACACTTTTTTCCAAGGTGACACCTTTAGGAAGACCTTGTCTCCTACATCATACTCCATTTCTTTGCGCATCAGATCAACATAAGACTTTTGTCTATCTGACGCTTCCTTAAAACGAGCCCGAATCACCTTAACTTTGTCCTCCGTTTCCGTGACCAATTCCGGACCCAAGACTTGTCGTTCTCCCAACTCCATCCAACATGTAGGAGTACGGCATCTCCGTCCATACAGTGCTTCGTATGGTGCCATCTGGATACTAGTTTGGTAACTATTGTTGTAGGCGAACTCGGCTAATGGTAAAAATTCCTCCCAAACTACCTCGAAATTCCAAGACACAACCCCTCAGCATATCCTCTAAGATCTGTATGACCCTTTCTGACTGCCCGTCTGACTGCGGATGAAAAGCTGTACTGAAATCCAATCGCGTACCCAAAGCTTGATGCAACGCTTTCCAAAACCTCGACGTGAACCTTGGATCCCTATCTGAGATAATTGATATTGGCACACCATGCAATCTGACTATCTCAACCACATACAACTTTGCTAGCTTCTGGAGTGAGTAATCCATTCTCACCGGTACGAAGTGAGCTGACTTAGTCAAACGGTCCACTATTACCCAAATTGAGTCTTTCTTGCTTGGGGTAAGAGGTAATCCACTGACGAAATCCATAGTGATCCTCTCCCATTTCCACTGAGGGATCTTAACTAGTTGAAGTAACCCTGACGGTAGCTGATGTTCCGCCTTGACCTGCTGACATGTCAGACACTTTCCCACGAACTCAGTCACCTCACGTTTCAACCCGGCCACCAGAACTGTTTCCGTAAATCTCTATACATTTTGCTGCCTCCCGGATGCATAGCGTATGGGCTGCTATGTGCATCTTAGAAATTCTTCGCCTCAATTCCACATCCTTCGGCATACAAGCTCGTTCTTGAAAACGTAGCACCCCATCATCAGTCAAACTATACCCTTCCAACCCACCATCTTGCACTTGCATCCTCTTTGCATTTAATCCTTCGTCGACAATCTGTTTTCCCTTAATCTCCTCGACCCAAGTTGGTCTAACTTGCAGCTCTGCCAAAAGACTTCCATCATCGTATAGGCTGAGACGAGCAAACATCACCCTTAAGTCCGTCACGACCTTTCGGCTCAACGCGTCAGCCACCACGTTAGCCTTACCCGGATGATATTCGAATGAACAGTCGTAGTCCTTCAACAGTTCAATCCATCGGCGCTGGCTTAAGTTCAAATCCTTCTGAGTCAACAGATACCTCAGACTTTTGTGATTCGTATAAACTATCGACTTCTCCCCATAAAGGTAATGTCTCCATATCTTCAAAGCGAAAACTACTGCCGCCAACTCCAAGTCGTGCGTTGAGTAGTTTACCTCATGTGATCTTAACTGATGGGATGCATAAGCAACTACCTTCCCTTCCTGCATCAACACACATCCCAACCCAGTATGGGATGCATCACAATAAACCGTGAACATCTTTCCTGCCTCAGGCTGTACCAAAACCGGAGCTTCTGTCAGAATCTTTCTCAGCTTATCAAAACTTTCTTGCTGCTTTTCCGACCAAACGAATGGTACTCCCTTCCTCAATAACTTTGTTAATGGTGCTACGATTAACGAGAATCCTTCCACAAACCTTCGGTAGTACCCTGCCAGACCCAGAAAGCTTCGAATTTCGGCCACTGACCTGGGTGGTTTCCAATCCAACACCGCTTCAATCTTGCGGGGGTCCACTCTAATCCCTTCCGCTGACACCACGTGTCCTAAGAAAGCCACTTCCCTTAGCCAAAATTCGTACTTACTGAATTTGGCATATAACTGCTTCTCCCTCAGTACTTGCAGAACTATTCGCAAATGCTTGTCATGCTCCTCCTCCGTCTTTGAGTAAACCAATATGTCGTCTATGAACACCACGACGAATTGATCCAAATACTGCTGAAATACCCTATTCATTAGGTCCATGAATGCTGCCGGTGCATTGGTCAATCCAAATGGCATCACTAGAAACTCATAATGCCCATACCGAGTTCGGAATGCCGTCTTGTGAACATCAGCCTCCTTCACCTTTAATTGATGATAACCCGACCTAAGGTCAATCTTTGAGAATACCGACGCACCCTTCAGTTGGTCAAACAAGTCATTGATCCGAGGCAACGGATACTTGTTTTTGATTGTTAACTTGTTTAACTGACGGTAGTCGATGCATATCCGCATAGAACCGTCCTTCTTCTTGACAAACAATACAGGTGCTCCCCACGGAGATATACTTGGTCAGATAAATCCTCTATCCAAGAGTTCCTGAATTTGAGCCTTCAGCTCCACCAATTCCTTTGGTGCCATTCGATACGGTGCTATAGATACAGGTGCCGTTCCAGGTAGCAAATCTATACCGAATTCGACTTCCCGATCCGGAGGCAAATCCGGAAGTTCTTCTGGGAATACATCAGCGAATTCCCCTACTGTTTGGACCTTTTCAACCGCTTACTCCTTAGCCTCCAAGGCACAAATTCGAACTATAACTGCCTCACACCCTTTTCTGACCATCTTCACGGCCTTCAAAGCTGACACCACATTAGACAGGTAATTTCTTCGATTACCGATCATGACCACTTCATCCCCTTCGGCCATTTTAAGAACCATGCGCTTGGCAGCGCAATCCAACCTCGCCTGGTACTTAACCAACCAGTCCATCCCGAGGATCAAATCGAACTCCCCAAACGGCAGTTCCATCAGATCAGCCACAAACACGACCCCTTGGAGTTCTAAGGGTACATCCCTATAAAGCTTGTTCACAACTACAGAATGGCCTAAAGGGCTAATTACAGTCATTTCCCTAGCAGCAGTCTTAGAGTCT
Source organism: Gossypium australe (assembly GCA_005393395.2). NCBI lineage: Eukaryota > Viridiplantae > Streptophyta > Magnoliopsida > Malvales > Malvaceae > Gossypium > Gossypium australe. The sequence continues at coordinate 105,235,832 of CM016621.1, read as the reverse complement.
AGGTTCAAAGTCTCTACCACACTACTAGCTACGTACGAATGCGTTGAACCCACATCAATTAATGCAACATACGGAAGACCGAAAATTAGAAACGTACCGGTTATGACATCCGATGCGTCACCCTCTTCGCGTCGCCTCGCCGCATAGACTAAGCCAGGCTACCTTGCCTCTGTATTGCCTGCGCCTCTGCCCTGACTTCCCCGACTGCGATTAGCACCATTTCCCCCTCTACCATTACCACGACCTCTTTGTGGTCTCACACTTCTATCCTGAGTACGGTTCTGCCCCTCTGACTGATTCTGAGCTCGCTTCCGGGGACAATCCCTCATGCGGTGATCCAAAGACCCACATTCAAAGCAACCCCTCTCACCGGTCCAACAACCTCCTCAATGAGATTTTCCACAGCGATTGCACTGAGCCGGTTTCTAATTAGTAGCCGTGGGCCTTGCTGCCTGATTTGGCCCACTCTGCCTAGCCTTTTTCTGGACATTACCACCTGACCCAGACGACCCAAAGCCTCTCTTCTATTTGATCCTATCATAGTTTTGCCTCACCGATTCCTTGACACATTCGACTACCTTAGCCTTTTCCACTAGAGACGAAAACTCACGAACCTGCTGCGGAGCAATCAGCAGCCTCAAATCATCTCTAAGTCCATCCTCGAAGCGGACACAGCGCTCATGATCGGTAGCCACGATGCCTCTCGCATATCTACTCAGCCTTAGGAATTCCGCCTCATACTCCGCCACGGACTTAGTTCCTTGTACCAATCCCAGAAAAGCCTTTCTCTGCGCGTCAGTGTAGCCGGTACCCACATACTTTTTCTGGAAAGCAGCCTTAAAGTAATCCCACGTCAGATCATCCGCTGTGGCACCATCTCGGACAGTGAGCCACCACTGATATGCTTCATCCTTCAGAAGCGACACGGCTCCTTTCAGCTTCTCCTCATTAGACAGGTCAAGATCGTCCATGATCCTTTCTGTAGATTCTAGCCAGTATTCTGCTGCACTAGGTGCCACTCCCGACACGCCCCGGAACACCTCAGCTCCATTAGACCGAATTCGCTCGGGAACCAATTTTCGAACTCCTAGATTTCCACTAGCCCCAGCCACCAACTCGAGGACTCGCAACACAGCTTGCGATACTGCCTCACCTCCGGTCTGATCCTGCTCCTCAGCTCCAAAAGTTGGGGGTGGTGGTGGCGGTACTTCATTTTCAGAACCTTGACCCGACCTGACAGGTTCAGACACGGTCATCCTTCCCCTACCGCGTCCACAGCGTCCACGTCCTCTAGAGCTCATTCTAACTACTACGCTTTAATCTGATTAAGAAAATTTTATGGATTAGCAATTTGTTCCACTTGATTATCCGCGAAGCATTTTATGAAAAGTTAAATAGGGATTCTTTCGATCAAACAATGTTTTAGGTCTTCTACCCTAGTTCACACAAAAGGGCACATCCATTCCCTAATACTTTCCATACTTATTCACTCCTTGGACATTTCTGTCCTGTTACTATCCAGGGGTATTTTCGTCTTTTCCCTACAGGGGTATTTTTGTAATTAAAACCGAGAGATTTCAAACTTTAATAAAACAGGTCACTTTGAAATTCCCAAAACTGGAGAGCATTTCTGAAAATTTGTAAAATTTGAAGTTGTGGCATCATTTTAAAAATCAGGGGCATTTTGGTAATTTTGTCAATCAGGGGTAATTTTGTAATTTTAATAAATCCGGGATATTTTAACAGTTGTAAAACTCTGAGGGTTCCTTTTGCGAGTTTCTCTATTTAAAACGATGATGTTGCAAAAATTTTGAATTCGAGGTCATTTTGGTAATTTTGCAAGTTGAGGGCATTTTCATAATTTTCCAAAACCAAAGTATTTTATTGGTGATTGCAAAGTAGAGTTTTTGGATATTTATAAAATAAGGAAATTTTTGGGCAAAACCATTGAATTGATATTTTATGAGTCAAGGGCATTTTAGTAATTTCACCCTTAAGGGCATTTCTGTAACTTTCACAAATCAACTTTTTCGGGGAAAACATTGTAAAAATGGTTGTTCTCATATTCGAAAGAGTGATTTTAAGAGTTTTGAAAACCAAGTTTTTGTTGTTCTCTTCTTTTTCGAAAACATGGCTAGTTCCCTTTCGGGTTTTAGTCGTTATGTTTAGCCTATGACCGAGCCCTCTTGGTCAGGGTGAACCAAAGCTACGCACCAGGCAGGATTCGAGTGGAGAGGAGGTGAGTCACGCGGACTGCTTAAATACCAAGCTCCCACCGAAAACCTTTCTAGACATGCGCACAGAGGTTGCCACACCGCTGAGCCCTCTGAGTTAGGGTGAACCGAAGCTATGCACCAGGTAGGATACCTGCGAAGAGGAGGTGAGTCACTAGGACTGCTTAAATACCAAGCTCTTCCGGATCCAATCCTAGACATGCGTACAGGGGTTACCACACCCTAGCTCAGTGACTTGATCATAGGTTGGTTGAGTTCATTAAGTCTTATGTTCTGTTTGTGTTTGAGTAATCTAACCTTAAGGTTCAAGTTCTATAAGACTATTCTACGTTCCATGCTTCTTACCCTTCTATAGAAAATAATTCACAAAGAAGCTAGAAGTACTTACCTGGGCGGATAGGTGCCGGAGACTCGGTGCCATGCTTGTTCAAAACCAAAACCTTTTTTTTTTTCAAAAAGGCCTCCCAAACATTTTGGGCCTTGGGCCCCCACAGCCGAGCTTTGAACCTGGCTCTGATAGTAATTTGTAACAACCCCAAACCCGGCCCAAACGCTATGACCGAATCTGGGTTTGTTACGGAGAAACATTTTGAAATCCTTTAAAACCGGTTTAAGTTTTCGATAAAAGATAGCGTTTTGTTAAAACAGTTGAGGTGTATAAAACCCATACTTAGTTTTATTTTAAAAATATTTATTAAATCCAGTTATTATATAAATATAAATGTACCCGATGGTACTTTAAAACATTTTCGAATTTATTTAGAAAAACGTGTGAACTTATTATTAAAATAGTTTAAACTAATATTCCAAAGCAGGTAACAATAACAAAATAATAAAAGGAGTTATTGGAGGCCTTATTACAACCCAATTAAAATCCAACCAGCAATCAAAAAAATAAATAAACCAAAATTTAAAGTCTATTAAATTCAAATTCCATTGCATGGCCACCTCGAGTCCATCCGGTCCACATCCGCGATCTACACGTCACCTGAAAAAAATTGTAAGGAAGAAGGTGAGTCACCAAGTCTCAGTATGCAACCCTTCCTCCGGTTTAAAGCCACATCATACACATATTATAACAATTAACATGCATCAAATCATGTACCCAACCTAACCATCCGTATCACCTTTCTCTACCCCGTGTGGTACCAAACCACTGGTGATGCCAAACCACTGGTGACTTAAAGTCACAGATGTGATGCCAAATCACTGGAGGTGCCAAACCTCTAGTGTCCGAAGACACGAATCGATTGATGGGGCCAACCCATCGTGTGATACCAAATCACTGGCGTCAATCCCTTAATATCATCTGTGGGGCCAACCCACTGTGGTGCTAAGCCATTGGGACGAGACGCGATGAGGTGCCAAACCTCTGGAGGTGCCAAACCTCTGGTGACCGTAGTCACAGTGTGTTACCAAAACACTGGTGTCCGTCGACACAATGTCACTGCCCCCTCCTCTCATTATCCCATATCAAACAGTCATAAACATAGTTCATACATTTATCACGTGTATCAGATAAGCTATGCTTCCCAAAAGCATCAAATAGCAACTCATATTAATAGGTACTTACCTGAATCGCCACTTATACCAATACGGTATTAAATCCAATGCTACATAAATCAGAGTTAGCATTCACAACATTTAGCATGGTTAATAAGTCATAACGTGTGTATGTACACACCTGTCACCACGAGAAGTCTAAATCCCGAGAAGAGAAGTCGGCCACCCTAGATCTACTTGTCCCTATATTCGGCCAAATACATAGTTTAGTATTATGGCTTATTTGGCCAAACCAAATTAATCCAAAGGATCATCCTGTGATCCCGAATCCTTACCTTCAAGCTTTTGGATACTAATCACAACACTTGATTCCCGAATCTGCTTCACCAACTACCATCGGTTAGTAAATAAAGCTAATAGCCTTCAGCTTTGCATACTTGAAAGGATAATCTTATTGAAAGTAGATCCTTACCACCACTTACCACAGTCGACTGTCAGAGAATGGCCTAGATCGCTTGTTCCACCAAATCCCGGGAATCCTATAATCAATCGGTTTCACAAGAGTGTTAATATCTTTTGCTTACAAATATAGAAATCGGCCCCTACTCCTTGTAAAAATCGATAGAGACACTGAAGAGAAGGAAAATAGCATTCGACCATGATTACTTACCCACCTTATGAACCGATTGGAGACGAGTTTAGAGAAGGTTACCTTTGCTTGATATTCGGCCAAGGTGCTTCAAGCTAAGAGAAAGAAATTTCGGCACTAAGATGAGATGTATATTCGGCTAGAGAGAGTTTAACAGGAAGAAAAGGAATTTCAGCAAAGAGTAAGGTGTAGGTTCGGCTATGGTTGGTTTCAATATTAAACAAGGCTTGATCTCGAGTGAAAAGGGAATGAAGAAGGAGTGGGAGGGGAGTTTCGGCCAAGGTCTTGAGAGAATGGAAAAATAAAAGAAAGCAAAGAAGGGAGGGGTTTAGGGATTTCGGCACTTAACAAAAATGACAAAAAGAAAAGCAAGGTGACAAAGTTGATGCTTTTATAGGCATTCGGCACCCCCCTAAAGCTTGCCGTCCACCTTCTCATGAGGAGTTCAAAATCTATCAATTTCCTTGAAATCCTCCTAGCCACTCACTCAAATAATTTTGATACTCAAATATTATTCAAATAAAAATACTATAATAATCCAAATAAAAATCAACTAATATCTTTATTATCTCTTATCATCTTATTATCTAAATAAATAATAAAAAGAGTTTAAAGAGAGAAAATCGCTCCCTCCCTATGCCGTCCATAACAAGGTGCAAAAGAGAGAATTTTGTGACTCGAACCAAGGCTCTCCCTCACCCATTGTGGCGTCACATGTAGCTCCTAAGTGTCCCTCCTTTTGCCACTTTTCCCAAACTGATTTTTATGTCAATAAGTCCTCTATTTATTCTTGTAACCCCTACCTGCTAAGGCTCCTTACCTTTAAAGTTCCCAAATAAAAATTTCTACTATCTCGAGCCAACTTAAGACCCTTAATTAAATCTTATCATTCCATAAATAATGCTATAACAATTCAAACACAAGGAAAATCATTTAATCACAAATAACCCCGGTTCTAGGATGTTACAAACTCAGTTAAAATTTAACAACATTTCATTATAAAATCACCATCCACATTCGGCTTTGACTAAATTTACAATTATAATTTCATAATTCAACATGTAATCCAGGTTATAAATGATATTAACGGTATTAAATTGCTTATAGACTTACCTCGAATATTGTTGGACAACTAAAACCGGCTATTCGATAACTTTCGCTTTTCCCCGATCGAAGTCCGTTTTTCTTTGTTCTTGATCTAAACATATTCAATTTAAGCTCATTCAAACACATTTCATTTTAATTTAATCCAAAAACACTTAAATGGGAAAATTACCATTTTGCCCCTAATGTTTCACACTTTTACAATTTACTCCTATTTGTATAAAACACAAAATACACCAAATTTGGCCACACACTTTAAGGGCCGAATGCTTCTAAGCTTCATACAAGACCATGTATTTCATTTGTCTCACATTTTTAGTCCCTCAAGAATTTATTCTTTCCAATAAAATCCCTAACACTCAATTTCAGCAAAATTTCTAATTCCAAACATGATAATTTAAAACATACTCTTAATAATCTACCATCAACCGTCACAAATCATGAATATACATCAATGGTCGAATCCTCAACACACCTCAAACTCAAAAATTTCAACATGGGTTGTATAGCGTTCAAAGCAACGAATTCAAAAATGTAAAAATTATCAAAAACTAAACAAAGTACATACCCCAATTTGAGCTCTCCTAATGCCGAAACTCAAGCTTCAAAAATGGAGTTTCTTTCCTTCTCACATTCAGCCAAGAAGATGAACATATGCATGTTCTTTTTCTTTCCACTTTGTTACATTATTTTATGACTTAAAAATAAAAGAAATAATCATTTACTTATTACTTATATTAACATATTATAATAACATAAATTTTTTTCTAATTTTCCTACATGTTGCCGTCCACTTAAATAATAATGGACTAATTGTCCTTTAAGGACTTCACTTTAATAAAGCCATATCAATTTTAGCCAATAATCAATTAAGAGGCCACTTCTACCAATTATGCAATTTAGTCCTTTAGTCAAATTAAACACACAAACAATCAATTTAATTCATAGAAATTTAACACATGCTAATTCACATATCAACGACACAGAAAATAATATTAAAATATTTTTCGGACTCGGATTTGTGGTCCCGAAACCACTGTTCCGATTAGGGTCAAATTTGGACTGTTACAATAAAACAACCTTTACTTGTCCATACGGCACATTTTAACGATGCATGATGGCAATATTCACTGATATGGTTGAATATTTTGTTGAGGTTTTCATTGATGATTTTTCTGTTTTTAGTAACACTTATGATATCTGTTTGAGTAATTTGGCTAAGGTATTGAAGAGATGCGAAGAGACGAATCTTGTCCTTAATTGGGAAAAATGACATTTTATGGTCAAGGAAAGGATTGTCTTAGGTCATAAGATCTCAAAGAAAGGAATTGAAGTTGATAAAGTAAATATGGATGTAATTGAATGATTACCGACCCCAATGAATGTGAAAGGAGTCAGAAGTTTCTTAGGCCATGCCAATTTTTACCGAAGGTTTATCTAAGATTTCTCAAAAAATTTTAAATTGTTGTGTTTGTTGTTAGAGAAAGATACAATGTTTGATTTCAACAATGCATGTTTGGAAGCTTTTGAAGATCTAAAGAAGCAGTTAATCTCAACCCCAATAATCATTACACCTAATTGGAACTCACCTTTTGAGTTGATGTGCGATGCAAGTGACTATGTCATTGGAGCTGTGATGGGTCAAAGACGAAACAAAGTGTTTCAGCCTATTTACTATGGAAGTAGAACTTTGATGGGAGCCCAACGCAATTATACGGTAACCGAAAAGGAACTCTTGGCTATAGTTTTTTCTTTTGACAAATTCTGCTCATATCTTATAGGTACCAAAGTTACAGTATTTACTAACCATGTGGGCAATAAATACTTGCTCACGAAGAAAGATGCAAAACCAAGGCTAATTCGTTGGATAATCAAATACTTGATCATCTGTCGAGCTTGGAGCAAGATAAGGTAACTCAGTCATGTGTGCCTATCAACGAGAATTTCATATGAACACTTATTTGAGGTAAATCGAATTCATGAAATACCCCGGTTTGCTGATTTTGCCAATTATCTTACTTGTGGAATAATTCCTCGAGAAATGACATACCAACAAAGGAAAAAATTCTTTCATGGTAGTCAGTATTATCTTTATGAGGAACCGTTTTTGTTTAAACAATGTGCATATAATATAATCCGAAAGTGTGTAGCTGAAAGCAAGATTGCTGAGAACTTGTATCATTGCCATTCATCTCTAAGTGGGGGACACTTTGGTGGTTCACGTACTACAGCAAAGATTTTGTAAGTAGGTTTCTTTTGGCCTACGCTATTTAAATATGCTTATGCTTATGTGAAGAATTGTGATAAATGCCAAAGGACTGGAAATATATCAAGTAGGAATGAGATGCCCTTGACAAACATTTTGGAGATTGAATTGTTCAATGTATGGGACATTGACTTCTTAGGACCGTTTCCTTCTTTGTATGGGAACAAATTGATAAACCGTAATATATACATATTTTAATCCCACATTTAGCATACTTTTGGATTATTTATCCCCCTGAATTGTGGAATTTGATGCTCTTAATCCTTTAATTTCATGTTTTATACTTAGGAGAGCATCAGAGGATGAAAAGAACGAAAAGCGGGCCAAAAACAGAGAAAATAGGCAAAAGTACGAAATCCACACGGCCTGGGCCTAAGCCACACGGTCGTGCCTCCTTAGCAGACCCAAACATGGCCTGGACTCGACTTACACAAGCGTGCCACACGGGCATGTCCCTGACGTGACCGGTTTGAATTCTATTCGGAATATGGTACTTAGAGGCAAATAAATAAATTCCAAAAGCCTATATAAACACCCTAGAGGGCAACTCAAAGGGGGTGTTCAGGTAGGCCAAGGAGCCAAGCCAGAGAGGCCGAATTGTGGGATTTACTCGAAGGGGGCGTTCAGGTAGGCCGAGGAGCGAAGCTAGAGAGGTCAAATTGAGGGATTTACTCGAAGACAGCCAGTTGATTCATCTCAAGAAGTTGGAATCATACTCGAGACTGAAGATCTTCCCTTCAATTTCCTTCAGGGGGTTTTAGGGTTTTTCTTATGTTTTGTTTTATACTTTCTTCTGATATGTTTTCTTTTATAATTATGAACTAAACCCCTCAAATACCTGAAGGGGATGAAACCTCAGACGGATCTTGTTATTATTTTCTAAACTATATGATAAATACTTGATTTGTTCTTAACTATGTGTTCTTAATTCTTGTTTGATATTTCAGGATATTGATTCAAGTATTGATGTGCTTAGGCAGTGGAGGAATATTCCCTGTTTAAGAGTAGATCTAGCATAGTTAAGCGAAGTTGATCGCAACCATAGAGATAGGATGACGAAAATCTACCGAATTAGGGTCAAACCTAATATGGGAGTCCATAGATCGAGTTAATGCAATTCTAGGGGTTTCAATTAGAAAGAGATTTCAATTAATCAACCTAGGGTTAGACGTTAGTAGCCTCGAGAGAGGTATTAATATAAATTAGGGAATCCTACGGATCAAGTCAAGTGAATAAATCATTTGGTTCAGAGTTAGATAACAAGTGAAGTCTAGGTGGATTCTTCCTTAGGTATTGTCTTAATCAATTTGTTTTTCCCAAAAGTATTTTCCCAAATTTATTCTCTGATTCCCAGCATATTTAGCTTAGCAATTAGTTAGTTTTAGATTAAATAACAATTCCCTTAATTCTTAGGCTAAATAATAGAAAGATAATACTTACTAGTACTCTTGGTCCTTGAGGATATGATACTTCTGGTTTTTCCATAGCTATACTACCAAATGATAGGTGTGCTTGTCTCAAACGTTGTCGTAGTTAATTTCTAGGCTCGATCATTCATTATATAAATATTAAGACTTTCTGACACGATCAAGTTTTTGGCGCCTTTGTCGGGGATAAGATACTAGGAACACTTGATTTTTATTAATTTAGCTATTACTTTTATTTATTTGCAATTTTATTTTTATTTTTTTTACTTTTCTAATTTTTCTTTTCTTTTTCTTTGCTTCTGATAGGTTTTTCTAGTTTATGACTAGAAGGAGCCCGTCAGGACCCTTGATTTTTGACAGTGAAATAGAATGTACCGTTCGCAGAAACAGAAGAGAAATAAGGCAAAGCTTACAATACATAGAAGAAGAGAAAGGGAATGAAACTAATACTACCGAAGAGATGGCTGATAATAATCTGCTACCCCTGGTGGTGGCCGAAAATCATGCTCCTCGTACAATGTATGATTATGCTAAACCTAATTTAACAGGAACTGAGTCAAGTATTGTTAGACCTGCTATTGCTGCAAATAATTTTGAACTAAAACCTAACAAAATTCAGATGATACACCAATTTGTTCAGTTTGATGGTTTGCAGGATGAAGATCCAAATAATCACTTGGCAAATTTCCTAGAATTTTGCGATACTTTCAAAATAAATGGCTTTTCTGATGATCCCATTCGTCTTCGGTTGTTTACCTTTTCTTTGAGGAACAAGGCTAAACAGTGGTTGAACTCATTACCACGAGGATCAATCACTACATGGGATCAATTGACCGAAAAATTTTTGTTGAAATATTTTCCGCCGGCTAAAATGGAAAAGTTGTGGAATGATATCTCTTCTTTTCTGCAGATGGATTTAGAAGCACTTTATGATGCGTGGGAGACATACAAGGATCTATTGAAAAGGTGCCCACACCATGGATTACCCTTGTGGCTCCAAGTTCAAACTTTTATAATGGTGTGAACCCCTCAACCAGACAATTGATTGATTCATCCGCCGGCGGAACCTTAAATAACAAAACACCTGAGGCTGCCTATAGATTCATTGAAGAGATGTCATTGAATAACTATCAGTGGCAAGTCACGAGGACAAGGCCAACAAAAGCCGCCAGTGTTTTCAAGCTCGACGTAGTAACCATGCTATCAAATGAGGTAGAGATGTTAAATAAAAAGATTGATGGTTTATGTGGTTCTTCGCAGGTACATCTAGTTATGCAATGCGATATGAATGGATGAGGATGAGCAATACAGAATATCCACCTTACAACCCGAGTGCTGAAAACGAGCAAGTTCACTATATGGGTAATAATTCTAGACCTCAAAATAACCCTTATAATAATACTTATAATCAAGGTTGGAGGAACCACACCAATTTTTCATGGGGTGGTCAAGGAAATCAGAGACAATAACCCCCTCCAAACTTCAAACAACAGCCTTACCCACAGGAAAAGAAGCCGAACCTTGAGGATATGCTAGAAAAATTCATTTCAGCGTCAGAAATTCATTTTTAGAATACCGAAATGAAGTTGAATAATCAGCAAACATTAATTCAAGAGCTTAAAAATCAAGTAGGACAGCTGACAAAGTTAGTTTCTGTAACACTCCAAACCTTGTCAAAATGTTACGACCGAATCTGGATTGTTACAGAGGAAGTATATTTGAAAAGTTTGAGGTGAAGTATCGAAGTTTAAGAAAGCATCTTTGTCTAGAGAGTTCAAACCAAAGCTAGTTAGAAATGTTTTTAAGTTCTAGGCATCTTGCCATATTCTCATCGAGTTAACTAGGTGTGGAAAACAGGCTTATTTTACGAAAACCAAACCTAGAAAATTTTGAAAGGTGATGAATGTTGAGGTGCGTAATCTTTGAAAATAATATTTGTAATGTTAGGAAAAATCCCAAGTTTTAATTACTTATGGTTTGTTATCCATTTGTGAAATATTTGGAAAACCTCTTTTACGTTTTTAAGAAAAAGCCATTTTTCGATAATTCTTATCATGTATAAAATTAGCATATAAACAAAACCCCAAAATAGAAATTAAAGTTAAAGCGGCCTTATTACAGATTAAAACCCCGAAATAGAAATAGACTTTAAATAAAGGTCGTGTTTATTAGAGAAATGGCCACCTCGAGTCCGTCATGGCCCAAAACCCACCATCTACTGATTACCTGCAAAATTAGCAAAGGGGTGAGTCATCGAGACTCAGTGTGTAAATCCCCGTGTAACGCACACTGGGCCTTAGCCCATTGAATACGGCATGTGTCAAATATATGCAATGCAACCCAACCCAGTTTAGCTCTCCATCCAAACACCTGTGGCATTATGCCACTGTGGTTCATGACCACCGTGGACCTAGACCACTCGTGACAAAGTCACTATAACATGTAATCGTGGGGCCAACCCACTGTGGTCTTAGACCACCGTGACGATCTCTGATAAATTTCGCATACGTGGGCCAACCCACTGTGGTACTTGACCACCGAGACAAGTCACTGATTTGAATATTCGTGGTTTCAACAACTGTGGTACTTAGACCACTCGTGACAGTAGTCACTGATTCTCCCTCCTCCTTACAATCAATCTCGAGCCCATGCTCTTTACTTCGTGCACAATATGTATGCAACCAATATTACAATGTGTAACAGAAAATATTTCACACATGCATAACATAGAAAATACATACATGCATACTATCAAGAATATCAATATCGAAGAACTTACCCGGCGTCTCCAACCTTACCCATAAGGGTACCCTGCCTAACACATCAGTCCTTTCGGCTTTCAGCCATTACAGTTAATAACACAACAATGAAAAAGGCGTGTGAGTAATACACACCTGATAACACGTAACACTAGGCTTTCTACGTCGACGCTTTCGCTAGCAGGGACGGTGGCTATTTGCCTATCCCAAGTAGACGTCGGCTCTCTACCATAGCCTGCTGAAAAATCCCGAACCGCCGACACAACACGCTTCTTAAACTTAGGAGCCAAAACTATGGGTTCGCTCCCTTCCTTAGCTTGACCAGCCTTCGCATCCATGGAGAATCTTTGATCAGTACACAAGGAGAAGCGTAGATTAACTAATAACAGAATCGGTTAAGGCATAACACATATGATAGGAATAAGTGACCAAGAAATCACAAGTTGGCTCCTTACCTTACGAATCCAAATGGAGTGATTCAACTCAGAAAACAACAACCCTCCGGCTTGGACCACAACCACTCGACTAAAGGAGTTTCCCAGAATAACGTCCCCAAAATAAGAACAGAAGAAAAGAAAGAGATTAGTCGCAAGCCATTACTTAATAACCACAATAGCCACTCGGCTAAGGTCAAGAAGATTCGAATGAAAGTAGAGAAAGAAACGAAAAGATCTTCCCCCCTTACCTTGCATGATAGAACCTTTCTACAAAAGAACTCTCAGCAACCCACAGAGATGCTCTTGATGTACGGTCGATAACAATAGTCAAGAAACACAAGTTTGATTGTCTCAAAAGGGGGTTCGGGTTTGAAACAATGGAGTCAGATGGATGGGTAAAACAAGTTATATGGATGAATAAAGGTTCGGCTCAAGAGAACATTAAAGAAATCATAAAAGAGAGAAGGAGAAAATAGGAAAAACGTTTCGATGAGAGATTCGGCTGAACAAAGGAGAAATAGAGGAGCAAGGAGAGAAAAGAGAAGTGAATCGCCAAAAGGGTGATGGTGAGTGGTCCGGCAAAGAGGAAAAAGTTAAGAAACAAAAGTGCACCGTAGAAGGAGAGAGAAAGAATATGAGTTGGGAAGTAGGGAGAAGAGATAAAGGTACGATTATTGTGAGAGAAGTAAAGAAATGATGATGAGAAGGAGAAGATAAGAGAAGAGTGTTACGGTTCTCGTTTGATAAACAAAAGCAGAAAATGAAAACAAAAGACCAAAGTGTCAAAAGGAAAAGAAGATCTCTAAGGTCGGTTTGGCTCAACTCCACACTCAAAAGATGCTAGCCACTAAACAGCATAATATCATACCTCAAATGACAGAAATGCGCAACTGGTGCCTAAAACCTCACACACTTTCGGCACACTCACCTCTCCTTACCACTAACCGAAACTCCCCCTTCAAGTTATCCAAATTCGGCCATCACTTCCACCAACATTTTTTTCCCATGCTTTCCTCCTACTTTCACTCCCCTTCATTCATTTGAATCAGTTTGACCAATTCAAACTCCATCACCTCCTCATGACCACCCATTCAAACACTTTGACTTGTTCAACACCCATCCTTCAAGAGCCCTTGCCGAATCCACCACTCTAGCTCCCCGGGCGCAAAAATTAAAGCTCCAAAGTGAGGCTTATGGGGTCGAACCCCCTCCCTGCTGCTACTCCCTTGTGACGCCACTTCCATGCACCCTAAGTGGCATGTCCTTGCCACCTTACCACCTCTCTTCTTGTGTCATCAAACACAAATATTTATTCTTAAGACCTACCTCTGCTAGCTCCCCTCTAAAGTGCCTAAAAACAGAATTTTCACCAAGGCTCAAGCTTAACCCCGAGCGTTCCCAGGACCCCCAAACACACTAAATTAACTAACAAAACATGCCAATACACAGCGACACACAAAAATGCAGAGTCCCTAATTCCAGGATGTTACAGTTTCTGAAAGGCAACCAGGTCATTTACCTAATAATACCGAAACTGAGCCACAAGAGCAAGTGAAGGCAGTAACATTAAAGAGTGAAGGAATTGGTTGAAGCAGAAAAGAAGATGCCACAAGAAAATAATAAGGAAAAAAAGTGAGAAATCGAGAATGTAACACCGGTACATGAAGAATTTAAGCCACCGATCCCATATCCGAGAAAGTTGAAGAAAGATCACTTAGACGCACAATACGGTAAATTTCTTGAACTTTTTAAACAGTTACATATTAACTTACCTTTTGTTGAAGCTATTTCATAGATGCCAACGTACGCAAAATTCTTCTAACAAATAAAAGGAAGTTTGAAGTGATATCAATAGTGGAACTTAATGAAGAATGTTTAGCCCTCCTCCAAAACAAGCTACCAACCAAATTGAAAGATCCAGGAAGTTTCACTATTCCCTGTTTAGTTGGTAGTTTAAACATTGAGAAAGCACTAGCTAATCTAGGTGCCAGTATTAATTTAATGCCTTATAAAATGTTTAAGCAACTTGGTCTTGGGGAACCAAAACCCACTAGGATGAGTATTCAATTAGCTGACAGATCCATTAAATATCCTAGGGGAGTTATTAAAGATATTCTGGTAAAAGTTGATAAATTTATATTCCCTGTTGATTTTGTTGTGCTTGACATGGATAAGGACGTTGAGGTACCTTTAATTTTGGGAGCCCCTTTTTAGCTACTGTTAGGGCTGTTATTGATGTAGGTAATGGTATTGTGCTAAGGGTAGGTGACGAGGAAATTATTTTTCAAATTTACGATGCTATGTGATATTCTAGAGAACAAAATGATTCCTGTTATTTTATTGAAGCCATTGATCATTTTATTCAAGATTCTTTCCAGAAAATCATACATGACGACACGATGGAACTGTGTCTTACCCAAGGTGAGGGGGTAGATGATGATACCGATGAGTTGAATTCTAATACATCTTCCTCTAGACAAAAGAAAGAAGAGGGCATTGAAATCAACGACGAACTAAAACAAAAACCCTCTATTGATGAGCCACCGAAATTGGAATTAAAACAGTTGCCAAATCACTTAGAATGTGTATTCCTAGGGGATAATTCTACGCTACCAGTAATCATCTCTTCAGAACTGGAACCCGAAGAGAAAGACGAGTTGCTACATGTACTAAGGGAACATAAAAGAGCCATAGCTTAGAAAATTTCTAACATTAAAGGAATAAGCCCATCGTTTTCGACCCACAAAATTTTAATGGAAGATGAGTATAAACCATGTGTGCAACCTCAAAGACGATTGAATCCCAACGTGAAAGAAGTTGTTAAAGCTGAGGTAATTAAACTTCTAGATGCTGGAATAATTTATCATATTTCTGACAGTACTTGGGTAAGTCCTGTGCAAGTTGTTCCAAAGAAAGGAGGCTTGATTCTTGTAGCTAACAAAAAGAATGAATTGATTCCTACAAGAACAGTTACAGGTTGGAGAGTTTGTATTGACTATAGAAAGTTGAATGACGCCACCAAAAAAGATCACTTTTCTTTGCCTTTTGTTGATTAGATGTTAGAAAGATTATCTGGGCATATGTACTACTGCGTCCTGGACGGGCTCTCCAGCTACTTCCAAATCCTAATAGCCCCTGAGGATCAAGAAAAGACAATATTTACATGTCTATACGGTACGTTTGCTTATCGTAGAATGCCTTTTGGATTATGTAATGCTCCTGCTACTTTTCAGCGCTGCATGCTGGCCATCTTTGATGAACTTGTGGAAGACATTATGGAGGTATTTATGGATGACTTTTTGGTATTTGGTAATTCTTTCCTTCTTTGCCTTAAAAATCTAAAACGAGTTCTAATGAGATGTGAGGAAACGAACCTTGTGCTAAATTGGGAAAAGTGTCACTTTATGGTTCGAGAAAGGATTGTATTAGGACATAAAATTTCTAGTAAAGGGATTGAGGTTGATAAAGCAAAGGTTGAAACCATAGAAAAATTACCTCCTCCTAGTTCAGTTAAGGCTATTCGAAGCTCTTTAGGACATGATGGATTTTATCGAAGATTTATTGAGGATTTTTCTAAAATAGCTAAGCCTTTAACAAAACTACTAGAAAAGGATGTGCCTTTCAATTTTGATCAGGAATGTTTAGATGCATTTAACACCCTTAAAAATAAATTAATAAATGCCCCAATAATAATTGCACCTGATTGGAACTTACCCTTTGAACTAATGTGTGATGCGAGTGTGTAACACCCCAAACCCGGTCCAAACATTACGACCGAATTTGGTATGCCACAGAGAAAAACTTTTTGAAAATCCCTTTAAGCCGATTAAAATTTTTGATAAAAGATATTGCCTTGTTTTTAAAACGGTTGAGGTGTATGAAGAAATCATCACTTAGTGTTGTTTTAAAAAAATATATTAAATCAGGTTGTTATAGATTCAAGAGTACCCGATGGCACAATAAAACATTTTACGTATTAATTTTTAGAAAACATGTGTACCCATTTTAATATCATGAAGTAGTTTAAGCAAATTATCAAAACATGTAAAATATTCCAAGTGCAATATTAGGAGGCCTTATTACAACTTAAATAAAATAAACCCATAATAAAATAAACTAGTTCAAAATCCACCTAGTCCATATTTTCATTTAATGGCCACCTCGAGTCCATCCGGCTCCTTATCCGCAGCTACGAATCACCTGAAAATGTTAAAGGAAAAAGGTGAGTCATCAAGACCCAATGTGTAACCCTTTTTCCCGGTTTAATGTAACATCATACACAATCATAATTAATTTAATATGCACAAATGTAAAATGCACCCAACCTAGCCATCCGAACACCTTTCTCTACCCCGTGTGGTACCAAACCACTGGTGGTGCCAAACCACTGGTGACATATAGTCACGAAATACGTCATATTGTGGTGCCAAACCACTGGTGACCCGAAGTCACAAATCAAATGATGGGGCCAACCCATCGTGTGATACCAAATCACTGGCGTCAATCCCGTATCTCAAAGTGGGGCCAACCCACGGTGGTGCTAAGCCACAGGGACGAGACGCTATGAGGTGCCAAACCTCTGGAGGTGCCAAACCTCTGGTGACCGTAGTCACAATGTGGTACCAAACCACTGGTGTCCGTCGACACGAATATCACTGCCCCCTCCTCTCATCAACCCACATCAATCAATTATATAACAGAGTTTATGCCAACATATATATATTTAAATCACATGTATCAAATATGACATGCTTCCCAAAAGCATCAATAGAAAACTCATACTGTCAGGAACTTACCTGAATCATCGCTTATACCGTTATGGTATTAAATCCAAAGCTACATGAACCAGATTTAGCATACACAAATATTTAGCACAGTTTATTAATCATAAAGTGTGTATACATACACACCTGAAATTAACGAAAGCCTTAAATCCCGAAGAACCAAATCGGCTACCCACAATATCCTTGCCCTATATTAGGCCAAACACAAGATTAGTGCCATGGCCTATTCGGCCAAACCAAAAATTAATTGCAAAGGGTTCCTTGTGAACCCGAAACCTTACCCAAATGCCTTTGAATACTAGCCACCACACTCCAAGCGCTTTTGCTTCCCTAAATCGGCAATCACATGTTAATAGCCTTCGGCTTAAACAAATACTAAAGAGATTAAACTACTAACACATTCTTACCACCACTTACCAACCAATCAATCAAAGGTGACGGCTTCACTAGATTGCTTCCAACACTTCGAAGGCCCTACAACAAAACCGATTCCAAATCAGTCGATTCACACTTGCAATCCAATACCGAAATCGGCTCTTACCCCTTTAGAAGTCGACAAGAACAAGAGAACCAAAAAAAAGGCATTCGGCCTTGGACACTCACCTTAGAGTCGATTGGAGGAAAAAGTAGAAGAGGCACCCTTGCTAAAATATTCGGCCAAGGCTACACAAAATAGGAGAAGAGAGTTTCGGCACACCCAAAGGAGTATATTCGGCTAATAAAGAAAATATTGAGAAGAAAGGGAAATAGGGGCTTCGGGTTTGAGAAGAGAAGAAAAGAAATAGATGGACGATGATGGTGTAGGAGATTCGGCCAAAGTCTAGAAAAAGAAAGAATGGTTTTTGGTTTTGATAAAGGTTGAAAAGAGAGTGAAAAAGAATTGATCAAAAGAAGAAAAAGAGGAATGGGAGAAATGAGATTCGATCAACACTAATTTTTACCAAAGAAGAAAATGCACAAAATACAAAAATGTAGTTTGGTTCAAAAGGACAAATGAAAGAAAGAAAGTGGTATTTATTTTAAAGAAAATGAAGCTAACATCAAAAGAAATTTTGCACCAAAAGTACCCTAGACATTCGGCCAAAGGTGAGAGTTTTTGGAGAGGGAAAACAAAATGTAAAAAGATGTTCAAAAGAAGGAATTGGCCAACTATTTACCCCCCAAACCACCTAACAACAATCGGCCATCCCCCTTTCCCACACATGCCGTCCACATTCAACCACTAAAGGCCTAGGAAAACTTTCCAAAACATCCACCACCCTTCATGCCTTTGTCCCCTCATCATACCATAAACTCAAGATTCTTATCCCCAATATCAAGCTTTCCTTAAACATATATTCAACTTACCAAAATAAATAGTCCAACCTATCATAAATAAGTTTGACCGTCCATCAATGCTAGATCACAAAAATAAACCTTCAAAATGCTAAACATGCTACTCGAACCTCTAACCTCAAGCCACCTTTCAAGCTCCTTAACCAACTTGCCAATTACTCCTCCTATGCTTTAATTAACACTTAAATTAACTTAAGTGCTAAGCTCACTTAATCCACTTCATTAAATAAACCATACTAAAAATTATTCTACTAAATCGAGCCTACTCAAGACCCCTAATTAAGTCTTATAACACCACGAATAATATCACAGCAATTCAAACACAAGAAAAAATAATTCAATCACAAATAACCCCTATTTTAGGATGTTACAGTTCTACCCCCTTAAAAATAATTTCGACCTCGAAATTACCTGATCAAAAGAGATGGGGTATTGCTGACGCATCACATCCTCGGGTTCCCACGTCGCTTCCTCCGTACCATGGTTTCGCCATAGCACTTTCACCAAGGGTACTGACTTCCTACGTAAGACCTTGACATCACGATCTAAGATCTGAACTGGCTCCTCCTCGAAAGATAGGTCTGAGTTAACCTCAATCTCTGCCACTGGCAAGACGTGTGATGGATCGGACCGATACCGTCTAAGCATCGACACATGGAAGACATCATGAATCTGACTCAACTCTGCCGGTAGCTCGAGCTGATAAGCTACCGGTCCCACTCGCTTTAACACTGTATATGGCCCGATGAACCTTGGGCTTAGCTTCCCTTTTCTTCCAAATTGCAACACCTTCTTCCAAGGCGACACCTTCAGAAAGACTTTATCTCCTACCTCGTATTCCATTTCCTTGCGCTTGAGATCGACACAAGACTTTTGCCTATCTGATGCCTCCTTGAGACGAGTCTGGATTAACTTAACTTTATCTTCAGTTTCCACTACCAATTCTAGACCCAAGACATGTCGCTCCTTTAGTTTCGTCCAACACGTAGGAGTACGGCACTTCCGTCCATACAGTGCCTCGAATGGTGCCATCTGAATACTCGCTTGATAACTATTGTTATAAGCGAACTCTGCCAACGGTAGATACTCTTCCCAACTAGCACTGAAATCCAGAACGCATCCTCTGAGCATATCCTCTAAAATCTGTATCACTAATTCCGATTGTCCGTCAGTTTGCGGGTGAAAAGCTGTGCTGAAGTCCAATCTCGTTCCCAAGGCTTGATGCAAGGCTCTCCAAAACCTTGATGTAAACCTCGGATCCCTATCCGATATAATCGATACTGGCACACCATGCAATCTTACTATCTCGGCTACATATAACTTTGCTAGCTTCTGAAGCGAATAATCCACCCTTACAGGTATGAAATGCGCTGTCTTAGTTAGTCGATCCACAATTACCCAAACCGAGTTCTTCTTACTAGGCGTGAGGGGTAATCCACTGACAAAATCCATCGTGATCCTCTCCCATTTCCACTGAGGAATCTTCACCGGTTGGAGTAACCCTGATGGCAATTAATGTTCAGCTTTCACTTGCTGACACGTCAGACACTTACCCATGAATTCAGTTACCTCACGCTTCAACCCAGGCCACCAGAACTGTTTCGGCAAATCTCCATACATCTTGCTACCTCCCGGATGCATAGCGTATGGGCTGCTATGTGCATCTTGGAGAATCTTCCGCCTCAATTCCACATCTTTCGGCATACAAGCTCGCCCTTGAAAACATAGCACTCCCTCACCAGACAAACTGTACCCTTCCAAACCACCGTCTTGAACTTGCAACCTCCTCGCATTCAAACTGTCATCCACAATTTGCTTTTCCTTAATCTCCTCAATCCAAGTTGGCTTAACTTGCAGTTCTGCCAAAAGACTTCCATCGTCGTATAGACTGAGGTGAAGAAACATCGCTCTTAAGTCTGTCACGACTTTTCGGCTCAAGGCGTCAGCCACTACGTTAGCCTTACCCGGATGGTACTCAATCAAACAATAGTAGTCCTTTAACAATTCAATCCACCGACGCTGCCTCAAATTCAAATCTTTCTGAGTCAGGAGATACCTCAGACTTTTATGATCCGTATAGACTATCGACTTCTCCCCGTACAGGTAATGCCGCCATATTTTCAAAGCGAAGACTACTGCCGCTAACTCCAAGTCGTGAGTTGGATAGCTAACCTCATGCGGTCTTAGCTGATGGGACGCATAGGCCACTACCTTCCCTTCCTGCATCAATACACATCCCAAACCAGTATGGGACGCATCACAATAAACCGTAAACAACTTTCCTGCCTCAGGCTATACCAGAACCGGAGCTTCCGTCAGAATCTTCCTTAGCTTGTCAAAACTTTCTTGTTGCTTCTCTGACCATACAAACGGAACTCCCTTCCTTAATAACTTAGTCAACGGTGCTGCAATTAAAGAGAATCCTTCCACAAATCTTCGATAGTAACCTGCCAGCCCCAGAAAACTTCGAATTTCTGCCACTGACCTAGGCGGTTTCCAGTCCAACACTGCTTCCACCTTGCGAGGATCTACTCTAATCCCTTCCGCTGACACTACGTGACCTAAGAAAGCCACCTCTCTAAGCCAAAATTCGCACTTACTGAATTTGGCATATAACTGCTTCTCTCTTAATACTTGTAGAACTATACGCAAATGTATGCCATGCTCCTTCTCCGTCTTTGAGTAAACCAATATGTCGTCTATAAACACCACGACAAACTGATCCAGGTACTGCTGAAACACTCTATTCATTAAGTCCATGAATGCTGCCGGTGCATTAGTCAACCCAAAAGGCATCACCAAAAACTCGTAATGCCCATACCTTGTTCGGAATGTCGTCTTGTACACATCCACCTCCTTCACCTTGATCTATCTTCGAGAATACCGATGCACCCTTCAGTTGGTCAAACAAGTCATCAATCCGAGGCAACGGATACCTGTTCTTGATCGTTAACTTGTTCAATTGGCAGTAGTCGATACACATCCGAATTGAACCGTCCTTCTTCTTGACAAGCAACACAGGTGCTCCCCACGGAGATATACTTGGTCGAATAAACCCTCGATCCAACAACTCCTAAATTTGAGCCTTCAGGTCCACCAATTCCTTTGGTGCCATTTGGTAAGGTGCTATAGACAGAGGTGCCGTCCCGCGTAACAAGTCTATACCGAATTCAACTTCTCGATCTGGAGGCAGACCTGAAAGTTCTTCTGGAAACACATCAGCGAACACCCCCACAGTTCGAACCTTTCCAATTGCTGACTCCTTAGCCTCCAAGGCACAAATTCGAACTAAAAACGCTTCGCAACCTTTCTTGACCATCTTCTCAGCCTTCAAAGCAGACACTACATTGGATAGGTAATCTCTTCTATTACCTATCATGACCACTTCATCACCTTCAGCCATCTTAAGAACCATGCGCTTAGCAGCACAATCCAACCTTGCCTGATACTTAACCAACCAGTCCATTCCAAGGATCAAATCGAACTCCCCAAACGGTAGTTCCATCAGATCAGCCACAAACAGGACCCCTTGGAGTTCTAGGGGTACATCTCTATATAGCTTGTTAACAACTACAGAGTGTCCTAGAGGGCTAATTACAGTCATCTCCCTGGAAGCAGTCTCGAAGTCTAAGTTCATAGTCACTACCACACTACTAGCAACGTATGAATGCGTCGAACCCACATCAATTAATGCAACATATGGAAAACCAAAAATTAGGAACGTACCGGTAATGATGTCCGGTGCGTCACCTTCCTCTCGACGCCTTGCCGCATAGACTAAACCAGGCTGCCTTGCTTCTGTGCTGCCTGTACCTCTGCCCGAAATTTCGCGACCTCGATTAGATCCATTTCCTCCTCTACCATTACCACGACCCCTCTGTGGTGGTCCTACATTCCTAGCCTGAGCACGGTTCTGACCCTCTGATTGATTCTTGGTTGACTTACAAGGACAATCCCTTACACGGTGATCTAAAGACCCACATTCAAAGCAACCCTTCTCACCGGTCCAACAACCTCCCCAATGTGATTTTCCACAGTGATTACACTGAGTCGGTCTCTGATTAGCAGCCATGGGCCTTCCCGCCTGATTCAGCCCACTCTGCCTAACCCTTTTCTGAACATTACCACCTGACCCAGACGACCCAAAGCCTCTTTTCTGCTTGTTCCTATCATAGCTCTGTCTCACGGACTCCTTGACCCCTTCGGCTACCTTAGCCTTTTCCACCAAGACAGCAAACTCACGCTCCTGCTGCGGAGCAATCAGCAACCTTAACTCATCCCTAAGTCCGTCTTCAAAGCGGACACAACGATCATGCTCCGTTGACACAATACCTTGAGCATAGCGGCTCAGCCTCAAGAATTCCGCTTCATACTCCGACACAGACTTATTTCCTTGTACCAACCCCAGAAAAGCTTTCCTCTGTGCATCAATGTAGCTAGTGCCCACATACTTCTTCTGATAAGCAGTTTTAAAATACTCCCAAGTAAGATCGTCTGCCGTAGCACCATCTCGAACCGTGAGCCACCATCGATATGACTCATCCTTGAGAAGCGACACCGCTCCTTTCAGTTTCTCCTCATTCATCAGATTTATTTCATCCATGATTCTTTCGGTCGATTCTAGCCAATACTCAGCCGTATTGGGCGCTACACCGGACACACCTCGAAAAAATTCAACTCTGTTAGCTCGAAGTCTCTCAGGTACCGACTTCCGAGCTCCTCCACCTCCACCCATTCCAGCTACCCTTTCCAGCACCCGCAGCATCGCTTGTGACACTGCGTCATCACCCATCTGATCCTGCTCCTCAGCTCCAAAGGTTGGGGGTGGTGGTGGCGGTGGTACCTCATTCTCAGATCCCTGACCCGACCTGACAGGTTCTGACACGGTCATCCTACCCCTTCCGCGTCCACGACGGCCACGTCCTCTAAAGCTCATTCTAACTATCGCGCTTTAATCTGATTAGGAAATTTTATGAATTAGTACATGTTTCACTTGGTTATCCGCGAAGAAATTTTATGAAAAGAATTTAATAGAGATTCTTTCGATCAATCAAAGTTTTAAGTCTTCTATCCTAGTTTACATAGAAAAGTACATCCATTCCCTATACCTTTCATACCTATGCACTCTTCGGGCATTTCTGTCTGTTTCTATCCCAGGGGTATTTTCGTCATTTTCCTACAGGGTATTTTCGTAATAAACCAAAGAAATTTTGAAAACTTTAATAAATCAAAACATTTTGTAATTTCTAAAACTGAGGAGTATTTTCGAGAAATTCTAAATTTAAAGGTATAGCGAAATTTTGAAAACTAGGGGTATTTTGGTAATTTTGTCAATCAGGGTAATTTTGTAAATTTCCAAAGTCAGGGTGTTATTTTGAAATACAAAATTTTCGCGTATTTATGCAAAATAAAAGTTTTAATCAAAATAGAGGTAATACGGTAATTTTAGAAACCAAGGGCATTTTCGAAATTTTGCCACTAGGGCATTTTGGAAATTTTGATAAGCTGAAAATATTTTGAAACTTTTCCAGAAATAAATTTTTACTACTATTTAAAGGAGTGTCGTAATGATTCTTAAAACTTAGAGCTTTCATAAAACAGGGTTAATCCCTTGCGGGTTTTATTTAACGTGTTTAGCCTATGACTGAGTCCTCTTGGTTAGGGTGAACCGAAGCTACGCACCAGGTAGGAATCCCACGAAGAGGAGGTGAGTCACGAGGACTGCTTAAATACCAAGCTCTTCTGAATCCAATCCTACATGCGCACCAAGGTTACCACACCTTAACTCGGCGACTTGGTCACAGATTGGTTTTAATTAGGCCATTAAAATCTTATGAGTTTTGTTGGGCTGAACTAGTCCTAAAGTTCAACACCTATCACACTAACTACGTTCCCTACCTACCCTTCTACATTAATAATCCATACAAAAAAGTTAGAGGTACTTACCTGGGCGGATTGGTGCCGGAGACTCGGTGCCATGCTTATTCAAAACCAAAATATTTCAAATAGGCCTACCAAAAACATTTTTTTGGGCCTTGGGCCCCCACAGCCGAGCTTTGAACTGGGCTCTGATACCAATTTGTAACACCCCAAACCCGGTCCAAACATTACGACCGAATTTGGTATGCCACAGAGAAAAACTTTTTGAAAATCCCTTTAAGCCGATTAAAATATTTGATAAAAGATATTGCCTTGTTTTTAAAACGGTTGAGGTGTATGAAGAAATCATCACTTAGTGTTGTTTTAAAAAAATATATTAAATCAGGTTGTTACAGATTCAAGTGTACCCGATGGCACAGTAAAACATTTTACGTATTAATTTTTAGAAAACTTGTGTACCCATTTTAATATCATGAAGTAGTTTAAGCAAATTATCAAAACATGTAAAATATTCCAAGTGCAATATTAGGAGGCCTTATTACAACTTAAATAAAATAAACCCATAATAAAATAAACTAGTTCAAAATCCACCTAGTCCATATTTTCATTTGATGGCCACCTCGAGTCCATACGGCTCCTTATCCGCAGCTACGAATCACCTGAAAATGTTAAAGGAAAAAGGTGAGTCATCAAGACCCAATGTGTAACCCTTTTTGCCGGTTTAATGTAACATCATACACAATCATAATTAATTTAATATGCACAAATGTAAAATGCACCCAACCTAGCCATCCGAACACCTTTCTCTACCCCGTGTGGTACCAAACCACTGGTGGTGCCAAACCACTGGTGACATATAGTCACGAAATCCGTCATATTGTGGTGCCAAACCACTGGTGACCCGAAGTCACAAATCAAATGATGGGGCCAACCCATCGTGTGATACCAAATCACTGGCGTCAATCCCGTATCTCAAAGTGGGGCCAACCCACAGTGGTGCTAAGCCACAGGGACGAGACGCTATGAGGTGCCAAACCTCTGGAGGTGCCAAACCTCTGGTGACCGTAGTCACAATGTGGTACCAAACCACTGGTGTCCGTCGACACGAATATCACTGCCCCCTCCTCTCATCAACCCACATCAATCAATTATATAACAGAGTTTATGCCAACATATATATTTAAATCACATATATCAAATATGCCATGCTTCCCAAAAGCATCAATAGAAAACTCATACTGTCAGGAACTTACCTGAATCATCGCTTATACCGTTATGGTATTAAATCCAAAGCTACATGAACCAGATTTAGCATACACAAATATTTAGCACAGTTTATTAATCATAAAGTGTGTATACATACACACCTGAAATTAACGAAAGCCTTAAATCCCGAAGAACCAAATCGGCTACCCATAATATCCTTGCCCTATATTCGGCCAAACACAAGATTAGTGCCATGGCCTATTCGGCCAAACCAAAAATTAATTGCAAAGGGTTCCTTGTGAACCCGAAACCTTACCCAAATGCCTTTGAATACTAGCCACCACACTCCAAGCGCTTTTGCTTCCCTAAATCGGCAATCACATGTTAATAGCCTTCGGCTTAAACAAATACTAAAGAGATTAAACTACTAACACATTCTTACCACCACTTACCAACCAATCAATCAAAGGTGACGGCTTCACTAGATTGCTTCCAACACTTCGAAGGCCCTACAACAAAACCGATTCCAAATCAGTCGATTCACACTTGCAATCCAATACCGAAATCGGCTCTTACCCCTTTAGAAGTCGACAAGAACAAGAGAACAAAAAAAAAGGCATTCGGCCTTGGACACTCACCTTAGAGTCGATTGGAGGAAAAAGTAGAAGAGGCACCCTTGCTAAAATATTCGGCCTAGGCTACACAAAATAGGAGAAGAGAGTTTCGGCACGCCCAAAGGAGTATATTCGGCTAATAAAGAAAATATTGAGAAGAAAGGGAAATAGGGGCTTCGGTTTTGAGAAGAAAAGAAAAGAAATAGATGGAAGATGATGGTGTAGGAGATTCGGCCAAAGTCTAGAAAAAGAAAGAATGGTTTTTGGTTTTGATAAAGGTTGAAAAGAGAGTGAAAAGGAATTGATCAAAAGAAGAAAAAGAGGAATGGGAGAAATGAGATTCGGTCAACACTAATTTTTACCAAAGAAGAAAATGCACAAAATACAAAAATGTAGTTTGGTTCAAAAGGACAAATGAAAAAAAGAAAGTGGTATTTATTTCAAAGAAAATGAAGCTAACATCAAAAGAAATTTTGCACCAAAAGTACCCTAGACATTCGGCCAAAGGTGAGAGTTTTTGGAGAGGGAAAACAACATGTAAAAAGATGTTCAAAAGAAGGAATTGGCTAACTATTTACCCCCCAAACCACCTAACAACAATCGGCCATCCCCCTTTCCCGCACATGCCGTCCACATTCAACCACTAAAGGCCTAGGAAAACTTTCCAAAACATCCACCAGCCTTCATGCCTTTGTCCCCTCATCATACCATAAACTCAAGATTCTTATCCCCAATATCAAGCTTTCCTTAAACATATATTCAACTTACCAAAATAAATAGTCCAACCTATCATAAATAGGTTTGACCGTCCATCAATGCTAGATCACAAAAATAAACCTTCAAAATGCTAAACATGCTACTCGAACCTCTAACCTCAAGCCACCTTTCAAGCTCCTTAACCAACTTGCCACTTACTCCTCCTATGCTTTAATTAACACTTAAATTAACTTAAGTGCTAAGCTCACTTAATCCACTTCATTAAATAAACCATACTAAAAATTATTCTACTAAACCGAGCCTACTCAAGACCCCTAATTAAGTCTTATAACACCACGAATAATATCACAGCAATTCAAACACAAGAAAAAATAATTCAATCACAAATAACCCCTATTTTAGGATGTTACAGAGTGATTTTGCAGTAGGTGCAGTTTTGGGACAGCGGAGAGATAAGCATTTTCAGCCAATTTTTTATGCTAGCAAAACATTGACGGCCGCACAATAAAACTACACCACCAAAGAAAAAGAATTGCTAGCTATGGTTTTTGCATTTGACAAATTTAGACCGTATTTGATATTATCTAAAGTTCTCGTTTACACTGACCATCTAGCTCTTCGTTATCTTTTAACTAAATCCGATGCAAAACCTCGACTCATTAGATGGATTTTACTCTTATAGGAATTTGATTTGGAAATTCAAGATAAGAAAGGAACTGAAAATCTTGCAGCAGATCATCTTTCTAGGCTTGAAAATCCACATACCAAAGAACTAGATGAGAGTAGGATAAATGACTTGTTTCCTGAAGAACAACTATTCACTATATCTAACTCCGTGGTACCCAGGTTCGTAGACATTGCAAATTACTCAGTTGCTAACATCCTACCAAAAAGGTTAACACATCAACAAAAGAAGAAATTCTTTGCTGATGCGAAAAACTATTTTTGGGAGGATCCTTTTCTTTTCCGTATATGTGTCGATCAAGTAATTCAGAGATGTGTTACAAAAGCAGAAGCAAGCAAAATCTTAGAACATTGCCATTCAGGACCTTCAGGAGGACATTATAGCTGGATCAAGACAACACACAAAACGCTCGAATCAGGTTTTTATTGGCCTACCTTGTTCAAAGACGCTAATAGGTATGTTGCTTCATGCGATAGATGTCAGAGAACAGGTAATATCTCTTAATGCGATGAAATGCCTCAAACATGCATGCTAGCATGCGAAATTTTTATGTATGGGGTATTGATTTTATGGGCCCATTCCCTAGCTCATTTGGGAATAAATACATCTTAGTAGTAGTAGACTATATGTCAAAACGGGTGGAAGCTCAAGCTTTGTCCACTAATGATGCCAGAATGGTAGTGAGATTTCTTAAGAAACTCTCCTCTTGATTTGGAATACCCAGAGCAATTATTAGTGATTGGGGTACTCATTTTTGTAATACTCAATTTGACAAAGTCTTAAAAAAATATGGAGTACACCACAGAACAGCTACCCCTTATCACCCTCAAACCAGTGGACAAGTAGAAGTAGCAAATCGAGAGCTTCAGCGTATTCTAGAGAAAATGGTTGAATCAAACAGGAATGATTGGGCATTAAAAGTAGACGATGCTTTATGCGCATGATTGGTCATTCAAAGTAGACGATGCTTTATGCTCCTATAGAACAATGTTTAAAACTCCCATAGGAACATCCCCATACAAACTTGTCTATGGAAAAAGTTGTCATCTATCATTTGAGTTAGAGCACAAAGCTTTTTGGGCTATAAAATTCTTAAATTATTATCTTAAAACTTTAGGAGAGTAGAGGATGATGCAGTTGAACGAGCTAGATGAATAGCGAGCTAATGCCTATGAGAACTCACGACTATATAAGGAGGCAACAAAGCGACGCCATGATGCTCGTTTAAAACAACCAAAGCAATTCGAAGTAGGAGATTTAGTCTTGCTATACAATTCAAGGCTCAAATTGTTTCTTGGAAAGCTGAAATCAAGATGGTCAAGTCCATTCGTAATCAAAACTATTTCTACCTACGGCACAATCGAGGTAACTCATCCAACTTGTGGCACATTCAAGGTAAATGGTCAGCGACTGAAAATTTATAATGGTGAAGATTTTAGGGATATGAGAGAGGAGTTTCGGCTCCGTGAACCTTCATTTTGAAATGAAAACAGGGTAAGTCTAGCTTAAGACTTTAAACGAGCGCTTCTCGGGAGGCAACCCAAGCACTAACCCTATTAATTTTTACATTTTTATTTGTACTTTTATTTTTCCTTTTTAGCACCTAATTATAAACTAACCAAAGTGCAGGTTTCTCTACCCACACGGCCTTGCACACGGGCGTGGCCGTAGCCGTGTGGACACCATGGATTTCCGTACTGGCGTGGCAGAGATAGTATGAAACAGGATGAAAAAATATCTTCAAGCCACGGGCTCCAACTAAACACCACGGCCGTGTGATACAGCCGTGGTCGACACTGTTTCATCAACACGGGCGTGGCGACCTGCATATAGGCGTGGGAGAAACGAACGAAGCATAACACGGCCGTGCAATACGACTGTGTGATCCAACACGCCCAAGGTACACAGGCGTGGGAAATCACTAGACCCCCATTTCTATATAAACTCCTTTTTCTACTCACTTCTTTCCTCACCAAAAGCCTTTCCTCTCAACCCTAGCCATCATAATTTCTATTTACCATCCTTACTAATATCACTCAATGCCCAAAGGCAAGGCCAACGAAACCATTCCCATGTCGAAGAAGTGAAAGGACCATAGCACAGTCTCCCCATGCGAGACTGAATTACATAAGTTCATGCCAACCGCTTCATTAATTCGCCGAACCAAGGACATTTGAGTCCATTTAATTTTTCTTTTTCTTTTCTCTTCTCCTTTATTTTCTATTTCTTTATTTCTCTTATGCTTAATTTAGTCTATTTTATTTTGTTTTCTTTGATTTAGGTTCTAAAGGCTGTTAGGGAATCACCACACCACGCCCTTAGAAATCACCCCCACCTCGCGAACCATCTAACAATAAGGACTTTTCAGTCCATTAATCTTTTCTTTTAGTTTTATTTCTTTTTTTACACTCTTTCTTTTTATCTTTCTTTTCTTTAAATATATTACTAGTATATTTTGAATTATTCTTATTATTTCTTGGCTAATTCTTCACGAGTTACCCAATTTCTTCATCTAGCACAGAGATTGTTAGCGGCCACTATACCACCACCAAAGACACCTCCTCCAACTTATCTTTCACCTCCGAATCAAATTTCTACACTTCCAACTCAAGGAATCGATCCAAAATTTCAGGAAGTTTCACTTCTCCCTATCTCTTATGATTTCATATATATCTTTGTACATTGAGGGCAATGTACATCTTAAGTGTGGGGGTGAATTTCATTTTAAAAAGTTCCTAACTCTTTGCATTATTCTCAAATCCCTAAATTATGTTTTGACCTTAAAGTAATTTCCTCATATTACTATTAGAATGAAATTTCCTTTGAGTCATGATTTTTATTGATATGTTTTGGATTAAGTCATTGATAATTGCACAGTGATGATTTAAACTTTAGGAGACTAGAGAATCAAGCATGATGAGTCTATTTTCAAAATTTAAAATTTTGTTAGGTTGCCTACCTGAATCTAATTATTACCTTGAAGTTTGAAATTTACAAGGTTGATATCGAAAACCCATAATTTTTTGTGAGATTTTGAGCCTTTTAGAGTATATATTCTTTTCTTGCTCACTTTATTGACTATGAGTGTGTCAACATTGATTTGTTATTCTAGAACTTGCTTCGATTATACATGTCAAGACCACATCATTGAATTGATATACAGATATAATAAAGGGACTTAGGATTTAACCCACCTACTTTACTAAAAGCCTACCCTTACAATTAACCCCTAGTGAACCCCTTTGATCTTAACAACCCTCTTATTGAGTCACCCACTAAAATTAACCCAAAACCCATCTTGTATTTGTTATCACCATTTCTATTGACTACCCTTATATCGAGATTTGATTTGATCAGTCGCCTAACTACATTCTTTATTTCAATTGTTACAATCTATTTACTTGATTTGTTCTTAAAAAAACAAAGTATATTCATTATTAGTTCTATGTTAATTAAGCTTATACTTTTAAATTCCACATCTTGAGAAGAAGTTCGTGTTAGGAAATTTTAATTGATGTAATTATTCGAGTCTTAGTTCATCTTTCTAAGTTAGGTAATTTATCAATTCAATCTTAATTCTAACCCTTTAATTCAGCTTTTATCCACACCTTTAACCAAAGCCCCGTTACAACCTTTAAAAGACCTTCTGATCTGTGTATCATTTCATTCTATAGTGGTGGAGATTTCATTTTCATGCAAGCCTATGGGATTAACTTTTCATGTTCGACTTTTGAGTGCTTAATTTGAACCTTAAACACTTTGAGTGATTTGAGTGAATCTTTAGTGAGGATGTTAACTCTTGTCGATTTTAAATTAAAGGTGATTATTTAGGTAAGGGGAAGCACCTATGTTTTTGTGCTACAAAAACTATGACTTTGACTGTTTTGAATCTTTAGGACCCTTCTACTTAAATTATCAATATATAAATTATATATGAATTATGATGAAACACTATTGATGAATATTATGAATTGAGGAAGTTCACTTTAATTGTGAGTTGAGAATTTTGCTCGAGGACAAGCAAATGCTTAAGTGTGGGGGCATTTGATAAACCGTGATATATACATATTTTAATCTTACATTTAGCATACTTTTGGATGATTTATCCCCTGAATTGTGGAATTTGATGCTCTTAATCCTTTAATTTCATGTTTTATACTTAGGAGAGCATCGGAGGATGAAAAGAATGAGAAACGAGCCAAAAACAGAAAAAATGGGCCAAAGTACAAAATCCACATGGCCTGGGCCCAAGCCACACAGTCGTGCCTCCTTAGTAGACCCAAACACGGCCTGGGCTCGACTTACACGGGGGTGCCACACGGGCGTGTCCCTGACGTGACCTGTTTGAATTCTATTCAGAATAGGATACTTATAGGCAAAGAAAGACATTCCAAAAGCCTATATAAACACCCTAGATGGAAACTTGAAGGGGGCGTTCAGGTAGGCCGGGAAGCCAAGCCAAAGAGGCCGAATTGTGGGATTTACTTGAAGGGGGCGTTCAGGTAGGCCGAGGAGCCAAGCCAGAGAGGTCGAATGGTGGGATTTACTCGAAGATAGCCAGTATCTTAAGAAGCTGGAATCATACTCAAGACAGAAGATCTTCCCTTCAATTTCCTTTAGGGGGTTTTAGGGTTTTTCTTATGTTTTGTTTTATACTTTCTTCTGAGATGTTTTCTTTTATAATTATGAACTAAACCCCTCGAATACCTGAAGGGGATGAAACCTAAGACAGATCTTGTTATTGTTTTCTGAACTATATGATAAATACTTGATTTGTTCTTAACTATGTGTTCTTAATTCTTGTTTTGATATCAAGTATTGATGTGCTTAGGCAGTGGAGGAATATTCCCTGTTTAAGAGTAGATCTAGCATAGTTAAGCGGAGTTGATCGCAACCCTAGAGATAGGATGACGAAAATCTACCGGATTAGGGTCAAACCTAATATGTGAGTCCATAGATCGAGTTAATGCAATTCTAGGGGTTTTAATTAGAAAGAGATTTCAATTAATCAACCTAGGGTTAGATGTTAGTATCCGCGAGAGAGGTATTAATATAAATTAGGGAATCCTAAAGATCAAGTCAAGTGAATAAATCATCTGGTTCAGAGTTAGATAACAAGTGAAGTCTAGGTGGATTCTTCCTCGGATATTGTCTTAATCAATTGGTTTTTCCCAAAAGTATTTTCCCAAATTTATTCTCTGAATCTTAGCATCTTTAGCTTAGTAATTAGTTAGTTTTAGATTAAATAAAAATTCCCTTAATTCTTAGGCTAAATAATAGAAAGATAGTAATTACTAGTACTCTTGGTCCTTGAGGATACGATACTTTCGGTCTTGCCATAGCTATACTACCAAAAGATAGATGCGTTTGCCTCAATCGTTTTCATAGTTATTTTCTAGGCTCGGTCATTCATTATATAAATATTAAGACTTTCTAACACAATCACAAATACATCTTAGTTGCTATGGACTAAGTATCCAAGTGGGTTGAAGCTAAAACATACCCTACAAATGATGCTAAGGTTGTCATGCGATTCCTACATAATCATGTGTTTACACAATTTGGGACACCAAGAGCTATTATTAGTGATGAAGGTTCTCACTTTGGGAACAAATGGCTTAAGTGGTTGCTTGAAAAATATGATGTGAAGCACAAGATTGCTACTGCCTATCACCCACAGTCCAATGGGCAAGTTGAAAGAGTGAACCGCAAAATCAAAGGTATCCTTGAAAAGGTAGTACACCCTAGCAAAAAAGATTGGTCTTGAAGGCTCGATGATGCATTTTGGGCCTATCGAACATCATTTAAGACACCGTTAGGAATGACTCCTTATCGGTTAATCTTTGGAAAGGCATGTAATTTTCCATTAGAGTTGGAGAATAAAACTCACTAGGCTTTGAAGCAGTTGAATTTTGATCTTAAGCGAGGTTGGAAGAGCTGAGGTTGCTTTCCTATAAGAATGCCAAAATGTTTAAAGAAAGATCAAAGAGATGGCATGATAGTCATATACAACCTCGCAAATTTAAATAAGGTCAAAAGGTTTTGTTGTTTAATTCAAGATTGAAGTTATTTCCTGGGAAGCTTAAATCTCGATGGAAAGGACCTTATACCATTTACCGAGTTTATCCTTATGGAGCTCTTAAATTATACAAAAATTACAGAGGTACGTTTAAAGTTAATGGTCAACGTCTCAAACTCTACTGGGATGGTGAAGTTGAGCAAGTTGAATCCTCATTCAAATTAATAGACCCTTAATTTTTCATGAACTCATTTTGTAAATAAATAAATAATTAGAACTTATTTTCTTCACTTATTACATTTAATTAATTCTGTCTAAGGGGATTGGAACTTAAGCGGGACAACTGTGACCCCTCCAACCTTTCTTGGGAATTAATTTAATGTAATTTGTTCAGAAGAAAATTTCTAATTAAGATTTAAATTTTTTAAGTTTCATTTGTTCTAGTTAAATTTTAAATTATTATGTTAAAAAAGGGGGTCAAATTTGGCCCAAGTACTAATCAATTTTTTTAGTAAGATACAGTCTGAGTTTGAGGCCCAAGACAGCAAAAAGGAGGAAAAAATCCATGCCTTGTCGTCACACCCATTGCTTGCCGCCCAAATAACCCTAATGTAGCTAAATTTTTGCTACATGTTGCCCTAATTTTTCCCTATATAAACCCCACTCCATTCTACTAATTTTCTTATCCCTCAAAGCAATTTTCTTACACCCTAAAAATCCCTAAATCTCCCTTTTGTGCCATCAAACTCAAATTCGAAATAAACCTTAGTTCTCTTCCCTTTCTACTGAAATTCCCTATTGCCACTGAAAAGAGATTACCGAAGCACCGCCGTTGCTATCGCACGTTGTCGTCTCTGCCGCACCATCCTTGTCGTTGAAAGATTTTTGCCGTAGCAAGTTCTACCAACTTTGTTGATTTCTCTTTTATCTCTTGTGCAGAAACTTTGCCGAATTTTCAGGAAAAGATACCATTCTCGCAAAAGAACCAGATCTTCAAAGACTACTCCTGAAAACCCAATTTTGATAGATGAAGAAGTGAAAGAGAGATTTGGTTCAATCTTCAAGCATCAACCTATGAAGTCAGAAAAAGGTTTTGATTTGAAGAATAATGATTTGATGGTTGTTCCTATGCTGATTAGAAAGAAAATCAATGCTTTCAGGTGGAACAATTTTGTGATGCTCTTTCACTTCCCAATGATGAACTAGTTCGAGAATTCTATGCTAGTATGACTATGTAAGATACTACTGAAGTCATCTTTTGAAAGAAAAAGGTACCTCTTACTTCTAAGTCCATCAATGATTTGTTTAATTTACCTTATGTTGAAGAAGATGAGTACTACCCTATGATGAACAATATCAATTGGGATTTTCTTCAACAAGTGCTTGATGTTGTGACAAATCCGAGATCCTAGTGGATTGCAAGAAAATATGGGAGCCATTCTTGTCGAAGAGAATACTTAAAACCAGTAGCAAATGTATGGTTTTATTTCGTTCACTACAGTTTTATACCTATCTCACATAGTTCCACCATCTCGATGGAACGAATGCTTTTGTTATATGCAATCTTGACAGAAAAGTCCATTAATGTTGGGAAAATTATCCTCAAGGAGATTCACGATTGTGCTAAAAAGAAGTCAGGAAGTTCTTATTTCCCATCATTAATCACTTCACTTTGCTTAAAGGCCCGTGTTAAAACACAAGCAAATCTGAAGGGGCGGTATGTTCAAGGATGCATTACAAATTATGATATTGAAAGATTAGTAGAGAGGGTACATGATGTAACAGTCCGGTTTAGACCCTAGTCAGAATATGGTTCCGGGACCACAAATTCGAGTCAGTGACATGTTTTAATATTATTTTCTGTGATTATAGTATGTGATTAAGCATGTGTGAAAGTTTTGTGAATTGATTTTACCGATTGGTTGCTTAATTTGCAAAAAGGACTAAATTGTAGAGAATGCATAAGTGGCCTTCTATTTGGTAAAGTGCTTTATTACTATGTTCTTTAAATATGAAGGCCTTAAATTGAAATTAGGCCATTGTATTATGGTATGGACAGTAGTGGACATTCAATTTAAAGATTTTATAATGAATTCATTAAGGATAAAAAGGTAATTAGTTAATAAGCTTAATAAAATAAAACAAATAGATGAAATAATGTTAATCTTTGTTTTTTCTCCACCGAAATAAAGAAAAGAAATAGGGTTCATGAGCTTTGAAGCATTCGACCAACAACTAGTTTGATTAAAGGTTCGTTTCTGTTCGGTTTTTTATAATTTTTACGTTTTTGTGATCGTTGCTTTGTGTTCTATCAAGCCCATGTTTTAATTTTAGAATTTGATGTTGATTTTGAGATGTGCCATTGATGAATGCTTCAGCTTTGTGATAGTTGATAATGAAATATGTAAGATATGTAATAGATTAATATGTTTTGTCTTTGGATTTTTGATGAATTTGAGTAATTTGGGCAAAATTGTGAAAATAATAAATTGAAGGACTAAAATGTGAAATAAATGAAATGTATGGACTTTTATGAACATGAGGAAGATTTGGTCTAAGCATGACATATTGAAATTTTGTATATTTTATGATTTTATTAAATAGGGACTTAAATGTCAAAATGTGAAAATGTGAGGGGTTAATTTGAAGAATGCCTAAATGTGTGTTTTTGGATTGAATTGAATGATTTGGTAAATAAAAGAGTTAAATTTGAATATGTATAGATCAAGAACCAAATAAAACGGATTTAAATCGAGGGAAGTTGAAAGTGGTAGAGTAGTCGCTTCTACCCGTTCTTATCCGTACGAGGTAAGTTTATATACAAATAAATGTATTTGAGTTGATTTATTCATGTTATATGAAATTGAATTGTGATGAATGACTATGGAAGATGTACATGTGAAATCCGAGAAAGTTTCGACAATGTGTCAATGTCTAAAAAGTCTCGTACGAACCATAGGAATAGTTAGGGTACATATGTCATGACATAGGGTTTTGATATGTAATATCGTGTAAGACCACGTCTGAGACTTTGGCATCGGTTTGAGAATTAAGTGTAAGACCATGTCTAGGACATTGGCATCGCATATGATTTCGTGTAAGACCCTGTCTAGGACAGTGGCATCCATATTTGATTACATATAAGACCGCGTCTGGGACGTTAGCATTGTACGAGTATTCCGAGTAATCCAAGTATCCTATTTGATTATGAACGGTTCAACGGGAATTCCGAGAATTGAATGACTACATGAAATATGTATCTGATACAGATACATTTCAAGAGTATGCAAAGTTTGATTATGAAAAGTAAGTATATGTGAGATTGTGGAATTGAGATAAATGTATGGAATTAATAAGATAAGGTATATTATTTACAAATGTGTTATAATCTATTAAAATACATGGAGATGTGGCTTGTTGGTAAGTATGTGGTTAGAAACAATTGAGCCAAAGAAGAAATATGAATTTGCTATTATGTTATGCTAAAGATCATGTGAATGAAATGGTTATAAATGTTTTACATGATATGTTTATTTGTATATGGCTTACTAAGCTTTTGAAAGCTTAGTTTGTATGTTTGCATCGTTTTATATATTATCAAAGCTACGAAAAGCTCGGGGATTGTCAAGGATCATCACCACACTATCGAACTATATTTTGGTACCTTTTGAATGTGTACATAATTAAGTATGGCGTGTATAGGCTAGTAGTAATATATTATGTTTTGAGATGTACATATAAGCCATGTGATATGGCTTGTTAATGGATGTACATATGGTAATTTTTATTCTATGTTTTGTGATTCAAAGTTAGTATATTTAAGATGAATGGTTGGTATATTGAGTTGGTAAGTTTTGGATGGATTTTACATAGAAGTGTTTGAGGTTGTTATGAGATGAATTGTATACAAGTTGATATGTTTGATATGCTCATGAATGGTTAGAAAAGATGGTCATTATTGGTATGTTTTGGTTGCTTTTGGAGTATGAAATGTTGCTTGTTTATGCTTGTAGGATTGACCCTGAAATGGGTGGCAAATTGACTTTGTAAATGGCTTGTGTTTGCCCACACGGTTGAGCACACTAGCGTGTTTCTCGACCGTGTCTCTTAAGGTTGCATTTCGAAGTAAGTTAGAGACGCACACGGGCAAAACACACAGGCATGTGACAAGCTGTGTGAATCAAGTCAGAGTTGCCCACGGGTAAAGCACACGGGCGTGTCCTCGGCCGTGTGGACAAGTCAATATGTATGCCCTATTTTGCCATAGCCTAGACACACGGGTGTGTCTAATGCCGTGTGAGGCACACTGCCTGCCCACACGGGTGTGTGACCTCTGTAACTTTGAAAAATGTTTAATTTTTGAAAAAATTTGTATGAGCTCGGTTTAGTCCCGACCCCTTCCCAATGCATGATTAAGGCCTCGTTGACCTTTTATATGGACTATATATATATGATTTGTTGTGATATGATGAAAATATACCTTGTGTTGTGAAATGATCGTAAATGGTTCGATATGTCTGGTAATACCTTTTAACCCTATTCCAGCGATGGTTACGGGTTAGGGGTGTTTACACATGACCTGAATCAAGGCGAGCAAGAAGAGCCAACTGAGTTGAACATCAAGGAGTCAACAGATGGAACTGAAACGGAAGCTAATTCAGTTACAGACACTGAAGAGGAAGAATCTGATAAGGAACCGAACATTCCTAAACCAAGGGTTAAGCCAGAAGAAGAACCAGTCAAGCTAAGTGTTGAACCTGAATATACAACTCCCATGTCGACTTCTGCAAGTACTTTGAGGAAATCAGAGTTGTCAATTTTGATTGATATGTGCAAGTTCATGCACAATCAACAACAAACTTACTGGAAATATGCAAAAATTAGAGATGACTCAGTTCAAAATATTTTTAAGAATATCTCTAATACTTTTGTTCCTGAGTTCCAAGATGCTATCTTTGAGACATGGATGGAAGATATTGATGATGCAAGCGGAGATGGAGCTAAAGAAGACAAGGGGAATGAGTAAGAAAAATAAAAGGAAGGATTCTTATCTTGTTATTTATTTATTATTTTTAGGTCCTTAGGAATTTATTTCTTTCGTAATTAGGATTTAATTTTTGCAGAATAAAACATAGCAAGCATGAACAAACTTAACACTTCTTTGGAAAGAATAAGACTAAGTGATGTGGTAATGGGAATGAACATGTCTAGGATTGGGTTATTAGGGAAGACTTGGTATTTAAGCAGTCCTAATACTCACCTCTCTTTCTTTACAACCCTACCTGGTGTTCAATTTTCATTCATTACTTTGTTCTTGCAATGAGAACATTGCTTCTTTTTAAATGGGGTAAGGCAAATAAATTGCTCAAACTTTTAAATTTTTTCAAGTATGTTTCAATCATTTCTTTCATTAGTATATTTTAATAAATGAATGTTTAGAGATATTTTTTGTTACTGAGATAGTTTGTATGCAAGTATGAATGATGATTTTATCTAAGTGAAAGTTTGTTATCATGAAGACTGGAATGCTTGTATGATCTTAGCCTTAGTAATGTTTGCCATAAAAACTTAGTTTCTTTTGAGATTAGACATGCATGAAGGTTTATATCTTTAGAATTGACTTAGTAACTTTCTTGAGGCGAAATCCTAGGGGACATAAAAATCTAAAATGATATAGGAACTATTTCTTTGGACCGTTTGAGCCTTTTCAAGCCAACCCTATGATATTGGACCCTTAAAACTATAATTTTGAGCTTAAAGGCCTTTTTTTTTTTGCAATAAACCTACATTATAAGCCAATTACCATCTTTTTAAAGTTATCCTAATTTTGTGCACCTATCTTAACTGAAGTTGTCTTGGGAATAAATATTTGAGGAAATTTTCATAAAGATGTATGTGCTCATGCTTAAAAAAATGAGCGAAGAAAAGTTTGCTCAGTCTCCAAAAAGGAAAAATGTATGAACTTGAGTTCAAAATAAGTTTAAGGGTGTTCCGAAGGTTCACTTAAAGAAAAAGGTTGTATTACAAGAAAACCAAGACAAAATTAAAGGTTAAGATTTTTAGAACCAAAATGTCCCATATTTTAAAATCCCTACCTTTAACCGAGCCCCATTACAACCTTATAGAAGACCCATTGATTTGATGATTATGTCACCTACATTAGTGGAGAGGAAGTCCTGAGTTCAACATATGAAGATCATAAATAGGCCTTGTGATTGTTTGCTTGATTGATAGGAAATTATGTTGAATGAAGAATGTTATCTATGGCTGTGACATACATGCAAACTATGATTCATGTTGGCATATTTTGAAGCTTGGTATAATATTAAGAAGTGTTTGCATTTGAATTACTTGTTAATAAAGAAGATCGACAAGCATGAAGTTATTAATGCGACAAAGATTGATGCTACTTACACAATTAGCAATTTTTCCTTAGCAAGACCTTTTGCTATGCATAAACATTACTCAGGACGAGCAATGATTTAAGTTAGGGGTGTGTAAATGGAAAAATATATAGGATTTTTCCTATGTAATTTATCCCCATTTTACTTAAATCCATTGTTAAAACTAAGTAATTGTTTAATAAATTAATGAAATATTTGAAAATATGAAATTAGGACAAAGAAATTATTAAAATGTGATTTTATGCTTTATTATATAGTTTTCATGCAATAAATGGCTTATTTTATATTAATTTGAAGATATGTTTTGATGTTGTATTTTAGAATTTGAAGGCAAACGAAAAAGATTTAACACCCCTAACCCGTAACCATCGCCGATCTAGGGTTAAGAGGCATTACCGGACAAATCGGAATTTTTACTATCATTTCACATCACAAGATATATCACCATCATATCAAAGTAAATCATATACATAAAGTCCCTTAAATAGGACTACGAGACCTCAAACATGCATTAGGAAGAGGTCGGGACTAAACCTATCACATACGAAATTCTTTGTAAACTTAACATTTTTCAAAGTTATATAGGTCACACGCCCGTGTGGGTAGGCCGTGTGCCTCACACGGCCTCAGACACACCCGTGTGTCAAGTCGTGGCAAAACAGAGTGTAACATCCCGATCTTGGGCCTAGTCGGAATAGTGGTGTGAGACCACAAATCCGAGGTCTATGTATGAGTTTTTGAGGTTTATGCTATGTTTTCATGTTAGTGTGAAAGTTTTATGAAGCAATTTTTGTGAAATTGTGGTTGAATTGTCCAAAAGGACTAAATTGCAAAAGTTAAAAAATGTGAGATTCTAGAAGCTATTTGTGTGAAATTGCTTTAGAATATTAATTAGAGGTCCTTAACGAGTAATTTTCCCAATTTTTAGTTTTTGGACAAAATTGGGCATGGATGAGTTAAAATAGGAAGTTTATTAAAAAAGGCATTTTGGTCATTTGGCAATTAAATGATTAAAAAGGGAGAAAAGATGACAAAAATTCATTCATCTTCTCCCCCAAGCTGCCGAAATTGGAAGGAAGCCATTGTTAGGGCTCTTCAACTTTTCAAGCTAGCTAGTAAGTGAATTCTAGCCCCGTTTTTGATATTCTTTGTATTTTTTAAGTCCTTGTAGCATGAGTAAGCTATTTTTAGCCATTTGATGAGCTATAATGGATGTTCAAAAATGTGGCCATGTATGACATGCATGTATTTTGATGTTTTATGGAAGATTATGAAAGCTTGATGTAGTAGGAACATCTTTTGTTAAGTGATTTTCCATGATAATGCATGTAAGGACTAGTTTGTAAAAGTTTTAAGTTTGGTCATGCATGTGTGATTTAGTGAGAATTGATGATTGCTTTAGTTGAGTAAGTGATTCGGCTAAGCATGAAAGGCTAGAAAGTTGAATAAAAATCACTTTCCGAGCCTTGGGCCAAAAGTGTAAATATGAGAAAGATTAGGGGCAAAAGAGTAACTTTGCCAAAGTATGAGATAAGAGTCAATTTTGTCAATGTGTATATTAATGAGTTGAATTATCATTATAGATCAAGAAAAACGAAGCTCGGATCGAAACCGAGGCAAAAGCAAGGTGGTGGACTAAATTGCATGTTTCTATACTTTTTGTAACACCCCAAACCCGGTCAAAACGTTACGACCGAATATGGATTGTTACAGAGGAAGTAGTTTTGAAAATTTTGGCAAAACATCGTGATTTGAGAAGTTATCTTGTTTGGTGAATCCATGTTAAGGGCCTTAAAAAAACTGTTTGCTTATACAAACCTTACCATTTTCTCCTTAAGTTAATTAGGTGTTAAAAACAGGCTTATTTCATCAAAACCGAATTTAGAAAAAGGTTTAAAAAGGTGACAATCGAAATGAATATTGAGGTGCGTGATTTTTGGTTATATTATTGTAATGTTAAGTAAAACCCCAAGTTTTAATTATTTATGGCTTATTATTCATTCGTTTAAAATTTGGAAAACCTCTATTTATGCTTTTAAGAAAACCCCGTTTTTCGATAATTCATATCATGTATAAAATCAGCATATAAACAAAATCCCCAAGATAAAAATAAAGTTAAAGCGGCCTTATTAAAGATTAAAATCCCGAAATAGAAATAAATTTAAAATAAAGTTCGAGTTTGCTAGAGAAATCGCAACGCATGGCCACCTCGAGTCCATCTCGGCCCAAAACCCGCCATCTACTGATTACCTGCAAAATTAGCAAAGGGGTGAGTCATCGAGACTCAGTGTGTAAATCCCCGTCTAACGCAAATTGGGCCTTAGCCCACTCAATACGGCACATGTCACATGCATGCAATGCAACCCAACCGAGTTTAGCTCTCCATCCAAACACCCGTGGCATTATGCCACTGTGGTTCATGACCACCGTGGTCCTAGACCACTCGTGACAAAGTCACTATAATATGTAATTGTGGGGCCAACCCACTGATAAGCCGTAAAAGTAACATATTTTAATCCCACATTTAGCATACTTTTGGATGATTTATCCTTTGATTTATGTAAAAAGGTGCTCTTAATCCTTTCTTTTCGTGTCTTATACTCAGGAAAGCACCCAAGGATGAAAAGAACGTAAAACGGGCTTAAAACGAACCAAATTGGGCCAAGAGAGAAATCGACATGGCCTGACCCAAATACCACATGGCCGTGCCTCATTAAAAGTCCGAACACAGCCTGGCCACGATTCACACGAGCGTGTGCCATGGCCGTGTCCCTGTCGCTGGAAAGAGAAATTTGATTCGGGAAAGGATACTTGGAGGCAAAGAAACACATTCCAAAGCCTATTCAAACACCCTATTAGGAATTCTACTTGAATTAGGATACTTAGGGGCCAAGTAAGGCATCACAAAGTCTATATAAACACCCAATGGGGTAACTTGAGAGGGAGTTCGGCAGAAGCCGAAGAGCGAAAGCGAGGCCAAGGAGCCAAGCCGAGAAGGTCAGAGTTAGGGAATAACGCGAGGATAGCCAGTTGATCCATCTCAAGAAACCGGAATTATACTCAAGACGACAAAATTCTCCTTCAATTCCTTCAGGGGGTTTTAGGATTTTTTCTATGTTTTGTTTTATCTTTTCTCTTGCGATGGTTTGTTTATTCATTATGAACTAAACCCCTCAGATACCTGAAGGGGATGAAACCTAGATGGATTTTATTATTTGATTTTTAAGTTATATGATAAATTACTTAGTTTGTTCTTAATTATGTTGCTTAATCCAAATCTAATATGCTTAGGTGGAGGAGGAATAGACCCTGCCTAAGAGAAGATCTAACATAATTAAGCGGAGTTGATCGGAAGCCTATAGATAGGGTTACGAGATTTTTCCGGATTAGGGTGAAACCTAATATGGGAGTCCATTGATCGATTTACTGTTATCCTATGGGGTTATTATAAGCGAACGAGAGTTCCACTAATTAACCTAGGGTTAGACGTTATTCGCCTCGAGAGAGGGTTTAATATAGGTTAGGGAGTCTCACGGATCAAGCTAAGTAAAAGAAATCGTATAATCTAGGGTTAGATAATAGGAGAAATCTAGGTGGATTCTTCCTGAGGGTATCGTCGAAATCAATTGAGTTTTTCCTCAAGGTTATTTTCCAATTCGTCTTCTTGTCTTTGTGACCTTTGTTTAGTTGTCGTCAATTTAGTTTAAAAGTAATCTTCACTCTAACTTTAAGGCTAAATAATAAAAAGAAAGTGAGTATTAATACTTTTAGTTCCTTTGGGTTCGATAACCGGTCTTTCCTAAGCTATACTATTGTTCGATAGGTACACTTGCCTTAATATCGTTGTCAGGGTTAGTCTCTAGGTTCGATCATTCTTTTATAAATATTTAAAGCTCTGATTTTACAGCGATCATGTTTTTGGCGCCGTTGCCGGCGATCGAACCCGAGTCGCCCGCGTGACAGGGGGAATACTCACTACTATACTACAACGACCCTCGAATCACCAATTTAGACCTCAAGACAAACGAAGAAATCACTTTTGAGGTACTCAATGTCTTCCTATACGGCACAGTCGAGGTAAGCAATCCTAAATTCGACACTATTGAGGTAAACATTACTCGACTTAAACTATATACCCATAACCGAAGTGATCACATGAGAAAGGATTTTCACCTCCTCAAACCACCATGACCATACGAATGAGAGGTAAAGTCTAGCTTAAGACTATAAATGAGCGCTTCTCGGGAGCCAACCCGAGCACTAACATACTAACATAGTTTTTATTTTTCTAACATAGCACTAAAATAGTCTAACAGGAAAATGCAGAAATTTCAATACGGCTTTGACACGGGCGTGTACATAGCCGTGCATAGCCAGGAAATAGACCATGGGTGTGCCAAAACACCATGCCTAAATAGTGTAAAATTTTTTTCGGTGACACGGGCTGCAACACCAGACCACGCTCGTGCTAGATAACCGTGTAAAATTACTGAGGTTGCTGACTTATAATACACGGGCACAACACAGTCGTGCCTTACAACCTTGTGAAATTACTAAGGTTGCTGACTTGTTATACACGGGCTTGACACACCCGTGTTACCCCACCGTACTAACGTTTTTTCTTATCGAACACGAGCATGCGAATTGACACACGGCCGTGCCAAAAAACCCTGAACGCGCCCAAAATCCAGAAATCGCGAAAAGCACGAGCTATTTGAAACTTCACACGGGCGTGCCGATTGACTGTGCCCGAGCACCCTGAACGCGCCCAAAATTCAAAATCCCAAAACACGAG
Organism: Gossypium australe; assembly: GCA_005393395.2. Taxonomy (NCBI): domain Eukaryota; kingdom Viridiplantae; phylum Streptophyta; class Magnoliopsida; order Malvales; family Malvaceae; genus Gossypium; species Gossypium australe. The sequence continues at coordinate 105,191,014 of CM016621.1, read as the reverse complement.
CTACATCTCTATTTAAACCTCATTCTCCCTTTTTCTAGTTGTCTTTCATTTTCTATTATTTATTTTTATTCTCATTATTTTTTCCCTTTATTTTATTTTATTCTCTTTATTATTTTCTTCTTATTCTTTATGATATTTAGATTTAGCTTAGGATTCAATAAAATTAGGACGGCTACTTCGAGGATTCAATTTCAAATGGTTCGAGACGCTTCCCCACACTCACCTCCAATCCTTTCCGGTTTCTTTAACTTCATCCAAAATTCAGGAAGTTTCACTTCTCTCCCCATCTTATGATTTTTATGATTATTTTGCTATTATCCATCTTTGTACATTGAGGGCAATGTACATCTTAAGTGTGGGGGATTAACTATAGTATTATTTGAAAATCCCTGAATTATGCCTTGTTCAAAAGTAAAGTCTCTCATATTATGATTAGAATGAAATTTCCTATGATCTATGATCTTTGTTGATATGTTTTGAAGTCATTGATAATTGTGCATTGATGATTAAAATTGAAGGATACTAGAGAATCAAGCATGATAAGTCTATTTTTCAGAATTATTTTTTTTAGGTTGTCTACCTGAATCGGAATGATATCTTGAAATTTGAAATTTACGAGGTTGACATCAAATACCCATAATTTTTGTGAGATTTTGAGCCTTATAGAGCATATATTCTTTTTCTTACTCACTTTATTGATTATGAGTGTGTCAACGTTGATTTATTATTTTAGAACTTTCATTGATTATACTTGTAAAGACCACACGTATGATTTGATATACCGAGATGATAAAGGCACCTAGGTTCTAACCCACTTACTCCACTAAAAAGCCTACATTCATAATTAACCCTTAGTGAACCCCGTTGAGCCTAACAACCCTTTTTATTGACTCAACCGCTAATATTAACCCAAAACCCTTTGTTTTTGTTATCACCATTCCTTTTTAATTACCCTTTTTGTTGAGATTTGATTTCGAACAATTTCCTAACTATGTTCTATATTTCAGTTGTAAAAGTTCTTTCTTATTATTATGATAGTTTGTTCTAAAAAAAGAAGAAGCTCGTATTATTAGTTTTCAATTGATGAAATTATTTAGGATTAGTTCATTTTTCTAGTTAGGTAATTTTTCAGGTCAGTCTCGATTCTAACCTTCTAATTCAGCCTTTATCCATACCCTTAACCTAAGCCCCGTTACAACCCTGCTAAAGACCTTTTGATTTGTGTATCATCTCATTTTACAGTGGTGGAGATTTGATTTTCATGCAAGTTTATGGGATTAACTTTTCATGTTTGACTTATTGAGTGCTTAATTTTGAACCTTAAACACTTTGAGTGATTTGAGTGAATCTTTAGATGTCAACTCTTGTCGATTTTGAATCAGAGGTAACTATTCAGGTAAAGGGAAAACGCCTATGTTTTCATGCTATAAATGCATGACTTTGATTGTTTGAATCTTTAGGACTCTTTTGTGTTGAATTATCCATGTATGAATTATCTTTGAATTATGATAAAGCATGATTGATGAATTTTATGAATCAAGGAAGTTCATTTTAATTATGAGTTGAGAGTTTTGCTTAAAGACAAGCAAAAGCTTAAGTGTGGGGGTATTTGATAAACCGTAAAAGTAACATATTTTAATCCCACATTTAGCATACTTTTGGATGATTTATCCTTTGATTTATGTAAAAAGGTTCTCTTAATCCTTTCTTTTCGTGTCTTATACTCAGGAAAGCACCCAAGGATGAAAAGAACGTAAAATGGGCTTAAAATGAACCAAATTGGGCCAAGAGAGAAATCGACACGGTCTGGCCCAAATACCGTAAGGCCGTGCCTCATTAAAAGTCCGAACATGGCCTGGCAACGATTCACACGGGCGTGTGCCATGGCCGTGTCCCTGTCACTGTAAAGAGAAATTTCATTCGGGAAAGGATACTTAGAGGCAGAGAAACACATTCCAAAGCCTATTCAAACATCCTATTAGGAATTCTACTTGAATTAGGATACTTAGGGGCCAAGTAAGGCATCACAAAGTCTATATAAACACCCAAGGGGGCAACTTGAGAGGGGAGTTCGGCAGAAGCCGAAGAGCGAAAGCAAGGCCAAGGAGCCAAGCCGAGAAGGTCAGAGTTAGGGAATAACGCGAGGATAGCCAGTTGATCAATCTCAAGAAGCCAGAATTATACTCAAGACGGTGGAATTCTCTTTCAATTCCTTCAGGGGGTTTTAGGATTTTTTTTTATGTTTTGTTTTATCTTTTCTCTTGCGATGGTTTGTTTATTCATTATGAACTAAACCACTCAGATACCTGAAGGGGATGAAACCTAGATGGATTTTATTATTTGATTTTTAAGTTATATGATAAATTACTTAGTTTGTTCTTAATTATGTTGCTTAATCCAAATCTAATGTGCTTAGGTAGAGGAGGAATAGACCCTGCCTAAGAGAAGATCTAACATAATTAAGCGGAGTTGATCGGACGCCTAGAGATAGGGTTACGAGATTTTTCCGGATTAGGGTGAAACCTAATATGGGAGTCCATTGATCGATTTACTGCTATCCTAGGGGGTTATTATAAGTGAACGAGAGTTCCACTAATTAACCTAGGGTTAGACGTTATTCGCCTCGAGAGAGGGTTTAATATAGGTTAGGGAGTCTCACGAATCAAGCTAAGTAAAAGAAATCGCATAATCTAGGGTTAGATAATAGGAGAAATCTAGGTGGATTCTTCCCGAGGGTATCGTCAAAATCAACTGAGTTTTTCCTCAAGGTTATTTTCCAATTCGTCTTCTTGTCTTTGTGTCCTTTGTTTAGTTGTCGTCAATTTAGTTTAAAAGTAATCTTCACTCTAACTTTAAGGCTAAATAATAAAAAGAAAGTGAGTATTAATACTTTTAGTTCCTTTGGGTTAGATAACTGGTCTTGACTAAGCTATACTACTATTCGATAGGTACACTTGCCTTAATATCGTTGTCAGGGTTAGTCTCCAGGTTTGATCATTCTTTTATAAATATTTAAAGCTCTGATTTTACAGCGATCACCCACTGTGGCCGTAGACCACCGTGACGATCTCTGATAAATTACACATATGTGGGGCCAACCTACTGTGGTAATTAACCACCGAGACGAGTCACTGATTAAAGTATTCGTGGTTTCAACCACCGTGGTACTTAGTCCACTCGTGACAGTAGTCACTCGTGACAGTAGTCACTGATTCTCCCTCCTCCTTTCATTCAATCCCGAGCCCATGCTCTTTACTTCGTGCACAATATGTATGCAACCAATATCACAATGAGTAACAGATAATATTTAATACATGCATAACATCGAAAATACATACATGCATACTATCAAGAATATCAACGTCGAAGAACTTACCCGACGTCTTCTACCTTACCCATAAAGGTATTTTGCTTATCACATCAGTCATTTCGGCTTTCAGCCTCTACAGTTAATAAGACAACAAGGAAGAAGGCGTGTGAGAAATACACACCTGATAACACGTAACACTAGGCTTTCGCTAGCAGGGACGACGGCTATTTGCCTATCCCAAGCAGATGTCGGCTCTCTGCCACAGCCCAGCAGAAAATCCTGAACCGCCAACACAGCTCACCTTTTGAATTTAGGAGCAGGGATTACGGATACACTCCCCTCATCAGCTTGATCGTTTCTTGTACCCATGAAACAGACTTGATCAGAGTCAAAGAGAACCTTGATTGGCTACCAAAAGATTCAATTAACGCTAAATAAAGAACAAAGGTTCACACAAAGAACAACAGAGGCTCCTTACCTTATACTCGAATGGAAGGTAAGGTTTAGAAACCAATCGCTTCTTGGGCTTTGAACTCCAAACGTTCGGCTTCAGGGGTTTCCCAGAGTAAGCGTTTCATAAAGAAAGTAAAGAGATACTATTAGCCGAAACTCAAACATTGACACACAGTAGCCATCGGCTTTAACTTCCATAAAAACCGAAAGGAGAATGAGATACGAAATAACCTTACTTACCTTATGATATTATCGACAAACAACCAAGATTGTTTTGGTAGCAATGAGTAGCCCCTTCACGCCTTAGGCTTCAACAATCCAGAAGCAGAGTGGAACCGATTTGCTAGGGATAACAGGGGTTATTCGGCTAAGAGAGAAATAATAGGGTGACAGTAGAACAGATGCAAGGTTTCGGCTTGCAAGAAGGGAGATGGGAGTTGATTTATATTCGGCTATGATGCTTCAGAGAAAGAGAAAGAAGATGAAGAAGATTCGGCAAGGAACAAAATGATAGAAACAGGGAAGATGAAGGTGATCAAACAGGAGATTTCGGCAAAAGAGGAAAAAGAAAGTGAAACGCAAGAAAAAGAAAAGATGCAGAGAAGGGTTTCGGCTATAGGAAGATATGAAGAGAGAAAAACAACGATGAGAGAATAAGAGTTGAAAGAAAAGATGCCACGGTTTTCTTGGTAAAGCAACACAACATGAATGCAAATGGCCCAAAGTACCAAAGAGAAAAGAAACTCAAATGATGGTTTTGGCTCAACTCCACCCTAAAAAATGCTAGCCACTAAATGGCACAATGCCACATCGCTATGGCCGATTGAACCACACCGAAATAGAAAAAGAGCCAAGTGCCACAAGCCTTAAGAATTTCGGAACACACCTTAGCTTAGTACCAAACCGATTTCTTCCCCCTCTCCATGCTTCCCACAACCGGCCACCACTCCACCAACTTGAAAATCCCTTGATTTTCTCCCCCTTTCACTCTTCTTCACTCATTTTAACCTTGTCGACCAATTTAAACACTTTGACTCCTTCAACACTCATCCTCGAAGAGCCCTTACCGAATCCACCACTCTAGCTCCTTAGGCGCAAAAATAAAGCTCCAAAGTGAGGCTTGTGGGATTCGAACCTCCTCCCTGCTACATCACCCTTGTGGCGCCGCTTCCCTACACTCTAAGTGGCGTCTCCTTTCCACTTTACCACCTCCCTTCTTGTGTTAGCAAAACGCAATTAATTACCCTTAAGGCCTGCCTCAGCTAGCTCTCCCCTAAAGTGTCTAAAAACAAAATTTTTACCAAGGCTCAAGCTTAACCCCGAGCCTTCCTGGGACCCCCAAACACACCAAATTAACAAACAAAACATACCAAACACACAGCAACATACAATAACGCAAAGCCCCTAACTCCAGGATGTTACCCTTCTGAGTATCGAGGTAAGTCTATGCATAAACAATGCATTCATACTTACAATTTGTTAATGCTAGCTAGTGTGTAGCATGATTGAGAATGATTGAGAACCTATGTAGGATGAATATGGTAGAATTTGTGAATGGATATATGGTTAAGTAAGTAGATATGTGAATGTGTAGTGAGAATGCTAAATGATGGGCTAAGTGCGATACCATCCTAATGCATATTGATGATGAGCTGGCTATGTGCGATGCTATCGTTAGGTATATCATCTAGTGGGCTATGTGCGAAACCACTATGAATACCTTTGTGGTAGGCTAAGTGCGATACTACCTTATTAATTGATTGTGGTGGGCTAAGTGTGAAACCACCGAGAAATTAGCTGTGTGGTTGTATAATTGAATTAATTAGCTGTGTGGATGAATTATCGAGAAATGATGTTGTGTTGTATATTGTGTAAATGTGATATTGAAATGTAGGGGTGCATTTCAATGGTTATGAGTATTGACTCATGAGGTGTTGGAAATGTGGTAAGGGATAGAAAGAGTAAGCATAGCTGTACATTATATGTTAGTATAATGTTAATTGTTGTTTGGCTTATACTATGATGCTTAATTGTTTATGTGTAAACTTACTAAGCTCAAAGCTTACTCCTTTCTTTTCCCTTGTCTTATAGAGAAATAGTGTTGAATCGAGATACGAGGATCAATTGGAAGACCGCCCACACTGTCAGCACACTCAGGTACATGAGACTAAATGTTTTGTATATGGCATGTATAGGGGCTAGACAAGTTAGTGAATTTTTTGTAAATGGTTAAGATGTGTTGGTCTTTAAATGGATGATACATTTTGTATAATGCCATAGTTATTGGCCATTCTATATTATATGAAAAGATGTAGTTATCTATGTGAGATTGCACTTCAATTTGAGTTGATTATGGATGTGTTGAATGAATGCATATTGTGTATGCTAGAGGGGTGAAAGGAGCTTAGCACATAGCTTTGTTTTTGTCCATGTGGATAGACACACGGACGTGTGTCTAGACTATGTGTGACACACGGTCAGACCACGGGCGTGTGGCTTGGCCATGTGTCCCCTGCATGTTAACATTTTAAGTCAGAATAGACCACGGACTAGCCACACGAGCATGTGCATAGGCCGTGTGAGTTGTCAGTGTTGGCCACGGGCTAGCCACACGGGCGTGTGACTAGGCTTTGAGGCCGTGTGTATGTAGTCAGTATTCACCACGGTTGCGGAGGATGGGCGTGTGGGTCTATACACAGATGTGCCTCATCTTGCACGGGCGTGTGAGCCCTGTATAAAAGAGGAAAAATTGAAGATTGGGAAAAAGTTCTAAGATAGTCTCGAGAGCCCTCGTATATGAGTGAGGCCTCGTATGTCGAGAGTGAGGTTGTTGAGGTGACTTAAGAGAGTAGTCGATGAGCCTAAGTGGTGATCAAGTAGTTTTAATACGGTAACGCCTCGGGCCCAGTTTCGGCATAGAATTTGTGTAAGGGGTGTTACATTTAGTGGTATCAGAGCTATGGTTTAGTCAGTTCTAGGACTACCGTAGCGGGTGTAAGAGTCTAGCTATACATGCCGTTAGTGTACAATGATAGTGTGGTGGTTTCTGATGATTTTAAATCTTGTTTCATATAGTATATGGATCCTGATCAATCTACTGCTGATGAAGCAGCTAGTAATGCGCCATCTACTGCGCAAGGAACTGTGCCTGTACAAAGTGGACCCGAGGCTAGGGGTCAAGGGGAAGAGGCACAGGAAGCCTTTCTCCAGATGATGAGTAATTGGTACTCGGACTATGTTCGAGCGAACCCTAATGCTCAACCTCCTCCACCTCCTCCTATACCTCAGCCAAATCCTGTGGCTCCTCAAGTTATTGATGTAGTGAGGATATCGAAACCCCCGGGGGATAAGATTAGGAAACACAGGGCTGTGGAGTTTAGAGCTAAGGTAGATGACGACCCTGAGAGGGCGGAGTTCTGGTTAAAGAACTCGATGAGAGTGTTCGATAAACTCTCATGTACACCAGAGGAGAGTTTGAAATGTGTCGTATCCTTGTTGAGAGATTCGGCATACCATTGGTGGAAGACATTAACGTTAGTGGTCCCAAAAGAGCGGGTGATGTGGGACTTCTTTCTGGAAGAGTCTCGGAAGAAGTATATAAGCCAAAGGTTTACTGATCGAAAGAGAAAAGAATTCCATGAGTTGAAGCAAGGAAGAATGACGGTAGCGGAATATGAGCGTGAGTTTGTTAGGCTCAGTAAATACGCTCAAGAATGTGTGTCGACAGAGACCATCTTGTGTAAAAGGTTCCACGATGGGCTGATCGAGGACATCAAACTCCTAGTGGGTATTTTAGAGCTGAAAGAGTTTGTGGTGTTGGTTGAAAGGGCAAGTAAGGCCAAAGTGTTGAGTACAGAAAAAAGGAGGGTTGTGAGTGAAGCCCGTGATGCGAGAAAGAGGGCGATGGGCAAATCATGTCAAGCCTAGTCGAAAAGGTCCAAGGAAGTGAATCCTCAGACGACAGCACCAGTAGATTATTCGCATCGAGATTTGGGCAATACTCGTGTGGGTTCGAGAGTCCAAGCCACCTCAACGGAAAGTGTGGGCAATACGAAGAGTAAACCGGAGTGTCCGAGTTGTGGTAGGCATCACACCGGAGAATGTTGGGGAAATAGTCTAATATGTTATAAGTGTGGTTCCCCCGACCATTTTATCTGAAACTTCCCTGAGAGGGATTATAAGGAAGAGAAGCAAAATATGAGACCAAGTGATGTGCCAACAAGGGGTAGACCACCAAGAAACCCAAGAGGTGGGGTTAGTGGTAGAGGTGCGTCCAGAGACTCTGCTGTGAGATCGGAGGGTCGGACACCTGCGAGGACTTATGCTATTCGCATCCGCGAAGAGGCATCCTTCCCAGATGTGATAACGTGTACTTTTTCTCTCTATGACACCTTTGTTATTGCTTTAATAGATCCAGGGTCTACAGATATTGTGGCTAAGGTGTCAAACCTGTTAGGAAAGCATGTGTTAGTGGACAAGGTGTGTAAGAGTTGTCCTTTGACAATTAAAGGTCATTGTTTTTCGACAAATTTGATGTTGTTTTCGTTTGATGAGTTTGACTACCCATAGTGTCTAAGTGAACTGCGGTAGTAAGTTTATTGAATTGATTTGTGAGAGTGGAGATGTTATTCAGGTTAAATCAGGTGGACCAGGTAGTCTACCAGTGATGATTTCTTCTCTAGTGGCTGAGAAATGTTTGAGAAAATGATGTGAGTCCTATCTCGCTTTTGTGTTGAATACTCAAGAGATTGGAGTGAAGTTTGAAACAGTGCCGTAAGTATGTGAGTATCCAGATGTATTCCCGGAAGAGTTACCCGGATTACCTCCAGTGAGAGAGGACGAGTTTGGGATTGAGTTAGTTCCGGGAACGGCACATATTTCAATTGCTCCATATAGAATGGCACCTTTAGATTTGAAAGAACTAAAAGTTCAGTTGCAAGAGTTGACAGATAAGGGTTTTGTAAGACCGAGCTACTCACCGTGGGCTGCTCTGGTATTATTTGTGAAGAAGAAAGATGGGTCTATGAGATTGTGTATAGACTACAGACAACTCAATAAGGTGATAGTGAAGAATATGTATCCTTTACCAAGGATAGATGATCTTTTTTATCAACTAAAAGGAGCTACCATCTTCTCCAAGATAGACTTGAGGTCTGGTTACTATCAGCTGAGAGTGAAGGAACAAGATATGTTGAAAACTGCATTTCAAACAAGGTATGGCCATTATGAGTTTTTGGTTATGCCGTTTGGTTTGACGAATGCGCATGCAATTTTTATGGATCTGATGAACCATGTTTTCAGACTTTATGTGGACAAGTTTGTAGTTGTTTTCATTGACGACATATTGATCTATTCTCGGGATGAGAATGACCACGAAGAGCATTTGAGAATTGTCTTGCAAACTTTAAGAGATAAGCAGTTGTATGCTAAGTTTAGCAAGAATGAGTTTTGGCTCAGAGAGGTCGGATTCTTGGGACACATTGTGTCAGAAGATGGTGTTAGAGCTAACCCGAGTAAGATTTCGGCTATTGTGGATTGGAAACCGCCAAGGAACGTGTCAGAAATCAGAAGTTTCTTGGGATTAGCAGGATATTACAGACATTTCGTAAAGGGGTTCTCTGTGATTGCTACCCCGATGACGAAACTATTGCATAAAGATGCCATGTTTGAATGGAATGAGACATGTCAACAAAGTTTCGAGAAACTAAAAACAATATTAACTGAGGCACCAGTTTTGGTTCAACTAGAATCAGGGAAAGAGTTTGTGGTTTATAGTGATGCGTCATTTAATGGTCTCAGTTGCGTGTTGATGCAAGAGGGTAAGGTAGTCGCTTACGCCTTGAGACAGCTAAAACTGCACGAGAAGAATTATCCGACTCATGATTTGGAGTTGGCTGCGATTGTTTTCGCATTAAAGATTTGGCGACATTATTTGTATGGTGAGAACTGTCGAATCTTTTCGGATCAAAAGAGTTTGAGGTATTTGATGAATCAGAAAGATCTGAATTTGAGAAAGAGGCGGTGGCTTGAGTTGTTGAAAGACTATGAATTAGTCATTGATTACCACCCAGGAAAAGCGAATTTGGTTGCAGATGCCCTGGGTAGGAAATCTTTATATGCTCTAAGAGCTATGAGCCCGAGTTTAGCATTATCTGATGACGGTGCTATTTTTGCAGAGCTAAGAGCTAGGCCACTATTTGTTCAACAGATATGTGAGGCTCAGAGAAATGATAGTGAGATACAAGCTAAGAAAGCTAAGTGCAGATCAGAAAGTGGTTCTGATTTTCGAGTGGACTCGAATGATTGTTTGTTATACTGTGACAGAATTTCCGTACCCAGAGATGAAGAGTTGATCCGAAATGTTCTGCATGAGGCACATAGTGGTTATTTGTCAGTGCACCCAGGCAGTACGAAAATGTACAACGACTTGAAGAAGTTATATTGGTGGCCAGGTATGAAAAGAGATATTTCAAAATTTGTGGCAAAGTGTCTGATTTGTCAACAGGTGAAAGCTGAGCATCAAGTGCCTTTAGGATTGCTTCAGCCTGTGATGGTTCCCGAATGGAAGTGGGATCAGGTTACCATGGATTTTGTAACGGGGTTGTCGATGACTCCGAAAAAGAAAGATGTTGTGTGGGTTGTTGTGGATAGACTAACGAAGTCGGTTCACTTTATTCCGGTACGTGTTGATTATTCACTGGATAAGTTAGCTGAGTTGTATGTTGCAGAAATAGTGAGATTGCATGGTGTGCCTATATCTATTATATCGGATAGAGATCCAAGGTTTACTTCGAGATTTTGGAAGAAGTTGCAAGAGGCCATGGGTACGAGGTTAAATTTCAGTACTGTGTTCCATCCGCAAACTGATGGTCGGTCTGAAAGAGTGATTCAAGTTCTTGAGGATATGCTCCGATGTTGTGTGTTAGAATTCGAGGGTAGTTGGGAGAGATATCTACCTTTGGTTGAATTTGCCTACAACAATAGTTATTAGTCGAGTATACAGATGGCACCATATGAAGCTTTGTATGGCCGTAAGTATGAGACTCCATTGTATTGGACTGAGCTTAGTGAAAAGTGGATCCATGGGATATATCTAGTGAAAGAAACCGAGGAAAAAGTGAGAGTAATTCGTAATAATCTGAAAGCTGATTCGGATCGACAGAAGTCGTACGCAGATTTGAAAAGAAAAGAGATTGAGTTTGAAGTGGGTGACAAAGTGTTTTTGAAAGTGCCCCCATGGAAAAAGATTATGAGATTCGGACAAAAAAGGAAGTTGAGTCCAAGATTTATAGGGTCGTATGAGATTACAGACAGAGTTGGGCCAGTAGCTTACCGGTTGGCTTTACCGGTAGTGTTGGAAAAGATTCATAATGTGTTCCACGTATCGATGTTGCGAAGGTATCATTCCGATACTTCACATGTGATTCCTTCAACGAAAATTGAAATAAGACCAGATATGTCTTATGAAGAGGAGCTGATTAAGATCTTGGCTCGAGAGGCGAAACAGTTGAGAAATAAGAGCATAGCACTAGTGAAAGTGTTGTGGCAGAGACACGGTGTGGAAGAGGCTATGAGAGAGCAACATCCAAACCTCTTTAATGGTAAGATTTTTGGGGGTGAAAATCTCTAAAGGGGGGAGAGTTGTAACATCCTGGTCTTGGGCCTAGTCAGAATAGTGGTGTGAGACCACAAATCCGAGGTCTATGTATGAGTTTTTGAGGTTTATGCTATGTTTTCATGTTAGTGTGAAAGTTTTATGAAGCAATTTTTGTGAAATTGCGGTTGAATTGTTCAAAAGGACTAAATTCCAAAAGTTGTGAAATGTGAGATTCTAGAAGCTATTTGTGTGAAATTGCTTTAGAATATTAATTAGAGGTCATTAACGAGTAATTTTCTCAATTTTTAATTTTTGGACAAAATTGGGCATGGATGAGTTAAAATAGGAAGTTCATCAAAAAGGGCATTTTGGTCATTTGGCAATTAAATGATTAAAAAGGGAGAAAAGATGACAAAAATTCATTCATCTTCTCCCCCAAGCTGCCGAAATTTGAAGGAAGCTATTGTTAGGGCTCTTCAACTTTTCAAGCTAGCTAGTAAGTGTATTCTAGCCCCAGTTTTGATATTCTTTGTATTTTTGAAGTCCTTGTAGCATGAGTAAGCTATTTTTAGCCATTTGATGAGCTATAATGGATGTTCAAAAATGCGGCCATGTATGACATGCATGTATTTTGATGTTTTATGGAAGATTATGAAAGCTTGATGTAGTAGGAACATCTTTTGTTAAGTGATTTTCCATGAAAATGCATGTAAGGACTAGTTTGTAAAAGTTTTAAGTTTGGTCATGCATGTGTGATTTTTGATGATTCCTTAAGTTCATTAAGTGATTCGACAAAGCGTGAAAGGCTAGAAAGTTGAACAAAAATCACTTTCCGAGCCTTGGGCCAAAAGTGTAAATATGAGAAAGATTAGGGGCAAAAGAGTAATTTTGCCAAAGTATGAGATAAGAGTCAATTTAGTCAATGTGTATATTAATGAGTTGAATTATCATTACAGATCAAGAAAAACGAAGCCTGGATTGAAACCGAGGCAAAAGCAAGGTGGTGGACTAAATTGCACGTTTCTATACTTTTAAGTATCGAGGTAAGTCTATGCACAAACAATGCATTCATACTTACAATTTGTTAATGCTAGCTAGTGTGTAGCATGATTGAGAATGATTGAGAACCTATGTGTGATGAATGTGGTAGAATTTGTGAATGGATGTATGGTTAAGTAAGTAGATATGTGAATGTGTAGTGAGAATGCTAAATGGTGGGCTAAGTGCGATTCTATCCTAAAGCATATTGACGATGAGCTGGCTATGTGTGATGCTATCGTTAGGTATATCGTCTAGTGGGCTACGTGTGAAACCACTATGAATACCTTTGTGGTAGGCTAAGTGTGATACTACCTTATTCATTGATTGTGGTAGGCTAAGTGCGAAACCACTGAGAAATTAGCTGTGTGGTTGTATAATTGAATTAATTAGCTGTGTGGATGAATTATCGAGAAATGATGTTGTGTTGTATATTGTGTAAATGTGATATTGAAATGCAGGGGTGCATTTTGACTCATGAGGTGTTGGAAATGTGGTAAAGGATAGAAAGAGTAAGCATAGTTGTACATTATATGTTAGTATAATGTTAATTGTTGTTTGGCTTATACTATGATGCTTAATTGTTTATGTGTAAACTTACTAAGCTCAAAGCTTACTCCTCTCTTTTCCCTTGTCTTATAGAGAAAAAGTGTTGAATCGAGATACGAGGATCAATTGGAAGACCGCCCACACTGTCAGCACACTCTAGTACATGAGACTAAATGTTTTCTATATGGCATGTATAGGGGCTAGACAAGTTAGTGAATTTTGTTGTAAATGGTAATGATGTGTTGGTCTTTAAATGGATGACACATTTTGTATAATGCCAGAGTTGTTGGTCATTCTATATTACATGAAAAGATATAGTTATCTATCTGAGATTGCACTTCAATTTGAGTTGATTATGGATGTGTTGAATGAAAGCATATTGTGTATGCTAGAGGGGTGAAAGGAACTTAGCACATAGCTTTGTTTTTCTCCATGTGGATAGACACACGGGCGTGAGTCTAGACCATGTGTGACACAAGGTCAGACCACGGGCGTGTGACTTGGTCGTGTGTCCCCTACATGTTAACATTTTAAGCAAGAATAGACCACGGACTAGCCACACGGGTGTGTGCATAGGCCGTGTGAGTTTAGTCAGTGTTGGCCACGGGCTAGCCACACGGGCGTGTGATTAGGCTTTGAGGTCGTGTGTATGTAGTCAGTATTCACCACGGTTGTGGAGCATGGGCGTGTAGGTCTATACACGGGTGTGCCTCATCTTGCACGGGCGTATGAGCCCTGTATAAAAGAGGAAAAATTTAAGATTGGGAAAAAGTTCCGAGATAGTCTCGAGAGCCCTCGTATGTCGAGAGTGAGGTTGTTAGGTGACTTGAGAGAGTAGTCGGTGAGCCTAAGTGGCGATCAAGTAGTTTTAATACGGTAACCGCTTGGGCCCGTTTCCGGCGTAGAACTCAGGTAAGGGGTGTTACACAGAGCATACATACTGACTTTGTAACACCCCCAAACCCGGCCCGGACGCAATGGTTGAATCTGGTGATGTCACATCAAAGGGAAAATTTCAAAATGACTTTGTTTAGTGGAAAACTTAAGTTTAAGGTTTAGAAGCCCAAAATCTAAGTAACTTGTTAAGTTATGAAGAAAGCCCATGTTTTAAATAAATCCCATAGGTTATAGTTATTTTGAAAACCTTGTTAAACTTTAGAAATTTATTTAAGTTAAAATAAAAATTAAGCAGCGGAGATAATAATAAAACCCATAAGTAACGTCAGATTGGAGATACAAGGCCTTATTACATCCGATGAAAATAAGCAATTAAAACTATGTCTTTTGAAACAAATAAATAAAAATTTAAACGTCTTGTAATGCGGCCATTTCCGAGTCCTCTCCCACATCGAGCCATTTATTGAGGATCACCTAAAACATTAAATAAAGGGTGTGAGTTTCGAAACTCAGTGTGTACAACCCTTGGCATTCAATTCAATATATAATTATTTGGCCTGAGCCCTATCAAAATCGTTGGTCTTGGGCCTTGGCCTACAATGACCTCATATCATATAATATCATATCATATCATATGCAAAATAAGGTAATGCAAAACCCTCCCCAAAAATCCATCCGCTACACACCATTTCCCTTCCAACCCTACACACCTGTGGGGATTTCTAAATCGACCCACCCATCATCTACACACCAAAGGTAGCACTCATAGCGGCACTAGTCAACATTGCAGCAAAGATGCTAATCATATAATGGGCTTAAAGCCACCGGTGGATCCATGGTCATCAAGCTACTATGCGATCCTCAAATATTCCTTCGTACCATAATTCCCACCCATATGCATCCTAAGCAGAATATCATATGAATGCAACATGCACATGAGTAACATCCACAAAACTCATACTCATCACATAGGGGTATTTTCGTCATTTCACAACCCAAGGGTATTTCCGTAAATCTATTCTACAGGGGTATTTAGGTAATTTTGCAAAACAGAGGTACTTTGGAAATTTTGTAAATCAGGGTTGTTTTGGTAATTCTGTAAACTAAGGGTATTCTAGTAATTCCACAATTCAGGGCTATTTTAGTGATTTTGCAAATCTAAGGATGTTTTGGTGATTTTGCAAACTAAGGATATTTTTGTATTTTGGTTATTTTCAAAGCAGGGGTATTTTAGTAATTTTACAAATCTAGGGGCATTTCGTCTCTCTCGGGTTTTAGTTATGAACTTTGGTCCATTAACAAGTCCTTGCGGCTAAAGTGAACAGACACTATGCACCAAGTAGGATTCCAGAGAAGAGGAGGTGGGCCGCTAGGGCCGTTTAAGTACCAAGCTCTCCTTAGATCCAATCCTAAACATGCACATGCCCGTTGCCACACTCTAACCTAGCGACTTGTCCAGGGACATGTTTAGTTATTAGAAATTCTTATGCGGTTTAAGAGTTGTTCCGTACTAATCCTAAAGTCCATAAGACCCTAGCATACTAGTCTACGTCCCCATAAAGCCCATCAACCCATTTCTCGTTCATATAACCAATAATGGCCACATCACATTTTTATGGCCCATTAGGCCCAGATCTCAATCATATGACCCATTAGGCCCAAAACAAATCCAGATCATGTAACATGTATGCTTAACCCAATTCATATAACCAAATCAATCCATTTCATCAAACTTAGCCTCAGGGCCCACCGGGCCCATTTAGCCATTTTCAGCTTTTCGACGTTTTGGCTTTTCGGCATTGCCGATTTCGTGTGTGCATAGTGTTTGTACACACCTGGTTACTGCAATGTGCTATTCTATCCTTAGCCTTGATCCTACAAACCAACCAACCTTCAACCAATCACTAAATCAAAACATTTACCCAAAAGCCGAAGCCTTACCACAACCTTACAGTGTGCCACCGGGTTCTAATAGCCTTTCCTTAGCTACTAATCACGTGTATCCCCTAGATCTGCACTCACACATACATCATTAAAATTCAAGTGACTCATAATCCACACAAGTCACCCCCATAGATCACACACACATTCGACCATTCACTTAATCCACCATCGAGTTAAGTACATTTACCCTTGCTAACAATCCTACCACACTTGCGATCTTTGAACCTTATCCTTGATATCACAGAGTTAATGACAGGACTGTTAGATAGCCTTTCGGCTTTTAGCAAAACATGCAAAAGAGGTTAACTGAATACTTACCAAATCCCATTTCGATCATGCGGCCTAGATAGCTATTAACTAGATCCAGCTTTCAACCTTGACTGATAGTAGATAATAATCGATCTTTGATGGGGGAAAACAACAAGGGTTTGGCACAAATAGGAATTTCGGCAAGGAAAAAGATGGTGGTAATTCAGCGATAGAAGAGTTTTGCTATGAGAGGATTCGGCAAAAAGAATTTGGCTGTAGGAGATTTCGGCAATTGGGAGAATCTGGCTACGGGAAACCGATTAAGGGGAGAAAAGAAAAACTAATGAAAGCTCAAAGAACCTTTCAAATCATTCGGCCACCTCCTTTTATAGCCACCAGCCGCGGCACCAATTCCTCCCTCTCCTCATCTCCTAACTTTTCTCCTAATAACACCTCAGCCTTATCCGATTTTTCCTCCATTATCAGTTCCCCTTACCACTCAAACGCTCCAACGCAAGAGTTCATATTCAACACAACTCTGGCCGTCCACCTATGCAAAATAAAACACACCTAAAATACCACTCCTAATGCTCGAACCTTGGACCTCCTTAGCTGACCACCACGCCATCTTATAGCTCCCCAAGTGACGCCACTTGCCACTGGACCACAAGCCCATTTGTGTCCTATTTTCCCTTAATCTGCTTAAGAGGCCTAATTCCTGAGACTAAGGTCCAATACAGCAAGAAAAATAAAATTTTCCCTATGGTCTTCCCTATCTTTAAGACTTCAAATAATCCTGATAATACCTTAAAATTAATATTCTAAGTGCTACTCATACATACCACCCTCAGTGCACAGAAATTTTAAAGTTTTGGGATTTTGGGGTGTAAGAGTATGCCCAAAGATCAATCATGAGATGGTTGTAATAACATACTTAATTTACCATGTTTATTAATATAAAGCGTTGTCATTCTTATTTCAGTTTTTCTTTCTGTGTGTATAGATAAACTGTTTTATAATAATGTCCTGAGAATAATATGATTATTCTTAAAAGATCCTTAGTCGAGTATTATTGTTGACTAGGACAATAATAATGCATTAAGACTAACATGTAGTTGATTGATGATAAAGAGTTGTCATTGATATGGAGTGTCAAAATCAATGCATGAATATGTGTGTTAGAGAACAACATATTGGATTGACTCACTATGAGTATGTTTCTTGGATTATTATGTAATTGTCACAACATTACTCATAGTGATTAATATGTATATGATCCTCAGAATTGAGATCATTATTATCCCAGCATCGTGAGTTGTATATTTGATACAGTCAAACGTACACCGTAACAGGTTGTTCTATAAAGGCTGATGTTGGATATACCACAATCTATGTAGAGGGATATGGTTGATCAATAAAGGATAAGTCCCTCCTACATAATAGGACTAATATCTTAGGCCACTTGATTGAGTGAGACTAGAAATGCATGGCCATGCTCAAATAAGTTGATATGAGATGTCATACTAATTTGTATATCATAGTCTACTCAAGATATCAAGAAACATGGGATGGACTATGCAAGTGTGACTATCCCATGACTTGTATCCGTTCCAGAGATAAAGGACTTAAGGATTAATGCATGAAAGGTTAATCACGAAAGGTTATGTCGAATCATGACTTCTTGTAACTTAGGTAGCAATGATGTATTGCTAGATGCCACTCATTGTCTGTGACAATAGAATCGTTCTAGTATTACTGCTAACGTTGCAAGAACCTACAGGGTCACACCCTATGGTTGAAATGAACGGAATAAAATATAGTTGGTATTGTGCATGGTTGTCACATAAATTAAATTAATTAAAGAATTAATTTAATTGGGCAATCAAATATTGAACATATTATATGTACAAGGATGTTGTACACATAATGATAACATAATCTTATTAATATATGAATTTGATTCATATATAAATTTAAATAAATATAGTTTACCGGAATCCTTATTATAATTAATGTAATTATAATTTTCAGTTAAAAACTTTATTGTATTTATTTAATCTTGTAATACATTCAAGAGATACCAATTATAAAAGGCCCAATTAAGAGGATACCTATTATAAAAGGCCCAATGAGAAAGGTACCCATTATAAAAGGTATTAAAAGGAGCCAAAACTCAACAGAAAACCCTAAGTGATTGCTTGTTAGGTCTAGTAGCCGTCAAGCAAATAAGCCTCCAAAACAGTTTTGGAGATTTCTTCCCTTTAGTCAAACCGGGTGGATTACGTAGAGGCCGACATCGAAAAAGGTTGAGGCTTGATTCGATAGTAGATCAAAACTCTTGTTGCCAAGGCGTCGCTGTCTACTCAGATTGAAGTTTTGGTAATTTCGAAACCTTTATTTCACCCCGATTCGTTCCTTACACATGGATCCATGATTTGGATCGCCGGATCTAATTTTATTCTGCTGCGCCATGGGGTACCGGCGTTCCAACAGTGGTATCAGAGCCACTTGTGTGATACGAACTCGGGTTTAAATACTTGGGTGATGCAATTGTATGAGATACATGTTTTGATCTTATCATATTTTCGATTGTTTAAATCGTTTAAGCATAATCTGATAATTGTTCCTTTCGGTAATTGATTAAATGTTAATCATGGTGTTGTGGCCTATTCGATTTTATGTTATTACTGTTAACTATTAACAAATCTGTAATAATGCGGCGGTGGTATTTATAGTTTCCAGTAAGTGTTAACTGGCTAGTGGAACAAGGGTTGTTCCGATATGAAACCTCAAGGATTAAAATCCTAAAAACATGATTCTGTTGATAAAAATTTATCAAATCGTGAAGCTTCATTTGACTGGGGTATGCGATTCGCGCCGCGGGGGCTCCGCCCCCGCACCCCTCGGGATTGAGATCTGAGGTTGGCTCCGGCCATAGGCCTTCGGCCCGCTTCCTCTGACATCCTCAGACCCCCGCAAAAATATTTGTTAATAAAAGAAATATATATACTTGATGGGCCACAAAAAGGTTTAAAGGATATTTTATAATTCACCTTAGCAAAAAAGCATTGAATTATGTATGCTATTTTTGACATGAATGCATAGTTATAGCCCAATGACCCATTCGATAAAAGGTTGTATTTTTTTTTAAAATACGGCCTGCGTGTCGTGCCTTACTACTATTCTCTTGTATTTCTCTTCTCATCTTATTCCCTCGTATGTAAAACGAGTTCTGCATATTGTAATTTGCAAGAGTTGCTGTGGGCCAAACAAGAAAGAAGGTGGGACAATGATTGTGAATGATAGCTTGTGAAAGGGCTTACACCTTTAGGTTTCCTTTTGGTTTTCCCATTGGCTTGGGTTGAACCACTTTAGTTTATGGGCTATAACTATTGCATTTATTTATTGCTTTATTTATTCATGTATGAGATGCTATGGATGATAATAAACCTTGTTGATAATAAACCCTATTAATTGATGAGATCGATTAGAAGACTAAATGGGCTAAAGTAGACCATAATTGGTGAGATGCAACAACCTTGATAAAATCCCTCTATTAAAATATTAAGTCAACATGGCCTTCCAATTTTGCCCTCATTAAGGCCTCGATCAATATTATGTAGGTCCTGCCAAAGCGAAGTACTAGTATTTATCTTGGTTAAACGCGAAGAATAAACAAGTGATATTCGCTGGTTAAAAAAAGTTGGTTAATGACTTAACTAGGTTACTCTAGTTGGATTAGAAACCCAGAGGCAAGTAAATTGGATAAATCATAAGATGATTAGAACAAGAGTTGTTCACCAAATATTAGGAGTTACATATGATGTAATTAGCAAATGTTGCTTACCTAAATAACCATAATCTTAAAAGTAAAGCCAAAGCTGACTTAAGAGGTGGTGAAATATGGATCCTTAACCTACTATAAATACTTTTGAGAAAGTTTTTCCGAAATTAATATACGAGGGTTATTAATTTTGAAATAAAATAGTGGGAATATCATTTAATAAAGTCTTTTTAATGATTGATATAAAATTGGTAAATTTACTCACATGCATATTTAATTGTTGTAGATATATTATGGCTGCAAACACTAGCACACTCTCATTGCGATCGGTCCTTGAGAAGGACAAATTGAATGGTTTGAATTTTCTTGATTGGTTCCGTAACTTGAGGATTGTCCTTAAACAAGAACGGAAATTATATGTCATTGAACAACCACTTCCTAATGAACCACCTGCTAATGCCTCGAGGACTGATAGAGATGCTTACAAGAAGTATCTCGATGACATGATAGATGTTGGATGTCTTATGCTTGCCACTATGAATCCTGAACTTCAGAAGCAACATGAGGACATGGTTGCTTATGATATGATCGAGCACCTGAAAGAACTTTATCAGGGACAAGCACGGCAAGAGAGGTTTGATATCTCTAAGGCCTTATTCCAATGTAAGTTGGCTGAAGGAAGCCCAGTAGGACCTCATGTCCTTAAGATGATTGGCTATATTGAAAGCTTGTCTAAGCTTGGGTTTCCATTGAGCCAAGAGTTGGCCACTGATGTTATTTTACAATCGTTGCCGGATAGCTACAGCCAGTTTGTCCTCAAATTCAATATGAATGAAATTGACAAGACTCTACCACAATTGCTCAGTATGTTACGAACTGCTGAAGGCAACTTGAAAAAGGTTGGACCCAAGCCCATACTGATGGTCCGTAATAACAAGGGCAAGGGAAAGGCCAAAGTTCAAACAAAGCCCAAGGGCAAAGGTAAGCCCAAATTTGGAAAAGGAAAGGCTGCACTGAAACCTAAAGGTGGGGTGTCTAAGGAAGGAAACTGTTTTCATTGTGGTGTGACTGGACATTGGAAACGGAACTGCCCTGCCTATCTTGAAGAAGTCAAGAAGGCTAAAGCAAGCGGAATGTCTGTTTCAGGTATTTATGTTATTGATATTAATTTATCAACTACTACTTCTTGGGTATTAGATACTGGTTGTGGTTCTCATATTTGTACTTCTGTACAGGGACTACAAAGGAGTAGGACTTTGGCTAGAGGAGATGTGGACCTACGAGTTGGAAATGGAGCAAAAGTTGCTGCATTAGCTGTGGGAACATATACTTTATCTTTGCCTAGTGGACTTGATTTATGTTTAGAGGATTGTTATTTTGTGCCCAGTTTGACTAAAAACATTATTTCAATTTCTTGTTTAGACAAAATTGGTTTTGAGATAATTATTAAGAATAATTGTTGTTCATTTTATCTCAATAATGTTTTCTATAGTTCGGCACAATTGATTAATGGCCTCTATATTTTAGATCAAACGAATCCCATTTACAACATAAATACTAAAAGATCTAAAATAAATGACTCAAATCAAACTTATCTTTGGCATTGTCGTTTGGGCCACATAAGTGAGAAACGCATATCCAAACTCCATAGAGATGGTCTCTTGAATTCATTTGTTTTTGAACAATTTGAAGTATGTGAATCTTGCTTATTGGGAAAAATGACTAAATCTCCTTTTTCTGGAAAAGGTGAAAGAGCTAGTGATTTATTGGGCCTAATACATTCTGATGTATGTGGACCAATAAATACACAGGCCAGAGGTAGATTTCACTACTTCATTACTTTCACTGATGATTTCAGTAGATATGGGTATGTTTATCTCATGCGCCATAAGTCTGAGTCCCTTGAAAAGTTCAAGGAATTTAAAAATGAAGTACAAAATCAACTAGGCAAAACTATCAAGTCACTTCGATCTGATCGAGGTGGAGAGTATTTGAGCCTAGAGTTTGATGATCTTTTGAAAGAATGTGGGATTGTCTCACAACTTACTCCTCCTGGTACTCCTCAATGGAATGGAGTATCTGAGAGAAGAAATCGAACTTTGTTAGACCTGGTTCGATCCATGATGAGTCATGCTGATCTATCGACTTCCTTTTGGGGACATGCACTTGAGACTGCTGCCTTCACACTAAATCGTGTTCCATCTAAATCGGTTCAAAAGACACCATATGAGATGTGGACTGGGAAATGTCCTAGTATGTCCTTTATGAAAATTTGGGGTTGTGAAGCTTATGTTAAACGTCAGACGTCTACTAAGCTTGAACCCAAATCTGAAAGGTGTATTTTTGTGGGGTATCCAAAAGAAACCAAAGGATATTATTTTTTAATCCCACTGAGAACAAAATTTTTGTTGCTCGGACTGGTGTCTTCCTAGAGAAAGAATTTACTTCTAGAAAAGGAAGTGGGAGAAAGATTGAACTTGAAGAAATTCAAGAATCACAAGATACCACTGAACCAGAGATTGAACAAAACCAAATTCCACAAGAAATTGAGGAACAAACAACTGCTATAGAAACACAACCACCGCGCAGATCTTTAAGAGAACGCCGTGCACCTGAGAGATATGGATTTCTCATTACAACGCATGGTGACGTTCTTCTTATAGATCAAGATGAGCCTAGGACTTATCAAGAAGCGGTGACGAGCCCAGACTCTGAGAAATGGCTTGAGGCCATGAGATCTGAGATGGATTCCATGTATGAAAATTAAGTATGGACTTTGATTGACCCACCCGAAGGGGTTAAACCTATAGGGTGCAAATGGGTTTTCAAAAAGAAAATAGACATGGATGGTAATGTACAAACATACAAAGGGTGATTAGTCGCTAAAGGTTTTCGCCAAATTCATGGTGTTGACTATGATGAAACCTTTTCTCCTGTAGCTATGTTTAAATCCATCAGGATCTTGCTCGCCATAGCTGCATTTCATGATTATGAAATCTGGCAGATGGACGTCAAAACAGCTTTCCTTAATGGGAAACTTGAAGAGGATGTGTATATGACACAACCTGAAGGTTTTGTAAATCCAAAGGATGCTAGAAAGATATGTAAGCTACAAAGATCCATTTATGGATTAAAGCAAGCTTCTCGAAGTTGGAATATTCGTTTTAACGATGCAATCTAAGAGTTTGGTTTTATCAAAAATGAAGATGAACCATGTGTTTACAAGAAAGTTAGTGGGAGCACTATCACATTCTTGGTACTATATGTGGATGACATACTTATCATGGGAAATGACATACCTACCTTGCAGTCTATTAAGACTTGGTTAAGAAGTTGTTTTTCTATGAAGGACTTGGGCGAAGCCACTTATATCTTAGGAGTCAAGATCTATAGAGATAGATCAAGACGACTAATAGGTCTAAGCCAAAGTACATACATAGATAAAGTACTGAAAAGGTTCAGTATGGAAGAATCTAAAAGAGGATTCCTACCTATGAGACATGGTATTTCACTCTCGAAGGAAATGTGTCCTTCAACTCCACAAGAGAGAGAACGTATGAGTAAAATTCCATATGCTTCCGCTATTGGATCTATCATGTATGCTATGTTATGTACCCGTCCAGATGTCTCGTATGCCTTAAGTATGACGAGCAGGTATCAAATAGATCCCGGTGAAGGTCACTGGACCACAGTCAAGAGTATCCTTAAGTACTTAAGAAGAACTAAGGATACGTTCCTATTATACGGAGGTGAGGAAGAGTTAAGTGTAAAAGGTTACACTGATGCCAGCTTCCAAACCGACAAGGATGATTCTCGATCATAATCAGGTTTTGTGTTTTCCCTTAATGGTGGTGCTGTGAGCTGGAAGAGTTCAAAGCAAAGTACAGTAGCCGATTCTACAACAGAGGCCGAGTATATTGCAGCCAGTGAGGCAGCAAAAGAAGCAGTTTGGATCAAGAAGTTCATTACTGGACTAGGGGTTGTGCCTAGCATATCAGATGCTATAGACCTCCGATGTGATAACAATGGAGCTATTGCACAAGCTAAAGAACCCAGATCTCACCAGCGATCCAAACATATACTTAGACGCTACCATCTTATTTGAGAGATTATCGATCGAGGGGGTGTAGAGATATGCAGAGTACCTTCAGATGATAACATCGCTGATCCCCTGACCAAGCCTCTGACACAGCAGAAGCATGATCGTCACACTAAGTCACTTGGTATTAGATATATGAGTGATTGGTCTTAGTGCTAGTGGGAGATTGTAAGAGTATGCCCAAAGATCAATCATGAGATGGTTGTAATAACATACTCAATTTACCATGTTTATTGATATAAAGCGTTCTCATTATTATTTCAGTTTTTCTTTCTGTGTGTATAGATAAACTGTTTTATAATAATGTCCTGAGAATAATATGATTATTCTTAAAAGATCCTTAGTCGAGTATTATTGTTGACTAGGACAATAATAATGCATTAAGACTAACATGTAGTTGATTGATGATAAAGAGTTGTCATTGATATGGAGTGTCAAAATCAATGCATGAATATGTGTGTTAGAGAACAACATATTGGATTGACCCGCTATGAGTATGTTTCTTGGATTATTATGTAATTGTCACAACATTACTCATAGTGATTAATATGTATATGATCCTCAGACTTGAGATCATTATTATCCCAGCATCGTGAGTTGTATATTTTGATACAGTCAATCGTACACCGTAATAGGTTGTTCTATAAAGGCTGATGTTGGATATACCACAATCTATGTAGAGGGATATGGTTGATCAATAAAGGATAAGTCCCTCCTACATAATAGGACTAATATCTTAGGCCACTTGATTGAGTGAGACTAGAAATGCATGGCCATGCTCAAATAAGTTGATATGAGATGTCATACTAATTTGTATATCATAGTCTACTCAAGATATCAAGAAACATGGGATGGACTATGCAAGTGTGACTATCCCATGACTTGTATCCGTTCCAGAGATAAAGGACTTAAGGATTAATGCATGAAAGGTTAATCACGAAAGGTTATGTCGAATCATGACTTCTTGTAACTTAGGTAGCAATGATGCATTGCTAGATGCCACTCATTGTCTGTGACAATAGAATCGTTCTAGTATTACTGCTAACGTTGCAAGAACCTACAGGGTCACACCCTATGGTTGAAATGAACGGAATAAAATATAGTTGGTATTGTGCTTGGTTGTCACATAAATTAAATTAATTAAAGAATTAATTTAATTGGGCAATCAAATATTGAACATATTATATGTACAAGGATGTTGTACACATAATGATAACATAATTTTATTAATATATGAATTTGATTCATATATAAATTTAAACAAATATAGTTTACCGGAATCCTTATTATAATTAATGTAATTATAATTTTCAGATATAATTAATGTAATTATAATTTTCGGTTATAAACTTTATTGTATTTATTTAATCTTGTAATACATTCAAGAGATACCAATTATAAAAGGCCCAATTAAAAGGATACCTATTATAAAAGGCCCAATGAGAAAGGCACCCATTATAAAAGGTATTAAAAGGAGACAAAACTCAACAGAAAACCCTAAGTGATTGCTTGTTAGGTCTAGCAGCCGTCAAGAAAATAAGCCTCCAAAACATTTTTGGAGATTTCTTCCGTTTATAGTCAAATCGGGTGGATTACGTAGAGGCCGACATTGGAAAAGGTTGAGGCTTGATTCGACAGTAGATCAAAACTCTTGTTGCCAAGGCGTCGCTGTCTACTCAGATTGAAGTTTTGGTAATTTCGAAACCTTTATTTCACCCCGATTCGTTCCTCACACATGGATCCATGATTTGGATCACCGGATCTAATTTTATTCTGCTGCGCCATGGGGTACCGGCGTTCCAACATGGGGCGTTACAATTTGGTTAGTGCCGTTCTCTTGTTCTAAAAAATTTTAAACACTCCCATGCCCAAGGCCCAATAGGCCCAATTCTACTAGGCCCAAATTCAGGGCGTTACAAATCTACCCCCTTAAAGAAATTTCATCCTCAAAATTTCCAACTAATAGGGTAGTCGTGTAACAACTACCCCACCACGCTACTGATGCACACTCTGATCCCAACGTCTTTAACACACATCCAAAACATCCACCTACCGTAGCATATAGGTTACGATTTCTAAAATCCTTTCTAAAACCCTTAACATGGCCTGTGATGCTGCATCTTCTGTAGCGGCAGCCCGTTCATATGGCCCGACACCAACGATCCAGCCCTAACACTTCCACAGCCTCTACCGCGGCCTCTTGCACCTCTTCTAGCGCTTATAGTTGCGTGCGTATTTCTAGTTTAGAATTTTTATGAAATTAGTTCATAGTTCCACTTGTTTAGGACACATGTCTTATGCGAATAACCATTTTTTTTAAAGTTATTACGCGGTCGAGAATCCACTACAGGCTTAAGTTTCCTACGGGCTTTAGTCTCTAAGAACCTATTGTTTAAAGTAGCCCAATATCTAGATATAGTTCCGTAATTTAAACAAAGGTAAACACAGAAAACTTACTTGGCTCGACATCGAGGCTCGGTGAACCACACTTCAAGAATCCTGCAAAAACCTTTTTAATCCACTTATTCTCAAAACCTAAAATCTAAGGCCCATTTCACGCCCGAGCTTTGCAACCCGGCTCTAATACCACTAAATGTAACACCCCCAAACTCGACCCCGATGCTATGGCTGAATTTGGTGATGTCACATCAAAGGGAAAATTTCAAAACAACTTTGTTTAGCGGAAAACTTAAGTTTAAGGTTTAGAAGCCCAAAATCTAAGTAACTTGTTAAGTTATGAAGAAAGCCCATGTTTTAAATAAAGCCCATAGGTTATAGTTATTTTGAAAACCTTGTTAAACTTTAGAAATTTATTTAAGTTAAAATAAAAATTAAACAGTGGAGATAATAATAAAACCCATAAGTAACGTCAAATTGGAGATACAAGGCCTTATTACATCCAACGAAAATAAGTAATTAAAACTATGTCTTTTGAAACAAGTAAATAAAAATTTAACCATCTTTTAGTGCGGCCATTTCCGAGTCCTCTCCCACGTCGAGCCATTTATTGAGGATCACCTGAAACATTAAATAAAGGGTGTGAGTTTCGAAACTCAGTGTGTACAACCCTTGGCATTCAATTCAATATATAATTATCACACTGGCCTGAGCCTTATCAAAATCGTTGGTCTTGGGCCTTGGCCCACAATGACCTCATATCATATCATATCATATCATATCATATGCAAAACAAGGTAATGCAAAACCCTCCCCAAAAATCCATTCGCTACACACCATTTCCCTGCTAACCCTACACACCTGTGGGGATTTCTAAATCTACCCACCCATCCTCTACACACCAAAGGTAGCACTCACAGTGGCATTACTCAATGTTGCAGCAAAGCTGCTAATCATATAATGGGCTTAAAGCCACCGGTGGATCCATGGTCGTCAAGCTCTAACACTAGAGCTTCAGTCAACAAAGTTTTCAATTGATCAAAGCTTTTCTAAAATTTATCGGACTATTAAAATTTCACATCTTTTTTGAAGCAATCTAGTCAACGGAGTCGCAATCATCGAAAAACCTTTTACGAACCGTCGATAATAACCAGCAAGTCCCAGAAAACTACGGACTTCAGACACATTTTTCGGAGGCTTCCATTCTAAAATAACTGAAATCTTGCTCAGATCAACTCGTATACCGGATGCTAACACAATATGTCCCAGAAAACTAACCTCACGCAACCAGAACTCACATTTACTAAACTTTGCATACAATTGCTTCTCACGTAGAGTTTGTAGCACAATTTTCAAATGTTTAGCATACTCTATTTCATCACACGAATAAATCAAAATGTTGTCAATGAATACAATAACAAATCGATCTAAATACGGTTTGAAAATTTTGTTCATCAAATCCATAAAGACAGCAAGAGCATTGGTTAGTCCGAAATGCATAGCTAAAAACTCATAGTGCCCGTACCTCGTTCTGAAAGCAGTTTTCAGAATATCTGAATCTTTTACTCGCAACTGATAATACCCCAATCTTAGATCTATTTTTGAAAACACGGTAGCTCCTTTTAATTGATCAAACAAATCATCGATTATGAGTAAAGGATATTTATTCTTAATAGTTACTTTGTTCAACTGATGATAATCAATGCACATTCTCATTGTGCCATCTTTCTTTTTCACAAATAGAACGGGAGCACCCCAGGGTGGGAAACTCGATCGTGCAAATCCTCTATCGGTCAATTCTTGCAACTGTGACTTCAACTCTTTCTATTCTGTTGGAGCCATTCTATACGGAGCTATCGAGATAGGAGTTGTGCCCGACACTAAATCAATATCAAACTCAACTTCTTGTATCGGAGGTAATCCCGGTAGTTCTTCCGAAAACATGTTAGGGAATTCACAAACAACTGGCACAGATTCAACTTTCTTTTCAATCACTCTCGCATCAATCACATAAGCAAAATAAGATTCATAACCCTTTTTCACATAACTCTGAGCTTTCATCACTGATATCACAGCCGGTAACCCATTCAAATCATTAGATTCAATCCGAACTATTTCATCATTCTGACATATCAAATTAATAGTCTTTCGTTTACAATTCACAACAGCATCATGCAATGTTAAGCAATCCATACCCAAAATTATACCAAACTCATCAAAAGGTAATAACACTAGATCAGCTGGAAAACAAATATCTCGAAACATCAACGGACAATTCTTGCACACTTTGTCAACCAGGACACATTTACCTAAGGGGTTCGATACTCTAATTACAAATTCAGTAGACTCTACAAGCAAAGTCTTACTGGATACTAAGTTCATGCATACATACGAATGAGTAGACCCTGGATCTATCAATGCAATCACAGAAGTATCATAAAGAGTAAATGTACCCGTAATAACATCTGGAGATGAAGCTTCCTCACGAGCTCAAGTGGCGTATGCTCTGGCAGCTCTAGCTTTAGATCTCGCAACTGTATCTTTCGTAGTTCTCTGACTACCACTGACATTTCTTGTGTTTCTAAAAGGCCTACCTCTAGCTGAAGCATTATCTGATTTTGAATTATGTACAATCTCTTGCTCAATAGACTCTGGACAATCCCGGATGAAATGATTTAATGATCCACATTTAAAAAAATCTCAGTCATTCAATCTACAATTGCCTGAATGTCTTTTATCACAATGTCTACATTCAGGTCGCTCAAATTGGACAATTTCGACACTAGCCATCGAAGTCGCTAGAGCTTTGAAATTCGAATGCAATCTAGCACGATCTCTGTTTGAATGTCCCACATTAGCTTTTGAACGGCTATTCTCATCTCTAAATTTCTTTGATGTAGATTGAAATGGTTTACTTGAGAATCTCTTTCTTGCATCTCTAGCTTCTGTCTTAGCTTTTCTTTTATCTTTCCCGAGTGCTTAAGCTTTACATGCTCGATTAACAAGCACAACAAATTCTTTTATTTCCAGAATTCCAACTAGCAAACAGATATCTTCATTCAGGCCGTCTTCAAACCTTTTACACATTATTACTTTAGTAGAAACACATTCTCGAGCATATTGACTTAATCTCACAAATTCTTTTCGTACTCTGTGACAGACATACGACCCTGTTTCAACCTCAGAAACTCTTTTCATTTTTTATCTATAAATCTCTGACTAATATATTTCTTCCGGAACTCAGATTGAAAGAAATCCCAAGTAATGCGTTCTTTTGGAATAATAGAAATCAAAGTCTTCCACCACTGATAAGTCGCATCTCGTAACAAAGAAATGGCACATTTCACACATTCTTCAAGAGTACAAGACATTTCATCAAACACTGGGATTATATTCTCGAGCCAAAACTCAGCTCTCTCAACATCGTCATCCACTATGGCCCTGAACTCTTCAGCCCCGTACTTACGAATTTTATCGACCGGATGCTTATTCAATAGATTCAGATTCATAACCGGAGGTACAACAGAAGTCTGAGGAGGATTGGGTGGGGGCGGAGGTTGTGAAACAGCTGGATTTTTTCTAATGTACTGAGTGAACCACTCATTCATCATTTGAAAGAATGCTTGTTTAGCCTCTCCTTCCTAACCACTAGTAGCCAGTCTCGAATCAGATGGCGTTGTCCCTTGAGCTAGAGCAGGCGCATTGCTTTCAACATCGTCAGCTACAGCTCTTTCAGGATCCATTTACTATACGAAAAACACATTTTATACGTCAGGATTCATCACACTATCACAGTTCATATATATACGGCATGTATAGCTAGACTCTCACACACTACATTAGTCCTAGAATCGACTAAACCGTAGCTCTGATACCAATAAAATATAACACACCTAACCCGTAACCATCGCCAGTCTAGGATTAAGAGGCATTACCAGACAAATCGAAACCTTTTCGAACATTTCACATCACAAGATATATCATTATCATATCAAAGTAAATCATATACATAGAGTCCCTTAAATAAGTCTACGAGACCTCAAACATGCATTAGGAAGGGGTCGGGACTAAACTGAACACATACAAAATTCTTTGTAAACTTAACATTTTTCAAAGTTATATAGGTCACACGCCTGTGTGGGCAGGCTGTGTAAGGCACACGGCCTTAGACATACCCGTGTGTCCAAGCCGTGGCAAAACAGGGCATACATACTGACTTGTCCACACGGCTGTGGACACGCCCGTGTGCTTCACCCGTGGTTGAAACTAACTTGCATCACATGGCTAGTCACACGTCCGTGTGTCCAGCCCATGGTCGACACTGACTTGTTTCACACGGCTAGTCACACACCCGTGTGTCCTGCCCGTGTGCGAGCCTGACTTGCACCGAATTACAAATTCAAGGGACACGGTCGAGCCACACGCCCGTGTGATCGACCGTGTGGAAAAATATAAGCCATTTGCAAGGCCAATTTGCCACCCATTTAGGGTCAAACGACTACTCGATCACTTTCGACTTTCCCCGATCTAAACAAATGGATATAAATAGACGAAAACGACTACTCGATCACTTTCGACTTTCCCCGATCTAAATCTGTTTTCTTTGGTTCTTGATCTATACATATTCAAATTTAACTCATTTATTCACCAAATCATTCAATTCAATCCAAAAACAGACATTTAAGGCATTTTACAATTTAGCCCTAACATTTTCACATTTTGACATTTAAGTCTCTATTTCACAAAATCACAAAATACACTTAATTTCTTTGTACCCATGCTTAGCCAAATAATCACCATGATCATACAAGTCTATACATTTCATTTATTTCACATTTTAGTCCCTCAAAATATTATTTTCACAATTTTGTCCAAATTACTTAAATTCATCAAAAATCCAAAGACAAAACATGTTAATCTAACACATATATTCCATATTTCATCAACTAACATCACTAAGCTTACAAAATCATCAATGGCATATCTCAACATTTTCATCAAATTCTAAAATTAAAGCATGGGCTTGATAGTATACAATACAACGATCATAAAAACATAGAAATTATCAAAAACCGAACAACTATCATACCTTAATCAAGACTTGTAAGTGTCGAATGTAACAAAGCTTTAAACCCTTCTTTTTCTTTCAACTTTCAGTGGAAATAAAGATGATAATCATCTATTTTCATGTTTTGGTTATATTAATTTAAGCTTAATTAACATTTTACCATTTTGCCCTTTATAAATACATTATAAATTCTTTAAATGCATGCCCACTACCGTCCATGCCATAATACAATGGCCTAATTCCATTTTAAGGCCTTTATATTAAAATAACATAGCATTAAAGCACTTTAACAAGTAGAAAGCCACTTTTACCTTTTATGTGATTTAGTCATTTTCTCTAATTAAGCACACAAACAATAAAATTAATTCATGAAACTTTCACACATGCTTAATCACATACTGCAAACACAGAAAATAATATTAAAATATTTTTCTGACTTAGATTTGTTTCTTGGTCAAATTAGGTAAGTATTCAAGCCCCGTTTTTAGTAATTATTATATTTTTAAGATCGGGGTAACTTAATCTATTTATTTTGGGGATCAATTTGAAAAGATATCAAAGTATAGAATTTTTACCATGGATGAATATGCTAAAATTATGAAATTTATGGTAGAAAATGAAAGGTTGTTGATAGATAAACAACTTCTACAAAGTGAATTTTGATGAAAACTTGATTTGGGGACTAAATTGTAAAAATGAGAAATCTATGGAAAAATTTTGATTTTTGTGAAATATATGGGTTGTAAGTATTACATGAAAAATTTGGTTAGGCTAGGAACAAGGATTAAATTGCATGAATTTTATTTTCCGAATCTAGGGACGAAATCATCATTTATTAAAAGTTTAGGGGCAATTTGGTAATTTTGCCTAAAGTGTAATTGACTATGAATTACATTAAATTGATGTTAAATTTACTCGAATAGATCCGAATAAACCGAATATAGAGTTAGAACAAGGAAAGGAGAAAATGTCGGAGTAGTAGACTTTATGTACACAAACACTTATTAAGGTAAGTTCATATAACTAAATTGTAGATGTTTATATGCTTGAATTGAATGTTGTGTATGTAAATTGTATGGATGCCATAATTATGTGAAATGATCACATATTTGTTGAAGCCTGATAAATGAAAGTGCCTGAAATAAATGATAATACCAGATAAGTGATAAATGATAAAAATGTTATTTTTGTGCTTGAGTTGAATGTGAACATTTGAATTGCATAAAGGCATAAATATATGAGATTGATCACATACCCGACAACTGCCTGATAAATGTCAAGTTCCGTTTGAATAAATGAAAAATGGATGGATATGTGATTTCCCGAAATGAATGAGGTCCTACATTTGTTGCTGATGGGATTTAGCTCGGACGAGTAATCCTATTGACCTCATTACAGATAGAATTTAGCCCGGACGGGTAATTCTGATATAATCCCTCTTGAGCATATGTTGCAATTAGGATTTAGCCTGGACTGGTAACCCTAATTAAGCTCTTCTAAGCATATGTTACAGAAAGGATTTAGCCTGAACTAGTAATCATGTTATATGATATGTGGCTCGAGAGTGTGTTTCCTGATTAAGTGCCCTAATGGGTACTCCTGAATATGAATTGATGGATTTACTGATTTGTACACTTTGTGTGCACTACCTGAGTATCCATCGATATTTTCAGTAATTCAACGGGTAAAATCCTGACATGAAAAGAAATGGGTTTTTACATGTATCTGCCTGAAGTACATGAAAATGATGTTATATGAAATATGGAAGTATGAAATTATGATATATGAACATGGAAATTTATTTCATGAATACATTCATCCATGAAAATAGATTTGTACATCTCAAGTGTATTATTTGTGTGATTATCAATATTTCTGTTGAATAATAACCAAAGTTCTGACATGAAATATACTAAAACTCGAGATGAATTATTATAGAATGTACCAGAAAAATATGGAAATAATTTGTATATATGTTATATGAATACATGATGTGGAAAACATATGTGTATGAGAATCTGAATATTGTTGAGCTCATATATGTGTTTCTTGATGTTTATATGAAATAAGTTACTAACGAGGGTGATGAGAATATGTGTAAGGGATTGGAATCGAATGGTTGATTGTGATTTACATGTTTATTTTTAATATGAATAGTTGGTAAGTTAATTACCAAGTTATACGGACTTACTAAGCATTTTATGCTTACTCTATTTTTTTTTTCTAGTTCTATAATAAATCGGAAGCTCATTGGATTGGAAGCTCAACGGAGATCACTCACACTATCCATCGACTCAATTTAATGTATAAGGTAAAACAATTGTGGTTATAATGGCATGTATAGGTTAACTTGGCCAAGGAATGGCATTTGAATATTTGTTAATGTCTAGCTATTGGAATGGCTAGTTATGAACATGTTTTGTTGTTTATGTATAAAAGACTATATCATGGAATATATTTGAAAATGATTGATTAATTGAAATCACAATGAGATATGTATGAATGAATTAAAGTAGCATATTTGATACAATATACACAAATGTGAACATGGTATATAGATAAATATGAGTATAAATTTACATGTATAAGTGTTGGTGTAGGTGCAAGGCTAAAAGGGGTGAAAAATAAAGCTAGGAAATGGCTTTATTTTGTCCACACCGGTAGACACACGGACATGTGTCTTGACCATGTGTAACACGCGGCTTAACACATGGGCGTGTAGTCTGGCCGTGTGTCCCCTGCATCTTAAATTTTAGAAATAGAATGCCCAGAATTAAGCACACGGGCAAAGGCATTGGCGTGTGTCTCAGCCGTGTAGGTAACACAGCCTAGCACACGGTGTAAGAGTATGCCCAAAGATCAATCATGAGATGGTTGTAATAACATACTTAATTTACCATGTTTATTAATATAAAGCGTTGTCATTATTATTTTAGTTTTTCTTTCTGTGTGTATAAATAAACTATTTTATAATAATGTCCTGAGAATAATATGATTATTCTTAAAAGATCCTTAGTCAAGTATTATTGTTGACTAGGACAACAATAATGCATTAAGACTAACATGTAGTTGATTGATGATAAAGAGTTGTCATTGATATGGAGTGTCAAAATCAATGCATGAATATGTGTGTTAGAGAACAACATATTGGATTGACCCGCTATGAGTATGTTTCTTGGATTATTATGTAATTCTCACAACATTACTCATAGTGATTAATATGTATATGATCCTCAAACTTGAGATCATTATTATCCCAGCATCGTGAGTTGTATATTTTGATACAGTCAAACGTACACCGTAACAGGTTGTTCTATAAAGGCTGATGTTGGATATACCACAATCTATGTAGAGGGATATGGTTGATCAATAAAGGATAAGTCCCTCCTACATAATAGGAGTAATATCTTAGGCCACTTGATTGAGTGAGACTAGAAACGCATGGCCATGCTCAAATAAATTGATATGAGATGTCATACTAATTTGTATATCATAGTCTACTCAAGATATCAAGAAACATGGGATGGACTATGCAAGTGTGACTATCCCATGACTTGTATCCGTTCCAGAGATAAAGGGCTTAAGGATTAATGCATGAAAGGTTAATCACAAAAGGTTATGTCGAATCATGACTTCTTGTAACTTAGGTAGCAATGATGCATTGCTAGATGCAACTCATTGTTTGTGACAATAGAATCGTTCTAGTATTACTTCTAACGTTGCAAGAACCTACAGGGTCACACCCTATGGTTGAAATGAACGGAATAAAATATAGTTGGTACTGTGTTTGGTTGTCACATGAATTAAATTAATTAAAAATTTAATTTAATTGGGCAATCAAATATTGAACATATTATATGTACAAGGATGTTGTACACATAATGATAACATAGTTTTATTAATATATGAATTTGATTCATATATAAATTTAAATAAATAGAGTTTACCGAAATCCTTATTATAATTAATGTAATTATAATTTTCTGATATAATTAATGTAATTATAATTTTCGGTTAAAAACTTTATTGTATTTATTTAATCTTATAATACATTCAAGAGATACCAATTATAAAAGGCCCAATTAAAAGGATACCAATTATAAAAGGCCCAATGAAAAAGACACCCATTATAAAAGGTATTAAAAGGAGAAAGAAAAAGTAGAAAACCCTAAGTGATTGCTTGTTAGGTCTAGCAGTCGTCAAGCAAATAAACCTCCAAAACAGTTTTGGAGATTTCTTCCGTTCATAGTCAAATCGGGTGGAGTACGTAGAGGCCGACATCTGAAAAGGTTGTGGCTTGATTCGACAGTAGATCAAAACTCTTGTTGCCAAGGCGACGCTGTCTACTCAGATTGAAGTTTTGGTAATTTCGAAACCTTTATTTCACCCCGATTCGTTCCTCACACATGGATTCATGGTTTGGATCGCCGAATCTAATTTTATTTTGCTGCGCCATGGGGCACCGGCGTTTCAACACACGGGCATGTGACTTGGCCGTCTGATGCAAGTCAGAGAGTTACACGGGGCAAGACATGGCTTGATGTACGGGCGTGTCATAGGGTCACACAGGCGTATCCCTTGGCCACACGGGTGTGTGAGCCCTATATCTAGGAAAAATTTTGAAATTTCATGAAAATTTTTCTGAGGTCCCGATTAAGTCTCGATTTGATTCTAATATTTATATTGGCCTCAAGGGTCCATTCAAGGGACAATATGATTAGTATCGGACATGAATAGTAAGTAATGTGAAATATCTGTAATTATTTTGTAAACTTTGGTAATGCTCCGTAACCCTGTTTTGATGACGGATACGGGTTAGGGGTGTTACACATCTGGTATTATTTCCGGTGAGGGTTTTGTCTCCCAACTTCGACAAGAGCCCGAGTGCCTAAGGTTGCTTGAAAAGGCAATGAGTTCAACCCTATATGGAATAGGGAATGGGCTTATATGGTAGCATAGTTGCCAAAAAATTCCTTATATGCTCTAGGGCATGGGCCCAAATCCTACTAGGCTCAAATGCTCATATTTTTGTGGTAGGTGGAAGTGCACTACGCATGATCAGTCTCGATGAGGTGCTCTCCCTTTATTGAACCCACAACCTCTTTAGGTAGCCTTAGGCACTTAGGCTCTCGTCAAATTCGAGAGACAAAACCCCTCACCAAGGAAAATACATAACATGTTGAGGGATACACCAAATCTTGACAGATAACACTTCAAAGACTTCTCAAGGAGTCAAACCTAACAGATTGTATTGTAATAGCCAAGCTGCTCTGCAAATTTCAGTAAACCCAATATACCTTGGAAGAGCAAAACATATAGAAATTGACAATCACTTTGTAAAAGAGAAAAAGTTTAAGAAGGTTTCATTCAAACTCAGCATGTGTCCACCAAAGAACAACTCGCGGATGTTATGATAACAGGACTTGGAGTATAACAGCATGAATATCTTACCTCCAAGTTGGGGGTGAAAGATGTTTATCACCCTTCAACTTGAAAGGGTGTGAAGAATGCTGATGTTGTATTGAAATTGGTTATAAAGTTAGTTTGTGATTAATTAAGTAGTTAGCTGCTTGTTAACATTTGATCCAAGTTAATTGTATGTATATCACATTGCCTGTCACTTTCATTAATTATCTGAATATACTATTGATATGATCCTAATTCCAGAACAGAAAAACTACAAGTCCGAGCTTAATTTACATTGAGCTTGAAGCAAATTTTTAGTGAGAGGCAAATATCACTTGTCGATGAACTCAACAGTAGCCTGACCGATTCTACGTCTACCACTCTAAACCCAACAACCTTCATTGACATTTTTGCTTCAGAAATTTTGTCATGACTTCAAATATTCAATGCAGAGCCCATCCCAACCGCGGCATATTCCCAACTAGGGACTCTCCTGAGCAGTAATTGTTGTAGAAAGGAAAAAACTATTACCAAAGCTTCTCCTTCCATGCATACAAGGGAGCTTGCAACTTCTCCCAAACTTGAATAATTTATGCATCTAAACCTTCCCTACACACGCATTTATGACTTCATGTTTCCCCTACTTGTTGATAGTAATGGTAGAGAATAGACCTGTTCATAGGTCGGGCTAGTCATTTAAGCCCGAAGGTCTGTCTGAAATTTGAGAATGTTTGGGCAAAATATTATGCCCGAAAATTCTGTTTGGGTAAAAATGTTAATCTCATTTAAAATGTGGGTCGAGTTTGGGTTTGAACATTCAAGGCCTAAGCCCGGCCCGATTTGTGTTTAAGTTTATAATGCTTTACTTTATGTTATTTTTATATATTATATAATTTAAAACACATTAAAAGATAAACATATACTAAATATATAATACTATTATAATATAAATATTAAAATAATGTTAAGATCATTGTATAAAAAATTTCAGTAAATAAATATATATATAAATTACTAAATATTAAAATAATATAATAAAATTTTTTAAAAAAATTAATATAGACGGGCCTAAAATGAACTTGTTTAATCTTTTGAAAATATGAGTGAATTTGGACACAATTTTAAGTTCATGTTTCACGCTAGCCTGAGCTTGGACATGTAACACCCCTAACCCGTATCCGTCGCCAAAACAGGGTTACGAAGCATTACCGGAGATTTCAGAACAATCACAGATAATTGTGATATTTACTATTCATAACAAAATTGTTCATTTGAGTCATAGTCACTAAATTAATTATATCTTCAGCTATAGAATTCTAAATTAAGATCTGCTTGATTTTTCCGAAACTAGACTCAAATATCTTCCTACCAAAATTTTTTTAGAATTTATGGTTTAGCAAATAAGTACAGTTAATTCTTCAAATTCATCCATGTTCTGCTGTTTGACAGTTTCAACCTTTCTTCACTAAAAATTAATTATCTTTTAGTACGGGATTCGGATGATGTCCCCATTTGTTTCTCTTAAAATTAGACTCATTAAGAAATTAAGCATATAAATTTAAACCCCCCAAGTATTTTTATACAATTTTTAATGATTTTGCAAAGTCAAAACAGGGGAACTCGAAATCATTCTGATCTTGTCTCATAAAAATTCAAATATCTCATAAAATAAAATTCTTTTGCTTGCACCGTTTGTTCTATGTAAAACTAGAATCAATAGGCTTTAATTTCATATTTTATTCAACCTCTAATTCGATTTCCACAATTTTTGGTGATTTTTGAAAGTTATACTACTGCTTCCGTCCAAAACTGTTTTAATGCTAATTTTACTCTTTCATGATTTCTTTCTATTAACTTTCATTTAGACATACATAACACAAAAGCATATCCATAACTAGCCATTCCAATAGCTAGTCATTATCAAACATTTATATGCCACTCATTGGCCAATTTAACCTATACATCAACAATAAAGACTTAGACATATCATATCCTTACCTTCATATACATGCTCATAACATCATACTTTATCAAGTCCATACATACCCAATCACATTCAACATAACAACTTCCCACATGTATCATTTAGTCTAATTTCATTAACATACCATTATAAACCACATCACACAATGACATTGGCATAGGCATATGAGTAATTAATATGCTTGCAACCCATTAGCCAATATAAGCCAATTTATATGGCTACATACCAAATCAAATCCTTAATCATTACAAGCCAATACATTTGGCCATATCATAATGACACATACACAAAATGACTAAGTCCCTATACATGCCATAGACTCAAAGGTTTGCATTCATTTACCCAACATGATAGCTTGATAGTGTGATAGCATCTCCGGCGATCTCTAACCCGAGCTAGTTTGGTGACACTATGAGGCATAGGAAAGGAAGGGGAGTAAGCTATATAGCTTAGTAACTTCACATGCAAATAAATAGCAACATAATCATGAATATCATACAATTAACATAACATAATTTACATATATGTCATCATAGTTTCATAGGCATAACTTACTCATTTTCAATCTTACCAAAAGTTCACCACATACCGAGCTCATTCATATGAATTTTTCGTACATACCTGTACCAACTCGTAACATATCATATTCTTTCTCATCTTTAGCATAATCTTTGAATTACCTATTGAACCACTTGGAATACTAAAGGATACTCGAGAATCTCATACACATAGAATCATACCAATGTTGTATCCTAAATATGGTCTTACATAAGATCTCATATCGATGCCAATAGCCCAGCTATGGTCTTACACGATTCTCATATTGATGCCATGTCCCAGACATGGTCTTACACGAAATCTTATAACGATGCCATATCCCAGATATGGTCTTACACGTAAACTCAAATAACCCTAATGTCATGAACCGGGACTTCTTCTTTATCTTGGCATTATCGAATTTGCTCATAATATCAATCATATAAATCATATGATATTAAAGCAATTTAAAACATAAATATAGTATTGCATTATTCACATACAAACTTACCTCGACATAAAAATGGCAAAAAGGGACCTAACCGTCAATTTCTCGTTTTCCCCCGTTCTAGGTCCGAACCTCGATTTTATTGATCTATAATATCACATTTGACTTATTTAATCATTATGTTGTTCAATTTAGTCAAAAATCACATTTTGGAAAAATTTACATTTTTGCCCTTAAACTGTCATATTTACATTTTAGTCCCTAGGCTCGTAAAATGATTTTCATTCAATTTCTTTGTACTTTAAGCCTAGCCAAACCATTTTCATGCTTATAGCTGCCCACATTTTCCATTAAAACATATTTTTACAACACTTTTTATACTATTTTACAAATAGGTC
Organism: Gossypium australe; assembly: GCA_005393395.2. Lineage (NCBI taxonomy): Eukaryota > Viridiplantae > Streptophyta > Magnoliopsida > Malvales > Malvaceae > Gossypium > Gossypium australe. The sequence goes on along the minus strand of CM016621.1, from coordinate 105,150,856 downwards.
CTTTTATGCATTTTCATCAAAAATCACTTAGCAAAAGCTGTTTATCTAACATTAAACTTGCATAATCTACCATTAAAAATCAAAATACACAAATTTCTAACATGGGTCAAACCCTAGACCTTCATCATATATCAAATTAACAGTAGAAATAGATATATCATATTACAAGGATTTCAAAAACATGAAAATCATTAAAAACGGGGCTAGCAGACTTACAATCGAGCTTCAAAGCTTGAAAAACCCTAACCATGGTTTCCTCTTGCAAATTTCGGCCAAGGAGGAAGATGGACAAATTTTTGGGTTTTTATTTTGTTTATTAAATCATTTAATTACTAAATGACCAAAATGCCTCTTACCTTAAAAATATTCTATTTCACCTATTTCATGTCCATTTTTGTCCAACAAATTATCCAATGGTCTAATTACCTTTTAAAGACCTCCAATTTAAAATTTCATAGCAATTAGACACCTCTAGCTTCTAGAACTAAAGTTTTGCACTTTTTACAATTTAGTCTTTTTGACTAAATTAAATGCCCAAACGTCAATTTGAAAACTGTAAATCATTAAAATATTTCCTCGTCGGATTTTGTGGCCCTGAAACCACTGTTCCGATTAGACCCAAAATCGGATTGTTACAAGACAAGCATAAAATACACCAATATCATATTTAAACCCTGTCCATAAGCACTTCTAGTACAGAACCTTTTAAACAGATAATACTAAATTTGAAGTTCCTGCTCCTTTACCAGTAACTACTTACAAGATTTGAACAAAAAGTACAGGGGTTCCACAACAAAAGAAACTGATAGAGCTCATGCAAGTATATCTTCAAACGATAGAAAAGAAACGTATGAACAAATGTTCAATATGAAAATCATCCTTTTGCAATTAAAACTTCAAGTTTAATCCAGACTTGCTTACAACAAAATCCATAACTAATCATTAATCCCACATACCAAACAAATGCCACTAGATTCACTGTTTTTGTAACTGTCTTGAAAGATAATTATCTTTATAATACAACAATACGGAACCTGTTTTTCTGAAAACCACAGAAATAGATGTTACAACCAAGTATCTAGCGCAAGAGAACACCTACATCCCATACATGATGAGAAAGCTCGTTCCTAGTTACACAAATCAAGTATCAAAACCAGAATAGATGCCACTTTCCCGGAGCAACCTCTTCTCTTCTTCAACATAATTCTTCCCCCTACTAGCCTGACCAAGTTCTCTTTTCCGCTTCTCCTTCTGTGAAAAGGAAGCATTCTGTTTCTCTTTCCGAGTTTGTACATTAACCAGCTCCTCTGCATCCAATATTGCGGCTCTAGTTTTCTGTCTGTCCTCAAAAGATTCTTTAATATCCCTGATTTCACTGCTTTCTCTGCCAGTTGACCAAGACCAGTCTGGCTTCTTTTTTGGAGGAGGTACATTTAGGACAGATAACCCTCCCTTATAGCCATGTCGCTTCAATGCTTCAAAATCCAACGCAGCAATTTTTTGTTTCCTAGATTTTGCTGTACATACGCAGCTAAAGAGAGTAAACCAGGTATGCCTTTTCTTTTAGTCAAAAAATCAAAGAATATATTTAAACTTAAAGGGACAGAACAATAAGGAAAATTCAGCAATCTATAATCATATATGAGTTTATATAAATCAAGCCTAATCAGTACAATGCTAATGTCAATATTTAGAAACATCAAGTAAACCAGAAGTCTTCAGAGTTTGTTCTCATATAAATAAGGTGACATGGTTTCGCCCCTTTGTTGCACAGCTATAAACACAAATGGCAGTACCACCCTCTAGCAAGCAAAAGTATGATTCAGCTATTCAGAATAACCATAGTTTCAATAATATTTATTCTAATAAACACAAGCATTCTTCTATAATATTTATTCTAATTTACGTACCAAAAGAATCAAAATCGAGAAAGATATCCATTCCATTCAATTCAGTAAAATGTCAAAAATGAAGGACAAGCATAAAAATGAAGGGGAAAAAAGAGGAAAGGAGAGTAAACTGTAACACCTTGGGATGAGTTCTTAAGCTTGGTGTTGGGAGGTCCATCTTCAGCTTCAGAGTCCGGATTTGAAGATGAAGATTCGTCAGAAGATGATGAATCATTTGCCTCATCATGATCATCCCATGGCATTGCCCTCTTCATCACATCAAGTTTTACTGTAAGAAGACCAAAAGAAAAATTTGTTAAATTGGGACATAATTGATTGTCGAGATAAAAAAAAAACTGCAAGAAGAAATCATAATTACCGATAAAATCAATAAAGGACAATAAGGAAGATAAAGAACTTGCAGAATCTGATTATTATGATTGGCGACGGTTTAGGGTTTTGGGAGAAAGAGAATAATAGAAATGAGAGGAATCGTTTTCCGCAAGAGGGAGAGTAAAGAGGCTTTCGTTACAAAAAGGAAAAAAGAAAAAAATATACCTAGGGTAAATTCCGAGAATAGTGAACAACTATACTTCTCCATTTATTTATTTAACTTTTTTGAAAATTACATACCATACTCACTTTAATTAAATATCAGTCACTTTAATTATCATTAAATTAGAAGATTGAATTTATTTATTGGTTTAATAATAAATTTAGTTATCTAATGTTTAAAGTATATAGATTTGATCTTAAATCTAAAAAATTAATAATTTTAACCTTCAATATTTAAAAAATTTGTTATTTTAATTCTAATTCTAATAAACTCAATAAATTTATCTCTCAATAATTACAAATAATTATTAATTTAGTTCTAATTCTAAATATTTAAAAAATATATAAAAAAATCATTTCTTAATATTCATTAACGTAGTTCCGAAACCCACTAAACAAGATGAGCATTTAACCATATTCAAATCGTGCTCATTTTAAACTAATGTCACATTCGTGAATATGATAAAAGTTAAAGATAACTTAAGGTGTCGTATTTTAGATTAATATCATATTATTTAATTAGATTCCTCTCAAAATAACTAACAATTTTTTAAACTATTACAAAGCAATTATTTTGAATTTTTTCTTATTTTGAAAATATACGGAGATCTAATCTTTAAGTAGCGAAAACGAATGCAATGTGAAATGTTCATAAAATGAAAAACCTAGAAAAGTCTTTTTTTCACCTTTTTTTTTTTTTTGACTTTGAATAACTTCCAAACCGTGGTAAGCCAAGTACGTCAGTCAAACGATTAGTCCCGAAAAAATCTAGTCCAAGATTGAAATAGGAGTTGAATTGAATGAAGGGAGATAAGTTTGTGAATTCCATGTCCCATGAATATGTCCAACTTCATCTCTTTCTATTACACATCAATCCATTTTGTGTTCATTTCTTTTTTAATCATTTGATGTATTTCTCTTTTTTGCATTTTTGATATTTTTGTTGGAAAAATGGATTTTTTGGAAGCTTTGAGGCATATTATCGATTAGTAAAGGTGAAAATTTGAATCATAAAACTATGGTTTTATATTCTATTCCATGAGATCTTTACAACGGTATATCATATCCTCAAAATGGTTGAGTGATGAATGAGAAATTGATGCTCAAAGTAAGCCACTTGTGAATTATGTTGACAACAATGGAAAGCTTAGTCCCACATTGGTTAGATATCAAGTGTGGAACATGTTTATATATGTGAACCAATTTGGTGATTATTGAATGACTAATATTGTAATAGCCCCTTTTTAGTCAAATCGGAACAGTAGTTTTGGAACCACAAATCTAAGGTTGAAATATTTATTTTATTATTTTAATGTCTAAAGCATGATGGTATGATTGTGTGTAACACCCCGTACCCGGTACCGTCGCCGGAGTTGAGCAAGAGGCATTACTAGACTTGACTATAAGTTCAAAACATAATATTCTTAAAGCTGTCAAACTGTGCTATGCCGACTAATTTGGCTATAACTCGAGTTACAAAATTCGAAATCCAGATCCGTAAATTTTCCTTGAAAGTAGACTCACATATCTATTCACCATAATTTTTCTAGAATTTTTCATGTGGCCAATTAGTACAGTTTATTTCTCAAAGTTACCCTTATTACACTGCTGGACTGCTCTGACCTGTCCCTATAAAACTGCAGTTATCTGATTGCACAATTTTCCAATGATGTTCTTGTTTATACCAATGAAAAATAGACTCATTTAGGATTCTACACATATATACCATGACTCCTAATTATTTTTGTACAATTTTTGACAATTTTTCCAAAACAAAACAGTAGCTCACGAATTCTTTTAGAGCAGGTCTCATTAAAACTTGATTATCTCATAATATACAAATCCTTTATCTACTCTATTTCTTCCATGCAAAAATAGACACACTAAGGTTCAATTTCATAACTCACCCACCTCCAAATTCAATATACCCTATTTTTGGAGATTTTTCTAACTCACGCCACTGCTACTACTACACGCTGTTTTATTGCATTCTTAAAAATAAACTAGCTTCTACGCGAACCTCCTTACTTCTTAATTACAAGGATTCAATTTATACTCATATATTTCCTTAATAAAACGATTATCTTGTTTAAGCATGCATGGACATTGCCACCATGAATCAACTTACATCAAATCACACCAACGTACTTAACAAAAATTTAGCCATTTTCGCATGGCTATTCTTTTAGTGTTTACACGTAAACCGTAAAATTTCCCTCAAACAAAACCAAGCCTATCCTATACATGCCTTCGTTTAAAACCAACTCAAAATGAAGGAGTACCCAAAATGTAGGTTGATAGTGTGAGCGACTTTCCAACGATCCCGGTGAGCTTGTGGCTTGCTCCTAATCTATAAAACAGAGGAAACATCTCACACGATTAAGCTTACTAGCTTAGTAAGTCCCAACTCATAGAAATTAGAACATTTAATTATTTACGAAAATAAAACAATCCACATATGGCATTCTACATAAGCAACTAAGCAAATAGTTTACACAAGGCCGAAAATTAATAATTCAATAACCTACTTTCTTAACAGTTATACATGCAAATCAATTGTCCCATAATAGCATGTTCTAAGGTCGACTTCCGTCAATTACGTTGATCAATGTCGATTTGGTACAAGTAATATTTAACATAACATACCTCACATACTTACCCGAACCGTATTCTCGACAATTTAGCTCTAAATTGTCTTGACAAGGACTAAATCCCTCTTAGGTAAATTACATCACCGGCATCAAGCCTGCTAGGCGTAAAAGCCTGAAAAGTAACACCGGCGCAAGGCCTGCTAGGCGTAAAGCCCGATAAATAACACCGGCACGAGGCCTGCTAGGCGTAAAAGCCCGATAACTAACACCGGCACGAGGCCTGCTAGGCATATAAGCCCGATAATTAACACCGGCACAAGGCCTGCTAGGCTCGAGGCCCGATTGTCAGAATATTTTACATGCTTTTCACATTTTCACCATACATATCGAATCATATACATTTATTCCCATTGCATTTAATAAGTTTGAAATCAATCAATTCATCATTATCGCAATCGACCAACTCATGGTTTTACATCAAGCTTATACAAATTATATCCTTCACTAGATGTAAATGATCTCTAAATATAAAGTAGCTCAAGAACTCACTTATTCACCTTGCATGAGCCCAAATAATTTCTATCACATTCTCAACATAAATAATCAACCAATATGTCAATATACATTCGGCCATGATGTAATTTGACATTAACATTTATAAATTTTTAATAGTCAAGATAACCATAATTAACTCTTTGACATGATTTAACTAAAGGACTTACCTCGATTGTCGATATGCTTAAAATATTCTGCTATTCGGTCACCTTAGCCTTCCCTCGATCAAGTTCTTTCTTCTTTTGACCCCGATCTATGAAATATCAAGTAAGTTTTATTTACATCCATTCTATCCATTTGCTCAACTCCAGATGCACTAATTTAAAACAGTAATCATACCAAAAATTCAAACACTCAACTTATTCAATTTAATCCGTAATGTACCACGATGCAAAAAAAAAACACTACACATTGAGGTTTCTCCTCAATGGCCGAATGGTCATTAGACTCTTATGAGTCTCCAAAGTCTTCCCTTTTATCATTTTAATCCTTCTCACGTTTAATTTAGGCAATTGACCTCTCTCATCATTTTACCCAATAATCCTATCTAATATACTCATTCATCCTTGACCGATTTCACAATATATATATATATATCCTAGTATCAAATTTATAGAAAAATTTCATGAACAATCTTCTTCACTTTAGGCCGAAAATAAGGCACCATCATGCATAAATTAAAACAATCTTTTTACACTCTTAACTACTTCTCTTATAATCGAATTTGTTAGCTCAATGTACCCATGTGTATTCTTCAAGATAAAACCGAACAACAAGCTACATGTTCACCATTTATAATCATCCATTTAACCGAATAACTAGAGCATTTTTATGCTCAATTTCAAAGAAAAAAATAATTTCTATACTTCCCATATGATTGAAATCACAAGTCTTAAACTTATTTAAGTCTCATAAGTAATTCATATTGTTTATGAATCAATATTAAACATTTTTTTCTTCAAATCAAAATACCCACAAGAGTACTCCTCCTAGGCCGAATATTAACATGCCAAAAATCAAGATTTTAACATGATTTCCTTTGCATTCAAAGTAACCGAATTCAATATGTAAAATTTTTCCATACTCAAGCTAAACTACTCACCTTACTACCACATGCAAGCCGAAACAATGGAGGATTTCAAGTTTTCTTCTCCTCTTTCAATTTGAATCCGTGAAGAAGGTAGGGAGAGAAGAGAAATTAAAATGGAAAATACTTCTTTTTTTGTTTCTAATTTCCTAACACATATTAGCATGCTCATTATAATAATACATCTTTAGCTACAAAATACTAAAACTACTATTTTCATAGCATGCTTGCCGTCCACCATACTAATTTGTGGGGAACTTGACATGCAAGTCCTCCCAAGCAAGAGAAAAGATCAATTTACCCCCCCTTTTTACTAGCTAAAATCGGCCATGAGAGAAAGAAGGAGATTGTGGCATTATCTTATGTTTTATTTAACATGCACACTAACATCATTTCTTTATAAAATACTAGCATAAGCATAAAAAAAATATAATTAAACTAACACATATACCCATCTAACTTAGCCCATTGCCGTCCATTCCCTATGGTAATTGGCTAATTGCCCTTTTTAGGACACTCACTTAAAAAGCCATAAGCAATTTGGTACATTACACTTTAGCATGCAACATTTACGTTGTCGCGATTATATCCTTTTTATCAAATTAAGTACTCAAACGATAAATCTCTTCTACGAAACTTTCACCCATATTAATTACATATAATAAACATAAAAATAAATTATTAGAATATTACTCGGGCTCGGATTCGTGGTCCCGAAACCACCGTTCCGATTAGGGTCAAAATTGGTCTGTTACAACTCTCCCCCCCTTAAGGATTTTCGTCCCCGAAAATCTCACCGTTAAACAGGTTTGGATATTGCTGCTTCATTGATTCTTCAGGCTCCCACGTAGCCTCCTCAACTCCGTGACGATTCCATAGAATCTTTACTAATGGAACCCTTTTATTTCTTAGCTCTTTGGTTTCCCGAGCTAAAATACGGATTGGTTCTTCATCATAGGTCAAATCAGATCGAATTTCAATTTCTGCTGGGGTGATCACATGGGACGGATCCGATCTATATCTGCGGAGCATCGAAACGTGGAATACATTGTGTATCTTTTCTAAGTCAAGGGGCAATTTCAATCGATAAGCCACAGGCCCTATACGCTCGATGACTTCATATGGTCCAATAAATCTCGGACTCAACTTGCCTTTCTGCCCGAATCGGAGTATTTTCTTCCACGGAGAAACTTTCAAGAACACCCGATCTCCGACTTGAAATTCAATGTCCTTGCGTTTTAAATCGGCATAGGACTTTTGACGATCCGAAGCAGCTTTCAAATTACTTCTAATTACCACCACCTTCTGTTCAGTTTCCTTAATCCAATCAACCCCGTGTATCTTATTCTCACTGAGCTCAGTCCAATACAATGGTGTGCGACATTTTCGACCATATAAGGCTTCATAAGGTGCCATTTTTTATGCTAGATTGAAAGCTATTATTGTAAGCAAACTCAATCAAAGGTAGGTATCGTTCCCACGTACCTTTGAACTCGAGAACGCAACACCTCAACATGTCCTCAAGTATCAAATAGTTCGCTCAGACTGACCGTCTGTTTGCGGATGGAAGGCTGTACTAAAATGAAGTTTAGTACCTAATGCATCTTGCAATTTCTTCCAGAATCGCGAGGTAAATCTTGGGTCTCTATCTGAAACAATGGAACTCGGTACACCGTGCAGTCTTACAATCTGCGACACATACAATTCGGCGAGTTTGTCAAGCGAATAGTCGGTACGTACCGGCACAAAATGAGCTGATTTAGTCAGTCTATCAACGATAACCCAAACGGCATCTTTCTTACTAGGTGTCATAGGGAGACCAGATACAAAATCCATGGTGATTCTATCCCATTTCCATTCGGGTATCATGATTGGCTGAAGCAATCCGGATGGAACCTGGTGCTCAGCTTTCACCTGTTGACAGATTAAGCACTTGGAGACAAATTCGGATATATCTCGTTTCATGCCAGGCCACCAATAGAACTGTTTCAAATCATTATACATTTTCGTGCTACCCGGGTGTATCGACATTCGGCCATTATGGGCCTCACTCAGAATCATTTGTATCAAATCTGAGTTCATTGGAACACACAATCGACTTTTATACTTCAGACAGTCATTTGCATCTATCTGGAAATCTGATTCTGTAGCGTTTTCACACTGAATCCGAATAGCAACTAGCTTTTCGTCAACTTTCTGGGCATCGCAAATTTGCTGAATAAACATCGGTCTTGTTTGAAGCTCGGCTATTATCGAACCATCCTCAGACATCGTCATCCGTGCGTTTAACGCACGCAGAGCAAATAAGGATTTTCGACTCAACGCATCCGCAACAACATTAGCCTTCCCCGGATGGTAGTCAATCACTAGATCATAGTCTTTCAGCAATTCTAACCATCGGCGTTGTCTCAAATTTAGATCTTTCTGAGTCATTAAATATTTTAGACTTTTGTGATCTGAATAAACATGGCATTTTCGCCGAATAAATAGTGACGCCAAATTTTCAAAGCAAACACAATGGCTGCCAACTCCAGATCGTGCGTTGGATACTTTCTTTCATGCGGCTTCAATTGTCTTGAAGCATAGGCTATCACTTTGCCTTCTTGCATTAGAACACAACCCAACCCACTTAAAGATGCATCACTAAAAATAGTAAACTCTTTACCCGATTCAGGCTGAGTCAACACTGGAGCCTCGGTTAAAAGGGCTTTCAACCGCTCGAAACTCTTCTGGCATTTTTCTGACCACTCATATTTGACATCTTTCTGTAGTAATCTCGTCAAAGGTGCGGCTATCACGGAAAAACCTTTTACAAATCGTCTATAATATCCCGCGAGGCCTAGAAAACTTCGGATCTCCGAAACCTTCTTTGGTGGTTTCCACTCGAGTATAGCTGCTATCTTGTTTGGATCCACCCGAACACCTGACACTGAGACGACATGACCCAAGAAGCTAACTTCATTCATCCAGAACTCACACTTACTGAACTTTGCATATAACCGTTGATCTCTCAAAGTTTGTAGTACCACTCTCAAATGCTCAGCGTGTTCCGCTTCATTTTTAGAGTAGATCAATATCATCAATAACACTACTACAAACCGATCCAAAAACCGTCGGAAGACCCGGTTCATTAGATCCATAAAAACGGCAGGTGCATTAGTAAGCCCAAAAGGCATAACCAAAAACTCATAGTGCCCGTACCTCGTTCGAAATGCCGTCTTTGGCACATCGGAATCTCTGACTCGTAATTGATAATAGCCCGATCTCAAATCTATTTTCGAAAACACTGAAGCCCCCTTTAACTGATCAAATAAATCATCGATCCGAGGTAACGGGTATTTATTCTTTATGGTCACCTTATTTAGTTGCCGGTAGTCGATACACATTCGCATTGTCCCATCTTTCTTTTTCACAAATAAGACTGGTGCTCCCCACGGGGAAAAACTCGGCCGTGCGAAACCCCTCTCTGTCAATTCTTGCAACTGTGCTTTCAATTCCTTTAATTCAGTAGGCGCCATTCGGTACGGAGCTATCGAAATTGGGGTCGCATCCGGCACTAATTCAATGCCGAACTCAATCTCTCGTACTGGGGGTAAGCCCGGTAGTTCTTCAGGAAACACATCGGTGTATTCACATACAACTGGTACCGACTCCATTAGTTTCTCGGACAGTTTATTATCCAGTACATAAGCCAAATAGGCCTCATACCCCTTTCTCACATACTTTTGGGCTACCATTGAGGATATCGCTGTAGGCAACTCATTTACATCACCGGATTTTATCCTGATTGTCTCACCGTTTCGGCATTTCAAATCAATAAGCTTTCTTTTGCAATCCACCACTGCCTCATGTGAAGTTAACCAATCCATACCCAAGATTATATCAAATTCATCGAAGGGCAACAACATCAAGTCAGCTGGAAAGCAATAGTCTCGTACCCTCAATGGGCAACCTCTACACACTTTATTAACAAGCACACATCTACCCAAAGGGTTGGACACACGAATTACGAACTTGGTAGACTCAACTAGCAGAGTCTTACCAAATTTTAAAGTTTCACAAACATAAGAATGAGTCAAACCAGGATCAATTAGTGCAATCACAGTAGTATCAAAAAGAGTGAAAGTACCGGTAATGACGTCGGGGGAGGAAGCATCCTCTCTAGCTCGCGCAGCATATGCTCTAGCCGGAGCTCTAGCCTCAGATCGATCTGTAGCATTCGTCGTTCCTTTCTGGCTACCACCTACATTGCCTGAATGTCTGGGTGGTCTACCTCGCATTGGCACGTTGCTCGGTGTAGTGTTCTGAACTGCATTCTGCTCAGCTAACTTTGGACACTCTCTGATAAAATGACCTGACGATCCACACTTATAGCAAGACCGATCATGGAATCTACAACTCCCCGAGTGCCATTTCCCACAGTACTTGCATTCAACTCTATTTTGTGGAATGTTACCAACACTGGCTATCGAGGTAGCCCGGGAGCTCCTAGGAGGTCGATCCCGTCTAGGCGGATCTGTAGTAGTTTTCTGTCGGCTGTAGTCATTTCTGGGCTTCTTGCTCGTGGAATGAAAGACTATGCCCGAGGACCTCTTTCGGATGTCTCTGGCTTCGGTATCAGCCTTTCTTTTCTCCTTCCCGAGCTCCTCAGCTTTGCAAGCTCTCTCAACTAAGGTTACAAATTCTTGGATTTCAAGAACGCCAACAAACATCTTTATATCTTCATTTATGCCGTCTTCGAATCTTTTACACATAATGGCTTCAGTAGAGACACACTCTCTAGCATAACGGCTGAGCCTGACAAATTTTCTTTCATACTCCGTTACAGTCATTCGTCCTTGTTTCAGCTCAAGGAACTCTTTTCGTTTTTGATCAATAAATCTTTGACTAATATACTTCTTGCGAAATTCAGTTTGGAAGAAATCCCATGTCACTTTTTCTTTCGGAACCACTGATACTAGTGTATTCCACCAGTGATATGCAGTGTCCCGTAATAAGGATATAGTACACTTCAAGCATTCATCCGGAGTACAAGACAGCTCACCAAGTACCCGAATAGTGTTATCAAGCCACATTTCGGCTCTCTCAGCATCATCATTGTCATTGGCTTTAAATTCTTCGGCCCCATATTTTCGAATTTTGTCAACTGGGGGCCTACTAGATCTCATTGGATCTATCACTGGGGGAGCTAGAGGATCCGGAGTTGGATTATTCGGGGGCGGAGGTTGGGGCACAGCCGGGTTATTTTGAATAAATTGGGCAAACCATTCGTTCATCATCCGATAAAAGGCTTGTTTAGTTTCTCCTTCGTGGCTACCCGAAACAGGTCGAGAGTCTATCGGCGCTGATCCGTGGGTACGGTCAGGCGCCACGCTCTCCACATCGTCAGCCACAGCTCTTTCTGGTTCAGAGTCCATTTACTATACAAAACAAAAATTCAGGCTGTCAGAAGTCACCACACTATCAACATATAACCACAGGCATGTATAGCTAGACTCACACGCGCCACGGTAGTCCTAGAATCGACTAAACCTGGCTCTGATACCAATTAAATGTAACACCCCGTACCCGGTACCGTCGCCGGAGTTGAGCAAGAGGCATTACTAGACTTGACTATAAGTTCAAAACATAATATTCTTAAAGCTGTCAAACTGTGCTATGCCGACTAATTTGGCTATAACTCGAGTTACAAAATTCGAAATCCAGATCCGTAAATTTTCCTTGAAAGTAGACTCACATATCTATTCACCATAATTTTTCTAGAATTTTTCATGTGGCCAATTAGTACAGTTTATTTCTCAAAGTTACCCTTATTACACTGCTGGACTGCTCTGACCTGTCCCTATAAAACTGCAGTTATCTGATTGCACAATTTTCCATGATGTTCTTGTTTATACCAATGAAAAATAGACTCATTTAGGATTCTACACATATATACCATGACTCCTAATTATTTTTTTACAATTTTTGACAATTTTCCAAAACAAAACAGTAGCTCACGAATTCTTTTAGAGCAGGTCTCATTAAAACTTGATTATCTCATATATACAAATCCTTTATCTACTCTATTTCTTCCATGCAAAAATAGACACACTAAGGTTCAATTTCATAACTCACCCACCTCCAAATTCAATATACCCTATTTTTGGAGATTTTCTAACTCACGCCACTGCTACTACTACACGCTGTTTTATTGCATTCTTAAAAATAAACTAGCTTCTACCCGAACCTCCTTACTTCTTAATTACAAGGATTCAATTTATACTCATACATTTCCTTAATAAAACGATTATCTTGTTTAAGAATGCATGGACATTGCCACCATGAATCAACTTACATCAAATCACACCAACGTACTTAACAAAAATTTAGCCATTTTCGCATGGCTATTCTTTTAGTGTTTACACGTAAACCGTAAAATTTCCCTCAAACAAAACCAAGCCTATCCTATACATGCCTTCGTTTAAAACCAACTCAAAATGAAGGAGTACCCAAAATGTAGGTTGATAGTGTGAGCGACTTTCCAACGATCCCGGTGAGCTTGTGGCTTGCTCCTAATCTATAAAACAGAGGAAACATCTCACACGATTAAGCTTACTAGCTTAGTAAGTCCCAACTCATAGAAATTAGAACATTTAATTATTTACGAAAATAAAACAATCCACATATGGCATTCTACATAAGCAACTAAGCAAATAGTTTACACAAGGCCGAAAATTAATAATTCAATAACCTACTTTCTTAACAGTTATACATGCAAATCAATTGTCCCATAATAGCATGTTCTAAGGTCGACTTCCGTCAATTACGTTGATCAATGTCGATTTGGTACAAGTAATATTTAACATAACATACCTCACATACTTACCCGAACCGTATTCTCGACAATTTAGCTCTAAATTGTCTTGACAAGGACTAAATCCCTCTTAGGTAAATTACATCACCGGCATCAAGCCTGCTAGGCGTAAAAGCCTGAAAAGTAACACCGGCGCAAGGCCTGCTAGGCGTAAAGCCCGATAAATAACACCGGCACGAGGCCTGCTAGGCGTAAAAGCCCGATAACTAACACCGGCACGAGGCCTGCTAGGCATATAAGCCCGATAATTAACACCGGCACAAGGCCTGCTAGGCTCGAGGCCCGATTGTCAGAATATTTTACATGCTTTTCACATTTTCACCATACATATCGAATCATATACATTTATTCCCATTGCATTTAATAAGTTTGAAATCAATCAATTCATCATTATCGCAATCGACCAACTCATGGTTTACATCAAGCTTATACAAATTATATCCTTCACTAGATGTAAATGATCTCTAAATATAAAGTAGCTCAAGAACTCACTTATTCACCTTGCATGAGCCCAAATAATTTCTATCACATTCTCAACATAAATAATCAACCAATATGTCAATATACATTCGGCCATGATGTAATTTGACATTAACATTTATAAATTTTTAATAGTCAAGATAACCATAATTAACTCTTTGACATGATTTAACTAAAGGACTTACCTCGATTGTCGATATGCTTAAAATATTCTGCTATTCGGTCACCTTAGCCTTCCCTCGATCAAGTTCTTTCTTCTTTTGACCCCGATCTATGAATATCAAGTAAGTTTTATTTACATCCATTCTATCCATTTGCTCAACTCCAGATGCACTAATTTAAAACAGTAATCATACCAAAAATTCAAACACTCAACTTATTCAATTTAATCCGTAATGTACCACGATGCAAAAAAAAAACACTACACATTGAGGTTTCTCCTCAATGGCCGAATGGTCATTAGACTCTTATGAGTCTCCAAAGTCTTCCCTTTTATCATTTTAATCCTTCTCACGTTTAATTTAGGCAATTGACCTCTCTCATCATTTTACCCAATAATCCTATCTAATATACTCATTCATCCTTGACCGATTTCACAATATATATATATATATATCCTAGTATCAAATTTATAGAAAAATTTCATGAACAATCTTCTTCACTTTAGGCCGAAAATAAGGCACCATCATGCATAAATTAAAACAATCTTTTTACACTCTTAACTACTTCTCTTATAATCGAATTTGTTAGCTCAATGTACCCATGTGTATTCTTCAAGATAAAACCGAACAACAAGCTACATGTTCACCATTTATAATCATCCATTTAACCGAATAACTAGAGCATTTTTATGCTCAATTTCAAAGAAAAAAATAATTTCTATACTTCCCATATGATTGAAATCACAAGTCTTAAACTTATTTAAGTCTCATAAGTAATTCATATTGTTTATGAATCAATATTAAACATTTTTTTCTTCAAATCAAAATACCCACAAGAGTACTCCTCCTAGGCCGAATATTAACATGCCAAAAATCAAGATTATTAACATGATTTCCTTTGCATTCAAAGTAACCGAATTCAATATGTAAAATTTTTCCATACTCAAGCTAAACTACTCACCTTACTACCACATGCAAGCCGAAACAATGGAGGATTTCAAGTTTTCTTCTCCTCTTTCAATTTGAATCCGTGAAGAAGGTAGGGAGAGAAGAGAAATTAAAATGGAAAATACTTCTTTTTTTGTTTCTAATTTCCTAACACATATTAGCATGCTCATTATAATAATACATCTTTAGCTACAAAATACTAAAACTACTATTTTCATAGCATGCTTGCCGTCCACCATACTAATTTGTGGGGAACTTGACATGCAAGTCCTCCCAAGCAAGAGAAAAGATCAATTTACCCCCCCTTTTTACTAGCTAAAATCGGCCATGAGAGAAAGAAGGAGATTGTGGCATTATCGTATGTTTTATTTAACATGCACACTAACATCATTTCTTTATAAAATACTAGCATAAGCATAAAAAAAAATATAATTAAACTAACACATATACCCATCTAACTTAGCCCATTGCCGTCCATTCCCTATGGTAATTGGCTAATTGCCCTTTTTAGGACACTCACTTAAAAAGCCATAAGCAATTTGGTACATTACACTTTAGCATGCAACATTTACGTTGTCGCGATTATATCCTTTTTATCAAATTAAGTACTCAAACGATAAATCTCTTCTACGAAACTTTCACCCATATTAATTTACATATAATAAACATAAAAATAAATTATTAGAATATTACTCGGGCTCGGATTCGTGGTCCCGAAACCACCGTTCCGATTAGGGTCAAAATTGGTCTGTTACATTGTGTAAAAATTTCGTTAAGAACTTTTATCGTTTGCTTGCTTAATTTGATAAAAATGACTAAATCGCGTAAAGGGTAAAACTTGAGTTCTAATAGCTAAATGTGTCTAATAGCCATGGAACCTTAAAGTGGAGGTCCTTAAATGGTAATTAGACCATTAGTGTGTTAGTGTACATTTATGAGATTGGTTTACTTGAAATTTGTAATATGTTATAAGGTTATAAAAGTAAATTAATTAATAAAGGTTAATTATAATAAAACAAAAATTTCTATCATCTTCCATTATCAATCTTTCAACCGAAATTTCAAAGAATAACAGCCATGGGAGTGTGCTAGGGTTCGGCTACTTTAAAGCTTAAATTGGTGAGTATTTTTGTCTCGTTTTTAATGATTTCTATGTTTTCAGAGTCGCTGTAGCTTAATCTAGCTAGCCCAGGGACTAATTTGCAAAAATGTTAAAGGTTTAGGGTTTTTTTCATTGATGAATGTGTGTATTTTGATGTTTGATGATAGAAAATGAATGGTTGTTGTTAGATAAACAACATTTGTTAAGTGATTTTTGATAAAGATTGTCAATTAGGGATTTATTTGTGAAATATGAAAATTTTGTGGTAGAAATATGAAATAAATGAAAAATATGGGCCACTATGTCAATAAGGGAAATTTGGCTAGCATGGGTATAAGTTGAATTTCATGAATTTGTATTTTTATGAACTAGAGACTTAATTGTAAAGATGTTGAAATATTAGGGGAAAAAGTGTAATTTTTCCATAATATACTTTTTGGGCTAAATTGAATAGAATGATAATTGAATAAGTGAAATTTGATATTATATAGATCAAGAAAAATGAAGTTCGGATCTAGATCAAGGGAAAAATTAAAGTATTGGACTAGTCGATCCTGTTCCGACATTTTTGTAATCGAGGTAAGTTCGCATGTTAATAATCATTATTATAATTGTGTTTTAAATGCTTTATTATTGAATTCATTTTGAATACGATCTTACGGATATGATCGATGAAGATTTAGAAATGTGAAATCCCAGTTGAACCTTAGGAATAGATTAGGATACAAATGACATGTCATTAGGGGTTATGTGTTTTGGGTGCTGGTCCGTACGTTCTACCGGTGGCTGAGTTCTCCGGCATGTGTTACGGATTCTCTTCAGCTTGTGTGAGTAGCACCGTGTAGTTACGTCTTGACCATCAGCTTGTGTGAGCAGACCCGTTGATAGCTCGAGAGTGAGCATTATATGAGATATGAGATTGAGATAGCTTCGACTATGTATTGGCACTAAGGGTGCGAGATTCCCAAGTACCCGATATTATTCCAAATGGTTCAACGGGTATATCAAGGATATGGATGAGTATGAAATTGATACGAGTTGGTACATGTATGTACATGAAACATACTAGCATTGAATCAAAGAAACTTGTGAATTTCATATCTAATCTTCTGAATGAGTATGTGATAGGTTTGTGGATCAACATGAGTTATATTATGATATGTTTAATTGCTTAAATTGTGTATATATGGTAAGTTAAGTTTATTACTATACGAACTTACTAAGCTTTATAGCTTACTCTGTTTACTTTTCCGTGTTTTATACTGGTTTCGAAGTATGCTCGAATTTGGGAGTTGTCTGAGATCTCATCACACTATCCAGCTGTCGTTTTGGTACTTTTGAACATGTGATTTTGGTTATATGGCATTTATGGGAGTTATGGTCATTATGGTCTATATGTTGGTAATGGATTTAGCCAATTGATTTGATACGAACTCACCTAAGAAGACTGTGACGGAGGTCAACCAAGACCCAATCGAGTTACCTAATGGACCAATTACGCGTGCCCGTGCTAAACAATTCAAAGATGCCGCGTCGACTTTGGTGGCACAAATTAGGAATACAGATAGAAAAGAGCCCAAGAACATGCTGAACTCTTACAATTTATTTGAAGTTGAATATACTAGCTAGTCCGACTGCTAGTTTATTTAACACTTTATTACGCATGTTTGATTTATTTTCAGTCATTTATTAGTTTGCTGAATTTTCTTATTTCATGTTAATTTATCTAGATAAGTACGAGTTTTTAAATATTTTTTTTGTCAAAGCTGAATATTAGTGTGTTTTGTTAACCTTTTTGATTTTTATCTAGTGCTTAAATAAAATGTTTAAAGTTTGTTCAGGTGAATTTTATTGATGGTAATTCATGTGTTTATAGGTACCACCCAATGTGGAATTATGCACGGTTGAAAGAGCACTGCTTGGTGGCTAAATTAATTTGGACACATTGGAGCATGAAGGCCGAAATTCATGAAGGGAGAATGTGGGATTAAAATAATGCAATGTG
Source organism: Gossypium australe (assembly GCA_005393395.2). NCBI lineage: Eukaryota > Viridiplantae > Streptophyta > Magnoliopsida > Malvales > Malvaceae > Gossypium > Gossypium australe. The sequence continues at coordinate 105,132,627 of CM016621.1, read as the reverse complement.
TTGGATGGCAATGGGTCTTATGGTGTTGGTTGAAACAAAATTGGAATATTATGGGTGGAGCTTTGAGATACTAAAATATTGAAGCATGCTTGGGTAGGGTATAATAAAATAAACAAAAGCTTGAGCAAGGGAATTGGGTGCATGGACGGCAACAAAGGGGATTAATGGGTGATTAATGGATGGTAACACTTTTGAATAAACAAATAAGGAGAACATTGGGACAATTTTAATGGGGATGATAGTGGAGATGCATGGACACTTTTTGAATAAACAAGGAAGCTATTTTATTCTAGCATGGATGGCAACAAGGCACCAAGGAACTCATTGATTATTTTATTCAAGCATGGACGGCATGGTGGAGCTTAATGTTAAGGCACAAAGGAGCTCATTGTTATTCAAGCATGGACGGCATGGTGGAGTTTAATGTTATTTTATTCAAGCATGGACGGCATGGTGGACAAAAGGTTTATGCTTCCATGAACTTACTGATCACAAATCATGGATTGAATTAAATAAACCATGAACATTAGCTAGTGGAGCAAACGACACAACTATGAAGCTATAAACAATTAAGACATGTGCTTGTGTGAAACATTAAAAAAATATAGAGCATGTGTGTGGCTAGTGGGGGATGGACGACAATATTGGAATGAGAATAAGAATATTATGGATGAGTGGAAGCATGGATAAATGGGAATGTTTGACATGAATAAACAAGTTGGAAATTTGCAAGTGTGTGGGAAATTAGTGGAAGCCTATGAATTAAATATGGACGGCAAAGTTATCTTTTCCATGAGAACTTTAAAAATGTTTTCTATAAATAGTTTGTGTCTGGTCAGTTGTAAGGAACTTTTTGAATTTTCATGAATGAATATTTTCTTTTGGTGAGTTTAATTCACTCTCCTAATTCTTCAAGGTTCGAATTGACTTATCTAGTTTCTAGTGGCGTCATTCTACCCTTGTTTCGAACTTATCATCCTTTGGGTGTGGCGTTCATTTATCTGTACCGTTGGTTCCTATCTTGCTAGATAGTGGGTCTCGATTTATTCAAACTCCTTTCATTCATTTGAAGCTTATAAGATTTGGGTCTTTAATATATATATTAAAGGTTCTTTCTTGCTTCAAAACCGAATCCATCCCAATCCCTTAATTATTTTATTTTCTAAACTATTATCCTTAAATTACCCCTCTTGTTATCTATAACGAAAAACTACCTAATTTACGATCGGGCAACATTAAATTAGGCACGTTTTGATCAACTCGAGTCTTTCCGAGTAAGTTAAAAATATATATATATATATTTGTTTGTCGTAATATCTGGATTTTCAAACTCTTTATAATTCATCACCTCTACTATCGAGTCTTACTTTCCGACGCCACCTACCAACCTTTCTACCCTTTTAAAGCCTACCTTTTTTTTTTCGAAACAATTTTACCCTTTTTACCTCCTTGAAACAACCTACGAGTTGCTAATAAGTTGAAGGCAACCTTCTAAAATCTAGAGGAGTGAATTCGAGCGGTAAAAGGCAAGAGAGATTTCATTGAAAGAAAAGCAGAAATTGAGTGAAAATATGAGTGTGAGTGTTAATAATTATTTCCTTGTCAGTGAACAAGTGAAGATTGTAGTGAGGTTTCATTAATCTTGTTTAACATGTCTAGGAGTCCCGAACGACGAATAGTAAGTAACGAAGCATCAGATGCCACCGGGGGTGGAAGAGGATTGCAACCCCGAAGGAATGATCCTGAAGGAAGAGATCCTAATTTGCAAACTGTAATGCGAGAAATCACACGTTTGTTCCAATCAATGAACGAGCGATTGGACCGAAGAAATGAATGGAGACCTCGAGCAAACACCCCTCCAATTCCTAGAAGGGGACAAGAACAACCTTGGTTACATGATAACGACATCTACGAACCGAGTGAAGCTGACAGCAATCCAGCTTTCGAACACAATGAGCGGAGAGGAGGTCCATGAGTCCGTGATCGAAGAGATTGAGAATAGGCTGATGATGACTTGAAAAATTTTAAAATGGCAATTCCTGCATTCCAAGGGCGGTCCGATCCGGAAGCCTACCTTGAGTGGGAAAAGAAGGTGGAGTTAATCTTCAAATGCCATAATTACTCAGAAAATAAGAAGGTGAAACTTGCTGCCATCGAATTTTCTGATTATGCCATTATTTGGTGGGATCAATTAACAACGAGCCGAAGACGGAATGGTGAATGTCCAATATCTACGTGGGCAGAAATGAAGGCACTAATGCGGAAAAGATTCATCCCAACTTACTATCACCGCGAATTGCATCAAAAGTTGCAAAGCCTAACTCAGGGTCATCGTAGCGTGGAGGATTACTACAAGGAAATGGAAGTGGCCATGATCTGAGCCAATGTAGATGAAGAACAAGAAGCCACAATGGCACGCTTTAGTGCTGACCTTAATCGAGATATCGTAAATGTTGTAGAACTACACCATTACATCGATATCATCGATATGGTTCACATGGCAATAAAGGTCGAAAAGCAGCTAAAACGAAAAGCTACGTCTAGAGCAATCCCCCATAATGCTTCAACATCTAAGTGAGGGCAAGTGACCAACAAACGGGACATATCGAGCCGAACCAAAGAAGCAAGTGGCGCACCTAAGTTTAACAAGCCAAGCGGTGAGACGAGCAAGGGAAAAATGGAAGCTATTTCGAATCGATCCCGAGACATTAAGTGTTTCAAATGGTTGGGTCGAGGCCACATTGCAAGTCAATGTCCAAACCAAAACACTATGTTTATTCGAGATAATGGCGAGATTGAATCTGAAAGTGAAAGGGAAGATGATGCCAGTGAGACGTCCCAAGACGAGGAAGAAGTAGAGCAAGACGAAAATGGAGAGATCTTAGTGGTAAAAAGGAGTCTTAGCTTACAAGGCGTCGAAAATGAACAACAACGCGAAAACATCTTCCATACACGTTGCCAAGTACAAGAGAAGATTTGCTACGTCATTATTGACGGCGGAAGCTGTACTAATGTAGCCAGCACCATATTGGTGGAGAAACTCGGATTGACTACCACCAAACATCCCCATTCGTATAAGCTGGAATGGCTTAAGGACGGGGGAGAACTTAAGGTCACAAAACAAGTTTTGGACTCCTTTGCAATAGGGAAGTATCAAGATGAGGTCTTGTGCGATGTGGTACCGATGCAAGCGGGACATCTCCTGCTTGGGCGACCTTGGCAATTTGACAAGCGAGCGATCCATGATGGCTACACTAATCGGTACACTTTCAAATACTTGGGCCGGAACGTGACACTAGCTCCGCTAACACCCAAGCAAGTTTACGACGATCAATTGAAGATGAAGGCATCAATTGAAAAATCAAAACAAAGTGAGCGGAAAAATGAGAAAGAAAAAGAAAAGAAGAAAGGCAAAAGAATGAGTGATAAAAAAAGAGAGTTCGAACACAAAGAAAAGGAAACGAAAGACGAAAGTGAAAAAGAAAGTTTTTATGTTAAAGAAAAAGATGTCTGAAAGTCTATGTTGCTAAAACAGCCTCTGTTGGTACTTAATTACAAGGAAAGTCTCTTCGGAACTAACGATTTTGATAACCAGTTACCTTCCCCTGTTTTGTCTTTGTTACAGGAATTCCGAGACATATTCCCGGAAGAGATTCCAAGTGGGTTGCCTCCTATTCGTGGAATAGAACATCAGATAGATTTTGTGCTGGGAGCCGCGATTCCAAATAGACCAGCTTACCGAAGCAATCTAGAAGAGACGAAGGAACTTCAAAGACAAGTGAATGAACTTCTTGAAAAGGGCTATGTACGCGAGAGTTTAAGCCCTTGTGCTGTGCCCGTCTTGTTAGTTCCCAAGAAAGATGGAACATGGAGGATGTGCGTCGATTGCCGAGCCATCAACAAGATCACGATCAAGTACTGACACCCTATCCCGTGATTGGATGACATGCTCGACGAATTGAGTGGAGCGAGCTAATTTTCAAAGATCGACCTTAAAAGCGGATATCATCAAATACGTATGCGCGAGGGTGACGAGTGGAAGACTGCTTTCAAGACGAGGCAAGGACTCTATGAATGGCTCGTTATGCCATTCGGGCTAACAAATGCCCCAAGCACGTTCATACGACTCATGAACCACGTGTTGCGATCATTCATCGGTAGATTTTGTGTCGTATACTTTGACGACATACTTGTCTATAGTAAAACTTTAGATGAGCACGTGAAACATTTAAAGTCTGTTCTAGAAGTTCTGCGAAAGGAAACCTTATATGCAAATTTGCAGAAATGTGATTTTTGTACTAACAAAATTGTGTTTTTAGGATTTGTTGTTAATCCGGAAGGCCTTGAAGTTGATCAAGAGAACGTTAAAGCAATCCAAGAATGGCCCCGTCCGACAAATATTTCCCAAGTTTGAAGCTTTCATGGGCTGGCTAGTTTTTATCGACGGTTCGTACCGAACTTCAGCACGTTGGCCGCACCATTAACTGGTGTAATCCGTAAGAATTCTAATTTTTTTTGGGGGAGAAGAACAAGAGAAAGCATTTTTGAAAATTAAAGACTGTTTGACTCAAGCACCATTATTAGCTTTACCAAACTTTGGCAAAACTTTCGAGTTAGAATGTGATGCCTCAGGGTTAGGTATTGGCGCTGTACTTATGCAAGACGGACGCCCCATTGCGTACTTCAGCGAAAAGCTCAACGGTGCTGTCTTAAACTACCCGACATATGATAAGGAATTTTATTCTCTAATTCGAGCCTTGGAAACATGGCAACACTACCTACTGCCCAAAGAATTCGTGATTCATACCGACCACGAGTCATTGAAGTATTTAAGGGGGCAGCATAAACTCAACAAGCGACACGCTAAGTGGGTAGAATTTCTTGAATCATTTCCTTATGTCATTAAATACAAAAAAGGTAAGGAAAATGTAGTTGCCGATGCACTATCCCGAAGGTATGCCTTGTTAAATGTGTTGGATTCTAAATTGATGGAGTTTGTATTTCTTAAGGACCTATATGCGAATGATATTGACCTTGGTGAATTTTTCAAGTTATATGAAAAAGGATCCTACGAGAAATATTACCGCCATTACGGATATCTATTTCGAGAAGGTAAACTATGTATTCCGCAAGGATCTGTGCGAGAGGTGTTAGTAGATGAGGCTCATAGTGGCGGACTGATGGGACATTTCGGAGTTGCTAAAACTTTAGCCACCCTCCAAGAGCACTTCTTTTGGCTTAAGATGCGACGAGATGTAGAACAATATTGTGGGAGATGCGTTACCTATAAAAGGGCTAAATCTCGAACTAATCCTCACGGTTTGTATAAACCTTTACCCATTTCTGAAACTCCTTGGACTGATGTTTCTATGGATTTTGTACTCGGCTTGCCAAGAAGCAAGAATGGACGAGACTCGATATTTGTGGTTGTGGATAGATTCTCTAAAATGGCTCACTTTATAGCATGCCATAAAACTGATGATGCTGTGAATATTGCTAATCTTTTTTTTAAAAAAGTTGTTAGGTTGCATGGCATGCCTAAGACGATTGTAACAGTCTGATTTTGACCCTAATCGAAAACGTGGTTTCGAGACCACAAATCCGAGTCCGAATAATATTTTAAAATCACTTTCCGTATTTATTATGTGTGAATTTTGTTTGTGTTAAATTTTCGTGACTTAATTTTGTCGTTTAGGTGTCCGATTAAATAAAAGGACTTAATCGCGTAAAATATAAAAGTTACTAACTATAGTGAAAGGTGCTAATGTGATAGTGGCTTTTTAATATGAGGTACTAAAATGGCAATTAACCCCTTTTTGCTTATAGTGGACGACAAAATGATTTTACACCATGCTTTTATATGTTATTTTTTTTAGATTAAAGTTATATAATATATTATAATTAATAATAAAAAAACAACATTGGTTTTATCATCTTTTGTAATTGTTTCTTCCACCGAATAACAAGAAAAGAAAAACAAAGTTGAAGTTTGATAATTTCGGCACTTAAAGCTTAAATTGAATATGTTTAGATCAAGAATAAAGAAAAACTGACTTGGATCGGGGGAAGGCAAAAGTTATCAAATAGTCGGCTGTTATCGTCCAAAAATTTCCGAGGTAAGTCTGTAAGCAATTTAATATCGTTAATGTCAATTATAATTTTGAATACATGTTGAATTATGGAATTTTAGTTATGAATTTAGTGAAAGCCGAATGTGGATAGACATTTTATTAAGAAGTGTTGTTAAATTTTAATTGAATTGATAAGTGATTTTAATAGTGAAATGTAGTTATATTTAATTGAAGTTGATATGTGAAAGTGATATGAATTATGTGTGAGATGTGATATTGGTAATATGTACTGTGTATGAATTGGTTTATTTATATTGATACTCGGGCTCCGAGCCTAGCAGGCCTTGTGCCGGTGAAGTGTATCGGGCTTATTGCCTAGCAGGCCTTGTGCCGGTGAAGTGTATCAGGGTTATTGCCTAGCAAGCTATATGCCGGTGATCAAATTTCAGACCTCAGGTCTAGCAGGCTTAGTGCCGGTGTGTATTTCAGGCTTGGATGTCTAGCAGGCTTAATACCGGTGATGTAATGTAAATAGAGAATTCATGAATCACTTACAAGGTGGAAAATAATTACTACAATAAGCCAAATGCTCAGGTAAGTATAAATTTTCATAGTTACAAGGAATAAGGTAAGTTATCATATTTCCATTCGAATTAAATAAGATGTGTTGTAGTTGAAGCTTTCAGTGAGATGCTAATATGTGCATTTGATCTTACCAATAATGAGCATGATATATTTCTTGGAATTTAAGCTTGGTTATGCCTTTGAGATTCGGCCATATGTGTAAATGTAAAATGTGAGAATGATTGGATATGTTTATATATGTGTATAACTGATTTCATTTGTGGTTAAGATGTATATTATACTTAATTGGGTTGGAATGTGCAAATTCCTATCGTATTTAGGTATTTCGAAGAGTTGCATGCTTACGGTAAGAAATGATAATTGTTAAGTTAAGTAAGGTAATGGCATTCGGCTATAAGGAACTTATAAGTTAAATTATTTATACTCAGTGTAATAAACCAATTGTTTTAAAAGCTTGAATGTTTGAATGCTATATTATAATTGCTTAAGACTTACTAAGCTAGTAAGCTTACTCTGTGTGTGTTCATTATCTGTTTTATAGATTCAGATCAAGTTACGAGTTCAGGGGATCGTCATTGAAGTCATTAACACTATCGGCTCACTTTGGTATCTTTAAAGTTTGGACTTTTGAACTTAAGGCATGTATAGGCTAGTTAAATTTTTGAATGTTATTTTGTTAATGTATAAAAGCCATGCGAAATTGGCTTGTTTTAAATGTTAATGTTTGATGGTTTATTAAATCTTTGGCATAATATGCGTTTGTGTTATGCTTGGGAGATGAATGTGGCTTTGATGCATGTTCTTCATGATTATATGATTCGGTAATGAATAATGAAAATGTTTGAGATTATTTCAGGTTGAACATTGGAGAGTTAAATTGAGAACCGCTTATATGGTAAAGAATTAGTTGTACATATGTATTTTGGATTAGTTATAGAGCTTTTGTGTTTGGGATGTTAATTAATGATCCTGGTGATTGTGAATCTTCAATTTGGCTATGGTAAAATGAGCGTAAATTAGAGATTATTTCAATTATATGTGGTTATATGAGATGTTTATTTATGTGTAATATATATATATATATATATATATATATATATATATATAGGTATGCCTATTATGTCGTGTGGATTTCTTAACATAGATTAACATGCATAACTTGTGAATTGGCATAGTCACAAAAACTTATTAATAAAATATGGTAATGTTAATTTGATATTCACGGTTTTATATGACTTTTGTTTTTAGAAATTTTACGCATGCTATATAGCATTAGGAGTATATTCGGTTATGCTATAATGTTCTAACGTCATTTATGTGAATAGATATTTAACAGGGTATCATGGGTCTATATGTTTTGATATACACATGTGCATAACTTATGATATGATATGCTGATATTCGACTAATGAAATAGATGTATCGACACGTATTTGAAATATAGATAAAGTGATTGATATAGACCTGGATATGTTTAAATGTTTGAATGTCATAGATTCGATGGTTAGATGGTTTTGATTTTAGAAGTATGAAATATGTATAATTTGGTTTTAGTATTTGAAGACTTGATCTAAAACCGGAATAAGTTGAGTAATGATGTAATTGAATTACGAGCATGATTTGTAATGTAAGTCTTGATTAGTATGAAATAAGAGTATGGGTTATGCATGAGCTATTTGTTGGATACTTAGAATCAAATATACATATTTGGTTTGATAATTAAATGAATCGTGAATGTGTATGAGATTGAAATGTTAAAGAGTTATAATTATAACCTGTTGTATGAATAGTTGTGAATGACTGTGATGAACTGAGTATAGTTCGGTAATACCCGTAACCCTAATTCAGCGACGGATATGGGTTAGGAGTGTTACATTTGATTGGTATCAGAGCTTATGGTTTAGTCGATTCTAGGACTATCGTAGCGCGTGTGAGTCTAGCTATACATGCCTTAAATTATAATGCGATAGTGTGATGACTTCTAACATCTGAATTGTGTTTTTATTTTGTAAATGGATCCCAATAGAGCCGTAGATGATGACGTTGAGAGCGTAGCGCCTAATCCCACGCATGGGACAGCGCCGATAGAGTCTCGACCTATCTCAAGTAGCCATGAGGGGGAGGCTAAGCGAGCCTTCTACTAGTTGATGAACAAAAGGTTTACTCAATATATCTGGACTAAACTGACTGTGCAACAACCTCTACCCCCGAATGATCCATCTCCGATACATATGATACCCCCGGTGTTAGATCCGATGAGATTTAGCAGGCTTTCTGTAGATAAAATCAGGAAACACGGGGCCGAAGAGTTTAAAGTTAATGATGATAATGATGCGGAAAGAGTTGAGCTGTGACTTGATAATACTATCCGTGTGTTCGGTGAGCTATCATGTACTCCAAATGAATGTTTAAAATGTGCTATATCATTATTGCAGGGCACCGCATATCACTAGTGGAAAACACTAGTATCGGTGGACCTGAAAGAGAAAATGATTTGGGAATTCTTCCAGACTGAGTTCCATAAGAAATGTATCGGTTAGAGGTTCATTTATAAAAAACGTAAAGAATTTCTAGAATTAAAACAGGGTCGAATGACTGTTTCTGAGTATGAACTAGAGTTAGTGAGACTAAGTCAGTATGTTTGAGAAGTGTATGCTCCAAAGCTATAATGTGCAAAAGATTCAAAGATGGCCTTAATAGAGATATTCGTTGCTAGTTGGGATTTTAGAAATAAAAGAGTTCGTTATACTCGTTGACCGAGCTTGCAAGCTGAGGCATCCGGGAAGTTGTAGATTTAACGATAAAGCTTGCTTCAGATGTGGATCGCTTGACCATTTTATCAGAGATTGTCCTGAGTCCGTTGAGTTAGAGACTGTTCAGAATCTGGGATCTGATAGTGCACTTATGAGAGGTAGATCTTTAAAGAATGTAAGAAATGTCAGTGGTAGTCAGAGAACTATGAGAGACAGTGTTGTCAGATTCGAAGCTAGAACGCCTGTCAGAGCGTATGTTATCTGAGTTTGAGAGGAAGCTTCATCACTTGATGTAATAACTAGTACTTTTACTCTTTATGGTACTTCTGTGATTGCTTGAATAGGCCCTGGTTCTACGCATTCATACATGTGCATGAACTTAGTATTCAGTAAGACTTTGCCTGTAGAGTCTGCTCAGTTTACCATAAAAGTATCAAACTCCTTAGGTAAAAGTGTCCTGGTTGACAAAATATGCAAGAACTGTCCGCTAATGTTTTGAGATATCTGTTTCCCTGCTGATCTGATGCTCTTGCCATTTGATGAATTCTATATTATTCTGGGTATGAATTGGTTATTTGTGCATGATGCGGTTGCAAATTGCAAAAGAAAGGCGATAGATTTGAGATGTCTAAATAATGAGATTGTAAGGATTGAGTCGGATGATTTGAATAGATTGCCTGCTGTAATATCAGTATTGAAAGCTAAGAATTATGTGAAAAAGGGTTGTGAAGCATATTTTGCTTATGTGATTGATTCAAGAATATCTGAGAAGAAAGTTGAATCAGTGCTTATTGTTTGTGAGTTTTCTGATGTATTTCCTGAAGAATTACCTGGTTGCCTCTGATTAGTGAAGTTGAATTTGTTATCGATTTGTTGTGGTATTTGTAGACGATATCTTGATTTATTCACGTGATGAAAAGGGGCATGCTGAACATTTGAAAATTTTGTTGCAAACTTTGAGAGAAAAACTATTATACGCGAAATTCAGCAAATGTGAATTCTGGTTGTATGAAGTTAGTTTTTTGGGACATATTGTGTCAGCTTCTGGACTTCGAGTAGATCCAAGTAAGATTTCTGCTATTTTGAGTTGGAAACCTCCGAAGAATGTGTTTGCAGTTCGTAGTTTTCTAGGCTTAGCTGGTTATTACCACAGAATTTTAAAAGGATTTTCAGCGATAGTTACTCCGTTGACTAGACTGCTTTAGAAAGATGTCAGATTTGAATGGTCGGATAAATGTTAGGAAAGTTTCAATCAGTTGAAAACTCTGTTAACAGAAGCTCCAACGTTAATACAACCAGAATCGGGTAAATAATTTGTTGTATACAGTGATGCTTCATTAAATGGTCTGGGATGTGTTTTAATGCAGGAAGGTAAAGTGGTAGCTTATGCCTCGAGAGAGTTGAAGCCTCATGAAAAGAATTATCCTACACACGACCTTGAATTAGCTGCGATTGTGTTTGCACTAAAGGTTTGGCGTCATTATCTGTACAGTGAGAAATGTCACATATTTTCATATCATAAAAGTTTGAAATATTTGATGACTCAAAAAGATTTGAACTTGCGTTATAGAAGATGGCTTGAGTTATTGAAAGACTATGAGCTAGTGTTAGATTATCATCCGGGTAAAGCAAACATTGTTGCTAATGCATTAAGTAGAAAGTCATTGTTTGCATTACATGCTTTGAATGCTCAGTTAGACTTGTCTGCTGATAGTTCTGTAATAGAGGAATTGAGAGTAAAACCGATATATTTACAACAGATATGTGAAGCTTAGAAGTCTGCTAATGAATTACTAGTGAAATGAGCTCAGTGTGAAATGAATTTTGAATCTGAATTTCAAATTGTGGATGATTGTTTGAAATATCGGGATTGAATCTGTGTTCTAAGAAATCCAGGGTTGATCCAATTGATTTGAATGAAGCACATAATAGTCGTTTAACTGTTCATCTGGGAAGTACTAAAATGTACCATGATTGGAAGCAACACTACTGGTGGTCTGGTATGAAATGAGACATTTCTGACTTTGTTTTGAAATGTTTAGTTGTCAGCAAGTGAAAGTTGAACATCAAGTTTCGTCTAAATTGCTACATCTGATTCTGATTCTTGAGTGGAAATGGGATAGAGTGACGATGGACTTTATTTCTGGTTTGCCTTTGACTCCGAGAAAGAAAGATGCGATTTGGGTCGTAGTTGACCGATTAACTAAATCTGCCCATTTTGTTCCGGTAAGATCTGATTTCTCACTAGAGAGATTGGACGAGTCTTATATTAATGAGGTTGTGAGATTGCACGGGGTGCCACTATCTATTATGTCAGATAGAGATCCGAGATTTGCATCACGATTCTGGAAGAAATTGCAAGAAGCTTTGGGCACGAAATTACATTTCAGTACAATCTTTCATTCGCAAACAGATGGCCAATCTGAACGAACTATTCAAATTCTTGAAGATAAGTTAATGTGCTGTGTACTAGAGTTTGTGATTCATGGGAACAGTATTTGTCATTGATTGAATTTGCGTATAATAGTAGTTTTCAGATGAGTATCAAATGGCACCATATGAATCTTTGTACGGACGTAAAAGTCGTACACCTCTGTATTAGACTAAACTCAGTGAGAATAAGTTACACGGGGTTGATTTGATAAAGGATGCAGAATAGAAAGTGAAATTGATTCGAGATTGTTTGAAAGCAGCATCTGATCGTCAAAAGTCCTATGCAAACTTGAAATAAAAAAATATAGAATTTGGGATCAACGACAAAGTATTTCATGTTTCAATGTCTTGTAGATATCGATCCGATCTGTCACATGTGATTGCCCCATCTGAAATAGAAATCCAATCTGATATGGCATATGAAGAAGAACCGATCCGTATCTTAGCCCGTGAAGTGAAAGAATTGAGAAATAAGAAACTTTTTGTTAGTAAAAGTATTATGGAATCGACACGGAATAGAACAGGCAACATGAGAACTTGAAGACTCAATAAGACAACAATATCTGAGTCTGTTCAGCAGTAAGATTTTCGGGGACGAAAATCTCTAAGGGGGGATAGTTGTAACAGTCCGATTTTGACCCTAATCGGAAAAGTGGTTTCGGGACCACAAATCTGAGTCTGAATAATATTTTAAAATTACTTTCCGTATTTATTATGTGTGAATTTTGTTTGTGTTAAATTTTCGTGACTTAATTTTGTCGCTTAGGTGTCCGATTAAATAAAAGGACTTCATCGCGAAAATATAAAAGTTACTAACAATAGTGAAAGGTGCTAATGTGATAGTGGCTTTTTAATATGAGGTACTAAAAGGGTAATTAACCCCTTTTTGCTTATAGTGGACGGCAAAATGATTTTACACCATGCTTTTATATGTTATTTTTTTAGATTAAAGTTATATTATATATTATAATTAATAATAAAAAAACAACATTGGTTTTATCATCTTTTGTAATTGTTTCTTCCACCGAATAACAAGAAAAGAAAAACAAAGTTGAAGTTTGATAATTTTGGCACTTACAAGCTTAAATTGAATATGTTTAGATCAAAAATAAAGAAAAACGGACTTGGATCGGGGGAAGGCAAAAGTTATCGAATAGTCGGTTGTTATCGTCCAAAAATTTCTGAGGTAAGTCTGTAAGCAATTTAATATCGTTAATGTCAATTATAATTTTGAATACATGTTGAATTATGGAATTTTAGTTATGAATTTAGTGAAAGCCGAATGTGGATAGACATTTTATTAAGAAGTGTTGTTAAATTTTAATTGAATTGATAAGTGATTTTAATAGTGAAATGTAGTTATATTTAATTGAAGTTGATATGTGAAAGTGATATGAATTATGTGTGAGATGTGATATTGGTAATATGTACTGTGTATGAAATGGTTTATTTATATTGATACTCGGGCTCCGAGCCTAGCAGGCCTTGTGCCGGTGAAGTGTATCGGGCTTATTGCCTAGCAGGCCTTGTGCCGGTGAAGTGTATCGGGCTTATTGCCTAGCAAGCTATATGCCGGTGATCAAATTTCAGACCTCAGGTCTAGCAGGCTTAGTGTCGGTGTGTATTTTAGGCTTGGATGTCTAGCAGGCTTAATACCGGTGATGTAATGTAAATAGAGAATTCATGAATCACTTACAAGGTGGAAAATAATTACTACAATAAGCCAAATGCTCAGGTAAGTATAAATTTTCATAGTTGCAAGGAATAAGGTAAGTTATCATATTTCCATTCGAATTAAATAAGATGTGTTGTAGTTGAAGCTTTCAGTGAGATGCTAATATGTGCATTTGATCTTACCAATAATGAGTATGATATATTTCCTAGAATTTAAGCTTGGTTATGCCTTTGAGATTCGGCCATATGTGTAAATGTAAAATGTGAGAATGATTGGATATGTTTATATATGTGTATAACTGATTTCATTTGTGGTTAAGATGTATGTTATACTTAATTGGGTTGGAATGTGCAAATGCCTATCGTATTTAGGTATTTCGGAGAGTTGCATGCTTACGGTAAGAAATGATAATTGTTAAGTTAAGTAAGGTGATGGCATTCGGCTATAAGGAACTTATAAGTTAAATTATTTATACTCAGTGTAATAAACCAATTGTTTTAAAAGCTTGAATGTTTGAATGCTATATTATAATTGCTTAAGACTTACTAAGCTAGTAAGCTTACTCTGTGTGTGTTCATTGTCTGTTTTATAGATTCAGATCAAGTTACGAGTTCGGGGGATCGTCATTGAAGTCATTCACACTATCGGCTCACTTTGGTATCTTTAAAGTTTGGACTTTTGAACTTAAGGCATATATAGGCTAGTTAAATTTTTGAATGATATTTTGTTCATGTATAAAAGCCATTCGAAATGGGCTTATTTTAAATGTTAATGTTTGATGGTTTATTAAATTTTTGGTATAATATGCGTTTGTGTTATGCTTGGGAGATGAATGTGGCTTTGATGCATGTTCTTCATGATTATATGATTCGGTAATGAATAATGAAAATGTTTGAGATTATTTCGGGTTGAACATTGGAGAGTTAAATTGAGAACCGCTTATATGGTAAAGAATCAGTTGTACATATGTATTTTGGATTAGTTATAGAGCTTGTGTGTTTGGGATGTTAATTAATGATCCTGGTGATTGTGAATCTTCAATTTGGCTTTGGTAAAATGAGCGCAAATTAGAGATTATTTCAATTGTATGTGGTTATATGAGATGTTTATTTATGTGTAATATATATATATATATATATATATAGGTATGCCTATTATGTCGTGTGGATTTCTTAACATAGATTAACATGCATAACTTGTGAATTGGCATAGTCACAAAAACTTATTAATAAAATATGATAATATTAAATTGATATTCACGGTTTGATATGACTTTTGTTTTTTAGGAATTTTACGCATGTTATATAGCATTAGGAGCATATTCGGTTGTGCTATAATGTTCTAATGTCATATATGTGAATAGATATTTAACAGGGTATCATGGGTCTATATGTTTTGATATACACATGTGCACAATTTATGATATGATATGCTAATATTCGACTAATGAAATAGATGTATCGACACGTATTTGAAATATAGATAAAGTGATTGATATAGACCTGGATATGTTTAAATGTTTGAATGTCTTAGATTTGATGGTTAGATGGTTTTGATTTTAGAAGTATGAAATATGTATAATTTGGTTTTAGTATTTGAAGACTTGATCTGAAACCGGTATAAGTTGAGTAATGATGTAATTGATTTACGAGCATGATTTGTAATGTAAGTCTTGATTAGTATGAAATAAGAGTATGGGTTATGCATGAGCTATTTGTTGGATATTGAGAATCAAATATACATATTTGGTTTGATAATTAAATGAATCGTGAATGTGTATGAGATTGAAATGTTAAAGAGTTATAATTATAACCTGTTGTATAAATAGTTATGAATGACTGTGATGAACTGAGTATAGTTTGGTAATACCCGTAACCCTAATCCAGCGACGGATATGGGTTAGGGGTGTTACAACGATCGTGTCCGACCGGGACGGAAAATTTCTTAGTCATTTTTGGAGGACATTGTGGGGGCGATTAGGAACCAAGTTACTATTCTCTACCACCTGCCACCCGCAAACGGACGGTCAAACTGAGGTGGTAAATCGAATTCTTTCAACATTGCTACGAGCAATCATTCGGAAGAACTTAAAGACGTGGGAAGATTGCCTACGACACGTGGAGTTTGCTTGCAATCGCTCTATACACTCTGCTACTAAGTTTTCCCCATTTGAAGTTGTGTATGGTTTTAATCCATTAACACTGCTTGATCTAATACCTTTGTCTTCTAATCAACTTGTGCATGTAGATGGAAAACGCAAGGCTGAATATATTAAACAGTTGCACCAAAAGGTTAGGACAACATAGAGGCAAAAACTAAGGAGTACGAGCAACGAGCCAACAAAGGTCGTAGGCACATTCGCTTTGAACCGGGGGACTGGGTTTGGGTTCATATGCGCAAAGAAAGGTTTCCCGCACAAAGACGATCCAAACTTCTTCCGAGGGGAGATGGTCCATTTCAAGTCCTTGAGCGAATAAATGACAACTCTTATAAATTGGACTTACCAGGTGAGTATAATGTGAGTGCAAGTTTTAATGTCTCTGATCTGTCTCCTTTCGATGTAGGTGATGATTCGAGGACGAATCAACTTAAAGAGGGAGGGGATGATACGAACTCACCTAAGAAAACTGTGACGAAGGTCAACCAAGACCCAATCGAGCTACCTAATGGACCAATTATGCGTGCCCGTGCTAAACAATTCAAAGATGCCGCGTCGGCTTTGGTGGCACAAATTTGGAATACAGATAGAAAAGAGCCCAAGAACATGCTGAACTCTTACAATTTATTTGAAGTTGAATATACTAGCTAGTCCGACTGCTAGTTTATTTAACACTTTATTACGCATGTTTGATTTATTTTCAGTCATTTATTAGTTTGCTGAATTTTCTTATTTCATGTTAATTTATCTAGATAAGTACGAGTTTTTAAATATTTTTTTATCAAAGCTGAATATTAGTGTGTTTTGTTAACCTTTTTGATTTTTATCTAGTGCTTAAATGAAATGTTTAAAGTTTGTTCAGCTGAATTTTATTGATGGTAATTCATGTGTTTATAGGTACCACCCAATGTGGAATTATGCACGGTTGAAAGAGCACTGCTTGGTGGCTAAATTAATTTGGTAGACACATTGGAGCATGAAGGCCGAAATTCATGATGGGAGAATGTGGGATTAAAATAATGCAATGTGTTGGACGGCAAGGGGTATTATGGTGTTGGTTGAAACAAAATTGGAATATTATGGGTGGAGCTTTGAGATACTAAAATATTGAAGCATGCTTAGGTAGGATATAATAAAATAAACAAAAGCTTGAGCAAGGGAATTGGGTGCATGGACGGCAACAAAGGGGATTAATGGGTGATTAATGGATGGTAACATTTTTGAATAAACAAATAAGGAGAACATTGGGACAATTTTAATGGGGATGATAGTGGAGATGCATGGACACTTTTTGAATAAACAAGGAAGCTATTTCATTCTAGCATGGACGGCAACAAGGCACCAAGGAACTCATTGATTATTTTATTCAAGCATGGACGGCATGGTGGAGCTTAATGTTAAGGCACAAAGGAGCTCATTGTTATTCAAGCATGGACGACATGGTGGAGTTTAATGTTATTTTATTCAAGCATGGACGGCATGGTGGACAAAAGGTTTATGCTTCTATGAACTTACTGATCACAAATCATGGATTGAATTAAATAAACCATGAACATTAGCTAGTGGAGCAAACGGCACAACTATGAAGCTATAAACAATTAAGACATGTGCTTGTATGAAACATTAAAAAAATATAGAGCATGTGTGTGGCTAGTGGGGGATGGACGACAATATTGGAATGAGAATAAGAATATTATGGGTGAGTGGAAGCATGGATAAATGGGAATGTTTGACATGAATAAACAAGTTGGAAATTTGCAAGTGTGTGGGAAATTAGTGGAAGCCTATGAATTAAATATGGACGGCAAAGTTATCTTTTCCATGAGAACTTTAAAAATGTTTTCTATAAATAGTTTGTGTCTGGTCAGTTGTAAGGAACTTTTTGAATTTTCATGAATGAATATTTTCTTTTGGTGAGTTTAATTCACTCTCCTAATTCTTCAAGGTTCCAATTGACTTATCTAGTTTCTAGTGGCGTCATTCTACCCTTGTTTCGAACTTATCATCCTTTGGGTGTGGCGTTCATTTATCTGTACCGTTGGTTCCTATCTTGCTAGATAGTGGGTCTCAGTTTATTCAAACTCCTTTCATTCATTTGAAGCTTATAAGATTCGGGTCTTTAATATATATATTAAAGGTTCTTTCTTGCTTCAAAATCGAATCCATCCCAATCCCTTAATTATTTTATTTTCCAAACTATTATCCTTAAATTACCCCTCTTATTATCTATAACGAAAAACTACCTAATTTACGATCGGGCAACATTTACGATTCGTTTTCAAACCCGAGACGATTCGTATCATGATTTGACTTGTAAATGATGAATATTTAGTCATGTGTATAGCCATGTAACTTGGCTTATTTTGGTACACTTGGTGATGTGTATATATGTGCAAATGAACTTTTAGTTGTTGTGTAAAATGGCTATTGAATGCTTGTGGTGATTTGGTATTTTGTGTAACAAATGGTTGTGTATTGTGATTGAATTAGCATTTGGTTTTAGGTTAAATAATGCATAATTGAAAGTGACCATTTAGGTGATTTGTGAATGTGAAATTGGTATGAATTGAATGGCTTATTGTGATACTTGTGTGTCTTATGATTGATGGTATGGAATTAGCATGAATTAGGCTTGGTTGAGATTGGTTTGAATGCCTATTTATGTCATGATATATACCATTTGACATGTTTAGGTGGATGCAAATTTGGGTTAGAAAGATGGCTTCGTAAATAGCCTATTTTTGTCCACACTAGCAAAGACACGGGCATGTGTCTCAGCTGTGTGTGACACATGGTTAGGTGACACGACCGTGTGTCCCCTAATGTTTAATTAGAAATCAAGTCAGTATGCTCCACACGGCCTAGCACACGGGCGTGTGGCATAAGTCAGTATACCCTACAGTTTTGGCACGGCCTGGCACACGGGTGCATGTGGCCATTTTAAAGGGTACACGGGCGTGTGGCTGGCTGTGTGACCCAAGTCAGTGAGTTACACGGGGTCGGACACGGGCTAGGACACGACCATGTGATCCCATTTCAAATGCCCACACAGCCTGTGACACGGGCGTGTCTTTGGCCATGTGAGACACACGGCTGGGCCACACGAGCGTGTGTCCCCTGCATTTTCAAAGTTTTCTAAGTTTTCTAGAAATTTTCTTGAGTTATCGGTTTAGTCCCAAACCACTTATAATGCATGATTTGAGTCTCGTAGGCTCGTATTAGGAACAATGTAATTGATTATGATTGATTTTTAGTTGGAAATGAAAAATGTATGAGAAATGTATGATTGTTTGATTGTTAAGTCCGGTAATCATCCGTAACCCTATTTTGGTGATGGATACTGGTTAGGGGTGTTACAAATACTTTTTTTACTTGCAAGGGGTGCAAATCCAAACCCGTGGGGGTTGGGGGCATACTCGCACAATATGGGTGATAGAAATGTTCAGACCGATTGGGCCTTCTAGACTTGTGGATATTTTAGCCCGATACGTAATCTTAATTTTCCTCAGTAGAGCTTATCATTTTGGAATTAAAAGGAGTTAATGCATTTAATTCAAAAATTAATATAGGTTTAAATGGCTCCAATCTGACAGGGAAAAGATAGAGAGATTTTTTTTCCTTACATATTTTTCAAATTATTTTCCGGTGATAGACAAAGGCAAGGCTACTGTTCGTCGATCATTGCAACCGTGCTACTGCTGTGCTCATCTTGTTTTTGTATCATGAGAGATAGTTAACCAATGTTTCTCCAGCACCAAAGGAGCAGTCGAATCTGTCTTAAGGAGACTATAAAAAATAGGCCTCAACTACCAATATAATATTTTAATCTAATTTTATTTTCTATTTTCCAGTTTATATATATATATATGCCTATATATTGTTCTGGTTTGATCTCGTGATTTAAATAAATATTTTATATTACTGTTATTTTATTAACATCTGTGCAACAATTTTTAATACATATGTTTTGGTTTTTATTTATAAATTATTTATACTTTTTAGATTTTTAAATCATTTTTATAATTTTTATCCAAAAATGGTTATATATATATATTTTAAACTTTTAGAATTAGATCTAAATTGACAAATTTTGTAAATGTTGAGGGGAAAATTTATTATTTCTGTAGAATTAGAGCTAAAATGATAAATTTTGTAAACAATGGCTAAATTTGTTGACTTTTTTAGGTTCACAATCAAATTGATAGAATGCAGCATTGGAGAGTTAAATTTGTTATTCGATCAATAAAAAAGCTTACTTCAGTTTTTTTGTGACCAAATCGAAAATACACTTATTATTATAAATATAGTTCGGTGGCTAAATCGAAAAAATTAATAGTTGGATGACTAAAATAGAACTAAAGGCATAGTTGATTGACTATCTTTATAATTTACCCAAATAATAATAACAATGGTAAAATAAACTTATCCATCGTATTTATTGTAAATATAGTCCCTCTATAATTGTACAAATACCCATTTACTCTTCAGGTTTGAAGAAAATATAATAAACATTTTATACAAAGAAAATTTTAAATAAAAAGATAATCATACTCTTATTATTCTTCATATTGTACAAAGCCAAAAGCATACCCAAAAAAAAAGAAATTCAATCAGATAATCTTCACTAGTATTAGAATTATACTCTTTTTTTGTAAACCCTAATTTCCATTAAATGATTTGCCTGGTCCGAGCTACATGACCGACATAGACAACCAATCAGAAAAAAAACACATCAAGCAGAAAGTAAAAGCAAACATAAGCAAAAGGAAAACTCAATAAACTTCCAAACCATACCTCAAGCCAAACCCTAAAATCGAAACATCAAAAGAAACCAACGACAAACTCCCCAACTCAAAATTAGCTTCCTTGCGATTAACAGAAACAACAATCATCAATTAGAAACTTTGAGATCCTTCACGGAGATCCAAAGTACCCATTCTCCATTTCTCAAAGTTATTGCAAATTACCTTGTCTTCTTCGTACCCATGCATCCCAGTCCCCAACCACCATTCGATTGATGGTCCTTGTGGCCTCATCCATCTAGTATCGAGATTCCCAAAACCTACGTCCTTCTATTGCAAGTGCATGCGTCGCTGCATGTCGCGTGTGAAATGATATGTGAATTGTGCAAGTATACACGTCAGATTAACTAATAAAGTGATAAGTGAGATCGTCTCCATAGGGATCAGATTAGGTATACAAATGGTCAAGTTATTATGATAAAGTTAGACTAATGTTAATGAAAACTAATGACAAGAATTCAGTGGTAAACAAAAGGAATATTAATGTGAAAAATATGTGGAACTGATGAATAATTGAAAATGTTATGACAATTCAAGAGTAAAAATGCAATGACAATTTAAGAAAATGATTATATGAATAATATGTAACTGAACAAGTAAACAACTAAGGATGTGATGGCAAAGATACTATGACAAGGCATAAGGGGTATACGATGTTGATATGGAAGGTCAGAATTACTAAGAGTCTACCCTTACTATCAGTAATGCCTCGGCAAAATCGTAATCAATCTATTGCTCAGAAGAGTTCTAAAGTGGTCTGCTTCTTTCGAGAGAAGAGATCTCAAGTTACCTTACCCGTGTCTATGGGCTTTTAATACGGTACCTTGCACTATTTCCTTCTGTATGAACACTGCTCTATGTCTAGAGTCTACTACAAGTATCCGTCGAGTACTTGCTCATATCATTCAATTTTGGTCCAACTAATCCAACCTTTTCAAAATTAAATTAGTTTATTGGCATGCTGCACAGTTGTCTATGTCTAAGGATTGCACACATACAATTTAGAAATAAAACAATTGAATGAAATAGTATATTAATTCAGATTTATGTTTCAACCATTAAAGAAAATAAATATTTCATCAAGTAATCCCAGCCCTATGAGATTTAGCTCATGGGTTGGCAAATAAAATTTAAAACCAAAATATCATTCAACATCATTTCAATCAAATTAATTCATGGAGGAACAAATTAAGAAATAATAGAAGAACGTCGGGAAGACAACTTTGGCATGTCCAATTCACACTCCAGTGACACAGTGTCCTATGATGGCTGAGAGGGATAGCCTTCGTCTTTCTCTTTCTTTCTCTACTCAGCCGCTACCCTCTAGTTCGCCTATGGATCTCCACACTTATTTGTCTTTTTGGATTTCCCTAGGGTAAATCCAACAAACCAAGATATCTTCTCCTATTTGTTTTAGATTTTCTTTTTGGTTTAAAATCCCTTCCTTTAAGGTAGGTGGTTATCAACCCATGATCTTATAATATTTTTTCCTCTTTTTTAGGATGATTTTCTAGTACAAGTAGAGTTGTACTAAAACTGGTATGCGTTGAGTGTTGACTCGGTCTTCCTAGAATTGCTATGACATTTGTGTTGGCAAACTGTCCAAACTTTTGCCACGACAAACCTTCATTCCTTTTTTTCTTTCTCTGCATCCTGCGCCTGCACCTGCCAATTACTACCAAACAAATCCTTCCCACAAACAAGTAAAAGTAACATATAAAATAACATTTAAGCACAGTCCAATCTTCTTAATGTAATGTAATGAAAATTACAAATAGAATGTCCTAAAATGCAACTAAATTTACTTAAGTACAGGCAATTAGCTAGGCTTACAGGCATGAAATATAACTTTTTTCAAGATTTATCACTTCATTATCTTTTATATGAGCAAAATGGTAGGTAATTGCTTCAAACTATTTCGCAAGGCCTCTAATGTTCTGGATAATCGGTCTGTAACAGCCCGTTTTTAGTCAAATCAGAACAGTGGTTTCGGGACCACAAATCCAATGTCAAAATATTTATTTTATTATTATTATAAGTTTTATAGTATGATTGAATGATTGTGTGGAAGTTTCGTTCAGTAATTTTATCGTTTAAATGGTCAATTTGAGAAAAAGGACTAAATCCCGTAAAGCGTAAAATTTGAGTTCTAATAGCTAAAAGTATTAAATAGCTATAGAACCCTAAATTAAAGGTTCTTATGTTCTAATTAGACCATTCTTAGAGTAAGTGGGCTTTTATGGACATAAACCAAGTGAATATTAATGTTATAAACTAAGGTTAATTTGGTAAATTATGTATTAAATGATAAATAATTAAAGATAAATGGATATCATCTTTATTGTTCTTATTCAACCGAATTTGAGAAAGAAAATAGCCATAGTTAGGGCATGAGATTCGGCCAAGCTTTCCTAGCTCATTAAGGCATGATTTTTCTTTAGTTTTTAATGATTTCTATGTTTTTGAGATCGTTACATCTAGTACTAGCTAGCCCAGGGACTAATTTGCAAAACAGTTAAAGATT
Source organism: Gossypium australe (assembly GCA_005393395.2). Taxonomy (NCBI): domain Eukaryota; kingdom Viridiplantae; phylum Streptophyta; class Magnoliopsida; order Malvales; family Malvaceae; genus Gossypium; species Gossypium australe. Next base: position 105,109,626 of record CM016621.1, on the reverse strand, counting down.
TTGAATGTTTCCATTGATGAATATGTATGAGTTTTGATGATTGATGATAGATTTTGAATGTTTTTTGTTAGTTAAACAAGTTTTGTTAAGTGATTTTTAGTGAAAATGCAAATTAGGGGCTAAATTGAGAAACATTGAAACTTTGTGGTTAAAATGTGAAATAAAAGGAAAATATGGGCTACTAGGGGTATTATGGTACTTCGGCTAGCATAGGTATATTTGGAATTTCACTAAATTGTGATTTCATGCAATAAGGACTAAATTGTGAAAAATGTGAAAGTTTGGGGGCAAAAGTGTAAACGTGTTTTAAAGAGTGTTTTGGACTAAATTGAATGAATAGATGATTAAATAAGTTAATTTTGAATATATTTAGATCAAGAAAAGTGAAATACGAACTTGGATCGGGGAAAAGATAAAGTTATCGACTAATCGACTCGATTCGTCGTTTTAACGTCCGAGGTAAGTTTGTATGATATAAATTCATTTCAAATGTATTTATATGCTTTGATATAGCATGAATTGTGTTTATGTGATTACGTACGAGTTAGGAAATGATTCAATGAAGATTCAACAGCTGGAAACCCGATTGAACCTTAGGAATAGTTTAGGATGCTAGTGACATGTGATTAGGTATACTTAAGTTGGCTTCGGGCCATGATTTAGCACTATGTGTGCGAGATAAACTGATTTGGCTTTGGGCCATGCATATCGGCTGATTTGGCTTCGGGCCATGATATCAGAATTTTGGATAAGTTACCTTTATTTGGCTATGGGCCATGGTATAGGTACTTATCGAGTGAAACCTTGAGTATTCGACTTCTATTCCGAATGGTTCAACGGGTAAAAGAAGAATGTGGTTGATTATGAAATTAGTATGAGACGATACAGGTACGTAGGAAATGAATTGAGTATTGAAAACTATGAAATTGATGAGCTACTTGGTAAGTCATATGAATGATCATTAGATAGCTTGATATTTAATAGAATTGTTGTACATTGTTTTCCATTATATGAATGTTTAATGAATGATGATAGTTGCTTATTGTTAACTTGCTAGCTTACTAAGCTGTATATACCTTACTTTGTTGCTTTTCCATGTTTTATAGTGATTTCAAAGCTAGCTCGGATTCGGGAATCGTCGAAGACTTCACCACACTATCCACTGACTCTTTGGTACTTTTGAAATTATGTTTTAAGTATATGGCATGTATATGTATTTGAGTCATTTTGGTTATGTTTTGGTAATGACTTTGACAAAATGATTTGGGTTGTAAACGTCTATATTTTGAGTTGTAAATATAGCCATGAAATTTGGCTTAATTTGGTGAATTTGGTTATGTGCTTATATGTGCATATATGTTGATATTTGAGTTCTTTGAATGGATATGTGAATGATCATATTGTAAAGTTAGTGGAATTGGTATCTTGCTAGTGAATTGGTACAAAATAGGGTATATTAGGTAATGGTTAAACTAGTTGATTTGTATATGTATTTGAGTAGGTTTTGGTTGAGTTAAACTTGAGTTATAAGCATGTTGAATGTTGGTATTGAAAATGGTATGGATCAATCTTGAATATGGCTGAATTGAATGTTATTATGCTATGATTTGGCACCATTTGGGTTGGTTTAGGTATGTGCAAAATGGGTGGCAAAATGGCTTGGTAAATAGCCTATTTTTGTCCACATGGGCAGAGACACGGGCGTGTGTCTTAGCCATGTGTGACACACGATCATGATACACGGCCGTGTGTCCCCTGGTATTGAAATTGAAATGAAGTCAATATGCTCCACAGGGTCTCACACACGGGCGTGTGATCAGCTTTGTGGTATAAGTCAGTATACCCCCTAATTGGCATATGGCCTAGCACATGGGTGTGTGACTTGGCTGTGTTGCATAAGTCAGTATACCCTACAGGTGTGGCACGACCTAACATACGGCCTGGCACATGGGCGTGTGTGGCCACTTCGAAGGGCACATTGGCTAGACACACGGGCGTGTGGCTGGCCGTGAGACCCAGGTCAATATGTACCCCCTGTTTTCACACAGCCAGTGACACGAACGTGTCCGGTGGCCGTGTGAGACACACGGCCTGGCCACACGAGCGTGTGTCCTCTATTTAAAGCAAAATTTTCTATGTTTCATGAAAATTTCCTGAGTTATCGGTTTAGTCCTAAACCACTCTCAAAGCATGTTTAAGGCCTTGTAGGCTGTTAATAGGGACAAATTGATTAAGATTGAATGATGAATGATTGAATTCAAAAATTGTATGTTAAATAATTGTTTAATTGTTTTGTAAGTTTGGTAATGCTCTGTAACCCTATTCTGGCGTTGAATACAGGTGAGGGGTGTTACACGGTCTAAGAGCTGACCTATCTTCTACCTGTGATTTAACCATCTTGATGATCGACTGCAAATCACCTTCTAGAAGGACTCGATGAAACCCCATCTCAGTTGTAAAATTTACTACTCGTTCACATGCCCGACCTCTGCTAAGAATGCATCCGCAACATCGTAATAAGGGTACGTACATGCTCCCATAACTTGACCAACATCATTTCTGATGAGAATAACTACAATAGAAATGTTAGATTTTGCCTGGAATGAGGCATCAAAATTTTTTTTATAATGCCACTGTCTAGAGGTCTCCATAATTCCTTCACCATAGGTCGTACTAGTAGTGGAGTTATACTGATAGAATCATTTTCCTGAACATACCCATGAATAAAATGTAACACCCCTTACACGTATTTGACGCCGGAACAGGGTGTGAGGCATTACCAGGCTTAGACACAAACAAACATACATTTTCGAGTCATAAATTTCCATCCAAATTTAAAACTTTTCATACACATTCATATCGTCCCTAAAAAAAGCCTACGAGGCTCAATACATGCTTTGGAAGTGGTTCGGGACTAAACTGAGAACTTTAGAAAATTTTACAGAACATAGAAAATTTTTCACGTTACAGGGCTCACACGCCCGTATGGTCCAAGGGACACGCCCGTGCTACAGGCCGTGTTCAAAATAGGGTACTTTCTGACTTGTGCCACACGGTCGTGCCCCACGCCCATGTGCTAGGCCGTGTGGTCGAGTTAATTTCCATAATTTTTCATAAAATAGGTGTAGACTTCACATGGCAGAGACACACGCCCGTGTCTCTGCCCGTGTGCTCAATTCTGGACATTCTATTTTGCATCAATTTAGGTGTAGGGGACACATGGCTGAAACACATGCCCGTGGGAAGGCCGTGTGTCATAGACGACCTAGGCACACCCGTGTGGATAAAAATACGGCTATTTACCAAGCCATTTTTCCACCCTTACTTGCACCAACCTACACAACAACTAAAAACACCAATCCAAGCATACACATACAACCAAATCAGCCACAAACAAGATATCAATACATCATTTACACATACTAACATCTATCATGCATAAACATCACATATCCTCTTTTCCATTCATGCCAGTTTCATCTTGATGATAGGCATCATCACATAAACACACCAATGACCAATAAAATTAATATTAGCCAACTTCCAATGGCCATATACAAAATGAATCGTTAACCATTACAATGCCAACACATTTAGACCAAATCATTTATGACACATAACAAAATGACCAAGTCCCTATACATGCATAACTCAAAATACTTGAATTCATTGGTACCAAAATAATTGTTGTAGATAGTGTGTATGGATCTCCGACAAATCTCCAATCCCAAGCTGGCTTGGTTACACTATAAGATAAAGAAAAGGAAGGGGAGTAAGATTTATAGCTTAGTAAGTTCACATGCAAATAATAAGAAACATTAAACAACATTAAAGATGAATATCATAAATTAGTATAACACAAGTTACATAATTGTCATCATAGGTTCATAACATAACTTAATCATTCTTAATCTTACCAAGTGTTCACCACATACTGAGCTCATTCTTATGACTTTTTCATACATACCTGTATCAACTCATAACATGTCATACTCTTTCTCGTCTTTGACATACACACTGAACACTTGGAATACTAATCAGATACACGAAAAGTCTTGCACATAAGTGCCACATACGTAGCCAATGCTACATCATATCTCATAACACCTAGGGGCTCGCTCTCGAGCTAATCATGGGCCTACTCACACAAGCTGTCAGTCAAGACGTAACTACGCAGTGCTGCTCACAAAATCTGTCAGGTATTCACAACACATGCCGAACTACCCAGCCACTGATAGACATACGAGACCAGCACCCAGATCACATAAATCACATATATCACATGGTTTCCTAGTTACATGTCACTCGTATCCTAATCTATTCCTAAGGTTCAAACATGATTTCTCACTTGTCATTTCGTCGTCGAGTGTATCCATATTGTCATTAATACAATTCATGTATAATAAAATATATAAAAATAAAAATATAACATTGCCTTTATTTACACATGAACTTACCTCGGTACAAAATAGTAGAAAAGGATTTAATCGTCAAACAACTTATTCTTTCCCCGGTCAAGGTTGGAACTTCATTTTTCTTAATCTATAATAGAAAATTTAGCTTATTTAATATTCACATTAATCAAATCATTCCAATCATCACATTAAGGCAAATTTACCTTTTTGCCCCTAAAGTTTCACATTTTTACAAATTAGTCCCTAGGCTAGTAAAATGAAATGTATTCAATTTCTTGATAACCCAAGCCTAGCCGAACCAATTTCATGCTTATAGTAGCCCACATTTTCCATTAAATTACACTTTTACACACATTTTGAAATCTTTTTACAAATAGGTCCTTTTGACATTTTCATCAAAAATCACTTAGCAAAAGTTGCTTATCTAACATTAAACTTGCATAATCTACCATTAAACATCAAAATACACACATGTCTAACATGGGTCAAACCCGAGATCTCAATCATCTCTCAAATTAATGGTAAAAATATATAGATCAAGTGATAACGACTTCAAAAATGTAAAGAGGTTTAAAAATGGGACAAGAACAGACTTACAATCGAGCTTTAAAGTGGAAAAACCCTAGTTATGGATTTCCTTCTAATTTTCAGCTATGGTGAGGAAGATGGACAAGAATATTGGCTTGATTTTGCTTTTTAATTCATTTAATTACCAAATGACCAAAATGCCCTTCACTTAAAAATTTGAAATTTTATCTCACCATGTCCATTTTTTCCACTAACTTAAAAAGAGGTCTAATTACCATCTAAGGACCTTCAATTTAAAATTTCATAGTAATTATACACCTCTAACATGTAGAACTCAACTTTTGCACTTTTTACAATTTAGTCCTTTTTGCTAAATTGAGTGTTGAAACGTCAAAATTTTCGAATGAAATTTTCACAAAATCATTCTGCAAAACTTTAGATGATAAAAATATAATAAAAACAAATTTTACTGCATTAGATTTGTGGTCCCAAAACCATTGTTCCGACTAGACCTAAAATCGGGTTGTACATAAAACCCACCAAATCCTGCACTGACTTTTTGATACCATCATGAACCAACCGATTTTGCAAATGCCATAGAGCCCAGTAAGTTGTGATCAATAATTTCCTAGTTTTACTGTCACACCCCAAAATTGGGCCTAGAAGTTTCGAAGGTAAAATGGGGAGTTTTTACTCTAGTGAGCTCGGGAATTTTGTTAGCATGGTATTCGAGAATGTTTTTGTCTATGGAATTTTGGAAATTAAAATAATTTTTGAAAATAACGTTCAAAAGGTTTTCAATTTTGAAATAAGGACTGATTTGTAAAAGGGTTTAAATTATAAGTTTTTAAAAGGCAATTGATAAACCATAATCGTAACATATTTTAAGCCCACATTTAGCATGCTTTTGGATGATTTTTCCCTTGTTTTATGTAATTTGGTGCTCTTAATCCTTTAATTTCATGTTTTATACTAAATAGAGCATAAGAGGATAAAAAGAACGAGAAACGGGCCCAAAACGGAGTAAATGGGCCATAACACGAAATCAACACGGCCTGGGCCCAAGCCACACGACCGTGCCTCATCAAAGAGACTCAGACACGGCCTGGCAATGATTCACACGGGCGTGTTCCATGGGCGTGTGCCTGACGTGAGAAAGAAGAGTTTTAGACAGATTAGGGTACTTAGAGGCAAAGAGAGCCATTCCAAGAGCTTATATATACACCCTGAAGGCCAACCTTCAGGGGCATCCAGCTAGGCCAAAGAGCCGAGCCAGAGGGTTCAGAATTGTGGAATTTACTCGAAGAAAGCCAGTTGATTCATCTCAAGAAGCTGGAGTCATACTCAAGACGGAGGATCTCTCTTCAATTCCTTCAGGGAGTTTTAGGGTTTTTCTTATGTTTTGTTTTATCTTTTCTTCTGAGATGTATTCTTTTATGATTATGAACTAAACCCTCAGATACCTGAAGGGGATGAAACCTAAGATGAATCTTGATATCGTTTGCTGAACTATATGATAAATACTTGATTTGTTCTTAATTATGTGTACTTAATTCTTGTTTTGACATTTCCGGGATATTAATTCAAGTGTGATGTGCTTATGTGGAGGAGCAAAAGTCCCTGCCAAAGAGTAGATCTAGCATAATTAAGCGGAGTTGATCGCACGCCTAGACATAGGGTGACGAGATTTTGCTGGATCAGGGTGAAACCTAATATGGGAGTCCATAGATCGAGTTAATGCAATTCTAGGGGTTTTAATTAGAAAGAGATTTCAACTAATCAACCTAGGGTTAGATGTTAGTAGCCTCGACGGAGGTATTAATATAACTTAGGGAATCTTACGGATCAAGTCAGGTGAATAAACCGTCTGGTTCAGAGTTAGATAACAAGTGAAGTCTATGTGGATTCTTCCTCGGGTATTGTCTTAATTAATTGGTTTTTCCCAAAGTTATTTTCCTCAATTCATTCTCTTTGTCTTTGCATATTTAGCTTAGTTGTTAGTTAATTTTAGATTAGATAAAAATCCCTTTAATTCTTAGGCTAGATAATAAAAAGAAAGTTAGTATTAGTACTTCAGGTTCCTTTGGGTTCGACAATCTGGTCTTGCCGCTAAGCTATACTACTGTTCGATAGGTGCACTTGCCTCAAGTCGTTGTCACAGTTAGTTTCTAGGCTCGATCATTCTTTTTATAATTTTTTAAGACTCTGACACACGATCAAGTTTTTGGCGCCGTTGCCGAGGAACCAGAATATTAAGAAAGCTCAATTTTTGTTACTTTAGCCATTTTTTATTTTCTGCAATTTACTTTTATTTCTTAGTTTGTTTTTAACTTTGTTAATCTTCTTTCTTTTATTCCTTTCAAGTACCTCTAGTTTATGACCAGAAGGAACCTGACAGGACCCCTGATTTACGACAGTGATATTGAAGGTACTGTTTGCAGAAATCATAGAGAAATAAGGCGAAGCTTAAAATACATAGAAGAAGAGCAAGAAGTCGAAATCAATACCACCGAAGAGATGACTGAGAATAATCCACTACCTCCAGAGGCAGCCGAACATCATGCTCCTCGAACTATGTATGATTATGCTAAACCTAATTTAATAGGAACTAAGTCAAGTATTGTTAGGCCTACTATTGCTGCAAATAATTTTGAACTGAAACCTGACACTATACAGATGATACAACAGTTTGTTCATTTTGATGGTTTGCAGGATGAGGATCCTAACACACACTTAGTGAATTTTTTAGAATTCTGTGATACCTTCAAAATAAATGGCGTTTCTGATGATGCCATCCGTCTTCGATTATTTCCCTTATCTTTGAGGAATAAAGCCAAACAGTGGTTGCATTCTCTTCCACGAGGGTCAATCACTACATGGGATCAAATGACCGGAAATTTTTTATTAAAATATTTTTCGCCGGCCAAAACGGCCAAGTTAAGGAATGATATCTCTTCTTTCGTGCAAATGGATTTAGAGACACTTTATGATGCATGGTTTGTTGAGGAGGTGCCCACACCACGGATTACCTTTATGGCTACAGGTCCAAACTTTCTACAACGGTGTGAACCCTTCAACAAGACAATTAATCGATTCAGCCGCCGGTAGAACCCTGAACAACAAAACTCCTGAAGCAGGCTACGAGTTTATAGAGGAGATATCATTGAATAACTATCAGTGGCAACTTACAAGGACAAGGCCAGCAAAAGTAGCCAGAGTTTTCAACCTCGACGCAGTAACCATGCTATCAAATCAGGTAGAGATGCTAAATAAAAATATTGATGGTTTGTGTTCCTCGCAGGTACATCTAGTTATGCAATGGGAGACAAGTGGAGGCGTGGCAAATCCTGAGCACCTACCCTACGGACAAGGAATAGAGTGCGAACAAATAAACTATATGGGTAACAATTTTCGATCTCAAAATAACCTTTATAGTAATACTTATAATCCAGGTTGGAGGAACCACCCCAATTTTTCATGGGGTGGTAAAGGAAATCAGAGACAACAACCACCCCAAAACTTCCAACAACAGCCCTACCCACAGGAAAAGAAGCCGAACCTTGAGGAGATGCTGACAAAATTCATAGCAGTCTCAGAAACACGTCTCCAAAATACCGAGACAACACTTAAAAATCAACAAGCATCGATTCAAGGGATCGAAAACTAGTTAGGGCAACTTGTTAAGCTGATCTCTAAAAGACCACAAGGAAGCCTACCAAGCAACACTAAGACTAACCCAAGGGAGCAAATTCAAGGCATAACAGCTCAAGATAGTGAAGGGTTAGACGAGCCCAATTGCAGGCAAGAGAATTTGGTAGAAAAAGGTAAGGTTGAGGTAAGTAATAAAAAGCCAAAATCGGTAATCAAAGAATACCAACCTCATATACCATATCCCGAAGCAATAAAGAGAGACGACACAGAAGAACAGTTCGGTAAGTTTCTTAAACTTTTAAAGAAATTACATATTAACTTACCGTTACTTGAAGCTTTTTTGCAGATGCAAGATTCTAGGAAATTTTTAAAGAAGCTATTGACGAACAAATGAAGGATAGACGAGGCATCACATGTGGAACTAAACGTAATGTGCTCGGCAGTCTTGCAAAATAGACTACCACGGAAATTAAAAGATCTAGGGAGTTTAACAATTCCACGCTTAATTGGTAGTTTATCTATTGATAATGCGTTAGCTGATTTAGGGGCGAGCATCAATGTTATGCCTTATAAATTGTTTAAACAACTAGGTCTAGGGAAACCCAAACAAACTAGGATGAGCATTCAATTAGCTGATAAAACTGTTAGAATTCCTAAGGGTATAATCGAAGATGAACTCGTAAAAATTGATAAATTTGTATTCCTAGTAGACTTTGTCATTTTAGACATGGATGAGGACAACACAATCCCCTTAATTTTAGGAAGACCATTTTTAGCAACTGCCTGGACTAAAATTGATGTCGACACAGGTGAACTCATACTCTGTGTAGGTAATGAGACAGTCACTCTTCAAGCTCTCGTTTCGGCTAGGACATCGAATAATCAAGGTGAGAACGTAAATTCTATTCATAACCATTCGGTTAAACCTTCTTTTCAGGTAACACCATAAAAGAACACAACGGAACCCGATCCTAGACCCCGTGCCAACAAAGAAATAACTCAGGAGGAACGAAGGTTTCAGATCAATGAACTAGATGAATGGAAGACGCATTTCAAGGAAAAACTAGGGATATACGAAGCAGAATCAAAGCCACTTTATGGGCCAGAAAAATTCAAAATCAGAGATCAGGTATTGTTAGATAAAGTAGACCCACGAATATCTCCTCCTGATCCTAATACAAACAAAGAAATCCGTTTTAAGGTAATCAATGTTTTCCCATACAGAACAGTCGAGGTAAGTAATCATATATTTGACACTTTCAAAATAAATGCCTAACTTTCTGCATTATTCTTAAATCCCTGAATGATATCTTGTCTTTAAGTAATTTTCTCACATTATTATGAGAATGAAATTTCCTGTGAGTCATGATTTTTATTAATATGTTTTGGATTAAATCATTGATAATTATGCAGTGGTGTTTTAAACTTTAGGAGACTAGAGAATCAAGCATGATAAGTCTATTCTTAAAAATTAAAATTTTGTTAGGTTGTCTACCTGAATCTAATTATTACCTTCAAGTTTGAAATTTACGAGGTTGACATCAAATACCCATAATTTCTATGAGATTTTGAGCCTTTTAGAGCACACATTCTTTCGTGCTTAGTTTTTGATTATGAGTGTGTCAACATTGATTTGTTATTCTAGAACTTGCTTCGATTATACATGTCGAGACCACACCTTTGATTTGATATACAGAGATAATAAAGGCACCTAGGTTTTAACCCACTTACTCCACATATTTTAAGCCCACATTTAGCATGCTTTTGGATGATTTATCCCTTGAATTATGTAATTTGGTGCTCTTATCCTTTAATTTCATGTTTTATACTTAGGAGAGCATAAGCAGATGAAAAGAATGAGAAACGGGCCCAAAACAGAGTAAATGGGCCATAACACGAAATCAACACGGCCTGGGCCCAAGCCACACGACCGTGCCTTATAAAAGAGACTCGAACACGGCCTGGCCACGATTTACACGGGCGTGTGCCATGGGCGTGTCCCTGACGTGAGAAAGAAGAGTTTCAGTCGGATTAGGGTACTTAGAGGTAAAGAAAGCCATTTCAAGAGCCTATATATACACCCTAAAGGCCAACCTTCAGGGGCATCCAGCTAGGCCAAAGAGCCGAGCCAGAGGGGCCAGAATTGTGGAATTTACTCGAAGAAGGCCAGTTGATTCATCTCAAGAAGACGGAGTCATACTCAGGACAGAGGATCTCTCTTCAATTCCTTCGGGGAGCTTTAGGGTTTATCTTATGTTTTGTTTTATCTTTTCTTCTGAGATGTATTCTTTTATGATTATGAACAAAACCCTCAGATACCTGAGGGGGATGAAACCTAAGATGAATCTTGTTATCATTTGCTAAACTATATGATAAATACTTGATTTGATCTTAATTATGTGTTCTTAATTCTTGTTTTGATATTTCCAGGATATTAATTCAAGTGTGATGTGCTTATGTGGAGGAGCAAAAGTCCCTGCCTAAGAGTATATCTAGCATAATTAAGCGGAATTGATCGCACGCCTAGACATAGGGTGACGAGATTTTGCCGGATTAGGGTGAAACCTAATATGGGAGTCCATAGATCAAGTTAATGTAATTCTAGGGCTTTTAATTAGAAAGAGATTTCAATTAATCAACCTAGTCCATAGATCAAGTTAGACAACAAGTGAAGTCTAGGTGGATTCTTCCTCGGGTATTGTCTTAATTAATTAGTTTTTCCCAAAGTTATTTTCCCCAATTCATTTTCTTTGTCTTTGCATCTTTAGCTTAGTTGTTAGTTAATTTTAGATTAGATAAAAATTCCTTTAATTCTTAGGCTAGATAATAAAAAGAAAGTTAGTATTTGTACTTCAGGTTCCTTTGGGTTCGACAATCCGGTCTTGCCGCTAAGCTATACTACTGTTCGATTGGTGCACTTGCCTCAAGTCGTTGTCACAGTTAGTTTCTTGGCTTGATCATTCTTTTTATAAATTTTTAAGACTCTAACACACGATCAGGAATAAACCAAATTTTAATTTTCACCCTATTTCCCCCTAATCTTTATAAAACCCACGTTAGTCTCTTCTCCATATTTTTCTTTTGCCATCCATTGCATTCCAAAGCTCCTCTCATTCAATTTTAATCCCAAACTTAATTCCTTAGATTTTTATCATTCTTGTAACACCCCTAAAATAGAGCCTAAGAGTTTTTGGCGTCTTTTAGGAATTTGAGCCTTAGAGTGTTTGAAATTTTACGACATAGTTTATCGATAATGTTTTTTACTATGGTCTTTATAAATTTAAATCAATTTCAGAAAATGAGTTTTAAATACCTTTAATTTTGACAAAAAGACTGATTTGTAAAAGAATCAAAACTTAGAGTTTTCAAGAGGCAATTAGACCAGATTTTAAAATCCAACCTAAAACCCCCCATTTATAGCTTTATTTTCACAATAGTCTTCTTTTCCTCTCATACTTGTGCCATCCATAGGTTTCCCAACTCTCTCAATTGATTTTGAATTCCAAATTCTAGTTCCTTCTGATTTGTATCATCTATTAAGTTATAAATATCCATAGAAGTTAAGAAAAACACCCAAAAACACCATTGTTTTCTCCACTATCAAGCGTTTGGGTTTTCGATCAAATGCTCATTTTTCGTCATCTAAGGTAACAATTCAACTCCTAAATAGTTTCAAATGTTATTTAGTCGTTAAAACTAAGTTTTTAGCCATGAAATTGCATGTTTTGAATAAAAGCCGAAAATTGTCTCGTTAATGGTGGATTTTGGGATTTTAAGTAAAAATGTGGTTTTAAAGTGTTTTTCAACTTGTTTTAACATGATTAGAAGGTTACTAAAATTACTTTGACGTTTTGTTAAAGAATTCTTGAATTTTAATGAATTTTCAGAAAATAGCCATAAACCATTGCGAAAAAGTCGATACCATAAATGGAGTTGTTTTATAAAGTTTAAAGGTTAGGAATTAGTTGTAGGTGAATTATAATATGAACAGAATTGGTTTTAGGTGAAAATATTAAGTGTTGATCGAGATATTTGGATTTCAAGTTTGTTATGTTAAAGGTTTCGGAACATGAGAACATAGCTTATGTAACACCCCCTGACCCGTATCCGTCGTCGGAATAGGGTTATGGAGCGTTACCGTAAAAACATAACTCAAATCATTCATTTCTAAACATTTCGTAAATTATAGCATAATCCATTCAAATACATGCATATCATCCCTTATTCGAGCCTTCGAGGCCTTAGAAACACTTTAGAAATGATTTAGGACTAAATTAGAAACATATAAAATTTCATGGAAAAAGGTAGAAAATTTCACACTGCAGGGGTCACACCGCCGTGTGGCCAAGCTGTGTGGACATTCAAAGTAGGGACACACAACCGTGTCCATGTCCGTGCTCGTGTAACTTTCTGACTTGGGTCACACGGCCAAGCCACATGCCCGTGTACCAGGCTGTGTAACTCTTGAAATGGCCTCATACGCCCGTGTTCCAGGCCGTGTGCTAGGCCATGTGCTAGGCCGTGTAACAACCTGACTCTCAACCCTTTGAAACATACAGGGGATTCACGGCCGTGTGTTAAACATGGCTGAGACACACACTCGTGTCTTTGGCCGTGTGGACGAGAAATAGACCAATTTCAAGCCATTTTCTTCACTCTAAACAAGCACACACCCACAAGCCATTTGCACATATCACAAACCTTTAAAACATACCTAAATCATGCATAATAAGACTAATTCAATATAGTATCTATCCATACAACCAATATGCCAAAAGGCACCTCAATCACAACAATCAAGTATACTTAAACATATGCATAATTTATCCATTCATCAACCACACATTTCTAATCTATTTCCATACCAAACTTACCACAATGACCACATGCCAAAATCACATTCAAGCATACTAAATTAGTCATTCAAAACATAACTTTACTTGACCATTTCAACACCAACCATCAAAGCATTAAAATGCCAAAACTTCATCAACCATAATACCACATTTACATGCCAAACATAATGACCAAATCATCAAACATAATTCACCTATACATGCCTTTATAACTATGAATCAAAGCATAAAAATCTACCGAAGTAGTCACAGGATAGTGTGATAGATCTCCGACGAGCTTCCGATAATCTATAAAACATAGGAAAGAAAAACTATGTAAGCATATAATGCTTAGTAAGTTTGTAATTCATGAACAAAGCTTACCATTTTCATAGCATAATCATAAAATAGACATGATAAATCCAACACAAGCTTGACACAAGCCTAAGTATCACTAACAACATAAGTTAGTGCTTAATCATATAACCTAGCACAATTCATCACATGGTAAGGTAAATTTTATAATCATAATACATATGAATTCATACTTTTCATAACATGGCTATACATACCTTGTTCATCAATACTTCATACCTTTCCATAATCTTATAGTGTAATCGATCAGAGCCCTTTCCAGTTCATCCCTTTACATGCCCGTTGAACCACATAGAATAATATCAAATACACGGAAAGCTCACACAAAGTGTGCGAACACATGGTCAAAACCATTCATTTCATTATCCTTTACGTAATAGATCATACAAGCCATAAATGGGCCTGCTCACACAAGCTGACGGTTGAAACGTATCTAGCTGATGCCACTCACACAAGCTGACAAGTATCCGCAACAAATGCCAGAACTCAGCCATTGGTTGGATGTTTAGGACTAGCACTCGAAACATGGTAACCTTAATGACATGTCATTTGTATCCTATATATTCCTAAGGCTCAAACGGGACTCGATAGTCGTCTTAACATTGTTGGATTTTTTGTCGAGGCATAATATGATAAATAACATAATAGCATTTAAATCAAATACATTAAAACACTATTTAAACTTACTAACTTACCTCGATCACAAGAACGATGAAATAAAACCGATTAGTTCGACACTTCATCTTTCCCTCGATATAAGTCCGTACGAGGCTTAACTTGAACTAAATAATCAAATTCAATCCATTCAATATTCATTCTTTCAAATCAGTCCAAATTCATCCTTTTACAAATTTACAATTTTACCCCTAATATTTTAACTTCTTTACAATCTAGTCCTTAAGCCTGTAAATTGAAATTCATGCAATTTCATCCACATACATAGCTAGTTGAATTCAATACACACTCATAGTAACTCATACAATTCATTATTTCACAATTTCACCTTATATTTCACACATTTTACAAAAGTTGTCATTTTCAATAAAATTCACTTTACAAAAGTTGTTTATTTATCAATAAGGATTCATTTTCTTCCAACAAACATAAAAAACCACATGAATACATTCATGGAAAAAGCCTAACCTTTCAACTATTTTTCAAATTAATCCCTAGGCTAGCTAGACTAAGCTATAACGATCCCAAAAATATAAAAAATAATTAAAAACGGGACCGAAATTCACTTACATGCAAGAGGAATGTCTAGCCGAACTTAACAAGCTCCTATGGAGGTTTTTTTTCTCAATTTCAGTGGTGAAGTTCATTAAGGAATATGATAGCTTTTTCTTTTATTTTTTTACTCAACATATTTATCATTTTACTTAAATAACCTTGTAATTTAACCTTTAAAAACACACATTTAATGTCCATATTTGTACACTCATTATAACCATGGTCTAATTACCACATAAATCCCTTATCTAATTAATTTCATAGCCATTTTGTACCTTTAACTTATAGAACTCTAATTTTGAACCTTTTACGATTTAGTCCTTTTCACCAAATTAAACATGCAAATGTTGAAATTTATTAACGAAATTTTTATATGACCTTGCTAAAATACTGTAGACATTAAATCAATAATAAAATAAATATTTTCACATTGGATGTTTGGTCTCAAAACCACTGGTTCGATTTGACTAAAAACAGGCTGTTACAGCTTAGGCTTATGCTTTTTATTGCTTGTGGTGAGTCCTTAGCTGATTTTTGAATGTATTATTGTGTGAATTATTGTGTTAAAGCTTTAGATTTGTTAGGACCTTCTACGAGTAGAGATAAAGGCAAGGAAAAGCTAGGTTGAGCTTTCGACTTTTGATCGCATGTCAGAGTCTTAAAATTTATAAAAAGAATGATCGAACCTAGAAACTAACTATGACAACAATTTTTGAGGCAAGCGCACCTATCGAACAGTAGTATAGTTTAGGCAAGACCGGAATGTCGAACCCAAAGGAACCAAAAGTACTAATACTAACTCTTTTTTTATTATTTAGCCTAAGAATAAAGGGATTTGTTTATCTAATATAAATTAATTAACTACTAAAATAAAGATGCAAAGACAAAGAGAAAGAATTTGGGAAAATAACTTGAGGAAAAACCAATTAATTAAGACGACACACAAGGAAGAATCCACCTAGACTTCACTTGTTATCTAAATCTGAACCAGATAATTTATTCACTTGACTTGATCCGTAAGATTCCCTAAGTTATATTAATCCCTCTCTCGAGGCGACTAACGTCTAACCCTATGTTGATTAATTGAAATCTCTTTCTAATTAAAACCCCTAGAATTGCATTAACTCGATCTATGGACTCCCATATTAGGTTTCACCCTAATCCGGCAAAATCTCGTCACCCTATCTCTAGGCATGCGATCAACTCTGCTTAATTATGCTAAATCTACTCTTAGGCAGGGACTTTTGCTTTTCCACCTAAGCACATCATACTTGAATTAATATCCCAAAAATATCAACACAAGAATTAAGAACACATAATTAAGAACAAGTCAAATATTTATCATATAGTTCAGCAAACGATAACAAGATTCATCTTAGGTTTCATCCCCTTAGGTATCTGAGGGTTTAGTTCATAACAATAAAAGAAAACATCTCAACAGAAAAGATAAAACAAAACATAAGAAATCCCTAAAACCCCCTGAAGAAATTGAAGGAGAGATCCTCCGTCTTGAGTATAATTCCGGCTTCATGAGATGGATCAACTGGCTTTCTTCTAGTAAATCTCCACAATTCGACCCTCTCTGGCCTAGCTGGACGCCCCCTGACTAAAGCCGTGGGTTCCTCCTTTTCTAGTCATACTTAGGGTGTTTATATAGGCTTCGGAATGTGTTTCTTTGCCCCTAAGTATCCAAATCCGAGTGAAACTCTTCTTTCCTACGGCAGGGACACGCCCATGGCACACGTCCGTGTAAGTCGTGGCCAGGCGTGTTCGAAGCTGTTGAATGAGGCACGGCCGTGTGGTATTGGGCCCAGGCTGTGTGGATTTCATGATATGGCCCATTTACTTTGTTTTGGGCCCATTTTTCTTTCTTTTCTTCATTGGGTGCTCTCCTGAGTATAAAACATGAAAACAAAGGATTAAGAGCACCAAATTACACAATTCAGGCCTTAAATCATCCAAAAGCATGCTAAATGTGGGCTTAAAATATGTTACTTTTATGGTTTATCAAATACCCCCACACTTAAGCTTTTGCTTGTCCTCAAGCAAAATTCTCAGCTCATAATTAAAACGAACTTCCCTGATTCATAATATTTATCAATAGTGTTTCATCATAATTCAAAGATAATTTATGCATGGATAATTCAACTCAACGAGTCCTAAAGATTCAAACAATCAAAGTCATAGTTTTTATAGTACGAAAACATAGGTGTTTCCCTTTACCTAAATAATTACCTCTGATTTGAAATCGACAAGAGTTGACATCCTCACTAAAGATTCACTCAAACCACTCGAAGTGTTTAAGGTTCAGAATTAAGCATTCAAAAGTCAAACATGAAGAGTGAATCCCATAAGCTTGCATGAAAATCAAATCTCTACCACTGTAAAATGAGACTTACACAAATCAAAAGGTCTTTACAGGGTTGTAATGGGGCTTAGGTTCAAGGGTATGGATATAGGCTGAATTAAAGAGTTAGAATCGAGATTGACTTGACAAATTAGCTAACTAGAAATATGACTACTCCTAAATAATTACATCAATTGAAATGAGCTTTTTCTTCAAGATTTAAAATTTAAACATGTAAGCTCACTTAATTATAGAACTAATAATGAATATACTTCGTTTTTTAGCAACAAGTCAAATATATAATAAAGGATAAATTCAACTACTTGAAATAAAGATCATAGTCAGGCAACTGATCAAATCAAATCTCGACATAAGAGTAGTCAAAAGGAATGGTGATAACAAATATAAAGGGTTTTGGGTTAATATTAGGGGTTAATTGTGAAGGTAGGCTTTTAGTGGAGTGAGTGGGTTAAAACCTAGGTGCCTTTATCATCTCTGTATATCAAATCAAAGGTGTGGTCTCGACATGTATAATCGAAGCAAGTTTTAGAATAACAGATCAATGTTGACACACTCATAATTAATAAAGTGAGCACGAAAAAGAATATATGCTCTATAAGGTTCAAAAGCTCACAAAAAAAATATGGGTTCTTGATGTCAACCTCGTAAATTTCAAACTTCAAGATAACATTCAGATTAAGGTAGACAACCTAAAAAATTTTAAATTTGAAAAAAAAAATAGACTTATCATGCCTGATTCTCTAGTATCCTTCAAATTTAATCATTAATGCACAATTATCAATGGGTTAATCTAAAACATATCAATAAAAATCATAAATCAAAGGAAATTTCATTCTAATCATAATATGAAAAACTTACTTCAAGACAAGATATCATTCAGGGATTTGAGAATAATGAAGAAAGTTAGGCACTTTCTTGAAATAACTATTCACCCCCTACACTTAAGATGTACATTGCCCTCAATGTACAAAGATATATATGCATTTTGAGAGAGAGAGAGAGGTGAGACTTCCTAAATTATGGATGAAATCCTTGGAGGATGTTCCATGATGAATGTATAATTGATGTTTTCATTCCTTGAGTTGTATATTTAATCTATTTAATCTGCGAAGTTATCAATTAAAAGTTCAGGGAGAAATATTTAATGAGAGTTGTTATAGATACTCGAGGGTTAGACAACCAGTGATAATTAAAATAAAGATTTAGAATATAAAAGGCAACAATTTTAAAGTAAGGCGAAAAATAAAATAAAATGAAAATGAAAATGAAAACCAAAAATAAAAAAGAAAAGGGACTCAAAGGTCCTTGTCGTCTGCTGAGTCGCAAGATGGTGCTTTGAGTCCGTGACTCTGAAAATTGATTCTCTTTGACTCATACCATCTCTGCCATGTCAGTACGGCGATTCGCGAGGTCCACACGGCCACGGCCGTGTGCAAGGCCGTGTGGCTTGAAATTCTGTATTTTTGGTTAGTTTATAGTTAGGTGTTATAAAGAGAGAATAAAATAGAAGAAATAGGGTTAGTACTTGGGTTGCCTCCTGAGAAGCGCTCGTTTATAGTCTTAAGCTAGACTCTCCTCTCATTTATATATTTATGGTAGTTTGATGAGTTGAAAGTCCTTCCTCGTGCTGGTAGTTCCATTATCATGATAGAGTTTAAGACGAGTAGCGTTTATTTTCAAAGTGCCGAGCATAGTGTTACTTACCTTGACCGTTCCATACGAGAAAACATTGATTACCTTGAAAGGGATTTCTTTGCTTGTGTTTGGATCAGGAGGGGATATTCGTGAGTCTGCTTTATCTGGCATTACCTGATCTCCAATTTTAAACTTGTGTGTCTCGTAGAGTGGTCTTGGTTCTGCTTCGTGTATCCCTAGTTCTTCTTTAAGATGCGTATTCTCCTTTTCTAGTTCATCAATCTGAATCCTTTGTTCCTTGTGAGTTATTTCCTTGTTGGCACGGGGTCTAGGATCGAATTCAGTTGTGTTCTTTTGTGGTGTTTCCTGAAAAGAAAGGTCAACCGAATGGTTATCAATAGAATTTACTTTCTCACCTTGATTGTTCGATGTCCTAGCTGAATCGAGGGCTTGAAGAGTGACTGTCTCCTCACCTACATAGACTATGAGTTCACCTGTGTCGACATCAATTCTAGTTCCAGCAGTTGCTAAAAATGGTCGTCCTAAAATTAGGGGGATCGTGTTGTCCTCATCCATGTCTAAAACAACAAAGTCTATCGAGAATACGAATTTGTCAATCTTCAAAAGTACATCTTCAATTATACCCCTAGGAACTCTAATAGTTTTATCAGCTAGTTGAATGCGTTTATATAGGGTGTTTATATAGGCTTCGGAATGTGTTTCTTTGCCCCTAAGTATCCAAATCTGAGTGAAACTCTTCTTTCCTACGGCAGGGACATGCCCATGGCACACGCCCGTGTAAGTCGTGGCCAAGTCGTGTTCGAATCTGTTGAATGAGGCACGGCCGTGTGGTCTTGGGCCCAGGTCGTGTGGATTTTGTGATATGGCCCATTTACTCCGTTTTGGGCCCATTTTCCGTTCTTTTCGTCATTGGGTGCTCTCTTGAGTATAAAACATGAAAACAAAGGATTAAGAGCACCAAATTACACAATTCAGGGCTTAAATAATCCAAAAGCATGCTAAATGTGGGCTTAAAATGTGTTACTTTTATGGTTTATCAACTTTTCGGCGAAAGTGTAATTGGTGAGTGTTTGGAATAATTTCTTCTAGACATGATTCAATGTGTTATTTGGGAATTTAGTGGTAGCATAAACCCCTACTCTAAATTTCAAGTGTAAGCTTTTTCATACCTATGTTATCATGTGAACTATGTGCTTATGTGTTTGTGAATATGTGAATTGAGATGAGATGTTATAACATGTGATATGTGGTTATGATAACTATTGTGAAAGTGCAAGTGTGTACATGATATGTATATGTTAAATATTAGTGATAGTGTTTTTTCTAAATATGCAGTTATAGTGCATGGATAATCGGTAAGTGATATCTGTTTGATTACAGATATTTTGGCATTATAATCTTGAAACCGTTGGATATAGTTGGCATGCTATAGGATTGTGAGTACTCACCTATATGTATAGTGATTTTGGACGTTGAGGCCCTGGGACATGCTAGAGGGATAAGGGAATGTGAGCTAAGCTCTATTCAAGGAGACATATGAGAGGAAATAAGGAGAGTGTTAGCTTTATGCTTCACTTTTGGGACATGTTTGACTCTATGAGCCTATGTGGTGTGTTGGAGATCTGTGTATCCAATGAGTGGTGATGGAGCTCACTTTTACGTTTCATAGCTCAAGTGCCAAATTATCTTAAATTATGAATATGTATGTATTGTGTTATGTGTTTATATGATATGTGACCATAATGAAATTCATCTATAAACATGTTTTTGAGTATTGTGATATATGCTTGAATGTTATGTGATTATATGAGTATTGTGATATATGCTTGAATGTTATGTGATTATATGAGTATTGTGATATATGCTTGAATGTTATGTGATTATATGAGTATTGTGATATATGCTTGAACGTTATGTGATTATATGTGTAATGTGATAGATGCTTAAAAGTGAATATGTTTACCATGTAAAAGAACTAGAAAACAATGCACGTGTAAGTATAATATAACATTAGAGTTGGAACTGTTGAGGTTATGCTATATGGTTGTTTTGTTAATGCTTGATGAATTATTTGCACGGTAGTTGTTCTAGGCATTCATTGAGCTTGTTAAGATCACCCACTCCCTTCTTAAACGATTGTAGATTAGTAGTATGTCGGTGTGAGCGATGTGGTTCCAAGAGGTGATCCAAGCAAGTCCTTTTCCATTATTTCTTAAGTGTTATTGTTATTTGTTTTCGTTTTGGAAATAAGGCGATGTGATAGACTTTTGGCCATGATGTTTTGGATGCTTCCATAGACTATTTGTTCCTAAGTTTATGAGATTCCTTTCGTATTACATTGATTTTTGCTCGGACTTACTTTTGATGTTTGAGACTATTATTGTAACACCCCTAACTCATATCTATCGCTGAAATAGGGTTACGGAGCATTATCGAACATATCTCATAAACAATCATACATTTCACATTCAATCTCCATTCAGAAATAAAACTATTCAAACTCAAACATATAGTACCTAATACGAGCCCTCGAGGCCAAAAACAACCATTAGAAATGGTTTGGGACTAAACCGAGAACTCAAGGAAATTTTAGGAAAACATGGAATTGTTTTCAAAGTATAGGTGACACATGCCCGTGTGGCCAGGCCGTGTGGACATTCGAAATGGGATCACATGGCCGTGTCCCAGCTGGTGTCTGAACCCCGTGTAACTCACTGACTTGGGTCACACGGCCAACTACATACCTATGTGACTAGCCTGTGTACCCTTCGAAATGGCCTCACACACCTGTGTGCCAGGCCGTGTGCTAGGTTGTGTGAAAATTGGAGGGTATACTGACTTGTACCACACAGCCAAGCCACACGCCCGTGTGCTAAGTCGTGTGAAGCTACTGACTTGATTTCTAAATTAGTACCATGGGACACACGATCGTGTCACCTAGCCATGTGTCACACATGGCTGAGACACATGCCCGTGTCTCTGCTCGTGTGGAAAAAAATAGGCTATGTTTCAAGCCACATTTCTCACCCAAAGTAATGTCAACCTAGGTTCAATAATGCACATACAACCATTGCATAAATAGGCACTTAAAACCAACCAATATCAAGCCTATATCACGTACTACAAATACCAACAACCACAATGCCCATAAGCATCATAATTAGCCATTCAAAAACATACCAATATGCCTATTAAGTATATCTAAATGATCAAGCTCAGCTACTAGACTTTGTGCCTAAATCAACATGCATACCATATTGTAATATCCTAGAATTAGGGGTTATGCGTGTAGTGCATAATTCAAGTGTAAGTGGGCTTAGTGTGTGTTTGGATGAGTTTTAAGGGTTTTTAGAATTTTAGAATGTAAGGGAATGCCTTAGAAAAATATTAGATTTTTATTCTTAAAAGGGAGCTAGTCAAGATAGGCCTTAAGAAAATTTGTTGGAGGATTTAGACACAAGGAGTCAATTGGTAAAGTGGCAAGTGGAGTGTGGAGTGTACTAATGGTCTTAGGTTCGAATCCCATGGATGACAATAAGGTGACTTTTATTTTTGTTTTTGTATGGCATGTGTTGGTCAAATTTTAATTATGGTAGGATAGACTTTTTCATTTTTGGATAGTAGACTAAGGGAATACGGCAAGTTATCAGTTAAGGTATGGAATCAAGGTGTTATGGAAGGATAAGGGGACATAAGGCTTGATGTATGGGTGATGTTTTGGAAATATTTTTTATGGTCATTTTGACCATGAATGTGGACGCATAGATGTCTAAGGGGGGATTGGCCAAATATTGTATAGGATTAGGGGGAGGATAGTTGGCCAAATTCTTGGCATTTTGTGCATCTTTTTCCCTCTTCTCCAAAATTATTCTCCTTAGCCGAATGTGTCATTGGCTTTAGGTGAAAACTTTGTTTTTGTTTTGGCTATCATTTCTTTGACCATACTGGTATTCTCTTTTTCTTCTTTTTCTCTCAAACTCTTCTTTTCTTTTTGGTACCGAAATATCACTACCTTGGAAAGGGGACATTTCTCTTTCATTCTTTTTCTTATTTGACCGAATATGCATCAATATTAAAAACTTTTTCTTTGTTCAATTTCTTCCATAGCCGAACCCTATAAGCCCTTATTTCCTTTTCTTTTTCATCTCTATTTTGAGCCATAGCCGAATGTGCAACTATCATTTAAAAGGCTTAGCCGAATCTTGTTGTGAGTTTTAGAAGCCGAAACCTTTTTCTCTTTGAGTCTCTTCAAGCAACGTGGTGTCGAAAGGAGGAAACACTAAGGAGTCTTTCGGGATTTGAAGTGTTCAAGGTAAGCAACTATAATATTCGGCCAAGGGCCATTCTTCATAAGATTATGCTTAAGGCCGATTCTAATATGGTTTCACTCAGGGATTTTGACAACTTCATAGACCAGTGGTGATTCGGGATTTAGATAAGCGAGGTAAGTGAAATGTAGTTTTAGGCCAAAGGCCATTTAGTATTATATTAGCCGATTCTGACTTATGTTGTGTAGGAAAGAGTTCAACAATCGCAAGGGTGCAAATCGTTTAAACGTGGGTTCCGGGATTGAGTAGACTGTACCAAAAAGGTGTGTAGTTATTGCACTGTTCTCTTGATTGTTTATGTGTGTATGTTGTTATATATGTGTGATATGATGTGAATGGTAGCCGAAATAAGGGCTAAGATGGTGGATACCCATGGTGGGTGATCGAATAATTAGGTCAGTATTTTATGATATTAAATGATCACTAATGAATATGTGAAATGGTGATGAGCATGTGTTATATACTCTATTAAATGATATTTTTGTCATGTTATATATATGCATGGGAATTTGGGACATGAAAATTGAAGGACAGGGTGTACATTATGTACGTGGTCTGATGTTAGCCTTGTGCTACATTGACGCTTGATGTTAGCTATGTGTTTCATCAAGGTGGGGTGTTGGCTATGTGCCACCTCCTGGTGGATGATAGCTGTGTGCATCACCGTGGATTGAGGATGACCTCGAGTCACCTCGTGGATATTGACATGTGGGGTCACTTAGGTGATCGGTGGCTTAGCCACGGCCTTGGACGGCAGGTCTGCCAAGGTAGGTGTAATGGATGGACACTAGGTTGGATTGGGCTTCATGTTGCATATTTATGTATGTGGACTGTGTGGATATGGGCCAAGCCCATATGTGGAGACATGTGAAATAACTATACACTGAGTCTGTTTGACTCACCCAATTTTTACCAAACATCGCAGGTGATGCATAAAGCTTGGACCGGGTTGGAGAGGATACGAGGTGGCCCATGCAGAAGAGGATTTTCTTTATACAATTTATGTTTCAGTATTTTAAGTATTTATTTATTGTAATAAGGGCCTCCTAAAGTGTTTAAGGATTTTTATTATGTTTTAAGTTGGATTGTCAATTATATTAATAACTGAAAATGTTTTATTTTTAGCAACTTTCCTTTTAAAATATATGATGAAGTTTTTAATCGAAGAATTTGTAACATCAAAGTTTTACTTAAAGTTTTAAATACGAAATGATTTATCAACAACAACAAACTTTCATGATTTAGTTTATGAGTCAAAATATTTTTCAAAAGTTTTTCGCAGTGGCATTCTGAATTCGGCCGTGGCTCGTGGGCCGGGTTTGGGGTGTTACAAGTTTGGTATGAGAGCCTGGTTCAAAACTCGGCTTTGAGGGTTTTGGACCCAAAAACATTTTCTTAGGATGGGCTTTTCAAAAATATAGGCTTTCATGAAGTTTTCAGGTTTATTCTGGCATGGCACCTGTATCTCCGACCCGAAGTCTACCAGGTAAGTACCTCTAATTGTTGTGTGAATTATTATATGATTGGTATGTGGGTATGATGGGAACGTAGATTAGTATATTAAGTTATTGAACTTTAGGATTAGCTTAGTCCAACATAGAATTGCATAAAATTTTAAAGCCTAATTAAACAAACCTATGAGTAAGTCGCCGAGTCAGGGTGTGGCAACCATTGTGCGCATGTCTAGGATTCGTTTCGGTGGGAGCTTGGTATTTAAGCAGTCCTAGTGACTCACCTCCTCTCCACTCAAATCCTACCTGGTGCGTAGTAACGGTTCACCCTAACCAAGAGGACTTATTCACGGGCTAAACTCGTTAATTAAAACCCGAAAGGGACTAGCCATACTATTTTATAAAAACCTTAAGTTTTCAAAATTACTCCTTTGATTTGTAAAACCATTTTATACTTGGAAAATTTTTCGAAATATTTCCGATTTACAAAATTACCCAAATACCCCTGGGTGTAAAATTACCAAAATGCCCTTGGTTTATAAAATGACCATACTACCCACGACTTTTGTAAAAACATTCTTACTTTACAAAAATACCAAAAACTCCTATTTTACAAAACAGTAAGATACCCTGATTTGGGAAAATTTACTAAAATGCCCCTGACTTCCAAAATTACCAAAATAACCCCGATTTCTGAAATTTCTGCAATACCATTGATTTGGTAGAATTTTCAAAATAACCTCGAGATTTCTATATTTTGGAATGCCTTTGATTTGTAAAGATTTTCAAATTGACCCCGATTTATTACTAAAATACCCCTGTAGGACAAATGACGAAAATACCCTGGGATAGGAACAGACAAAAATGTTTGAAGAGTGAATGTGTATGGTAGATACTACTGAATGGATGTGTTTTTGTGAATTAAGGTAGAAGACTTAAAACTTTGATTGATCGAAAGAACTACTATTAAGCTCTTTTCATAAAATTGTTCGCGGATAAACAGTGGAACAAAGACTAATGCATAAAATTTCTTAAATCAGACTAAAGCACGATCGTAGACATGAGCTCTAGGGGACGTAGTCGTAATGTACGAGGACGTGGTAGAGGTAGAATGGCTGTGTCGAAACCCGTTAGGTCGGGTCAAGGGTTTGAGAATGAGGTACCACCACCACCAGCAGCTGTTGGTGTTGAGCAGCAAGATCAGACGGGGGATGATGCTGTATCGCAGGCAGTGCTGCGAGTTCTGGAGATGGTGGCTGGAGCAGGTGGTAATAGGGGAGCTCAGAAATCTGTACCCGAGCGACTCCGAGCCAATGGAGCTGAGGTGTTCCGTGGTGTATCTGGTGTGGCACCCAGTACTGCTGAGTATTGGTTAGAGGCGACCGAGCAAATTATGGATGAGTTGGATCTGACTGCTGAGGAGAAACTGAAAGGAATGGTGTCGCTTCTCCTTGATGAGTCATATCAGTGGTGGCTCACAGTTCGGGATGGTGCTACGGCTGAGGAACTCACTTGGGAGTACGTTAAGGCGGCATACCAGAAGAAGTATGTTGGTACTCATTATATAGATGCGCAGAGGAAGGCATTTCTGGGGCTGGTTCAAGGGAACAAGTTCGTAGCGGAGTACGAGGCTGAATTCTTAAGGTTGAGCCGGTATGCTCGAGGAATCGTGGCTACAGAGCATGAGCGATGTGTCCAATTTGAGGACGGACTAAGGGATGATCTGAGGTTATTGATAGCTCCACAGCAGGAGCAAGAGTTCGCCGTGTTGGTGGAGAAGGCTAAGGTAGCCGAAGGAATTAAGGACTCTGTGAGACAGAACAAGGATAAGGATAGGAATCGGGATAAGAGGAGTTTTGGACCATCAGAATCGTCTGAGAGCTTTCAGAAAAGACCGAGGATTGAGAATTCTGTTCGTGTTACTAAGCCAGCTACTGGAAACCCGGACCGTCCATGTGCTCGGTGTGGAAGGTATCATGTTGGCGAGTGCTGGAATCTGGATCGAGAGTGTTTTAGGTGTAAGTCTAAGGCTCATTTGATTAAAGATTGTCCTCAAGATCCGAATAGGGCTCGGACAGTAGGTCAGGGTGGTGTGCAGCCGGATAGAGGTGGTCAGCAAGCGACGAGGGGTCGTGGTCCGAACCATGGAGGAAATGGTTCCAGCCAAGGTCGTGGAGCACCAGGCAGAGGAGCTGAAGGTGCAGATGCGAGGCAGCCAAGGTTGGTTTATGCAGCCAGGCGTCGCAAGGAGGAAGATGTGCCAGAGGTGACAACGGGTACGTTCCTTATTTCTGGAATACCCTTTATTGTTTTGTTCGTTGTAAAGTCAGCTTATTTTTGTATTGCTGGTGAAGTGTTTGGAACCTTGACTGTGAACCTTGAGACTATGCATAGGAAATATGTTAGTTTTATTAAGATTAGAGTGCGCAGCAGTAGCGTAGTGTGGTGAGTTAGGATGTACGATTGTTCGTTAGTAAGTAATTTCGAGGACGAAATTATTTTTAAGGAGGGTAGAACTGTAATATCCTAGAATTAGGGGTTATGCGTGTAGTGCATAATTCAAGTGTAAGTGGGCTTAGTGTGTGTTTGGATGAGTTTTAAGGGTTTTTAGAATTTTAGAATGTAAGGGAATGCCTTAGAAAAATATTAGATTTTTATTCTTAAAAAGGAGCTAGTCAAGATAGGCCTTAAGAAAATTTGTTGGAGGATTTAGACACAAGGAGTCAATTGGTAAAGTGGCAAGTGGAGTGTGGAGTGTACTAATGGTCTTAGGCTCGAATCCCATGGATGACAATAAGGTGACTTTTATTTTTGTTTTTGTATGGCATGTGTTGGTCAAATTTTAATTATGGTAGGATAGACTTTTTCATTTTTGGAAAGTAGACTAAGGGAATAAGGCAAGTTATTAGTTAAGGTATGGAATCAAGGTGTTATGGAAGGATAAGGGGACATAAGGCTTGATGTATGGGTGATGTTTTGGAAATATTTTTTATGGTCATTTTGACCATGAATGTGGACGCATAGATTGCTAAGGGGGGATTGGCCAAATATTGTATGGGATTAGGGGGAGGATAGTTGGCCAAATTCTTGGCATTTTGTGCATCTTTTTCCCTCTTCTCCAAAATTATTCTCCTTAGCCGAATGTGTCATTGGCTTTAGGTGTTTTTGTTTTGGCTATCATTTCTTTGACCATATTGGTATTCTCTTTTTCTTCTTTTCCTCTCAAACTCTTCTTTTCTTTTTGGTACCGAAATATCACTACCTTGGAAAGGGGACATTTCTCTTTCATTCTTTTTCTTATTTGACCGAATATGCATCAGTATTAAAAACTTTGTTCAATTTCTTCCATAGCCGAACCCTAAAAGCCCTTATTTTCTTCTCTTTTTCATCTCCATTTTGAGCCATAGCCGAATGTGCAACTATCATTTAAAAAGCTTAGCCGAATCTTGTTATGAGTTTTAGAAGCTGAAACCTTTTTCTCTTTGAGTCTCTTCAAGCAACGTGGTGTCGAAGGGAGGAAACACTAAGGAGTCTTTCAGGATTTGAAGTGTTCAAGGTAAGCAACTATAATATTCGGCCAAGGGCCATTCTTCATAAGATTATGCTTAAGGCCGATTCTAATATGGTTTCACTCAGGGATTTTGACAACTTCATAGACCAGTGGTGATTCGGGATTTAGATAAGCGAGGTAAGTGAAATTTAGTTTTCAGCCATAGGCCATTTTAGTATTATATTAGCCGATTCTGACTTAGGTTGTGTAGGAAAGAGTTCAACAATCGCAAGGGTGCAAATCGTTTAGACGTGGGTTCCGGGATTGAGTAGACTATACCAAAAAGGTGTGTAGTTATTGCACTGTTCTCTTGATTGTTTATGTGTGTATGTTGTTATATATGTGTGATATGATGTGAATGGTAGCCGAAATAAGGGCTAAGATGGTGGATACCCATGGTGGGTGATCGAATAATCAGGTCAGTACTTTATGATATTAAATGATCACTGATGAATATGTGAAATGGTGATGAGCGTGTGTTATATACTCTATTAAATGATATTTTTGTCATGTTATATATATACATGGGAATTTGGGTCATGAATATTGAAGGACAGGGTGTACATTATGTACGTGGTCTGATGTTAGCCTTGTGCTACATTGGCGCTTGATGTTAGCTATGTGCTTCATCAAGGTGGGGTGTTGGGTATGTGCCACCTCCTGGCGGATGATAGCTGTGTGCATCACCGTGGATTGAGGATGACCTCGAGTCACCTCGTGGATATTGACATGTGGGGTCACTTAGGTGATCGGTGGCTTAGCCACGGCCTTGGGCGGCAGGTCTGCCAAGGTAGGTGTAATGGATGGACACTAGGTTAGGTTGGGCTTCATGTTGCATATTTATGTATGTGGACTGTGTGGATATGGGCCAAGCCCATATGCGGAGACATGTGAAATAACTATACACTGAGTCTGTTTGACTCACCCAATTTTTACCAAACATCGCAGGTGATGCATAAAGCTTGGACCGGGTTGGAGAGGATACGAGGTGGCCCATGCAGAAGAGGATTTTCTTTATACAATTTATGTTTCAGTATTTTAAGTATTTATTTATTGTAGTAAGGGCCTCCTAAAGTGTTTAAGGATTTTTATTATGTTTTAAGTTGGATTGTCAATTATATTAATAACTGAAAATGTTTTATTTTTAGCAACTTTCCTTTTAAAATATATGGTAAAGTTTTTAACCGAAGAATTTGTAACATCAAAGTTTTACTTAAAGTTTTAAATACGAAATGATTTATCAACAACAACAAACTTTCATGATTTAGTTTATGAGTCAAAATATTTTTCAAACGCTTTCCGCAGTGGCATTCTGAATTCGGCCGTTGCTCGTGGGCCGGGTTTGGGGTGTTACACATATTCTCAATTTCAACCATTTGCTACCGTCACTACCAATTCTCAACAAGGCATTCACATAGCAAATATACATCATATATCAAAGGACAATTAATATATACACGTATTTATACATACCAACACCAACCAAAACAAGCCATATTATAAGCCAATTCAAATGGCCAAAATTCATCCAGACATAAAGGCTACACCAGTCAAAAGACCTATACATGCCATATAACCAAAATACACAAAGTTCAAAAGTACCCAAAACAATGATTAGATAGTGTGATGAGATCTCCGACAACTCCCAATCCGAGCAAGCTTCGAAATCACTATAAAACATGGAAAAGTAAACAGAGTAAGCTATTAAGCTTAGTAAGTTCATATAGCAATAAACTCAAGTTACCATATGAACACAATTTAAGTAATCAAACATATCATAATATAACTCATATTGATCCACAAACCTATCACATATTCATTCACAAGGTTAGATATGAAATTCACATGTTTCATAGACTCAAAACTTATATGATTCGCATATATACCTATTATGATATGTATCAATCACTTATTCTTTTATACCATCACTATACTCATTGAACCATTTGGAATAATATCGGATACTCGGGAAATCTAGCACCCTAAGTGCCAATACATGGTCGAAACCATCTCAATCTCATATCTCATAAGTAAATGCTCATCTCGAGCTATCACTGGGTATGCTCAGACAAGCTGACTGTCAGGATGTAGCTACATGGTGTTGCTCACACAAGCTGATAAGTAACCGCAACACATGCTGGAAAACTCAGCCACCGGTAGAACGTACAAACTAGCACCCAAAACACAATAACCCGTAATGACATGTCATTTGTACCCTATCTATTCCTAAGGTTCAACCGGGATTTCACACGTCGCTAAATATTTGTCAAATATTTTCGTGAAGTCGTATTTATCAATAAAGCATTTAAAACACAATTACATTAATGTTTATTAACATACGAACTTACCTCGAATTTACACAGAGAAAATTGAGCTATCAATCCACTATTTTATTTTTCCCCCAAGTAAATCCAAATGTTGCTTTTTTTGATCCATATTTAATCAAATTTAACTTATTTAAATATCATTTTATTCAATTTAACCCAAAAATCATATTATGGCAAAATTACACTTTTCCCCTTATATTTTAAATTTTTTACAATTTAGTCCCTAGCTCATAAAATGAAAAATTCATGCAATTCCATTTCAACCCATACTAGCCGAATTCTATATATATATATATATATATATATATATATATATATATCCATAACAGCCCATATTTTTCATTATTTCACACATTTCACCATGAATTTTACACATTTTACAAATAATTCTCTAATTTACAATTTCAACCAAAATCACTTAAGAAATATTGTTTATCTAACAACAACAATTTATTTTCTATCATCAAACATCAAAACACATCCATATTCATCTTTGGTAAAACCCTAGATTTTTAATAGTTTTGCAAATTAGTCCCTGGGTTAGCTAGATTAAGCTACAACGACTCCAAAAATATAAAAATCAGTAAAAATTGAGTAAAAATGCACTTATACGCACTAGGAGATGTTGGCCGAATGTTTAAACTGCTCCCACGGCTTTTTGTTCTTCAATTTTTGGAAAGAAGATGAACATGCATGCTTTGTCTTTTGTTTTCTGTATTTTAATATCTTTTAATTATCAAATTACAACATTAGCCTTATTAATTAACATTTATAATATCATTTTTAATGGCCATAAAAGTCAACTAACAATTTATATGGTCTAATTGCAACATAAGTACTCATACTTTAATGTTCTATAGCCATTTAATACCTTTAGCTACTAGAACTCCACTTTTGCACATTATGCGATTTAGTCCTTTTTATCGAATTAAGCATGGAAACGTCAAAATTTCTTAACAAAATTTTTATACGATACTACTAACATGCTGTGAACATTAAAATAATAATAAAATAGATATTTTGACCTCAGATTTGTTGTCCCAAAACTACTATTCTGATTTCACTAAAAATGGTCTGTTACAATTATTATGGCCGTTTTAATCTTTACTTGATGATGACATGATAGCATGATGAATTGGTACAAGTTAGAATGATTTTTAAGCTTATGTATGTTATATTTTTCTGGACTGAAGCAGAGGTATCGATATCCGTGTTGTAAAAATGATACCTCTGTAATTTTGAAATGTGTAGGAAGTCCGTATTGAAATTTGGTATTGATACTTTACCATGAGTATCGATAGTCAGGGTAAAATAATCGATACTTTTGTAGAGGTACTGATAATTTTTGAGGTTTGGGTTTTTCAGCGAGAAACAATAAGCAATTTTCGTACTGATTTTCAAAGTAGTATCGATACCACTTGAAAGAATTATAAATGTAACACCCCAAGCCCGGCCTAGAAGTTAGGCCCGAATCTGGCGTGTCACATAGAAGTGTTTTTCGAAACCATATTTCTTGTTGTTAAAACTTGTTTGAGAGTTAAAGCCTCTTTGTTAAAACTCAAAACACTTAAGCAATTGTTATCCACTTGGAAACGTAATTACTTTTAAAAACTTATCTGTTGCGAAAGCATATTTAAATAAACAATTTACGAAAACGTGATGTTTAAAAATTGAGTTGCATAAGCATTTTGAAAACGTTGTGGAAACGTAGTGTTTTGAAGATAGTTATCGTTTTGGAAATCGTATTCCACTTTTAGCAGTTATAAAACGTCATAAATAAATATCACAAATAATAAGTTAAAAATAGAGAGGCCTTATTACAACCCAAATCAAAATATTTGAAAGTAAATAATCAAAACAACAAGCATAAGCAGTGTGTGGCCTTCTACGAGTCCCTCGCAGCATCGATCCATCTAAGGCTGGGGATTACCTGTATAGTTAAAAACGGGGTGAGTTTACAAAAACTCAGTGTGTAATCCCCTTACTAGAGTAACAGTCAGTATACGGATCAGAGCATACGTGTGCCAAAGCCCACTACAATATCATTTGGGCCACAACCCATAATAGAATCAATTGGGCCTAGCCCATTTCAGAATCAATTCCATATGCATAATGTGTGATGCATGCTAACCCATCCCATCCAACCCTGCACTTGCCTCCGTCCAACCCTGCACTACTTGCGGGGAGTAAATCACCCATGCCATCCCTACACTCCCAATGTTAGCAACGGTTGTGGCACTAACCAAAATCGCAACAAAGCTGCTAGTATATATATACGGCTCTAAGCCTTCAGTAGTGGTATCATAATTGGAACAAAGCCATCAGTAACTGTATTATGTTTGGCATATAGCCATCAGTGACAGTAATATAATCGGCACACAGCCTTGGGTAAATATGATCGACATAGAGTCATCGGTATATATGTTAGGCACATAGCCACAGGTAAATACGATTAGCACAAAGGCATACTTAAGATGGCACAGAGCCATGTTTAGGTTGGCACATAGCCATAATCAAATTACGCGGCTTTAAGTCGTCCATTGGTCCATAGTCGTCATGCGACCCGTGCGACCCTATCAGAACTTCCTCCGTATCAATGTCCCAACCCCATGCAATATGTCGTGTATGTCATGCCCAATCATTACACGTGTATGCAAAATGGCCATGCTTGGTAACAATCATTTAAAAAGGTAATAAAGGCATATCAGTCATATAACCACAGTCAAATTAGTCAACTCATAGTCTAAGTCTGTCATTTACCCACAAGGGCAAAACAGTCATTTACCCTATAAGGGTATTTCGATAATCCTACCCTTTAGGGGTATTTCGGTAATCTTGCAATCCGAGGGTATTTCAATAATTTTGTAATCCAGGGTATTTCAGTAATTTTTTAAACTGGGGGTATTTCAGTAATTTTTCAAACCAAGGGTATTTCGATAATTTTGCAAACTGGGGGTATTTCAGTAATTTTGTAAACCGGGGGTATTTCGATAATTTTTCAAACCCGGGGTATTTCGGTAATTTTGCAAATCGAGGGTATTTTAGTAATTTCACAAATTGGGGGTATTTCAGTAATTTCACAAACCTGGGGTATTTCAGTAATTTCACAAACCAGGGGTATTTCGGTAATTTTGAAAATTAGGATATTTCGATAATTTCATAAACTAGGGTATTTCAATAATTTCGCAAATCGGGGGTATTTCGGTAATTTTGCAAACTGAGGGTATTTCGATAATTTTGCAAATTAGGGTACTTTGGTAATTTCACAAACTAAGGGTATTTTGGTAATTTTGCAAATCAGGGGTATTTCGGAAATTTCGCAAATTGAGGGTATTTCAATAATTTCACAAACCGAGGTTATATTGGTAATTTTACAAATCGAGGGTATTTCAGTAATTGTGTAAACCAAGGGTATTTCAGTAATCTTGTAAACTAAAGGTATTTCAGTAATTTTGTAAACCAAGGTATTCTAAACAAAGATAGTGATGCGAATGGGCCTAGGGCCCATTCTCGGCCCAAAAGGGCCCACACGCTCGTGTGGCCCATTTAGCCCAAATCTAGCCACAGATATGAGATTCACATAGTCTAGTCTAATATTTACTACACAATCATACAACTTATTCATATCGGCCCACGGGCCCATTGGCCCCACATGGCCACTTTCGGCCCATCGTGGGCCAAACAGCCTAAACCTTCAAGAACACTCATGATGGCCTCAACTATCGCGTCGAAGCTCCCACACGTGCGCTCGCACGCTCGTGTGGCTACCATCGCCGTGTGACCGGCATTTCGACATTTGCTGCTCTACAGTAAGAGTAGACCGCGCTTCGAACACTCCTATGCCCAAGTGCCAACCAAGATATCCTTACTCCCATCATAGATCGCTCTATTTAAAGCCAGCTTCTCACCTACTCTTATGCTAGCTTTCCAATGTGGGATTTCACCTTCAACAGAGTTTAATTCCATCACAACCACCTGCCATCCCAACTTAGCAAAATAATCAACCTTTGCGTGCAAAGGGATTCGAACCAAAGTCCTCTCGATAGCCATGTCACGCCACCACCACTAGGATACAAGCTCATTTGTGACTTAAAACATGCGTAAATATTTATATAGCCTATGTGCCAGTGTCCAGATTCTTTCAAGAGCAAAATTTAAAAATTCTGCAAGAGCCAAGACTTAAACCCAGGCTCTTTTACAACCTTAATGACGCCACAACCACTAGGCCACATGCTTCCTTGTGTCAGTTTTTTCCACATTTTATTCTTAAAGCCTACTTACTTACTCCTAGGGTTTTATTCACCTAAATCCAAAATTTTTCCTAAAGCCCAAGTTTGAACCCAGGACCTCATGGAAGCCACCTAACCTTCCAAAATCACTCACCCAATAGGTCCAACTTGCATTAGTGCCGTTCTGTTGTTCTTAAAAATTTAAACTCTCCCATGCCCAAGGCCCAATAGGCCCAATTCTACTAAGCCCAAATTCAGGGTGTTACAATAAATACCTCACCTTCAATATCAATACCAATGTAGTCATTGTTGAGATTTTTGCTAGATGGACCTTATGCATGTTTAATTATTATTATAACACTATTTGATGTACGTTTTGTAATAGCCCATTTTTAGGTCAAATTGGAAAAGTGATTTTGGGACCACAAATCTGAGGCCAAAATATTTATTTTATTATTTTATTAATGTTTACAGCATGATAGAATTATTATGTGAATGTTTCGTAAAGAAATATTATTGTTTAAATGCTTAATTCGGTAAAAATGACTAAATCGCGTAAAGCGTAAAAGTTGAGTTCTAATAGTTAAAAGTATTAAATAGATATGAAATTAAATTGTGGGAGTTCTTATGTTGAAATTAGACCAATGGTTGTGTAAGTGGACATTTAATTGCATGGTTAGGTGAATTATAATGGTTAAAATTCAAGGTTATTTTAGTAAATGGATAATTATATGTTAGTAAATTAATAAAAGAAAAGTATCATCTTTCTTTCTCATTGTTTTGACCAAAAATAAGAAGAAGAAAGACTCTATTGTTGCATTTTGAAGGTTCAGCCATTGTCTTGCTTGCTTGTAACTCTATTTTTACTCGATTTTTAATGATTTTTACGTTTTTGAGATCGTTGCAGCTTAATCTAGCTAGCCCGTATCTCTGATTTCAAAACTGTTAAAGATTTAACATGTTACCATTGTTGAATGTTTGAGTAGTTTGATGATTTATGATTGATTTTGAATATTTGTTGATAGTTAAACTAATTTTGTAAAGTGATTTTTTGACAAAAATGTCAAAAAGGGATTAATTTGTGAAAATGTAAAATTTATGTGGTAAATATGTGAAATGATCAAAGATATGGGTTGCTAGGAGTCCCTAAGAAATTCGGATAACTTAGTTAAGGGTTTAATTGCATTAATTTGCAATTTTTTGTAATAAGGACTAAATTGTAAAAATGTGAAAGTTTAAGGGCAAATGTGTAAAATAGCCCTAATGTGTGTTTTGGACTAAATTGCATAAATAGTTGATTAAATAAGCTGATTTTGATAATATATAGATTAAGATAAGCTGAGATCAGGTTTAGATTGGGGAAAAGGAAAAGTGGATGAATAGTCGATAGTTTCCATCCGAGCAACTCGAGGTAAGTTCATATAATTAGAATCAAACTTTTAAATACTTGTAATTATTTGGAATGTATGTTTATAATTGAAAAATTGATATACTTGGAATATGAATGCCTATTTGATATAGATTGATGGTTATCGAGCCCCGTTTGAACCGTATGAATTCGTAGGATACGAGTGACATGTCACTAGGGTTACCATTTTGATCGAGCTCCTGCATTTCTTACGGACTCACCATAGCTTTTATGAGCTTACTGATATATTAGCTCGTAAGAGCTTACTATTTTCAGCTCGTTAGAGCTTACCGGTTCAGCTCAATAGAGCTTATTGTCCATCAGTTCAAGAGGAGCTTACTGATCATAGCTCGAAAGAGCAGAAATGATAATGAAATGAATGATTACTAATGTATATCACTGGAGTATCCTTTGAAGTTCAAATAGGTTCAACGGGCATAAATTCTGTTTATACGGATGAAGTACTATTTAAACGAATGAATTACTGTTTATATTACGGATTGTTGATTATATGAATGTGAATGAATTGTTACATGTGTTTTATATGTTACATGAATTTAGTATGAAATTGGGATAAAGGTTGAATATATGTATTGATGAGACTAACACATTGATGAATGCTTGTGTGTAGGCATTTGGCAAGTGAATTTGATTTATTTTGTTTAATGGTTTGATTTTTGTAACAAATGGTAAGAATATTTCTATATTATACGGGCTTACTAAGCTATAAAGCTTACTTTGTTTCTTTTTCGTATATTATAGAGGTTCGATAGCTCGCTCATTTCGGATAAAGTTGGAGTTACGCATCACGCTATCCAGTTGCCAATTGGTACTTTTGAATTTGTGGATATATGTAATTATGGCATATATAGGCTAGTTATAAGATGATAGTTATGGTTACTTCAACTAGAAATTTTGGTACATGTTATGGTATAAGCCATGTTATTTGGCTTAATTTGGTATAATGTTTTGGTTATGTATGAGTTTATAAATATGGTATGTTTCGGGAAGTAGTAGATGGAATGGAAATATGCCATTGATGACTTGATTTGAATTAGTCATATGAATGGAAAATGCATGATATTATTTAGGTATTTGAATGCTATGTTGAAATGGTAGAAAATGTGTTTGAAATGTCATGGATTGGCTGTCAATTGAGTTGTGAAATGTTGCAATTTATGCTTGTATATGCAAGTAAAAATAGGGTGGAAAAATGGCTATACAAATGGCCTATTTTTGTCTACATGGGCAGACACGGGCGTGTGTCTCAGCCGTGTGTGACACACGGTCATGTTGCACGGCCGTGTGTCTCCTGGTGTTGAAATTAAATTGAAGTCAGTATGCTCCACACGGCCTAGCACACGGGTGTGTGACTTGGCCGTGTTGCATAAGTCAGTATACCCTACAGGTTTGGCATGGCCTAGTACATGGCCTGGCACACGGGCATGTGTGGCCATTTCGAAGGGCACACGGGCTAGACACATGGGCGTGTGGCCAGCCGTGTGACCCAAGTCAATATGTTTACCCTGTTTCCACACGGCTTGGGATACGGGCGTGTCTGTAGTCGTGTGAGGCATACGGCTTGTTCACACGAGCATGTGACCCCTGTATTTTTGAAAATTTTCTAAGTTTCCAAAACTTTTATAAGTTATCAGTTTAGTCCTGAACCGCTCTTAAAGCATGTTTAAGGCCTCGAAGGCTATTATAAGGGACAAAATAATTGAGATTGAATAATGATTGTTTAAATTGATCAAATGATTGACAAAAGTATAGTTATATGTGTTAGAATTCGGGTAATACTCCACAATCCTATTCGGCATTGGATACGGATGAGGGGTGTTACATTTATTGGTATCAGAGCTACGGTTTAGTCGATTCTAGGACTATCGTAGCATAGTTGAGTCTAGCTATACATGCCATATATATAAACTGTGATAGTGTGATGACTGTTGACATTTTAAATGTGTTTTTATATAGTAAATGGATCTTGATCGAGCTATAGTTGATGAGGTCGAGAGTAATGCGCCTACTCCCTCGCAAGGGACAGTGCCATCTGACTCTATACCCATAACGGGTAGCCAAGGAGGAAAGGCTAAAGAAGCCTTATTCAAAATGATGAAGGAATGGTTCACACAATACATTCGTACGGACCCAGCTACTCAACAACCTCCACGCCCACCTATTCCCCAACCGATTCATGTAGTTCATCAAGGTGTGGATCCTTTGCGATTGAATAAACCACCTATTGATAAGATACATAAACATGAGGTTGAAGAATTTAGAGCTACTGTTAGTGATGATCCTGAGAGAGCCAAGTTTTGGCTTGAGATCATGATTTGAGTATTTGGCAAAGTGTCATGCACATTGCAGAATGTATAAAATGTGTTGTATTACTGTTGAGAGACACCGCGTATCAGTGGTGGAATACTTTGATATTCGTAGTTCCTTGAGAAAGAGTTACTTGGGAATTCTTTCAAGTTTAATTTAGAAAGAAATACATTAGCCAAAGGTTCATTGATCAGAAAAGAAAGGTGTAACACCCTTAACCCGTGACCAACGCCGGTCTAGGGTTAAAGGCATTACCAGACAAATCAAAATCTTTTACAGACATTCCATAATATAATTCAATGAATAGAATCAAGTTGTCCCTTAAACAGGTCTACGAGACCTTAAGCATGCTTTAGAAAGGGGACAGGACTAAACCGAACACATACAGAAATTTTTGGAAATTTAATTTTTTTTTCTAAGTTACAAAGGTCACACGCCCGTGTGGGCAGGCTGTGTGCCTCCCACGACCTCAGACACGCCCATGTCCACACGACTGTGAACATGCCTATGTGCCTCACCCGTGGTCACTATTGACTTACACTACACGGCTAGTCACACGCCCGTGTGTCTAGCCCATGGTCGAGTCTGACTTGTTTTGAAATACAACCACAAGGGACACGGTCGAGCCACACGCTCGTGTGCTCAATCGTGTGGGCAATTATAGACCATTTGCAAGGCGAAAATGCCACCCACACTTTGGGTCATCCCTACAAGCACACACAAACATCATTGAAACACTTATAGCAACAAAAAACATACCAAATTTACCATCTATTTTACTCATTCAAGAACATTTCATCACAACATCTTATATGCCAATTAGCCCAACTAAATCACAAGTAAATCTAAGCATGATTCATCCACAACTTACCACAATAATAAGACACCTTCTCATCATTAATATGCCAAACTTTGCATTAATAAGCTTACCATTAATTTGACCATTTCCTTAGTCATTAAACCATACCGAACAAAGCATCATATAACATGACTACTCATTCATATCACAAATATTTATCTAGCCATATCACATGGCTATACACATATCTCAAACATAACTCAAAGTGACTAGTCTATACATTCCATACTTTAGTATATACATTTTCAAACGGTACCAAAATAAGATTGGGTAGTGTGATAACGATCCTCGACGATCCCTGAGCCTTTCATAGCCTTAACGATCTATAAAACAAAGCAAACACACACAAAGTACGCTTTCAAAAACTTAGTAAGCCATATACCAATAAACTTATCATATAATCATTTATAAACATAGAAATTTAAATCATAAACATCTCTTCATTTCAAACACATAGATTTCTCTTTGGCTCAATTAGATTGCCATTGCTTACCAACATATCATATCTCAAGCATCTCTTTTGCTCACATGTCAAACATACATATATCACACTTTATTCAATGCATTTATGTACATATTAACTCACCTTTCATGCCTATTCAAAGCATATATATCAAACGTACCTGAAACAATTATACAATTCACGTAGTCATTCTTTTCTCGGTCTTGCCCGTTGAACCATTCGGAATCAAATAGGATACTCGAAATACTCAGAATATTCGTACAATGTCAACGTCCCAGACGTGGTCTCACATGTAACCAAATATCAATGCCACTGTCCTAGACAGGGTCATATATGAATCAAATATGATGCCAGTGTCCCAGATATGGTCTTACACGTAAATCTCAAATCGATGCCAACGTCCCAGATGTGGTCTTACATGATATAACATATTAGCAACCTATGTCATGACATATGTAATCCTATCTATTCCTAGGTTCGTACGGGACTTCTTGGACATTGATACCTTATCGATACTTCCTCGGATTACATGTATGTAACATCTCGAGCATATTTATCATAATCTAAATTTCATAGATGAATAAATAACTCAATTCAAATGCATTTATTTTTATATCGACTTACCTCGTACGGAAAGAATGGAAACGAACGGCTATTCAACGATTTTCGACTTTCCTCGATCTAAATCCGTTTTCTTCGATTCTTGATCCATACATATTCAAATTTAATCCATTTATTCACCAAATCATTCAATTCAATCCAAAAACACATATTTAGGGAAAATTTACAAATCAACCCTCATATTTTCACATTTTGACATTTTAGTCCCTATTTCATAAAATCACAAAATACACAAAATTCAATACAGCCCATGCTTAGCCGAATTCTCACTAGCTTCATACAAGCCCATACATTTTGTTTATTTCACATTTTAGTCCCTCAAAAGATTATTTTCTCAACTAAGTCCAAATTACTCAAATTCATCAGAAATCCAAAAACAAACTATGTTAATCTAACACATATATTTCATATTTCACCACCAAACATCACAAAACTCATGAATTCTTCAATGGCATATTTCAAAATCATCATCAATTCTCAAAATTGAAACATGGGTTTTGAAGAACACGAAGCAACGATTTCAAAAATGTAGAAATTGTCAAAAATCTAAACCAAAACATACCTTAATTTAGCTTAGAAGTAGCCGAAACCTAGCTTTGTTTTATTTCTTCTTTTTTTTTCTTTCAATATTCGGCTAGATGAGCACAAAATAGATGGCTTATTTTAAGCTTTATTTTTATTATATTAACATTATTAATCCATCTACAAAATTAGCCTTTTAATAAACATAATAAACTTTTATACATCAATGCCATTTTTGTCCATTATCATCTACTTACTTATGTAATGGCTTAATTACTTCATAAGGCCACACATTTATAAAGATATAACACATAGGTGCTTTTAACATATGGCATGATAATTTTGCATCTTTCACAATTAGATCCTTTTATCAAATTAAGCACCCAAACAGATAAATTAAATCATGAAACTTTCACACATGCTTAATCTCATATCGCAAGCACATAAAATAATATTAAAATATTTTTTTGACTCAGATTTTTGGTCCCAAAACTACTATTTCGACTAGGGTCTAAACCAGACTGTTACAAAAGGAATTTCTTGAATTGAAACAGTGTCATATGTCAGTAATGGAATACGAAAGAGAGTTTGTACGACTTAGAAAATATGCTCATGAATATGTTTCTTCTGAGGCTTTAATGTGTAAATGGTTAGAAGATGGGTTAAATGAAGAAATCAACAATTAGTTGGGATTCTTGAGTTTAAAGAGTTCGTTGTTCTATTTGACAGTGCTTGCAAAGCTGAAGAGCTTAACAAAGAGAAAAGAAAAGTCGAATCTGAGGCTAGAGACTTTAGAAAAAGATTTGTGGGCAAATCACATCAGTCAGCATCAAAGAAATCTAAATAATATCATCCTTGTTCTACTGCTTCTGCGGGGATTTCTATCAGAGATAGAGATGCAAGAAATTTCAGCTCTAAACCTTAGACGACATCTGTTGCCAGTGTGGGTAATGTTAGAAATGTCGTACCTGAATGTAAGCATTGCAACAAACGACATTACAATGAATGCATAATAGTGAGCGGAGCTTGTTTTAGATGTGGATCTCTTGATCATTATCTCCGGGACTGTCCAGAAAAATCTATAGCTGAAAGAGATCAACCAGCGAAAGTGAGTAATACGACTACTAGAGGGAGACCACCCCGAAAAACTGGAAATACAAGTGGTAACCGAGGTGCTACGAGATATTCTCATATGAGATCTCAAGCACGAGCACCTGCCTAAGCTTATGCTATCCGTGCATGGGAGGAGGCATCATCAACATACGTTATTACCAGTACTTTTTCTCTTTTTGATACTGATATAGTTGCGTTGTAGATCCTGGATCAACCCATTCATATATCTGTATAAATTTAGTATTTAAACAAAGTTTACATGTCGAGTCTACAGAGTTTGTAATTAAAGTATCGAACCCATTAGGAAAATCT
The DNA here is from genome assembly GCA_005393395.2 of Gossypium australe. Taxonomy (NCBI): domain Eukaryota; kingdom Viridiplantae; phylum Streptophyta; class Magnoliopsida; order Malvales; family Malvaceae; genus Gossypium; species Gossypium australe. Next base: position 105,067,057 of record CM016621.1, on the reverse strand, counting down.
GTGTTAGTTGATAAAAATTGTAAGAATTATCATTTGATGACTCAGGGTTACTATTTTCGGGCTGACTTGATGCTTCTACCATTCGATAAGTTTGATGTGATTTTGGGACTATATTGGCTGACTACGTATGATGCAGTTGTGAATTATAGATGAAAGACTAACGAATTGAAATGCCAAAATGGTGAAATTCTTCTTATTGAGTTGGATGATTTGAGTGAATTACCTATTGTGATATCGTCTATGTTAGCCCAGAAAAGTATGAAAAAGGGCTGTGATGCATATCTTGCATATGTATTAGACACTAAGGTATCTAAATCAAAGATTGAATCAGTACCTATTATTTGTGAGTTTTTGGATGTATTTCCAAAAGAATTACCGAGTGTGCCACCGATCAGAAAGGTTGAATTTGGTATTGAATTAGTACCGGGAATAACATCGATATTGATAGCTCCATACAGAATGGCTCCAATAGAATTAAAAGAGTTGAAAGCTCAGCTGCAAGAATTGATAGACAGAGGTTTTGTACGACCGTGTTATTTGCCATGGGGTGCACCAGTATTTTTCGTGAAAAGAAAGACGACACGATGGGAATGTGTATCGATTACAGACAGTTAAATAAAGTGACTATAAAGAAAAAATACCCTCTAACGCAGACTGATGATTTATTTGATCAGTTGACAGGGGCTATAGTATTTTTCAAAGATTGATTTGAGATCAGGTTATTATCAATTGCGAGTTAAAGAGTCGGATGTGTCGAAACCACATTCAGAACGAGGTATGGACATTATGAATTCCTTGCTACGCCTTTCGGATTAACTAATGCTCTAGCAATTTTTATAGACTTGATGAACCAGATATTCAGACCGTATTTAGATAGATTTGTTGTTGTATTCATTGGCGAGATTCTGATCTATTCGCGAGAAGAATCTGAACATACCGAGCACTTGAGAGTTGTGTTACAAACTCTACGTGATAAGAAATTATTTGCAAGGTTCAGTAAATGTGAGTTTTGGCTTCGAAAGGTTGAATTTCTGGGGCGTATTGTTTCAGCTGATGGTATTAGAGTTGACCTGGGTAAGATATCTGTTATTGCTAATTGGAAACCTCTGAGAAATGTGTCTGAAGTCCGTAGTTTTCTGGGTTTAGTGGGTTATTATCGAAGATTCCTTAAAGGATTTTCGATGATTGCAACACCAATGACACGACTATTTCAAAAAGATGTGAAATTCGAATGGTCAGAAAAATGTCAGTGGAGTTTTGAACAGTTGAAAGTACTATTAACTGAAGCACTAGTTTTGGTTCAACCTGAATCGGGGAAAGAATTTTTTATTTTTAGTGACGCGTCATTAAATGGTTTGGGATGTGTTCTGATGAAAGAAGGAAAAGTTATAGCTTATGCTTCTCGACAATTGAAACTGCATGAAAAGAATTCTCACGCACGACCTTGAGTTGGCTGCAATTGTGTTCACGTTGAAAATTTGGTTACACTACTTATACGGTGAAAAATGCCACATTTATACAGATCACAAGAGCTTAAAGTACCTGATGTCACAGAAAGATTTGAATCTACGACAACGAAGATGGCTCGAGTTATTGAAGGACTATGAATTTGTGATTGATTATCACTCGGGAAAAACTAATGTTGTTGCTAATGCCGTAAGCCGAAAATCTTAGTTTGCATTGTGAGCAATGAATACCCAATTGATGATTTGTGATGATGGGTCTATTTTAGCTGAATTAATAGCTAAACTGATATTTCTTCAACAAATCTGTGAATCTCAGAAAAAGGATCGTGAATTGTAAGTTAAATGGATTCAATGTGAGAATATCCTTGATTCAGAGTTTAAGATTAGAACAGATCATTGTTTAAGGTTCTAGAATAGAATTTGCATACTGAGAAATTCAAAACTGATTCAGAAGAGTTTGCACGAAGCACACCATAGTTGCTTACCCATTCATCCATGAAGTACTAAAATGAATAATGATTTGAAACAGTTTTACTGGTGGCAAGGCATGAAATGAGATATATCTGAGTTTGCTTCTAAATGTTTGATTTGTCAGCAAGTCAAAGCTGAACATCAAGTACCATCCGGTTTACTGTAGCCTGTGATGATTCCATAGTGGAAATGGGATAGAGTTATAATGGATTTTGTGTCGGGATTGCCCCTAACTCTGAAAAAGAAATATGCTATTTGGGTTGTCGTTGATCGACTAATAAAATTTGCTAATTTCATACAGGTATGTACAGATTATTCACTTGACAGATTAGCAAAATTGTATATTTCTAAGATTGTTCGATTGCACGAGGTGCCACTATCTATTATTTCTAATAGAGATCCGAGATTTACATCACAATTTTGGAAGAAACTGCAAGAAGTTTTAGGTACAAAATTGAATTTTAGTACAACTTTTCATCCTCATCTAAGAAATCGAGGGATTTTGCTACTCGACCAGCCACTTCATTCGAGTTTTCAAACTAAAGTAAGGGCAAATAGTTTTCGGGGTCTAAAGCGCAGACCACATCAGTTGCTAGTGTTGCCAATACCTGACCGAGTAGACTGGAATGCCTGCAGTGTGGCATGCGTCATTCTGGTGAGTGCCGAGCAAACGATAAGGCTTGTTTTAAATGTGGGTCTTTAGACCATTTTATCAGAGAATACCCCGAGGTGGGCGACTAAGAGAAGTCCTAGAATGCAAGACCGGGAAGTGCTGCTAGAGGAAGACCGCAAAGAAACCATGGAAATGAGATGAGTAGAAAGAATTCATCTAGAGAGCAGACTGCAAGAGTTGAGGGTAGAGCACCGGTGAGAACATATGCCATTCGTGCTTGTGAAGAGGCATCTTCCCCTGACGTGATCACTGGTGCATTTTCTCTCTATGATACTCGTGTTATACCTTTAATTGATCCCGGATCTACCCACTCATACATATGCATGAAATTAATCTCTAGCACAAGCATGCCTATAGAGTCTACTGAATTTGTAATAAGAGTGACTAATCCCCTAGGCAAGTATGTGTTGATTGATAAAGTATGCATGGTTGCCCTTTGATGATTAGGGTCATTGCTTTCCAGTTGATCTTATGTTATTGTCGTTTGATGTCATTCTTGGGATGGATTGGTTATTTACTCATGATGTAATTGTGAATTGTGGAAATAAGTTTATTGAGTTGAAATGTGAAAATGTGGATCTTATTTGTATTGAATCAGACGAGCAAGACAGATCACCAGTAGTAATATCATCCTTGTTTACTCAGAAGTATTTAAGAAAGGGGTACGAAGAGTACCTTGCCATTTTGATGAATACTAAAGAGATTGAATTGAAAACTGAATCGGTACCTATAGTATGCCAGTATCAATAGGTTTTTCCCGAGGATTTGCTAGGGTTACCTCCGATTAGGGAGATCGATTTTGGGATTGAGTTCGCTCCAGGTACCGCCCCTATTTCTATTGCTCCATATAGAATGGTTCCAACCGAGCTAAAAGAATTGAAAGCACAGTTGCAAGATCTAACGGATTAAGGTTTCGCAAGGTCGAGTTATTCTCTGTGGGGTGCTCCTGTATTATTTGTGAAGAAGAAAGATGGTTCCATGATATTCTGCATAGACTATCATCAAATTAACAAGGTAACTGTGAAAAACAAGTACCCGTTGCCAAGAAATGATGATCTATTTGATCAATTGAAGGGAGCTACAGTATTTTCCAAGATAGACTTATGGGCTGGGTACTATCAGTTGAGAGTCAAGGACTTCGATGTGCCGAAAATTGCATTTCAGACGAGGTATGGCCACTATGAACTTTTTGTCATGCCTTTTGGTCTAACGAATGCCCCTGCCGTTTTCATGTACCTGATGAATTGCATTTTTCGGCTATACTTGGATAAATTTGTTGTGGTTTTCATCAATAATATGCTGATCTACTCTTAGGATGAGAACGAGCATGCCGAGCATTTGAGAAGGGTTTTGCAAATTTTGAGAGATAAATAATTATATGCCAAGTTTAGTAAAAGTAAATTTTGGCTTAAGGAAGTTGGATTTTTGGGGCACATCGTCTCGGGAGATGGAATCAGACTTGACCCGAGTAAGATTTTAGCGATTGTAGAATGAAAGCCACCAAGGAATGTAACCGAGGTTAGGAGTTTTCTGGGCCTAGCTGGTTACTATAGAAGTTTTGTTAAGGGATTTTCCATGATAGCTCCATTGACAAGACTATTGGAAAAAACGTGAAGTTTGAATGGACAGAGAGGTGCCAACAGAGTTTTGGGAAACCAAAAGCGTTGTTAACTTAGGCTCCTATTTTGGTGCAACCTGAGCCGGGAAGAGAATTTTTGGTTTACAGTGATGCATCCATGAATCGTTTGGGTTGTGTACTTATGCAAGAGGGCAAGGTGATATCATATGCTTCTAAATAGCTAAAGCCACACGAGAAGAATTACCCAACCCATGACATAGAGTTGGCTGCCATTGTGTTTGCATTAAAGATTTGGAGACACCATTTATATGGTGAAAGGTGTCGAATATTCACACACCATAAAAGCCTAAAATATTTGATGACTCAAAAGGAATTAAATTTGAGGCAACGAAGGTGGTTAGAGCTGATCAAGGATTATGACTTAGTAATTGATTTCCACCCGGGAAAGGTGAACGTGGTCACCGATGCTTTGAGCAGAAAATCCTGATGGATTTTATGTGAGTTAGATGTGAGTCAGACTTTCGGGTAAATCCTGATGGATGTTTAACGTTTTGAGAGAAAGTCTGTGTACCGAGAAATTATGAACTTATTTAAAGGATTTTGAGTGAGGCACATAGTGGATGTTTAACTGTGCACCCAGGCAGCACAAAGATGTACAATGACTTGAGGAAATGGTATTGGTGGCCTAGCATTAACAAAGACATTTTTGAGTTTGTATCGAGATGCCTGATTTGTTAGCAAGTGAAGGCTGAACATCAAGTACCTTCAGGTCTACTTTAGCCCATAATGGTTCTTGAGTGGAAACGGGACCGTATTACCATGGACTTTGTGACGGGTTTACCGTTGACACTGAAAAAGAAAGATGCTGTATGGGTCGTAGTAGATAGACTTACCAAGTCAACCCATTTCATACCAGTACGAGTCGATTACTCGCTTGATAAGTTGGCTGAATTGTACATGTCAGAGATAGTAAGACTCAATGGTGTACCGTTGTCGATTATTTCGAATAGAGATCTGAGATTCACGTCACAGTTTTGGAAAAAGTTACGAGAGGCCTTAGGCACAAAATTAAGCTTCAGTATAGCTTTCCATCCACAAACCGACGGGTAGTCGAAAAGAGTAATACAGATACTCGAAGACATGCTCCGATGTTGTGTTTTGGAATTCCAAGGTAATTGGGAGAAATACTTACCATTAGTGGAATTCGCCTACAACAACGGTTTTCAGTCAAGTTTGAAAATGGCACCTTATGAAGCATTGTATGGGCACAAATGCCGAACGCCCTTGTATTGGACAGAACTCAGAGAGAAACAGATAACGAGGTCGATTTGATCAGGGAAACTGAAGAGAAAGTAAAAGTGATACGTGAATGTCTGAAAGCGGCCTGAGATAGACAAAAGTTCTATTCAGATTTAAAAAGGAAAGAGATTGAGTTCTGAGTAGGTGGTAAAGTGTTTTTGAAACTGTCACTTTGGAGGAAAGTCCTCAGGTTTGGCCAGAAAGGCAAATTGAGTTCGTGTTTTATTGGACCTTATGAAGTTACCGAGAGAATAGGACCGGTAGTTTATCGTTTAGCCTTACAACCTGAGCTGGAAAAGGTTCATCATGTCTTTCACGTATCCATGTTGCACCGATGCCGTTCGGACCCTTCACATGTCATAGTACAAACAGAGGTAGAAATTCAACCGGACTTGATTTATGGTGAACAGCCGGTTAAGATTTTAACACGAGAGGTCAAACAGCTGAGAAACAAAAGTATAGCCCTTGTCAAAGTGCTATGGCAGAGACATGGAATAGAGACTATGAGGAACCAATATTCCAACCTTTTTGCTGGTAAGATTTTCGGGGACGAAAATCCTTAAGGGAAAACTATAACAACTCGATTTAGGGGCTAATCAGAATAGTGGTTTCGGGACCACTAATCTGAGGTTGAAGAAATTTATTTTAATATTATTTTATGTGTTATAGCATATTTATAAGGATGCATGAGAATTTTGGTGCTTTAATTTTAGCGATTGAAGGCTTAATCGCGAAAAAGGATTAAATCGGATAAAGTGCGAAAGTTCTATTTTACAACCTAGGGGTGTTAAATGGCTAAGAGGTATTAAATTAAAGGTCCCTACTGTGCAAATAAGCCATTGAAGAAGGGATGGCCGGCCATAGGGACAAGATTATTGAATGGGTCAAATGTTTAGGTAGAATTGGTGACTAAATTGCTTTTAAAGCATAAAATAAAGAAAAGAGTGATATCATCTTTTCTTCACCACTTTCACCACCGAAAATACCACCTTAGAGGGGGGTGAAATTTCAGCAACTTATCCTGATCCAATTAAGTGTTCTAGTGATCCTTTCTTGATAAAAGTTGTGCATTTGGAACCCCTAAAGCTTAGGCTTTCGAATAAGAGGACTATTTTGCAAAATGGTGAAAAGTTTAGGGTTTTTCCATGAGATATTTTATGTGATTTGCTACATTTTTATGGAAGAAAATGAGTCTTAGTTGTTTGATAAACAACTTTTGTGAAAGGTGCTAATATGAAAACACCTAAATGAACCTTTTTGTAAAGGTTATAAAGTTTGTAGTAAATGCATGAAATGTTGGGTTTTGATGATAGCCATAAGAGAAATAAATGTTCACCTAGGCTTGTTGAAGGTAGAAATTTGATTAGAACTAATTTTCGAGCCTAGGGGTAAAATGGTCACTTTGCAAAAGTCTAAGGGCAAAATAGTAATTTTCCCAAAATACGATTCTCGAAATGCATTTATTAATGTGATGATTAAAATGAACTAATTTGCCATTATAGAGCAAGAAGAACCAAGAATCAAACTCAAACGAGGAAAGAACAAAATATCGGACTAGTCCGACAATCTAGCCTATTTTGAAAATGTGGTAAGTTTGTATGTGATAAATTCAACAATTACGCCATCATGCTTGAGAATGTTTGATATTATGATGATACATGATATTCTACTAAATTGAGCATTTGATGTTGAATGAGTAAACTGAGATGTTGAAGTCCTAGTTGGACTATAATGAATGTGAAAATATTATCATTGAGACATGAGATGGATGAGGTCACGTATAAGACCATGTCCGGGACATGGCCTCCGCACCAAACTAAGATCTCGTATAAGACCATATCTGGGATATGGCTAGGGCATTGAATATGAAAAATCGTATAAGACCATATCCGGGATATGGCATCTGTATTCAGAGATGGTCCATGTGAGACCACATCCGGGATGTGGCCTTGGCTTCGTGTTTATGCTAATGATAAGTAATATGCATCTTTGAGTATCCCTAGTGATTTATTGGGATAAATAGATCAGCTTAGAAATAGAAGCTAGAATTATATTAAAGCTATGTGATTGAGTTACCACAGGTACCCGTGAGTAATTCACGAAGAACATTTACGATATATGGCATGGTGTGTGCAAGATAAGGGCAAGTATGAGTAAGTATGGAAAGGAGCCTATAACTTTGTGTGTGGTTATTTAATGCCATGGATGGATATTGTCAAGAGCTTATTGTTGCTATTTGTTTCCATACAAACTTACTAAGATTTATGCTTACCCCTTTCATTGCCCTTTTCCTTGTAGTACTGCCAAGATAGCTCGAGAATTCAAGGATGTCGGAGTTGGAGATCACACTATCGACTACTTTTTGGTATAGCCAAATTAGATTTATTGAGTATGGCATGTATAGAACTTGAATGTTTTGGTTATGTCATATTTCTAAGCCAAATGTAACACCCCAAATTTTGGGCCTAGATGAAGTGGGCTTTGGGCTTTGGGTCTCATAATTTTTTTAAGCAAATGACATGCTGGCTATAAGGGTTTAATAAACTTGGAGTGTCTAGGGGTGTTGGAGAAGTTCTAGGTTCAAACTTTGAGGAGAAGGAATTTTTAATTAATTATTAAAGGAACCAATGCGGTGTAAGTAGATGGGCTTTTCAATAAAAATAGGGAAAAATGGCATCAAAGAGCCTTGTGGTGGAGTGGCTAAGTGACACCACTTAGGGTATAGGAAGGTGGCGTTATGGGCTAGCAAGGAGATCCTAGGTTCGAATCCTAGCTTAGTATTTTTAGAAGTTTAATTTTGGCCTTCTAGAAAGTTGGAAGTGGTGTGATGATGGACTTTAAGGAGAGTGATTAGAAGAGAAAATTGAGGAAAAGGATTGGGGAGTTATTAGGGAGAAAAACAAGGAGATGAGATGGGGAAGAGTTGGAGCCGATTGGGACTTTGGGGGGGTAGGCAGAGTTTCGGTTTTTTGTATAAATAGGGGGTGCCGAATTCCCCCTGTGCTATTTCGGCAACTATAGCGCTCTACCGAATTCTTTTTCACTTCTTCTGTTCTAAACCTCGCCTCTTCCTTATGTGTTTTGTTTTCTTCTAAAGCCTTAAATCGAATATCATTCTCTTCTTTCTCCATTGCTTGTGCCGTCCCACCTTCATCTTAATTGTTGGGGACAAAATATTCGTGACTTCAAAAGCCGAAAACCTTTGCTCTTGGAGCCGATTTCTTCATCGCCCCAAACCTTGTGCCGAATACTCTAGTGACCAAATCTCTGTCGTGCTGTCATCATTCCTTTGATTTTTGGTGGATCAGATCTTGGAAAAATCAGAATCAAGCTTGGATCTACAAGTCTCTGCGGAAAAGCTATCCATATGTTTCGGCTATTGGGTAAATGTTCTTGATTTTGAGATAAGTTGGCTGAATAGCCTATAGTAAGGGAAAGGGTGACTTAAGTGGATACAATTCACCTATTATTTTTCCTTTAACGATTAAGATTGATGCATATCTAGGGGATATTCGTGAGTAGTAGCTAAGGAAGGGTTATTAGGACTGGTGGCACACGGTAAGGTTATTGTAAGGCTTCGATTTTTGGTAAATATTGTGGTTAAGTGTGTGATTGATTGGAGGTTGGTATTGGTTGTAGGTTCAAGGCTGAGGATAGTGTAACACGTCTGTACATACACTTCACATACGAAATCAGTAAAAGCTGAAATCCCGAAAAATTGGAATGTCGAAAAGCTAAAAAGCCGAAAGGTTGGCGCAGGCAACTGTACGAGCGTGCGAACATTCATGTCGGAACACCGATAAAATTATCAGGACCAAGAGAGCGATCTCATAGTCTCGGACCACTGTTTGACGAATCAGGCCAGAAGGGGCTAAATGGGCCTGCTGAGCTTGTGGGCCCAAATCGGCAAGAGTTGATATGTGAAATTGGATGATGGATTGAAATGGATGGTTGTATGATTTGATTATGATCGGGCCTAATGGGCTACATGTATATGATTGGGCTTAATGCGCTACATGGACATGATTGGGCTTAGTGGGCCTTATGGGATTTTAGAAATGCATGCTAGGGTTTTAATGGACTCTAGGCTTAGTTCTGATGAATTCTTAAACAACATAAAACTTAAGTTAATAATCAAACGTGTCTGTGGACAAGTCGCTAGGGTAGAGTGTGGCAATGGACATATGCATGTCTAGGATTGGATCTAGGGAGAGCTTGGTACTTAAGCGGTCCTAGTGATCCACCTCCTCTTCTCTAGAATCCTACCTGGTGCGTAGTGTTTGTTCACTTAACCGCGAGGACTTGTTGACGGGCCAAGGTTCGTAATTAAGACACATATTGTTAAGAATTACTGAAATACCCCTGTAGGGTAGGATTACCGAAATACCCTTAATTTATGAAATGGCTAAAATGCCCCTATGTTTGAATGTAAGATTTATGGATGCTACATGTACATTTGCTGTGTTCATATGATATTCTATTTAGGATGCATATGGGTGGGAATTGTGGAATAGAGGAAGTATATGAGGATCGCCTGGTTGCTTGACAACTGTGGATCCACCGATGGCTTTCTAAGCCTATTATATGATAAGAAGCTTTGCTGCAACGTTTGGTAGTACCGCAACCGGGCTACCCTTGAACTGTATCGGGTGGGTGGGTCGATTTAGAAATCCCCACAGAAGTGTTTCGGTTGGACGGAGATGAAGTGTACCGGATGGATTATTTTGTGGAGGGTTTTGCACAGCGTTGCATGTATGATATTATTGTGTTAACAAAATGATATGTATGCTGTTTGTTTGATGAGGGTCATACACACTGAGTTTTCGAAAACTCACTCCCTCTTTTATTTTTCTCAGGTAATCCTCAATAGGCTGTTCGATTGGTGGAGGGACTCAGAGGTGGCCAACTAGCAAGACGATTAGACCAGTTTCTTTAAATGTCTAAATTCTAGATTTTAAGTTAGTTACTTTAAGTTATTTTTTTTTGGATTGTAATAAGGTTTTCCCTCTAGTTATTATTCCATTACTTCCACTATGCATTGAAATATTGAAACGGAACCTGGATTTATTTCCTTTAAGCATATTTCGAGTTTTTGAAAATAATTGTGTTTTAAGAACGAGCTTCCACTGTCAAAGGAATTTTTTTACATAGTAACAAGGAAATGGTTTTTAGCTACACCTCGTTTTGAAAGCAATCTGGATTTTACTTAACTTTTCTTTAGAAGGGTTTTCAATGAAAACAAGGTTTTCGCAAAAACACTTTAATGTGACATGCCGGATTCGGGCCTAACTTCTAGGCCAGGTTTGGGGTGTTACACCAAATATGTTGGCTACTATGGTTGTTTCAATTCATTTTGTAAATGGTCATTAAAGTTGGGCCAATACTTGACTAGTTCTCATATATATATATTCATTGATAATGAATCATGAAGTTTATGCTTGTGTGGATGCTTGATTCGAATTGGTATAAGTATGGTTGCTATGTAAGGTGGCATTTGACTTGGAATATAACCTTTTCAATGTTCACATGGGTAGACACACAGGCGTGTGTCTAGGCCGTGTGTGATACACAGTCAGCCCCATGGGGTTGTTGATCGGCTGTGTGTCCCCTTGTGAGTTAGGTTTACAAGTCAGTATGCTCAGTAGTAAACACACGGGCAGAGACACGACCGTGTGTCTCAGCCGTGTGGGAGGCACGACCTTAGACATGGGTGTGTGCCCAGGCCGTGTGAAGTCTACACCTGAAGTTAGGAATTTAAATTCAACACACGACCTAAGGACACAGGCGTGTGCCTTGGCCGTATGACCTTAGTGAGGTGATGACGTCATAAACAAAATGCCAAGGTCTTGGCACACGGGCTAAGACACGGGTGTGTTGAGGCCGTGTGAGGGACACGGGCGTGTGTCTGGCCGTGTGAAATAAGTTAGTGTTGACCACGGGTGAAGAACACGGGCATATCTCAGGGGCACACTGGCGTGTCCCTTGAATAATACAGGCGTGTGGCCCCTGTTTGGACAAAATTTTCTAAGCGCATAAAAGTTCTCAGTTTAATTCTAAAACCTCCCAAAAGTATGTTTAGGGCCTCGTAGGCATAGAATGAACAAGTTATGAGTTTAAATGGAAAGTTTCTAAGCTGCAGTGAATTTTAGAGCCCGGTGTGTTATGTTTAAGCAAGTTAAGTTAGGTAATACCTCGTATCCGGTTTCGGCTTCTAACAGGGTAAGGGGTGTTACATTTATTGGTATCAGAGCTAAGTTTAGTCGATTGTAGGAGTAATGTAACGTAAATATGAGTCTAGGTATACATTCCATACGTAAGAGTACCTGTGTAATGATAGTTTGATGGCTCCTGACGTTTTAAATTGTGTTTTTTATATAGTAAATGGATTATGATCTCGACCGAACTGCAGCTGATGATGCTATGAGTAATGCGCCGGCTCTCGCGCAAGGGACCGCGCCAGTAGATAGTGGACCCGAGACCTTGGGTTAGGGAGAAGAGGCCCGAGAAGCCTTTCTCCATATGATGAGCAACTGGTACACTGAGTACATTCGAGCAAATCCTAATGCTCAACCCCCTCCACCCCCACCTATTCCTCAACTCGCTCCTGTAGCTCCTCAAGTGGTTGAGGTAGTGAAAAGAGAAAGGCCTCCGGTCGATAAGATCCGGAAAGAAGGAGCCGAGGAATTTTGGGCTAGTAAGGATGATGACCCGGAGAGAGCAGAATTCTAGCTCGAGAATACCATCTGGGTATTCAATGAGTTGTCATGCACGCCTGAAGAGTGCATTAAATGTGCGGTATCTCTCTTGAGAGATTCGACCTATCAGGGGTGGAACAACCTTGTGTCGGTGGTACCACAGGAGAGAGTTAGCTGGGAATTCTTCCAAGAGCAATTTTGGAAGAAGTATATCAGCCAAAAATTCAATGACCAAAAGAGAAAAGAGTTCATGGAGCTAAAGCAAGGCCGAATGATGGTGACTGAATACGAACGTGTGTTCATAAGGCTTAGTAAGTATGCCCGGGAGTGCGTGTCTACCGAGGCCATCATGTTCAAAAGGTTTGAGGACGGGTTAAATGAAGATATCCATTTATATGTTGGAGTCCTCGAACTAAAAGAATTTTTAGTGTTGGTAGATAGAGCTTGTAAAGCCGAAGAGCTGCCTAAAGAGAAAAGAAGAGCTGAGATTGAGTCATGTGACTCGAAAAAAAGGCAATTGATTAATTCCTACCAATCCTCATTTAAGAAATCGAGGGATTTTGCTACTCGACCAGCCACTTCAGTTGAGTTTTCAAATCGAAGTAAAGGCAAACAGTTTTCGGGGTCTAAAGCGCAGACCACATCAGTTGATAGTGTTGGCAATACTCGACCGAGTAGACTGGAATGCTCGCAGTGTGGTAGGCGTCATTCTGGTGAGTGCCGAACAAATGAGAACTCTTGTTTTAGATGTGGGTCTTAAGACCATTTTATCAGAGATTGCCCCGAGGTGGGCGAGAAAGAGAAGTCCCAGAATGCAAGACCGGGAAGTGCTGCTAGAGGAAGACTACAGAGAAACCCGAGAAATGAGAGGAGTAGAAAGAATTCATCTAGATAGCAAACTGCAAGAGTCGAGGGTATGAAGAGGCATCTTCTCCTAACGTGATCACAGGTACATTTTTCTCTCAATGATACTCGTGTTATAGCTTTGATTGATTCGGGATCTACCTACTCATACATATGCATAAAATTAGTCTCTAGCATGAGCATGCCTATAAAGTCTACTGAATTTGTAATAAGAGTGTCTAATCCCCTAGGCAAGTATGTGTTGATTGATAAAGTATGCAAAGGTTGCCCTTTGATGATTAGTGGTCATTGCTTTCCGGTTGATCTTATGTTATTGTTGTTTGATGTCATCCTTGGGATGGGTTGGTTAGTTACTCATGATGTAATTGTGAATTGTAGAAAGAAGTTTATTGAGTTGAAATGTGAAAATGGGGATCTTATTACTGTTGAATCAGACGAGCAAGACAGATCACCAATAGTAATATCATCTTTGTTGACTCAGAAGTATTTAAGAAAGGGATACGAAGTGTACATTGCCATTGTGATGAATACTAAATAGATTGAATTGAAAATTGAGACGGTACCTATAGTATGCGAGTATCCAGATGTTTTTCTCGAGGAATTGCTAGGGTTACTTCAGATTAGGGAGATTAATTTTGGGATTGGGTTAGCTTCGGGTACTGCCCCCATTTCTATTGCTCCATATAGAATGGCTCCAACCGAGCTAAAAGAATTGAAATCACAGTTGCAAGAGCGAACAGATAAAGGTTTCGCAAGATCGAGTTAGTCTCCGTGGGGTGCTCCCGTATTATTTGTGAAGAAGAAAGATGGTTCCATGATATTATGCATAGATTATTGACAACATAACAAGGTAACTGTGAAGAACAAGTACCCGTTGCTGAGAATTGATGATCTGTTTGATCAATTGAAGGGAGCTACAGTATCTTCCAAGATAGACTTAAGGTCTGGGTACTATCAGTTGAGAGTCAAGGACTCAGATTTGTCGAAAACTACATTTCGGACGACGTATGGCTACTATGAGTTTTTGGTCATGCCTTTTGGTCTAACGAATGCCCCTGCCATTTTCATGGACTTGATGAATCGCATTTTACGGCCATACTTGGATAAATTTGTTGTGGTCTTCATTGATGATATACTGATATATTCTTAGTATGAGAATGAGCATATCGAGCATCTGAGAAGGGTTCTACAAATTTTGAGAGATAAACAATTACATGCCAAGTTTAGTAAAAGTGAATTTTGGCTTAGGGAAGTTGGAATTTTGGGGCACATCGTCTCGGGAGATGGAATCAGAGTTGACCTGAGTAAGATTTCAGTGATTATAGAATGGAAGCCACCAAGGAATGTAACCAAGGTTAGGAGTTTTCTAGGCCTAGCCGGTTACTATAGACGTTTTGTTAAGGGATTTTCCATGATAGCTACTCCAATGACAAGACTATTGCAAAAAGACGGGAAGTTTGAATGGACAGAGAGGTGTCAATAGAGTTTTGAGAAACTAAATGCGTTGTTGATTAAGGCTCCTGTTTTGGTGCAACCTGAGCCGAGAAGAGAATTTGTGGTTAATAGTGATGCATCCATGAATGGTTTGAGTTGTGTGCTTATACAAGAGGGCAAGGTGATAGCATATGCTTCTAGATAGTTAAAGTCGCACGAGAAGAATTACCCAACCCATGACTTAGAGTTGGTTGCCATTGTGTTTGTATTAAAGATTTGGAGACACCATTTATATGGTGAAAGGTGTCGAATATTCATAGACCAAAACAGCCTAAAATATTTAATGACTCAAAAGGAATTAAATTTGAGGCAACGAAGGTGGTTAGAGCTGATCAAGGATTATGACTTAGTAGTTGATTTCCACCCGGGAAAGGCGAACGTGGTCACCGATGCTTTGAGCAGAAAATTTTTGTTTGTGCTGAGAGCCATGAATACACGGATGGCTTTGTTAGATGATGGTTCTATTCTAGCCGAGTTGAGGGCTAGACCATTAGTTCTTCAAGAGATTTGTGAAGCACAGAAAGAGGACAGCAACTTACAAGCCAAAGGAGTTTATGTGAGTCAGATGTTGAATCAGACTTTCGAGTAAATCCTGATGGATGTTTGACGTTTCGAGACCCAGAAATGATGAACTTATTCAAAGGATTTTGAGTGAGGCACATAGTGGATGTTTAACTGTACACCCAGGTAGCACGAAGATGTACAATGACTTGAGGAAATGGTATTGGTGGCCTAGCATTAACAAAGACATTTCTGAGTTTGTATCGAGATGTCTGATTTGTTAGCAAGTGAAGGCTGAACATCAAGTACCTTTGGGTCTACTTCAGCCCATAATGGTTCCTGAGTGGAAATGGGATCGTATTACCATGGACTTTGTGACGAGTTTACCGTTGACACCGAAAAAGAAAGATGTTGTATGGGTCGTAGTAGATAGATTTACCAAGTCAACCCGTTTCATACCAGTACGAGTCGATTACTCGCTTGATAAGTTGGCTGAATTGTACGTGTCAGAGATAGTAAGACTCCATGGTGTATCATTTTTAATTATTTTGAATAGAGATCCGAGATTCACGTCACGGTTTTGGAAAAAGTTACAAGAGGCCTTAGGCACAAAATTAAGCTTTAGTACAGCTTTCCATCCCAAACCGACAGGCAGTCGAAAAGAGTTATACAGATACTCAAAGACATGCTCCGATGTTGTGTTTTGGAATTCCAAGGTAATTGGGAGAAATACTTACCATTACTGGAATTCGCCTACAACAAAGATTCTCATTCAAGTTTGAAAATGGCACCTTATAAAGCATTGTATGGGCGTAAATGCCGAACGCCCTTGTATTGGACAGAACTTAGAGAGAAACAGATACACGGGGTCGATTTGATTAGGAAAATTGAAGAGAAAGTAAAAGTGATACGTGAATGTCTGAAAGCGGCCTGAGATAGACAAAAGTCCTATTTGGATTTAAAAAGGAAAGAGATTGAGTTACGAGTAGGTGATAAAGTGTTTCTAAAAGTGTCACCTTGGATGAAAGTCCTCAAAATTGGCCGGAAAGGCAAATTGAGTCCACGTTTAATCGGACCTTATGAAGGTACTGAGAGAATAGGACTGGTAGCTTATCGTTTGGCCTTACCACCTAAGCTGAAAAAGATTCATGATGTCTTTCACGTATCCATGTTTCGCCGATACCATTCAGACCCTTCTCATGTCATAGTACAAACAGAGGTAGGAATTCAACCGAACTTGACTTATGGTGAAGAGCCAGCTAAGATTTTAGTACGAGAGGTCAAGCAGCTAAGAAACAAAAGTATAGCCCTTGTCAAAGTGCTATGGCAAAGTCATGGAATAGAGGAGGCTACTTGGGAGCCTGAAGAGACCATGAGGAACCAATATCCCAAACTTTTTGTCGATAAGATTTTCGGGGACGAAAATCCTTAAGGAGGAGAATCGTAACAGCCCGATTGAGGGGCTAATCGAAATAGTGGTTTCGGGACCAATAATATGAGGTTTAAGAAAATTATTTTAATATTATTTTATGTGTTATAACACGTTTATAAGGATGCATGAGAATTTTGGTGCTTTAATTTTAACAATTGAAGGCTTAATCGCGAAAAAGGACTAAGTCCCATAAAGTGCAAAAGTTCTATTTTACAAGCTAGGGGTGTTTAATGGCTAAGAGATATTAAATTAGAGGTCCCAAAAGTGCAAATAAGCCATTGAATAAGGGATGGCCAACCATAGGGATAAGATTATTAAATGGGTCAAATGGTTAGGTAGAAATTGGTGACTAAATTGCTTTTTAAGAATAAAATAAAGAAAAGAGTGATATCATCTTTTCTTCGCCATTTTCACCACCAAAAATACCAGCTTAGGGGGGGTTTGAAAGCTTTTAAATTTCAGCAACTTATCCTCATCCAAGTAAGTATTCTAATGATCCTTTCTTGATAAAAATTGTGCATTTGGAACCCCTAAAGCTTAGGCTGTCTAATGAGGGGACTATTTTGCAAAATGGTGAAACGTTTTTGGTTTTACCGAGAGCTTTTATGTTATTTGCTGCATTTTTTATGGAGGGAAATGAGTCTTAGTTGTTTGATAAACAACTTTTGTGAAAGGTGCTACTATGAAAACAACTAAATGGACTTTTTTGTAAAGGTTATAAAGTTTGTAGTAAATGCGTTAAATGTTGGGTTTTGATGATAGCCATAAGAGAAATAAATGTTCACCTAGGCTTGTTGAAGGTAGAAATTTGATTAGAATTAATTTTTGAGCCTAGGGGTAAAATGGTCACTTTGCCAAAGTTTAAGGGCAAAACAGTAATTTTGCAAAAATGATTATTGAAATGCATTTATTAATGTGATGATTAAAATGAGCTAATCTTCTATTGTAGAGCAAGAAGAACCAAAAATCAACCTCGAACGGGGAAAGAACAAAATATCGGACTAGACCGACAATCTAGCCTATTTGAAAACGAGGTAAGTTTGTATGTGATAAATTCAACAATTACGCTAGCATGTTCGAGAATGTTTGATATTATAATGATACATGATATTCTACTAAATTGAGTATTTGATGATGAATGAGTATGCTGAGATGCTAAAGTCCTAGTCGGACTATAATCAATGTGAAAATACTATCATTGAGACATGAGATGGATGAGGTCCCCTATAAGACCATGTCAAGGACATGTCCTCGGCACCGAACTAAGATCTTATATAAGACCATATCTGGGATATGGCTACGGCATTGAATATGAAAAATTTTACAAGACCATATCTGGGATATGGCATCGGTATTCAGAGATGGTCCATGTGAGACCACATCCGGGATGTGGCCTTGGCTTCATGTTTATGCTAATGATAAGGAATATGCATCTTTTAGTATCCCTAGTGATTTATTGGGATAAATAGATCAGCGTAGAAATAGAAACGAGAATTGTATTAAAGCTATGTGATTGAGTTACCACAGGTACCCGTGAGTAATTCACGAAGAACATTTAGGATATGTGGCATGGTGTGTGCTAGATAAGGGCAAGTATGAGTAAGTATGGCAAGGAGCCTATGACTTTGTGTGTGGTTATTTAATGCCATGGATGGATATTGTCATGAGCTTATTGTTGCTATTTATTTCCACGCAAACTTACTAAGCTTTATGCTTACCCCTTTCATTGCCCTTTTCCTTGTAGTATTGCCAAGATAGCTCGAGAATTTGTGGACGTCGGAGTAGGAGATCAAACGATCGACCACTTTTTGGTATAGCCAAATTATATATATTTTGAGTATGGCATGTATAGGACTTGAATGTTTTGGTTATTTCATATTTCTAAGCCAAATGTGTTGGCTACTATGGTTGTTTCAATTCATTTTGTAAATGGTCATTAAAGTTGGGCCAATACTTGACTAGTTCTTATATATATATAAATATTCATTGATGATGAATCATGAAGTTTATGCTTGTGTGGATGCTTGATTTGAATTATTATAAGTATCATTGCTATGTAGGGTGCCATTTGACTTGGAATATAGCCTTTTCAATGTTCACACGGGTAGTGGAAACTGATCGCTAAAATCAGAGCTTTAAAATTTAAAAAACAAATAATCAAACCTGGAAACTAACTCTGACAGCGATTACAGGCAAGTGCACCTATTGAACAGTAGTATAGCTTAGGCAAGACCGGATTGTCGAACCCAAATGAACTAAAAGTACTAATACTAACTTTCTTTTTATTATTTAGCCTAAAATAAAGTGAAGTTGCTTTAATCTAAATTAACGACTACTAAGTTAAAGACTCAAAGACAAAAAGAAAGAATTAGGAAATAATTAGAAGAAAAACTCAGTTGATCTCGACGATACCCTCAGGAAGAATCCACCTAGACTTCACTTGTTATCTAACAATGAACCATACGATTTATTCACTTAGTTTGATCCATAGGACTCCCTAACGTATATTAAACCCTCTCTCGAGGCGAATAACGTCTAACCCTAGGTTAATTAGTGGAACTCTCATTCTCTTATAATAACCCCCTAGAATAGCAGTAAATCGATCTATGGACTCCCATATTAGGTTTCACCCTAATCTGGCAAAATCTCGTCACCCTATCTCTAGGCGTGCGAGCAACTCCACTTAATTATGCTAGATCTACTCTTAGGTAGGGTCTATTCCACCTCCACCGAATCACATCAAATTTGGATTAAGCACACATAATTAAGAACAAACTAAGTATTTATCATATAATTCAGAAAACAATAACAAGATTCATCTAGGTTTCATCCCCTTCATGTATTTGAGGGGTTTAGTTCATAACAAATAAAGAAAACATCTCAAGAGAAAAGATAAAACAAAACATAAGAAATCCCTGCAACTCCCTGAAGGAATTGAAGGAGAAATTCACCGTCTTGAGTAGAATTCTGGCTTCTTGGGATGGATCAACTGGCTAACTTCGAGTGATTCCCACAATTCTGACCTTCTCAGCTTGGCTCCTTGGCCTAGCTAATCGCCCGTTCCGACTTCTGCCAAACTCCCCTTTCAAGTTGCTCCCTTGGGTGTTTATATAGACTTTGTGATGCCTTACTTGTCCCCTAAGTATCCTAATTTAAGTAGAATTCCTACTAGGGTGTTTGAATAGACTTTGGAATGTGTTTCTTTGCCTCCAAGTATCCTTTCCCGAATGAAATTGCTCTTTCCAACTATAGGGACACGACCATGGCACATGCCCGTGTGAATTGTGGCCAGGCAGTGCTCGGACTTCTTTAATGAGGCACGGCCGTGTAAATCAGGATCAAGTCGTGTTCTAGTAGATGGACATGGCACGACTGTGTGGGCCTAAGTGCAGGCCGTGCCGATTTCTTGATATGGCCCATTTACGCTGTTTTGGGCCCGTTTTATGTTCTTTTCATCCTCGGGTGCTTTCCTGGGTATAAGACATGAAAAGAAATGATTATGAGCACCTTTTGACGTAAATCAAGGGATAAATCATCCGAAAGTAAGCTAAATGTGGATCTTAGATATGTTACTTTTATAGTTTATCAAATACCCTCACACTTAAGCTTTTGCTTGTCCTCAAGCAAAATTCTCAACTTACAATTAGAGCGAACTTTCCTTGATTCATAATATTTATCAATAATGTTTCATCATAATTCAAAGATAATTCATACATGGATAATTTAACTCAAAGAGTCCTACAGATTTAAACAATCAAAGTCATAGTTTTTATAGTGTGAAAACGTAGGTGTTTCCCCTTACCTGAATAATTACCTCTGATTCGAAATCGAAAAGAATTGACATCCTCACTAAAGATTCACTCAAATCACTCGAACTGTTTAAGGTTCAAAATTAACCACTCAAAAGTCGAACATGAAAAGTTAATCCCATAGGCTTGCCTGAAAATCAAATCTCTACCGCTGTAAGATGAGATGATACACAAATCAAAAGGTCTTTAACAGGGTTATAACGAGGTTTAGGTGAAGGGTGTGGATAAAGGTTGAATTACAAGGTTAGTATCGAGATTGACTTGACAAATTACCTAACTAGAAACACGAACTAATAATAAACTTTTACTACTAATAATATTCTGATATGAGCTTCTTCTTCAATAATTGGAATTTGACGTATAAGCTCACCTAATCACAAAACTAATAGTGAATATACTTCGTCTTTTTTTTTTTGAAACAAGTCAAAAAATAAAGGATAAATTCAACTACTGAAATAATATATTTAGGTAACTGATCAAATCAAATCTCGATATAAGGGTAGTCAAAAGGAATGATCATAACAAATACAAAGGGGTTTTGGGTTAATATTAGCTGGTAAGTCAATAAAAAGGGTTGTTAGGATTAAACGGTTCACTAGGGGTTAACTTACGGAGGTAGGCTGCTAAGTGGAGTGAGTGGGTTAAATCCTAGATGCCGTTATCATCTCTGTATATCAAATCATAAATGTGGTCTCAACATGTATAATCGAGGCAAGTTCTAGAATAACAGTTCAAAGTTGACACACTCATAATCAATAAGTGAGCACTAAAGAATGTATGCTCTATAAGGCTCAAAATCTCACAAAAATTATGGGTATTTTGATGTCAACTTTGCAAATTTCAAAGTAATATTCAGATTCTGGTAGACAACCTAAAAAAATTAATTCTGAAAAATAGACTTATCATGCTTGATTCTCTAGTATCCTTCAAATTTAATCATCACTGCACAATTACCAATGACTTAATCTAAAATATATCAATAAAAATCATAAATCAGGAAAATTTCATTCTAATCACAATATGAGATACTTTACTTTCGAACAAGGCATAATTCAGGGATTTTCAAATAATACTATAGTTAACCCCCCACACTTAAGTTGTACACTGCCCTTAATGTACAAAGATAGATAATAGCAAAATAATCATAAAATCAATAGATAGGGAGAAAAGTGAAACTTCCTGAATTTTGGATGAAGTCAATGAAAAGAAATTGGGTGGGTATGGGCGGAGTTGAACGTGGGGAACCGCCTCTAACCGTTTGAAATTGAATCCTCGAAGCAGCCGTTCTGCTTTTATTGAATCTTAAGCTAAATCTAAATGTCATAAAGAATAAGAAGAAAATAATAAAGAAAATAAAATAAAGTAAAAATAAAATATAAAGAAAATAAAATAAAAATAAAAGTAAATAATATAAAATGAAAGACATCTAGAAAAGAAAAAAAAAGAAGGAGGTTTAAATAGAGATGTAGCCCGTGTTTTGGGATTTTGTATTTTTAGCGCGTTCAGGTATCTGGCTACAGCCGTGGTATAGTGGCACGCCCGTGTCTTTCTTCACAAAGTCATTTAAAACGGGCGTGCTCCTCCTGTGTTCATCAAGTCGGAATGTTGGCACGTTTAGACGGCATGGGCATGTTCCGCCCTTGTTTGGCAAGTCAGTATGTAGGCACGGTCAGAAGGCATGGCTGTGTTTATCCCATGTTTAACAAGTTAGTAACCTCGCACGGGAGGTCAGCACGGGCGTGGGATATTATCGCCACCCGTGTTTGGGAAAAGAAATTTTTTTCTGTCGTGCATGGCTACTGGCACTCCCCTGGATCGTCCTCTGGCTTTTACACAGCCACGTGCATGCCCGTGTGCAAGGCCGTGTGGTTTGGAAATCTGCTTTCTTGGTTAGTTCAGTGCTAAAGAAGAAGAAGAAAATGAAAAAAGAAAAAAGAAAAAAATAAATAGGGTTAGTGCTCGGGTTGCCTCCCGAGAAGTGCTCGTTTATAGTCTTAAGCTAGGCTTTACCTCTCATTCGTATGGTCATGGTGGTTTGAGGAGGTGGAAATCCTTTCTCATGCGATCAAATCGGTTATGGATATATAGTTCAAGTCGAGTAGTGTTTACCTCAAAAGTGTTGAATTTAGCCTTGCTTACCTCGACTGTGCCGTATAGGAAGACATTAAGTACCTCAAAAGTGATTTCTTCGTTTGTCTTGAGGTCTGAATTGGTGATTTGAGGGTCTTTCTTATTCAACAATACCTGATCCCCTATTTTGAAGTGATTTGTTATTCCTATCAGCTCCTCTGGGGATTCCTTCGGTTTCACTTCGTGTGGTTCCGGTTCTTCTTTAAATTGTGTTTCCACTCTTCTAGTTTGTCGACCCTAAGGCTTCGTTTCTCATATAATTCTTCTTTGTTGGCACGAGGTCCAAGATCTAGCTTAGCTAGGTGATTTCGTGATAGAAGGTTGAATAAAATGGTTATTAATAAAATTAACGTTCGTACCTTTATTTCTCGATGTCCTAGTTGGGTCAAGAGCTTGAAGAGTGATTGTTTCGTCGTCTACACGAAGTGTGAGTTGACTGAATTCTTCCTCTGTGTGGTCTTTCTTTAATTGCCGATTTTGGTATATCATGGCACACCTCAACCTTACCTTCACTTACCATAGGTTATTCCCTTGGGTCAGATTCTACTAACAATTCACTGTTATGAGCTTGTACGGCTTGGAGCCCATGATTTGACTCAGATTTGTAGCCTTGTGGTGTTTCCTGTGGTGAAAGTTGAGCAATTTGATTATCAACTGAATTTACTTTCTCACCTTCATCACTTGATGTCCTGGCCGAGTCAAGAGCTTGTAGACTGATTGATTCGTCACCTATACGAAGAATGAGTTCTCTTGTACCCACATCAATTTTAGTCCTGGCAGTTGCTAGAAAGGGTCTTCCTAAAATTAAAGGAATCGAATTGTCCTCATTCATGTATAAGACAACAAAATCTACTGGGAATAAGAATTAATCAATTTTTATTAGAACATTTTCTATTATACCCCTAGGAATTCTGATAGTTTTATCAGTTAACTGAATGCTCATCCTAGTTTGTCTGAGTTTCCCTAGACCTAGTTGTTTAAACATTTTATAAGGCATAACATTGATGCTTGCCCCTAAATCAGCTAAAGCATTATCAATAAATAAACTACCAATTAAACATGGAATTGTAAAACTCCCTGGATCTTTTAATTTCTGTGGCAGTTTATTTTGTAGAATTGCTGAGCAAATTGCGTTTAGCTCCACATGTGATGCCTCGTCTATTTTCCATTTGTTTGTTAACAGCTCTTTTAAAAATTTTCTATAATTGGGTATCTACGAAAGAGCTTCGAGAAACGATAAGTTAATATGTAATTTCTTTAAAAGTTTAAGAAACTTACTGGACTGTTCCTCTGTATCGTCTCTCTTCATCGCTTCGGGATAAGGTATGCGGGGTTGGTACTCTTTGATTACTGGTTTTGGCTTTTCTTGTGCTACCTCTATTTTACCTTCGTCTATCTCTTTGTTTGGTTCGTCTAACCTTTTGCTATCATGAGCTGTGATGGCTTGAATTTGCTCATTTGGGTTAATCTCGGTGTTACTTGGTAGACGTCCTTGCGGTTGTTCTGCCATTAACTTTACAAGTTGACTGACTGCATTAGTGACTTCTTTGACTGAATTAGAAAGTTTTTCCATGACGCTTGTCGATCTTTAAGTGTTTTCTCATTTTCTTGGAAACGGTTTTCCGTGTTTGCCATAAATTTTGTCAGCTTCTCTTCGAGGTTCGACTCCTCTTCCTGTTGGTAAGGTGGTTGTTGAAAATTTGGAGGAAGTTCCTGTCTTTGGCTATTTTGATCATCCCACGAGAAATTGGGATGGTACCTCCAACCTGCATTATAAGTGTTACCATAAAAAATATTTTGAAGTCTAGGATAGTTACCCATATAGTGGACTTGTTCGTTCTCCATGCCATATCCGTAGGGTGGGTACTCAGGATTCGCCTCACCTCCACTTGATCCGTACTGCATAACTAGATGTACTGGGTCGAGGTTGTAGATATCGCCTGCTTTCGTTGGCTCTATCCTTATGAATTGCTACTGATAATTATTCAGTGCCATCTCTAAAATTATCTGCCAAAAATAAAAAAAAATATTAGCAATGTAAAAAAATAATAATGAAAAATAAATAATAATGAAAATAAATTGCAATAATAATAAAAAAATGGCTAAAGTAATAAAAATAGAGCTTGATTAATATTTTAGCTCCCCGGCAATGGCGCCAAAAACTTGATCGCTGAAATCAGAGCTTTAAAATTTATAAAACAAATGATCAAACCTAGAAACTAACTCTGACAACGAATAAAGGCAAGTGTACCTATCGGACAGTAGTATAGCTTAGGCAAGACCGGATTGTCGAACCCAAAGCAACTAAAAGTACTAATACTAACTTTCTTTTTATTATTTAGCCTAAAATAAAGTGAAGTTGCTTTAATCTGAATTAACGACTACTAAGCTAAAGACGCAAAGACAAAAAGAAAGAATTGGGAAATAACTAGAAGAAAAACTCAATTGATCTCAACGATACCCTAAGGAAGAATCCACCTAGACTTCACTTGTTGTCTAACACTGAACCATACGATTTATTCACTTAGTTTGATACGTAGGACTCCCTAACGTATGTTAAACCCTCTCTCGAGGCGAATAACGTCTAACCCTAGGTTAATTAGTGAAACTCTCATTCTCTTATAATAACACCCTAGAATAGCAGTAAATCGATCTATGGACTCCCATATTAGGTTTCACCCTAATCTGGAAAAATCTCGTCACCATATCTCTAGGCGTGCGATCAACTCCGCTTAATTATGCTAGATCTACTCTTAGGTAGGCTCTATTCCTCCTCCACCTAAGCACATCAAATTTGGATTAAGCACACATAATTATGAACAAACTAAGTATTTATCATATAATTCAGAAAACAATAACAAGATTCATCTAGGTTTCATCCCCTTTAGGTATCTGAGGGGTTTAGTTCATAACAAATAAAGAAAACATCTCAAGAGAAAAGATAAAACAAAACATAAGAAATCCCTAAAACTCCCTGAAGGAATTGAAGGAGAAATCCACCGTCTTGAGTAGAATTCCGGCTTCTTGGGATGGATCAACTGGCTAACTTCGAGTGATTCCCACAATTCTGACCTTCTCGGCTTGGCTCCTTGGCCTAGCTAACCGCCCGTTCCGGCTTCTGCCGAACTCCCCTTTCAAGTTGCTCCCTTGGGTGTTTATATAGACTTCGTGATGCCTTACTTGGCCCCTAAGTATCGTAATTTATGTAGAATTCCTACTAGGGTGTTTGAATAGGCTTTGGAATGTGTTTCTTTGCCTCCAAGTATCCTTTCCCGAATGAAATTGCTCTTTCCAACGACAGGGACACGGCCATGGCACACGCCCGTGTGAATCGTGGCCAGGCCGTGCTCGGACTTCTTTAATGAGGCACGGCCGTGTAAATTGGGATCAGGCCGTGTTCTAGTAGATGGACATGGCACGGCCGTGTGGGCTTAAGACCAGGCCGTGTCGATTTCATGATATGGCCCATTTACTCCGTTTTGGGCCCGTTTTATGTTCTTTTCATCCTTGGGTGCTTTCTTGGTATAAGACATGAAAAGAAAGTATTACGAGCACCTTTTTCCATAAATCAAGGGATAAATCGTCCGGAAGTAAGCTAAATGTGGGTATTAGATATGCTACTTTTACAGTTTATTAGAAACACGAAAATTTATACGCTTTTTCATGCCCTTTTTAACTCAAATTTATGCAGGTTCGGTTAAATTCTTGTCGGGAAATAGTTAAATATTATAAAATAATTAATTTGTGCTAAAAATATAAACGTGATAAATTTTAATTAATTTTATAGTTAATTTTGATTTATTTTGACTATTTTTGACAGATTCGCACAAAGGGTGAAAATTGGCTCGGCAGACACTGCTCGAAGAATAAACTCGAGGAGCAATTTGAAGTATCAAGGTGAATTTATTTCCAGCCCAAGACTGTCTAATTATGAATATTTATTTATAATTTAATTAATTTTAATTTATTCCTAATTTAATTTGGGCTAAATAAATTTATCTTAATTAATTATGAAAAACGCCCAGTTGAACCGCATCGGTTAAACCAAACCGGTTGAACGGAACCGAGCAAGAAGTTGGGCAGCCCAAACCGTCCATATGCTGGCCCAAAATCAGCTTATTAGCTGATTAATTAAGCTTGCAAAGAAGCCCTTGAAGACTTTTCAAAATTGCATTCAAACCCCTCCAAATTTAGCGGCTTTGTAGATTTGCCCCATGCTATATTTAGCAAAGTTGAAACCATCAACTTTGCCACATAGATGGCCGACCAAGGGAGGCCTCTTTGGCTGCTACTATTTGCTATTTTTAGCAGCCACAATCAGCTATAAATACCACCCCTTGCTGATCATTCAAACCATCTCTCAATCCTTCATTTCTCATTCACTCTCTCATTCTCTCTTCTCTCCATTTCTCTCCTTTTCTACACCAAAACCAATCCTTCTTGTGCCGACTTCCCCTCTTAGAAAAGAGGTGTTTTCTCAGCCATTTGGAGCAGCAAGTGGAGTGTTCATAAGCCACCTTGATCACCGAGGACAACGGAGAACGAAGAACAGAGCAATCAGTCAAGCCACGGAGAAACACTAGATTTGCTTCTTGTTCCCTATCTCTTTAAATTTCATTGTTGTTTTGACAAACATGTTTATGAATATTTATGCTATTGAAATGGTTATTTTAATCAACTTAGCTTGAATTTAATTGTGTTGGGTTGATTGCATTTCGTCCTCTTAAATTATTAAAATTGTGTTTATGTTGTTATAGGCCTCGGTAAAATGTTTGATTAAGTAAAATCATGCTTAAGTTATTCTGGCATTATAATTGTTTAGATAACTAAAGAATTAATTATTTAAACACATTGAAATTGTAATTAATGGACACAATACTTAATCTGTGCATGTTTAATTCTTCTAAGGTAGCTGAAGATTAAATTAGCATTGTATTTGGCAATACATATGCCTTGCATAACTTGCAAGATTTTTGTGATTAAGTTGTTTCAAGGTAAGGATACTTTGTTACTTCACATGATCTTTTATATGCTTATTAGGTTGAATTAATCGGTTGAATCACATAGGAATATGCGAGAGATTGTTTAATTTAATAGGTATGTATGTGCAATAACATGTAAATATGTTCATAAGTTAGCAAATTACCGAGTTGCCATGATTTATTTCATAACAAGTATAAGCATGAGTTTAATAATTCTAAGTTACGAAATGTAATTAATCCAACACAATCATATCATCTTGATTAAAATCAATTTTTGAAATTGTGCACTAGAACTTTGTTTTATTTTATTTTACTTTGTTTTTCTTGTTTTTAAATATTTCTTAAATCCAAATATTGTTCTTTCACAAAAGTGTTTAAAATCATTTTCATAAATAATTCTTTTACAGTCCCTGTGGGTATGATAACTTGACATTTACTTGTCACTTTATTACTTGTTAGGATTGTGTACACTTGCACATCTCCACCGTTCCAGGTAGACACACAGGCATGTGTCTAGGCCGTGTGTGATACACGTTTAGCCCCATGGTCATGTTGATCGGCCGTGTGTCCCCTTGTGAGCTAGGTTTACAAGTCAGTATGCTCAATAGTAAACACACGGGCAGAGACATGGCTGTGTGTCTCAGCCGTGCGGAAGGCACGGCCTTAGACATCGGCGTGTGCCCAAGCTGTGTGAAGTCTACACCTGAAGTTAGGAATTTAAATTCAACACATGGCCTAAGGACATGGGTGTGTGCCTTGGCCATGTGACCTTAGTGAGGTGATGACATCATAAACAGAATGCCAAGGTTTTGGCACACGGGCTAAGACACGGGCTTGTCGAGGCCGTGTGAGGGACACGGGGGTATGTCTGGCTGTGTGGAATAAGTCAGTGTCGACCACGGGTGAAGAACAGGGACATATCTCAGGGGCATACAGGCGTGTCCCTTGAATAACAAAGGTGTGTGGCCCCTGTTTGGACAAAAATTTTCTAAGCGCGTAAAAGTTCTCGGTTTAATTCCGAAACCTCCCGGAAGTTTGTTTAGGGCCTCGTAGGCCTAAAATGACCAGGTTATGAGTTTAAATGGATAGTTTCTAAGCTGCAACAAAATTTATAGCCCAGTGTGTTATGTTTAAGCAAGTTAAGTTAGGTAATGCCTCGTATCTAGTTCCGACTTCGAACACGGGTAAGGGGTATTACATTTGACGTACATCAAAAAACCGATAAGGATTTTAGCTCTTGAAATCAAAGAATTGAGAAGTAAATGCATAGCCCTAGTGAAAGTTCTTTGGCATAAATGCAGGATTGATGAAGCTACATGGGAACCCGAGGAAACTATACGAAAATTGTACCCTAACCTATTCACCAGTAATATTTTCGGGGACGAAAATCCCTTATGGGGGGAGAGTTGTAACAACCCGTTTTTAGGTCAAATCAGAACAGTGATTTTGGGACAACAAATCCGAGACCAAAATATTTATTCTATTTTTTATTAAAGTTTACAGCATGATAGAATTATTATGTGAAAGTTTCGTAAAGAAATTTTATTGTTTGAAAGCTTAATTCGGTAAAAAGGATTAAATCGCGTAAAGCATAAAATTTGAGTTCTAATAGTTAAAAGTATTAAATAACTATGAAATTAAATTGTGGGGGTTCTTATGTTGAAATTAGACCAATGGTTGTGTAAGTGGACATTTATGTCCATGGTTAGGTGAATTATAATGGTTAAAAGTCAAGGTTATTTTAGTAAATGGATAATTATATGTTAGTAAATTAATAAAAGAAAAGTATCATATTTGTTCCTCATTGTTTTGACCAAAAATAAGGAGAAGAAAGACTCCATTGTTGCATTTTGAAGGTTCGGCCATTGTCTTGCTTGCTTGTAAGTCCATTTTTGCTCGATTTTTAATGATTTTTACGTTTTTGACATCGTTATAGCTTAATCTAGCTAGCCTATATCTCAGATTTTAAAATTATTAAAGATTTAACATGTTACCATTATTGAATGTTTGAGTAATTTGATGGTTGATGATGGATTTTGATTATTTGTTGATAGTTAATCTAATTTTGTAAAGTGATTTTTTGACAAAAATGTCAAAAAGGGATTAATTTGTGAATATGTAAAATTTATGTAGTAAATATGTGAAATGATGAAAGATATGGGTTGCTAGGAGTCCCTATGAAATTAGGCTAGCTTAGTTAAGGGTTTAATTGCATTAATTTGTAATTTTTTTTTGTAATAAGGACTAAATTGTAAAAATGTGAAATTTTAGGGGCAAATGTGTAAAATAGCCCTAATATGTGTTTTGGACTAAATTGCATCAATAGTTGGTTAAATAAGATAATTTTGATAATATATAGATCAAGATAAACCGAGATCGGGTTTAGATCGGGGAAAAGGAAAAGTGGATGAATAGTCGATAGTTTCCATCCGAGCAACTCGAGGTAAATTCATATAATTAGAATCAAACTTTTAAATACTTGTAATTATTTGGAATGCATGTTTATAATTGAGAAATTGATATACTTGGAATATGAATGCCTATTTGATATAGATTGATGGTTACGGAGCCCTGTTTGAATCGTACGAATTCGTAGGATACGAGTGACATGACACTAGGGTTACCGTTTTGGTCGAGCTCCTGCATTTGCTGTGGACTCACCATAGCTTGTATGAGCTTACTCATATATAAGCTCGTAAGAGCTTACTGTTTTTAGCTCGTTAGAGCTTACCGTTTCAGCTCAATAGAGCTTACTGATCATAGCTCAAAAGAGTGAAAATGATAATGAATTGACGGATTACTGTTGTATATTATCCGAGTATCCTTTGAAGTTCTAATAGGTTCAATGAGCAGAAATTCTGTTTATACGGATGAAGTACTGTTTATATGAGTGAATTATTGTTTATAGTATGGATTGTTGATTATATGAATGTGAATGAATTGTTACATGTTTTTTATATGTTACATGAATTTAGTATGAAATTGGGATAAAGGTTAATATATGTATTTATTAGACTAACACATTGATGAATGCTTGTGTTTAGGCATTTGGCAAGTGAATTTGATTTATTTTGTTTAATGGTTTGATTTTTGTAACAAATGGTAAGATTATTTCTATATTATATGGGCTTACTAAGCTATAAAGCTTACTCTGTTTCTTTTTTGTGTATTATAGAGGTTCGATAGCTCGCTCGATTCGGATAAAGTCAGGGTTACACATCACACTATCCAGTTGCCGATTGGTACTTTTGAATTTGTGGATATATGTAAATATGGCGTGTATAGGCTAGTTATAAGATGATAGTTATGGTTACTTGAACTAGAAATTTTGGTACATGTTATGGTATAAGTTTAAGCCATGTGATTTGGCTTAATTTGGTACATTGTTTTGGTTATGTATGAGTTTATAAATATGGTATGTTTTGGCAAGTAGTAGATGGAATGAAAATATGCAATTGATGACTTGATTTGAATTTGTCACATGAATGGAAAATGCATGATATTATTTAGGTATTTGAATGCTATGCTGAAATGGTAGAAAATGTGTTTGAAATGTCATGGATTGGCTGTCAATTTAATTGTGAAATGTTGCAATTTATGCTTGTATATGCAAGTAAAAATAGGGTGGCAAAATGGCTATACAAATGGCCTATTTTTGTCCACATGGGCAGAGACACGGGCATACATACAAATGTCATGTTGCAAGGCCGTATGTCCCCTGGTGTTGAAATTAAATTGAAGTCAATATGCTCCACACGGCCTCACACACGAGCGTGTGACTGGTCGTGTGTCACAAGTCAATATACCCCCTAAATGGCACACGGCCTAGCACACGGGTGTGTGACTTGGCCATGTTGCATATGGCAGCATACCCTACAGGTTTGGCATGGCCTAGTACATGACCTGGCACACAGGCGTGTGTGACCATTTTGAAAGGCACACGGGCTAGACACACGGGCGTGTGGTCAGCCATGTGACCCAAGTCAGTATGTATGCCCTGTTTCCACACGGCCTCAGACACGGACGTGTCTGCAGTCGTGTGAGGCACACGGCCTGTTCACACGGGCATGTGACCCTTGTATGTTTGAATTTTTTCTAAGTTTCAAAAACTGTTATAAGTTATCGGTTTAGTCATAAACCGCTCTTAAAGCATGTTTAAGGCCTCGAAGGCTATTATAAGGGACAAGATGATTGAGATTGAATAATGATTGTTTAAATTGATCAAATGATTGACAAAAGTATAGTTATATGTGTTAGAAGTCCGGTAATACTCTACAGTCCTATTTCGGTATTGGATACAGGTGAGGTGTGTTACATGTTTAGCATGTAACAATGATGTTAGAGAGTATGATTGACTTAAAACCTATACGAATACTAAAATACAGGTCATTACATTAGAATGAGCTTTTACTTATTGTGTATAACATGATATAGTGGTGTGACATCATAATAATCGGGCTTGGTGACCAGGTCAAGTATGGTTGTGTTACAATTCCCTAAGCCATAAATCTCTATAGTATTTCAAGAAATCATCCAAGAACACCATAGATTTCTCCATTGTTGAATTTATGTGTTTTTTGGGTTTTTGATCAAACGTTTGATTTTTCGTCAACTAAGGTGATGATTTGATTCCTGATTAGTTTTATTTAAGTTATTTGATCTTTTAAAATAAGTTTTTAGCCGGTAAATCACATGTTTTAAAGAAAAGCAAAAAAGTAGGTCGTTAATGGTGGATTTTTGGATTTTTGGGTAAAAAAGTGATTTCAAAGTGTTTTTCAATTAGTTTTGACATGATTAGAATATTTCTAAACTTTTTAAAGTTTCATTAAAGATTTTCAATGTTTTAATGAATTTACGTGAAAATTACAATAAACATGTCGAAAATTTTGATACCATGAATTGGTTAGTTTTAAATAGTTTAAAGTTTGAGAATCTGTCATAGGTGAATAATTAGATGAACGAAAACAATTATCTAAAAAATATTAGGTATAGATCAAGATAATTGAAATTTAAGTTTGTTAATTTAAGTTTGTTATGCCAAAGGTTTCAATTACATGAGAATTTAGTTTAGGCATGTCTTTTGATTGTTTGAAGTGAGTCTTTGGCTGACTGTTGATTATGTTGTGTGATTTACCTTGATGTAGTTTCAGAATCATTAGGACCTTCAACGAGTAAAGATAAAGGCAAGGACAAACAAGTTTATGCTTTTAGCAAATAAGCGAAAGCGTGATAGTTGAGTGTTTGGAATCGCTACTTGTAGACATGATTCATAGTGTTAATTGGGAGCTTAGGAATAGCCTAAACCCCTATCCTAAGTTCCCAGTGTAAGATTTCTATTTCCCTTCCCTTATTTTGGAAAATTATGTGATTATGTGATAATTCTGGATTGATTATTATGATACGATATTGTGATATGGGACATGTGTGATGACTATTGTGAATAGTATTGTGTTGTGGGCATGATATACATGCCAAATGATAGTGATAATGATATGCTAATAATGCAAATATGTAGCGAAAGTGAATGGAATTTCGATAAGTATATAAGTGTTGAGTTGTGGAATGTGATATAATTATGATAGATAATATGTGAGATACTTTTATATGATATATGATGTACTGATTTTAATACACACATATGTGGTCAGATATGTGATGGCTCAATGAGCATTACTATGGCACTAAAAGTGTAATTATATGTGAATTTGATAAGCATGCATTGTGTACAAGTTGTGATGTAAATCGATGAATATGAAAAAATATGATGTGCATTAAATCAGTAATTAAAAATGTGTAATTATGGATATTTTGGCCTTGTGATCTCTTCAAACCATTAGATATAGTTGGAATGCCATAGGATTGTGAGTACTCACCTATATGTATTGTGTTTTTGGCATTGTGGCCTTGGGACAGGTTGGAGAGATAAGGGAATGTGAGCTAAGCTCCATTCAACGTGACATGTTTTGTGTGTTGGAGAGTGTTAACTTTATGCTTTAATTTTTGGATATGTTCGACTCTATGAGTCAATTGGTGTGTTAGAGAGTCGTGTATCCAATGTGTGGTGATAGAACCCACTTTTATGTTTCATAGCCTAAAGCGCCAAATTATCGTTTAAATGTGATATTATATATTGTGATAATACGATGTGAGATGGATGCATAAACATGTGAATAATATGCTAAACGAGTTGATTTAAGTTTCATTAAAATGTTAGTATGTTCTCATGGTAAATTATGTATGTAATTGTAGTTTGGGTCATTATAAATTAACTTGTGAATGTATGTGAATATATAAGCTAGACTTGTGAATTATTAAAGCATGTATACATTGTTTAGTCTTGATGAATTATTGTAAAATGAGTTATTTGAATATGAGTTGAGTGTAGCCGTACCTGATAGTATAAGTTCGTTTTATGGTTTAATGAAGAGTGAATATGTTATCGTGGCATGGTTAGAATATGGTTGCGAATGTGTTGTAGTATGCTCTTGTTTAACCTTTAATGTTGTGTATACTTTGTGTTTATTCTGACATTCATTGAGCTTGTTTAAACTCATCCATTCTCTCTAACCATTGCAGATATTTTGTGTTTGCGGTGTGAGCAGTGCGAGGATACTAAGGAAGTGATCCAAGTTAGGCATTAGTATTTGCGTAGGTGGTATTAATATATATTTTTTTGAACTATGGGGATAAGACAATGTGGTTAGGCTTTGATTTGTTATTATTGTGGTCCTCATGATATTTTATGCATTTAGTTTTCTAGAACTTTTGATGGATGTCATAATTATTTCATTAGTATTGTTTCGGTTTGAATATTTGCTATGTTGAAATGCCGTGAATTGTATGTATGGTCAATGGATGTTAAATAATTTGGTGGAACTGTTTCATGATATTGCCATGATGTTTTGGATATTTTGTAGCTTAATTATTCCTAGGAACTATAGGCTTGGACCTTACTATGTTAATTCTTGCTTGGACATATTTTTGATGTTTTAAATTGTTATTTTGGTCGTTTTGACATTGGTTTAAAGAGGTAAATGATGCATGTTGATTAGATATTTTTTGGAATGGATTAAATGCTTAGACATGTTATATTTTTGTGGTGTAGAGTAGAGGTATCGATATTCAGGTTATAAAACTGATACCTTTATGATATTCTGATGTGCAAGAAGTCAGTATTGTAATTTGGTATCGATACTTTACCATGAGTATCGATACTTAGGGTAAAATAATCGATACTTTAATAAAGGTACCGATAAATTTTGGGAATTGATTTTTTAACGACAAACAGAATGCTATTTTGGTATCAAATTTCCAAGCTGTATCGATACCATCTGAGAGAAATATCGATACCTTTGATATAGTATCGATACCTACTTCATTTGTTTTGAAATTTTGCTATGTGGTTCTAATGCATGTTTAATGCGTGTTCTAAGCTTGTCTTGATGAATGTTTAACATGTGCTGACGATGATTGGAATTTGTATGACTCGTAAATATTATGAAAGCTAAAATGAAAGATGTTTACTTAATAATGAGACTATTTGGATTTCATGTGATGTGTGATGGTGGTGTGGCATCCTGATACTCGAGCTCGGCAACCAGGCCGGGTATAGGGTGTTACTTTTATTATCTCCAACAATGAATCTCTTTACTAACCAAATTTTATAATTTAAGGGTAATAACATTGGGGACATCGAGATCTTCAGAAGCTACCATACATGCTAGATTCCCATTTGTAGGCATATAATTGTTTAAAAGTTTCTGCATGTAAATCTTGGTTTTTCCCGGGAGTTATAAGGCCTACAATTTGTTGTAACAATCCCTAGTTATATCTAGGATTCTCAGGTGAGAACCTAAAGTTTGTAAATTTTCATTTAGAAAGACTCGATATCCACTATTCACAGAATACTCACCAGTGGCATCATACCTCCAAACCACAACATTTGGGGTCCATGAATTGGCTAAAGGGATTTTGAGAATCCTCTCAGCTTGATCTTAATCGAACAGACTACAAACTACATTTGCCTTCCAGGTAGTTGTTTCTCCATCTATTAACTGATTCACTTCAGTCCATTGAATGTTAATATTTGTCCTACAATTCGACCATCGCCAAGTTCGAGCAGCCAAGAATCATTCCAAATGTTCACACTCTCACCACACCCAATACGCTAAGAAAGCCCTTTTTCAACCAGCCCACAAGCACTCCAAATGCTTCTCTAGGTAAGCGAATGGTAAGAACCAATTGTTATTGACATTATATCAAAATATGAAGGATACCTTACTTTGAACATGTTGGCTAAAAGACATGTGGGCTGGGTTAAAACATGCCAAATCTGTTTTGCCAATAAAGCAACATTAAACAACGATATATCAAGAAACCCCAACCCACTAGCATCCTACAGTTTACAAAGTGCAATCCAATTACCAGAACTTATGCCCATGGATGATTTATTATTAGACCACCAGAATTTATTTAAGAGACCTTCCAACTTACAACATAATAGTTTTAGTAATAGGAAACATTGTATGGCATAAACTCAGATTGCTTGTAGTACCGACTTAATGAAAACCTCTTTCCCTCCCATAAAAAAATTAGATATTCTACTTGTAACACCCTTAACCCATATCCGTCGTTGGAATAGGGTTACAGAGCATTACCGCAAAAGAATAACTTAAAAACATTCACATTCAAACATTTCATGAATCATGGTATAATTCATTCAAATATAAATATACTGTCTTTTATTCTAGCCCTCGAGGCCTTAGAAACAATTTAGAAACAATCTAGGACTAAATTGGAAACATTTGAAACATTAAGTGAAAACATAGAAAATTTCATACTGCAGAGGTCACACGGCCATGTAGGCATTTGAAGTAAGGACACACGGCCGTGTCTGTGCCCATGTAACTCTCTAACTTGGGTCACACGGCCAAGCCATACGCCCGTGTTTCAGGCCGTGTAACTCTCAAAAAGTAACCTTTAAAACCTACAGGGAACACACGATCGTGTTGCATACACATGGCTGAGACACACGCCCGTGTCTTAGGCCGTGTGGACAGGAAATAAGCCAAATTCAGGCCATTTCTTTCACCCAATTCAAGTACACACCTACAAGCCATTTACCACATTCAATCAAACCTTAAAACATAACTGAAACATGCATAATAAGACCAATTCAAGAGGACAATTATCCATACAACCAATATGCCAAAAGGTACCTCAAACACCATGTATCAAACATACCTAAACATGTGCGTATTTAACCATTCATCACCTAACTTATTTCCATGCCAAACAATATCACAATTTACACATTTCAACCTTACCATACTAGATTCATGCCATGTAAAAGTAAAATTACCATTTGGACCATTTCTCACATGCATCAAAACCATATAAATGACACAAATCTAGCCATTTCCAAATGGTACCAATAACAAACATATATGCATACCATATTTCAATCTAGCACATCTATTCCAAACCTTTCATAAATCATATTATATTTTGACCATGTTGAGGTCAATTCATCACCTATCACTTTGGCTTTTCAAACATGCATGATCACATGGTCAAAATAACACATAGCAACAAGGCATCAAAAGTACCAAGGTTACATCAACCGTAATAACACTTATACATATCACAACAATTAGGTCACTTAACACAAGTCCACCTATACATGCCATTATAACCTTGACTAAAACATCAAAATCTACCAATTTAATCGCTGGATAGTGTGATAGATCTCTGACTAGCTTCCAAACTGATCGAGCTTCCGATAATCTATAAAGTAAGAGAAATATAACAACATAAGCAATAAATGCTTAGTAAGCTCGTATAAACTTTAAACATAACATTCCATTTTAAATATGAACTGTAAAAGTCATAAATAAACCTATACCAATGCTTCAAGACTTATCAAACTATATAACTATCAACTAACAAATGAATAGGTTCATTAACATCCCAAATACTTTCCATTTATAACATAATAAGGTCCTATAAGCCAAATTACATAATCATCAATCTTTTCTGGAGACGGTGAATCATTTCATTTACTTACTTACCATTCCATTTGCTTAGCATAAGCTTAATTACGTTTTCAATTCTCGAATCAGTGTATCTATTCATAACATAAGTAAATTCCTTCGTACAAGTAAGTCCTTTAACTCAACAATCCTCTTTATTTCATCATATTTTGTCACATCTATGAACTTATCATTTCAATATCTATTCTCACCCATTTCATTTGCATAACTCACAAGACATAAGCATAAACATCAACTATAGCCACAAGCTAGTGCATTTAAACATAACTCTTTCACATTCAACTAATAATCATTTTATAATTCATCATTCGTCTCAAACTTTCCTATAAACATGTCATTCTAGAATCACTTAGTTTCACTAAACAAGATTAAAGCTAAATGAATAAATTAATCATACCTGTTATACATTTATGAAGCACTTATAGGCTTAGTATTGAAAATGATTCATCGTATGCTTCCTGCACTATAATAATTCAATCCAAACTCATTCATATATGTATATAAACATATATCTTTAACCAAATAATCATCAATATAATGATACTCACATATGATCAAGTAATTCATTGAACATTTAACATTTAACATTTACTAATATCTTGACTATACATTAGCCTTTAACATTAAAATAATTTTGTCAATTCAATTCACATTTAGCCCCACGAACTAGTAACTTGATTTGGATACTCGGGTAACTATATCACACCAGAGGCATCATAGATGCATAACAGGGGCACCAAAGTGCAGACAGGGGAACAAATGTGCAAACAAGGGCATCGTAGTGCGAATAGGGGCACCAAAGTGTATACAGGGGCATCGAACTGCAAACAGGGGCATCGAAGTGCAAATCCCTTACAAGCATGCATTCTAACCCTATTGGCATGCCAATTGTATCCTAGTGATTACTACGTTCATCCAGGCATTTTATGTTATACATTTCCTTTAAACATATTTATCATTCAAAGGCACTTCATCATTTCCGTACACATGATATAATATAAATACATATATTCATACTGTCAATGTACCATCAAAAAGATTAACATAATCTATTAATCACATTCATATTTCTCGATACACATGCTGTAACAATTCATAATCATTCTGAAATCGCATATCTCATATTTCATAAATATTCAATAGTTTTCTAATAAATTCTTTCTCACCTTATATTCAGTTATAATATTTCGAGTTCCAACTCACATTTTAAACATCATATATAAGTATATACATTCATAAATTAGCAGTAACATTATTTATATATATAGGTATGTACAATTCTATACCTATGAACTTACCTGGCTAAATTGCAAAAATAGCTAAGTATAGGGGCTATTTGGTAATTTTCTCTTCTCGATTTTCCACTCATTCTTGATCTAAATTAAGAATTTCATTGAATTCATTAATTTAGATAGTAAAACAATTTATTTTATGCAATTTAGTCATTATATACATTTTTACAAAATTGCCCTTAACATTTTACTTTTATTCAATTTAGTCACTGAGCTTAAAACATGCAAATGAACCGTTTTTAATGCAAACCCATGTCAAACAAATATTCATGGCATCAAATACAAACCACATTTGTGATAATTTCACATCAAATCCTTATATTTTACTATTTTAACAATTTAGTCCCTTATCAGTAAATTCATCAAAATTACTTAATAAAAT
This sequence comes from Gossypium australe, assembly GCA_005393395.2. Classification (NCBI taxonomy): domain Eukaryota; kingdom Viridiplantae; phylum Streptophyta; class Magnoliopsida; order Malvales; family Malvaceae; genus Gossypium; species Gossypium australe. Next base: position 105,027,936 of record CM016621.1, on the reverse strand, counting down.
ACTTATAATTACAACTAATACTTCATATTCATTATTTAATATCTAAAATCACATAGATTCATCAATGACAACATTCAATATCTTTAACCATTTCAAAATTGAAGGTACGGGCTAGCTGGACCTAGTTCCAACGATATCAAAAACATAAAAAAATAAAAGAAACGAGTAAAAAATGAACTCACATGCATCGATTGAAGCTTGGCCGAAGCTTAAAGCTTCACCCCCCTTTTTCGACTAAAATGGTGAAGAAGATGAATGAATCATTTTTATTTTCTTTTTCTTATTTTATTAACATTATAACATAATATAATGTTTTTATAATTTAACAAACATAATTTTTTTAACTAAATAACCCCATTAACCGTCCACCAACTTAAGAATAGGTAAGTTGCCCATTAAGGCCATCTAATTATAATTCTTTAGTCAATTTAACACCTTTAAACTAATAACGATTGATTTTTCTAACTTTTACAATTTAGTCCTTTTTGCTTAATTAACTATCAAAACATTAAAATTTCTTAACGAAACTTTAATACAACCTTAATAACACATTGTTAATATTTATGGCTCGGTTTAGAGAAACGAGGTCCCGATACCTTATTTTTAAAACCATTTTACTTTAGGGTCTTACCACTTCAACTTAATTAATCATTTATATAACATAAATTACCATATCAAAAACCTTTATAAAACCATATTTGACTCGTAATTATTAAATAATAATATTTACAAACTTACTTGTCGGATTTGTGGCCTCAAAACCACTGTTTTTGACACCACTGGAAAATGGGCTATGACACTAGCCTTCAATTTTCTTTCAAAATCTGTCCACATAGTTAGCAAAAGCCCTCATAGTTAGCAAAAGCCCTCCTCTTCTATCTGTCCATCATCATTGGTAAACCTAATACTTTTCTAGATTCTATGATATGCAATCACCCAAAATATTTCCCACTACATCTCTATCAATTGTGGTCACATTTGACCTAAAGAAAATGAGAGATTGTTGAAAATCAACATTTTTTGAAACACCCTAAACCCGGCCCACAAGCCTCGACCGGATCTGGTATGTTCCTTGAGAAAAACGGTTCAAAACTTGATGGTTACTTTGGAAAAATTTGGGTGTTTTTGAAGAAATTTGATTGTGTTGGGTTCGAATTGAAGATGATGTATTTTTTTTTTTGAAGTCTAAAATTTTATTAACACATTGTTATATTGCAAATCATAAGTTACAAGGATTGTCGAGTTGTTTTATAGTTTACCTTTAATTTGAAAATCGTTTGTGATTAGGTGTCAAAACGTTTAAAGTTTACTTTTTAAGAAAATTTACTTATACTTGATTTGATAAAAATTGTATCATACTGAAATAAATAAAAATGCATGCATAAACAGTTCAATACTAATGGCCTTATTACATCAAAGAACACCCGAAATAAAATCCAAATTAAAGAAAATAAAGTCTCAAATAAAATAACTTGAAGCTGAGCATGGCCACCACTAAGTTCCTGCCGACCCGGTCCATCTACTGAGCATCACCTGAAAAGTTATCCCACAACGGGGTGAGTCAAACAGACTCAATGTGTAACAGCCAACACAAAGTCCCAAACGATTCAGGCATGCAAACATATATAAAACACATATAATCAATGATGCATTCCCGAGCCCAAACCTAGATAACCATCAGCTACACATCACCCGTACCAACCAATCACACCGTGGGGATTACTAAATCGACCCTCCATCCGCTACACACCATCGAAGATAGTCGCTGCAGTCGACTGGCACATCGCCCTTATAAATTCGTGGCATAGCCACCAAATAATAATAATTTGTGACCTTGGTCACCAGATAACACTTTGTGACATAAGTCACCACATTCAGATTATGTGACATAAGTCACCATATATTGTGGTAAAAACCACCAGATCACTTCCCCATTCCATATCACCCATATGCCCCATGTCATACAAATCATGCAAAGATTATGCCACGTTCTTTATTTCACATTCTTACCAATATTCACATATGTGTCATAACAGGTATTCGTAACATTGTTAACATAGTTTTAGAGAATAACGTACCTGAATATGCCGTACCATTGAATGGTACCTTAAGCCATATCTTTCACATTCTTATTAACACATATATTAAATTAAATCCGTAAATCTATTAAGATTCAGTGTGGGTTACACACCTGGTTCACTTAACGCTTTCACTGAAATCCCGAAGAATCCCGATTTAATGCTCTAGATCTTAGTTCCTACATTCGGCCAGCACTTAATATTTTAGCAAAAGCCTATTCGGCTATATAATCAATTCCCGAAGGATTATCGCAACCAAAGTTCTTACCTTACTGCCGATTTGGTGACTACTCAAATCCCGAAACTCTGTGATACTCCTTCCTTCCAATCGGCCTATGCTAGATCACTTGACTTGGTTAGTTTCGACTTTAAAACGAATAAGAAACAGATTAGAATTACTCAATATGGCCTTGGCCGATTGTTCAAGTTCACTTACCTTGTGAATCTTAATTCCCGAAAACCACTACCTGCTCCTGAAATTGACGAAATTCCTATATACCACATGTTAGATTCGGCTTTAACCTTAAACCCATGAAAGTGGCCCATGGCCGAATGCTACATATCACTTACCTTGATCACTTCAAATCCCGAAAGACTCCTTTACGCTAGCTACAACCAAAACACGAGATTATGGCTTAATACACATTCGGCCATCCTTAGAAATCAAGGCTTAACTATTGGTTTCGACACTTCAATGGAAAGAAACCCATAACCGGTTGCTAGGAGAGAAATACTTACCACTACATGTTGCTTGAAGAGACTAAAAGAGAGTGGTCGACAGCACCTTCCTTGGGGATTCGTCTTCCAAGAAAATAAGAGAAAGAGAGAGCACAGGGTTCGGCCATGGCTCTCAAAGGGTTATGAAATATTCGGCTACAAGAGGAAGGGGTTAAGGTTGAAGAGAAAGAAAGAAAAAGATGACTTGGGAAACACTTAAGAGAATTCGGCCAGAAGACTAAAGGAGAAAGAAGAAGAGAATGGATGCTCACTAAAAGAAAATTCAGCACTTACTCCTTTGCCACACTTCTAAGCCGAAAATGCAAGCCCCTAGAGTCCTATATTCAGCCACTACATCTCCTCCTATCACATCCCTTTTTCTGCTCCTATTTTCTCTCTTCTCTACCCATTAAAAATAATTTGAATGGTCAACCATTATCTCCTCTCATCTAGCTGAATTTTAAAAAGAATAACAAGACTTATCCTCATCTTTTTGAAGTCCACATGTCGTCCAACACTTCTCCCCTCCTTGACGCCAACATGCAAAATAAAAGCCATACTCCCATGCTGCCAACATGATTCGAACCTCCTCCCTTCTCCCTTGTTTGAGGCGTCACCTACCAAGGCCCTAAGTGGCGCCTCCAAGCCACTTTACCAAGCCCAATCTTGTGTCATAAATCCCCCACAATTTCTCTTAAGGCCTCCTTAGCCTGGCTCCCCTTTTTAGACTTAAAATCAAATAATTTCTAAGGCATTTGACTACACACTAAGGTTCACAAAATTCATAAAAGCACATTCCACATACACATAAACATGATTCCACATACAATTTAGCAATAATGCATAAGCCCAAAATCCCGGATGTTACAGTTCTACCCCCTTAAAATAATTTCGACCTTGAAATTACCTGGCTAAAATAAGTGAGGGCATTGCTGTCGCGTTGCCTCTTCCGGCTCCCACGAAGCTTCTTCTGCTCCATGATTACGCCATAATACTTTGACTAGAGGAACTGATTTCCTTCGCAACACTGTCACATCCCGTTCCAAGATCTGAATCGGCTCTTCCTCGTAGGACAAATCTGGCCTTAGCTCCACCTCCTCAACTGGCACTACATGAGATGGATCCGATCGGTAATGACGTAGCATAGAAACATGGAATACATCGTGCATCTGCTGTAATTCCGAAGGCAACTCTAACTGATATGCCACTGGTCCAACTCGCTTCAATACCCGATAAGGTCCTATAAACCTAGGACTTAACTTCCCTTTTCGACCAAATCTCATCACCTTCTTCCAAGGCGACACTTTAAGAAACACTTGATCTCCCACATCAAATTCTATTTCCTTCCGCTTGAGATCCGCGTACGACTTTTGCCTATCAGATGCTTCCTTTAACCGTGCCCGAATCTCCCCAACCTTCTCCTCGGATTCTGCCATGATCTCTGGACCAAAAACTCGACGTTCCCCTAATTCCGTCCAACACGTAGGAGTGTGACACTTCCGTCCATACAACGCTTCATATGGTGCCATCCGAATGCTAGCCTGATAGCTGTTGTTGTACGCAAATTCCGCTAAAGGCAAATATTCTTCCCTACTTCCTCTGAAGTCTATCATACATCCCCTCAGCATATCCTCTAACACTTGGATCACTCGTTCAGACTGACCGTTCGATTGTGGATGAAATGCCGTAGTGAAATCCAATCTGGTGCCTAAAGCTTGATGTAGTGCTTTCCAGAACCGAGACGTGAACCTTGGATCCCTATCTGAGATAATCGATACCGGCACTCCATGCAACCTCATAATTTCTGCCACATATAACTTTGTCAGCTTCTGCAAAGAATAATCAACCCGCACTGGAATGAAATGCACGGACTTTGTCAACTGATCCACTATCACCCATACCGAGTCCTTCTTAGTAGGCGTAAGGGGAAGCCCACTAACGAAGTCCATGGTGATTCTCTCCCACTTCCACTGTGGAATCTTTATTGGCTGAAGCAATCCTGACGGAACTTGGTGTTCAGCCTTGACTTGCTGACACGTTAAGCATTTCCCTACGAACTCTGTAACTTCCCGCTTAAGACCAGGCCACCAAAACTGTTCCTGTAACATCCCGAAATTGGGCCTAGTAGGATTGGGCCTTGAGCTTTAGGAAATTTGAGTATTATTTTGTGTTGGCTCGGGTAGGAAATTTGTGTGTTAGCATAGTCTTGTGAAGGCTTGATTTTATTTAGGAAGTTAGAATAAATTCTAGTATAGTTTATTTAATGAAGTGGATTAAGTGAGCTTGACACTTAAGTTAATTTAAGTGTTCAATTAAAGCACATGAGGAGTTAGTGGCATAGTGGATAAGGCTCTTGAAAGGTTGTTTAAGGTTAGAGGTTCGAGTAGCATGATTAACATTTTGGAGGTATTATTTTTTGTTTTAGCATTTATGGACGGTCAACTTATGTTTATGATAGGTTGGACTTTCATCTTTTGGTAAGTTGAATATATGTTTAAGGAAAGCTTGATATTGGGGATAAAATTCTTAAAGTTAAGGAAGGTTGGGAGAGCATAAGGCATGATATAAGGAATTGGTTTTGGAAAGTGTTGGGTGGATAGATTTGACTTGGGAGACCATGTATGTGGACGGCATGTAAGGCTAGGGGGTGGCCGAATTTTAATAGGTAGTTTGGGGGGGAATTGGTTAGTCATTTTAGCATTTTTGTGCATCTTTAGCATTTTTCTTTTCCTCCCCAAAGCTCTCCTCTTTGGCCGAATATGTCTTGTGCATTTTGGTGCATTTTGCTTTTGATTTTAGCCTCTTTTTGTTGAATCAAATGATACCATTTTTCCTTTCTTTCATTTGCTCTTTTGTAACCGAAACTACAATCTAACTTGTGCATTTTTGTGCACTTTCTTTTTGGCAAAGTAGTGCTTGGCCGAATCTCTCCTACAACTCTCTCCTTTTCTTTCTTTCAACATTGGTTCATAATCACTTTTCTCCTATTCTCTCTTGGCCGAAACTTCCATCTCTCCATCTCTCTTTACTTTCTTTTATTTTAAGCCATAAACATTTCTTTTCCATTGAAATCTCTTCCATCTTCTTCTTTTGTTTTCCTTTCTCTTTCTCAACTTTAATTGAATCCTTGTTGTTAATACAAATCAACCATAACCGAACCTTCTTTCTCTCTTTTAGTCTTTGTTTTGGCCAAATATTCAAGGGTAGACTCTCCTTGGTTTTCTTCTATTGATTTTGGATAAAAAGGGGTAAGCGTTCATGGATGTTTTCTTTCTTTTCTTTCTCGTTTCTGTGATGTTTTCTTGTGGACAAAGGTCGAACCTTTGGGCATTGTTTTGCAAGGTTCTAACCATTTTTTTTAGGATTCGATTATTCTCTTAGGCTCATTGGGATTTCGGAAGCAATCGATTTAAGCCATTCCTTTAGCAAATCGAAGTTGGTAAGTCAAGTGGTAAGGATTCTATACTCTTAAAGTTGGTTAAAGAAGCCTAAGGTTATTTGGATTAAGTTATGTTGTTGGCCGAATGGTTTTCATTAAAATATTGTGATATGGCCGATTGTAGGACAAGGATCTAGTGCGGTAGATCGGATCTTCGGAAGTTAGTTTTGCTTTGGGTGAAAGGTGTGTATCTTACACACTTTATAACTTGGTTTATATATGTATTTATGTGTGTTTTATAACTAATCATATTATGAAAGTGGGAAAAATGATGAGATTTGGATATGATACCATGATGGTATGAATGAGGATTCGGGTAAGTCCATTTCGATATGTTGTTAATACATGTGGATTGAAATCATGATCTATGATTTATGGTATTATTATATGATTCATATTAAAGTGTATTAACATGATTTGATTATCTATTGCAATGGTATGGGCAATATGAGAGGAGGGGGAAGATTAATATCGTGTCGACGGACACCAGAGATTTGGTATCTCCAGTGATTTGGTATCACATTCGTGTCTTCGGACACCAGAGGTTTGGCACCTCATAGCGACTTGTCCCTGTGGTTAATTCCACCGTGGGTTGGCCCCACTTTTGAGATATGGGATCGTCTGCCAGTGATTTGGTATCACACGTGGGTTGGCCCCACAGATGGATTATTTGTGACCTCAGTCACCAGTGTTTTGGTAACACAATTGTGTCTTTGGACACCAGTGGTTTGGCACCACCAGTGGTTTGGCACCACCAGTGGTTTGGTACCACACGGGGTAGAAAAGGAGTTATTGATGGCTAGGTTGGGTGCATTATACATATATGTTGCTTTGTTATAATTTGTGTAAGTTTGTGGTATTTACCCGGGAGAGGGAATATGCACTAAGTCTTGGTGACTCACCTTCTCCCTTATCTTTTCAAGTGATTCGTGAGATTGCGGATGAGAAGCCGGATGAACTCGAGGAGGCCATGTAATAAAAGTTGGTTTTATATGAACTTCTATTTGGGTATTTTATTTAATTTGGTTTTCATATTTTATGGATTTGTAATAAGGCCTGTTTAATTATGTTTTGGATTATTTATATGTTTTGGATTTGTTTTAAATTAGGCTTACAAATTACATGTTTGATAATAATTTGAGCATAAAGTTTTCTAAACTACAAAATGCGATGGTTTTTAAAACGTTACCATCGGGTAACATAAATCATTTGATAATTTTAACAACTTAAGTGCTTTCGATAATTTAAAAGATTTTCAAAAATTAAGTTTCTACAATCAAATGCAAATGGTTTTCAAAGTAGTAATTCGAGTTTTCTTAAAATGATATAAATGTTTTCTAACCTATGATTTATTAACTTATTTTAACGTTTTACGTAATTTCAAAGTAAATTATTAGTTTTAACTTATTATACACCTGATTTCTACAAATATAGAATTTCAAAAGGTTTTTCACAAAAATTTAATCGTTAACTCGTTTTTCTTCAAAACGTTTTCCTCAGTGACATACCAGATTCGGTCGTGGCGTATTGACCGGGTTTGGGGTGTTACAGTTCCCTTAGATCCCTATACAACTTACTACCTCCAGGATGCATAGCATAAGGGCTACCATGCTATTCCTGAAGAATTCTCTGCCTTAACTCCGTATCCTTAGGCATACAGACTTTACCCTTGAAACACAATACTCTATTACTGTCAACACCATAATCCTCTAACTCCTCATTCTGTACTTGCCGTAGCTTAGCACTTAAATCATCGTCTGCTAACTGTCCTTCCTTTACCTCATTCATCCATGTCGGCTTGACTTGCAACTCCGCCAACAAACTTTCGTCGTCATATAGGCTAAGATGTGCAAACATCACCCTCAGATCCGACACAACCTTTCGACTTAGGGCATCCGCCACTACATTTGCCTTGCCCGGATGATACTCTATGGAACAATCGTAGTCCTTTAACAACTCCACCCACCTACGCTGTCTCAGGTTCAACTCTTTCTGAGTCAGCAGATACTTAAGGCTCTTGTGGTCTGTGTAGATCATTGACTTTTCTCCATATAGATAATGCCTCCATACCTTAAGGGCAAAGACCACTGCCGCCAATTCCAAGTCATGCATCGGATAATTAACCTCATGTGGCCTTAATTGTCGAGACGCATATGCGACAACCTTCCCGTCTTGCATCAGAACACATCCTAGTCCCGTGTGAGAAGCATCACAGTACACCACAAAATCCTTCCCTGCCTCCAGCTGAATCAAAACCGGAGCTTCAGTCAAAACCGTCTTAAGCTTCTCAAAGCTCTCCTATTGCTTATTTGTCCATACAAAAGGTACTTCCTTCCTCAACAGCTTCGTCAAAGGTGCGGCTAACAACGAAAACCCTTCTACGAACCTTCTATAGTAGCCTGCTAACCCTAAGAAACTACGAACCTCCGCCACAGACTTAGGTGGTTTCCAATCCAACACTGCTTCAATCTTCCGGGGGTCCACCCTTATTCCTTCCGCAGACACCACATGCCCTAAAAACGTCACCTCCTTCAGCCAAAATTCACACTTGCTGAATTTGGCATAGAGCTTCTTTTCCGTTAATACTTGCAACACTATCCGGAGATGCTCGTCATGTTCTTCCTCAGACTTGGAATACACTAGGATGTCGTCGATGAACACAACGACGAACCTATCCAGGTAAGGTTGAAAAACCCGATTCATCATATCCATGAACGCAGCTGGGGCGTTCATCAATCCGAACGGCATTACTAAGAACTCATAATGCCCGTACCTTGTCCGAAAAGCTATCTTATGGATATCCACTTCCTTCACCCTAAGCTGATGATATCCAGAACGCAAATCTATCTTCGAGAAAACCGCAACACCCTTTAGCTGATTGAACAAGTCGTCTATCCTCGGCAAAGGATACTTGTTCTTGATGGTCAGCTTATTCCACTGACGATAATCTATGCACATACGCATAGTTCCGTCCTTCTTCTTCACAAACAAGACCGGTGCTCCCCATGGAGACACACTAGGTCGAATAAACCCACGATCAAGCAACTCTTGGATTTGAGCCTTGAGCTCCACCAACTCCTTCGGTGCCATTCTGTGCGGAGCAATTGACACAGGAGCTGTACTAGGTAGCAAGTCAATTCCAAACTCCACCTCCCTGTCCGGGGGTATTCCAGGTAACTCCTCCGGAAAAACATCCACAAATTTCTTTACCGTTCTAACTCCACTAACTCCCTCTTCCTTCGCATCCAGCGCACTAAGGAAGGCCAAGAATGCCTTGCACCCTTTCTGAACCATCTTACCAGCCTTTAATGCAGAGACTACATTAGACAAATAATTTCTTCTTTCTCCTATCATAATTACCGCCTCATCCTCCGACGTTCTTAACTCCATTCGCTTAGCTGCACAATCCAATATAGCTCGATGTTCCACCAGCAAGTCCATGCCAAGTATGAGATCGAATTCTCCGAAAGGTAGCTCCATTAAGTTGGCAGGGAATACTACTCCTTGAATCTCTAGAGGTACTTTCCGAAATATCTTATTCACCACTACAGTTTGACCTAGTGGGCTTACTACAGTCATCTCCCTATTAGACAGTTCAGAGGCTATGCCTAGAGTTTCAACTACTCTACATGCAACATAAGAATGGGTAGAGCCCACATCAATTAAAGCAAAGTAAGGCTTGCCAGCTATAAGGAACGTACCGTTTATGACGTCCGGTGCGTCTCCATCTTCCCTCCGGCGAACAGCATACACCAAACCTGGCTGTCTTGCCTCTGTATTACCAACACCTCTGCCCGGTGTTCCCCATCCTCTTCCAGCACCATTACCTCTGCCATTCGCACCTCGACCCCGCTAAGGCTGTTGTCCACCTCTTCCAGCCTGATTAAATCCCTGAGCTGTTGGTCGATTCCCATCTGATTTCATAGGACAGTCCTTGATCATGTAATCCTTAAATCCACACTTAAAACAGCCCCCTGTCTTCTTCCAACACTCTTCTAAATGCATCTTTCCACACTGAGCACAAGCACGGTACTGTCCTCCCTTAACAGCCTGCTGTCCTCGCTGCCCATCAACTCGATGCCTCTTTTGAACATTCCCAGATGACCCTGACGATCCGAAACCTCTCTTTTGCCTATTTTGATCCGAATTCTGCCTTACAGAGTCTTTAATCCCTTCGACCACCTTAGCCTTTTCTACCAACACGGCAAACTCCCGCTCCTGCTGTGGAGCTATCAACAACCTCAGGTCATCCCTCAGTCCGTCCTCAAACCGGACACATCGTTCATGCTCCGTAGCCACAATCCCTCGAGCATACAGGCTCAACCTTAAGAATTTCGCCTCGTACTCCGCTACGAACTTGTTCCCTTGAACCAGCCCCAGAAATGACTTTCTCTGCGCATCAACATAACTAGTTCCAACATACTTCTTCTGATACGCTGCCTTAACATACTTCCAAGTGAGTTCCTCAGCTGTAGCACCATCCCGAACTGTGAGCCACCATTGATATGACTCATCGCGAAGAAGCGACACCATTCCTTTCAATTTCTCCTCAGTGGTCAGATCCAGCTCATCCATGATTCGCTCTATTGCCTCCAACCAATACCCAGCCGTACTGGGTGCCACACCAGATTCACCACGGAACACCTCAGCTCCATTGGCTCGGAGTCACTCGGGTATAGATTTCCGAGCTCCCATACCTCCACCTGCTCCAGCCACCATCTCAAGAACTCGCAGCACGACCTGCGATACTGCGTCATCCCCCGTCTGATCCTGATGCTCAACTCCAGCAGTTGGTGGTGGGGGTGGTGGTACCTCATTCTTGGACCCTTGACCAGACCTAACGGGTTCCGATACGGCCATTCTGCCTCTACCATGCCCTCGCACACTATGACCACGTCCCCTAGAACTCATGTCTATGATCGCGATCTCGTTAAAAAGTTTTATGCATTAGTCTTTGTTTCACTGATTACCCACGAACAAGTTTTATGTAAAGAAGTTTTAGTAGTAGTTCTTTCGATCAATCAAAGTTTTAGTTCCAAGTCCTCTATCCTAATTCAGAGAAAACACATTCATTCAATAGTATCAACTACACACATTCATCATTCGAACATTTTTGTCTGTTTCTATCCCAGGGGTATTTTCGTAATTTGTCCTACAGGGGTATTTTGGTAAATTTCCAAATCAGGGTATCTTGGTATTTTGCAAATAGAAGTTTTTAGTATTTTGTAAAGTAAGAAAATCTTAATAAAAATTGAGGGTAGTATGGTAATTTTACAAACCAAGGGTATTTTAGCAATTTACAAACCAGGGGTATTTGGGTAATTTTGTAATTCGAGAATATTTTGAAAAATTTTCAAAAACAATTTTTTTCCTACAAATCAAAGGGGTAATTTGATGATTTTTAAAACTGAGGTTTTTATAAAACAGTATGGCTAATCCCTTTCGGGTTTTAAATTATGGAGTTTAGCCCGTGATGGTTAGGGTGAACCGTCACTACGCACCAGGTAGGATTCGAGTGGAGAGGAGGTGAGTCACTAGGACTGCTTAAATACCAAGCTCCCACTGAAACCAATCCTAGACATGCGCACAATGGTTGCCACACCCTAACTCGGCGACTTAAACACAGGTTTGTTTAATTAGGCTTTAAGTCTTATGTAGTTCTATGTTGGAGTAAACTAATCCTAGGGTTCAATAACTTAGTATACTAATCTATGTTCCCGTTATACCCATATACAAATCATACAATAATCACACAACAGTTAGGGGTACTTACCTGGTGGACTTCGGGTCGGAGACTTAGGTGCCATGCCTGAAAACCTGCTCATTTCCCAAAAGTTTTCATTAAATTCATTTGGGCTCAATTTGAAAAACATTATGGGCTTTAAACCCAAGGCCGAGAGTTTAAAATTAGGCTCTGATACCAAGCTGAAACACCTTAAACCCGGCCCACAAGCCTCGACCGGATCTGGTATGTTCCTTGAGAAAAACGGTTCAAAACTTGATGGTTAATTTGGAAAAATTTGGGTGTTTTTGAAGAAATTTGATTGTGTTGGGTTCAAATTGAAGATGATGTATTTTTTTTTTTTGAAGTCTAAAATTTTATTAACACATTGTTATATTGCAAATCATAAGTTACAAGGATTGTCGAGTTGTTTTATAGTTTACCTTTAATTTGAAAATCGTTTGTGATTAGGTGTCAAAACGTTTAAAGTTTACTTTTTAAGAAAATTTACTTATACTTGATTTGATAAAAATTGTATCATACTGAAATAAATAAAAATGCATGCATAAACAGTTCAATACTAATGGCCTTATTACATCACAGAAAACCCGAAATAAAATCCAAATTAAAGAAAATAAAGTCTCAAATAAAATAACTTGAAGCTGAGCATGTCCACCACTAAGTTCCTGCCGACCCGGTCCATCTACTGAGCATCACCTGAAAAGTTATCCCACAACGGGGTGAGTCAAACAGACTCAATGTGTAACAGCCAACACAAAGTCCCAAACAATTCAGGCATGCAAACATATATAAAACACATATAATCAATGATGCATTCCCGAGCCCAAACTTAGATAACCATCCGCTACACATCACCCGTACCAACCAATCACACTGTGGGGATTACTAAATCGACCCTTCATCCGCTACACACCATCGAAGGCAGTCGCTGCAGTCGACTGGCACATCGCCCTTATAAATTCGTGGCATAGCCACCAAATAATAATAATTTGTGACCTTGGTCACCAGATAACATTTTGTGACATAAGTCACCACATTCAGATTATGTGACATAAGTCACCATATATTGTGGTAAAAACCACCAGATCACTTCCCCTTTCCATATCACCCATATGCCCCATGTCAAAAAAATCATGCAAAGATTATGCCACGTTCTTTATTTCACATTCTTACCAATATTCACATATGTGTCATAACAGGTATTCGTAACATTGTTAACATAGTTTTAGAGAATAACGTACCTGAATATGCCGTACCATTGAATGGTACCTTAAGCCATATCTTTCACATTCTTATTAACACATATATTAAATTAAATCCGTAAATCTATTAAGATTCAGTGTGGGTTACACACCTGGTTCACTTAACGCTTTCACTGAAATCCCGAAGAATCCCGATTTAATGCTCTAGATCTTAGTTCCTACATTCGGCCAGCACTTAATATTTTAGCAAAAGCCTATTCGGCTATATAATCAATTCTCGAAGGATTATCACAACCAAAGTTCTTACCTTGCTGCCGATTTGATGACTACTCAAATCCTGAAATTCCATGATACTCCTTCCTTCCAATCGGCCAATGCTAGATCACTTGACTTGGTTAGTTTCGGCTTTAGAATGAATAAGAAATAGATTAGAATTACTCAATATGGCCTTGGCCGATTGTTCAAGTTCACTTACCTTGTGAATCTTAAATCCCGAAAACCACTACTTGCTCCTGAAATTGACGAAATCCCTATATACCACATGTTAGATTCGGCTTTAACCTTAAACCCATGAAAGTGGCCCATGGCCGAATGCTACATATCACTTACCTTGATCACTTCAAATCCCGAAAGACTCCTTCACGCTAGCTACAACCAAAACACGAGATTATGGCTTAATACACATTCGGCCATCCTTAGAAATCAAGGCTTAACTATTGATTTCGGCACTCCAATGGAAAGAAACCCATAACCGATTGCTAGGAAAGAAATACTTACCATTACACGTTGCTTGAAGAGACTAAAAGAGAGTGGTCGACAGCACCTTCCTTGGGGATTCGGCTTCCAAGAAAATAGGAGAAAGAGAGAGCACAGGGTTCGGCTATGGCTCTCAAAGGGTTATGAAATATTCGGCTACAAGAGGAAGGGGTTAAGGTTGAAGAGAAAGAAAGAAAAAGATGACTTGGGAAACACTTAGGAGAATTCGGCCAGAAGACTAAAGGAGAAAGAAGAAGAGAATGGATGCTCACTAAAAGAAAATTCGGCACTTACTCCCTTGCCACACTTCTAAGCCGAAAATGCAAGCCCCTAGAGTCCTATATTCAGCCACTACATCTCCTCCTATCACATCCCTTTTTCTGCTCCCATTTTCTCTCTTTTCTACCCATTCAAAATAATTTGAATGGTCAACCATTATCTCCTCTCATCTAGCCGAATTTTAAAAAGAATAATAAGACTTATCCTCATCTTTTTGAAGTCCACATGCCGTCCAACACTTCTCCCCTCCTTGATGCCAACATGCAAAATAAAAGCCATACTCCCATGCTGCCAACATGATTCGAACCTCATCCCTTCTCCCTTGCTTGAGGCGTCACCTACCAAGGCCCTAAGTGGCGCCTCCAAGCCACTTTACCAAGCCAAATCTTGTGTCATAAATCCCCCACAATTTCTCTTAAGGCCTCCTTAGCCTGGCTCCCCTTTTTAGACTTAAAATCAAATAATTTCTAAGGCATTTGACTACACACTAAGGTTCACAAAATTCATAAAAGCACATTCCACATACACATAGACATGCTTCCATATACAATTTAGCAATAATGCATAAGCCCAAAATCCCGGATGTTACATTTTTACCTTTAAGCGGATTCATATTCCATGACAATATTAGGAACTACTTGCGCTTCCTCCCTTGAGGCATCACCGAAAAGAACACAATCATCTGCAAAGGAGAAATGATTGATTGCCAGCCTTTCTCTACCAAGTTCTGCCCCCTTCATTTCCCCTTCCTACTTTGCCTCATTCAATAGTGTTGAGAATCCTTCAACAGAAATTAAGAAGAGATACGAGCTCAATTGGTCCCCTTGCCTCAGCCCTCTTGATGGCCAAAACCACTCACTAACATCATCGTTAACACCCATTGTATAAGATACTGAGCAAACACACCTCATAATTAGTGTCACCCAATCATCATGAAATCCCAATCTAACAATCATTCCTACCAGAAAATTCCACTCCAGTCTATCATACGCTTTACTCATATCAAGTTTAAGTGTGAAATTCCTTTTAGGGCCCTTTTTCCGCATCCTTAGTGAATGTAAAACCTCATAGGCAATTAACACATTATTTAAAATTTGTGTACCTGGTATAAAAGCCTCTTGGGCTTCATCAATAAAACAATCCAGTAGTCCACTCAATCGCCCAACTAAAGCTTTTGTATCATATTTTTGGGCTTATTGTAACATCCTAGAATTAGGGGTTGTGTATGTTGTATGTCTTGTGTGTATGCTGTGTTTAATATGTTGATTTAGGTTGTCTTGAGGGTCCAGGAAAGGCTCAGGGTTAAGCTGGGGACTTGGCCAATTTTTTTTCTTTTGGGCACCTTAGGGGGATGCTGGATGGGATACGACTTAATGGTTGTTCTTGTGGGTATTTGACACAAGAAATGCCTTAGTAAAGTGGCAAGAAGGCGCCACTTAGGGGGGCAAGGGAGTGACGCCTCAGGGGAGCTGGCAGAGAGCAGGTTCGAGCTGCGTAGTCTCCCTTTTGGGGATTTCTTTTTGATGCCAAGGTAAGGGGGAGTTGCACTCAGCTTGGAGTCTGGTGGATGAGTGTTGAATGGGTCAACATCTTTGAATGAGTGGAAGGGAGCAATTCAAGGAGTTTGAATCATTCAAACAAGTTTGAATGGGTGATCAGGAGAAGACTAAGGAGAAAAAGAAGGGATTGAAGAGTGTGAAGTGTTAGCCGAAATTTGTGAGGAGTGTGAGGGGTATGGAGCGTTCGGTTTTAGCAAGGTGGTATGGGTGTCGAATTTAGGTGGATTAAGTAGTGTGTGGGGGTGTATATGTTTCTTTTTTCGGCATTTGTGAGTGTGCTCTATTCTAGTTTTCTCTCTTTTCTTCTTATTCTCTTTTGCCGAAATTTGTTTGGCCAACTATCATTTTCTTTCTCTATGACCTGTAGCCGAAACTGAAGAGACCATTTGGGGGCTTTCTCATTTCATTTTTTTTCTCTCTACTCATTCTCCAAAACTCCTCAATCGTAAGCACCACACCCTTCCCTTGCAACTTTTTGTTTATCTTCTTCTCTACTTACCCTCTTAAACCGAAACCTGTGCACGCCACCTTTATTCTTCTTTCACTATTTCTTCTTTATCATACTTTTTTTTTGACCTTCATCTCTCCTTGGTGATCTTTAGTTTTGCCGAAACTCCTAATCCTCCATCAAAGTTCTTTTTGCTTTATTTTTGGTTTTGCATCTATTTCTCCTCTATTTTGGGTTCTAGCCGAATCATCATCTCGAGTGTAGGTAAGTTCGTGGTTGCATTCTTTTCTTTTCTTTCCCTTCTCTACTCAAGGTCGAATCTTCTTTCTTAAATCCCTCTCTGAGTTGTTTTTCCATTCTTTTTCCTTGTAGCCGAATTCTCTCTGCTTTGTCAGTGTGTGCCGAATCCTTGGGGGGTAATCAAAGGTGAGTAGTCATGTTGGTATTTTGGCCGAATGGTGGAAGGGGGCTCATGTTCCCGATTTTGCCGAAAGGTCATCCCCTTCAACCTATTCTCTTTTCAACTTAATCTCACTTTGTTTTACATAGGTGTTCGATCAACTTCGTAAACCAAGCTTTCTAACTTCGGGATTCAGTCGAGTTAGGTAAGAAGATTCTCTCCAGTTATTCTGTCAATCGGTTTATCTTTGGTTGCCGCCCTAACCTAGTGGAGGGGTATTAAAATCAAACCTTTCGTAGTTATTTATTGACCGAGGCTTTTGATGGATGCAAGAAACACTCAAGTTGGGGAAGGAAGCAAACCTTCGGGTTCTATTCCAAAGTACAAGAAGCGTGCGGTGTCTGCTGTTCCTGATTAGCCACTGGGTTGTGGGCCGGCTTCCGAGCAGAGTAGTAAGCGGATAGCAGTAGTGCCTGTTAGCGATATCGTCGACTTAGAGAGTGTTGTGTTACGCGTTATCAGGTGTGTAACTCTTACGCACTTTAGATGTTAATTATGTTATTATCTGTGTATTGCTAAAAGCTGAAGTGATGGCATGGATCACTATGTTACCCTTGTGGGTAATAGCGAGGACTCCAGGTAAGTTTTACTATGTACTGTTATTAACGGATGTATGATCGGGTGAAATGATGATTGTTGTACATTGAAAGCATGATCATACCATATTGTAAAGCATGAACATGAAAATGGGGTATGATGTGAAGAGGGAGGAAATATGATCTCTTTTAAGACTGTCACCAGTGGTTAAGTACCACAAGTGGGTTGGCCCCACATATTATTATTTTGTGACTAAGTCTCAATGGTTTGGAACCACCAGTGGTTAGGTACCAAATATATTTTATTTCTGTGACTCGTCCCAGTGGTTTGGTACCACAGTAGGTTGGCCCCACGTATTGATATTAGGGATTGTTACCAGTGGTTAGATACAACAAGTGGGTTGGCCCCACATATTATTATTGTGACTTTTGTCACTAGTGGTTTGGAACCACCAGTGGCTAGGTGCCACAAATGTTGGGTAGACTCAGGAGATACAGTGGATGATCATATTAGGTTGGTTGGGTTGCATGACATACATACTTTGCATATGAATCTGTGTGAGAGCCTAAAAATCTTTTGGACGGGGATTTACACACTGAGTCTCGGTGACTCACCCCGTCTGCTAAATTTTGTAGGTAATCCGTAGACCGCGGATGTGGAGCCGAGGTGGACTCGAGGTGGCCATGCATAATATTTTGGGATTTTATTTTAAATAGTTATTTCGAAACTATTTTACTTTAATTTAGTTTTTGGTAATGTAATAAGGCCATTTAAACGTTAATTAGGTTTTAATTTGTTTTATAAATTTTCTTTTATTTCTGATTACTAAGTCATGCCTAATAAATTTTCGAAATGGGTGATTTTCCAAAACATAAGGAACGTCGGGATTTTCAAGACTGTACAATTGGGTAATAAAAATTCGAGTTTCAGTAACAAGGCAACTCAACTTTTCAAACTAAGACTCAAAATTTTTTTCAATGGATCGCTCAATATAAATGTTGTTTCTATAAAATCGAAGATTTTTCCCAACTCATGACGTTAACTCATGAAGTTTGTAATAATTCTTTTATGGGCCTTATGTTGGAATTATCATATGAATGAATTGTCATGCATTTTATATACATGATTGCATGGGTTGGGATATTTGACGTAGAGAAGATGGCTTCGTGCCCAATTAATGGCTTCGTGCCCAGTTAATGGCTTCGTGCCCAGTTTAATGGCTTCATGCCTAGTTTAATATATATGGCTTAATGCCCAGTTGGTGTGTTGGTGGGGTGGGTGACTAAAGCTCCCCACAGGTGTGCTGGTTGGTACGGGTGGTGTGTAGCGGATGGAAATTTAGGCTTGGTTGGGAATTGCATATCACATGCATTTTATACTTGTTATATTGTTACATTTGTAAATGGGCTCAAGCCCAATTAAATGCTTAAATGGTTTGGCCCAGTGGACTTGGTAAGTGGGTTACACACTGAGTTCTATGTAACTCACCCCGTTTCCTTTACCCTTCTCAGCTAACGATCATTAATGGAGGCTTGGGCCGGGGATGACTTCGTGGAGGCCATACTTCGAATGATGGTTTTTGTGAACTTTGAACTACTCTTAAGTATTTTTATTTAATTACTATTTCAGTTATGATGTAATAAGGCCTCTAGTATTATTTTTATGGATTTTTACTTGTGGATGGATTTTAATTATGGGACTATTCTATTTTTATAAATGTTTTCTTAGATTCTCGTGCAAAAAGGGGTTTCTCTTGCATATTTTATTCTCGTAAATTTTTCTGTAAAAATTCTTTAAATAAACTTATTTCAAATTTCTTTTGAACTCTTTTAAACTTCTAGTAAAATTTTTACCAATTATTTTCTAAAGTTTAATTTATAAACTCTTATGTCTTAAATTATAGATTTGAAATTAACCTCGGTTTTTAATAAATTTCAAATCCAAAATCGTTTTGAGGATCTGTTTTCTTTAAATCATTAGATGACTAGATGTATGTTCGTTTTGTGTAACATACCAAATATGGTCTTAACGCATAGACCGGGTTTGGGATGTTACAAGCTTAGTGTTGGGTTAACATAGTTTGTATTGGGATTTTTAGTGAAATTGAGTATTTTGGGCTTAATTGAGAAAATGAGAAGTTGGAGGACCAAATTGTGAAATAAATGAAATGGTGGGCTTGTATTAGCATGGGAAGAATTCGGTTAAGCATATGTGATATGAGATTGTGTGTATTTGGTGATTTGATGAATTAGGGACTAAAGTGTCGAAATGTGAAAATGTGAGGACTATTTTGTAAAATGCTCTAAATAAGTGTGTGTGGACTAAATTGAATGAATTGTACTTGAAATGATTGAATTTGAATGTATATAAACCAAGAAAGGAGAGGTTCGGATAGAGATCGAGACAAAGACAGTGCTCGATTAATTGACCGTTTGGGTATTTCGACGTCCAAGGTAAGTTCGGACATAATATGTGTATTTAACTATGTTAATGTTATAAAATGAATGGTATGATATTATTGAATGGCAAATGCTATGTGAGGGCTCAAGTTATCTGGCACTAAGTGTGCGTATTCGGAAATGTGACCGAGATGATTAGTACTGTGTGTACGAAATAATATAAGCTTCAACTTTGTAGTTGGCACTGTGTGTGCGATACCTGTTTAAGATCGGTTTGATATGGATGCACTAAGTGTACGATGTTAATTGAGCTTCGGCTAACTATTTGAGCACTAAGTGTGCGATTAAACAGAAGAAGGGACGAAAGTTGATTGAAATGAAATAGTGAGTATATAGTAACATATAAAATCAACAACTAATTGTTGGCTAAGGTACGTTCGGAACCTATGTGGTTGATGAATCTATGAATGAGTTTATGGAAGGTTAATTGAACATATTAGCTTTGGATGGTATGATATATGTAGATGTGAAATAATCAATGTGATGGTTTGTTTTGGTATAATGTATTATGTTACGAACTTACTAGGATTTTGAAAGCTTACTGTGTGATTGTTTCTCTATTTTACAATATCTGTGAAGCTTGCTCAGATTCGGGAATCGTCAGCATCTTTATCACACTATCGGCAAATCTATTGTGGTACTTTTTAAGATGTGTATATTCGAATATGGCATGTATAGGCTAGTTAATTGAAACATGTTAGAGATGTATAAATAGCCATGTGATTTGGCTAGACAAAATGTTGGTAATATGCATGAATGATTATGGCAAGTGAAGTATGTTTTGGTATGGGTTGTTGGTAAAGAAAATGTCATAAGAATGGTAAGCTTAGTGATGGATTGATGCTAATATGATCTAGTGATATTGAGAAGGAATCATTTTTGGTAATGTATGTGTTCTAGTGGTGCTATTTGGCTTATAAGTTAACATGATTAGAAATGAGATTGGATGGGATGATATGTTGATTATTTAGCATGTATTTGGTTGCCAAATTGTGTGAGAAAATATGCTTAATTGTGCTTGTAGGGTTGACCCTTATGTGGGTGGCAAATTGGCCTTGCAAATGGCCTATTTTGCACACATGGCCAAGAGACACGGACGTGTGTCTCTGCCGTGTGGTTTAAGGATCACTTCTAGGTGTGTCTGGACAGGGTACACGGCCGAGGCCCATGGGCGTGCATGGTGGCCGTGCGACCAAGTCAGTAGCTAGCTTAAATTCACATGGCCATCGCATAGGGGTGTGTCTGGTGGCCGTGTGAACAAGTCAGTATGTATGCTCTGTTTTGGCAAGGCCTGGACACATGGGTTGTGTTTGGTAGCCGTGTGAGGCACACGACCTGACTGCACGGGCATGTGACCTCTGCAGTGTTGAAAAATGTTTAAAATTTTAAAAACTTTTATAAGTGTTTGGTTTAGTCCCGACCTCTTTCCAACACATGTTTAAGGTCTCGAAGACCTAGATAAGGGACTATATGCTCGTATTTGAATAAGTTTGATTGATGATTGACTTTGTGTCGTGAAATCAATGGGAAATGTTTCGATTGTTCGGTAATGCCTCTTAACCCTATTCTAGTGACGGTTTCAGGTTAGGGGTGTTACAAGGTCTATCGTCACTTCGAGAGACTCAAATAACCTACACGACCAGAACAGTGTATATGGGCCCAAAACTCGCTATTGGGACAAGTGGGCCCACACGCTCGTGTGGGCCATTTAGTCCAGATTCACATACGGCATCGCGAGCCTTATAAACCAACCTATCAATGATAACTTACAGAGGATTTTACCCGTGTGGCCCACAAGCCTACTGGGCCCACACAGCCCATTTCGGCCCAACGAGGCCTAGAACAGCCTAATACCATGAGAGCGCTCGTGGTGGTCTCTACAGGCTAACGCCCATGTTCGTGGGCTCGGTTCACCACACGCACGATCACACGCTCGTGTGGCATCATACGCCATATTTCTAGCTTTTCGGCATTTTGCCGATCTACAGTCATAACAGTGTAAACAACACATACTTTCAGCTTTTCAGCCGATCATCGAATACCGCATTCAAATACACACCTGATTGCGACAACGAAGAGTGCGAATAATCTGGAGCACATAACCTATAACCAACACAACACAAGATTAACACATACCCTTAATCCATAAACTTTATTGATTAAACCACAAACACTCACCTTACTAGAACTAATAGATACTAGCTCCTCACAGCTGATCAAGGGGGATCCCCCCTCCTAACATGATTCGGCAGATCAGAAGTAGTTAGAAGACAACCATACACTCGGCCCCCAAGAGAAAGAAAAGGGAAAACCGAAGCTTGTTAATAGAGCCAAAAGAAAATTGACTAAGGACTAAACAATAAAGTGGTTGTAACACCCCCTTACCAATAAAACAAACGTATTTCGACAATAGTCAGTCAAGAAGATTCGGCCCGAAACAAGAAGAACAAAGAGATTTGAGAGGGAGAGAGTATGAGAATTCGGCCTAACAGAGAAAGGAAAAACGAAATTGGAAAAGAAGTAGAGATAAAAATAAAAGAGAGGGTCGGCTATAGCAGAAAATGATTTAAAAGGCCTACATCCAAGCATCCGGGGTTTTATCCACTTAAAATCGAAATTTTTGCTAAAACCCAAGTTTGAACCCAGGACTTTTCCAACTCCTCTCAAGACCCTTAACCACTTGAGCAGACATTTATTTGCGTCATTTCCTAGCTCACATAAACTTTTATGCACAATTTCCTAATTGTTCCCTTGCTCAAGGCCCAATACTTCTAGGCCCAAATTTCGGGGCGTTACAGACCTATTTGCTATATAAAAACACATTTTTAAATGTCAAGAGTCAGCACACTATCAAAGTTTATATATGGCATGTATTGCTAGATTCTCACACACACTATGTTAGTCCTATAACTGACTAAATCGTAGCTCTGATACCAATAAATGAAACACCCCTCTCCCGTATCCAACTTCGAAATAGGGTTACGGAGCATACCGGACTTACGAAACAATTAAACAACTATTTCATATACAATTGTTCAATTCAATCATTCATCATTCAATCTCAATCAATTTGTCTATTAAGAGCCTACGAGGCCTTAAACATGCATTGGAAGTGGTTCGGGACTAAACCAATAACTCAGGAAAAATTTCAACACTTAGTAATTTTTTCTTGAAACAAGGGACACACGCCCATGTGGCCAGGCCGTGTGTCTCACAGGGCCACCAAACACGCCCGTGTCACATGCGGTACATATTAACTTGGGTCACACGACCAAGCACACGCCCGTGTGTCTAGCCCGTGTTGTAATAGCCCAATTTTGGGTTTTGTCATAATTGTGGTTTTGGGACAACAAATCCAACACAGTAAAATTCATTTTTATTATATTTTATGGTCTACAATTTTATGGAATGATTTCCTGAAAATTTTGTTAGAAAATTTTGACGTTTGGGCACTCAGTTTAGTTAAAAGGACTAAATTGCAAAAATGCAAAACTTGATTTGTATATGTTAGAGGTGTCCAATTGCTATCAGAATTTAAATTGGAGGTCCTTAAATGGTAATTAGACCATTGGTTAAGTTGGTGGACAAAAATGGACATGGTTTGGTATGTTTCTAAAGTTTTTTCATTAAGGGCATTTTAGTAATTTGGTAATTAAATGAATTAAAAAAGCCAAATTAGAAGCCAATTTTTGTCCATCTACCTCCCATTGCCAAAATTCACAAGGGGAAACCATGGCTAGGGTTTTTCAAGCTTTCAAGCTCTATTGTAAGTCTGTTCTAGCCCCGTTTTTTAATGATTTTTATGTTTTTGAAATCCTTGTAACATGATCTATCTATTTCTACCGCTAATTTCAAGAAATTTCAAGGTCTAAAATTTTACCCATGATGGATATTTATGTATTTTGATGTCTAATGGTAGAAAATGCATGTTTGTTGAATGATAAACGACTTTTGCTAAGTGATTTTCGGTAAAAATGCCAAAAAAGTCTTGTTTGTAAAAGTTATAAAATATGGTGTAAAAATGTGAATAAATGAAAATTGTGGGCTATTATAAACATGTATAAGGTTCGGCTAGCTTGGGTTTTGAATAAATTGAATGAAATTCATTTTACGAGCCTAGGGATTAAATTGTAAAAATGTCAAACTTTAGGGGCAAAAATATAATTTTTTCCATAATGTGATTTTGGGCTGTTTTGAATAGTATAATGATTAAATAAGTTAAATGTGATATTATAGATCAAGAAAAATGAGGTTCGAAGTTAGAAGGGGGGAAACGAATATTGATGATTTAGTCCTTTTTGTCGTTTTTATGTCGAAGTAAGTTTGTATGTTTAATAAGCATTAAATTGTATATGTATAAATGCTTAATTGTTATAATTGTGGTAAATGCTACATTATTCAAATGAAATGTGAATGTTATTGAGTACATTATTACGGAAATCACCGACAGTGATCCGATACAGCGAAAGTCCTAATTAAACCTTAGGAATAGATAGGATACAAATGTCATTATATTAGTGTTACTGAGATTTCGTGTAAGACCATATCTGGGATATGACATCAATATGAGACTTCGTGTAAGACCATATCTTGGATATGGCATCGATATGAGACTTCGTGTAAGACCATATCTGGGCTATTGGCATTGATACGAGATTACATGTAAGACCATATCCGAGATATGGCATTGGTACGGTACTGCGTGTACGAGATTCCCGAGTATGCTTTAGTATTCCAAATGGTTTAACGGGAAATTCAATGAGTATGTCAAATAAGAGAAATAGTATGTAAGTAATTATGAATTGGTACAGGTATCTACGTAAAGTTTATAAGCATGGACTTCATAAAATTGTGAGTTCATGATTCCCATGAGAATGATTTTGTGAAAACCTTGTAATTATTAGTCTATACTTGTGATGTATCAAATACATGGTAAATTCGATTGACGATTTTGTGATTTGCCTTAGGGCAAAATTGGGTTATGATACCGCATGTTTTATTCATGCAAATTGTGATTTATCGTATATGAGAAAAAGAAAAGATAAGAACTTAGGCAATCGAAAGATGTTAAAGTATGTGCTTGAAATGTAAATACACATAATTAATGTGCATGTTTACTATGACGTTTGAAATGATTGTTATTTGCTGTAATATGTTACAAAGGAGAGATTATGGTTAATAGGCTAATGCCAATATATGTTAAGTTATGCTTATAAGTTGATAGAGTAAACAACGTGACTGAAAAATTTATAATTGTGAGATTTATAGCAATTTGTACTATCTTATGTTTATATTGTTGGACTTATAGGGTTACTGAGCTAGCTCGGGTTGGAAATCGTCAGAGATTCTATCACACTATCAAGTTGTCATTTTGGGTATAAATGAATTCAAGTATTTTAAGTCTCTGGCATGTATAGGGACTAGGTCAATTTGTTATATGCGTCATGATTAATTTGGCCATATGTAATGGCTTGTAATCGTCAAAGGCTTGTTTTACTATTTTGCCATGTAAGTTGGCTTATATTGGCTAACATGGTTGTAAGCCTAAGTATATTCATATATGTGCAATGCCTATGATGATATCATCATTTTATGCTTGGTGAATGTTAAATGTTTGGAAATGTGATTTATGACATGATTGTGTAAACTTTTAGAAATGTGTGATAAACCGTAATAGTAACATATTTTAATCCCACATTTAGCATGTTTTTAGATGATTTATCCCTTGATTCATGTAAAAAGGTGCTCTTCATCCTTTCTTTTCATGTCTTATACCTAGGAAAGCACCCGAGGATGAAAAGAACATAAAACGGGCCCAAAACAGAGTAAATGGGCCATATAACGAAATTCACACGGCCTGGCCCAAAGATCACATGGCCATGCCTTGTCGAGCATCTAGAACACGGTCTCAACCCTGATTTACATGGCCGTGCCTCAATTAAGAAATCCAAACACGGCTCAAAGATTCATCACACGGGCGTGTGACATGGCCGTGTCCCTGTCGTGGCAATGAATAATTTAGTCGAAAAAGGATACTTATGGAGAAAGAATCGCATTCCAAGAGCCTATATATACCCCCGACGTACCACCTTTGAGGGGGCATCAAGCTAGGCCAAAGAGCCAAGCCAAAAAGGTCAGAGTTGTGGGAATCGCTCGAAGTTAGCCAGCTGATCCATCCCAAGAAGCTGGAATTCTACTCAACATGGCGGATTTCTCCTTCAATTCCTTCAGGGAGTTTTAGGGATTTCTTATGTTTTGTTTTATCTTTTCTCTTGAGATGTTTTCTTTATTTGTTATGAACTAAACCCTTCAGATACCTGAAGGGGATGAAACCTAGATGAATCTTGTTATTGATTTCTGAATTATATGATAAATACTTAGTTTGTTCTTAATTATGCGAGCTTAATCCCAATTTGATGTGCTTAGGTGGAAGAGGAATAGACCTTGCTTAAGAGTAGATCTAGCATAATTAAGCGGAGTTGATCGCACGCCTAGAGATAGGGTGACGAGATTTTGCCGGATTAGGGTGAAACTTAATATGGGAGTCCATAGATCGATTTACTGCTATTCTAGGGGGTTATTATTCGAGAAAGAGATTTTTGTTAATTAACCTAAGGTTAGATGTTATTCGCCTCGAGAGAGGGTTTAATATACGTTAGGGAGTCCTACAGATCAAACTAAGTGAATAAATCGTATGGTTCAGTGTTAGATAACAAGTGAAGTCTAGGTGGATTCTTCCTGAAGGTATCGTCGTGATCAACTGAGTTTTTCTTCAAGTTATTTCTCAATTCGTTCTTTTTGTCTTCGCGTCTTTAGCTTAGTAGTTGTTAATTTAGATTAAAGAAACTTCACTTTATTTTAGGCTAAATAATAAAAAGAAAGTTAGTATTAGTACTTTTAGTTCCTTTGGGTTCTACAAACCCGATCTTGCCTAAGCTATACTACTGTTCGATAGGTACACTTGCCTTTAATCATTGTTAGAGTTAGTTTCCAGGTTCGATCTCATTTATTATAAATTTTAAAACTCAACACAGCGATCAAGTTTTTGGCGCCGTTGCCGGGGAACTAAAATATTAAGAGAGCTCTATTTTTATTACTTTAGCCATTATTTTTATTTTTTCAATTTACTTTTATATTTATTTTTTTAAGGTTAAATTTTGATTTTGCTAAATTTTCTTTCTTCTCCTAGCAGGTACCTCTAGTTTATGACTAGAAGGAACCCGAAAGGACCATTTTTATACGACAGTGAAATTGAAGCTACCGTTCATAGGACTCGCAGAGAAATCAGGCCAGCCCTAAATTACACAGAGGAAGACCAAGAAGACAGATCCAATCCTACTGAAGGGATGGACGAGAATAACCCACAACCACATGATGTGGGGGAAAATAATGCTCCACATACTATGTTTGATTATGCTAAACCGCATTTAACAGGAGCGGAATCAAGTATTGTTAGGCCTACTATAGCTGCTAACAATTTTGAATTAAAGCCTAACACAATACAAATGATTCAACAATTTCTTCAATATGATGGTTTGCAGGACGAAGATCCAAACATTCATATAGCTAATTTCTTAGAGTTCTGTGATACCTTCAAAATAAATGGCGTTTCTGATGATGCCATACGTCTTCGGTTATTCCCTTTTTCATTAAAGAATAAAGCAAAACAGTGGTTAAACTCATTACCACAAGGATCAATCACTACATGGGAACAAATGACCAAGAAATTTTTATTAAAATATTTCCCACCGGCCAAAACGGCCAAATTATAGAATGATATCTCTTCTTTTGTGCAGATGGATTTAGAGACATTATACGACGCATAGAAGAGATACAAAGATCTCCTGAGAAGGTGGACCCTTGTGGCTACAAGTCCAAATTTTCTATAATGGTGTAAACCCCTCAACGAGACAACTAATTGATTCAGCCGCCGGTGGAAACCTGAATAACAGAACTCCTGAAGTAGCCTACGACTTCATTGAAGAGATGTCACTGAATATCTATCAGTGGCAAGTTACAAGGACAAAACCGACAAAATCAGCCGGAGTTTACAACCTCGATGTAGTGACCACACTATCAACACAGATAGAGATGATAAATAAAAAGCTTAATAGTTTGTGTTCTTCGCAAGCACACCCAGTCATGCAGTGCAACGCAAGTGGAACTGTAGCGAATCCTGAGTACCCACCTTACCAACCGGATGTAGAGAGCTAACAGATGAACTATATAGGTAATAATTTCAGATCCAATAATAATCCTTATAATAATACTTACAATCCAGGTTGGACGAACCACCCAAATTTCTCATGGGGAGGTTAAGGAAATCAAGGGAATCAAAGACAACAACCTCCTCAAAATTTCCAAAATCAGCCATATCCACAAGAGAAAAAGCCAAACCTCAAAGAGATGCTGACAAAATTCATGGCAAGCACAGAAAATTGTCTCCAAGAAACCGAGAAGACACTTAAAAGTCAACAACCATCAGCTGAAGAGACAAAGAACCAAGTTAGGGAACTTACTGACTCAATTGGGGAACTCACTAAGTCAGTTGGACTACTTACTGAGATGATTTGTGAAATACGGGCAGAGATTCTTTCTAAAGAAACAGAACAGGTAAAAGTAGTTACGCTAAGAAGTGGAAAAGAGTTAGTCGAACCAAAGAGACCACACGAAGATAACATAACAAAGGATGAGGGAGTTGAAGACGTAAATCCAGTACGCAAAGAAAGTAAACCACCAATCCCAAATCCAACAAAGTTAAAGAAAGAATGATTAGACGCCCAATACGGTAAGTTTCTTGAACTTTTTAAACAAATACATATTAACTTACCTTTTGTTGAAGCCATTTCACAGATGCCGACCTACGCAAAATTTTTAAAGGAACTCTTGACAAATAAAAGGAAGCTTGAAGAAGTATCAACGGTAGAACTTAATGAAGAATGTTCAGCCATCCTCCAAAACAAGTTACCAACCAAATTAAAGGACCTAGGAAGTTTTATTATTCCTTATTTAATTGGTAGCTTAAATATTAAGAAATCATTGGCTGATCTAGGTGCCAGTATTAATTTAATGCCTTATAAAATGTTTAAACAACTAGATCTTGGGTAACCAAAACCCACTAAGATGAGTGTTCAGTTAGTCGATAGATCTATTAAATATCCTAGAGGAGTTATCGAAGATGTCATGGTGAAAATTGATAAATTTATTTTCCTTGTTGATTTTGTTATGCTAGACATGGATGAAGACATTGATGTTCCTTTAATTTTAGGGCGTCCTTTTTTAGCTACTGCTAGGGCTGTTATTGATGTAGGTGACGGTAAACTTGCATTAAGGATAGGCGATGAGGAAATTATTTTTCAAATTTATGATGCCATGCGATATTCTAAAGAACAAGATGATTCCTGTTATTTTGTTGATATTACTGATCATATCATTCAAAATTCATTATAGGAAATCATACATAACGACATGATGGAACTGTGCCTGACTCAAGAAGAGGGGGAAGAAGATGAAGGTGAAGAGATGAACTTGAATACATCTTCATTTAGACAAATGAAAGAAGAAAGCATTGAAGACAATGACGAATTAAAACAAAAAACCTCCATTGATGAGCCGCCCAATCTGGAATTGAAACAATTGCCGAGACACTTAGAATATGCATTCCTCAGCGAAAATTTTATGCTACCGGTAATTATCTCTTCAGAAATAGAACCCAAGGAAAAAGAGGAGTTCATAAACGTACTAAGAGAACATAAAAAAGCCATAGCTTGGAAAATCTCTGACAACAAGGGTATAAGCCCATCATTCTGCACCTACAAAATTCTAATGGAAGAATACAAGCCGTGTGTGCAACCCCAGAGACGGCTAAACCCCAACATGAAAGAAGTGGCCAAAGCTTAGGTAATTAAACTTCTAGATGCAGGAATAATTTATCCTATTTCTGACAGTACTTGGGTAAGCCCTGTGAAGGTAGTTCCAAATAAATGAGGTATGACTGTGGTGCCCAATGAAAGGAATGAGTTAATCCCTACAAGAACAGTTACAGGTTGGAGAGTCTGTATAGATTATAAGAAGTTGAACGGCGTCACCAGAAAAGATCACTTCCCTCTGCCCTTCATAGATAAAATGTTAGAAAGAGTATCTGGGCATATGTACTACTGCTTCTTGGACAGACTTTCCGGCTACTTCCAAATCCTAATAGCTTCAGAAGATCAACAGAAAACAACATTTACATGCCCATACGGTACATTTGCTTATCATAGAATGCCTTTTGGATTATGAAATGCTCCTGCTACTTTTCAGCGTTGCATGTTGGCAATCTTTGACGAACTTGTGGAAGACATTATGGAGGTATTTATGGATGACTTCTTGGTATTCGGTAATTCTTTCCATCTTTGCCTTAAAAATCTAAAACGAGTTCTAATGAGATGTGAGGAAACAAACCTCGTTTTGAATTGGGAAAAAAATGTCACTTTATGGTTAGAGAAGGGATTGTGTTAGGACATAAGATTTCTAGTAAAGGAATTGAGGTAGATAAAGTAAAAGTTGAAACCATAGAAAAATTACCTCCCCCTAGTTCAGTTAAGACCATTAGAAGCTTTTTAGGACATGCAGGGTTCTATAGAAGATTTATTAAAGGTTTTTCTAAAATAGCTAAGCCTTTAACAAAATTACTAGAAAAAGATGTTCCTTTCAATTTCAATCAGGAATGTTTAGATGCATTTAATGTCCTTAAGGATGAACTAATAAATGCTCCGATTATAATTGCACCTGATTGGAATTTACCCTTTGAACTAATGTGTGATGCAAGTGATTTTGCAGTAGGTGCAGTTTTGGGACAACGAAGAGATAAGCATTTTTAGCCGATTTATTATGCTAGCAGAACATTAACACCCGCACAAGAAAACTACACCACCACAGAGAAAGAATTACTAGCTGTAATTTTCGCTTTTGACAAGTTTAGGCAATATCTAATATTGTCTAAACTTGTTGTTTACACTGACCATTCAGCTCTTCGTTATCTTTTAACAAAATCTAATGCAAAACCTCGAATCATACGATGGATTTTACTCTTACAGGAATTTGACTTGGAGATACAAGATAAGAAGGGAGCTGAGAATTTTGCAGCGGATCACCTCTCTAGATTGAAAATCCACATATCAAGGAGCTCGAGGAAAGTGAAATAAACGACTCGTTTCCCGAAGAACAAGTCTTTTCTATAACACATTCTGAGGTACCATGGTTTGCAAATATTGCAAATTATTTAGCTGCTAACGTCTTGTCAAAAATACTAACACATCACCAAAAGAAGCAATTCTTTGCTGATGAAAAACTATTTTTGGGAAGATCCCTTTCTTTTCTGCATATGTACAGATCATGTAATTCAAAGATGCGTTACAAAGGCAGAAGCAAGCGAAATCTTGGAACATTGCCATTCAGGACCTTCAGGAGGACACTACAGTGGCATCAAAGCAACACATAAAATACTCGAATTAGGTTTTTATTGGCCCACTCTATTTAAAGACGCCAACAGGTATGTCGCTTCGTGTGATAAATGCCAAAGAATAGGTAATATTTCTAAACGTGATTCCTCAAACATATATGTTATCATGTGAAATATTCGATGTATATGGTATTGATTTTATGGGGCCATTCCCTAGTTCATTTGGAAATAAATACATCTTATTGGCAGTCGACTACATGTCAAAATGGGTGGAAGCCGAAGTTTTACCTACTAATGATGCTGGAGTGGTAGTTAAGTTTCTCAAGAAACTGTTCTCTCGATTCGGAACACCTAGAGCTATCATTAGTGATAGGGGCACTCATTTTTGCAACACTCAATTCGACAGGGTCTTAAAAAAATATGGAGTACACCACAGGATAGCCATCTACCATTCGAGTTAGAACACAAAGCTTTTTGGGCCATAAAGTTTTTAAATATTTATCTTAGAACTGCAGAAAAGAAAAGAATGATGCAGATGAGCGAGCTAGATGAATGGAGAGCTGAGGCCTATGAGAACTGGAAACTATACAAAGAGGCAACAAAGCGACGCCACGATTCTCGTCTAAAGAAGTCAAAACAATTCGAAGTAGGGGACTTGGTCCTACTGTACAACTCAACGTTTAAATTATTTCCTGGGAAGCTAAAATCAAGATGGTCAGGCCCATTCATGATCAAAACAATTTTCCCATATGGCACAATCGAGGTAAGTCACCCCACTAAGGGCATATTTAAGGTAAATGGTCACCGACTCAAAATTTATAATAGTGCATATTTTAGAGATATGAGAGAGGAGCTTCTGCTCCATGAACCTTCTTTTAGAACCAAAAACAGGGAAGGTCTAGCTTAAGACTATAAACAAGCGCTTCTCGGAAGGCAACCCGAGCACTAACTTCCCTAACATTATATTTTTAACTGTTCAGCATCTAACTTCATACTAATTAATCTAATAAAGTGCAGGTCTTAGACCACACGGCCTTACACACGGGACTGACCGTGGCCGTGTGGAAGCCAGGAGACAAACCACGAGTGGGCCAGTAGCCATGCACGACAAAGAAGAATTTGTTTTTCCAACATGGCCTGCGATAAAAGACCACGCCCGTGCCGACTACCCGTGCGAGGTTACTGACTTGTTGAGCACGGGCGAGACACAGCCGTGCCTTCCAACCGTGCGAGGTTACTGACTTGTCGAGCACGGGATAAACACGCTCGTTACAACCGATCTTGTGAAGAAAAACACGGGCGTGTTATATACAACACGGCCGTGGAGAACCCACCTGAATGCGCCTAAAATTCAAAATCCCGAAAAACACGGGCCAATTAAAATCAAGCACGAGCGTGGTCCTTGCCCGTGGCACGACCCCTATTTAAGCAAATTCAACTGCTCATCTTCTTCAAAATAAACCATAAACGATTTCTCAGCCCCCTTTTCCAAAACCGACCACAACCACATCCTCTCCACCACTAAAAATCACACAAACTTCATTGTCCTTCATAAAATCGTACAAAAACTGTACCGCACGCCCTCACCACCACCGTGCTGCAGTAGCCCACGCCCTCGCCACAGCCGTGCGTCTGCAAAAAAAAAATTGTGACACCACCGCCACCACCACAGCAGCCTTAGGAATCACACCCACCTTCCGAACCATCCAACAATAAGGACTCTTCGATCCATTTTCTTTTCTTTTACTTTTATTTTCTTTCTTAGTCTCCTTTCCTTTTTCTTTCTTATTTTTAGTTATATATTTCGTTTATTTTAATTATATCTTAATAAACCCTGGCTAATCCTTCACGAGCTCCTCAATTTCTTCATCTAGCACAAGATCGTCATCTAGACCTACCTCTTCAAACATACACACCACGACCTCTACCATCCTCCAGGGACACCATCCAAAATTCAGGGAGTATTCTTTCCCCTTCTCTTTTGATTTATCCCTTAAATCTTATATCTATCTTTGTACATTGAGGGCAATGTACATCTTAAGTGTGGGGGGTGAATATTTATTTAAAGAAAGGGCCTAACTTTCTGCATTATTCTCAAATCCAGTCTAACTTTCTTCATTATTCTCAATTCCCTGAATTTAGTCTTGTCTTTAAGTAAACTTTTCATATTACTAATTTGGATGAAATTTCTAATGATTTATGATTTTTATTAATATGTTTTAAATTAAGTCGTAGTTAATTGTACATTGATGATTAAATTAGAAGAATATTAGAGAATCAAGCATGATAAGTCTATTTTTCAGAATTAAAATCTTTGCTAGGTTGTTGAGCTAAATCTGAATATTATCTTGAAGTTTGAAATTTACAAGGTTGATGTCAAAACACCCATAATTTTTGTGAGATTTTGAGCCTATTAGTGCAAATATACTTTTTCATGCTCACTTTATTGATTATAAGTGTGTGAACTATGAAATGTTATTCTAGAACTTGCCTCAATTATACATGTTGAGACCACACCTATGATTTGATATACTGAGATGATAAAGGCACCTAGGTTTTAACCCACTCACTCCACTAAATAGCCTACCTTCACAACTAACCCCTAGTGAACCCTGTTGATCCTAACGACCCTTTTTATTGACTTACCAGCTAATATTAACCCAAAACCCCTTTGTATTTGTTATCACCATTCCTTTTGACTACCCTTATATCGAGAGTTGATTTGATGTGTTGTCTAGCTGTTATCTTTATTTTAAAGTAATAGATTCATTCCTTGTAATACTTAGTTTGTTCTTAAAAAAATGAAGTATATTCATTATTAGTCTATAATTAAATGAGCTTACATGTTAAAATTCCACATCTTGAGGAAAAAGCTTGTATTATTAGTTTTTAATTGATGTAATTATTTAGGATTAGTTCAATTTTTGTTAATTAGGCAATTTGTCAGGTTAGTCTCGATTCTAACCTTCTAATCCAGCCTTTATCCACACCTTTAACCCTAACCCCGTTACAACCATGTTAAAGACCTTTTGATTTGTGTATCATCTCATATTACAGTGGTGGAGATTTGATTTTTCGGCAAGCTTATGGGATTAACTTTTCAGGTTCGACTTCTGAGAGCTTAATTTTGAACCTTAACCACCCTGAGTGATTTGAGTGAATCTTTAGTGAGGATGTCAATCCTTGTCGATTTTGAATCAAAGGTAATTATTTAGATAAGGGGAGACATCTACGTTTTTGTGCTACAAATGTATGACTTTGATTGTTTGAATCTTTAGGACTCTTCGAGTTAGATCATCCATGTATAAATTATCTATGAATTATGATGAGACATTGTTGATAGGAATTATGAATCATGGAAAGTTTGATTTAATTGTAAGTTGAGAATTTTGCTTAAGGACAAGCAAAAACTTAAGTGTGGGGGTATTTGATAAACCGTAATAGTAACATATTTTAATCCCACATTTAGCATGTTTTCGGATGATTTATCCCTTGATTCATGTAAAAAGGTGCTCTTAATCCTTTCTTTTCATGTCTTATACCTAGGAAAGCACCCGAGGATGAAAATAACATAAAACAGGCCCAAAACGGAGTAAATGGGCCATATGACGAAATTCACACGGCCTGGCCCAATGATCACACGGCCATGCCTTGTCGAGCATCTAGAACACGGCCTCACCCCCGATGTACACGGCTGTGCCTCAATTAAGAAATCCAAACACGGCTCAAAGATTCGTCACACGGGTGTGTGACATGGCCGTGTCCCTGTCGTGGAAATGAATAATTTTAGTCGGAAAATGATACTTAGGGAGAAAGAATCACATTCCAAGAGCCTATGTATACCCCCTAGGTACCACCTTTGAGGGGGCGTCAAGCTAGGCCAAGGAGCCAAGCCGAAAAGGTTAAAGTTGTGGGAATTGCTCGAAGTTAGCCAGCGGATCCATCCCAAGACGCCAGAATTCTACTCAAAACAGCGGATTTCTCCTTAAATTCCTTCAGGGAGTTTTAGGGATTTCTTATGTTTTGTTTTATCTTTTCTCTTGAGATGTTTTCTTTATTTATTATGAACAAAACCTTTCAGATACCTGAAGGGGATGAAACCTAGATGAATCTTGTTATTGATTACTGGATTATATGATAAATATTTAGTTTGTTCTTAATTATGTGAGCTTAATCCAAATTTGATGTGCTTAGGTGGAGGAGGAATAGACCTTGCTTAAGAGTAGATCTAGCATAATTAAGCGGAGTTTATCGCACACCTAGAGATAGAGTGATGAGATTTTGCCGGATTAGGGTGAAACCTAATATAGGAGTCTATAGATCGATTTACTGCTATTCTAGGGGGTTATTATTCGAGAAAGAGATTTCTGTTAATTAACCTAGGGTTAGACGTTATTCGCCTCGAGAGAGGGTTTAATATACGTTAGGGAGTCTTACGGATCAAACTAAGTGAATATGTCGTATGGTTCAGTGTTAGATAACAAGTGAAGTCTAGGTGGATTCTTCCTGAGGGTATCGTCGTGATCAACTGAGTTTTTCTTCAAGTTATTTCTCAATTCATTCTTTTTGTCTTCACATCTTTAGCTTAGTAATCTTTAATTTAGATTAAAGAAACTTCACTTTATTTTAGGCTAAATAATAAAAAGAAAGTTAGTATTAGTACTTTTACTTCCTTTGGGTTCGACAAATCCGGTCTTGCCTAAGCTATACTACTGTTCGATAGGTACACTTGCCTTTAATCGTTGTCAGAGTTAGTTTCCAGGTTTTATCTCATTTATTATAAATTTTAAACTCGACACAGCGATCAATGTGGCCTATTGATGAGATGAGGAATCTGAGTATAATTTGGTAACTAGAAAGTAGTTGAATGAAGCCTAATGAATGTGAAATTTGTATGTTTGATTTAGGGCATAATAAATGTAGTGAAAATGTTAGACAAAGATATAAAGTTGATATGTTTTAACCGTGAATGTGGATGTTTTGGTTGCCTAAGTATGTACTGTTTTGTGCCTTTGAATTGGTGTAAGTGTTTGTGTGAACAAGGGTGGCAAATGGCTTGGTGAATAGACTTTATTTTGCCGACATGGGTAGACACATAAGCATGTGTCTAGGCCGTGTGTGACACATGGTCTGCCCACGGGCATGTTTTTTGGCCGTGTGTCCCTTGCACCTTAATTTTGAGAAACAGAATGTCCAGGATTTAGCACACGGGTAGAGACACGGGCGTGTGTCTCAGCTGTGTGTGCTACACAGCCTAACATACGGGCGTGTGGCACGACAGTGTGGCACAGGTCAGAGAGCACCCTAATTTGAACAAGGTTTGAAGCATGGGCGTGTCCCTTAGACCACACGGGCGTGTGAGCCCTATAACATGAAAACTTTTCTAAGTGTTGTAAAATTTTTTAATGTTTTCGGTTTAGTCCCGAACCACTTCCAAAGCATGTATTGACCCTCGTAGGCTCGTTTTAGGGACGATATGAATGTGTATGAAAACTTTTAATTTGAATGGAAATTTATGACTCAGAAATGTATGTTTGCTTTTGTTTATGTCCGGTAATGCCTCATACCCTATTCCGGCATCAAATACGGGTAAGGGGTGTTACACGTGTGCCCTTTGAAGTGGTCACACTCGCCCATGTGCCTGCCGTGTGCTATGACGTGCCAAACCTGTAGGGTATACTGACTTATACAACACGACCAAGCCACACGTCAATGTGCCAATTAGGGGGTCTACTGACTTGTATCACATGGACGATCACATGCCCGTGTGTGATATTGTGGAGCATACTGACTTCATTTCAATTTCAACACCAGGGGATACACGGTCGTGTAGCATGACTGTGTGTCACACACGGCTGAGGCACTCGCCTGTGTCTCTACCCGTGTGGACAAAAAATAGGCTATTTACCAAGCCATTTTGCCACCCCATTTGGTACACATTTTCACCTACACAATTGACACCTAACCATGGCATAAAATGCAATCCAAAATAACCAAACCGAGCCTAAATTTTACCATTTCAATACCAACCAATTTAAGGCACATAAATACCACAATATACTAACTAAATTCATACCAATCATTGTCTACTCATTCATCAAGATGACCATTATCAAAGATGCATTATTAGGCCTAATTTCACAAGCATACCAACTTCCACAAATCATCAATTTAATATTCATAATACCTATTAACAACAATGACCATAATTCCCATAATATAAACCATTCTCATATCCATCCATGAACTTAACTATCAACAATATGCATATATATAAGCACATAGCCAAATTCACCAAATTAAGCCAAATCTCATGGTTATATTTACAAACCAAAACATATACATTTACAATGCCAATTCATTTGGCCAACATCATTACCAAAACATAATCATCAAATACCTATACATGCCATATACTTAAAACATAGTTTCAATAGTACCAAAGAGTCAGTGGATAGTGTGGTGAAGTCTCCGACGATCCCTGAATCCGATCTAACTTTGAAATCACTATAAAACATGGAAAAGCAACAAAGTAAGCTATATAGTTTAGTAAGCTCATATGTTAACAATGAGCAATTATCATTATTCATTAATCATTCATATAATGAAAAAAATGTGCAACAATTCTACTAAATCTCAAGCTATCAAATGATCATTCATATAACTTACTAAAGAACTCATCAATTTCGTAGATTTCGATACTCAATTCATTTTCGTACATACCTGTACCACCTTGTACTAATCTCATACTCAAGCACATCATTCATTTACCCATTGAACCATTCAGAATAGAAGTCAGATACTCAATGTCTCACTCGATAAGTACCTATAC
This sequence comes from Gossypium australe, assembly GCA_005393395.2. Lineage (NCBI taxonomy): Eukaryota > Viridiplantae > Streptophyta > Magnoliopsida > Malvales > Malvaceae > Gossypium > Gossypium australe. The sequence goes on along the minus strand of CM016621.1, from coordinate 104,989,984 downwards.
CATGGCCCGTAGCCAAATCAAGGTAACTTATCCGAAATTCTGATATCATGGCCCAAAGCCAAATCAATCAGTATGAGCATGGCCCAAAGCCAAATCGGTATATCTCGCACCTGAAGTGCTAATAACTGGCCTGAAGCCAACTCAAAGTATACCTAATGACATGTCACTAGCATCCTAAACTATTCCTAAGGTTCAACTGCATTTCCAACTGTCGAATCTTCATTGAATCATTTCTGAACTCGTCCGTAATCACATAATCACAATTCATGGTATATCGAAGCATATAAAATACATTTCAAACGAAATTATAACATACGAACTTACCTTGGATATTAAAACGATGAATCGAGTCGATTAGTCGATAACTTTATCTTTTCCCCGATCCAAGTCCATGTTTCACTTTTCTTGATCTAAATACATTCAAAAATTAACTTATTTAATAATCTATTCATTCAATTTAGTCCAAAACACCCTCTAAGGAACATTTACACATTTACCCCTAAACTTTCACATCTTTTACAATTTAGTCCTTATTACATAAAATCACAAATTCCTCATTTGTCTTTAACATCTTTTAATCCAATTACAATTTAGTCTTTCACATCTTTTAATCCAATTTCCTCATTGTCGAATTTCACTAGTGTCCATATTAGCCCATATTTCTCATTTATTCACACTTTTAACCGCCACATTTCACATTTTCTCAATTTAATCCCTTTTTGACATTTTTGTCAAAAATCACTTTACAAAACTTATCTAACTATTAACAAACATCCATAATCTATCAAGAAACTTCAAAGCTCATACATATTCATCAACGACAACATCTAAAATCTTTAATAGTTTTGCAAATTAGTCCCTGGGTTAGCTAGAATAAGCTGCAATAATCTCAAAATCATAAAAATCATTAAAAACGGGACAAAACCGTACCTTAATGAGCAAAATAATTATGGCCTAATGAAAACCTAGAAATTTAGGATTTTCCTCCTTCTCAATCGGTTTGGAGAAGATGATAATGAATAAAATTGATTTTTGTTTTATTAATTTTAACCTTTAATAACTAAATTACAAGAATAACCTTCATGTACATTAATTATTTCAAATTTACCAAGCCACTATCATAATAATGGTATAATTACCACTTAAGGACCTTAAATTTAAGGTTTAATAGCTATTAAGCACCTTTAACTAATAGAACAACACTTTTGCACTTTACACGATTTAGTCCTTTTTCTCAAATTGACCAATTAAACAATAAAATTTCTTAGCGAAATTTTCACACATATATGCTATCATGATGTAAACATTAAAATAGTAATAAAATAAATATTTGGACTCCAAATTTGTGGTCTAAAACTACTGTTCTAATTTGACTAAAAACGGGCTGTTACATCAGGAGTTTTACTACTCCCATAGAGATAGGGAATATTCATTTTAATAGAGCTCTAAGTGATTTAGGAGCTAGTATTAATTTGATGCCTTTTATCAATCTTTGAAAAACTCATATTAGGGGATCTTAAAACTACTTAGATGACATTACAATTGGCTGAAAAGTCTTTAGTACATCCGAAAGGAGTATTGGAAGATGTGTTAGTTATGGTGCAAAGTTTCATTACCCCTGCAGATTTTGTGGTGCTTGATTTTGAAAAAGATCATGAGTGTAACACCCCAAACCCGGCCTAGATGTTACGACCGGATCTGGCGTGTCACATGAAAGGAATGTCAAAAAAAATTGTGCGTTCGTTAAAAAGTTCATATTCTTTTTGAAACTCCGAGTTTTGTGGTTTGTTTATAAAAGTCGATTCATTCAATGCCCATTTTACAAAGTTGTTATTAATTTGAATAAAATTGTATTTGTTGTGAAAATCGAGTTTAAGTAATTCTGAATAAAAACAGTTTATTATCATTTTAGGAAAATCCCATATTGAACATTTAATAATAAACAGTAACCAAATTGAAAGCTAAAACCAAATAAAATACCAAAGGCCTTATTACATAACAAAATCCAAAAATTAAAAGTAGGTTTAAATAAAAGAACCGAGTTAATGAGAAAACATTGCAGGGCCACCACAAGTCTACCTCGGCTCCCAAATCCGCTATCTAATGATTACTTGAAACATTTAAAAAGAGGGGGTGAGTCATCAAGACTCAGTGTGCAAGTACCAACACAAAATTCTCAACCGATTTTAGCCTTTATCACAAGCATTTTGGGCAAAGCCCATCTGAAATCATACCCTGGCCTTTAGCCCATAATCAAACCACAATAGATCACACATATAACAATGATGCAACCCGAACCCACATAGATATCCAACCTCTACACACCACCCGTACCTGCCAATCACACCAGTGGGGATTACTAAATCGACCCTCCATCCGCTACACACCATCGAAGGCAGTCGCTGCAGTAAACTGCTCATCGCATGTGACAACGTCACCGAATCATAATATTGTGACATGAGTCACCGAATAATGTGGTAAAACCACCGGAACACTTCCCCTTTACATTTTAACCCTTGTGCCCATGCAATATACAAAGTTATGATGAAATGACAATGTAATCATTATGAACATATCAGACAACGTATGAAACAAATTACCATCATAATCAGAATAATAATATATAACATAATCAAGCTAACCAACCTCTAAGGGTATAACAGTAATTTTACCTACCAATGGTATTTTCATAAATTCGCACCTGCAATGGCCTTTCCGAAGGCCTAATGTCGCCACGAGTGACTCAACTGCCATTTCCGGTTGTTACCGAACTATTGGGCCTAAGACCCGATTTTGGCCCATTCGGGCCCACACGCTCGTGTGGCCCACCTAGCACAAATCTATCCACGTATATAAGTTCCACCTAGTCTAGTTCACTATATACTATATCATCATACAATTTACTTATATGGGCCCACGGGCCCATTGGGCCCACTTCGGCCCATCGTGGCCCAAGCAGCCTCAACCCACAAGAATACTACTGATGGCCTCAACTATCGCGTCTGTAACATCTTGAAAATTTGAGTATCATCTTGTTACTTATGTTAGCTCGGGTAGGATTTTTTTTATGTGCTTAGCATAGTCTTGTGAAGGCTTGGAATTATTAACGAAGTTAGAATAATTTTTAGTTTGAAGAAATTAGTGAAGTGGATCAGGTAACCTTGACACTTAAGCTAATTTAAGTGTCTAAATTTAGCACATGAGGAGTTAGTGGCATAGTGGATGTGGTGCATGAAGGGTTGCTTGAGGGGAGTGGTTCGAATAGCATGGAATGCATTTTGGAGACTTTATTTTCTGCATCCTTACATCAAATGTCGGCCAAGCTTTTTATTTGGTAAGTTGGACTTTAAAATTTTTATGGGAAGTTGAATAATAGTTTAGATAAGCTTGATTTTTGGGAAAGAAATCATATTGATTAAGGATTGATGTGAGAACATAAGGCATGATGTAAGGTGTTTTTCTATGGAAAGTTTTGTGTGGAAAAGTTTGACTTTGGAGTTCATGTATTTGGACAGTTTTGGGGCCTAGGGGGAAGTGACCGAATTTTGTTTTGTTGGTAGCTAGTTGGTGCCAAAATTTCCTTTGGTTAGGTGGTTATTTTCGGTTAACTTGGAAGGCCTTCATTCTTTGTTTTGTGTCAGAACTGAAAACCCTTTGAGTTTTGCCGATTTCTCTCTAGTACACCAAAGTGAATCAAAAGCCGAATGTCCATAGGTGTTTGTTGATTTTCCTCTTAGGCATTTGGCCGAATCTCCTTTGGAACCTCCCTCTCATCTTTTATTTCTTTGTAGCCGAAAAAAACCTCTTTTGTTCCCATCTTTCTTTTCGTTTCTTTTCATATTTGTTAAAAACCTACATCTCTTCTTTTACTTTCTTTTTGGCCGAACCTTCTTCTTCCCCATCTCTCTTGGTTTTTCTTCCATTGTTTGCTAAAGCCGAATTCTCTCTCTCACATTTTTATTTTTCTTTGCCACTCTCATACTTCATTTCTTTTTAGCCACATATCATATGTTTTCTTCTTTCAAAACCATAGCCGAAACTTCCCATTCCCTTTTTGATTTACTTTGGCCGAATATCAACAAGGGTAGATTCTCTTTGGGTTCTTCTCTAATCGGTTTTGAAGATAGGTAAGTGTCTTGGCCGAATTTCCTTATTCCTTTTCTCTTTTATCTGTCGTTTTTCATGAGGGCAAAGGCCGAATTTCTGGGCATATCAAAGCATGATGGCATGATTTACACTCGTAATACATTGGTTTGGGTGATATGAGAGGAGGGGGAAGATTTGATATCTGTGTCTTTGGGACACCAGAGGTTTGGCACCTCCAGTGGTTTGGTACCACAGTTATTTTGTGTCTTTGGGACACCAGAGGTTTGGCACCTCATAGCGACTCGTCCCAGTGGCTTCGCACCACAGTGGGTTGGCCCCACATTTGATATTACGGGATTGTCGCCAGTGATTTGGTATCACAACGTGGGTTGGCCCCACAACTTGATTATTCATGACTTTGGGTCACTAGTGGTTTGGCACCAAACATTATTGGATATCATGACTTTGGGTCACCAGTGGTTTGGTACCACACGGGGTAGAAAAGGAGTTATGGATGGCTAGGTTTGGGTGCATTATATATATTGCTTGGTTATAAATTGTGTAAGTATGTTGCATCAACCGGGGGAAGGATTTATGCACTGAGTCTTGGTGACTCACCTTCTCCCTTACCTTTACAGGTGATTCGTAGAGAACGGACGAGGAGCCGGATGGACTCGAGGAGGCCATGCAATAAAAATTTGATTCTACACGGACTTTGGTTTGGGTACTTTATTTTATTTAAATTCGGTTTTTCATCTTTATTTGAATTTGTAATAAGGCCTTTCAAATTATGTTTTTTTGGACTATTTATATGTTTTGGACTTGTTTTAAACATGGATAAATAAACTACATGGTTAATTTAATAATATGAGCGCAAAGTTTTCTAAACTACAAAACACAATGGTTTTCAAAACTTTACCATCGGGTAATATAAATCATTTGATAATATTTAACAACTTAAATGTTTTCGACAACTCAAACGGTTTCCAAACTTAGGATTCCAAATTCAAATAGAAACGGTTTTCAAATTAACCATTTGGGTTCTTTTAAAATGCAACTAAGTTTTAAAATTTATTTCCAGGATTTCAAAGTAAACTATCAGTTTTTAACTAATCATGCACCTGTTTTCTACAAGTACATAGTAACAAAGAGTTTTTCCCACAAAATTTAATCGGTAATTCGTTTTTCTTCAAAACGTTTTCCCCTGTGACATGCCAGATTCGGTCGTGGCGTGTTGACCGGGTTTTAGGTGTTACAAATTGGTATTAAAGCCAAGTTCAAAGGCTCGGCTGTGGGCCCGAGGCCCAAAATGTTTTAAAATATGGTCTTAAAATGTTTTTATTTGAAATTATATGATTTGAAAAGCATGGCACCGAGTCTCCGGCACCAATCCGCCCAGGTAAGTACCTCTAGCCTTTGGTTGTGATTTTTGGATGGAATGACTAGAGTTAGTGGACTATTTTAGAGACTGAAATTTATAGGACTCTATGGACTCGCGAAACAACCTCTTATTAAAACTTTTCATAAGATTGTGTTTTAAAGATAGTGGAATAATGACTAATGCATAAAACTTTTAAATCAGATAAGTCGAGACTTTAGATATGAGTACTCGTGGTCGGGGTCGTATTACTCGTGGACGCGGTCGGGGTAGGATGGCTGTGTCTGAGCCAGTGAGGTCTGGTCAAGGGTCGGAAAATGAGATACCAGCATCACCACCGGCTGCAGGTGGTGAATATCAGGATCAGACGACGGGGGATGACGCAGTGTCTCAGGCGATGGTGCGAGTTCTGGAGAGGGTAGCTCGAGTAGGTGGAGGCGCGGGAGCTCAGAAATCTGTATCTGAGCGACTCCGAGCCAATGGAGTTGAGGTATTTCGAGGTGTTTCGGGTGTGGCTCCCATTACGGCTGAGTATTGGTTAGAGGCGACGGAGCGAATCATGAATGACTTGGATTTGAATGCTGAGGACAAGCTGAAAGGGATTGTGTCGCTTCTTCGGGATGAGTCGTACCAGTGGTGGCTCACGGTGCGGGATAGTGCTACAGTTGAGGATCTCACTTGGGACTATTTTAAGGCAGCGTACCAGAAGAAATATGTTGGGTCTAGCTACATTGATGCGCAACAGAAGGCATTTCTGAGGCTGGTTTAGGGGAGTAAGTCTGTATCGGAGTATAAGGCAGAGTTCTTAAGATTGAGCCGGAATGCTGGAGGTATCGTGGCTTCGGAGTACGAGCGATGTGTCAGGTTCGAGGACGGACTGAAGGATGAGTTGAGATTACTGATTGCTCTACAGTAGCAGCGTGAGTTTGCTATTCTGGTAGAAAATGCTAAGGTAGCCGAATGGGATAAGGAGTCTGTGAGGCAGAATATGGATAGGAATAGACATAAGAGAGGTTTTGGATCATCTGGGTCTTCCGGTAATTCTCAGAAATGGGCTAGGCAGATGGGCCGAATCAATCTGGGAGGCCTATTGCTGCTAATCAGGGACCAGCACAGTGTATTCGATGTGGGAAATCTCATTGGGCCGAATGTTAGACTGGTGGAAAAGGATGTTTTGAGTGTGGCTCGCTGGATCATCGTGTGAGGGACTGTCCACGTAAGTTAGCCAGGAATCAGTCTGAGGGTCGAGGTCGTGCTCAGTTCAGAAATGAGGGACCGCTACCGCAGAGAGGTCGTGGTAACGGTAGAGGAGGTAATGGTTCTGGTTGGGGCCGCGGAGCACCGGGCAGAGCTGCAAGCAACACTAAGGCAAGATAGCCTGGGTTAGTGTATGCAGCGAGACGTCGAGAGGAGGGCGACGCACCGGACGTCATAACCGGTACGTTCTTAATCTTTGGTGTACCATATACTGCTTTGATAGATGTGGGTTCGACGCATTCGTATGTTGCTAGTAGCATAGTAGAGACCATGAACTTAAACTCTGAGACTACTTCTAGGGAGATGACAGTAATTAGCCCTCTAGGTCACTCTGTAGAAGTAAATAAGCTGTATAGGGATGTACCCCTAGAACTCCAAGGGGTAGTGTTTGTAGTTGATCTGATGGAACTGCCGTTTGGGGAGTTCGATCTGATTCTTGGGATGGATTGGTTGGTCAAGTACCAGGCAAGTTTGGATTGCGCTACTAAGCTCATGGTTTTGAAGATAGCTGAGGGTGAAGAGGTGGTTATGATAGGTAATAGAAGAGATTATCTATCCAACATAGTATCTGCGTTGAAAGCTGAGAAGATGGTCAGGAAGGGCTGTGAGGCATTTGTGGTTCATGTATGTACGTTGGAGGCTAAGGAGTCTACTATAGGGAATGTCCGAACGGCAAAGGAATATGCTGACGTATTTTCAGAAGAACTTCCGGGACTGCCTCCGGATCGTGAAGTTGAATTTGGTATAGATCTGTTACCCGGAACTGCACCAGTGTCTATCTCTCCATATAGGATGGCGCCGAAGGAATTAGTGGCATTGAAGGCTCAGATTCAGGAGTTGTTGGATCAAGGTTTTATCCGACCAAGTGTTTCGCCTTGGGGAGCGCCGGTACTTTTTGTCAAGAAGAAGGATGGTACGATGCGGATGTGTATAGACTACCGCCAGTTGAATAAGCTGACGATAAAAAACAAGTATCCTTTGCCGAGGATAGATGACTTGTTTGATCAGCTTAAGGGGGCAGCAGTTTTCTCCAAGATTGATTTAAGGTCTGGATATCATCAGCTAAAGGTGAAAGAGGCTGATATCCATAAGACGGCATTTCGCACTCAGTATGGGCACTACGAGTTTCTGGTAATGCCGTTTGGGTTGACTAACGTGCCGGCAGCATTCATAGACATGATGAATCGAGTATTTCAGCAGTATTTGGATCAGTTTGTCGTGGTATTTATAGACGATATTTTGGTATATTCCAAGTCAGAGGAAGAGCATGATGCGTATTTGCGAGTAGTGTTGCAGATTTTGAGGGACAGGCAGCTTTATGCCAAATTTAGTAAGTGCGAGTTCTGGCTTAGGGAGGTGACTTTCTTGGGTCACGTAGTATCAGCTGAAGGGATTAAAGTGGATCCTCGGAAGATTGAGGCAGTGTTGGATTGGAAGCCGCCTAAGTCAGTGGCTGAGATTCGGAGTTTTCTAGGTCTGGTGGGGTATTATCGAAGATTTGTAGAGGGATTTTCTTTGATCGCAGCACCAATGACTAAGTTATTGAGGAAAGGAGTTCCATTTGTGTGGACTGAGAAGCAGCAAGGAAGTTTCGACAAGTTGAAGAAGATTCTGACTGAAGCTCCGGTTTTGATTCAACCTGAGGCAGGCAAGGAATTCACTATTTACTGTGATGCATCACATACTGGTTTGGGATGTGTGCTGATGCAGGAAGGGAAGGTAGTGGCTTATGCATCTCGACAGTTGAGACCACATGAAGTTAACTATCCGACGCATGACTTGGAATTAGCTGCAGTGGTTTTCGCTTTGAAGATATGGAGACACTATTTGTACGGGGAGAAGTCGATAGTCTACACGGATCACAAGAGTCTAAAGTATCTTTTGACTCAGAAGGATTTGAACTTGAGGCAGTGCAGATGGATTGAGTTGTTGAAGGACTATGACTGTTCGATTGAGTATCATCCGGGTAAGGCTAACGTGGTGGCAGACGCGTTGAGCCGTAAGGTTGTATCAGACCTAAGATCGATGTTTGTTCGTCTTAGCTTGTATGACGACGGGAGTCTTTTGGCGGAATTGCAGGTTAAGCCGACTTGGGTTAAGCAGATTAAGGAGAAACAGTTAGAGGATGAGGGTTTGAATGATCGGAGGTTGCAGATTCAGAATGGTGGTTTAGAGGATTACAGTTTGTCCAATGATGGAGTATTGTGTTTTCAAGGGAGGGCTTGTATGCCAAAGGATGTCGAGTTGAGACAGAGAATTCTTCAGGACGTACATAGCAGCCCATACGCTATGCATCCTAGAAGTAGCAAGATGTATCGGGATTTAATAGAATAGTTTTGGTGGCCAGGTCTAAAGCGGGAGGTAACTAAGTTTGTGGGTAAATGTCTGGCGTGTCAGCAGGTCAAGGCTGAACATCAGTTACCGTCTGGGTTACTTCAGCCGGTGAAGATTCCACAGTGGAAGTGGGAAAGGATCACTATGGACTTTGTCAGTGGATTACCCCTTACGCCTAGTAAGAAGGACTCAGTTTGGGTGATTGTGGTTCGTTTGACTAAGTCAGCTCATTTCATTCCAGTAAGGGTAGATTACTCGCTTCAGAAGTTAGCTAAGTTGTATGTGGCGGAGATAGTGAGGTTGCACGGTGTACCAGTGTCGATCATCTCGGACAGAGATCCCAGATTTACGTCGAGGTTTTGGAGAGCGTTACATCAGGCTTTGGGTACGCGGTTGGATTTCAGTACCGCATTTCATCCACAGTCTGACGGGCAGTCGGAAAGGTTATACAGATTTTAGAAGACATGTTGAGAGGTTGTGTTTTGGACTTCAGAGGCAGCTGGGAAGATTTTTGCCATTAGCTGAGTTCGCATACAACAATAGTTATCAGGCAAGCATTAAGATGGCACCATATGAGGCGTTGTATGGTAGGAGGTGTCGCACACCTACATGCTGGACAGAGTTGGGTGAGCGCCAGATGTTAGGACCAGAGTTGGTTGCAGAGACTGAGGATAAGGTGAAGTTGATTCAAGCTTGTTTGAAGGAAGCTTCAGACAGGAAAAAGTCTTATGCCGATCTCAAGCGGAGAGATATAGAGTTTGCCGTGGGTGACAAAGTCTTTCTGACGGTCTCACCATGGAAGAAGGTGTTACGATTTGGGAGAAAAGGCAAGTTAAGTCCAAGGTTTATTGGGCCGTATAAGGTGTTGAGACGAGTGGGATCACTAGCCTATCAACTCGAGTTGCCAGCAGAGCTGAGTCTGATACACGATGTGTTCCATGTCTCCATGCTTAGATGCTATCGTTCTGATCCTTCGCATGTCGTGGCAGTGGAGGAATTAGAGGTGAGTCCAGATTTGACGGTGGAAGAGGAACCAGTGCAGATTCTGGATCGAGATGTGAAAGTGTTGTGCAAGAAGTCAGTTCCATTAGTGAAGGTATTATGGTGAAACCATGGCGTGGAAGAAGCTACGTGGGAACCGGAGGATGTGATGAGACAGTAGTTCCCTCAACTCTTTTGATCAGGTAATTTCGAGGACGAAATTTTCTTTAAAGGGGTAGAATTGTAACATCCTAAAAATTTGAGTATCATCTTGTTACTTGTGTTAGCTCGGGTAGGATTTTTTTGTGTGCTTAGCATAGTCTTGTGAAGGCTTGGAATTATTAACGAAGTTAGAATAATTTTTAGTTTGAAGAAATTAGTGAAGTGGATCAGGTGACCCTGACACTTAAGCTAATTTAAGTGTCTAAATTTAGCACATGAGGAGTTAGTGGCATAGTGGATGTGGCGCATGAAGGGTTGCTTGAGGGGAGTGGTTCGAATAGCATGGAATGCATTTTGGAGACTTTATTTTCTGCATCCTTACATCAAGTGTCGGCCAAGCTTTTTATTTGGTAAGTTGGACTTTAAAATTTTTATGGGAAGTTGAATAATAGTTTAGGTAAGCTTGATTTTTGGGAAAGAAATCATATTGATTAAGGATTGATGTGAGAACATAAGGCATGATGTAAGGTGTTTTGCTATGGAAAGTTTTGTGTGGAAAAGTTTGACTTTGGAGTTCATGTATTTGGACGGTTTTGGGGCCTAGGGGGAAGTGACCGAATTTTGTTTTGTTGGTAGCTAGTTGGTGCCAAAATTTCCTTTGGTTAGGTGGTTATTTTCGGTTAACTTGGAAGGCCTTCATTCTTTGTTTTGTGTCATAACCGAAAACCCTTTGAGTTTTGCCGATTTCTTTCTAGTGCACCAAAGTGAATCAAAAGCCGAATGTCCATAGGTGTTTGTTGATTTTCCTCTTAGGCATTTGGCCGAATCTCCTTTGGAACCTCCCTCTCATCTTTTATTTCTTTGTAGCCGAAAAGAACCTCTTTTGTTCCCATCTTTCTTTTCGTTTCTTTTCATATTTGTTAAAAACCTACATCTCTTCTTTTACTTTCTTTTTGGCCGAACCTTCTTCTTCCCCATCTCTCTTGGTTTTTCTTCCATTGTTTGCTAAAGCCGAATTCTCTCTCTCTCATTTTTATTTTTCTTTGCCACTCTCATACTTCATTTCTTTTTAGCCACATATCATATGTTTTCTTCTTTCAAAACCATAGCCGAAACTTCCTATTCCCTTTTTGATTTGCTTTGGTCGAATATCAACAAGGGTAGATTCTCTTTGGGTTCTTCTCTAATCGGTTTTGAAGATAGGTAAGTGTCTTGGCCGAATTTCCTTAGTCCTTTTCTCTTTTCTCTATCGTTTTTCATGAGGGCAAAGGCCGAATTTTTGGGCATTTGTTAGCAAGGTTCTAACTATTCATAGGAACCGATTTTTCTTCTAGACTCTTCGGGACTTTGGAAGCAATCGATCTAAGCCACAATTCTCTGACAATCGATTTTGGTAAGTCAAGGGTAAGGATTGTGTTAGTTATACGTTATTTCACCCTTCGGGATTTAGTGGTATGGCCGAATGGTCTATGTTATTAATCTTAGTATTGGCCGAATGTAGGACAAGGAGATCTAGTGCGGTAGATCGGGTCTTCGGGATTTAGTGATTTCGCTAGTGACAGGTGTGTACCTTACACACTTTATAACTCGGTAATATATATATAAATAAACTAATCATGTTATAAAAGCCGAAAACTGTGAGATCTTGATATGATACCTTGATGGGTATGAGCAAGGATTCGGGTAAGTCCGTTTCGATATGATGTTGCTATAAGTTGTTTAATATCATGATCTACGATATATATTTGTTATATGGTCATATCAAAGCATGATGGCATGATTTACACTCGTAATGCATTGGTTTGGGTGATATGAGAGGAGGGGGAAGATTTGATATCCGTGTCTTTGGGACACTAGAGGTTTGGCACCTCCAGTGGTTTGGTACCACAGTTACTTTGTGTCTTTGGGACACCAGAGGTTTGGCACCTCATAGCGACTCGTCCCAGTGGCTTCGCACCACAGTGGGTTGGCCCCACATTTGATATTACGGGATTGTCGCCAGTGATTTGGTATCACAACGTGGGTTGGCCCCACAACTTGATTATTCATGACTTTGGGTCACTAGTGGTTTGGCACCAAACATTATTGGATATCATGACTTTGGGTCACCAGTGGTTTGGTACCACACGGGGTAGAAAAGGAGTTATGGATGGCTAGGTTTGGGTGCATTATATATATTGCTTGGTTATAAATTGTGTAAGTATGTTGCATCAACCGGGGGAAGGATTTATGCACTGAGTCTTGGTGACTCACCTTCTCCCTTACCTTTACAAGTGATTCGTAGAGAGCGGACGAGGAGCCAGATGGACTCGAGGAGGCCATGCAATAAAAATTTGATTCTACACGGACTTTGGTTTGGGTACTTTATATTTAAATTCGGTTTTTCATCTTTATTTGGATTTGTAATAAGGCCTTTCAAATTATGTTTTTTTGGATTATTTATATACTTTGGACTTGTTTTAAACATGGATAAATAAACTACATGGTTAATTTAATAATATGAGCGCAAAGTTTTCTAAACTACAAAACGCAATGGTTTTCAAAACTTTACCATCGGGCAATATAAATCATTTGATAATATTTAACAACTTAAATGTTTTTGACAACTCAAACGGTTTCCAAACTTAGGATTCCAAATTCAAATAGAAACGGTTTTCAAATTAACCATTTGGGTTCTTTTAAAATGCAACTAAGTTTTAAAATTTATTTCCGGGATTTCAAAGTAAACTATCAGTTTTTAACTAATCATGCACCTGTTTTCTACAAGTACATAGTAACAAAGAGTTTTTCCCACAAAATTTAATCGGTAACTCGTTTTTCTTCAAAATGTTTTCCCCTGTGACATGCCAGATTCGGTCGTGGCGTGTTGACCGGGTTTGGGGTGTTACAGCGTTGAAGCCCCACACGTGCGCTCGCACGCTCGTGTGGCTACTATTGCCATGACCGGCACTTTGGCATTTGCCGCTCTACAACTAGAGTAGAGAGAGAGTTGCACACCTGATAGGAATCTGGTGCTAATCCGCGCTCCGACCACCCCTGTGCCCAAACGCCCACCAAGGTATCTTAACTCTCCTCCTGGAATGCTCTTTATATAGCTAGCTCTTCACCTTCATTCTTTGTGTCTTTCTGATGTGGGATCCCTTCGCCAGTAGAGTTTAAATTCAACTGAAACTCTTGTCGTCCAATCCGCAAAATAAATACTCCCTTGCTCCTCATGAGATTCGAACCCAGGCTCCCTTGTAGCATAATCCACGCTGCTAACCACTTGGCCACAAGCTCCTCTTGTGTCTTAAACCATGCGCAACTAAATATAAACTATGGCCCAAATTCTAAGATCCATGTAAAAAGAAACCAAAATGCAAAAGCCAAGACTTGAACCTTGGACCTCCTTCCTTCCTTGTGGCGTCACCCCCTTGTCTCTTATGTGGCGTCACTTTGCCACTACACCACACACTCCACTTGTGTCATTTTCTCCATATTTTATTCTTAAGGCCTACCTGCCAACTTCAAGGGTTTTTTCTGCCTAAAACCAAAATTTCCCTAAAGCCTAAATTTGATCCCGAGACTTCCTAGAAGCCCTCTAACCTTCCAAAATCACTTACCTTATAAGTCTAACTTGCATTAATATCGTTCTCTAAGATTTTAAACGCTACTACGCTTAAGGCCCATTGGGCTCAATCCTACTAGGCCCAATTTCAGGATGCTACAGTGAGATACCAATCTTGTTAGGTAGACCTTTCCTAGCCCCTTCTAGATCCACCATTGATTTGGAGAAAAATGAGTTAATTATGAAAATCAATGATGAGATTGAAAATTTTAAATTTGGCCATCAGCCAAGTGAGGAATGTAGAGAAAAAATTAGGGGAGTAATGAAAAAAATTGTTTATTTCTAACATTCCCAAATCAATGGACACACTTCCTTTTATGCATGAAGAAAGAATAAACATGTTTAAGGAAAGGGATAAGTGATCACAAGTGGAATGGCACGATGGAAGATGGACTAATGTTGAAAGAACGGAGGAATCATTCATCGGTAATTGATGATATTGTCGGATGAATCTAACATTAAACTTAAAAATATTTGAATTGCCTATTTGCTGTAAATTATTGCATATTTAACTAACCCCATAGTTTAGATTGTCACTTTTATTTGATACATATATATTTTTAAAGCAAGGCATCCTCGAAAATGGAAATTTGGGCTAACACAGGGTCGATATCGCAACATGGTAATCATGTGTCACAATACTTTGAGCAGAATGCAGGAATTAAAGAAACCAACTTGACATCGCGACACTACACTCCTATATCATGACATGGAGGACAGTCTCACAAAAATTCCAACTTCGAAGAAGTGTCGCGACACTGAACCCTTATGTCGTGACAACAATAAGCTGTTAGGGATGTCGTGACACAGAACCCCTTTGTCGTGACATCGCTGTAATTTTCTGCAAGGTTGACACGACCCGATTGTGTAACCCAACGGCTAAAAAAACTTAGTTTTACCCGTTTTATACTCTTAAAACACCTCTTTTTAACCCTCATTCCCCTCATAAACATATTTAACATCTCTGTAACTCCTTAATCCCCTCAAATCTCCCCAAAACCTCTTAAACCATAAAATCCTAATTCTAACGCCTTTCATTCATCTAGTGTGAAATCCCTTATCATTCAAGATTTTTTTGGTGTAGCAAACGAGGGAAGCACTCAAACGAACAATAAACCAATACGTACGATAAGGATTTCAAGACTTCTTCAAGGTTAAGGGTTCTTAACTCAAAATTGTTACTATTCTATTGAATATTGCACTTGATATTGGTTCTTAGTTTTAACATGCCTACTAGAAAAGTTAGATAAATCCTCGATGGTTTTGAGAACCCGGATATTGGAAAATATTTTGCTGAACTACAAGGAAAAAACTTTATCCAAGAAAGCAGATTTGATCCGTCGATGATCTTGTGTAATGAAATATGGCTTTTAGTTAGATATTATAGGTGGGAACACTTTTGGGCGATCCCGAAAGAAACTGTTGTGGTCCCTATTGTTCAAGAATTTTATGCATCTTTACGGATCCAAGAGTCTAGATATATTGAAGCCATATGTGAGATATGATACTTGTGCGATGGAAAGAAGCATGAGTAACCCCCCGAATTAATTGTGACTTTTATAATGCTCCGTACTATGAAAATGATTTTATTGAGAAAACTAATTTAGAATATTTCTGAGATATAGATATAGATAATATTATAAATTTTTTAACTGAAGGGAGGGGTGAATGGAAATATCGCATAGGTTCCAATATCCCAATATCCTTTCATTAAGCTATTATGTTTCGTGAGGCTAAGGTGTGGATTCAATTTGTGTGCACATACCTTTTTTGAATGCTTCTAACATTAATACCTTTTGAGTAGTTTTACGCTATGTTCTTTTAAAGAAAAAGCAGGTTTGTATCGGCAAATGGATCCACCAGAATATAAAGAGTTGCATTAGTGGCCAAAATGTAGGAGTTTTCTTTCCTCATCTAGTGATGGCTTTATGCATAAGGCGGGTGTACCTATGACATCCACTGAGCAGTCACTGAAACCTTCCCGAAGCATCATAGGGGACACCTTATTCCAACAATACATTGTGCTGCGAGCCAAGCAAATAAAAGATTAGAGCAAGCGATAGCTACACGAACTTTGTCACAAAGGTTGACACTAGCTCAATAGGAACTTAGTGGGAGTAGCCATCCAAAGTTAGATTGGATGATTCCGTGGATGAAAGAACAGGGACAAATTTTTCATGAATTTGCTAGGCAAGACAACATCCTGGTCCTCAATTATACACATGAGATATTTGGGCCGACTATGGAACAATAAGAAGAAGCGCATGAAAGAGAATATGAAGGATAAGATGAAGAGGATGATAGGAGTGAGGAGATGGATGATGAGGAGGATGATTGAACTAGTTTTTAATTTTAAAGACTTGTTTCTAATTTTTTTGATACTGTTCACTTAGAACTCGTAGTAGGATTAATAGTAGATTGTTCTTTTTTCATTTTTCGTAAGTTTTGTAGGAACCCAACATGAAGGAGACACAAATAATTCGAGCTTTACACAATCAAAGGAAGAAGTACCCATAATTAGTAATTGGAGCAACCACGATCAATCGAGTAACTTCTTTCCTTATCCTTTTATGGGCTACACAATAAGGACAATGTGTCAACTAAAGTGTGGGCAGGTAACATAGAAAATTTGTTTATTTGTTTTCAATTTATATATTCTCTTGATTTTTCATACTTTTTTTTGTGCTCGAGCTTGTAGAAATACAAGTGATTGGTTACAAGCTTGTGCATAGGTTGCTTGTGTTTACAGATAAATTTGGCATGTTGATAGGTGATTTTAATTTTTTGATTATTAGACAACTAAATTTCTATATGTTACACTGTAAATATGAATTAAGCAATCAACTGTACCAAGTCATATATAAAATATAAGGAAATGAGCATGCTAGTATGAATGACAAATGGTTGAATTTGAGTTTGTTTGGTTCACAAAATTTGTGCATATTAAGATATTTAAGGATGACCTAAGGCATTGTTTGGACCAAACCCAGAGCCAAAAATCCATCTTATTAATGTTCAACTTTAGTACCGAATTTTTGGGCCTATTGACACTTCATGATGAACCTCGTTTCAAACCTCGAGCCTAAAACCATTAATTTGCATTTGCCCTTTTTTTTTGGTCCTGCACTGCACAATTATATATGTTTGGCCATACGTATTGAGGGTTAAGTAGATACATTAAGGTGAATTTTGTAAAAACTGAGTGATATGCGATGGATTAGTGCGATGTAGGGACAATAGGTTAGCCTGAAAAGTGCAAAATA
This sequence comes from Gossypium australe, assembly GCA_005393395.2. Classification (NCBI taxonomy): domain Eukaryota; kingdom Viridiplantae; phylum Streptophyta; class Magnoliopsida; order Malvales; family Malvaceae; genus Gossypium; species Gossypium australe. The sequence continues at coordinate 104,972,916 of CM016621.1, read as the reverse complement.
AAAGAAAAAGTGCATACAGAACAAAAGTAACACGAGTAGAAAAAGCTCTCAGAAAAGGAAAAACATTCTTGAGTGGGATGAGCTGAAAAAGGAAGCTACAAAGTTACAAAAGAAAAAAACTAGTTAATTAGTGTACAAAAACTGGTAGGCTAGCCATAGTTACTATGTCATGCTATGATTTCCTATACATGGAGAGACAAGAAAGCTGAGAAAAGAAGAAATAAGATGGTGAGCGGGTAAGGGTCACTAAGGGGGAAGAATAGGAATCAATACGATGTGCCAAACTATTTCTATGATTGTAACATGCTTACTATTTTTGAATTCCATACCTGTCCTAAGCCTCAGAATGTTACAAGCCTAAAAGTCCTATTTAACCTAAATATCCTTACACATGAATGGACATTATACTAAACATACGCAAAAATGACTATTTGTATTATGCTCGAATAATCAAAGTACTTTTATGATTTATTGATGGATCTCTACAGGTGAGACCCTTAATGCTTATATATTTTGTAACATACTAAACTTAGATGTTTGTGATCAATAGTGGTAAGTCAACTACTCATCATGTCAAAGTCGTTAATGATTATGAAATGCCTAAGTCTTATGCTCTTAAATCAATAGTTGTATGATATTTGCTCAAGGGTCGTCAATTTTATTTTTCGTTTCTCTTTATGTTGCTTGGGGACAAGAAATGACTTAAGTGTGGGAAAGTTTGATTTGTCGTAATTTGATGTAGTAGATTAAACTATTTTTTGCATTTAAGGAGCTTTAATACAAGCATTTTTGTTATGTTTTAGTTAAGTTTTCTTAGCTTTAGTTGCATTCAATAAAATGTGCAAATTGAGTCTTTTGTTGACCTTAGGGGCTGAATGAGGCCTAATGTTGAGTTATCGTACCCACAGGGACTGTGAAAAGAATTATTTATGAATGCAATTAAAAACACTTTGGTGAAGAAAAATATTTTGATTTGAGGAGGTGATTAAAAACTAAGATTTTTAACTAAGTAAAATAAATAAAGAGGAAATAAAAGTTCCAATGCACGATTTCAAAAGATGATTTTAATCAAGATGACATAATTGTGTTAGGTTAATTACATTTCTTAACTTAGAATTACTGAACTCATGTTCATGTTGTTATGAATAAATTCACTACAACTTGGTAATTTGCTAACTAATGAACATACTCACCTACAAAAGTCCATTTATATCTTGACTATATCTCTATATCAATTCAACCGATTAAACAATTTTTAATAAGCAAATGCGTTAATGCACATACATACTTATGAAATTAAAAAAAATCTCTTGTACATATCTCTATGCCAATACAAACAATTAATTTAATCTCATAAGCACATAAAAGATTACATGAGGTAACAATGTGTTCCTACCTTGAAACAGTTTAATCACAATAATCTTGCATGTTATGCAAGACTAATGTATCGTTAGATACCGTTGCTTATTTAACCCTCAGCTACCTTAGATGATTAAACATGCACTGGTTAAGTATCATGTCAATTAATTGAAATTTCAATCTGTTTAAATAATTAATTCATTAGTTACCTTACAATTGTAATGCAAGAATAACTTAGTCATGGTTTTACTTAATCAAACATCTTACAAATGCCTATAACATCATAAACACAATTTTAATAAATTGAGTGGTCAAAATACAATAAACCTAACACAAATTAAATTTATGCCATATTAATTAAATTAAACATATCGACATTACAATTATTCATAGACACGTTCATAAAAACAACAATAAAATTAAAAGGATAAGGAACAAGAATCAGATCCGGTGTTTTTTTCGAGGCTTGACTAGTTTGCTCTGCTCCTCCTTCTCCGCTTGTTGTTATTGAACTGAGACCTCCATGAACACTTCAATGGTTCTCCAAATGGTGGTTGAAGGAATCTTTTTCAAGAGGTGAAATTGGAAAGGGAATGGGGAAGAAAATGAAGAACAATAGAAGGGGATTGAAGAGAGAAAGTGATAGAGAAGTGAAAGGATGAAAGGTTTTGAGATGCGTTTCAAATGAGCGGCCAAGGGGGTTTTTATAGGTTGAGTAGGCTGGTAAAACTAGCAAAACTCAGCAGCAATAAAGTCCCCCCAGGGCCGGCCGCACATGTGGCAAGTTTGAAGGTTTCAAACTTGCTATTTTAAGGTAGGGGCAAATCTAGGAGAGCATGATAAGTGGAGGGGTTTGAATGCAAATTCAAGGAGTCTTCAAGGGCTATTTATCACACCAAATAATCAGCCAAACAAGCTGATTGGGTCAGCATGTGGGACGGTTATTGGTAGCCCAATGCTCAGTTGGATCGATTTTCTCGGTTTAGCTCAACTAGGCCTCTTTTCATAATTAATTAATAATTATTATTTAACCCAAAATAAATTGGATTAAAATTAAAATTAATTATATTGTGAATTAATATTCACAATTTGGACTGCCTTTGGCTGAAAATTTAATTCACCTCGAAGCTTCAAAACTCGCTTCTCTGTTTTGCACGTCTAGTAGTATCTGCCGAGCCAATTTTTGCCCTTTGTGCAAATCTGTCGAAAATGATCAAAATAATCAAAATTTATTATAAAATTAATTAAAATTAAACATGGTAATAATTTAAGTAAAATTTAATTATTTATAATTATTATATATGTACCACCCGAAACCCAGCCTAGACGTTATGGCCGAATCTGGCGTGTCACATTGAAGTGTTTTACGAAAACCATGTTTTCATTGAAAACCCTTCTTGAAATTTAAAACTTCTTGCCATTTAAAACTTGTACAAAACCTCAGTTTGCGTTTGTTTATTTTCAATCGTGGTTTATTTAAAAGTTATTCCCTTTTAAAACATTGTTACCTTTAAAACCTTATTGTTGTGGAAGCTTAATTTAAATCAAATGATTTACGAAAACGTGATATTTAAAAATTGAGTTGCGGAAACCTAGCACTTGAAAATAGCTATTGTTTTGGAAAATTGTGTTCTACTTCAAGCAGATACAGATCACAATCAATAAAATCCCAAATTTAAAATCTAGAAATTTTAAAGGCCTTATTACAATCCAAACCAACGAGCTCATTCTTAAGTAAATGAGCTAAACAGAATAAAACTTGTGCAGTTGTGTGGCCCTCTCCGAGTCCCTCGCAGCTCCGAACCGTATAACGTTGGGGATTACCTGAAAAGTTAAAAACGGGGTGAGTTTTTGAAAACTCAGTGTGTAATCCCCTTATTAAAGAAACAATCAGTTATACAGAAACAGAATCAGTTTGGGCCTGAGCCCTTTAATAGTAATAGTATAGTGTTGGCCTTAGCCCATTACAGTAACAGTGTGGGCCTAAGCCCAATACAGTATCAGAATTAGTATATGCAATGCACGAATACCCAAACAAACCCTGCACTCCGTCTCCTGTCCAACCCTGCACTCCTGTGGGGATTAAATTGACCCACCCATCCCTACATTCCTTATGTAGCACAGGTTGCGACATTAACCAATATTGCAGCGTAGCTGCCAGTAAAAGTATACGTGGGAAAGCAACTAGTAACAGTATTGCAGCAGAGCTACCATTATTAGTATCGCAGCAAAGCTACCAGTAACAGTATTTGTGGCAAAGCCACTAGTAACAGTACACTTCCTCCATAACAGTATCCCAACCCCATGCAGTATGTCGTGTATGAAGTATGCCATGCTCATAATCAGTCATATCATTCATAGTTAAGTCAATCAAACCATAGTCATACAATCAAAGACAAGTCAGTCAAATCATAGCACAAGTCAGTCATTTACCCTACAGGGGCATTACGGTAATTCTACCGTACAGGGGTCTTACTGTAATTCTACCCTACCAGGGTATTACGATCATTTTACCCTACTGGGGCATTACAGTCATTTTACCCTATGGGGGATTATGGTCATTTTACCCTACGGGGGCATTACGGTCATTTTACCCTATGGGGGCATTACGATCATTTTACCCTACGGGGGCATTACAATCATTTTACCTTTTTGAGGTCTAGGTACAGTTACCGACCCATCAATAGGTCCACACTCCCATCGAGCGACTCGTGCAAGGTTAACAGTCATAACGGTGACTATGGGCCCAAGGCCCATCATGCGGCCCAAGCGGGCCCACACACTTGTGTGGCCAATCTGGCCCAAAATTAACCACAGCCATACGAACTATCATGGATTTTATCCGTTTGGGGCCCATGAGCCCATTGGGCCCATAAGACCCATTTCAGCCAAACAAGGCCCATGTCGGCCCAAGAGCACGAGAACACTCGTGGTGGCCTCTACAGTCTATCGCCCACGATTGGTGGGCTAGTTTTACCACACGAGCGGTCGTACGCTCGTGAGGCCTCAAATTTTCGAAGTTTCGGCTTTTTCCGATTCATAACGGAGATAGTGTGATTACACACGTTTTTGCAGAGTCGTTTCAAAATCTACGAGCACCCAATCGAGAATCGTCAAGATCTAATGTTGGTCCTTAATATGTTAGGGTAAAACACCCTCTTACCACATATGTTCCCAAAAAAGCACTTACTACCTCACCTTGATTAAACGAACTACGGCCTGTTCCTTTTAGCTTGTGGGCTAAAACCGATCACACTTTTCTTGCCGATAAACTACGATAACAAAAGATTTTAATAGATGGGGACCGATCATAATTGTGGCTTAAATCCATGAATATTAGTCTTACAGAAATATATAGAGATTCGACCTATTCAAAAGGTAAGGTAATGTCTTTACCTTAATTAAATAGTGGAAGACAGGGTTTGACGACTTGAGTAACTTCTGCACTTCTCCAGTCCTCGAGAATACCTATCGATTTGTTAGGATCGCTTGGAGATATCAACTCAATATACCACCGGTAGAGTATGGAAACAATCGGGATTTAGAGAGAAAATAAGCAGAGTATGCGACCACCCCAAGTATTAGCAGAAGAAGAGAGTCGGTTTAAACACAATAAAAAATTCAAAAAACATAAAGAGAGGGTATGTTATGGTGAGTTCGGCCAACAAGAACTATTAAATGAAACCAAAGATGTGAGCAGGACAGTCAGCCATGGCTGACTGAATGGGAAGAGAAGGGAAAGGAAATGGAGAGAAAAAGAGGAGTAGAGATTCGATTGACAGTGTGAAGTGATTGAAGAAAACAAAAGGGGTATTCGGCTAATAGAGAAAAGAAACCAAATTTCCTAAAGTACCCGAGTGGTAAAAAACGGCTTGACTTTCACACAATAGACCAAAAGAGCAGCTCACGTTGCACTAAAAAGCAAAGAAGAGAGTTCCCAGAAACATAGTATTCGGCCACTAAATAAATGAAAAGATTACCAACACTCAGGAAATGACCAAAACCTAATACTCTATTTTTCCCTTAACAAATTCGGCAACAACCTTCAAGAACTCAAACTCTCCTTTTTCCTCCTAAAATCTCTCCATAATCCTCTCCATGATTTGCTCCTAAAATCCCTCCATGACCAATTCAAACTCCTCTTATCCATCATACTTCTATTGCAACACAAACTCTAGCCGTCCTAGCTACAAAATAAATGCCCCCTATGTTGCGCCAACACTCGAACCCCAGACCCCCTTGCCACACTTGTAATGCCACCACCACTGCACCAATAGGCTTTTTGTGTCATATTTTAACCACAGATATTTAAAAGGCCTACTATCAAGCAGCAAGGGTTTTATTCACTTAAAAACTAAAATTTTTGCTAAAGCCCAGGTTTGAACCCAAGATTTCTCCAACACTTCTCAGGACCCTTAACCACTAAAACAGGCATTTAATTGTGTCATTTTCTTGCACAATTAAATACTTATTTACAGCCTCCTTACTGATCCATACACAAGGCCTAATACTTCCAGGCCCAAAATTCGGAGCGTTACAATTCTACCTCCCTTAAAGAAATTTCGTCCTCGAAATTTCCAACTATCAGAATGGTGGCATATATAGACTACACCGCTATGCTCCCATTGCGCACTCTGATTCCAATTTTAAATATATGGCTGGACGACGAGGACCTAACTCCAACACCTCTACGGCCTCCACTACGGCCCATTGTACCTCATTCGTGAGTACCCCTTGTGCTCATTATCACTATGCGTATTATCAGAATTAGAAATTTTATGCACATTTGTTTACAGGTCCAGTAATTAAGTAGATGTTTTATGAGCAATAGTAGTTTAGAGTTTTATTTTCGCCATCGTAGGCTCAATATAGCTTTAGTCCCCTATAGTTTCAGTTTGCTCTATCTAGAGTGGTATGGTCTAATTTCTAAAGTAACCACAGTACTTCTTAACTTACTGCATTTCAGTTTCTAAACAGACAAAAGTATTCAAAAAACTTACGGATTCAGCACCGGAGACTCAGTGTGCCACGCTTTACAGAAGAAATATCTCAAAATAGTTCACATATTCGAAAACAAACTTTTGAAATCCAAAACTTTGAAAACCCATTCCACAGCCGAGTTTTACAATCAGGCTCTGATACCACTAAATGTAACACTTGAAGCCCAGCCTAGACGTTATGGTCGAATCTGGCGTGTCATATTGAAGTGTTTTAGGAAAACCATGTTTTCATTGAAAACCCTTCTTGAAATTTAAAACTTCTTTCCATTTAAAACTTGTACAAAACCTCAGTTTGCATTTGTTTATTTTCAATCATGGTTTATTTAAAAGTTATTCCCTTTTAAAACGTTATTACCTTTAAAACCTTATTGTTGCGGAAGCTTAATTTAAAGCAAATAATTTACGAAAATGTGATATTTAAAATTGAGTTAGAGAAATAAAGTTTTTGAAAATAGCTATTGTTTTGGAAAACCGTGTTCTACTTTTAGCAGATACAGATCACAATCAATAAAATCCCAAATTTAAAATCCAGAAATTATAAAGGCCTTATTACAATCCGAGCCAACAAGCTCATTTTTAAATAAATGAGCTAAACAGAATAAAACTTATACAGTTGTGTGGCCCTCTCCGAGTCCCTCGCAGCTCCGAATCGTCTAACGCTGGGAATTACTTGAAAAGTTAAAAATGGGGCGAGTTCATAAAAACTCAGTGTGTAATCCCTTTATTAAAGAAACAGTCAGTATATAGAAATAGAACCAGTTTGGACCTTAGCCCATTACAGTAACAGTGCGGGCCTAAGCCCAATACAGTATCAAAATCAGTATATGCAATGCATAAATACCCAAACGAACCATGCACTCTGTCTCCTGTCCAGCCCTGCACACCTGTGAGGATTAAATCAACCCACCCATACCTACACTCCTTATGTAGCACCGGTTGCGACACTAACCAATATTGCAGCGTAGCTGCCAGTAACAGTATATGTGGCAAAGCCACCCTTTAACAGTAACAGTACAGTGTTGGCCTTAGCCCATTACAGTAACAGTGTGGGCCTAAGCCCAATACAGCATCAGAATCAGTATATGCAATGCATAAATGCTCAAACAAACCCTGCACTTTGTCTCCTGTCCAGCCCTGTACACCTGTGGGGATTAAATCGACCCACCCATCCCTACACTCCTAATGTAGCACCGGTTGCGGTACTAACCAATATTGCAGCGTAACTGCCAGTAACAGTTTATGTGGCGAAGCCACCAGTAACAATATTGCAGCAGAGCTACCAGTATCAGTATCGCAATAAAGCTACTAGTAACAGTATTTGTGGCAAAGCCACAAGTAACAGTACACTTCCTCCATAACTGTATTCCAACCCCATACAGTATGTTGTGCATGCAGTATGCCATGCTCTGAATTAGTTATATCATTCATAGTTAAGTTAATCAAACCATAGTCATACAATTACAGTCAAGTCAGTCAAATCATAGCACAAGTCAACCATTTACCTTACAGGGGCATTACGATAATTCTACCCTATAGGGGCATTACGGTCCTTTTACCCTACAGGGGTATTATGGTCATTTTACCTTACAGGGGTATTACAGTCATTTTACCCTACAGGGACATTACAGTCATTTTACCCTATAGGGGCATTACGGTCATTTTACCCTTTCTAAGGTCTAGGTACACTTACCGAGCCATCAATAGGTCCATAGTTTCCTCGAGCGGCTCGTGCAACCTTAGCAGTCATAACGGTGACTATGGGCCCAAGTGGGCCCACACGCTTGTGTGGCCCATCTGGCCGAGAATTAACCACAGCCACACGAACTATACAGCCCAGTCCAGTATTTACCACTTATCGTGGATTTTATCCGTGTGGGGCCCACGAGCCCTTTGGGCCCACACGGCCCATTTCAGCCAAACAAGGCCTATGTTGGCCCAAGAGCACGACAACACTCGTGGTGGCCTCTACAATATATCACCCACGATTGGTGGGCTTCGTTTACCACACGAGCGATTGCACGCTCGTGAGGCCTCAAATGCCGAAGTTTCAGCTTTTACCGATTCATGGCGGAGATAGTGTGATTACACACCTTTTTACGGAGTCGTTCCAAGATCTACCAGCACCCAACCTAGAATCATCGAGATCCAATGTTAGTCCTTAATATGTTAGGGTAAAACACCCTCTTACCACATCTATTCTCAAAAAGGCACTTACTACCTTACCTTGATTGAAAGAACTACGGCCTATTCCTTTTAGCTCGTGGGATACAACCGATCACACTTTTTTTGCTGATAAACTGCGATAACAAAAGATTTTAACAGATGGGGACCGATCATAACTGTGGCTTCAATCATGAATATTAGTCTTACAGAAATATATAGAGATATTTGACCTATTAAAAAGGTAAGCCAATGTCTTTACCTTAATTGAATAGTGGAAGACAAGGTTTGACGACTTGAGTAACTTCTACACTTCTCCATTCCTCGGGAATACCTATCGATTTGTCAGGATCGCTTGCAAATATCAACTCAATATACCACTGGTAGAGTATGGAAACAATCGAGATTTAGAGAGAAAATAAGCAGAGTATGCGACCACCCCAAGAATTAGTAGAAGAAGAGACTCGGTTTAAACACAATAAAGAAGTCGAAAAACAGAAAGAAAGGGGATGGTATGATGAGTTCGGCCAACAAGAGCTAATCAATGAAACCTAAGATGTGAGCAGGACATTCGGCCAAGGCTAACTAAATGGGAAGATAAGGGAAAGGAAATGGAGAGAAAAAGACGAGTAGAGATTCGACTGACAGTGTGAAGTGATTGAAGAAAACAAAAGGGGTATTCGGCTAATAGAGAAAAGAAACCAAATTTCCTAAAGTACCCGAGTGGTAAAAAACGGTTTGACTTTCACACAATAGTCCAAAAGAGCAGCTCACGTTGCACTAAAAAGCAAAGAAGAGAGTTCCCAGAAACATAGTATTCGGCCACTAAACAAATGAAAAGATTACCAACACTCAGGAAATGACCAAAACCTAATACTCTATTTTTCCCTTAACAAATTCGGCAACAACCTTCAAGAACTCAAACTCTCCTTTTTCCTCCTAAAATCTCTCCATAATCCTCTCCATGATTTGCTCCTAAAATCCCTCCATGACCAATTCAAACTCCTCTCATACATCAGACTTCTACTGCAACAGAAACTCTAGCCGTCCTAGCTGCAAAATAAATGCCCCCTATGTTGTGCCAACACTCGAACCTCAGACCCCCTTGCCACACTTGTAACGCCACTACCACTGCACCAATAGGCTTTTTGTGTCATATTTTAATCACTTACCTAAAAGGCCTACTATCAAGTAGCAAGGGTTTTATTCATTTAAAAACTAAAATTTTTGCTAAAGCCCAGGTTTGAACCCAGCAATTCTCCAACACTTCCCAGGGCCCTTAATCACTGAAGCGGACATTTAATTGTGTCATTTCCTTGCACAATTAAATACTTATGTACAGCCTCCTTACTGATCCATACACAAGGCCCAATATTTCTAGGCCCAAAATTTAGGGCGTTATAATATATTTTTGGACAAGAATTACTATGAATTTGCATGAATTTGAGTTAAAAAGGGCATGAAAAAGTGTGTATATTTTTGTGTTTCCACTAACACATAGTAATTAAATAATTTGTCTTATGAAATATGACCTGTGACCACGTTCCTTTCTCATATATCAAGTAATGCCAATAGGGGGATATCATATACCCTTATAGGGCTATGAATTCCACTATTGTGGAATGATGTTACATCATGAAAAGACATATGCCCAATGTCCCATCTTTCAGTTTCTTAACTATGTAAATTTATGCTTTCATTTAAATAAAAAATTGCAAGTCATGCATGCATAGTCTATCATCCACTCTCAAATAAGGTATGCCGAATTATGAATGCAATAAGTGAATAATTCCATAAGCAGATTTAGGATAAATTCAACTTTGGTCATGTACAATGTATTGGCAGCCTAGACAATGACATCTACGTCTTTATCTTCTGGGAGTTATTTGCTCCGATGGCCATGACAAGTGATCTGTTGTAATTCGATGTAGTAGATTAAACTAATTTTCGCACTCTAGAAGCTTGAAAGCAAGCATTTTATTTAAGTTTTAGTTATGTTTTCGTAAGTTTTCTTAAAGTTAATAAAATGTACAGATTGAGTCTTTTATTGACCTTAGGGACCGAATGAGGCCTAAGGGTGAGCTAATAAACTTTTTAAATGTGCATGAGACCATTAGAAGGTGTACTAAACTGATACTGGTCTCTATGTCCCAACATGGAATGATCAATGTCACAACATAGGGAGCAGAATCGAGAAATCACGAGACTGCCTTCGATGTCGCGACACAACCTAAGGGTGTCGTAAAATACCCCTGAAGATATCCCAAGATGATTAAACTGGCTCCTCTATTGCGACATAGGTCCTGGTGTATCGCGACATCAATTCTGGATGGGAATTAACATGAACCATAAGGCGTTTTAGTCTGCACAATCAAGCTTAAAGCTCGGGAACGTAACGACCACCTGAAATCTATGAATAGGCTCCTTTGTCACACATTAAAGACACCAAATTCTTAGTTTAGAATTCAGCTTTTAAATTTAGTTTAGTTTTTCTCTTTTCTTATGTTTTAGATTTAATTTCAGTTTGTTTTTTGTTTTATGTCAAATGACCTGATTTGTGGAGACAATCAAATTCATTGGATTCTCGTTTATTCTTAATACAAATCATACTTTTTATTGAACTATATACTTTTGATTCGTTTACCATGTTCATTCTTTATATCGATTTTATATTGCTTATGAAAACCATGACGAACTAACCCTTCTATGGGGGATTAGAAAGTTGAGGTATGATCTGTTAACTATTTTATAGGGTTACTCAACGTATTATCTATTTTGGAAAGGAAGAACTTAAACCCTAGGCCTGGCAGCCCTAGGAAGTTGTCATGGTTGTAACACCCCTAACACATGTCCGTCACCGAATTAGGGTTACAAGGCATTACCAAAGAAAATACAGCTTCATACATTCACATAATCTCATAGGTCGTATTCGCAAAAGTATATATATTTTACAAATCGACATCCAAATATTAAACTTAAATTTATTTAGTCACACTAAATATACGAATCATATCTCAAAGTTTAACTGAATTCACTTCAAACATATATCATATTTACAAGTCAATATACATATCTCAAAGCCACACTAAATGCATTAAATATGTACATATATCATGAGCTTATTAATATATTAATATACAAATTTAATATATATATTAATCACTTACTCTCATAATTATACATATGCACTTATTTGACCAAACAAGATATTTCACAAAGTTTAATAACCAATATCATATGCGGCACTGGAAATGGTTATTATGAACAAACATACTTGGCACATATATTAAAGACTAAACATACTTCTTTTCTATCTACAAGACCATTCACATATGACCATATTATTTTAAACTACTTTGAAATCACATATCGATTAATAGTATACTTAATCCAAATATCAATTACTATACCTAAATTATAACCGCATAACCAAAACACCAACTAAATTTTAACAACATATTATATTTGACATTAACATTTTACTATGTATCAAATTAAGCATTAACTCATCCATTTATTCACATCTATTTTGCTATTACAATAATCAACATTTTCAGTTACAATTAATAATTTCAAAGTACACCTAGTTAATAAGTATATTAATAAGTCTAAATTACATATCAACTTGTCTTTACTCAACCAACTCATTACATTATAAACTATGACCTATACGCATATAATAATATGAATATAATTTTAATAAACATGTCATGACCGAACACATAGGTATTCATCTATCATTTCCACACCAATTCTTAATACAAAATATACATCCATAATAAACTAACATCACACCACAGCCGAACCTATCTCACAACAAATTTATAGCATGAACACAACTTCAAAATGAGTTTAGATCATGACCGAATATACATCATGCTCTTTCATACTATTTAACCGGATCAAATAGTAAAGTCTCACAAACATACATACTATGTTTTTAACTCACTATTATGAATTAATTCATAAGTTATTCATGACAAAACCGAACAAGACATATGATCAAAATACCATTTATACAAGTTATAATCCATACCAAATAGACTTATAATAACCGAATCATCAAAACCAAATACATCAAGCAATTAACCAAAAACATATATAAACCAAACTTAAAATAATGATCAAGCCATTTTCGCATGGCTTTATATATACATGTCCCAAGAATCAAGCATTTCAGCTAGACTATACATGCCATAAGTTCAATTTCAAACTTAACAAAATACCAAAAAAAGTCGATAGTGTGATAGGCTTTGCTGACGATCCACGAGCTCGTAACGTGAACCCAAAATCTATAAAATAGAGATAAACAAAAACACACACAAAGTAAGCTATTTAGGCTTAGTAAGTCATAAGCAAGTAAATATCAACTAAATTATCAAAACCAAATATACAAAATCACAAACACAAACTTAGCATTAAAATCATTCTTACACAAATCAAATGGTTAATTGTACATAGACACATGAACTTATATAATTCTCACTATTAGGATCACAACAATCACATTCGCACGAATATACTAAATCAAATTACTTACACATAGATCACATATATAACTTTTGCATTTATACAATCAAATAAACACTCAACTTACCTTACTTTCATAACATGGTTTAAATACATACCTGAGCTCTTTTAATTCGATTTTCACATTGGTTCTTGATAAACCGTAAAAGTAACATATTTTAGACCCACATTTAATATGCTTTTATATAAAAAGGTGCTTTTAATCCTTTCTTTTCATGTCTTATACCCAGGAAAGCACCCGAGGATGAAAAGAACACAAAACGGGCCTAAAACGGAGTAAATGGGCCTTAACACAAAATCGACACGGCCTGGCCCAAAGCACACACGGCCGTGCCTCGACGAACACCTAGAGCACGGCCTTAACTCCGTCACACACGGTCGTGCCACAAGAGAAATCCGAACACGGTTAGGTCTCGATTCACACGGGCGTGTGACATGGCCATGCCTCTGGCACTGGAAAGAGCAATTTTAGTTGGAAAAGGTTAGGGAGAAAGAATCGCGTTCCAAGAGCCTACAAATAAGCCCCAAGTATCACCTGTTTAAGGGAGCGAAAGCGAGGCCAAGGAGCCAAGCCGAGAAGGTCAGAGTTAGGGAATAACGCGAGGATAGCCAGTTGATCCATCTCAAGAAGCCGAAGTTATACTCAAGACAGCGAAATTCTCCTTCGATTCCTTCAGGGGGTTTTAGGATTTTTCTTATGTTTTGTTTTATCTTTTCTCTTGTGATGTTTTGTTTATTCATTATGAACTAAACCCCTCAGATACCTGAAGGGGATGAAACCTAGATGGATTTTATTATTTGATTTTTAAGTTATATGATAAATTACTTAGTTTGTTCTTAATTATGTTGCTTAATTCAAATCTAATGTGCTTAGGTGGAGGAGGAATAGACCCTACCTAAGAGAAGATCTAACATAATTAAGCGGAGTTGATCGAACGCCTAGAGATAGGGTTACGAGATTTTGCCGGATTAGGGTGAAACCTAATATGGGAGTCCATTGATCGATTTACTGCTGTCCTAGGGGGTTATTATAAGTGAACGAGAGTTCCACTAATTAACCTAGGGTTAGACATTATTCGCTTCGAGAGAGAGTTTAATATAGGTTAGGGAGTCTCACGGATCAAGCTAAGTAAAAGAAATCATATAATTAAAAGTTCAGATAATAAGAGAAGTGTAGGTGGATTCTTCCCGGGGGTATCATCTAAATCAACTGAGTTTTTCCTCAAGGTTATTTTCCAATTCGTCTTCTTGTCTTTGTGTCCTGAGTTTAGCTGTTGTCTATTTAGTTAAAAAGTAATCTTCACTCTAACTTTAAGGCTAAATAATAAAAAGAAAGTGAGTATTAATACTTTTAGTTCCTTTGGGTTCGATAACTGGTCTTGCCTAAGCTATACTACTGTTCGATAGGTACACTTGCCTTAATATCGTTGTCAGAGTTAGTCTCCAAGTTTGATCATTCTTTTATAAATATTTAAAGCTCTGATTTTACAGCGATCAAGTTTTTGGCGCTGTTGCCGGGGAACTAAAATATTAAGAAAACTCTATTTTTATTACTTTAGCCCAAATTTTTATTTTTCGCAATTTATTTTTCTTTTTGTTTTTATTTACTGAAATTTTCTCTCTTTCTTTTCAAACAGGTACCTCCAGTTTATGACTAGAAGGAATCTGAAGGGACCTTTGGTATTCGACAACGAAATTGAAGCGACCACTCGTAGGAATCGTCGAGAAACCAGGCGAGCCCAAGATTACATGGAGAGATAGGAAGAAGATAGATCCAATCCTACTGAAGGGATGGACGAAAACAACCCACCACCATGCGATATGGGTGACAACAACGCTCCACGCACAATGTTCGATTATGTGAAACTGCATTTAATAGGAGCAGAATCTAGTATTGTTAGGCCTGCTATATCTGCTAACAATTTTGAATTAAAGCCTAACACAATACAAATGATTCAACAGTTTGTTCAATTTGATGGTTTGCAGGACGAAGATCCAAACACGCATATAGCTAACTTCTTAGAGTTCTGTGATACTTTCAAAATAAATGGCGTTTCTGATGATGCCATACGTCTTCGGTTATTCCCTTTTTCATTAAGAAATAAAGCTAAACAATGGTTAAACTCGTTACAACGAGGGTCAATCACTACATGGGATCAGATGACCGAAAAGTTTTTGATGAAATATTTCCCACCGGCCAAAACGGCCAAATTACAGAATGATATCTCTTCTTTTGTGCAGATGGATGTAGAGATGCTATACAACGCATGTGAGAGATTCAAAGATATCTTGCGAAGGTGCCCACACCATGGTCTACCCTTGTGGCTACAAGTCCAAACCTTTTACAACGGTGTAAACCTCTCAACGAAACAACTTATAGATTCAGCCGCCGGAGGAACACTGAACAACAAAACCCCAGAAGCAGCCTACGAGTTCATTGAGGAGATGTCATTAAACAATTATCAGTGGCAAGCTTCAAGGACCAAACCGACAATCGGCAGGAGTTTTCAACATCGATGCCATGACCATCCTATCAACACAACTAGAGATGATGAATAAAAAGCTTGATAATTTGTGTTCATCATAGGTACATCCAGTCATGCAGTGCGATGCAAGTGGAACTGTGGCGAATCCTGAGTACCCACCCTACCAACCAGGAGCAGAAGATGAACAGATGGATTATATAGGTAATAATTTCCGATCTAATAATAATCCTTATAGTAACACTTACAATCCAGGTTGGAGGAACCACCAAAATTTTTCGTGGGGTGGACAAGGAAACCAAGGAAATCAAAGGCAACAACCTCCTCAAAACTTCCGAAATCAACCCTATCCACAAGAAAAGAAACCATCCTTTGAGGAGCATCTTCAAGAAACTAATAAAGCGGTCAAAAGTAATGAGAGACGACTCGATGAAATTGCTAAGTCAGTCAAGGAGGTGACTAATGTAGTCGAACAACTTCCAAAACTAATGTCACAACAACCGCAAGGACGTCTACCAAGCAACACTGAAGTTAATCCTAAGGAGCAAATTCAAGCAATCACAGTGCAGGACAATAACGTATTAGCTGAATCGAATTCAATACTGGAAAAGAAAGTAGACGAAGGTAAAACAGAGGTACCACAAGAGAAGCCAAAACTGGTAATTAAGGAATATCAACCTCGCATACCTTATCCTGAAGCAATAAAAAGAGACGATTCAGAGAACAATTCGGTAAGTTTCTTAAACTTTTAAAGAAATTACATATTAACTTACCCCTTCTTGAAGCTCTTTTTCAGATGCCAGATTCGAGAAAATTTTTAAGATAGCTCTTGACCAACAAACGCAGAATAGGTGAAGAACACCATGTGGAACTAAACGCAACATGCTCAGCAATGTTACAAAACAGACTACTGCAGAAACTAAAAGATTCAGAGAGTTTTACAATTCCATGTTTAATTGGTAGCCTACAAATTAACAATGCGTTAGCTGATCTAGGGGCAAGCATAAACGTCATGCCTTACTCACTGTTTAAACGACTAGGTCTAGGGAAGCCCAAGCAAACTAGGATGAGTATTCAATTAGCTGATAAAACTGTTAGAATTCCTAGGGGCATTATCGAAGATGTTCTTGTAAAAATCGATAAATTTGTTTCCCCAGTAGACTTTGTTGTCTTAGACATGGATGAGGATAATTCAATCCCTTTAATTTTAGGAAGACCTTTCCTAGCAACTGCCAGAACTAAAATTGATGTTGCTACAGGAGAGCTCATACTTCGTGTAGGAGATGAATCAATTAATCTTAAAGCTCTCGACTCGGCCAGGACAACAGTAGATGAAGACAATTTAAGAATCAGAAGACAGAAATCAAAGAATAGCTACAAGGAAAACCCGAAGAACCACAAGAAGAGATCATGGGGACATCGAATCACTTCAAAATGGGAGACCAAGTACGGTTAGACAAAACCAATCCCCAAATTACTACAACAGACTTGAAGGCAAAGGGAGAAATCTTTCTCAAGGTACATGATATCCTCCCACACGGAATAATCGAGATAAGCAATACAAAATTTGGCACTTTCAAGGTAAACGCTTCTCGACTCCAACTTTGTCAATAGAATAAAATCGTAAGTACGAGGGAAGATATTCAAACCTTTAAACCTCCCTAAAATTTTCAAACGCAAGGAAGTCTAGCTTAAGACTATAAACGAGCGCTTCTCGGGAGGCAACCCGAGCAGTAACCCTATTTTTTGTTTCCCTTGTTTTTATTTATCTTTTACTTTTTCTTCTCTTTTTCCTTTTTAAACTAACCAAAAATGCAGGTTTTCCAGGCCACATGGCCTTACACAATGCCGTGCCCGTGGCCGTGTGGACCACCTAAACCACCACACTGACAGGGCACAGGCCTTGCAGTCAGCCCAACCACCCTCCCCAACGTCACGGATCCAACAAACCCCCCCACGGGCACCGACAGAAAGGGCATGCCCGTGCCCACAACCGTGTGAAATTACAGAGGTTACTGACTTGTAAAACATAGAGGAGACACGCTCATGCATAATGACCGTGCCAAAAGAAATAATTTACAAGCACGGGCAAAAGAGTGACAACACCCCCTATAACACGGCCGTGTGAGGTGGCCGTGTAATTTGACACACCCTGTGACCACGGCCGTGGGGAGCACAAAATTTGAAATTCTATTTAAACCCCTCTCCTCTTCTCCCTCCCTCCATCTAATTTTTCCTCTCCTTTTCACTCTTTTCAGTCTCAAATCCTTCAAGACACTAGATCATTGAGCAAATCAACACCATGCCAAAGAAGCGGAAGAAGCTACGCATAGACTCCTTAACAAAGAACGATCAACATGAGTTCATGCCGGCAGCTTCGTCTCAACACCAAGCCAAGGGCCTTTAAGACCAATTAATTTTTATTCTTGCCTTCTCTCTTGCTTCAATTTCCTGCTCTTCTCCTTTTTTTTCCTTATCTAAGCTTCTCAACTGCTATTTTCGTTTAATTTTCTTTTAGTTTCTTAATGTCAGGTTCGCCAGGCTACTAGGGAATCACGCCGACCACCACGACACCACGACACCCTCACCACTCTCACCTCCGCCACCACATCCCCAATCTTAGCATTGATTCCCACCTTGTGAACCATTACTTAATAAGGACTTCATAGTCCATTAGGATTTTCTTTTTTTTTTCAGTTTTCTTCTTAGTCTCCTTCACTGTAGCTTGCTTTTCTTTAATTTTGTGTTTAGTTTATTTTTTATTATGTCTTAATAACCCCTGGCTAATCCTTCATGTGTGCCCCAATTTCTTCATCTAGTGCAGAGCTTGGGAACCAACACCACCACCATACCGATGCCTTCGCCGTATTTGCCACATCCTCCACCATAACCTCCACGACCCCTTCCCTCCTCCAAGGAAACAGTCCACACCTCAGGGAGTATCCTATCCCCTCCTCTTTGATTTTGAATATAAATGCATCATCTATCTTTGTACATTGAGGACAATGTACATCTTAAGTGTGGGGAAAAAAAGACCTAACCATTTTCATTATTCTCAAACCCCTGAGGGTAAAAGTGGAATAAAAGAACCTTACTTTTTTCATTATTCTCAAATCCCTAATTTAGTCTTGTTTTATGCAAAATTGTCATATTACTAATTAGAATGAAATTTCGGATGATTTGTGATGACTATTAACATGTTTTAGAATAAGTCATAGGTAATTATACATTGATGTTTAATTTAAAAGAATAATATAGAATCAAGCATGATAAGTCTATTTTTCAAGAATTAAAACTTTTGCTAGGTTGTTGATCCAATTTTGAATACTACCTTGAAATTTAAAATTCATAAGGATGATATCAAAACACCCATAATTTTTGTGAGTATTTGAACCTTATAGAGCATACATTCTTTTTCATGCTCATTTTTTGATTATGAGTGTGTCAACTTTGAACTGTTATTCTAGAACTTGCCTTGATTATACATGTCGAGACCACAGTTATGATTTGATATACCGAGATGATAAAGGCACTTAGGTTTTAACCCACTTACTCCACTAAAAAGCCTAACCTCATAATTAACCACTAGTGAACCCCGTTGAACCTAACAACCCTATTTATTAACTCACCTACTAATTGTAACCAAAAACCTTTTGTATTTGTTATCACCAATTTTTTTAAATTACCCTTTTTGTTGAGATTTGATTTTGAACAAGTTTCCTAACTATGTTTTATATTCCAGTTGTAAAAATTCTTCCTTATTATTAAATTACTTAGTTCTTAAAAAAAACAAAGTATATTCATTATTAGTTCTATGATTAAGTGAGCTTGCATGTTCAAATTCCAATTCTCAAGCAAAAAAAGCTCGTATTATTAATAATTAATGTAAGATTAAGTTCATTTTTTTTCTAGTTAGGAAATTTATCAAGACAATCTCGATTCTAACCTTCTAATTCAGCCTTTATCCACACCTTTAACCCAAGCCCCGTTACAACCCTGTCAAAGACCTTTTGATCTGTTTGTCATCTTATATTACAGTGGTGGAGATTTGATTTTCAGGCATGCTTATGGGATTAACTTTTCATGTTTGACTTATGAGTGCTTAATGTTGATCCTTAAACACTTTTTGAGTGATTGGAGTGAATATTTTGTAAGGATGTCAATCCTTGTCGGTTCTGAATTGAAAAGGTAGCTATTTAAAAGAGGGGAGACACCTATGTTTTGAAGGTACAAAATTATGACTTATCTCGTTTGAATCTTTAGGACGCTTTGAGTCAAACTATCCATGTATGAATTTTCTATGAATTAGGATAATACATTGTTGATAAGAATTATAGATCATGGAAAACTCATTTTAATTGCAAGTTGAGAATTTTGCTTGAGGACAAGCAAAAGCTTAAGTGTGGGGGTATTTGATAAACCGTAAAAGTAACATATTTTAGACCCACATTTAATATGCTTTTGGATAATTTATCCCTTATTTTATATAAAAAAGTGCATTTAATCCTTTCTTTTCATGTCTTATACCTAGGAAAGCACCCGAGGATGAAAAGAACACAAAATGGGCCTAAAACGGAGTAAATGGGCCTTAACACGAAATCGACACGGCCTGGCCCAAAGCACACACGGCCGTGCCTCGACGAACACCTAGAGCACGGCCTCAACTCTGTCACACACGGCCGTGCCTCAAGAGAAATCGAACACGGTCAAGTCTCGATTACCACGGGCGTGTGACATGGCCATGCCTCTGGCACTGGAAAGAGCAATTTTAGTCGGAAAAGGATACTTAGGGAGAAAAATCGTGTTCCAAGAGCCTATAGATAAGCCCCAAGTATCACCTATTTAAGGGAGCGAAAGCGAGGGAAAGGAGCCAAGCCGAGAAGGTCAGAGTTGGGGAATAACGCGAGGATAGCCAGTTGATCCATGTCAAGAAGCCGGAGTTATACTCAAGACGGCAGAATTCTCCTTTGGTTCCTTCAGGGGGTTTTATGATTTTTCCAATGTTTTGTTTTATCTTTTCTCTTGCGATGTTTTGTTTATTCATTATGAACTAAACCCCTTAGATACCTGAAGGGGATGAAACCTAGATGGATTTTATTATTTGATTTTTAAGTTATATGATAAATTACTTAGTCTGTTCTTAATTATGTTGCTTAATTCAAATCTAATGTGCTTAGGTGGAGGAGGAATAGACCCTACTTAAGAGAAGATCTAACATAATTAAGCGGAGTTGATCGAACGCCTAGAGATAGGGTTACGAGATTTTGTCGGATTAGGGTGATACCTAATATGGGAGTCCATTGATCGATTTACTGCTGTCATAGGGGGTTATTATAAGCGAACGAGAGTTCCACTAATTAACCTAGGGTTAGACATTATTCGCTTCGAGAGAGGGTTTAATATTGGTTAGGGAGTCTCACGGATCAAGCTAAGTAAAATAAATCATATAATTAAAAGGTTAGATAATAAGAGAAGTGTAGGTGGATTCTTCCTGAGGGTATCATCTAAATCAACTAAGTTTTTCCTCAAGGTTATTTTCCAATTCGTCTTCTTATCTTTGTGTCCTGAGTTTAGCTGTTGTCTATTTAGTTAAAAAGTAATCATCATTCTAACTTTAAGGCTAAATAATAAAAAGAAAGTGACTATTAATACTTTTAGTTCCTTTGGGTTCGATAACCGGTCTTGCCTAAGCTATACTACTGTTCGATAGGTACACTTGCCTTAATATCGTTGTTAGAGTTAGTCTCCAGGTTTGATCATTCTTTTATAAATATTTAAAGCTCTGCTTTTACAGCGATCAGTTCTTCACTTAACAATGCCTGTTGAACCATTCGGAATTAAAAAAGGATATACGGATAGTCGAAAGCTCGTACAATGCCAATGTCCCAGACGTGGTCTTACATGTAATCACATATCGATGCCACTGTCCCAAACAGGGTCTTACACGTAAACATAAGTCGATGCCGACGTCGCAGACGTGGTCTTACACGATACACATATCGGATATCCTATGTCATGACATATGTATCATAACTATTCCTAGGGTTCAAACGGGGCTTTTGGGCATCGAATTTCAATCGAATCAAACTCGGAACATAGTCAATTCTCGATATCACATTCGGCTAAGGCATAATTTTAATCAAATAGTTCAAGTTATCACATAGAAATATATATTCACAGATATAACAACATTTAAATGCTTATTAACTTACCTTGGACGTCAATGGTGGATAAAATCGACTAATCGACTACTTTCGTTTTTCCCCGGTCCAAATTCGATTTCTTTGGTTCCTGATCTAAACATATTCAAATTAAGCTTATTTAAACACCATTCTGTTCAATTTAGTCTAAAAAACACATAAATGGGCAAACTATCATTTTGCCCCTGACATTTCACACTTTTTACAATTTAGTCCCTATTGCACAAAACACAAAATACACAAAATTTCACATTACCCATGCTTGGCCGAATATTACCTATGTTCATATAAGTCTATACATTTCATTTATTTAACATTTTAGTCCCTCAAAAATTTATTTTTGCAATTTAGTCCAAATTACTCAAATTCATCAAAAATTCAAAGACAAAACATGTTAATTTAACACATATATTTCATATTTCATCATCAAACAACACAAACAACAAGCTCTCATCAATGGCTCAACTCAAAATATTCATCAAAATCAATAATTCAAGCATGGGTTTTGAAGTATTCAAAGCAACGATCTCAAAAACATAGAAATTATCAAAAATCGAACAAAAACTAACCTTGAATCAAGCCAAAATAGGTGACAAAATTTTGAAGAACATGAAAGCTTTCTTCTTTGCAATATTCGGCCACTTAAAAGATGATAATGGCTAATTTTTTATGTTTTGTTTTATTATATTATCATTAATTTAACAAATTACTAATTTAACCTTTATAATATTACTATATAAAACACATTAATATGGTTATAAATGTCCTTATGCCGTCCACTATAACTAAAAAAGGGCTATTTTCCTTTTAAAGACTTTACATTAAAAAGACATTAGCAAATTAGCATTTACACATTAATTAGCAAATTTCACATTTTACGCAATTAAGTCCTTTTATTTAATCGGACACTTAAATGACGAAATTAAGACACGAAAATTTAACACAAACAAATTCACACATAATAAACACTGAAAAAAAATTAAAATATTTTCAGACTCGAATTTGTTGTCCTAAAACCACTATTCTGATTAGGGTCAAAATCGGGCTGTTACAAAGGTGGGAATTAACCCAAAACTGGTATGGCCTATCCGTGAACATCGTCATCCCAAGTCGATCTGGACTATGAGGTTAGAAGATAAGTGGTCCCTACCGACTTGTTATTTGAGTGGAAGATCGAAAGATCCTGTTAGGATAACGACTAGCTGATTGACAAGGAACCCAAAGCGATAATTGATGGGGATTATCGAAGCGAGCTGATCACTCATACTCAAATTTGATTAATTCTACTTTTTCATCTCTTGATTTTATTTCTCTCTTTATTATATTTTATTATGCCTTAAAAATTCCTTTTATTATGCTTTAGTACTATAAATGATTTAGAGTACTAATTAGATCTTTTAGTGTCTAGGTTAAAATCGATCTAGCACTAGCCTCCCTTGACTACGATCCTCAGAGTACTCATCTACTCTGTTGTAACTATATTACAGCAGGAGCCATTTACTTATGGATATCGCCTCATTGTTATATATTTTACTATAGTATCCACACTCTAGATGTTATTACGTCTAAAGGTGGTCAAGTTGTTGGTGCCATTGCCGGGGAGGCAATGTCACTAGTTTGATTTTAATTTTTGCACTTCAAAAAGAATAATTAGGAAATTTTTACGTTATAGATATGATCTTTAAGTTATTCAACTAACTAACGTCACTATTATTTATATGTTTTTCTTAGAAGCCTTTAGTACACTCTCTAAATTAGAACTACAGTCGTAGTATGTAAAGGAGACTGGTCAATGGGAGAAAGGATAATTTTGATTATATTTGGACAGACGAAGACATTGATTATAGTGCCAATATTTAAGAGGATGGGGTCTATGAGGACTGGGAGATACAAGAGAACCAACGATTACTAATGCTTGAATTAAGTCAACTTCGAGGAGAAATCTCAACTTTTTCCCTAGATGATAACAACCATATTAGTATACCTTCAGAAAGGCATTAAGATGTGTCAAGTCTAGAATTGAGAAAAGGAGAGAATGCCACTAGAGACGCTTATGAGGGAAGGGAACTCCTATACTACTATCCATCTCAGTAGATAAAAGAATATCCAGATAAATTTAACGAAACAACAACAAGAGAAGGTATAGAGCTAGTTGGGGAAATGGCCAGTGAATAGAAGAATTGGATAGGCGTGGAACTCATCATCCCATCAACTTCTAGTTCTTCCAATAAAGCCAAAACACAAGAACAATATAACATAGCCTGACCAATAGAAACAATGATATTCATGGATGACTCAGTGGGAGAATGTCTGTCAATTCAGGAATTCACAAAGCAAAATAGAGAGAAACCAACAGTTCCAGCTGATATGCCTGAATTGACTACCCTCTGCATATCCTTAGTCCTAATCCAAGCACCTTAGAAATTTAATAATCTAGGAATTTCCAGATGCTAAAAATCGAAAAATAGATATTGACAGGACTTATGATCACATAGTAGGCCTCAATCAAGCTGGACAACTGATAAGCAAAGGCATTGAGCTGCAGGTACCACGAGATACTCGATCCTCACAAGAGAATTATCTGCTAAAAAAAGGACGAATTCAAAAACCCTTAGAGTCAGAATCCAAGTGACGTAGCGTGAATTTCTTTGGCAATCATCACCTCAAAAAGTACTTCTGAAAAGTCATTCCTGCTCGATGAGATGAACAAGAACATAATGAGCAACAAGTATGAACTACCATTCTCAACGTCCTTACAAAGCAAGAAAGTTAAGCAAAAACTAAATTGGTTGCATGGTTACTTGGTACTATAAATAACTAATAGTTATGATTTGCAAAAAGATTTGTCGGTGGTGGTTAAGGCTAGCCGAAAAGGCAAGTTCAGAGAGAGAGAGATAGTCGCAGATAAATAGAACGACACAATGGGTGTTGGACCAATATAGACAGAGATAATTTTCAATGTGCACCTTTGTGTATATTGACTGAGCTTTCGGATGAGTCCGGGAGCAAGACCTAACGTTTTTACGTAAAAGCTCTTAGTAACTGTACAAAATTGTATATTTCACTAAC
Organism: Gossypium australe; assembly: GCA_005393395.2. Taxonomy (NCBI): domain Eukaryota; kingdom Viridiplantae; phylum Streptophyta; class Magnoliopsida; order Malvales; family Malvaceae; genus Gossypium; species Gossypium australe. Next base: position 104,948,115 of record CM016621.1, on the reverse strand, counting down.
CAATTAATTAACATATTACAAGAGTATCAAAGACAGGGATAACAGGCACTTGACGCACTTTGAAGATAAAAAATTTGGGAAACAGGGTCAACATTGCAACACGGACACTTCGTGATGCAACACCATGGTCAGTAGCAAAGAATTACAAAAAACATATTGACGTCCCAATACCATTGCCTTTTGTCACGGCATTGTGAATAGTTTCCTAAAATTTCAAACTTGTAAGGTGTGTTGCGACATCAAACCCAGGTGTTACAACATAAGCAATCTTCTAGGGATGTCACGAAAAGAAACCCTTATGTTAAGACATCGTTGCAATTTTCTGCAAGGTCAACCTAACCCAACTTCACAACCTGACTTTTTAACCTTAAAAATATCTAAATTTTGACCTCAAAACACTATTTTTAGCCATAAAAACACACTACTAATATAGCCTAACCTAATTTTAACATCCAAACTCTTTTGAAACCTCTCATTTCAGAACCCATTTTTACAAAAAATCTAGGTTTTTAATCCTTCACCCCCAATTCTAAAAACCACATTTGAGGAAGCCGTGATCAATAGATCAAAAAGGAAGCACATATGAGTTCAATATAAACATACATTTCATAAACAAATTATCAATTTAAATCCCATTCAATCATACTATATCATTGTGTCCCTTAAACGAGCCTATGAGGCCTTAAACATGCATTAGAAGTGGATCGGGACTAAACCGATAACTCGAAAAGCTTTTCCACACTTACAAAATTTTTTTCTCAAAACAAGGGACACATGCCAGTGTGGCCAAGCAGTGTGTCTCACACGGCCACAAGACACGCTTATGCCACAGGCCGTGTGAACACAGGAGGTAGATACTGACTTGGGTCACACGCCCGTGTGTCTAGCCCGTGTGCCTTTCGAAGTGGCCAGACACGCCCGTGTGCCAGGTCGTGCCAAACCTGTACGGTATACTAAGTTATGCAACACGGCGAAGTCACAAGCCCATGTGCTAGGCCGTGTGCCATTTAGGGGGTATACTGACTTGTGCCACATGGCCGATCACACGCCCGTATGTGATATCGTGTGGGGCATACTGACTTTATTTCAAGTTCAATACCAGGGGACACGTGGCCATGTATCATGACTGTGTGTCACACACGGCTGAGACACACGACCGTGTCTCTGCCTGTGTGGACAAAAATAGGCTATTTACCAAGTCAATTTGCCACCCATTTTACACATACCTACACAAGCACAAATGGTACCAATTCAAGGCACTAATATACATCCAAATACCATCAATACAATTTAAAAATATGCTACAATTTTCCATCTTGTAACACCCCTTACCCGTATCCTTCGCCGGAGTAGGGTACAAGGCATTACCGGACTTAATCACATATTACTGATCATTTCTGAGTCACAAATTTCCATTCAAATTTAAAACTTTTCATTCATAATCATATTGTCCCTTATACGGGCCTAGAGACCCGAAACATATTTTGGGAGTGGTTCGAGACTAAACCGAGAACTTTGAAATACTTAAAAAATTTTACCACAAAACAGGACCACACGCCCGTATGGCTTGAGACACGCCCGTGTCCTCGGCCCGTGTAACTCTCTGTTTATGATGACATCAACCATTTAGGGTCGCACGGCTAAGTCACACGCCCGTGTGCTAGGCCGTGTGGCCATCCGTGTGGATGAAAGTTAGGCTATTTAACAAGCCTTTTTCCATCCAAAAACTCTTGGACACTTATACCAAGTTTATCAACACAGACATGGCATTTTTTTTTAGGCACCCCAATAACCACATCATGGCATTCACACACCATTTAAAAATCACATTCATCATGCACCACCACACACACACTTAACTAATCATAGCATATAACTTACTCAACCATTCACATTTAGTATTTTCCACACATAATTATCACAGATTCACTCATCCAACCCAAACAAGCATGCATATCCATGTAATGCTTCATCATAGACTTATAACATAACAAATATTGGTCGCATCAAATAGCCTTATACAATAATGACCATCAAATAGCATAGGCCAACATTCTAGGTCAACTCATAATAAATATACACACATAATCAAGTCCCTATACATGCCATAGACTTAAAAATACTTGAAGATCATTGATACAATTCCAATCAATAACTTGATAGTGTGATAGAATCTCTGATGACCTCCAACTCTAGCTAGCATCTATGACACGATAGGAAAAAAAAAGGAATGGGTGTAAGCTATATAGCTTAGTAAGTTAGCATGTAAATAATAAGCAATTAATTAATATGCTTTTACCAATCCTCACAATATGTTCTCAAGATAATGCAATCATAATTGCATATAATTCATGTCTACTCGAGTTACAGTCACTAAACTATTTATATCTTTAGCTAGGAACTCCAAATTAAGATCCGCTAATTTTTACTGAAACTAGACACACATATCTTCTTACCATAAAAGTTTCAAAATTTTTGGTTTAGCCAATAAGTACATTTTATTCATTAAAGTCTCCCCTATTCTGCTGTCTGACAGTTTCGACCCTTCTTCACTAAAAATTAATTATCTCTTCGTAAGGGATTCGAATGATGTTCCCGTTTATTTCTATTTAAGTTGGACTCATTAAAAAAATTTAAGCATATAAATTATAAACCATATTATTTTTATACAATTTTTAGTGATTTTCCAAAGTCAGAACAGGGGATTCCGAAATCATTCTGACCCTGTCTCACAAAAATTCAAATATATCAGAATAAGAGATTGTTTGTCTTACACCGTTTCTTTTATGCGAAAATAGACTCAATGAGATTTAATTTCATATCTTATTCAACCTCTATTTTGATTTACAACATTTTTGGTGATTTTTCAAAGTCACACAACTACTACTGTCCATAATTGTTTTATTGCTAATTTTACTCTTTCATGTTTTCTTTGTATTAATTCTCATTTACACACATATAACACTAAAGTATATCCATAGTTAGCCATGCCAATATCTAGTCATCATCAAATATTTACAAGTCTTCATTGTAACACTTACTCCATATCAACCTTACCAAAGTTCGATCACATATCGAGCACATTGCTCATGAATATATATACACATGTACCTGCACTTATTCATCACATAATCACATTCAACTACACCTAGTCATTTTCCCGTTGAACACATCAGAAGTTTGCACATAAGTGCCACACTTGTAGCCAAAGCTACTTCACCTCACTTTTCACATAGTGGCTCGTTCTCAGGCTATTCACTTTCACAGGTATGCTCACACAAGTTGTCGGTCATTTGTTACTACTCAATGCTGCTCACACAAGCTATCAGGTATCCGCAACACATGCCGATATACCCAGCCACTGGTAGAACATTAAGACCAGCACCTGGACTCACTTAGTTACAATTTCACATAAATTTCACATAGGTCACTAGTGACATGTCAATTGTATCCTATTCTATTCCTAAGGTTCAACCAGGAAATTTCTCCCAGTGAAACACCCCACACCCAGCCCACGAGTCTTGACCGGATCTGGTATGTTCCTCATAGAAAACCGGTTCAAAATTCGTTGATTACTTTGGAAAACTATGTGTTTTGAAAGAAAAATTATTACTGGGTTGGGCTTGTATTGAAAACAAGTTTGTTTTATATTGAAAACCCATTTATTTCAGGTGACACAATATTTAGAGTTTATTTTAAATTAAATTGAATTAATCTTTAATAATTAAAATTCCGTAACATAGTAAATAAAACAGAAATGAAATAATTCCCTATGGCCTTATTACATCAATATTCCCAAAATCAAAATTTAAAATACTTAAAATAAAATAAAAGTCCAAATCGTAACTTTTCTTGCTGTGCATGGCCATCCCTAAGCTTCTGCCGAACCTAGTCCATTACTGTTCGTCACCTGAAAATAGTCCCACAACGAGGTGAGTCAACAGACTCAATGTGTACACAACACTAAGTCCAAATAAATTTAGGCATAACATACATATCATATTCATAATAATAATTTTCGATAGTGATGCAACCCAAAACCTAGTTAACCATCCGCTACACTACCCCCGTACCAAGCTGCACACCGTAGGGACTAATAAGTCAACCCTCCATCCGCTACACTCCATCGAAGGCAGTCGCTGCAGCCGACGTGCTCATCGCCCTTATAGTCTCGTGGTCTTAGGCCACCACGTTCAGATATTGTGGTCTTAGGTCACCACATTCAAATATTGCGGTCTTAGGTCACCGCATTCAGATAGCGTGGTCTTAGGTCACCACATTCACTTCCCCTTTTCAATAACCCATATGCCCCATATCATAGATATTATGCATTAACATGCCAAATTTCACATTCTTATCTTTATTCACATGTTACATATAACATATTTCATAATCCTAATAGGAGTAGGAAACGTACCTGAGTACTTTTGTACCATTACATGGTACTTAGCCATATTCCTATTCTTATAATCAAGCACATACTAATTATAGCCATAAATTTTATTAAGAAGAAGTGTGGGTACACACCTGATTCGCTTAGCAGTTCACTTAAATCCCGAAAAGCTTGATCTACGCTTTAGATCTTCAATGCCTATATTCGGCCATCCATAATATGTTAGTAAAGAGCCTATTTGGCTATAAAACCAAACCCTAATAGGATTTGTACATTTAAAACCTACCTTGTTGCCGATTGGAACACCAACAAATCCCGAAATCTTTACTTAATTCCTCCTTGTATTCGGCCAAGCATGGAATTGACAAAGGGGTTAGTTTTCGGCTTTTTAAACGATTATCAAATAGATCTAGATATCAAATCAGGCCTTGGCCAAACATATCTATGTGCTTACCTTCCAAATCTTAAATCCCGAAACCTTGTGTACCACTGTCGACTGTCCCTATACATCCATAGTTAGATTCGGCCCTTCACACAAAAATCTATTAGAATGGCCTATGGCCTAATACATGCCTTACCTTTAATCTTAGAAATCCCGAAACCTTCCTTCTTGTAGTCGACAGTCACAGAATCCCGAAGCTTTCATTCAAAGTTTTGGCCAACAAGTATATGGCATTAGAATCTTGGCTTTTGATTTGGAAAAAAAGAAAATAATATCAATAGATCCTTACCCTTTCTTGAAGAAGTCGACAGCCTCTATGCTTGGAGCCCCTCAAAGATTCGGCTTTTGGATGGATTGGAAAGAAAAGGAATAGGAAGAAGAGAAAGGTGAAGATATTGGCTTGCTTTGCTAGAGTTTTCGGTTTTGACAAAGTAGCAGAGAAGAGAGGATTTTGCTAGGGAAAAATTCGGCAGAGAGAGGAGAATTGCTTAAGGAATTTCGGCAAAGGAAAAAGTGAATGGATGAATAGCCTCTTTTCCTCTAGTAGCCGTAATTACAAGCTAGAGTCCCTTACTTGGCCACCACTCTTCTATGTTGATAGCATTTATCCCTTGATTTATCACTTACTCAAATTAAAAGAATTTAATCCAACAATTATCTCTTGAAAATAATGATAATACATCCCTTATTATCTCCTTGAAAATAATCTAAAATAAATCTATTACTTATCTCCTATTTAGCCGAAGTTTAAAGAGAATAAAACTCCTCTTTTAAAAGCCTTGTAGCCGTCCATCTCTCTGCTCCTTGTAGCAAAAATAAAAACTTTATTTTGCTCCCTAAGTGACTCGAACTCAGGCCCACTTGCATAGCTTGTGGCGTCACTTACCTAGGCCTTAAGTGATATCTTCAGGCCACTTTTCCAAGCCTGTTTGTGTGTCATATTTCACATACATTTTCTCTTAAGGCCACCTTGTCTTAGTTTCCCCTTTTTAAACTTTAAAACTCGACATTTCTAAGACATTTCCTTTCATTTCCAAGTTTCCAAAAACGTTCGTTTCCCTCCTTTAACCTAGCATTTCCTTACATTTCCAAGTTTCCATAAATGTTCACTTTCCTCTTTTAACTTATCATTTCCGTACATTTTCAGGTTTCCAAAAATGTTCAAAACATATTCATAACACATAAGACATGTCATTTCTTACAATTAAACCGTAAATGCATAAGCCCTTTTCAGGATGTTACAGTTCTACCCCCTTAAAATAATTTCGTCCTCGAAATTTCCTAGCTAAATAATTGAGGGTATTGTTGTTGCATTGCCTCTTCTGGCTCCCACGAAGCTTCTTTCGAACCATGATTGTGCCATAACACTTTGACTAGAGGAACTGACTTCCTCCGTAGCACTTTCACATCACATTACAATATCTGAATCGGCTCTTCCTCGTAGGATAAGTCTGGCCTTAGCTCCACTTCTTCAACTGGTACCACATGAGATGGATCCGATCGGTAACGACGTAGCATGGATACGTGGAATACGTCGTGCATCTGCTGCAACTCCGGTGGTAACTCTAACTGGTATGCCACTGGTCCAACTCGCTTCAGTACTCGATAGGGCCCTATAAACCTTGGGCTTAACTTCCCTTTGTGACCAAACCTCATTACCTTCTTCCAAGGCGAGACTTTCAGAAACACTTGGTCTCCCACTTCAAAATCTATTTCCTTCTGCTTAAGGTCGGCGTACGACTTCTGCCTATCAGAGGCTTCCTTTAACCGTGCCCTGATTATCTCAACCTTTTCTTCAGTTTCTGCCACTAACTCTGGACCCAAAACTCGACGTTCTCCTAACTTAGTCCAACAAGTAGGAGTTCGACACTTCCGACCATACAACGCCTCATATGGTGCCATCCGGATACTAGCCTGATAGCTGTTATTGTAGGCGAACTCTGCTAAAGGCAAATAGTCTTCCCAACTTCCTCGGAAATCCATCACACAGCCTCTCAACATATCCTCCAACACTTGTATAACCCGTTTAGACTGCCCGTCTTATTGTGGATGAAAAGCCGTAGTGAAGTCCAACTTAGTGCCTAAAGCTTGATGAAGTGCCCTCCAAAATCGAGACGTAAACCTTGGGTCTCTATCGGAGATGATCGATATCGGTACTCCATGTAACCTCACAATTTCCGCTACATATAATTTGGCCAACTTCTGAAGAGAATAGTCAACTCTTACCGGAATGAAGTGCGCGGACTTGGTCAGACGATCCACTATTACCCATACCGAGTCCTTCTTAGTAGGCGTAAGGGGAAGCCCACTGACGAAGTCCATGGTAATTCTTTCCCACTTCCACTGCGGAACCTCGATTGGCTGAAGCAATCCCGATGGAACTTGGTGTTCATCCTTAACTTGCTGACACGTCAGACATTTTCCCACAAATTCAGTAACTTCCCGTTTAAGATTAGGCCACCAAAACTGTTCCCTTAGATCTCTGTACAGCTTACTGCCCCTAGGATGCATATCATAAGGGCTACTATGTGCCTCCCGAAGAATCCTTTGTCTTAACTTTTCGTCCCTCGGCATACAGACTTTTCCTTTGTAGCACAATACTCCTTCAACATTAACGCCATAATCCTCTAACTCTTCGTTCTGTACTTGCTGTAACTTAGCACTTAGGTCCTTATCAGCCAATTGTCCCTCTTTCACCTCATGGAGCCATGTGGGCTTGACTTGCAACTCTGCCAACAGGCTTCCATCATCATACAAACTCAAGTGTGCGAACATAGCCCTTAGATCCGACACAACCTTCCGACTTAGGGCATCAGCTACCACATTCGCCTTGCCCGGGTGGTACTCTATCGAGCAATCATAATCCTTCAATAACTCCACCCACCTTCGCTGCCTCAAGTTCAACTCCTTCTGAGTCAACAGATACTTAAGGCTTTTGTGGTCTGTGTAGATTATCGACCTTTCCCCATAAAGGTAGTGCCTCCAAACCTTAAGAGCGAAAACTACTGCTGCCAATTCCAAGTCATGAGTTGGGTAGTTGACCTCATGCGGCCTTAACTGTCGAGACGCATAAGCGACTACTTTTCTTTCTTGCATTAGCACACAGCCTAATCCCGTGTAAGAAGCGCCACAGTATACCACAAAATCCTTCCCTGCCTCCGGCTGAATTAACACTGGAGCTTCCGTCAACACTTTCTTAAGTTTTTCAAAGCTCTCCTGTTGCTTCTTAGTTCATTCAAAGGGTACTTCCTTCCTTAGCAACTTTGTCAAAGGCGCGGCTATTGACGAGAACCCTTCCACGAACCTTCTGTAATAGCCTGCCAAACCTAAGAAACTTCAGATCTCAGCCACGGACCTAGGTGGTTTACAACCCAACACCACTTTGATCTTCCTAGGGTCCACTCTTATTCCCTCTGCGGATACCACGTGCCCTAAGAATGCCACCTCCTTAAGCCAAAATTCACACTTGCTGAATTTGGCATAGAGCTTCTTCTCCCTTAACACTTGCAACATAGCTCGGAGATGCTCATCATGCTCCTCCTCCGACTTCGAATACACCAGGATGTCATCGATAAACACGACAACGAACCTATCTAAATAGGGTTGAAAAACTCGATTCATCATATCCATGAACGCGGCTGGGGCGTTCGTCAACCCAAACGGCATCACTACAAACTCAAAATGGCCGTATCTTGTCCTAAAAGCTGTCTTATGGATATCTGCCTCCTTCACCTTCAACTGATGATATCCTGACCTTAGGTCTATCTTCGAGAATACCGCGGCCCCCTTCAACTGATCGAACAAGTCATGGATCCTTGGCAAAGGATACTTGTTCTTAATGGTCAGCTTATTTAACTGACGATAGTCTATGCACATACGCATAGTTCCGTCCTTCTTCTTCACGAACAAAACCGGTGCTCCCCATGGAGACACACTGGGTCGAATGAACCCACGATCCAGTAATTCTTGGATCTGAGCCTTGAGCTCAACCAACTCCTTTAGTGCCATTCTGTACGAAGCGATTGACACAGGAGCTGTTCCCGGCAGCAAGTCTATTCCAAATTCCACCTCCCTATCTGGGGGTATTCCTGGTAATTCCTCCGGAAACACATCTTCGAAATCCCTTACAGTTCTAACTCCACTGACACCTTCTTCCTTTCCACCCAACGCACTTACGAAGGCTAAGAACGCCTTGCACCCTTTCCTAACCATTTTCTCAGCCTTCAATGCCGTAACTACGTTAGACAGGTAGTTTCTTCTTTCTCCGAACATTACCACTACTTCATCCTCCGGGGTCCTTAGTTCCATTCATTTAGCCGCACAATCTAACACGGCTCGGTGCTCTACTAGCCAGTCCATTCCAAGTATAAGTTCAAACTCCCCAAAGGGTAGTTCCATTAAGTCAGCCCGAAAGTTCACTCCCTGAATCTCTAGGGGTACATTCCGAAAGATCTTATCCACCACTACAGTTTGACCTAATGGGCTTACTACCGTCATCTGCCTATCAGAAAGTTCAGAGTCTAAGCCTAGTGTTTCCACTACCCTACATGCAACATAAGAATGGGTCGAACCCACATCAATCAGAGTAAAATAGTGCTTGCCATAAATAAAGAACGTACCGGTTATAAAATCCGGCGCGTCTCCTTCCTCCCTCCGGCGAACCACATAAACCAAACCTGGCTGCCTCGCCTTAGCATTAGCAGCAGATCTGCCCTGTGTTCCACGTCCTCTGCCGGCACCATTACCTCTGTTATTCGAACCACGACCTCGTTGAGGCTGCTGTCCCCCTCTACTAGCCGGTTTAACATTCTGAGCTGCTGGTCGACTTTCATCTGGTATCTTAGGACAATCCTTGATATATGGTCCTTGGACCCACACCTAAAGCATCCTCCCGTCTTCTTCCAGCACTCTCCTAAGTGCTTCTTTCCACACAGATCACAAGAACAATACTGCCCTCCTGTACCAACTTGCTGACCTCGCGGCCCATCCACTCTAGGCCTCTTTTGAAACTTCCCAGACGATCCAAGACCTTTTTTTGGCCTATTCTGATCCGTGGTCTGCTTGGTAGAATCCTTAATTCCCTCGGCTACCTTGGCCTTTTCTACTAAAGCAGAAAACTCTCGCTCCTGATGCGGTGCTATCAACAATCTCAGATCATCCCTTAGTCTGTCCTCAAAACGGACACAACGCTCATGCTCAGTTGCCACTACTCCTCGAGCATACCGGCTTAACCTCAGAAATTCAGCTTCATATTCCGCAACGGACTTCTTCCCTTGAACCAGTCCCAAAAATGCTTTCCTTTGCCCATCAGTATACCTGGTTCCAACATACTTCTTTTGATACGCTTCCTTAACATACTCCCAGGTCAGATCCTCAGCCGTGGCACCATCCCGAACAGTTAACCACCATTGATACGCTTCATCGCGTAACAGTGCCACCATTCCTTTCAACTTCTCCTCACGGGTCAGATCGAGCTCATCCATAATACGCTCGGTTGCTTCCAACCAGTACTCAGCTGTACTGGGTGCTACACCAGATACTCCACGAAACATTTCAACTCCATTAGCTCGGAGCCGCTCAGGTACAGATTTCCGAGTTCCTGAATTCCCTCCTGCACCAGCCACCAACTCAAGAACTCGCAGCACAGCCTGCGATACGGCATCATCCCCCGTCTGAGCCCGCTGCTCAACACCAACAGCTGGGGGTGGTGGTGGCGGTGGTACCTCATTATCAGAGCCTTGACCCGATCTAACGGGTTCCGACACAGTTATTCTTCCTCTATCGCGTCCACGGCGGCCACGTCCTCTAGAACTCATTTCTATCGTTGCAATCTGAGTAAAAAGTTTTAAGAATTAGTCCTTGTTTCACTTATTACCCGCGAAGAAGTTTTATGAAAAGAGTTTTAGGAATGGTTCTTTCGTATTCATACATGCACACAGTCATTCATACATCCATCAATCAATTATGAACTTTCGTTCATTCAAAGAAACGTTGTAGTTTTCATTGTTGTTGTTTTCTCACTACCTAGGGGTATTTTCGTAATTTGTCCTATAGGGGTATTTTCGTAATTTTTCAGAAGAAAAAGTTCCTTGGTGTTTTTGTCAAAAGTATTGTGAAATTTTTAAATTCCCGGGGTATTTTGGAAAATTTTTTCTGAAATCCGGGGGTATTTCGGTAATTTTGGAGCTCGGGGGTATTTTGGTAATAAACCAGGGTAAATTTGTAAAGTTTAATATTTTCGGGGTATTTTCAAATTTTGCAAAACTTTGAGAGTTCTTTTTGAGAATTGCACTTTCCAAAACGGTAATGTTGCAAAAAATTTTGGAAATCAGGGTCATTTTGGTAATTTTGTAAGTTAGGGGCAATTTTGTAATTTTCCAAAATCAAGGTATTTTGATATTTTGCAAATTAGGGTTTTTGGAACCTTTATAAAATAATGAAATTTTGGTAAAACTGTTGGGTAGTTGGACATTTATAAACCAAGGGCATTTTTGTAATTTTACCATTAGGGGTATTTTTGTAATTTCATAAATCAAAAATTTTTTGGAAATATTTTTTTTTTTCAAAACAATTTTATCAGTTCAAAAGAGTGGTTTGTTGAATTTTTAAAACTAGGGTTTCCATAAAAACACGGCTAGTTCCCTTTCGGGTTTTAGTTAGTGTGTTTAGCCTATAACCGAGTCCTCTTGGTCAGGGTGAACCAAAGCTACGCACTTGGTAGGATTCGAATGGAGAGAAGGTGAGTCACACGGACTGCTTAAGTACCAAGCTCCCACTGAAACCATTCCTAGACATGCGCACAGAGGTTGCCACACCCAGTGAGTCCTCTTGGTTAGGGTGAACCGAAGCTACGCACCAGGTAAGATTCCAGCGAAGAGGAGGTGAGTCACTAGGACTGCTTAAATACCAGGCTCTTCCGGATCCAATCCTAGACATGCGCACAGGGGTTACCACACCCTAACTTGGTGGCTTAGCCATAGGTTTGTTTAAGTAAGTATTAAATCTTATGTATTTGTTGGGGTACACTAGTCCTAGGGTTCACATACTTATCATACTAATCTACGTTCCATTCCACTTCTACCCTTCTACAGATCACAATATAAATCAAACAAAGGTTAGGGGTACTTACCTGGTGGACTTCGGGTTGGAGACTTAGGTGCCATGCCAGAAAACCTACTTATTTTTAAAATATTTCCATAACAACTCATTTGGGCTCGATCTGAAAATGTTTTGGGCCTTAAACCACAGGCCGAGAGTTTAAAACTGGGCTCTGATACCAAATTGAAACACCCCACACCCGGCCCACGAGTCTTGACCGGATCTGGTATGTTCCTCGAAGAAAACCGGTTCAAAATTCGTTGATTACTTTGGAAAACTATGTGTTTTGAAAGAAAAATTATTATTGGGTTGGGCTTGTATTGAAAACAAGTTTGTTTTATATTGAAAACCCATTTATTTCAGGTGACACAATATTTAGAGTTTATTTTAAATTAAATTGAATTAATCTTTAATAATTAAAATTTCGTAACATAGTAAATAAAACAGAAATGAAATAATTCCCTATGGCCTTATTACATCAATATTCCCAAAATTAAAATTTAAAATACTTAAAATAAAATAAAAGTCCAAATCGTAAATTTTCTTTCTGTGCATGGCCATCCCTAAGCTTCTGCCGAACCCGGTCCATTACTGTTCGTCACCTAAAAATAGTCCCACAACGGGGTGAGTCAACAGACTCAATGTGTACACAACACTAAGTCCAAATAAATTTAGGCATAACATACATATCATATTCATAATAATAATTTTCGATAATGATGCAACCCAAAACCCAAACCTAGTTAACCATCCGCTACACTACCCCCGTACCAACCTGCACACCATGGGGACTAATAAGTCGACCCTCTATCCGCTACACTCCATCGAAGGCAGTCGCTGCAGTCGACGTGCTCATCGCCCTTATAGTCTCGTGGTCTTAAGTCACCACGTTTAGATATTGTGGTCTTAGGTCACCACATTCAGATATCGAGGTCTTAGGTCACCGCATTCAGATAGCGTGGTCTTAGGTCACCACATTCACTTCCCCTTTTCAATAACCCATATGCCCCATATCATAGATATTATGCATTAACATGCCAAATTTCACATTCTTATCTTTATTCACATGTTACATATAACATATTTCATAATCCTAATAGGAGTAGGAAACGTACCTGAGTACTTTTGTACCATTACATGGTACTTAGCCATATTCACATTCTTATAATCAAGCACATACTAATTATAGCCATAAATTTTATTAAGAAGAAGTGTGGGTACACACGCTTTAGATCTTGAATGCCTATATTCGGCCATCCATAATATGTTAGTAAAGAGCCTATTTGGCTATAAAACCAAACCCTAAGAGGATTTGTACATTTAAAACCTACCTTGTTGCTGATTGGAACACCAACAAATCCCGAAATCTTTACTTAATTCCTCCTTGTATTCGGCCAAGCATGGAATTGACAAAGGGGTTAGTTTTCGGCTTTTTAAACGATTATCAAATAGATCTGGATATCATATCAGGCCTTGGCCGAACATATCTATGTGCTTACCTTCGAAATCTTAAATCCCGAAACCTTGTGTACCACTGTCGACTGTCCCTATACATCCATAGTTAGATTCGGCCCTTCACACAAAAATCTATTAGAATGGCCTATGGCCGAATACATGCCTTACTTTTAATCTTAGAAATCCCGAAACCTTCCTTCTTGTAGTCGACAGTCACAGAATCCCGAAGCTTTTCTTCAAAGTTTCGGCCAACAAGTATATGGCATTAGAATCTTGGCTTTTGATTTGGAAAAAAAGAAAATAATATCAATAGATCCTTACCCTTTCTTGAAGAAGTCGACAGCCTCTATGCTTGGAGCCCCTCAAAGATTCGGCTTTTGGATGGATTGGAAAGAAAAGGAATAGGAAGAAGAGAAAGGTGAAGAAATTGGCTTGCTTTGCTAGAGTTTTCGGTTTTGACAAAATAGCAGAGAAGAGAGGATTTTGCTAGGGAAAAATTCGGCAGAGAGAGGAGAATTGCTTAAGGAATTTCGGCAAAGGAAAAAGTAAATGGATGAATAGCCTCTTTTCCTCTAGTAGCCGTAATTACTAGCTAGAGTCCCTTACTTGGCCACCACTCTTCTATGTTGATAGCTTTTATCCCTTGATTTATCACTTACTCAAATTAAAAGAATTTAATCCAATAATTATCTCTTGAAAATAATGATAATACATCCCTTATTATCTCCTTGAAAATAATCTTAAATAAATCTATTACTTATCTCCTATTTAGCCGAAATTTAAAGAGAATAAAACTCCTCTTTTAAAAGCCTTGTAGCCGTCCATCTCTCTGCTCCTTGTAGCAAAGATAAAAACTTTATTTTGCTCCCTAAGTGACTCGAACTCAGGCCCACTTGCATAGCTTGTGGCGTCACTTACCTAGGCCTTAAGGGATATCTTCAGGGCACTTTTCCAAGCCTGTTTGTGTGTCATATTTCACATACATTTTCTCTTAAGGCCACCTTGTCTTAGTTTCCCCTTTTTAAACTTTAAAACTCGACATTTCTAAGACATTTCCTTTCATTTCCAAGTTTCCAAAAACGTTCGTTTCCCTCCTTTAACCTAGCATTTCCTTACATTTCCAATTTTCCAGAAATGTTCACTTTCCTCTTTTAACTTATCATTTCCATATATTTTCAGGTTTCCAAAAATGTTCAAAACATATTCATAACACATAAGACATGTCATTTCTTACAATTAAACCGTAAATGCATAGGCCCTTTTCAAGATGTTACACCCAGCCTAGACGTTACGACTGGATCTGGCATGTCACATGAAAGAAATGTCTAAAAAACTGTGCGTTCGTTAAAAAGTTCGTATTCTTTTTGAAACTTCGCATTTGTGGTTTGTTTATAAAAGCCGATTCATTTAATGCCCATTTTACAAAGTTGTTATTAATTTGAATAAAATTGTATTTGTTGTGAAAAATCGAGTTTAAGCAAATTTGAATAAGAAACGGTTTATTCTAATTTTAGGAAAATCCCATATTGATCATTTAATAATAAGCAGTAACCAAATTTGAAAGCTAAAACCAAATAAAATACCAAAGGCCGGATTACATAACAAAAACCCAAATAAAATAAGTCCAAATAAAAGAAACGAGTTTACGAGAAAACATTGCAGGGCCACCACAAGTCTGCCTCGGCTCCCCAAATCCACGATCTAATGATTACCTGAAACATTTAAAAAGAGGGGGTGAGTCATCGAGACTCAGCGTGTAATTCCCCTTACCACGATAACTGGGCCTAAGCCCACAGTAATATATTAGACCAATGTCATGGCATATCAAGAATGAGTGCAATGTAATTAATCCACATGTTTCCATAAATGGGCTTGGCCCCAAATCCACATAAATCCACATACCACACATGATTATGCAAAATGAACCCCAACCCAACCTAGTGTCCATCCGCTACACACCCCCGTATCCTGCCGCACACACCAGGGGATTACTAAATCGACCCTCCATCCGCTACACACCATCGAAGGCAGTCGCTGCAGTCAACTGCTCATCGCCCTTAATACGTGGCATAACCACCGGATAATGTGACAACGCCACCGAAAGAATCATATTATGACATGAGTCACCGAAATATTGTGGTAAATGTAACACCCCTTAACTCGAGTCCATCGCTGGATTAGGGATTTAAGGTATTACCACGCAAGCTAAAACTTTAGTTAAATCAATTGAATCATGGAAGATCATCTTTATTAAAGAATTATGTATAAACAAATAATAAACACATGTGTAACATATGCTATATACTAGATCCAAATCATACACAAAAGAATCATCGATGAACATAATTTATCATACAGTGAATATTACGTCAATATCACATAACCAAGCAGATTTCATGAAAATTCATATGTGTCTAAACTTCTTATAGTATAAAGTCTCAGTTACAAATAAACTAATGCGTGCAACCATTACACATCAATTGCACACCCACTTAATTGACCGAATATGCATGGTTTCATTTATAGCATTTCATGCACATTACCTAGCACAAACCGAGTTTAACGATTTCATGCACTCAATTAAAATAAGCAATTCAACAAGCCAAATACATATATAAATATATATATATATATGAAAATGCATACATCTCAATTATGCACTCCTTTTCATATTCGACTATGCCTAAACTATTTTAAACATTTTAACCACATTTGCAAAGGTCACCTAGATTTGGCCGAATACACATACTCATTCTATTCAATATAATTCATCCTATTTAAACAACCAAAATTGATACATATCTAGATACATACTTCACAAGCATATAACTCAAACTCATATTCATATCAACTTCTTGAAATTCGAATGCCTAACATGTCCATTTATTATTCTATCACATATACACATGATTAAAATTCTACCTTAATCTATCAAAGTGACCATCAAAGATCAAAATACATATACATATCATGGCATATATCTATTAAACCATTTCATATAATGCCTAAACCACATCCAAACACAAATGATAATTCATGGCATGAGCAAACTATATCATCAAAACACGAAACAAGTTAATCAAAATAGATAGCCGTTTTCGCATGGCTAGCATATTTACACGATTACAAAACATTAGTTATACTGTTTAGTCTAACCTATACATGCCCTCTTTAGTTTCAAACTAAGTTATTCAATACCAAAAGAAAGTCGATAGTGCGGTTGACTTCTTCCCATATCCTTCGAGTCCGTAGCTGGAACCAAAAATCTATAAAATAATAGTAGACAAAAACACACAGTAAGCTGGCTAGCTTAGCAAGTCCTAAGCAATACTAATATTGATATGATGGTAAAACACTTAAACATCCAACTCATGACTTTAAATAAATGTTTCTTATCTTATACTTATATATATATACATTATAGCCGAATATGTATATATATATGTAACACCATCTTGTACATTTCTTTATACCATTATAGTTATCTAACCTCTTATGCTTTCATTTAATCATTCTTTCATATCATTTGACCTTTCTTTCTCTCAATAGCATCACTTGTTTACATCTATAAATACATATATGCACATTCATAGTTCACTTAAATATGAATAACACATGACATTTCTCGTCGAATAAGTAATGACGCCAAATCTTCAGTGCGAACACAATGGCTGCAAGCTCCAAATCATGCGTCGGGTAATTTCTTTCATGCGGCTTCAATTGTCTCGATGCGTAGGCTACTACTCTGCCTTCCTGCATCAATACACAGCCCAAACCACTTAAGGAAGCATTAGAATACACAACAAATTCCTTACCCGATTCAGGCTGAGCTAATACTGGAGCTTCTGTCAAAAGGGCTTTCAACTGATCGAAACTCTTCTGACAATTTTCCGACCACTCGAACTTTACATCTTTCTGAAGTAGTTTTGTCAAAGGTGTAGCTATCACAGAAAAACCTTTGACAAACCGTCTGTAGTAGCCCGCAAGTCCCAAAAAACTTCGAATCTCAAAAACATTCTTTTGTGGCTTCCAATCAAGTATAGCCGAAATTTTGTTCGAATCGACTCTAATACCTGATACTGAAACAACATGTCCCAAAAAGCTGACCTCTTTCATCCAGAACTCACACTTACTAAACTTCGCATACAACTGTTGATCTCTCAAAGTTTGTAGCACTAATCTCAAATGCTCGGCATGCTTGGTTTCATTTTTAGAGTAGATCAGTATATCATCAATGAACACTACTACAAACCGATCCAAAAACTGTCTAAAGACTCGATTCATTAGATCCATAAAAACAGCTGGTGCATTTGTGAGTCCAAAAGGCATAACCAGAAATTCAAAATGTTCGTACCTCGTCCGGAATGAAGTCTTTGGCACATCTGTATCTCTGACTCGCAATTGATAATAGCCTGATCTCAAATCTATCTTTGAAAATACTGAAGCCCCTTTCAACTGATCAAACAAATCATCAATCCGAGGTAACAGGTACTTATTCTTTATAGTTACCTTATTCAATTGCCGATAATCAATACACATTCGCATCGTTCCATCTTTCTTTTTTCACAAAAAGAACTGGTGCACCCCAAGGAGAAAAGCTCGATCGTGCAAAGCCCCTGTCTGTTAATTCTTGCAACTGTGCTTTCAACTCTTTTAACTCAGCAGGTGCCATCCGATACGGAGCTATCGAGATTGGAGTTGTCCCCGGTACTAGTTCAATACCAAACTCAATCTCTCGCACTGGTGGTAAACCCAGTAATTCTTCAAGAAACACATCTGAGTATTCACACACAACCGATACAGATTCAATTTGTTTCTCAGACACTTTATTATCCAATACATAGGCCAAATAAGCTTCACACCCTTTTCTCACATATTTTCGAGCTAACATCAAGAATATTACTGTAGGCAACCCATCCAAATTATTGGATTCAACCCGGATGATCTCACCATTTTGGCATCTCAAATCTATGATCTTTCTTTTACAATTCACCACTGCATCATACGAAGTTAGCCAATCCATTCCCAGAATTATATCAAACTTGTCAAAGGGCAACAACATTAACTCAGCTGGGAAACAAGAATCTCGAATCATCAACGGGCAACATTTACATACTTTATCCACAAGTACACAGCGACCCAAAGGGTTGGACACACGAATCACAAACTCAGTAGACTCAATAGGTAGAGTCTTACTGGATACTAAAGTTTCACACACATATGAGTGAGTCGAACCAAGATCAATCAATGCAATCATAGTAGTATCATAAAGTGTGAAAGTACCAGTAATAACATCTGGGGACGAAGCATCCTCTCTAGCCCGTACAGCATAAGCTCTAGCTGGTGCTCTAGCCTCGGATCGAACAGCAGTGTTCTTCGTTCCACTCTGACTACCACCTACATTGCCTGAATGTCTGAGTGGCCTGCCTCGCATTGACGTGTTGCTCGACTTAATGTTCTGAACTGTATTCGGCTCAACTAACATCGGACATTCTCTAATAAAATGATCTGATGATCCACATTTAAAACAAGACCGATCATGGAATCTACAACTCCCGGAATGCCATTTCCCACAGTGCTTGCATTCAACTCGATTCTGTGGAACGTTACCAACACTGGCCATCGAGGTAGCTCGGGAGCCCACTGGAGGTCGGTCACGTCTAGGTAAATATGAAGTAGCTTTATGTCGGCTGAAGTCATCTCTGAACTTCTTAGATGTGGAATGGAAATTCTTACCCGACGACCTCTTACGAGTGTCTCTAGCTTCTGTCTCAGCCTTTCTTTTCTCCTTCCCGAGCTCTTCAGCTTTGCAAGCTCGCTCGACTAGTGTCACAAACTCTTTGATTTCAAGAATGCCAATAAGCAACTTTAAATCTTCATTCAAACCGTCTTCGAACCTTTTGCACATAATGGTTTCAGTTGATACACACTCCCGAGCATATCGGCTCAATCTGACAAATTTTCGCTCATATTCAGTCACGGTCATTTGCCCCCTGTTTTAGTTCAAGAAATTCTTTACGTTTCTGGTCGATGAACCTCTGGCTGATATATTTCTTGCGGAATTCATTCTGGAAGAAATCCCATGTCACTTTTTTTCGGAACCACTGATACTAGTGTCTTCTACCAGTGATATGCAGTGTCCCGAAGTAACGATATAGCACATTCCAAGCATTCATCTGGAGTACAAGATAGTTCATCAAGTACCTGAATAGTGTTATCAAGCCACATTTCGGCTCGCTCTGCGTCATCATCATCATTGGCCCTGAATTCTTCGGCCCCAAATTTCTTGATTTTATCAACTGGAGGCCTACTAGATCTCATCGGATCTATCATCGGGGGTGCTGAAGATATCGGAGTTGGATTATTCGGGGGTGGAGGTTGGTGTACAGCACGGTTAGTCTAGATAAACTGGGTAAACCACTCGTTCATCATCTGGTAGAAGGCTTGTTTAGCCTTCCCCTCATGGCTACCCGAAACTGGTCGAGAGTCTACCGGCACTGATCCATATGCACGGTCAGGTGCTACACTCTCTACATCATCCGCTACGGCTCTTTCAGGATCAGTGTCCATTTACTATATAAAACACAGTTCAGATTGTCAGAAGTCACCACACTATCGATATATGATAAAGGCATGTATAGCTAGACTCACACGCGCTACGGTAGTCCTAGAATCGACTAAACCGTAAGCTTTGATACCAATCAAATGTAACACCCCTTAACCCGAGTCCATCACTGGATTAGGGATTTAGGGTATTACCACGCAAGCTAAAACTTTAGTTAAATCAATTGAATCATGGAAGATCATCTTTATTAAAGAATTATCTATAAACAAATAATAAACACATGTGTAACATATACTATATACTAGATCCAAATCATACACAAAAGAATCATCAATGAACATAATTTATCATACAGTGTATATTACGTCAATATCACATAACCAAGCATATTTCATGAAAATTCATAAGTGTCTAAACTTCTTATAGCATAAAGTCTCAGTTACAAATAAACTAATGCGTGCAACCATTACACATCAATTGTACACCCACTTAATTGACCGAATATGCATTGTTTCATTTATAGCATTTCATGCACATTACCTAGCACAAACCGAGTTTAACGATTTCATGCACTCAATTAAAATAAGCAATTCAACAAGCCAAATACATATATAAATATATATATATGAAAATGCATACATCTCAATTATGCACTCTTTTTCATATTCGACTATGCCTAAACTATTTTAAACATTTTAACCACATTTGCAAAGGTCACCTAGATTTGGCCGAATACGCATACTCATTCTATTCAATATAATTCATCCTATTTAAACAACCAAAATTGATACATATCGAGATACATACTTCACAAGCATATAACTCAAATTCATATTCATATCAACTTCTTGAAATTCGAATGCCTAACATCTCCCTTTATTATTCTATCACATATACACATGATTAAAATTCTACCTTAATCTATCAAAGTGACCATCAAAGATCAAAATACATATACATATCATGGCATATATCTATTAAACCATTTCATAGAATGCCTAAACCACATCCAAACACAAATGATAATTCATGGCATGAGCAAACTATATCATCAAAACACGAAACAAGTTAATCAAAATAGATAGCCATTTTCGCATGGCTAGCATATTTACACGATTACAAAACATTAGTTATACTGTTTAGTCTAACCTATACATGCCCTCTTTAGTTTAAAACTAAGTTGTTCAATACCAAAAGAAAGTCGATAGTGCGGTTGACTTCTTCCCAGATCCTTCGAGTCCGTAGCTGGACCCAAAAATCTATAAAATAATAGTAGACAAAAACACACAGTAAGCTGGCTAGCTTAGCAAGTCCTAAGCAATACTAATATTGATATGATGGTAAAACACTTAAACATCCAACTCATGACTTTAAATAAATGTTTCTTATCTTATACTTATATATATATACATTATAGCCGAATATGTATATATATATGTAACACCATCTTGTACATTTCTTTATACCATTATAGTTATCTAACCTCTTATGCTTTCATTTAATCATTCTTTCATATCATTTGACCTTTCTTTCTCTCAATAGCATCACTTGTTTACATCTATAAATACATATATGCACATTCATAGTTCACTTAAATATGAATAACACATACCTTACAATCGAAATATAATTTTACTACTAAATGCTTAAGCAAACCTGATTCATTAGCTAGAGTCTACTAAACATTACCTGAATCTCACACACCGGCACGAAGCCTGCTGAACTCGAGGTCCGAAATCATAACACCGGCACGAGGCCTGCTAGGCATAAAGCCCGAAACATATCACCCGCACGAAGCCTGCTAGGCATAAAGCCCGAAACATATCACCGGCACGAAGCCTGCTAGGCATAAAGCCCGAAACATATCAATGTGGTCAATCATTCCACACACATTTCATAACAATATTACATATCCAATTCAACTAAGCTTATTCACATTAAACAAATAAAATCATTACGTCATTGTACCATCCCACAATTCACATCGAAACACTTGTTCATATCACATTATCAAATTATGCAATCAATCTAATATACTTATATACATTCGGCTATGACATAAATATGTGCTAAAATTTATCAAACATTATCATTTAATATGTTCATAAATAATTCTTTGATATATTTCAGCTTGATGACTTACCTCGACTGTCGGCGGACCGCGTAGACCGGCTATTCAATAACCTTCGTCTTTCCCCGATCCAAATCTGTTTCTCTTTGTTCTTGATCTGAACACATTAAAATTTAACTCATTCAAGTACATTTCATTTCAATTTAGTCTTAAATCACATTAATGGGCAAATTACCCTTTTACCCCTAATGTTTCACATTTTTACACTTTAGTCCTAATTGCACAAAACACAAAATACACATTATTTCAATACAACACTCAAGGGCCGAATATGTATAAGGACTATATAAGTCCATTTCTTTCATTTATTTTGTATTTAAGCCCTCTCAAATTTTTATTTTTACAAATTAATCCTATTTACTCAATTTTCACTAAAACTTCAATACAAAACTTATCAATCTTAATCCTATCTTAAAATTAAATTCATCAAACATCAATTATCACATAACAATGTTAATGGCCAAACCTTAGACATGCTTAGATTTAAAAATTACAACATGGGTCGGCTTCGATCTCAAAAACGTAAAAATTAACAAAAACCGAGCTAGAATCCATACCTAATTGAAGCTTGAATGAATGGCCGAATGTACCAGCTCTCTCTTTTACTTTGTTTCTTTCTTATTTCGGTCATGCAAAATGAAGCACTAAGCTTTATTTTATGTTTTATTTTACATATATTATGATATTTGGCCATTTACTAATTTAACCTTATTATAATAACATTCATTAACAAAACATAATGGCAAAAGTGAACTTTAACCGTCCACTAATATCAAGAATGGACTATTTTCCCTTTCAATGCTTCCAATCAAGAAACCACTATCAATTTGGCACATTTTACTATGGATTGAAACTTTTACGCTTTACGCGATTAAGTCCTTTTTCTCCAATTAGGCACTTAAACAATTAAATTTTTCTACGAAACTTTCACACACATTAATTCACACATATTAGACACAAAAATAATATTAAAAATATTTCTCGGACTCGGATTCGTGGTCCCGAAACCACCGTTCCGATTAGGGTGAAATTCGGTCTGTTACAGTAAAACCACCGAAACACTGCCCCTTTTCATTATAACCCTTGTGCCCATGCAATATACAGAGTTATGTATGTAACATGCTATATGTTTATTTCATGCCATATCGAAAATACTCATGCTTTCATGCAAGTGCATGTAACCACTATCGACAAGGTTTTTAATGTAACGTACATACCTGAAGCAACAAACATATCAGACAACGTATGAAACGAATTACCATCATAATCAGAATAATAATATACAACATAATCAAGCTAACCAACCCCTAAGAGTATAACAGTAATTTTACCTACCAAGGGTATTTTCATAATTTACCCACCAATGGTATTTTCATAAATTCGCACCTGCAATGGCCTTTCTGAAGGTCTAATCTCACCCCGAGCGACTCAGCTACCATTTCTGGTCCTTACCGGACTATTGGGCCTAAAACCCGATTTCAGCCTATTCGGGCCCACACGCTCGTGTGGCCCACCTAGCACAATCTAGCCACGTATATAAGTTCCACCTAGTCTAGTTCACTATATACTATATCATCATACAATTTACTCATATGGGCCCACGAGCCCATTGGGCCCACTTTGGCCCATTGTGGCACAAACAGCCTAACCCACAAGAATACTACTGATGGCTTCAACTATCGCGTCGAAGCCCTACACGTGCGCTCGCACGCTTGTGTGGCTACTATTGCCGTGACCGGCACTTCGGCATTTGCCGCTCTACAACTAGAGTAGAGAGAGTTACACACCTGATACGACTCTGGTGTTAATCCGCGCTCCGACCACTCCTGTGCCCAAACGCCCTCCAAGATGTGTTTACTCTCCTCCTAGGATGCTCTTTATATAGCTAGCTCTTCACCTTCATTCTTTGTGTCTTTCCGATGTGGGATCCCTTCGCCAGTAGAGTTTAAATTCAACTGAAACTCTTGCCGTCCAATCCGCAAAATAAATACTCCCTTGCTTCTCATGAGATTCGAACCCAGGCTCCCTTGCAACATAATCCACGCTGCTAACCACTTGGCCACAAGCTCCTCTTGTGTCTTAAACCATGCGCAACTAAATATAAACTATGGCCCAAATTCTATGATCCAAGTAAAAAGAAACCAAAATGCAAAAGCCAAGACTTGAACCTTGGACCTCCTTCCTTCCTTGTGGCGTCACCCCCCTTGCTCCCTTATGTGGCGTCACTTTGCCACTACACCACACACTCCACTTGTGTCATTTTCCTCCACTTTTTATTCTTAAGGCCTACCTGCCAACTTTCAGGGTTTTTTTCCGCCTAAAACCAAAATTTCCCTAAAACCTAAATTTGATCCCGGGTCTTCCTAGAAGTCCTCTGACCTTCCAAAATCACTTACCTAAAAAGTCTAACTTGCATTAATACCGTTCTCTAAAATTTTAAATGCTACTACGCCTAAGGCCTATTGGGCTCAATCATACTAGGCCCAATTTCAGGATGTTACAGCCAATTGCATTCAATATTTAGCCCCATCCCATAAAATACATCAAAACATAAAAGCGTAAGTAAAAACGATGCATTATTTACATACAAACTTACCTCGGTAGCACAATCGGTGAGAATGACTTATTCGTCATATTCATTGTTTTCATCTGTTCTAGGTCCGAACCTCATTTTCTTTGATCTATAATATCACATTTAGTCTATTTATTAGTCACATTATTCAATGTAATCCAAAAATCATATTATGGCAAGATTACGTTTTTGCCCCAAAAATCACATATTTACACTTTTGCCCCTAGGCTCGTTAAACGATTTTCATTCAATTTCTTTGTATTTTAAGCCTAGCCAAACCGTTTTCATAACTACAACATCCCACAATTTCCACTAATTCAAACTTTTATGAAAAATTTTATAACTTTTCCAAATTAATCCTTTTTAGCATCTTTATCGAAAATCACTTAGTAAAAGTCATTTCTCTAACCATAAACATGCATAGTCTACCTTTAAACATCAAAACACACACATATTCATCATGGGTCAAAACCCTAGACTTCAACCATATCTCAAAATATTGGTAGAAATAGATAACCCTTGTTACAAGGATTTCAAAAACGTAAAAATCATTAAAAACGGTGCTAGAACAGACTTACAATCGAGTTAGGAAGCTTGAAAATCCTAGCCATGGTTTCTCCATGCAAGTTTCGGCCATGGGTTGAAGATGGACAAAAATTTGGCTTTTATTTTGTTTATTATGTCATTTAATCACTAAATAACCAAAATGTCCTTAACTTAAAAATAATCTATTTCACTTATTTCATATCCATTTTTGTCCAACAAATTATCTAATGCTCTAATTACCATTTAAGGACCTCAAATTTAAAATTTCATAACAATTGGACACCTCTAACATGTAGAACTCAACTTTTGCACTTTTTACAATTTAGTCCTTTTGACTAAATTGAGTGCCCAAACGTCAAAATTTTCGAATGAAATTTCCATGAAATCATTTCATGAAATCGTAGACCATAAAAATGTAATAAAAATAATTTTTTTCCTCGTCAGATTTGTGGCCTTGAAACCACTGTTCTGACTAAGCCCAAAATCGGGTTGTTAGAACTCTCCCCCCGTTAGGGATTTTCGTCCCCGAAAATCTTACCAGAAGAAATTTCTTTCAACTCTCATGAATCTTTTTCACTAATTTCCCAAAATCACAAATCATATCAACCTCGTATATCTCTTCTAATCACCTTGAACTTTAACATACAGTGCCGGAGCATATCGCCAAAGTTTTGAAATACTCTCTCAGACTTACCACCGATTTACAGGTGTATTACCGTGTCAAGATGCCATAATTGGGATATAGCCCTCAGATCTCAATCCGAAATAATGGGGACTAGCACTCTATGAGAGCTAACAACCTCAGAAACATATAACTCGGCCGATCTGTCAAATATGAAACCCAATCGCCAAAACATCTATTTCAAATAACTGCACATTTTGATTACTCCCAGAATGAACCAACAAGCTACTACTGAGCTTCGTACAAAAGTTTCCTGCATAAGCTCTAAATTCATCTGCACACAATTTCTATCTCAGAACAATAGCATCAACCACCAGGCCAGACCTGAAATTTTGAATAAAAATTGACTCATACTGAACTCGTTTAGCTTACCAATCATTAATACATTTCTGAGATTCTCAATCTTGTAATGAAAACATCGCTTTAGCTTTTAATCTAACTAAAATCGGATCATCATCAATTAAGATAAATCGTGTAACCCACTCACAAAATAAACAAGGATTTTTTTATTCAGCATCTGTAACTATATCTGCTTTCCCAGAGATTAATCAATAACCACTCGCGATCTTTCAATAGCTCAAGTCTTTAACACTATCTTAACTTCAGGTCTTTCTATGACATTCGATACTTTAATCTTGAAATCAGGGAACATGAGACACCTTTCGTCGAATAAATGATATCACCAAATTCTCAATACGGACATAAAAGTGATCATCTTTAAATCGCTGGTCGAACAGTTTTTTTTAATGTGACATTAACCATCTGAAAACATGAACCATCACTTTACATTCTAGTAATAAAACACATTCCAATCCGTTCAATAGTGCATCACTAAAAAATCATAAATTCATTACTCAATTCAAACTTATTTAGAACCAGAGCTTCGGTTAATAATATCTTCAACTATTTTCAACTTTGCTAACATGCACAGACCATCCAAATTTTCATAAATGTGATAACCATATCATTCAAAACAGCTTTAACTTATAATAACATCATCACACCCCTTACCCGTATTCGATGCCGGAACAGGGTACAAGGCATTACCGGGCTCATACGCAAACATTTATACAATACCAAAACGTGACTTTTCACTCAAATTTAAATTTTTTCATAAACCTTCATTTCATCCATTGAACAAGCCTACGAGGCCCACACGCCCATGTGGAAAAAGAGACACGCTTGTGTGGCATATCACATGCCCGTGTTCCATCCCCGTGTAGGTTTACTTTCTCAATTCGAACATACAGGGGTTTTCACACGGCCTGCGCACGCCCGTGTCCATGGCCCGAGTCCCTCACATGGCCATGACACGCCCCTATCTTATCCCGTATACAAAAACCATGACATTCTGTTTCTGACGTCATCAACCCAATAAGGCCACATGGCCAAGGCACACGCCCGTGTCCTTAGGCCCTGTGGTGAATCAAATTCCTAATTTTAGGTGCAGACTTCACACGGCCTGGGCACACGCCCATGTCCTATGGCCTTGTCTTCCACACTGTTGAGACACACGGTCGTGCGTCAGCCTGTGTGGTTACTACTGGACATTATGTTTTACCAACATAGAACGTAGGGGGACGCACGGCCAAACCATACGCCCATGGGGCAGACCGTGTGTCAAACATGGCCTAGACACACGCCCATGTGTCTACCCATGTGAACAAGGACAAGGCTATTTACCAAGCCCTTTTTGCCACCCTTACTTATACCAACATAGACCACATCAAGCAACCAACTTATTCATGCACAAATATACCAATTAATCTACCATGCAACTTGCACATTCAGGAATAACATGTTCATTTCATATATTAATAATAAATAGCCATCAATTATGGCCTTATACAAAAGAATTCATCTTTAAATAAGCCACACGTCTGGCCAAAACAATATGACATTTGATAAAAGACTAAGTCCCTATACATGCCATACTTAAAATGCTAAATCTAAATATACCAAAATGTGTGGATAGTGTGGGTGATCCTCGAATGGTCTTCGTATCCCGAGCTGGCTCTTCGACACTATAAAACAATGGAAAAGAGAAGGGAGTAAGCTTTAAGCTTAGTAAGTCTATATGTAAGTAATGAACATCATACCACATACTTATCAATCAAGAACAATTCAGATCCTCGTAATTTTACTTACTTATTCCAAATCTTACCACATCCCAATCACATATCATAAAACATTGTTCACATTTATATGCACTTATACCCTGCACTTATCACCACAAAGCCACATGTTATTTCACTTAGACAAAGTTTCTCGATGAACACTTCGGAACAATACTAGATACTCGGTGGTTTCGCACACAGCCCACCATTAATAAACAACAAGGTGGTATCACACACAACCCACCATTATTAAATTACAAGGTGGTATCACACACAGCACACCAATAATAATAAATGCGGTGGTATCGCACATAGCCCACCAATAATAATATGACCACGAATGTTTATCCATATCCTTTTCCTATTCCGAAGGTTCATCCGAAAATTTCCTCACTTTTTATCATTTCAATAGATACCAATAATGTTCATTCATATTTCACATAATGCATTAATATGTAAAAGCATAAGTAAAAAGGATGTATCATTTACACATAAACCTACCTCGATGCAAAATATGTTAATTTGCAATTTAGCCCGAAACCTTGCCTTTTCCTCGGTCAAGGTTGATTCCATGTTCTTATTGATCTATATTGACATATTTAGCTTATTAATTAATCACATTAATCAAATTACTCCAAAATTCCTATTTCGGCAAAATTATCATTTTGCCCATAAACTTTCACAAAATTACTATTTTTCCCCTAGGCTAGTAAAATGAAATATGTTCGTTTTTCACACATCCCAAGCCTAGCCGATTCTTATTCCATCTTATAGCACCTCAAAATTTCAATTATTTCACACATTTATCAGCTATTTTTACAACCTTTACAAAAAGGTCCCTTTTAGGTGTTTTCATAGAAATTATGAAAACATCTTTCACAAAAGTTGTGTATTTATCAATAAAGATTCATTTTCTTCCATAATTTTTTAGTAAACACATAAATACTTACATGGAAAATCCCTAGACTCTAAACCACTTTGCAAAATAGTCCCCCCATTAGCTAGCATAAGATTTAGGGGTTCTAAAAGTACAAAAATTTTCAAGAAAGACCACCAAAATTAGTTACTTGCAAGGAGTGTAAATTGCTGAAAATTTCAGCTTCCAAAACCCCTCTTGTGTTGATATTTTCGGTGGAGGAAGAAGGAGAATGAAAAAGATGATAGCCTTTCTTTTGTTTTATTCTATTTTATTCAATTAAGTTATCTAATCCACCAAACCTTGACCAATTTGATTTTCTTGTCCCTATTGCTGGCTATCACCCTTAGAAAGGCCTAATTGCACATTAAGGACCTCCAATTTAAGGTGCTATAGCTATTTACCACCTCTAGCTTGTAAAATAAAACTTTCGCACTTTATGCGATTTAGTCATATTTTCAAAGTTACGCATTCAATCACTAAAATTAATGCACCCCAAATTTTCATGCACTCATATAATCATGCCATAACCCATAAAATAATATAAAAATAATTTCTCCGATCTCAGATTAATGGTTCCGAAACCACTGTTCTGACTAGCCTTAAAATCGTGCTGTTAGAACTCTCCCCCTTTAGGTATTTTCGTCCCTGAAAATCTTACCGATATAGAGGTTTGGCTATTGTTCCCTCGTGGCTTCTTCTAGTTCCCACATAGCCTCTTCTACACCATGTTTTTGCTGCAACACCTTCACTAAGGCTATACTTTTATTCCTCAAATGTTTAACCTCTCCAGCCAAAATCTTAATTGGTTCCTCTTCGTAGGTCATATCCAGTCGTATCTCAATTTTGGTCGGAGGAATTACATGCGAAGGATCGGAACGATATCATCGCAACATCAACACATGAAACACGTTGTGTATTCTCTTTAACTCCACCAGCAAAGCTAGCCGGTAAGCTACTGGTCGAATCCTTTCAATAACCTCATACGGCCATATGAATCACGGACAAAATTTACCCTTTTTACCAAATCTCAATACTTCCTTCCACGGGGATACTTTCAGAAATACATTATCACCCACCTCAAACTCAATTTCTTTTCTTTTCAAATCCGTATATGAATTTTGTCGATCAGAAGTAGCTTTCAGATTATCACAAATTACTTTCACTTTCTCTTCGTTTTCTCTAACCAAATCAACCCCGTGAATTTGCTTCTCATGAAGCATAGTCCAATACTGTAACATCCTAAATTTGGGCCTATTGGATAAGTGATTTTGGAATGTTAGAGGGCTTCTATGAAGTCCTAGGATCAAACTTTGGCTTTAAGGAAATTTTGGTTTTCTTTTTAAATAGACTTTAGAATTTGGATATAGATTTAAAATTAGTTGTGCCTAGTTTAAGATACAAATGGGCTTGTGGCCCAGTGGCAAAGTGGCGCCACTTAAAGAGCAGGGAAGTGGCGTCAACTGAGGAGGCCCAAATTCAAGTTGCATGAAGCCCAACTATTTTAATTAAAATTGGCATTAGGGTTTTATTCTCCCATTCTCTTCTTTATTTTCGGCATTTACGGTTTTCATCTTCTCTCTTTTCCCTCTTTTCTGAATAAGAGCCGAAAACTCCCTTAAGCATTCTTTCTTTTCATATTTGTCTACCATAGCCGAATCTTCCCTAGCCTTGCCGAAATTCTTCTTTTTCCTATACCGTTCCTATCACTTCTTTATGTTTGATATTACTCTTTTCTCTCAATCATCTCCTTCTCAAAAGCCGAAACTTTATAGATCTCTTGAGATCATCTTTTCTTTTTGATCTTCTCAAAAGCCGAAACTTCATAGATCTCTTGAGATCATCTTTTCTTTTTGATCTTCTCAAAATTTGAAACTTCATAGATATCTTGAGATCATCTTTTCTTTTTGATCTTCTCAAAAGCTGAAACTTTATAGATCTCTTGAGATCATCTTTTCTTTTTGATCTTCTCAAAAGCCGAAATCTTCTAGGAGTTGCCAAATTCTCTGTAAAGGTAGGTGCCGATTTCTTCTGATCTATTCTTTTTCTCTTTCAGTTTTTAGAAGACAAATCTGAAAGGCTAATGGATTGTTGGTTTCTTGTGTTTACGTGTTGGGCGACATTCGGGAATTGAACTAGATCGCTTAGATCTAAAAGCCGGAATCGCTAGTCTCTAAACCTCATATCTATCTTTTCGGGATTTCAAGGTAAGGGGTTCTCCTCAGTTTCTCTTTAGATTCGCTATCGTAGTTGTGATCTTAACCATATGTTATGATAAGGTCTTTTAATGGAATTGAATATCGATCAAGCAAAGGAGGGGATTTGATCTGTTAAACCAATCCCTAAGTTTAAGAAATGAGCGGTGTCAGCAGTTTGGGATTGGCCACCGGGTTGTGGACCGGCTTCGGAACAACACCTTAGACAGATAGCAGTCTATCGACTTTTGATAGTGTCGACATAGAAAGTCTCACCTTGTCGGTAATCAGGTGTGTAGATCTCTAACACACTAGTTAACTGTAATATATATATGTTATGGGCTAAAAGCCGGCAAGAGGCTGTGTAGATAGTCGAATAAAACCCTAAAAGGGTTAGGCAAAGGATGTCAGGTACGAAATCATAGAAACCTCTCTATGAGTATCGAAATATATGAAAGCCTGTTTCTTTTTAAAGATGGTATGATGTTTTCAATTTTTCATGTGTGTATGCATATGGTGGGATTATGATAATGAAGGAGAAGTGTAACATTCTTAAATCGGGGTCTTTGCATTTTATCTGTTTGCATGATTATGGTATAGATGTCATGTTAGTTTAGACTATTTTAGGGTCTAGGCTTGAGCATGGGATAGGCTAGGGTCATCACAAAAATTTCATTTTTGGGTACTTGGAAGGGGAAGCTGAAGGAGTTAGGTGTTAAGGATAATTGTTAGCAAGTTCCGACACAAAAATCCCAGTGGTAAAGTGGCAAGGGAGGCGCCACTTAAGCACAAGGGGAGTGACGCCACAGGGAGCAGAAGGGGCCTTGGTTCGAGCTACAGGAATCTCCTTTTGGGCATTCTTTTTGACACCAGGACAAGGGAGAGTTGTGCATAGGATGGACACTGATGGATATGTGTGGAAGGAGTCAACACATTTGAATTGGTGGAGAAGAGAAAATGTAGGGATTTGTGGCATTCAAACAGATTTGAATGAGTGCTCAGGAGGAATTTGTGGAGATGACATGGGGACCAAAGAGTTGGCCGAAACTTGAACTCTGGATGGGAGGGGAGCAATCGGTTGGGTGCTTTGGGGGGTTGGCCGAATGTGCTTTAGGGGGTGTGTATATTCGGCTAGTTAGGGGAGGCATTTAGAACTCTTTTTGGTCCCATCTTCTTTTGTGCCAATTTCTCATTTTCTTTCCTCTCAGAGCCTTAGCCGAATTCTTCTTCTCTTCCTCTCATCTTGTGTCAAAACCGAAACCCCTTCCAAACCTCTTTTCATTTCTTTTCTTTTTACTTCTTTTGTGTTGGCCAAACCCACCTTGCTTTCCACTCATCATTTGTGGTTTATTTTCTTGCCATACTCCTTAAGAACCGAAACTTTATTTACCATCATTCTCTTCATCTTTTTATTCACTCTTATTTTGTTGTTAGTCGAATCCTTCTGGAGCTTCAACCCTTACCGAAAACTCATCAACTTTTCACTCTTCTCTTGTAACCTTTGGCCGAAAAACATCTGCTAAAAGATTCCCCTTCGATTTCATCTTTCTCTGTGCATAAGTGGAACACTTCCGGCATTTGGGTAAGTTCTTGGCCTTTGGCCGAATTCCCCTTATTCTCTCATATCAATTCTTTTTTCTCTTTTGATTGCTATGGGCAGAAAAGCCGAAACCCCTAAGCATTCTGTTGATGATTTGTATTTCTATTTTCGGTTTCTCATCAGATTCTCTCTGGTTTCAAGCCTTTTCTGATTCTTGTTAGAGGGTGATTGAATCTGTCAGGTTAAGGAAGGGGGTGATGCAAGCGTTTGGATTCTCGGGTTTTGCTCGGTTTATGGATTAGATCTTGATCTTTGGGGATTTGTCGATCTAGCCAAGGGTTAGGAGGAGTTAGATCTGAGACCCCAGCCCCTAAGTTCAAGAAGAGGGCTGTGTCGACTGTTCGTGATTGGCCACCTGGGTGTGGGCTGGCATCTGAGCAAAGCAGTAGACAGATAGCGGTAGTGTCGGTTAACAACAGTGTCGACGTAGAGAGCGTCGTACTACGAGTAATCAGGTGTGTAACTCTTACACACTTCGTCGATTAATATGTTATTATTTTGTGATTTGTCAAAAGCCGGGATAACGACAGAAATCGATGTGTTACGATGTGTTACCCTTGTGGGTATGAGCGAGGACTCCGAGTAAGTCCATTCTGATTTGGCTAGTGTTAAATGCCTCGGTTAGGGTTGCTTATGCCATGTTATGTTATTCTTGAATATTAAGCATGATTATTTAGCCATGAAAAGCATTTTCATAAAAATGGGTGTTGAGAGGAGGGGAAAGATATGATTTTAGACTATCACCAGTAGTTTTGACCACACAGTGGGTTGGCCCTGCTTATTATATTATTGTGACTAAGTCTCAGGGGTTGTGACCACCAGTGGTTTGGAACCACATATATCTATCTTTGTGACTCGTCCTAGTGGTTTGACCACGGTGGGTTGGCCCCACATATCGATACGGGATTGTCACCAGTGGTTTTGACCACAATGTGGGTTGGCCCCACACATATATTATTTGTGACCTCGGTCACCAGTGGTTTTGACCACCAGTGGTTTTGACCACACGAGGTAGATTCAGGAGTTTCGGATGGCTAGGTTTTGGGTTGCATGATATACATATTCATATATGAAACTATGTAAGGGCTTATGTCTTTGGATGGGGATTTATACACTAAGTCTCGGTGACTCACCTCTCCCTTTACTTTTTGTAGATGATTCATAGTACGCGGATGTGGAGCCGGGATGAACTCGAGGTGGCCATGCACGATACTTCTGGTTTTGTTTTAAATTACTAATTCAGATTTAGATTTTCACTAAATTTTATTTTTGGTTAAAATAAGGCCATCTAAATTTTTATCTCGGGATTATTTATTTCGTTGAATACCTTTGAATTTGTGCTAAACATTAAAGCACGACTAAAATGGAAAAGAATGAATGTTTTCACAAACCTTAATGGATTTTCAGGATTTTCCAGAACTTTACCATCGGGTAAATGACGAACTTATAATATCAACAAGTTAACTCAAATTTCTCTTTAAAACAAAATTTCGAAACGGTTTAAGCAATTGACTCAAACCAACTTCGGTTTCCACAAAACAAGACTTTTTTTTACAACTCAAGTCAACAACTGGTTTTATCAAAAACGATCTTTCTCTGTGACATGCTGGATTCGGTCGTAGTGTTTTGACCGGGTTTCAGGTGTTTTAGAAAGTGCATGATAGGTCACTTGGTGATCGGTGGTTAAACCGCAACTTCAAATGATAGGTCACATAGTGATCGGTGGCTATGCCACATTTAATGATTCCAGATTAATAGGAATAGGCAGTACGGCTGTCGATATGGTGTGTAGCGGTTGGTGGGTTGACTGTAGGAATCCCCAAGATGTGTTGGCTGGTACGGGCTGGTGTGTAGAGGATGGATTTTTAGGTTGGGTTGGGCCATGTTGCATGTAAATATTTTGTTGCCATTGTGTATGGGCTAAGGCCCATAATGTGTTTGTGGGCCCAAGCCTTTAATGTATTTTCGGGATTTGCACACTAAGTCTTGGTGACTCACCCTTTTATTTTCCCTGACTTTTCAAACGAGTAGTATATCATGGACATGGGAGCCGAGGCGGACTCGAGGGGCCATCAAGTCTTTTTATTTTCATAAACTATTTCCGGTTTTTCTTTAAGTTTAAATTTTGGGACTATTTATGTAATAAGGCCTCCATAGCTTAGGTTATCAATTTATAATTGTTAATGTCTTCATTTAATTTTTTTAAATTTATATCCACTAAAAGAGCAAAGGTTTTCTTCCAATATCACTTATTTAACGAATACTTGAATAAAGAAACTGAATTTCCAAATATCATCCAAGTGAAGTTTTTAGCGTAAACCCCGTAGCATACCAGATCCAGTCGTAGCGTTTGGGCTGGGTTTGGGGTGTTACATTTTGGTATCAGAGCCTAGGTTCAAAAACTCGGCTGTGGGTATGAGGTCCAAAAATATTTTCAAAAGTTGGTTTGGAAAATGGTTTAGAAAAATATATATCTGTTTTCTGGAAGTATGACACCCGAGTCTCCAGCACCAATCCACACTGTAAGTTTCCTGATTCCTTGCTTTGTTATATGCTGTATTTCTGGTATCTATTCTGTCTGCTTGGTTTGGATGTGATGTTCAGATATAGAGTTGGTTGCATATGAAATATTTGTCTGCTTTAATGGCTAGGTGTTTTTGAGTATGTGTAGGAGTTCTAAATTCTAGTTAAAAGTATATAGTGTTATTAAGATCAGAGTGCGCAGCAAGAGCGTAGTGTGGTAGGTTGGGATGTGTGACTATTAGTTAGTTGGAATTTTCGAGGACGAAATTTCTTTAAGGAGGGTAGATTTGTAACATCCCGAATTTCGGCCTAGTAGGATTGAGCCCAATGGGCCTTGAGTGTAGTAGCGTTTAAAATTTTTGGAGAACAAGAGATCGGCTTTAGTGCAAGCTGGACCTATTGGATAAGTGATTTTGGAATGTTAGAGGGCTTCTATGAAGTCCCTGGATCAAACTTTGGCTTTAAGGAAATTTTGGTTTTCTTTTTAAATGGACTTTAGAATTTGGATATAGATTTAAAATTAGTTGTGCATGGTTTAAGATACAAATGGGCTTGTGGCTCAGTGGCAAAGTGGCGCCACTTAAAGAGTAGGGAAGTGGCGTCAACTGAGGAGGCCCAAATTCAAGTTGCATCAAGCCCAACTATTTTAATTAAAATTGGCATTAGGGTTTTATTCTCCCATTCTCTTCTTTATTTTCGACATTTAGGGTTTTCATCTTTTCTCTTTTCCTTCTGTTCTGAATAAGAGCCAAAAACTCCCTTAAGCATTCTTTCTTTTCACATTTCTCTGCCATAGCCGAATCTGCCCTAGCCTTGCCGAAATTCTTCTTTTTCCTATACCGTTCCTATCACTTCTTTATGTTTGATATTACTCTTTTCTCTCAATCATCTCCTTCTCAAAAGCCGAAACTTTATAGATCTCTGGAGATCATCTTTTCTTTTTGATCTTCTCAAAAGCCGAAACTTCATAGATCTCTTGAGATCATCTTTTCTTTCCGATCTTCTCAAAAGCCGAAACTTCATAGATCTCTTGAGATCTTCTTTTCTTTTTGATCTTCTCAAAAGCCGAAACTTTATAGATCTCTTGAGATCATCTTTTCTTTTTGATCTTCTCAAAAGCTGAAATCTTCTAGGAGTTGCCGAATTCTCTATAAAGGTAGGTGCCTATTTCTTCTGATCTATTCTTTTTCTCTTTCGATTTTTAAAAGACAAAGCCGAAAGGCTAATGGATTGTTGGTTTCTTGTGTTTACGTGTTGGGCGACATTCGGGAATTGAAGTAGATCGCTTAGATCTAAAAGCCGGAACTGCTAGTCTCTAAACCTCATATCTCTCTTTTCGGGATTTCAAGGTAAGGGGTTCTCCTTAGATTCTCTTTAGATTCGCTATCGTAGTTGTGATCTTAACCATAAGTTATGAGAAGGTCTTTTAATGGAATCGAATATCGATCAAGCGAAGGAGGGGATTGGATCTGTTAAACCAATCCCTAAGTTTAAGAAACGAGCAGTGTCAGTAGTTCGGGATTGGCCACCGGGTTGTGGA
This sequence comes from Gossypium australe, assembly GCA_005393395.2. NCBI lineage: Eukaryota > Viridiplantae > Streptophyta > Magnoliopsida > Malvales > Malvaceae > Gossypium > Gossypium australe. The sequence goes on along the minus strand of CM016621.1, from coordinate 104,911,340 downwards.
CCGGCTTCAGAACAACACCTTAGACAGATAGTAGTCGTATCGGCTTCTGATAGTGTCGACATAGAAAGTCTCGTCTTGTCGGTAATCAGGTGTGTAGATCTCTAACACACTAGTTAACTGTAATATATATATGTTATGGGCTAAAAGACGGCAAGAGGCTATGTAGACAGTCGAATAAAACCCTAAAAGGGTTAGGCAAAGGATGCCAGGTACGTAATCATAGAAACCTCTCTATGAGTATTGAAATATATGAAAGTCTGTTTCTTTTTAAAGATGGTATGATGTTTTCGATTTTTCATGTGTGCATGCATGGGGTGGGATTATGATAATGAAGGGGAAGTGCATGATAGGTCACTTGGTGATCGGTGGTTAAACCACAACTTCAAATTATAGGTCACATAGTGATCGGTGGCTATGCCACATTTAATGATTCCTGATTAATAGGAATAGGCAGTACGACTGTTGATATGGTGTGTAGCGGTTAGTGGGTTGATTGTAGAAATCCCCAAGGTGTGTTGGCTGGTACGGGCTGGTGTGTAGAGGATGGATGCTTAGGTTGGGTTGGGCCATGTTGCATGTAAATATTTTGTTGCCATTGTGTATGGGCTAAGGCCCATAATGTGTTTGTGGGCCCAAGCCTTTAATGTGTTTTCAGGATTTGCACACTGAGTCTTGGTGACTCACCCTTTTTATTTTCCTTGACTTTTCAGACGAGCAGTAGATCGTGGACATGGGAGCCGAGGCGGACTTGAGGGGCCATCAAGTCTTTTTATTTTCATAAACTATTTTCGATTTTTCTTTAAGTTTAAATTTTGGGACTATTTATGTAATAAGGCCTCCATAGCTTAGGTTATCAATTTATAATTGTTAATGTCTTCATTTAATTTTTTTAAATTTATATCCACTAAAAGAGCAAGAGTTTTCTTCCAATATCACTTATTTAGCGAATACTTGAATAAAGAAACTGAATTTCCAAAGATCATCCAAGTGAAGTTTTTAACGTAAACCCCGTAGCATACCAGATCCGGTCGTCGCGTTTGGGCTGGGTTTGGGGTGTTACAAATACAAAGGAGTTTGACACTTGCGACCGTATAATACTTCGTACGCTGCCATCTGTATACTCGACTGATAACTGTTGTTGTAGGAAAATTCGACCAATGGTAGATATTTTTCCCAACTATGTTTGAATTCTAAAACATATCTTCGGAGCATATCTTCGAGAACTTGAATCACTCTTTCGGATTGACCATCAGTTTGCGGATGGAATGCTGTACTAAAATTCAAATTTGTACCCAAGGCTTCTTGCAACTTTTTCCAAAACCTCGAAGTAATTCTTGGATCCCTATCTGAAATAATGGACATAAGCACCCTATGTAATCTCACAATTTCGGTAATATATAGCTCAGCCAACTTGTCAAGTGAGTAATCATTAGTATCGGTATAAAGTGAGCTGATTTCGTTAATCTATCAATAATAACCCATACAGTATCTTTCTTTTTAGGAGTCATGGGTAGCCCTGTTACAAGATCCATCGTGATTTAGTTTCATTTCCACTCGAGAACCATCACTGGCTGAAGTAAACCTGAAGGCACCTGATGCTCGGCTTTCACATGTTGACAAATCAAACACTTTGTAACAAACTCGGAGATGTCTCTTTTCATACCCGGCCACCAATACAACTTTTTCAAATCATTATACATTTTTGCACTGCCCAGATGCACTGACAAACAACCATCGTGTGCCTCATGTAAAATTTTCTGAATCAACTTATCATCTTTCGGTACACAAACTCTAACACGAAACATCAAACAATCATCTGAACCAACCCCAAAATCATAGTTACTTCTCGATTCACATTGAGCTCTCTTAGCTTGCATTCCATTATCATTCCTTTGAGCTTCACAAATCTACTGAAGAAACAACGGTCTAGCCTTCAACTTGGCCAATATGGACCCATCATCAGACAGTGTCAAACTCATACTCATAGCTCTCAAAGCATACAAGGATTTCTTGCTCAAAGCATCTGCGACCACATTTGCTTTCCCTGGATGATAATCAATCACCAGCTCATAATCTTTCAATAATTTGAGCCACCTCCGTTGACGTAGATTCAAGTCCTTTTGGTTCATTAGGTACTTCAAACTTTTGTGATCGGTAAAGATTCAACATTTCTCACCATACAAATAATGGCACCAAATCTTCAAAGCAAAGACGATAGCAGCCAATTCCAAATCGTGCGTTGGATAATTATTTTCATGTGGTTTTAGCTATCTCGAGGCATAAGCTACTACCTTGCCCTCTTGAATCAACACACAACCAAGACCATTCATTGACGCATCACTATAGATTACAAACTCCTTTCCCAATTCAGGTTGTACCAAAACTAGGGATTCAGTCAACAATGCTTTTAGTTTCTCAAAACTCTGTTGCCACCTCTCTGTCCATTCGAACTTAACATCTTTATGTAGCAATCCCGTCATCGGTGTAGCAATCATGGAGAACCCTTTAACGAACTGTTTGTAGTAACCCACTAAGCTCAAAAAGCTCCTAATCTCTTACACATTCACCGACAGTTTCTACTCAACAATAGCCGAGATCTTATTCGGATCAACTCTAATTCCATCACCCGACACGATGTGTCCTAAAAATCTGACCTCTCAGAGCCGAAACTCACTTTTGCTAAACTTTGCATACAATTGCTTATCTCTTACGGTCTGCAACACAGTTCTTAAATGCTCTACGTGCTCACTCTCATCCTGAGAATAAGTTAATATATCATAAATAAAAACAACTACAAACTTATCCAAGTACGGTCAGAAAATAAGATTCATTAAATCCATAAATACCGTAAGAGCATTCGTTAAGCCAAGGGAGCCAAGGGGCATGACGAGGAACTCGTAATGGCCATACCTCGTCCGAAATGCAGTTTTCGATACATCTTGCTCCTTAACTCTCAGCTGGTAATAATTGGATCTCAGGTCTATTTTAGAAAACACTATAGCTCCTTTCAATTGATCAAACAAATCATCGATCCTTGGCAAAGGATATTTGTTCTTAATTGTAACTTTGTTGAGTTGTCTGTAGCCTGTACATAACCTCATCGACCAGTCTTTCTTTTTCACAAAAAGTACTGGAGCACCTCACGGAGAATAGCTTGGTCTTGTGAAACCTTTATCCGTCAACTCTTATGACTGAGCCTTCAATTCTTTTAACTCTAGCGATGCCATCCTATACGGCCCAATATCGGGGCTAGTCGGAACAGTGGTTTTGAGATCGCTAATCTGAGATTGAGGAAAATTATTTTGATATTATTTTATGTGTTATGGCATTAATATATGGCTATGTGAAAATTTTTGGTCTTTAATTTTAATGATTTCATGCTTAATTGTGAAAAAGGACTACATCGCATAAGTGCGAAAGTTCTATTTTTGAAGGTAGAGGTGTCAAATAGCCATAGAATATTAAATTAGAGGTCCTTAAAGTGCAATTAGGCCAATTGGGGTGTGTTGGCCTACCATAGAGGTTAGGGAGGCAAGGGCATTAAATTTTTGGTCAAATTTTGTGACATTAGGTGATGAAAAGATGAATAAAATAAGATAAAAAGAAAAGATAACATCTTTCACTATTCATCTTTCTTCTTCCACCAAAAATTGAAGGGAAAATAGAGGATTTTAGAGATCAAACTTTCAGCAAAGCTTTCTCATTGCAAGTAAGTCAATTTGATGATTGTTTTTTATGATTTTTGTACTTTTGGAGTCCTTAATGCTTAAGCTAGCTAATGAGGGGACTAAATTGTGATATGGTTGAAAGTCTAGGGATTTGCCATGAGATTTTTTATGTTGTTAGCTGAGGTTTTATGGAAGAAAAGGAATGTTAGGGAGATGGGAAACAACTTTTGGGAAAGGTGTTAGCATGAAAACACTTAAACTGGACTTGAATGCAAAGATTGAAATTTTGTAATAAATGCATGAAATAGTGGGATTTGTGAGAAGTTGTAAGAGTAATAAATGTTCAGCTAGGCTTGTTTAATGAGAAAATGTGTTGAAAAATGATTTACGAGCCTAGGGGCAAAATCATAATTTTGCCGTAGTACAAGGGCAAAATGGTCATTTTTTCCTAAGTAGAGATAATGATGCATTATGATCATAAAATGTTTTAAATGTGTGAATTTTATTGTTATAGACCAAGAAGAGCGTGGAATCAGCCTTGACCGAGGAAAAGGCAAGGTTACAGAACAGATCGATGATTAACGAGTTTTCCACCGAGGTAAGTTTATGTGTAAATGATGCATCTTAAATACACATGTTGTTACTTATTGGTGTATTGTATGATTGAGAACAATTATGATTCAAGTGGATTGAATACAGTAGATAATGATAATTATTGTATGAACGTTGAAATAGATATGTAAATATGGAATAATGTCCGTAGTAATTAATGGTGAGCTGTGTGCGATACCACCTTAATTATACTTGTTGGTAGGCTATGTGCGATACCACCTTATTACTTCATTATGATGGGTTGTGTGTGATACCATCGTCTATAATATCATTTGGTGGGCTATGTGCGATACCACCGTAATTATCCTTATTGGTGGGCTATGTGCGTTACCACCCTGTTAAACATTGATGGTGGGCTAGGTGCAAAACCACCGAGTGATTGGTATTATTATGATGTGTTGTATCATGTGATAATGTGGTGATCAGTGTAGGGTTGCATGTTAATGAATGTGAGCATTATGCTCGTGACATGGTTGGAATGTGGTAAGAGGTGAAACTAGTAAGCATGACTATGAAATGTGAATTGCTCTTGCTTAGTATGTAATGCTAAATGTTGAGTAGCATATGTTATGATGTCATTTGTTTATATGTAAACTTACTAAGCTTGAAGCTTACTCCCCTTTCTTTTCCCTTGTTTTATAGTGTTAAAGAGCCAGGCAGGGATACAAAGATAATTGGAAGATAGTCTACACTATCAGCTCATCACAGTATATCTAGTCTTAGTGTTTTGAGTATGGCATGAATAGGGGCTAGACTAGGTGAATTGTTTTGTTATTTTGGCCAAGAGTGTGTTGGCTCCTATAAAGATGAACTGTTTTGTATATTGCCATAGATGATTGCTTATTTTTATATATGAGAAGATGAAGTTATTCATAGAAGTGTATATTGCAAATCTTAGTTATTTATTGATTTGTTGAATGTATTTATGTTGTTTGAGCTAGAGTGGTGAAAAGAGCTTGGTAAATAGCCTTGTTCTTGTCCACACGGGTAGGCACATGGGTGTGTTTGACACATGGTCAGTCCCATGGGTGTGTGACCAGACCGTGTGTCCCCTGAATGTTAGTTTTATAAGTCAGTAAGCTTTGTATTAAACACACGGGTAGTGACACGGTCGTTTGTCTCAACCGTGTGGTAGGCACAGCCACGAACATGGGTGTGTGCTCAGACCGTGCGAAGTCTGCACCTTGAAATCAGAATTAACTCGACACACGGTCTAAGGACACAGGCGTGTGCCTTGGCCATGTGACCTTAGTGAGATGATGATGTCATAAATAGAATGCCAAGGTTTTGGTACACGAACTAAGACACGGGTGTGTCAAGGCCATGTGAGGGACACGGGCCAAGGACACAGGCGTGTATGTGGATTCAAAATGAAATTAAATCCCACACGGGGTAGGAAATGAGCGTGTGTGACCACACGGCCTCCCTACATGGGCATGTCCCACTTCACACGGGCGTGTGACCCCTGTTTAGGTAAAAATTTTTAAATGCACAAAAGTTTTCGGTTGGGTTCTGAAACCCTCCATATGCATGATTAAGGGCTCATAGGTCCATAATGAGGATCATATGATGGTGAAAGAGGTATTTTTTTTTAGACTAAAGTTGCCTGATCAAGTGAGTCAAGTCCGGTAATGCCTTGCACCCGATTTCGGCGTAGGATACGGGTAAGGGTTGTTACATTTGGACTACCGTAGCCTGTGTAAGAGTCTAGCTATACATGCCATAAGTGTATATTGATAGTGTCGTGGTTTCTGATAATTTTAAACTTTGTTTTTATATAGTAAATGGATCTTGATTGAGCGGCTGCTGATGACACAGCTAGTAAAGCGGCGGCTCCCGTACAAGGGACCGAGCCTATATAGAGTGGACCCGAGACTAGGGGCCAAGGAGAAGAGGCCCGAGAAGCCTTTCTCCAAATGATGAGTAATTGGTACACGGAGTATGTATGAGCGAACCCTAATGCTCAACCTCATCCACCCCATCCTATACCTTAGCCAATTCCTGTGGCCCCTCAAGGTATAGATTTAGTGAGGATAACCAAGCCCTCGGTAGATAAGATTCGGAAGCAAGGGGATGAGGATTCAAAGCTAATATAGATGATTACCCCGAGAGGGTGGAGTTCTGGCTTGAGAACTCAATGAGAGTATTTGATGAACTCTCCTGTAAACCTGAGGAGAGCTTAAAATGTGTCGTGTCTTTGTTGAGGGACTCGGCATACCATTGGTGGAAAACATTGACATTAGTGGTTCCAAAGGAGAGAGTGACGTTCTTTTTGGAAGAGTTCTGAAAGAAGTATATAAGTCAGCGATTTGTTGATAAAAAACGGAAGGAATTCCTTGAGTTAAAGTAAGGAAGAATGAGTGTGGTAGAATATGAGCACGAATTTGTTAGGCTCAGCAAGTACACGCAAGAATGTGTGTCAACAGAAGCTATCTTGTGCAAGAGGTTTGAAGATGGGCTGAATGAGGATATCAGACTTCTAGTTGGGATTTTGGAGCTAAAAGAGTTTGTACTATTGGTTGATAGGGCATGTAAGGCTGAAAAATTGAATAAGGAAAAAAGGAAGGCTGTGAGTGAGGCCCGGGATGCAAGACAATAGCTGATGAGTAAATCGTACCAAGCTCAATCGAATGGTCCAAGGAAGTAAACCCTCAGACGACTACGTCAGCTGGGTATTCACATAGAGACCAAGGTAACACATACCCGGGCTCGAGAGTTCAAACCACTTCGATGGCAAGTGTGGGCAATCTGAAGTCCAAATCAGAGTGTCCAAATTGTGAAAGACAACACACGGGGGAGTGTTGGGGGAATAGCAGAAACTGTTACAAGTGTGGTTCACCCGATCATTCCATCTGAAATTGCCCTGAGAGGGATGACAAGGAATGGAAACAAGAGATAAGATCAAGCAATGTATATTCAAGGGGTAGACCGCAAAAAAACCCGAGAGGTGGGACTAGTGGTAGAGGTGTCCCTTGAGATTTTTCTGTGATACCAGAAGGCTGAGCACCTGCAAAGACTTATGTCATTCGCGTTCGCGAAGAGGCATCATCTCCAGATGTGATAAGGGGTACTTTTTCTCTTCATGATACCTCTGTTATTGCTTTTATTGATCCGGGGTCTAGACACTCTTACATTTGCATGAGATTGGCATCTAGTATGAGTATGACTGTTGAGTCTATGGAATTTGTAGTAAAGGTGTCAAACCCGTTAGGCAAACATGTACTAGTTGACAAAGTGTGTAGAAATTGTCCTTTGACAATTAGAGGTCATTATTTTTCGGCAAACCTTATGCTATTACCTTTGATGAATTTGACTTGATTCTTGGTATGGATTGGTTGACTACTCATAGTGTTTTAGTGAACTGTGTTAGTAAATTTATTGAATTGAAATGTAAAAATGGAGATGTCATCCGGGTTGAATCAGGTGGGTTAGATAGTTTACCAGTGATAATTTCTTCTATGGTGGGTGAGAAATGTTTGAGAAAAGGATACAAGTCCTATCTCGCCTTTGCGCTAAATACTCAAGAGTCTGAGGTAAAGATTGAAACGGTACCGATGGTATGTGAGTATCCGAATGTATTCCCAGAAGAGTTGCCCGGATTGCCTCCAGTTAGAGTTGTTGAGTCTAGGATTGAGTTAGTTCTGGGAATGACACCTATTTTGGTTGCTCCGTATAGGATGGCACCATTAGAGTTGAAATAATTGAAAGCTCAGTTGCAGGAGTTAATGGACAAGGGTTTCGCAAGACCGAGGTATTCACCATGGGGTGCTCCGGTGCTTTTTGTGAAGAAGAAAGATGGGTCGGTGAGATTGTTTATAGACTACAGACAGCTCAACAAAGTGACTGTGAAGAATAAGTATCCTTTGCCAAGGATAGATGATTATTTAACCAATTTAAGGGAGCTACGGTGTTCTCCAAGATAGATCTAGGATCTGGTTATTATCAGTTGAGTTCCTTGTCATGCCGTTCAGTCTAACGAATGCTCCTGTGATTTTTATAGATCTAATGAACCGTGTCTTCTGACCGTATTTGGACAAGTTTGTAGTTGTCTTTATCGACGACATACTGATTTATTCTCCGAATAAGAGTGATCATGCAGAGCATTTGAGAATTGTTTTGCGAAATTTAAAAGATAAACAGCTGTATGCTAAATTTAGCAAGAGTGAGTTTTGGCTCCGAGAGGTCGGATTCCTAGGACACATTGTGTCGGGTGATGGTATTAGAGTTGATACGAGTAAGATCTCAGCTATTGTGGAGTGGAAACCACCGAGGAATGTGTCGAAAGTGAGAAGCTTTTTGGGTTTAGCGGGGTACTACAGATGGTTCGTAAAAGGGTTTTCCATGATTGCTACCCCGATGACGAAGCTGTTGTATAAGGACGTTAAGTTTGAATGGACTGAAAAATGTCAACAGAGTTTTGAGAGATTGAAAACATTGTTGACTGAGGCACCGATTTTGGTACAACTAGAGTTGGGGAAAGAATTTGTGGTTTACAGTGATGTGTCGTTTAACAGACTTGGCTGTGTGTTAATGCAAGAGGGTAAGGGAGTCTCTTACGCCTCGAGACAGTTAAAACCGCATGAGAAGAATTATCCGACTCATGATTTGGCTATAATCGTTTTTGCTTTGAAGATTTGGCGTCATTATTTTTATAGTGAGAAGTGCCGAATCTTTACGGATCATAAGAGTTTGAAGTACTTAATGGATCAAAAGGATTTAAATTTGCGGCAACGACAGTGGCTCGAATTATTGAAGGATTATGAGCTTATAATTGATTACCATCTGGGGAAAGCGAATGTAGTTGCGGATGCCTTGAGCAGGAAATCTTTATATTCTTTGAGAGCTATGAGCACGAGCTTAGCGTTGACTGATGATGGTACTATATTGGCCGAGTTGAGGGCTAGACCGCTATTTATTCAACAAATATGTGATGCTAAAAAGAATGATAGTGAGATGAAAGCTAAGAGAACTCAATGTGAATTGGGAAATGATTCTGATTTTTGGGTGAGTCCAAATGATTGTTTGATGTTTCATGACAGGATTTGTGTACCTAAGGATGATGAGTTGACCCGGAAGATATTAAATGAAGCGCATAGTGGTCATTTGTCAGTACACCCCGACAGCACGAAAATGTACAATGATTTGAAGAAATTTTATTGGTGGCCGGGTATGAAAAGAGACATCTTCGAGTTTGTGACAAGATGTTTGATTTGTCAGCAAGTGAAAGTCGAGCATCAAGTACCTTCGGGACTACTTCAACCAGTGATGGTCCCAGAGTGGAAGTGGGATCGGATCAGCATGGATTTTGTGACGGGGTTGCCTATGACCCCGAAAAAGAAAGATGCTGTATGGGTTATTGTTGATAGACTAACAAAGTCGACTCACTTTATACCGGTGCGAGTAGATTATTCGCTTGATAAGCTAGCTGAGTTGTATATTGCTGAGGTAGTGAGACTTCATAGAGTGTCTATATCTATTATCTCGGATAGGGATCCGAGGTTTACTTCGAGGTTTTGGAAGAAGTTGTAGGAAGCCTTGGGTACAAGACTGAATTTTAGTACTGAGTTCCATCCTCAAACTGACGACCAATCTAAAAGAGTGATTCAAGTTCTTGAGGATATGCTTTGGTGCTGTGTGTTAGAGTTCGAAGGTAGTTGGGAAAGATATCTACCTTTGGTTGAGTTTGCCTATAACAACAGTTATCAGTCGAGTACACGGATGGTGTCGTACGAAGCTTTATACGGTTGCAAGTGTCGGACTCCCTTGTATTGGACCGAGTTGAGTGAGAAGCAAATTCAAGGGGTTGATCTAGTTAAAGAGATCGAGAAAAAAGTGAAAGTGCTTCAGACCGACAGAAGTCGTACGCGGATTTGAAAGAAAAGAAATCGAGTTTCAAGTGGGTGACAAAGTATTTCTAAAAGTATCCCCGTGGAAGAAAATATTGAGATTTGGTCAAAAGAGCAAATTGATTCCACGATTCATAGGGCCGTATGAGATTACCGAAAGGATTGGGCCAGTGGCATACCGATTAGTTTTGCCAGAAGAGTTAGAGAGAATACACAACATGTGTCATGTGTCGATATTGTGGCAATATCATTCCGATCCTTCGCACGTAATCCCTCCATCAGAAATTGAGATACGATCGGACATGACTTATAAAGAGGAGCCAATTAAGATTATGGCTCGAGAATTAAGATTATGACTCGAAAAGTGAAACAGTTGAGGAATAAGAGTGTAGCCTTAGTAAAAGTGTTATGGCAAAAACACGGTTTGGAAGAGGCTACGTGGGAACCAGAAGAAACCATGAGGGAACAATATCCAAAGCTTTTTACCGGTAAGATTTTCGAGGACGAAAATCTCTAAAGGAGGGGAGAGTTGTAACAACACGATTTCGGGGCTAGTTGGAATAGTGGTTTCGAGATCGCTAATCCGAGATTGAGGAAAATTATTTTGATATTATTTAATGTGTTATGGAATTAATATATGGCTATGTGAAAATTTTTGGTGCTTTAATTTTAATGATTTCATGCTTAATTGTGAAAAAAGACTAAACTGCATAAAGTGTGAAAGTTCTATTTTTCAAGGTAGAGGTGTCAAATAGACATAAAATATTAAATTGGAGGTCTTTAAAGTGCAATTAGGCCAATTGGGGTGTGTTGGCCGGCCATAGAGGTTTGGGAGACAAGGGCATTAAATTTTTGGTCAAATTTGGTGACATTAGGTGATGCAAAGATGAATAAAATATGAAGGGAAAATTGAAGTGCAATATATCATCTTTCTTCTTCCACCGAAAATTGAAGGGAAAATAAGGGATTTTAGATACCAAACTTTCAGCCAAGCTATCTCCTTGCAAGTAAGTCAAATTGATGATTATTTTTGATGATTTTTGTACTTTTGGATTCCTCAAAGCTTAAGCTAGCTAATGAGGGGGCTAATTTGTGATATGGTTGAAAGTCTAGGGACTTTCCATGAGAGTGTTTATGTTGTTAGCTGAGTTTTTATGGAAGAAAAGGAATGTTATGGAGATGAGAAACAACTATTGTGAAAGGTGTTAGCATGAAAACACCCAAATAGGACTTGAATTCAAAGATTGAAATTGTGTAATAAATGCATGAAATAGTGGGATTTGTGAGTAGTTGTAAGAGTAATAAATGTTCAGCTAGGCTTGTTTAATGAGAAAATGTGTTGAAAAATGATTTACGAGCCTAGGGGCCAAATCATAATTTTGCCATAGTACAAGGGCAAAATGGTCATTTTTCCTAAGTAGAGATTATGATGCATTCTGATCATAAAATGTTTTAAGTGAGTGAATTTTGTTGTTATAGACCAAGAAAAGTGTGGAATCAACCTTGACCGAGGAAAAGGCAAGGTTACAGAATACACCGTTGATTAACGAGTTTTGCACCGAGGTAAGTTTATGTGTAAATGATGCATCTTAAATACACATGTTGTTACTTATTGGTGTATTATATGATTGAGAACAATTATGATTCAACTGGATTGAATATAGTAGATAATAATAATTCTTGTATGAACATTGAAATAGACATGTAAATGTGGAATAATGTTCGTAGTAATTAATGGTGGGCTGTGTGCGACACCACCATAATTATACTTGTTGGTGGGCTATGTGTGATACCACCTTATTGCTTTATTACAATGGGCTGTGAGCAATACCATCGTCTATAATATCATTTGGTGGGCTATGTGCGATACCACCGTAATTATCCTTGTTGGTGGGCTATGTGCGTTACCACCCTGTTAAGCATTGATGGTGGGCTAAGTGCGAAACCACCGAGTGATTGGTATTATTATGATGTGTTGTTTCATGTGATCATGTGGTGATAAGTGCAGGGTTGAATGTTAATGAATGTGAGCATTATGCTCGTGACATGGTTAGAATGTGGTAAGAGGTGAAACAAGTAAGCATGACTATGAAATGTGAATTGCTCTTTCTTAGTGTGTAATGCTAAATGTTGAGTAGCATATGTTATTATGTCATTTGTTTATATGTAAACTTACTAAGCTTGAAGCTTACTCCCCTTTCTTTTCCCTTGTTTTATAGTGTCAAAGAGCCGGGTCAGGATACGAAGATAATTGGAAGATTGCCTACACTATCAGCTCATCTCGGTATATCAAGTCTTAGTGTTTTGAGTATGGCATGTATAGGGCTAGACTAGGTGAAATGTTTTGTTATTTTGGCCAAGAGTGTGTTGGCTCCTTTAAAGATGAACTCTTTTGTATATCACCATAGTTGATGGCTTATTATCATATATGAGAAGATGAAGTTATTCATAGAAGTTTATATTGCAAATCTGAGTTGTTTAGTGATTTGTTGAATGTTTTTATGTTGTTTGAGCTAGGGTGGTGAAAAGAGCTCGGTAAATAGCCTTGTTCTTGTCCACACGGGTAGGCACACGGGCATGTGTCTAGGCTGTGTGTGACACACGGTCAGTCCTATGGGTGTGTGATAGGCCGTGTGTCCCCTGCATGTTAGTTTTACAAGTCAGTAAGCTTTGTAGTAAACACATGGGCAGAGACATGGCCATGTGTCTCAGTCGTGTGGTAGGCATGACCACAAACATGGGTGTGTGCCCAGGCCGTGTGAAGTCTGCACCTTGAAGTCGGACTTTAAGTCGACACACGGTCTAAGGACACGAGCGTGTGCCTTGGCTATGTGACCTTAGTCAGATGATGACGTCATAAGCAGAATGCCAAGGTTTTGGCACACGGGTGTAACAACCCGAATTAGACCCTAGTCGTAATAGTGGTTTCGAGACCATAAATCCGAGGTTGAAAATTATATTTTAATGTTATCTTCGGTGTTGATTCTATGTGACATACTCTGTGTGAAAATTCTATCTGATAATTTCATTGACTGTGTGCCGAATTAAGAGAAAATACTTAATCGAGTAAAGTGTAAAGGATGTGTGCTGATTTATAAGTGCTTAATTGTTGTTGGCTTTTTAAGGTGGAGGCCTTATGTTGTTATTAGTCCATTTTTAAGATAGTGGGTGGTTAAATGACTAAATAACCTTAATGTATAGTTGTCTTATATGTTTATTAAAAGGTTAGTTTGGAAAAGTGATAATTATGTTTAATATGTTATAATAAAACATGAAAATGGCCATTCAGTTATCATCCTTGGCCGAATATTAGCAAGAAAAAAAAAGGAAAACAACACAAGGGTTCGGCACATTTTGATCTTGATTGAGGTACGAGTTATGCTCGGTTTTTGATAATCTCTATGTTTTTGTAATCGTTGCTTCGTGCTCTAGCTAACCCATGTTGTAATTTTGTAAATTGATGATGTTTATGAAATGTGCCATTGATGAAATGAGGAACTTTGTGATGAGTGTTGGTGTTAAATGAAAGATATGTGCTTAATGAACATGTTTTGTTCTTGAATTTGTGATGAATTTAGCTAATTAAGGCTAAATTGAGAAAACAGCATTATGAAGGACTTAAATGTGAAATAAGTGAAATGTGTAGGTTTGCTTGAATACAGGGAAATTCAGCTAGACTTGTGTAAAAAGAGATTTGGTGAATTTGATGATTTTGTGAAATAGGGACTAAAGTGTCGAAATGTGAAAATGTGAGGGCTATTATGTAAAATGCCCTAAATATATGTGTTTGGACTAAAATGAGTGATTTGGTAATTGAATGGATTGAATTTGAATATGTATAGACCAAGAGAGAAGAGGTTCGGATCGAAATCGAGGCAAAGATAAGGTGCTCAATTAATCGACCGTTTCGTTAGTTTGACATCCGAGGTAAGTTCGGATGTAATACATGTTAATAAGATATGTTTTAGTATTATGGAATGAATACTGATAAGATTATGGGATTTGAGATGCTATGTGTAAGATTAAATTAGATGGCAGTAAGTGTGCAAAATTGAAATTTAATTAGAGATGAATAGCACTGTGTGTGCGATGTTATGAAAGCTTCAGCTTGTCGATTTGGCACTGTGTGTGCGATACTACACTTAGGCTTGTTGCTTTTAATACTGCCAACACTTGATTCAATGGGGAGTTGAGCTTTTGGACCCACACTTTGTCTCGGACGATCTCTACCCGGATGTCCAAATAAAGTATTTGAACGATTGCTTGCATCTCTAAATCTCTTCATCAAAGGTTGAGAAAACTTACTCATCGATCTTTTTCTTTCATCTCGAGCTTCAGAATCAGCTTTCTTATTTTATTTACTGAGCTCATCAGCTTTGCAGGCTCTTTTAACTAACACAACAAATTCGTTTATGTCAAGTATCCCAACCAACAACTTAATATCCTCATTCAACCCTTCTATGAAGCTTTTACACATAGCAGCTTCAGTCAAAATACATTCTCGCGCGCATTGGCTCAGTCTCACAAATTCTCGTTCATACTCTGTAACTGACATACGGCCTTGTTTTAACTTAATAAACTATTTACGTTTCTGATCAATGAATCGTTGACTAATATACTTCTTTCTGAATTCAACTTGAAAGAAATCCCAGGTGATTCTCTCTCTTGGAACCACGGATGTCAACGTCTTCCACCAGTTATAAGCCGTATCTATCAACAAAGAAACTGCACATTTAATAAACTCATCAGGGGTCAATGATATCTCATCAAATACTCGAATTGTATTCTCGAGCCAAAACTCAGCTCGCTCAGAATCGTCATCAGCTATGGCCCTAAACTCTTCGGCCCCATACTTACGAATCTTATACACAGGAAGTTTACTCAATCGAATAGGATCTATCACTTGTGGCACAACAGGTACTGGTGGGGGTGGAGGTTGTGGAGCACCCGGATTCATTCGAACGAACTCCGAAAACCACTCACTCATCATTCAGAAGAAGGCTTGCTTAGCCTCTCCTCCCTCACTACTATCATTCAGCCTAGATGTGGCCGGCGCTGTCCCTTGAGTGGGAGCAGGCGCGTTACTCTTAACATCGTCAGCAACTGCTCGATCGGGATCCATTACTATATGAAAACACATTTTCAACTGTCAGAATTCATCACACTATGGCAATTAGATATATGGCACGTATAGCTAGACTCACATGAGCTACGTTAGTCTAAGAATCGACTAAATCATAGATCTGATACCAATTAAATGTAACACCTCTAACCTGAAACCGTCACCGGAATAGGATTAAGAGGCATTACTGAACAATTGAAACATTTCACATCCAATCCACAACACTTAGTCAATCACAAATCAATCATATGCAATATCAAACATATAGTCCCTTATCCATATCTACGAGACCTTATACACGTCTTAAAAAGAGGTCGGGACTAAACTGAACACTTACAAAAATTTTCATAAACTTTAAGCTTTTTAAAAACTGCAGAGGGCACACACCCATACAGTCAGGCCGTGTGCCTCACACGGCTACCAAACACGCCTATGTGTCCAAGCCGTGCCAAAACAGGGCATACATACTAACTTGTTCACTTGGCCACCACACACGCCCGTGTGCCACGACCGTATGAAATTAAGCTAGCTACTAACTTGGTCACACGACCACCAAGCACGCCCGTGTAACCTGCCCAGGCACACTTCGAAGTGGCCCTTGAGCCACACGGCAGAGACACACGCCCGCGTCCCTTAGCCGTGTATGCAAAATGGGCCATTTATAAGGCCAAAATGCCACCCACACTTAGGTCATACCTACAAGCATATACAAGCCTATTTTCACACACAATTTGGCAACCAAATACATGTCCAATGATCAACATATCATCTCATGAAATCTCATTTCTAATCATGTCAACTTATATACCAAATTGCACAACTAAAACACATGCATAACCAAGCATGGCTCATCCATGTTATCACTAGATCACAATGACGTCAATCCATCATTAAGCTTACCAATTCATAAGACATTTTCATTGCCATCAAGCTATACCAAAAACATACTTCACATACCATAACCATAGGTCATTCACAAGTTTAACATCATTTAACTTCCAAGCCAAATCGCATGGCAAGGATTAAACATTATAAAACATACCATAAATTCTAGCCTATACATGCCGTATTTCAACTATATACAGCTTTCTAAAAGCTCCCAAAATAGATTTCCGATAGTGTGATAGAGATGATGACGATCCCCTGATCCGAGCTAGCTTTATTGACACTGTAAAACAGAGAAACAAATCACACAGTAAGCTTTCAAAAGCTTAGTAAGTTCGTAATATAATACATATTACTCAATAATAAAACATCAATACATAATTAAACCATCACATAGATAATTGCACAATTAGGCTCATCATCAATCTCAACCATATGCTCAAATATTTATTCATTCAACTTTTAAGGCTATCATCAACCATATAGGTTCAAACGTACCTTGATCAACACATAGTTACTCACCATTTATGCTACTCAATTGCTCGATATTACCTCTCGTTTCAACCTTTGCTATTCCTTTGATTTATTCGCACACTTAGTGCCAATATGTTAAACCATATTTATATCGGTATCACACACACAGTGCCAATTCAATAAGCCAAAGCTTCTATCTTCTCGCACACACAGTGCTATTCATCTCTGTCTCATTTCTAATTTCGCACACTTAATGCTCTCTAATTCAATTTCGGACATAGCATTTCCAATCTCATAAATTATATATATATATATATATATATATTCATTCAATTCACATCACATAGATATAGTTTACAAATAGTATTATATTCGAACTTACCTCAGACGTCGAAATACCTAATGGTCAATTAATCGAGCACTTTGTCTTTACCTCGATCTCGATCCGAACCTCTCCTTTCTTGGTCTATACACTTTTAAATTCAACTCATTCAATCACCAATTCATTCAATTTAGTCCATACACACATATTTAGGGCATTTTACAAAATAGCCCTCATATTTTCACATTTCCATACTTTAGTCCATATTTCACAAAATCACAAAATACACATAATTTCACTCCACACAAGCTTAGCCGAATTCTTCCCATGCTAACACAAGACCACACATTTCATTTATTTCACAAGTTAGTCCCTTAAAAATACTATTCTTTCAATTTACTCCAAATTACTCAAAATCAACAAAACTCCAAAAATAAACTATGATAATCAAGCACATATCTTTCATATTTCACTATCAAACATCACAAAATTCATGTGTTCATCAATGGCTCATCACAAAAACATCAGCAATTCATAAAATTGAAACATGGGTTTTGTAGAGTACGAAGCAACGATTACAGAAACGTAGAAATTATCAAAAATCGAAGCAAAACTAACCTTGAATCAAGACTTGTAATGGCCGAATATCATGGAAAACTAAAACCCTTTCTCCTTTCTTATTTTCGGTAGAAAAATGAATAGAAAATGGTCATTTTGATGCTTTGTTTTGTTATAAATTAACTTAATTATCACATACCAATTTTGCCCTTAATGAAATGTTTCTGAAAATCATTTAAATTATGGACATATTTGTCCATCAACCATTCCACTACTAAATAATGGATCAATTGCTTCATAAGGCCTCCTCATTTAAAAGCCATATCAATTCGGTCATTAATCAATTGGAAAGCCACTTAGAAATCAACACACAGCATTTACGCCTTTATGCGATTAAGTCTTTTTTTTTTTTAAATTATACACACAATCAATAAAATCTTCACACAAAAATTTCACAGAGGCTAAATCACACATTGTAAACACAGAAAATAATATTAAAATATTATTCTGACCTCGAATTTGTGGTCTCGAAACCACCGTTTCGACTAGGGTCTAAATCGGGCTGTTACACTTTGATCTATAACATCACATTTAACTTACTTATTAGTCAAATTATTCATTGTGACCCAAAAATCATACTACAAAAAAAATTATGTTTTTGCCCCTTAACTTTTTCATATTTACAGTTTTGCCCCTATGCTCGTAAAATGAAATGTGTTCAATTTCTTTACTACCCATGCATAGCCGAATCATTTTCATGCTTATAGCATCCCACAGTTTCCATAAAATCATATTTTTAACACATATTTCTTAACTTTTACAAATAGGTCCTTTTTTACATTTTTACTGAAAATCACATAGTGAAAGCCACTTCTTTAACCATAAACATCCATTTTCTACCATTAAATATCAAAACAAAAGCATGTCGCACATGAGTCAATTTTTAATCATGAACCCTACTTCAAAATAACGGTAGAGATAGCTAAACCAGGTTACGAGGAGTTCAAAAATGCAAAGAACATTAAAAACGGGGCTAGGATGCACTTACTATGGAGCTTGGAAAGCTTGGCCAAACCCTAGCCATGGCTTCTCTTCTAATTTTCGGCTAGAGGTAGAAGATGAGAAAAATTTTGGCTTTCATTTTCCCTTTTTAATCTTTTATTTACCAAATAACTAAAATGCCCTTAATGCCTTTCTTTGAAATTTCACCTAACCATGTCCATTTTTGTCCAACAAAGTATCCAGTGGTCTAATTACCATTTCAGGACCTCCAGTTTAAAACTTCGTAACAATTGGACACTTCTAACATGTGGAACTCAACTTTTTCACTATTTACAATTTAGTCCTTTTTACTAAATTGAGTGCCCAAACGTCGAAATTTTTGAACTAGATTTTCATGAAATCATTCTGTGAAACCGTAAACCATAAAAATATAATAAAATAAGATTTTTGTCGTCAGATTTGTGGCCCCAAAACCACTATTCCGACTAGGCCTAAAATCGGGTTGTTATAATAGCCGGTGTGACTGAAGACGCACTTAGGTTGAAGTTGTTTCCGTACTCGTTGCAATATCAAGCACGAGCATGGCTCAATTTGTTGCCACCAAGTTCCATATCTACATGGCAAGAATTAGCAGAGAGATTTTTGGTTAAGTATTTCCCACCTAGCAAAAATGCTAAGTTAAGGAATGGGATCACAACTTTCCAACAATTGGATGACGAGTCTTTGTATGAGGCTTGGGAGAAATTGAAGGAGTTACTTAATAAGTGTCCTCATCATGGGATTCATCATTGTATCCAGTTGGAGACATTCTATAATGGTCTCAATGCACATACAAGATTGATGGTAGATGCTTTCGCGAACGGTACAATTTTGTCTAAGTCTTATAATGAGGCTTGTAAGATCATCGAGAGGATCGTAAGTAATAACTATCAATGGCCAACAAATCAAATAGCTTCAGGAAGACATGTAGCCAGAGTTCATGAAGTTGACGCCCTCACTTCATTATCAGCTCAGGTATCGTCTATTTCTTCTATGTTAAAACAGTTTGCCGCTAATAGTGCTAATAATCTTGTAACTCAGCCACCAAGTCCGTTTGAAGTAGTTTCCTGTGTGTACTGTGGGGAAGGTCATTCTTTTGAGAATTATCCATCAAATCCCGAGTGAGCGTACTATGTGGGGAGCCAATATCAAAATAGAAGTGGACAAAGACCCCAGTCCAACTTCTACAATCCTTCACGGCGTAATCATTTTAACTTTTCTTGGAGCAACTAAGGAAATGGACCGAACAACTTATTTCAGCAAAGACCCAACCAATCTCAAGGGTTTAATCAGCAAGCACCAAAACCACCTCAAGCTGAGGCATCAAACAATTTGGAGAACTTGTTGAAAGCATACATGGCAAAGAATGACGCTTCGATCCAAAGCCAAGCAGTAACACTGAAAAATTTGGAAAACCAAATGGGTCAGTTAGCTACAGAGCTTCGTAATAGACCATAAGGAACCTTGCCGAGCGATACTGAGAATCCAAGAAATTTGGATAAAGAACATATCAAGGCGGTGGCATTGAGAAGTGGTAAAATTTTGGAACCCCGATTGATTGATGTCGAAGATAAGCCCGTTGAGAAGAATCAACCAGCTGTTGAAATTCCTACACCAAGGGAAATAGAATCTACAAAGTCTGACAAGGAAAACCCGGACTTAGTATATTCAGATATTTTAACATCTTCTCTGGATGCAAATTTACCTAATCAGAAAAGTTGTCTGATTCAACCGAAAGTTCCATCACCTCCATATCCGTAAAGATTGTAGGAACACAAATAGAAACATGAGGTGCAATTTAAGAAGTTTTTGAATGTTTTGAAGCAGTTACACATCAATATTCCGTTGGTAAAGGCTTTCGAAAAAATGCCGAATTATGTGAAGTTTATGAAGGATACACTGTCCAAGAATAAACGACCGAGTGAGTATGAGATTATTGCCTTGACAAAGGAGTGCAGTGCGTTCCTGCAGAATAAACTACCACCGAAATTGAAAGACCCAGGAAGCTTTACTATACCTTGTAACATTAGTGAATCTTACTATGGTCAAGCTTTGTGTGACTTAGGAGCGAGTATCAACTTGATGCCTAAGTTTATTTTCAAGATGTTAGGGATAGATGAAGTAAGACCTACAAATGTGATGCTTTAGCTAGCGAATTGATCTTTAGCATATCCCGAAAGAAAGATCGAGGATGTTTTGGTAAGAGTCAATAAATTTATTTTTCCTGCTGATTTCATTGTCTTAGATTTTGAAGCGGACAAGGAAGTACTGATCATCCTTGGGAGACCTTTCTTAGCCACGGGAAGAATGTTAATTGATGTGCAGAAAGGTGAACTCACCATGCGAGTTCAAGACAACTAGGTAACCTTTAACATTCTTAAAGCGATGAAATTTCCCGATCCGACAGAAGAGTGGTTTCTATGGAAAGCAATTTTGAAGAAGGTCCATTGGAGAAAGCCTTAGATCTTGACCCTCTGAAGGATGAATAAGGTCAAGAAAACATGGGTTTGATGGAAGCCAATCCGAGAAATTTTATTCAATCCACAAGGTTTGAACCATTGGTGTTGGAAGTTAGAAAATTTGTGCAACCCAAGTTGTCAATTGAAGAACCACCTAAAATCTAACTAAAGGTACTTCCTTCCCATTTGAAATACATTTATTTAGGTGACTGTTTTACTTTGCCTGTGATTATTTCAGCAGAACTGACGAAAGATCAAGAGGAGCAACTAATCATTTTAGAAGAAGACGAAAGAGCTTGAATTGATGGGGAAAGGAGGCTCAAGCCTATTATAATGGAAGTTGTGAGAAAGGAAGTGATCAAGTGGTTAGATGTAGGAATCGTCTATCCTATTTCAGATAGTTCGTGGGTACGTCCGGTGCTGTGTGTGCTGAAGAAAGGTGGAATCATGATTGTTGAATATGAATATAACAAGTTAATTCCAACGAGAATTGTTATCGGCTGGAGAATCTATATTAATTGCAGAAAGTTGAACAAAGCCACTCAGAAGGACCATTTTTCGTTGCCTTTTTTGGATCAGATGTTAGATCGACTGGCATGTAATGAATTCTATTATTTTTTAGATGGCTATTCGAGATATAACCAAATAGTTGTAGCCTCGGAGGACCAACATAAAACAACCTTTACTTGTTCATACGGTATGTTTTCTTTTAGGCAAATGCCTTTTGGTTTATGCAATGCACCTGCAACTTTTCAACGATGCATGATGGCAATATTTACTGATATGGTTGAAAATTTTGTTGAGGTTTTCATGGATGATTTTTTGTGTTTTTGGTAACACTTATGATATTTGTTTGAGTAATTTGGCTAAGGTATTGAAGAGATGTGAAGAGACGAATCTTGTCCTTAATTGGGAAAAATGCCATTTTATGGTCAATGAAGGGATTGTCTTAGGTCATAAGATCTCAAAGAATGGAATTGAAGTCGATACAGCAAAGGTGGACGTAATTGAAAGATTACCGGCCCCAATGAATGTGAAAGGAGTCAGAAGTTTCTTAGGCCATGCCGGTTTTTACCAAAGGTTTATCAAAGATTTCTCGAAAATTTCTAAACCATTGTGTTTGTTGTTAGAGAAAGATACAGTGTTTGATTTCAACAAAGCATGTTTGGAAGCTTTTGAAGATCTAAAGAAGAGGTTAATCTCAGCCACAATAATCGTTACACTTGATTGGAACTCACCTTTTGAGTTGATGAGCGATGCAAGTGACTATACAGTTCGAGCTGTGATGGGTCAAAGAAGAAACAAAGTGCTGCACCCTATTTATTATGCAAGAAAACTTTGATGGGAGCTCAACTCAATTATACGGTAACCAAAAAGGAACTCTTCGCTATAGTTTTTGCTTTTGACAAATTTCGCTCATATCTTATAGTTACAAAAGTTACAGTGTTTACTAACCATGCGGCCTTTAAATACTTGCTCACGAAGAAAGATGCAAAACCAAGGCTAATTCGTTGGATACTTTTACTCCAAGAATTTGACCTTGAGATCCAAGACAGAAATGGTGTCGAAAATCAAATTGCTGATCATCTGTCGAGGTTGGAGCAAGATGAGGTAACTCGATCATGTATGCCTATCAACGAGAATTTCCCAGATGAACATTTATTTGAGGTAAATCGAATTCATAAAATACATTGGTTTGTTGATTTTTCCAATTATATTCCATGTGGAATAATTCCTCAAGAAATGACATACCAACAAAGAAAAAAATTCCTTCATGATAGTCGGTATTATCTTTGGGAGGACCCGTTTCTATTTAAATAGTGTGTAGATAATATAATTCGAAAGTGTGTAGCTGAAAGCAAGATTGCTGAGATATTGTATCATTGCCATTCATCACCAAGTGGGGGACACTTTGGTGGTTCACGTATTGCAGTAAAGATTTTGCAAGCAGGTTTCTTTTGGCCTACATTATTTAAAGATGCTTATGCTTATATGAAGAACTGTGATAAATACCAAAGGACTGGAAATATATCAATGAGGAATGAGATGACATTGACAAACATTTTGGAGATTGAATTGTTCGACGTATGGGGCATTGACTTATTAGGCCTGTTTCCTTCTTTGTATGGGAACAAATACATCTAAGTTGATGTGGACTATGTATCCAAGTGGGTTGAAGCTGAAGCATACCCTACAAATGATGCTAAGGTAGTCATGCGATTCCTACATAAGCATGTGTTTACACGATTTGGGACACCAAGAGCTACTGTTAGTGATGAAGGTTCTCACGTTGTGAGAAAATGACTTAAGTGGTTGCTTGACAAATATGATGTGAAGAACAAGATTGCAACTGCCTATCACCCCCAGTCTAATGGGCAAGTTGAAAGAGTGAATCACGAAATCAAAGGTATCCTTGAAAAGGTAGTATGGCAAGCAGAAAAGATTGGTCTCGAAGGCTCGATGATGCATTATGGGCCTATCGAGCAGCATTTAAGACTCCATTAGGAATGACTCCTTATCGGTTAGTCCTTGGAAAGGCATGTCATTTGCCAATAGAGTTGGAGAATAAAGCTCACTGGGCTTTGAAGCAGTTGAACTTTGATCTTAAGCAAGCTAGTGAGAGAAGGATATTACAACTTGATGAGTTGGAAAAGTTGAGATTGTCTTCCTAAAAGAATGCCAAAATGTGTAAAGAAAGATCAAAGAGATGGCATGATAGTCATATATAACCTTGCTAGTTTAAAGAAGGTCAGAAGGTTTTTTTTAGTTAATTCAAGGTTGAAGTTATTTCATGGGAAGCTTAAATCCTGATGGAAAGGACCTTATACCATCTACAGAGTTTATCCTTATGGAGCTATTGATTTATACAAAAATTACGAAGGTATGTTTAAAGTTAATGGTCAACGTCTCAACCACTACTGGGATTGTGAAGTTGATCGAGTTGAATCCTCGTTCAAATTAACAGACCCTTAATTTTTCATGAACTCATTTTTTAAATAAATAAATAATTAGAACTTATTTTCTTAACATATTAAATTTAATTAATTCTGTCTAAGGAGATTGGAACTTAAGCAGGACTGCTGTAACCCCTCAAACCTTTGCTGGGAATTAATTTAATGTAATCTGTTAAGAAGAAATTTTCTAATTAAGGTTTAAAATTTTTAAGTTTCATTTGTTCTATTTAAATTTTAAATTTTTATGTTAATAAAGGGTGTCAAATTTGCCCCAAGTACTAATCAGATTTTTTAGTAAGATATAGTCTGAGTTTGAGGCCCAAGACAACAAAAAGGAGGGAAAAATCAATGCCTTGCCGTCACACCCATTGCTTGCTGCCTAAGTAACCCTAATGTAGCTAAATTTTTGCTACATGTTGTCCTAATTTTTCTCTATATAAACCTCTCTCCATTTTACTAATTTTCATATCCCTCAAAGCAATTTTCTTACACCCTAAAAATCCCTAAATCTCCCTTTTGTGCCGTCTACCTCAAATCTCTAAAGAAACCCTACTCCTCTTCCCTTTCTGCCAAAATTCCCTATTGCCACTGCAAAGAGATTGCTGAAGCACTATCGTTGCTGTCGCACACCGTTGTCGTCGCCGCACCATCCTTGCCGTCGTAAGATTTTTCCGTAGCAAGTTCTACCCACTTTGTCAATTTTCGAGAAAAGATATCATGTCTCGGAAAAGAACCAGATCTTCAAGGACAACTCCTGAAAACCCAATTTTGATCGATGAAGAAGTGAAAGAGAGATTTGATTCAATCTTCAAGCATTAACCTATGATGCCGGAAAAAGGTTTTAACTTGAAGAATAATGATTTGTTGGTTGTTCCTATACCGATTAGAAAGAAAATCAATGCTCTCAATGGGAAGAATTTTGTGATGCTCACTTCCCAATAATGAACTAGTTCAAGAATTCTATGCTAGTTTGACTACTCAAGATGCTACTGAAGTCATCGGTCGAAAGAAAAAGGTACCTCTTACTTCTAGGTCCATCAATGATTTGTTTAATTTACCTGATGTTGAAGAAGATGAGTACTACCCAATGATGAACAACATCAATTGGGATTTTCTTTAAGAAGTGCTTGATGTTGTGAGAAATCCAGGATCCCAATGGATTATAAAAAAGTATGGGAGCCATTCTTGTCAAAGAGAATACTTAAAACCAGTAGCAAAGGTATGGTTTTATTTCGTTCGCTACAGTTTTATGCCTATCTTACATAGTTCCACCATCTCGATAGAACAAATGCTTCTGTTATATGCAATTTAGACAGAAAAGTTCAGTAATGTTGGGAAAATTATCCTCAAGGAGATTTACAATTGCGCTAAAAAGAAGGCAGGAAGTGCTTATTTCCCATCATTAATCACTTCACTTTGCTTAAAGGCCCATGTTAAACCACAAGCAAATTTGAAGGGGCAATATGTTCAAGGATGCATTACAAATTATGATCTTGAAAGATTAGTAGATAGGGTGCATGAGCTGAATCAAGGCAACCAAGAAGAGCCAACTGAGCCGAATACCAAGGAGTCAACAGATGGAACTAAAACTGAAGCTAATTTAGTTACAGACACTAAAGAGGAAGAATCTGATAAGGAATCGAACATTCCTGAACCAAGAGTTGAGCCTAAAGAAGAACCAACCAAGCTAAGTGTGGAACCTGAATATACAACTCCCATGACAACTTCTGCAAGTACTTCAAGGAAATCGGAGTTGTCAATTTTGATGGATATGTGCAAGTTCATGCACAATCAACAACAAACATACTGGAAATATGCAAAAATTAGAGATGACTCAAATCAAAATACTTTTAAGAATATCTCTAATACTTTTGTTCCTGAGTTCCCAGATGCTATCTTTGAGACATGGACGGAAGATACTGACGATGCAAGCAGAGATAGAGCTAAAGAAGACAAGGGGAATGGGTTAGAAAAATAAAAGAAGGGATTCTTGTCTTGTTATTTATTTAATTATCTTTAGGTCCTTCGGAATTTATTTCTTTCGTAATTAGGATTTAATTTCTGTAGAATAAAACATAGCAAGCATGAACAAACTTAACACTTCTTTATAAAGAATAAGACTAAGCGATGTCATAATGGGAATGAACATGTCTAGGATTGGGTTATTAGGGAAGACTTGGTATTTAAGCAGTCTTAATGACTAACCTCTCTTTCTTTACAACCCTACCTAGTGTTCGGTTTTCATTCATTACTTTGTCCTTGCAATGAGGACATTGCTTCTTTTCAAAGGGGAGTAAGGCAAATAAATTGCTCAAACTTATAAATTTTTTCAAGTATGTTTCAATAATTTCTTTCATAAGTATGTTTTAATAGATGAATGTTTAGAGATATTTTTTTTTACTAAGATAGTTTGTATGCAAGTATGAATGATGATTTTATCTAAGTGAAAGTATGTTATCATGAAGAATGGAATGCTTGTATGATCTTAGCCGTAGTAATGTTTGCCATGAAAACTTAGTTTCTTTTGAGATTAGACATGCACGAAGGTTTATATCTTTAGAATTGACTTAGTAACTTTCTTGAGGCGAAATTCTAGGGGACATTAAAATGTAAAATGATATAGGCACTATTTTTTTGGACCGTTTGAGCCTTTTCAAGCCAACCCTGTGATATTAGACCCTTGAAATTGTAATTTTGAGCTTAAAGGCCTTTTTTTTTTTGTTTTTTGTTTTTGCAATGAACCTACATTATAAGCCAATTACCACCTTTTTAAAGTTATCCTAATTTTGTGCACCTATCTTAACTAAAGTTGTCTTAAGAATCAACATTTGAGGAAATTTTCATAAAGATGTATGCGCTCATGCTTAAAACCGAAAAAGAGAGTGAGAAGAAAAGTTTGCTCAGTCTCCAAAAAGAACAAATGTATGAGCTTGAGTTCAAAATAAGTTTGGTCCAAAGGCTTACTTAAAGAAAAAGATTGTATTACGAGAAAACCAAGACAAAGTTAAAGGTTAAGATTTTTAAAATCGAAATGTCCCATCTCTTAAAATCCCTACCTTTAATCGAGCCCCATTACAACCTTATAAAAGATGTATTGATTTGATGATTATGACACCCACATTAGTGGAGAGGAAGTCCTGAGTTCAACATATGAAGATCATAAATAAGCCTTGTGATTGTTTGCTTGATTGATAGGAAACTATGTTGAATGAAGAGTGTTATCTATGGCTGTGACATACATGCAAACTATGATTCATGTTGGCATATTTTGAAGCTCAGTATAATCTTAAGGAATGTTTGCATATGAATTACTTGTTAATAAAGAAGATCGATAAGCATGAAGTTATTAATTATGGGACAAAGATTGATGCTGCTTACACAATTAGCAATTTTACCTTAGCAAGACCTTTTGTTGTGCATAAACATTACTTGGGACTAGCAATGATTTAAGTTTGGGGGTGTGTAAACGGAAAAATATATAGGATTTTTCCTATGTAATTTATCACCTTTTTTACTTAAATCTATTGTTAAAACTAAGTAATTGTTTAATAAATTAATGAAATATGTGAAAATATGAAATTAGGACATAGAAATTATTCAAATGTGATTTTATGCTTTATTATATAGTTTTCATGTAATAAATGGCTTATTTTATATTAATTTGAATATTTTATATTTTTTAAAACATAAAGTGGGCCATGCATGATTAAATTAAATAATAATAAAATATAAAATTATATTTAACAATTCATTTTAAATTATTTCATTAATAATTTGGTTTTTATTTAATTAATCAAATTGGATAAATTTTATTCCTCGATCCTCCAACTTGTTGATTTATTCTGGATAGGTCTGATAGCTTTGCTGGATTACAAAAACATCCAAATTGGAGACCAAGTCAACCCAATATTTGGCTACACATGGCTATCCATTTAAACCATTATTTGGTTTAATTATACAAGGTCCTTGCAATGTTGAAGAAATTAGAGATATGCCCGAAGATTAACGATTGACTGAGTATTAGTCCAGAGTTGTGTGGCATCCAAAACTACTTAAAAATCAAGCAAAAATCAAGTCAAAAGCCACTAAGCATGGCCGGCCAAAATTTGAGGAGACTTGAAGTGGTTAACATCCACTATTTTTAGCAAACTATGCCCCTCTCCTGATCTATAAATAAGACCCTCTCATTCCCTCATTCATCATCCCTTAAGCGCCCCTCAATCATTCCTCATTCATTCTCATCATTCATCATTCTCTATTCTCTCCAAACTCTCTTAGCCTTTTCCATTCCCATGCCTAGCATCATCTCTTCATAGAGATTTTAGCAATTAAGCCTCTTAAAGAACCCTTGGTCGGCCACCTTGGAGAACCATCAGCAGAGGAGCAAAGCAAAGGAACGAAGGAGCTTCGTTAGTCAGAGTCTTGGTGACAGCCACTCTAAATTGGGTTTAATATTATCTTTCTTAAATTTAATCTAAGGATGTTTTCTATGTGTTCTTTGTTCTTGTTTACAACAATGTTAGCTTAATTTTATTTAAGTTAGGATGATTGCTTTAATCAAATAATATTTATCTGATTCAAGCTTATAATGTTTGTGCCTCAATCGATCATGTTTTCAATTAAAATCAAGCTTGTATTTCATTCATACGTGATTGAGATGCAACTA
Organism: Gossypium australe; assembly: GCA_005393395.2. Classification (NCBI taxonomy): domain Eukaryota; kingdom Viridiplantae; phylum Streptophyta; class Magnoliopsida; order Malvales; family Malvaceae; genus Gossypium; species Gossypium australe. The sequence continues at coordinate 104,882,733 of CM016621.1, read as the reverse complement.
AATTAGCTGAGCAATCTTGACCAGACAACGGCTAATGGACACATAATTGAAATGTGCATGCTCAATTTAGATCCTGACCCGATTAAATTGCAGGTTGCATAACAAATCTGACCAAGCTCTGTTATCTACATAGTTTTTAGATTTATGTGATTAACTGTTTCAAACCTGACACGTCCCTGTTACCTCACACGAATGCTAAGAAACCCTTAGTAAATAAAAATCAGTAAAATGCGTATTTACTAAGTAAAGGATTCCGAGAAGACCTAATGTGGTTTCCAAACTCATGAAAGATCGAGTTGCCATGGAATGTTTTTCCGAATGTTATTAAGCATGTTGATAATAAATTGAGATTAATTAAAGTAATTGTCCTAGTTTATTTATGTTATAATTGTTGCAAATTGTGTTTAATTTTGCTAAAATCTATTTCATTCATATAGTTTGCATACTTAGGATAATCTGCATTAGAGATCATTGCATTTAGTTTAATATATTTTAATCACCACTTCTCAACTATATTGCGTTTTTATTTACCAAATGTTAATATAATTTTACAAATTAAGTGACTTAGCACAAATAGAAACCCTGTGGAGACGATAACTCGATACTTACTTATTACTTGATAAGGACTGTGTACACTTGCACAAACCTACGCGTTATATTACTCAATCGTACAAATTCTCTCTCGTACTCGGTTACAGTCATGCGGCCTTGTTTCAATTCTTAAAACTCTTTGTGCTTTTGATCTAGGAACCGTTGACTAATATATTTCTTTCGAAACTCAATCTGAAAGAGTTCCCAGGTTACTCTCTCCCTCGACACTACCGGTACTAATGTATTCCACCATTGATGCGCAATATCTCTCAAAAGGGATATGGCACATTTTAAACATTCAGCCGGTGTGCAACACATCTCATCAAACACTCGAATCATATTTTCAAGCCAAAATTCGCCTCTCTCAGGATCATCATCAACATTAGCCTTGAACTCTTCATCCTCGTGTTTACGAATCTTATCAACTAGAGGCTTATTCAATCTTAAAAGCTTGACTCCTTGAGGAGCTACTGGTATAGGTTGGGGAACAGGAGGGGGTGGAGGTTGTTGAGCAGCCAGATTAGTACAAATGTATTGAGGGAACCACTTTGTAACAGTCCGGTTGGCCTTAGTCGAAATAGTGGTTTCGAGACCACAAGTCTGAGTCGGTAAAATATTTTAATATTATTTTCTGTGCCGTTGATATGTGATTAAGCATGTGTTAAAGTTCCGTAAGTTAATTTGTCTGTCTGTGTGTTTAATTTGATAAAAGGATTAAATTGCATTGAATGCAAAATCTGCATACTTTATGAAAAGACACCCATTTGAGATGGCTTTTTAATGAGGAGGCCTTATGAGGCAATTACGCCAATATTTAGATAGTGGATGGACAAAGAACAAATATGCCATTAATGTATGTTTGTTTTAGTTATTAATCGAAGGGGTATTTTAGTAACTATATTAATAATATGGTAATAGTAAAACAAAAGTTTGTAAATGGCTATAATGTTCATCCATTTAGTCGAATAATGGAAGAAAGAAAAGAGAGGAAGTTAAGCTAGGTTTCGGCACTTGCAAGCTTTGATTAAAGTATGTTTGGCTTCGGTTTTTTGATAATTTTTACGTTTTTACAATCGTTGGTTCGTAAACTTTGAAACCCATGTTTTAATTTTGAGAATTGATGATGATTTTGAAATGAGACTTTGATGAACTCATGTGATTTGTGATGAGTATTGGTGTTAAATGAAAGATATGTGTTTAATGAACATGTTTTGTTCTTGAATTTTTGATCAATTTAGCTAATTAGGGCTAAATTGTGAAAATAGTATTTTGAAGAGCTAATTTGTGAGATAAATGAAATGTTTGGACTTGTATGAGATACATGAGCATTCGGCTAAGCATGAGTATATGGTGATTTTGTATATATGATGTTTTGAGAAAAATGGACTAAATTGATAAAATGTCCAAATGTGAGGGCTAAGTTGCAAATAGCCCTAAATGTATGTTTTTGGATTGAATTGAAATGGATTGAATTGATATCATGTAAGACCATGTCTGGGATGTTGGCATTGTACGACTATTCTGAACACACTACGTATCTTATTATATTCCAAACGGTTCAACGGGCAAATATGAGATACGAACGATTATGTGATTGTATATCCATTTTAGGTACGTTTAAAATGTACTAAGTGTGTATGAAAGGTAAGTATCTATATGAACTTACTAAGATGAATATGTGCAATGGAAAGGTAAGTATCTATATGAACTTAGTAAGATGAATATGTACAATGGAATGATGAGATGACATGTGAAAATATGCTTGAATGAGTTATGTGTATATGTGATATTTGAGTTGAAGAATATGGTAAGATATGGCTAAGCATATGAGCCAAAGAATATGAGATGAATTTTCTATGAGAAATATAAATGACATTGTATCATTATGGATATGTGTATTTTATGCTAAATTTATTTGTATATGGCTTACTAAGCTTTTGAAAGCTTACTCTGTGTGTGTTTGCTCTGTTTTATAGATTGTCAAAGCTACTGAAGGCTTAGGGACCGTCGAGGATCATCATCACACTACTCAAACATGTTTTGGTACCTTTGAAATATGTATATAGCTACATATGGCATGTATACGCTAGTCATTTTGAATTATGTTGGAAATGTATATAATTAGCCATGAGATGTGGCTAGATTAATATTGGTAATGTGCTTGAGTAAATATGATATATGATGCATGATTTGGTAATTTTACAATTCCATGCTTAATTGGTAGTTTACCTATTGATAATGCTTTAGCTGATTTAGGGACAAGCATCAATGTTATGCCTTATAAATTGTTTAAACAACTAGGTCTAGGGAAACCCAAACAAACTAGGATGAGCATTCAATTAGCTGATAAAACTATTAGAATTCCTAGGGGTATAATTGAAGATGTGGTAGTGAAAATTGAAAAATTCGTATTCCCAGTAGACTTTTTTATTTTGGACATGGATGAGGACAATAGTATCCCCTTGATTCTAGGAAGGCCCTTTTTAGCAACTGTCAGACTAAAATTGATGTTAGCGCAGGTGAACTCATACTTTGTGTAGGTGACGAATCAATCAGTCTTCAAGCTCTCGACTTAGCTAGGACATCGAGTAATCAAGGTGAGAACATAAATTCTATTAATAACCATTCGACTAAACCTTCTTTTTCAGGAAGCACCACGAAACTACACAACTGTGCCAGGTCCTATACCTCATGCCAACAAAGGAATGACCCATGAGGAACGAAGGCTTCAGATCGATGAACTAGTGATACGAACTCACCTACGAAGCCTGTGACAGACGTCAGCCATGACCCCATTGAGCTACCTAATGGGCCAATTACACGTTCCCGTACCAAACAATTCAAAGATGCCGCAATGGTTTTGGTGGCACAAATTTGGAATGACGATAGAAAAGAGCCCAAAAACATGCTGAACTATTACAACTTATTTGAAGTTGAATATACTAGCTAGTCCGACTGCTAGTTTATTTAACACTTTAAATTACGCATGTTTTATTTTCAGTAGTAGCTTCATTTTCTTATTTCATATTTATTTGATTAGATAGTACAAGTTTTTAATTAGTCTTTTTCGAAGTTGAATATTAGTATGCTCTTACCTAGTATTTAAATAAGGTGATTAAAATTCTGTTCTAACTATGTTTAGTAAAATTTTAATTAATGTGATTGATACATTTTGTAGTGCTCCACGTTTTTGATAAGATGTCATGGAAGATGGTAGCTGAAAGATAAATAAATGGAAAGCACAGAATCAATTTTTTTCTCAAGGCATAAAGCTTCATGGTGGAATTAAAGGAATAAATAATTGAAGATCACCAAGGCATGGGTGAGTGCATGGACGGGATGGTGGGTATAAACAATGGAAGAATTAACAAATGTGCAAGTGTGTAATAGTGGAAATGCATGAGCAAATTAATTGAAGCATAAACGGCACAAGCATTGACTTTGAATTAAATTAATTACCATGGTGGGTTTTGAAGATGAACACACGGCACTAGCTTCCAAATATTGGAGCATGATAAAAGGGAACTTAAAAGCCTAGCATTTGGGGGAGTGGGACGGCTATGGCAATTTAAATGGAGCATGCTTGTTTTGTTTTATTAAACTAAGCAAGTGGATGATGTAAAGGAATATTTATGCATGAAAATTGCCAAATGGGGAGTCATGTTGGACGGCATAACACATTTAAAATGGGAATATTTTAATCAATCATGTGGCACTTACAAATAACATGTGCCAACAAGGCTTGGTGGAACTTAGGTATGGACGGCAATGTGAGCAAATTATTCCTTCCTTTGCAATGAGCATGGAAGGCCATGAAGGATGAGTGGAAGCATGGTTAAGTGGATTTGTTGGCATGAATAAAATAATAGAACCATTAGTTATTAGAAGGATATGGGACGGCAACAAATTAGAGATGGAAATTTTAATTGTTGAATCATTTGGCTACCTATCCTTGGCCTATAAATATTTGCTGTTTTCCCATTTGTAAGCACTTTTTGAATTTTAATGAAAGAAGAATTTCTTTTGGTGAGTACTCACTCTCCTAATTCTCAAGGTTTGAATTGACTTATCTAGTTCCTAGTGGCGTCGTTCTATCCTTGTTTTGAACTTATCATCCTTTCGGGTGTGGCGTTCATTTATTTATACCGTTGGTTCCTATCCTGCTAGATAGTGGGTCTCGGTTTTGTTTCAAAACTCTTTTCATCAATTTGAAACTTATAAGATTCGGGTCTTTAATTTTTATTAAAGGTTCTTTCTTGTTTCAAATACTATCCATCTCAACCTCTCACCTATCTTTCCTTTTCGAAGATATTATTTCCAATAAAATTATCCCTTTTGTTAATTAAAAGGAAAACTACCTAATTTACGATCGGGCAACATTTACGATTCGTCTTCAAACCCGAGACGGACCGTATCAGTTGGTATCAGAGCCAATCAAATTAGGCACGTTTTGATCATCTCGAGTTTTTTTTCTGAGTAAGTTTAAAAAAAAAGTATCGTAGTATCTTGATTTTCAAGCTCTTCATAATTCACCACTTCTACTGTCGAACCTTATTTTTCGATCCACCACCTATCAACCTTTCTACCCTTAAAAAGCCTACCTTTTTCCGAAACCAATTTTATCCTTTTAACTCTTGAAACGACCTACGGGTTGCTAGTAAGTCGAAGACAACCTTCTAGAATCTAGAAGAGTGAATTCGAGCGGTAAAAGGCAAGAGTGATTACATTAAGGAAAAAGCAAGAAATTGAGTGAAAACACGAGTGTGAGTGTGATAATTTCTTTGTTAGTGAACAAGTGAGGATTGTAGTGAGGATTCATTAATTTTGTTTAACATGTCTAGGAGCCCCGAACGTCGAATAATAAGCGACGAAGCATCCGACGCCGCCACAGGTGGAAGAGGATTGCAACCCCGAAGGAATGATCCTAAAGGGAGAGATCCGGATTTGCAAACAGTAATGTGAGAAATCACACGTTTGTTCCGATCAATCAACGAACGATTAGATCGAAGAGATGAACGAAGGCCTCGAGCAAACACCCCTCCAATTCCGAGAAGGGGACGAGAACAGCCTTGGTTACATGACAACGACATCTACGAGCCGAGTGAAGCTGACAGCAACCCGGCTTTCGAACAAGATGAACGGAGAGGAGGTCCACGAGTCCGTGAGCGAAGAGATCGAGAATGGGCCGATGACGACTTGAAGAACATTAAAATGGCGTTTGTAACACCCCAAACCCGGTCAATACGCCACGACCGAATCTAGTATGTCACTGAGGAAAATATTTGAAGAAAAACTAGTTGACGATTAAAATTTTTGTGAAAAACCTATTAAAATTCCATATTTGTAGAAAACAAGTATATAATAAGTTAAAAACTGATAATTTGTTTTTGAAATGCCGTAAGTAAAACTTTTAAAACTTAGTTAAGAAAACATTTATGTCATTTTAAGAAAACTCAAATTATTACTTTGAAAACCATTTGCATTTGAATGTAGAAACTTAATATTTGAAAATCGTTTAAATTATCGAAAACACTTAAGTTGTTAAAATTATCAAATGATTTATGTTACCCGATGGCAACGTTTTTAAAAACCATCGCGTTGTGTAATTTAGAAAAACTTTGTGCTCAATTTATTATAATAATCAAGAAATTTATAACCCATATTTAAAACATGTTCAAAACATAAAAATAATCCAAACCATAATTTAGAGAGGCCTTATTACAAAACCATAAAATATAAAACCAAATTTAAATAAATTAAAGTTCACAAACCAAAGTTCACATAGAACCGAAATTTATTGCATGGCCTCCTCGAGTTCATCCGGCTCCTCATCTGCGATCTCACGAATCACCTGAAATGATAAGGGAGAAGGTGAGTCACCAAGACTCAGTGTATATTCCCTCTCTCGGGTAATTACCACATACTTACACAAAAGCAATATATGCATAATGTACCCAACCTAGCCATCCATAACTCCTTTTCTACCCCGTGTGGTACCAAACCACTGGTGGTGCCAAACCACTGGTGACCGAAGTCACGAAATAAATGTGATACCAAATCACTGGTGACCGAAGTCACGAATAATCCATCTGTGGGGCCAACCCACGTGTGATACCAAATCACTGGCGTCGATCCCATATCTCAAAAGTGGGGCCAACCCACGGTGGTATTAACCACAGGGACGAGACGCTATGAGGTGCCAAACCTCTGGTGTCCGAAGACACAAATGTGATACCAAATCACTGGAGATACCAAATCTCTGGTGTTCGAAGACACAAATGTGATACCAAATCACTGGTGACCGAAGTCACAATCTTCCCCCTCCTCTCATATTGCCCATACCAATGCAATATATAAACAAATCATGTCAATATACTATGATATGAATCATATAATAAATATATCATAAATCGTAGATCATGATTTCAATCCACATGTATTAACAACATATCGAAACGGACTTACCCGAATCCTCATTCATACCATCATGGTATCAAATCCAAATCTCATCGTTTTTCCCACTTTCATAATATGATTAGTAATAACACACATATACATACATATATAAACCAAGTTATAAAGTGTGTAAGATACACACCTTTCACCAAAGCAAAAATCTAACTTCCGGAGATCCGATCTATCGCACTAGATCACCTTGTCCTACAATTGGCCAACACTTAAATTATAAACAAAGGCCATTCGGCCATATCACTAAATCCAATGAGTTATCACTTCGAAATACCAAGTCTTACCTAAACTTACCCAAATCGATTGACAAAGAAACGAGGCTTAGTTGATTGCTTCCAACGTCCCGAGAAGCCTAAATGAAATCGGTTCCTCGAATGATTAGAACCTTGCAAACCAATGCCCAAAGATTCGGCCTATGTCCACAAGAAAGTGATATAGAAAGGAGAAAGATATAATAGAAAAATCGGCCAAGAATACTTACTCTTTTCCAAAATCGATTGAAGAAAACCAAAGAGAGTCTACCCTTGAATATTCGATCAAAACAAAGACTAAAAGGAAGTAGGGAGTTTCGGCAATTTGGTTATGAGAGAAGAAAATATGTGAATAGAAAAGAGAATGAAAGAGAGAGAGAGAGAGAGAGTTCAATTTTAGCAACAATGGAGAAAAGAAAAGGGAGTTTGGAGAGGAGAGATTCGGCCAAAAGGAAGAAAAAGAATAAGAGAGAAAATGGGGTTAAGAGATTCGGCCAACTCCTTGTTTGCCAAAAAGAAAAGTGCACAAAAGTACAAATGTTGTTTCGGTTTCAAAAGGATAAAATGAAGAAAGGAAATGGTATTTGGTTCAAACAAAATGAGGTTAAAATCAAAAGCAAAATTTGCACAAAAGCATAAGCTACATTCGGCCAAAAGAAAGAGTTTTTGGAGAGGGAAAAACAAAATGCAAAAAAGATGCACAAAAAGAAAAGTTGACCAACTATTCCCCCCCAAACCACCTAACCACATTCGGCCACCCTCCTAGACACCCATGCCGTCCACATACAATCACTAAAGGCCTAAGAATACTTTCCAAAACATCATCCTAATGTCTAGCCTTATGTCTCCCCAACATTCCTTAACCTTAAGAATCTTATCCCCAATATCAAGCTTTCCTTAAACATATATTCAACTTACCAAAAGATGAAAGTCCAACCTATCATAAACATAAGTTGACCGTCTATAAATGCTATGATGAAATAAAAATCCTCAAAATGCTTTCTTTGATACTCGAACCACTAACCTTAAGCAACCTTTCAAGAGCCTTATCCACTATGCCACTAACTCCTCATGTGCTTTAATTTAACACTTAAATTAACTTAAGTGTCAAGCTCACTTAATCCACTTCATTAAATAAACTATACTAGAATTTATTCTAACTTCCTAAATAAAAACAAGCCTTCACAAGACTATGCTAAGCACACAAACAATACTACCCGAGCTAACACAAGTAACTAGATGACACACAAATTTTTCCTAAAGCCCATGGCCCAATCGGCCCAATCCTATTAGGCCCAATTTCGTGATGTTACAGTTCTACCCTCCTTAAAAATAATTTCTTCCTCGAAATTACTTACTAACGATCAAACGTACAGTCTAACTCACCGCACTACGCTCTTGCTGCGCACTCTGATCTTAATAACACTACTATACTACTAACGACATTTGAATACGTCAACCCACATCAATCAAAGCAGTATATGGAAATCCAATGATCAAGAACATACTGGTGATGACGTCCGGTGCGTCGCCCTCCTCTCGACGCTCGCTGCATACACCAACCCAGGCTGTCTTGCCTCAGTGTTGCCTGCACCTTTGCCAGATGCTCCGCGACCTCGACCAGAACCATTACCTCCTCTACCGTTATCACGACCTCTCTGCGGTGACGGTCCCTCCTTTCTGAACTGAGCATGATCTTGACCTTCAGATTGATTCCTGGCTTGCTTACGTGGACAGTCCCTCACATGATGATTCAGTGAGCCACACTCAAAACATCTTTTCCCACCGGTCCAACATTCGCCCCAATGAAATTTTCCGCATCTGTTACACCGTGCTGGTCCCTGATTAGCAGTAACAGGCCTCCCAGACTGATTCGGCCCATTCTGCCTAACCCTTTTTTGAGAATCTTCGTCCGACCCAGATGATTCAAAACCTCTCTTATGCTTATTCCTATCGTAACTCTGCCTTGCAGATTCCTTTATCCCTTCGGCTATCTTAGCCTTTTCAACCAAAGCAGCAAACTCTCGCTCCTGATGTGGAGCAATCAACAATCTCAGCGCGTCCTTCAAACCATCTTCAAATCGAACACATCGCTCGTGCTCCGAAGCCACAATACCTCCAGCATACCGGCTCAATCTTAAGAACTCAGCCTCATACTCTGATACAGATTTACTCCCTTGGACCAAACTCAAAAATGCCTTACATTGCGCATCAACGTAACTAGACCCGATATACTTCTTCTGATACGCTACCTTAAAGAAGTCCCAAGTGAGATCCTTCGCTGCAGCACCATTCCGAACCGTGAGCCACCACTGATATGACTCGTCACGAAGAAGCGACACTATCCCTTTCAGCTTTTCCTCGGCATTGAGATCCAGATCATCCATAATTCGCTCCGTCGCCTCTAACCAATATTCAGCTGAGTTGGGAGCTACACCTGAAACACCTCGAAATACCTCAGCTCCGTTGGCTCGGAGACGCTCAGGTACTGACTTCCTAGCTCCCGCGCCTCCACCTACTCCAGCTACCCTCTCAAGAACTCGCAGCATCGCCTGAGACATTGCGTCATCCCCAGTTTGATCCTGATGCTCAACTCCAACCGCTGGTGGTGGAACTGGTGGTACCTCACTCTCGGATCCCTGACCCGACCTCACTGGCTCAGACACAGCCATCCTACCTCGACCACGTCCACGAGTAACACGACCTCGACCACGAGTACTCATATCTAACTCTCGTCTTATCTAAGTTAAAAGTTTTATGCATTAGTCATTATTCCGCTTTCTTTAAAGAACAGTTTTATGAAAAAGATTTCTATAAGAGGTTGTTTCGCGAGTACATCCAACCTATAGTTTTGGGTCTCTAAAGTAGTTCCTACTACTATATAGTCATATCAACATCATCATATCATCAAAATCAACAGTTTTGATGTACTTACCAGGGCGGATTGATGCCGGAGACTCGGGGCCATGCCTTTCCAACCATATAATTTTAAACAAAAACATTTTAAAACCATACTTTAAATCATTCTGGGCCTCGGGCCCACAGCCGAGCTTTTGAACTTAGCTCTGATACCAATCTGTAACACCCCAAACCCGGTCAATACGCCACGACCGAATCTGGTATGTCACTGAGGAAAATATTTGAAGAAAAACTAGTTGACGATTAAAATTTTTGTGAAAAACCTATTAAAATTCTATATTTGTAGAAAACAAGTATATAATAAGTTAAAAACTGATAATTTATTTTTGAAATGCCGTAAGTAAAACTTTTAAAACTTAGTTAAGAAAACATTTATGTCATTTTAAGAAAACTCAAATTATTACTTTGAAAACCATTTGCATTTGAATGTAGAAACTTAATATTTGAAAATCGTTTAAATTATCGAAAAAACTTAAGTTGTTAAAATTATCAAATGATTTATGTTACCCGATGGCAACGTTTTTAAAAACCATCGCGTTGTGTAATTTAGAAAAACTTTGTGCTCAATTTATTATAATAATCAAGAAATTTATAACCCATATTTAAAACATGTTCAAAACATAAAAATAATCCAAACCATAATTTAGAGAGGCCTCATTACAAAACCATAAAATATAAAACCAAATTTAAATAAATTAAAGTTCACAAACCAAAGTTCACATAGAACCGAAATTTATTGCATGGCCTCCTCGAGTTCATCCGGCTCCTCATCCGCGATCTCACGAATCACCTGAAATGATAAGGGAGAAGGTGAGTCACCAAGACTCAGTGTATATTCCCTCTCCCGGGTAATTACCACATACTTACACAAAAGCAATATATGCATAATGTACCCAACCTAGCCATCCATAACTCCTTTTCTACCCCGTGTGGTACCAAACCACTGGTGGTGCCAAACCACTGGTGGTGCCAAACCACTGGTGACCGAAGTCACGAAATAAATGTGATACCAAATCACTGGTGACTGAAGTCACGAATAATCCATTTGTGGGGCCAACCCACGTGTGATACCAAATCACTGGCAGACAATCCCATATCTCAAAAGTGGGGCCAACCCACGGTGGAATTAACCACAGGGATAAGTCGCTATGAGGTGCCAAACCTCTGGTGTCCGAAGACACGAAATGTGATACCAAATCACTGGTGGTGCCAAACCACTGGTGTCCGAAGACACGATTCATCAAGTTGTGGGGCCAACCCACGTGTGATACCAAATCACTGGCGTCGATCCCATATCTCAAAAGTGGGGCCAACCCACTGTGGTATTAACCACAGGGACGAGATGCTATGAGGTGCCAAACCTCTGGTGTCCGAAGACACAAATGTGATACCAAATCACTGGAGATACCAAATCTCTGGTGTCCGAAGACACAAATGTGATACCAAATCACTGGTGACCGAAGTCACAATCTTCCCCCTCCTCTCATATTGCCCATACCAATGCAATAGATAAACAAATCATGTCAATATACTATGATATATCATAAATCGTAGATCATGATTTCAATCCACATGTATTAACAACATATCGAAACAGACTTACCCGAATCCTCATTCATACCATCATGGTATCAAATCCAAATCTCATCGTTTTTCCCACTTTCATAATATGATTAGTAATAACACATATATACATACATACATATATAAACCAAGTTATAAAGTGTGTAAGATACACACCTTTCACCAAAGCAAAAATCTAACTTCCGGAGATCCGATTTATCGCACTAGATCACCTTGTCCTACAATCGGCCAACACTTAAATTATAAACAAAGGCCATTCGGCCATATCACTAAATCCAATGAGTTATCACTTCGAAATACCAAGTCTTACCTAAACTTACCCAAATCGATTGACAAAGAAACGAGGCTTAGTTGATTGCTTCCAACATCCCGAGAAGCCTAAATGAAATCGATTCCTAGAATGATTAGAACCTTGCAAACCAATACCCAAAGATTCGGCCTATGTCCACAAGAAAGTGATATAGAAAGGAGAAAGAAATAATAGAAAAATCGGCCAAGAATACTTACTCTTTTCCAAAATCGATTGAAGAAAACCAAAGAGAGTCTACCCTTGAATATTCGGTCAAAACAAAGACTAAAAGGAAGTAGGGAGTTTCGGTAATTTGGTCATGAGAGAAGAAAATATGTGAGTAGAAAAGAGAATGAAAGAGAGAGAGAGAGAGAGAGAGTTCGATTTTAGCAACAATGGAGAAAAGAAAAGGGAGTTTGGAGAGGAGAGCTTCGGCCAAAAGGAAGAAAAAGAATAAGAGAGAAAATGGGGTTAAGAGATTCGGCCAACTCCTTGTTTGCCAAAAAGAAAAGTGCACAAAAGTACAAATGTTGTTTCGGTTTCAAAAGGATAAAATGAAGAAAGGAAATGGTATTTGATTCAAACAAAATGAGGTTAAAATCAAAAGCAAAATTTGCACAAAAGCATAAGCTACATTCGGCCAAAAGAAAGAGTTTTTGGAGAGGGAAAAACAAAATGCAAAAAGATGCACAAAAAGAAAAGTTGACCAAGTATTCCCCCCAAACCACCTAACCACATTCGACCACCCTCCTAGACACCCATGCCGTCCACATACAATCACTAAAGGCCTAAGAATACTTTCCAAAACATCATCCTAAAGTCTAGCCTTATGTCTCCCCAACCTTCCTTAACCTTAAGAATCTTATCCCCAATATCAAGCTTTCCTTAAACATATATTCAACTTACCAAAAGATGAAAGTCCAACCTATCATAAACATAAGTTGACCGTCTATAAATGCTATGATGAAATAAAAATCCTCAAAATGCTTTCCATGATACTCGAACCACTAACCTCAAGCAACCTTTCAAGAGCCTTATCCACTATGCCACTAACTCCTCATGTGCTTTAATTTAACACTTAAATTAACTTAAGTGTCAAGCTCACTTAATCCACTTCATTAAATAAACTATACTAGAATTTATTCTAACTTCCTAAATAAAAATAAGCCTTCACAAGACTATGCTAAGCACACAAACAATACTACCCGAGCTAACACAAGTAACTAGATGACACACAAATTTTTCCTAAAGCCCATGGCCCAATCGGCCCAATCCTATTAGGCTCATTTTCGGGATGTTACAGCGATTCCTGCTTTCCAAGGGCGGTCCGATCCGGAAGCCTACCTTGAGTGGGAAAAGAAGGTGGAGTTAATCTTCGAATGCCATAATTATTCAGAAAATAAGAAGGTGAAACTTGCTGCCATTGAATTTTCTGATTACGCCATTATTTGGTGGGATCAATTAATAACGAGTCGAAGACGGAATGGTGAATGCCCAATATCCACATGGGCGGAAATGAAGGCACTAATGCGGAAAAGATTCATCCCAGCCTACTATCACCGCGAGTTGCATCAAAAGTTGCAAAGCCTAACTCAGGGTCACCGAAGCGTGGAGGATTACTACAAGGAAATGGAAGTGGCCATGATCCGAGCCAATGTAGAAGAAGAACAAGAAGCCACCATGGCACGTTTTAGTGCTGGCCTTAATTGAGATATCGCAAATATTGTAGAATTACACCATTACATCGATATCATCGAAACGGTTCACATGGCAATAAAAGTCAAAAAACAGCTAAAACGAAAAGCTACGCCTAGAGCAACCCCCAATCATGCTTCAACATCTAAGTGGGGGCAAGTGACCAACAAACGGGACATACCGAACTGAGCCAAAGAAACAAGTGGCGCACCCAAGTTTAACAACCCGATCGGTGAAACGAGCAAGGGCAAAATGGAAGCTCTTTCGAATCGATCCCGAGACATTAAGTGTTTCAAATGTTTGGGTCGGGGACATATTGCAAGTCAATGTCCCAACCGAAACACTATGTTTTTTCGAGATAATGGCGAGATTGAATCTGAAAGTGAAAAGGAAGATGATGCCAGTGAGACGTCCCAAGACGAGGAAGAAGTAGAGCAAGCCAAAAATGGAGAGATCTTGGTGGTAAAAAGGAGTCTTAGCTTACAAGGTGTCGAAAATGAACAACAACGCGAAAACATCTTCCATACGCGTTGCCAAGTGCAAGGGAAGACTTGTTGCGTCATTATTGATGGAGGAAGCTGTACTAATGTAGCCAGCACCATATTGGTGGAAAAACTCGGATTGTCTACCACCAAACATCCCCATCCGTATAAGCTACAATGGCTTAACGACGCGGGAGAACTTAAGGTCACAAAGCAAGTTTTGGTTTCCTTTGCAATAGGGAAGTATCAAGATGAGGTCTTGTGCGATGTGGTTCCGATGCTAGTGGGACATCTCCTGCTTGGACGACCTTGGCAATTTGACAAGCGAGCAATCCATGACGGCTACACTAATCGGTACACTTTTAAATACTTGGGCCGGAACGTGACACTAGCTCCGCTAACACCCAAGCAAGTTTACAAAGATCAGTTGAAGATGAAGGCATCAATGGAAAAATCAAAAGAAAGTGAGCAAAAAAATGAGAAAGAAAAAGAAAAGAATTCAGAAAAAAAAGAGGGGCAAGAAAATAAGTGATAAAAAAAGAGAGTGGGAACAAAAAGAAAAGGAAACAAAGGAAGAGAATGAAAAAGAAAGTGGAAAAATGAGTGTTTTTGCAAAAGCAAGAGATATTCGAAAAGCTTTGTGTGTGAGACAACTGATGTATGTCCTACTATACAAGGAATCATTTTTGAACACTAACGACTTACCCGAGAATCTTCCTTCTTCTGTGTTGTCTCTGATTCAGGAATTCGAGGACATCTTTCCAGATGAGATACCAAGTGGTTTACCGCCCATTCGAGGCATAGAACACCAAATTGACTTGGTGTCGGGAGCTTCTCTGCCCAATTGACCTGCGTACCGGAGTAATCCCGAGGAAACAAAAGAGCTCCAAAAGCAAATCATTGAATTACTAGAAAAGGGATATATCCGAGAAAGCCTTAGTCCATGTGCGGTACCGGTGTTACTAGTGCCAAAAAAAGATGGTTCATGGCGGATGTGTGTCGACTGTCGCGCCATCAACAAGATTACCGTCAAATACCGACACCCGATACCCCGACTCGATGACATGCTCGACGAGTTAAGCGGAGCTCAAATCTTTACAAAGATTGATCTCAAAAGTGGCTATCACCAAATTAGGATGCAAGAAGGTTTGTACGAAGTTAGGTTTGTACTGCTTTCAAAACAAAGTTAGGTTTGTACGAATGGTTGGTAATGCCATTCGGACTTACAAACGCTCCAAGTACTTTTATGCGACTTATGAATCATGTTTTACGAGCTTTCATCAGCAAATCATGTGTTGTTTATTTTGATGACATTTTAGTGTACAGTAAATCTTTGGAGGATCACATCCAACATCTACGTGCGATCTTAGAAACACTGCGGAAAGAGGTATTGTACGCCAATCTCAAGAAATGTTCTTTTTGTACTGACAAGGTTGTTTTCTTAGGATACATCGTAAGTGCAAATGGCTTAGAAGTAGACCAAGAGAAGGTTCGAGCAATCCAAGAATGGCCTCGTCCTACAATGATTAGCCAAGTACGAATTTTCCATGGGTTGGCTAGTTTTTATCGCCGATTTGTGCCCAACTTCAGCACGATAGCCGCTCCTTTAACGAGTGTGATCAAGAAGAATTCAGCTTTCCATTTGTCCGATGAACAAGAACGGTCTTTTAATGCCATTAAAGAATGTCTTGTTAAATCTCCATTGTTATCCCTTCCTGACTTTACTAAAACCTTTGCAATTGAGTGTGATGCATCAGGTGTAGGGATCGGAGCCGTTCTAACTCAGAATGGAAGACCGGTGGCGTACTTCAGCGAGAAATTGAGCGGAGCTGCACTCAATTACCCCGTGTATGACAAAGAGATGTACGCTCTAATAAGATCGCTTGAAACATGGCAGCACTACTTGAGGCCAAAAGAATTTGTTATTCATTCAGATCATGAAGCGCTCAAGTACATTAAAGGTCAGCATAAACTCAACAAACAGCATGCGAAATGGATCGAGTATTTAGAATCGTTTCCATACGTAATTAAGTATAAGAAAGGTAAGGAAAATGTAGTAGCGGATGCGTTATCACGAAGGTACACTTTATTAACCTTTCTTGATTCTAAATTACTTGGTTTTCATCACATTAAGGAATTGTATGCTAATGATGCTGATTTTGGCAACGTCTATAATGCTTGCGAGAGTGGTGCTTTTGATAACAAGCATGAAGGATTCCTTTTCAAGGAAAACAAATTATGTATACCGCAAGGTTCTATGCGAGACATGCTTTTATTAGAGGCACATAGTGGTGGCCTTATGGGTCACTTTGGAAGAGACAAAACAATGTCCACTCTTCAAGAACATTTTTTTCTGGCTCGGAATGAGAAAGGATGTCGAACAGATTTGCGAATGTTGCATAGCTTGCAAACGAGCAAAATCGCGGGTCCAGCCTCATGGTTTTTATACCCCCTTCCTATTCCAGACACGCCGTGGGTCGACATCTCCATGGATTTCATCCTTGGAATATCGAGATCAAAAATCGGGAAGGACTCGATTTTTGTTGTAGTTGATCGTTTTTCTAAAATGTCTCATTTTATCCCTTGTTCTAAGACTGACGATGCTGTGCATATTGCAAACTTGTTTTTTAGGGAAATTATACGATTGCATGGAGTTCCGAAGACGATCGTATCTGATCGGGACGTAAAATTTTTAAGTCATTTTTGGCAGTCTCTGTGGGGAAAGTTAGGGACGAAATTGCTATTTTCAACCACTTGTCATCCTCAAACTGATGGACAAACCGAAGTAGTGAACCGAGTCCTATCAACCTTGTTGCGAACATTGGTGCAAAAAAATCTCAAAACGTGGGAAGACTGTCTGCCCCACATCGAATTTGCTTACAACCGAGCTGTTCATTCTGCAACTAAATTTTTGCCTTTCGAGATTGTTTATGGGTTTAACCCTCTCACTCCTCTTGATTTATTGCCATTGCCTTCAGATCAATTTATTCATTCTGATGCTAGGAAAAAGGCGGAATACATAAAGGAACTACATCGAAAGGTGCGCGAGAATATTGAAGCAAGAACCAAGCACTACATCCAACGAGCTAAGAAAGGTCGTAGACGCATTCTCTTTGAACCAGGGGACTGGGTTTGGGTTCATATACGAAAAGAAAGGTTTCCTACGCAAAGGCGATCTAAACTTCTCCCAAGGGGGGACGGTCCATTTCAAGTCCTTGAACGCATAAATGACAACTCATACAAATTGGACTTGCCAGGTTTCTATAACGTGAGCGCGAGTTTTATGTTTCTGATCTTTCTCCTTTCGATGTAGATGACGATTCGAGGACGAATCCACTTAAAGAGGGAAGGGATGATACGAACTCACCTATGAAGCCTGTGACGGACGTCAGCCATGACCCGATTGAGCTACCTAATGGGCCAATTACACGTTCCCGTACCAAACAATTCAAAGATGCCGCAATGGTTTTGGTGGCACAAATTTGGAATGACGATAGAAAAGATCCCAAAAACATGCTGAACTATTACAACTTATTTGAAGTTGAATATACTAGCTAGTCCGACTGCTATTTTATTTAACACTTTAAATTACGCATGTTTTATTTTCAGTAGTAGCTTCATTTTCTTATTTCATATTTATTTGATTAGATAGTACAAGTTTTTAATTAGTCTTTGTCGAAGTTGAATATTAGTATGCTCTTACCTAGTATTTAAATAAGGTGATTAAAATTCTGTTCTAACTATGTTTAGTCAAATTTTAATTAATGTGATTGATACATTTTGTAGTGCTCCACGTTTTTGATAAGATGTCATGGAAGATGGTAGCTGAAAGACAAATAAATGGAAAGCACAGAATCAATTTTTTTCTCAAGGCATAAAGTTTCATGGTGGAATTAAAGGAATAAATAATTGAAGATCACCAAGGCATGGGTGAGTGTATGGACGGCATGGTGGGTATAAACAATGGAAGAATTAACAAATGTGCAAGTGTGTAATAGTGGAAATGCATGTGCAAATTAATTGAAGCATAAATGGCACAAGCATTGACTTTGAATTAAATTAATTACCATGGTGGGTTTTGAAGATGAACATGCGGCACTAGCTTCCAAATATTGGAGCATGATAAAAGGGAATTTAAAAGCCTAGCATTTGGGGGAGTGGGACGGCTATGGCAATTTAAATGGAGCATGCTTGTTTTGTTTTATTAAACTAAGCAAGTGGATGATGTAAAGGAATATTTATGCATGAAAATTGCCAAATGGGGAGTCATGTTGGACGGAATAACACATTTAAAATGGGAATATTTTAATCAATCATGTGGCACTTACAAATAACATGTGGCAACAAGGCTTGGTGGAACTTAGGTATGGACGGCAATGTGAGCAAATTATTCCTTCCTTTGTAATGAGCATGGACGGCCATGAAGGATGAGTGGAAGCATGGTTAAGTGGATATGTTGGCATGAATAAAATAATAGAACCATTAGTTATTAGAAGGATATGGGACGGCAACAAATTATAGATGGAAATTTTAATTGTTGAATCATTTGGCTACCTATCCTTGGCCAATAAATATTTGTTGTTTTCCCATTTATAAGCACTTTTTGAATTTTAATGAAAGAAGAATTTCTTTTGGTGAGTACTCACTCTCCTAATTCTCAAGGTTTGAACTGACTTATCTAGTTCCTAGTGGCGTCGTTCTATCCTTGTTTCGAACTTATCATCCTTTCGGGTGTGGCGTTCATTTATCTATATCGTTCGTTCCTATCTTGCTAAATAGTGGGTCTCGGTTTTGTTTCAAAACTCTTTTCATCAATTTGAAACTTATAAGATTCGGGTCTTTAATTTTTATTAAAGGTTCTTTCTTGTTTCAAATACGTATCCATCTCAACCTCTCACCTATCTTTACTTTTTGAAGATATTATTTCCAATAAAATTATCCCTTTTGTTAATTAAAAGAAAAACTACCTAATTTACGATCGGGCAACATTTACGATTCGTCTTCAAACCCGAGACGGACCGTATCAACTAGACAAGTGGAAGACACACTTCAAGGAGAAATTAGGAATACATAAAGCTGAGCCAACACCAGTCCGTGGGACAAACGAATTTAAAATCGGAGATCGGGTATTGTTAGATAAGGCAGACCCTCGAATACCTCCTCCTGTCCCTAATACAAACGAAGAAATCACTTTTAGAGTACTCAATGTTTTCCCATACGGAACAATCGAGGTAAGTAATCCTATATTCGACACTTTTAAAGTAAACGCTACTCGACTCGAATTATATACTGATAATAGGACTGATAGCATAAGGAAGGACTTTCAACTCTTCAAACCACCATGAATGTGGGAATGAGAGGTAAGTCTAGCTTAAGACTTTAAACAAGCGCTTCTTGGGCACTAACACCATTAATTTTACATTTTTATCTTTTACTTTTATTTTTCCTTTTCAGTACCTAATTATAAACTGATTAAAGTACAAATTTCTACAACACACGGCCTTACACACGGCCATGGTCGTGGTCGTACTACGGAAGTACGTACTGACATGGCAGAGATAGTATGAATCAGGACGAAAAATATCTTCAAGCCATGATCCTCAACTGAACACCACGGCCGTGTGATGCGGCCGTGGCCGACACTGTTTTACCAAACACAGGCATGGCGACCTGCCCATGGGCGTGGGAGAAACGAATGAAGCATAGCACGACTGTGAGACACGACCGTGTGACTCGACACGCCCATGGTACACGGGCGTGTGGATGTACCAGACCTGACTTTTCCATTTAAACCACCTCCTCCCTTCTTACCTACTCCCCACTCTTCTTCTTCCTTTACACCCCCTTCCATTTTCATTTTCATTTTTTCTCTTAACTCTTGTTTTAGCAATCACCCATGTTGAAAAAATGGAAGGATCCTAGCACAGTTTCCTTTTGTGAGACCAATCTACATAAGTTCATGCCGGCCGCTTCATTAACTCGATAGGAAAAGGACCTTCGAGTCCATTTAACTTCTCTTTTTCATTTTCACTTCTCCTTTATTTTCCTTTTCTTTAATTTTCTTTTACTTAGTTTAATCTATTCTATATCATTCTCTTTGATTTAGGTTCTAAAGGCTGCTAGGGAATCACCGCGACCACAACCATATCCACCCCATCGTAGCCTTAGAAATCACACCTACCTCGCGAACCATCCAACAATAAGGACTTTTCAGTCCATTCATCTTTTCTTTTAATTTTATTTTACTTTCTATTTTTTCTCTTTACCATTCTTGTCTTTAAATATATATTTAGTATATTTTAAATTATTATCATTATTTCATGGCTAATTCTTCACGAGCTTCCCAATTTCTTCATCTAGAGCAGAGATTCTCGGCGGCCACCACACCACGACACTCCCAACTCAAGGAAGCCATCCAAATTCAGGAACTTTCACCTCTCCCTTTCTTTTAAATTTTATATATATTTTTGTACATTGAGGGCAATGTACATCTTAAGTATGGGGGGTTAACTATAGTATTATTTGAAAATCCCTAAATTATATCTTGTTCTTAAGTAATTTTCTTATATTACGATTAGAATGGAATTTCTTTTGATTTATGATTTTTTATTGATATGTTTTTGGATTAAGTCATTGCTAATTGTGCAATGATGATTTAAACTTTAGGAGACTAGAGAATCAAGCATGATAAGTCTATTTTCAAAAAAATTAAATTTTGTTAGTTTGTCTACCTGAATCTAATTATTACCTTGAAGTTTGAAATTTACAAGGTTTACATCAAAAACCCCTAATTTTTGTGAGATTTTGAGCCTTTAAGAGCATACATCCTTTCATCCTCACCTTGTGATTATGAATGTGTCAACATTGAGCTTTTATTCTAGAACTTGCTTCGATTATACATGTCGAGACCGCATCAATTGATTTGATATACTGAGATGATAAAGGCACCTAGGATTTAACCCACTCACTCTACTAAAAGCCTACTTTCGCAATTAACCCCTAGTGAACCCCTTTGATCCTGGCAACCCTTTTTATTGACTAACCCACTAATATTAACCCAAAAACCCGGTCTGTATTTGTTATCAGCATTCCTCTTGACCACCCTTATATCGAGATTTGATTTTGAACAGCTTCCTAACTATGATCTATATTTCAGTTGCTAAAGTTCTTTCTCATTATTTACTTGATTTGTTATTAAAAAAAACGAAGTATATTCAATATCAGCTCTATGTAATTAAGCTTATACGTTTAAATTCCACATCTTGAGAAAAAGCTCATGTTATTAGTATTACAAGTTTTTAGTCGATGTAATTATTTAGGAGTAATTCATTTCTCTAGTTAGGTAAATTGTCAATTCAATCTCGATTCTAACCCTCTAATTTAGCCTTTATCCACACCTTTAACTCGAGCCTCATTACAACCCTTTTTAAAGACCTTTTGATTTTTGTACCATTTCATTTTACAGTGGTGGAGATTTGATTTTTAGGCAAGCTTATGGGATTAACTTTTCATGTTCGACTTTTGTGTGCTTAATTTCGAACCTTAAACACTTTGAGTGATTTGAGTGAATCTTTAGTGAGGATGTCAACTCTTGTTGATTTTGAATTGAAGGTGATTATTTAGGTAATGGGAAAACACCTATGTTTTTATGCTACAAAAACCATGACTTTGATTGTTTGAATCTCTAAGACCCTTTTACTTAAATTGTCAATATATGAATTATCTTTGAATTATGATGGAACATTATTGATGAATATTATAAATCAAGGAAGTTTATTTTAAATTGTGAGTTGAAAATTTTGCTTGAGGACAAGCAAATGCTTAAGTGTGGGGCTATTTGATAAACCGTAATTTGAACATATTTTAATCCCACATTTCGCATACTTTTGGATGATTTAAACCTTGAATTGTGAAATTTGGTGCTCTTAATCCTTTGTTTTCATGTTTTATACTCATGAGAGCATCGGAGGATGAAAAGAATGAGAAACTGGCTTAAAACGGAGCAAATGGGCCAAAGCACGAAATCGACATGACCTGGGCCCAAGACCACACGGCCGTGCCTCCTTAATAGTCTCAAACATGGCTTGGCCACGATTCACACGGGCGTGTTCCATGGGCGTGTCTCTGTCGTGACAAAGAAGAGTTTCGTACGGATTAGGGTATTTAGAGGCAAAGAAAGTCATTCCAAAAGCCTATATAAACACCATAGAGGCCAACCTTCAGGGGGAGTCTAGTTGGGAGTCCAGTTAGGCGTCTAGCTAGGCCAAGGAGCCGAGCCAGAGAGGTCAGAATTGTAGGATTCACTCGAAGAAAGCCAGTTGATTCATCTCAAGAAGCCGGAGTTATACACAAGACAGAGGATCTGTCCTTCAATTCCTTCAATGGGGTTTAGGGTTTTCTTATGTTTTGTTTTATCTATTCTTTTGAGATGTATTCTTTTATGATTATGAACTAAACCCTCAGATACCTCAAGGGGATGAAACCTAAGACGGATCTTGTTATTGTTTTCTGAACTATATGATAAATACTTGATTTGTTGTTAACTATGTGTTCTTAATTCTTGTTTTTGATATTCCAGGATACTGATTCAAGTATTGATGTGCTTAGGCAGTAGAGCAAAAGTCCCTGTTTAAGAGTAGATCTAGCATAGTTAAGCGGAGTTGATTGCAACCCTAGAAATAGGATGACGAAAATCTACCGGATTAGGGTCAAACCTAATATGGGAGTCCATAGATCGAGTTAATACAATTCTAGGGGTTTTAATTAGAAAGAGATTTCAATTAATCAACCTAGGGTTAGACATTAGTATCCTCGAAAGAGGTATTAATATAAATTAGGAAATCCTACGGATCAAGTCAAGTGAATAAATCGTCTAGTTCAGAGTTAGATAACAAGTGAAGTCTAGGTGGATTCTTCCTCGGGTATTGTCTTAATCAATTGGTTTTTTTTTCACAAGTATTTCCCCAATTTCTTCTCTTTGTCTATGCATCTTTAGCTTAGTAGTTAGTTAGTTTTAGATTAGATAACAAATTCTTTTAATTCTTAGGCTAAATAATAAAAAAGAAAGTTAGAATTAGTACTTTTGGTTCCTTTGGGTTCGACAATCCAGTCTTGCCACAACTATATTATTGTTCGATAGGTGCACTTGCCTCAATCGTTGTCACAGTTAGTTTTCAGGCTCGATCATTCTTTTTATAAATTTTTAATACTCTGACATACACGATCAATTACCTCCGATAGGTGAAGTTGAATTTGGTATAGATATGTTGCTTGGTACAACACCTATTTCAGTAGCTCCGTATAGAATGGCACCAATGGAATTAAAAGAGTTAAAGTCCCAGTTGCAAGAATTGACTGACAGAGGATGTGCAAGACTGAGTTTCTCACATTGGGGTGCTCCCGTTCTATTTGTGAAAAAGAAAGATGGCACGATGAAAATGTGCATTGACTATCGTCAGTTGAATAAAGTGACCATAAAGACCAAATATCCATTGCCCAGGATTGATGATTTGTTTGATCAGTTAAAAGGAGCCATTGTGTTTTCTAAGATTGATCTAAGATTGGGATACTACCATTTAAGAGTGAAAGACTCAGACATTCTGAAAATGACTTTCAGAACAAGGTACGGGCACTATGAATTTTTAGTTATGCCTTTCGGGCTAATTAATGAACCTGCTATTTTTATGGATCTGATGAACAGAATTTTTAGACAGTGCCTAGATCGATTTGTTGTTGTATTCATTGACGACATTTTGATTTATTTGCGGGATGGAACTGAACATGCTTAACATCTAAGAATTATGTTGCAAACTCTGAGAGAAAAGCAATTGTATGCAAAATTCAGTAAATGTGAATTCTGGTTACGTGAAGTTAGTTTCTGGGGCATATTGTTTCAGCATCAAGAATACAAGTTGATCCGAGCAAAATTTCTGCTATTCTGGAATGGAAACTCCGAAAAATGTGTCTGAAGTTCATAGTTTCTGGGACTCGTTGCTTATTATCATCAATTTGTAAAAGGATTCTCGACGATAGCTACTCTATTGACTAAATTGCTTCAGAAAGATGTAAAGTATGAATGGTTCGATAAATATCAGAAAAGCTTTGAGCAGTTGAAAACTCTTTTGACTGAAGCTCCAATTTTAGTACAACCAGAATCAAGCAAAGAATTTGTAATTTACAGTGATGCTTCATTGAATGGTCTGAGATGCGTATTGATGCAAGAAGGCAAAGTTATAGCTTATGCCTCAAGACAGTTAAAGCCTCATGAAAAGAATTATTCGGCTCACGATCTGGAACTAGCTGCGATTGTGTTCGCATTAAAGATTTGGCGACATTATCTGTTTGGTGAGAAATGTCACGTGTTTTCAGATCATAAAAGTTTGACATACCTGATGACTCAGAGAGATTTGAATTTAAGACAGAGAAGCTGGTTAGATTTGTTAAAAGATTATGAACTTTTAATTGATTATCATTCGGGTAAAGAAAATGTTATTGCCGATGCATCGAGTAGGAAATCATTGTTTGCACTACGTCTGTTATGTGATATCATGTAAGACCACGTCAAGGACGTTGGCATTGTACGACTATTCTGAACACACTGTGCATCGTATTAGATTCCGAATGGTTCAACGAGAAAATGAGAGATACGAACGATTATGTGATTGTATATCTATTTCAGGTACGTTTGATATGTACACTAAGTGTGTATGAAAGGTAAGTATCTATATGAACTTACTAAGATGAATATGTGCAATGGAATGATGAGATGACATGTAAAAATATGCTTGAATGAGTTATGTGTATATGTGATATTTAAGTTGAAGAATATGGTAAGATATTGCTAAGCATATGAGCCAAAGAATATGAGATGAGTTTGCTATGAGAATTATAAATGACATTGTATCATTATGAATATGTGTATTTTATGCTAAGCTTATTTGTATATGGCTTAGTAAGCTTTTGAAAGCTTACTCTCTGTGTGTTTGCTCTGTTTTGTAGATCGTCAAAGCTACTGAAGGCTCAGGGACCGTCGAGGATCATCATCTCACTACTCAAACATGTTTTGGTACCTTTGAAATATGTATATAGCTACATATGGCATGTATAGGCTAGTCATTTTGAAATATGTTGGAAATGTGTATAATTAGCCATGAGATGTGGCTAGATTAATATTGGTAATGTGCTTGAGTAAATATGATATATGATGCACGATTTAGTATGGTTTGGTAACTAATGAAATGGTCAAGCTATGGTAAGCATATAAATGCATTATGAGTATGTATGCTTGAGCAAAGGAATGTTTATATGAAAAGTAAATGTGGATGAATCATATTTGATTGTTTATGTGTTTTTAGTGGGGCAAAGTGGTATGACTGGAAATGAGTTTGAATATAAAGAATTGTTAATTGTTTGACACATTTTTGGATGTCAAGAGTACGTGAAATGAATTGGCAATTTGCTTGTAGGGATTGACCCTTGTGTGGGTGGCATTTTGGCCTTGCAAGTGACCTGTTTTGCCTACACGGCCATGGCACATGGGCATGTACAGTGGTCGTGTGAGTAAGTCAGTAGTTGGCCTAATTTTACACGGTCTTGTTAACACTTCTTGATAAACATTATTACAAAATCGAAGCCTAAAATGTTGATTTGTATTTGCTCTTTTTCGTTGGTCCTGCACTGCACGACTATAGACGTCTGGCCATACGTATTGATGGTTAAGTAGGTACATCATGGTGGATTTTATAAAATAGAGTGAATACAAAAGCTTTGTTTGATATAAGAACAATGGGTTAGCCTAAAAGTACAGAGCCAAAAGAAAAATTCAAAAGGAAACTCAATATGAGTAGAAAAAGTTCTTGAATAGAAAAAAGAATTTATGAGTAAGATGAGCTAAAAATGTGATAAACTGTAATATATACATATTTTAATCCCACATTTAGCATACTTTTGGATGGTTTATCTCCTGAATTATGGAATTTGGTGCTCCTAATCCTTTAATTTCATGTTGTATACTTAAGAGAGCACCAGAGGATGAAAAGAATGAGAAACAGGCCAAAAACGGAGAAAATGGGCCAAAACACGAAATTCACACGGCCTGGGCCCGAGCCATACAGCCGTGCCTCTTTAGCAAACCCGAACACGGCCTAGACTTGATTTACAAGGGCGTGCCACACGGGCATGTCCATGCCGTGACCTATTTTAATTCTAATCGGATTAGGATACTTAGGGGCAAAGAAAGACATTCCAAAAGCCTATATAAACACTGTAAGTGTGACCTAAAAGAAAGGGGGTTAAGGTAGGCCGAAGAGCCAAGCCAGAGAGGCTGGATTGTGGGATATACTCGAAGAAAGCCAGTTGATTCATCTCAAGAAGCCGGAATCATACTCAAGACAGATGATAAACCATAAAAGTAACATATTTTAAGCACACATTTAGCATGCTTTTGGATGATTTAAGCCCTGAATTGTGTAATTTGGTGCTCTTAATCCTTTGTTTTCATGTTTTATACTCAGGACAGCACCCAATGACGAAAAGAACGAAAGTGGGTCCAAAACGGAGTAAATGGGCCATATCACGAAATCTACACGGCATGGGCCCAAGACCACACGGTCGTGCCTCATTCAATAGCTTCGAACACGGCCTGGCCACGACTTACACGGGCGTGTGCCATGGGCGAGTCCCTATCGTAGGAAAGAAGAGTTTCACTTAGATTTGGATACTTAGGGGCAAAGAAACACATTCCGAAGCCTATATAAACAACCTAAGTATGACCAGAAAAGGGGGAACCCAGGGCTTTAGTCAGGAGGCGTCCAACTAGGCAAAAGAGGGTCGAATTGTGGAGATTTACTAGAAGAAAGCCAGTTGATCCATCTCAAGAAGTCGGAATTATACTCAAGACGGAGGATCTCTCCTTCAATTCCATCAGGGGGTTTTAGGGATTTTTTATGTTTTGTTTTATCTTTTCTTTTGAAATGTTTTCTTTTATTGTTATGAACTAAACCCTCAGATACCTGAGGGGATAAACCTAAGATGAATCTTGCTATCGTTTGCTGAACTATATGATAAATATTTGACTTGTTCTTAATTACATGTTCTTAATTCTTGTGTTGATATTTTCAGGATATTAATTCAAATATGATGTGCTTAGGTGGAGGAGCAAAAGTCCCTGCCTAAGAGTAGATCTAGCATAATTAAGCGGAATTGATCGCGCACCTAGAGATAGGGTGACGAGATTTTGCCGGATTAGGGTGAAACCTAATATGGGAGTCCATAGATCAAGTTAATGCAATTCTAGGGGTTTTAATTAGAAAGAGATTTCAATTAATCAACCTAGGGTTAGACGTTAGTCGCGTCGAGAGAGGGATTAATATAACTTAGGGAATCTTACGGATCAAGTTAAGTGAATAAATCTTCTGGTTCAGAGTTAGATAAAAAGTGAAGTCTAGGTGGATTCTTCCTTGTGTATTTTCTTAATTAATTGGTTTTTCCTCTAGTTATTTTCCCAAATTTTTTCTCTTTGTCTTTGTATCTTTAGTTTAGTAGTTAATTAGTTTAGATTAGATAAACAAATCCCTTTATTCTTAAGCTGAATAATAAAAAGAGAGTTAATATTAGTACTTTGGGTTCGACATTCCGGTCTTGCCTAAACTATACTACTGTTCGATAGGTGCGCTTGCCTCAAAAATCGTTGTCATAGTTAGTTTCTAGGTTCGATCATTCTTTTTATAAATTTTAAGACTCTGACACGCGATCAAGTTTTTGGCGCCATTGCTGGGGAACTAAAATATTAACAACGCTCAATTTTTATTACTTTAGCCATTTTTATTTTTTGTAATTTACTTTTTTTTAGTCTATTTTTTTTATTTTTGCTAATTTCTTTCTTTTGTTCCTTTCAGGTACCTCTAGTTTATGACTAGAAGGAACCTGATAGGACCTCTACTTTACGGCAGTGATATTGAAGGTATCGTTTACAGAAATCGCAAAGAAAAAGCTTAAACTACTGAGAAGAAGAGCAAGAAGCCAAAATTAATACTACAGAAGAGATGACAGAGAATAATCCGCCACCTCCAGGGATGGCCGAACATCATGCTCCATGAACTATGTATGATTATGCTAAACCTAGTTTAACAGGAACTGAGTCAAGTATTGTTAGGCCTACTATTGTTGCAAATAATTTTGAAGAGAAACCTAACACTATACAGATGATACAACAGTTTGTTCAGTTTGATGGTTTGCAGTATGAGGATCCTAATACACATTTAGCGAATTTCCTAGAATTTTGTGATACCTTCAAGATAAATGGCGTTTCTGATGATACCATCCATCTTCGGTTATTTCCCTTTTCTCTGAGAAATAAAGCCAAACAGTGGTTGCATTCTCTTCCACGAGGGTCAATCACTAAATGGAATCAAATGACTGAAAAATTTTTATTAAAATATTTTCTGCTGGTCAAAATGGCCAAGTTAAGGAATGATATCTCTTCTTTTGTGCAGATGGATTTAGAGACACTTTACGATGCATGGGAGAGATACAAAGATTTGTTGAGGAGGTGCCTACACCACGGATTACTTTGTGGCTACAGGTCCAACCTTTCTACAACGGTGTGAACCCTTCAACCAGGCAACTAATCGATTCAGGCGCCGGCGGAACTCTGAATAACAAAACTCTTGAAGCGGCCTACGAGTTTATAGAGGAGATGTCATTGAATAACTATCAGTGGCAAGTTAAAAGGACAAGGTCAGCCAAAGCAGCTGGAGTTTTCAACCTGGACGAAGTAACCGCGCTATCAAATCAGGTAGAGTTACTACATAAAAAATTTGATAGTTTCTATGGTTCTTCGCAGGCACATCCAGTAATGTAGTGCGAGATAAGTGAGGGCGTGGCGAATCCTGAGTACACACCCTATGGACAGGGCATAGAGAGCGAGCAAATGAACTATATGGGTAACAATTTTTGATCTAACAATAACCCTTATAGTAATACTTATAATCCAGGTTGGAAGAACCACCCCAATTTCTCAGGGGGCGGTCAAAGAAATCAAAGGCAACAACCTTCCCGAAACTTCCAACAACAGCCCTACCCACTGGAAAAGAAACTGAACCTTGAAGAGGTGCTAACAAACTTCATAGCAGCCTCAAAAACATATTTCCAAAATGTAGAAACAAAACTTGAGGCATTGACACAGGAGTTCAAGGATCAAATCGGGCAACTTACTAAGTTAGTTTCTAAAACACGATCAGAAAGCTTACTTAAGGAAAAAGAGTAGGTACATGCAGTGACACTGAGAAGTGGAAGAGATCTAATCGACACAAAGAACGAGGTACCACATGAAACCGATAAGGCAAAGATAACGCCGATCCATGAGGAAATTAAACCAACAATTCCATATTCAGTAAAGTTGAAGAAAAACCGCTTAGACGCAGAATATGGTAAATTTCATGAACTTTTCAAACAGCTACAAATTAACTTACCTTTTGTTGAAGCTATTTCGCAGATGCCAACATATGCAAAATTTTTAAATGAGCTTCTAACAAATAAAAGGAAGTTCGAGGAAATTTCAACAGTGGA
The DNA here is from genome assembly GCA_005393395.2 of Gossypium australe. Classification (NCBI taxonomy): domain Eukaryota; kingdom Viridiplantae; phylum Streptophyta; class Magnoliopsida; order Malvales; family Malvaceae; genus Gossypium; species Gossypium australe. The sequence goes on along the minus strand of CM016621.1, from coordinate 104,852,887 downwards.
ACTTAATGAAGAATGCTCAGCTATCATCCAAAACAAACTGCCAACCAAATTGAAAGATCCAAGAAGTTTCACTATTCCTTGTTTAATTGGTAGTTTGAGCATAGAGAAAGCATTAGCTGATTTAGGTGCTATCATTTATTTAATGCCTTATAAAATGTTTAGCAACTTGGTCTTGGGGAACCAACACCCACTGGGATGAGTATTCAGTTAGCTGACAGATTTGTTAAGTATCCTAGGGGAATTGTTGAAGATGTTCTGGTAAAAGTAGATAAATTTATATTTCCAGTTGATTTTGTTGTGCTTGAAATGAATGAGGACGTAGAGGTACCTTTAATTTTGGGACGACCCTTTCTAGCTACTGCTAGGGCTGTCATTAATGTTGGTGATGGTAAACTCGCACTAAGGGTAGGAGATGAGGAAATTGTGTTCCAAATTTATGATGCCATGCGATATTCTATAGAACAAGATGATTCCTGTTACTTTGTTGATGCCATTGATCATATTTTTCAAGAATCTTTGCAGGAAATCATACACAGTGACACGATGGAACCGTGTCTTTCACAAGGTGAGGGGAAAGATGACGATACCAATGAAGTGAATCCCAATACATCATCCTTTAGACAGACAGAAATAGAGGCCATCGAGATCAATGGAAAAACTAAAACAGAAACCGTCTATTGATGAGCCGCCCAAGTTAGAAGTAAAACAATTACCAAAACATTTAGAATATGCATTCCTAGGGGATAATTCTATGCTACCAATAATCATCTCTTCAGAACTAGGACTCAAGGAGAAAGAAGATTTTCTAAGGGTACTACGGAAGCACAAAAAGGTCATAGCGTTGAAAATGTCGGACATGAAAGGAATAAGCCCATCATTTTGCACCCATAAAATTTTAATAGAAGATGAGTATAAACCGTGTGTGCAACCTCAGAGACGTTTAAACCCCAATATGAAAGAAGTTGTCAAAGCCGAGGTAATTAAACTTCTAGATGCAGGAATAATTTATCCTATTTCTAACAGCACTTGGGTAAGTCTTGTACATGTAGTTCCGAAGAAAGGAGGCATGGCTGTGGTAACCAACGAAAAGAAAGAATTGATTCCCACAAGAACAGACACAGGTTGGAGAGTTTCTATTGACTATAGGAAGCTGAACGACAACACCAGAAAAGATCACTTCCCTTTACCTTTTATTGATCAAATGTTAGAAAGATTATCTAGGCATATGTACTATTGCTTCTTGGACGGACTCTCTGGCTACTTCCAAATCCCAATAGCTCCCGAAGATCAAGAAAAGGTGACATTTACATGCCCATACGGTACGTTTGCTTATCATAGAATGCCTTTTTGATTATGTAATGCTCCTGCTACTTTTCAGCGTTGCATGTTGGCCATCTTTGATGAACTTGTGGAAGACATTATGGAGGTATTTATGGGCGACTTCTCGGTATTCGGTAATTCTTTCCAACTTTGCCTTAAAAATTTATAACGAGTTCTAATAAGATGTTAGGAAACAAATCTTGTCTTGAATTGGGAAAATGTCACTTTATGGTTAGAGAGGGGATTGTGTTAGGACATAAGATTTCTAGTAAAGGGATTGAGGTAGATAAAGCTAAGATTGAAACCATAGAAAAATTACCTCCCGTTAATTCAGTTAAGGCTATTAGAAGCTTTTTAGGACATGCTGGATTTTATAGAAGATTCATTAAAGATTTCTCTAAAATAGCTAAGCCTTTAACAAGATTACTAGAAAAAGATGTCCCTTTCAAATTCGATCAGGAGTGTTTAGATGCATTTAAAATCCTCAAAGATAAACTAATAAATGCTCCGATTATAATTGCACCTGATTGGAATCTGCCTTTTGAATTAATGTGTGATGCAAGTGATTTTGCAGTAGGTACAGTTTTGGGACAGTGAAGAAACAAGCATTTTCAGCCAATTTATTATGCTAGCAGAACATTGACACCTACACAAGAAAATTACACCACCACAGAGAAATAATTGCTAGCTGTAGTTTTTGCATTTGACAAATTTAGACAATATCTGATATTATCTAAAGTTGTCATTTACACTGACCATTTTGCTCTTCGTTACCTCTTAACTAAACCTGATGCAAAACCTAGACTGATACGATAGATCTTACTCTTACAGGAATTTGATTTGGAAATACAGGATAAGAAGGGAACTGAAAACCTTGCAGCAGATCACCTCTCCAGGCTTGAGAACCCACATATTGAAGAGCTCGACGAGAGTGAGATAAACGATTCATTCCCTGAGGAACAACTCTTTTCTATAACCAACTCTGAGGTACCGTAGTTTGCAGATATTTAGAATTATTTAGCTGCTAACATCTTACCAAAAAGGCTAACACATTATCAAAAGAAGCGATTCTTTGTTGATGCGAAAAGCTATTTTTGGGAGGATCCCTTTCTCTTCCACATTTGTGCAGATCAAGTAATTCGGCGATGCATCACAAAGGCAGAATCAAGTAAAATCTTAGAACATTGCCATTCAGGACCTTCAGGAGTGTAACATCCTGAAATTGGGCCTAGTAGGATTGAGCCCAATGGGCCTTAAGAGTAGTAGCATTTAAAATTTTAGAGAACAGTATTAATGCAAGTTAGACTAATTAGGTATTGGAAGATTAGAGGGCTTCTATGAAGTTCCGGGATCAAATATTGACTTTGGAGAAATTTTGGTTTTAGGTGAAAAAAACCCTGGAAGTTGGCAGGTAGGCCTTAAGAATAAAATATGGAGAAAATGACACAAGTGGAGTGTGTGGTGTAGTGGCAAAGTGACGCCACATTAGAGACAAGGGGGTGACGCCACAAGGAAGGAAGGAGGTCCAAGGTTCAAGTCTTGGCTTTTACATTTTGGTTTCTTTTTACTTGGATCTTAGAATTTGGCTATAGATTTATATTTAGTTGCGCATGGTTTAAGACACAAGAGGAGCTTGTGGCCAAGTGGTTAGCGGCGTGGATTATGTTGCAAGGGAGCCTGGGTTCGAATCTCATGAGAAGCAAGGGAGTAATTATTTTGCGGATTGGACGGCAAGAGTTTCAGTTGAATTTAAACTCTACTGACGAAGGGATCCCACATCGGAAAGATACAAAGAAGAAGGGTGAAGAGCTAGCTATATACAGAGCATTCCTGGAGGAGAGTTAACATACCTTGGTGGGCGTTTGGGCACAGCAGTGGGCGCAGCGCGGTCTAACACCAGAGTCCTATCAGGTGTGTAACTCTCTCTACTCTAGTTGTAGAGCGGCAAATGCCGAAGTGCCGGTCACGGCAATAGTAGCCACACGAGCGTGCGAGCGCACGTATGGGGCTTCGACGCGATAGTTGAGGCCATTAGTAATATTCTTGTGGGTTGGGCTGCTTGGGCCACGATGGGCCGAACTGGGCCCAATGGGCCCGTGGGCCCATATGAGTAAATTGTATGATGATATAGTATATAGTGAACTAGACTAGGTGGAACTTATATACGTGGCTGGATTTGTGCTAGGTGGGCCACACAAGCGTGTAGGCCCGAATGGGCCGAAATCGGGTTTTAGGCCCAATAGTCCGGTAAGGACCAGAAATGATAGGTGAGTCACTAGTGGCGACATTAGGCCTTCGAAAAGGCCATTGCAGGTGCGAATTTACGAAAATACCCTTGGTGGGTAAATTACGAAAATACCATTGGTGGGTAAATTACGAAAATACCCTTGGTAGGTAAAATTACTATTATACCCTTAGAGGTTGATTGGCTTGATTATGTCGTTTTGTTATTTTGATTATGATGGTAATTTGTTTCATACGGTATCTATGATATATGATTTGCATACATGTCATACTGTATACGAATTATTATGTCATATTGCATGGGTATGATGAGAGGAGGGGGAAGATTGATAACCGTGACTTTGGGTCACCAGTGCTTTGGCACCACCAGTGGTTTGGTACCACAGTTAATTTCGTGATTTTGGGTCACCAGAGGTTTGGCACCTCATAGCGACTCGTCCCAGTGGTTTAACACCACAGTGGGTTGGCCCCACAGTTGATATATCGGGATTGTCGCCAGTGATTTGGTATCACAATGTGGGTTGGCCCCACACTTGGATTATTGATATTCGTGACTTTGGGTCACCAGAGGTTTGGCACCTCATAGCGACTCGTCCCAGTGGCTTAGCACCACAGTGGGTTGGCCCCACATTTGACATAACGGGATTGTCGCCAGTGATTTGGTATCACAACGTGGGTTGGCCCCAGAGATGGATTATTCGTGACTTTGGGTCACCAGTGGTTTGGCACCACATTATTATTGGATATCAGTGACTTTGGGTCACCAGTGGTTTGGCACCACTAGTGGTTTGGTACCACACGGGGTAGAAACGGAGTTATGGATGGCTAGGTTTGGGTGCATGATATATTTGCTTGGTTATGATTTGTGTAAGCATGTTGTATTAACCGGGAGGGGGATTATGCACTGAGTCTTGGTGACTCTCCTTCTCCCTTATCTTTTCAGGTGACTCGTAGATCGCGGATGAGGACCCGGATGGACTCGAGGTAGCCATGCATTAGATACATTTAGTTTTACATGGACTTTTGGTCTGGGTATTTATTTTAAATTTCGGTTTTTTATTTGGGTTTGTAATAGGGCCTTTGGTATTTTATTTGGTTTTAGCTTTCAATTTGGTTACTGTTCATTATTAAATGTTCAATATGGGATTTTCCTAAAATGATAATAAACTGTTTTTATTCAAAATTACTTAAGCTCGGTTGTCACAACAAATACAATTTTATTCAAATTAATAACAACTTTGTAAAGTGGGCATTGAAATGAATCGGGTTTTATAAACAAACCACAAAACGCAGAGTTTCAAAAAGAATACGAACTTTTTAACGAACGCACAGTTTTTTTTAAACATTCCTTTCATGTGACATGCCAGATCCGGTCGCAACGTCTAGGCCAGGTTTGGGGTGTTACAATTATGGTATCAGAGCCTAGGTTCAAAAACTCGGCTGTGGGTTTGGGTTGAAAAATGTTTTCAAAGGATGGTTTAGAAAAATATATATCTCTTTTCTGGAAATATAGCACCCAAGTCTCCGGCACCAAATCCGTAAGTTCCTTTTTACTTTATTCTATTATATGCTGAATGATTGTATTATTCTGCGATGTGTGGATGTGATGCTTGAATATAGGAATTGTATGTATGTGTGGAAAATATCTGTTTGCTTCAGTGTTAGATAGTTGGTTATGTGACGGGTTCCAAGATTTAGATAGAAAGTATATTAGTTTTATTAAGATCAGAGTGCGCAGCGTGAGCGTAGTGTTGTAGGTTAGGATGTGTGACTGTACCTATAGTTGGAAATTTCGAAGACGAAATTTCTTTAAAGAGGGTAGATTTGTAACATCCTAAAATTGGGCCTAGTAGGATTGAGCCCAATGGGCCTTAGGAGTAGTAGCGTTTAAAATTTTAGAGAACGGTATTAATGCATGTTAGACTTATTAGGTAAGTGATTTTGGAAGATTAGAGGGCTTCTATGAAGTTCCGGGATCAAATATTGGCTTTGGCGAAATTTTGGTTTTAGGTGAAAAAAACCCTGGAAGTTGGCAGGTAGGCCTTAAGAATAAAATATGGAGAAAATGACACAAGTGGAGTGTGTGGTGTAGTGGAAAAGTGACGCCACATAAGAGACAAGGGGGTGACGCCACAAGGAAGGAAGGAGGTCCAAGGTTCAAGTCTTGGCTTTTGCATTTTGGTTTCTTTTTACTTGGATCTTAGAATTTGGCTATAGATTTATATTTAGTTGCACATGGTTTAAGACACAAGAGGAGCTTGTGGCCAAGTGGTTAGCGGCATGGATTATGTTGCAAGGGAGCCTGGGTTCGAATCTCATGAGAAGCAAGGGAGTAATTATTTTGCGGATTGGACGGCAAGAGTTTCAGTTGAATTTAAACTCTACTGACGAAGGGATCCCACATCGGAAAGATACAAAGAAGAAGGGTGAAGAGCTAGCTATATAAAGAGCATTCCTGGAGGAGAGTTAACATACCTTGGTGGGCGTTTGGGGCACAGCAGTGGGCGCAGCGCGGTTTAACACCAGAGTCCTATCAGGTGTGTAACTCTCTCTACTCTAGTTGTAGAGCGACAAATGCCGAAGTGCCGGTCACGACAATAGTAGCCACACGAGCGTGCGAGCGCACGTATGGGGCTTCGACGCGATAGTTGAGGCCATCAGTAGTATTCTTTGTGGGTTGGGTTGCTTGGGCCACGATGGGCCAAAGTGGGCCCAATGGGCCCGTGGGCCCATATGAGTAAATTGTATGATGATAAAGTATATAGTGAACTAGACTAGGTGGAACTTATATACGTGGCTGGATTTGTGCTAGGTGGGCCACACAAGCGTGTGGGCCCGAATGGGCCGAAATCGGGTTTTAGGCCCAATAGTCCGGTAAGGACCAGAAATGGTAGCTGAGTCGCTAGTGGCGACATTAGGCCTTCGGAAAGGCCATTGCAGGTGCGAATTTACGAAAATACCCTTGGTGGGTAAATTACGAAAATACCCTTGGTAGGTAAAATTACGATTATACCCTTAGAGGTTGATTGGCTTGATTATGTCGTTTTGTTATTTTTGGTTATGATGGTAATTTGTTTCATACGGTATCTGTGATATATGATTTGCATACATGTCATACTGCATACGAATTATTATGTCATATTGCATGGGTATGATGAGAGGAGGGGGAAGATTGATATCCGTGACTTTGGGTCACCAGTGGTTTGGCACCACCAGTGGTTTGGTACCACAGTTAATTTCGTGACTTTGGGTTACTAGAGGTTTGGCACCTCATAGCGACTCATCCCAGTGGTTTAACACCACAGTGGGTTGGCCCCACAGTTGATATATATCGGGATTGTCGCCAGTGATTTTGTATCACAATGTGGGTTGGCCCCACACTTGGATTATTGATATTCGTGACTTTGGGTCACCAGAGGTTTGGCACCTCATAGCGACTCGTCCCAGTGGCTTAGCACCACAGTGGGTTGGCCCCACATTTGACATAACGGGATTGTCGCCAGTGATTTGGTATCACAACGTGGGTTGGCCCCACAGATGGATTATTCGTGACTTTGGGTCACCAGTGGTTTGGCACCACATTATTATTGGATATCAGTGACTTTGGGTCACCATTGGTTTGGCACCATAGTGGTTTGGTACCATACGGGGTAGAAACAGAGTTATGGATGGCTAGGTTTGGGTGCATGATATATTTGCTTGGTTATGATTTGTGTAAGCATGTTGCATTAACCGGGAGGGGGATTATGCACTGAGTCTTGGTGACTCACCTTCTCCCTTATCTTTTCAGGTGACTCGTAGATCGCGGATGAGGAGCCGGATGGACTCGAGGTAGCCATGCATTAGATACATTCAGTTTTACATGGACTTTTGGTCTGGGTATTTATTTTCAATTTCGGTTTTTTATTTGGGTTTGTAATAAGGCCTTTGGTATTTTATTTGGTTTTAGCTTTCAATTTGGTTACTGTTCATTATTAAATGTTCAATATGGGATTTTCCTAAAATGATAATAAACTGTTTTTATTCAAAATTACTTAAGCTCGGTTGTCACAACAAATACAATTTTATTCAAATTAATAACAACTTTGTAAAATGGGCATTGAAGTGAATCGGGTTTTATAAACAAACCACAAAACGCGGAGTTTCAAAAAGAATACGAACTTTTTAACGAACGCACAGTTTTTTTTAAACATTCCTTTCATGTGACATGCCAGATCCGGTCGTAACGTCTAGGCCGGGTTTGGGGTGTTACAAGGAGGGCATTATAGCAGGATGAAGATAGCACACAAAACACTCGAATCAGGACTTTATTGGCCAACTCTTTTCAAAGATGCCAACAGGTATGCCGCTTCGTGTGATAAATGCCAAAGAATAGGTAATATTTCTAAACGTGATGAAATGCCTCAGAGATATATGTTATCATTTAAGATATTTGATGTATGGGGTATTAACTTTATGGGTCCGTTCCCTAGTTCATTCGGAAATAAATACATCTTAGTAGCAATAGATTACATGTCGAAATGGGTGGAAGCCCAAGCTTTACCTACTAACGATGCTAGAGATGTAGTAAAGTTTCTTAAGAAACTTTTCTATTGTTTTGGAACACCCAGACCAATCATCAGTGATAGGGGCACTCACTTTTGCAATACTCAATTTGAAAAAGTCTTAAGAAAATATGGAGTACACCACAGAACAGCTACCCCTTATCATCCTCAAACCAATGGGCAAGTGGAAGTGGCAAATCTAGAGCTTAAACGAGTCCTAGAAAATACAGTAAAAGTAGGTCATGCTTTATGGGCCTATAGAACAGCATTTAAAACCCCTTTAGGGACATCCCCATACAAACTTGTTTACGGAAAAAGTTGTCATCTACCATTTGAGCTAGAGCACAAAGCCTACTGGGCTATAAAATTCTTGAATTACGATCTTAAAATCGTAGGTGAAAAGTGGATGATGCAGTTAAATGAACTAGATGAATGGCGAGCTGAGGCCTATGAAAATTCACGACTATATAAGGAGGCAACAAAACGACGCCATGATGCTCGTTTAAAACAATCAAAGCAATTCAAAGTAGGAACTTAGTCCTACTGTATAATTCAAAGCTCAAACTATTTCCTGAAAAGCTGAAATCAAGGTGATCAGGACCATTCGCGATAAAATCTATTTTTCCTTACGGCACAGTCGAGGTAACCCATACAACTCAAGGAACATTCAAGGTAAATGGCCATCGACTGAAACTTTATAATGGTGAAGATTTTAAGGAATTGAGAGAGGAGCTTCAGCTCAGTGAACCTTCTTTTAGGAATGAAAATAGGGTGAGTCTAGCTTAAGACTATAAACAAGCGCTTCTCGGGAGGTAACTCGAGCACTGACTTCACTAACATTTAATTATGATTTTCAGCATCTAACTCCAGAACTAACATGTTCAATAAAGCGCAGGTTTCCTACCACACAGCCTTACACACGAGAGTGTCCGTGGCCGTGTGGACTCCATAGGATGAGAAACGGGCGTGCAGGTAGATGTGCGAGAAGAAGAAGTAAAATTTTCCCCAACACGGGCTGCGATAACATAAACACGACCGTGCGATGCAGCCGTGGTCTATCCTGAGTAAACAACACGGGCGTGACACACGCCCGTGTTACATTACAATGCGAGAGACTGACCATCTGATCACGGGCGTGGCAATCCTAGCACGGGCTTGGGAGAAGCGAACATAATACGACAGGACCTAGGAGCACGGGCGTGGGCAACATCACAAACGCACCCAAATTCAAAACAAAAATCACAAAAAAAAAGGGCTAATTAAAAAAGACACGAGGCCTCAGCCCGTGCTATCACCCCTATTTAAAGAACATAACACCCCATCTTCCCCAAAACCCCAACCCTAAAACAGTTTCCATCAAGTCCCTACCCTCCAATCCTGCCACCATCGACAAAAATTGCCCCATTAACTCCCACAACTCCCTCACCTCTGTTCCTTTCAAACAACCATCAAAAGACCAAGCCACGCCCGTGTTAACAGGAGTCCACGCCCATTGCACGGCCATACTACCCAGAATATTTAAAGCACACGACCGTACGCCGCCGTGCCTACCAACCGTGCTCTGCCCATCGCCACGCTCGAAAGCACTACTGGTCACCCTCAACTATTTCATTCCCATCTATTTACCTATTATATGATTAAGATTTCATTTTAGTCTCTTTTTATTATTATTTTTACTCATCATTAAGTTAATCTTTAGAATTTTAGAACTAACTTGATTGTTATCTTAAGCATTTTAGTCAACGTTTAAGTAGTAATCAGAACTAGATAGAACTAATCACTGTAGAAATGGTTGCTCATGGTTAAAATGTTCTTATTTAGCCTTTGAATATTTTTGATATTGATAAAAGTACTTGATAATTGAATATCATTTATTTTCAGGTACAATGTCGACGTCACGAAGAAAGCAAACCCCAGCCACTACTCTAAAAAACAAATGGGACCGACTCATCCTCCACTAGCACATCCACCGAAGTGCGCCACCGGTTCCTCCAATTCCCTCAAGAGGCCTAAGAGGGCCGTTATAAGGCACTACAGGCGCGACCTCTCAGCACCGGTAGATGCATTGATTAGGCCGCTTTGCAACAGGTCCATCTCGCAGACGATGTTCGAGCTCTGCTTACAACCGATCCGTGGGATCAATTTTTTAACATTATCGAACCGACATATTTGGAGCTTACTTTACAACTCTGCTCTACTTTCCAACTCCAGACAGTGATGACACGACACGATGATCCAGGTACAATACAATTCCGTCTAGGAGGCACCATACGACAGCTGAACGTAACACATTTCGGGGCCGCACTAGGACTTTATACAGAAGATTTCGAAGCGGAAAATGATCTCTCTGAGCTACACCGCCACATTCACTGTACCCCCGTAAGCTGTTGGTACAATTTAGCCCCCAACAAGGGCAATTATGTCCCAATCGCTCTAAGGCGACGGCCTTTGTCCCGTCCCTGAGGTACGTACATGCTATTTTGGCTCATACTCTTATATGTCGATGCGAAAGCACCAGCGTCGTAAATACTCACGACGTCTACTACCTATGGTGTATGTCCAATGGCCACGTTTTCGACCTAGTATATTTCATAGCTCGTGCAATTCAGCACCAGATAGAGCCACATAGGAGGGGGATCATATCGATGGGTCCGTACATCACATGTTTGGCTCGGTACTTTGGCCTCCTTAACACCGAAACACAGATCTCCTCCCTCACACTGATTGGGCAGATGGTACCTCAGGGCATCCAGACTATGCTACATATGAGGATGATCAAATATCGACGTGGAACTGATCCCCCACAATACCAACTAGCCCTTCCCATCGACGAAGAGGACCCCGAGGACATTACTTAAGATGTCCTACCACCACAGGAGGCACCACTACCGAGCCATCGTCCCTCCCAGGCAGTAGCTTTACTATCAGATATTTCTGCACGCCTCATCCAGTTTGAGTATTACTGTACTCAGCAATTCAATGACACCGCTCGACGATTTGACGGCATCGAGGCCACCCTTCAGCAGATCTGTCATCATTTTCACATCTCTTCGCCACCACCACCTTGCGACCCAGCAGACGACGAAGACCTTTGAGTCCCTTTTCTTTTTTGTTTGTAGTTTTCATTTTCATTTTATTTTTCGTCTTAATTTAAACTTGTTGCCTTTTATATTCTAAACCTTTATTTTAATTATGTTATCACTGGCTGTCTAACCCTCGAGTATCTATAACAACTCTCATTAAATATTTCTCCCTAAACTTTTAATTGATAACTTCACAGATTAAATAGATTAAATATACAACTCAAGGAACGGAAACATCAATTATACATTCATCATGAAACATCCTCCAAAGATTTCATCCATAATTCAGGAAGTCTCACTTCTCTCCCTATCTTATGATTTTATTATTATTGTGATATTATCTATTTTGTACATTGAGGGCAATGTACATCTTATGTGTGGGGGGTGAATAGTTATTTTAAGAAAGTGTCTAACTTTCTTCATTATTGTCAAATCCCTTAATGATATCTTGTCTTGAAGTAAGTTTTTCATATTATGATTAGAATGAAATTTCCTTTGATTTATGATTTTTATTGATATGTTTTATATTAAGCTATTGGTAATTGTGCATTGATGATTAAATTTGAAGGATACTAGAGAATCAGGCATGATAAGTCTATTTTTTTTTTCAAATTTAAAATTTTTTAGGTTGTCTACCTGAATCTGAATGTTATCTTGAAGTTTGAAATTTACGAGGTTGACATCAAGAATCCATAATTTTTTGTGAGCTTTTGGACCTTATAGAGCATATATTCTTTTTCGTGCTCACTTTATTAATTATGAGTGTGTCAACATTGATCTGTTATTCTAGAACTTGCTTTGATTATACATGTCGAGACCACACCTTTGATTTGATATACAGAGATGATAAAGGCACCTGGGTTTTAACCCACTCACTCCACTAAAAGCCTACCTTCACAATTAACCCCTAGTGAACCCCGTTTAATCCTAACAACCCTTTTTATTGACTCGCCCACTAATATTAACCCAAAACCCTTTGTATTTGTTATCACCATTCCTGTTGACTACCCTTATGTTGAGATTTTATTTGATCAGTTGCCCAACTATGGTCTTTATTTCAAGTAGTTGAATTTATCCTTTATTATATATTTGACTTGTTCTTAAAAAAAATGAAGTATATTCATTATTAGTCCTATAATTAAGTGAGCTTACATGTTTAAATTTCAAATCTTGAAGAAAAAGCTCGTTTCAATTGATGTAATTATTTAGGAGTAGTCATATTTCTAGTTAGGTAATTTGTCAGGTCAATCTCGATTCTACCTCTTTAATTCAGCCTATATCCATACCCTTCAACCTAAGCCCTGTTACAACCCTGTAAAGACCTTTTGATTTGTGTATCATCTCATTTTACAGTGGTGGAGATTTGATTTTCATGCAAGCTTATGGGATTAACTCTTCATGTTTGACTTTTGAGTGCATACTTCTGAACCTTAAACACTTTGAGTGGTTTGAGTGAATCTTTAGTGAGGATGTCAACTCTTGTCGATTTTGAATCAGAGGTAATTTTTTAAATAAAGGGAAACACCTATGTTTTCATACTATAAAAACTATGACTTTGATTGTTTGAATCTTTAGGACTATTTGAGTTTAATTATCTATGCATAAATTCTCTTAGAACTATGATGAAACACTATTGATGAATATTATGAATCAGGGAAGTTCGTTTTAATTGTGAGATGAGAATTTTGCTTAGGGACAAGCAAAAGCTTAAGTGTGGGGGTATTTGATAAACCATAAAAGTAACATATTCTAAGCCCACATTTAGCATGCTTTTGGATGATTTAAGCCCAAAATTGTGTAATTTGGTGCTCTTAATCCTTTGTTTTCATGTTTTATACTCAGGAGAGCAACCAATGACGAAAAGAACAGAAAATGGCCCCAAAACGAAGTAAACGGGCCATATCACGAAATCCACATGGCCTGGGCCCAAGACCACACGGCCTGGGCCCAAGACCACACGGCCGTGCCTCATTCAATAGCTTTGAACACGGCTTGGCGATGACTTACACGAGCGTGTGCCATGGGCGTGTCCCTGTCGTAGGAAAGAAGAGTTTCACTCGGATTTGGATACTTAGGGGCAAAGAAACACATTCCGAAGCCTATATAAACATCCTAAGTATGACCAAAAAAGGGGGAACCCAGGGCTTTAGTCAGGGGGCATCCAGCTAGGCCAGATAGGGTCGAATTGTGGAGATTTACTAGAAGTAAGCCAGTTGATCCATCTCAAGAAGCCGGAATTATACTCAAGACGGAGGATCTCTCCTTCAATTCCTTCAGGGGGTTTTAGGGATTTCTTATGTTTTGTTTTGTCTTTTCTTTTGAGATGTTTTCTTTTATTGTTATCAACTAAACCCTCAGATACCTGAGGGGATGAAACCTAAAATGAATCTTGTTATTGTTTGCTGAACTATATGATAAATATTTGACTTGTTCTTAATTATGTGTTCTTAATTCTTATGTTGATATTTTTGGGATATTAATTCAAGTATGATGTGCTTAGGTGGAGGAGCAAAAGTCCCTGGCTAAGAGTAGATCTAGCATAATTAAGCGGAGTTGATCGTGAGCCTATTGATAGGGTGATGAGATTTTTTTGGATTAGGGAGAAACCTAATATGGGAGTCCATAGATCGAGTTAATGCAATTCTAGGGGTTTTAATTAGAAAGAGATTTCAATTAATCAACCTAGGGTTAGACTTAGTCGCCTTGAGAAAGGGATTAATATAACTTAGGGAATCTTACGGATCAAGTCAAGTGAATAAATCGTCTGGTTCAGAGTTAGATAACAAGTGAAGTCTAGGTGGATTCTTCCTTGGGTGTCGTCTTAATTAATTGGTTTTTCCTCAAGTTATTTTTCAAATTCTTTCTCTTTGTCTTTGCATCTTTAGTTTAGTCGTTAATTAATTTAGATTAGATAAACAAATCCCTTTATTCTTAGGCTAAATAATAAAAAGAGAGTTAGTATTAGTACTTTTGGTTCCTTTGGGTTTGACATTCCGGCCTTGCCTGAACTATACTAGTGTTCGATAGGTGCGGTTGCCTCAAAAATCGTTGTCATAGTTTGTTTCTAGGTTCGATCATTCTTTTTATAAATTTTAAGACTCTGACATGCGATCAACAGAAGATCTTCCCTTCAATTTCCTTCAAGGGGTTTTAGGGTTTTTCTTATGTTTTGTTTTATATTTTCTTCTGAGATGTATTCTTAAATAATTATGAACTAAACCCCTTAAATACGTTAGGGGGATGAAACCTAAGTTGGATCTTGTTATTGTTTTCTGAACTATATGATAAATACTTGACCGCAACCCTAGAAATAAGATGACGAAAATCTGCCGGATTAGGGTCAAACCTAATATAGGAGCCCATAGATCGAGTTAATGCAATTCTAGGGGTTTTAATTAGAAAAAGATTTCAATTAATCAACCTAGGATTAGACTCGAAAGAGGTATTAATATAAATTAGGGAATCCTACAAGTCAAGTGAATAAATTGTCTGGTTCAGAGTTAAATAACAAGTGAAGTCTAGGTGGATTCTTCCTCGGGTGTTGTCTCAACCAATTGGTTTTCCCAAAAGTATTTTCCCAATTCATTCTCTGAGTCTTAGCATCTTTAGCTTAGTAATGAGTTAGGTTTAGATTAAATAACAATTCCCTTAATAGTTAGGCTAAATAATAGAAAGAGAGTAATTACTAGTACTCTTGGTCCTTAAGGATACGATACTTCCGGTCTTACTGTAGCTATACTACCAAAAGATAGGTGCGCTTGCCTCAATCATTGTCATAAGATAGTTTCTAGGCTCGATCATTCATTATATAAATTTTAAGACTTTCAGACGTACGATCAAGTTTTTGGCACCGTTCCCGGGGACTAAGATACTAGGAACACTTGATTTTTATTACTTTAGCCATTAATTTTATTTATATGCAATTTTATATTTAATTTTTGTACTTTTTTAATTTTACTTTTCTTTTTCTTTGCTTCTGATAGGTTTTTCTAGTTTATGACTAGAAGGAACCAGTCAGGACCCTTAATTTTTGACAGCGATATAGAAGGTACCGTTCGCAGAAGTAGAAGAGAAATAAGGCGAAGCTTACAATACATAGAAGAAGAGCAAGACAACGATACTAATAATACCGAAGAGATGGCTGATAATAATCCGCTACCTCCAGTGGTGGCTGAAAATCATGCTCCTCGTACTATGTATGATTATGCTAAACATAATTTAACAGGAACTGAGTCAAGTATTGTTAGACCTGCTATTGCTGCAAATAATTTTGAACTGAAACCTAACACAATTCAAATGATACAACAATTTGTTCAGTTTGATGGTTTGCAGGATGAAGATCCAAATAATCACTTGGCGAATTTTCTAGAATTTTATGATACTTTCAAAATAAATGGCATTTCTGATGATGCCATCCGTCTTCAGTTATTCCCATTTTCTTTGAGGAATAAAGCTAAACAGTGGTTGAATTCTCTTCCACGAGGATCAATCTCTACATGGGAACAAATGACTGAAATTTTTTTGTTAAAATATTTTTCACCGACTAAAATGGCCAAATTGAGGAATGATATATCTTCTTTTGTGCAGATGGATTTAGAGACACTTTACGATGCATGGGAGAGATACAAAGATCTATTGAGAAGGTGTCCACACCATGGGTTACCCTTGTGGTTACAAGTCCAAACCTTTTATAACGGTGTAAACCTCTCAACCATGCAGTTGATTGATTCAGCCGCCGGCGGAATCCTAAATAACAAAACACTTGAGGCTGCCTATGAATTCATTGAAGAGATGTCACTGAATAACTATCAGTGGCAAGTCACGAGGACAAGGCCAACAAAAGCCGCCAGTGTTTTCAACCTCAACGCAGTGACCATGCTGTCAAATCAGGTTGAGATGTTAAATAAAAAGATTGATGGTTTATGTGGTTCTTTGTAGGTACATTCAATGATGCAGTACGACACGGATGGAGGAGGGATGCACAACATAGAATATCTGCCTTACAATCTAAACGCCGAAAACGAGCAAGCTAACTATATGGGTAACAATTTTAGACCTCAAAATAACCCTTATAGTAACACTTACAATCCAGGTTGGAGGAACCACCCCAATTTTTCATGGGGTGGTCAAGGAAATCAAAGACAACAACCCCTCCCAAGTTTCCAACAGCAACCCTACCCACAAGAAAAGAAGTTGAACCTTCAGGAGATGCTAACAAAATTTATAGCGGTGTTAGAAACTTGTTTCCAAAACACCGAGACAACATTTAAAAATTAGCAAGCATCGATTCAAGGGATCGAGAACCAGTTAGGACAACTTGCCAAGATCATATCAGAATGAGCACAAGGCAGCTTGCCAAGTAACACTGAAACAAACCCAAAGGAGCAACTTCAAGCCATAACAGCTCATGATAGTGAAGGGTTAGATAAGTCCAAATTAAGGCAAGAGAATGTGGTAGAGGAAGGTAAGGTTTAGGTAAACCATGACAAACAAAAACCGGTAATTAAAGAATACCAACCTCGTATACCATACCCCAATGCGATGAAGAAAGACAACAAAGATGAACAATTCGGTAAATTTCTTAAACTTTTAAAGAAATTACATATTAACTTACCATTTCTTGAAGCTCTTTTGTAGATGCTAGATTCAAGGAAATTCTTAAGAGCTTTTGACAAACAAATGGAAGTTAGACGAAGAATCGCATGTGGAACTAAACGTAGCATGCTCAGCAATGTTGCAAAATAAACTACCACGAAAATTAAAAGATCCAGGGAGTTTTACAATTCCATGCTTAATTGGTAGTTTATCTGTTGATAATGCTTTAGTTGATTTAGGGGCAAGCATCAATGTTATGCCTTATAAAATGTTTAAACAACTAGGTCTAGGGAAACCCAAACAAACCAAGATGAGCATTCAATTAGCTGATAAAACTATTAGAATTCCTAGGGGTATAATTCAAGATGAACTCGTAAAAATTGATAAGTTCATATTCCCAGTAGACTTTGTCTTTTTAGACATGGATGAGAACAACAATATTCCTTTAATTTTAGGAAGACCCCTTTTTAGCAACTGCCAGAACTAAAATTGATGTTGGTACAGGTGAACTTATACTTCGTGTAGGTGACGACATGATCACTCTTCAGGCTCTTGACTCGACTAGGACATCAAGTAATCAAGGTGAGAAAATAAATTATACTAATGACCTATAACAGGCCAATTACGACCCTAAACAGAACGGTGGTTTCGAGACCACGAATCCGGGTTAGAAAAGTATTTTTATTATCAATTTGATATTTATCTTATGTGTTTGAGTATGTCTTAAAATATGGTAGGTTAATTCATTTCTTTGGAAGCTTAATTTTAGTCATGGGACTTAATTACATAGGTGGTAAGAGTAGCCTTTATCTAAATTGAGTGATTAAATTAATTTGTTTCCTTAAATTGTGGCCTTAAATTGTAAATTACTCATTTTAGTTGTTAGTGGAAGACAACATGCATCCATTAAGCTTTTTAATATTAGTTAAATATGTAATTTAATAATAATAATATTATGATACATTAAATAAGTATATTTTAATAGAACAAAAAGGAAAATGAAATGCATGTTCATCTTTTTACTTGTTGGCCGAAACTAAGGAAGAAAGAAAAATGGGAGAAAAATTCCAAGGGATTTCGGCAAGGGTTAGGCTTGATTAGGTAAGTTCAAGCTTTGAAATTTTGATAATTTGTGCATTTTTGTTATTGTTATTCCTTCAACTTTCAAACCCATTTGTTAATTTTGTGCAATGGTCATGTATGTGAAATATACCATGGAAGATAAGTTGAGTTTCATGATGAATTCTTTTGTATTAAATTAAGATTAGAGCTAGATGAATATCTTTTGTTTTGAGTTTTGAAGAGAGTAGCTAATTTGGGGTATTATTTACGAAAATATTATAGAGAATGGTTAAATTAAAAAATTTTTGTTGAATTCATGGACTTATAAAGTCCTCATGAATATTCGGCCTTGAGGGTAGATAACTAAATTTCGAATATTTATTGAGTTTGGCATTAGGGACTAAATTGTGTATATTGTAAAAGTTAGGGGTAAATTCATAAATTTGCTAAAATGTGTTTATGGGTCAAATTGAATGGAAATGTTTTTAAGTGGGCTTAATTGAATTTGTTAGATCAAGATTCAAAGGAAAAAGGGTTGGATAAAGGAACAGCTAAATTGAACGATTAATCGAGAAGCCTTAGCCATTGTTATCCGAGGTAAGATTTAAGTGATTTAATTAAACTTATGCTTCTTATAATTATGTGCGTTAATGTGAATTTAGGTATGTATCAAATGCCATATTGCCGAATGTGAAGAGAAATATTAGATGTTAATTCCTACTTGGTTTAATGCATATTATTTGGTACTTTTAGTTCGAAATTTTTGGGATGAATACTTTTCGTTGAAATGCCAATGTTGATTATAGTTTGACGAATATCAAATTATTGCTTGGGAGTATGTAATCATAATACGATTGCATGATTTATAATTTGGCCAAACACAAGGTGCCAAATTGAGGTATGGATTCACTTGATTATATTTACATGTTTGATGGTTAATTTACATGTTGGAAATTCATATTTGTGAAGTTAAACAATTTATAAGCTGATTAAACGGTATTGAGTATATGAATACATATTCGGGCACTAAGTGTGGGATACTGGTCATAAGACACTAAGTGTGCGGAATTAATGAGTAGGCACTGAGTGTGCGAGAAGTTACCGGAGCAATTGGCACTAAGTGTGCGGAAGTAATGAGTAACGGCACTTAGTGTGCGATACGTTACTAAATTTTATTCTACTATTGAATGTGCAGGTAAGAGGTTCGTTAATTGAATTTAGATGCTAATGTCGTTATGTATATAGGAAGAATCGGATATATTATCACATGTAATGCATAAATTGTTAAGGCATGGAAGGTAAGTAATTAAAGGTATGTATTATGTACTTGCAAAATCTTGAAATTTATGAAAGTTATAAATGAAGCATAAGATTCGGCTAGTGGAAAGGATGTATGCAAATTCGCTAACATGGGATGGTGATATATGCACATGGATATAAGCATATTTATACATATGTGTTTACTATGAATTTTATTTTTGTACACTTGGTTATTCGGCTAGAGCATGACAAAGAAGTTAGTTGTGGGATCTTGAAATAGTTTAATTGTTTATGAATTACTTAAATCTTACTAAGCTAGGGAAGCTTACTTTGAATGTGATTGTTTGTGTACTGTAGATCTCTTTGGGGCGTTCATATCGTGCTCGGGGATCACGTTAGAAGTTCATCTCACTATCAACGATATTTTGGTACCCTTTTTGAGAATGAACTTATATACTATGGCATGTATAGGCTAACTATCTTAGAGTTGACTCAAATGTTATTTTGTGAATGTATATACAAATGCCATGCGAAAATGTCTATATTCCTATGATTTGGTTGTCTTGATTTTTGCTTACTTTGATATATATATATTTGTATGCGCATTATAGGTTTGATTTAAGCATGTTTTAAAAAGGAAATATCATGAATGAATTGATTTGATGCTTGGAAATATGTAATTTAATTTGATCATATTGTTTATGTGGTCATTTGTAATTTGATGAGTTAGCATATACATTCGGTCATGATAAAAAAATTTTAATGTGATTGGTATAATTTTTGAAAATTATAAGTTGATTAGTACTTAGGTAAAAAGGTAAGTCGCATGACAAGGCTAGTTAAGGGTAAATTATATATATTAGATGTGCCTTAAGTTATAAAATGACTCAATGGGATTTATGTGCACTTGTATTGAAATTAGCCTATGTTAATTGTTTGGTATATGTTTAAGTTATATCGAGCCATGAATAACGGTATGGGAGTCATTATAACTGAAGTATACTACTAATTAAAATGTTCATTAGTTTAGATTAATGGATGTGTATTACTTGTACATATATTTGGCCTTAAGTATATGTTTGAATGTATGGCTGAAATTAGAAATAATTAAATGTTTGAATGATTTAGGTATGTACTAATTCGATTAATATTGGAATTGACCATGTAGGGTGTAACCGATTTATGGAAAAGTCGAAATTAGATGAAGTGCTCTTGTGTAATTTGATAATGCATTTTAGTATGAGTTCAGCATGTGATATTTTTAAACGAATGCTTTAACTTGGTATTTGATTTGGTGATGACCGTAACCTTAATCCGACAACGGATATGGGCTAGGGGTGTCACATTTTATTGGCATCAGAGTTAGGTTTAGTCGGTTCTCGGACCAACGTAGTACGTGTGAGTTTAGCTATACATGCATATTTTATGTCGTGATACTGTGATGAATTCTAACAATGAAATGTGTTTATTTCTTTTGTATAGTAATGGATCCCGATCCCGAACAAGCAGTAGCTGATGACGTCGAGAGTGTGGCACCCGCTCCCGCGCATGGGACCACACTAGAAGAATCTCGACCAGCTACGAGTAATCCAGATGAGGGGGCCCGACAAGCCTTCTATTCCATAATGAATGATTGGTTCAGCTAGTATATACGAACCAATCCGGCAGTTCAACCACCCTTAAATCCAAATTTTCCCTTGTAGTACCGATGGTACCTCCAATTGCCAATCCTGAAAGGGCAATTAAACCTTCGATTGATCGCATTAGAAAACACGGAGCTCAAGAATTTAGAGCTGAGGATGATGACGATGCAGAACGAGGCGAATTTTGGCTCAATAATACTGTTCGTGTTTTCGACGAGCTGTCCTGCACACCTGATGAGTGTTTGAAGTGTGCCATATCTTTGCTACGGGATTCTGCCTACTACTGGTGGAATACACTCGTGTCAGTTCTTCCGAAGGAAAGGGTTACTTGGGACTTCTTTCAGATGGAATTTCATAAGAAGTACATAAGTCAGTGCTTCATCGATTCTAAGCGTAAAGAATTTATCGAGCTCAAATAGGGTCGTATGACCGTATCCGAGTACGAGTGTAAGTTTGTGTGACTTAGTCGCTATGCTCGCGAGTGTGTTTTGTCAGAGGCTGCTATGTGCCAGAGATTTGAAGATGGTTTAAATGAAGATGTAAAGCTTCTAGTTGGTATTCTTGAAATTAACGAGTTTGTTGTGCTGGTTGAACGAGCTTGTAAAGCTAAAGAGTTGAGGAAGGAAAATCGAAAAGCTGAGCTCGAATCTAAAGATTTCTGAAAGAGATCTGCGAGTAAATTTTCGCAGCTGGCTACGAAGAAGTTCAAGAATGATGGTAACCGATCCAAACCAAATACCGGGATTTCTACACGAGAACGACCACCAGTGAGTTCTCGGGCTACATCAGTGGCTAGTATTGGCAATGTTCGATCGAGCAAACCTGAGTGCCAGCAGTGCGATAGGCGGCATTTTAGAGATTGCTGGGGTAAATCAATTAATCGCACTTGCTATAGGTGCAGTTCGCAGGATCATTTTATTCGAGACTGCCCTGAGACAGTTGAAAAGGGTACTGTTCAGAGCGCGAGACCGAGTGGCACTACAACTAGAGGTAGACCATCTCGGGTTGGGGGAGGTAGGAGTGGCACACAGAGGGGGACCAAGATGCGGCTATTTGATCAGAGGCCCGCGTATCGGCTAGAGCCTATGCCATCCGTTCTAGAGAGGAGGCTTCATCTCCAGACGTCATTACCGGTAATTTCACTCTCTTTGATACTAGTGTAACTGCCTTGATTGATCCCGATTCAACTCATTCACATGTGTGTGAGACATTACTATTCAGTAAGACTCTACCTGTTGAGTCTACTGAGTTTGTGATCCGGGTTTCAAAACCCCTGGGTCGATGTGTATTAGTTGATAAAGTATGCAAGAACTGCCCTTTGATGATTCGAGACGTGTTTTCCGGCTGATCTGATGCTATTACCTTTCGATGAGTTCGACATTATTCTCGGTATGGATTGGTTCATAGTTCACGATGTGATAGTTAATTGCAGACGAAAGACTATTGATTTAAGATGTCAGAATAATGAGATAATCCGAATTGAGTCTGCGGATTTGAATGGACCACCTGCTGTGATATATTCGATGATGGCTCGTCAGTGATTGATAGCAAAGGGTTGCGAAGCTTATCTTGCGTATGTGATTGATAGCAAGGTAACCGAAAAGAGGGTTGAACCTGTGCCGGTAGTTAGTGATTATTTGGATGTGTTTCCAGAGGAATTACCCGGATTACCACCCGTTCGTAAGGTAGAATATGGGATTGAGCTAGTGCCAGGGCATGTCATTTCAGCATCGGGTATTCGGGTTGATCCTAGTTAAATCTCGGCTATATTGGAATGGAAACCTCCACGGAATATTTCTGAGGTATGCAGCTTTGTAGGGCTTGCAGGATATTATAGACGCTTAATGAAAGGATTTTCTATGATAGCAAGCCCGATGACAAAACTATTACAGAAGGACGTGAAATTCGAGTGGTCAAAAAAGTGTCAGAAGAGCTTTGATCAACTGAAGGCCTTACAAACTGAAGCTCCAGTGCTCGTTCAGCCTGAATCGGGTAAAGAGTTTGTTATATTTAGCGATGCGTCTTCAAATGGGTTGGGTTGTGTATTGATGCAAGAGGGTAAGGTCGTAGCCTATGCTTCATGACAGTTGAAACCGCACGAGAGGAATTATCTGACACACGACCTTGAGTTGGCCGCTATAGTCTTTGCTTTGAAAATATGGTGTCACTATCTATTCGGTGAAAAATGCCACGTCTATTCGGATCATAAGAGTCTAAAGTATTTAATGACTCAAAAGGATCTGAATTTGAGACAGCGCCGATGGTTAGAATTGTTGAAAGACTACGAGCTCGTGATTGACTATCACCCGGGAAATGCTAATGTAGTTACCTATGCACTTAGCCGAAAATCACTATGTACTCTGTGGGCAATGAATGTGAATATGGCTATAACTAATGATGGTGTGATCATTACAGAGTTAAAAGCGAGACCATTGTTTGTACAACAAATCTGGGAGGCTCAGGAGATCGATGGGGATTTAAAAGAGAAAAGGGGTCATTGTGCCTCGAATTTGGATTCAGATTTCCAGATAGATGCTGAAAGATGTTTACAGTTCAAGAATCGAATGTGTGTACCAAAGAATCCTGAATTGATTAGAACGATTTGTGATGAAGCTCATAGTAGTAAATTGTCGATTCATCCGGGTAGCACGAAGATGTATAATGACCTGAAACAACATTATTGGTGGCACGGTATGAAACAAGACATCTCGGATTATGTATCAAAGTATTTAGTGTGCCAACAAGTGAAAGCTGAGCATCAAGTGACATCAGGACTACTTCAACCGATTATGATACCTGAGTGGAAGTGGGGATCGAGTCACTATGGATTTTGTATCGGGTTTGCCTTTGACACCAAGTAAGAAAGATTCAATCTGGGTCATCGTTGATAGATTGACGAAATCGGCTCATTTTATCTCTGTGCGTTCGGATTTCTCACTTGATAAGTTAGCTGAGTTATATGTATCACAAATTGTACAGTTACACGGAGTACCTACCTCGATCGTTCCGGATAGAGATCCGAGGTTCACATCGCGGTTTTGGAAGAAACTGCAAGATGCTTTGGGTACCAAGTTACACATTAGTACAGCTTTTCACCCTCAGTCGGATGGTAAATCCGAGCGCATTATTCAAATACTCGAGGATATGTTGAGATGTTGCATTCTCGAGTTTGAAGGTACGTGGGAATGATACTTACCTTTAATTGAATTTATGTACAACAATAGCTTTAAATCAAGTATTAAGATGGCACCCTACGAAGCATTATAAGGTCAGAAATGTCGTACACCACTGTATTGGACCGAGCTAAGTGAGGGCAAGATACACGGGGTTGATTTGATCAGAGAGACGGAGCAGAAAGTTAGAGCAATACGAGAAAATTTGAAAGTCGCATCAGATCGTCAGAAATCGTACGCGAACTTAAACCGTAAGGATATAGAGTTTCAAGTGGGTGATCATGTGTTTTTGAAGGTATCACCGTGGAAAAAGATACTTAGATTTGGCCATAAGGGAAAGTTGAGCCCGCGGTTCATTGTACCGTATGAAGTTGTTGAGCGAATTGGGCCAATTGCGTATAGACTTATCTTGCCACCTGAATTAAATAAGATTCATAATGTCTTCCATGTGTCGATGCTTAGACGATACCGGTCCGACCCTTCTCATGTGATTAAATCATCAGAGATTGAAATCCAACCCGATTTGACTTACGAGGAAGAACTGTTACGTGTCTTAGCTCGAGAAGTAAAAGTGTTGCATAATAAAAAGGTATCTTTGGTAAAAGTAATGTGGCATAAACATGGGATTGAGGAGGCAACTTGGGAAACCAAAGAATCAATGAAAGAACGTTACCCACAATTATTCACTGGTAAGAATTTTCGGGGACGAAAATTTAGTAAGGGGGGAGTGTTGTAACAGACCAATTACGACCCTAACCGGAACGGTGGTTTCGGGACCACGAAGTGGGTTAGAAAAATATTTTTATTATTAATTTGATATTTATGTTATGTGTTTGAGTATGTCTTAAAATATGGTAGGTTAATTCGTTTGCTTGGATGTTTAATTTTAGTCATGGGACTTACTTACAAAGGTGGTAAGAGTAGCCTTTATCTAAATTGAGTGATTAAATTAATTTGTTTCCTTAAATTGTGACCTTAAATTGTAAATTACTCATTTTAGTTGTTAGTGGAAGACAACATGCATCCATTAAGCTTTTTAATATTAGTTAAATATGTAATATAATAATAATATTATGATACATTAAATAAGTATATTTTAATAGAACAAAAAGGAAAATGAAATGCATATTCATCTTTTTACTTGTTGGCCGAAACTAAGGAAGAAAAAAAATGGGAGAAAAATTCCAAGGGATTTCGGCAAGGGTTAGGCTTGATTAGGTAAGTTCAAGCTTTGAAATTTTGATAATTTGTGCATTTTTGTGATTGTTATTCCTTCTACTTTCAAACCCATTTGTTAATTTTGTGCAATGGTCATGTATGTGAAACATACCATGGAAGATAAGTTGAGTTTCATGATGAATTCTTTTGTATTAAATTAAGATTAGAGCTAGATGAATATCTTTTGTTTTGAGTTCTGAAGACAGTAGCTAATTTGGGGTATTATTTGCGAAAATATTATAGAGAATGGTTAAATTAAAAAATTTTTGTTGAATTTATGGACTTATCAAGTCCTCATGAATATTCGGCCTTGTGGGTAGATAACTAAATTTCGAATATTTGTTGAGTTCGGCATTAGGGACTATTGAAAAAGTTAGGGGTAAATTCATAAATTTGCTAAATTGTGTTTATGGATCAAATTGAATGGAAATATTTTTAAGTGGGCTTGATTGAAATTGTTTAGATCAAGATTCAAAGGATAAAGGGTTGGATAAAGGAACAACTAAATTGAACAATTAATCGAGAAGCCTTAGCCGTTGTTATCCGAGGTAAGATTTAAGTGATTTAATTAAACTTATGCTTCTTATAATTATGTGCGTTAATGTGAATTTAGGTATGTATCAAATGTCATATTGCCGAATGTAAAGAGAAATATTAGATCTTGATTCCTACTTGGTTTAATGCATATTATTTGGTACTTTTAGTTCGAAATTTTTGGGATGAATACTTTTCGTTGAAATGCCAATGTTGATTATAGTTTGATGAATATCTAATTATGGTTTGGGAGTATGTAATCATAATACGATTGCATGATTTATAATTTGGCGGAATACAAGGTCCCAAATTGAGGTACGAATTCACTTGATTATATTTACATGTTTGATGGTTAATTTACATGTTGGAAATTCATATTTGTGAAGTTAAACAATTTATAGGCTTATTAAACGGTATTGAGTATATGAATACATATCCGGGCACTAAGTGTGCGATACCAGTCATAAGGCACTAAGTGTGCGGAATTAATGAGTAACTGCACTGAGTGTCCGAGAAGTTACCAGAGCAATTGGCACTAAGTGTGCGGAAGTAATGAGTAACGGCACTTAGTGTGCGAAACGTTACTATATTTTATTCTAGTATTGAATGTGCAGGTAAGAGGTTCGTTAATTGAATTTAGATGCTAATGTCGTTATGTATATAGGATGAATCGGATATATTATCACATGTAATGCATAAATTGTTAAGGTATGGAAGGTAAGTAATTAAAGGTATGTATTATGTACTTGCAAAATCTTGAAATTTATGAAAGTTAGAAAGAAGCATAAGATTCGGCTAGTGGAAGGGATGTATGTGAATTTGCTAACATGGGATGGTGATATATGCACATGGATATAAGCATATTTATACATATGTGTTTACTATGAATTTTATTTTTGTACACTTGGTTATTCGGCTAGAGCATGACAAAGAAGTTGGTTGTGAGATCTTGAAATAGTTTAATTGTTTATGAATTACTTAAATCTTACTAAGCTAGGGAAGCTTACTTCGAATGTGATTGTTTGTGTACTGTAGATCTCTTTGGGGCGTTCATCTCGAGCTCGAGGATCACGTTAGAAGCTCATCTCACTATCAACGATATTTTGGTACCCTTTTTGAGAATGAAATTATATACTATGGCATGTATAGGCTAACTATATTAGAGTTGACTCAAATGTTATTTTGTGAATGTATATACAAATGCCATGCGAAAATGTCTATATTCCTATGATTTGGTTGTCTTGATTTTTGCTTAATTTGATATATATATATATATATATATATATATATATGTATGCGCATTATAGGTTTGATTTAAGCATGTTTTAAAAAGGAAGTATCATGAATGAATTGATTTGATGCTTGGAAATATGTAATTTAATTTGATCATATTGTTTATGTGGTCATATGTAATTTAATGAGTTAGCATATACATTCGATCATGATAAAAAAATTTTAATGTGATTGGTATAATTTTTGAAAATTATAAGTTGATTAGTACTTAGGTAAAAAGGTAAGTCGCATAACAAGGCTAGTTAAGGGCAAATTATATATATTAGATGTGCCTTAAGTGATAAAATGACTCAATGGGATTTATGTGCACATGTATTGAAATTAGCCTATGTTAACTATTTGGTATATGTTTAAGTTATATTGAGCCATGAATAACGGTATGGGAGTCATTATAAGTGAAGTATATTATTAATTAAAATGTTCATTAGTTTAGATTAATGGATGTGTATTACTTATACATATATTTGGCCTTACGTATATGTTTGAATGTATGGTTGAAATTAGAAATAATTAAATGTTTGAGTGATTTAGGTATGTACCAATTCAGTTAATATTGGAATTGACCATGTGGGGTGTAACATATTTATGGAAAAGTCGAAATTAGATGAAGTGCTATTGTGTAATTCGATAATGCGTTTTGATATGAGTTGAGCATGTGATATTTTTAAACGAATGCTTTAACTTGGTATTTGATTTGGTGATGACCGTAACCGTAATTCGACGACGGATATGGGCTAGGGGTGTCACATGACCATTCGGTTAAACCTTCTTTGCAGGAAGCACCACAGAACTACACAACGGAGCCAGACCCTATACCTCTTGACAACAAAGAAATAACTCACGAGGAACGACGGCTTCAGATCAATGAACTAGACGAGTGGAAGACACACTTCAATGTGAAATTAGGAATACACAAAGCTGAACCAACACCATTCCATGGTTAGATAAGACAGACCCTCGGATCGCCACTTCAGACCTTGATACAAATGAAGAAATCCCTTTTGAGGTACTG
This sequence comes from Gossypium australe, assembly GCA_005393395.2. Lineage (NCBI taxonomy): Eukaryota > Viridiplantae > Streptophyta > Magnoliopsida > Malvales > Malvaceae > Gossypium > Gossypium australe. Next base: position 104,824,906 of record CM016621.1, on the reverse strand, counting down.
AATATCTTCCCACATGGAACAGTCGAGGTAACTAATCCCAAATTTGGCACCTTTAAGGTAAACGCCACTCGACTCAAACTATATCATGATCTTAGAACTGATAGCATGAGAAAGAATTTTCAACTCCTCTGACAACCATGATCAAGCAGATGAGAGGTACATCTAGCTTAGGACGTTAAACAAGTGCTTCTCGGGAGGCAACCCGAGCACTAACCCACTAATTAGTTTTGTTTTATTTATTTTCATGATTAGGCACAGGTTTCCATACCCACACGGCCTTCCACACGGCCATGGCCGTGGCCGTGTGGTCACCACAAGCAGGTACATGGGCGTGGCCATAGCCCAGTGGCAATAGGACAAAATTTTTCCCAAAACACTTGCTGCAATAAAATGAATGAACCACACGGGCAGATACTGATTAAACCACACGGGTATAGAAACCTCCACATAGGCGTGGGAGAAATGAATGAACCATAGCATGACCGTGCGATACAGTTGTGTGACTTAACACGCCCATGACACACGAGCGTGGGGATGTACCAGATCTGATATTTCTTTTTAAAACACCTCTCTCCCCTTCTCACCTACTCCCCATTCCCCTTCTTCCATACCCTTTACACTCCCTTCCCTTTTTAATTTTCACCTTTCTTCATTCTCCAAACTCTTGATCTACACCATATCCATGTCAAAGAAATGGAAGGATCCTAGCACAGTCTCCCTTAGCGAGGCCAATCTACATAAGTTCATGCCGACCGCTTCATTAACTCGATAGGATAAGGACCTTTGAGTAATTTTTCTTTTTATATCCCCTTCTCCTTTATTTTCCTTTTCTTTATTTCTCTTATACTTAATTTAGTCTATTTTATTTTGTTTTCTTTGATTTAGGTTCTAAAGGATGCTTGGGAATCACCATAACACGGCCTTAGAAATCACACTCACTTTGCAAACCATCTAACGATAAGGACTTTTCAGTCCATCAATCTTGTCTTTTAATTTTATTTTACTTTCTATTTTCTTTCTCTTTCTCTTTCTTTTCTTTAAATATATAATTAGTATATTTTGAATTATTCTTATTATTTCCTGGCTAATTCTTCACGAGTCTCCCAATTTCTTCATCTAGCGCAGAGATTGTTGGCGGCCACCATACCACCACCAAAGATGCCTCCTCCAACTTATCTTTCACCTTCGAATTAAGTTTCTACACTCCTAACTCAAGGAAACCGTCCAAAATTCAGGAAGTTTCACTTCTCCCTATCGCTTCTGATTTCATATATATCTTTGTACATTGAGGGCAATGTACATCTTAAGTGTGGGGGGATGAATTTTATTTTGAGAAGCTCCTAACTTTTTGTGTTATTCTCAAATCCCTAAATTATGTCTTGTTATTAAGTAATTTTATCATATCACTAATTAGAATGAAACTTCTATTGATTTATGATTGTTATTGATATGTTTTGGATTAAGTCATTGATAATTGTGCAGTGATGATTTAAACTTTAGGGGACTAGAGAATCAAGCATGACGAGTCTATTTTCAAAAATTAAAATTGTAACACTCCAAACCCAGCCGAGAAGTTAGGCCCGAATCTAGTGTGTCACAATGAAGAGTTTTCCGAAAACCATGCTTTCATTAAAAACCCTTCTTACAACTTAAAACTTTCTGGTATTCAAAACCTTAGATTTTGTTTGCTTATTTTCAAAATGTGGTTTATTAAAAAAAATTCTTGGAAAACATTATTATCTTTAAACCCTTGTTTGTAGCACAAAGCTTAATTTAAAACAGTTGCGGAACGTGATATTTTGAAAAAACAATAGTTATTTTTGATAAATCATGTTCTACTTCTAGCAATTATAAAATAATCAATAAAAACCCAAAACATAAAGTTCAGGAATCTTAAGGCCTTATTACAAAATTTATAACCCAACAATTAAACTAAGGTAAAAATAGGACATGTACTTTAAAGCCAATCGGACGTGAGGTCACCTCCGAGTCCCTCGCAGCTCCGATCCATCTAAGGCTGAGGATTACCTGCACAATTAAAAACGAGGTGAGTTTATGAAAACTCAGTGTGTAATCCCCTTACTAGAGTAACAGTCAGTATACAGAAGCAGAAACCTAAACAGTCAGGACCGAAGCCCTTTCAACAGCCACAGTACAGTACAGATCAGAGCATACGTGGGTCAAAGCCCACTATAAAATTATTTGGGTCATAGCCCATAACAGTATCGATTAGGCCTAGCCTAAACAAATAACAGAACAGGTGGCCTAAGCCCAGTACAGTGATAGATCTCGTAAATAGATATGCAACAGTATGAGGATGCAGCCCAACCCACACCAACCATCACACCACCCGTACCAACCCTACACCCCTGTGGGGACCAAGTCAACCTACCCAGCTCTACACACCAAGATCCCAGCCAAGCTGCCAGTATATATATATGTCGCTCTTAAGCCTTCAATAGCGGTATTATAATTGGCACAGAGCCATCAGTAACTGTATTATGTTTCGCACATAACCATCAGCAACGGTAATATAACCGGCACACAGCCTTGAGTAAATATGATTGACACAGAGTCATCAAAATATATGTTAGGCACACAGCCACAGGTAAATACGGTTGGCCCAAAGCCATAATCAAGATAGCACAGAGCCATATTTATCGTAGAAAGGCTAAAAGCCTTGTACAAAACGGTAATGGGCTGTACACTTCCTCCGTAACTTTGTCCCAACCCCATGCAATATGTCGTGTATGTCATGCTCAATCATCACAGGTGTGTGCAGAATGACCATACTCAGTAACAGTCATTTAAACATATATTAACAGCATATCAGTCACACGCCCACAGTCAAGTCAGTTAAACTCATAGTTATACAATCACAGTCAAAACAGTCAAATTCATAGTCTAAATCAGTCATTTACCTACAAGGGCAAAATAGTCATTTTACCCTATAAGGGTATTTCGGTACTCCTACCCTTCAGGGGTATTTCAGTAATTCTACCCTACAAGGGTAATTTAGTAATTCTACCCTTTAGGGGTATTTCGATAATCCTACCCTACAGGGGTAATTCAGTAATTCTAACCTATATGGGTATTTCGGTAATTTCGCAAACTAGGGGTATTTCGATAATTTTGCAAACTGAGGGTATTTCGGTAATTTCATAAACCAGGGGTATTTCGATAATTTTGCAAATCGAGGACATTTCGATAATTTCATAATTTAGGGGTATTTCAGTAATTTTGCAAACTGAGGGCATTTAGGTAATTTCATAAACTAGGGAATTTCGATAATTTTGCAAGCCGATGGCATTTCGGTAATTTCATAAACTAGGGTATTTCGGTAATTTTGCAAACTGTGGGTATTTCGGTAATTTCATAAACCAGGGTTTTCGATAATTTTGCAAGCCGATGGCATTTCGGTAATTTTATAAACTAGGGTATTTCGATAATTTTACAAACTGAAGGTATTTCGATAATTTCATAAACCAGGGGTATTTCAGTAATTTTGCAAACTGAGGGCATTTCGATAATTTCATAAACTAGGGGTATTTCAGTAATTTTGCAAACTGAGGGCATTTCGGTAATTTCATAAACTGGGGTTATTTCAGTAATTTCGCAAATCGGGGTATTTTGGTAATTTCATAAACTAGGGGCATTTCGATAATTTGTAAACCAAGGGTATTTCAGTAATTTGTAAACTAAGGGTATTTCAATAATTTGTAAACCAAGGGTATTCTAAACAGAGATAACTATGCGAATGGGCCTAGGGCCCATTCTTGGCCCAAATGGACCCACACGTTCGTATGGCCCATTTAGCCCAAATCTAGCCACAGATATGAGATTCACATAGATCAGTTCACTATCTTGTAACGCCCCAAATTTGGGCCCATTGGGCTTTGGGCGCGGGAGCGTTTAAAAATCTTTGAGAACAAGAGAATGGCACTGTAACACCCCCAAACCCGGCCCACAAGCCCTGACCGGATCTGGTATCTTACTGCGGAAGAACGGTTGAAAATCTTTTTGACTTTAGAATAAAACATGTAAATTTGTAACAATACTGACTTACCCGAGTCCAAGATCATACCCAAAAGGGTATCATATCAATCCATCAAACTGCCATGATTTTAATAGGCAAACAGGTTTAATAATAATACCACTAAGTATGGGTGTGTTAGTTACACACCTGGTATACACATGTCTAAAAATCCCAACGAATCGATCTAAGTCCCTTGATTATCTGGCTCCTATAATCGGCCAAGACATAGGGGTTAGGCATCCATAACATTCGGCCAACACCATTTAAATCAAAAGGGTTTGTCGAATCACCCTTACCTTGCTATTGGTTCGATTCCTTATCAAACCCGAACCACAGCAGTTCTCTTTCCAACAATCGGCCAACCCCTACAAGAGAACAGTTAAACCTTAATAATCTTGACCGAAATCTAAGGATTGAACTTACAATAATATACCAATTACCTACCCTCCACTGACTAATCGGTTAACACAAGAATGACGGTTTTCCCTTGCTTGCTTCCACACTCCAAAGACCCTACAATGAAGAGATTAGAACCCTTCCAAAATGACATATTCGGCCCTCAATCAACCAACATTGACAAAGTATAAGGGAGAAAGAAGATGATCATTCGGCCAATCACTTACCAGATTCCAAACGATTGAAACAAGGCCCCCAAATACCCCACTGATATTCGGCCGAGTAAACCACTAGAAGAAGGGATGGATTCGGCCAACACCTTGATCAAAAAGAAGGAAAGAATTCGGCCAACAAAACACTAAGAGAAGGGAGGTATTCGGCTTAGAACTCAGAAGTACAACAGAGGAAGATATGGTTTAAGAGATGAGGAGAAATCGGCCAAAAGATGAGAAGGGTTCGGCTTGAGTGTTTAACACCCCCACTTTCGGCTTTGTATGAGAATAAAAGAGAGTCTAGCAGAGAAGAAATGGAAAGAATGTATGAAGATTTTGGTTTAGGAACAAGGTAAGTTTCGGCTTGCACAATTAAAGAAAGAAGAAGAAAGTGTGAGAAAAAGTGATATAGGTTTCGGCTTATACAAAATGAAGAGAAGAATAAAATAGGGAGAAAGCATTCGACCAACAACACAAAGTGTAGAAAACAAATGCAAAAATTCGGCAAGTATGTCTTTGGACATACGGTTTCAAGGAATAACAGATGAGAGCATTCCCTTTGATAGAAATCGGCTTACTAATGTCAAAAAGAAAAGTTTGCTTGACACTCCTCTCTTGACCGAAAATGCCCAAATGTGCCTAGGAGGATTTCGGCTACCAACTCCCCATACCATGCCGTCCACTACTCCAACACCTACCAACCGGCCACTCCCCAAAACTCCCCCAAAAATTCGGCCACATCCCCTCAATTGCTCCAAACCACAAGTTCAAACTATTTTGAACAAGTCAACATCCTAAATCCACTCTCCACCCTCCATTTGAAAGAGTAGACTAAGTCCAAGTAGAATTTGATTTGCCTTCTACCTCTCCTCCATGGCGTCCCAAAATTAAAGCCAAAATGGGGACTCTGCAGCTTGAACTCTGGATCTTCTCCCCCCTTGCAGATGACGCCATACCTAGCTCCCAAGTGGCACATGCCTTGCCACTTTGCCAGCTCTTCCTTTGTGCTATGAAATACCAAAAATAAATTAAAAACCCCAGCTTCCTCAACTCCCTTCAATTAACACCCTAAAACCAAAATTTACCCATTCACCCAGGCATACTCCTAGCCTACAATTAAGCCCCTAAAACACCGAAATAACAACACGGCACACAAAATACATGCAATATCATGCAACAACAAAATAGCCCCTAACCCGGGATATTACAGGGATTTGAAGGGGAGTTGAGTGCTTGGCCGAATAGTATAAATAGGGGGGAGGTGCTCATTGTTCATTCACCATTTGCTTTGCTTTCTCCCTCACTAAAAGTTCTTGCTTCTTCTATTTTATTTTTCCCTTAGTCTCTTGCCGAAAATAAGTCAAGAGCACCCTTTCTTTTCCTTTCATTTTGTTGTAGCCAAAGCCGGAGGTTGGCTTATCCATTTTCCCTCTCCCCTCACCCCTTTTCTTTGTCCTTGCTTCAAACCGAAATCACCCTTAAAAGCCTGCCATTGCCGAATATCTCAGCACCATCTAAGGAGCCTTGCCGAATCTTTTGTTCTCATATTTTCTCCACTTTTGTTGCAAGTCCCTGAGCCGAACCTTACTTCCTTGGTGGTGGTCGTTTTTAGCTGGAGCAATAGGCAGTGGTTAGCAAGGTCGTTTAGTCAGCAGTTGCAGTGGCATAGAGTAGTGTTCGGGATTCAAGTTGAGTTGGTAAGAGATATTTATTTAGATTAAATACTTAGGTTGTGTTTTGGAAGGTTAACCCGTTTATTTGATTAAGTGTGTTAATGGAGGCAACGACCAGTCAGAGTGGGCAAGGGAAGGCATCTATTCCGAAGTTCAAGAAGAGGGCTGTCTCGGCGGTTCGGGATTGGCCACCGGGGTGTGGGCCAGCAGCAGGAGATAGCTATAGGCAGATAGCTGTTGTTTCTTTGAGCGATAGCTTAGGGATCGAAAGCGTAGAACTACAGGTGTTAAGGTGCGTAATCATCGTACTATTTCTGTGGTTTTGGTTTGCTAACATGTTTATATGTGTATTATGTGTGGAAGCCGTTTATAATGGCATAAGTGATGAGAATGGGTGATGGTAAGATTAATTGTGATGTATTTATGTATGTATAAATATTTATTTATTTATGTGATATGATGACTTAACGTGATGCATATATATATAGTTGCATGGGATTTGGGCTTGATTCGATGAAGAAGGAAGTGTACACAAGGTGTACGTGGTCTAATGATAGCTCCGGCTACATTAGTGCTTGGGGATTAGCTGTGTGCTACCTCAAGGGAGGTGTTGGCTCGGTGCCCATCTCGGCGGTTGATTGCTATGTGCATCACCGTAGTCAGATTACGGTATTTGGATCACTTTGGTTGATCGGTGGCTCAGCCACGGCCTTGTGCAGAGAGTTGCCAGGGTAAGGTTTTTGGATCACGATGTGATCAGTGGTGGATTAGCCACGGCTTTAGGCAGGGAGTCTGCTAAGGTTGGTGTTCGGCTGGATAGTAGGTTGGGCTGAGATGCATTCTTGCATGATTTGTTTCGATGGCTGTGTGGGTATGGGCCAAGCCCATACGGATGGAAATATGTGTTGTGGTTATGCACTGAGTCAGTGGACTCACTCTTTTTCATTAACCATTTCAGGTGACGCGTAGTTGGATCGGGTTCGGAGAGGACACATGGTGGCCCATGCCGAAAGAAGAGTTTAAACGTTTTAGGCTTACTTTAAGTATTTTGTTTTAAATAGAATATGTAATTAAGGCCTTTTGACTCTTATTTATTTGAGTTATTATTTTATTAGTATTTACTATGGTTTGATGAATTTGAAACACTATGTGAAGATGATTATATTTTTCCAACCTACCTATTCAATTTGGCTTGTATATATTAATCTTTTAGTATGTATATTTTAATAACAAAGTTTTAATCATAAGTTTAAATAAACATGGATTTTTCAAAAGTTAGCAAGTTTTAAATTTTTCTAAGTTAAATAGATTTTCCACCGACTTTTCCGCACTAACATAACCATATTCGGTCGTAGTGAATGGGCCGGGTTTGGGGATGTTACAGTTTGGTATCAGAGCCCGGTTCAAAACTCGGCTTTGAGGGTTTTGGGCCCAAAAACGTTTTCAAAATGGGCTTTTTGGAAAAATGGGCTTTTATATAAGTTTTCAGGTTATTCTGGCATGGCACCTGTACCTCCGACCCGAAGTCCACCAGGTAAGTACTTCGAACTTTCTTGAAGTGATTTGTTTATATGAATTGATTTGGGCTTAGTTTGGGCTCGTAGATTAGAAAGTTAGGACTATTGGACCCTAGGACTAGTCTACTCAAACATATGCATAAGACTTAAAGTTCTTAAACAAACCTGTGAAATAAGTCGCCGAGTTAAGGTGTGGCAACCTGTGTGCGCATGTCTAGGATTGGATCCGGAAGAGCTTGGTACTTAAGCAGTCCTCGTGACTCACCTCCTCTTCGCAGGAATCCTACCTGGTGCGTAGCTTTGGTTCACCTTGACCAAGAGGACTTGTTCATAGGCTAAATCGAATACTAAAAACCCGAAAGGGAATTAGCCTTGTTTTTTTTAAAACTTTCTGTTTTAAATTTTTTTCAAATTTACCCCTTTGGTTTGTGAAACCCTAAATTTGATTTTGACAGACGCTTTCTCGATTCATAAAGTTACCAAAATGCCCTAGTGGCAAAATTACAAAAATGCCCCTGTGTTATAAAATTACCGCACTACCCTCGATTTTTGATAAAATGATTTTTACCTTACAAAATACCAAAATTTTGAGGTTTTGAAATATTAAGATACCTTGGTTTGTGAAAATTTACGAAAATACCTTGATCGATAAATTACCAAAATGCCCTTGGTTTCTAAATTTTCAGATTCCCCTCGATTTTTGCTGAGATATTCTTATTTTGCCAAAGATCAGAAAATCTTATTTTATGAAATATTGTGGTGTTTCGATTTGGAGAATTTACGAAAATGCCCATAACTACTGAAATAACCCCGATTTTTGGAATTTTTGAGATACCTCTGGTTTGAAAAACAAAATTTTCAAGATGACCCCTGAAATTTTGTAAATTTTGAAGTTGGAAAACTATTTTCAAAATTGACCCTGAGTTATTACCGAAATATCCCTATAGGAAAATGACGGAAATACCCCTGGGTAGGGAATGAAACTTTGATTGCTCGAAAGAACTTCTCTCGGAAACCTCTTTTCATAAAATTGCTCGTGGTAAAACAGTGAAACAAGAATTTCTAATCCATAAAACTTTCCAAGCAGACTAAATCGAGGCGCTAGATATGAGTTCTAGGGGGCGTGGTCGTAATTCTCGTGGATGTGGTAGAGGCAGTTCTTGGTGATTGTTGTTTTGTTGCTCGCAAGTACGTTAGTTCTTTAAGGATCAGAGTGCGCAGCTATAGCATACTGGGAGGAATTGGACTGTTAGTTTAGACAAGTAATTTCGAGGACGAAATTATTTTAAGGAGGGTAGAATTGTAACACCCTAGTTTTAGGGGTTAGGCGTTTGGTGCTTAACTAGGGTGTTGGCACACTTTAGGGTGTGGTTGGGGAAGTTTTAGGGGTCCTAAGAACCCTAGGTGATGGTAGAACGTTTTGGAAAATTTTTAGTTTTAGGGGTTAAAAGGGGAGCTTGGATAGAGGGGGTCTTAAGAGAATTTTTGGTGGAGTTTTGGCATAAAGAGTGGCTTGGCAGAGTGGCAAGGAGGCGCCACTTAGAGCATGGAGAAGTGACGCCATTTGCAGGTGGAAGGGGCTCAGGTTCGAATCGCAAGGGCAGCAATTGGGGCCTTGTTTTTGCGTCAAAGAGGATAGAAGCTGGACGGTTTTTGGATGCTAAAAAGGTGGATGAAGTCTTGGTCATCTTTTTTTTAAATTTGGCTAGGTAAAAGTTTGACTCATTCAAACTTTTTGAATGGATGTTAGGGAGGATTTGTAGGAGGAAATAATGGGATTTGAAGGGGAGTTGAGTGCTTGGCCGAATAGTATAAATAGGGGGGAGGTGCTCATTGTTCATTCACCATTTGCTTTGCTTTCTCCCTCACTAAAAGTTCTTGCTTCTTCTATTTTATTTTTCCCTTAGTCTCTTGCCGAAAATAAGTCAAGAGCACCCTTTCTTTTCCTTTCATTTTGTTGTAGCCAAAGCCGGAGGTTGGCTTATCCATTTTCCCTCTCCCCTCACCCCTTTTCTTTGCCCTTGCTTCAAACCGAAATCACCCTTAAAAGCCTGCCATTGCCGAATATCTTAGCACCATCTAAGGAGCCTTGCCGAATCTTTTGTTCTCCTATTTTCTCCACTTTTGTTGCAAGTCCCTGAGCCGAACCTTACTTCCTTGGTGGTGGTCATTTTTAGCTGGAGCAATAGGGAGTGGTTAGCAAGGTCGTTTAGTCAGCAGTTGCAGTGGCATAGAGTAGTGTTCGGGATTCAAGTTGAGTTGGTAAGAGATATTTATTTAGATTAAATACTTAGGTTGTGTTTTGGAAGGTTAACCCGTTTATTTGATTAAGTGTGTTAATGGAGGCAACGACCAGTCAGAGTGGGCAAGGGAAGGCATCTATTCCGAAGTTCAAGAAGAGGGCTGTCTCGGCGGTTCGGGATTGGCCACCGGGGTGTGGGCCAGCAGCAGGAGATAGCTATAGGCAGATAGCTGTTGTTTCTTTGAGCGATAGCTTAGGGATCGAAAGCGTAGAACTACAGGTGTTAAGGTGCGTAATCATCGCACTATTTCTGTGGTTTTGGTTTGCTAACATGTTTATATGTGTATTATGTGTGGAAGCCGTTTATAATGGCATAAGTGATGAGAACGGGTGATGGTAAGATTAATTCTGATGTATTTATGTATGTATAAATATTTATATATTTATGTGATATGATGACTTAACGTGTTGCATATATATAGTTGCATGGGATTTGGGCTTGATTCGATGAAGAAGGAAGTGTACACAAGGTGTACGTGGTCTACCCCCTTAAAATAATTTCGGCCTCGAAATTACCTGTTCAAAAGAGTTGCGGGTATTGCTGTCTCATCATATCCTCGGGTTCCCACGTAGCTTCCTCCACGCCATGATTCCGCCAAAGAACCTTAACCAAAGGCACAGTCTTTCTACGCAGAACCTTCACATCCCGATCAAGAATCTGCACAGGTTCCTCTTCTACGGTCAAATCTGGATTCACCTCGACCTCTTCCACTGCTACCACATGTGACGGATCTGAACGATAACGCCGAAGCATCGAAACATGAAAAACATTGTGAATCTGACTAAGCTCTGCTGGCAACTCAAGCTGATACGCTACTGGTCCCACTCGTCTCAGTACCTTATACGGCCCAATAAACCTCGGACTTAGCTTGCCTTTCTTCCCGAACCTCAACACCTTCTTCCAAGGCGAGACCTTCAGAAACACTCGATCCCCCACAGCAAACTCTATATCTCTTCGCTTAAGATCGGCATAAGACTTCTGCCGGTCCGAAGCTTCCTTTAATCGAGCCTGAATCACTTTAACCTTGTCCTCAGTCTCAGCTACTAACTCGGGTCCTAACAACTGGCGTTCACCCAACTCCGTCCAACACGTAGGTGAGCGACACTTCCTACCATACAACGCCTCATACGGTGCCATCTTGATGCTCGCTTGGCAACTGTTGTTGTAGGCAAACTCAGCTAATGGTAGAAACTCCTCCCAACTACCTCTGAAATCTAGGACACAACCTCTCAGCATATCTTCCAAGATCTGAATGACCCTTTCTGATTGACCGTCAGACTGCGGGTGAAAAGCCATGCTGAAATCCAAACGAGTACCCAGAGCCTGATGCAATGCTTTCCAGAACCTTGACGTAAACTTGGGATCCCTATCCGAGATTATTGAGACTGGCACACCGTGCAACCTCACTATCTCTGACACATACAGCTTCGCTAGCTTCTGAAGTGAGTAGTCAACCCTCACCGGAATAAAGTGAGCTGATTTAGTCAGGCGATCCACCACTACCCAAACTGAATCCTTCTTGCTTGGCGTAAGCCGTAACCCACTGACGAAATCCATGGTTATCCTTTCCCACTTCCACTGAGGAATCTTTACAGGCTGAAGCAAACCCGACGGCAACTGGTGTTCAGCCTTGACCTGCTGACATGTTAGACACTTCCCAACAAACTCTGTTACCTCTTTCTTCAGACCAGGCCACCAAAACTGCTCTCTAAGATCCTTATACATCTTACTACCTCCAGGATGGCTACGTGGGAATCCGAGGATATGATGAGACAGCAATACCCGCAACTCTTTTGACCAGGTAATTTCGAGGCCGAAATTATTTTAAGGGGGTAGAACTGTAATATCCCGGGTTAGGGGCTATTTTGTTGTTGCATGATATTGCATGTATTTTGTGTGCCGTGTTGTTATTTCGGTGTTTTAGGGGCTTAATTGTAGGCTAGGAGTATGCCTGAGTGAATGGGTAAATTTTGGTTTTAGGGTGTTAAGTGAAGGGAGTTGAGGAAGCTGGGGTTTTTAATTTATTTTCGGTATTTCATAGCACAAAGGAAGAGCTGGCAAAGTGGCAAGCCATGTGCCACTTGGGAACTAGGTATGGCGTCATCTGCAAGGGGGGAGGAGATCCAGAGTTCAAGCTGCAGAGTCCCCATTTTGGCTTTAATTTTGGGACGGCATGGAGGAGAGGTAGAAGGCAAATCAAATTCTACTTGGACTTAGTCTACTCTTTCAAATGGAGGGTGGAGAGTGGATTTAGGATGTTGACTTGTTCAAAATAGTTTGAACTTGTGGTTTGGAGCAATTGAGGGGATGTGGCCGAATTTTTGGGGGAATTTTGGGGAGTGGCCGGTTGGTAGGTGTTGGAGTAGTGGACCGCATGGTATGGGGAGTTGGTAGCCGAAATCCTCCTAGGCACATTTGGGCATTTTCGGTCAAGAGAGGAGTGTCAAGCAAACTTTTCTTTTTGACATTAGTAAGCCGATTTCTATCAAAGGGAATGCTCTCATCTGTTATTCCTTGAAACCGTAAGTCCAAAGACATACTTGCCGAATTTTTGCATTTGTTTTCTACACTTTGTGTTGTTGGCCGAATGCTTTCTCCCTATTTTCTTCTTCTCTTCATTTTGTATAAGCCGAAACCTATATCACTTTTTCTCACACTTTCTTCTTCTTTCTTTAATTGTGCAAGCCGAAAATTACCTTGTTCCTAAACCAAAATCTTCATACATTCTTTCCATTTCTTCTCTGCTAGACTCTCTTTTATTCTCATACAAAGCCGAAAGTGGGGGTGTTAAACACTCAAGCCGAACCCTTCTCATCTGTTGGCCGATTTCTCCTCATCTCTTAAACCATATCTTCCTCTGTTGTACTTCTGAGTTCTAAGCCGAATACCTCCCTTCTCTTAGTGTTTTGTTGGCCGAATTCTTTCCTTCTTTTTGATCAAGGTGTTGGCCGAATCCATCCCTTCTTCTAGTGGTTTACTCGGCCGAATATCAGTGGGGTATTTGGGGGCCTTGTTTCAATCGTTTGGAATCTGGTAAGTGATTGGCCGAATGGTCATCTTCTTTCTCCCTTATACTTTGTCGATGTTGGTTGATTAAGGGCCGAATATGGTCATTTTGGAAGGGTTCTAATCTCTTCGTTGTAGGGTCTTTGGAGTGTGGAAGCAAGCAAGGGAAAACCGTCATTCTTGTGTTAACCGATTAGTCAGTGGAGGGTAGGTAATTGGTATATTATTGTAAGTTCAATCCTTAGATTTCGGTCAAGATTATTAAGGTTTAACTGTTCTCTTGTAGGGGTTGGCCGATTGTTGGAAAGAGAACTGCTGTGGTTCAGGTTTGATGAGGAATCGAACCAATAGCAAGGTAAGGGTGATTCGACAAACCCTTTTGATTTAAATGGTGTTGGCCGAATGTTATGGATGCCTAACCCCTATGTCTTGGCCGATTATAGGAGCCAGATAATCGAGGGACTTAGATCGATTCGTTGGGATTTTTAGACGCGTGTATACCAGGTGTGTAACTAACACACCCATACTTAGTGGTATTATTATTAAACCTGTTTGCCTATTAAAATCATGGCAGTTTGATGGATTGATATGATACCCTTTTGGGTATGATCTTGGACTCGGGTAAGTCAGTATTGTTACAAGTTTACTGATGATCTATATGGTATCATGACTATGTATGTATGTGATATGGGGTATGAGTCAAACATATTAGCATGATAGGCATGACTTGTATGATATGCATGATCACATGAGTATGGTATGTTGATGGGTGATATGAGTAGAGGGAGCAGTGATATTTTGTGCTGACGAGCACCAGTGTTTTGGTAACACAACTTTGTGACTTTGGGTCACCAGAGGTTTGGCACCTCCAGAGGTTTGGCACCTCATTGCGACTTGTCCCTGTGGTTTGACACCACCGTGGGTTGGCCCCACTTGAGATATGGGATCGTCTGCTAGTGATTGGGTATCACACGATGGGTTGGCCCCATCACTCGATTATTGTGACTATGGTCACCAGTGCTTTGGTAGCACATTTGTGTCTTTGGGACACCAGAGGTTGGGCACCTCATTGCGACTCGTCCCTATGGTTTGACACCACCGTGGGTTGGCCCCACATGAGATATGGGATCGTCTGCTAGTGATTGGGTATCACACGATGGGTTGGCCCCATCATTGGATTTGTGACTTCGGTCACCAGTGCTTTGGTAGCACAAACGTGTCTTTGGGACACCAGTGGTTTGGCACCACATTGACGGATATTGTGTCTTTGGGACACCAGTGTTTTGGTAACACATTGTGACTATATGTCACCAGTGGTTTGGCACCACCAGTGGTTTGGTACCACACGGGGTAGAAAAGGAGATACGGATGGTTAGGATTGGGTTGCATTAATTATGTTGCTATGTATGATGTGTGTTAGCATGTTGTTTCATCGGGAGCGGGATTTATGCACTGAGTCATTCGACTCACCCTCTCCTTTGACATTTCAGGTGACTCGTAGACGCAGACATGGAGCCGGGATGGACTCGGGGTGCTCAGGCCATGCTGAATAAAGTTTTACTCAGACTTTTTAATTTGGGTACTTTAGCTTATTTACTTTCATTTGGGTTTTAATTTAGATTTGTAAGAGGCCCTTAAAATTATGGTTTATGATGTTATGCTTTAAGTTAGATATTTTTAACATGCCTTAACAAAATAAGTTGGTATAAATTTTACTAAAACTTGGAAAGACAACGTTTTCAAAATTATATCGCAACGCATTTTAAATTATACCATCGGGTATTACACAATGTTTTTATATTAAGTAAACTCAAATGATTTTCAAATCAAACTCGATTTCTACTAAGTCAAAAATGTTTTAAAATAGCACTAAGAAACTATTGGAATTACTAAATGAAATCAACTCGTTTTAGCTATATACTTCGGGTAAGTTTTCAAAAATCTAATCAAACAAGCCTACTCAAATTTTCTTCAAGTTCACTATGTTTTCACCCCGCTTTTAGACGAAAAATCTGATCTCCCAAAAATGTTTTTCCCCGTAACATACCAGATTCGGACGTGGTGTCTTGTCCGGGTTTGGGGTGTTACAATTGAGGTTTAACTGTTCTCTTGTAGGGGTTGGCCGATTGTTGGAAAGAGAACTGCTGTGGTTGGGGTTTGATAAGGAATCGAACCAATAGCAAGGTAAGGGTGATTCGACAAACCCTTTTGATTTAAATGGTGTTGGCCGAATGTTATGGATGCCTAACCCCTATGTCTTGGCCGATTATAGGAGCCAGAAAATCGAGGGACTTAGATCGATTCGTTGGGATTTTTAGACGCGTGTATACCAGGTGTGTAACTAACACACCCATACTTAGTGGTATTATTATTAAACCTGTTTGCCTATTAAAATCATGGCAGTTTGATGGATTGATATGATACCCTTTTGGGTATGATCTTGGACTCGGGTAAGTCAGTATTGTTACAAATTTACATGTTTTATTCTAAAGTCAAAAAGATTTTCAACCGTTCTTCCGCAGTAACATACCAGATCCGGTCAGGGCTTGTGGGCCGGGTTTGGGGGTGTTACAGGCACTAAGGCAAGTTGGACCTATTAGGTGAGTGATTTTGGAAGGTTAGGGGCCTTCTATGAAGACCCGGATTCAAACTTTGGCTTTAGGGAAATTTTGGTTTTAGGTGAATAATACCCCGGGAGTTAGTAGCAGGCTTTAAGAATAAAATATGGAGAAAAATGACACAAGGAAGGGAGCGGTCTAGTGGCAAGGCGTCATTAAGGGGATAAGGGAGTGCTTGGGTTCAAGTCTTGGTGCTTGCATTTCATTTTCTTTTATTGTTTTTAAGTGAACTTAGACTTTGGCCCATAGGTTTATATTTAGTTGCACATACTTTAAGACACAAGAGGAGCTTGTGTCCTAGTGCCTAGCGGCGTGGATTAAATTACAAGGGAGCCTGGGTTCGAATCTCATGAGTAGCAAAAAGGGGATATTTATTTTGCTAAGTTGGGGCGGCAAGAGTTTGTGTTGGATTTAAACTCTACTGAAGGAGGGATCCCACATCGAAAAGCTAGCAAGAGGGAAGGTGAGAAGCTGTCTATGAGGAGAGAAAGCATACCTTGTTGGCGTTGGGCATAGCAGCATTCGGAGCGCGGATTAGCAGCTTCAGATTCCTATCAGGTGTGTATTTCGCCCTACTCTAGCTGTAGAGCGGCAAATGCCAAAATGTCAGTCACACGGCGATGGTAGCCACACGAGCGTTCGAGCGCACGTGTGGGGGTTTCGACGCGATAATTGAGGTCATCATGAGTATTCTTGTGGGTTAGGCTATTTGGGCCTCGATGGGCCAAGTGGGCCCAATGGGCCTGTGGGCCCATATGAAAAAGTTGTATGATTGTGTAGTAGATGTTGGATTAGACTATGGGAACCTTATATATGTGGCTAGATTTGGGCTAAACGGGCCACATGAGCGTGTTGACCCATTTGGGCCGAGAATGGGCTCTAGGCCCATTTGCATCGTTATCTCTGTTTAGAATACCTTAATTTATGAAATTACCGAAATACCCCTGATTTGTGAAATTACAAAAATACCCCTGATTTGTGAAATTACCGAAATACCTTCAGTTTGGAAAATTACCGAAATACCTTTATAGGGTAAAATGACTGATCTGCCCTTGTAGGTAATGATCGACTTGTGCAATGAGTGGACTAATTTGACTGTGGTTGTATGACTGATATGCTTTTATTACATGTTTAAATAATTGTTACTGAGCATGGCCATTTTGCATGCACGTGTAATGATTGAGCATGACATACATGACATATTGCATGGGGTTAGGATTATTAATACGGAGGAAGTGCTAATAGGATCGCATGGTTGCTTGACGACTGTGGATCCACTGAAGGCTTTATAGCCACTGCAGCCTTTTTAGCCACCTAGCAGCCATACTGCACCGATAATGTTACTGAGGGCTATGTGCCATTAATATGGCTTCGTGCCGTAATTATGGGCTTTGTGCCAATACCGAAGGCTTTGTGCCAATCGTATTTATCGTGGCTATGTGCCTAACTTATATATCGATGACTCTGTGTCGATCATATTTACCCAAGGCTGTGTGCCGATTATATTACCATCACTGATGGCTATGTGCCATAATACAGTCACTAATGGCTTTGTGTCAATTGTAATATTGCTACTGAAGGTTTTTTAGCCACCGAGCAGCCATGTTGCACCGATAAGTTAGTGCCGCAACCGGTGCTACATACGGAGTGTAGGAATGGGTGGGTCGATTAAATCCCCACAGGAGTGTATGGTTGAACAGGAGATGGAGTGCAGGGTTGGGATGGGCATTAATACATTGCATATATGGATTATGATGTTGAGATGGGTTTAGGCCCAGATATATATGATATGTGGCATTTGATATCGGTTAAGGCCCAACTGAGGTTAATTTGGGCTAAGGCCCAATTGCCACTGTTACTGTAGTGGGCTTCGGCCTGGATTGCTGTGATTCATGTTCTTACTGATGAGGGTTGTACACACTGAGTTTTCGTAAACTCATCCCTTCTTTTTAATTTTTCTCAGGTAATTCTTAGTAAGCGGTTCGACGTACTGGAGGACTCGGAGGTTGCCACACTACGAGCAGTTTCTGATTTTTGTATACTACTTATTTTTATTTTATTTTGGGTTCATATTTTGTAATAAGGCCTCTCTTAAATTCCGGTTTTTAGTTTGGGATTTTTAGTTTATTATGTTTTAAATCTGCTCAACATTTAATCGAGGTTTTCCAAAACAATATTTGTTTTCAAAACACTACGCTTTCGCAACTAAGTTATAAATATCACGTTTTCATAAGTCAATAGTTTTTAATTAAGCCTCCGCATCGAACAAGGTTTTGAAGGTAATGACTTCTTAATAAATGTCGATTATTAATAACAATCGCAAACTAAGACTTATAGTTTTCAAATATGAAGAAGGGTTTTCAATGAAAATGCGGTTTTCGAAAAACACCTCAATGTGACACGCCAGATTCGGGCCTAACTTCTGGGCCGGGTTTGGGGTGTTACATATCTACTACACAATCATACAATTTATTCTACTGGGCCCACGGGCCCATTGGCCCCACATGGCCCATTTCGAACCATCCAACACATGCGCTCGTACGCTCGTGTGGCTACCATTGCTGTGTGACCGGCATTTCGACATTTGCCTCTCTACACCTAGAGTAGTGCGAAATACACACCTGATAGGAATCTGGAGTTGATCCACGCTCCGAACAGTCCTATGCCCAAACGCCAACCCAGGTATGCCTATTCTTCTCATAGATTGGTCTATTTAAAGCCAGCTTCTCACCTTCCCTCTTGCTAGCTTCCCGATGTGGGATCCCTCCTTCAGCAGAGTTTAATTCCAACACAAACTCTGGTCGTCCCAACTTAGCAAAATAAATATCCCTTTTTGCTTGCGATGGGATTCGAACTTAGGCTCCCCTTAAACTTAATCCACGCCGCTAGCCTACTTACTAACTCCCAGGGTTTTATTCCCCTAAAACCAAAATTTTTCTAAAGCCTAAGTTTGATCCCAGGACTTCATAGAAGCCCCCTAACCTTCCAAAATCACTCACCTAATAGGTCCAACTTGCATTAGTGATGTTCTCTCATTTTCAAAAATTTTAAACGCTCCCGAGCCCAAGGCCTAATAGGCCCAATTCTACTAGGCCCAAATTTGGGTCGTTACAATTCTACCCCGTTAAAGAAATTTCATACCCGAAATTTCTAGCTAACAGGGTAGTCATGTAACAACTACCCCACTGCGCTACCGCTACGTACTCTGATTGTAATATCGCTATCACATTTTAACTAGTATTTGGAACTCCCTACACATACTCAAAACACCTAACCATTAAAGCAGACAGATATCTCATATGCAACCAATTTCTATATCCAAACATCACATCCAAACTAAACACACACAGAATAAATACCAAACTATAGTCCAATATCTAAAGAAACCACAGTATTTCTAACTCACTACATTTCAATTTCTAAACAGACAAAATTATTCAGAAAACTTACGGATTTGGCGCCGGAGACTCGGTGTACCACGCTTTCAGAAAAAGGGTCAATACAACATTTCAAAACTTCAAATCTTTTCAAGCTTTTTTTTTTTAAACAACACTTTCAGAAATTAAATTTTGAAAACCCAATCACGGTCGAGTTTTACAACCGGGCTCTGATACCATTAAATGTAACACCCCAAACCCAGCCTAGAAGTTAGGCCCGAATCTGTGTGTCACAATGAAGAGTTTTCTAAAAAACCATGCTTTCAGTAGAAACCCTTCTTACAACTTAAAACTTTTTGGTATTCAAAACCTCAGATTTCGTTTGCTTATTTTCAAAACATGGTTTATTAGAAAACATTCTTGGAAAATATTATTATCTTTAAAACATTGTTATTTGCGGAAAGCTTAATTTAAAACAGTTGCGGAACGTGATATTTTGAAAAAACAATAGTTATTTCCGATAAATCGTGTTCTACTTCTAGAAATTATAAAACAATCAATAAAAACCCAAAACTTAAAGTTCAGAAATCTTAAGGCCTTATTACAAAATTTATAACCCAACAAATTAAACTAAAGTAAAAATAGTACGTGTACTTTAAAGCCAATTGGACGTGTGGTCACCTCCAAATCCCTCGCAGCTTCGATCCTTCTAAGTCTGAGGATTACCTGCGAAGTTAAAAATGGGGTGAGTTTATGAAAACTCAGTGTGTAATCCCCTTACCATAGTAACAGTCAGTATATAGAAGCAGAAACCAAAACAGTCTGGGTCGAAGCCCTTTCAACAATCATAGTACAGTACAGATCAGAGCATACGTGGGTCAAAGCCCACTATGAAATTATTTGGGCCATAGCCCATATTAGTATCGATTGGGCCTAGCCCAAACCAATAACAGAACAAGTGGCCTAAGCCCAGTATAGTGATAGATCTCGTAAACAGATATGCAACAGTATGAGGATGCAGCCCAACCCAAACCAACCATCACACCACCCGTACCAACCCTACACACCGGTGGGGACCAAGTCAACCCACCCAGCCCTACAACCAAGATCGCAGCCGAGCTGCCAGTATATATATATGCGGCACTTACGCCTTCAATAGCGGTATTATAATTGGCATAGAGCCATCAGTAACTGTATAATGTTTGGCACATAGCCATCAACGACGGTAATATAATCAGCACATAGCCTTGGATAAATATGATCGACACAGAGTCATCAAAATATATGTTAGGATCATAGCCACGGGTAAATACGGTTGGCACAAAGCCATAATCAAGATGGCACAGAGCCATATTTATCGCAGAAAGGCTAAAAGCCTTGCACAGAACGACAATGGGCCGTACACTTCCTCCGTAACTTTGTCCCAACCCCATGCAATATGTAGTGTATGTCATGCTCGATCATCACAAGTGTATGTAGAATGACCATACTCAGTAACAGTCATTTAAACATATACTAACAGCATATCAGTGACACGCCCACAGTCAAGTCAGTTAAACTCATAGTTATACAATCACAGTCAAAACAATTTAATTCACAGTCTAAATCAGTCATTTACCTACAAGGGAAAATAGTCATTTTACCTTATAAGGTTATTTCCGTAATCCTACCCTTTAGGGGTATTTCGGTAATTTCAAAAATCGAGGTATCTCGATAATTTTACAAACCGAGGGTATTTCAATAATTTCATAAACCAGGGGTATTTCAGTAATTTTACAAATCGAGGGTATTTCGGTAATTTCATAAACTAGGGGTATTTCGGTAATTTTGCAAACTGAGGGCATTTCGATAATTTCATAAACTAGGGGTATTTCAGTAATTTTGCAAACTGAGGGCATTTTGGTGATTCCATAAACTGGGGTTATTGTAGTAATTTCGCAAATCAGGGTATTTTGGTAATTTCATAAACTAGGGGTATTACGGTAATTTGTAAAACAAGGGTATTTCAGTAATTTGTAAACCAAGGATATTCTTAGCCCAAATGGACCTGCAGATTCGTGTGGCCCATTTAGCCCAAATCTAGCCACAGATATGAGATTCACATAGACCAGTTCACTATCTTCTAGACAATCATACAATTTATTCATATGGGCCCACGGGCCCATTGGCCCCACATGGCCCATTTCGGCCCATCGGGGCCCAAACAGACTTAATCCACAAGAACACTAATGATGGCCTCAACTATCGCGTTGAAGCCCCCATACGTGCGCTCGCACGCTCGTGTGGCTACCATTGTCGTGTGACCGGCATTTTGGCATTTGCCACTCTACACCTAGAGTAGTGTGAAATACACACCTGATAGGAATCTGGAGTTGATCCGTGCTCCGAACAGTCCTATGCCCAAACGCCAACCGAGGCATGCCTATTCTCCTCATAGATTGGCCTATTTAAAGCCAGCTTCTCACCTTTCCTCTTGCTAGCTTCCCGATGTGGGATCCCTCATTCAGCAGAGTTTAAATCCAACACAAACTCCGGTCGTCCCAACTTAGCAAAATAAATATCCCTTTTTTTCTTGCGATGGGATTCGAACTCAAGCTCCCCTGTAACTTAATCCACACCGCTAGCCACTAGGCCACAAGCTCCTCTTGTGTCTAAAATCATGCGCAACTAAATATAAGTCTATGGCCAATGTCCAAGTTCACTTAAAAAAATAAGTCAAAATTAAATGCAAGCGCCAAGACTTGAACCTTAGACACCTTGCTTCCTTGTGGCATCATTCCCTTGTCTCCTATGTGGTGCCCTTTGCCACTAGACCACAACCCCTTTTATGTCATTTTTCTCCACATTTTATTCTTAAAGCCTACTTACTAACTCCCATGGTTTTATTCACCTAAAACCAACATTTTTCTAAAGCCTGAGTTTGATCCCAAGACTTCATAGAAGCCCCCTAACCTTCCAAAATCACTCACCTAATAGGTCCAACTTGCGCTAATACCGTTCTCTCATTCTCAAAAATTTTAAACGCTCCCAAGGATAAGGCCCAATAGACCCAATTCTACTAGGCCCAAAATTGGGTCGTTACAAAAATTTTGTTAGGTTGTCAACCTAAATCTAATTATGACCTTAAAGTTTGAAACTTACAAAGTTGATATCAAAAACCCATAATTTTTTGTGAGATTTTGATCCTTTTGGAGCATACATTCTTTGCTTGCTCACTTTATTAATTATGAGTGTGTCAACATTGATTTGTTATTCTATAACTTGCTTCGATTATACATGTCAAGCCCACATCATTGATTTGATATACAAAGATGATAAAGGCACTTAGGATTTAACCCACTTACTCCACTAAAAGCCTACCCTCACAATTAACCTCTCGTAAACCCCTTCGATCCTAACAAACCGTTTATTGACTCACCCACTAATATTAACCCAAAACCCATCTTGTATTTGTTATCACCATTTCTCTTGACTACACTTATATCGAGATTTGATTTGATCAGTTGCCTAACTTTATTCTTTACTTCAATTGTTAGAATCTATTTACTTGATTTGTTCTTAAAAAAAACCGAAGTATATTCATTATGAGTTCTATGATTATTGAGCCCATATGTCTAAATTCCACATATTGAGAAGAAGCTCGTATTATTAGTAATGAAGTTTTAATCGATGTAATTATTCAAGTCATAGCTCATCTTTCTAGTTAGGTAATTTGTCAATTCAATCTCGATTCTAACCTTTTAATTCAGCCTTTATCCACACCTTTAAACTAAGCCCCATTACAACCCGTTAAAGACCTTTTGATCTGTGTTTCATTTCATTTTATAGTGGTGGAGATTTGATTTTCATGCAAGCCTATGGGATTAACTTTTCATGTTCGACTTTTGAGAGCTTAATTTTGAACCTTAAACACTTTGAGTGATTTGAGTGAATCTTTAGTGAGGATGTCAACTCTTGTCGATTTTGAATTAAAGGTGATTATTTAGGTAAGGGGAAACTCCTATATTTTCATGCTACAAAAACTATGATTTTGATTGTTTGAATCTTTAGGACCCTTCTACTTAAATTATCAATGTATAAATTATCTATGAATTATGATGAAACACTATTGATGAATACTATGAATTGAAGAAGTTCATTTTAATCGTGAGTTGAGAATTTTTCTTGAGGACAACCTTAAGTGTGGTGGTATTTGATAAACCGTAATATATACATATTTTAATCCCACATTTAGCATACTTTTGGGTGGTTTATCTCCTGAATTGTGAAATTTGGTGCTCCTAATCCTTTAATTTCATATTGTATACTTAAGAGAGCATCGGAGGATGAAAAGAATGAGAAATGGGCCAAAAACGGAGAGAATGGGCCAAAACACGAAATTTACACGGCCTGGGCCTGAGCCACACGATCGTGCCTCTTTAGTAGACTTGAACACGGCATGGACTCAATTTACACAGGAGTGCCACTAGGCGTGCCCCTGTCGTGGCCTATTTTAATTCTAATTGAATTAGGATACTTAGGGGCAAAGAAAGATATTCCAAAAGCCTATATAAACACCCTAAGTGTGACCTAAAAGAAAAGGGGTTAAGGTAGGCCGAGGAGCCAAGCCAGAGAGGCCGAATTGTGGGATATACTCAAAGAAAGCCAGTTGATTCATCTCAAGAAGCCGAAATCATATTCAAGACAGAAGATCTTCCCTTCAATTTCCTTCAGGGGGTTTTAGGGTTCTTCTTATGTTTTGTTTTATATTTTCTTCTGAGATGTATTCATTTGTAATTATGAACTAAACTCATCAAATACCTGAGGGGGATGAAACCTAAGACGGATCTTGTTATTATTTTCTGAACTATATGATAAATACTTGATTTGTTCTTAATTATGTGTTCTTAATTCTTGTTTTGATATTTCAGGATATTAATTCAAGTATTGATGTGCTTAGGCAGTGGAGCAAAAGTCCTTGTTTAAGAGAAGATCTAGTATAGTTAAGCGGAGTTGATCGCAACCCTAGAAATAGGATGATGAAAATCTGCCGGATTAGGGTCAAACCTAATATGGGAGTCCATAGATTGAGTTAATGCAATTCTAGGGGTTTTAATTAGAAAGATATTTTAATTAATCAACCTAGGTTTAGACGTTAGTAGCCTCAAAAGAGGTATTAATATAAATTAGGGAATCCTACGGATCAAGTCAAGTAAATAAATCGTCTGGTTCAGAGTTAAATAACAAGTGAAGTCCAGGTGGATTCTTCCTTGGGTATTGTCTCAATTAATTGGTTTTCCCAAAAGTATTTTCCCAATTCATTCTCTGAGTCTTAGCATCTTTAGCTTAGTAATTAGTTAGTTTTATATTAAATAACAATTCCCTTAATTCTTAGGCTAAATAATAGAAAGATAGTAATTACTAATACTCTTGATCCTTGAGGATACAATACTTTCAGTCTTGCCGTATCTATACTGCCAAACGATAGATGCGCTTGCCTCAATCGTTGTCATAAGTTAGTTCCTAGGCTCGATCATTCATTATATAAATTTTAAGACTTTCAGACATACGATCAAAAAGAAAGTGGCAAAGTCATAAGAACAAGAACAACTCGTTCATTGGTGCATAAAAACTCGTAGGCTAGTCGTTGTCACGATGTCATGCTATGATTACATATACGGAGAAACAAAGAAGGTGAGAGAAGAAGAAATAAGGCAGTGAGCAGGTAAGGGTCACTAAAGGGGGAAGAGTAGGGATCGGTACGATGTGGCAAACTATTTTCATTTTCGTAACCCTTTTGATACTTACTATTTTTTAATTTCATACCTTTCCTAAGCCATAGAATGTTACAAGCCGAAAAGTCCTATGTGACCTAAATATCTTTGCATGAACGGACATTATATTAAATAATCACATAAACTGATGTTTGTATTCTACTAGGATAATCAAATTAGTTGTATGATTTTTTGATGGATTCCTACAGGTAAAGCCCTTCATGCTTGTATACTTTGTAATATACTGAACTTAGTTGTTTGTGGTCCGAAGTGGTAAATCAATTATTCATTATGTCAAAGTTATTCATGAATATGAAATGTCTAGTAATGTGCTCCAAAGTCAATACTTGTATTATATTTGCTCAAGTTTCATCTCCTTTTGTTCTTATTTTTTTTTGTGTTGCTTGAGGAAAAACAATGACTTAAGTGTGGGGGAGTTTGATTTGTCGTAATTTGATGTAGTATATCAAACTAAAATTTGAACTTTAGGAGCTTGAAAGCAAGCATTTTCGTTAAGTTTTATTTATGTTTTTGTAAGTTTTCTTGATGCTATTAAATGTGACAATTGAGTCTTTTATTGACCTTAGGGGTCGAATGAGGCCTAAGGGCGAGCTAATGAACTTTGTAAGTGTGCATGAGACCATTACAAAGCGTACTAAACTGATACTGGTCACTATGTGACAACACAGAATGATCAATGTCGCAACATAGGGAGTAGAATGGAGAAATCACGAGACAACCTTCGATGTTGCGGCACAGCCTAAGGGTGTCACGACATACCCCTGAAGATATCCCAAAAGGAGTATACTGACTCTTATGTCACGACATAGGTCCTAGTGTGTCGCGACATCAAATCTGGATGAAAATTAACATGAGCCATGGGGCGTTTTGGTTCATACAATTAAACTTAAAGCTCGGGAACATCAATTAACATAGGGTTCAGGATGATGACCACTTGAAATCTATAAATAGGCTTATTTCTCACACATTACAAACACCAATTACATAGTTTAGAATTATGCTTTTAAATTCAGTTTAGTTTTTCTCTTTTCTTATGTTTTAGATTTATTTTCAGTTTGTTCTTTATTTTATCACAAGAGATGTAATTTGTGGAGACAATCAAACTCTATGGATTCATGTTTATCCTTAATACAAATCAGGCTTTTTCTTAAAATTTATACTTTCAATTCGTCTATCATGTTCATTCTTTATATCGATTTTATATTGCTTAAGAAAACCATGAGGAACTAATCCTCCTATGGGAGATTAACAAGTGAAGGTAAGATATGATAATTGTTTTATAGGGGTATTCAACAGATCAATTGTTTGGGAAAGGAAGAACTTAAACCCTAGGAAGTCATCAAGGTGGGACTTAATCCAAAATTGGTATGGCCTATCCATGAACACCTTCACGCCAAGCCAGTCTAGACTATAAGGTCAGAAGATAAATAGTCGTTGTTGACTTGTTATTTGAGTGGAAGATCAGAAGATCCTGCTAGGATAACGACTAGTTGCTTGACAAAGAACCCAAAGCAACAGTTGTTGGGGATTACCGAAGCGAGTTAATCACTCATACTCAGATTTACTTAATTCTACTTTTTCATCTCTTGATTTTTATTTCTCTCTTTATTATATTTGATTATTTCTTAAGAAATCCTTTTATTATGCTTTCGTATTATAACTGATTTAGAGTAATAATTAGATCTTTCAGTGTTTAGGTTAAAAAAATCTAGCACTAGCCTCCATTGGGTACGATCTTCAAAGTACTCATCTACTCCATTGTAACTATATTACAATTGGACCTATACTCATATGGATACCGCCTCATTGATATATCTTTTTGTGACACCCCTAAATTGCATCTGTCATTAGAACAGGGTTACGGAGCATTTCTGGACTAATAGAGTACTAAACCATTCAATTCATACTTCAATTCAAACATAATCTAATTACATTTAAATACATTCATAATGCCCCTTATTTGAGCCCTCGAGGCCCTAAAAATACTTTAAAAAAAGTCTAGGACTAAGTCAAAAAAAATTGGAAATTTTAGGAAAAAGTTGAAAATTTAGGACTGCAGAGGTCACACAGCTGAGTGGCCAAGCCGTGTGACTCACACAGCTGAAACACACGCCCGTGTCTTAGGCCTTGTGGACATTCAAAATAGGGACACACGGCCATGTCCCAGCCCATGTAACTCACTGACTTGGGTCACACGGCCAAGCCACATGCCCTTGTGCCAAGCCTTGTACCCCACGAAATGACCTCACACACCCGTGTGCCAGGCCGTGTGTGTAACACCTTTAACCCGTATTCGTCGCCGGAACTGGCTTACAGAGCGTCACTAGAATTTTTCAGAACATTTTTAGATAAATCATGTCAATCACTATTCATTAACCGAGGTCATTCATAATGTTCCTTAAGTGAACCCTCGAGGCCCAATACAAGCAATAGAATCGAGTCAGGACTTAACCAGAAACTCTAAGAATTTCTCGCAAAATTACAAAAATTTTTGAGTTACAAGGCTCACACGCCCGGTGACCCTGGGACACGCCAGTGCTATAGGTCGTGTTCGACCCCATGTAACTCTCTGACTTGTGCACACGGGCATTCTACACGCCCGTGTGCTAGGCTGTGAGGTTAATTAATTCCTTTCGAAATTAGGTACAGGTTTCATACAGCCATGGTCATGTCTCCTACACGGCTGAGACACACACCTGTGTCCCTGCCCGTGTGCTCAACTCTGAGCATTCTGCTTTCTCGAATTTAAGAAGCAGAGGACACATGGCCTAACCACACACCTATGTACCAGGCTGCGTGTCACACATGGTCTAGACACACGCCCGTGTGTCTACCTGTATGGACAAAATAAAGCCATTTCTAGCTTCATGTATTACCCAATATTTTTCACCAAGTTCCTATACTAACTTACATCCAAATACCAACCAATCGAAGCATTGAATTAAGCAAATTCTATCATTCAATATGGCATATCATTACATGCATACATGTTTATAAACTACTTAACATATATGTAGCTACCATAGTATGACATTACGAGTGTATAAAAACAAACCATTATTAGCCATTCCAATGACTAGATTACAAGCATCATTTTCAAGCCACCAATGGCCAAGTTATCCTATACAATTACATGCCAAATATGGCCAATATAACCTATACATGCCATTATAACCATAATTCCTTTACCATATTCACTGAAATAGACCGATGAATAGTGTGAGTGATCTCCGCCAAGCTTCCAATCCAATGAGGTTCTAATTTACTATATAACAGGGAAATAAAACTATGTAAGCATTAAAATGCTTAGTAAGTTCGTATAACATGGTACTTAACTTACCATTCAATATAACTTAAGATAAACATGTAAGGCACATTCAATCAATTTGATCTCAAGCTCTACACACATTCTCATTGCACGTTTTAGTCATATATTCCATAATAACATCAAAAACATATATGGGATCAACAGCAATCAGATTTCCAGACATATATATGTACATACTTTCCATATCCCATATTCGTAAAACATGAGATATCTCAAGTATATTTCCATATAATATGTTTCGTGTTCAGATTATTTCATATCAGAAATTTACTCATATTACTCGCACTATCAATGTCACACGAGTAGTAGTACTCTCAAAGTGTACAAGTCTATAATCAAGGATGACATATTCATCAAATGAATTCAATGTACAAGTGTAATCATCTCATGTTTTTTTCTTATAACAATTGCCATGTATCCTCATTTTCATGTATTTCAGAAAAATATGTGTCATAACTCATTTCTTATCCATATCTTCTCATGTCAAGATTTTTTTACCCGTTGAATTTATTTGCAATATCAATGGATACACAGGTAGTACACACAAAGTGTACAAATCAGTAAATTTGTCAATTCATATTCAATGGTACCCATAAAGTACTATTTTAAAGAGTACACTCTCGAGCCACACATATATACAATAGGATTACCAGCCCAGGCTAAATCCTTTTTTATGACATATGCTCTAAAGAGCTTGATCTGGTTTACTTGTCCGGGCTAAATCCAATCCATAACATATGCTCGGGAGGACTTATATTAGGATTACCCGTCCGGGTTGAATCCTTTCTATAATGAGATCAATAGGATTACTCGTCTGAGCTACATCTTGATAGAAACAAATTCAGGATCTCATTCATTTCAAAAAATCACATATCCATTGAATTTTCCATTTATTCAAATGGAATTTAACATCTTTCAATCAAACCGGTGGTCAATCTCATATATTTATGCATTTGTGCATTTTTGCAATTCAAATGTTCACACTCAACTCAAGCATAAATTTTACATTTTTATCATTTAACATTTATCGGGCATTGTCATTAATTGGGTTTTAACGAGTATGTGATCATTTCACATATTTATGGCATTTATACAATTCACAAACACAACGTTTAATTCAACCATAACAACATATACAACTTAGTTACACGAACTTAACTCGACAAATGTTCGTGTACGTAAAATCTACTAATTCGACATTTTCCTCTTTTCCTTGTTCTAATTCTAAATTTGGTCTATTCATATCTATATGAGAAAATTTAACATCAATTTATCACATTTCATACTCATGTGGACTCAATTTACACCCTAGGCAAAATTACCATTTTGCCCCTAACTTTTCGATAAATTCTAATTTCATCCCTAGGCTCAAAAAATGATATTTGTGTAATTTACTCCCTATTCCACGCCTAACCAAAATTCCATCATAAAATTTATAACGCATGTTTTGTAACACCCTGAATTTGGGCCTAGTAGAATTGGGCCTATTGGGCCTTAGGCAGGGGAGCGTTTAAAACTTTTGAGAATAAGAGAACGGCACTATTGCAAATTGGGTCTATTAAGTGAGTGATTTTGGAAACTTTTGGGGCTTTTATGAAGTCCGGGGTTCAAGCCATGTCATTTGGAAAATTTTTATTTTTAGCATTAGGGGAGCCTGACTCCTGGTATTAAGCCTTATAAGTATTTGTGATTAAAAAGGAGACACAGGAGAGCGTGTGGTGGAGTGGTTGTGGCGTCACAGGTATGGCAAGCAGGGCAGAGGTTCAAGTCTCAGTGCATGCAAAAAAGGATTATTTATTTTGCTCATGAGTGGGCAAGAGTTGTTGTTGGATTCAAAGTTTGCGTTGGAGAGATTGAATGAGTCAATTGAGGGATTTAAGGAGTGGATCATGGAGGAAATCAAGGAGAGGGAGGTGGAGACTTTGAAGGAGTTGAAGGCTTGAGGAGTTGGTGCCGAAATGGGGTCTTTGATATTAGAAATTCGGCCAAAGGGGTTTTGGGGTATATTTTGGACTTTGATGAGTTTTTCTTGTCTTTTTTTTTTTGGTCAGTTTGGTTACCAAAACCGAAGTTCCTTTGTTCTTTTATGTGTTGCCGAATTTGCGTAAAAGTGACCTCTCGTGCATGCTTTTTGCTTGGTTTCACCCTACTTTCGTGTTAGCCGATTTTGTGTTACCATTTAGGCAACTTTCGTACCATTTCTATCTATTTCTCCTTGGGCCGATTGCATCTTCATTTGTTCTTCTTCCTTGTGCCGAAAAGTGATCTTCTATTCTCTGCATCCCTTCTACCCTCTTCTCCAATCGCATTCATTCCTTAATCAAAAGGGTTCAACTTGGGGGTTTGTTTCGATTGTTTAGATTGCACTTTCATTTTCTTCTTCTCTTTTTGACGTGGGTAAGTGTAAGTATTAATGACTCTTTTTATTTAGGAATATTCGTTACGGGTGATATTTTAACAGTCCAGTTTAGACCCTAGTCGGAATAGTGGTTTCGTGACCACAAATTTGAGTCAAAAAATATTTTAATATTATTTTTTGTGGCTATGATACGTGATTAAGCATGTGTTAAATTTTCGTGGATTAATTTGTCTGCTTGTGTGCTTAGTTTGATAAAAGGACAAAATCGCATAAAAGGTAAAATTGACCTTCTATTTGAATCAGTGCTGAATTGCTATTGTTCTTATTATGTGAAGTCCTTAAAGTGGAAATAAGCCATAAATAAAGATAGTGGATGGCTATGGACGGTTATGCCATTAATTATATAAGTTATATATGTTTTGTATTAAGGTTAATTTTGTAAATGGAATAATAACATGATATTTAATAAAACCAAAAGTACGAAATTAGCTAAGTTCATCACCTTCTTACCAAAAATCAAAAGAAAATAAGGGTTTAAAAGCTTTCACACATTCGACCATTGGTATTCCTTGATTTAAGGTATGTTTTGCTTCGGTTTTTTATAATTTCTACGTTTTTGCAATCGTTGCTTCGAGTACTTTGAAACCCATGCTTCAATTTTATGAATTGATGAATATTTTGTAAAGTACCATTGATGAACATGTGAGTTTTTGGATGTTTGATGGTGAAATATGAATTATATGTGTTTGATTAACATAGTTTGTCTTTGAGTTTTTGGTGATTTTGAGTATTTTGGATTAAATTGAGAAAATGAAATTTTGAAGGACTGAATTGTGAAATAAATGAAATGTGTGGACTTGTATAAGCATGGGTGATATTCGGCTAAGCATAATT
Organism: Gossypium australe; assembly: GCA_005393395.2. Lineage (NCBI taxonomy): Eukaryota > Viridiplantae > Streptophyta > Magnoliopsida > Malvales > Malvaceae > Gossypium > Gossypium australe. The sequence goes on along the minus strand of CM016621.1, from coordinate 104,793,413 downwards.
ATTATGAAATTTGGTGTATTTTGTAATTTTGTGAAATAGGGACTAAAATGTCCAAATGTGAATATGTGAGGGCTAATTTGCAAATTTCCCTAAATATGTGTTTTTGGATTGAATTGAATGAGTTGTTGAATAAATGGATTAAATTTGAATATGTATAGATCAAGAACCGAAGAAAACGGACTTAGATCGCGAGAAATCGAAAGTAGTCGAATAACTGAATCCGACCGTTTATCCGAATCTGAAGTAAGTCGATATACAAATAAATGTATTTGAATTGAATTATTTGTACACATATGAAAGTTGAATTGCTATGAATATCCATTGAGAAATAGTATATGTGAAATCCGAGGATAGGTTTATATCGACAAGTTGATAGTGTCCGAGAAGTCCCGTTTGAACCTACGGGTAGATAGGATGGTATATGTCATGATATAGGTATCCGATATGTGATATCATGTAAAACCACATCTGGGACGTTGGCATTGATTCGAGATTTCGTGTCAGACCACGTCTAGGACGTTGGCATCAAGATGAGATTTACGTGTAAGACTCTGTCTGGGACAGTTGTGTCGATATCTAGTTACATGTAAGACCATGTATGGGACGTTGGCATTGTACGACTTTTTTCGAGCTTTCCGAGTATCCTATTTAGTTCCAAATGGTTCAACGAGAGAGTCCGAGAAATGAATCATTATATGTGAAATCCATCCGTTTCAGGAATGTCTGAAATATATACTTTGAATAAGCATAAGAGGTAAGTTAACATGTCCATTGATGCTATGAACAAAGTGTGACATGTGTATGTTGGATAGTTGAGCAAAAGAGATGCTTGAGATATAATGTGTTGGTAAGCAATGGCAAACCAACTGAGCCAAAGAGAAACTTATGTGTATGGAATGGAGATATACTTATGAACTTGATTTCCATGCTTATAATTGAATATATGTTAAGTTTATTTGTATATGGCTTACTAAGCTTTTGGAAAGCTTACTTTGCGTGTGTTTATTCTATTTTTATAGATAGTTAAAGCTACGAGAGGCTCGGGGCCCGTCGAGGATCATCATCACACTACCCAAACTCATTTTGGTACCTTTTGGAGATGTATATAGCTAAATATGGCATGTATAGGCTAGTCATTTTGAAATATGTTTGGGTTGTAAATAGCCATGTGATGTGGCTAGATAAATGTTGGTAATATGCATGAGTGATTATGGTATATGATGCATTTTTAGTATGGCACGATGGTAATGAAATGGTCTTATGAATGGTAAGCTTAGTGATGGATTGAGGCCAAAGTGATTAAGTGAAATTGTTGATGAATCATGATTGGTTTTACATGTGATTTAGTTGTGCTATTTGGTATACAAGTTGGCATGATTAGAGATGTAATTGAATGGGATGATAAGTTGAACATTTGACATGATTTTGGTTGCCAATTGTGTATGGGATATTACTTATTTGAGCTTGTAGGGATGACCCTTGTGTGGGTGGCAATTTGGCCTTGAAAATGGCCTATAATTGCCCACACGGTTGAGAACACGGGCGTGTGGCTTGACCGTGTCCCTCGTGGTTGAAATTCAAGGCAAGTCAGGATTGACACGGGCATGTGACTGGCTGTGTGGTGGAGTCAGTACTGACCACGGGTGAGGCACACGGGCGTGTCCATGGCAGTGTGGACAAGTCAGTATGTATGCCCTGTTTTGAGACAGCTTAGACACACAGGCTTGTTTAAGGCAGTGGGAGGCACATGGCCTGGCCACACGAGCGTGTGACCTCTGTAACATAGAAAAAATTTTAGATTTTTGAGAATTTCTGTATATGTTCGGTTTAGTCTCGGCTCTATTCTAAAGCATGTTTAAGGTCTCGTTGACCTAATAAAAGGACAATATGATTGCATTTGTTGAATTGTAATATGACATGCCCGTATTGGTTTCCTATTATCCGGTAATGCCTCTTAACTCTATTCTGGCAATGGATACGGGTTAGGGGTGTTACATTTGATTGGTATCAGGGCTACGGTTTAGTGGATTGTCGGACTAACATAGTGTGTGAGAGTCTAGCTATATATGCCGTATATCTGAACTGTGATAGTATTATGAATCATCTTGCTCCCGCGCAAGGGACAGTGACATCTGATTCGAGACCGGCTACGAGCGGTCAAGAGGGATAAGCTAAACAAGCTTTCTTCCAAATGATGAGTGAGTGGTTCACTCAGCTTGTGAGAAATAATCCGACTGCTTCGCAACGTACGCCCCCGCCTAATCCCCTTCAGACCTCAGTTGTGCCTCCGGTAATGGGTATAAATCTCCTGAATAAACCTTCATTTGACAAAATCCATAAGCACGGGGCTGAAGAGTTTAGGGCTACTAGTGATGACGATGCTGAAAAAGCTAAGTTTTTCTTAGAAAACAAATATTCAGGTATTGGATGAGATGTCTTTGACTCTGAAAGAAAGTATTAAATGCGTTGTATCATTGTTACGAGACGCAGCCTATCAGTGGTGGAAAATTTTGATTTCTGTTGATCCGAAAGAGCGGAGCACATGGGATTTCTTTCAGTCTGAATTCTGGAAGAAATATATCAATCAGAGATTCATAGATCAGAAACCAAAGGAATTTCTAGACTTGAAACAGGGTCGTATGTTTGTCACTGAATACGAATGAGAATTCGTGAGATTGAGTCAGTGTGCTCGGGAATGTGTATCGTCTGAAGCAATAATGTGTAAGAGATTTGAAGATGGCATCAATGAAGATATTCGCTTGCTAGTTGGGATTTTGGAGATAAAAGAGTTTGCTGTGCTTGTTGACCGAGCATGCAAAGCTGAGGCACTCGGGAAAGATAAAAGAAAAGCTGAGTCTGAAGGTAGAGATGTGAGAAAGAGATTTTCGGGTAAATCATTTCAGTCTACTTCAAAAAAATTCAGAGATGAACAAAGTCGTTTGAGAGTTAATGTGGAACATTCTAGTAGAGATCGACCTAGATCTCTAAAGCTCTGGCAACATCAATGGCAATGTTGTAAATGTTCAATCCGAGCGACCTAAATGTAAACATTATGGTAAAAAGCATCCGGGAAGTTGTAGATTGAATGACCAAGCTTGTTTCAGATGTGGATCATTAGACCATTTCATCTGGGACTGCCCAGAGTCTGTTGAGCAAGAGATTGTTTAGAATTCGAGATCCGATAATGTTGCAAGTAGAGGTAGACCCTCCCAAAATGTAAGAAATGTCAATGGTAGTCAGAGAACTACGAGAGACACTGTTGTGAGATCTGAAGCCAGAGCTCCTGCCAGAGTAGATGCCATCCGAGCTCGTGAGGAAGCTTCATCTCCGGATGCTATAACGGGTACATTTACTCTTTATGATACTTCTGTGATTGCATTGATAGACCTTGGTTCTACTCATTCATATATATGCATGAACTTAGTATCCAGTAAGACTTTTCCTGTAGAGACTTCTGGATTTGTTATTATAGTATCGAACCCCCTAGGTAAAAGTGTATTGGTTGATAAAGTATGCAAGAACTGTCCGTTGATGTTTCGAGATATTTGTTTCCCTGCTGATCTGATGTTATTACCATTTGATCAGTTTGACATAATTCTGGGTATGGATTGGTTGACATTGCATGATGCTGTTGTGAACTGTAAAAGAAAGACTATTGATTTGAGATGTCAGAATGATGAAAGAGTTCGGGTTGAGTCAAATGAGTTGACTAGGTTACTTCTTGTGATATCTGTGTTGAGAGCTCAGAATTATTTGAGAAAGGGTTATGAAGCTTATTTCGCTTATGTGACTGACTCGAAAGTAACTGAAAAAAAGTTGAATCAGTACTAGTTGTTTGTGAGTTCTCTGATGTATTTCCTGATGAACTACCGGGATTGCCTCCGATACGCGAAGTTGAATTTGGTATTAATTTGTTGCCTGGTACAACTCCTATTTTGATAGCTCCGTATAGAATGGCACCAACAAAATTGAAAGAATTAAAGTCACAATTGCAAGAGTTGACAGATAGAGGGTTCGCAAGATCGAGTTTCTCACCTTAGGGTGCGCGCCCCGTTCTGTTTGTGAAAAGAAAGATGGCACGATGAGAATGTAATACCCCTAACCCCTATTGGTAGCCGAGCTGGGGTTATGAGACATTACCAAATTAAACCCAACCCTGAATGGACATCAATACATATATACCATGCTTTCGTGATACCATTGAAACAAATAGAAGTTCATATTCCAATGAGAAGGCTAGGGCCGAATCTTATAAATTCATACATCTTCTATTCGAGCATGGTCAAAATTATTTAAGAGAACAAATCACAAATCATGCATATTACGATCAATCAAATATGTGACGCAAGGTACTTATTACCACTAAACACCTTTCGTTAAAACTTACTTACTATTCGTTTGGCCAATCCCCATTACCATAACCGAAATACACATAATAAAATGAACCTATGTAATACCACATTTCTCCAACTAGTTACCGAAAATCCAACACATATAATTTGTCACATTACTAACTATCAAAATCACAATTTCAAGGTCAAACATATTTTATAATATACAAGCCCAACTCATAATATATGTATTTACTTATTCGTGGTTTTCATTTCAAAAATTCAACTATACATTCTACCATCTACTATTTATAATATTACTAACCAAAAACAACAAAATCATTATCAACATTTTTCTTGCCTATTCGGCTTTGTTCAAATACATGTGGATGTTCGAACCTTTCAAGTATCCATTTCTATCAATTCATTTCCTAATTGCATTACCCTTTGAAGTAAACAAGTTGAACATATTTCATTAATGGCATTCATATATAATACATATAACCTTTAACACAAATCATAGTCACATAGCTATACTATAACCACATGCCGCATATATCCATGACCAATCAATGTCCATAGGAACATTTGAATCACAATGCAACAACAATTTGAATAACATCCATCATGAAATATATAACTCATTATAAGCTTTAACCTTGACCGAATTTGTGCAAGTTCAAAATGACTTAACTTTAGCCATTTTCGCATGGCCTTTATATACATGCCAACCCAAAAGGGATCACGACACACTCAAACTTATACATGCCATAATTTCTAAGGTTCAAGCTAAAAAATAATACCAAACGTAGGTGGTAATGTGCTTGACTTTGACAGGGATCCCAAATGCGAGCTTCAACTCCAACGGTCACTACCATGAACAAACAAAAATACAAACAATAAGCTACTTAAAGCTTAGTAAGTTATAAGCAAAGAATAATAGCATACATTCAAGCATTCATAATAACTTCCAATCAACTCTACTACATGATTACTTATATTGTTACACATGTACACATATACATAGTCGATCACCATTTACATCGTCTTATTTTCTTAGTCCTTAATTAAAAATCAAATGTCCATAGTCAACTTTCCACATCGTGATGACTTACTCAATTTATATCAAAACAATGAGTCATTAATTAAAACGTACATACCTGTCATATAAATTTACCTCCATTAAGGGTTTTCGTTCTTTACAAAAATCCAATGTCTCGTACACATAGTACCAATCCAATAACGTATCGCACACTTAGTGCCGTTACGAATTTTTCTGCACACTTAGTGCCATTTAACCGATTTCGCACACATAGTGCTCAGTAAATAAAATCCGCATATAAAGTGCCATTCGACCAATATCGCATACATTGTGCTCGGTGAATCAATTTCACACACATAGTGCCCCTTTTTATTAATCTTCTTCCTCATTCATATATCAAATACATTTACGTCTAATTTGCATACACGCATCATACTTTCATGCATACATGTAAATACCAATTAAACTTTTTCCCCAAGTCCAACTCTCCCAATCGGCCATGCTCCATATGTACACGTAATTAATCATTTCATTACTATCATACTTTACCTCAATATCCACCTTAATTTATAACCGATTCACATTCATTCATTTAACTCTAAAACTTTAGTTATACACATGATCAAATCCACATTCGACCTTTACTTCAATTTAAGTCCTATACCATGCTATATTCGGCAATAGTATGTTCATTCCTCACTAATTACACATATATATAATTATATAATTCAATAAATCAAGAATTACATAAACCACCACATGCACATGATCATATCTCAAATGGCATGCTCTACTAGATAGCCATGTTGTATTCGGCAATTTAGGGTTAATATCTATTAAAATTTAATAAAAATGCATAATTCAACTTAGTGCATGTCATGTGAATCCAATTGCTTATAAGCTTACCTCGGAAGTCGAATACTTTAAATTTCCCGGTTACTCGTTTACTTTAGCTTTTCCCCGATCTAGCTCCTTTTCTTTTTGTCTCGATCTAGCTCCTTTTCTTTTTGTTCTCGATCTAATTAAGCCATGCAATTGCCGAAAATGGTGAAAGTCCTTCCCCTTCTTCTTCCTCAAAGTTTCGGCAATAACAAGAAGTAAAAGATGAATACTTCCCTCCCACTAATGTTTTGTTTTTTTTATTATAATAATCATCTCATACCATTATTATTATTATTACCATATTTTATATATATAACCTTTTTAACATATAATATAATATAATATATAATTAAAACATATCATAATAATTTTAAAGCCATATGCCGTCCACTATAAGGAAGTTGGTTAATTTGCCACTTAAGTCCCCACATATAAGAAGTCAAATCAATTTAATCATTGAAATTTAATACAAGCTACTTTTACCAGTTATGCAATTCAGCCTTTTTCTTAAATTAAACACACAAACAGGCAAATTAACTCGCGAAATTTTAACACATGCTCAATCATAGATTATAGACTCAATATAAAATATTAAAATATCCTACTGACTCGGATTCATGGTCTCAAAACCATCGTTCCGATTAGGGTCGAATTCGGACTGTTGCAACTCCCCCTTAAGGATTTTTGCCCTCGAAAATCTTACCGGTAAAGGGGTTCGGATAGCGCTCTTTCATCGTATTCTCTGATTCCCAAGTTGCTTCTTCAATTCCATGCTTTTGCCACAACACTTTAACAAAGGGAATTCTCTTATTCCTTAAATCTTTTATCTCACGAGCTAGAATGCAAATCGGCTCCTCTTCATAGGTCATATCAGATTGAATTTCAACTTCTGTCGGGCAAATCACATGCGATGGATCTGATCGATATCTACAAAGCATCGAAACGTGGAAGACATTATGTATCTTTTCCAATTGAGGTGGTAACTCTAATCTATAAGCAACCGGCCCGATACGTTCTGTGATTTCATACGGTCCAATAAATCTTGGACTCAACTTGCCTTTACGACCGAATCTGAGTACTTTCTTCCACGGTGAAACTTTCAAAAATACTCAATCTCCAACCTGAAAATCGATGTCTTTACGTTTCAAATCGGCATAAGACTTTTGACCGTCTGACGCAGCTTTTAAACTATCCCGGATCATTGCCACCTTCTGTTCAGTCTCTTTAATCAAATCGAACCCGTGTATCTTGTTTTCGCTGAGCTCGGTGCAATACAATGGTGTTCGACACTTACGACCGTACAAGGCTTCGTAAGGTGCCATTTTGATGCTGGATTGAAAGCTATTATTATAAGCAAATTCAACCAAAGGTAAATATCGCTCCCATGTACCTTCAAACTCAAGGAAGCAACATCTCAACATATCCTCAAGTATCTGAATGATTTGCTCAGATTGACCATCTGTCTGAAGTTGAAAAGCTGTGCTAAAGTGTAGCTTAGTATCTAAAGCATTATGTAATTTCTTCCAAAACCACGACGTGAACCTTGGATCCCTATCCAAAACGATAGAAACAGGTACCCCGTGCAATCGCACAATCTGCGATATGTACAGCTCGGCTAGCTTATCAAGTGAAAAATCGGTACGTACCGGAATAAAATGAGCCGATTTCGTCAATCTATCAACAATAACCTAGATTGAATCTTTCTTACTCGGCGTCAGTGGCAAACCCAATACAAAATCCATCGTGATTCGATCCCACTTCAACTCAGGTATCAAAATCGGTTGAAATAGTCCCGACGGCACCTGATGCTCGGCTTTCACTTGCTGGCATACTAAACACTTTGTTACATAATCTGAGATGTCGTGTTTCATTCCATGCCACCAGTAGTGCTGTTTCAAGTTGTTATACATTTTTCTGCTGCTCGGATGAATCGACATTTTACTATTATGAGCTTTTTCACAAATCATTTGAATCAACTCAAAGTTCTTAGGCACACATATCCGATTCTTAAACCGTAGACATCCTTCGTCATCTATTAAAAATTCTGAATTCACACTTGAATCACTGACTTCTTTTTGCTCTTAAATCGTCATCAATCTCCTGAGCTTCTCGAATTTCTTGAACAAACAATGGTTTCGGCCTTAATTCAGCAATAAGTACACTATCATCGATCATGGCTAGATTTGCATTTATTGCACGCAGAGCATATAACGATTAAGCGCATCATCAACTACATTAGCCTTTCCCGGGTGATAATCAATCACAAGTTCATAGTGTCGCCATATCCTTCTGACTCATTAAATACTTTAGACTCTTATGATCCGAATAGACGTAGCATTTCTCACCAAAAAGATAGTGTCACCATATCTTCAAAGCATATACTATTGCAGCCAATTCAAGGTCATGTGTTGGATAATTCTTCTCGTGCGGTTTCAACTGTCTCGATGCGTAAGCTATAACTTTACCCTCCTGCATCAATATACAACCCAATCCATTTAGGGATGCATCGCCATAGACAACGAATTCTTTACCTGATTCTAGCTGAACAAGTACTGGAGTTTCCGTTGACAAAGTTTTAGCTGATCGAAACTCTTCTGACACCTTTCTGACCGCTCAAATTTTACATCTTTCTGTAATAATTTGGTCATCAGAGCTGCTATCACAGAAAACCCTTTCACAAAGTGTCTATAGTATCCGGCAAGTCCCAGAAAGCTACGAATCTCAGAAATATTCCGCGGAGGCTTCCAATCAAGTATGGCCAAAACTTTACTCGGGTCAACCCGAATAACTGATGCCGAAATAACATGTCCCAAAAAGCTAACTTCACTTAGCCAAAACTCACATTTGCTAAATTTCGCGTATAATTGTTTTTCGCGCAAAATCTGTAACGCTAACTTCAAATATTCAGCATGCTCAGTTTCTTCTTGCGAATAGATCAGTATATCATAAATAAACATAACTACAAACTGATCTAAATACAGTCTGAATACCCGATTCATCAAGTCCATAAAAATAGCAAGGGCATTAGTGAGCCTGAATGGCATCACCAAAAACTCATAATGACCATATCTCGTTCGAAAAGCAGTCTTCGAAATATCTGACTCTCTAACTCACAACTGATAATATCCCGACCTCAGATTAATTTTTGAGAACACAGAGGCCCCCTTAAGCTGGTCGAATAAATCGTCAATACGCTACAATGGGTATTTGTTCTTTATAGTTACTTTATTGAGCTGCCGATAGTTAATGCATATTCTCAAGGTTCCGTCTTTCTTTTTCACAAATAGAACAGGAGCACCCCAGGGAGAGAAACTCAGTCTGGCGAAACCTCTATCTGTCAATTCTTGCAACTGAGTCTTTAATTCTTTTAATTCAGTCGGTGCCATTCTGTACGGAGCTATCGAAATCGGTGTAGTCCCAAGCACTATCTCAATCTTAAATTCTACCTCACGAACGGGTAGCAATCCCAGTAATTCCTCCGGGAACACATCTGAATATTCATTAACAACCGGTACTGACTCAATATTCCTTTCGGTTACCTTGCTATCAATCACATATGCTAGATAGGCTTCACAACCCTTTTTCAAATACTACCGAGCCAACATCGGAGATATCACAGTAGGTAATCCACTAAGATTCGCTGACTCAATTCGGATTATCTCATTATTCTGACATCTTAAATCAATAGTCTTCCATCTGCAATTAACTATCACATCGTGAACTGTTAACCAATCCATACCGAGAATAATGTCGAATTCATCAAAAGGTAGCAACATCAGATCAGCCAGAAAGCACCTGTCTCGAATCATTAATGGGTAGTTCTTGCAAACTTTATCCACCAATACGCATCGACCCAGGGGGTTTGAAACCTGAATCACAAATTCAATAGACTCAACAGGTAGAGTCTTACTAGACACTAGAGTTTCACACACATATGAATGAGTGGAACCAGGATCAATCAGAGCAATTACACTAGTATCAAAGAGCGTAAAAGTACCGGTAATAACATCTGGAGATGAGGCCTCCTCCATAGCACGAATGGCGTAAGCTCTGGTTGGTACACGGGTCTCTGATCTAATAGCAGCATCTGAAGCCCCCTCTGAAAGCCACTCCTACCGCCTCCAACACGGGATGGTCTACCTCTAGCTGTAGTGCCACTCGGTCTCGCACTCTGAGTAGTACCCTTATCAACAGTCCCCGGGTAGTCTCAAGTGAAATGATCCTGGGAACCACACTTATAGCAAGTGCGATGAATAGATTTACCCCAGCACTCCCCAAAATATCGTCTGCCACACTGCTGACACTCAAGTTTGCTCGATCGAGCATTGCCGACACTAGCCACTGATGTAGCCCGAGAACCCGCTGGTTGTCGCTCTCGTATAGAAATCTCGGTATTAAGTCTGGATCGGTTACCATCATTCTTGAATTTCTTCATTGCCATCTGTGAAAATTTACTCGCAGATCTTTTCCGAACATCTTTTAAATCAAGGTCAGCTTTTTATTTTTCCGTTCCCAGCTCTTCTGTTTTACAAGCTCGTTCAACTAACACAACGAATTCATTAATCTCAAGAATGCCAACCAGAAGCTTTATATCTTCACTTAAGCCATCTTCGAATCTTCGGTACATAGCAACCTAAGATGAAACACACTCGCGTGCGTAGCGACTAAGTCGCACAAACTTGCGCTCATATTCGGATACGATCATGCGACCCTGTTTGAGCTCAAGGAATTCTTTACGCTTAGAGTCGATGAAGTGCTGACTTATATACTTCTTGCTAAACTCAGCCTGAAAGAAGTCCCAAGTAACCCTCTATTTCGGGACAACTGATACGAGAGTATGCCACCAATAATAGGTGGAATCCTGCAATAAGGATACTGCACACTTCAGACACTCATCGGGTGTGCAAGACAGTTCATTGAAAACACGAACGCTGTTATCGAGCCAAAATTCAGCTCGCTCAGCATCATCATCATCTTCGGCTCCGAATTCTTGAGCTCCATGCTTTCTAATACGATCAATCGGAGGCTTGTTTACTCTGTCAGGATTTACAATTGGGGGTACCACCGGTACTACAGGGGGATTACTCGAATTCAGGGGTGGTTCATCAGCCGGATTAGTTCGTATGTATTGATTGAACCACTCATTCAACATGTTATAAAAGGCTTATTTAGCCCCCCATCAGGATTACTCGTGGCCGGTCGAGATTCTTCTGGCACGGTCCCTTGTGCGGGAGCAGTCGCTACACTCTCGATGTTCTCAGCCACAACTCACTCGGGTTCGGAATCCTTTACTAAGCAGAAAAGATAAGCACATTTTTCTGTCAGAAGTCATCACATTATCATATTACAACATTATGGCATATATAGCTAGACTCCCACGCGCTACGTTAGTCCGAGAACCGACTAAACCGTAGCTCTGATACCAATCAAATGTAATACCCCTAACCCCTATTCGTCGCCGAACTGGGGTTATGAGACATTATCAAATTAAACCCAACCCTGAATAGACATCAATACATATATACCATGCTTTCGTGATGCCATTGAAACAAATAGAAGTTCATATTCCCGTGAGAAGGCTAGGGTCGAATCTTATAAATTCATACATCTTCTATTCGAGCATGATCAAAATTATTTAAGAGAACAAATCACAAATCATGCATATTACGATCAATCAAATATGTGACGCAAGGTACTTATTACCACTAAACACCTTTCGTTAAAACTTACTTACTATTTGTTTGGCCAATCCCCATTACCATAACCGAAATACACATAATAAAATAAACCTATGTCATACCACATTTCTCCAACTAATTACCGAAAATCCAACACATATAATTTGTCACATTACTAACTATCAAAATCACAATTTCAATGTCAAACATATTTTATGATATACAAGCCCAACTCATAATATAAATATTTGCTTATTCGTGGTTTTCATTTAAAAAATTCAACTATACATTCTACCATCTACTATTTATAATATTACTAACCACAAATAACAAAATCATTATCAACATTTTTCTTGCCTATTCGGCTTTGTTCAAATACATGTGGATGTTCGAACCTTTCAAGTATCCATTTCTATCAATTCATTTCCTAATTTCATTACCCTTTGAAGTAAAAAAGTTGAACATATTTCATTAATGGCATTCATATATAATACATATAACATTTAACACAAATCATAGTCACATAGCTATACTATAACCACATGCCGCATATATCCATGACCAATCAATGTCCATAGAAACATTTGAATCACAATGCAACAACAATTTGAATAACATCCATCATGTAATATATAACTGATTATAAGCTTTAACCTTGACCGAATTTGTGCATGTTCAAAATGACTTAACTTTAGCCATTTTCGCGTGGCCTTTATATACATGCCAACCCAAAAGAGATCACGACACACACAAACTTATACATGCCATAATTTCTAAGGTTCAAGCTAAAAAATAATACCAAACATAGGTGATAATGTGCTTGACTTTGACAGGGATCCCAAATGCGAGCTTCAACTCCAACGGTCACTACCATGAACAAACAAAAATACAAACAATAAGCTACTTAAAGCTTAGTAAGTTATAAGCAAAGAATAATAGCATACATTCAAGCATTCATAATAACTTCCAATCAACTATACTACATGATTACTTATATTGCTACACATGTACACATATACATAGTCGATCACCATTTACATCATCTTATTTTCTTAGTCCTTCATTAAAAATCAAATGTCCATATTCAACTTTCCACACCGTGATGACTTACTCAATTTACATCAAAACAATGAGTCATTAATTAAAACGTACATACCTGTCATATAAATTTACCTCCATTAAGGGTTTCCGTTCTTTACAAAAATCCAATGTCTCGTACACATAGTACCAATCCAGTAACATATCGCACACTTAGTGCCGTTACGAATTTTTCCGCACACTTAGTGCCATTTAACCGATTTCGCACACATAGTGCTCGGTAAATAAAATCCGCACATAAAGTGCCATTCGACCGATATCGCACACATAGTGCTCGGTGAATCAATTTCACACACATAGTGCCCCTTTTTATTAATCTTCTTCCTCATTCATATATCAAATACATTTACGTCTAATTTGCATACACGCATCATACTTTCATGCGTACATGTATATACCAATTATACTTTTTCCCCAAGTCCAACTCTCCCAATCGGCTATGCTCCATATATACACCTAATTAATCATTTCATTACTATCATAATTTACCTCAATATCCACCTTAATTTATAACCGATTCACATTCATTCATTTAACTCTAAAACTTTAGTTATACACATGATCAAATCCACATTTGGCCTTTACTTCAATTTAAGTCCTATACCATGCTACATTCGGCAATAGTATGTTCATTCGTCACTAATTACACATATATATAATTATATAATTCAATAAATCAAGAATTACATAAACCACCACATGCACATGATCATATCTCAAATGGCATGCTCTACTAGATAGCCATGTTGTATTCGGCAATTTAAGGTTAATATCTATTAAAATTTAATAAGAGATGCATAATTCAACTTAGCGCATGTCATGTGAATCCAATTGCTTATAAGCTTACCTCGGAAGTCGAATACTTTAAATTTCCCGGTTACTCGTTTACTTTAGCTTTTCCTCGATCTAGCTCCTTTTCTTTTTGTTCTCGATCTAATTAAGCCATACAATTCCGAAAATGGTGAAAGTCCTTCCCCTTCTTCTTCCTCAAAGTTTCGACAATAACAAGAAGTAAAAGATGAATACTTCCCTCCCACTAATGTTTTGTTTTTTTATTATAATAATCATCTCATACCATTATTATTATTATTACCATATTTTATATATATAACCTTTTTAACATATAATATAATATAATATATAATTAAAACATATCATAATAATTTTAAAGCCATATGCCGTCCACTATAAGGAAGTTGGTTAATTTGCCACTTAAGTCCCCACATATAAGAAGTCAAATCAATTTAACCATTGAAATTTAATACAAGCTACTTTTACCAGTTATGCAATTCAGTCCTTTTTCTTAAATTAAACACACAAATGGGCAAATTAACTCGCGAAATTTTAACACATGCTCAATCATAGATTATAGACTCAATATAAAATATTAAATTATTCTACTAACTCGGATTCATGGTCCCGAAACCATCGTTCCGATTAGGGTCGAATTCGGACTGTTACAGAAAATGTGCATTGATTATTATCAATTTAACAAAGTGACTATAAAGAAGAAATATCCATTGCCCACGATTGACGATTTGTTTGATCAGCTAAAAGGAGCCACTGTGTTTTGTAAGATAGACCTAAGATCGGGATACTACCAGCTGAGAGTGGAAGATTCAGACATTCTGCAAACTGCTTTCAGAATGAGGTATGGGCATTATGAGTTTTTAGTTATGCCTTTCGGACTAACGAATGCTCATGTTGTTTTTATGGATCTGATGAACATAATTTTCAGGTCGTATTTAGATCGATTTGTTGTTGTATTCATTAACGACATTTTGATTTATTCACGAGACGAGATTGAACATGCCGAGCATCTAAGAATTGTGTTGCAAACTCTGCGTGAAAAACAATTGTATGCGAAATTTAACAAATGTGAATTCTGGTTGCATGAAGTTAGTTTTCTGGGACATATTGTATCAGCCTCTGGACTACGGGTTGGTCCAAGTAAGATTTTAGCTATTTTAGATTGGAAACCTCCGAAGAATGTATCTGAAGTTCGCAATTTTCTGGGACTTGCTGGTTATTATCGAAGATTCGTAAAAGGTTTTTCGATGATTGCAATTTCGTTGACTAGATTTCTTCAGAAAGATGCGAAATTTGAATGGTCCGATAAATGTCAGAAAAGTTTTGATCGGTTGAAAACTCTATTGACTGAAGCTCCGGTTTTAGTACAACCAGAATCGGGTAAAGAATTCGTGATTTATTATGATGCTTCGTTATATGGTCTAGGATGTGTTCTGATGCAAGAAGGCAAAGCAATAGCTTATGCCTCGAGACAACTAAAGCCTCATGAAAAGAACTATCCGACACACGATCTTGAACTAGCTACAATTGTGTTCGCATTAAAGATTTGGCGCCATTACTTGTTTGGTGAGAGATGTCATTGTTTTCAGATCATAAAAGTTTGAAGTATCTGATGACCCAGAAAGATTTGAATTTGCGATAGAGAAGATGCCTACAACTGTTAAAAGAATATGAGCTTGTGATAACTATCATCCGGGAAAGGCAAATGTCGTTGCCGATGCACTGAGTCAGAAATCATTATTTGCATTATGTGCAATGAATGCTAATTTAACTTGTCTGATGATGGTTCAGTTTTAGCTGAATTAAAGGCGAAATCATTATTTTTACAACAAATATGTGATGCTCAGAAAGTTGATAATGAAATGCTAATGAAAAGAGCTCAGTGTGATTTGAACTCTGATTCTGAATTTCGAGTTGATGTTGATGATTGCTTGAGATTTCGAGATCGAATATGTGTTTCGAGAAACCCAGAGTTGATTCAGTTGATTTTAAATGAAGCTCATTATAGTCGTCTATCTGTTCATCTGGGAAGTACAAAGATGTACCATGATTTGAAGCAACATTATTGGTGGTCTGGTATGAAACGAGACATTTCTGACATTGTTTTGAAATGTTTAATTTGTCAGCAAGTTAAAGCTAAACATCAGGTTCCATTTGGTTTGTTACAACCGATAATGATTCTCGAGTGGAAATGGGATAGAGTGACGATGGACTTTGTTTCTAGATTTCCATTGACTCCGAGAAAGAAAGATGCAATTTGGGTCATATTTGATCAATTGATGAAATTCGCCCATTTATTCCGGTGAGTTTGATTATTTGCTTGATAAGTTAGTTGAGGTTTACATTTCTGATATTGTGAGATTGCATGGAGTGCCATTGTCTATTATGTCTGACAGAGATCCGAGATTTACTTCACGATTCTGGAAGAAATAGCAATAAACTTTAGGCATGAAATTACATTTCAGTATAGTTTTTCACCCACAAACAAATGGTCAATCCGAGCGGATCATTCAGATTCTCTAGGATATGTTGCGATGTTGCATCCTTGAGTTTAATAGTACGTGGGAACAATATTTGCCATTGATTGAATTTGCGTATAATAATAGTTTTCAATCGAGCATCAGAATGGCACCTTATGAGGCTTTGTACGGACGCAAATGTCAAACACCTCTGTATTGGACTGAGCTCAGTGAAACTAAAATACAGGGGGTCAATTTGATAAAAGACACTAAACAGAAAGTGAAAGTGATCCGAGATAGTATGAAAGTAGCATCTGATCGTCAGAAATCCTATGTGGACTTAAAAAGAAAAGATATTGAATTTGAGATCGATGACAAAGTATTCTTAAAAGTATCTCCGTGGAAGAAAGTACTCCGATTCGGACGTAAAGTCAAATTGAGTACGAGGTTCACCGGACCGTATGAAATTATCGAATGAATTAGACCTGTTGCGTATAGATTATTGTTGCCACCTGAACTAGAAAAGATACATAATGTATTTCACATGTCAATGCTCCGTCGATACAGGTCCGATCCATCACAAATGATTTCTCCGTCTGAGATTGAAATCCGATCCGATATGACTTACGAGGAAGAACCAATTCGTATATTAGCTCGTGAATTGAAAGAATTGAGAAACAAGAAAATTCTGTTAGTGAAAGCATTATGGCATCAACACAAATTGGAAGAGGCTACGTGGGAGCCTGAAGATACAATGAGACAATATTATCCGAATCTGTTTAACGGTAAGATTTTCGGGGACGAAAATCCCTAAGGGGGAGAATTGTAACAGTCCGGTTCAGACCCTAGTCGGAACAGTGGTTTCGTGACCACAAATCTGAGTCAGAAAAATATTTTAATATTATTTTTCGTGCTTATGATACGTGATTAAGCATGTGTTAAAGTCCCGTGGATTAATTTGTCTGCTTGTGTGCTTTATTTGATAAAATGACTAAATCACATAAAAGGTAGAATTGACCTTCTATTTGAATAAGTGCTGAATTACTATTGTTCTTTTTATGTGAAGTCCTTAAAGTGGAAATAAGCCATAAATAAAGATAGTGGATGGCTATGGACGGTTATGCCATTAATTATATAAGTTATATATGTTTTGCATTAAGGTTAATTTTGTAAATGGAATAATAACATGATATCTAATAAAACAAAAAGTATGAAATTAGCTAAGGTCATCATCTTCTTGCGAAAATCAAAAGAAAATAAGGGTTTAAAAGCTTTCACATATTCAGCCATTGGTATTCCTTGATTTAAGGTATGTTTTGCTTCGGTTTTTGATAATTTCTACGTTTTTGCAATCGTTTCTTTGAGTACTTTGAAACCCATGCTTCAATTTTGTGAATTGATGAATATTTTGGAAAGTGCCATTGATGAACATGTGAGTTTTTGGATGTTTGATGGTGAAATATGAATTATATGTGTTTGATTAACGTAGTTTCTCTTTGAGTTTTTGGTGATTTTGAGTATTTTGGATTAAATTGAGAAAATGAAATTTTGAAGGACTAAATTGTAAAATAAATGAAATGTGTGGACTTGTATAAGCATGGGTGATATTCGGCTAAGCATAAGTATTATGAAATTTGGTGTATTTTGCAATTTTTTGAAATAGGGACTAAAATGTCCAAATGTGAAAATGTTAGGGCTAATTTGCAAATTTCCCTAAATATGTGTTTTTAGATTGAATTCAATGAGTTTTTGAATAAATGGATTAAATTTGAATATGTATAGATCAAGAACTGAAGAAAACGAACTTAGATCGCGGGAAATCGAAAGTAGTCGAATAACCAAATTCGATCGATTATCTGAATCCGAGGTAAGTCGATATACAAATAAATGTATTTGAATTGAATTATTTGCACACATATGAAAGTTGAATTGCTATGAATATCCATTGTGAAAGAGTATATTTGAAATCCGAAGATAGGTTTATATCGACAAGTTGATAATGTCCGAGAAGTGCTGTTTGAACCTACAGATAGATAGGATGGTATATGTCATGACATAGGTGTTCGATATGTGATATCATGTAAGACCACGTCTGGGACATTGACATTGATTCGAGATTTCGTGTAAGACCAGGTCTGGGACGTTGGCATCAAGATGAGATTTACATGTAAGACCCTGTGTGGGACAGTGGCATCGACATCTTGTTACATGTAAGACCACATCTGGGACATTGGCATTGTATGACTTTTTTCGAGCTTTCCGAGTATCCTATTTAGTTCTGAACGGTTCAACGGGAGAGTCCGAGAAATGAATGATTATATGTGAAATCCATCCGTTTCAGGAATGTGCGAAGTATATGCTTTGAATAAGCATAAGAGGTAAGTTAACATGTCCATTGATGCTAAGAACAAAGTGTGATATGTGTATGTTGGATAGTTGAGCAAAAGAGATGCTTGAGATATAATGTGTTAGTAAACAATGGCAAACCAATTGAGCCAAAGAGAAACTTATGTGTATGGAATGGAGATATACTTATGAACTTGATTTCCATGCTTATAATTGAATATATGTTAAGTTTATTTGTATATGGCTTACTAAGCTTTTGGAAAGCTTACTTTGCGTGTGTTTATTCTATTTTTATAGATCGTTAAAGCTACGAGAGGCTCGGGGCCCGTCGAGGATCATCATCACACTACCCAAACTCATTTTGGTACCTTTTGGAGATGTATATAGCTAAATATTGCATGTATAGGCTAGTCATTCTGGAATATGTTTGGGTTGTAAATAGCTATGTGATGTGGCTAGATAAATGTTGGTAATATGCATGAGTGATTATGGTATATGATGCATGTTTTAGTATGGCTTGATGGTAATGAAATGGTCATATGAATGGTAAGCTTAGTGATGGATTGATGCAAAAGTGATTAAGTAAAATTGTGGATGAATCATGCTTGGTTTTACATGTGATTTAGTTGTGTTTTTTGGTATACAAGTTAGCATGATTAGAGATGTAATTGAATGGGTGATAAGTTGAACATGTGACATGATTTTGGTTGCCAATTGTGTATGGGATATTACTTGTTTGAGCTAATAGGGATGACCCTTGTGTGGGTGGCAATTTGGCCTTGAAAAGGGCCTATAATTGCCCACGCGGTTGAGAACACGGGCGTGTGGCTCGATCGTGTCCCTCGTGGTTGAAATTCAAGGCAAGTCAGGATCGACCACGGGCTGGACACACAGGCATGTGACTGGCCGTGTGTGGAGTCAGTAGCGACCACGGGTAAGGCACACAGGCGTGTCCACGGTCGTGTGGACAAGTCAGTATGTATGCCCTGTTTTGACATGGCTTAGACACACGTGCTTGTCTGAGGCCGTGGAAGGCACACGACCTGCCCACACGGGCGCGTGACCTATGTAACTTAGAAAAGGTTTTAGATTTCTGAGAATTTTCGTATGTGTTCGGTTTAGTCGCGGCCCTATTCTAAAGCATGTTTAAGGTCTCGTTGACCTAATAAATGAACAATATGATTTCATTTGATGAATTGTAATATGAAATGTCCGTATTGGTTTCTGATTGTCCGATAATGCCTCTTAACTCTATTTCGGCGACGGATATGGGTTAGGGGTGTTACAACAATATACATTCTCTTCTGCCGAATCTCCCCCTCTTCTCATATTCTGATATTGGTTAATACCTAAGTCCTCTCGAGGATTGATAGAGGGACAAGTGACTTGAAGTAAGCAACATTCCACTCTTAGTTCTTCACCAAGGTGAGTGTTCTTACCTTGTTGGTTAGGGTCGAATACTCTTGATGGCATGTAAATGGTCAAGTGTGGTTTTAATCACAAGGTTATTCGTTTCTCTTAATAAGGCTTGATGTAATGCAGGATCCGTCAAGGGGTTAACCTTGCCAACCATTAGAGAGGGTTTAACAAGGTTCTGTCGATTAAGGTAAGTGATATTGTGGTTTCGACTTTTAGTTAGAAAATGAGGATAATTGTATGGGTAAATGGCTAACTGTTAGTCTTAAATGTTGTAGGTTCGATGCTAGGGATTCGTAGGACATTTCGTAACAGGTGTGTACTCACACTATTCCAACTGTAGATCGGTAAATGCCGAAATGTCGAAAAGTCAAAGTATCGGCGAATGATGGCACACGATCATACGATCGCACGTGTGGTGGACCGAGCCCACGAATATGGGGCGTAAGATGGTTGAGGCCATCATGAGCATTCTCATGGGCTTAGGTCATTATCGGTCTTGTTCGGCTGAAATGGGCCGTGTGGGGTCGATTATGTGATTGGTAGCTCTACCGCAACAGTGGTTAGTGCCGCAACCGGTGCTACATAAGGAGTGTAGGGAAGGGTGGGTCGATTAAATCCCTTCAGGAGTGCATGGTTGGACAGGAGACGGAGTGTAGGGTTGGTATGGGGATTAATGCATTGCATATATAGATTTTAATATTAAGATGGGCTTAGGCCCAGATAAATATGATATGTGACATTTGACATGGGTTAAGGCCCAACCGATGCTATTATGGGCTAAGGCCCAAATGCCACCGCTACTGTGTTGGGCTTGGGCCCACATTGATGACTGTAATGGGCTTAGGCCCGGATTCTTGTGATGCATGTTTTTACCGATGAGGGTTGTACACACTGTGTTTTTGTAAACTCACCCCTTTGTTTTCAATTTTTTAGGTAATTCTCAGTAAGCGGTTCGACATACTGGAAGACTCGGAGGTGGCCACACTACGAGCAGCTTTAAATTTTAGTTTTTATTTTACTTTACTAAAATTGTATTCTTATTGGGTTGTAAAAAGGCCGCTTTTAATTTCGAATTTTTACTTGGGATATTTATCTATGATGTTTTATAACTGTTAAAAGTAGATCGCCACTTTCCTAAACAAAACTGTTTTCAAAACATCACGTTTTCGTAACTCAATTATTCTTAAATTAAGCTTCCGCAATAAACAAGGTTTTTATGGTAATAATTTTTTTGATAAACCTCAAGAAATAATAATAATAAACCAACGTAATTGGGATTTTACTCAAGTTTTAATTAGGAAGGGTTTTTAATGAAAACATGGTTTTCGAAAAACACTTCAATGTGGCACGCAAAATTCAAGCTTAACTTCTAAGCCGGGTTTGGGGTGTTACTGTAATATCCTAGATTTAGGGGTTATGCGTTTAGTGCATAATTCAAGTGATAGTGGGCTTGGTGTGCATGGTTGGATGTGTTTTAGGGGTCTCGAGAACCCTAGGATGTAGAGGAGTGTCTTAAGAAATTATTGGTTTTTAAGTTTGAAAGAGGGAGCTTGGCTAGGTAGGCCTTAAAGGAATAAGTGGTGGAGTTTATGACACAAAGACAGCATTGGAAAAGTGGCTTGGGACGCTACCTTAGGGGCTTGGAGGCTTGCGTCAAAGGAAGTTCAGGAGGGAGGAGGTTCGAGCTGCAAGAATCTCGTTGTGGGCATTTGTTTTTGGCGTCAAGAGGAGGGGGAGTGTTGGACGGCTTTGGGGCTTTGGAAGGATGTGATAAAGCTTGGTTTTTCTTTTAAATTTTGGCTAAAAGATAGAGGATAATTGAGGTTTTATTTTATTTAGTTTAAATGATAAGAGATAAATGAGGAGATTATTAAGGGATATGATAGGAAAGAATTAAGGGATATGATAGGATAAGAGATAAATGAGGAGAGAAAAATGGGATATGATAGGGGAGTGAGCAATGGCCGAATATAGGGCTCTTGGGGTAGCAATTTCGGCTTTGAAGCTTGATAAGAAGGGTGTGCCAAAATTTAGTTTTCTCTTTTCCCATTTGTGCCGTTTTCTTTATGTGAAGAAGCTATCTAGTTTCGGCTTGCCAGTTCTTTTTAGTGTTGACCGAAACTTCAAAGAGCATTAGGGCCATTTGTATTTCATTCTTTTTGTCCCTATTTGCTAACTTGGCCGAATCTATTACCCTTCCCAAACTTTCTCTTTTATTTTGTGTTAGCAGAATCCTCCTTTGCCACCATTGCCGAATTTCTCAACTTCTTCTTTTCTTCTTTTTCTCTCAAGATTCCTTCAAAAGGTCGAATCCCCTATTTTGATGTCGTAGCCGAATATTGAATTACCTTTTGAAGGGCTTAGCCAAATCTTCTGTGGCCTTATTCTCTTTCTTCTTGTCGCAAGTCTTAAAAGCCGAATCTTTTCTCTTTGAGTGTCTTCAAGTAAACGATAGTGGTAAGTATTTCCTTTTAGTAATAGGTTTTATCTTCTCTTCGTGGATGTGCCAAAATCAAGTGTTAAGGCCTTGGTTTTGGGTTAGCCGAATATTCATAAGCCATGTTATGTGTGCCTTTTGTTTGTAGCCGACGTTAAGGAACATCAAAGGAGTCTTTCGGGATTGGAAGCAATCAAGGTAGGCCAAGGTAAGTGATGTGGTGTTCGGCCAAGGGGGCCATTTTCATGGATTTATGTGTTAGGCCGATTCTAATATGGTTTCACTCAGTGATTTCGACAACTTCATAGATCAGTGGTGATTCGGGATTTAGTTAAGCAAGGTAAGTGATTTAGGACTTTCAGCCATAGGCCATTTTATGAGTTTAAGTGATGACCGATTTCTGACTTTGGTTCTTAGGAGCAAATCGACGGGAATAAGAGAGTTTCGGGATTGAGTAGACTGTGCCAAAAAGGTGTGTAGTTATCGCACTGTTCTCTTGATTGTTTATTTGTGTTGTTATGTATATGTGTATGATGTGTATGGTAATCGAAATAAGGGCTAAGATGGTGGATACCCAAGGTGGGTGATCGAATAATCAGGTCAGTGTTTTATGATATTAAATGATCACTGATGAATATATGAAATGGTGATAAGCATGTATTGTACACTCTATTAAATGATATTTTCGTCACGATATGTATATGCATGGGGATTGGGACATGATTATTGGAGGACAGGGAGTACATTATGTACGTGGTCTAATGTTAGCCTTGTGCTACATTAGCGCCAGATGTTAGCTATGTGCTTCATTAAGGTGAGGTGTTGGCTAGGTGCCACATCTCGGCGGATGATAGCTGTGTGCATCATCGTGGACTGAGGATGACCTCGAGTCACCTCATGGATATTAATATGTGGGGTCACTTAGGTGATCGGTGGCTAAGCCACGGCTTTGAGCAGCATGACTGCCAAAGAGATGTGTAGCGGTTGGAGGGCGATTTAGTAAGCCCCTGGTGTGTGCAGCAGGTACGGGGGTGTTAGCGGACGGACTCTAGGGTTGGGTTGGGATGCATTTTTGCATGACTGATTATGTGGATCAATGTGGATATGGGCCAAGCCCAATATGTGAAATTATGTGGATGAATTGCCTTACCATCTGTTTTGTGATTGATGTGTGAATGTGGGCCAAGCCCATGTGTGGAGGCATGTGAGATAATTGCACACTGAGTCTGTTTGACTCACCCAATATTTATCAAACCTTGCAGGTGATGCATGATGCTTGGATCGGGTTGGAGTGGATACGAGGTGGCCCATGCAGAAGAGGATTTTCTTTATACAATTTATGTTTCAGTATTTTAAGTATTTATTTATTGTAATAAGGGCCTCCTAAAGTATTTAAGGATTTTTATTATGTTTTAAGTTGGATTGTCAATTATATTAATAACTGAAAATGTTTTATTTTTAGCAACTTTCCTTTTTAAAATATATGATAAAGTTTTTAACCGAAGAATTTGTAACAATGTAATTTATTCCGGAATTTTAAATACCCAATGTTTTATTAAAGGCAATAAATTTTTATGTTTTACTTTAAGTCAAAATATTTTTCAAACGTTTTCCGCAGTGGCTCGTGGGCCGGGTTTGGGGTGTTACAGTTACATTTAGTGGTATTAAAGCCTGGTTGCAAAACTCAGTTGTGGAATGGGTTTTTCAAATTTTGAATTTCAATAAGTTGTTTTTTCAATATGTGAAGGGTTTGAAATATTTCCTTTGAAAACTGTGGAACACCGAGTCTCCGGTGTCGGACCAAGTAAGTTCTCCTGATACTGAAATCTGTTTTAAACTATTATACTGTAAGTAGTTACTGGGCTTACTTTAGATGATAGACTATATTGAGTCTCTTAGTTAGAGTAAAATTAAAGCTCGTAGGAGACTAAAACTGTAGTGAGCCTACAACTGTGTAAACAACTCTTAACTACTACTTCCATAAAATATCTGTTTAATTATTGAATCTATGAGCTAAATTCATAAAATTTCTAATTCAGATAACACGCGAAGCGATAATGAGCGCTAAAAGAGGTGCAAGAGGCTGCGGCAGAGGCCGTGGAAGTGCTAGGGCTGGATCTTCGGCATCAGGCCATATGCCCAACGTTGAAGCGAAAGAGGCTCCAGCTTCACCGGTAATTGAAATAGGGCCGTTCGACCGAGCTGCTAGGGATGACGCACTATCTCAGGCAATGCTTCGTACTTTGGAAAGAGTTGCTTGGTCTATTGGGCCTAATACATCTATTGGGGGCTGTGGTTCAGTTACGGAATGACTCTGGTCAAATGGAGCAGAGATCTTCAGGGGAGTTTCTAGGGTGTCCCCAAGTGTGGCAGAGTACTGGTTTGGAGGCCATCGAAAGAATTATGGATGACCTCGAATGCACAGCAGAACAAAAGTTGAAGGGTGTCGTGTCCTTGCTGAGGGATGAAGCCTACCAGTAGTGGCTTACAGTAAAAGAAGGTACCCCATCTGATTGATTGACTTGGGAATTCTTCAAGTCCATATTTCAGGGAAAGTATGTGGGCGCTAGCTATTTCGACTCGTAAGAAAGAATTTCTGAATTTGGTTCAAGGTGACAAGTCTGTCGCTGAGTACGAGGCAGAATTTTTGCGACTTAGCCGGTATGCTCAAGGAATTGTGGCAACATAGTACAAACGTTGTGTTCGGTTCGCAGATGGCCTCAGGGAATGTCTCTGAGTGTTGATAGCTCCACAAAGGGAGTGGAACTTTGTTGCATTAGTAGAGAAAGCTAAGATCGCTGAAGATGTGAAGCATTTTCAACGCCTAAATCGGCAAAGAGAAAGGGGCAGAAACAAGAAGGATTCTGAGAATTCTAATTCTGATCAGATATTTAAGAGAAGGGCCAGAGTGGATGGGCCAATCAGAGCTGGGACCCCTGTTGCTACTACTAGGTTACCACATTTTGCTACTTGTGGGAAAGGTCATGTGGGCGAGTGCTGGAGAAGGACGGGGGCTTGTCTGAGTTGTGGTTCCATGGAACATCGTCTTAGAGAGTGTCCCGGAAGACCGGATCAGAGGCAGGCCTTCGATAGGGGTAATGTACAGCCACCGAGGGGTGGACAGCAGTCGCCTAAAGGTCGTGGGTAGGCCAGGGGTAGAAACGGTTTGGGCCGTGGAACTCCAGGTAGAGGTGCTAGTCATACGGAGGCAAGGCAGTCAGCTTTGGTTTATGCAGCACGTCGCTGAGAAGATGGAGACGCCCGAGATATGAATACTAGTACGTACTTTACCCATAGTGTACTATTTACCTAATTTGTAATTAGGACTAGAGTGCGCTGCAGAAGTGTAGTGGTGGAACCGGTGTTGTGCAGCTATTAGATAGTTGGAAATTTTGAGGATGAAATTTCTTTAAGGGGGTAGAATTGTAACACCCTAAATTTGGGCCTAGTAGAATTGGGCCTATTGGGCATTGGGCAGGGTAGCGTTTAAAACTTTTGAGATTAAGAGAACGACACTAATGCAAGTTGGGTCTATTAAGTGAGTAATTTTGGAAGGTTTTGGGGCTTCTATGAAGTCCGGGGTTCAAGCCATGTCATTTGGAAAATTTTTATTTTTAGCATTAGGGGACCCTGACTCCTGGTATTAAGCCTTATAAGTATTTGTGATTAAAAAGGAGACACAAGAGAGCCTGTGGTGGAGTGGTTGTGGTGTCACAGGTATGGCAAGGAGGGTAGAGGTTCAAGTCTCAATGCATGCAAAAAGGGATTATTTATTTTGCTCATGAGTGGGCAAGAGTTGGTGTTGGATTCGAACTCTGTGTTGGAGAATTTGAATGAGTCAATTGAGGGATTTAAGGAGTGGATCGTGGAGGAAATCAAGGAGAGGGAGGTGGAGATTTTCAAGGAGTTGGAGGCTTGAGGAGTTGGTGCTGAAATGGGGTCTTTGGTCATAGAAATTAGGCCGAAGGGGTTTTAGGGTATATTTTAGACTTTGATGAGTTTTTCTTTTCTTTTCCTTTTTCTGGTCAGTTTGGTTACCAAAACCGAAGTTCATTTGTTCTTTTCTATGTTGCCGAATTTGCGCAAAAGTGACCTCTAGTGCATGCTTTTTGCTTGGTTTCACCCTACTTTCTTGTTAGCCGATTTTGTGTTACCATTTAAGCAACTTTCGTACCATTTCTATCTATTTCTCCTTGGGCCGATTGCATCTTCCTCTGTTCTTCTTCCTTGTGCCGAAAAGTGACCTTCTATTCTCTTCATCTCGTTTACCCTTTTCTCATATCGCATTTGTTCCTTAAGCAGAAGGGTTCAACTTGGGGGTTTGTTTCGATTGTTCGGATTGCACTTTCATTTTATACTTCTCTTTTTGTCATGGGTAAGTGTAAGTATTAATGACCCTTTTTATTTAGGAATCTTCGTTACGGGTTCTATTTACTTTCTCTTCTATCGAATCTCCCCCTCTTCTCATATTCTGATATTAGTTAATACATAGGTCCTCTCGAGGATTGATAGAGGGACAAGCGACTTGAAGCAAGCAACATTCCACTCTCAGTTCTTCACCAAGGTGAGTGTTCTTGCCTTCTTGGTTAAGGCCGAATACTATTGATGGCTTGTAAACGATCAAGTGTGGTTTTAATCACAAGTTTTTTGTTTCTCTTAATAAGGCTTGATGTAATGCAGAATCCGTCAAGGGATTTAACCTTGCTAACCATTAGAGAGGGTTTAACAAGATTCGGTCGATTAAGGTATGTGATACTATGGTTTCAGCTTTTAGTTGGAAAAGGATGATAACTGTATGGGTCAAATGGCTAACTGTTAGTCTTATATGTTGTAGGTTCGGTGCTAGGGATTCGTAGGGCGCTTCGTAAGAGGTGTGTACTCACACCATTCCAACTGTAGATTGGCAAATGTCGAAATGCCGAAAAGTTGAAGTACCGACAAATGATGCCATACGAGCGTGCGATCGCACATGTGGTGGACTGAGCCCAGGAATATGGGCGTAAGACGGTTGAGGCCACCATGAGCGTTCTCATGGGCTTAGGTCGTTATGGGCCTCGTTTGGCTGAAATGGGTCGTGTGGGCCCACCGGGCTTGTGGGCCCCACACAGATTAAATTTACGAAATGTGGCAGAAATTGAACTGGGCTATAGCATTCATATAATCGTGATTGAAAATAGGCCAAATGGGCCACACGAGAGTGTGGGCCCCCTGCGCCGAGTATTGGGCTTTGGGCCCAAATACACCGTTTTGATGAAATATGTTATCTGTGTCGCTCGAGGTGACTATAGACCTTCGGGAAGGTTGTTAAATGACCGAAATACCCCTAGAGGGTAAAATGACTGAAATACCCCTAGAGGGTAAATTGATCGAAATACCCCCATAGGGTAAATTGACCGATATGCCCTTGAAGGGTAAAATGACCAACATGCCCCTACATGTTATATGATTGTTATTGTCTGCTATTTATGGTATGTCTGCATTCATGTAATATTATGCTGCACGGGGGATGGGATTATTGATACGAAGGAAGTTCTGATAGGATCGCATGGTCGCTTGACTACTGTGGATCCACCGATGGATTTAAGCCGATTATGTGATTGGCAGCTCTGCTGCAACAGTGGTTAGTGCCACAACCGGTGCTACATAAGAAGTGTAGGGATGGGTGGGTCGATTAAATCCCCACAGGAGTGCAGGGTTGGACAGGAGACGGAGTGCAGGGTTGGTATGGCCATTAATGCATTCCATATATGGATTTTAATATTGAGATGGGCTTAGGCCCAGATAAATATGATATGTGACAATTGACATGGGTTAAGGCTCAACTGAGGCTATTATGGGCTAAGGCCCAAATGCCACCGCTACTGTGTTGGGCTTGGGCCCACATTGATGGCTGTAATGGGTTTAGGCACGGATTGTTGTGTGCATGTTTTTACCGATAAGGGTTGTACACGCTGAGTTTTCGTAAACTCACCCCCTTTGTTTTCAATTTTTCAGGTAATCCTCAGTAAGCGATTCGACGTACTGGAGGACTCAGAGGTGGCCACACTACGAGCAGCTTTAAATTTTAGTTTTTATTTTACCTTAATAAAACCGCTTTCTTATTGGGTTGTAAAAAGGCCGCTTTTAATTTCTGGTTTTTACTTGGGATATTTATCCATGATGTTTTATAACTGTTAAAAGTAGATCGCGACTTTCCTAAACAAAACTATTTTCAAAACATCACGTTTTCGTAACTCAATTATTCTTAAATTAAGCTTCTGTAACAAACAAGGTTTTTATGGTAATAATTTTTTTTATAAACCTCAGGAAATAATAATAAACCGACGTAACTGGGATTTTACTCAAGTTTTAATTAAGAAGGGTTTTCAATAAAAACATGGTTTTCGAAAAAACTTCAATGCGGCACGCCGCATTGGGGCCTAACTTCTAGGCCGGGTTTGATGTGTTACATGTTTTCTATAAATTTTAGAATTTTTCATGAATTTTCACAATTTTACATTATAGTCCATAAATCATGTTTTCATCAAAAAATCACTTTGTAAAAGTTGTTTATCTATCAACAACCTTTCATTTTCTACCACAAATTTCTAATTTTTAGCATATACATCCATTGTGTAACACCCCTAACCCATATCCGTAACCGGATTAGGGTTACGAGGCATTTACAAAGGAAATACAGCTTTCATATATTCATATAATCACATGGAACCTATCCACAAATACATATACAGATATATCGTTTTACTAATTAAATATTAGTCTTAAATTATTAATCACACCTGATATACTAATCATATCCCAAAGTTCAATCAAATTCATTTCAATTCTATATCATTTTATCAAATCAATATACATGTCTTAAAATACATACACAAATCATGAGCTTATCATTATAATGACATATTCGAACTACATATAATGTTTATTAGCCATGTGTAAATGCAATTCAAAACCAAATATACATACGAGTACATTTGCTAATTAATACCTTGTATTGCCGAATACATAATTCATGATATTAATCTTTAATTAATTCATTTAAGCAAAAACATGCAACTTAATACACATCACTTACTTACTTAAGCAATTGGCCGAATATACAAAGTCCCATTTATGACATTTCATGTTTATTACCTAACACAAGTCGAGTTTGGTGATTTCTTGCACCTATTAAAATTCAAACAATCTCACAAGCCATTTATAAATAAAAAATGTATATAAAACATAGTTATACACATTTCTATATTCGAACCTAAGCCCAACCAACTAGTTCTTTGAGCATATTAACTACATTTGACTATAGCACCTAGACTTGGCCGCATATACATGCATACAATATACAACGAAACCTCCCTTTTTCAAATTTATTTAATCAAAGCCACATTGAATACATGATCATAAGGAAATACTATTAACCTAACACACACATGAACTATTATATCCATTGGAATTGCATAAGTATACTCAATTTTCCACCACATGCTTTGTCTCAATTAAACACTCTAGTGCTCAACTTTAAATATTCATGCATAGACATTTTCACTACCGCCATCAACTCAACTTAACTACTCAATATAGCTGTCATAATATATACTTTCAAGCTAAACCTAAACATAACAAGAGCACACAACCAAGAACATTTATACAAACCAATCTATCTAACACACAAGTAAAGTTTCAGCCAAGAGTAATAGCCATTTCGCAAGGCTAAACAGATATATACAAGATCTAATACCATTTTAACGACATAACCTAGCTAATACATGCCTTTCGAATCAAACTAGATTTAAGTACCAAAAGAGTTGATAGTGTGGACAACTTTCTTGACGATCCCTTTGAGCTTGTAGCCTTAACTGAATCTATAAAACAGAGGAGAACATTTCACAAAGGTAAGCTTACTAGCTTAGTAAGTCCTAAACTCATAATAATATAACATTCAATCACTTAAACATTTAAATATGCTTATTTAAACAGGACCGAATACTAACAGTTCATTAACCTAAGTAATTGTACTTCATTTCCATAAACTTGTATCTGTTCAAAGCACAAAATAAATATATTACAAGAATCACATGCTCCAAGCCATATAAGTACAACATTCATGACGACCATGTTATCGTACTAAAATTTCTTTTCACTCTTAGCATTACTATTTAAAAACCGAATCTCCACAATAGTACATTCAAGCTCTATTTCAATCATATAATACTCATACACATCAACCTTAATCTCAAATGTACATAATACTGTTCTCATAGTATTAACTCGACTCAAGTAACCTTAAACATAACATACCTTGCTTGCTTACCTGAGCCTTTAACTAGATACATTAACTATGTTTTACCTTGAACAAAATTCGGTTTAAAAACACATCACCAGCATCAAGCCTGCTAGGCGTCAAAGCCCGATAAATACCACCGGCACAAGGCCTGCTAGGCTCAGAGCCCGTAATAAGTCACCGGCACATGGCCTGCTAGGCATTTAGCCCGATACAAATCACCGGCACATGGCCTGCTAGGCATTTAGCCCGATCACCTCAATTATCCATTTAATACACATTACTTATTGCTAAATCACAACATCAAATATACTTCATTTCAACTTCACATTTCAAGCTAAACAAGCTTATTCATAATAAAATTTACAATTACATTTCAACTTAGCCTTATTCGAACATTCGGCTATCACCTCAATTCATATTCAAATTTATCAAATAATATCACTAAACAAGTTCATAAATAACTCTTTGATATATTTTAACTTAAGGACTTACCTCGGTTGTCGATAGACCGTGTAAATCGGCTATTCGAGAACCTTTGTCTTTCCCCGATCCAATTCCGTTTTTCTTTGTTCTTGATCTAAACATATCAAAAGTAATCTCATTCAAGCACATTTCGTTTCAATTTAGTCCCAAAACACATAAATGGGAAAATTACTATTTTACCCCTAATATTTCACAACTTTGCAATTTAGTCCTATTTGCATAACACACAAAATACACCAAATTAGCTAAGACTATACAAGGGCCGAATATTCCTAGGGACTTTACAAGTCCTCACATTTCATTTATTTTGCAAATAGGCCCCTCTAAAATTTTATTTTTACAATTTAGCCCTAAATACTCAATTTCATCAAAACTTCCAATACAAAACATACTAATCTTTTACATATCTTTCATCTAAAATCATCAAATATCAAAAACCACATGAACACAACACTGGCCGAACATCAAGCATGCTTAGATTTAAAAATTTTAACATGGGTCAGTTGCGGTTCGAAGCAACGATCTCAAAAACGTAAAAATTATCAAGAATCGAAATCAAACTAACCTTGAATTTGTGATTGAAGTTGCCGAAATTCAAAGGAAGCAAAACCCCATTTCTTTTCTAAACATTCGGCCAAAACAAGTAAAGATGATAATGGCCATTTTTTTATGTTTTAATTAACATATATATTAAAAATAACTTGGTTTACCAAATTAACTTTTATACTAAAATAATAACCATATAATACTTAAGGTTATACTAGACTTTTGCCACCCACTAACTCATAAAATGGGTTAATTTCACTTTTAATACTCCATATTAAAAAGCCATCCACATATAAGCACTTTTCACTTTAGCATGCAACTTTTACGCATTACGCGATTAAGTCCTTTTAATCAAATTAAGCACTTAAACGATAAAATTTTCATACGAAACTTTCAAACACATCAATTCACATATAATAGACTCAAAATATAATATTAAAAAATTTCTCGGACTCGGATTCGTGGTCCCGAAACCACCGTTTCGATTAGGGTCAAATTCGGTCTGTTACAACTCTCCCCCCTTTAGGATTTTCGTCCCCGAAAATCTTACCGTTAAACAAGGTCGGATATTGTTGCCTCATTGAATCCTCA
Source organism: Gossypium australe (assembly GCA_005393395.2). NCBI lineage: Eukaryota > Viridiplantae > Streptophyta > Magnoliopsida > Malvales > Malvaceae > Gossypium > Gossypium australe. Next base: position 104,761,010 of record CM016621.1, on the reverse strand, counting down.
GGCTCCCACGTAGCCTCTTCAACTCCGTGACGATTCCATAAAACCTTCACTAACGGAATTCTTTTATTTCTCAACTCTTTTATTTCCCGAGCTAAGATACGGATCGGTTCTTCATCATATGTCAAATCAGATTGGATTTCAATCTCTGCCGGTGTGATCACATGAGACGGATATGATCTGTACTTACGAAGCATCGAAACGTGAAATACGTCATGTATCTTTTCTAACTCAGAGGGCAATCTCAATCTATAAGCAACAGGCCCAATACGTTCAATGATTTCATACGGTCCGATAAATCTCGGACTCAACTTGCCTTTCCGACCAAATCGGAGTACTTTCTTCCACGGGGAAACTTTTAAGAATACACGATCTCCTATCTAAAATTCAATGTCTTTACGTTTCAAATCAGCATAGGACTTTTGTCGATCTGATGCAGCTTTCAAATTATCTTTGATTATGGCCACTTTCTGTTCAGTCTCTTTAATCAAATCAACCCCGTGTATCTTATTTTCGCTGAGCTCAGTCCAGTATAATGGTGTTCGAAATTTTCGCCCGTATAAGGCTTCATAAGGTGCCATTTTGATACTTGATTGAAAGCTATTATTATAAGCAAATTCAATCAAAGGTAGGTATCGTTCCCACGTACCTTCAAACTCAAGAACGCAACATCTCAACATGTCCTCAAGTATCTGAATAGTTCGCTTGGACTGACCGTCTGACTGCGGATGGAAGGCTGTACTAAAATGAAGTTTAGTACCTAAAGCATCTTGCAACTTGTTCCAAAACCGCGATGTGAATCTCGGGTCTCTGTCTGAAACAATGGAACTCGGTACACCATGCAATCTCACAATCTGTGATACGTACAATTCAACAAGTTTATCAAGTGAATAGTCTGTACGTACTGGCACAAAATGAGCTGATTTAGTCAGCCTATCAACTATAACCCAGACGGCATCTTTCCTACTCGGTGTCATAGGGAGACCGAACACAAAATCCATTGTAATTCTATCCCATTTACATTCAGGTATCATGATTGCCTGAAGTAGTCCGGATGGCGCTTGATGCTCAGCTTTTACTTGCTGACAGATTAAGCACTTAGAAACAAATTCAGATATATCCCGTTTCATGCCAGGCCACCAATAAAACTATTTCAAATCGTTATACATTTTCGTGCTACCCGGATGTATCGATAGTCGACCACTATGAGCCTCACTCAGAATCATCTGAATCAAATCTGAGTTCTTCGGAACACACATTCGGCTTTTAAAATTCAAACAGTCATTTGCATCAATTTGAAAATCTGATTCTGCATCTTTTTCACACTGAATTCGACTAGCAATCAAATCTTTGTCAACTTTCTGTGCATCACAAATCTGCTGAATAAACATCGGTCTTGCTTGCAACTCGGCTATGATCGAACCATCTCCAGACATAGCCATCCGTGCGTTCATTGCACGAAGAGCAAACAGTGATTTCCGACTTAAAGCATCTGCAACAACATTAGCTTTTCTCGGATGGTAGTCAATCACTAATTCATAGTCTTTCAACAGTTCTAGCCATCTGCGTTGTCTCAAATTCAGATCTTTCTAAGTCATCAGATACTTTAGACTTTTATGATCCGAATAAATGTGACATTTCTCGCCAAATAAGTAATGATGCCAAATTTTCAATGCGAAAACAATGGCTGCTAATTCTAGATCGTGAGTCGGATAATTTCTTTCTTGCGGCTTCAATTGTCTCGAAGCGTAGGCTATAACTTTGCCTTCCTGCAACAAAATGCAACCCAACCCATTCAAAGAAGCATCACTAAAAACGAAAAATTCTTTACCCGATTCAGGCTGAGCTAACACTGGAGCTTCGGTCAAAAGGGCTTTCAGCTGCTCGAAACTTTTCTGACACTTTTCTGACCACTCAAACTTGACATCTTTTTGTAGTAGCTTTGTCAAAGGTGTAGCTATTACAGAAAAACCTTTTACAAACCGTCTGTAATATCCCGCAAGGCCTAGGAAGCTTTGGATCTCTGAAATAGTCTTTGGTGATTTCCAATCGAGTATGGCTGCTATTTTGTTTGGATCCACCCGAATACCTGATGCTGAAACAACATGACCCAAGAAGCTGACTTCACTCATCCAGAACTCACACTTACTAAACTTTGCGTACAGTTGTTGATCTCGCAAAGTTTGTAGCACTAATCTCAAATGCTCAGCATGCTCGGTTTCATTTTTGGAATAGATTAGTATATCATCAATAAACACAACTACAAACCGATCCAAAAACTGTCTGAAAACCCGATTCATTAGATCCATAAAAACAGCAGGTGCATTAGTGAGTCCAAAAGGCATAACCAAAAACTCAAAATGTCCGTACCTCGTCCGGAACGCAGTCTTTGGCACATCTGTGTCTCTGACTCGCAACTGATAATAACCCGATCTCAAATCTATCTTCGAAAATACTGAAGCCCCTTTCAACTGATCAAACAAGTCATCAATTCGAGGTAACGGGTACTTATTCTTTATAGTTACCTTATTCAGTTGCCAATAGTCAATACACATTCGCATCGTTCCATCTTTCTTTTTCACAAACAGAACTGGTGCACCCCAAGGAGAGAAGCTCGGTCGTGCAAAGCCCCTATCTGTCAACTCTTGCAATTGCGCTTTCAACTCTTTTAACTCAGTAGGTGCCATCCGATATGGAGCTATCGAAATTGGAGTCGTTCCCGGTACTAATTCAATGCCGAACTCAATCTCTCGTACTGGTGGTAAACCTGGTAGTTCTTCAGGAAATACATCTGGGTATTCACATACAACCGATACAGCTTCAATCTGTTTCTCAGACAATTTATTATCCATTACATAAGCCAAATAAGCTTCGTACCCTTTTCTCACATACTTCTGGGCTAACATCGAAGATATTACTGTAGGAAATCTACTTAAGTCACTGGATTCAATTCTGATGATTTCCCTGTTCTGACATCTCAAATCAATAAGTTTTCTTTTGCAATTCACCACTGCATCATGTGAAGTTAACCAGTCCATTCCCAAAATTATATCGAACTCAACGAAAGGCAACAACATTAAATCAGCTGGGAAGCAAGAATCCCGAATCATCAATGAGCAACCTCTACACACTCTATTAACAAGCACACATCTACCCAAAGGGTTGGACACACAAATCACAAACTCAGTAGACTCAATTGGCAGAGTCTTACCGAATACTATAGTTTCACACACATAAGAATGAGTCGAACCAGGATCAATCAATGCAATCACAGTAGTATCATAAAGGGTGAAAGTACCAGTAATGACATCGGGGGAGGAAGCACCCTCTCGGGCTCGCGTAGCATAAGCTCTAGCTGGAGCTCTAGCCTCAGATCGAACTGCAGTGTTCTTCGTTCCTCTCTGACTACCACCTATATTGCCTGAATGTCTGGGTGGCCTGCCTCGCGCTGAAGTGTTGCTCGACTTAATGTTCTGAACTGTATTCTGCTCAGCTAACATTGGACATTCTCTAATAAAATGATCTGACGATCCACATTTAAAACAAGACCGATCATGGAATCTACAACTCCCGGAATGCCATTTCCCACAGTGCTTGCATTCAACTTGATTCTGTGGAGCGTTACCAACACTGGCCATCGAGGTAGCTCGTGAGCCCACTAGAGGTCGATCACGTCTAGGTAAATCTGAAGTAGCTTTATGTCGACTGAAGTCATCTCTGAACTTCTTAGATGTGGAATGGAAATTCTTACCCAACGATCTCTTACGAGTGTCTCTAGCTTCTGTCTCAGCCTTTCTTTTCTCCTTCCCGAGCTCTTTAGCTTTGCAAGCTCGCTCGACTAATGTCACAAACTCTTTAATTTCAAGAATGCCAACAAGCAACTTTAAATCTTCATTCAAACCGTCTTTGAACCTTTTACACATAATGGCTTCAGTTGATACACATTCCCGAGCATATCAGCTTAATCTGACAAATTTTTGCTCATATTCAGTCACTGTCATCTGCCCCTGTTTTAGTTCAAGAAATTCTTTTCGTTTCTGGTCGATGAACCTCTGGCTGATATATTTCTTGCGGAATTCATTCTGGAAGAAATCCCACGTCACTTTTTCTTTCGGAATCACTGATACTAGTGTATTCCACCAGTGATATGCAGTGTCCCGAAGTAAAGATATAGCACACTTCAAGCATTCCTCTGGAGTACAAGATAGCTCATCAAGTACCCGAATAGTATTATCAAGCCACATTTCGGCTCGTTCTGCATCATCATCATCATTGGCCCTGAATTCTTCGGCCCCAAACTTCCTGATTTTATCAACTGGAGGCCTACTAGATCTCATTGGATCTATTATCGGGGGTGCTGAAGGAATCAAAGTTGGATTATTCGGGGGTGGAGGTTGGGGTACAGCTGGGTTAGTCTGAATAAACTGGGTAAACCACTTGTTCATCATCTAGTAGAAGGCCTGTTTAGCCTCCCCCTCATGGCTACCCGAAACTGGTCGAGAGTCTACCGGCACTGATCCGTGTGCACGGTCAGGCGCTACACTCTCTACATCATCCGCTACAGCTCTTTCAGGATCAGTATCCATTTACTATATAAAACACAGTTCAAAATGTCAGAAGTCACCACACTATCAAATATACAATAAAAGGCATGTCTAGCTAGATCCTCACGCGCTACGGTTGTCCTAGAATCGACTAAACCGTAAGCTCTGATACCAATAAAATGTAACACCCCTAACCCATATCCGTAACCGGATTAGGGTTACGAGGCATTTACAAAGGAAATACAGCTTTCATATATTCATATAATCACATGGAACCTATCCACAAATACATATACAGATATATCGTTTTACTAATTAAATATTAGTCTTAAATTATTAATCACACCTGATATACTAATCATATCCCAAAGTTCAATCAAATTCATTTCAATTCTATATCATTTTATCAAATCAATATACATGTCTTAAAATACATACACAAATCATGAGCTTATCATTATAATGACATATTCGAACTACATATAATGTTTATTAGCCATGTGTAAATGCAATTCAAAACCAAATATACATACGAGTACATTTGCTAATTAATACCTTGTATTGCCGAATACATAATTCATGATATTAATCTTTTATTAATTCATTTAAGCAAAAACATGCAACTTAATACACATCACTTACTTACTTAAGCAATTGGCCGAATATACAAAGTCCCATTTATGACATTTCATGTTTATTACCTAACACAAGTCGAGTTTGGTGATTTCTTGCACCTATTAAAATTCAAACAATCTCACGAGCCATTTATAAATAAAAAATGTATATAAAACATAGTTATACACATTTCTATATTCGAACCTAAGCCCAACCAACGAGTTCTTTGAGCATATTAACTACATTTGACTATAGCACCTAGACTTGGCCGCATATACATGCATACAATATACAACGTAACCTCCCTTTTTCAAATTTATTTAATCAAAGACACATTGAATACATGATCATAAGGAAATACTATTAACCTAACACACACATGAACTATTATAGCCATTGGAATTGCATAAGTATACTCAATTTTTCCACCACATGCTTTTGTCTCAATTAAACACTCTAGTGCTCAACTTTAAATATTCATGCATAGACATTTTCACTACCGTCATCAACTCAACTTAACTACTCAATATAACTGTCATAATATATACTTTCAAGCTAAACCTAAACATAACAAGAGCACACAACCAAGAACATTTATACAAACCAATCTATCTAACACACAAGTAAAGTTTCAGCCAAGAGTAATAGCCATTTCGCAAGGCTAAACATATATATACAAGATCTAATACCATTTTAACGACATAACCTAGCTAATACATGCCTTTCGAATCAAACTAGATTTAAGTACCAAAAGAGTTGATAGTGTGGACAACTTTCTTGACGATCCCTTTGAGCTTGTAGCCTTAACTGAATCTATAAAACAGAAGAGAACATTTCACACAAGTAAGCTTACTAGCTTAGTAAGTCCTAAACTCATAATAATATAACATTCAATCACTTAAACATTTAAATATGTTTATTTAAACAGGACCGAATACTACCAGTTCATTAACCTAAGTAATTGTACTTCATTTCCCTAAACTTGTATCTGTTCAAAGCACAAAATAAATATATTACAAGAATCACATGCTCCAAGCCATATAAGTACAGCATTCATGACGACCATGTTATCGTACTAAAATTTCTTTTCATTCTTAGCATTACTATTTAAAAACCGAATCTCCACAATAGTACATTCAAGCTCTATTTCAATCATATAATACTCATACACATCAACCTTAATCTCAAATGTACATAATACTGTTCTCATAGTATTAACTCGACTCAAGTAACCTTAAACATAACATACCTTGCTTGCTTACCTGAGCCTTTAACTAGATACATTAACTATGTTTTGCCTTGAACAAAATTCGGTTTAAAAACACATCACCAGCATCAAGCCTGCTAGGCGTCAAAGCCCGATAAATACCACCGGCACAAGGCCTGCTAGGCTCAGAGCCCGTAATAAGTCACCGGCACATGGCCTGCTAGGCATTTAGCCCGATACAAATCACCGGCACATGGCCTGCTAGGCATTTAGCCTGATACAAATCACCTCAATTATCCATTTAATACACATTACTTATTGCTAAATCACAACATCAAATATACTTCATTTCAACTTCACATTTCAAGCTAAACAAGCTTATTCATAATAAAATTTACAATTACATTTCAACTTAGCCTTATTCGAACATTCGGCTATCACCTCAATTCATATTCAAATTTATCAAATAATATCACTAAACAAGTTCATAAATAACTCTTTGATATATTTTAACTTAAGGACTTACCTCGGTTGTCGATAGACCGTGTAAATCGGCTATTCGAGAACCTTTATTTTTCCCCGATCCAATTCCGTTTTTCTTTGTTCTTGATCTAAACATATCAAAAGTAATCTCATTCAAGCACATTTCGTTTCAATTTAGTCCCAAAACACATAAATGGGAAAATTACTATTTTACCCCTAATATTTCACAACTTTGCAATTTAGTCCTATTTGCATAACACACAAAATACACCAAATTAGCTAAGACTATACAAGGGCCGAATATTCCTAGGGACTTTACAAGTCCTCACATTTCATTTATTTTGCAAATAGGCCCCTCTAAAATTTTATTTTTACAATTTAGCCCTAAATACTCAATTTCATCAAAACTTCCAATACAAAACATACTAATCTTTTACATATCTTTCATCTAAAATCATCAAATATCAAAAACCACATGAACACAACAATGGCCGAACATCAAGCATGCTTAGATTTAAAAATTTTAACATGGGTCAGTTGCAGTTCGAAGCAACGATCTCAAAAACATAAAAATTATCAAGAATCGAAATCAAACTAACCTTGAATTTGTGATTGAAGTTGCCGAAATTCAAAGGAAGCAAAACTCCATTTCTTTTCTAAACATTCGGCCAAAACAAATAAAGATGATAATGGCCATTTTTTTATGTTTTAATTAACATATATATTAAAAATAACTTGGTTTACCAAATTAACCTTTATACTAAAATAATAACCATATAATACTTAAGGTTATACTAGACTTTTGCCACCCACTAACTCATAAAATGGGTTAATTTCACTTTTAATACTCCATATTAAAAAGCCATCCACATATAAGCACTTTTCACTTTAGCATGCAACTTTTATGCATTACGCGATTAAGTCCTTTTAATCAAATTAAGCACTTAAACAATAAAATTTTCATACGAAACTTTCACACACATCAATTCACATATAATAGACTCAAAAATAATATTAAAAAATTTCTCGAACTCGGATTCATGGTCCCGAAACCACCGTTCCGATTAGGGTCAAATTCGGTCTGTTACACATTGCCCATCTTTCATACTTTGATAACTTCTCAAATTAATCCCTTGAATAGATAGATTAAGCTATCCCGGTTTAAAAAATATCAAAATTACTAAAAATGGGACAAGAAAACTTACCCAATTTGGCCAAGAAAGCTTGCTTTCTCTTTCCTAGGGTTTCCATGGAATATTTTGGGGAAGAAGATGAGAAAATAAGATGACAATTCTTTTATAATCTTTTAATTAATTAAAATATTTCACTTTCCAATTTAGTCCTTGCCCTTTTTCTAAATTTCCATTGATGAATCACCAAAATATCTACGTACTTTTTATTAACAGTCTAATTACCATATAAGGACCTCAAGTTTTGAATTCCATATCTATTTAATCCTTATAGCTATTAGAATTCAACTTTTTCATTTTATGCGATTTAGTCCTTCTCGTAACTAAGCACATAATCAGTAAAATTTTCTTATCAAAATTTTCACACGACATCTTTAACATATTATGGACCATATAACAAAATAAAAATAAATTTTATTTTCGGCTCGGATTTGTGGTCCTGAAACCATTGTTTCGATTTCACCGAAATTGGTCTATTACAGTATGCTAGGCCCTGTAACAACCTGACTTGCATGCCTTTAACCTAAAGGGACACACGGCTGAGACACACACCCGTGTCTCAGGCCGTGTGGGCCTAAAATGTACCTTAACCAACAAGTTTACCATTTCAAGCTTACTTGGAACCTAAGCAAACCATTTACCAATCAAAATACCTATCAAAATTGACTTTAATCATGCCAAAAACATACCAAATCAACCTAATTCCGTCCCTAACCAATGTACCCTCATTGGTACCACAAGTATATATAAATTTATATCAAAACATAACATCAATTCAACCTATCAATTCATTCAAGATATCACCTATCAACACCAACTCAAACATACCATATATTAGCTACTTAACAACCAATTCATCACATACTCTTTTAACCATTCCAACAAGTATCAAATGGTCATACTAACACATATTGATAAGGCACCAAAAGTACCAAAAGAAAATCAACCAAAGCAATTTGTACAACCAAATTCATATTTAACTATTTATGTATGCAAAACATTAGTATCATCATACAACCTATTACATGCCATATAATATGAAATAAACGTTTCAAAAGCTACCAAATTAAGCTGGATAGTGTGACTTGAGTGCTGATCCATTCGTCCAACCTTCCGAGTATCTACAAGAACAAATTTTAACACAAGTAAGCTTAATGAAGCTTAGTAAGTTTGACATAATAAATCAATATTTCTTACCGAAGTGAAAAAAACAATTCAAAAAGTAATATAACAACCATGAAAGTTTCTTGTCATCCACAATCTGAATTGGTAATTCATAACTAATCAATTCAAATCCCAAGTATATATAAAAAAATTCATCAGAATTACTTAACAAGTTAACCTACCAAGATTTCCACTTACGGATAAGAGTACATCGTCAGTCCAACCAAACACACCAGATGCTCACTCGAGCCAATCCCTCCAACACACCAATGCTCATAAGAGCTAATCCAACCATCACACCAATGCTCATAAGAGCTAATCCAACCATCACACTAATGCTCATAAGAGCTAATCCAACCAGTACACCAATGCTCGTAAGAACTAAACCATTCATCACACCAAACAGAAAGTATAACACGAGGATTCACAACAAATGCTGAACCTTGATTTACTCGGGTAATATGCAAAAATATCCCTCCAATACCATCTCCACTCCAATCACCATAAAGCACCAAAACAAATTTGTACTCTATCCTGCGTTCAAATAAAGCCGATGATCAAGTTCAATATTAAACCTCAAATTACCATTCATCATTAATAATTAAGACTAGCTATAAAAATTGTATCATGTTAAACTACTCAATAATTTATTTTGATATTAAATTCTAAATCGTACGAACTTACTTGGACCAAATTGTAGAAGTTGCAAAAGTGCAGGGACTATTCCGTAATTTTTTCTATTCCACCAGTATCTACAGGATCTTGATCTAAAATGTAAAATTCTTTATTTATCATCATATATTTCATTTCCAATATATTTTACAATTAATACCCTTTTATTTTTCAAATTTACACAATTACCTAAACTTTTACAATTTTTGCAATTTAGTCCATTAACTCAAAATTCATCAAATTAACCATTTTTCTCAAATCAATATTTTATTCAAATATGCTAGCCCTTAAATAGCCCCCAATGAACCTTAAATTCACTATCAAACCCTAAAATTTTATCATTTTCACAATTTAATCCTAAAATCAAAATCTAACAAAAATCACTTTACAAATTCATCAAATAACACAATCAAAGCTCCAAATACATAACATTCATAAAAAAACATTCAATATTCATCAATGGAAACTTCCAAAATTTTTAACAGAATCAAAAACAATGGTACAAGCTAGCTTGACCTAGTTGCAATGATCTCAAAAATATAAAAATTACAAGAAACGGGTGAGAATGACTCACATGCAAGGAGATTAGTTTGGTCGATCTTCCCAGCTTAGAAAACCATGGAAATTCGATTAACAGGAAGAATAAAATGAAGAAGACACTAATTAATTCTATTTTTTATTTTAATTTTATCTTAATTACAATTTTGCCATTAAAATCATATTAATTTATCATTTTCCATTAGCTTTCGGTCCCACTATACCTATTCAGCCATAATTGTTACTTAAGTCGTCCCTCATTTATTATTTAAACCATTTGATCACTTAATTACAATAATCACTATATTCTGCACCTTCTACAACTTAGTCATTTTTCTTTAATTAACTATCTAAACGTTAATATTTTTAAACCAAATTTTAATACGACTTTAATAACTCTATAAATACTCTAAAAATAATAATTACGAGCCGACATGATGGAAATTTGTGGTCCCGAAATCATTGTTCCTTCAGCACTAAAAATCGGGATGTTACACTTTTACTGCAGTATTCACAGTTTGGACGTTTATACGCCTGGAGGCGGTCAACAAAACATCTCCCAAATTGAACGTGATAGATGGTACAGTAGTCTTTCAATTGATTTGCTTAGTTTCAATTAGACTACACGTAGAGCACTATACCTTAATAGGCAAGTGACGTGGTAACTAACATGAATTTTTTGAGGACATTAAAAAAATGCTAACATTGAGGGCATAATTGATTTTTAGGGATTATATAAAAATTCTAAAAAAATTATAAAATTAAAAAGCGCAACAATTTTATAGCTAATATATATTTTTTATAATTTTCTAAGAAAATTATAATATTTTAGTAATTTCAAATAATTTTAAAACTTTTTAATAAACATTGCTACTCATTTTTGTTTTCCCACACATGGTAGTCTACATCATACTTATCAATGCCCATTGATCACCTCTCAACTAAAATCATTACTTATCACTCACCTTAAATCACTAAAGAAACCATTATCTCTTTGACTCTTTACTTGACACCTCATCGAAGTCTGACTACCATCATACTTCAAGGCCCTATTAAAACTTTATCCAAACGTTTATGGTAATAAAAACTTTTTATAATTTTCTTATATATATATATATATATATATATATTTAATTTTTACAACTTTTAATACTTTTAAAAAGTTTTTATAACTTTTTTATTAATTTTTATAGATCTTTATCATTTTAATTATTTTATATGCTTTTTTTATTATTTCTAATTTTTTTATAATATTTATTTAATATTTTCAAATTTTTATAACATATTAGTAATATTTTATAATATTTAGTAGTTTTTATAATTTTTAAACATTTTATGATATTTAATAACTTTTTAGTTTTTCAATAATATTTAGAAATTTTTTTATAATATTTTCATTTTGATTGTTTGTATATAATTTTGTATAATTTCTAAAATATTTTAATATTTTTTTATAGTTTTGAACAATTTTTATATAATCACTAAAAATCAATTAAGTCCTAAAATAATTTTAGAAAAAATCAGCTAAGTCATGGTAAAAAGAAAAATCAATTAAGCTCTCAATGGCCGCATTTTTCCACGTCAATTGCTATGTTCTCAAAATTTTCATGTCAGCTGCCACATCACCCGCCACGCTAGCACTTAACGAAAATGATAATTCGGAGAACCCTGTTAATTGTTATTTTTTTAATTAAGGGTCCAATTGATTATATTTTTAACTATTTTTGAAGATTTTTTTTATATTAATAATCACATTCTTTATCGTGAGATTCTCGTTTCATTGAAATTTTAATCCGAACCGAACGCGAACAATAAATTCATATAACTAACTAATCTGTATCTAAAGTGATTCTTTTATAATTTTATTTGTGTGTAGTGAGAGAATTTTCGAATATAAAGATTATGACACGTCGCTCCATTCCGATAAACGGACTATGAGCTGCAGAGTGACAAGGAGGGAAGAGTGGACAAAACAAAAAGATATAGTGCATTAGGCAAACAATTTGGCTTTTATAGACCAAAAAGACAGAAAAACTTGGCTTTTGATTGATATCTCCATAAAGTAAAAGCAATTTGACTCCGCAATTATGAAAGCACGAGTGGGCAACCCACTACTAGGTCTTGCATGATTGCACGTTCTATGCTTAACTCTTTACACTTGATATTGATTTGGAATTGGTGGTGGTGGCCCAACCATCAAATCTATAAACCCCACAAGAATGTGTCAGAATTACTCTCAAACATGGTTTCGTAATAATGGAATCTGAATGGCCATCAATTGTTTGTACCTTTTCCAATGGAGATGAAGAGAACAATGTTCATGATTTTGTTGTTGAACAATATTCAATGCTGAATAAAAAATGGACTCCTTGTTTGATTGACACCTTAACTTCTCATCTAGCATGTTGAGTGATCTAGAATAAGAAAATGATAACTTTTAATTGTGTCGTAATTTTCTATAGAAAGAAAACCTAAAGGAGACATTGATGTCCAAAGAAGACAAAATGCGCCTTTTTGTAGCATTAATGAAAACAGGTGGTCGAGCAAATATAAGTCCTATTACTTATGTGTCCAAAGACTGAAAAATTCCCGTAAGTATATCAATATTTTATCAAATACTTCCACATGGTGCTTTTATGTGCTGGAATACTGTCGCATCTAATGGCAAATGATTGGAATATTTTGATATTGGGTATATAAAGAACTTAGAATCTATGAGTAGAAAGCAAACAGAGATGTTATGAAAATGACAACGAGGAATGAGCATCTTCAGAATTAGAAAAATAGGATAATAAAATAAGTAAATTAAAATCAATAAATTTTGGATATAGTTGCAAGGTACAGTATATTATAAAGAGAAGCGATTTGTTCTAATTTTAAAGATAATATTCCTAAAAAAGACAGTTAAGAATTCGAAATATAAATCATACAACAAATAAAAAACAACATATTTGAAAAATTAATTACGTAGAATATATATATGGGGTTTATGTTTTTGATTTGAAAGGGGGTACGACATGAGCAAAAAATTACTAGTTTGACATTTTGTAATATTTTGTTACTTAGTAGATTAATGGTGCGGGTAGAGATGCATTAACTAAATTAAATATTATGCATAAAAATTATGAGATCCTAGTTGTCCAAAACTTTCATGTTACACTCTCCATTTGAACATACCTTTTAGGTAAGTAAGTTGGAACAACATGGTACATTCTTTGTTTGAACATCATATTGGACAGGCTATTGAGATAACAATTAGAACAGTTGTTTAGGACAACTTAAAAGCTATTGTGAGTTATCATTTTTTTTTGGCTCATTATGATATAATTCACAGTCAGCAAATGATCCACAAGTTGTCTCCTTAATTATTCTACAAGACTGTTGACTGATTTTCAAAGAGATGGAACAGGAGGGATCGACACATCCTGATGACATGTCTTATCTTTAATCCTTTTACTTGGGGAATAAATTTAAAGTTTTATTCAAAATTCAAAATGATAGTTTTTATCTTGGATAATGCTTCAATTAAAATTCTTTTTATCTACCCAAAGGTTAATTAGAGAAGCTGTCATATTTTTCCTGTAAATAGGAAACACCTATGCTAGTGTAGAGATCATCTTTTGGGGAGTAATTCTACTTAATTTTCTTGTGTAATTGTTGCTAGTAATTATTTTGTACTATGTAGTCTTTATATAGGCTTGCTTGAATATTTGAACACTATTGAAAATGAGGTGATTAGGGTGAGTGATTATAACAAGTTAGAGATATCTATTGGGCTTCAAGTGCTTTTTGTGTAAGGGTAGATTAGGTTTTAGCCAATTAATAAAATCTTCACTAAACAATGTTCCACAGAGTAGAAAGTGTTATCCAAATTGCGTTAACAAAGCTTGTGGGCCTCTTTCTCTCTTTACTTTCTTCTCCTTAACTGCCTCCTTAGCGCCTCCTTAGTTCAACCTTGTTTCAAACTTAGTTTGAACATAAATTGGGACATTGAGTTAGAACAATGAGCAAACTTGATTATTTCACATAAGTATTTGAACAAAAATTATTGTTATAGTTTTAAAATTTAATCAATCATGTGGTTTCTTGATATAATATCAAACTCTTAGTTTCACTACCCAAGACTTAAATTAAGGAAAATTCAAGAAAAGATATGTTAAACTATAACATACTGTTCTTACCAGTTAGGTAATATAAATAGTAAAAGGGAAAAAAAAACTGATCACAATTTTATCTTGTCATTATATTATTAAAATGGTGTTCCATAAGTGTTAGATGTAATGGTGAGACATATTACACTCCTAATAAAAACATATTTGAATCTTGAAGAGAACAATATTAAAAAGAGCAACCACAATCTCCAAATGTAAATAGTAAAAAAAACATGAAAGATAAGAAAAATATCAAACAAATATTACTTTTGTTAGAATATCAAATCACATGTATTTATTTTTTATGTTGGACACTCATTTTAACACACGTTTCAAAATGTCACGTTAAAAAGGATATAAATAGAATGGAACTTACATACCGTGATGGATGGCTACTGAATGTGATACTATCTTAGACATTATTATATGACTTTTATTTAGTGGGATTTCAAATTTATTAGGTGCATATATTTTTTGGTATTAGGCTAATTTGGCCAAGTCATAAGTAAGCTTTACGTCTTAGTTATTACATTTTTTTTAAGAAATGTGAATTTTAAAAACAATCTATATTTCGTGTCCTACCTAAATTTTTGTTATGTATAATGTGGTAACCATTTTTGATAAAACAGTAAACGACGCGGTCGACTCGAGGTTTGAAAATGGAAAGGAAGGGAGTCGCCACCGATATTTCTTTGGGTGTAATCGGATCACCTTTGTTTTAATAAAACGCCTCGGTTTATTAAAACGATGCTTTTGGTCTACGAAAATTTGAGAAAAATGGGTTCGGAAGTCAATTATGTGCGAGGAAGGATTAGCACCCTCGACACGCCCGAAATTGGTACCAAACTGATTGATCGATGTCCTATTGTTGAAAACTTTGAACTGATTTGAAAATATGATACTTTTTATTTCCAAAATTTGAAGGAATTGGAAGGGATGCTAAGAATCTCTTATTTTCGAAGAGATAAAGTATCATGTCCAGTATGTTAGGGCGCAATACTTTAGACTCCCGAAATTAAGCTCGCCTTTTAAAACTTAGTTTTATATTTGAAGAGGATCTCCCGTCATTTGTCAAACGAGAAATCAGAACCCAGTAAGTTAGGGCTCGTTTTCTCGAAGGTCCAAATTAGGAATATTGCCCCTATTTTAATAGAAAAAGAAACTTATCCGAAGTATCTAGATGTCGAGTCCAGTAAGTTAGTGCGCGACATTTCGAATATCCGAGATTAAGTGTTTTGTTTAAAATTTAAATTGCGATTTCAAAAGGGATATCCCGTTGTTTAACTTAAATGAGAAAAATCGGAACCCAGTAAGTTAGGGCTCGATCTTCCCGGATCTTTAATACGAAATATCGGTTATTTTTAAAAACCTGATGTATCAAGAAAGATTAGTGCAACAAATGATGAGATGTTACACGTGAAAAGAATAATGAAGGACACATACATGTATATATGTATAAGTAATGATAATATATTGAAAGTATTACGTATATTAACCGTAGTAGAAATAACGATGAAATAATAATGATGATAAAAAATTATGGTAATAGTGATAGTAATTAATAAATGAAATAATATATATATATATATATATATATATATATAAAGCAATAATATAACAATAGTAATCAGAATAATATATAATACTAAATAATAATAATAATAATAATAATAATAATAATAATAATATATAGTAGTAGTAGTAAAATACTTAAATAATATTAGTGACAAAAAAGGAAATGATACTGTTAATAATAAAATAATAGTAATAGTAATAACAATAATATTGATAATAAAGAATAATAACATGTAAGTTAATAATATATAGTAATAATAATATATAAAATAATAGTAATAAAAATGGAATAATAATACTGTTAATAAAAAACAATAGTAATAGCGATAATAGCTATAAGAAAAATGATAAAAAATAATAATAGTAAGAGTAATAAACTAATATTTTAAGAATAAAAAAAAATAAAAATAAATAATACTAGTAATAATAATAGTAATGATAATAATAATAAGGTAAAAAAAAATAATAGGTAAAAACATATATATATATATATAAATAATGATAATAGTAAAAATAATGAAAAATATACATATAATAATAGTAATAGTGATAATGATAATGATATAGTATGATAATAAAATAATATATAATAAAAGAAATTTTAGCTAAATCAATAATCAAGATAGTAAAAATGATGAAAAAGGGACTAAATTAGGAGAAAGTAAAATTAAAGGCCGACATTTAAAAGAGGAGAAAAGGAATTGGGGCCCCTGTGTAACACGCGGAAATGCAGAGGGACCAGAAGAGAAAAATTCCCCCGCCCGAAACGCGCAGCATGAGGGGGGTCAAAAATATAAACTTGAAAATTAATGGGCCGAATTAAAAAGAAAATAAAACTTGATTGCAAGAGTATAAAAGTGCGGAGGGGCTAAAAGTGCAATTAGCCCCTCCAATGAAATACACGCGGATCTCAGGCTGGAGCGGGTTGGATCGGGTCGGGCCATGTCAAAACGACGTCGTTTTGGGCATTAAAGGCCAGCCCCAAAATGACGTCGTTTTGGGAGGCTATTTAATGCCCAAGTTTTTGAAAAAAAAAACTCATTTGTCACCTGTCTAAAAAAAAAACTTAACCCTTCTCTTTGTTTTCTCTGCAGGTTTGAGTGCCGATGGGAATTCCGACGAGTCGCCGTCGCGGGCTTCGTCGCCGGCGCCGCCGTGCACAGCGGTTGGAGCCCCGAAAAGGTAAAGTTTTTAATTTTTATTTCCTTTTTTATAATATATATATGTACTCGCCGAAGAAAAAAAAACAAAAGAAGAACTTCGAAAAATAAAAAAAGAAATCACCTCTCTTCCTCGATTTTGATTCTAGTTTTTGTAGGGATTAATATCCGTTTTCGTATTTGTATTTAATCAACTGCTTTTTTGTGAATCTGAAATCTTTCTTTCTTTTTCTGTATTCGAAAAAACTCCCTCCTTTTACAAAGAAATATTAATAGGCTTTTAAAGCCTAAATTTTTATACACTTTTTACTTTCTGTCGTTTCTCGTTTAATGACTTGCAGGTGGAAGTGGAGGTGGAAGGGCGGTGGACAAGACCACGACGCAGGGCAAGTGGCTGTCAGTCTGACCAATGGCAGAGGCGGCGGCATTAGCTAGGGTTTTGGTGTTTTTCTTTTTTCTGACTTAGGGTTTGTAATGGGTTAATTGGGCTGATTGGGTTTAGTATTGGGTTGGTTTTAGGGTTAATGGGTTGGTTTGTGTATGGGCCGGGCAAAATCTAGGTCTTACAGCTGCCCCTCTTTGCTCATTGTCGTGTAACGAGAATGAAGCAAAGACTTCAAGAAGGCCCGAGTTTGCCCGGATCCACTAAGTCTAGATTTTTCGGTGCTCTTATTCTTCATGTAGTCTCATTCCAGTCCAATGCATCTTGTTGCTTCGATCCCTTCCACCGCTATTTCAGAGAGATAGGACCTGTAGCTTCAATTTGCTCCTGCTGCAACTTCGAGGGGATGAGATTTGTTTATCTCTAACTTGCTCCCTTGTGACTTCAGGATAAGAATTCAGGGAGAAGAGAGTCGTAGTCTCCATCTTCTTTACTGAAACTTCGAAGAAATAATGATTGATCCTCATTGTTAACTTAGGGAGACGGGATTTGTAATCTTAACCTACTCCACTGGAACGTCGAGGAAATGAGAATTCAGGGAGAAGAGATTTGTAATCTCCATCTTCTCTATTGAAACTTCAAAGAAATAAGGATTGATCCTCATTGTTAACTCAGGGAGACAGGATTTGTAATCCTACTCCACGGGAACTTCGAGGAAATAAGAATTCAGGGAGAAGAGATTCGTAGTCTCCATCTTCTCTACTAAAACTTCAAAGAAATAATGATTGATCCTCATTGTTAACTCAGGGAGACGGGATTTGTAATCTTAACCTACTCCACTGGAACGTCGAGGAAATGAGAATTCAGGGAGAAGAGATTTGTAATCTCCATCTTCTCTACTGAAACTTCAAAGAAATAAGAATTTATCCTCATTGTTAACTCAGGGAGACGGGATTTGTAATCTCAACCTACTCCACTAGAACTTTGAGGAAATAAAATCTGAACTTTCCAACTCACTTCCTTACTATCTTTAGGAAGACTTCAATCTTCAGCCTGCTCCACTAGGGTACAAAATCTGAACTTTCCAATTTGCTTCCTTACTGTCTTCAGGAAAACTTCAATCTTCAGCCTGCTCCACTAGGGAACAAAATCTGAACTTTCCAATTTGCTTCCTTACTATCTTCAGGAAGACTTCAATCTTCAGCCTGATCCACTAGGGAACAAAATCAGAATTTTGATATTGCTGCACCGTTCTTTTAGGAACCTGTCCTGTAGAATTAATTTTATGTGCTTATGCTTATGCAAATGATGATGATGCTATGATCGAAATGACTCAAAGCCTCCTAACTACATGTGTTATGGACAACACTTGCATGAATGCAGAATGTTATGAGAATGGTCTTTTTACAATGATTAGGAACAATGATCAGAACGAATCAAACGCTCCTAACTAAATGACTATGGATGACATTTGCATGAATGCAGAATGTCATGAGAATGATCCTTTGTTAAATGTATAATGATTAGGATGCAATGATTAGAAGGGACCTTAATGCCCCTAACTAAATGCCTTGTGGACGATATTTGCATGAATGCAGAATGTCATGAGAATGGTCTTTTTATGATGATTAGGATGCAACGATCAGAATGAGTCGAATGCTCCTAACTAAACGTGCTTTGAATGATGTATGAATGAAAAAATGAAATGATCCATTTTTAAATGCTTAGGGTCGTCACTGCTCATAGTTCATCGAGGTTTTATCACTAATGCGTTGCCATGCTTTCTCGTTCAACAGGTATCTTTGACAGAAAACCCAAAGAGACGATCGTATTCTGCTCCGCAAGCTTGCCCCGTTGTAATTTCAGGGTCCCTTCCACTGTACCTTCTGGGACATAAAGCTTGCACTTCCCTTTGCAATTTCAGGATAACATTTGGTTTCTTCCATCCACCTTGCTACAACTCCAAGGTGTAGGATCAATTTGATCTGTTACACCATTCGCTGGGTGTAATGACAAAGTATCATTTTTCTTTTCCCGAGAATAATCCCCTTATACATCTGGGTTGACATTACTCGTTATTCGTCGAGATTGTATCACCGACAATGTCGTAACCATTTTTGAAAAAACGGGAATCGACTTGGTTTTGAAAATAAAAAATGGGAGTCGCCACCGATCTTTATTAAGGTGCGATCGGATCACCTTGTTTTAATAAAACATTTTGATTTACTAAAACGATGTCTTTAGTCCACGAAAATTTGAGAAAATAGGTTCAGGAGTCGGTTACATGCGAGGAAGGGTTAGCACCCTCGTCATGCCCAAAATTGGTACCAAACTGATTAATTAATGTCCCAATGTCGAAAGTTTGAGAATTTTGAAAAGAATTTAAAAATCAACCTCTTTCTGAAATATTTTAGTTTTTCTTGAATTCAATATCGAGATTTTCTTGTTCCGAAGGAATAAAATATCACATCCAGTACATAGGACACGATGATTTTAATCCTCGAATTTAAGATCATCACTTAATCCCCGAGCCTCATGCATAAAACTACCAAAAGGATATTCGATTTTTGGCGAAGCGAGAGAAACGAAACCCAACACATAGGGCACGATCTCTCGAAATACCAAAAATCGAATGTTGCCTTATTTTAAAAACTTTCTCCTGGATGAAATTGATGAAAATTTAGGTTATATTTTAAAGAAACGTTATTTAAAACATGAATGGGCTTATGTTCGGCATATAATGGTAATGTAACACAAATTTGGTGCAATGATAACACGGTACCCGTAATGCATAACATTGGCATCATTAATCTAAAACATTAATAGGCATGGATAATGATAACGATGATGGAATAATAATAATGACGATAATATCAATGACATGAGAATACACGTAAACAAATTATAATACATGCAAGAACGATAATCACACATCTTATGCCATTTAAATATCAACATCGATAATCGAGGACAAATAATGCGAGCGTTATATGCAACTTTTTAGAAACAATTTAAGATAATTAAGATGTGCAAGCATAAAGTTTGAAACACCAATGAATTAATTCGAAATGGACGATGTAAAAAAACAAAATTTAAAATCGAAGGTAATATAAAAAACGATTTTCAAGAAAGGGTGTATGAAAACTTTAAATAAAATAGTACTTATATATATATATATATATATATATAAAAGTATAAAATTATAATATGAAGAAAACTTAATATAAACAATAAATTAATCAAAAATAAATAATATACGAAAGATTTTGGAATAAATCATGTGTGCATACATGTATATACATAAAACAGATTGAGGACTGGATTAAAGTCAGAATGAATGAACAAGGGCTAAATTTGCAAATAGATGAAATACGAACAAGGACCACATCACCATGCACGTAGACTTAGGGGGTCTAAATGGGTGAATAACCCGGCCCTTGAATATGTGACGTTTCAAATGGCCCAGGCGCTGGTTAAATTGAAAGTGAACTAGAATAATAGGGCAAGATTTAAAAGGATAAAAGTGTAAAATGAGATCCGATTGAAGGGCGTCGAAAGAGGGAGGGACTTCTCGCACAAATATCCCTTTAAAGGGATATGCAAGGCTTCTCCTATAACCAAACGGCACCGTTTCTTCAATCACCATTAACACCCCTAAAATGAACTAACCCCACCCTCATTTTACCAAAAAACCTAGCCCCTTTCTTCTTCTTCCCTCAGCCGAAACCTAACCCCCTCTTTTCTTTTTGAAACCTAATCCCCGCCGCCTTAGAAACAAAACCGGAGCCCCCTCATTCGCGTTTTCTGCCTACTCTGAGGATCGCGCCATTCGACCTCTGATCCGCCATCGAAGTAGGCGTATGGAGGCGCTTAGCGACATTTTCTTGCCCCCTGTTTAGGGCCAAAACCCCGACGACCGTGTGACTTCAAAACCCGGTGAGTCCTTTTTTCTTTTCCCTTTTATTATTCGTTCGTTTATCTTTGAGAATAAAAATGAATGAAAATAAATCAACAGTAGGTGAAAACGCAGTAAATCAACCTTGAATCTTCTTGGTTTTTTTTTATTGCTGATGACTTGTAAAAATTTCGTGAAAAAGGAAGGAGAACCCCCTTCGTTTACAATGGTTTCCTTTTTATTCTTCTTTTCGTGATTTTCGATCTCTGATGTCTCCACCGAAAGCCCCCTGGTTTGATTTACTTTTAGTATCCGTCCCGAAAGAAAAATCGAACCCCCCCATTTACACTGAGTTCCTTTCGATCTTTAAAACCCCTCCCACTTCTTTGATTTTCCCATCTTTTTTTTTCGATTCCCAGAGGCATGGGTCTATTTTTATTCTATTTCTTTTGTCGTTTTTCCCTTTGTTGTTTGTGTTGTTGCAGGTGACCGACAGAGATGGGCGACGACATGCGGGGTGTCGGTCGAGGCCTGGAACGGGGCGTCCAAGGCGTGCGACGGGGTCAGTGCGCACTTGGGGTTGCTGGCTTCAACCGTCAGGGGCGTGGGCACCAGAGTCGAGACGCGTGGTGGTCAAAATGAGGCGAGGCGCGCGTGTGTGGGGAACTAGAGCGGCGCGCGTGGCGCGTGTGGGTCAACCGAGGGGACGCGGGGCGCGTGTGGCAGACGCGCGGGTGGCAGCCGAAAAGTCCTGGCGGCGCATAGCTTGAGATTAGGGTTTCTGTTTAGTTTGGTTTTGGAGTCATATTGGGCCATGCTGGTTTGGGCTATAGAGGTTGGGTTATTGGGCTTAATTTCGGGCTTGGGTCTTTGTAAATTGGTTTGATTTGTAATTTTGTAAATGGACTGTTTTGTTTCTGGACTATTGGTTTTATTTATTGGGTTTAATGGTCATTATTTTTGAAAGGCTCGGGTTTGGCTTTTAGTTTTGGCTGTACATGGACATTTTTTAAAAGGACCATTTATTTTTTTATCCTATTATTTTTTGGCTAATTTTGTTTGACTTTGTTTGGGCCTATAGTCGGTATCGGGCCCGGGCAAAATTAGTGATTATAGCTGCCCCTCTTTGCTCATTGTCGTAAAACGAGAATAGAGCAAAGACAAAAGAAGAACTAATTTTGCCTGGTCTCGTCCAAGCCTCTTCCTCAAACGTCTTCAAACCCTGTCGCTTCGATCCATTCTGCCGCATCTTCCGCGTGACACGGCTCGTAGCTTCAATTCGCTTTTCCTCAATCTTGCTCTCTTTTGAACTTGCTCCAACATGACTTCACGACACAAAGAGATTTGTAGCTTCGATCTATCAACCGCTCCGCTGGGACTTTGAGGAAATAGATCTGAACTTTTCGAATTGCTTCCTTGTTCTCGCAACATAAACCGACTCTCTCCTTTTTTTTTTTTTCTTTTTGAGACAGAAATTAATGACAGAATTCAAGAATATCTCGGCAAGTGACGAAGCTCAACACACCTCTCGCATGATGACTTGATTTAACAGGAATTTAAAGACAGAAATTAAATACCTTGGCGTGTCTTGAGGCCCAACTCATTTCTCGCATCATGAGTTGATTTTTGAACAGAATTTAAAGACAGAAATTAAATACCTCGGCGTGTCCCGAGGCCCAACTCATTTCTCGCATCATGAGTTGATTTTTGAACAGAATTTAAAGACAGAAATTAAATACCTCGGCGTGTCCCGAGGCCCAACTCATTTCTCGCATTATGAGTTGATTTTTGAACAGAATTTAAAGACAGAAATTAAATACCTCGGCGTGTCCCGAGGCCCAACTCATTTCTCGCATTATGAGTTGATTTTTGAACAGAATTTAAAGACAGAAATTAAATACCTCGGCGTGTCCCGAGGCTCAACTCACCTCTCGCATTATGAGTTGATTTTTGAACAGAAGTTTAGAGACAGAAATTAAATACCTCGGCGTGTCCCGAGGCCCAACTCACCTCTCGCATTATGAGTTGATTTTTGAACAGAAATTTAAAGACAGAAATTAAATACCTCGGCGTGTCCCGAGGCCCAACTCATTTCTCGCATCATGAGTTGATTTTTGAACAGAATTTAAAGACAGAAATTAAATACCTCGGCGTGTCCCGAGGCCCAACTCATTTCTCGCATCATGAGTTGATTTTTGAACAGAATTTAAAGACAGAAATTAAATACCTCGGCGTGTCCCGAGGCCCAACTCATTTCTCGCATTATGAGTTGATTTTTGAACAGAATTTAAAGACAGAAATTAAATACCTCGGCGTGTCCCGAGGCCCAACTCATTTCTCGCATTATGAGTTGATTTTTGAACAGAAATTTAAAGGCAGAAATTAAATACTCGGCGTGCCCCGAGGCCCAACTCATTTCTCGCATTATGAGTTGATTTTTGAACAGAATTTAAAGACAGAAATTAAATACCTCGGCGTGTCCCGAGGCTCAACTCACCTCTCGCATTATGAGTTGATTTTTGAACAGAAGTTTAGAGACAGAAATTAAATACCTCGGCGTGTCCCGAGGCCCAACTCACCTCTCGCATTATGAGTTGATTTTTGAACAGAAATTTAAAGACAGAAATTAAATACCTCGGCGTGTCCCGAGGCTCAACTCACCTCTCGCATTATGGGTTGATTTTTGAACAGAAATTTAAAGGCAGAAATTAAATACCTCGGCGTGCCCCGAGGCTCAACTCACCTCTCGCATTATGAGTCGACTTTTGAACAGGAATTAAAAGACTGAAATTAAATACCTCGGCGTGTCCCGAGGCCCAACTCACTTCTCGCATTATGAGTTGATTTTTTTTGAACATTGAAAATGTGTCGTCTCGGATGTTTTCTTTCTCTCTGGTTCGGTACAACTATCGTCAAAGCTTCCTGCTCCACTGGTGTACCTGTATGCGTCATGAGTGATGCTGTCATGCTATGCACGTGTTTGGTCTTACATGCTCTTATGCCTATATGATTATGCCATGCGCTCTGGACTTGTTCGTCATATATCTCTAGTTATGATGACTTGTATTCATCGTTTCGATTCTTGACTTTTCTTTTGGGTTATGCTCTCATTCTCAAGTTTTACGAGTAGTCTGCACTTCTCCTATATCAACCCTTTTTGCTCCCTTGTTGAACTTTTGTTCTTGCTTTGAAGCTCTTCGAGCGAAGCTCCTTGCATAGAAGACCCTGAGCTTCTGAGTTCGCTTCAAGTATCATAATCTTGCCCCTCGACTCCCTGTTCAAACCGTTCTTGCTTTTTACGTGCGAATCCCCTTCGTTAGGGCGCCTTTTCAGGTTTTCGTCCCACTTTTGTTTATCAAGACGCCCTTTTCGGGTTTTCATCCTGATTTTTTTTTTAAGCGTAGTACTTCTTCACAGCATCCGAGTTTACTGGATTCGGTACCTCTTTCCCATCCATCTCTATGAGAATCAAAGCCCCCCTGAGAAGGCCTTCCTTACGACATAGGGTCCTTCCCAATTCGGTGCCCATTTTCCTATAGAATCTTTTTGTATTGGGAGAATCTTTCTCAACACGATATGCGTATAGAGCAAACGGGAGCTTCTCATGCTAGTCCTTATATGTCTCAGTCATCTTTCCAATAATCCTCTTAATATTCTTATTGGCCGCTTCTACGGCTCCATTCATCTTTGGGCGATAGGGCGAGGAATTATGATGCTTTATTCGAAATTGTTCGCACACTTCATCATCTTGTTATCCAGATTCAAGGCATTATCTGAGATGATTTTCTCAGGCAGTCCGTATCGACATATAATCTCCTCTTTCAAGAACTTGCAAACCGCGGTTTTTGTCATGTTCGCAAACGAAGCGGCCTCAACCCATTTTGTGAAGTAATCTATGACCACGAAGATGAATCGATGGCCATTAGAAGCTTTTGGGGAAATTGGCCCTATAACATCCATGCCCCATATGGAAAAAGGCCACGGAGAGGTCATAACGTGGAGGGGCGAAGGTGCTGCATGAATTTTGTCGCCATAAATTTGGCATTTGTGACACCCCCATGCATAGCTGATGCAGTTGCTTTCCATCGTCAACCAGTAATAACCGGGTCTCATAATTTTCCTGGCCATAGTGAAACCGTTGGCATGTGTTCCACAAGTTCCTTCATGAACCTCTTCAAGTATTTTTCTGGCTTCGACATCATCCACGCATCTTAGAAGCACTTGATCCTTTCCTCTTTTATATAAGATGTCCCCATCAAGAACAAATCCTGCTGCCATTCTTCTGATTGTTCTTTTGTCGTTCTCGTTTGCTTGCTCCGGGTACCTTCGATACTTAACATGTTCCAAGATATCATGGAACCATGGTCGTCCATCCGCCTTTTTTTCAATGCTAAAACAATGCGCCGGGGCTTCATATATGCTCATCTGGAGAGTCATTATTTCCGCTTCTCGATTCGCTTTGAACATAGAAGCTAAGGTGGCCAAGGCATCAGCCCATTGGTTTTCCTCTCGTGGGAAGTAATTAAAGGTCACTTCTTCGAATTCTTTGACCAAATCCATAACAAGATCATGATATTTGACCAGCTTTGAGTCTCTCACTTCCCAATCTCCACGGATCTGGTAAATCACCAATGCCGAATCCTTTGATACCTTTAGGATTTTGATGTCTCGTTCAATAGCCGCGCGGAGCCCCATGATGCAAGCCTCGTATTCCGCTATGTTATTGGTACAGAAGAAGTTTAATCGGGCAGTGAATGGATAATGACTCCCTTCCGATGACACCAAGGCTGCTCCGTTCCCATGCCCTAATGCATTTGATGCCCCGTCAAAACTCATTTTCCATGACTCTTCTTTCGACGATTCACATTCTTTTTCTGTGATGCGCATCAAATCTTCATCCGGGAAGTCAAATCTTAATGGCTTGTATTTTCTGTAGTTCGGGCTGCTAGGAAGTCAGCTATTGCGCTCCCTTTTATCGACTTTTGGCTCACATAGATGATGTTGTATTCTGATAGTAAGATTTGCCATCGCGCCATTCTTCCTGAGGGTGCAGGCGATTCCATCATGTACTTGATTGGGTCCAGCTTTGAGATTAATCCCGTCGTATGATACAGCATATATTGTCTGAGCCCACGAGTTGTCCAGACCAGAGCACAACAGACTTTTTCAATTGACGGATAGTTTGCTTCATACTCTGTGAACTTCTTGCTGAGGTAATAGATCGCCTTTTCTCTTCTCCCCGACTCGTCATGTTGCCCCAGTACACAACCCATTGAATTTTCGAACACCGTCAGGTACAGGATTAACGGTCTCCCGGGAGTCGGTGGTACTAGCACAGGGGGTAGAGGATTTGAAAGTCCTCCATTCATCCCACTGTGACTCTAAAGCATATAGTCTGCCCCACTCTCTTGTTACTCAAAGGTACAGGATCTGTATCAGCTTCCCTCTAACGATCACCCATTAGGTGACCCGATCGGGTGTATATGCGTGATGCTCGCTTGAATGCAGAATGTCATTTCCTTGGGTTAACAGTGCCCATCTTTCGTCAGGATTGTGTTACTGACGCGACATCTTATCATTTTGTTCAATCACCTTAATTTGGACTCAGAT